>CM077674.1:52605729-55175729 GCA_039707655.1 Elymus sibiricus | reverse complement strand
CCTCCTGACACCTGTAGAAGGTTTCCAATCAAACGACACAACACTTATTAGTACAATAACTAGTTATTGTTGATTTTTAATTGTGTAAAGGAGAAATTACCCAAAACTGTCTAATCACCATCTCCGCCCTCGTGTGGCACAAAACACCGTCGATCCTCTCCTCAGGCGGGGCCGGTGCAGCCAAGTAGTGCTCCCAGGTCAGTCCTAACTCTGGAACCTGACCCTCACCGGGCAACGTGACAAACCCCGGGAAGTTTTGCCTAACAAGGACACCAAGGATGCTATTGGGCCTACGGGCATCCCTGGGTTGATGCCAACCCCTGTAGTATGACAAAGCCAACACATTAGATATTTCAAAAAATGTGAAGGCAAAAGGTTAAAAAAGAGTACATGCGCTTACCTATCCCCATCAGGCCTAATCAACCACCTCAGCTCGCAGGTCACCGGGACGGGCGGGAGCCGTGTCATACCACGCTGGTAGACGGTGGCCCCCTCAGCCACCTCCTCATCGCTATCAGAAAAACGATCCCCGCCGCCATCAGCATGGCCACTAGGCTCCTCCGGCCAGGTATCCCATGGGGTCTGCCGGGACATGCCCTCATCCCTACTCTGCTCCGGAGTCTCGTAGGTCGAAGGCTCGTCGACCCGAGGGTCGTGGACCGGAGTCCGCGTAGCCTCGTCCTCAGACGGGTCCACCCTAGCAGTCCTGTGCTCGGGTGAATCAGCTGGGGGTGGCGGCGAGGAAGGCGTAGCAGCCACCCTACCTCTGCCGCGGGCTCCTCTCCCTCCTCTCCCACCTCTACTACCTCTCTTCTTACCCCGACCTCCTCTCACGGGGGTCGACGAAGAAGGGGCCACCGGTGTATGCAGACTAGAGAGCAACGCTCTCCGGAGAGAGTCGGCAGGAATGGAAGTACCCATCCCACCACCCTCCGACGAAGGAGCCGCGGAGTGCTCTCGACCCTTTCCCACCATCTTTCAACAACTGCCATGACAAATAGTAATCGAAATTAGTACAACATAAAATTGAATACCGACATGAATAATAAAATGTATATAATTTAAGTGTATCATCATATACCTAACATGAACTAAAATTTGATTACCTGACATGAATTAATAATAATCTTGATCGTCTATATATTCTCCGGGATCAATAAATACAAAACTATGACCCCGTCGGCCTCTGGAAGGCTGAAAAGCACCTTCCCGGTCAACAGGAGGCAGAAGAGGTGTCGGGGGTCGGGAGTCAGTGCCGTCGAGGGTCAGTGGCATCGGGGGTTGGTGGCGTCGAGGGTCGGGGGTCAGTGGCGTCGAGGGTCGGGGGTCGGTGGGGTGGGGGGTCGGGGGTCAGTGGCGTCGAGGGTCGGGGGTCACTGGTGTCGGGGGTCGGGGGTCAGTGGGGGTTAGTGGCGTCTGGCGTCGGGGGTCGGGGGTCTTCTTCTTCTTGTTCTTCTTCTTCTTCTTATTCTTCTTCTGCTCCTCCTATTCTTCTTCTTCTTCTCCTCTTCTCGGCCTGGGCGATGGCGCCGGGACCGGCGGGACCCACAGGCTCCACTATCTATCCCCTCGGCGACCGGCGATCCTCGACCCTCTGCCCCGACCCTCGACCCCTTGGCGACCGGCGATCCTCGACCCCCGACCCCTTGGCGACCGGCGATCCTCGACCCGGTTCCGTCGGCGCCGACGCACCCCGTCGGCGATCCTCGACCCGGTTTTCCTTTTTCCTCTTCTTCTTCTCCTCTTCTCCTCTTTTTCTTCTTCTTCTTCTTCTTCTTCTCCTCTTCTCCTCTTTTTCTTCTTCTTCTTCTTCTTCTTCTCCTCTTCTCCTCTTTTTCTTCTTCTTCTTCTTCTTCTTCTTCTTCTTCTTCTTCTTCTTCTTCTTCTTCTCCTTCTCCTTCTCCTCCTCCTCCTCCTCCACCTCCTCCTCCTCCTCCTCCTCCTCTTCTTCTTCTTCTTCTTCTTCTATTTCCTTTTTATTCTACTTATTTCTTCTCTTCCTATTATTCTTCTTTTTTCTTTTACTTCCTATTATTTTTCTTTTATTTCCTATTATACTTCCTTTTATTTTATTTCCTTTTTCTTCTACTTCTTCTTCTTTCCTTTTTTTTCATCTCTTCTTCTTTCCTTTTTCTTCTCCTAAATCTTACTCCTATTACCTAAATAATACAAACAGAGAACAAATCTCAAACTAAATCTAATTCAACCTAAAAATTAAATCTAACTAATACAAATAGAAAACAAATCTAATTAAACCTAAATAAAACTAAAATTAACTACATCTAACTATTTGCTAATTAACAGGAAAAATACCAAAAAAAAGAACAGGGGAGGAGGGGGGCTTACCTTCCGGTGGCTGCGAGGAGGAGGATGGCTGCGGGTGCGGGGGAGCTGGCGCCGGCGACGTCGGGGCCGGCGAGGAGGGTGCCGCGGCTGGTCGGCGGCGTCGACACCTGCAGCGGTACCGGTTAGAGGAGAGAAGGAGAATAGGTGAAGGGGGCGGGGGGCTCACCGGCGGCGGCGGGGGCGAGTGCCGCGGCTGGTAGGCGGAGGGGGCGGTGGGACGACGAGGGCGGCGGCGACACCTGCAGCGGCCGATCTGACCCCGGTCAGAGGAGAGGAGAAGAGAGGAGGGCGGGGCGACGGGTCTCACCGGCGGTGACAACGACACGCGGGTGGCGGCGGGGGGCGTGCTCGGCTCGGGTGGCGGCGGGGGGCGTGCTTGGCTCGGGCGGCAGCGGTTCAGACAGCGCGGGGTGGGGGGGGGGGAATTGCAAACCAAATTCACGCGGGCTGTGGACGAACAGGTAAGGTCATTTTCTTTGCCGTCTGCTACTAGACGGAAAAGGCCCCAAAGGCAGACGGCAAAGAGCCCCGCTAGTGGGGTGGGGCCGGGGGGAAACGGCCGTTAGCTAGTCATTTTCTTTGCCGTCTGCTAGCGGACGGCAAAGGTCACAAAGGCAGACAGCAAAGATATGGCGGACGGCATCCAGCCTGTCCGTCTGACCTACCCAGCCGCAGGGTCCAGTGGGGCCCGGCTGGGCTCTTTGCCGTCTGCCTTCTGGACCTTTGCCGTCCGCTGGCGGACGGCAAAGAAATGGCAGATGGCAAACTATATATTTGCCATCAGCCGGTTCTTTGCTGTCTGCTTTTTGAAAGCGGACGGCAAAGACCCTCTTTGCCGTCGGCTAGCAGACGGCAAAGAACAAGCAGACGACAAATTTCCTGATTCCAGTAGTGAATATAACAGCATGGAACAATCAAAAATTATAGATACGTTGGAGACATATCAGTACCCTGAGTACACTGTTTACGAGGACTACCGCGAGTTCAACCAGGAGCAGTACCGTGCTGTGGTTCGAATCTTTGATCGGCAGGATAACTCCATCACTGAGTTGCACACCTTTCATGGTATTGGAGTGACTGTTGACATGGCAGTCCATGATGCTGCCTATGCTGCTACTGCCCATCTCCGTGGAGAGCACCCTCACTTGGATGAGTCTGGATTCCGCTACATCCCGTATGCCCCCGCTGGGGATGAGAGTGGATACTACACTGCTGTCTGTAGCCCTTACTGTTGGGGAATGGAGCATGAATTTCAAAAAAATTCCTACGCTCATGCAAGATCTATCCATGGAGATGCATCGCTACGAGAGGGGAGAGTGTGTCTACGTACCCTCGTAGACCGTTAAGCGGAAGCGTCTCACAACGCGGTTGATGTAGTCGAACAATCCTTCAAGCTCCACCGATCGAGTACCGAACGTACGGCACCTCCGAGTTCTACACACGTGCAGCTCGGTGACGTTCCTCGCCTTCTTGATCCAGCAAGACGTCGAGGTAGTAGATGAGTTCCGTCAGCACGACTGCGTGGCGACGGTGGCGGTGAAGTGATTCCGGCAGGGCTTCGCCTAAGCTCTCCGAAAATATGACTGAGGTGGAAAACGGAGATCGGGGCACCGCACACGGCTATGGGACAATTGTGTGTCTCCAAGGGGTGCCCCTCCTCCGTATATAAAGGAGGGAGAGGGGAGGAGGCTGGCCCTAGGGGTTGCGCCAAGAGTGGGGAGTCCTACTAGGACTCCTTAGTCCTAGTAGGATTCCACCTCCCATACGGAGTAGGAAAAGGGGGAAGGGAGAGGGAAAGTAAAGAGGGGCTGTGCACCCTCCCCTAGTCCAATTCGGTTTGGGCAAGGGGGGGCGCGCGCCTCCTCACGTGGCCTGCCTCTCCTTTTCCCGTATGGCCCAATAAGGCCCATTATTTCTCCCGGTGAATTCCCGTAACTCCCCGGTACTCCGAAAAATACCCGAATCACTCGGAACCTTTCCGACGTCCGAATATAGACTTCCAATATATGAATCTTTACCTCTCGACCATTTCGAGACTCCTTGTCATGTCCGTGATCTTATCCGGGACTCCGAACAAACTTCGGTCACCAATCACATAACTCATATAATACTATATCGTCATCGAACCTTAAGTGTGCGGACCCTACGGGTTCGGGAATGATGTAGACATGACCGAGACGACTCTCCGGTCAATAACCAACAGCGGAACCTGGATGCTCATATTGGTTCCTACATATTCCATGAAGATCTTTATCGGTGAACCTCATATGTCAACATACGTTGTTCCCTTTGTCCGGCGGTATGTTACTTGCCCGAGATTCGATCGTTGGTATCCAATACCTAGTTCAATCTCGTTACCGGCAAGTCTCTTTACTCGTTCCGTAATACATCATCTTGCAACTACCTCTTTAGTCACGGTGCTTGCAAGGCTTCTGTGATGCTGTATTACCGAGAGGGCCCAGAGATACCTTCTCCGATAGTTGGAGTGACAAATCCCAATCTCGATCCATGCCAACTCAACAAACACTTTTGGAGATACCTGTAGTGCACCTTTATAATCACCCAGTTACGTTGTGACGTTTGATGCACCCTAAGTATTCCTACGGTATCCGGGAGTTGCATGATCTCATGGTCAGAGGAACGTGTATTTGACATAGTGAAAGCAATAGCAATAAACTGAACGATCATATGCTATGCTAACGGTTGGGTCATGTCCATCACATCATTCTCCTAATGATGTGATCCCGTTACCAAATGACAACTCATGTCCATGGTCAGGAAACCTTAACCATCTTTGATCAACGAGCTAGTCAAGTAGAGGCTTACTAGGGACTCAGTATTTGTTCATTATCCACACATGTATTTAGTTTCCGGTCAATACAATTCTAGCATGAATAATAAACCATTATCATGAATGGGGAAATATGATAATAAACACTTTATTATTATTGCCTCTAGGGCATATTTCCAACAGTCTCCCACTTGCACTAGAGTCAATAATCTAGATTACATCTCCATGTAATTAACACTTAATCAGTTCTAAAGCTGATCATGTTTTGCTTGTGAGCGAGGTTTTAGTCAACGGGTCTGCAATATTCAGATCCGTGTGTTCTTTGCAAATTTCTATGTCTTATGTAGATATTGCTACCACACTCTGTTTGGAGCTACTCCAAAAATGATTGCCCCACTTTTCATATCCGGTCTGAGACTCATAGTCTTCGGATCGGTTGTTAAAGCTTGCATCGACGTAACCCTTTACGACGAACTCTTTATCACCTCTATTCCTGAGAAATTCTTCCTTAGTCATCTTAAGGATATTTTGACTGTTGTCCAGTGATCTACTCCTAGATCACTCTTTGCCAGTTTCATGGCAAAACTCACAGCATAGCATACTTTATAGAACCTATGGACAAAGCATAGGGGATGATCTTCATCCTTTCTATTTCTTCTGCCGTGGTCGAGATTTTGAGTCTTACTCAACTTCACACCTTGCACCACAGTCTAGAACTCCTTCTTTGATTGATCCATTTTGAACTTTCTTCAAAAATAATCTTGTCAAGGTATGTGTTTTTGTGAAAGTTCTATGAAGCGTCTCAATCTATCTTTATAGATTTTGATGCTTTAACATGTAAACAACCTTTACCTAGATCTTCAAGTCTTACTCCACTTCACACCAGGCAAGAATTGATTTCTTTGACTTGATCCATTTTGAACTTTTCAAAATCTTATCAAGATGTGTGAACAAACTTTATCAGGTGTCTTGATCTATCTCTATAGATCTTGATGCCCAATCTGTGGATAACTTAAAAACAGGTTTTATTGAAAAACTCCTTTCAATTAATTCTTTATGCTTTTCAGAAATTCTACATCATTTCCAATCAACAATATGTCATCCACATATACTATTAGAAATGTTATAGAGCTCCCACTCACTTTCTTGTAAATACAAGTTTCTCCATAAACTTTGTATAAACCTAAACGCTTTGATCAACTCATCAAAGCGAGTATTCCAGCTCCGAGATGCTTGCACCAGTCCATAGATGGATCGCTGGAGCTTGCATACTTTGTTAGCTCCTTTAGGATCGACAAAAACCTTCCGGATGTATCATATAAAATTCTTCCTTAAGGAATCCATTCAGGAATGCCGTTTTGACGTCCATTTGCCAGATTTCATAATCATAAAATGCGGCAATTGCTAACATAATTCTGACAGACTTTAGCATCGCTACGGGTGAGATAGTCTCATCGTAGTCAACTCCTTGAACTTGGTGATAACCTTTAGCAACAAGTCGAGCTTTATAGACGGTGACATTACCATCAGCGTGCGTCTTCTTCTTAAAGATCCATTTATTTTCAATAGCTCGCCGTTCATTGGGCAAGTCTACCAAAGTCCACACTTTGTTCTCATACATGGATCCAATCTCGGATTTCATGGCCTCAAGCCATTTCTCAGAATCTGGGCTTGCCATCGCTTCTTCATAGTTCGAAGGTTCACCATTGTCTAGCAATATGACCTCCAAGACTGGATTTCCGTACCACTCTGGTGCGGAACGTGTCCTGGTTGACCTTCGATGTTCTGTAGTAACTTGATCCGAAGCCTCATGATCATCATCATCAACTTCTACTCCGGTCTATGCTGGTGTCACAGAAATTTCTTCCTGTGGCGTGCTACTATCCAGAGGAGGTACAATTACCTCATCAAGTTCTACTTTCCTCCCACTCACTTCTTTCGAGAGAAACTCCTTCTCTAGAAAGGATCCATTCTTAGCAACGAAAACCTTGCCTTCGGATCTGTGGTAGAAGGTGTACCCAACGATCTCTTTTGGGTATCCTATGAAGACGCACTTATCCTGCTTTGGGTTTGAGCTTATCAGGCTGAAGCCTTTTGACATAAGCATCGCAGCCCCAAACTTTCAGAAACGACAGCTTAGGTTTCTTTCCAAACCATAGTTCATACGGTGTCGTCTCAACGGATTTAGACGGTGCCCTATTTAAAGTGAATGCAGCTGTCTCTAATGCATAACCCCAAAACGATAGTGGCAAATCGGTAAGAGACATCATAGAACGCACCATATCCAATAGAGTACGATTACGACGTTCGGACACACCATTACGCTGTGGTGTTCCAGGTGGTGTGAGCTGTGAAACAATTCCACATTGTCTTAAGTGAGTGCCAAACTCGTAACTCAAATATTCTCCTCCACGATCAAATCGTAAGAATTTTATTTTCTTGTTACGATGATTCTCTACTTCACTCTGAAATTCTTTGAACTTTTCAAATGTTTCAGACTTATGCTTCATCAAGTAGACATAACCATATCTACTCAAATCATCAGTGAACGTGAGAACATAACGATATCCACCGCGCGCCTCAACACTTATCGGACCGCATACATCGGTATGTATTATTTCCAATAAGTTGGTTGCTCGCTCCATTGTTCCGGAGAACGGAGTTTTTAGTCATCTTGCCAATAAGGCACGGTTCACATGTCTCAAATGATTCATAATCAAGAGGTTCCAAAAACCCACCTGCATGGAGTTTCTTCATGTGTTTAACACTGATATGACTTAAGCGGCAGTGCCACAAATATGTGGTACTATCATCGTCTTTTGGCATTCGTGTTATGAACATATGTATTACTACGATCAAGATTCAATAAACCTTTCATTTTAAGTGCATGATCATCAATGATATTATCCAAATAAATAGAATAACAATTATTCTCTGAAATTGAATAACCGTCTTGTAATAAACACTATCAGATATAATGTTCATGCATAACGTAAGCACCAAATAACAATTATTTAGGTTCATCACTAATCCTGAAGGTAGAGAGAGCGTGGCGATGGTGATCACATCAACCTTGGAGACACTTCCAATGCACATCGTCACCTCGTTCTTAGCTAGCCCTCGTTTATTCCGAAGCTCCATGTTTCAAGTTGTAAGCAACTGAACAAGTATCAAATACCCAGGTGCTCCTACGAGTACTAGTAATGTACACATCAATAACATGTATATCAAATATCTTTGTTGACATTGTCAGTCTTATTATCTGCTAGTTACTTTGGGGAAGTTCCGCTCCCTGTGACATTTCCCTTTGCAATGGGAGCACTAAGTCTCGGGTTTGGTTCAGCCTTGGGTTTCTTCGCGTGAGAGGCAACTGTTTTACCGTTCTTCTTGAAGTTCCCTTTTCTTTCCCTTGCCCTTCTTGAAACTAGTGGTCTTATTAACCATCAACACTTGATGCTCCCTTTTTGATTTCTACATCCGCAGATTGTAGCATTGCGAATAGCTTAAGGATCTTCTATCCCTTGCATGTTTATAGTTCATCACGAAGATCCAGTAGCTTAGTGATAGTGACTAGAGAACTCTATCAATCACCACTTTATTCGGAAGTCTAACTCCCACTTGATTCAAGTGTTTGAAGTACTCAGACATTCTGAGTACATGCTCACTAACGGAGCTGTTCTCCTCCATCTTCTAGCTATAGAACTTGTCGAAGGTGTCATACCTCTCGACCCGGGTGTGAGCTTGAAAAACAAATTTTCAGCTCTTGGAACATCTCATATGCTCCGTGTTGCTCAAAACATATTTGGAGCTCCGGTTCTAAGCCGTAAAGTATGGCACACTGAACTATCGAGTAGTCATCTTTTCTTGTCTGCCAGACGTTCATAACGTCCTCAGACGAAGCCGTAGGGGTATTTCACTGAGCAGTACATTAAGGACATAAGCCTTCTGTGCATCAGTGAGGACAATCCTCAGATCACGGACCTAGTCCGCATAGTTGCTTCCATCAACTTTCAACTTGGCTTACTCTAGGAACATATTAAAAACAGTGGAACTAACGCGTGGTTTATCGATCTACAACATTAAATTGCTAAGACACTTTTGACTATGTTCATGATAATTGAAGTTCAATTAATCAAATTACTTAAGAACTCCCACTTAGATTAACATCCCTCAAGTTGTCTAAGTGTAACATGATCCACATCAAACTAATCCACGTCCGATCATCACGTGAGGTGGATCAGTTCATCAATGGTGAACATCTTTCATGTTGATCATATCTACTATATGACTCATGTTCGACCTTTCGGTCTCTCGTGTTCCGAGGCCATATCTGCATATGCTAGGCTCGTCAAGTTTAACCCAAGTATTCTGCATGTGTAAAACTGGCTTACACCCGTTGTATGTGAACGAAAGAATCCATCACACCCGATCATCACGTGGTGCTTAGAAGCGTCGAACTTTCGCAACGGTGCATACTCGGGGAGAACACTTATCTTGAAATTTAGTGAAGGGATCATCTTATAATGCTACCATCGTCCTAAGCAAAATAAGATGCATAAAAGGATTAACATCACATGCAATTCAATATATGTGACATGATATGGCCATCATCGTATTGTGCTTTTGATCTCCTTCAGCATAGCACCGTCATAATCTCCATCGTCACCGGGTTGGCGCCATGATCTCCATCGTAGCGTCGTGACACCTTGATCTCCATCGTAGCGTCGTGGTCGTCTCGCCGGCTATTGCTACTACGACTACTGCTAACTCATAGCGGTAAAGTAAAGCAATTACATAGCGTTGGCATTGCATACAATAAAGAGACAACCATATGGCTCCTGCCGGTTGCCTGATAACTTACAAAACATGATCATCTCATACAACAACTTATATCACATCATGTCTTGGCCATATCATATCACCAGCATACCCCGCAAAAACAAGTTAGACGTCCTCTACTTTGTTGTTGCAAGTTTTACGTGGCTGCTACGGGTTTGCAAGAACCGTTCTTACCTACGCAAAATCACAACGTGGTGTAGTGATTGCTTTTTGATCTTCTAAAAGAACCCTCTTCATTGAAACCGGTTCAACTAAAGTGAGAGAGACAGACACCCGCCAGTCACCTTTATGCAACGAGTGCACGTAGCGGTGAAACCTGTCTCGCGTAAGCGTACGCGTAATGTCGGTCCGGGCCGCTTCATCTCACAATACCGCCGAATCAAGTATCAACTAGTAACGGCAAGCAATATGTATACACCCACGCCCACAACTCGTTTGTGTTCTACTCGTGCAAATCACATCTACGCATAGACCTGGCTCATGATGCAACTGTTTGGGAACGGAGCATGAATTTCAAAAAAATTCCTACGCTCACGCAAGATCTATCCATGGAGATGCATCGCTACGAGAGGGGAGAGTGTGTCTACGTACCCTCGTAGACCGTTAAGCGGAAGCGTCTCACAACGCGGTTGATGTAGTCGAACAATCCTTCGAGCTCCACCGATCGAGTACCGAACGTACGGCACCTCCGAGTTCTACACACGTGCAGCTCGGTGACGTTCCTCGCCATCTTGATTCAGCAAGACGTCGAGGTAGTAGATGAGTTCCGTCAGCACGACGGCGTGGCGACGGTGACGGTGAAGTGATTCCGGCAGGGCTTCGCCTAAGCTCTCCGAAAATATGACTGAGGTGGAAAACGGAGATCGGGGCACCGCACACGGCTATGGGACACTTGTGTGTCTCCAAGGGGTGCCCCTCCTCCGTATATAAAGGAGGGTGAGGGGAGGAGGCTAGCCCTAGGGCCTGCGCCAAGAGTGGGGAGTCCTACTAGGACTCCTTAGTCCTAGTAGGATTCCACCTCCCATACGGAGTAGGAAAAGGGGGAAGGGAGAGGGAAAGTAAAGAGGGGTTGCGCCCCCTCCCCTAGTCCAATTCGGTTTGGGCAAGGGGGGGCGCGCGCCTCCTCACGTGGCCTGCCTCTCCTTTTCCCGTATGGCCCAATAAGGCCCATTATTTCTCCCGGTGAATTCCCGTAACTCCCCGGTACTCCGAAAAATACCCGAATCACTCGGAACCTTTCCGACGTCCGAATTTAGCCTTCCAATATATGAATCTTTACCTCTCGACCATTTCGAGACTCCTCGTCATGTCCGTGATCTCATCCGGGACTCCGAACAAAATTCGGTCACCAATCACATAACTCATATAATACTATATCGTCATCGAACCTTAAGTGTGCGGACCCTACGGGTTCGGGAATGATGTAGACATGACCGAGACGACTCTCCGGTCAATAACCAACAGCGGAACCTGGATGCTCATATTGGTTCCTACATATTCCACGAAGATCTTTATCGGTGAACCTCATATGTCAACATACGTTGTTCCCTTTGTCCGGCGGTATGTTACTTGCCCGAGATTCGATCGTTGGTATCCAATACCTAGTTCAATCTCATTACCGGCAAGTCTCTTTACTCGTTCCGTAATACATCATCTTGCAACTAACTCTTTAGTCACGGTGCTTGCAAGGCTTCTGTGATGCTGTATTACCGAGAGGGCCCAGAGATACCTTCTCCGATAGTTGGAGTGACAAATCCCAATCTCGATCCATGCCAACTCAACAAACACTTTTGGAGATACCTGTAGTGCACCTTTATAATCACCCAGTTACGTTGTGACGTTTGATGCACCCTAAGTATTCCTACGGTATCCGGGAGTTGCATGATCTCATGGTCAGAGGAACGTGTATTTGACATAGTGAAAGCAATAGCAATAAACTGAACGATCATATGCTATGCTAACGGTTGGGTCATGTCCATCACATCATTCTCCTAATGATGTGATCCCGTTACCAAATGACAACTCATGTCCATGGTCAGGAAACCTTAACCATCTTTGATCAACGAGCTAGTCAAGTAGAGGCTTACTAGGGACTCGGTATTTGTTCATTATCCACACATGTATTTAGTTTCCGGTCAATACAATTCTAGCATGAATAATAAACCATTATCATGAATGGGGAAATATGATAATAAACACTTTATTATTATTGCCTCTAGGGCATATTTCCAACACTTACGTGCGACGTCGTTATGACCCGCAGGTTTTGGTTCAGTACACTGAGGCTCTGGATCGCACTGCCCGAGCTCTTGCTGTCGAGTTGTATGCCACTCGTGCTCGTCTTTACGACGCTCTGACACAGTTGCTACCAGCAGTCAGTGCAGGGATGCATCCTGAGTACATCCTTTACCCGCGCAGGACAGAGATGCCACCAGGTCTTGAGTTGCCTGCTGTTGGAGGTCATACTCCTCCACGTGGTCCTCTTCTTCTAGTTCGGGACCAGGTTCTGCACCAGAGTGTTCACGGAGCGTAGGATCCTCGTGTCGAGGGCACCCTGCGTCGTCACTTGCAGTTGCCTGGCTTCAGTGGATTTCTCCGACGTTGATGTAGCTATCGCTATGTGATACGTCCATTTTGCATCATGTTTTGCTACTATTATTTATAGTGTTTTAATCAATATAACACTTTGTGGAGCAATTCTAATGCCTTTTCTCTCTTAATATGCAAGATTTACACAAGGAGGGAGATTGCCGGCAGCTGGAATTCTGGACCTGAAAAAGCTATGTCAGAGATACCTATTCTGCACATCTCCAAATGAGCTGAAATTTTACGGAGATTTATTTTGGAATAAATAAAAAATACTGGAAGCAAGAAGTACTAGAGGGGGCCACCCAGGTGCCCACGAGGCACCAGGGCGCGCCACCCCCCCCCCCCCCCCAGGCGCGCCCTGGTACCTCGTTGGGCCCCTAGCCAGCCTCTGGCCCCCATTTTCTGGTATATAAGTGCGCATGCTTGTGGAGTAGTAATTAGATAAGGGAATGCATTGTGGAGTAGTAATTAGATGATGGGTTGCTAGAGTGACAGAAGCTTAATCCCTAGTTTATGTGCTATTCCGTAAGGGGCTGATTTGGATCCATATGTTTAATGCTATGGTTAGAGTTATCTTAATTCTTCTTTCGTAGTTGCGGATGCTTGCGAGAGGGGGTAATCATAAGTGGGAGGCTTGTTCAAGTAAGAACAGCACCCAAGCACCGGTCCACCCACATATCAAATTATCAAAGTAGCGAACGCGAATCAAACAAGGATGATGAAAGTGACTAGATGAAATTCCCATGTGTCCTCGAGAGCGCTTTACTTACTATAAGAGATCGTTCTGGCTTGTCCTTTGCTATAAAAAGGATTGGGCCACCTTGCTGCACACTTTGTTACTATTGCTACTTGTCACTTGTTACAAATTATCTTGCTATCAAACTACTCGTTACCGATAATTTTAGTGCTTGCAGAAAATACCTTGCTGAAAACCGCTTGTCATTTCCTTCTGCTCCTCGTTAGGTTCGACACTCTTACTTATCGAAAGGACTACGATTGATCCCCTATACTTGTGGGTCATCACTATGTCCCATTGTTGTATCCCTCCACCGCGTGCCTGCGCGCCGCCTAGTGTGTCTAGCTTTTCCTTTCCGAACTTGTACCACTAGTTTGTAACCGACTTTATGTATGGATCTGCATGTCATGTTTGACTATTGTGTTGTATCTATTGCACTTCCTTTGTTGTGCGTGTTACTTCATGAATGATTCCATACACCTGCAGTACTCGTTGCTAAACTACCCCTGTTGATTTTAGCAGGATGGTTAGACTCACAGGTCGTGGCCGTGGTGCCAACAATCCACCACCGCCTGACTATATGGCCGGTATGATGCAACAGTTTGAGCTGAACCGTCAATTCATGCAAGGGATAATGGATCAGTTTCCTCGTCCAAATGCTAACCAGCAGCCAGCCCTAATAACCTTGCAAGACTTTGTGCGCCTCAACCCGACTGTCTTTCGCAACTCGGTTCAGCCGCTTGACGCGGATGACTGGCTCCGTGACATCACATATGAGATGGAGTTGGCTAATGTTGCCCCTGTCCACCTCGCGCCGCCGCCGAGCACCAGCTCAAGCTCCGCCGCCCCGACCTCCTTCTCCTTCCTCCTGCCTCTCTTCCCCATTCTCTTCCTCTCTCCCATACCTCACCCCTTGCCCTCTCCCTCTCAACTACCCGACTCCATGGGCGCTAGAGGAGCTTCTTCGGTCCACCCCTCCCCTTCTCTGGTCCGCCACACGCCGTGGTCGGCGTCCAGGAACACGTGCAGGCCACCCCACCTTAGCACCCACGCTTCCTGCGACACCAGGCCGTCCCGGAGGTCGCGGATGCGTTGGTATAGTAGGACGCGCGTCCACAGCAGCAGCATCACCTTCACCTCCGGCAGCACGCTCTTCATCACGTCCTCGTGCATCGCCGCCCCCACCGCGTCACTGCACTCCTCGCACGTCACATCCAGGCACCTGCCCAGCGCCGCCATGACCTCCGCCCTGTTGACGAACTTGTCGACGCCGGCCGATGCGTACGGCCGCAGCTTGGCGAAGTCATAGAGAATGGCGAGGACGTGATGAAGAGCAAACGACGTCCAGCGCATCTGCCGCCTCCTGCCGCCCGACGTCTCCACGAGCAAACGATGGCCGCGTGGGCCGCCAGCGTCCCTGTTTTTTAAAAAAAAAATTACGCCTGCTTTGCCGTCTGTGATGTTGGCAGTGACGCGTCTGCTAATGTCACAAGGCAGACGGCAAAGGGGAGGACATGTTTGCCATCTGTGGCAGACGGCAAAGCCTCCCATTAGATACCTAACGTGGCTAACATCTATTTTTTGCCGTCCGCTTTCTTTGCCGTCCGCTGTGAGAAAGCAGACGGCAAAAAAGCTCTTTACCGGAACTTTCTTTGCCGGATATGTTTGCCGTCTGCGGCTGACGGCAAAGCCTTTGCCGTCCGCTTTAGGGTCCTTTGCCGTCTACCATGGCGGACGGCAAATCTCCTGATTCCAGTAGTGAAGGATGGTATTGCTGTTAATCCAGAACGAGTTCAGGCTATTCTTGACTGGACTCCCTCGAAGAACGTCAAGCAAGTGAGAAGTTTTCTCGGACTCGCAAGCTATTGCTGCCGTTTTGTCGAGAACTTTTCCAAGATTGCCAAGCCTCTGACTAATCTGCTTCACAAAGGCGTTAAGTTTGAGTGGACAGAAAAATGTCAGGAAAGTTTCCAAACACTCAAGGACAAGTTGACATCTACCCCAGTGCTTGCTCCTCCGGATTCTCGCAAGGAATTCGTCATTTATTGCGACGCATCCCGTCAAGGATTAGGCTGTGTCCTAATGCAAGAACACAAAGTGATTGCTTATGCCTCACGACACTTGCGTCCTCATGAAGAGAACTACCCTGTTCATGATCTCAAACTTGCTGCAGTTATATATGCATTGAAATTATGGCGACATTACCTTCTTGGTAATCGGTGCGAGATCTACACGGATCATCAAAGTCTAAAATATCTGTTTACTCAGCCAGACTTGAATCTCCGTCAACAAAGATGGATGGAAACAATCACAGACTATGACTGCGGTATTACATATACCCCTGGTAAGGCTAATGTAATGGCTGATGCTTTGAGTCACAAGTCTTATTGCAACAATCTCATGGTTCAGGGAGCTCAACCCCTTCTTCATGAAGAACTTCGCAAGTTGAACCTCCACATTGTTCTACAGGGTTTTCTCAATACCCTTTTCTGGAACCTACTCTTGAGAAAGCTATTAAGTCTGCGCAAGCAAAAGACGCTGAAGTTGATCAGATGAAACGGGATCTTGCTTTTGAGAAAGCCAGAGATTTCTCGCTTGCTGAAGATGGCACCTTGTACTTCAGAGATCGCCTTGTGGTACCCCGGTTCGAACTGATGACAGATAAGGTTATGAAGGAAGCACATGATACACCTCAGTCTATTCATCTGGGTAGTACCAAGATGTATCACGACATCTGTCAAAGGTACTGGTGGTCTAAAATGAAGCAAGACATTGCTCGCTATGTTGCTGAATGTGACGTTTGCCGTCGCGTCAAAGCAGAACATCAAAAGCCTGCTGGACTTCTACAACCGCTTCCTATCCCTTTGTGGAAATGGGACAAGGTTCAAATGGATCTCATCACTGGCCTTCCCAAATCACAAAAGGGCCACGATGCTATTCTTGTCGTCGTCGACCAGTTCTCCAAAGTTGCACATTTTCTGCCAGTCAAGGAGACGATCACTGCTAGTCAGTTAGCAGAATTGTATATCTCTAGAATTGTAACACTCCACGGTATTCCGAAGGAGATCAGTTCAGACCGTGGCAGCATCTTCACCTCAAAGTTCTGGGAAAGTTTCCAAGAAGCTATGGGAACTCATATAACCTGGAGTTCAGCTTATCACCCCAGTCCCAAGGCCAAGTTGAACGAGTTAATCAAGTGCTTGAAGATATGTTGCGTGCTTGTGTCATTTCATTTGGCAAGAAGTGGGAGGAATCTCTCCCGTATGCTGAATTCTCGTACAACAACAACTATCAAGCTAGCTTGAAGATGGCTCCCTTCAAGGTATTATATGGACGTAAGTGCCTAACCCCTCTGAATTGGTCAGAAACTGGGAACGACCGCTCATTGGTCCGGATATTACCCAACAAGCGGAAGAGCAAGTCCGTATTGTCCGGGAAAATCTCAAGGCAGCTCAGTCCCACCAGAAGAGCAATTATGATCGTAAACATTTGGGATCGATCTATCAACCTGGTGAACAAGCTTATCTGCGTGTCACTCCTATGAAGGGCACTCATCGGTTTGGGATCAAGGGCAAATTAGCTCCTCGCTACATTGGACCCTTCCGTATTCTCGCCAGACGTGGAGGGGTGGCTTATAAATTGGAGTTGCCGCCTCAGTTCTCTCACATCCACGACATCTTCCATGTGTCGCAACTTCATCGTTGCTTCAAGGATCCACACCGTGTCGTGGATCATGAAATGCTCGAATTGCAGGATGATCTCTCTAATAAGGAGCATCCGATCCGCATTCTTGATCAAGCTGAACGTCGAACCCGTTAGAAGGCAATCAAGTTCCTTAAAGTGCAGTGGTAGAATCACACTGAAGATGAAGCCACTTGGGAACGTGAGGATCGCCTTCGTGAAGAATACCCCGATCTTTTCCCTTCTACCTCCTGAATTCTCGGGACGAGAATTTCTTTTAGAGGAGAATTGTAACACCCCTATGTAATGAGCTACAGTGATCCTCATGATTATGTTTAAATCACTTTGGTTTGCAATGCTTGATCACCTTTGGAATCATATCTCATTTCAAATTCCACCACTGAAATCAAATTCAAATTGCAAGTGAAATTTAAAGTTTCACAAACATGTCTGAAAAATAGTTCATAATTTTGCAAATATTCCATAGTAAATAATGTTAAGGAAAACAACATCACCTAAATTCCCTAGATGACTAACATCATGAAAACAGGGCCAGCAGCACCTATTCATTCCATTTAAATTCGAATCAAATTAAAATGAGTTCTAATAAACCCCAAACTTTGTGGGCAAGCTCAAAATGATGCCTAGTAATTATGTGACAAATATCATATGCAACAAAATTCATTTGGTACAAAAATAAAATGCAAAACAGTGGCTGAAATATTTGACAGAAAAGAAAAAGGAGAAAAGTCCCTGTGCACTTAGGCCCAATTGGAACAGGAGCCGGCCCAGCCCAGCCAACTCCGTCGTCTACCTCTCTCTCCTCCCCGTGTCGGCACCGCACGCGTGCGACCGGGGCAGGATGTCGTTCCCGCCGTGCCAGCTCACCGCCCGTGCCACTACAGCCACCGCGGGAGGGGATAAGAATGCCACCGCGGCCCTCGGGGACTCGCGCCAGTTCATATCCCCCTCCACCTCGCGCTGCTCTCTCCTTCCCCGCCATGGCCGCCACTGCCGTCGCTGTCGCCTTGCCGCCCGCGTAGCCACAGGGCTCCCTGATACGTCTCCAACGTATATATAATTTATGAAGTATTCATGCCATGTTTATTATAGTTTTGTATGATTTTGGTGCACTTTTATATGGCTTTTACATGATTTTCATGGACTAACATATTGACCTAGTGCCCAGTGCCAGTTGTTGTTTTCTGCTTGTTTTTGGTTTTCCAGAAAATCTATATCAAATGAAGTCCAAATGCAGCAAAACTTTTTGACGATTTTTTCTGGAACATAAGAGACACTAGAAGCTTCGGGAGGTGGCCAGAAGACCCACAGGGGCCCCACGAGCCACCAGGGCGCGCCACCCCCCCAGGCGCCTTGGTGCCTCGTGGGCCCCCTGTGTCCCTTCTTCGCGTGATTTCAACGCCAAAAAATCATATATATTCAGAAACCCCAGAAAGTTAACCTAGATGAGTTTTTACGCCACCGTAAGCCTCTGTACCTCCACGATCTAATCTACAGCCCTTTTTCGGCACCCTGCCGGAGGGGGGAATCATCACCGAAGGCCATCTTCATCATCCCGGCGGTCTCCATGACGAGGAGGGAGTAGTTCACCCTCGGGGCTGAGGGTTTGTACCAGTAGCTATGTGTTTTATCTCTCTCTCTCTCGTGTTCTTGATTTGGCACGATCTTGATGTATCGCGAGCTTTGTTAATATAGTTGGATCATATGGTGTTTCTTCCCTCTCTATCCTTGTTGTGATGAATTGAATCTTTTCCCTTTGAGGTTTCATTATTGTCGGATTGAATATTTCAGATTTGAGAACACTTGATGTATGTCTTGCATATGAATACCCGTGGTGACAATGGGGTATTATATTGATTCACTTGATGTATGTTTTGGCACTCAACTCGCGGATTCCCGCGGTGACATTGGGGTAATCTATGCATAGGGGTTGATGCACATTTTCATTCTCTTTTCTCCGATATATAGAAACTTTGGGGTGCTCCTTGGAGTTCTTTGTGTGGATTGAATATTATGATTATGAAGTTGTTTGATGCATATCGTATAATCAACTCACGGATACTTGTGGTGACATTGGAGTATCTAGGTGACATTAGGGTTGATTGATGTGTATCATATGGTGTTATTCTAGTACGAACTCTAGGGCTGTTTGTGACACTTATAGGAATAGCTCAATAGATTGATCGGAAAGGATAACTTTGAGGTGGTTTCGTACCCTACAAACAATTTCTATCTTATGTTCTTCGCTAATAGGAACTTGGGAGTGATTCTTTATCGCACGTTGAGGGATGGTTATATGATCCAATTATGTTAGCATTGTTGAGAGATTGCACTAGTGAAAGTATGAACCCTAGGCCTTGTTTTTAAGCATTGCAATACCGTTTGTGCTCACTTTTGTTACTTGCTACCTTGCTGTTTTTATATTTTCAGATTACAAAAACCTATATCTACTATCCATACTACACTTTTATCACCATCTCTTCGCCGAACTAGTGCACCTATACAATTTACCATTGTATTGGGTGTGTTGGGGACACAAGAGATTTCTTGTATTTGGTTGCAGGGTTGTTTGAGAGATATCATCTTCAACCTACGCCTCCCACGGATTGATAAACCTTAGGTCATCCACTTGAGGGAAAATTGCTACTGTCCTACAAAACTCTGCGCTTGGAGGCCCAACACGAGTCTACAAGAATAAGTTGTGTAGTAGACATCACTCCCTGCGCCTCGCCGTCGTGCCCACGAGCTCCGCCCGCGTCCGCTACGCCGTCTGCGACAACGAACCCGAGCCGGGAGCCACCGCAATGGCCACTCCAACCCCTTCTTCTTCCTCGGTCGCCGGAGATCGCCGTCGCCGAGCCGTCTGCTCCAGGCCTCCCCCAAGCCCACTTTGCTTAACTACAGGCTCGCGGTGAGCCTCTACCTCTTTCCCCTCTCTCTCTTTGCTCCCGCATGCTCGCTAGCTAGCCCCCGCCGGTGCCATGAGCTCGTCGCCGCTGCTTGCTCCGCCATCGCAGCCACCGCAAGCGCCGACCGCGTCCGAGCCTTGCGTCGTGCTCCTGGGGTCCCCAGGAGGCCAACGCGACCAACCGCGCGCTTAGCCGTGCCCTGTATCGACGAGCTCGAGCTCGCCCGAACGCCACCGCCGCCTGCCATTGTTGCTTCGGTCAACTCCGGCCACCCCAGCCTCTGCCGCCGCCACCATTCGACGCGGCGTTGAACGCACGTTCGAACGCGCCTAATCCCGCGCCAAATGGCCCCCTGTAGGCGAATCCCGACGCCGGCCGAAGCGCGCCGCCGCGTTTTGTGGTCGCCGGCGGCTAAACACCGGTGATCCGATGTGGCACAGCCACGGGGCCCACCCTGGGTCACTGCCAGTGGGTCCCGTGGGCCCCGTTGACTTCGTTGACCTGGTCAACGTGCTGACTGGGCAGCCCCTAGTCACTGACATGTAGGACCCACACACTTAATTACTGTTTTTGCTAATTAAACTTAATCTGTTAATTAAGTGTGCCACTGACATAGGGGTCCCACCCTCTAATTAACTTAGTTTATTTAAAATAAACACGGGTTAGCCCCTGTGACACTGACAGGTGGGGCCAGCCACTATTCCAGTGGATAAGGCTGGCCCAGTCAGCCTCTGCTGACTGGGAGTTGACTCAGTCAACAGGGCCCACCAGTCAGCCCCTGTGTGTGCTGACTGGGTACAACTCTGGGTGCACTTAGCATTTACTGTTTTGGATAATTCGAATTAAAATAATTCCAGAAAATCCAGAAATTGTTTAAAAATTTGAAAAAATCATAAAAAATAATCCATAACTCGGATGAAAATAATCTATATATGAAAAATAATCAGAAAAATAAGACAAATCCGAATATGCCATCCACATACCTGTCACATGCCCCCAGCACTATAAACATGGAACCTTCCCCTCCAGATCGTCTGTCCGATAATTGCCTAAAGCCGAGAAAATATTCCCAGATATTTTTCCGCTCCGACTAAAATACTTAGCACCGCATTAGGTCACTCCTAGCACAGCATATTGCCATGTCATGCATCTGTGTTGCATTCGATTGCTTTATATTTATTGTTTCTTCCCCCTCTTCTCTCCGGTAGACCCCGAGACCGACGCTGCTCCCGAGTACGACTACGCCCCTGACGTCCAGTCCCTTTCAGCAGAGATTCCAGGCAAGCAAAACCCCCTTGATCATTCCTATATCGCCCATTCTTTCTCTTTCGTGCTTGCATTAGATTTTGCTACTGTGTTCGATAGCTCCTATTCTGATGCATAGCCTGATTTTGTAACCTGTTGTTGATACTTTATCTGCTATCCTAAATGCTTAGTATAGGTTGGTTAGTGATCCATCAGTGGCCCCGCACCCTTGTCCGTGTTGCCATGCTTTGCTTCCGGATGACTCGATCAGTGTGATCGACGTGCAGAGACCGACACATCACCGCACACCCCCTTAGTTGTACGACTCTGCAGAGCTACTATCGAGTGCCGAGGGTGATACCTCCTACCTCACTCCTGATGATACCTCTGTAGCTTAGCTAGTCGGTTGTGGGTTACCGAGGGTGATTCCTCTTTCACCACCTTCGATGAAGCCTCTGTCGTGCAACCCCTCAAGTGTGAACCCATCGAGGGTGATTCCTCCAAGTTCACCTTGACGGATACATCGAGTGGGAATCCATCGAGGGTGATTCCTCGGATTTCCCCCCTTGATGTTATGGACACACGGTTACCATGTTTTTACCTCAGTCCCTTGTTGAAGTCAGGTCGACCCCGAGGGGTACCCGCGAGAGATGTGAAGTCGGGTTGACCATGAGGGTACCCGCGAGATAATTACGCGGAACAGCCGGGCAGGCAGACCGCCCCAGGAGAGGGATGGGCCTGACCCTTGCCGTAAGTCTGCGAGACGGGGCGACAGGAGCACTGATCGTCACAGCGCACTCCCAAGTCCCAACACACTAATGGGTTAGGATATGTGATCTGAGTAGGCCTCTGGCCTTTTCGCACTAACCACCACGCGGGAATAAGTATGTGCACTCGGCGTCGTACGATTCTTCCGAAAGCTCTCAGACGTCAGCAGTTGAGCGGCACACGCCGGTAGGGATGGCACCCGCAGGGTATGGGTACGGGTGGAGCCACCCCATACCCTTACCCGTCCACCCTGAACTTACCTATCACCCATACCCATACCATTCAAGGGTACAACTTTTTCCCATACCCGTCACCCGACAGGGTATATGGGTACCCGCGGGTAAAAATACCCGTGTTTACAACACGTCAAATTAAGCAGAAAATAGTTGTAAAAAGCAACACATAATCATAAATTATTAATAGCAACACATTTTAAACAACAATGTACACCAACATATTGTACAACAACACATTCTCATAAACAAAAAAACTTGCCTATAAAGCAACACATAAAAATGTTAAACAACAAAACATAATCATAAATAACAACACATAGTCATACACTTTAAGTTCACAAAATAACGATAAATTACAGAGGTAATTTGACATACGTTAGGATACTAAAGGAAACCCAATTGTCAACTTATTAGATGGGTACATGGGTACGCGGGCATGGGTTATACGATCCCATACCCGTACCCTCTCTGCCCGATGGGTATGACATTTTCCCATTTAAGTACCCTTGGGTAAATTATTGTCCCATACCCTTACCCTAAAAGGGGTTTTACCCGCAGGGTACGTGGGTAATGGGTACCCATTGCCATCCCTACACGCCGGGTTGGACTGGGTACGCCCGCTTGTGTATACAGGGGGCTAGGTCTGCTCCCGGCCGTCCTCGCAACACGCGGGAGTGCAAAGGGCGATGGGCCCAAGATCCCTAAGCGCTTAGGATGTAGACCGGTGTGCTGACCTCTCTGCTGAGCCTAGGCAGGACTACGGCGTGTCGATCAGCCGAGGCCGGGCATGATCCAGAAAAGTGTGTCCGGCCAGAGTTAATCGAGCATGTTGGGTAAGTTGGTGCACCCCTGCAGGGAAGTTATCTATTCGAATAGCCGTGTCCACGGTAATGGACGCTCAGAGAGTATCCCGATCTACTACAACTAGAACTGGATACTTGTGATGCTTAATAATATGTTGGCTCCGGGATCGCTTTCTCGCAGGGAGTCGAGGAAGGATCTCTGGGCGTTGCTACTACTTACTTATTACTATATAATATGCTAATCTGCACTCTTCTAATGCTGCAAGACACTGCAAGATGCTAGTCTTCGATAGGCTAGGCCTTCTCTCTATTCTGGCATTTCTGCAGTATAGTCCACAGATACAGCCCCTTCCCTTTGATACCGATGCATACTTAGCATAGTTCTGATGTAAGTTTTGCGAGTACTTTGGATGAGTACTCACGGTTGCTTTGCTACCCCTTTTTCCCATACTCGATTGCTGCGATCAGATGACGGAGCCCCGAAGCCGACTGATCCCGTCGACGACTACTACTACCCCGACGGAGCTTACTACTACGTGGAGACCGACGACCAGGAGTAGTTCGGAGGCTCCCAGGCAGGAGGCCTGCGCCTTTTCGATCTAGATGTCGTTGTTTTGCTCAGCCTTCTTAAGGCAAACTTGTCTAATTATGTCTGTACTCAGATACTGATGCTTCCGCTGACTCTTGTGTAACTCGAGCTTATATATTCGAGCCCTCGAGGCCCCTGGCTTGTAATATAAAGCTTGTATTATTTTATTTTGTGTCTAGAGTTGTGTTGTGATATCTTCCCGTGAGTCACTGGGCTTGATCGTGCGCATTTGCGTGTATGATTAGTGCATGGTCGAGTCGGGGGCGTCACAAGTTGGTATCAGAGCCGACTGTCTGTAGGAAGCCCCTTTCCAACTCCTTGGCCAAAGTTGAGTCTAGTCTTTGAAAAAACGGTTTTACTAACATGGCTGTGTGGCTTACAGGCCCACGTCGCCAACGGATGGTTTAGGATCTTTTATTTCTCTTCCTTACTCTGGGATTCTGATCTCTCTTCCATTTGGGTTAAAGATTTTACTAACTCTAACATTAGGTTCATATGCCCTCACAAGGAAGCTGCACCTCACCTCGCTGAAGACTATGCAACCGCTTGCAAAGGGGAAATGCCGTCTAATTTCAGATTTACATGAACCAAGAATAGCCCAAGAAAATTGGTAATGTGTGTGGCGCAACAAAGTTTTCACTCTGTGTAGTAAGCTGGTAACATCTATCTCGGTGTTCTATGCCTAACTGGATGTTGGCTATCTTTTATAGTGTCTCTGTTACATGCCAGTTTGGTCATTGCTAACTCTTGATGTAACTGATATTTCATTCCTGAACCCCGATATGCTGTTGTGGTCATTCCTTAGAGAAGATTTTGAAAATGAGAATTCCCATGGATATGTTTGTGTTTCTGACTTCCGTTGAGGATCATGTAAATCGGATGTGTGAGTGGTCAGTGAACCAACTTTTCACTAAAAATAACAGAAGAGTCCTTCGTTTTCCACTAAAATTATCAGTGTCATCTGCTTTCATGGCAATGTTTATCTAGCATGTTCCGTTTCGATTTCATTGTATTTTCTGTTCCACCATATTTCAGTTAGTACTAAGGTTCTTTTTTTAGGGAACTCAGTTAGTACTAAGTTTACCGTTCGATGACTATCATATACAACCATTTTCCCTGTTATAAAAGACATGAAAGATCACAACCATATTGATCTAAAAAGAACAGAAAAAATGAGAAATAGTATGTATTCAGTGAAAACAAAAATATTAATTCATGAATTAGTAAAAGTTATACCTGGGTGATGAAGTGCCCACCAGCGTGGTGATTCTAACTTCCTTTCTCAGCCATCGGATGCAGGGTGCCTCTGTTCTGTTGCGTCTGCAGTGGTCATCAGATCTGGGCTGATGTTGCTATTTTTTTCCTGCTCAGTGACTTAAACTGAGGTAAGTTAACTTCCTTTTCCTGAACTTCGTGATCGAAATAGAGAACTTAAGGGACAAATAGGATTAATGTATGAAGATTAATAGGATTAATGTATGATGATTAATAGGATTAATGCTTGTGTTGATGTGTGCTTTATATTTGTATGGATATGAATGAATTGGTATTAGGTTCAAATAGGATCGGTGGATACTCTAACTATCTCGGAAATATTGAGTTTACTTGATCAAAATTGGAGGTTAAGATAGCTTGATTTTTTCAATGGGATTAGACTTATGGTTTACTCAGAAATTCCAGCTAACTCTCTCTCAAACAAAAGAAAAGTGAAGCTAATTAGTCTGATGTAAATTTTCTGCTGCACTTGTGCACAGAACTTATTCACCTGATCTGTGACTGAGGAGTATCTCCATTTCATTTAACCGTCACAACCACAAATGCCAAATTTTCAACTCCTAGCAAGAAGAAAAGGAAGTTCACTTGGTTAAATAGAACCATGGTCCGCCTACCTTGAAATTGATGTACCAGGAGCCTAGGAGGATGCCGGTAGATGTTTGGTTTTGGTGCGCCACCAAAAAAAGCTTGCTGATGGGATGCAAAGGCTAAGGTAATGAACTATCAACTGTACACGTGAGGTAGAAGGCTATGCCTACTGTACTGCCAGCTAAATATAACGCCTATTCCGTCAAAAAGAAAAATGTAATGCCTACCTGAACCATCTTAGAACAATGACTGATGTTGATATTTTTAGTTCCAAACTTCAAAATGATAGCTATACTGTTCTGAATTTTTAGGATATCAGCGGTTGTTTGTATCTTTGAGCGTCTAATTCCAAGTTGAAATCGAGATTGTTAACTGCTGATAGCTGAAGGTAGTACTAATTGCCATCTTTATTTCTGTTTGACAAATAGAGATGAACTCCTTTCAAATTCGGGTTAGTTGAGTTGGGAGCTGTGTTGCAGTTATTTCAAATTCGACTGAAATTGTTGGTACTTTGATGCTGTGTGCTCCATGCATTGGTGTTCTGATCTCTATCTATGATTTCCCATGTGGAAGAAGCTACACTATGTAGATTTCAGAACTTGCGACCAGAAATTCCGTGTGTTTGAATGCTGTATGTTTAATGTTCGATGATAGTTGCGATGTTGTGCTGAGTCGTATCCAGTAATAGCATTTTTACAGATTAACATGCCGATGTGTTTTCAATCAAGTCCCAGCAAGTTCAGCTTAAACAGTACGTGTGTGTGTGTGTGTGTGTGTGTGTCCAAGAGGCATAATTAAACACGTCCAAAAGTATACATGCATGCATATATCGATCGAGACAGGGCATGCATAATTAAACAGTCATTTTTTACCGCACATTTTGATGGATGCATCAGGTGTTGTTACATGTTTGGTTTTAGTGCTTTACCAAGACACTTGCTGAACTTGCTGATGAGATGCAAGGGTTGAGGTAATGTCAGGTAGTAATCTTCTACCGCCTACTGAAATGTTATGCCTAAGATGCATACTGCCTGAATCTTTTCAGGACAATGGCTGCTGTTGATACTCCGTGCCTAACCGCAAAGGCAAATTTTAACATGCTCCCTCTTACCCTCTCTTTTTACATGTGAGGTAAAAAGGTAAGAGTTAATCAGACCACTAATTAATGAGATCAACGGCTCGGATCTATTACATACTCTTACCTCTCATGTGAAAAGAGGAGTAAGAGGGAGCATGTTAAAACTGCTGCAAAATCATAGACACACTATTCTGAGTGTTTATGATACCAGCTGTTGTTTGTACATCTTTGAGTGGCTAATTTCAAACTGAAGTCTAGATTGTTAACTTCTCATGAGCTTCGGGTACTAATCGCCATTTTTTATCTCCGTTTGACAAGTAGAGATGAACTCTTTTCATCTTCGGATTAGTTGAGTTGGGAGCTATGTACCAGTTATGCCTGATTTAACTCTGCACTCTGCTGTAATCATCTCCGGTCCCTGCTTTAGATTTCTGAATCACTGTGTTCCACCGCAGCGGTGAGCCGGTGACCATAAGACCTCACCGTCAAAGTTTAGCCCATTGTTGATGGTTTTTTGTTCTGATTTGAGACGGGTGATAAGAATTGTGACGATGGAGTTTTTGGCAGGAGATTTGCTTGGAGCTCTGGCAACACGACCTATAAGTGTGCATGCTTCACTGGTAATAGTCCTGGAAGCGACTGAAATTGTTGCTATTTCTGATACTGTCTGCTCTGCGGACTGCAGTTCTGATCTCTATGCTTTCCTGTTGTAGAAGCTTCCATGTGTTTGAATGATGTTAGCTTAGCATTTGATGATAAATGTGATGTTGTTTCTATCAGTGTGAAACTCGATGGATAGGGTGTAAGTTCTAATCAGTACGTCTAGTCTGTATTAGGGCAGGGGGTGCAAAGTTGTAAGCTCAGGAGTTTGAAAAATGAGCCTAATTAGTCTGATGTAAATTTTCTGCTGCACTGGAGCATAATATAATATGGTGCAGACTATATTCTGTTTGGCGTCCCTATTCTTCAGTGGCATAGCTTAAAAGTTATCTGCCTTAACTCAAATGAAGGCTGTTCGATATCTTGAAATAAGCAAACATGCCTTGTGTCAAACCATATTTTAAATTTTCAAGCTCGATTTTTCTTCAGTCTGCTGTTTTCTCATGCTTTGGCTTGTAAAACTAAATTGGGACTTAGGGCCAGAGTAGATAGAAGGTGCAATCTCGGCCATTTTTTCATATGCGTCAGTTTAGACTCTTCAGAGCTAGAGCTATTTTATCAATATTTTCCTTTACCATAGCAGCATATGTATGACATGCGTTATTATGTTTTCAGAACATTGAGACTGAGCTTAACTAATTCTGTTGACAAATCACTTTCTTATCTTAAAGTAGATCAGTGATTACTGGAGTTTGACAGAAAAGTTATTTTGTTGTTTTCCTTAGGTCAACATATGGCAAAGCCCTTCATGGGATTATTGGGAATCGTGCAACAAATGTGGTGCCTTTTGTAAGCTAAGCTGGGATATTGAAGTAATTGTGCTTCATGTATTCCTTTATATTTTATTTATATGATGTTGATCTAACCGTGATGGCTCCTCTGTAGTGTTTGGTTTTCTTGTAACAAAATTCATTGTGCTAACAAAATAGTAGACATGTGTGTGAGATTCCATCATCGGTTCCGCAAACATTACTTGCCCAGTAGCATCTCATCAGCGGTTTAGCTTTATTTGCGCATATATGTTCGCAAGCTGCAACAAGCATCATGCCCCGCAAATTGTTTCTATGCAATGCTAATTTTCTTTTTGTTGCTCATTTTGGGAGTACTCGTCTGATGACATTTTTGTGCATCAACTTTTGAGTTTTCTGTTGTGAGAACTAGAGTTTTAATTGTGGATATTGTAGACATTATCAGGGGCGGTTGTTTCCGGCGACTGGAGGCGGGCAGTGGAGACGTGGGTGAACCTTTCGTCCGCTCGCTACGTGGTCTGCCGGATGTAATTGTTAAACGTCTTTTTAGTCCTGCATTAGATTAAATTGAATGATTAGATGTTTTAAGTGGGTCTGATCGTGAGGTTTTTAGTGTTCTGTGTACATTATGTGGGGTGTACTTTAAGAAAGAAAATGTTTACTCTTTTATAAGTAGTAGAGAAAACATTGTGAAAAAACATTTAGCGCATCCAGATTTTATTTTTTTGTACTTCTTACTTTATAGGAAAATAATATATTGTTTAGACCATGGTAAATAAAATAAATAAAAGTTATAGGAAAAAAACTAAAAGTTGATGCTATGCCCAATAAATATTTTAAAAAATATATTTTGATATCTATGAAATTTTTCGTCTACGAAGTAAAATGAACATATATGTCAAATAAAATATGTACTCTACTTGTTTTGACTAATAGAAATGTTCAACTTGTAAAACAATGATTGTTTATTCTGTAAAATTTTCCTCATGACATATTTTGAAGTCTAAGAAAATAATTTGCATACGTGAAAAAAGTTAGAATAGTTATTATTTTGGATAAAAATTTATCATATGAAATAGTAATGGATGAAACATACTTTTTCTCAAAAATAATACAATACTAGCGTTGATATAAAAATATATTAATTAGTGAATAAAAAATATCCATTTTATAAGTAGAGTTAAATATAAAATATTATTGTGTACTTTTAGGTAAAAATACAAATTTAATGAAGATAAAGGAAAAAATAATCTAGAAATGGAGGAGAACATTTTTTTTTTGGTGAAAAGTGATCAAAAAAGGAAAACAAAAGTATAAACTAGGAAAAGCTGGAAAAGGGATAACCAAGAAAACAATTAAAGAAATTGAGAAAGTAAAAACAAAGTTGAATGGAAACAAAAACGATAGAAAGAATACCCAAGTGGGTATGTGAAATGTCCTTATTCCCCGCAGTGAGGAGGGGGGGGGGGGGGGGAGGGTGGATTCTCGGTCCATCCGACCCAAAGGAGAACAAGCAATGATGATGCGACAACTCAAGCTCATCGTAGTCATAAAAAACAACAGTTTATGGCATTATCTATTATTTTATTTATGTACATCAAATATTTTTTTCACTACATTCTACTAATTATATCATCAAACAGAAAATTAATACAAACCTATTATTTTTCACATTAATAAAAGCTAATACCTAGAAGAAAGTATCTATTGGTGAAAAATATTCTCCATCTTTATATTAATGCAAAAGAAAAAAGATGATAGTCTTTCTTAAGATATATTCGTTGTCTATGGTATTTGTTTATGTATATCCTCACTATGGTTGTAAAAAACATTTCATCAGAATAAGAATATTATATAAAAATGAGAAAACTATTCCATAAAACATATTTTTTATAAATTAACAAAATATTAATTGTGAAACAAATTTTCTATTAGATGCAAAGTTTTTCTCCATTTTTGTAAGCAGCGTCAAAGGAAAAAAGAAAGTACTGCACATTTGTTTGTAGTGAAAAATCCAAAATGGAAATGAATAAATAAACAAAATATATGACACCAAATAATTAAATAAAAATGTGGAGGAGACATAGGAAAAGTAAATAAAAATAAAACCATGGAAACGGAAGAAAATGGATTTTGTTTAGAACAAGGAAAGAAGAATGGATGAGAAAAATGAACCCCTGTCCAGTAGAGCCCACGCACACAGAGAAAAAGAAGTCCATTAGAGCCCATTCTGACTAACCACGACCACGACACGCAGAGGCAGAGCTGCCATTGCAATCCATCGGAGATATCTCCGTCGCCGCCGCTGCCGCTGGCTGCGCCATGCTCCGCCTCCGAGAGTGCTTTCAAAAATCTCATCATGTCCCATGTTTTATATCGCATGCTTCTATTTTCATCGCCGTACCAACAAGTCAATCTCCATGGATCTCTCCCTGTCTCCATCACTACCATATATCTATATGGTATTTTGAAAAATTTCTCAGTTTCAAATCAAAAGGCTTCTTCCAGAATATGCAAAGGCCCCCACTGCGGCCGCTGCTACCCACACCATATGCATCATCAAACCCCAGTGTTCTCGCCAATCCTTCCGTGCGATACTTTGCAATTTGTGTCTCCACAACACAGAGAATCGCCGGCGCACTCATTCAGATTAGGGATGGCAATGGGTACCCATTACCCGCGTACCCTGCGGGTAAAAACCCTTTTAGGGTAAGGGTATGGGACAATAATTTACCCAAGGGTACTTAAATGGGAAAATGTCATACCCATCGGGTAGAGAGGGTACGGGTATGGGATCGTATAACCCATGCCCGCGTACCCATGTACCCATCTAATAAGTTGACAATTGGGTTTCCTTTAGTATCCTAACGTATGTCAAATTACCTCTGTAATTTATCGTTATTTTGTGAACTTAAAGTGTATGACTATGTGTTGTTATTTATGATTATGTTTTGTTGTTTAACATTTTTATGTGTTGCTTTATAGGCAAGTTTTTTTGTTTATGAGAATGTGTTGTTGTAACAATATGTTGGTGTACATTGTTGTTTAAAATGTGTTTCTATTAATAATTTATGATTATGTGTTGCTTTTTACAACTATTTTCTGCTTAATTTGACGTGTTTTAAACACGGGTATTTTTACCCGCGGGTACCCATATACCCTGTCGGGTGACGGGTATGGGAAAAAGTTGTACCCTTGAATGGTATGGGTATGGGTGATAGGTAAGTTCAGGGTGGACGGGTAAGGGTATGGGGTGGCTCCACCCGTACCCATACCCTGCGGGTGCCATCCCTAATTCAGATCAGAGTAAATCGCAGAAAACTAATCGAGCCATATGGGCCGAGTTTCTGCCAGCCCAGCGGTCAGGCCCAGCCCAGTTCAGCTTCACTCACGCACCCTCTCTCGACCGGCCTAGGCCTCCTCTCGTTCGCGGCTCTCTCTTCAATCCAACACGCCCGAACCGTCCCACTCCACTCGCCGCCGCCGCCGCCGGCGAAGGGATGGGGACGTCGGTGCAGGTGACGCCGCTGAGCGGGGAGGGCCCCCTCTGCTACCTGCTCGCCGTCGACGGCTTCCGCTTCCTCCTCGACTGCGGCTGGACCGACCACTGTGACCCCGCCCTCCTCCAGCCCCCGCTTGCTCCTCCCCTACCCTCCAGCTCTGCCATCTTCCCACTCCGCCACCTCCTCTCCGCCGCGTCGCCCCCCATTTCCCCAAATCCCAGTGGCTTCGCCGTGGAGGAGTACCTCGTCGACACCTGCGACCTCACCCGGCCCCAAGCCCTCAAGGCCTCCCTGAAGCTCTCCCACCTCAAGTCGCCCGCCAAGCCCGACGCCGTCCTCGCCTTCCTCGCCGGCCTCGGCCTCTCCGGCGCCGATGTCGCCGCCGTCGTCGCCAAAGACCCGCTGTTCCTCTGCGCCAAAGTGGACAAAACCCTGCTCCCCGTCGTCGCCGGGCTCGCCGGCCTCGGTCTCTCGAGTCCTGAGATCGCCCGCCTTGTCTCGCTTGCCCACTGCCGCTTCCGCCGCAGATCCATCGTCACCAAGCTGCAGTTCTACCTGCCCCTCTTCGGCTCCTTCCACAACTTTCTCCGCGCGCTCCAGCGAGGCTTCTGCCTTCTCTCGTCAAACCTTGACAAGGTGGTCAGGTCCAATGTCGCGTTCATGCGGGAGTGCGGGCTAGATTGCTGCGGTATCGCCAAGCTGTGTATCCGTGAGGATGCTCGCCACCAAACCGGAGCGCGTCCAGGCAATGGTGGCGTGCGCCGAAGGTCTGGGTGTGCCCCGTGGCTCTGGGATGTTCCGGATTGCGCTGCAGGCTGTTGCATTCCACAGCAAGGAGAAGATCACTGCCAAAGTGGACTACCTGAAGAAGACGTTCAGCTGGTCGGATGCTGAGGTTGTCATTGCTTTGTCTGCAGCTCCAATGCTGCTGAAGAGGTCAAAGGACATCCTGCGGCGCAGGTTTGAGTTCCTGGTCTATGAGGTGGGCTTGGAACTGGGGTACATTGCTCATCGGCCGGTAATGCTCTATTATAGCCTGGAGGGCCGGCTCAAGCCCCGGTACTATGTTCTAAAGTTCCTCAAGGAAAACGGATTGCTCGATCACAACTGGAGCTTATTTACTGCAGTCAATAGGCCTGAGAAGTATTTCATGAAGAAGTGCATATGCCCTTACAAGGAATCTACACCACAGCTTGCTGAAGACTATGCGGCCGCTTGCAGAGGGGAAATGCCAAGTAATTTCAGATTTACTTGAACCAAAAAAGGGCTAAGGAAATTGGTTGCCTGTGTATGGCGCAACAAAGTTTTCACTCTCCGTAGTAAGCTGGTAGTTCCTGTTTTGGTGTTCTTTGCCAAACAAGGTGTTGGTTATTTTCTGTAGTATGCCTGTTACATGCCGGTTTAGTCATTGCTGAATACTAACTCCTGTGAAACTGATAATTTTATTCTTGAACCAGGATATGTTGATGCTGTCATTCCTTAGAGAAGATCCCTGAAAATGAAAAGTCTATGGATATATTTATGTTTCTGACTTCTGTGGAAGATCATGATAACCAGAAAAACCAAGAATAATGCTGTGTCGTTTTCCACCGAAATGTATCAGTGTTATCTGCTTTCATGCCAAAATTTATCTATCATGCATGTTCCATTTTCATTTGATTATGTTTTAGGTTCTATCATAGTCCTATGTTACTTGAACCAAAAAAGGGCTAAGAAAATTGGTTACTTGTGTATGGTGCAACAGAGTTTTCACTCTGTACTAAGCTGGTACTTCCTGTTTTGGTGTTCTTTGCCAAACTAGATGTTGGTTATTTTCTGTAGTATGCCTGTTACATGCCAGTTTGGTCATTGCTAAATGCTAACTTCTATGAAACTGATAATTATATTCCTGAACCCTGATATGTTGATGTTGTCATTCCTTAGATCATATGATGTGTTTAGTGATGGCATTGACACCTTACACCCGCTGTTCATTATAAAATAAAAGTGGCAAATTGATGTGGCATATTAGCCGGCCGTCCAGGCTATAACATAAATTTGGCAAATTGATGTGGCATATGAGCCGGCCCTCCAGGCTATAATAAAACAGTTTTGGCATCGACACCTTACTGAAGACTATGCAGCCGCTTGCTGAGGGGAAATTGATGTGGCATATGCCCTCACAAAAATAGTTTTGGCATTGACACCTTAGACCCGCTGTTCATTATAACATAAAAGTGGCAAATTGATGTGTTTAGTGATGTAATTATGTGTTTCGATCGTGTCTAATGATGCAAGAGGGGTAACTACCCCCTCCACTGTTCATTGCCAATATATATCATTTTCTGGAGATCAATGGATCAAACATTTTCCTTGTTAAATCGCATGAAAGATCACTGCCATTTTGATCCGAAAATGAAGAGAAAACTGCAGCAATTACTTCTTTTGTGTATAAACTGCAAATGGTAACAGCAGGGCTGATAGGCAAGATGAACAATATAGTATACGCTCTCATGATACGATGAAAGCAATGATTCACTAGAGCAGCTAGATTTGGTTCAAAGCAAGTAGTGAGGTCACAAAAGATAAATTAATTTTGTTTTTAAGTAGTACATGACACAGATAAAGGTAAGATACAAGGAGAAAGCCTGCTTGTCTTTCCAATGCTAGGTTGGGGCAGGCTAAGATGGCAAGCTTGATTTGTAATCACAAGATGTCTCTGAATATTAAATCATTAAACACGAAACGATTAAGCTGGCCCTGACAAGGAACATGGCAAATCAGATGCCGTCCGCATGGGAAGACAAGGCCGTGATCCTTGATCTTGCTCCTTTGTCTGATGCTGATGTCCTCTGCCAAATTGAAGGTGCTGGATGAGGTTAGCCCTCAATCATTTCATACGATGTACGTATGATCCATTGCTCTAGCCTCCAGTATCATTTAAGAATAGTACTATTGTTGTTATGCCAAATTTTAGCGGATGATGTGTTGCCAGGTAATTGGGATGTGCCGGCATTCGTTCCATCTTCAGATACATGGACACTGGCCAAAACAGGTGCCAAGATGGTGCTCAGGTATACCACGCTGTCCTTCCACCAAGAAGCCTATGTAGCCTCAAACTCGGCTTACTCCTCATTTTTGAGAATTATCCCTCATTTTATCAGCTTGATTTGTTCTTTTGTTAGTAAGAAATCCATGTATTTTAATGTGACTTAGATATGCTTCTAGCAGTTATTAGTTGATTTCATTTTATTAGTTAATTTCACGCCTTGTAGATAGCTGTTCATAGCTGCAGAATTGGAGAATTTCACTACTAGGAAAAAGCCTAGTAGTAGCGCTGGTTAAACGGCTAGTAGTAGCGCGGGTGCCCGCGCTACTACTATCGCGCTACAGCTAACTGGTAGTAGTAGCGCTGGTTCATCCCGCGCTACTAGTACATGTGTTAGTAGTAGCGCTGGTGCCACACGCGCTACTACTAACTATCTGTAGCGCGTGCCCGTGACCCGCGCTACTACTATTAATTTCAAAAACCAAAAAAAAATCGTGACCGCCGGCCGGAGATGGCCCCCTTCGAGGAGTAGATCCTGTGCACCGCCGGCCGGAGATGGGGAGGAGATAAGCCCATGGCGGATCTGCAGGCGGGCGCCATGGCCGCCGCCTGACCTTCTCGCAGCTCGAGGGGAGGGGAGGGTACAGGATGGGATGGGATGGGATGGGAGGAGGAAAGGGTGGGGCACCGACGGCGGTGAAGGAGAGAGCGGGGGGCATTGCCGCCGGCGGCGAGGTCAAGAGGAGATGGGAAGGTGTTGGGTGGCGGCGCCAATGCATGAGGAGAGGGGAGGGGAGGAATGAATCTGAGAGAGGGGGAGAGTGACGGGAGAGAGAGAGAAAGGAGGGCAGGGGAGAGGCTTACGGCGGCGGTGGTCTCGGGGAGGGGAGCGGCGGCGGCAGGGGAGAGGGCTGCGGCGGTGGCAGTGGTCTCGGGGTGGGGAGCGGCGGCGACAGGGGAGAGGGCGGCGGCGGCGGTGAGGTCGAGGGCGGCCTTGGGCGGCGGCGGTGAGGTCGACGGCGACGGTGGCGACAGAGAGGAGTGGGGAAGAGGGGGGAGTAGTGGAGGACTTAGGAAATTTTGAGCCGGCCCGCGCGGGGTTAGCTCAAAATAGCACTAGCGCTGGGTTCGGCCCAGCGCTATAGCTAAGATTTTAGCAGTAGCGTTTTTTTGCGGCGAGCGCTGCTACTACAAATAGTGTCGGTGGGCTCATCGGGTCCAGCTTAGCAGTAGCGCTCTTTCTGTTTCCAGCGCTACTGCTAAGATTTTAGCAGTAGCGCTTTTTTGCGGCGAGCGCTGCTACTACAAATAGTGTCGGTGGGCTCATCGGGTCCAGCTTAGCAGTAGCGCTCTTTCTGTTTCCAGCGCTACTGCTAAGTCTTCACTTGTAGCGCTGACAGAAGCCAGCGCTACTGCTAATTATCAGCAGCGCTTGTTATTTTCCAGCGCTACTAATAGTGTCCTACCTATAAGGTTTTTCCTAGTAGTGTTTGAACTAAAACCACGACACTTAGGGCTAGTTCTTTTGGTGGCTTTTTTGGGCTTCTAGAATAAGTTGCCCCCCCCCCACAAATATTTTTTTAGAAGCCTACTAGTCAAGTCTCAATTAGTAGGCTTCTAAAAAAATTAATTTGGTTAGGCTTCTTGAATAAGCTGGGTAAGGGGCAGCTTATTCCATCTTATTCTAGAAGCCACCAAAAGAACTGGCCCTTATTATGGAACAGAGGGATAGTTTGCAAACTACTGGAAACCATGTCATGTGGAGATTGATATTGTCATGGTTATATTTTGCCTCTGTTTTATGTGGTTCTCTCTTCTGCTCACCATCTTGTTTACAGATTCTTCGTTAGTGCTCCTTTGTACTGCGATCTTGCGCTTTGGTTGTCAGATTGCCGCTGTTTGTGATTTGGTAACAAAGTTCCCTGGTATTGCTTAATTTGCCCCTCATTTTTTCTTTTGTTTTCCATACAGGTTAATTGGGGTACAGCTAGGCACATAACTGTCGGAAGTAAAGTACTGTTTTAGTTGCTGCCACAGTAACGTCGCTGCGTAGGTGATGGTCACAGTACAAAAGACGGAGATGGGATACATGACGGTAGGTTTGTGAACCATGTAACATCCTAACAGCTGAACTGGTTAATCCATGCATTTCAGAAAAACCTTCATGAAGTTTTCATTTATAATTATTGTGTCGATGCTGTGTGCATCTTTCTATTTTGACCTTCATTTAGAAGCATGGAAGATTTAGAAGGCATATGTATGATGACTGCTTTACCAATGTACTGAAAGGTTGGAGTCCAGTATCTTTGAAGAGCAGAGTTTTGCTATTTGCATGATCTTACTTATGTAAACGTGGAGATAGATAACCTTGGACACGAGCTTGGAGTTTCCTCCACTTAAATATGCATAATTTGTTGAGTTCTAGGACCTTACTTTTTATCTGAATTTTAATTGGTGATGTCAGGGGTTGAAGCCAAGCTTCAGCTTACTCTAATGGTAGCGAGGTCATAGTGATCCTTTACAACCATAGTAGAGCATAATATGGTTTCTAATGTTCAACTCTGACTAAACAGGTTCTACAAACGGTCTTTTACTGCACTTGACTGAAGAATGCTGCACCTGAGGTGAGTTGTGTTCTCAGGTTTACATTGCAATGGACACTCTTCTTCGAAACACAAAATCAAATTTATATACTATGCCCGCATAACTGTTTTTTTAGCCAGGACAATGCAGTAGTTGATGTATTTTGGGTTGACTATAAAAATCTAAAAATATGGTTTACTTTGGCTCCTGGATGGAATTACTGGTAATATCAGTTGCTTACTTGGTACTGTGGGATGGTAACTTGAATTAGTATTAATATATTCATTGTTTTACAGGATGTAGTCTCTTTTGAATTTATTAAGGAGACAGTACATTTTATTCCATAACTGAGGAGGTTCTAATAAGATCCATAAACTGACGACCCAAACACAAAGAAACAGAACCCACACACACAACAACCAAAATTTTATTCCTCTTCTCTGTTTATTTCGTGCCCTCTGCATGGAAGCAGCAGAAATCATGCAGTTTGTCACTCGCCATCGAGCTAGTCATGGTGGATCTTGAAGGACTGGAGCACTTCCTCCCTGCTTGCGTCAGCCGCGTCATATGCCTCCATGAATTCGCTGGAAGCAAATTCCCTGTACCTGGTCGGATTCATCGCCTCGTCCACTATTTCTGGCGCCGGTCTGATGCGGCACCCGTCGATGGGGTGCACGTGTGTGGCCACCGACATCCTCGCCACAGCGGAGTTGGTGACGGCGCGGTGCTCGACGCTGGCCAGCACCCCGTTGGTGACGATCTCCATCTGGTGGCCGAAGTTGACGACGAATGCGCCCGGGATGGGGTGGACGAGGAGCCACCTCTCACCGTGCCTTGCCTGGAGCCCAGCGACGTCAGCCTGGGAAAGCATGGTGAGGAGGTGACGATCGCAGTGCGCGAGTAGGCCCATCGTGACGGTTGGGTCTGGGCAGGGCGGGTAGTAGTTGACGCTCATGTGCGTGTCGCCGCCGCTGAGATCGCCGGTGAAGAAGCTGCCGTCGAGGCCCAGCCCCTCAGCGATCAGACAGAGGATGGTCTGGGCCAGCTCGTGCACTGCCGCGGAGTACTCGACGAGGCTGGGCGTGAAGTTCGACGGCTTGGACGGCCAGTGGCGCGCGTTCTCGTCGGAGGCCGGGTAGCAGCGGAACTTGATGTAGTCGCGCCAGTAGCGGGTCTCGCCGCGGTCGTAGGAGGTGCTGCTGGCGAGCCGGAAGCGCTTGCTCATGTCGTAGGAGCAGTAGGGGAGCTTCTCCTCCGCGGGCATCGCGAAGAACCCCGCAGCCGCCTCCCGGTAGGTGTGGACACGGTCCGGGCCGGGCCGGTCCCTCACCGAGCCGGCGTTTGGACCGGCCGCCGGCGGTCCGGACCGGACCGGACCGAGCATCCCAACGGTCCTGTTTTCAGGGACCGGACCGGCGGCGGCAAAGCTCGGGCCGGCCCGAGAGGACCGGCCGTGGTCACCGCAGACAAGAGCAGATCATGCACTAGACTACGGGAGGCTGCTGGAGGACACGGGAGATAGTGGTAGGAGCACAGGGAGCTCACTTAGACGACCATGGCATGGTCAACGAGGCTTGGGGAGGACATGAGCATGGTCACGGAGCTCAGGCGGCGGCTGCTCATTTGGAAGGCGATGCTAGAGGAAGCGCAGCTCATCGGGGGGATGTCCAGCACCTTCAGGAGCACCATAGGGAGCTCGGGGAACCAAGCAGAGATGCCGGAGCGTGGCGACGGCGACGAATTCAGCACGACGGCCGGTGGACGGAGACGAAAGGGATGATGGCCGATGCGGCGATGTAGGACCTCCCACGTCGATTTCTTTGGCGGAGACGACGGATCCGAGTGGGGCGCGTCCAATGGACATGGTTTCCAGGGCCAGAGAGTCCAGTGGCCGCGCGGACGACGGCCCCGCGGCGGCGGGACGTAGACGGACAGTTTCTTGCTTGCGCCCCCGCCACGCCTGGGCCGCCACGCCCCCGCCACGCACCCGCCACGCCCCCACCACACCCCCGCCATGCCGCCGGCTGCCCACGGAAGCTTTTTCGGTCCGCTCGGTCGGACCGAGCTTTAACCGGACCGGACCGAAGCTTTTTCGGTCCTGTTTTCAGGGACCGGACCGCACCCTTTTTTGAGCGGGCTAGGCCCGAGCTGGCCAGGACCGAGCGGGCCACGAGCCGGTCCGAAAGACCGCTCGTGTCGTCCACCTCCCGGAACCCCCGCACCACGCCCTCCCCCACGCCGTGGTTCACCACCTGGAAGAAGCCATACTCCTTGCCGGCCCTGACGATCTCCTCGGTGGCCTGGCGGCGGCGATGGTCGGAGACGGGGAGGACGCCGCCGTGCAGGTCGATGACGGGGAAGGCAACGTCGGGGCTGTGGTCGTCGGAGAGCAGGGCGGGGTGCTTCTCGGGGGGGAAGACGTACCTGTCCGGCACGGAGTGGTGCGCCAGGGCATTGGACAGCAGCTCCATGCCTGATCGATCAAAGGAGCGTCGGTAGCCAGTGGAGTGGAGAGACCAGCTAAGAGCCTAATTAAGATGCGTGCTGATTAGCAAAGGACATGTGAGTATATGTCGGACGTGTAGTTAATTAACGAGATGCTCTGTGCCTGCGAGTGGTGGGGATCACTGTCGGTTGTTGGATCATAGCTAGCGTGATGTGCAACCACCACCTCGACATCCGTGCACTCGTCTAGAAGTTGACAATAATTCTGAAAAAAATTCTGTAAAATTTAACTCAGAACTTTAAACATTCCTGTAAAGAGAGAAACGACAAATGGCTGGACGAATAGTGGCTAACCTACCTACATTAGGCTGTAAATTGGGTCCATTATCGGTACACTGGATTTCTTATTTTTGTTTCGCAAACTGTAGTTTGAATTTTCTTTCCCAGTATTGTGTACACGATATTTCTAGGAGACTAGGAACTCTATACAAGACATCACGTTAATCCTTGAGAAAATACAAATGAGGCCCGTTCGATTATGTAAACCCTGCATGATTATATAGTCTTTTTCCGACCTTCAAGCATGACTTCATAACTGACAATTCCCAGCAAGCCTTTCCTGGAAACATCAGAGTATTGTTCAGATTTGGTGTCCCGGGAAGCTAATTCATGTATTTGGTTGATGCATAGCTAGGGCGACATGTTGCATACTTATATTAGGAGTTGGCATACAACTCCTAATATAAGTATGCAACATGTGGCTCTAGGTTTGTTTATTTCTTGATGATTGATTCTTGAAAGCTCGCGCCTAATAGTATTTTGTACTCCCTCCGTCTCAGAATATAAGATCGTTTGCAAGCTAGATACACATACTTCTAGGAAGATGTCCTCATGGCAAGCAAAATTTGTGGCACTTCTACTGGATGTGCCTTACTTTAATGACTACTCATATACGTCCATGTCAAATCCTCTGCGTAATTGCACTGGACGTTCTAGTAGTATGTTGGACATTACAGGATTAGCCAGTTAAAACACACATACTTACAGGATAAGCAAGCATCAGGTGTGTGAACTCGAAGCTCAGTGTAGGCTCACTCTAATTAAATGGACTGTAAGCTGCCAAATTCGTTTACGTCAAAAGTTACAAGTGAAAGTTGTAGTATGTGTAAAGAAGATGACATTTTTTTTATTGTATTATTGCATAAATTGTATTTGCATGTCATTTATTTTCAAATACCTGGTACTGAATGTACCTTGTTGAAATTGAGCTCTTATGTCCAAGTATCAGTTGATATAAGGAATAGTATAATTGAGACTAGATTTGAATTCATTAATACTTTGTACTTGCATAGGAAATTACTTCTGGTACTAATCCCTTTGACGCTTTTTCTGTTTATTCCGGTATAGAATTAAAGCTTGACAATGAAATCTTGGAGAGTATAAATTATAGAACACCCTTCCTGCACATTTAGAATTTACATGCAAACTCGCACCAATTTTAGCAGGTAAACTGGTCCCCTTTCACTTTGGATTTTTATTACTAACCGACCAATTATTTTTTATCATCCAGTTGCACTTTGGTTTTCCCTACAAGTACCCTGCAAATTTGTGTCTTTTTGTGCTCATACACGTCAAAGGTACTAAAGCTTCTATCGTAATGCTGGTATTCAACTGTAGTAGTGTCTCCTGACCCCTTTTCAGAACAGACACCATGTCTACATAGGTTTTATCAGAGCATCTACTGCTGAAACTATGAAACGGCGACATATGACTGAAGATGATGTCTGTATGATATGCAACTCGGCAGTAGACTCGTGGTGTCACGCACTGATCGATGGCCACATGTGAAAGTGCGTGTGGGCACTCATGGACGAGGAGCTCGTTGAACATATGATCGCCTGTGCTACTGATGATGCGAAACTGTGGCTAGCTACTCTTCAGGACTCTCTCAGCGAGCAAGATTTCACTAAAATTTTAGCAACTTTGTGGGCAATTTGGTGGGCTGTCGCAAAGCAAAACATGAGCAGCTTTTCCAGAGCCCTTTAACCACAAAAGCTTTCATATCTCGTTTCCTGAAGGATCTAGAGCTGCTGCCTGAAACAAAACGATATGCCACTGTTGTTCAAAAACCAAGGGGAGAAAGATGGATAAAAGCACCTGATGGAATGCTGAAGATCAATGTGGATGCAGCGGTTGGGAGAAACAATGACCGTGGTTGTTGTGTGTCAATCTGTAGAGATGACCATAGCAACTATTTGGGCGCATCCGCGACATGTTTTCAGGGGCTAGTTGATCCAGAAATTTAGAAGCCCGGCCTGTCGTGAAGCTCTTGATCTTGCTGCCGATTTATGTATCCAGAAGGTGAGAATAGCTACGGACTGCAAAGCTACTGTGAGTCACCTGAAGAACTGCTACCTCGGGTCCTCCTCAACGATTATCAAAGATACTAAGATGAGGCAGCAAGGTTTTCAGGTGGCAGAGATAGTGCATGAAGGGAGAGACTCAAATGTTGATTCACACAACTTAGCTAAGCCAGCTGTTTCCTTAGATTTCGGTAGGCATGTCTGGCTGATTGTCACACCCAATTTTGTTCATGTACCTAACATTCTGGTGTGATAAATAAAGTGGCAAGTTTTTCAAAAAAAAGAAAAGCAAATCCAGGCCCCTAAACGTTTGACCGGTCAATCCTCAAATCTCCCCTTCCACAATCGGATACCTCACGGCCCTCACCGCCACCATCACTTACTTTCTTACTACTTTCTCTCCCAATAGTTGGTTCACTAAGAAATTTGACAAGTTGAGAAGAAATTTTCTATGGAGCACAGAAGAGGAAGCACATGGAGGGAAGTGCCTCGTCAATTGGAAGCGAATCTGCGCGCCACTAAGTGTGGGTGGCTTGGGAATCAAGGAAATAAATGCCTTTGGCCGGGCGCTAAGACTTCGATGGCCATGGTATGAATGGGACAATCTGGACAGGCCATGGAAGGGGACCCCGGTACCTTGCAATCAAACGGACCTGAATTTATTTGCGGCCTGCACTTCGATATAGCTAGGAGATGGTAATCTGGTGAGTTTCTGGAACCATAGATGGTTACAGGGCCGAGCACCTAAACAATTAGCCCCGGAATTATTCCGGATGGCCAGATCCAAAAGAATCTCTGTCAGTCAGGCCCTTAGTGGAGGTGCATGGATGAGAGGCCTTCAGTATATCAACTCCTCTGCCATGTTGGAATCCTTTATTGATCTATGGACAAGAGTGCAGTCCATTTCTTTGTCGTCTAGACCTGACAAAATTACCTGGAAGCTAACAGCCAATGGGGAGTACTCCGCAAAATCGGCTTATCATGTGCAGTTCTTGGCTCGCATCCCTCAACCACACCTGCAGAACGTTTGGAAAATCAGAGCGGAAAAGAGAGTCAAATTCTTCATCTGGTTACTCCTTCAAAACAGGCTCTGGACTGCTGATCGGTTGAGTGCAAGGAATTGGGATCACACCGAGCTGTGCGTTGGCTGTGACCAAATTAGGGAATCTGCTCACCACTTGGTCCTTGATTGCCCTTTTGCAAAACAGATTTGGCATGAGGCAAACCACATTTATCCACTAGCAGCCCAGCCTACAATGGGCGCCACCTCTATAGCCTCTTGGTGGAACAAAGTGGCGAAACTAAAGAAAAAAGGCCAACTGGTTGATGAATGCACAGCGGCTGCATATATTGCCTGGAATATATGGCTTGAGCGAAACAAAAGGATCTTTAAGGCCACCACTCAATCCAGTTCGGCTGTCCTTCTTATAGCGAAAGATGATTTGAGCCTCCTGACGGAGGCCTGGGAGTAGTAGCAGGTTGGGTAGCGGAGCTGTTAGCAGTACTAGGCTCCCACTTTTAGTTTCTGGTTTGCGCCACTATTTTGGACTTGCCTCCCCCTCTTTTCTGGTTGTCAATCCGTCCTGACAACATTGTACAGTTTTCCCCCTACTATAATGAAAAAGGCAGAACACCTGCCAGTTCCGGTAAAAAAAAACAATCGGATACCTCATTATCAAATCACCAAATCCACACAATTACATACAACGCAAACCTAGTCTAAATCTTGGCCGGTGTTCATGTCCGTGTCCATGTCCGGCGGCCGTGAGACCCGGGAAATGAAGGCCTGGTCGCCGGCGAGGTAGAGTAGGACATGGGACACGGACTGTTCCACACGGGACTCCAGGCACCGCCGTCTCCCATTCCCTACTCTTCCTCGTCGAAGCCCGTGGCCTCGACGTAGCCGGTCAAGGTGAGGTCCACGATAGACCCCTCGTTGTTGGAGCTCGACACCTCATGACTTGGTTGCGGCGCCAGGGGTTGCCGGCCACCCGTATCGGCACCGCGGTGGCGTGGAACTCCGACTCCGCCTCTACATGACAAGACCCATGTCACACAATTCTTGGTTTTCGTCCTCATAACAAAGGGGAGAGGGAGTACTATGATTATCAACAATTATTCATCAAAGACAGGTTCCTAGAGCTACACACAACGTCCTTGCGAAACTTCCGGCAAACCAAACTCAGCTACCCTCTGCGTGTTCGGGGAAAAGTTTTTTTCCTGCAGCCACTAGCTAGGATCATATCACTTGATGCGGCCGAGGTGACTATGTATACAATATTTTCCATACCTTGATAGGATTTCCCTGGCCAATCATGCCTTGGTGGAGCGAACAAACGGAGTCCTCTGTCTGGTAGTGATAATAGAGCAGAAAATAAGCATCTATGAAACATAAGCAGCTCTGAATGGTGGCTCTCGAAGCAGTTCGAGGTTCCGACTGATGAGTGTCGACTTGTTGGTCGGGTGTATAAGGCGTGTCCGTGTTCCCGTCTCCTAAATTTGACTATCAAAATATGAATTACATGTCATAAAAAACATATGTTTATAAACTTTATTTGAATATGAATTCAATACCCTCCATTTCTTTATGTAAGGTGTATTATTTCCGGCACGGTGACCAAGGCACATAAATATACAGAATTTAGTACGAAATTACCCTTGTCTAATGCGTTGATTAGCAGCAAGTAAATCATTTAGCCTAGGAAAGAAAGAGATACACACAATCGGGAAAGAGTTACTTTCCTTTTTTTCTCTACAAGGAGAGGTACATGCAATCAAGGGAGAGATACTTTCCTTTTTCTAGAGGGTCAACAACGGAATTACGAGGAATTAGAAGAAATGCACCTTACTTTGTGGGATTTTATCAAAAAACAAATACACCATATATAAAGGAACGGAGGGAGTATGTTTCTGATGATATGTAATACATATTTCATTAGTTAAATCGAGGATCTAAAAACCACGCCAGCTCTATAATCCCGACCGAAGGGGTAATAATGTTGTACTGGTTAACTGCATTCTATGCAACCACAAGCACTAACCTCGTTAACAGAAAGGATCATGCTCGTCAATGTGAAAATTTATTGTACATTTTGCCCTCCTCATACAGAACTGTATTAGTTAAATTTAGTGCCCATTCTTTACATGCAGGATTTTTTTTTCATGATTTCTAAAAAAATAAATGATACGATTTTTTTTCCTAAAATTTGGAGTAGATATCACGTGGGTGCCCTCTTACATGGGCGCCACTTCAAGCGTTAGGTGACCTGTTTTTCAGTGCGGTAAAACATATTTCAAAAGATTTTTTTTAACACAATATATTTCAAAAGATGATTTCCCACACAGAATCCTTCTCTGAGATAAAACACTGATTTTTTTTTAGGCAAATAAAACACTGATTAAGCCCAGCCAGCGGGTGGTCGGTGGCTCGGTGCAAAACTGGGCCTTTGCCCGCCCGTTGCTGTCAAATCGGCCCGCAAAATCCCGCGCCGAATCCCGGTCGACTCGGAAACTTCCTCGTCACACAAATACAGTACCGCGCGGCGCCGCGATCTGCCGATCATCACACCTCGTCGGCGGCGGCAATGGCGCAGCGGCAGCAGGAGATGAAGGCGATCCCCGTGCGGTCACTGGACGGCCGCACCACCACCGTGCGCCTGGCCGCCGCCTGCTCCGTCGACGACCTCAAGGCCGCCCTCCGCGCCTCCAACAGGGCCGGTCCTGAGATTTCAGGGGCCCGGGGCAATGTAACACAAAGGGGCCCTAAAGCCACATAAACATATGAGTATTCATATTACTATTTCATGAAGAAAATACCCAGTACACTAATATATGTTGCCTTGTGATCTAGAGTATCGAAAATACGAGATCATATATAAACATTCAAGGTAAAAGTTGTTCACTCTTGTCCATCGACACTCATATTCTCTATATTAGGTAAATTAGGTACACTTTCGCGCCCACTAAAATAACAGTAACTAAAGATAATTACTTGGAATTCCAAGCAATTGTATCTGTTCTAATAAAATGTCAAGAGCTCATTTCTGGGTGTTCATCAACTCATATGCATGTTTTCTCTTTGTATTTTCTCGTTACCAGTTGGATACTTTCTAGATGGCATCTTGCAAAGTTAGGAGCAGTCTTGCTAATTACTGAAATAAGTCATGGAAGTAGCACACAAACATATGATAGAAGAAATCCAGTAAAAAAAACCATATGATAGAAGAAATTAAGAACGCTGCGGATTAACTAGCAAAAAATGCAAAGCAAAGGCATGTAACAGGCACCTGATCACCTTGATGACTAGAAAATCAGAAATTGCAAGATTTTGTTACTACTTACAAGTCACGAACGAAAATCTGAGTTCCTCTTTCCTAATCTCAATCAACAGAGCAATTGAAGAACGAGACAGAGAGATGTATGAGGATGACCTGCATGAACAAATGAACGAGACAAACCTGCAAAAGGTGGGACGGGATTTGTATTGCAGAGGAGGTAGATGAGAATCAAGGAAACCGCATTATGTTCTTCCATTAATCACGCCAACAGCCAAATACCACAGTTAGACGCAGCGGGCGGGGCGCATCGACCTGCCTGATTTGTTGCCAATCGGGGAAGAGATTGAGTAGAAGCTGAGGAGATTGCGCGTACGGCGTGCGGCAAGGTTAGCCGATCTATCGGTCTGTTACTATGTTATATATACTTGTTTTTCTTGAGATAATCTACATCCGTTATATGGGCTAAACATCAGCCATCGGGGGCCCTCAATACTCGGGGGCCCGGGGCGGCCGCCCCTCCCGCCCCCCCTCAGGGCCGGCCCTGCGGCTGCTGGCCGAGATGGTACAACACGGGCTGCGGTGCATCGCGTTCTGCAAAACGAGGAAGTTGTGCGAGCAGGTGCTGGCAGCGGCGCGCGAGGTGCTGGAGGAGGCCGTGCCGGCAGCGCCGGAGCTGGCGAGCTCGGTGTGCGTGTACCGCGGCGGCTACATGGCGAGCGACCGGCGGAAGATCGAGGCGGACCTCTTCAGCGGGAGGCTCCGCGGCGTGGCGGCGACGAACGCGCTAGAGCTGGGCATCGACGTCGGCCACGTCGACGCCACGCTCCACCTCGGCTTCCCAGGCAGCATTGCCAGCCTTTGGCAGCAGGCCGGCAGGTCAGGCCGGCGATCCAAGGACTCCATCGCCGTCTACGTCGCCTTCGACGGCGCCCTGGACCAGTACTTCATGAACTACCCCGACAAGCTCTTCGGCAAGCCGATCGAGCGGTGCCACGTAGACGCGCAGAACCAGAAGGTCCTTCGGCAGCACCTCGCCTGCGCCGCCGTCGAGAACCAGCTCCGGCCCGACCGCGACGAGCCCTACTTCGGCGCCACCATGAACGATGCCATCACATTCTTGAAAGATAAAGGAATCCTCACCGTCAATCCAACCAGTAACACCTGGAAGTACGCCGGCCCCGTCAGGCGACCGTCACAGTCGGTAAGCATCCGCGCGATCGAGCACGAAAAGTTCACGGTGACGGAGACGGCGACCAAGCGAGTGCTGGAGGAGATCGAGCAGAGCAAGGCCTTCTTCCAGGTGCACGAAGGCGCCGTGTACATGCACCAGGGCGTGAGCTACCTGGTCGACCGGCTAGACCTCTCGTCCAGGACTGCCTACTGCAGCATCAGCATGTCCGAGCTCTGCTACCACACCAAGACCGAAGACTACACCGACATCGACGTCGCCGCCCCGGCCGATCCTACCGGCGTCCGTGCCGACGAGTGCACGGTGACGACGCGGTGGGTCGGCTACCGCCGGATATTCAAAACGACCGACCAGGTGTCGGACGTCATCCCTCTCCACCTCCCCTCCTACTCCTTTGACACCCAGGCCGTCTGGGCGACGATCCCTCATACGGTCAAGGCGTCGATAGATCAGGGCAAGTTGTGGTTCCGGGGCGGGCTACACGGCGCCGCGCACGCGATCCTTAGCATACTGCCGCTGCACATGATGTGCGGCTCCGGCGATCTCGGCACGGAGTGCGTGGATCCGCAGGAGACGCGCAAGCGCGACGACGACCGCGTCGTCGTCCCCGACAGGATCTTGCTGTATGACAAGCACCCCGGGGGCATCGGGCTGGCGGCGCAGGCGAGGACGCTCTTCTGGGACCTCCTCGCGGCGGCGCTGGAGCTCGTGTCGGCGTGCGGCTGCGGCAACTCCGACGGGTGCCCGAACTGCGTGCAGTCGTTCGCGTGCCGTGACACTAACAAGAATCTGGACAAGGCGGCTGCCGTGGCGCTGCTCAAGGGTCTCATTCAGTGGCATTCTGAACTGAAGCCAAATTAAGGTGGATGGATGCCATCAAATTCACAACTGAAGATGAACGGAAAAAAAAAATGACTAGTAGTACTTGGTGCTTACTTAACTGTCATAATGTTGGGCAGCAAGCTGCAATCGCTATTCAATAAAACCAATTCTGCGTGTCATGTTCGGTTGATCGTGTAACGAATGATGGGGAGTGGATGACATTTCACACATTATGTTTTGCAGGTTGTATGCCGTATACATATTTCTTGATCGGGCTTGCTATAACTTAGTCGACTACATAGCTGTTAGATCTTTGCATGGAGATTTGCTCCGGATTGAGCATCGTCCAACGGACCTCGCAACATTTGTCCCACCTTTGCAATGTATCTTTCTACCGGTTGCAGCATCCGTCTTGCTGGTTGTAGCATGTCATCTCACTGGACACAACATCTGCCCTTGTCGATTGTAGCACGTCGTCCCACCGGTTGCAACATCCGCCATTGATGGTTGCAGCATGTAGTCACAACGGTTGTAACGTCTGTTGTCGTTGCTTGCAGCACTGCTTGCAACATTTTTCGTCGCTGATTACAGCATCTAGCCGTGCCGCTCATAACACCACAGCTACGCTGACCACGGGCGGAGGACTCGGTAGGGCGAGGTCGGGCGTCCGCCCTACCTTGGTTTCGTACGATATCCTTTATATCTGTATGCATACCATCATTTGCTGGCTCGCCGACTCTCGTTAGATGTAAAAGAATCGCTGGAAAAAGAAAAGGGCCACGCAGACATGTAAATTGGGCCTATAGCAACGCCCAGAGATGCTACGTGCTTGCTAGATGAGCTGGGCGCTGGGCGCTGGCCGCTGACCGCTGGCTTGCTGCTGCTTGGTGCTTGGCTGCTTTGCATTGCTATAATGTTGTGTACTGTTGTTACTTGCTGCTGCTGACCTTCTGATTTTGTTGTTGTTCAGGCTAGGGACTGACATACCATGAGGATTGAGGAAATTGATGATCGCTCGATCATTGAGGACTTGAAAAGAGGCACGGAGGCAACAAATGAGGCAGTATTTTGATCTCATCTCACACAATCAATTATTCCTTGTCTTTATTACATTGCATTTTACTAATTATTTATATGTATTTGTCGTATCGTCGTATAGCTGTTTCTAGAAATTCCCGTATCCCGTGTCCACATGTCCATATCGCCGTGTCCATGTCCCCGTATTGGTGGTTCGTAGGTTACGACACAAGCCACTCATCAAGATCAAGTGAATTCAGCGGAAGGAGAGAATTGCTTGTTATTGTGCTTAAGAGTCTGCCCCACACCCCCACCTTAATTTTTTTCCGTCCTCCGCCACTGCGTGCGGGATAGCAAAGACAATGAATTGCAGTAGCAGGTTTTTATGTAGTGAACAACTGCACCAGAGTGTGAACTTCTTTTTTTCTGTGTTCATCAAGTGTATTACCGCAGTTTTACAGAGTACAGTTTTGCTTTTGGAAATTCTGAATTGTTGTGGTTTTTTAAGAGTGAAATTTTGTTATTTATTTGTTTTATGTGTGTGAGTCATGAACTATCAAAGTTTACAAAATTTGGACTTCAGTTTTTCAGATAGTGAAATGCTGCCGTGAAGAGTGAACTTCTTCTTTATATAATAAATTGTTGTAGTTTGCACATTGAGACTTCCGTTGTTCAAGTGGCAGACTGTTAGGTTTCGCGGAATGTTAATACATAGTGAACTTCCCATGTGTTCCTACAAAGCGGACGGATGTGGTGTTTTGCAGAGGGAACTGTTGCATTTTTTTTGTTAGTGACTTCTATAAAAAAAATACACGAACTACTATATTACAAGATAAAAACCTAATGTTTTTCATTTCTCACATTTTGAATTCTTGGTTTGTACGTTTCACATATGGGCTAACGAACTACATCTGTCAGCATAGCCAACTTCTATTCGTGTGGTTTATATAGTGGATCACAGGTTCACTAGTGAATGCCGACTGATGACATTGGATGAGTGTGATGACGAGGAAGGGGTCCTGAGGGATGTGTAGGATCCACGATAGAGAGGGAGGAGGCATTTGTCGATGCGGAAGGAGGTGCAACAATAGGGAAGGATCCATGTGCATTAGTAGAAAAAGGCCCATTAGTCCCGGTTCCAGAGGGGCTTTAGTCCCGGTTCTGGAACCGGGACTAAAGGGTCGGGACTAAAGCCCAAAACCTTTAGTCCCGGTTCGCTTACCAACCGGGACCAAAGGGGCTCCACGTGGCTGCTGTGGGGAGCCCAGGCAGGAGGACCTTTAGTCCCGGTTGGTAACACCAACCGGGACTAAAGGAGCTCCACGTGGCCGCTTCGCAGCACTCAGGCAGGAGGACCTTTAGTCCCGGTTGGTAACACCAACCGGGACCAAAAGGCGCTGGGGTTTTTTTTTTGAAAGGGGGGGTTTAGGGGTTTTGGAGGGTTTAGGGGTTTCATATTGTGTTAGCTAGCTAATAGAGAGAAGTGACCTCTCTTTCTCCGTGCTTGGTCGACGCTAGCTACTACATATAGAGAGAACTCGACGCTAGCTAGTAAGCAAATGAAGGAAACCATTAATTACACAAGATCGTCATGAACATATACAAAGAGAAGTGACCTCTCTTTCTCCGTGCTTGTTCGAACAACAAGTTTTCGTAAATCTATCCGACGCTACTACATATATACAATATAACATCCCTGACATCATCAAGCGCCAAACTCCCATTGAATTTCCGCATGGTATTCTCCCTTTTCATGTATGACGTGGTCAAGAAAGAATCCCGCCAATTCCTCTTGAATTGCTCGTATGCGATCATATGGTAGGAGTTCATCCCGCATCTACCAGATCTAATTTAAAGAAGGGGGTCAATACATATATATGAATGAAACTCAACACAATTGATGATAATAAAAAAAATTGTGAATATTGTTTACATACTTCAAATTGTTCTTCAGATCTGCCCCGCTCAGAGGTCCTGTGGCGAATGTACTCGCAAACGTAGTATCCACATAAATTATTCCCGGGTTCCTGCCACAAGAACTTTACGAGAATAGAGTTCAATCAAACTGATAATCAAGCATGATAATGGTATTGATGAAACTGGAATCAATGAGAGATGCGCGGAACTAGCTAGTACTACTTACTTTGGGGTGTGTAAATCGCAGCTCGTTCTTCAGACCCGGAACCTGTCCGGTGAACTGTTTCCAAACCCTGCCAGGCAAAAAAAATGATTACTTGATATCAGGAAATGAACGAAAGTTGTCGATATGGTCCCGGTATTGATTGAACTTACTTCTGGAGCATTGCAGTCATGTCCGCATAATCCTTGGGATCTTTACGTCTCGAGTCAAAGACAGTTACTACTCCCCCGTCAAGCTTAATGGATAGCAGAATATAGTGGAAACTGCGCACGCATAACTCATCAATTACAGTACTTAACCTCGAGTAAGCGAAACCGAATATGCACAAGATAGTAACACTCACTTGAAGTTGTAAGTAAAAAGTATTTCCCTTTTGTTTTGATGTCGAAGGAACGCTTTTAGCAAGTTTTCCTCGGTATCTTTAACTCTTTCTTGTACCGCCCATTCATTTACGGTATTTGGGCTAATGAATCCAATGTCATAGATTTGTTTTTTTGGGCATTCGAAGATCTTCAATCTGCATAATATAGTGAGGATAATTATATATACATGCAATGAACGAGTTGAGCTAGAGACTTAATTACAGAAGTAATACTTACAGACAGTAGCAAGTCATGATTTGTTTGTCGAGGGCCTTTTGATTGAATAACTGAAATAACTCCACAAATTCAACAGGCATCAGGTCGACTCCAATGAGGTCGTGCTCATCTTTAATTCTCACCAGCAAACTATCGGACCCATTCTTCCTGCAGGTTTCCAAGTACCACTCATGCAATTTGTACATCATCGTTGTTAAAGGAGGATGATCAGGTTTGACGAGAGGCTTCCCGTGCACGTATTTATATTCTTCTTTTGGTACCTCAGCCATTTCAAAAATTACATCATCCCCCAAGTAATCACCAGGATTGGTACCGAGCACCATCCCCGGATGATTAGCGACGATATCGCTAGACACCTTGAGCGGGGGGCACGATTTCTTCTCCTGTTCGCCGAGCTGGGGAATTGTTTTCCCACTTCTTCGTTCTGCTAACCTTGCATCACTAGAAGTACTTCCCGACCGCCGCGCTTCATCATATGTCTTTTGAATAATGCGGTCATAGTTGGATTGCGACGGAGGCGGTGGTGGTCGCTTCAGGGCATCGATAGTGCGCTTCACTTTCACCGGATCTAGCTTCTCCTTCGGAGGTGGAGTTTTCTTTGCAAAATGGTCCCTCACTTGGGCACGACATATCTCCTCGTTTTCAGACTCGGTCCTCTCATATGGTAACTTTTCCAGAGGCTTGAGAGATGGACCGTATCTGAATTCCCTCCCGCCTCTGCTTGTACTGCTAGCTGCCGGAGCGGCGGCGTCTCTGTTCCGTCGTTGCTGACGAGGCTGAGAAGGAGGCGGAGTGCTCTGACGCGCCGGAGGAGCCGACCGGTGGCGTCTGTCTTCCGCCGTTGCCGACGAGGCGGAGGAGGAGGCGGACTGCTCCGACGCGCCGGAGTAGGCGAAGGAGGAGGCGGAGTGCCGTCACGCGTCGGAGGAGCCGGAGAAGGAGGCGGAGTGCCCTGATCACTTGCCGGAGGAGGAGGAGGAGGAGGAGGCGGAGTGCCCTGACTCACCGGAGGAGGAGGAGGAGGCGGAGGCGTCCAGTTTGGAAGCTTGATGTACTCCTTCTGCCATAGACATGTACTCCTCAGAGCACGAACCAGCTGTTTCTCCCCTTCACCTATAGAATGGTAAAGCTCGAGCTCCTCAAATCCCTCCATTACTTCATCCACCATCACAACAGCATAGCCATGTGGAATCGGAAGGCAGTGAAAAGTTCCGTTGGGTTGAGGAGGTGCAACAGAGCCGAGAGCCGCCTTGAAAGTGAGGTTATGGCATTTCGTCATAAGCTCGCAATTTTGAGCCTCCGTGATAGTATCCACGGGGTAGATAGGCTCCGTGAAGTCAGTCTGAACGGGCTCCGTGGAAGCCACGCTGCTTCTCCGCTGAGATGGCGGGGTAGCTTCTGGGGTAGCTTCGTGCCACTGAGATAGTTGGCCGGCAGCTCGCTGGCTCTCAGCTTCCTCTAGCTTTTGTAGTCTTGCACTCATCTTCTGCATGTCGCTCAGCTCCGCTTTCCTCTTTCTCTCCCGGCTTCTGTAACCGCCTGCGTTGGGAAACCCAAACTTCCACGGAACAGAGCCTGGTGTGCCTCGTGTTCGTCCAGGGTGCTCAGCATTCCCTAGGACCTCAGTCAGCTCGTCCTTCTCTCTGTCGGGAATGAACGTCCCTTCCTGCGCTGCGGTGATATACTTCTGAAGCTTCGTGACGGGTATTGCAAGTTGCTCGTCCGTCCAACGGCACTTCCCTGTTTCAGGGTCCAAAGTTCCCCCAACCCCGAAGAACCAAGTCCTTGAACGGTCTGGCCAGTTCAATGTCTCTGGTTCGACCCCTTTAGCAATCAGGTCATTCTCAGCTTTGTCCCACAACGGCCGGGCTTTGAGGTAGCCACCTGACCCCGTGTGATGGTGATACTGCTTCTTTGCAGCGTTGTTCTTGTTTGTCTCTGACATTTTCTTACTCTTGTCTGATGTCTTGTAGGCCACAAATGCGGGCCAGTGATCTCTTATCTTCTCAAATCGGCCGATGAATTCTGGAGTCTCACCTTTGTCGACAAACTTTGATTTCAACTCCTTCTTCCACCTCCTGAATAGATCTGCCATCTTCTTAAGAGCACACGCCTTGACCAGTGACTCTATAACGGGCTTATTCGGATCCTCCTCTGGCGGTAGGGTGAAATTTTCCTTCAGCAAGGTCCAAAGATCATCTTTCTGTCTATCGGTGACATAATCACCTTCAGGGGCGTCGTCCTTAGGCTTATTCCATTGCTTGATGCTGATCGGGATGTTGTCCCTAACAATAGCTCCGCACTGAGCAGAAAATGCGTCCTTGGTCCGCTTGGGTTCAATCGGTAGGCCATCGTCCGCGAGTGCTGTGATCGTGAACCTTTCATCCTTGCGCAACCTCTTCTTCGGACCTCGTCTCGTTACCAAAGTTTGGCTCGATCCGGAGGGCTATAAAAGAAGAAAGAAGAGTTAATATATATATGTACATACCAAAACAATTAATGCATCAACTAGCTAGTCAGCACCTCCGGAGCCATCATGATCATGTCACCGGAGCCATCATGATCATGTCCTTCCTCCTCCATTGTTCCATCGGTGTCATTGAGAAACGACAAGACAGCATCACCTCCGGCGAGGATTATCTCCCCCAACAACTATTCTTGTTCCAAGTCTCTTTGATCCATAGTTTCTGCAAATATTACAACATGGCAATTAATATACAAACATGAATGTCCGACGTCCGGACTGCCTCTTTCATGAATGTCCGACGTCCGGACCGCCTCTCTCATGAATGTCAAACAAGGGATTCTCTTAACCTTTAAGGGATTTAACAAAATGGTGCCATTCTGAATGTGTAGAAAATGGTCCATATTTTTCCTGATCTCATCTACCCTTCTATATGTCACGTTGTCTAGTGTCAAAGGATTCAAGAAAACCAAGGCTTCATCATTAGCCGGAAGTAACAGGCGCATAATGGTAAGAAGCTCTCCAAAATTTTTTTGGAACGGAGTCCCGGATAGGATAATTAATTAGCTTTTTGGTACGAAGTTCAGCAAGAGCCTTCCGAATATCGCTATTTGGAAGGTCTTTGCTGAAATTCGTACCAAAAAGCAAATTATTCTATCCGGAACTCCGTTCCAAAACAACTTTGAAGAGCTTCATAGCATCATACGCATGTTACTTCCGGCTAATGATGAAGCCATGGATTTCTTCAATACTTTGACAGACAACGTGACATATAAAAGAATATATATAGATGAGATCAAAAAAAAAAAATGGATCAACTTGTGCACATCCATAATGGGGGCATTCTTGATAAATCTATGTTACCGGAGTTTTCTATATGAACAAAAAAAATTCCACATGACATGTCCGACGTCCCCCCTCATGTCGAAGTTATCGGGGAGGGGGTAGACGACAACGACGCTCACCCCTCATGTCATGTCCGACGTCCCCCCTCATGTCGAAGTTATCGGGGAGGAGGTAGACGACAACGACGCTCACCCCTCATGTCCGACGTCCCCCCTCATGTCATGTCCGACGTCCCCCTTCATGTCGAAGTTATCGGGGAGGTGGCCTCGACAACGCTCTTTTAACTTGGTAAATTTGGGTGGCCTCGACAACTCTTCTAGGGTTTGGGGTGGCCTCAATATATCTAGACTTGTTCCGGTTTGGGGTGGCCTCGAGAGTTGGCCAGGCGAGAGGGGGTGGCCTCGAGAGTTACCGAAGTTTTCTTCTAGGGGTTTGGGTGGCCTCGAGAGTTTGTTGGGTAGGGGCGGGAGTGGGTAGGAGATCGACAACGCTTTTTTTTCTAGGGTTTGGGTGGCCTCGAGAGTTGGTCGCCCGATATGTCCGACGTCCCCCCTCATGTCGAAGTTACCGGAGTTTTCTTCTAGGGGTTTGGGTGGCCTCGAGAGTTTGTCGGGTAGGGGCAGGAGGGGGTAGGAAATCGACAAAATATTCTATTAACAAAAAAAATGCTATCCATCCATACATACATAGCCACATACATACATGGAAAAAAATACATATATGAACAAAAAAATGCTATGAACAAAAAAACATCATATATACATCCATACATACATATATCCACATACATATATACATTATATATGAACAAAAACATTCATCATATAAAAAAAATCAACATATATATAACATTGCACAGAGCCGGGGCGGCGGCGGCTCACAGCGGGGGCGGCCGGCGAGGGCGAGGGCGACGGCGGCGAGGGCGCCGGCGCCGGCGACGGCGGGGGCAGGCCGGGGCAGGGGCGTGGCCGGGCGCGCTCGGGGGCGGGGCAGGGGCGTGGGCTCGGGGGCGGGGCAGGGCCGCGGGCTCGGGGACGACGACGGCGACGGCGATGGCGACGACGGGGAAGAGGCGACGGCGACGGCGAGGGTGAGGGCGACGGCGAGGCGACGGCAAGCACGACGGGGGCGGCGGGCGAGGGCGACGACGGCGAGCGACGACGGGGGCGGCGGGCGACGACGGGTGCGGCGGGCGGCAGCGACGGCTGGGGCGATGGCAACGGCGACGGCGGGCGGCGGGCGGGCAGCCTGGCGGCGTCGATTTCGTCGGCTTCGTCGGGGGCGAGATGAGAATGCTGAAAATTCCTAAGTGTTGGCTTATATATGGAGAGCATTGGTCCCGGTTGGTGGCAGCAACCGGGACTAAAGGGGTGCATTGGTCCCGGTTGGTGGACCTTTGGTCCCGGTTGGTGCCACCAACCGGGACCAAAGGTGGGCATTGGTCCCGGTTGGTGCCACGAACCGGGACCAACGGGTGGTGCTGCCCGGGGCCAAAAGTTTAGTCCCACCTCGCTAGCTGAGAGGGCTCGAGAGTGGTTTATAAGCGCTGCTGCGCACACCCTCTCGAGCTCCTCTCAGCAGCAGGCTTACGGGCCTAATCGCATGACCTCTGCCTGTGGGCCTTCTGGGCCTTCTGCGGGCCTGAATCCTGGCCAAACTAGATGGTTGGGTTTCTAGTCGTATTCAGGCCGTGGTGGCCCACTAGGAGGCATTTTTTTTAATTTTTTTCTACTTTTTTTGTTTTCTTTTTTTCTTTATTTATTTTCTTTTGTTTCTACTTACAGTTTTTCAGTGATTCTTTTTGCTTTTAGGTCACAAAAATTATAAACTTTCTGTTAGTGCCATTAGTTTCCAAATTTGAATAGTTTAGATTTGAATTCTTTTAAATTGGTGTGAATCACTAGTTTGTGAATAACTTTACTATAAAAATAGATTTTTGAGTGATTCTTTTTCCTGCTATTTAATATTACTGTGTTTTATCATTATATTCAATTTGGTAATTTTTAGGTAATTTTAAATGTCTGTTTTAACCAAAAACAGATTTTGTTATTTTAGTTTGCTATTAAAGTTTCTAAAAAAATTCTTTATGATTTTTTTTTTGCTATTAATGTTTTGAACAAAAAATACTTTGATAACTTTAGTTGCATAAATTTTATATAATTTTAGTTTCATAAATACTAGAGGTTTATAAAATATTTTTAGTTGATTCCTTTTGCTATTAGAGTTTTATAAAAGCTTTTTAGTTGATTCTTTTTGCTATTGAAGAATATTATAGTTTTATTTTAGTTGATCATAACAGAATTTTTTAATTAATTATTTTTAGTTCATTATTTTTGCTATTAGAGTTTCATAAAGGTTTTCTAGTTCATTCTTTTTGCTATTAGTTCATTCTTTGAGCTAAATGACCCTGAAATTGAAAAGCACTTCAAATGAACTCTGAAAAGGTTGAAAGTTGGCATGGTATCATCATTACACCCACATAGCATGTTCTAAAAAGTTGAGAGGGTTACGGCAAAAACTGGATGCACTTCATGTACAAAATGGACAATCTCTTTCGAAGTATCAGGGTTTCGGACGAAAACTCATCTGTTACAAAGGGATTTCATTTTTTGAACTTATTTGAACTCCAGACTTTTTGTGTGTTCAAAATGCACCATTCAAAGCCACATCATCAATTTTCAACCCTTTCTGACTTCATTTCCTATTTTTCATGCATTTACTGATTTTTTTAAGCTAAATGACCCTGAAATTGAAAAGCACTACAAATGAACTCTGAACAGGTTGAAAGTTGGCATGGTATCATCATTTCACCCACATAGCATGTGCTAAAAAGTTGAGAGGGTTACGGCAAAAACTGGATGCACTTCGTGTACAAAACGGACAATCTCTTTCGAAATATCAGGGTTTCGGACGAAAACTCATCTGTTACAAAAGGCATTTAATTTCTTCACATGTAACTGCAATGATATAGTTGTGGAGAGAAAGTCTTCACTTTTTCTTCGCTTGTGTCCTTTGCTTATTGCGCCGTAACCATGGATAATCTTCATCGTTTAACATGGTGCTTGGGTCAGCCTTGACTTTGAAGGGAGGAATTTCATGAAACTTTTCATAATCTTCAGACATGTCTGTCTTGCCCTCCAATCCCACGATGTCTCTTTTTCTTGAAAGAACTATGTGGCGCTTTGGCTCATCGTATGATGTATTCGCTTCCTTATCTTTTCTTTTTCTCGGTTTGGTAGACATGTCCTTCACATAGAAAACCTGCGCCACATCATTGGCTAGGACGAATGGTTCGTCTGTGTACCCAAGATTGTTGAGATCCACTGTTGTCATTCCGTACTGTGGGTCTACCTGTACCCCGCCTCCTGACAGATTGACCCATTTGCACTGAAACAAAGGGACCTTGAAATCATGTCCATAGTCAAGTTCCCATATGTCCACTATGTAACCATAATATGTGTCCTTTCCCCTCTTGGTTGCTGCATCAAAGCGGACACCGCTGTTTTGGTTGGTGCTCTTTTGATCTTGGGCGATTGTGTAAAATGTATTCCCATTTATCTCGTACCCTTTGTAAGTCAATACAGTCGAAGATGGTCCCCTGGCCAACGAGTACAGCTCATCAGAAACAGTGTTGTCACCCATGAGACGTGTTTGCAACCAACTGCCGAAAGTCCTGATGTGTTCATATGTAATCCAGTCGTCACACTGCTCCGGGTGTTTGGAGCGCAGAATATTCTTGTGTTCATCGACATACGGGGTCACCAAGGTAGAATTCTGTAGAACTGTGTAGTGTGCTTGAGACCAAGAATGCCCGTCCTTACATATTATTGAGTCCGCTCCTAGCGTGCCTTTTCCAGTCAGTCTCCCCTCATACCGCGATTGAGGGAGACCAATCTTCTTAAGGTCAGGAATGAAGTCAACACAAAACCCAATGACATCCTCTGTTTGATGGCCCATGGAGATGCTTGCTTCTGGCCTAGCGCGGTTACGAACATATTTCTTTAAGACTCCCATGAACCTCTCAAAGGGGAACATATTGTGTAGAAATACAGGGCCCAGAACGACAATCTCGTCGACTAGATGAACTAGGACGTGCGTCATGATATTGAAGAAAGATGGTGGGAACACCAGCTCGAAACTAACAAGACATTGCACCAAATCACTCCTTAACCTTGACAGGATTTCTGGATTGATCACCTTCTGAGAGATTGCATTGAGGAATGCACATAGCTTCACAATGGCTAATCGAACGTTTTCCGGTAGAAGCCCCCTCAATGCAACCGGAAGCAGTTGCGTCATAATCACGTGGCAGTCATGAGACTTTAGGTTCTGGAACTTTTTCTCTGCCATATTTATTATTCCCTTTATATTCGACGAGAAGCCAGACGGGACCTTCATACTGAGCAGGCATTCAAAGAAGATTTCCTTCTCTTCTTTGGTAAGAGCATAGCTGGCAGGACCTTCATACTGCTTTGGATGCATGCCGTCTTTTTCATGCACACGTTGCTGTTCCTCCCGTGCCTCCGATGTATCTTTTGTCTTCCCATACACTCCCAAGAAGCCTAGCAGGTTCACGCAAAGATTCTTCGTCACGTGCATCACGTCGATTGCAGAGCGGACCTCTAGGTCTTTCCAATAGGGTAGGTCCCAAAATATAGATTTCTTCTTCCACATGGGTGCACGTCCCGCATCGTCAGTCAGAACAGATAGTCCGCCAGGACCCTTTCCAAAGATTACTTGTAAATCATTGACCATATCAAGTATGTGATCACCAGTACGGAGGGCGGGCTTCTTCCGGTGATCTGCCTCACCTTTGAAATGCTTTCCTTTCTTTCGACATTGATGGTTGGTCGGAAGAAATCAACGATGCCCCAGGTACACATTCTTCCTGCATTTGTCCAAATATATACTGTCGGTGTCATCTAAACAGTGTGTGCATGCGTGGTATCCCTTGTTTGTCTATCCTGAAAGGTTACTGAGAGCAGGCATGTAGGTCAAATTCCTCCTGTTTGTGCTCATCCCACACACGTACACCTTCTCCATTCCACAGCTGTAAAAGTTCTTCAACTAATGGCCTTAGGTACACATCAATGTCATTGCCGGGTTGCTTAGGGCCTTGGATGAGCACTGGCATCATAATGAACTTCCGCTTCATGCACAACCAAGGAGGAAGGTTATAGATACATAGAGTCACGGGCCAGGTGCTATGATTGCTGCTCTGCTCCCCAAAAGGATTAATGCCATCTGCACTTAAACCAAACCATACGTTCCTTGCGTCACCTGCAAAGTCCCCCCACCTTCTCTCGATTTTTCTCCACTGTGACCCGTCAGCGGGTGCTCTCAACTTCCCGTCTTTCTTACGGTCTTCTTTGTGCCATCGCAACAACTTGGCATGCTCTTTGTTTCTGAACAGACGTTTCAGCCGTGGTATTATAGGAGCATACCACATCACCTTGGCAGGAACCCTCTTCCTGGGGCGCTCGCCCTCAACATCACCAGGGTCATCTCGTCTGATCTTATACCGCAATGCACCGCATACCGGGCATGCGTTCAAATCCTCGTACTCACCGCGGTAGAGGATGCAGTCATTAGGGCATGCATGTATCTTCTGCACCTCCAATCCTAGAGGGCATAGAACCTTCTTTGCTTCGTACGTACTGCCGGGCAATTCGTTATCCTTTGGAAGCTTCTTCTTCATTATTTTCAGCAGCGAACTAAATCCCTTGTCAGATACACCATTGTCTGCCTTCCATTGCAGCAATTCCAGTGTGGTACCGAGCTTTCTGTTGTCATCTTCGCAATTTGGGTACAACCCTTTTTTGTGATCCTCTAACATGCGATCGAACTTCAACTTCTCCCTTTCACTTTCGCATTCTCTCTGTGCATCAACAATGACCCGGCGAAGATCATCATCGGGCACATCGTTTGGTTCCTCTTGATCTTCAGCTTCCCCCATTGCAGCATCACCGTATTCAGGGGGCGGGTAGTTGTCATCATCCTCTTCTTCTTCGTTGTCTTCCATCATAACCCCTCTTTCTCCGTGCTTGGTCCAAACATTATAGTGTGGCATAAAACCCTTCCCAAGCAGGTGGAAGTGAAGGGTTTTAGAGTTGGAAAAAGCCTTCGTATTCTCACAGACAGTACATGGACAATGCATAAAACCATTCTGCTTGTTTGCCTCAGCCGCTTCGAGAAAATTATGCAGGCCCTTAATATACTCGGAGGTGCGTCGGTCACCGTACATCCATTGTCGGTTCATCTGCGTGCGTTATATAGTTCTTATTATTGAACAACATATAACTCTCTAGAGCATCTAATTAAAACACACAAATAAGAACTTTTTTCTTTTAGAAAGAAGATAAGAAGAAGAGGCTAACCACGGTGTTGCCGGCGCCGAGATGGGCGCGGGCGATCGACGGCGGTGAGGACGGGGACGGGACAGGATGGACCGCCAAACCTAGACAAATCTTGAGGAAAATGGAGCTTGGACAAGGAGCTTCGAGAGGAGAAAGCTTAAGTGTGGCTCGGGCATTTCATCGAACACCTCATGTGCATAGGAGGTGAGCTAGAGCACCACAAAAGCTCTCCCACGGGGCAAAAAAACAGAGCAATGCATTGCTCTGCTCGCGGGCGGGGGCTATATATAGGCCAACCATTGGTCCCGGTTCCAGCCACAAACCGGGACCAATGGTTGTGGGCCAGGAGCGAGGCGCATTGGTCCCGGTTCGTGGCTGGAACCGTGACAAAAGGGGTCACCTTTAGTCCCGGTTCCAGCCACAAACCGGGACCAATGGTTGTGGGCCAGGAGCGAGGCGCATTGGTCTCGGTTCGTGTCTAGAACCGGGACAGAAGGGGTCAGACGAACCGGGACCAATGCCCCACGAGGCCCGGCCGGCGCCCTGGCCTCACGAACCGGGATCAATGCCCCCATGGGTCCCGGTTCGTGAGTGAACCGGGACTAATGGGCTTCTCAGGGGTGGACCGATGCCCTGTTTTGTACTAGGGGTGGTACAAACAGAGCATGGCTGCGTGCGTGGAGGCGGCCGACGTGGGGAGACATGTAGCGTGGCCGAGGTGAATGTGGTGTGCGGCCAACCGAGAGGTACTCAACGAACATGGTGTGTCACAATGGCGTGGGAGGGGAGCACGACAGCCGAAAGGAGGTGTGTGACCGCGAGGGAGGTGCTCGATGGCGGGAAAGGGCAACAAGGCAACAATAGGGGAGGTGCCCAACTGCAGGGGAGGAAGGGTCACAGTGGCGGTTGGGGCGAGGTACCGTGGTAGGGAGGGACAGGATAGTGAGGAGGAGTTTATGTCGTGGGTGGGGCGGGGGGGGGGGGGGGAGGTGAGGAGGTATTTATTTTTTGTGTACACGCAAGGTAGACTAATAATTCTTGAAACTCATCATATAAGATATTTTTTAGATATGTACACTCTACAACTCTCTACAAGGGTATGTAAAAACACTAAATAGACAAATAAAATATTATATTATAATCATGTCTACATTATTGTATAATTTGTTTCCCTAGGGTCAAGGGGGTTCAATCGAGTTAATGATTTTGTAAGGAGTAATGTATCAAACTAAATCTAAGAATAACATAACTTTTGGCCGAATATACTTTTACTTTCTAATTGGCGCAAGCAAGTTCGAAAGTGTTGCATAACTTAATATTTTGCAGCACTCTTTAAGTGTAAATTTTTCCCAATTATCAAGGGGAAGAACTGGTTAAATATTGTGCTTATAGAATAGACATAAACTAAAAAAGTTTAGTATAAATAAGCTATATGGTGTCGTCCATGAACGACACCAGCATGATATAGAGCCTCCGCATATACTGGTCGTCTACACACGCCTAACTCTCCGACCATGATGATGAGAGTGGTGATGGCAGGTGAGTAGATGGATTTATATGGCTGGTCTAGCGGAAATCTCGCTATGAAATCTTGTGTAATAATGATCGTGGGCTCCTTGATAAGGATTTATAAGGATTGTTCCCGGCTAGACAGAGAGTTTTGATGAAAAACTGGGTGAAGGAAGACCAGGAGGAGGAAGATCGACGGCAATGTTAGGGAGCTACAATATGTATGCTACAATATGCTAAAAGATTTCGTGGAGTACTTCCTGTTTACAACCAAATCATCATAATGAAAATCTTGTGATGATTCGCTATAGCTAAAATGTAAATGTTCTATAGAACAAAGAAAACTTATTATGAAAGCTGAGGCGTGTATAATGGAGAGATAAACTTGAACTTTCTCATGTCTTCCATCATTCTTTGCAGTTTGATCGAATAGTTGTTCCCCATCAAGAGCAAGTTCACTTCAAACACAAAATGATATTATAATGTGAGAATAGTGTAGATATAGGTAGCATCCATAATTAAAAAAATGGAAAGATAATGCATAAGAAAACTTACGGTCTAGTTGTAATATCAAATGGAAAAATTGGTCCCGATACAATACTGAAAATGAAACAATCATCTTATTAGCTTCAGAAAGACATTCCGAATTTAGCAAACCATCAAATGACCGTGTGGTATATGTTATTAATAATAGGAGAAGAAAAGGAACATTAAAAAGTGAATGCTCTTACAAGAAGATAAGCATCCCAGCTATCTACAAATGCACATTTAATCATCACCAGACACCAACAATACAATTTTACTTTTGGATTAATTTATGAATGTATATATTTTTTGTCTATAGCATGTAATTAGGGTTGAAATCTCTTTTCGTATAAAAAATTTAAAAACTAAGTAGAAAATAAATACACATTATCATCATAACCAACTCTAGAATGTAGACCAACCGTCTACCTCTTATCGACATCTCCAGTCTAATCAAATTCGTATCGTATCCTTGCTATTTTCTGAGCGCGGGGAAATAAAAAAATTATTCACAACAGTCACAGTTATAACTAATTTATAAAAAACCCTCCAAAAAACTCCACCCTGTCATAGGCCTTTGCCAAATCTAGTTTGTACGCGCAGTGGGTGTTGTGATTCTTTGTTGCTGTGTTGGATCTTGTGGAAGCACTCAAACGCTATAGTAGCGTTATCCGTTATCATGCGCCCCGGGATAAATGCGCTTTGTGTCTCAGAGATGATGTCATCCATGAGTGGATGAAGGCGGTTAACAAGGCACTTGGAGATCACTTTGTAAATGACGTTGCATAAACTAATAGGCCGGTAATCCTTCAGAGATTTAGGATCCTTGCCCTTTGGGATGAGCACTATCACCGTATCGTTTATTCCTTCTGGCAGGGCGCCATGCTCAAAGAAATTTAGAACTCCTTTCATCACATCATCTCTCAACACATCAAATTCCTTTGATAGAAACAAGCCGGGAAACCGTCCAGGCCAGGCGCCTTTAGCAGCCCAATTTGGAATAAAGCGCCGCTGAGCTCCTCCGCCGTAGACGGGTTTGTTAATTTGTTGTTCATATCCTCGGTGACGCTTGTCTTGACAAGTTCCAGAATATCATGGGGTTCAATATCTCCTTCTTTCTCATATAGGTTCTGAAAAAATTCCTTGTCATCTCCTTTATCCCTTCTATGTGCTCTTTCCAAACCCTGTTGTTGTCCTTAATTAAGCTTTGTGATCTCATTTTTCTTCTTCAAGTCGCTTTCCTCTGGAACCATTTGGTATTATGATCACCTTTACGCAGGTACGTGGCTTTGGATCTTTGTCTCCACATGAGCTCCTATCTCAGGAGTAGTTCGTGTAGCTCCTCCGAACATTGCTTGATTTTTCGTTGTTGTGTGGCTGAGTAGGGTGAATTCCACAGAATGCTTAGTTTCCTCCTTAGCTCGGCTGTTTTCTTTAGTACAGACCCAAAGTCCCGGTCGGCCCAGCCCTTCATAACCTTCTGCATGTGTTTTAGTTTTGACCCTACCTCTTGTCGGCTGTCAGCCGCACCTAGCTCTTGCCACCCATTAGCGATCGTATCTTGCAGTGAATTAACCCGTTCCCTCATTTGATCATAGTGAAACTGTTTATCAGGTTGTTTCTATCCAGTTTCCCCCACCGATCTCCACTCTTGCGATCCCCAACCCAAAGCAGCACAGGTAGGTGGTCCGACCTAGAGCTACAAATATGTTCAACAGAAGCTTTTCTAAAATATTCAGACCACTCCGGTGAAGCCACCCCTTTGTCTAGCCTGGCTCTCATGTTCTCCCCCTCCCTCTTGCTTATTATTGTATGTCCAGATGGCTCCTTTAAATCCAAGGTCAAAAAGATTGCACTCTGCAAGAACTCCCCTGAAATTTTACATATACCTCTTTGATCTTCTCGAGACCGAAATGCGTTCTGATTTCCACATCGTCTCGTTGAAGTCGCCTAACATTAACCAAGGAGCATTTGAATTACCCTTGATTCTTCTCAACAATTCCAACATGTTGTATCTTTCATGAGCTTTTGGTTCACCGTATACAAAAGTACCACGTCACTGATATCCATTTGGAGTTAAACGAACCAACACATCGATGTACCTCGGGCCAACAACAAGCTTTTTTACTTCGACACTTTCATCATAGAATAGCGCAATGCCGACACATTTTCCAATGCCGGGTTGCATGATATAATATTTGAGGACAAGCCTAACTTATTAACATATGAATTTCTTTGCCGGGTTTCAAAGAGGAACACAAGCTTTGGCTTGTATGTATGCACTAGGCATACAAGTTCCTGAACTGTCCGGAGATGCCCAAGGCCTCGACAGTTCCGGCTTAGGACCTTCATGGCTCCCGAAGGGCACTGTGATATGTCTTCAACGTATCTATAATTTTTGATTGTTTCATGCTATTATATCAATCTTGGATACTTTATATGCTTTATATGCAATTTTATATCATTTTTGGGAACTAACCTATTAACTCAGTGCCCAGTGCCAGTTGCTGTTTTTTTGCTTGTTTTTGGCTTTTCAAAAAATCAGTACCATGTCTCACGCTCATGTATTGAGTGGAGCTGAAAATGCTAAAGCGCGTTAAGAAGTATGATCCAATTTCCTGGTTTGACACCGGGGTGCTCATGATTTATATTTATGCGGTGAAGACGAAGTCATGCCATGCTTACATAATTCAATGAGTAGGGATAACATTCGTTGAGCATCGTATATTTTGAAAAAGTAATGATTATGTTCTTGTATTCATGGATATTATTATGTTGATATCAATTATTTCATCGTTTCTCAATATTTATACTGTAAGAGAGATTACATGATAAACATGCTAGGTAGCATTCAATATAAAAAATTCTGTTTTTATCATTTACCTACTCGAGGACGAGCAGGAATTAAGCTTGGGGATGCTGATACGTCTTCAATGTATCTATAATTTTTGATTGTTTCATGCTATTATATTATCAATCTTGGATACTTTATATGCTTTATATGCAATTTTATATCATTTTTGGGAACTAACCTATTAACTCATTGCCCAGTGCCAGTTGTTGTTTTTTGCTTGTTTTTGGCTTTTCAGAAAATCAGTACCAAACGAAGTCCAAACACGATGAAACTTTGCGGTGATTTTTTCTGGACTAGAAGGGACCCTAGAACGTTTGGGAGGAGGCCAGAAGATCTACGGGAGAGCCACGAGCTCACACGGTGCGCCCCCGTGGGGCACCACTTGAGCTCGTGGGTCCCACGCAGCTTCGTTTGACTTAATCCAGCGCTATAAATTCCCATAAATCCCCATACCGACAGAGGGCCACCTGAAATAACTTTTCCGCCGCCGCAAGCTTCTGTTCTTCCGCGATCCCATCTGGAGGCCTTTTCCGGCGATCTGCCGGAGGGCGAATCGATTACGGAGGGCTTCTACATCAATCTTGCTGCCCCGATGATGTGTGAGTAGTTTACCATAGACCTACAGGTCCATAGCTAGTAGCTAGATGGCTTCTTCTCTCTCTTTGATCTTCAATACAAAGTTCTCCATGATCTCCATGGAGTTCTATCCGATGTAATCTTCTTTTGCGGTGCGTTTGTTGGGATTCGATGAATTGTGGGTTTATGGTCAGATTATTCATTAAAAGTAATTGAGTCTTTTCTGAACTTTATTATGCATGATTATTATAGCTTTGTATTTCTCTCCGATCTATCCGTTTGGTTTGGCCAACTAGATTGATTTATCTTCAGTGAGAGAGGCGCTTTGTAATGGGTTCAATCTTGCGGTGTCCTCACCTCGTGACAGAAGGGGTAGCGAGGCACGTATTTGTATTATGTTCATTAAGGGTAAAACGACGGGGTTAAATCATATTGCTTGGTTTTATTCTGTCTACATCATGTCATCATACTTCATACATTACTCTGTTTGTTATGAACTTAATACGTAGAGAGGCAAGCATAGAAGCGCTCTCGAAGTGGAGTAATAGTAGTAGATGCAGAATCATTTCGGTCTACTTGTCATGGATGTGATGCCTATATACATGATCATTGCCATGAATAACATCCTAACTATGCGCTTTTCTATCAATTGCCCAACAGTAATTTGTCTACCCACCGTATGCTATGTTTCGAGAGAGAAGCCTCTAGTGAAAAGTATGGCTCCCGGGTCTACTTTTATCATATTGCAAAAACAAAAATACCTTGCTGCAATTTTACTCTTTTTATTTTACTTTTCAATTTATATATCTATCACTACCAGATTTTATCCTTGCAAGTAACGAGTTCAAGGGGATTGACAACCCTCTTGCCCGCGTTGGGTGCAAGTATTTGCTCTTGTGTGTGCAGGTACTACTTACTAGGAATTTACGTGGTTCTCCTATTGGTTCGATAACCTTGGTTATCACTGAGGGAAATACTATCCACTACTATATTTCTTCATCCTTCCTCTTCGGGGAAAATCCCAACGCAGCTCACAAGTAGCACATTGCCATTTGCGCCCGTCAGTTTTCCGGCATCCCCAGGGTCAGTCGCTTATGTTCCACCTATTCCATCCACACTCTTTTCTTCTCCTTCAGCAGCACACCCCCTCTTCTTCTTGTTCTTGTCCGACCTCTCACCTTTGTTGTTCACCAAGTTGTTACTATTTCCCTCAGCGCCACGATCTCCTGTCTTGCCCAGGACCGAGGCCACCAGCGCAGTTTCTTTGTCGCCCGCTCGTTCTTTAACTTACACTTTCTCTGTACCTTTTGATTTGGCCGCTCACACACTCATCAAATCTGCAACTACCTTCTCATCTTTTTCCTGCATGGTCTCCCCATCATTTGCTATTTTTGTCCCTGAGAATTCATCTCGGTAGTAATGCCAGCAACGATCGCGCCTTCTTCAGCAACCCTCTGCCACTGTCAAGGTTGTAGTGCCAACAACAGCAGTAGGTTTTAGCATTGGGTCAGCATCTTCAGGTTTGATAACTTTAGTGGATACGTCCTGGGCCAAATGATTTTCAAGTCTAAATGATTTGAACTCTTAGGAATTTTTCCTATATTGGTCGTTTGATTCAGGGGATGGAATCCAGTAGGATTTTTTACCTACGGATTCCTTTATCCTAGGTTCTATAGGAATTTTATTAACATCCACTCAAAATTCTTGAAAAGAATACTTCATAATTATTTATGATGGAATCAAACAAACAAAAATTCATGGCCATGCTATTGCAATCCTATTTATTTCCTACTGCGGTGTTTTCGGAACCCGGTGAATCAAAGAGACTCACACACCTCTGAGGGTGTCTTTGATTCAAAGGATTTTAATAAGAATTTGAAGGATTGGAGTGCTTAGTAATTTTTCTATATTGCTTGATTCGCATGATTGAAACCTATAGGATTTTTTCTAAGAATTTTTTTCTACTACATTACATAGGAATTTAGCATCCATTCAAACCTATTAAAAATAATCCTTTGTTTTACTATGATGAAATCAAACAAACCTTAATATTATAGGATTCAAAAGGGCATGACATTGTAATCTTATGTTTTTTTCCTATTCCAGCGTTCTTCAATCTTGTGAATAAAATAGGCCCTGAATTTGATGGGAATACAATATCTATCACTGATGTTTTGGTTCCATTTGTTGGTTCCTACTCATTTTAGTTCATTCTAGGGTTGTACTATGGAGAAATTAAAAGTTACAACCAGTTGCAAAAGTGGTTTGTGGGAAGGTATAGAGGACAAGGATTATTTTGGTGCAGAAGAGCTATGGGTTGATAAGATGATATGCCTCCCCGTCACTTCTCCTTCATTCCACTAGGCTCCTATGCATGGAGATCGACCTCGTGGCTTGATCTTTTCTTCAAAGACACATTGCTAGGCAGAGGCTTCACTCCTTCCTTTGGCATGTGGCCTCCTCCTCCTCCCTTCTCCCTCGGCTCCCCGGAGATATTTGTGCCGCCTCATCCATCCTCTAGTGATGAGCAGCTGGGTTGCTGATACGTCTCCAACGTATCTATAATTTTTGATTGCTCCATGCTATTATAGTATCAATATTGGATGTTTTTATATGCAATTATATATCATTTTTTGTTACTAACCTACTAACCTAGTGCCCAGTGCCAGTTGCTGTTGTCTGCTTGTTTTTGGCTTTTCAGAGAAACAGTACCAAATGAAGTCCAAATGCCATGAAACTTTTTGGAGATTTTTTTCTGGACAAAAGAAACCTGGGAAGATTCGGGAGGAGGCCAGAAGCCTCATGGAGGCTTCACAAGGCACCAGGGCGCGCCCTAGGGGGGCGCGCCGTGCTACCTTGTGGGGCCCACGTGATTCTGTTTGGCCTAATTCCACTTCTATAAATTCACAAATATTGGGAAACCCCCAGAGAACCAGAAGAGAAAACCTTTCCGCTGCCGCAAGCCTCTGTTCTTCCACGATCCCATCTGGAGGCCTTTTTCGGTACTCTGCCGGAGGGGAATCGATCATGGAGGGCTTCTACATCAACCTTACTGCCCTTTCGATGATGTGTGAGTAGTTTACCACAGACCTACGGGTCCATAGCTAGTAGCTAGATGGCTTCTTCTCTCTCTTTGATCTTCAATACCATGTTCTCCTCGATGTTCTTGGAGTTCTATCCGATGTAATCTTCTTTTGCGGTGTGTTTGTTGGGATCCGATGAATTGTGAGTTTATGATCAGATTATTCATGAGAAATATTTGAGTCATCTCTAAACTCTTTTATGCATGATTGTTATAGCTTTGTATTTCTGTCCGATCTATCGGTTTAGTTTGGCCTACTAGATTGATTTATCTTGCAATGGGAGAGGTGCTTTGTGATGGGTTCAATCTTGCGGTGCTCAATCCCAGTGACAGAAAGGGACATGACACGTATTTGTATTATTTCCATTAAGGATAAAAAGATGGGGTTTATTCATATTGCTTGAATTTTCTTCTCTACATCATGTCATCTTGCTTAAGGCGTTACTCTATTTCATACTTAATACCCTAGATGCATGCTGGATAGCGGTCGATGGGTGGAGTAATAGTAGTAGATGCAGGCAGGAGTCGGTCTACTTGGCTCGGACGTGATGCCTACATACATGATCATTGCCATGAATCCGTCATAATTATTTGCTTTTCTATCAATTTCCCAACAGTAATTTGTTTACCCACCGTATGTTTATGTGCTCAAGAGAGAAGCCTCTAGTGAAAATTATGGTCCCCGGGTCTATCTTTATCATATAAAAAACCTAAAAATACCTTGCTACAATTTATTTACTTTTATTTTAATTATTATTTTAGTTTATCTATTTACCTTGATAAGATTTAATCCTTGCAAATAACTGCTAAGAGGATTGACAACCCTCTTATTTGTGTTGGGTGCAAGTGTTTGCTTTTGTGTGTGCAGGTGCGCTTAACGGAATTTTGCTTGGTTCTCCTACTGGATTGATAACCTTGGTTCTTAATTGAGGGAAATACTTATATCTACTGTACTGCATCATCCTCTCCTCTTCGGGGAAATACCAACGCAGACTACAAGTAGCAGGAAGAATTTCTGGCGCCGTTGCCGGGGAGACATCATCAAAATTACCAAGTACCTTCGCACAAATTATCATTCACTTGCATTTACTTTATTTACCTTTTATTTGTGTTTGCCTCTCGTTTTCATCTCCCCCACTTCTAATTTTTTTACAAAAACCCAAAAATATTTTATTTGCTTGCTTGCTTTTATTGCCATGACAACACTCAAGAACAGTAAGTAAAACAAAAATTTAAGATCACTATGGATCCTCATCCACTTGCTAATCTTTTCAAAAGATCCAATTATAATGAACCAATTGCTAATGATTTGAGTGCTCTTGATTTTCTCTATGAAGTTTTGCTTGAAAATCATGAATCTGAAAATTGTGATGAAGTGTTAGAAGAAGAAATTTATAAAGTGATTCATGATAGCTCCTTGATTGAAAAGCATGATTGCAATGATGTTACTATAAATTCTATTACTATGAATTGTGCTAATAATATGCAAAACTACAAGCTTGGGGATGATAATTTTGTTATGTCCACTACTTATTGCAATGATCATGATTGGGGTGATAATGCTTCTTATGATCTTGAAAATTTATTTAAGCCTCATGATGAATATGTTATTGATGATAATGTTTGTAATACTATTAAAAGTGGGTTTGGAAGAGCGTCAACATTAGGTAATAATGATCCCACTACTTTGGAGAATTATCAATCTTATGAAATTTTTGACAAAAGTGGGTTTGGAGAGGTCATGACTTTAGTTGACGTTAATCCCACTATCTTGGAAGATTATAATTTTTTTATGCATGTGGATCATAAAGAGATTATTGTTTATGATAGCTATATTGTTGAGTTTGATTACGATCCTACATGTAATTATTATGAGAGAGGAAAATATGGTTGTAGAAATCTTCATGTTACTAAATTACCTCTCGTTATGTTGAAATTATTGATGCTCCATTCTTCCTATTGGCATATGCTAGATATCACTTGTCTTGATAATTTGTTTGCTTATAAAATGCCTATACATAGGAAGTATGTTAGACTTAAATGTGTTTTTCACATGTTTCATGATGCTCTCTTCGTGTTAAATTACTATCTTTCATGTGAGCATCATTGAAATCTCAAGCCTACCTTAATGGCTATAAAGAAAGAGCTTGTTGGGAGACAACCCAACAAATTTCTTATTCTGTTCTTGAGTGTTTGCATGATTATAGCTTCTGTTATGATTGTGTTTTTATGTTTTAATTAGTGTTTGTGCCAAGTGATGCCTTTGGGATGATTTGGAAGATAATATAATTGATGCTGTTTGGAAAACAAAAAGTTTTGCATCCAGTGCTGGAATTTTAGTTCTGTACTGGAGAGTCAGAAAAATCTGAAATTTTTACACAGTATTGGTATATGAATTTCCCACGTTGTCCTATTTGTTCAGAATTTTTTCAGTGACATAAGTATGAATTTTAAATATATCTTTACAGACTGTTCTGTTTTAGACAGATTCTGTTTTTGTTGCATAGTTTGCTTATTTTGATGAATCTATGGATCGTATCGGGGGGTATGAGTCATGGACAAGTTGGAGTACAGTAGCATTATGCCAATATTGAATATGAATCAATTTACTACAGTATCTAAAGTTAAAGATTTATCTCTTATACTAACGGATCTCACGAGGTTTCTGTTGAGTTTTGTGTGTTGAAGTTTTCAAGTTTTGGGTGAGACTATGATGGATAAAGGAATAAGGAGCGGCAAGAGCCTAACCTTGGGGATGCCCAAGGCACCCCAAGGTAATATTAAAGGAAGACTCAAGTGTCTAATCTTGAGGATGCCCCGGAAGGCATCCCCTCTTTCGTCTACAATCTATCGGTAACTCACTTGGAGCTATATTTTTATTCATCACATGATATGTGTTTTACTTGGAGCGTCTTGTGAAATAGTTTGTTTGCTTTTTTAGTTTGTCACAATCATCTTTGCTGAACACACCTTTTTGAGAGGGACACACATTATTCATGATTTGTTAGAATACTCTATGTGCTTCACTTATATCTTTTGAGCTAGGCAGTTGCTCTAGTGCTTCACCTATATCTTTTAGAGCACGGTGGTGATGATATTTTAAAGAAATAGTTGTACTCTCATGCTTCACTTATATCTTTTTGAGAGTCTCATGATAGCAATGGTAATATGCACGGGTTATGAATTTGGTCCTGATATGATAGGTATTCAAGAGGGATATAATAAAAACTTTCATGTAGATCACTGAATATGATAAACTTGATTCCTTGCAATAGTTTTTCGATATTAAGATGGTAATATGGGGGAGGTATTAGTAGATAATTGTGGTTTAGTAAGAATAATTGTGTTAAGGTTTGTGATTCCCGAAGCATGCACGTATGATCTATCGTTATGCTAAGAAGTTGGAGCATGATTTATTATTGATTGTCTACCTTATGAGTGGCGGTCGGGGACGAGCGATGGACCTTGTCCTACCAATCCATCCCTCTCGGGGCATGCATAGTAGTACCTTGCTTCGAGGGCTAATAGACTTTTGCAATAAGTATGTGAGTTCTTTATGACTAATGTGAGTTCATGGATTATACGCACTCTCACCCTTCCGCAATTTGCTAGCCTCTTCGGTACCGTGCATTGCCCTTTCTCACATTGAGAGTTGGTGCAAACTTCGCAGGTGTATACAAACCCCATGATATGATACGCTCTATCACACATAAGCCTTCTTCTATCTTCCTCAAAACAGCCACCATACCTACCTATCATGGCATTTCCATAGCCATTCCGAGATATATTGCCATGCAACTTCCACCGTTCCGTTTTTTTATGACACACATCATCATTGTCATATTGCCTTGCATGATCATATAGCTGACATAGTATTTGTGGCACAGCCACCGTTCATCATTGTTATACATGTTACGCTAGCATCATTGCACATCCTGGTACACTGCCAGAGGCATTCATATAGAGTCATATTTTGTTCTAGTATCGAGTTGTAATGTTGAGTTGTAAGTAAATAGAAGTGTGATGATCATCATTATTAGAGCATTGTCCCAGTGAGGAAAGGATGATGATGCCTATGATTCCCCCACAAGTCGGGATGAGACTCCGGACGAGCTTAAAAAAAAGAGAAGAAAGAAAAGAAAACAAAGAAACAAAAGAAAAAAATAAATGAGAGAAAAAGAGAGAAGGGGCAATGTTACTATCCTTTTCCACACTTGTGCTTCAGAGTAGCACCATGTTTTTCATATAGAGAGTCTCCTATTTTGTCACTTTCATATACTAGTGGGAATTTTTCATTATAGAACTTGGCTTGTATATTATGATGACGGGCTTCCTCAAATGCCCGAGGTCTTCATGAGCAAGCAAGTTGGATGCACGCCCACTTAGTTTTCATGTTGAGCTTTCATACACTTATAGCTCTTAGTGCATCCGTTGCATGGCAATCCCTACTCCTCGCATTGACATCAATTTATGGGCATCTCCATAGCCCGTTGATTAGCCTCGTTGATGTGAGACTTTCTACATTTTTGACTTCTCCTATTTATCTCTATCACCATACTCTATTCCACCCATAGTGCTATATCCATGGCTTGCGCTCATGTATTGAGTGGGAGTTGAAAAAGCTGAAGCGCGTTAAAAAGTATGAACCAATTGCTCGGCTTGTCATCGGGGTAGTGCATGATAAATACGTTGTGTGAAGAAGATGGAGCATGACAGGATTATATGATTTTGTAGGGATAACGTTCTTTAGCATTTTTATTTTGAAAGACATGATTGTTTATTAGTATGCTTGAGTATCGATGTCTTTATATCAAATTATAGACTATTGCTTTGAATCATTTGGATCTTATTATTCATACTGTAAGAGAGAGATTACATGATGAAACATGATAGGTAGCATTCCACATCAAAAATTCTGTTTTTATCATTTACCTACTCGAGGACGAGCAGGAATTAAGCTTGGGGATGCTTGATACGTCTCCAATGTATCTATAATTTTTGATTGTTCCATGCTATTATAGTATAAATCTTGAATGTTTTTATATGCAATTATATATCATTTTTTGGGACTAACCTATTAACCTAGTGCCCAGTGCCAGTTGCTGTTTTCTGCTTGTTTTTTGGCTTTTCAGAGAAACAGTATCAAATGATGTCCAAATGCCACAAAACTTTTTGGAGATTTTTTTCTGGACAAAAGAAACCTGGGAAGCTTCGGGAGGAGGCCAGAAGCCTCACGGAGGCTTCACAAGGCACCAGGGCGTGCCCCAGGGGGGGCGCCGTGCTACCTTGTGGGGCCCACGTGACTCCGTTTGACCTAATTCCACTTCTATAAATTCACAAATATTGGGAAACCCCCAGAGAGCCAGAAGAGAAAACCTTTCCGCCGCCGCAAGCCTCTGTTCTTCCACGATCCCATTTGGAGGCCTTTTCCGGTACTCTGCCGGAGGGGGAATCGATCACAGAGGGCTTCTACATCAACCTTGCTGCCCTTCTGATGATGTGTGAGTAGTTTACCACAGACCTACGGGTCCATAGCTAGTAGCTAGATGGCTTCTTCTCTCTCTTTGATCTTCAATACCATGTTCTCCTCGATGTTCTTGGAGTTCTATCCGATGTAATCTTCTTTTGCGGTGTGTTTGTTGGGATCTGATGAATTGTGAGTTTATGATCAGATTATTCATGAGAAATATTTGAGTCATCTCTGAACTCTTTTATGCATGATTGTTATAGCTTTGTATTTCTGTCCGATCTATCGGTTTAGTTTGGCCTACTAGATTGATTTATCTTGCAATGGGAGAGGTGCTTTGTGATGGGTTCAATCTTCCGGTGCTCAATCCCAGTGACAGAAAGGGACATGACACGTATTTGTATTGTTGCCATTAAGGATAAAAAGATGGGGTTTATTCATATTGCTTGAATTTGCTTCTCTACATCATGTCATCTTGCTTAAGGCGTTACTCTATTTCATACTTAATACCCTAGATGCATGCTGGATAGCGGTCGATGGGTGGAGTAATAGTAGTAGATGCAGGCAGGAGTCGGTCTACTTGTCTCGGACATGATGCCTATATACATGATCATTGCCATGAATCCATCATAATTATTTGCTTTTCTATCAATTGCCCAACAGTAATTTGTTTACCCACCGTATGTTTATGTGCTCAAGAGGGAAGCCTCTAGTGAGAACTATGGTCCCCGGGTCTATCTTTATCATATAAAAAACCTAAAAATACCTTGCTGCAATTTATTTACTTTTATTTTAATTAGTATTTTAGTTTATCTATTTACCTCGATAAGATTTAATCCTTCCAAATAACCGCTAAGAGGATTGACAACCCTCTTATTTGCGTTGGGTGCAAGTGTTTGCTTTTGTGTGTGCAGGTGCGCTTAACGGAATTTTGCTTGGTTCTCCTACTGGATTGATAACCTTGGTTCTTAACTGAGCGAAATACTTATCTCTACTGTACTGCATCATCCTCTCCTCTTCGGGGAAATACCAACGCAGACTACAAGTAGCAGTTGCCGTGACTACTATGCATCTTGTCGCTCTGTGCTAGCTTCTTCTTGCTTCCACCCCACCCTTCCCTTGATCTCGTCCCTCAATCGCCTCCGGCCTTGGCTTGAACCACTCCTCCCATCACACCCCTTGGCATATTGATCCATTTTTTTATTTTCCATTGTTGATTTTTTTTGCTTCTAGTAGTCTTTCGAAGCTAAAGCTTTTTCATGTGCTCTATTTTCACTATAGTTGATTATGTACATAGATAGAATAGCGATTCTACCCCTTACGACTATATCAGTAGATAACCATCTGTTAGTTCAGAGGGTAAGTGGGTTCTTTGCCCGATGGTGATAGCAAACCAAAAGAAAATATGTATTCGTGAATTTAGCTTTAAATTTATCTAAATATCACATGTTTATTTTGTCTTGCCTAATATTTGAACAAACACTGCATCATCTTGTTATATTTTTTATAATGATATTTTGATACATGAAATTCATGTTATAGAGGCCACAAAATGATTTGTCATTTACTTGTTCATACAGATGTTATATGTTCAATTTAGTGTTGGCTAACATATGAACAAACAACATATATTCTCTATCATCTTAGTCTATCGTTCATTCAAATAGGCAATAATTAACTTGACAAACATAATTGATGAAGTAAAAATGAGATCATCGGTTCAAAAACCCTTGAGATTTCTGTTAAGCTTGTTGAAACAAAACAAAAGTTAATGTATCTTTACAATTTGATGTAATTCCATCTCAAACTAGTGTTGTTTTCCTGATTTTGGTGGGAACTTTTTGTTGACCTATAAACTGTAAGAGAGGCTCCTACGGTTCTATGTTAGTAGATACTATTTACACTTACATAAGGTTGGAACCTCCAGACAACAAACCAACATAGGAAAAAAAAGCAAACCAGTCTTAGTTCTTTCCTTTCGAGCACACATGTAACACCCCAAAAATTTAACCATATTTTTATTAAGTAAAATTTGGCCAGAAATAAAATTTTGAATTAAATGAGGTCATTTATTTTTCAGAACCTTCTCTGTTATTGGTTTTCTAAAATTCTTCCCTCCATATAGAAAATTTTAGGAAAAATATTATGGGTTTTGGTAGTTTTCTTAAATCATTTCGGTTATATTTTAATAACAGTAGGAAGTATTTTCATAATAAAATTTGCCCCAAAATAATTCTTTTAATAGCATTTTCAATCTTTGAAATGCTTCGGTTGCACTACAACTATTTCAAATAATTCTTTAAAAATTCCACAAAAATTATGAGGGGTCATGTGATGCCTATAGATCACTTTTGTGCAAAAACCCAACCAGGTGTTTTGAGAATTTTGAGCAAAACTTCATCTTTTCAATTCTGTCCCATTCTGGAGTTATAACTGCAACCCCAATTTTCCTTGCTCCAAAAATTCTGAAAATTTTCCACCTTATAGTCCTTCCAACCAAACCCTTAAGCCCAGAAGATCAACTCCATTTGCATCTTGGGAGACCTCCAAATAATTCCCTGTATTTTCTTTCCAGAACTGAATTTCTCCAAAATTTGCACTAGAAAGTTTTTCTTTTTGCCAAACCAACTTCACCATCAACTCTACCATCCAAGGAGACATCATCCTGCCAAATTCCAATTGCAGCAAAGATACCTAGCTAGCCCTAGCATTCTGTCAAACACCCTGTGGGCATAGCAGAAATCTTGAATCTATCTGAACTTCACATATGACTTGCTCATATGGCCAAACCATCATGTCCACCATCTCTAGAATCCCCAGGATCATCACCCTACCAAAAATCAACTCCAGAGGATCACTGTAGCCCACACTGGCATTTTGTCGAACAGTCAGCGTGCACGTCCAGAGCATGAGCAGAGCGCTCGTTGTGCAGGCTTCGGCATCGAGTTGCTGTCGTCTCTGCTACTGCCCTCGCTCATCCTAGCCCTCCTCTAGATCGCCAGGTCAACCCTGAGCCTTGCCGACACCTCTCCTTGGCTCCTAGCGCCGGCCACCGCCGACCAGCACCGGCCACCGCCGACGCCGTAGCAGGCACATCACCGCCAAGCGCCCAAGCCAACCAGCTCACTCCACGCCTAACCGCCTCACACCTGACCTCATCCACACCGCACCGACCCCGCCGACCACCCCACCTACCCAACGGCCTCGCCACCGTCCTCCTCCGCCATTAATGGCTGCCGCCACCTCGGCCACCTTCTGGAAGCCGCAAACCGACCTCCCCCGCGCTATATAAACCCACCCGGGCTCGTCCAGTTCATCAACCATCACCCATCCGCCCTCCCGATGCCACAGAGAGCACCCAACCGGCCGGAAGCTCCCTTCTTCTTCATCTCTGATAACCACTGCCGCCGTCACTTTCTCATTGATTCCGTCGCACCCATGGCCTCCTTACCAAAAACTCCTCCACCACCTCCTGGAGCTCCCGCTGATCCATTCCCCCTATCAATTCCACTCGGGAGCTGATGACCCACAAGTATAGGGGATCAATCGTAGTCCTTTTGATAAGTAAGAGTGTCGAACCCAACGAGGAGCAGAAGGAAATGACAAGCGGTTTTCAGCAAGGTATTTTCTGCAAGCGCTAAAATTATCGGTAACGGGTAGTTTGATAGCAAGATAATTTGTAACAAGTGACAAGTAGTAATAGTAACAAAGAGTGCAGCAAGTTGGCCCAATCCTTTTTATAGCAAAGGACAAGCCGGAACGATCTCTTATAGTAAGCAAAGCGTTCTCGAGGACACATGGGAATTTCATCTAGTCACTTTCATCATGCTTGTTTGATTCGCGTTCGCTACTTTGATAATTTGATATGTGGGTGGACCGGTGCTTGGGTGCTGCCCTTACTTGGACAAGCCTCCCACTTATGATTACCCCCTCTCGCAAGCATCCGCAACTACGAAAAAAGAATTAAGATAACTCTAACCATAGCATTAAACATATGGATCCAAATCAGCCCCTTAAGGAATAGCGCATAAATTAGGGTTTAAGCTTCTGTCACTCTAGCAACCCATCATCTAATTACTACTCCACAATGCATTCCCTTAGGCCCAAAGATGGTGAAGTGTCATGTAGTCGACGTTCACATGACACCACTAAGAGAATCAACAACATACATATCATCAAAATATCGAACGAATACCAAATTCACATGATTACTTATGACAAGACTTCTCCCATGTCCTCAAGAACAAAAGTAACTACTCACAAATCATCATCATGCCCAAGATCAAAGGGGTATTAAATAGCATATTGGATCTGAACATATAATCTTCCACCAAATAAACCAACTAGCATCAACTACAAGATGTAATCAACACTACTAGCAACCCACAGGTACCAATCTGAGGTTTTGAGACAAAGATTGAATACAAGAGATGAACTAGGGTTTGAGATGAGATGGTGCTGGTGAAGATGTTGATGAAGATTGGTCCTCCCACGATGAGAGGGTTGTTGGTCATGTTGATGGCGACGATTTCCCCCTCCCGGAGGGAAGAATCTCCGGCAGAATCTCTCCGCCGGAGAGCAAAAGTGCTCCTGCCCAAGTTCCGCCTCGAGACGGCGGCGCACCGTCCCGAAAGTCTTATCTATAATTTTTTAGGTCAAATGCACTTATATACCAGAAAATGGGGGCCAGAAGTTGGCCAGGGGCTCCACGAGGTACCAGGGCGCGCCTGGGGGGGGGGGGGGGTGGCGCGCCCTGGTGCCTCGTGGGCACCTGGGTGGCCCCCTCTGGTACTTTTTGCTTCCAATATTTTTTATTTATTCCAAAATAAATCTCCAGAAAATTTCAGCTCATTTGGAGATGTGCAGAATAGGTATCTCTGACATAGCTTTTTCAGGTCCAGAATTCCAGCTGCCGGCATTCTCCCTCCTTGTGTGAATCTTGTATATTAAGAGAGAAAAGGCATTAGAATTGCTCCAAAAAGTGTTATAATGATTAAAAACACTATAAATAACAGTAGCAAAACATGATGCAAAATGGACGTATCAACTCCCCCAAGCTTAGACCTCGCTTGTCCTCAAGCGAAAGCCGATATCGATAATCATGTCCACATGTTTAGAGAGAGAGGTGTCTATAAAAGCAAAATACGGACATAAAGCATCATGATCATTATTATAACAACAATATTTATTATCATAAACTTCTCATGAGCAAGTAACAATTCATCACAACAATGGAGTATAAGGCATAAACTTTCTTGAAAACTAACAAACTATGTTCTCAGTCAACAATGCAATTGCAATCCATCATATTTTCAGGAAGGGTCTCATGTAGGGGCTATTTAGCAAGTCCACATACTCAACCATAATTTAGTCTTCTATGATTGCTAACACTCACGACATATATATGGAGCAAAAATTTCAGCCAGACACATAGAAAGATAGGGGCTTGTATTTTCGCCTCCCAACTGATTCACCTCAAGGGTGATGTCAACAATAATAACTCATGATCACTCATATGCAACTGGATATATGTGCCTAGATCTTTCCCCACCACATGATGCTTGCAAAAGAGAAAAATAAAAAGGAATAGAGGAGAACACTATTGACTCTTGCATAAAAAGTAAATACATAAAAGTAAAAGATAGGCCCTTCGCAGAGGGAAGCAGAGGTTGTCATGCGCTTTTTGTTGTTGGATGCAAGAGCTCTTAATGCAAAGGAACGTCACTTTATATTGCCCCTTGTGATAGCAACCTTTATTATGCAGTCTGTCGCTTTTATTTCTTTGCCATCACAAGTTCGTACAAAGCTTATTTCCCTTACAATAAAAGTTCAGACATATTTAGAGGCAATTTTTATTGCTTTTTGCACCGATGACAACTTACTTGAAGGATCTTATTCAATCCATAGGTAGATATAGTGGACTCTCATGACATGAAATTGGGTTTAAGGGTTTTGGATGCACAAGTAGTATCTCTACTTGGTGCAGATTTTTGGCTAGCAAAGATATTGGGCAAGCACCACATGTTGGAGGATCTATAACAATATAACTTCTATGTGAATATGAACAAACATAACTCATTACGTTGTCTTCCTTTTCCAACGTCAACAATTTGGCATAAAATATTTAATGGGGGCTCACAATCATAAAAGATGTCCAAGATAGTATATTTGCATGTGAATCTTCTCTTCCCTTATTAATTCTTTCATGAATTGCATCATTGACTAATACTATGTTTGTTAACTTCCAATAAATTTTACCACTTATACTTTTCTTTATGTAATGTCATTACTTTACATAAGATTAGCATATGATCTTTTTCATTATTTTCATTGCTATGATTGAAACATGAAAGTAAAGAAGCAAAAACTCAAACTACTCTTTATTATATAACTCTCAACTCGATTACATAGATAGATGGATCACGAAACTAACACTCGAAAATAGATCATACTAAACTTTTATTCAACTAAATCACGAAATAACTAAGGATCGAACTAAAAGTAGGCAAAGATGATAAAAGTGATGGTGATACGATACCGGGGCATCTCCCCCAAGCTTGGCACAAGCCAAGGGGAGTGCCCATACCCATGTGCTCAAGTTTCCTTCTCTGGTGATGGTGGTGGTGATGAAGTGATGGGCTTGTCCTCCGGCTTCCATGGCATTGGTGCCCCATCATAAAAACACGAACGAGTCTCCAGAGTCCTAAAACTTGCAGCTAAACTCATACCTTTGAATCTTGCCTCATACTCATAATTTTGGTTTTGAAGATCGTAGATTTGGCCTTGGAGGTAGTCGATTCGTTCATTGAGCTTGAAGATGATGTCCCCCATCGATCGGTCATCCACCTTGCGATCACGGGTGAACTCCGTGATCATGGAGTGGTTGGCGCTGAGTCCATGTTCCACCATCCCTTGGCACTTGAAGATCTCCTGCTCCACCGCTTCGAGCCTGGACTCCACGCTCCCGGTCTTCTTAGGTCCTTGAACATCCCGGATGTGAAGCACCCCCTCACGCATCTCAATGGCTTGAGCGCATTTCATCACCTCCGGTAGGTAGGGGTTGATGACCTTCTCGTAGAACTTGCCCTTGGAAGAGCTTGGTGGAGCCATAGCGATCTAGATCTGTCAGAAAAATAGCACGAAACAAGAACAGAGGAGATTTCTGCGATACGGTGGTCAAAACATCGGGGAGTATATATAAAGATTTTTTATCTTGCAAAACAAGTAATCCAGGAGAAAACGGAGTCGGGAAGGCTCACGTGGGGCCCACGAGCCACCAGGGCGCGCCAGGTGGGGGTGGCGCGCCCTGGTGCCTCGTGGGCACTAGGTGGGTCCCCTCGGGTGTTTCTTATTTTTGTATTTTTCTAAATATTCCAAAACTGACAGAAAATATTTTTATGGAATTTTTGGAGTCGGTTTACTTACTGTATCACATACCTCTTCCTTTTCAGGGTTCTGGAGTGTTCCGGAAGGTCTCTCTTATGTATTCCTCCGGTGTAATTGTTTCAATAATATTAGTTTCAACATTAATGGGGGTACCTGAAATATAATGCTTAATTCTCTGCCCATTCACCACTCTCAGATTAGTGCCTTCGGAGTTGTTTATTTTGATGGCTCCGGAGCGATAGACTTCTTCGATGATATACGGTCCTTCCCATTTAGAGAGAAGCTTTCCTACAAAGAATCTTAAACGAGAGTTGTACAATAGAACTTGCTCACCCACTTTGAATTCCCGTTTTTGAATTCTTCTATCATGCCATCTTTTAACTTTTTCTTTAAACAATTTGGCATTCTCATAGGCTTGGGTTCTCCATTCATCTAATGAGCTAATATGAAATAACCTCTTTTCACCGGCAAGTTTAAAATCATAATTAAGTTCTTTAATTGCCCAATATGCTTTATGTTCTAACTCAAGAGGCAAATGACATGCTTTTCCATAAACCATTTTATAAGGAGACATACCCATAGGATTTTTATAAGCAGTTCTATAAGCCCACAATGCATCATCAAGTTTCTTAGACCAATTCTTTCTAGATCTATTGACGGTTTTTTGCAAAATTAATTTTATTTCTCTATTGCTCAATTCAACTTGACCACTAGTTTGAGGATGATATGGAGATGCAATTCTATGGTTGACATCATATTTAGCAAGCAATTTACGGAATGCACCATGAATAAAATGTGAACCACCATCGGTCATTAAATATCTAGGGACTCCGAACCTTGGGAAAATAACTTCTTTAAGCATTTTAATAGAAGTGTTATGATCAGCACTACTAGTTGGAATAGCTTCTACCCACTTAGTAACGTAATCAACAACAACTAAAATATGAGTATACCCATTGGATTTAGGAAAAGGTCCCATATAATCAAATCCCCAAACATCAAATGGTTCAATGGCAAGTGAATAATTCATAGGCATTTCCTGACGTCTACCAACACTACCAATTCTTTGACATTCATCACAAGATAAGACAAACTTACGAGCATCCTTGAAAAGAGTAGGCCAATAAAAACCAGATTGTAATACCTTGTGTGCAGTTCTGTCTCCCGCATGGTGTCCTCCGTAAGCCTCGGAGTGACACTTCCGTAGGATTTGTTCTTGTTCATGCTCAGGTATACAATGCCTAATAATACCATCTACTCCTTCTTTATAAAGATGTGGGTCATCCCAGAAGTAATGTCTTAAATCAAAGAAAAACTTTTTCTTTTGTTGGTATGTGAAACTAGGTGGTATGTATTTAGCAACAATGTAATTAGCATAGTCTGCATACCATGGAGTATTACAAGAAGCATTTATGATAGCTAATTGTTCATCAGGAAAATCATCATTAATAGGTAGTGGGTCATCAAGAACATTTTCAATTCTAGACAAATTATCTTCTACGGGATTCTCAGCTCCCTTCCAATCAATAATATGCAAGTCAAATTCTTGTATCAATAAAACCCACCTTATAAGTCTAGGTTTAGCATCTTTCTTTTCCATAAGATATTTAATAGCAGCATGATCAATGTGCACTGTTACTTTAGAATGAACTATGTAAGATCTGAATTTATCACATGCAAACACAACTGCTAGAAATTCTTTCTCGGTAGTAGCATAATTTCTTTGGGCACTGTCTAGAGTTTTACTAGCATAATGGATAACATTTAATTTCTTATCAACTCTCTGTCCTAGAACAGCACCAACAACATAATCACTAGCATCACAGATAATTTCAAAAGGCAAGTTCCAATCAGGTGGTTGAACAATAGGTGCAGTGGTTAAGGCTTTCTTAAGTGTTTCAAAGGCTTCTAGACAATCATCATCAAAAATAAATGGAACATCTTTTTGCAAAATATTGGTAAGAGGCCTAGAAATTTTAGAGAAGTCTTTAATAAACCTCCTATAGAAACCAGCATACCAAGGAAACTTCTTATACCTTTAATATCTTTAGGGCATGTCATTTTCTCAATAGCATCAACCTTAGCTTTATCAACTTCAATACCTCTCTCAGAAATTTTATTCCCCAAGACAATACCTTCATTCACCATAAAGTGGCACTTCTCCCAATTCAAGACAAGATTAGTTTCTTCACATCTCTGCAAAACTCGATCAAGGTTGCTTAAGCAATCATCAAAAGAGGTTCCGTAAACGGAGAAATCATCCATGAATACCTCAACAATCTTTTCACAAAAGTCAGAGAATATAGCAGTCATACATCTTTGAAAGGTAGAAGGTTCATTGCATAAACCAAAAGGCATACGTCTATAAGCATAAGTTCCAAACGGACAAGTAAAGGTGGTTTTCTCTTGATCATATTGCGATACGGGTATTTGAGAAAAACCAGAATAACCATCTAGGAAGCAAAAGTGTGTATGCTTAGACAATCTTTCTAACATTTGATCAATGAAAGGTAAGGGGTAATGATCTTTTCTAGTAGCTTTGTTTAATTTTATAAAATCAATTACCATCCTATAACCAGTTACAATTCTTTGTGGAATGAGTTCATTTTTATCGTTAGGAACAACGGTGATACCTCCTTTCTTAGGGACACAATGAATGGGACTTTCCCATCTACTATCAGCTATGGGATAGATTATACCTGCTTCCAGAAGTTTTAATATTTCAGTTCTTACCACCTCTTTCATCTTAGGATTTAATCGTCGTTGGTGGTCGACAACTGGTTTAGCATCAGGCTCCATATTAATTTTGTGCTGACATAGAGTGGGACTAATGCCCTTAAGATCATCAAGAGTATATCCAATAGCAGCTCGGTGCTTCCTCAAAGTTTTTAATAATCTTTTTTCTTCATGCTCTGAAAAGTTAGCACTAATAATAACATGATATATCTTCTTTTCATCAAGATAAGCATATTTCAATGTATCAGGCAATTGCTTCAATTCAAACACAGGATCACCTTTAGGTGGAGGAGGGCCTCCAAGAGTTTCAACAGGCAAATTGTGTTTAAGGATAGGTGGTTGGTCAAAGAACATCTTATCTATTTCATTTCTTTCATTCATATGCATATCATTCTCATGGTCTAGCAAATATTGTTCTAACGGATCAGTAGGAGGTACGGCAATAGAAGCAAGACCAATAATTTCATCTTTACTAGGAAATTCTTTATCATGAGGTTGTCTACGAAATTTGGAGAAATTAAACTCATGAGACATACCACCAAAATCAACACTAACAATTTCATTAGCGCAATCAATCTTGGCATTAACAGTGTTCAAGAAAGGTCTACCAAATATAATGGGACAAAAATCATCTTGTGGAGAACCAAGGACTAGAAAATCAGTAGGGTATTTGATTTTTCCACACAAGACTTCAACATCTCTAACGATCCCAAGTGGTGTAATGGTATCTCTGTTTGCAACTTTAATAGTAACATCGATGTCCTCAATTTCAACAGGTCCAATATCATTCATAATTTCTTGATATAAGGTAAACGGAATAGCACTCACACTAGCACCCAAATCACATAAGCCATGATAAAAATGATCTCCTATTTTAACTGAGACAACATGCATGCCCACAACGGGTCTGTTTTTATCTTTAGAATCAGGTTTAGCAATTCTAGCTGCTTCATCGCAGAAGTAAATAACATACCCATCTATATTATCAACCAAGAGATCTTTAACCATAGCAACATTAGGTTCAACTTTAATTTGTTCAGAGGGTCTAGGTACTCTAATATTACTTTTGTTAACCACAGTTGAAACTTTAGCATGTTCCTTAATCCTAACAGGAAAAGGTGGTTTCTCAATATAAGCGGTAGGCACAACTGGATCAACATGGTAAACAATTGTTTCTTCTTTAACAATAATGGGTTCCTCAATTTTTTTGTTTAACAGGGGGATGATATTTAAACCACTTCTCCTTAGGGAGATCAACATGAGTAGCAAATGATTCACAAAAGGAAGCTACTATCTCAGAGTCAAGTCCATATTTAGTGCTAAACTTATGAAAAGCATCGGTAGTCATAAAAGATTTAACACAATCGAACTCAAGTATTATACCTGACTCATTACCTTTGTCGGGCTCCCAATCTTCATAGTTGCGTTTAATTCTTTCCAGAAGATCTCATCTGAATTCAATAGTTTTCTTCATAAAGGAGCCAGTCGAAGAAGAATCGAGAGTATTTCGATTATCATGAGAAAGCCGAGCATAAAAATTCTGTAAGATAATTTCTTTTGAGAGCTCATGATTGGGGCATGTGTACGTCATGTACTTAAGCCTCCCCCAAGCTTGAGCGATGCTTTCTCCTTCACGAGGCCAAAAATTATATATATAATTCCAATCACGATGAACCAAATGCATAGGATAAAATTTCTGATGGAATTCCAGTTTCAATCGGTTCCAGTCCCATGTATCGGTATCATCACTTAGCCTATACCATGTCAATGCCTTTCCCCCCAAAGATAAAGAGAATACTTTCTTCTTAACTCCATCTCCGGATAGACCTGCAAGCTTAAACAATCCACAAATTTCATCCACATAGATCAAGTGCATATCGGGATGTATTGTTCCATCTCCTGCATAAGGATTAGCTAGCAGTTTCTCTATCATACCCGAAGGAATTTCATATTCAATATTTTTAGTAGGTGCAGTAGGTTGAGGAGCAAATTTTGGTGTTTCCGGTCGAGGTGAAGATACCCCGAACAAACTCCTCAAAGGATTACTTTCCATAGTGACAAGTGACAGTAAATTTCAGCACGTAATATAAATGTTTCCTTACCAAATTCCACTCACCAAAGGCGCTTCACTCCCCAGCAACGGCGCCAGAAAAGATTTTTGGTGACCCACAAGTATAGGGGATCAATCGTAGTCCTTTCGATAAGTAAGAGCGTCAAACCCAACGAGGAGCAGAAGGAAATGACAAGCGGTTTTCAGCAAGGTATTTTCTGCAAGCGCTGAAATTATCGGTAACGAGTAGTTTGATAGCAAGATAATTTTTAACAAGTGACAAGTAGTAATAGTAACAAAGAGTGCAGCAAGTTGGCCCAATCCTTTTTATAGCAAAGGACAAGCCGGAACGATCTCTTATAGTAAGCAAAGCGTTCTCGAGGACACATGGGAATTTCATCTAGTCACTTTCATCATGCTTGTTTGATTCGCGTTCACTACTTTGATAATTTGATATGTGGGTGGACCGGTGCTTGGGTGCTGCACTTACTGGGACAAGCCTCCCACTTATGATTACCCCCTCTCGCAAGCATCCGCAACTATGAAAGAAGAATTAAGATAACTCTAACCATAGCATTAAACATATGGATCCAAATCAGCCCCTTACGGAATAGCGCATAAACTAGGGTTTAAGCTTCTGTCACTCTAGCAACACATCATCTAATTACTACTCCACAATGCATTCCCTTAGGCCCAAAGATGGTGAAGTGTCATGTAGTCAACGTTCACATGACACCACTAAGAGAATCAACAACATACATATCATCAAAATATCGAACGAATACCAAATTCACATGATTACTTATGACAAGACTTCTCCCATGTCCTCAAGAACAAAAGTAACTACTCACAAATCATCATCATGCCCAAGATCAAAGGGGTATTAAATAGCATATTGGATCTGAACATATAATCTTCCACCAAATAAACCAACTAGCATCAACTACAAGATGTAATCAACACTACTAGCAACCCACAGGTACCAATCGGAGGTTTTGAGACAAAGATTGAATACAAGAGATGAACTAGGGTTTGAGATGAGATGGTGCTGGTGAAGATGTTGATGAAGATTGGTCCTCCCACGATGAGAGGGTTGTTGGTCATGTCGATGGCGACGATTTCCCCCTCCCGGAGGGAAGAATCTCCGGCAGAATCTCTCCGCCGGAGAGCAAAAGTGCTCCTGCCCAAGTTCCGCCTCGAGACGGCGGCGCACCGTCCCGAAAGTCTTATCTATAATTTTTTAGGTCAAATGCACTTATATACCAGAAAATGGGGGCCAGAAGTTGGCCAGGGGCTCCACGAGGTACCAGGGCGCGCCTGGGGGGGGGGGGGTGGCGCGCCCTGGTGCCTCGTGGGCACCTGGGTGGCCCCCTCTGGTACTTTTTGTTTCCAGTATTTTTTATTTATTCCAAAATAAATCTCCAGAAAATTTCAGCTCATTTGGAGATGTGCAGAATAGGTATCTCTGACATAGCTTTTTTAGGTGCAGAATTCCAGCTGCCGGCATTCTCCCTCCTTGTGTGAATCTTGCATATTAAGAGAGAAAAGGCATTAGAATTGCTCCAAAAAGTGTTATAATGATTAAAAACACTATAAATAACAGTAGCAAAACATGATGCAAAATGGACGTATCAGGAGCCGCCATAGGCAAAAGCCCCATCCTACCCGACGCCGCCGTTCACCGGGAAGCTCACCGCCGGCTACTCCGTCCACTCCGGCGACCAAGGAGGGTACCCACAGGACCGCCTTAACCTCCTGAGCTCGTGGGTGGCCTCAGCTTCCCGAACGGCACCGCCGTTCGCCGGCAAGCCCCGCCAGAGTGCCGCCTCCGTTCGGCCGAAAGGAAGAGAAGGAGAAGACGCGCGGTTGGACCAGTCAAACCTGACTCGTGGGCCCGCGGGCCCCTCTGTCAGCGACACACAGTCCACACCAGCGCGGTTAAGTGTAGGCGTATTTCCGAGAATACGTCGTCACGTCTGGAAAGCGTAAACTTAGCCGACCCGTTTTCCTTTTTATAGTTTTATTTAAAAACAGAATTTTGACTAAACTTTGACTAGCTCTAACTTTTTAACCACAAGTCCAAATGAATTGATTCTTTTTCTGAAATTCATCATTTTTCATCTAGTTTATTTTAGCATTTATTTAAAAAAAATTATGAAACACTTTTTTTACTGTTTTGACCTTATGTGGTAATTGCAATATTTTGAAAATAGGAAAAATGGAGGGAAGAGAATTTGCAAAACTTTTGGAGTGCACCCAACCCTTCTGCATGCTCAAGGCAAACATCTTGAACACTTGATATGGTGTATGTTTGGTAGTTTGGTAGCTGGGATATTAGAATCATGGTTATGATAATTTTGAAATGAAACTTGCATATTGCTATTTTTGCATGCATGATCCATTAATATTTTGTTAACCTCACTTAAACATGAAATATGAGTGAGGGTGATTGTTCTCACATGCCACAGATGTCTATGTTGGTCCGGAACTAATCTGCAGGAAAGAGTCAGTCACAAGAAAAGAAATCGTGAGACTGAAATCTCGTGGTGACGAGAGTGATCAGTGAGGGCATGTTGGAACATGCCAGATGGTGACCCTGTTGGTTACTACCAAGGAAATATATTGTGCTAACCACTGTAGGAAAATTTAAACCTCCTGAGTCGACCGTAGATCGAGTCTTCTTCCAGTAACCCCCATACTTGTTTCGTGCTGCCACTTGTCTCTACCGCAGGTAGGGTACGGTTTAGTAAGTTGTTAACCCCTTTCCTGCACACACCGTACAGAGGGGCAGCGATGAAGGTTTCCAGGATCCAGGTATAATGCCAGTCATCGGGTCAGGGGGCATGGGTGTATCCGGCTGGGCCGAGAGGGGGGCACCCCTTGTAATACGCGCGTTATAAATAGTGATCCCATGCTATTTGAGACGATGGTCTCCCCGTCTTAGAGTTTTTCTTGAACGATGCTTTGGGTGATTCCTGGCATCCGGAAAGTTAATCTGGTGTGTGCTGGTCAGGTGTGTTTTCAACCCAAAGACCGTAATGGGAATTAGTCAGCGTCTCGGTGTTGGCTAAAGAAATCCTTTACTTGTGGGTAAAGAGTACACCCTCTGCAGAGTTTTGAAATCTATTCGAATAGCCGTGTCCGCGGTTAAGGACTACAGTCTGGGTTGGTCAAGTGTCAGTCTTAGTGTCGGTCTTTGGAGGAAATAATTAAATTGATCATGATTCACTTTTGTAGGATGATTATTGTCACCACTAATGCTATCATGAATATTATTGTTAACATGAAAATTACTATGGACTAACCATTTTTCTCTTCTGTGTAATTCTGAGTATCTCTTGGGATGGCTAGTCCACCTGGATACTCATTTCTATTTTTCTCAGTATCTCTTGGGATGGTTAATCCCCTTGGATACTCATTTCTATTTTTCTAAGTATCTCTTGGGATGGCTAGACCACCTGGATACTCATTTTTATTTTTCTGGGTATCACTTGGGATGGCTAGTCCACCTGGATACTGATTTCTATTTTTCTGGGTATCACTTGGGATGGCTAGTCCACCTGGATTCTCATTTCTATTTTTCTGGGTATCACTTGGGATGGCTAGTCCACCTGGATACTCATTTCTATTTTTCTGGGTATCACTTTGTAGGAGATATGCCCTAGAGGCAATAATAAGTGTTATTTTTTATCTCCATGTTTGTAGCTAAGTTTATATTCCGTGCTATAACTGCTATGGTTCTCGAGTCTGCAATAACCACGAGGCTTGGAGGAAGACTCATATGCACGTGTGGAATAATAAATGGTAAAAAGTATTCCTAGTCTGGCCTCTAAGACTAGCTCAACTGTTGCATGATGGTTCTGTTTTCCTGATCATGGGCATGACTATGCCGGCAACTTTGAGGGCACAATGTTAGGAGAACACTTGTGTTGAATCGACCCGAATTGATGTTATGCTATGAGATACATTCGTCAAAAGTTAATGGTTAATAACACAGAGAAAGTTAATGTTTGCATAATTCCTTAGACCATGAGAGTGTCGAGTTTCTTCAAGAACTTTGGGGTTTGTTAAATGTCATCCGTAACTGGGTGGCTATTACGACGGCTTACGGGTTCATTGGAAAGTATGTCAAGGGACCTGATAGCTCAAGATTGGGATTTGCTCCTCCGACGATGGAGAGATATCTCTGGGCCCTCTCGGTGTTACGGTATCCACCATCATCTGGCCAGACACATTGTGATTTGATCACAGGGATGCCGGAACACGGGAACGAGAAAAGAGAACAAAACCGGTAACGAGGTAACAGGCATTGTGGACAAGTGTTGATCCACGGGGATGCCGATAAATCTCACCTCGGGTTTTGTAACATATCGCGAAGCAACAGGAATAGCACACGGCAACTGGAGGTTCACTCGAATATTCATTCGTGTGGGTATAGGGGTCAATATGGGTGTCCACGGCTCCGATGTTGGTCATTGATCGGAAAGAGTTCCGGTCATGTCTAAACTTCACCGAACCTATAGGGTCACACGCTTAAGGGTCATCTATCTGCTGAATACTAGACAAGGAGTCTGAGAGAAAGTCACCGGAAAAGTTTCGGAGACAGCGGAAGAGTTCCGGAGAGAGAGCACCGGAATAGTTTCGGTAAAACTGAAAAGTTGTTTCGGAGTATACCATTAAGTCAAAATGGTTTCGGCACACGCCTGGAAATTCTTGGAGGGTGCCAGAATTGGTCTGGGAACTTCTGTGATTTTTCGGAGAAAAAACCCGGAAATGTTCCGGAGCTGCCGGAACCGCTTTGTTCGCTTTTCGTAGATGAAAATCACTAATCCAAAATTGTTTCGGAACGCTTCCAAAATCATTTGAGTGGTTACTAGAATTATTCTAAGACCCACAGAAATATTTTTGGATTTAACGGTCGCGGAAAAATGGTTCCGTGAATAGTGAAAGTGCTTTTTGGGTGTCTTCTTGGAGAAGCTACCTTGAGGGCCTTTTGGTACTTTTCCCCTTAGCTTCTTGGAGAAGCTACCCTTGGGCTTGGCCTATAAATAGGGGTGGAGGGGGCTGCCTAAAGACAAACTCTTTCTCAACATACACAAGCCATGCATGATCTGGCCTTCTTCTCTCCCTCCTCGCGAAATAGTTTCGTAGAGCCGAAAGGCTGTCTGGGTTCCTGTGGGAACTAGTTCTGGACGGCGAAGCCCTGCCGGATAGATGACACCGTATGTGTGCAACCCCGTAGAGAGGTCATAGGTTCGATCTTTTTGCCCGAGGGGCTGTTCGAGGGTCCTCCCGAAGGACTGTCCGAGTGACCCGCCCGAAGGGCTGTCCGTGAGGCCTCCCGGAGGGCTGTCCGAGGATCCGTCCAGTGGGACTATCCGAAGGACTGTCCAGAGGCCTCCTAGAGGGCTGTCCGAGGATCCGTCCGGTGGGACTATCTGAGGGACTGTCCGAGGATCCGTCCGGTGGGACTATCCGAGGGACTGTCCCGAGGCCTCCCGAAGGGCTGCCCGGAGATCCGTCCGGTGAGCTGACGAGGGAGTACATCCTCGCGGTTGGGAGGTTGTAAAATCCTAGCTGCGGGGATCTGCACCACCGATCGTCATCGACGCTACTTCCGCTGCGCTACGAGTCGGTAACGAAAAGATCAAACCTTGTATGCAGTCTCCATAGTGGTCCTGGGCTGGTGCGTAGGTCGGAAATTTTTTGTTTTCTGCTGCATTCCCCTACAGTGGCATCATGAGCCGTGCTATGCGTAGATGCAGGTTACGATCTAGAATACATAGAGATGTATGGGTGTTGCACAATATAATTTGTAGTAGATGAGTTCTACTGCTGATAATTATTTGTGCGGGTAGCAGATGAAATCTGTTACCCGATGTTCTTGTTGCTTCCCTGGAATTTGCATATTTCTGATCTTGATAACAGCATGGTGGAATTTCAAAGTTCTGGCAATCCGCGATCCTGATTGATCAACGAAGTGCTAACAGTTCATTGAATTCCACCATAGTTAAAAAGAAAGATGAAATTTCGCAGACGAAAGGGCAATGCAGATATGATGTGCACGGGGGTCATGCGTATGACGAAGTTCAGTATGGGGCTCGAGATTTTATTATCTCGTGTTTCATACACCCCGTAAAGTTAATCTAGCGACTTGAATAATCATACTTGATGATGGACATTGGTAGGTTCGGTTTGTTTCGAAACCTTAGAAGCCACGTAAAATAAAATTTTGTATGAACCGATTAGAGGCGTCTAACTTGGTTTTGCAGGATGTGCATGTGATGTGGTATAGCAGTGCTCATAATAATTTAATTATGTATGAGATGACTATATAATGTAAATTAACATGACCTGCGTGTCATGATTCGGCATGATGGCTGGAGCCATATGATTGTCACTTTAAATGACCTGCGTGTCAACCTTATGTAATGCACTTATTTTATTAGCTATAGAGATAGCAATATTAGCTGGTGCATCGACAAGGTGGTGGAAATCTTCGCGAAGGTGAACACCGACGCAAAATGCCGAAGCCGAAGAAATTAAAGACTTCTCCGTCAGAAAGGGCTATACCATATCATGCTATTATGAATTGCCTGAGATGTTTATCCCTTTTGGTGCACCCTTCTTGATTGCGCGGTAGTCGCTTTTATTAGGGTGATCTCTCACTTAAAATATCAAGTAGTTAGTGTTCTCCCTAGTGTAGCACCGTCACGGCACCTATCTTTTCGGGGTGCGCCGTGTCACACGGGTACGAACGATTAGAGAAGTGTGAGGCGGGTGAGTTGAGACCTCGCAGCGAGATCACTTGGTTGTCTTGACGTTCAGGCATGACCGTCATGAGCTCGGAACACGCCCATCGAAAGATGAACAAGAATCACATAGAGATGTGATTGGCAAGTTGGCCTACCGGTTGAGATTTTCGTCATCAGTGGTGCTACACCAATGACGAACAATTGAAATGCGGGTCTTGTATCACTCACAATCAATTATGAGAGATATTGATTTGAGTGGGAGCGCACTTTAGAATTAAAACTTCTTTAATTCTTAGTGCAAATTAATTATGGACACTGTCTAAAATGTAATTTGCATAATAGTTGTAGAATAATGGCTCGAGTTTCCACCTTCCCTGTTAAAATTGAATAAGTTGTTAAATATCTGGTTAAAACTTTACGGTTGGTAACGTAATGTGAGGATTGTCCTCAAAAGTGCCGAGAAGGATTTTGTCCTATCGCATGCTTTCGGTATCCTCCCGCTAATGCTATGGATAATGTGACTCTCGTCCTTCGATCCAAAAGCTAAAATTCCGTAACGGTCAAGTGCAATATGCTTGCTTCCATGAGACCCGAACTTCAAAAGTTTGGGATAGCTATGTGATATTCATGGAACTGAAAATCATTTTCAGACACAAACAAAGGCTAAAAGATATGGGATATCCAAAGCAATGTTTGTTTCGCAAACTGTTAGTAAAAGTGTTTACTATGCATTTGACTAATAACAGAGGGATCCAGAAGAACGCCTATCATGTGATGAAGGTGAATAAAACAACAACTTAAAGAGAAAGTAAATGTCCAAAGGGTGTTAGTGTGACTTACACACCTAGGAAGTCCAGGGCTAACGCCACTCTTAAGTTGAGTGCTTCTTCTGAGAGTAGGAGAAATACAGAAAGTTAAACTGTTAGAAGTATAAAGGCAAAAAGAGAGAAGACTGGAATATCCAGCTCATGTATGAAAGTCATACAAGCTATTGATGTATAGAAGGCTGGTCAAAAGAAATAGTTCTTGGGAATTATGATTAAACATGTTAATCACTTATTCTTGGGTATTGTGAGTTAATCACAAAGATACCCGCTCGATTGCATTCTGCCGCGACTCGATGCAAGAACTACTACGGCCTAAAAGACTTGCCGGAGTGAGGTTTAGATATGCGTTGGGAACATAGTAAAAGTTGCTATACTTGGTACATTACCTATGTATTTATTTTCAAAATTCATTTTAGAGTTTTTATACACTCTAGCCCATTGCATAAAGTATCTTGCAAGAAGGTTGTTCATAAGAGAACTTTTGATGTTCGGTGTTATGAATAACATAAGGGCCATGCTTCCATCATGGATGGGATGTATGTTATGAATATTGATAATAATACATTACCTCTGTATTTACTTTCATAATTCATTTTAGAGTTTTACACACTCTAGCCCCTTGCATAATGTTTGTTGCAAAAGGGTTGTTCTTAAAAGAACAATTGTTGTTCAGTGTTATGAATAACAAAAGGGCCATACTTCCATCATGGATGGGATGTATGTTATGAATATTGATGGTAATATGATACATCCATAACACTGACGCTAAATGTTGCAAGACTAAAAGAATACCACACATGTGTGGCACTGCATTTGGTCACATTGGAGAAACCCGCATGGAGAAATTCCATAATGATGGATTTTGAAGTCGTTTGATTATAAATCATCTGACACTTGCAACTTTCCTCCGAAAAGTGAAGTGACTGAAATACCATTCATAGGCCATAAGGAACGAGCAACAAACTTATTGGTGATCATACATTTTGATGTGTGTAGTCCAATAAATGTTGTTGCCAGCAGTGGTTTTGTCTATCTTCAGAAATGACTCAAGTAGATATATGGATATTTACTTGATGAGATGTAAGTCTGGATCTTTTGAAATCATTCATAAGGTTTTCAAAAATGAAGTAGAAATTATTGTAACAAGAAAAATATGTTTCTGCAAACTAGATTACCGAAAGGAATATTTGAGTTACAAGTTTAGCGAATGTCTGATGAGTTGTGGAAAGAGTTTGAAAGCACATTTGCTCCCTTGGTGGTTTTGGTAATTTATGCCAACATACATGTTGTTGGACTAATGCTTTTATCTAGTGAATTTCAGGCAAGTTCAACAATGGCGTGGCATGGACGAGAGAATGTGAAACCCTTCAAAATGCTAAGGACAAGGATTGGCAAAAGATCAAGACTCTACATTTTTGGTTTAGTGATCCAAGATCACATTGAGTCCATAGGAAATCCAATACTATTAAAAGGGGATGAGGTGTTGCTTAATGGTCTTTTTGCTCAAGTGCTTAGTGACAGTACTCCTAAACCCTCAACCACTCTCTCACTTCCAAATATGTCCAAAACCAACATTCCAACTCGGCCCCACCAAAATTTCCTATCCGGAGCCACCGAGTTCATCTAGACTTAGCCACTGCCAAAACCCTAACAAATCGGATCCACCGAAATGGATCTCGGTCCCACCGAGATGGCCTTGCAAACTCTCTGTAATCGTTTGCACTCACTTCGGTCTCACCGAGTTTTGCAAATCGGTCTCACCGAGATGGCTTGCCAACTCTCTGTTGCCTTATTGCTTCACTTCGGTCCAGCCGAGTTGATGCAATCAGTGCCACCGAGATGAGGATTGCCCTAAGCCATTGCACTTCGGTCCATCCGAGTTGTCTGTATCGGTCCCACCGAAATGCCTAAAGTTCATATCTTTTACACAGTTCGGTGCCACCGAGTCTTCTGAATCGGTGCCACCGAGTTGGGTCAAAAGTGTGTAACGGTTGGATTTTGTGTGGAGGCTATATATACCCCTCCACCACCTCCTTCTCTGAGTAGAGAGCCATCAGAACGTGCCTACACTTCCACCATACATTTTCTGAGAGAGAACCACCTACTCATGTGTTGAGATCAAGCTATTCCATTCCTACCATTTGAACCTTGATTTCTAGCCTTTCCCAAGTTGCTTTCCACTCAAATCCTTTCTTCCACCATAGCCAAATCTGTGAGGAGTTGTTTGAGTGTTGGGAAGACTATCATTTGAAGCACAAGAGCAAGGAGTTCATCAACAACACACCGTCTATTACCTTTTGGAGAGTGGTGTCTCCTAGATTGGTTAGGTGTCACTTGGAAGCCTCCGGCATGATGTGGAGTTGAACCAAGAGTTTGTAAGGGCAAGGAGATCGCCTACTTCGTGAAGATCTACCCCGAGTGAGGCTAGTCCTTCGTGGACGTAAGCCATGGTGGGATAGACAAGGTTGCTTATTCGTGGACCCTTCGTGGGTGGAGCCCTCCGTGGACTCACGTAGCCGTTACCCTTCGTGGGTTGAAGTCTCCATCAACGTGGACGTACGATAGCACCACCTATCGGAACCACGCCAAAAACCACCGTGCCTTCATTGCGTTTGATCTTCCATACTCTACCCCCTTTACTTTCCGTACTCTTGCATGCTTTACTATTTCCACTGCTTAATCTCTAGGTATGCATGTGTAGAAAGTATTGGAGTGATCTTAACTTGTGCCAAAATCTGCCTAAGTTCCAAGAGAAATTTAAAAACTGCTAATTTGGTTGGTTAAGGGTCTATTCACCCCCCTCTAGACCTATCTCCTCGATCCCACAGAGTTTCATAACTTACACCTCCTAGAACTCCACTGTGAGTGGTACGTCCATGAAGATGTATTCAAACCATTTGTGACATGGTAAGATCAAAGATGACATAAATCAATTTGCCATTATCCCTTTTAAAAGTAATACTTTAGAGACCGCGGTTTTTACACTGAAAAGAGCACCATCAGGTCTGTTGAAATGACGCCATGGTATGGTACGCCCAACCATGCTTTGTCTTTTCTTAACATTTGGAATATGGGGCTTGTGTAAAATATTTACAAACCTATTCAAAATCAGACAAATACTACTTTGTAGGTTATCCCAAGTAATTGGGAATTCCTCCACCACTATACCGAGGCAAAAGGTTTGCCACCAAGAACGGTATGCTTTTAAAGAGAATGGTTCTTGCAAAAAGGTGAGTGGGAGAACAGTGCAACTCGACGAGATAACAATATCTTCATCATCAGATCAATGGAAAGAAACCTTGGAAGTAATTCCAGAGTTTCCTACTGCGACTGATACGGAAGCCTCTACATGAGATGTATGGACTTCGGTCGAACTTGCAACTGAACCACGTAGGCAAAAACTCGTGCAAACCTCTCAGGTGCGCAAGCGAGATATTGTTGTTAGACAACAGTATACCTACGATACACAAGGAAGCGTTGATGGGCCCTGACTCCAGAATTGGCTAAATGCCAATATAATCCGAAATAGTTTCCATACAAATGATTCAAGATTATATCTTGATAAACCCTTCGAAAGACTTAGAGTCTAACGAACATTAATGGAACTATAAACTGATGTGGATAAAATGTTTTATCCATAAAGCTCGACTTGTTGCAATAACAAGTTTCAAGGAGTTGACTACGATGAGGTTGTCTCACCATAGCGATGCTTAAAGTCAGATCGGGTTAAACTAGCAATTAATACATATTTCAATCTTGAGATATGATACATGGATGCCAAAAGGATTTCCATGTGATGGAAATGCAACCTAGGACTTGCATGTGGTACAGTCCAAGGTATTTTGTCAATCCAGAGGATGCTAGTAAGTATGCAAACTTCAGAGTTCCAGCAATGGATAGAAGAGAGCAAAATGGAGTTGGAATCTTCATTTTTGATGAAATAGTCAAAAGAGTTTGTTTTCATCAATGGTTAACGAAGATGCTTGTGGTTTCAAGAAAGTAAGTGGGAGCGTAATAATATTTCTAAAAACTTTGTGTGCTTGACACATTGTTGATTGGAAATTTCTTGACACGAATTAGGACTTCATTAAAAATAGTTTTTCAATGAAGTGCTTGGGCTAAATAGCCTTGATATTAGGCATATTTATCTACGAGATAGAATTGCCTAATAGGCTAAGCCAAAAATACATATTGACAAGATGCTAAAACAGTTTAGCATTAAAACGCCAAGGAGTGATTCTTGCCGAAGTCACATGGAAAGGGTTTTTGCAAGACTCGGTGTCCCAAAACACTGATGAGCAAAATACATGATGGAGATTCCACACACTTTCATGTTTGGATTAATCATGTATTCCATGGTATGTAAAACAACCAGATATGTCCAGTACTCCCAAGGAGTTGCCAGTATAGATACCAAAGTGATCAAAGTACTGATCATGGGACGACAGTGAAAAATGTCATTGAGTACTGGAGTAGCACTGATGACATGTTTTCTCGCAAGCAGAGATTATGAAGTGCTCGTTGTAAGTAATTGCATCGATACAGTCTTCATCAATACTCCATGCGATTTTCGATTTAAGTTAAGGGTTTTTTGTGTAATACACGATATGGTGGCACGGTGTTTGGAAATCGTTCCAAACAGGTTACTGTGGCGAATTCTATACTAAGGCTAAGTATGTTGCCGCTTTCAAAGCGACATAAAAGATGTTGAATCGTACAGTTCGTTCATGAACTTAGTATGGTTCCAAGATGGCTTTGGTCAATGGAACACTATTGAAGATAGTTGCTCTGTAGCTCAGTCTGAGGAATCAAGGTTTGACCAGTGATTCACATATATACGAAGCCAAGTCCACACAAAATATGAATTTTGTGAAAACGAGAAAACGCGAGGATATGCAGAGATACACACGGAACTGAAGTTGTCAGATCCATTGGACATCAGACTATACCACAAGCGAAGCATGTTTTACACCAGTATGCCATAGGTGTAAAGTGCATCAGCATTGACTAGATTATTGACTCTAGTGCAAGTGGGAGTCTGTAGGAGATATGCCCTAGAGGCAATAATAAGTGTTATTATTTATCTCCATGTTTGTAGTTAATTTTATATTCCGTGCTATAACTGCTATGGTTCTCGAGTCTACAATAACCACGAGGCTCGGAGGAAGACTCATATGCACGTGTGGAATAATAAACGGTAAAAAGTATTCCTAGTCTGGCCTCTAAGACTAGCTCAAGTGTTGCATGATGGTTCTGTTTTCCTGATCATGGGCATGACTATGCCGGCAACTTTGAGGGCACAATGTTAGGAGAACACTAGTGTTGAATCGACCCGAATTGATGTTATGCTATGAGATACATTCGTCACAAGTTAATGGTTAATAACACAGAGAAAGTTAATGTTTGCATAATTCCTTAGACCATGAGAGTGTCGAGTTTCTTCATGCTTGCTTCATGAACTTTGGGGTTTGTTAAACGTCATCCGTAACTGGGTGGCTATTACGGCGGCTTACGGGTTCATGGGAAAGTATGTCAAGGGACTTGATAGCTCAAGATTGGGATTTGCTCCTCCGACGATGGAGAGATATCTCTGGGACCTCTCGGTGTTACGGTATCCACCATCGTCTGGCCAGACACATTGTGATTTGATCACAGGGATGCCGGAACACGGGAACGAGAAAAGAGAACAAAACCGGTAACGAGGTAACTGGCATTGTGGACAAGTATTGATCCACGGGGATGCCGATAAATCTCACCTCGGGTTTTGTAACATATCGCGAAGCAACAGGAATAGCACACGGCAACTGGAGGTTCACTCGAATATTCATTCGTGTGGGTATAGGGGTCAATATGGGTGTCCACGGCTCCGATGTTGGTCATTGATCGGAAAGAGTTCCGGTCATGTCTAAAATTCACCGAACCTATAGGGTCACACACTTAAGGGTCATCTATCTGCTGAATATTAGACAGGGAGTCTGAGAGAAAGTAATCGGAAAAGTTTCGGAGACAGCGGAAAAGTTCCAGAGAGAGAGGACCGGAATAGTTTCGGTAAAACCGAAAAGTTGTTTCGGAGTATACCATTAAGTCAAAATGGTTTCGGCACATGCCTGGAAATTCTTGGAGGGTGCCAGAATTGGTCTGGGAACTTCTGGGATTTTTCGGAGAAAAAAACCGGAAATGTTCCGGAGCTGCCGGAACCGCTTTGTTCGCTTTTCGCAGATGAAAATCACTAATCCGAAATTGTTTCGGAACGCGTCCAAAATCATTTGTGTGGGTACTGGAATTATTCTAAGACCCACAGAAATATTTTCGGATTTAACGGTCGCGGAAAAATGGTTCCGTGAATAGTGAAAGTGCTTTTTGGGTGTCTTCTTGGAGAAGCTACCTTGAGGGCCTTTTGGTACATTTCCCCTTAGCTTCTTGGAGAACCTACCCTTGGGCTTGGCCTATAAATAGGGGTGGAGGGGGCTGCCTAAAGACAAACTCTTTCTCAATATACACAAGCCATGCATGATCTGGCCTTCTTCTCTCCCTCCCCGCGAAATAGTTTCGTAGAGCCGAAAGGCTGTCTGGGTTCCGGTGGGAACTAGTTCTGGACGGCGAAGCCCTGTAGGATAGATGACACCGTATGTGTGCAACCCCGTAGAGAGGTCATAGGTTCGATCTTTTTGCCCGAGGGGCTGTTCGAGGGTCCTCCCGAAGGGCTGTCCGAGTTACTGTCCGAGTTTCGGGGGTCCTCTCGAAGGGCTGTCCGAGTGACCCGCCCGAAGGGCTGTCCGTGAGGCCTCCCGGAGGGCTGTCCGAGGATCCGTCCGGTGGGACTATCCGAAGGACAGTCCAGAGGCCTCCCGGAGGGCTGTCCGAGGATCCGTCCGGTGGGACTATCCGAGGGACTGTCTAGAGGCCTCCCGAAGGGCTGTCCGAGGATCCGTCCGGTCGGACTATCCGAGGGACTGTCCCGAGGCCTCCCGAAGGGCTGCCCGGAGATCCGTCCGGTGAGCTGACGAGGGAGTACATCCTCACGGTTGGGAGGTTGTAAAATCCTAGCTGCGGGGATCTGCACCGCCGATCGTCATCGACTCTACTTCCGCTGCGCCACGAGTCGGTAACGAAAAGATCAAACCTTGTATGCAGTCTCCATAGTGGTCCTGGGCTGGTGCGTAGGTCAGAATTTTTTTGTTTTCTGCTGCGTTCCCCTACACACTTGGGATGGCTAGTCCACCTGGATACTCATTTCTTTTCAAGACCTCTCGAGGCGTCGCTTTTAGACACCCGTTTGGCATTTCTTTTCAAGACCTCTCGAGGCGTCGCATTCAGACACCCATTTGGCATTTTTCTTGGAATTCCTCGGGCGGTCCAACGCCCGATGTTCCATTTTATTTCCTTGGAATTCCTCGGGCGGTCCAACGCCCGATGTTCCATATTATATTCTTGGTTTTTTACTAAAATGATATATTTATTCATCTACACCGTATTGTTATTTATCATGCCATGCTTTAATATCAGTCGACATATGCATATAATTTTGTTCATCATGATTCGGTTGCATTCGGTATATCTTTTGTTCATGATGTTTGCGAGTACATTCAAACGTACTCACTGGCTTGTCCCTGGCTATTGTCTTGGCCAGATCACAATTAGGAGAAGAGCACTACGAAAGCACACCCCGCAACCTAGAAATCGGAGATAGCAGCCACGCGGGATAGGAGTTATCCAGGTCAGCTGTTCCTATGGGAATGGAGCAACACCAGAGATGGAGATCCGCTACCCGCTTCCGCCATCCGCTGTTAGAAATCATTGTTGTATCATTAGGCCTTTATGGTCTTGTATCCAATTCATGTAATTGCTTGGTAATCTGTAACAAGGACGTGTCCGCCAGTAACAGTAATCCTGGGGCTGGTGACGACACGAGGGGTTAATTTCTGGGATATTGTGTCCCGGAAATCCGGCCCCGACAGCCTTGGTATCAGAGCCCAGGCTTACCATTGGCAAATCCTATCTTAGCCTGGTCGCTATCCCTAGGTTTCCACACCATCTAAAACCTTTCCCGTTCGTAGCCAAGCCCATCTCATCTCATAGCCTGCACAGTGGCCAGCCGACATCTTTTGACAGTCGGTGCCCAACCTATCAGCCTGTCCATAGGCCGTGTGCCTGTGGTCGACACCTGAGTTGTCCCATCCACAAGCGTGCGATGGAAGACTCCACTGACCTATAAAGGAAGCCTTGCCCCAACTCAGCACATCACAGCCTCAGTCTCAGTTCGAGATCCAACCACCAAGATGACTGGTCCCATCGTTCGTAACGAGACCATCGCAGCCGAGCTTGGAGACTTTGTAGTCATCCTCACCAGTCTCACTCGTCGAGCTTTTGGCATAGAAGAGCCCCAGAGTATGTTGTGTACCAAGAGCACACGAGTGATGCCATCCACCACTTCTGGGCCACGGTGCACATTTACGAGAGGGGCACCCCATCAGAACGCCCCTACTAGTTCACCGGGAGGACGACCTCCGACGAGCCCCAAGCCATCCAACTTGCAGCCCGACAGGCTGTAGTTAATCTCCGGCATTTATCGCCGAGGATTAACATCCGTCCTTTCTACTACTACCCTAGTCGTGAAGGCTATGGTAGCCCGACCCAAGTCGCCAACGGAGACCATGAGACGGATCCTGCTCTCGTGCACCTGGTGCGCTACCTGAGAGCGCAAGAGGCACTATTCGATCAGGTCACCCTTGATCTGATCGCGACCCGCAGGACACTTGCTCTCCTAACTCCGGTGAGAAGAGAAGCTGCACCCGCCATCGACACCCCGATAGTCCTGTTCGGGAGACCGATCGAGCCCTCGGAATCTGTCCATGTTGTCCATCGGGGCAATGCCTTCGTCTCCCCTGGGGAACTCCGTCATCTCTTGGAGATCTACTCCAACGGGACTGTGACCACGACACCCCGCAAGGGACACCACCGCTACCCCAACCCTGTAGCTCCCCATCCGACCCCGGCCAGCTCCGACACTGAAGCACACGGAGAAGCCTCGACATCTGCGGGACACGCCCGGCTAGATGTCAACGAGGTGGACTGAGTCCACCAGAATTATTGTAGAGCCTTAGTAACCCTGTATTTTCGTAGTAGCAGTTGTATGGCATGGTAAGCTTGTAAATTACTGGTGTACTTTTGTATTAATAATAGTATGCGTGATCTTGCATAAATTGCTGGCGTGTGGTGGCAGAGTAAATTCTAGGCGAGACTGCCAAAACCACCATAACAAATCTCGAGGACGAGATTTTCTTAAGGGGGGTAGAGTTTGTAACACCCCAAAAATTTAACCATATTTTTATTAAGTAAAATTTGGCCAGAAATTAAATTTTGAATTATATGAGGTCATTTATTTTTCAGAACCTTCTCTGTTATTGGTTTTCTAAAATTCTTCCCTCCATATAGAAAATTTTAGGAAAAATATTATGGGTTTTGGTAGTTTTCTTAAATCATTTCAGTTATATTTTAATAACAGTAGGAAATATTTTCATAATAAAATTTGCCCCAAAATAATTCTTTTAATAGCATTTTTAATCTTTGAAATGCTTCGGTTGCACTACAACTATTTCAAATAATTGTTTAAAAATTCCACAAAAATTATGAGGGGTCATGTGATGCCTATAGATCACTTTTGTGCAAAAACCCAACCAGGTCTTTTGAGAATTTTGAGCAAAACTTCTTCTTTTCAATTCTGTCCCATTCTGGAGTTATAACTGCAACTCCAATTTTCCTTGCTCCAAAAATTCTAAAATGTTTCCACCTTATAGTCCTTCCAACCAAACCCTTAAGTCCAGAAGATCAACTCCATTTGCATCTTGGGAGACCTCCAAATAATTCCCTGTAGTTTCTGTCCAGAACTGAATTTCTCCAAAATTTGCACTAGAAAGTTTTTCTTTTTGCCAAACCAACTTCACCATCAACTCTACCATCCAAGGAGACATCATCCTGCCAAATTCCAATTTCAGCAAAGATACCTAGCTAGCCCTAGCATTCTGTCAAACACCCTGTGGGCATAGCAGAAATCTTGGATCTATCTGAACTTCACATATGACTTGCTCATATGGCCAAACCATCATGTCCACCATCTCTAGAATCCCCAGGATCATCACCCTACCAAAATCAACTCTAGAGGATCACTGTAGCCCACACTGGCATTATGTCGAACAGTCAGCGTGCACGTCCAGAGCATGAGCAGAGCGCTCGTTGTGCAGGCTTCGGCATCGAGCTGCTGTCGTCTCTGCTGCTGCCCTCGCTCATCCTAGCCCTCCTCTAGATCGCCAGGTCGACCCTGAGCCTTGCCGACACCTCTCCTTGGCTCCTAGCGCCGGCCACCACCGACCAGCACCGGCCACGGTCGACGCCATAGCAGGCACGTCACCGCCAAGCGCCCAAGCCAACCAGCTCACTCCACGCCTAACCGCCTCACGCCCGAGCTCATCCACACCGCACCGACCCCGCCGACCACCCCACCTACCCAACGGCCTCGCCACCGTCCTCCTCCGCCATTAATGGCTGCCGCCACCTCGGCCAACTTCTGGAAGCCACAAACCGACCTCCCACGCGCTATATAAACCCACCCCGGGCTCGTCCAGTTCATCAACCATCACCCATCCGCCCTCCCGATGCCACAGGGAGCACCCAACCGGTCGGAAGCTCCCTTCTTCTTTGTCTCCGATAGCCACTACCGCCGTCACTTTCTCGTTGATTCCGTCGCACCCACGGCTTCCTCACCAAAAACTCCTCCACCACTAGCCTCCTGGAGCTCCCGCTGATCCATTCCCCTATCAATTCCACTCGGGAGCCGCCGTAGGTAAAAGCCCCATCCTACCCGACGCCGCCGTTTGCCGGGAAGCTCACCGCAGCTACTCCGTCCACTCCGGCGACCAAGGAGGGTAACCACAGGACCGCCTCAGCCTCCTGAGCTCATGGGTGGCCTCAGCTTCCTGAACGGCGCCGCCGTTTGCCGGCAAGCCCCGCCGGAGTGCCGCCTCCGTTCGGCCGAAAGGAAGAGAAGGAGAAGGCGCGCGGTTGGACCAGTCAAACCTGACTGGTGGGCCCGCGGGCCCCTCTGTCAGCGACAAACAGTCCACGCCAGCGCGATTAAGTGGAGGCATATTTCCAAGAATACATCTTCACGTTTGGAAAGCGTAAACTTAGCCAACCTGTTTTCCTTTTTAGAGTTTTATTTAAAAACAAAATTTTGACTAAAGTTTGACTAGCTCTAACTTTTTAACCACAAGTCCAAATGAATTGATTCTTTTTCTGAAATTCATCATTTTTCATCTAGTTTATTTTAGTATTTATTCCAAAAATTTATGAAACACTTTTTTTTAATGTTTTGGCCTTATGTGGTAATTGCAATATTTTGAAAATAGGAAAAATGGATGGAAGAGAATTTTCAAAACTTTTGGAGTGCACTCAACCCTTCTGCATGCTCAAGGCAAGCATATTGAACACTTGATATGGTGGATGTTTGTTAGTTTGCTAGCTGGGATATTAGAATCATGGTTATGATAATTTTGAAATGAAACTTGCATATTGCTATTTTTGCATGCATGATCCATTGATATTTTGTTAACCTCACTTAAACATGAAATATGAGTGAGGGTGATTGTTCTCACGTGCCACAGATGTCTATGTTGGTCTGAAACTAATCTGCAGGAAAGAGTCAGTCACGAGAAAAGAAATCGTGAGACTGAAATCTCGTGGTGACGAGAGTGATCAGTGAGGGCATGTTGGAACATGCCAGATGGTGACCCTGTTGGATACTACCAAGGAAATATATTGTGCTAACCACTGCAGGAAAACTTAAACCTCCTGAGTCGACCGTAGATCGAGTCTTGTTCTGGTAACCCCCATACTTGTTTCGTGTTGCCACTTGTCTCTACCGCAGGTAGGGTACGATTCAGTAAGTTGTTAACCCCTTTCCTGCACACACCGTACAGAGGGGCCGTGATGAAGGTTTCCAGGATCCAGGTATAATGCCAGTCATCGGGTCAGGGGGCATGGGTGTATCCGGCTGGGCCGAGAGGGGGGCACCCCTTGTAATACGCGCGTTATAAGTAGTGATCCCAAGCTATTCGAGACGATGGTCTCCCCGTCTTAGAGTTTTTCTTGAACGATGCTTTGGGTGATTCCTCGCATCCAGAAAGTTAATCTGGTGTGTGCAGGTCAGGTGTGTTTTCAACCCAAAGACCGTAATGGGAATTAGTCAGCGTCTCGGTGTTGGCTAAAGAAATCCTTTACTTGTGGGTAAAGAGTACACCCTCTGCAGAGTTTTGAAACCTATTTGAATAGCCGTGTCCGCGGTTAAGGACTACAGTCTGGGTTGGTCAAGTGTCGGTCTTAGTGTCGGTCTTTGGAGGAAATAATTAAATTGATCGTGATTCACTTTTGCAGGATGATTATTGTCATCACTAATGCTATCATGAATATTATTGTTAACATGAAAATTACTATGGACTATCCATTTTTCTCTTCTGTGTAATTCTGAGTATCTCTTGGGATGGCTAGTCCACCTGGATACTCATTTCTATTTTTCTCAGTATCTCTTGGGATGGTTAATCCCCCTGGATAATCATTTCTATTTTTCTGAGTATCTCTTGGGATGGCTAGACCACCTGGATACTCATTTTTATTTTTCTGGGTATCACTTGGGATGGCTAGTCCACCTGGATACTCATTTCTATTTTTCTAGGTATCACTTGGGATGGCTAGTCCACCTGGATCCTCATTTCTAATTTTCTGGGTATCACTTGGGATGGCTAGTCCACCTGGATACTCATTTCTATTTTTCTGGGTATCACTTGGGATGGCTAGTCCACCTGGATACTCATTTCTTTTTAAGACCTCTCGAGGCATCGCTTTTAGACACCCGTTTGGCATTTCTTTTCAAGACCTCTCGAGGCGCCGCATTCAGACACCCGTTTGGCATTTTTCTTGGAATTCCTCGGGCGGTCCAAAGCCCGATGTTCCATTTTATTTTCTTGGAATTCCTCGGGCGGTCCAATGCCCGATGTTCCATTTTATTTTCTTGGAATCCTCGGGCGGTCCAACGCCCGATGTTCCATATTATATTCTTGGTTTATTACTAAAATGATATATTTATTCATCTACACCGTATTGATATTTATCATGCCATGCTTTAATATCAGTCGACATATGCATATAATTTTGTTCATCATGATCATATGCTCTCGGTTGCATTCGGTATATCTTTTGTTCATGATGTTTGCGAGTACATTCAAACATACTCACTGGCTTAGGAGAAGAGAACTACGAAGGCACACCCCGCAACCTAGAAATCGGAGATAGCAGCCACGCGGGATAGGAGTTATCCAGGTCAGCTGTTCCTGTGGGAATGGAGCCCCACCAGAGATGGAGATCCGCTACCCGCTTTCGCCATTCGCTGTTAGAAATCATTGTTGTATCATTAGGCCTTTATGGTCTTGTATCCAATTCATGTAATTGCTTGGTAATCTGTAACAAGGACGTGTCCACCAGTAACAGTAATCCTGGGGCTGGTGACGACACGAGGGGTTAATTTCTGGGATATTGTGTCCCGGAAATCCGGCCCCGACAGCCTTGGTATCAGAGCGCAGGCTGACCATTGGCAAATCCTATCTTAGCCTGGTCGCTATCCCTAGGTTTCCACACCATCTAAAACAGTTCCTGTCCATAGCCAAGCCCATCCCATCTCATAGCCTGCACAATGGCCAGCCGACATCTTTTGACAGTCGGTGCCCAACCTATCAGCCTGTCCATAGGCCATGTGCCTGTGGCTGACACCTGAGTTGTCCCATCCACAAGCGTGCGATGGAAGACTCCACTGATCTATAAAGGAAGCCTTGCCCCAACTCAGCACATCACAGCCTCACTCTCAGTTCGAGATCCAACCACCAAGATGCCTGGTCCCATCGTTCGTAACGAGACCACCGCAGCCGAGCTTGGAGACTTTGTAGTCATCCTCGCCAATCTCACTCGTCGAGCTTTTGGCATAGAAGAGCCCAGAGTATGTTGTATACCAAGAGCACACGAGTGATGCCATCCACCACTTCTGGGCCACGGTGCACATTTACGGGAGGGGCACCCCATCAGAACGCCCCAACTGGTTCACCGGGAGGACGACCTCCGACGAGCCCGAAGCCATCCAACTCGCAGCCCGAGAGGCTGTAGTTAATCTCCGGCATTTATCGCTGAGGGTTAACATCCATCCTTTCTACTACTACCCTAGTCATGAAGGCTATGGTAGCCCGACCCAAGTCGCCAACGGAGACCATGAGACGGATCCTACTCTAGTGCATCTGGTGTGCTACCTGAGAGCGCAAGAGGCACTATTCGATCAGGTCACCCTTGATCCGATCGCGACCCGCAGGACACTTGCTCTCCTGACTCCAGTGAGAAGAGAAGCTGCACCCGCCATCGACACCCCGATAGTGCTGTTCGGGAGACTGATCGAGCCCTCAGAATCTGTCCCTGTTGTCCATTTGGGCAATGCCTTCGTCTCCCCCGGGGAACTCCATCGTCTCTTGGAGATCTACTCCAACGGGACTGTGACCACGACACCCCGCGAGGGACACCACCGCTACCCCAGCCCTGTAGCTCCCCATCCGACCCCGGCCAGCTCCGACACTGAAGCACACGGAGAAGCCTCGACATCTGCGGGACACGCCCGGCTAGATGTCAACGAGGTGGACTGTGTCCACCAGAATTGCTGTAGAGCCTTAGTGACCATGTTGCCATGTATTTTCGTAGTAGCAGTTGTATGGCGTGGTAAGCTTGTAAATTACTAGTGTACCGTTGTCTTAATAATAGTATGTGTGATCTAGCATAAATTGCTGGCGTGTGGTGGCAGAGTAAATTCTAGGCGAGACTGCCAAAACCACCTTAACAAATCTCGAGGACGAGATTTTCTTAAGGGGGGTAGAGTTTGTATCACCCCAAAAATTTAACCATATTTTTATTAAGTAAAATTTGGCCAGAAATAAAATTTTGAATTACATGAGGTCATTTATTTTTCAGAACTTTTATGGGGGCATGGGTGTATCCGGCTGGGCCGAGAGGGGGGCACCCCTTGTAATCCGCGCATTATAAATAGTGATCCCATGCTATTCGAGACGTTGGTCTCCCCGTCTTAGAGTTTTTCTTGAACGATGCTTTGGGTGATACCTGGCATCCGGAAAGTTAATCTGGTGTGTGCTAGTCAGGTATGTTTTCAACCCAAAGACCATAATGGGAATTAGTCAGCGTCTCGGTGTTGGCTAAAGAAATCCTTTACTTGTGGGTAAAGAGTACACCCTCTACAGAGTTTTGAAACCTATTCGAATAGTCATGTCCGTGGTTAAGGACTACAGTCTGGGTTGGTCAACTGTCGATCTTAGTGTCGGTCTTCGGAGGAAATATTTAGATTGATCGTGATTCACTTTTGCAGGATGATTATTGTCACCACTGATGCTATCATGAATATTATTGTTAACATGAAAATTACTATAGACTAACCATTTTTCTCTTCTGTGTAATTTTGAGTATCTCTTGGGATGGCTAGTCCACCTGGATACTCATTTCTATTTTTCTGAGTATCTATTTGGATGGTTAATCCCGCTGGATACTCATTTCTATTTTTCTGAGTATCTCTTGGGATGGCTAGACCACCTGGATACTCATTTTTATTTTTCTAGGTATCACTTGGGATGGCTAGTCCACCTGGATACTCATTTCTATTTTTCTGGGTATCACTTGGGATGGCATGTCCACCTGGATACTCATTTCTTTATTTCTGGGTATCACTTGGGATGGCTAGTCCACCTCGATACTCATTTCTATTTTTCTGGGTATCACTTGGGATGGCTAGTCCACCTGGATACTCATTTCTTTTCAAGACCTCTCGAGGAGTCGCTTTTAGACACCCGTTTGGCATTTCTTTTCAAGACCTCTCGAGGCGTCGCATTCAGACACCCGTTTGGCATTTTTGTTGGAATTCCTCGAGCAGTCTAATACGTCTCCGTCGTATCTACTTTTCCAAACACTTTTGCTCTTGTTTTGGACTCTAATTTGCATGATTTGAATGAAACTAACCTGGACTGACGCTGTTTTTAGCAGAATTGCCATGGTGTTGTTTTTGTGCAGAAATCAAAGTTCTTGGATTTGGATGAAACTTTTTGGAGAATTTTTATGGAATATATAAAAATTATTGGCGCAAGAATCAACAGAAGGGGGGCCACCCAGTGCCCACGAGGCACCAGGGCGCTCCACCCCCCCAGGCGCGCCCTGGTACCTCATGGGGCCCACGTGGCTCCGTTTGACCTAATTCCAACGCTATAAATTCACAATTCCAGAGAAAAAAAAGGAGTGGAAGTTTTATAGCGTTTCACGATACGGAGCCGCCGCCACCTCCTGTTCTTCATCGGGAGGCCAGATCTGGAGTCCGTTTAGGGCTCCGGAGAGGGGGATCTGCCGGCATCGTCATCGTCAACCATCCTTCATCACCAATTTAATGATGCTCACCGCCAGGAGTGAGTAATTCCTTCCTAGGCTTGCTGGACGGTGATGAGTTGGATGAGATTTATCATGTAATCGAGTTAGTTTTGTTAGGGCTTGATCCCTAGTATCCACTATGTTCTGAGATTGATGTTGCTATGACTTTGCTATGCTTAATGCTTGTCACTAGGGCCCGAGTGCCATGATTTCAGATCTGAACCCTTTATGTTTTCATGAATATATTTGTGTTCTTGATCCGATCTTGCAAGTTGTATGCACCTGCTACGTGTTATGATCCGCATACCCCAAGGTGACAATAATTGGGATTCTTTCCGATGATTGCCGTAGTTTGAGGAGTTCATGTATTCACTAAGTGTTAATGCTTTGTTCCGGTTCTCTATTAAAAGGAGGCCTTAATATCCCTTAGTTTCCTTATGGATCCCGCTGCCATGGGAGGTTAGGACAAAAGATGTCTTGCAAGTTCTTATCGCAAGCACGTATGACTATATACGGAATACATGCCTACATTACATTGATGAATTGGAGCTAGTTCTGTGTCGCCCTAGGTTATGACCGTTACATCATGAATGTTATCCAACAATATCACCGATCCAATGCCTACGAGTTTTTCACATATTGTTCTTGCTAAGTTACTACTGTTACAATTGCTACTACTATTGCTGCTACCGTTACTGTTACCGTTATTCTTATTGCTACTGCTATCAAACTATCACACTACTGTGCTACTGATCACTCTGCTGCAGATATTTAGTCTCCAGGTGTGGTTGAATTGACAACTCAACAGCTAATACTTGCAAATATTCTTTGGCTCCCCTTGTGTCAAATCAATAAATTTGGGTTGAATACTCTACCCTCGAAAACTGTTACGATCCCCTATACTTGTGGGTTATCATGGCCAACGCCCGATGTTCCATTTTATTTTCTTGGAATTCCTCGGGCGGTCCAACGCCTGTCGGTGTACAAAACATGGGTATTTTATACCCTGACTTATGCACAGATGGTGGCAGCCTCCTTGCTGGCCAAAGCTTGCCGGAACTTGCCAAGTAACCAGATTCAAGACCCAGTTGCGAAAACTACCGGAGAGAAGCTCAAGACGAAGCATCAACAAGCACTCAACTGGTGATGAAGATAAAGACATTCCTTGCCGGTAAGGCTGAACCGGCAATATGAAGACCCGGCAAGCTCCGTGCCGGCAAGCACTGGCCAGCACGTCAGCGCTCCACCTCATCGTGTGGCCAGTCGCTAATCGGTGAGGTGTCGACCGTGCAGGCTGGTTGGTGCGGTTTGTCGGGCACGTGTCAGCACGCAGGGAGAAGATTTTCCTTTAATGACACCTGTCCAGGAGGCGTGTCAGAATAATACGAGGTAGCTGGGCGAGCGGTGCAGAAACCTTGCCGGGAGCTACCTCTCCACATGACACCTAACGGAGCATTTAATGCTTTTGTCCTAAACTGGCAGAGTTAGGTATGATAGCACTGTTTGCTATCTAATCACTATGTAATGACCGTTTTGCCACTGTGGTAACCCCTTGAGCTACAAAAGGAGGGCCAGGGCAACAGTTAGGGGGGATTCGGATCCTCTTTCAAACATTAGCACGTCTTGCATGTGTAGCTGCTCTTTACGCGCCTTGCCGGGAGAAGCGCTCCTTGTACCTGTGCTCTCACACATCCAATACAACAAAGCAGTAGTAGGGTTTTACGCTTCTCAGCGGCCCGAACCTGGGTAAATTCCTTGTGCTCTCTGTTGATTCTGCTCTTTGTGCACGTCGATCTCCCCTGCCGAACTACAAGGGGCTAGATGGCCCCATAGATGGTCGTACCCCCGACATCTTTGGCGCGCCAGGTAGGGGGCTCGCTTGCGCGAACTAGAATCAGCAGACTGCACGTCAATTTCATCAGCTTCATCACCTTCCTCGTCGCCGATGGCGCCCAAGAAGAAGGGCATCACGATGACGGCTCCTTCCACCTCCAAGGTTCCTTCACACGTATCCGCGGGCGGCGTAGGCGGCGTAGCCGGCGCGGGTGGTGCGTGCACTGCAGTTGGCACGACTAGCGCAGGCGGCGCAGTCGCCATGCCTGCCGTGGCTGGAACAAGAGGCGGGGCACTAGAGATGGTCATCTTCTGCAACCCTCCGGCGAGCGAAGCCAAGACGGCATGGGCGGAGCAGATGGACATCTTCCTCCTCCTCCTCGCCGCGCCGACGAACGTAGCCACCGGAGCAGCAATGCCCGGGCTGGCGCGAGCCAAGATCCCGCTGCAGCGGCGCCTAGAGATGCTGCTTCAGGATAGATACCGCGTCCCTCATACCATGGGCACAGCGCAACTCTGAGCGGCGCTAACAACTCCGGGCAGCGGCGGCCACACGGCAAGACCCATGTCGATCAAGTTTCGGATCCCCAGGCTTCACCTCCGCCATGATAACCCGCTGCTGATCATGTGCCACGGTAGCCAGACCACAATGGCGCTCCTACTGGCTCTGCCAGGAGTAGAGCGACATCGCGCTCTTCGCTGCCAGCCATGCCAACCACAGCAGCAGAGGCGATGGCGCGAGCTCAGATGCTGTTGAACTTCCCTCCAGCAGTAGAGAAGATGGATGAGTGGAGAGCCACCATCCAGAGCTTGATTGGGTTTGCCGAAGCCAGCAAATCACAGCAAGCGGAGCCCTCACGGCGCCCGTGAATAGCACCAGTAGCTCCAACTGGTGACCGCGTCGACGGTGCTGCGCTAACGGTGCAATCACCTCAGTGGCAACAGTCTCAACAGCAGCAATGCCAACAACCGTGGCAAGCCCAACGATCTTTCGAGCCCGACGAGATGTCGATGGCCTCCTTAGATCCACGAGCGCGACAAGATCAGCGGCAAGTGCTGCGAGACAGGCGGATGGAGGATGCCCGCACCACCGTTGAACGGCACCGGGAGGCGCGCCGCCATTCCGACGCGCGCAACGGCCCCGTCGTTGATGAGCCTGCGCCAGGGGTTGGCGGATATCTGCCCTATGAGGTTGGATGTCCTGCCTTCACCCATGAGCTGTGGCAAGTCCGATGGCCGTCCGTCCGGGCCTTCAAGCCAGAAGTACCAGAAAAATACGATGGCAAGCTGAATCCGGCAGAGTTTCTGGGCATCTATACGATTGTCGTGCAAGCTGCCAGAGGAAGAGATGAGAAAATCCTCGCAAACTAATTTCCGTTGGTGCTGAAGCCCAACGTGAGATCTTGGTTGATGAACTTGCCAGAGAACTCCATTTGTTCGTGGGTAGATCTCTGTAATGAGTTTGTTGGTGCCTTTACCGGAGGCCACAAGGCTCCTGGACAGCCCAGCGACCTGCAAGTAATCCCGCAAAGAGATGATGAAACTTTGCGCAAGTACATCCAGAGGTTCAGCCGTGTGCACCGCAACATTCTAGATGTGCACCCCGCAGCCGTCATTGCCGCCTTCCACACGAATGTACGCAATCGGAGGATGCGGGAGAAGATGAACGTCAAGCTGCCCAAAACCGTCAACGAGCTCTATACATTGGCGGATAAGTGCGCACGCGCTGAGGATGGAAGAAGACTTCCCGGGGAGGACGCTGGTGCCGAAGTAGATTCCGAGGACAACGATGCTGCCACCCCAAGGAAGAAGGGCCGAAAGCGCAATAGGAAGCGCAAAGGCAAAACTGTTATGGCTGTTGATGGCTCCGGCAACTCTGAGTCCGCCAACAAAGCTAAGACGGAGAACTCCGGCAAGGAGGCTGCTGTATGCGCCGCTTGCCAGGAGGCGGCGGCAAACGAGAAGGCCGGCAAGTCCGATGGGCCGTACTACAAGATTCACCGCACCAAGGGCCATGATCTCCAAGAGTCCCAGCAAGTCGAGCACCTTGTTGAGAAACAGAAGGCTGAATATGAAAAACGTGACAAAGAGAAGGGTCAAGATGGTGCCGGTGGATCCGGCAAAAAGGGCCGTGGTGGTCGAGGAGGCCGTCGCAGCAAGGCCAAGCAGCAGAAAGAGAAACCTGCTAGAGGCCGCGAAAAGAAAGAGGGAGATGATGGAAGTGAAGAGGAAGAGGACGACGGAGAGTCCAGCGAACAGGAATTCCAGAAGGCAACTGAGGCGATGTGCGTTGACGGAGGTGCATCTTTGCACTCTTCTCACCGCCAACTTAAGCAGTGGGCACGTGAAGTTAATGCGGCAGAACCGACAATGGGCTCCCAAAAGCCACTCAAGTGGTCACACACGCCTATCATTTTCGATGCCGAGGATCACCCTGATCGCACAACTGCAGTCGTGTGTTTGCCGTTGTTGGTTTCACCAACAATCCACAACCTCCAGGTCACGAAAATGTTAGTTGATGGTGGGGCCGGCTTAAACTTGATTTCTCCTGAAGTAATCAAGAGGCTGCAGATTCCCGATGAGGAACTCGAGAAGACAGGCACTTTTCAAGGAGTAAACCCGGGAAGAAGCCAACCGAAGGGAAAGATCACATTGCCAGTGATGTTTGGCAGGGAATTGAACTACAGAACAAAAAAGATTGTGTTTGACGTTGTCAAGATTCCCTTGCCGTATAATGGAATTCTTGGCTGCCCGGCCTTAGCAAAATTCATGGCAGCATCTCACTACGCTTACAACACGTTGAAGATGCCAGGGCCGATGGGTGTTATTTCCATCAACTCCGACAAGAAAGATGAAGTCATTTGCGTCGATAAGATGTACAGAGACGCGGTTGCAGCAGAGGCCGCCAAGGCACCAGCTCCCACCAAGAAGAAAGGAAACAAAACGTCCGGCAAGACCTCTAACAAGAATTCCGGGAAGTGCACCTCTTCGGAGTGCTGCGCGCCTGTTGAAGACTTGCCGGAGTGCTCTGCTGGTAAGAAAACCAAAGCTACTTCACCAGCAACCAAACAAGTACCGGCGAGGGAGCATGGCACTGACGGTACCTTCACCATCACTGCCACCCCTGACAGCAAATAGGAAAGCGCGCTCATTGCCTTCCTGCGGGCGAATGTCGATGTGTTCGCATGGCGACCGTCTGACTTCCCCGGTGTTCCCAGGGAGGTAATTGAGCACCACCTTGCCGTCTGTCCCCATGCTCGGCCCGTCAAGCAAAAAGTCAGGAAGCAAGCTTTGGAGCAGCAACAATTCATTGCCGAGGAAATCAAGACACTTGAAGCAGCAGGCTTGGTTAGAGGTGTACTACATCCAACCTGGTTGGCAAATCCAGTTGTGGTGCGCAAAGCAAACGGAAAGTGGAGACTTTGTATTGACTACACTGATATTAACAAAGCATGTCCAAAGGATCCCTTCCCCTTGCCGTGCATCGATCAAATTGTAGACTCTACTTCCGGCTATGATTTACTCTCCTTCCTTGATGCATATTCTGGGTACCATCAGATATTCATGACCAAGGAGGATAAGGAGAAAACCGCATTCATTACTCCATGTGGCACATACTGCTTCGTGCGTATGCCTTTCGGGTTAAAGAGTACCGGTTCAACATTCGCAAGAGAAGTCCATATTGGTTTTGAGCCCCAGCTACACAGGAATGTGGAAGCATATATGGATGATATAGTGGTCAAAACCAAGGACAAATCAACCCTCATTCAAGATTTAGGAGAAACATTTGCAAACTTGCACAAAATCAATTTGAATCTCAATCCCGAGAAGTGTGTGTTTGGAGTTCCATCCGGCAAGCTTCTCAGATTCTTTGTATCTCAATGTGGAATTGAAGCAAATCCTGACAAGATCAAAGCAATTGAGCAGATTCAAGCACCAAAAAGCATTAAGGATGTGAGGCGTCTTGCTGGCTGCGTTGCTGCCTTGAGCAGGTTCATTTCAAGATCTGCTGAGCGCGCCCTGCCGTTTTTCAGGATTTTGAAAAAGGCAGGTCCAATGAAATGGACTCCGGAAGCGGAGGCCGCGCTGCAGGATTTGAAAAGATACCTCTCCTCCGCGCTAACGCTAGTAGCGCCTAGACCACAAGAGCCGTTGCTGGTATATGTGGCAGCAACAAATCAAGTGGCTAATGCTGCATTAGTGGCGCAGAGGGAAGTCGATGACGAGGAAGCAGACGTGGCAAGCCCACCCAGCGACAAACCAGAATCTTCTCCGGCAAAGTCTGGTGCGGACAAGTTGGAAACAAGGCAAGCGAATGAAGCTGATCAACAAGTGGTGCCAAAGAAGAAAGTGGTGCAGCGGCCCGTGTATTTTGTTAGTTCCCTTCTGCAGGGGGCTAGATCAAGATACTCTGGAGTGCAGAAATTGCTTTTCGGCCTCCTTATGGCCTCGAGGAAGCTGCGTCACTACTTCCAAGCACATGAGATTATAGTCGTCACTCGCTTTCCGCTGCAGCGCATTCTAAGAAATCCAGAGGCAACTAGCAGGATAGTGGAGTGGGCGTTGGAATTGTCAAGCTTTGCACTTAAGTTTGAAAGTACTTCAACAATTCAGAGCAGGGCCTTGGCGAAGTTCATTGCAGAATGGACACCAACGCAAGACGAAGAAATCCAAGAAACAGCTCTTCCCGGCAAAGAGACAGCCAAAGAATGGATCATGTACTTTGACAGTGCCTTCTCGCTACAAGGCGCCGGTGCCAGAGTGCTGCATGTCGCGCCCACCGGAGAGCACCTCAAGTATGTGGTTCAAATGCACTTTCCCAGGGAGCAAGCTACAAACAACACTGCTGAGTACGAAGGACTCCTTGCCGGTCTTAGGATCGCGGTGGACCTTGGAATCAGAAAGCTGATCATCCGTGGTGACTCGCAGCTGGTTGTGAAGCAAGTAAACAAAGATTACCAGAGCCCGTTGATGGAAGCGTATGTGGAAGAAGTGAGGAAATTGGAGGAACACTTTGACGGGTTGCAAGCAGAGCACATCCCTCGTGCGGAAAACAGCATCGCTGATCACCTGTCAAAGTGTGCCGCTCAAAAGCTACCTGTGGAATCAGGAACTTTTGCGCTCCATTTGAATCAACCAACAGTCACTCCATCAACGCAGGCCAATAAGAGAAGGAAGTTGAAGACCGGCAACTATTTTCCGGCAGAGCTCCCTGAAGCCGCCGGTAAGAAGGTTGCCGGGTGTGACGCCCCGACTTAATCGTGCACTAATCATACACGCAAATGCACACGATCAAGCCTAAGGACTCACTTGAAGATATCACAACACAACTCTAAACATAAATAAAAGTCATACAAGCTTTATATTACAAGCCAGGGGCCTCGAGGGCTCGAATACATAAGCTCGATGTCATACAAGCATCAGCGGGAGCATCAGGTATCTGAGTACAGACACAAAGTTAAACAGATAGGCCTTTAAGAAGGCGGGGCAAAATAAAACACAGATCGAAAGGCAGAGGCCTCCTTCCTGGGTGCCTCCTATCTACTCCTGGTCGTCGGAGGGCTCCTCTTAGTAGTAGTATCCGGAGGGGTAGTAGTGGTAGTAGTCGTCGTCGGCTGCTGGGGCAACTGGCTTCGGGGCTCCGTCATCTGGTCGCAGCATCCGGGTATGGGGAAAAGGGGAAGCTAAGCAACCGTGAGTACTCATCCAAAGTACTCAGCAAGACTGACATCAGATCTATTTTAAAATATGCAACATTATCAACGGAAGGCTGTATATGTGGACGTGGCTGCAGAAATGCCAGAATAGAAGGGAAAAGCCTAGCCTATCGAAGACTAGCATCTTCAGGGTCTTCCAGCATTAGAAGAGTACAGATTAGAACATAAATAATAGTAGCAATAAGTAGCAACAACGCCCAGAGATCCTTCCTCGGCTCCCTACAAGAAAGCGATCCCGGAGCCAATATATTCAACCCATTTCTAGTTGTAGAAGATCGGGATATTTTCCGAGTGTCCTGTTTCCGTGGACACAGCTATTCGAATAGATATACTTCCCTGCAGGGGTGCACCAACTTACCCAACACGCTCGATTAATTCTGGCCAGACACACTTGCTCAGTCGATGCCCGGCCTCGGTCTATCGACACGCCATAGTCGTACCTAGGCTCAACAGAGAGGCCAGCACGCCGGTCTACATCCTAAGAGCTCAGGGGTCTTGGGCCCATCGCCCTTTGCACTCCTGCGCGTTGCGAGGACGGCCGGGAGTAGACCTAGCCCCCTTAATACAAGCGCAGGCTTTCACGGTCCAACCCGGGCGCGTGCCGCTCAACCGCTGACGTCTGAAGAGCTTCGGCTGATACATACGACGCCGAGTACCCATATTATTCCCACGTGTTGGTTAGCGCGAAAAGGCCAGAGGCCTACTCAGATCACATATCCTAACCCATTAGTGCATTTGGAGCACGCGGAAACGAGCAGACACTCACGATCCTGTGACCCCGTCGCCCCGTCTCGTGGACTTACGGCAAGGGCTAAGAATGCCCGCCCGTGCCACGTATTCATCTCTCGGGCACCCTCATGGTCAACCCGAATCCACATCTCGTGCGGGTACCCCTCGGGGCCGACCCGACTTTATCAAGTAACAGTAGTAAAGTCAAAGTAACCGTGTGTCCAAAACATCAAGAAGGAATCCGAGGAATCACCCTCGTTGGATTCCCACTCGATGTACCCGTCAAGGTGAACCCGGAGGAATCACCCTCGATGGTATTCACACTTGTGGGGTTGCACGACAGAAGCTTTATCGGGGGTGGTGAAAGAGGAATCACCCTCGGTATCCCACAACCGACTAGCTGGACTACAGAGGTAACATCAGGAGTGAGATAAGAGGTATCACCCTCGGCACTCGATGGTAGCTCTGCAGAGTCGAGCAACTTAGGGGGGTGTGAGGTGTTGTGCTGGTCTCATCCCGTTCGATCACATCGATCGGGCACAGGTACTAAAGCGGGGCAACTACAGCAAGGAAGAGGGGCCACAGATGATTTACCATCCAACCTATACTAAGCATTTTGGATAACAGGCAGGTATCAATAACAGTAACAAGGACAGGCTATGCATCAGAATAGGATACTACATAGCAGTAGCAATTTCTAATGCAAGCAGGAGGGAGAAAGAATAGGTGATATAGGCATGCGTCAAGGGGGGTTGCTTGCCTAGAAGCTCTGCGGCAAAGGAGGGATTGTCAGAGGTGTCGTCGGTCTCCTGAGCTGCGTCGGTCTCGGGGGCTATCGGAATAGAAGAGGGGGAAGAAACAATAAATAAAAGCAATTGATGCAACATAGATGCATGACATGGTAGTATGCAGTGTTAGTGATGACCTAATGCAATGCTACATGTCGCAGACGAATCGGGAAAATATCTGGGATATTTTCCTGGCGTTTAGGCGGATTTCGGTGTACTGAACCGGAGGGGACGGATCCATGTTCAGGTAGTTAGGAGTGATGGTCAAGCATTTCGATAACGTATTTGGATTCGTCTCGTTTTTCTGATCAACTTTCATGTAGAAAGTTTTTCGATCCGAGCTACGGTTTAATTTCTACGAATTTTCAAAGTTTTAAACAGTTTTTTGAAATTATTTAAATTAACAGAAATTGCCTAATTAGGAATATGATGTCATGCTGATGTCATCACTGCGTCAGCAGGCGGCTGACCAGTTGACTGGTCAAGCTGGCATGTGGGGACCACCTGTCAGCCTCAGAGACTTAACTAATTTAACTAACAGAGCTAATTAGTTACGTGGGGCCCTGTGTCAGTGACTAACTAACTTAACAGAGCTAACTAATTTAACTGAAACAGTAATTAGCTGATCGGGCCCCACAAGTCAGCGTCAGAGGTGAACAGTAATCCGCGTTGACCGAAGTCAACGCGGTCAACGAAGGCGCAGGGGCCCACTGGCAGTGTTTCTGGGTGGGTCCCAGTCGTGCCAGCTCAGCGGCGTCGCCGGAAAAAGCTCCGGCGAGCTCGAAAAACGGCAGAGCACGGCGGCGAGCTGCGCGATTCGCCCACAGAGGCTCATTCGCGGCGCGGCTAGGTTCTTTCGGACGGCGGTGAGGCCGCGCATCTAATGGAGGGGTCAGCCTCGCCGGGGAAGGTCGGGAACGTCGCCGACGAGCTCTCCAGCAGCGATCGAACGCTGGCGAGCTCGGGTCTCGCGTACAGGGGCTCAAATCACACGCGGTTAGTCTCTCTCGAACGGCCGCAGCAGCGCGCGTCTAACGGTGGCAGCGCCGGACCAAATGGTCGCCGGAAACGGAGCTGGCGACGAGGCCAGCGGCGGTGGCACTACGGGCTATGACGGGAACGGCAGCGCAGCGCGTCCTAGAGCTAAGCGAGGGACCAGGGAGGGGCTGGAGCTTACAGCGCAGGCACACGGAGTCCCTCTAGGTAACGGGAGCGCAGGGGAGGCCGGAGATCGTCGGTGGTACCGCGGCGGTCGGAGAAGAGGTCAAAGGGGAAACGGCAGCGGCAGGGCTCCCCGGCTCCAACCAGTAGTCGTGGAGGAAGAGGTGGAGGTCGGCGGGCCTCCTGGACCGCACGGGAGGACGGAACGGAGACGGCAGCCGCGAAATCGACGGAGATGCGGCGGCGGCGGAGCTCGGTGGCGGTGGGGAACGAGCAAGAGGGAGCGAGGAGGATAGGGAGAGGAGTGCGCGGCGTCCAGGGGGGTGCAGGGGCGATCCTTATCCCCTCCTCTCACCAACTCCGTCGCCGTGGTGGGCAGTGGGCGGCGCCGCACGCGTCGGACGCGGGGACGGCGACACGGAGGGCGGGAGCAGGTGGAGAGGACGATTCGGCTGGGCTGGGCCGGCGCTGGGCCGCAGGTGAGCGACAGGTAAGCCTTTTCCATTTTCTGTTTTCTGTCTTTCTCTTTTATTTAATAAACAGAGAGAGAGATGGATTTATTTGGGCATCCAAATGACTTAGGAAAAATATGGGTCTTGGCCCATAAAATCCAATGCATCTTTAGATACTGCCACAAAAAGGTTTGGGCAAGTTTGGATTCCATTTGAATTTTTCATAATTGGATTTGCATTTAAAAATTGCTGGAATGGCACTGTCTTAATGCTAATGTTTATTTTAGCAACATGGTGATGTTGTTTTTCTTAACATTAAATTGTTTTGGAATATTTGCTAATTGATGAACATTTTTCCAGCAACTTTTGTGCAACTTCAAATTTCACTTGCATTTGAATTTGAAGTCAGTGGCAGAATTTGAAATGAGATATTAAACCACTGTGATCAAGCATTGCAAATGAAGATGACTTGGCAAGATTAACAGATGATCATTGTGCTTTATTACATAGGGGTGTTACACCGGGGACAATAACACGGTTGTCAGTGAGCAGCCGCTTCGCGCGGAACCTCAGGTTCTTGCCGCTGAGGCGAGCGCTCCCGCGGTCGAAAATATGCCTTTAATCCTTGTCGTTGAGCCGCAGGCTCCGGCATGGGCACAGTAGATAGTTCGTTTTCTTCAAACAGGAGAACTTCCTGATAAGCAAGAGGAAGCTGAGAAAGTAGCCCGACAGTCAAGTATGTATCAGTTTGTGGATAGCATTCTATACAAAAAGCGACCAAACGGTGTGAAATTGAAGTGTATTTGCCGGGAAGACGGACTGAAGCTGTTGGCAGAGATACATGGGGGCATATGTGGCGCTCACATAGGATCAAGGGCACTTGCCGGCAAAGCTTTCCGGCAAGGCTTCTACTGGCCCACTGCCCTCCAGGATGCAACTGAGCTAGTAACCAAGTGTGAAGCGTGCCAGTTCCATTCAAAGAACATACATTAGCCAGCTCAAGCTCTTCAAACAATCCCTCTCTCCTGGCCCTTTTCGGTCTAGGGGCTCGATATTTTGGGCCCCTTCCCCCGTGCTACCGGGGGCTTTGAGTTCTTGTACGTTGCCATCGACAAGTTCACAAAGTGGACTGAAGTGGAGCCAGTGAGGAAGGTGACAGCGCAATCGGCCGTCAAGTTCTTCAAAGGATTAGTTTGCCATTTCGGGGTTCCCAACAGAATCATTACCGACAAAGGCACGCAGTTCACGAGCTGCACCTTCATGCAGTACGTCTAGGACCTTGGTGGCAAAATCTGTTTTGCATCTGTTGCTCACCTAGGAAGCAACGGCCAAGTGAAAAGGATGAACGCTGAAGTGCTGCGTGGCCTCAAGACAAGAACCTTTGACAGGCTGCACAAATGTGGAAGACGCTGGATTGATGAGTTGCCGGCAGTTCTTTGGTCACTCAGGACGACACCAAATCGAGCTACCGGCCAAACGCCCTTCTCCCTGGTTTATGGTGCAGAAGCGGTGCTCCCACGGAACTCATACACGGGTCACCTCGAGTGCTCGCTTATGATGAAGCTGAGCAAGAGCAGTTGCGGTAAGATGACGCAACGCTCCTTGAGGAGGATCGTCTTCGGGCGGCTGTGCGAGCTGCATGCTACCAGCAAGCCTTGCGCCGCTATCATAGCCGCAAAGTGCATGCCCGAAGCCTTGAGGAAGGCGACCTTGTTCTTCGGTGCGTTCAGTCCGCCAAGAAGTCAAACAAGTTGACGCCGAAGTGGGAAGGCCCTTATCGGGTAGTACGAGTCACCAGACCTGGCGCAGTCTGTCTGGAGACCGAAGATGGCATCCAAATGCAAAACTCATGGAATATTGAGCATCTTCGCAAGTTCTACCCATAAGGCGCGGGTTGCCGGGTCTCCCGGCAACCCCTTTTGTAGAAGCTTTATCAGCAAGACCTGTAACCCTTTGTACAAAGCCAGGCGCAGATCCTGTGCATAATAAAGCTAAGTGTTTCGCAACTATTCGTGCATATTCATTTATATTTGGATGCATGTAATGTTGTGATTACACTTTAGTTTATGAAATGGCTGATGAACCGTCGAGGTTCCCAAACCACTCTTTTCTCTTCTTTCTTTTTCTTAAAGGGCAGAAGGATCCCTCGCGTGCAAGTTTCCCGGGGGGAGTGACGTGGGGTACCGTTTAACGACGTTCAAGTAATCATTTCATATGACAAGAGAAACAGTGCAGGGAAAAGCTAAGTTGAAAAACTTTGAAACTTTTTCCTTGTTATATTTGTGATTTCCCTTGAACGATTCTGTGTTTGTATGAGAAACCTGCACGCGAAGGGGTCTTGTCGTGATTGGTTTGCGCTCTTACTTTGCCTCGGGTTCGCTCGACAAGGTATGTAGCTGCATTGTGACGGCAAGTTGTCTTGCCGGTGGCAGTACTTCCAGCAGGCTGCTAAGGACCTGTTCCTCTAAGCGCTCGCGGCAAGTGTCTGTACCGGCAGGTTGCCGCGCTATGATCGACAAGTTACCTTGCCGGCAGCAGCACTTCCAGCAGGCTGCCAAGGACCTGTTCCTCGAAGCGCTCATGGCAAGTGTGCGCACCGGCAAGTTTCCCAACAGCGTAGGAGGCACGATCATACAAAGGCAAAATAAAACAAGGGAAACAGCACGCATTTGAGTCCGGCAAATAATAGATATTCATTAAAAGAGTACTCGGTTACATTTTATTGGCCCTTCCCCAGGGTTTACATCGAGTGCAAGGAGGGAAAAAGGGGCGCCTAGGCGAAGCCCGACTCGCTCCCGGAAGACCAGATGATGGTGCTGCCGGCGTTCAGCCAGACTTGTCACCGTCATCCTCGATCTTCACACCTGGAGCGCCGTCATCATCGTCATCCTCAGCCTCGCTGGAGGAAGCGGTGTCGCTGTCGCTCGAGCTTTCTACGCAGCATTCAAGGCGGGCGCCCGAGACCCCGAAGAACTTCATGACGAACGTGTTGGGTCCATCCAGCCTGAAGTGAAGGAGGTGCCCTTGCCCTAAGCAATGGGCACGGACAAAAGATTTCCACCCGCGCGTGAGGTACATGATGCCATTGTTGGAGGTTTCAACGGTCACCCAGACTGGGCCGTTGCGGCAACCGTCCACACGCAGCCACAAACCGCCCGGCTTCGCCAATCCCATGCCCTGCGCTCCTGGCGGGCGCACTACTCCAGCGGCCATCCAAACTCGCCAATCCTGCACCCTGCATCCCTGACCAGGCACGTCACTCCAACGAGCGCCCTTCTTCGCCAATCCATTGCCTTGCGTGCACGCAAACGCGCGTGATGGAAGGGCGCAGGAAAAAGAGAAGTAAAGACAGATATGGCAGTTGTCCCTTGGCACGCGTGGCCATGCACTTATTCGAGTCTGGCCCGACAGCGAGGTTTCCGGGGGGATAGCCAAGAACAAACACAAGTACAGATTAATGAAGAAGCAAAGAAGATCTCAAGAGGTGGAACCACCATGACAAAAATTACAGCGGCAGTTTTCCCGCCATGTGTCTGTGCATTGTTTGGGCCTAGCCCAACGACGCTTCGGACGCACGTATGGCCCAGGCCCGGGGGCTCCTATCGGTGTATAAAACATGGGTATTTTATACCCTGACTTATGCACAGACGGTGGCAGCCTCCTTGCCGGCCAAAGCTTGCCGGAACTTGCCAAGTAACCAGATTCAAGACCCAGTTGCGAAAACTATCGGAGACAAGCTCAAGACGAAGCATCAACAAGCACTCAACTGGTGATGAAGTTAAAGACATTCCTTGCCGGCAAGGCTGAACCAGCAAGATGAAGACCCGGCAAGCTCCGTGCCGGCAAGCACTAGCCAGCACGTCAGCGCTCCACCTCACCGGGCGGCCAGTCGCTAATCGGTGAGGTGTTGACTGCGCAGGCTGGTTGGTGTGGTTTGTCGGGCACGTGTCAGCACGCAGGGAGAAGATTTGCCTTTAATGACACCCATCCAGGAGGCGTGTCGGAATAATACGAGGTAGGTGGGCGAGCGGTGCAAAAACCTTGCCGGGAGCTACCTCTTGATACGTCTCCAATGTATCTATAATTTTTTATTGTTCCATGCTGATATATTATCAATCTTGGATGTTTTTACAATCATTTACAGCAATTATATATCATTTTTGGAGACTAACCTATTAACCTAGTGCCCAGTGCCAGTTGCTGTTTTCTGCCCTGTTTTTGTTTTACAGAAAATCAATACCAAACGAAGTCCAAATGCCACGAAACTTTTTGGAGATTTTTTATTGGACATAACAAGTACTGGAAGCTTCGGGAGAGGGCCAGAAGATGGAGCAGTGGGCCACGAGGCACCAGGGCGCGCCCAGGGGGTTGGCGCGCCCTGGTACCTCATGGGGCCCACAGAGCTCCGTTTGACCAAATTCATCCACTATAAATTCAGAAAAAATCATAAACCCTTAGGGGAGTCCACGAAATACTTTTTCCGCCGCCGCAAGTTTCTGTTCCAGAGAGATCCCATCTGGGGTCCTTCTCCGGTAATCTGCCGGAGGGGGAATTGATCATGGAGGGGTTCTACATCAACCTTGCTACCTCTCCGATGATGCGTGAGTAGTTTACCACAGACCTTCGGGTCCATAGGCAGTAGCTAGATGGCTTCTTCTCTCTTTTTGATCTTCAATACAATGTTCTCCTCGATGTTCTTGGAGTTCTATCCGATGTAATCATTTTTTGCGGTGTGTTTGTTGGGATCCGATGAATTGTGAGTTTATGATCAGATTATCCATGAAATTATTTGAGTCTTTGCTGCACTCTTTTATGCATGATTATTATAGCCTCGTATTTCTTCTCCGATCTATTGATTTGGTTTGGCCAACTAGATTGATTTATCTTGACATGGGAAGAGGTGCTTTGTAATGGGTTCGATCTTGCAGTGCTCAATCCCAGTGATAGAAAGGGACATGACACGTATGTATCGTTGCTATTAAGGGTAAAAAGATGGGGTTTATTCATACGTGAGTTTATCTTGTCTACATCATGTCATTGTTCTTAAGGCATTACTTCGTTCTTATGGACTTAATACACTAGATGCATGCTGGATAGCGGTCGATGTGTGGAGTAATAGTAGTAGATGCAGGCAGGAGTCGGTCTACTAATCTTGGACGTGATGCCTATATACATGATCATTGCCTTGGATATTGTCATGATTATTTGCTTTTCTATCAATTGCCCAACAGTAATTTGTCTACCCACCGTATGCTATTTTCTCGAGAGAAGCCTCTAGTGAAATCTATGGCCCCCGGGTCTATCTAAATCATATTACTAAAACCCTAAAAATATTGCTGCCATTTTCTTTTATTTATTTTATTTTGTATTTTTTTTTCAATCTATCTATCTATCAAATACAATTTAATCTCGCAATTGACCGTCGAGAGATTAACAACCTCTCGTTTGCATTGGGTGCAAGGATTTGTTGTTTGTGTGCAGGTGCTGCTAACGAGGTGTTGCGTGATTCTCCTACTGGTTCGATAACCTTGGTTTCATAACTGAGGGAAATACTTATCTCTACTGTGCTGCATCATCCCTACCTCTTCGGGGAAATACCAACGCAAGCTACAAGTAGCGGGAAGAATTTCTGGCACCGTTATCGGGGAGACATCATCAACATCTATCAAGTACCTTTGCATAAACTCTCATCTCCTTGCATTTACTTTATTTGCCACTTGACTCTCGTTTTCATCTCCCCCACTTCTAAAACGTTTTTACAAAAATACAAAAATATTTTTCATTTGCCTTTTTCTTGTTTGCTTATTTGCTTGCTTGTTATCTTGTTTGCGTAGTCACGATGTCCCAAGAAAATACAAAATTGTGTGATTTTTTCAACACTAATAATAATGATTTTATTAGTACTCCGATTGCTCCTCCCACCGCTAGTGCGGAGACTTGTGATATTAATGCCGCTTTGCTAAATCTTGTCATGAAAGATCAATTTTTCGGTAGTCCTAATGAAGATGCCGCATCCCATCTTAACACTTTCATAGAATTGTGTGACATGCAAAAGAAAAAAAGATGTGGATAATGATATTGTGAAATTAAAATTATTTCCATTCTCGTTGCGGGATCGTGCAAAATTTTGGTTTTCATCTTTACCACGAAATAGTATCGATTCTTGGGATAGGTGTAAAGATGCTTTTATTAGTAAGTATTTTCCTCCCGCGAAAATTATTTCTCTTAGAAATCAAATTATGAATTTTAAGCAACTTGATCATGAACATGTTGCCCAATCTTGGGAGAGGACGAAATTAATGATAAGAAATTGCCCTACTCATGGTTTAAATCTATGGATGATCATACAAAAAATTTATGCGGGGTTGAATTTTGTTTCTAGAAATCTTTTAGATTCCGCCGCGGGTGGTACTTTTATGGAAATTACTTTGGGAGAATCTACTAAATTTCTTGATAATATTATGGCAAATTATTCACAATGGCATACTGAAAGAACTCCTACTAGTAAAAAGGTGAATTCTATTGAAGAAATTAATACTTTGAGTGATAAAGTTGATGCGCTTATGAAATTGGTTGCTAGTAAAAATGCTCCTATTGATCCTAATGATGTGCCATTGTCCACTTTGATTGAGAAAAATAATGATCCCGTAGATGTGAATTTTGTCTCGTGAAACAATTTTAATAATAATGCTTACAGAGGTAATTTCAACGCTAGACCGTTTCCTGGAAATTCCTCTAATAACTATGGCAATCCTTATGGTAACTCTTATAATAATAATAATAATAATAATAATAGGATGCCCTCTGATCTTGAAAGAAATATTAAAGAATTTATTAATGCTCAAAAAGTTTTCAACACTACGATAGAAGAAAAATTGAGTAAACTTGATGATATGTCTAGGAGCATTGATAGAATTATTCATGATGTGGAAAATCTTAAGACTAAAATTTTGCCACCCAAAATTGATATTAGTGAATCAATTAAAGCTTTATATGTCTCCATGGATGAGAGTAAGAAAAGAACCGCCATGCTAAAAGCTAAACGAGAATTTTTAGAAAAAGTGATTCCTCCCGGTTTTTATCGTAGTAATGATGAGGATATTAAAATGATTGGTGTTTCATCCATTGATTCTTTGTTTAGCAATATTAAACTTGATGAAAAGGGGACTGAAGAAGAGTCAACTTTAGCTAAAGAGCGTCCCCATAATTCGGAAGGTGAAAATCTTAATGAAAAAATTACTAAAAGTGGGTTTGGAGAGGTAAAAACTTTAAATAGCGATGTGCCCACTCTCTTAGATTACAAAGATTTTAATTATGCTAATTGTTGTTTGATTGAGTACATTTCTTTGTTACAATCCATGTTAAATTCACCCAACGCTTATGAGCAAAACAAGGCTTTTACTAAACACATCATAGAAGCACTGATGAAAGCTTTAGAAGAAAAGCTAGAACTAGAAGTCTCAATTCCTAGAAAATTATATGATGAATGGGAACCCACCATTAAAGTTAAAATTAAAAATTATGAGTGCAATTCTTTATGTGATTTGGGTGCTAGCGTTTCCACAATTCCAAAATCTTTATGTGATGTGCTAGGTCTCACCAATATAGATGAATGTTCTCTTAATTTGCACTTGGCGGATTCTACTATCAAAAAACCAGTGGGTAGAATTAATGATGTTCTTATTCTTGCCAATAGAAAGTATGTGCCCGTTGATTTTATTGTTCTTGACATTGAATGCAATTCTTCTTGCCCCATAATACTTGGTAGACCGTTCCTACGAACTATAGGTGCCGTTATTGATATGAAAGAAGGGAATATAAAATTTCAATTTCCACTAAAGAAGGGTATGGAGCATTTCCCTAGAAAAAGAATTAAAGCACCATGTGAGTCAATTATGAGGGCCACTTATGGAATCAACTTGAAAGATGACAATACTTGAAATTATGCATTATGCCTAGCTAGGGGCATAAAACAATAGCGCTTGTTGGGAGGCAACCCAATGAATAAAATAAAAAAAATTCTGTTATTGTGTGTTTTCACATTCATGCTACTGGTATGAGTGTGTTTTTATGCTTTTAATTAGTGTTTGTGCCAAGTAAAGCATTTAGGATGATTTGGAAGATAGTATAATTGATGCTGTTTGAAAACAGAAAGTTTTGTGTCCAGTGCTGGAATTTTGGTTTTTCCCTGGAATGTTAGAACCTTCTGAATTTTTTACAAAATATTTATATATGAATTTCCCACGTAGTCCTAATTTTTCAGAATTTTTGGAGTTACAAAAGTATGACCATAATTCAGATTGCTACAGACTGTTCTGTTTTTGACAGATTCTGTTTTTGATGCACTACTTGCTTGTTTTGATGAATCTATGGATTGTATCGGGGGGTATAAGCCATGGTGACGTTAGAGTACAGTAGGTATAATGCAAAAATAAAATATGAATGGGTTTGCAACAGTACTTAGAGTAGTGATTTATTCTGTTATACTAACGGATCTCACGAAGGTTTTGTTGAGTTTTGTGTGATTGAAGTTTTCAAGTTTTGGGTGAGATCACGATGGATGAAGGAATAAGGAGTAGCAAAAGCCTAAGCTTGGGGATGCCCGAGGCACCCCAAGGTAATATTCTAGGAAGACTCAAGCGTCTAAGCTTGGGGATGCCCCGGAAGGCATCCCCTCTTTCTTCTACCAACCATCGGTAATTTTACTTGGAGCTATATTTTTATTCGTCACATGATATGAGTTTTGCTTAGAGCGTCTTGTATTATATGAGTCTTTGCTTTGTTTGCTTTTTAGTTTGTCACAATCATCTTTGTTTAACACACCTATCTTGAGAGAGCCACACGTTTATCATCATTTGTTAGAATACTCTATGTGCTTCACTTAAATTTTTTGAGCTAGGCAGTTGCTCTAGTGCTTCACTTAAATATTTTTTAGCACGGTGGTGGCTATATTTTGAAGAAATAAACTCTCATGCTTCACTTATATTATTTTGAGAGTTGTTTAAACTTTTGAAGAAATGAATTCTCATGCTTCACTTATATTATTTTGGGAATTGATAAGATTGAAATTTTGAAGAAATATTTGCACTCTCATGCTTCACTTAAATCATTTTGAGAGTTGATGAAAGTAACGGTAATTTGCACAAGATATGAAGTTGGTCCCAAAGTGATGAATATTCAAGAGGGATATAGATAAAAAAAAATCATATAGATCATTGGATATGATAAGTGTGATTCCTTGCAATAGTTTTGCGATATGGAAATGATAATATGTGAGTCATGTTAGTGAGTAATTGTGATTTAGTAAGAATATTAGTGTTAAGGTTTGTGATTCCCTATGCATGCACGTCAAGTCAATAGTTATGGAAAGAAATTATATCCTACTTATGGTGCATTATTCGGTGTTAGTTATGTTCAATGCATGTTTATGACCGTTTTCATTTTTTGGTTGGTTGCTTCTCAATATTTTGCTAGCCTTCATTTGTACTAAGCGGAAATACTGCTTGTGCATCCAAAATCCTTAAACCCAAGTTGTGCCAAATGAGTCCACTATATCTACCTATATGCGGTATTTCAATGCCGTTCCAAGTAAATTTGCGTGTGCCAACTCTAATTTTCAAAATAATTTTCCGTTTTGTGTGCCCGTACCGCTCATGAAGCGGCAGGGGGTGGCCATTATTTTCCATGCTAGGTGTGTTATTCTCACAATGAGTGTTTATTCACTTGTCATTGCACGAGAGAATGGTTGGTAATAGGGATGCCTAGTCCCACAATGAAATCAAAATTAATAACAACAAAATTCCTTGGAAAGTGTTGGTTTGGAGGGCACCCGTGGATACGGCTAGCCATGGATTGTGAAAGAAATGGTGGAAAGGAAATAAACTTTACTTTCTGTTTGGGAACCACCTATGATGTGTCTGGCATGGAAAATATTGGGAATTCTCGGTCGTTTTCGTTGACAGGGAAAGCATGCCTCTCAAAATATTTTTATCTCTTTAATTTCAGCTTTGAGCTCTGGCACATTTGACAAATCTCTGCTTCCCTCTGCGAAGGGCCTATCTATTTACTTTTATGCAATTTTTATTTTTTTGAGTCTCCATCTTCTCTTACAAAAGCACCAACTAGAGAGCACTATTGTCATACTTGTGCATTGGATGTAGCTAATATTTGAGTGTGTTTCATGAATGGATCAATGATTGAGCATAATGGGCTAGGGATAACTTTCTTTAGCGTTGATATTTTGAAAGACATGGTTACTTGTTAGCATGCTTGAGTATTTATATCTTCATGTCAAATTATAGACTATTGCTTTGAATCATTCAAGTTCAATGTCCATGCTACAAAAGAAAAGAATATGTGATGAATATGTTAGGCAGCATTCCACATCAAAAATTCTGTTTTTATCATTTACCTACTCGAGGACGAGCAGGAATTAAGCTTGGGGATGCTGGTACGTCTCCAACGTATCTATAATTTTTTATTATTCCATGCTGATATATTATCAATCTTGGATGTTTTTACAATCATTTACAGCAATTATATATCATTTTTGGAGACTAACCTATTAACCTAGTGCCAAGTGCCAGTTGCTGTTTTCTGCCCTGTTTTTGTTTTACAGAAAATCAATACCAAACGAAGTCCAAATGCCACGAAACTTTTTGGAGATTTTTTATTGGACATAACAAGTACTGGAAGCTTCGGGAGAGGGCCAGAAGATGGAGCAGTGGGCCGCGAGGCACCAGGGCATGCCCTAGGGGGGTGGCGCACCCTGGTACCTCATGGGGCCCACAGAGCTCCGTTTGACCAAATTCCTTCACTATAAATTCAGAAAAAATCAGAAACCCTCAGGGGAGTCCACGAAATACTTTTTTCGCCGCCGCAAGTTTCTGTTCCAGAGAGATCCCATCTGGGGTCCTTCTCCGGTAATCTGCCGGAGGGGGAATCGATCATGGAGGGATTCTACATCAACCTTGCTGCCTCTCCGATGATGCGTGAGTAGTTTACCACAGACCTTTGGGTCCATAGGCAATAGCTAGATGGCTTCTTCTCTCTTTTTGATCTTCAATACAATGTTCTCCTCGATGTTCTTGGAGTTCTATCCGATGTAATCACTTTTTGCGGTGTGTTTGTTGGGATCCGATGAATTGTGAGTTTATGATCAGATTATCCATGAAATTATATGAGTCTTTGCGGTGTGTTTATAGCCTCGTATTTCTTCTCCGATCTATTGATTTGGTTTGGCCAACTAGATTGATTTATCTTGCCATGGGAAGAAGTGCTTTGTAATGGGTTCGATCTTGCGGTGCTCAATCCCAGTGACAGAAAGGGGCATGACACGTATGTATCGTTGCTATTAAGGGTAAAAAGATGGGGTTTATTCATACGTAAGTTTATCTTGTCTACATCATGTCATCGTTCTTAAGGCATTACTCCGTTTTTATGGACTTAATACACTAGATGCATGCTGGATAGCGGTCGATGTGTGGAGTAATAGTAGTAGATGCAGGCTGGAGTCGGTCTACTAATGTTGGACATGATGCCTATATACATGATCATTGCATTGGATATCGTCATGATTATTTGCTTTTCTATCAATTGCCCAACAGTAATTTGTCTACCCACCGTATGCTATTTTCTCGAGAGAAGCCTCTAGTGAAATCTATGGCCCCCGGGTCTATCTAAATCATATTACTAAAACCCTAAAAATATTGCTGCCATTTTCTTTTATTTATTTTATTTTGTATTTTTGTTTCAATCTATCTATCTATCAAATACAATTTAATCTTGAAATTAACCGCCGAGAGATTGACAACCTCTCGTTTGCGTTGGGTGCAAGGATTTGTTGTTTGTGTGCAGGTGTTGCTAACGAGGTGTTGCGTGATTCTCCTACTGGTTCGATAACCTTGGTTTCATAACTGAGAGAAATACTTATCTCTACTGTGCTGCATCATCCCTTCCTCTTCGGGGAAATAACAACGCAAGCTACAAGTAGCACCTCTCCACATGACACCTAACAGAGCATTTAATGCTTTTGTCGTAAACTGACAGAGTTAGGTATGATAGCACTGTTTGCTATCTAATCACTATGTAATGACTGTTCTACCACTGTGGTAACCCCTTGAGCTATAAAAGGAGGGCCAGGGCAACAGTTAGGGGGGATTCGGATCCTCTTTCAAACATTAGCACGTCTTGCATGTGTAGCTGCTCTCTCCGCGCCTTGCCGGGAGAAGCGCTCCTTGTACCTGTGCTCTCACACATCCAATACACCAAAGCAGGAGTAGGGTTTTACGCTTCTCAGCGGCCCGAACCTGGGTAAATCCCTTGTGCTCTTTGTTGATTCTGCTCTTTGTGCACGTCGATCTCCCCTGCCGAGACACAAGGGGCTATATGGCCCCATAGATGGTCGTACCCCCGACAACGCCCGATGTTCCATTTTATTTTCTTGGAATCCTTGGGCGGTCCAACGCCCGATGTTTCATATTATATTCTTGGTTTATTACTAAAATGATATATTTATTCATCTACACCTTATTGATATTTATCATGCCATGCTTTAATATCAGTCGACATATGCATATAATTTTGTTCATCATGATCATATGCTCTCGGTTGCATTCGATATATCTTTTGTTCATGATGTTTGCGAGTACATTCAAACGTACTCACTGGCTTGTCCCTGGCTATTGTCTTGGCCAGATCACGATTAGGAGAAGAGCACTACGAAGGCACACCCCGCAACCTAGAAATCGAAGATAGCAGCCACGCGGGATAGGAGTTATCCAGGTCAGCTGTTCCTGTGGGAATGGAGCCCCACCAGAGATGGAGATCTGCTACCCGCTTCCGCCATCCGATGTTAGAAATCATTGTTGTATCATTAGGCCTTTATGGTCTTGTATCCAATTCATGTAATTGCTTGGTAATCTGTAACAAGGACGTGTCCACCAGTAACAGTAATCCTGGGGCTGATGACGACACGAGGGGTTAATTTCTGGGATATTGTATCCCGGAAATCCGCCCCCGACAACACAGAGAGTCTGAAATTCCTTTGAAAATTTGGTTATTGTGATCCTTCTAGATATTCCAAGCAATGATTAGTAAATAGCTCAAAGAAGAGACGTCTAGGATAATTTGCTCCAACCTACTGAATATTACCAATCCGTGTGTTATTTTGAGACCATGTGATGTTGAACCTTGTCTGTCATGTCACAATAAACATACAACGAAAAATTAAACGAACAATTTTTCATCAGGCGCAACCGCACAAAGCACACAACGAATGTTGTCACCAATGTTCATTTGTCTCCTAAGCATATTTCTTGTATTCAGTCGGCGAGAGATAAGCAGCCATGCAAACACTTTAAGTTCCATTTGAAGCTTGGATTTTTGTATCCACTTATATGGTGTAGGAGGAGAGATAATTTCTGAAGCAGAAGATGTAATACTTTTTGAAACATAATTTGTTTCACCACTCATAACAACCTGATTGTTATGTCGATTGGATGACAATGAATATAGTGAGAGATACATATACAACTTGAATTTTTGTATGGTTGGTGGTCGTTGATTTTCTTAGTTGTATTTATTTACTGAGAATTTTTTTGCAAGAGATGACAATGTACTCAAGATTTTTGTGGGTAGAAAATATATAAATTTAAGTAAGGTTGAGTAATACGTCTAAACTATTTTGGAAAATTAAAATGCAATCTATTTGATATAACTCAAAAAATATATGTATGTCTCTTTAAAATCTATAATGAACATTAAACTGTAAATTTACAAAAATCTACAAATCGATCCCCACGTAAGTGAAAATGCTAGATCCACCACGTTTAGAGATTATCAAATACCAAATGGAGGAAATGAGCTAAGGAGTCTAGGAGCCTAATGAGCCGAGGAACTTAAATAACAATGTTAATGGAGGATGTAATCAAGCTATATGAGAAACTCCAAGATTCTCCGACAGATAATCACCAAGATTACTTATGAATGTCCACTATACCGTGTCTGTGCAGTGGTTTGCTTTTTTGCTTCGTTTGCTATGACATCTCAGTTGGCGTAGTAATGAAAAGCTTGCGAGAATATGTCGACTATGAAGCATAGTAAAACAAGACATAAGCTTCCTTGTTGACAAGGCATAAACAAGTTAATGCATGCTATTTGCATCACATGTCCAGTTTTACTTGCATTACGCTATTATGTTCAACCATTCTCGGAGATAAGAAATAATTGTCGGTGGAACAATAATAAGCAAAAATAGAGCATGGAAATTCACTTTTTTGGGTTTGAGGCCAACGTTTTCCAAAATCTAGTTGCTTTGCTACTCATCCCTCTTTCTCCTTAATCCACTCCCACATCTGCAGACATCACCACTTCCACCCTACCACCCCTCAACCACCTCGATCTCCCCAGGCTACCATCGGCCACTGCGTCCCCACTTCTTGTCCATCTAGCTCCGCCCCCTTGGCTCACTCGTATCGCTGGCCCTGGAAGCCTTTTCCTCCGACCAGCCACCGGTCTAAAACCCTCATGTCGCCACGGAGGTTGTATCCTCCGAGCCTGCAATGGATGAACCCTTGCATGCCACCATAGAGTCCGATCGTGTGCCGACACCGACCTGCTAGGCTCCTGCGGAAGAATTATACGATGCGCTCTGCCTTTTGGTGTTGCATTAACAAAGTGAGGAGGTTGGGAAAATGTGTCATGGTGACTTGTAATAACATGGTTCATCTTAGTTTCAAATGTATGTTTGTGAAATGATTATTCCCTTAATCTCAACTTCTGCTTTGATCTCAGATTGCATGAATTCACTTAATTGATGCTCCGGTGATCTACGAACACTGCCATTGCCCAATCATTGCACGACAAAATATATGACGATTTTCTTTGAACATGTACACCAACATTTGGAAGTCATATCATGTTTGTTCAGACAATTTGACCCAAGACTGAAGTTGTGTACCAAAAGAATCCCGAGAAATTTGATGGTGAGTTCTATCGAAAGTACCTTGAGCCTTTCTATTTTGATGCAGTACTAGTATGCTTGCAATACTACAAATCTGTTTACAGTAATTAAGTTATGCAAAGATGATTTCTTCTTCTAAAAATACAATATCTGTCCCAGCTCTTTGAGCCGTCAAATATCAAATGCACAATAATAGTTCAAAAGAAGAAGAAGCAAAGTCAGCCTTTACAATAGACATATAAGCCGGTCCATTATTTGTTTGATCTGCAGGCCCACTATTATTAGCCCAGAAACCTGTGTAATCATGCCAGGACGATTTTGCAAGACTTGGGCCGGGCCTACAACGAATCCACGCCACTCGGTACGTTAATTTGCTCGTCGGAGAGATCACCACGTCGTCGTCGTCGTCGTCGTCTGCGCCGTCTAGAGCTCCAGCACGACGACTGCAAATTCATCAAAAAGAAAAAAAAATCAACACCGCTCGGCGCTCGCACAGTACAAGGCTGCTCCAACTCACACACAGGTTAGAGTTTTGAAGATGAAACGAGCATGCAGCTGAGCTGAGCGAGCTTACAGTCGGAATCCGTGGTGATCCAGTGAGCCTCCTGCTCCATCGCCATGATGTCTTCGAAGCATATCTTGTGGGCGGTGGTGAATGTCGGCGGAGGGGAGCGTGGGAGTGCGGCGTCCCGGCTGCTCAGGCTGTTCCTGCTGGCGCTGGACACGGACGACGCCGAGCTCGTGCCGTCGCGGCCGCTGTGAACGGCCTGCCGTCGGTGAGCTCTGCTCTTGAAGCTCACCATCCGCTGGAATCGATGAATTATATGGCTTTAGTTCACAGATATTTTCATCAACATGACAACATGGATCCATGCGATTTTCAACTGCGAAGCTTGGACCAATTACCTTCCATTTCTTGGCGGTGGCCACGGTGGACGAGCGCAGCTTGGACTGAGTCCCCGTAACCGACGACGACTGCATGACGGCGCGCCGGAGCAGCTCCCTCATCCTCGCCACGATCGCCTTCCTGCGCTCGGCAATGGCCCTCGCCGCCGCCGCGGCCTTCCTCGTCGTCGTCTCCGGCGCCACACCCTCCGTCGACCCCGTCTCCGACTCCGACTCCGACCCCTCGTCGATGATTGGCAGCACCCTAGACGCACACTGGTCCATGTCGACAAGCAGGCAATGAAACACAAGTCGCTGGATGGATGATGGGTCGACCACGAGGATCTAGGCTAGCCTCGCGCGCTAATCAAGCAGAGGGGATCAAACAAAACAGTCGGCCGCCGGCCTGGAATAGTTTACACCAGCTCTCGCCAGTCGCCACATGCATCGATGCATGCATATATAGCCTGGAGAATCACCACATGCATGTTCTGGCTGGCCTAGCTAATTAAGCTAGCTAGTGATCAGTAGGAATCTAAAGTTGGTGCACGTATCTAGTATACTTAATCTTCACTTGCATGCATTTACTGACAAGGACACTGGAGAGCCGGTGATGGTCTGACGGATCGACTGATCAGCAACCGAACACGTCAGTTCAGTACGGCTAGCTATCTAATACATCCACCTTTTGTAGATCTGCACTTGTCTGCTTGCTCTGGTGTCTGGTGAATGGAAACAATCAATTGCCACGCGTGGATTCGGTCGACCGGTTCATTGGAGTTTATTGATGGTCATAAGGGGGGTGGACACGTCGTTGGGCGAGAAGATTAAGAGCTACTAGCTTCTCATGGTGTGCAAGTTAGAATCTATGCTAGGCTAGGCTGCTAGGCTGCTAGCTTCGTTGGCCATGTGATGCATGGATGGGTGCTGACTGGTGCCAATGTTTGCAAGCAAGGTGTATCTTATTTCGGATTCAAGCCCAAAGTTTGTTGGGAGAATCTAGAGGATACCTTGGCTTGGATATAGCATCTATCTATTTTTTTCCTTTGGAATGGACTCGCCGATGACCGTGCGTCCGATAGACTTAGGAGGCGACCACATTGTCCTTGTGTGCATGAGCATACATGAGTAAATATTTACAAGAAAAAAAGAGACCCGGCACCCGCATACGAGAAGCGCGCCGTTAATGGCGCCTACCTCGCGAAGCCAAATTGACTAATGCGCACCCGTTTTTGACAAGTTCTGTGACCAGCAGATCATACTCCTGAAGTTCTATGACTTCCAATGACATTTACTGTTCTCTACATGATTCTCTCGACCAATCGTGGACCCTCCTTTACGCTCCCGTCGTTCTCATCCCGCCCTTCGCCCCACCCCACGGGTGCAGCTCCTTTCACCACTAGTGTCGATGATTAATGCACCACCGATATTATGATCTGGATGTAGTCAAGGAATTGTAGAGGAGGGTGGTGCCCGAAGGCATCTCGTCAGCAATGAAAGTGACACGATGGTTTTATCAAGGTTCGGGTCCTAGGATGGATAGTAGTCCTACTCCCTACCTACTTGCCTACCTACCTATCTAGTTTTATATAGCTTGAAGCAGGAGGAAAAGGCCCCCGCATCGCCCTCCCGCTCGGGCGACTCGGGCGGCACCCAAGCCCAGCCGCCAGGACCTCCACCGCAGTTCTCTCCATCCCCTCCGCTGCTGCTGGAGGAGGCTGCCGGGCTAAGCCCCGACGGCTGGCGGCGGTGGCGGAGGAGCTCCTTCCTCTCGCGGCGCAGGGTGCTGCGGGGCATCTTGACGAGCGGGAGCGTGTGCCCCGGATCTAGGTCTCCATGGCACATCGGCTTCCTGGCGGCAGGACATCTGACCTCGGATCGGTGGCGGCGGTGTGGAGGGCCTGGTGGACAGGTCGGCGGCATGCGTGGTCTGGCCTCCGGTCAGATCTGATCTGGCCGGTGCGGCCTGCTCGCTGCGCGGGGGCAAAGATCGGTGGAGGCCCGTGCACACGATGCTAGATGAGGTTCATCGAGCAGATCAGGGTGAAAACCTTGCTCTCGGCTAGTTGCCAAGGCCGGCGATGGCGGCGCTCTTCTATGCCATCCCCTTCTTGAAGGCATCTCCTTGGAGAAGGTACAGACCTCTATCCGCTACCTCCAGGGAAACCCTTGATCAGTCGATCGGATGACGGCAACGCTCTTGTGTCGTTCCCCCCTTAGGGGCGTCATTTTTGGAGGTGTGCATTGGCTTGAGGGACCAGTGGATGGTTTCAGCGGTTGAGCGGCGTTTCATGTGACGCATGGACGACATGGAGTCTCGGCGCTGTGGCGCTGCAGGGTCTCGGCGACGTATGCGTGATGATGGATGCGCGTAGGGAGGTGGCGTTGTCTGGTGCCATGGTGGCGTCGACGGAAATCCTGAAAAGGTTGATGCGTCGGTACCTGCTCTGAAGATGGATGGGTGGAAGACGGTGGCGGCGTCCTCTAGAGCGTGCGCATGCGGTGCCCGCTGAGAGTGCGCTGGACCGGCGTGTGCCCCAGACCCGGCGATTGAGGCTTGGTTGAGGTCTCCGGTTTTAGATGTTGGGCTTTGGTGTGAGGTCTGGGCAGGCGCCCCGACAATACGCACCCCTTCATCAAGTTGATAGGAGTAGCAACAGATGTTGCCAAGATTGTGGTTTCAGACTTTTTAATGTATTACTTTGTAAGGTCTTGATGAATAATTAATAAAATGGCTGCATGCATCGCCCTGATGCAGAGGCCGAAGGTCATCCTCCTTTTCGAAAAAAATTATCTGTTACAGGCTAGGTTACCGGCATTGTTGGGATTCATCCGCGATCAATTACATCAAAACAACGGACACACGTACGCAAAAAAAAACTTTTTCCAAAGGGCCGTATCATGCCTTTGTTTTCTTTATTTTCTTTGTCTTATGGTATTACTAAACACATGCCCAAGGCTGTGCTTAGGGCATCTCCAACGGCAACCCGCAAATTTCCTCCCGCATCCGTCCACGGACAGGGGGGGCCAGTCCACGGACATGGATGCGGGAGGACGCCATCCAACACTAGTCGCATACATTTCAAACTCTTTTTCAACAAACCAGATGGAAATTCATGTAGGAGATATGGCCTAGAGGCAATAATAAATGTTATTATTTATCTCCATGTTCAAAATTATGTTTATATTCCATGCTATAACTGCTATGGTTCTCGAATCTACAATAACCACGAGGCTCGGAGGGAAACTCATATGCACGTGTGGAATAATAAACGATAAATTGTATTCCTAGTCATGCATCTAAGACTAGCACAAGTGTTGCATGAGGATCCTGTTTTCTTGATTATGGGCATGACTATGCCAGCAAACTTTGAGGGCACATTGTTAGAAGAACACTTGTGCTGAATCGACCCGAATTGGTGTTATGCTATGAGATACATTCGTCACAAGTTAATGGTTAATAACACAGAGAAAGTTAATGTTTGCATAATTCCTTAGACCATGAGAGTATCGAGTTTCTTCGTGCTTGCTTCATGAACTTTGGGGTTTGTTAAACGTCATCCGTAACTGGGTGGCTATTACGGCGGCTTACGGGTTCATGGGAAAGTATGAGAAGGGACTTGATAGCTCAAGATTGGGATTTGCTCCTCCGACGATGCAGAGATATCTCTGGGCCCTCTCGGTGTTACGGTATCCATCATCGTCTGGCCAGACACAATGTGATTTGATCACAGGGATGCCGGAACACGGGAACGAGAAAAGAGAACAAAACCGGTAACGAGGTAACTGGCATAGTGGACAAGTTGTTGATCCACGGGGATGCAGATAAGTCTCACCTCGAGTGTTTGTAACATATCGCGAAGCAACAGGAATAGCACACAGAAACTAGAGGTTCACTCGAATATTCATTCGTGTGGGTATAGGGATCAATATGGGTGTCCACGGTTCCGCTATTGATCATTGATCGAAAAGTGTTCCGGTCATGTCTATACTTCACCGAACCTATAGGGTCACACGCTTAAGGGTCATCTATCTGCTGAATACTAGACAGGGAGTCTGAGAGAAAGTCACCGGAAAAGTTTCGGAGACAACGGAAGAGTTCCGGAGAGAGAACACCGAAATAGTTTCGGTAAAACCGAAAAGTTTTTTCGGAGTATACCATTAAGTCAAAATAGTTTCGGCACATGCCTGGAAATTCTTGGAGGGTGCTAGAATTGTTCTGGGAACTTCTGGGATTTTTCCGGAGAAAAAAAGGGGAAATGTTCCGAAGCTGCCGGAACCGCTTTGGTTGCTTTTCGCTGATGAAAATCACTGATCCGGAATTGTTTCGGAACGCGTCCAAAATTATTTTAGGGGGTACTGGAAATGTTCTAGACCCACATAAATATTTTTGGATTTAACGGTCGTGGAAAAATGTTTTCATGAATAGTGAAAAGCACTTTATGGTTGCTTTTTGGAAAGCCACCTTTTTGGGCTTTGTCCCAAAAGATCTAGGGGGTGACATGGATGGATGGGAACCCCTTTTTGGGGGGCACCCACATGGGGTAGGCAGCCAAGGGAGCTCCTCTTACCTCCCCATTATGCCCTTTATGTGTGACATAAAGCATGGGCATTTTGGGTTTTTCATGTGCCACCCTACCCCTTGGTTTTTGTTATAAATAGAGGTGGAGAGGCACTCTCCACACTCACTCTTTCTCTCATACATTATGCCATGCAATGATCTGGCTTCTTCTCTCCCTCACACGAAATAGTTTCGTAGAGCCGAAAGGCTGTCTGGGTTCCGGTGGGAACTAGTTCTGGACGGCAAAGCCCTGCCGGATAGCTGACACCGTATGTGTGCAACCCCGTAGAGAGGTCGTAGGTTCGATCTTTTTGCCCGAGGGGCTGTTCGAGAGTGCCTCCCGAAGGGCTGTCCGAGTGACCATCCGAGTTTCTGTGAGTGCCTCCCGAAGGGCTGTCCATGACACCGTCCGGGGGACTGTCCGACCGCCTCCCGAAGGGCTGTCCGAGGAGCAGATGAGGGAGTACATCCTCGCGGTTGGGAGGTTGTAAATCCTAGCTGCGGGGATCCGCACTGACGATCTTCATCGACTCTACTTTCGCTGCGCTACGAGTCGGTAACGATCAGATCCAAACCTTGTATGCATCTCCATAGTGATCCTGGGCGTGCTCGCTGTACCGAATTTTTTTGTTTTCTGTCGCGTTCCCCTACAGTGGCATCATGAGCCGTGCTATGCGTAGATGCAGGTTACGATCTAGAATACATAGAGATGTATGGGTGTTGCACAATATAATTTTGTAGTAGATGAGTTCTATTGCTGAAAATTATTTGTGCGGGTAGCAGATGAAATCTGTTACCCGATGTTCTTGTTGCTTCCCTGAAATTTGCATATTTCTGATCTTGATAACGGCATGGTGGAGTTTCAAAGATCTAGCAATCCGTGATCCTGATTGATCAATGAAGTGCTAACAGTTCGTTGAATTCCACCATAGTTAAAAGAAAGATGAAATTTCACAGACAAAAGGGCAATGCAGATATGATCTGCATGGGGGTCATGCGTATGACGAAGTTCAGTATGGGGCTCGAGATTTTATTATCTCGTGTTTCATACACCCCGCAAAGTTAATCTAGCGACGTGAATAATCATACTTGATGATAAACGTTGGTAGCTGCGGTTTGGTTGAAACCGTAGAAGCCACGTAAAATAAAATGTTGCATAAACCGATTAGAGGCGTCTAACTTGGTTTTGCAGGATGACCTGGGATGTGGTATAGTCTTCATCATATTTAATTTGATTATGTATGAGATGACTATATAATGTAAATTAACATGACCTGCGTGTCATGATTCGGCATGATGGCTGGAGCCATATGATTGTCACTTTAAATGACATGCGTGTCAACCTTATGTAATGCACTTATTTTATTAGCTATAGAGATAGCAACATTATCTGGTGCATCGACAAGGTGGTGGCAATCTTCGCAAAGGTGAACACCGACGCGAATGCCGAAGACGAAGAAATAAAAGACTTCTACGTCAGAAAGGCCTATACCATATCATGCTATTATGAATTGCCTGAGATGTTTATCCCTTATGATGCACCCTTTTTTATTGCGCGGTAGACGCTTTTATTAGGGTGATTTTCTCACAAAAATATCAAGTAGTTAGTGTTCTCCCAAGTGTAGCACCGTCACGGCACCTATCTCTTCGGGGTATCACATGAATACATGGGTACGAACGATTAGAGAAGTGTGAGGCGGGTGAGTTGAGACCTCGCAGCGAGATCACTTGGTTGTCTTGACGTTCCGGAGGATCATCCTGAGCTCGGAACACGCCCATCGAAAGATGAACAAGAGTCACATAGAGATGTGATTGGCAAGTTGGCCTACCGATTGCAATTCTCGTCACTTGAGATGGATACATCCTTGGCGTTGAATTTCAATATGGGTCTTGTATCACTCACAATCAATTATGAGAGATATTGATTTGAGTGGGAGCGCACTATAGAATTAACTTGTTTAATTCTCAGTGCAATTAATTATGAACATAGTCCAAGTGTGATTTGTATAATAGTTGTAGAATAATGACTCGCATTTCCACCTTCCCTATTAAAATTGAATAAGTTGTTATTTATCTGGTTAATCTTTACGATTGGTAAACGTAATATGAGGATTGTCCTCAAGAGTGCCGAGAAGGACTTTGTCCTATCGCATGTTTTCGATATTTTCCCGCTAATGCTATGGATAATGTGACTCTTGTCCTTCGATCCAAAAGCTAAAATTCCGTTACGGTCAAGTGCAAAATGTTTGCTTCCATGAGACTCGAACTTCAAAAGTTTGGGATAGTTATGTGATATTCATGGAACTGAAAATTATTTTCACATACAAACAAAGGCTAAAAGATATGAGATATCCAAAATAATGTTTGTTTGCAAAGTATTAGTAAAGTGTTTACCGGGCATTTTACTGATGAGAGAGGGATCCAGAAGAACGCCTGTCATGTAATGAAGGTGAATAAAACAACAACTTAAAGAGAAAGGAAATGTCCAAAGGGTGTTAGTATGACTTACACGCCTAGGAAGTCTAGGGCTAACGCCACTCTTAAAAGTTGGGTGCTTCTTCTGAGAGTAGGAGAAATACTAAAAGTTAAACTGTTAGAAGTATAAAGGCAAAAAGAGAGAAGACTGGAATATCCAGCTCATGTATGAATGTCATACGAGTTATAGATGTATGGAAGGCTGGTCAAAAAATAGTTCTTGGGAATTATGATTAAATATGTTAATCACTGATTCTTGGGTATTGTAAGTTGATCACAGAGATACCCGCTCGATTGCATTCTGTTGCGACTCGATGCAAAAACTACTATGGCCTAAAAGACTTGCCAGTAATGAGGTTTAGATATGCGCTGGGAACATAGTAAAAGTTGCTATACTCGGTATATTACCTATGTATTTATTTCATAATTCATTTTCGAGTTTTTATACACTCTATCCCATTGCATAAAGTATCTTGCAAGAAGGATGTTCATAAGAGAACTTTTGATGTTCGGTGTTATGAATAACATAAGGGCCATACTTTCATTATGAATGAGATGTATGTTATGAATATTGATAAAAATATATTACCTCTGTATTTATTTTCATAATTCATTTTAGAGTTTTTATACACTCTAGCCCATTGCATAAAGTATCTTGCAAGAAGGTTGTTCATAACAGAACTTTTGATGTTCGGTGTTATGAATAACATAAGGGCCATACTTTCATTATGAATGAGATGTATGTTATGAATATTGATAATAATATAATACATCCGTGACACTGGCGCTAAATGTCGCAAGACTAAAAGAATACCACATATGTGTGGCACTGCATTTGGTCACATTGGAGAAACCCACATGGAGAAATTCCATAATGATGGATTTTTTAAGTCATTTGATTATGAATCATCTGACACTTGCAACTTTCGTCCGAAAAGTGAAGTGACTGAAATACCGTTCACAGACCATGAGAAACGAGCAACGAACTTATTGGTGATCATACATTATGATGTGTGTAGTCCGATAAATGTTGTTGCTAGTAGTGGATTTGTCTATCTTCAAAAATGACTCAAGTAGATATATGGATATTTACTTGATGAGACATAAGTCTGGATCTTTTGAAGTCATTCAAAAGGTTTTCAAAATGAAGTAGGAATTATTGTAACAAGAAAATTATGTTTCTGCAATTAGATTGCGGAAAGGAATATTTGAGTTACAAGTTTAGCGAATGTCTGATGAGTTGTGAAAAGAGTTTCATAACTTACACCTCCCGGAACACCACTGTAAGTGAAATGTCCGTGATGATGTAATCAAACCATTTATGACATGGTAAGATCAAAGATGACATAAATCAATTTGCCATTATCCCTTTTAAAGTAATGCTTTAGAGACTGCTGCTTTTACACTGAAAAGAGCGCCATCAGATCTGTTGAAATGACGCCATGGTATGGTAACCCCAACCATGTTATATATTTTCTTAACATTTGGAATATGGGGCTTGTGTAAAATATTTACAAACCTATTCCAAATCAGACAAGTGCTACTTTGTAAGTTATCCCAAGTTATTGGGTATTCCTCCATCACTATACCGAGACAAAAATGTTTGCCACAAAAAGCGGTATGATTTTGAAGAAAATGGTTCTTGCAAAAGGGTGACTGGGAGGACAGTGCAACTCGACGAGATAAAAGTATCTTCATTATCAGGTCAAAGGAAAGAGACCTTGGAAGTGATTCCAGAGTTTCCTACCGCGACTGATACGGAAGCCTCTACATGAGATGTATGGACTTCGGTCGAACTTGCAGCTGAACCACGTGGGCAAAACTCGTGCAAACCTCTCAGATGCGCAAACGAGATATTGTTGTTAGACAACATTATACCTACGATACACAAGGAAGCATTGATGGGCCCTGACTCCGGAATTGGCTAAATGCCAATATAATCCGAGATAGTATCCATATAAATGATTCAAGATTAGATCTTGATAAACCCTTCGGAAGACTTAAAGTCTGACGAATATTAATGGAACTATAAACTGATACGGATAAAAATGTGTTATCCATAAAGCTCGACTTGTTGCTTATAACAAATTCAAGGAATTGACTACGGCGAGATTGTCTCTCTGTAGCGATGCTTAAAGTCGGTTCGGGTTAAACTAGCAATTAATACATATTTCAATCATGAGATATGATACATGGATGCCAAAAGGATTTGCATGTGATGGAAATGCTACCTAGGACTTGCATGTGATACAGTCCAAGGTATTTTGTCAATCCAGAGGATGCTAGTGAGTATGCAAACTTCAGAGTTCCAGCAATGGACAGAAGAGAGCAAAATGGAGTTGAAATCTTCGTTTTTGATGAAATAGTCAAAAGAGTTTGATTTCATCAATGGATAACGAAGATGCTTGTGGTTACCAGAAAGTAAGTGGGAGCATAATAATATTTCTGAAAACCTTGTGTGCTTGACACATTGTTGATTGGAAATAATATAAATTTCTTGACACGAATTAGGTCTTCATTGAAAATAGTTTTTCGATGAAGTGCTTGGGCTAAGTAGCCTTGATATTAGGCATAATTATCTACGGAGAGGGCTTTGGTCAATGGGACACTATTGTAGATAGTTGCTCCATAGCTCAGTCTAAGGAATCTAGGTTCGACCAGTGATTCGCATATATACAAAGCCAAGTCCACACAAAATATGTATTTTGTGAAAGCGTTAAAACGCGAGGATATGCAAAGATACACACGGCCCTGAAGTTGTCTGGTCCGTTAGACGTAGACTATACCACAAGCGAAGCATATTTTACACCAGTATGACATAGGTGTAAAGTGCATTAGCATTGACTAGATTATTGACTCTAGTGCAAGTGAGAGTCTGTAGGAGATATGCCCTAGAGGCAATAATAAATGTTATTATTTATCTCCATGTTCATAATTATGTTTATATTCCGTGCTATAACTGCTATGGTTCTCTAGTCTACAATAACCACGAGGCTCGGAGGGAAACTCATATGCACGTGTGGAATAATAAACGATAAATTGTATTCCTAGTCATGCCTCTAAGACTAGCTCAAGTGTTGCATGATGATCTTGTTTTCCTGATCATGGGCATGACTATGCCAGCAAACTTTGAGGGCACATTGTTAGAAGAACACTTGTGCTAAATCGACCCGAATTGGTGTTATGCTATGAGATACATTCGTCACAAGTTAATGGTTAATAACACAGAGAAAGTTAATGTTTGCATAATTCCTTAGACCATGAGAGTATCGAGTTTCTTCATGCTTGCTTCATGAACTTTGGGGTTTGTTAAACGTCATCCATAACTGGGTGGCTATTACGGCGGCTTACGGGTTCATGGGAAAGTTTGACAAGGGACTTGATAGCTCAAGATTGGGATTTTCTCCTCCCACAATGGAGAGATATCTTGTAGGTGATATGCCCTAGAGGCAATAATAAATGTTATTATTTATCTCCATGTTTGTAGTTAAGTTTATATTCCGTGCTATAACTGCTATGGTTCTCGAGTCTGCAATAACCACGAGGCTCGGAGGAAGACTCATATGCACGTGTGGAATAATAAACGGTAAAATGTATTCCTAGTCTGGCCTCTAAGACTAGCTCAAGTGTTGCATGATGGTTCTGTTTTCCTGATCATGGGCATGCCTATGCTGGCAACTTTGAGGGCACAATGTTAGGAGAACACTTGTGTTGAATCGACCCGAATTGATGTTATGCTATGAGATACATTCGTCACAAGTTAATGGTTAATAAAACAGAGATGGTTTACGTTTGCATAATTCCTTAGACCATGAGAGTATCGAGTTTCTTCATGCTTGCTTCATGAACTTTGGGGTTTGTTAAACGTCATCCGTAAATGGGTGGCTATTACGACGGCTTACGGGTTCTTGGAAAAGTATGTCAAGTAACTTGATAGCTCAAGATTGGGATTTGCTCCTCCGACGATGGAGAGATATCTCTGGGCCCTCTCGGTGTTACGGTATCCACCATCGTCTGGCCAGACACATTGTGATTTGATCACAGGGATGCCGGAACTCGGAAACGAGAAAAGAGAACAAAACCGGTAAAGAGGTAACTGGCATTGTGGACAAGTGTTGATCCACGGGGATGCCGATGATTCTCACCTCGGGTATTTGTAACATATCGCGAAGCAACAGGAATAGCACACGGCAACTGGAGGTTCACTCGAATATTCATTCGTGTGGGTATAGGGGTTCCGATGTTGATCATTGATCGGAAAGAGTTCCGGTCATGTCTATACTTCACCGAACCTATAGGGTCACACGCTTAAGGGTCATCTATCTGCTGAATACTAGACAGGGAGTCTGAAAGAAAGTCACCGGAAAAGTTTCGGAGACAGCGGAAAACTTCCGAAGAGAGAACACCGGAATAGTTTCGGTAAAACTGAAAAGTTGTTTCAGGGTATACCATTAAGTCAAATTGGTTTCGGCACAGGCCTGGAAATTCTTGGAGGGTGCCAGAATTGTTCTGCGAACTTCTGGTATTTTTCAGAGAAAAAACCCGGAAATGTTCCGGAGCTGCCGGAACCGTTTTGGTTGCTTTTGGCAGATGAAAATCACTAATCCGGAATTGTTTCAGAACATGTCCAAAATCATTTTAGTGGGTACTGGAATTATTCTAAGACCCATAAAAATATTTTCGGATTTAACGGTCGCGGAAAAATGTTTCCGTGAATAGTGAAAGTGCTTTTTGGGTGGCTTCTTGGAGAAGCCATCTTGAGGGCCTTTTGGTATTTTTCCCCTTGGCTTCTTGGAGAAGCCACCCTTGGGCTTGGCCTATAAATAGGGGTGGAGGGGGCTGCCTAAAGACACACTCTTTCTCAACATACACAAGCCATGCATGATCTGGCCTTCTTCTCTCCCACCCCACGAAATAGTTTCGTAGAGCCAAAAGGCTGTCTGGGTTCCAGTGGGAACTAGTTCTGGACGGCGAATCCCTGTCGAATAGATGACACCGTATGTGTGCAACCCCGTAGAGAGGTCGTAGGTTCGATCTTTTTGCCCGAGGGGCTGTTCGAGGGTCCTCCCGAAGGGCTGTCCGAGTTACTGTCCGAGTTTCGGGGGTCCTCCCGAAGGGCTGTCCGATTGACCCGCCCGAAGGGCTGTCCGATTGACCCGCCCGAAGGGCTGTCCATGAGGCCTCCCAGAGGGCTGTCCGAGGATCCATCCGGTGGGACTATCCGAAGGACTGTCCAGAGGCCTCCCGGAGGGCTGTCCGAGGATCCGTCTGGTGGGACTATCCGAAGGACTGTCCAGAGGCCTCCCGGAGGGCTGCCCGGAGATCCGTCCGGTGAGCTGACGAGGGAGTACATCCTCGCGGTTGGGAGGTTGTAAAATCCTAGCTGCGGGGATCTGCACCGCCGATCGTCATCGACTCTACTTCCGCTGCGCTACGAGTCGGTAACGAAAAGATCAAACCTTGTATGCTGTCTCCATAGTGGTCCTGGGCTGGTGCGTAGGTCGGAAATTTTTTGTTTTCTGCTGCGTTCCCCTACATATCTCTGGGCCCTCTCGGTGTTACGGTATCCATCATCGTCTGGCCAGACACAATGTGATTTGATCACAGGGATGCCGGAACACGGGAACGAGAAAAGAGAACAAAACCGGTAACGAGGTAACTGGCATAGTGGACAAGTTGTTGATCCACGGGGATGCCGATAAGTCTCACCTCGGGTGTTTGTAACATATCGCGAAGCAACAGGAATAGCACACAGAAACTAGAGGTTCACTCGAATATTCATTCGTATGGGTATAGGGATCAATATGGGTGTCCACGGTTCCGCTATTGATCATTGATCGGAAAGTGTTCCGGTCATGTGTATACTTCACCAAACCTATAGGGTCACACGCTTAAGGGTCATCTATCTGCTGAATACTAGACAGGGAGTCTGAGAGAAAGTCACCGGAAAAGTTTCGGAGACAACGGAAGAGTTCCGGAGAGAGAACACCGGAATAGTTTCGGTAAAACCAAAAAGTTGTTTCGGAGTATACCATTAAGTCGAAATGGTTTCGGCACACGCCTGGAAATTCTTGGAGGGTGCCAGAATTGTTCTTGGAACTTCTGGGATTTTTCTGGAGAAAAAAACCGGAAATGTTCCGGAGCTGCCGGAACCGCTTTGGTTGCTTTTCGCTGATGAAAATCACTGATCCGGAATTATTTCGGAACGCGTCCAAAATTATTTTAGGGGGTACTGAAAACCTTTTCATGAATAGTGAAAAGCACTTTATGGTTGCTTTTTGGAAAGTCACCTTTTTGGGCTTTGTCTCAAAAGATCTAGGGGATGACTTGGATGGATGGGAACCCCTTTTTGGGGGGACCCACGTGGGGTAGGCAGCCAAGGGGGCTCCTCATACCTCCCCATTATGCCCTTTATGTGTGACATAAAGCATGAGCATTTTGGGTTTTTCATGTGCCACCGTACCCCTTGGTTTTTCCTATAAATAGAGGTGGAGAGACACTCTTCACACTCACTCTTTCTCTCATACATTATGCCATGCAATGATCTGGCTTCTTCTCTCCCTCACACGAAATAGTTTCGTAGAGCCGAAAGGCTGTCTGGGTTCCGGTGGGAACTAGTTCTGGACGGCGAAGCCCTGCCGGATAGCTAACACCGTATGTGTAGAGAGGTCGTAGGTTCGATCTTTTCGCACGAGGGGCTGTTCGAGAGTGCCTCCCGAAGGGCTGTCCGAGTTTCTGTGAGTGCCTCCCGAAGGGCTGTCCGTGACACCGTCCGGGGGACTGTCCGACCGCCTCCCGAAGGGCTGTCCGAGGAGCAGACGAGGGAGTACATCCTCGCGGTTGGGAGGTTGTAAATCCTATCTGCGGGGATCTGCACCGACGACCTTCATCGACTCTACTTGCGCTGCACTACGAGTCGGTAACGATCAGATCCAAACCTTGTATGCATCTCCATAGTGATCCTGGGCGTGCTCGCTGTACCAAATTTTTTTGGTTTCTGTCGCGTTTCCCTACAATTCATGCAAACACGGTCGGATTTCATACAAACAAGACGGATTTCGTACAAACACGACGGATTTTCATTATATTTCGAACATTTAGAACAAGAAAAAAGACCCGACCCTAAACCTATCCTACACGGCGGCAACGCCCGACGTTCGAGCCCGTGTCGTCCTCCATCTGCCATCTTCATGACCACCGGCGATAAGACCCACGAAGTGAAGGTGCGGTCTCCGGCGAGGAAGAGTAGAACACGGGAGACGGACCGGCCCACATGGGACACCAGGCCCTGCCGCCTCCCATGCCCTACTCATCCTCGGAGGAGTTCGCGACCTGGCCGTCGCCGGTGGACGTGAGGTCCACGATGGAAATTGTGGCGCCCGCGCTGTCGTCGTCTCACCGGGCCACCTGATGGCTCGTCGGCGGCGCGTAGGAGGCGCAGCTGGCGTTGTTCTCCTCCGCGATCGCCTGGAGCTGCGCCTCGGCGGCGGCCGCTTCCTGGCGAGCGGCGGCTTGAGCACGAAGGGCATCCTAGATGGCACGCTGCTCCACGACGAAGTTGGGGTTTGCCGCGGCCATGGCCGCCACGGCCTCCTCGCTCGCGCGCTCGCCGTAGATCTGGCCCTCCGTCAGCCGTGTTGCTCCAGGAGGAACATGTTGTACTGTTGTTCCTCCTGTGCCTGTCAAAACGCTGACAAAGGCACCGGCGCAGGCTGCACCTCCGCCATGGCGGCGTTGTAATGCGCCTGCGCCTGCTCCATGGTGAAGCCGGCGTGCACAGGCGCGGGAGCCAAGGCGGTGTTGTCGGAGCCCGTCTCCATCGTGGGGTCGTCATCGTCGGAGACCTCGGGCGAGCTGGCCGGCAAGCCGGCCTCGATCCGCCTGGCACGTCGGCTCTTCCAGGCGGCGGCAAGGGCGGTCACCGCGTGCTTCATCTCAGTGGAAAGGCTCTCCCACAGAGCTTCGCCGCCTGCAGTCATGGCGGATGCAATGTAAGGGAAAGAGGATGGGAAGAGGCTTGTGTTGTGTGTTGGAGTTAGTCGGGTGTGGCCGCGTTTAAATAGCGGCTTCCGGTGAGGCCAGGCGTCCGGCTGTGTCAATGCGCATCGCCGGAGTGGGTTTCTCGACCGGTGAGCCTGCTTAATGGCGGTATACGGACGGACAGGGCATTGAACGGGTGTGGTAGATATCCGTCCCGTCCCATCGAGTCACGCGTCTCCGGCATTGAATAGGCGCGAACATCGCGGGGGGCGCCCTCGGCCAGCACGTCCCTTCAATGGTGGAGACAGTGAGAGGTCGTGTCCGCCCTGAGCCGTCTTCAATGTTGAGCGGCGCGCTCTACAGCGGCATGAATGTGGGTAGCTGGCGCCGGGCGGGAACGCGCGCGCGGGAGGGAGGAGTGGGTTTTGGTGGGGCCAGGGTGGTCAGAATTGGGCGAGTAGCGGTCCGGACTCCCGCAAAGCCTCCCCACGTTTGTCTCCGGTTTGCGGGAGAAATCGAGTCCGGACCGCTTCGCGGACCGATACGTTGGATAGCTTCCGCGGTCCGGACAGCGCGATCCAGACAGTTGCGGGAGGTTTGCGGGTCGGCGTTGGAGATGCCCTTACATACACATTCTAGCACGCACATAGACATACTTGGATTGGACATCTCAACATATTTTTACCCATACTCTAAACAACACGTATAGATGGCCAAGTGTACTAATCCTAGCCGGACTACTATAACTCATGCCATGCAAACCACGCTACCTAATTAGCCTAACACAAATCAAATCTAACTCAACTAGACTCAACCACTTACTCAGATTATTCATAACAATCTCTCCCTAAGCTTTACATGATGTCCCCTTATGATCATAGTTTTAAATAGCCGGCTATAGCTCCGCTATAACCCGCTATAGCCTTTTCAGCAGGGTGCCGCTAAATGGTCGCCTTCACAAATAGCCCGCTATAGCTGATTTTTAGGGCCGCCGCTATTTTCCATAGCCCGCTATTTAAAATATTGCTTATGATTCTCCAATCTTGGCTCCTTGAAGAATCGCAATTTGTCGACTTATCAGCTTGCTCCACGACAAGGCAAATTGTTGGTTAGTTTGCAACAATCTTTTCTTAATTAATTTTTTTGAACATCAGTACAGACACAAACGTTCATATATATACGCGCATACACTCACCCCTATGAATGCACACACGCAATCCTACCCCTATGAGCACCTTTGAGAGATGGAGCCGGCATATCATCTTGAGATTTTACGAAGTCACCGTAGGCGCCTCGTAGTCGACGGGAACGTCTCCTTCCACTGAACGCGTATCGCTGGAAATGCTGAAATAAATGCAAGATAAATGCGAGCACCAGGACTTGAACCCTGATGGGTTGGGGATACCACTGTCCACCTAACCATCCAGCCACAGGTTGGTTCGCATCTCTTCTTAATTTTGACTTACCGAATATATGGACCAATTCAAATATGACAGCCTGACAGGTATGTGCTCCCGCATGACTGTATTCGTCGATGGGGCTTCGTCTAACCTTTATATAGATAGCCGAAGTGATAATTTGGCAGCTATCTATAGGGTAATGATACGATTAAGTGACGCTACAATAAAGTGAGACATATCTCCCAAAATTCTAGAGTCCCTCCTAGCTCCGTTCTCATGCCTGTCCTTTTGCTCCGCATCTGTACCGCCACCCTCCCCATTCATGGAGGCCATCTTTATCTATAAGCTAGGCACTTGAAACATCCGACGATGTTGATCTCTAAAATCCCTTCTTCATCCTAATGTTGTGCGCCTTGTTCATGTCTCTTCCATTTCTTCTTCGCGAAGAATACTGTGGTTACATCTCATAGACACGGATCTTTCACTCGTACAAGGGAGTGACCGTTTACTATCACATTCTTACATACTACTTTTACAGAAAAGAAAGTGCTCTAAGAAGTACAATACTCACCTAGAGCATAACGTGAAAATAGCCGTCATTATATTGAACTAATAAGTAATATTTTTGTCGAAATTGATGGGTAAAAATAGCATGCTCTTTTCCCCGATTAGAGTACTAATTCCACTAAAGAAAAGGCACTAATGATAGGCACATGCGTCGTGTTTCTCTAACGCATATACACCTTGAAGAGCTTTCGAGCCGTATGATAGGAAAGAATTAAAGCCCATTGAATATAGGAAAGAAATTAAGTCCCAAACAACCCGAACGAGGGAACGAAAGCTCCTATACGCCGCCCGCATGCGTTTCGATCGTCGAGGCTTCGCTGAAGCGACGCGCACACGGGCCGGCCCAATTATCGCACGGTGAGCGAAAATTCGAAAAAAAAATAGAAGCGCATGCGTGGGTTCGAACCCCCAACCTCTTGCTGGAGGCTAGCCACGCAAGCCAGCCGCGCTACAGAGCTCGAACGTTATAAATGCAGCGCTAAACTTAAAGTAGAAAGTAGAGAGGCAAATCCTTTTTAAAAAAACATTCAACATTTTTTTGATATACGTTGAACAAAATTTAAAATACAGTGAACTTTTTTGTAAAACAATACTGAACAAATTTAAAATACACAAAGTGAACATTTTATAGTATATGTTGAACAATTTCTTAATATACGATGAACAAAATTTAAATACACAATGAACATTTTCTAAATATACGTTGAACAATTTAATAATATACGATGAAATTCTTTGTAATACACGATGAAATTTTTATAATGCATGGTGAACTATTTCAAAATATATGATGAACATTTTCTTAATACGATGAAGATTTTTGTAATACGTGGTGAACTTTTTATATAATATGCAATAACAGAAGAAGAAAAGAAACATAAAATAAAAAAGGAAATGTAAAAGAAAAAACATGGAAAGGAAAAATGGAAACAAAACATAAAACTTAAAAACCGGAACAAAAACAACTGAAACCGGCCAAAACAGTGAAAAAACTGGAAGCAAAAAACCATAGAAGAAAAACGAAAAAAAATCCGCAAGAAACAAGGAACCAGCAGCGAACCAAATCCGTACGTGAGCTGGCCCATGTGGTGACTCGCTTCAGCGTAGGGTCGTCCTTTTGACACCTGCCGGCGTCAAATAGGATCTGCCCGAGGGAGCATCTGTGTATAACCCAGATCCTATTCCCCGCGGAGCTCGGGGAATAACGATCAAACACACACCCTATAGCACCCTGCTAGTTACGATTTGACCAGGCCAATTAGCAAGGCTCATCATCCGGTTTTGGGAAGGTAGCCTTCCCAGACCGGTTTTTTTTTTCTGCGGTTTAATTTATGTTTTTTTCTTCTTTTTTAGTTTCCTTTCTTTTCCTTTTTATTTTCTTTTTGTGTTTTTGCTTTTCTTTCTCCTTTCGCGAACATTTTTTGAAATAGCAAATAATTTTGGATTCCTGATTTTTTTCAAATCACGAATATTTTTTGAATTCATGATTTTTTAAATTATGGAACACTTTTGGAAAATTGGGAATTTTTTCCAAATTCATAGTTTGTTTTTTGAAATTTTGAGTATTTTCTAAAACATGGGAAAAATTCATTTTTTTGGAATTTTATGAAATACATGAAGATTTTTTCAAATTTGGAATATCTTTTGAAATTCAGGAATTATTTTATATTCATGTACATTGTTTGAAATTTGGGATCGTTCTTTGAATTCGTGAAGAATCTTTGAAATATGAGAATATTATTCAAATTCATGAACATGTTTTGAAATCCAAGAACATTTCACAAATTCAAGAACAATTTTGAAATTTTGAGAGCATTTTCTGAAATCATGATATATTTTTTTTGAAATTTGGAACAATTTCAAATTTTTATCCATTTTCTGAATTTCAGGTCTTTTATTGAAACCCACACTTTTTTTGAATTTGGGACTCTTGAACATTTACGAAGTTATAAAAAGAAACAAAAAGTAACAGAAAAAAGCAAAAGATTTTTTTTGAGAAAATATTGTGCCTCACCCGGTATTTGGGCTGGCCCAAAGCGCGCGCATGGAGAGGGGAGTGCGTGATTGTTCACTCTCCCCAGCGCGACGCGGGGAATAGGAGCTCCCTCGTGCACCCAAAAAGTCTAGTTTAGGGTTTGCCGGGTTTACAAGGCATTGTACCTAGAGGGCCAAACGGCCCACTCCACACGATCTGAGAGGAAAAAGGGATGAGATGAACTGGAAAAAAGAAGTCCTCCTCTTCGGGGTCTTCAGCGAAAGTTGGCGTACCCAGCGCCCATTGCGTCGATTGCATGAGCCTGGAGTAGCAACGCTCACTTGCTCCCGCTCGCCTATTTTTTCTCTCATATTTTGCTACAGCACATACAACTTTCTTAGAAAAAACCAACCGGTTTGCTATAGTATGTACCGTTGTTCTTAGAAAAAAAAGATTAGCTTTTAAGTTCATGGAATTAAAAAAATCATGAATTTGCAAAAACATTCATCGATTTCGAAAAAAAGTACATCGATTTAAAGAAAAAAGTTCATAGACTTTTTTCAAAAGTTCATGAATTTGAAAAAAAGTTCATCAATTGGAAAAGAATGTTCAAGAATTTGAAGAAAAAAATCATCAATTTTGAAAATACTTTCGCAAACTTGAAGAACTTTCATCGATTTTGAAAAAAAAAGTTCACGGATTTGGAAATGTTCACCAATTTGGAAAAAAAGTTCACATATTTGAAAAACTTCAGCAATTTTGAAATCAAGTTGACAAACCTTCAACAAAGAAAAGTTTTGAAAACTTGTTCACGGATTTGAAAAAAGCACGAGTTTGTAGAAAGCTTCACCAATTAAAAAAAAGTTTCAAATTGAAAAAAGTTTCACGCATTAGAAAAAAAATGAAAAACAAAGAAAAGAAGAAAAACAACGTATAAGTACCATCCAGAAAAAACGAACAGCGAAGGAGCCTCCACGAACATTTTTTCAACTCGTAATATATTTTTGAAATAATAATTTTTTTAAAAATATGTTAACTTTTTTTAAAGTCCAAACTTTGTTTTAAAATCCTAATATTTTTAAAGAAGTAGAAAAAAGGAAGAATGAAAGAAAACCCGAAATAGGAGTGCCCCGCACATAGAACGACCCAAGTTCTCGCGTTAGCTCGCTTTTCACCGCTGGCCAGTTCTTTTGGTGCCTTCTAGAATAAGCTGGAATCAGTTGCCCCGTACCCAGCTTATTCTAGAAGCCCAACAAATTTATTTTTTTAGAAGCCTAGTAGTTAAGACTTGACTAGTAGGCTTCTAATTGGTTGGGCTTCTAAAAAGCCAGCAAAAGAACTGGCCCTTTACGAGTTGTAAGAAGCACTCACCTCTGACGTACTGCGCTTCCGCCCAGTGACTGGGGAGCGCTAGCTTATATTTCTTCTTCTTCTTCTTCTTCTGTTCTTCTGTTCCTCTGACGCACCACATAGCCTCCCTAAGTTCGCTCCTAATTTAGATGTCAGTAGAGATATCTGGCTTGGCCAGCCACCCGATATTCATTGCATTGTAATGAACTCTCTTATTGATCAATAAAGGTGAGGTTTGCTAGCCTAAAAAAACTTAAATTTCTAAAAATTGTAACTATGATATTAAAATTTATAGTCTGTTTGTGCATTTTAAAATTTTCACGCAATAATGAAAAAAATGTTTGCACAACTTTTAAAAAATGATCGTGACTTTTTAAAAAATGTGCACATGTTTCAAAAACATGTTCATAATCTTTTTCTCAAACATTATTCAATGTAAAAAATGTTTTCTTAATTCAAGAAAAGTGTTGGAAAATTTGAAAAATGCATGTGACATTGGAAAAAATGTTCACGTGTTTCAAAAATATGTTTGTGGCATTTAAAAAATTGTTTAAACAATATAAAAGAAGTTCACGTAGTATGGAAAAAAAATGTGTACTGTAATTCACAAAAATATTCAATGTCTATTTGAATTTGTAACGCACATTAAAAAATATTTCTTCAAATTAAGTATTTGTAAAACTGTTCATCATGTATTTGACAAATGTTTAACGTGTATGAAAAAGTGGTTGCATGTGTATAGAAAAATATACAACATGTATTGAACTAAAGTAGACATGCATTGAAAACAAAGGAATAAAATAAAAATAAAAAATACAAAGAAAACCGACTGAAAACAGAAATAAAATGAAAGACTGAAAAAACACAATGAAAACTGACACAAAAAACACACAGAGAAAAAAAAAAGGCACTGAAGCTTCTAAACCTGTAGAACCGATCATAGAAGCTTCCTATCACCGCTCCCTCAAAAGTACTTTCGGTATCAATATGTCAATTGTAGCTAGACAGGAACAGGTGTTGCGCCTTGGCCTAGGAAGCACGCCTTGCCTTACTGGTTTTCTTGGGTGCCATGGGTCAATAGCTAGTACGGCTATACATTTTTTCTCTCACCTCGCTAGTGGTACTATGTAAGGTTTGCTTACCCTAACTATTTAATATACAACAACAAAAGGATTTGTAATTTCAAAACGGTGGCTCTGTGCTTCCCTTTTCTTTTTTTTAGTTTTCCCCATTCCCATTTATATTTTGAAATGATAAAAAATGTTGACAGTGCATTAAAAATGTTCAACAATTGTATGAAAATTATTTGTTGAGTATTAGAAAATATTCATCATGCTTTCTAAAAGGTGTACATAGTCTATTAAAAAAAATGTTCTTTCGCACATAAACAGTTCTGCATGTAATTAAAAGATGCTCAGAGTGTAATACTAAAATGTTTATCATGTATTAAAATTGGTTCAACGTGTATTTTATAAATTTGTGTGATTTAAAAAGGTTTCATGCAATCAAAATGTATTCAACTGGTCATTGAATTTTTTTGCCATATTTTTAAAAATTGTTCATGTATTTCAAATGAATAATCATCTAATTTTAGAAAGTGTTCAGGTTTTTTCAATTACACACTTAATATTTCCTTAAATACACAATAAATATTATTCAGTACAAGGTGAAATTTACTAAATTCAAGATGGATATTTTTGAAATAAATGACGAATATTCTTGAAATACACTATGAAATGTTTTATGTTGATCGTATATATTTTTTGATAATACACGATGAGAATTTCTGAAATACATAATGAACATTTTCAAAATTAACGATGATTTTTAAAACTATAAACTACAAGCAATTATGTATTTGTACTATGAAATTTTTCAAAGTCATGATGAATATTTCCGAAACAAATGATGGCATTTTTTAAATACAATCTGAACTTTTTGAAAGTACACAAATAAAAATAATAATGATAATGAAAAGAAAGTAGAGAATATAAAAAATTTAAATATGTATATATATATATATATATATATATATATATATATATATATATATATATATATATATATATATATATATATATTGTATATTGAAATAAAGAAGAACTCTAAGAACCAGAATAATATAAGAACAAAAAATAGAGAAGAAAGGATAAAATTAACACATTGTCGTAACGCATGAAAACTTAGTACATTATGCTTTTTTTTTGTTGGAACACATGCATATTTATTTCACACCAAGAACACCTTTTGAAAAATAAAATGAACACTTTTGACATTTGTGAACTTTTTTTTGCAATACCTGAACCTTTGTTGGGCGGTTAGAACTTTTTTAGCAAGAGCAAAACAATATTGTAATCGGTGTAAGAACAATTTGTCCGTAATTTTGAAAATATTCACATGTTCTAAGAAAAGTGCATCTGTACCATAAAATAGATTCATGTAAGACCTTTAGATTTTTCAATAGAAAGAAGGAGAAAATTGTTAAAAAAATAAAAAATGGAGAAAACAAAATAAATTAATAAAATTAGATAAGCCGGAAGAAAAACAACCATAGAAAAACTGAGCTACCAAAAAAACAGAATCTGAAAAGACACAAAACAAAAACAACAATAAAACCATTTGCCCTAGAGTTGCTCCAGTCAGTCCAGTACTACTGGGCCGGTGGGGCAGGTCACACGACGACTATAGGTCAGTCGGTGCTAGATCTTCATTAGGCTAGATATAACTGTCATATCTCCTCTATTTTTGGGCCTGTTGTGAGTTGTAGCAGGACCTCGCTGGCGTGGGGTGGCCAAGAACCCCCGTGGGAGCTACATCTCGCGTCACGCAAGAAGGAAGAAGCTCTCGCCTGAATGGACCAGCCCATTATGGACCAATTAAAAGAAATAGTAAACAAAAAGGGCGCAGTCAAGGATCGAACCTCGGGTCTGCTGGATGGTTTGTTGCAATGCAAGCCACTAAGTCAGTGTCGAGTTCGTGGTGACACAGCAGGGCGCGACCTACTTGAGGTAAAAGAGCCGTTTTTCTCCACTGTTTTCCGTTATTTTTGTTTTTTCACCGGTTTTCTTCGTTCTTTCTCTCTTTTCACTCGTTTTTTGTTCTTTTCTTTCCTTTTTCTTCGGTTTCTCTCTGTTTTCACCAGATTTTTTCTTTTCTTTCATTTCTCTTCATTTTTCTTTGATTTGTTTGTTTCTTTCTCGTTTTTCATCGGTTTATTTTTGTTTTCTCCTGGTTTTCACTGCTTTTTTTTTACATATTTTTGGTATATATCTAAGAAAATATTCTAATACACGTTTAACATTTTTCAAATACAAGGTCAACACTTTTTGAATACCTGGTAAACATTTTTTCTATACACATTTAAGTCAAATGGTTGATTAACACTTTTCACATACAAGATTATTATTTTTTGGATACATGGTCAAAAAAAAATTATATAGAAATTTAACATTTTCAAATGCTTGATTAACATTTTCAAATACAAGTTTAACATTTTCTGAATACAATGCAAGATTAAGTTTTTTTAATACGTGGTCAACATTTTTTCTATTGACATTTAACATTTTTCAAATGCTTGATTAACATTCTTCGAATACTTGGTTAACCTTTTTTGAATACACGGTTAACATTTTTTCTATACACATTTAAATGTTTTCAAATGCTTGATTAACATTTTTCAAATACTTTTTTAACATGTTTTTGAATGTTTGATTACTTTTTTAAAAAATACATGATCAACGTTTTTCACACACATTGTATATTTTTTCTATACATTTTTCATATACATGGTCAACATCTTTTCTATACACATTTAATATTTTTAAATGCATGAGTGTCATTTTTCAAACACTATGTAAAGTATATTTTTGTAATATATATGTTTAGAATATTTGAATGTGTAATCAAAATTAAAAAAATTAAAAAAACGTAAAAGAAAATACGAGACACTGGCCTCCCGCACACTGGGCCGGCCATATGCTCGCACGACCGCTCGGCAGCGCTTCAGCGAGTCGGAAGCTTTTTTTCAGTCAAGAGAATACCCGGTGTTCCTACACGGGCTAGCACTTGGTGTGGCCCAATACCATTTACGATTTTCTTTTTTATAACTCTCAAAATGTATCTATTTCACTACTTTTATATAATCCATTTAATAATAAACCCATTATGATGCTACAAATAAATATTTAATATATCATAATAATTGTCTATGTGTTTAAGAAAAAAATGTTGTATATGAAAAGATAAACATATATCAAAATAATGTCCAGGTACTTCGAAAGAAATGATAATAAATTGTAAGAAAATGTTTGTACATGAAGAGAAATCTTCATATATCTTGACAGATATTTTTGTTTGAAAAAATGTGCAAGTATTCCAGAAGAGATGTTCGTGTTTTTCATACAAAATCATGTATTCGCCGAGTGAACACATAGAAAATAAATAAAAATTATAAAAACGAAAGAAACCACCAAAAGATTTGTTTGAAACCAACTTTTTTGTGTGGAAAAAGACTCACTGTTATTGAGGGAACCCATGTGAGCGACTCCTCCATAAGACTCACAATAAGCGAGATATATACTTGTAGGAAATAATGAAGATCAATCAACCACCCTAAAATGAAAACAAATATAACGACCAAACTTCCTCTAAATAAGATTCAGCTAGTGACATGCTAATAAAATTTATCCTTAGGAATCATATAAGGTGACGTGTCTGTTTACTCATGGACAATGTCCCGATATTGAATCTTTGTGCGCCTCCTGATTGTGCCCGGATTTTCACTTGTTGACCCAGTGCACCTACATTGGATATCACTTTGTGTGCCCAATTAATATGTACAGTTTTTATATATAAATCTAGAAAATGTATTTATTTTACTAATTTTATACATCCATGGACAAAAGAATTTTTGCATACTGCAAATAAATATTGAATATATCACAATAATTATCTGTGTACCAAAAAATTGTTTATGTTTTAAAATAATTTTTGTAGTGAAAAAATGTTAATGTGTTGCAAGCAAAAAGGTCAACATATATCAAAATAATGTTCATGTACTCCAAAAGAAATGTTAATAAATTATCAGAAAAATTTTCTATATAAAAATCTTCATATATCCCGAAAGATATTTATGTTTGAAAATAAATGTTCAAGTATTCCAAGAAAAATGTTCATGTATTTCGTAAAATTCCATGTATTCAACCAGAGAAAATAGAGAATAGAAACATAAATAAAAGTTAAAAAAAAGAGGAAAACAAAGAAACCAACAATGTATTGTTTTTAAATCAACTCAGTGTTTTTTTGAGAAAGACACATCGTTATTGGGTCAGCCCATGTGAGGGGACCCACATGAACAACTCCTCCATATGACTCCAAATAAGCGAGATATACACTAAGTAGGAACTGAAGAAGATCAACCAACCACCCTAAATAAAAACAGAAATAACTATCAAACTTTCTATAAATAAGATCCAGCTAGTGACATGCTATAAAATTTAGTCTTAAGGAATCATATAAGGCGAGTGTCTTATTTACTTGTGGACAATGACCCGGTATTGAATCTTTGTGTGCTCCTGTTGTGCCCGGATTCTCACTATATAGTCCAAAACATCATAACGTCAAGTTCTTTAGATAAACTTGTGTACCTTCACAGGTTATAATCTTGTAGCATGCCCCATATCCATGAATTATTTCACCCTTTAAAAGCCTTCAAATGTAAATAGATTGTCCAAAGTAGGCTAGGGAGTTCATGTTAAAAAGTCTTAGGCCCCGTCTGTTCTTGGGAAATTTTAACATGCTCCCTGTTACCCTCTCTTTTTACATGTGAGGTCAGAAGGTAAGAGTTAATCAGACCACTAATTAATGAGATCAACGGCTCGGATCTATTACATACTCTTACCTCCCCCCCCGCAAAAAAAACATACTCTTACCTCTCATGTGAAAAGAGGGGGTAAGAGGGAGCATGTTAAAACTGCTCAGCTTTTGCAGCTTTTTCACTTTGGCTTAAAAGCCAAAAAAGCTCCTAAATAGGGGTTTTTGGCTTCGACTTTTGGCTTATACAATCATATAACAATATTGATTCATAATCCAAAAGCCGAAGCCAAAAACCCCTATTTAGGAGCTTTTTTGGCTTTTAAGTTATAGTGGAAAAGCTGCAAAAGCTGAAGCATAAGCCCAAACAAACAAGGCCTAAAGAGTTGAAGTTGGCTTCATAGGCAAGGGAAGTCAAACCAAGCACCATAATTCAGGGTTTAGGATTGTCTTTGTTCCAAAGACACAATTAGACACCTGTGTGTTGATAAACTCCAAAAGTCTACTAGGTGAGAAAAGTTAAAAAAATATAAACTAGGATACTTGCTAAGCATGCATTGCTTGATCAGGACTGTTCTCCCACCATAGGGCAATAGTTTCCCCCCTCCATCCAGTTATATATTTCACTAAGCATTTTTCTACTATAGGTTGGAGGTCTTCTCTTCTAAGCCTATCAGGGTGCAAAGGCTCCTAGATATTTGTATGGGAACATCATACTCATCTATTAACTAATTGTTTGAGGTAGGCAGGTATACTCGTTTCAGCTATCTGAATCATTCATATGCTTGTGCCTTATCATAGCAGCAGGGCCGGCAGCCCTGATAAGTCCAAAGAGCCAGATTGCATCTGCTGTGATGAGCATGATTGTCTGTCTCTTTGCAAAATTTCAACTCAGCAAACCAATGAAACAAGCTACTGCATATATATGTTAATATAAACCAACTCAATTATAGGCATGTGTTTTACTGGAGTACTGGAGTAGCTAGCTAGCTACGTAGATTAATTATGCTAGGAAGTAGTAGTGAGCAAGTATGATGCTAACAGCTTGGGAGGCCGACTTATATACGAGGGTTAACTGGCACCATTGATCGTGAAGAATAACCTGTAAATTAAGACGATGGAGACATGACATGGACATTTTTGTGTGAATGCCACATTTGACATGAATGTGTTGTGTAGCTAGCTAGCTCTTGGGTATCCGGTGTCCTCAAGAGGCCATTAAATTAATAAAGTTAACCCCATGAGGTGATCCATGGATGTTGGATCGTTAATTAGATTAGATGCCTGTCTAATTAACTGTCGTCACACGCACACGTAAGGTTTGGAAGAAACAGGAAGCCATATATAGCTACCCCCAAATTAATGAAGACAATGTATATAGCTACCCCCAAATTAATGAAGACGATGTGGATGTCATGTCGACCTGTGTACATAAGTTCACACTACTTGACACACAAAGATGCAATGGTTGTGTGCAACAATGGATGGAGTGTTTAGGATCTTTCTTTTTCAAAAACAATATGTCAGAAAGATTCGGTTGATCTATGTAAGAGTATCTCAGAAAAAGTCAGACCGATGCATCCCCAACCCAAGGTTATCGTGCCCGCTGAGTCGCTGCAAAAGATAGTAGCTCATGGCCAAGCTCGATTGAAGAGCTTGGCGGTTTCCCTTTCTCTTTCCCAACCCATCTCCAAGGAGCCCCAAGGGATGTCATGCGTCATCATCGCCATCATCATTCTCGTGCTTCACCAATTTACTTCATCATCCTAGCAACACTCTTCATATCTAGCTTCTTCTCCCTTGCCATCTTGCTCACAGATGACACCACAACGCATGCTAGGGCTAAGACATGATCGTTTGCGCTCTCAATTTCGCCCCAAGGTTATTGTGCCCGCTGGGTCGCTGCAAAAGATAGTAGCTCATGGCTAAGCTCGATCAAAGAGCTTGGCGGTTGCCCTTTCTCTTTCCCAATCCATCTCCAAGGAGCCCCAAGGGATGTCATGCGTCATCATTGCCATCATCATTGTCGTGTTTCACCGATTTACTTCATCATCCTAGCAACACTCTTCATCTAGCTTCTTCTCCCTTGCCATTTTGCTCACAGATGACACCACAACGCATGGTAGGGCTAAGACATGATCGTTTGCGCTCTCAATTTCGCCCCCCCCCCCCCCCCCCCCCCCCCAAGATCAAGAGTACACTTTTGCACATGATTGAAACATATGTATGTTTTCAAACAACGCCGGTGCACGAGTTCTTGGGCACAAGATTAAGAAATGTTCGTACCAAATTAAATTCTCATAAAAAATAATATGCAACCAAAAAATGGACAAAAAGTCCAAATTTTACTGCAAATTTTATTGCGTAAGCCAAAACACTGTGCATAAAACATAGGTAAAGATTTCAATCTCTTTATCTAGGCCATTTCAACCTTCTATCTAGGCCGACATAGGTAAAGATTTGTACGTCATGTTCTTGAAGGGGTGAAGTCATTTCGTCATAGGTAAACTGAAAAACCATTCATGATTCAAAAATATATTCGCTCCAGATTGAACAGCCATTCATGATTCAAATATATTAGCTCCAAATTCAATCCCACAGACGGCATTTTTTACCGCTAGGTGGAATTCACCTTTCTATTGAAGCAAATTTCGATGCAGCCCAAACCTAACTCAAATTTTGCTACCTGAATTTCATAAAAATCTGCTTGGGTTTTAAATTTACCCAAATTACTTCAAACCATGTGAACAGTATCCTCACAAACACTCTTCATCTAGCTTCTTCTCCCTTGCTAGCGCGGCCGCATCTTGCTTACAGATGACACCACGACACAGGCTAGGACTAACATACAACCGTTTGCGCACTCGATTTCCTCCAAGATCAAGGGCGCACTTTCGCATGCATGATTCAAAGGCATGTATGTTTGCACACAACACCGGTGCACGAGTTCTCTAGCACAAGATTAAGAAATGTTTGTACCAAACTGAAATCTCATAAAAAAATTACTCCCTCCGTTCCAAAATTATTGTCATGGTGACAAAAAGTCCACTTTTACTGCATATTTTCATAGGTAAAGATTTCAGTCTTTTATCTAGGCTGACACAGGTAAATATTTGGCCGTACATGTTCTTGAAAGGGTGAAGTCATTTCGCCATAGTTGAATTGAACACTCAATCATGATTCAGATATGTTACCTCCAAATTCAACTATATACACACGGAAGGCGATTTTTACCCCTACGTGGAGTTCACCTTTTTTATGGAAGCAAATTTCGATGCAGACCCAAACCTAATTCAAAATTTGCTAATCGAATTTCGTCAAAATCTGGTTGGATTTTACTTTACCCAAATCACTTCAAACCATGTGAACAGTATCCCACATTAATTACGCCAAATCAAGAAGGCGAGCCTGCTTGATTCTCAGCTGCTGACAGCAGCAAATGCCAAAGATCAAGCTGAACAGTACCACCCCTGAACCGGCAAGTCAATGACGCTGGATCCACGCGTCGAGTCACGCGCTGATCCTTGGCTGATCCCATGGGATAACCACCCGTGCCGGGGCCCCCAAAAGGCACAAACGCAGGAGATGCGGCGGCGAGGATCTAGTCTAGAATCCCTTAACAATCGGTTAATTAACCTTTTCCCTCCTCCAGATTCAACGCTCTCCAAAGGTGGGGGCCAGATTAAGCCAAAAGAGGAGCGATTAATCAACTATCTCACTCGGCTCCCTCTCTTAATTGCTTTGTTAAACCTGAATGATTCCGTAGGGTGCAATGCAGGAGTAGTTTATTGAATCTGCGCTGCTAGCTAAGCTACCTGTAATTGCTTTTCTACAATGCCCAAAGGCCAGGTTGCTGGTTAACCTATAGCTGTGAAACTGGCTAGAATCTTCAGGAATCGAGTAGGTTGATCCCAATGTCAACTCTGCTTGCCCCCCTGCGAGCTGCATGCGAGCGCGCCTCGGTTATAAATACCTTGCCGATCCCAGATCCAAAGCATCAACACCAGCGCCATTGCAAGCTCCATCTAGGAGCAGCAGCAACCACTATTAGAAACACTCTTAGTTGCCAGTGCGACTAACCTAGCAAGCTCGAGGAAGATGGAGGTAGAGGCGAGCTCACATGGCGCCGGCGACGAGGCTGCGAGCAAGTTCTCGCTGCCGGTGGACTCGGAGCACAAGGCCAAGTCCTTCAGGCTCTTCTCCTTCGCCAACCCCCACATGCGCACCTTCCACCTCTCCTGGATCTCCTTCTTCACCTGCTTCGTCTCCACCTTCGCCGCCGCGCCGCTCGTCCCCATCATCCGCGACAACCTCAACCTCGCCAAGGCCGACATCGGCAACGCCGGGGTGGCGTCCGTGTCTGGCTCTATCTTCTCGAGGCTTGCCATGGGGGCCATCTGCGATCTCCTTGGTCCGCGCTATGGCTGCGCCTTCCTCGTCATGCTCGCAGCGCCCACCGTCTTCTGCATGTCCCTCATCGACGATGCGGCTGGCTACATCACCGTTCGCTTCCTCATCGGCTTCTCCCTCGCGACTTTTGTGTCGTGCCAGTACTGGATGAGCACCATGTTCAACAGCAAGATCATCGGCACTGTCAACGGCCTGGCGGCTGGTTGGGGCAACATGGGTGGCGGTGCCACTCAGCTCATCATGCCACTCGTCTTCCACGCCATCCAGAAGTGTGGTGCCACTCCCTTCGTCGCATGGCGCATCGCCTACTTCGTGCCAGGAATGATGCATGTGGTGATGGGCTTGCTCGTGCTCACCATGGGACAGGATCTCCCCGATGGTAACCTTGCAAGCCTCCAAAAGAAGGGAGAGATGGCCAAGGACAAGTTCTCCAAGGTTGTGTTGGGTGCTGTTACAAACTACCGTACATGGATCTTCGTCCTTCTTTACGGATACTGCATGGGTGTCGAGCTCACCACCGACAACGTCATCGCCGAGTACTACTTCGACCACTTCCACCTTGACCTTCGAACATCCGGCACCATCGCCGCCTGTTTTGGCATGGCCAACCTCGTTGCTCGGCCCGCGGGTGGCTACCTCTCTGACCTTGGTGCCCGCTACTTCGGCATGCGTGCCCGCCTCTGGAACATCTGGATCCTCCAGACCGCCGGTGGTGCTTTCTGCCTCTGGCTCGGCCGTGCGAAAGCCCTCCCTGAATCCATCACTGCCATGGTCCTCTTCTCCATCTGCGCTCAGGCAGCGTGTGGTGCAGTCTTTGGTGTCATCCCCTTCGTCTCCCGCCGCTCCCTCGGCATCATTTCGGGCCTGAGTGGAGCTGGTGGGAACTTTGGCGCCGGGCTGACACAATTGCTCTTTTTCACTTCGTCGAAGTACGGCACCGGCAGGGGGCTCGAGTACATGGGTATCATGATCATGGCATGCACGCTCCCTGTGGCGCTCGTGCACTTCCCGCAGTGGGGATCCATGCTATTGCCGCCCAACGCCAACGCCACCGAGGAGGAGTTCTATGCGGCCGAGTGGACAGAGGAGGAAAAGAAGAAGGGGCTCCACATTCCGGGCCAAAAGTTCGCCGAGAATTCCCGCTCGGAGCGCGGCAGACGCAACGTCATCCTCGCCACAGCTGCCACACCCCCCAACAACACTCCCCAGCACGCATAAGACCATTTGAGCTTTTCTTTACCTGTGTACACGTACAGTGCGCGTATATATACACATCGTGTATATACGCTTTAAATCCGCAAGCAGTATGTTTTTTGAATGTTTTACATTTCCGTGAGTATATATGGTAATGAATTTTCTATGTACGCGCGGGAAATGCGTGGATGCATGTGCACTGCATGCGAGCGAGGGTGTTTATGTACGTGTCCACTTGGTACATCGGTTCCAAAGTTAAATGAACAGTTTGAATCTGTTTTGCCATTGTACTTGTGTACCTCCGGTTCTTCATCTACCGACAAATGTGTAAACAATTGGTGAGTATAAAGACCTTTGAGTGAAATGGAAATAAAGATCTATTTTTTTGTTCCAAGTGTTCAAGTATGCTTGCTATTTTAGCATACAATAAATGGATCTTTAAACGAAACTAGTCAATAACAAGTCCATGGCAGTAGTAAAAACATCGACAAAATGATTTAGTACATGGCAAAATTATAAAAGATGTTTGGTTGCATGAACTGCGGGATATAAGTTAATGATGCAAATAACTCAATGTATACTTAAGGTGGATGTCTGAGTGTAATATTATTCATGTATTTGTGCATCTTCAAAATTTCTCGAAAAGTTTGAAGATGTGCAAAACTTTGGTCAGATATACCTTGCAGAAAAATCAACTTATCTATTATAGATAGAAAATACCGTAGAACTATTGTTCTATGGTTTGAGCTTAAAAGAATTCAACTTATCTAGTAAATAGTGTTATTGCAACTAGTTGCCATGTTTGTACAAGACAAATTTAACCACCGTTTTGCAAGATAACTGTATTTTTTGTCCCTTGACTTATCGTATAGCGAATCTTTTCTCCCTCAAGCGTTTTTTGGTGAGAATTTCACCATCAACAACCAATACCGGTTATTTTTCTTGACAACTATCAGCCTACTTGGCACGTTTTAGGTGGTATTGACTACATATGACAACCACCTGACACCTCAACATAATTGATTCTTGGAGATCCTTTAGTCTGAAAATCTGAAAAAACAAAAATCCTAGGTGATCCTACGGTCGCTGCCAACTGCCAAGTTACACTCCACATGCACCTTCTGGAAAAATCCAGAGAACGGGCGCAAGAAGGGCTGCGTGCACCCCCTTGGTGCACTGATACGGGGCCTCTCGAGGTGCCCTTCTGTATGCCTTTTGGTTCATTCTAAAATTCTGCTTGATTTTTTACTTGTTTGAGAAAATAGCTGGAAATTGGCACATCACCAAAAGTACATTGCCTTTTAGCATTTATTATTAGTTGGTTAATCCTTAAAATCATCAATAAATGTGAAATAACAGGAAAGTAAGAAATTAAACTCTAAATGAATAGATACATATTCAACATATCATGCCTCAGCCAGTCAGCCTAGACTTGTTATCTTATTCAACATATTGTCCCTCAGCCTCCATGGACTTCGATTTCGACCCAGTGGTGTTGGTGGTATCCGGCACCTTTGTATCTTGCCTTGGGTGTGTGTGTGGTGTGTGACGTGGCATGCTGTTTGCGGATGTTTTTATGTTGATCATTGCTTTATCTATAAAGCGGGGCGAATGTCTTTTTCGGTTGTTATCTTTGTTCATTGCAACAATGACAGTGCTTCAACATAATTTGAGAGGGGGCTGAATGAGCCTTGATCAAAGTTGAGGAAGTAATTTTGGGCATTATGTCAATTCTGGCCCAAAATAGTGTTGAATATTAAGTGTTAATCTGAAAAAGAAAAATGTGTTGAGGGGCTATGGCACATGCTGGCCATAACTAAGCTCATTCCATTTCATTTTACCTCTTCCCAAGACTGTATGATTTTTCTTCTTATTATTCCTCGTCGGTAGGCAATCACCACATGGTGATGGCCCATGGTGATGTCAGGTGCGAAGTACGAAGTAGAAATATGTTTTTTTTTAGAGCCAGAGTACAAACTCAGGCATGGTTACACTCAGAAATTACTAGGGATCTTAATCTGTTCGGTACATCTGCAATGATCAACTGATCATCACCCCGTCTAGCTTCTGCCGCCAGTTCATGAGCCAATCGGTTGCATTCACGGGGGGCAAAGACCACTCTGTACTCTTGGAAGACAGCTAGTGCAGCCTTAACGTCCAGAATGGTGCCGTAGCATGGGGATCGGTTTGTCACATCAGTATTCAGTGCTTCAACAACTGTTTTGCAATCAGTCTCTAGTATCACCCGGCCCCTGAACACATTTGCCAGAGCCTGCAGACCAACCAGTGCGGCCCGACCTTCTGCCTCCTCCGCACTACCTGCAAGGGGCAGGGCCTTGCATCTGGACAAAAAAACCTGGCCTTCATGATTTCTCGCGACTGCTCCTGCCCAACACTGGCCACTGTCTGCAAAAAATGCTGCATCCGAGTTAACCTTTGCCCATCCATTCGCCAGTGCCAGCCAATGCATGGGTCGTTCGACAGGGATACGAGGACACACACTGGCCAAGGTTTGGCCTGACTTGCCATTTTCCGACAGAACATTCAGTACTGCTCTTTTCCACTCTTCCTCGTACCTCTGTAGGAACAGCACTGATCCCCTAATTGTTTCTTTACCTGTCCCATGTACGCAATCATCCCTCAAATGCCAGCAGCGCAAGAGGAGAAACATAATTTTTGCCCGCATGTCCGGTAGCACTGACCCCAGCAACACTTGCAGCCAGTCACAACCTGTTGGATAGTGATCCGATGGAAATTGCTAGACAGGTGACAACACCAAAAACATTCGACGGATCGATGTGCATACATTCTCTAGGATTTCCTTTCATTTACAGAATATGAATAAAAGAGTCATAGGAAATGAGATGACACGCATCTCAACTCCTCTAAAAGAATGCAGCTTGGTTCATTGGATAGGAATTTTCCCACTAGGTCTGAGCTAATGTTTTTTGCTTTCAAATGTGAAGAGAATTCATTCATACACATACTGTTGGGGATGTTATCAGCACGGAGACCCGGCAGAATGTTAACCCGGCCATAATGCGAGCTTAGCGGGTCAACTCACTGCGGGCTGAACTCTATGTGGGCCGGCTTAGCGAGGCCTGGTAAGGGTAGGCCGGCTTACACAGCGGGCCGGCTCACGACAAGATAGATGGCGAGAAGACCGTCTTGGAGAACAAGTAGGAAGGAATAAAGAGACGGGTCAAAGAACGACTCGGACTCTTATATAATCTAGGGTTCCACCTGCATATATAAAGGGGAGCATCTGTACGAAAGAGAGGAAGTTGCAATCTCATCAAGATCTAGTTAGCTAATCCACGTGCTTGTAATCGAGATCCACATCAATATACACAAGCAGGACGTAGGCTTTTACCTCCACCGTGAGGGGCTGAACCTGGGTAACCCGGCGTCTTCTCGTTCCCGATCAACCCCGTTAAGCTTCCACCTTCGTGCGATGGCCTCATCTCTAAGTCCTTCTACTAGGACATCTGTCGCGACAAAACCATGACAGTTGGCGCCCACCGTGGGGCTCACACACGGTGGAGTTGAGTTCTTAGCGGGATCTCTTCCAGGGTTCGGGAAGTACGCGGTTGGCATGATGTCCAAGAGCCGCCGCGGGAAGTTCTACATCGACGATTCACACTGGGGCCCCGAGGCCGACTCAATCGAGTACGGGTACCGGGTCCCCTTCGGCAAGATTCATACCTTCATCGGCGTGGTCGGCGAGCCGGCCGCCGGGTTGGAGGACATCGCTCGCGTCGAGTCGGCGCGCCGTGCTGGTCATCGCCCAGCGAGACCCGCCCCGAGTCAAGCCGGTCCCGATCACGTCTTCATGGGCTTCACCCAAGGGGTGGCCCTGTCGGAGAACTCCCTGTCTCAGGACGACACGCTTGTCCAGTTTGACGGCGAGTCCTCGATGGGGGAAACCGAGTCGATTCTTCCGCTGCATGACGGAGGGCTGGGGCACACGGACGACGTCTTCCTAGAGAGCCCTGATCCGCCTCGCTCCGCGGCGGTGTACATGGCGGGTAGGCAAGATTCAGCACGAGACCCGGCCAATCCGACGGCGGGACAGAACAACCTCCTAGCCGGCTCAGGAGGAGCCGGCGCCTCGGCCTCCGGCCCTCAGAAGACCGGGGTTCAGGCACTTGCGGACTTGATGACTACGCTGGCAGTCCTGTTGGCCGAGCCGGTCACTGCAGAGAACGCAGCGGCGCGCAACACGGAGATCACGAAGTGTCGCGAGGAGATGACCAAGATCCAAGAGGACATCAATGCGGAGAGCGCCCGCATGGTACAGGAGCAGGCACAGATCGCCGCAGAGAGGCAGCGCCTTGATGAGGAAACACATTACCTGAGCCGCCGGCAGGCCGAGTCGGAGCTTGTTCACAGGAGGCGTCATCAGAGCCGGCTTCCGGCTAATCTCGAGCCGACTCAGCTGTTCACCACGCCGCCGGCCCCGACGAACCCGGGGGCTGGAGTTATCCCCACGAGAGAGCCGCTGCTGCAGCAGCCTGTTCAGCAGCGAGAGCCGGCCCGACTTCGTACGCCAGATCAGCAGCTGCAGCCGCCGTCTCACTGGTTCCAGACCCCAATTGGACACTACTCCAACCCGGTTGATAACGTGCTGGCAGCAACCCACAACTTAGCTGCCATTCCGATTGAGGGGGACGGCCCAATTCAGACAGAGGCCAGGAACGCCATTGCAATGCTCAAGACGGCAGTGGTGCAGCAAGCCAACTACTCGCACAGCCAGCACCGGCTTCATTCAACCCCTCATCAGAGCCGCTCCAGGAGTCAGTGCCCTGAGTCACCTGCGGTCTCCAGCAGCGCGCACTGCCGGAGGGCCGCCCAACCGCTAGCGGAGCAGCAGCAGCCCAGGATCCCGCAGGACATGGCAGACGCAGCTCGGATTCTGCGAGCATGGGAGGAAGAAAACGCGCGCGCAGGGCACAACCCGCTGGCGCACGTCAGCACGCCGGCGCGCATTAACCCGCCGCCGAATGCTAACTCGCCTGAAGTGCATCGTTCGCCCGAGGTAACACGGCTTGACGGTCGGCTTGAGAGTGCTTCGAGCCGCCTGGTCGGGACTCCCTGCTTGGTGCCAGCGCTGCGAGAGGCGCGCATACCCCCAGATTTCAAGGGGCCTCGCAAGATTCCTAACTACACAGCGAATTTAGAGCCTACGGAGTGGGTCGAGAGCTATGAGCTAGCAATGCACTTGTTGGGCGCAAGCGAGTCAGTCCTGGCGCGTTACCTACCGCTGATGTTGGAGGGCCCTGCACGCACCTGGATGAAAAACTTGCCGGCAAATTCTATCAACTCCTGGCAGGAGCTGAAGGAGCGTTTCATCAAGAATTTCCAAGGGACCTGCAAGAGGCCAACCACAATTGTTGATCTTGAGCGTTGTGTCCAGCGCGAGGACGAATCGGCGCACCATTGGGCTCGCCGGGTCGCAGAAGTTATACACAGTTCCGATAGCATCTCGGCGGCTCAGGTAGTACTTGTTCTAGAGCGAACATGTAAGTTCCAGCCCCTGGTCCAGAAGCTTGGCCGGCTCAAGCGAAAGGTCGAGGACATGGGAGATCTCATGGATGTCTTAACCCGGTACGCGGAGTCGGATAATACCAAGGATCCGTTGTTGGATGAAGAGAAATCTGATAAGGGGAAGAAAGCTGGCGGAAAGGGTCAGCAGCAGAACAACGGCAACGGTCAGTGCAACAACGGTGGAAAGCGCAAGGGTTATGATGATAGCTCTGATTTGGTGGCGAACACAACCGCGGAAAACAAAGGTCAGCGTCAGAATGACGGTTCCAGGAAGCAGTCCTCCGGCTCTCGCCCTCTCACTTACGAGGAAGCCCTTAAAGCTCCTTGTCCGAAACACAGTTATAATGGTAAACCGTCCACTCACTCCTGGGAAAATTGCTATGTGATGCAAGAGTTTGCCAAGCGTATCTTCCAGAATCATCATCATGAGCGTGACCTTGCCGCATCCAGATCAGCAATCTATCAGCAAGACCTACGTCACTACCACAGCCGTAGAGTTCGAAGTCGCGCTTTTCAGGAAGGTGACTTAGTGCTCCGTCTGATACAAGACCAGACAGGCATGCATAAGCTTTCACCACCTTGGGAAGGGCCCTTTGTGGTCAGCAAGAATCTCAACAACGGGTCCTATTACCTGATTGACATACGTGAGGAAGATAAATCACGTACCTCCGAGGAGAAAACAAGCCGGCCCTGGAACATTGCCCAGCTCCGGCCATACTACACCTAAGTCATTGACTGGGTCATCTCTTTGTACATACCTTTTATCCTGTATATACCTGTCTTTGATCAAATATAATAACGACCAGCAACACTGTGTGAAGGTGTTGCTTTGCCTCAAAACTTGTGTACTGGATCTTTATTTATTAATCTTGGTTACTTGGGGGCTTCCAACTCAATTGAGTTTAGCTTACAAAACCCTTTTAACCCGGCGAGATGCCACAAAGTTGGTTAAACCTGCCTGTTAGCAATATGCTACTCCCTATAAAAACGACCCGGTGCACGTCTGGTGAGTCAATCACTTTTGTGACCCTGAACTCATCAGAGTTAAAGCGTTCAATTGGTTGTGTGAGAGCCGGCTTTCAGAGAGCGAGGGCAAACCAACAGGCCAAAGTGCCAGTTTCACGAAAGCATATTCCGGCTTGCGCTTATAAGCCGGCCAATTTAAAGTTCAGTTTAGCGGACGGCTTATGCTATTCAAGCCGGCGGTTTCCGGCCTGTTCCGGCTTAAGTTTATGTTCTTTGTTGCACTCATCTTTGCGTACATACATACATCCGTGCATAGCATTTACATATCCTTGATTCATTGCAACAGTGACAAAGATTACTAGTTCATATGGTATCATCAGCAACCATAACATGCCTTTGTTGTTTCAGCAGCACCGTTATATTACAGAAGCCGACTCTCGTAGCCCAAAAAGGACTTAATAGGCATTCATAAGTGTTGCGCACATGCAGTTAAAGGATTCAGTACGCGCTGGCACTGGCATCAGCAAGCACTAAGTGTTTGTATTATCCTATTACAAGCCGCCCACCAATGGCGGCCATGGCAAAAAATTTACAAGTCTATCTTATGCAATGATAAGCCAGCTCTCTATGCCGCCGGGTCAGTGCTGACACCGGCGCCTGATGGATCACCATGAGCCGGCTCTTCGCGACCGTCGTCACCCTCCGCTTCTTCGCTTGAGTCGCCGGTCGACCACTGAATTGTGCGCAACGCTTCAAACAGGGCATCGGTCGATATCAGAGAAGAAGGGTCGACTTCAGGAGCGAAGGATGTCTTACATGTCCGAGTTAGGGCCACTGGCTCATGATTTGGCGGCTCTATCCACTCATTCACTTTCGAATAGGGCGCCTGGTACCGGGTGAGATCAGTTTCTTCTACAATGGCGGTGGCTGCAACCCGGGTTTCTCTGATGCAGCGTTGGAAATCCTTCTTGGTAAAGGGCGTGTCGTCTACATTGAACTCCGGGTAGCCGCCCACAATTTGAGCCGGGTCGAGCTCTGGTACGTATGCACTTGCTCGGGCTAGTGCTGGTAGAGCCCCAGAGCGGCAGCACGCCTTCTTCCAGTCTTCAAACCACCTGGGAACAACAGACAGCTCCTTCAACATGTCCGCGAGTAGCTGTGGCGGTGACTTGGTATTTTTGGCTGCCATAATGCATCGAGAGACGCCTATATACAATTGTTCCACGAAAGTGTATACTGCCTTCAACTTCACCACTGGTTGCTGCAGTAGCAGTTGATTCTTGCGACCTGCAAAGAGAAGTATGCACGATCAGTTAAGCCGGCTAAGTCTGGCAAGCCGGTTCAGTTGACTCATTTTTATAGCTTTGCTTACCAAAGATGGCCCGGGTCATGGCTGTAATCTGGTTCTTTAGAGTGGTCAGCTCTTGTGTCACCGGCTCTAATTTCGCTTCGGCCTCTTCAGCTCGCGTGGCTAGGGCGGCTCTTGCGGCCTCCGTCTCTTGCAAGGTGGCCCTTACAATGGCTAGTGACTTATTGGCTTCGGCAATGGCTTCTTCAGTTTCTCGGCGCAATCTTTTCTCCTTCCGTGCTTCCTTGTGGAAGACGGAAGCCTGGGTTTCTGCTTGATTCAGCATTTCCTGCAGGACAGACTGTTATACACGATATGCATATGACCCGGATCGCCCTAAAGGACAACCTGGCACATGAGGGCTACACGTTCTCGAGCTTCAAAATAAACAAGGAAGTTCCATGCAGCTGCAAGCACTCTACATGGCACTTGGGGGCTAATGCATGAATTGATCTTTTCTGTTCAGTTATGAAGACCCGCCCATCATCAATGACGAGCCGGCCTTTGGGGTTACTGATTGAAGTTGAGCTTACAGCATAACATTTTTGAAGTCCCGGATCATTATTCTATAATGACCCGGCCCTTGGGGGCTACATATATATATGGTACAAGATGAAGGGTGCAACTTACCTCATATTTTCGCTTCAGTGAAGTGATCATGGCGATCTCCGTGTCCCAGCTTTCCGACAGCCGGGTCAGCACGGCCTGGTGCAAGGTACTGGCGTCTTGGTCTTCAAATGAAGAGAAATTCAGAGCCGTCTTTCCCTTGTCCTTCGCGGCCGGCTTAGGCTTGGCGGGCATTTTAGCAAGAGCGGTGGAAGCCTCCGGGGTTGTTTGCTGTTCTCCAGTCACTACCATGTCCTCCTGAGTCGGTGCCGCGGGCGGCTCGTTGGGCTGTTCTTCGGCTGGGTTCTCTCTTTCCTGAATAACAGGCGAAGGAGGACGAGCTGGGCTGGCGGTGTCTTGAGCCGGCGGGCTGTTCTGAACTGCCTGCTCGTCTTGGCTGACCAAGGTGGCATCTTTATCCCCTTGAGTGCCAGGTTGAATGACCGGGTCAGATGACCCGGTAAGCGTTTTCTTCCTGATAGCTTTCGTACTGTGCAAAAAAAAAACAAAGGAGTTATTCATTTGAAAAAGGGAAGAATTAGGGCACTGCTATGTCAGTATTTGCTTACCCAATGTTGATATTGAAAGCCGGCGCCTGCGTCGCGCTTGACTCGCCCGAAGAATGGGATGTCTGATATGCCGAGTCATTTAAATGTAAGGGCTCCTTAAAACGGCCGGCTAGAGGAAAAGAAGAAGTTGGACTAAGAAGCACCTCAGCTCACGCCTTACGAGATGGCGGCTCATGTGGAAGCCCGCCGCTTAACTCGCCTTCACTGCTCCGGGTCTTCCGTTTGGAGGATCCGGTTTGACGAGTCTTCTTCAAAACAAATCGGGGATCCAAATGAGCATCTAGATGGGAAAAAGGGACCTTACGGACGGTAACCCGGGGCTTCATTCGAACCTTGCGGATCACAGCCCGGGTTTTCTTCCGAATAGGAATTGGAGAATCAGAATCAGAGGAAATCAAGGTTACCTCCGGCTCGTTGGTATGGCTAATTTCGGCTTCATCCTGAAGAGAAGGGGCGTCAGCAAGTTGAATAAAAAGACGACCAAGCGAGTCAAGTTCTACCTCAGCCTCGCCTTCTGCGGCCGGCTCATCAGCACCGGTCGGCTCATCTTGCTGTTCTGTCGGAGCAGAGGCGGGTTGTTGGGGTTTCTTCCTCTTCCAAAATTTGTCGTTTGCCTGTATTGTGACGAGTTAGCAGTTAAGAATGAGATGAGGAGGGCGAGTTAAGAACAGAATAAGAGGGTGCAAGCACTTACTGAAGGCACCGGGTTGGTTAAGCAGAAGGGGGCCAGCCCGGTTTTATTGCATTTCTCCTGAGGCTCTCCCAATAGCCTCTTGGTGGTCTTGTTGATATCACTCGCGGATAAATTGACTTGGCTGAAGCGTTGAACGTCGGCCGGCTCACCAGTATAGTTGCACATCAGGTCGCTCCTGTGGCTAAGGGGTTGAATTCGCCAGCTTATCCAGCACCAGGTCAGATCGATCCCGGTAAGGCCGTTGGCGACCAAGGCCCTTATTTTGGAGTAAATAGGGGCAAATTGCTTGCGTTCTTCTGTTGATGGCCAACCCGGAAAGGCCACTGTGGCATTAAGCCGGTCCGGTCTGTAACCCGGCAGGGGATTTTCACCTTGAGGGGCAGTGCTCTTGCAGTAAAACCAAGTCTTGTTCCAGCCCTTGGGGTGACTCACCAGCTTGGCCTCAGGAAAGGGAGTGTTTCTTCGCCTTTGAATAGAGACGCCACCAAGCTCTATGCTAGGGCCATCGGTGAACTCGGTCTGATGGTTGATGTAGAAGAACTCGCGAAAGAGCAGGACAGTTGGTGCCATTTGGAGGTATACTTTGCAGAAGACTTGAAATTGGCAAAGATTGGTAATTGAATTCGGTCCAAGATCTTGTGGTCGGAGGTCGAAAAAATGGAGGACGTCACGGAATTTTTTTGACCCGGGTGGCCGAAATCCTTTATGCAGATGATTTGCGAAGACCACCACTTCGTCTTGTTGGGGCTGGGGGGTGCTTTCTTCTTCAGGCGCCCGCCAGTTGATTGTGGCTTGAGCCGGCAAGACGCCTTGCCCTACGAGCTCATTTAGCATCAAGGTTGAGACTTGAGATCTGATCCAGTTGCAGGATTTGTCGGTCTTGGGGGCCATGGCGACTTAAAGGTTTAAACTGCAAGGACAAAAATGACAAGCCGGCATGTTAAGCTTAAGAAGGACAAGCCGTCAGAGTGTTAGACCCGGTCCAATAATAAGAATCAGGATGGCTAAAACTATAACCCGGATTCATGCAAGCCGTCGAAAGCGATGATGAGCCGGTGTTTACGAGTTAATGGTATTTTGAATTTCTCCTAAGTGTTGAGCTGGTGACAAACAGGAATTTAACGGAGCAGCTGCCATTTCGGATCTGAAAATGCTGTGGAAAAAAAAATTAAAAACCTAGGTGAGGATGGATATGAGGGTCCGTGGTTACTACGGGTCCGTGGAGGATGATATAGAGATCTAAAGGTGAAACAAAAAAAACGGCATCGTCGCAGTGCTCAAAATACTTATTCAGGCGGGTCGAACGCATTTGGATCTACTAAAGGAGAAAAGGGGATGAACCCGATGAACCCCGATGAACTGTGAGGAAGAATGTGAGCTACATATTCGAAAGGGGAAAGATTTAGGAATACCTGTCTGCGGTGGATGTGGTTCGAGTATTTTTGAAGGGCTCCGGCGATGACTGCGGTGGCGGAGAGGTTGAGGTCGAAGTCGACGAAGAGCTTGAGGGTGGCGGCGCTTCGGGTCTGAGCACGGGCGCGAGGAGGAAGACGAACCAGAAGTAAACCCGATAGTGGGGGGGGTGAGCTGGCCTTTTTTATAGGCACAATAAAAAATTAGAACGGCGGGTGCGGAGCCCGAGGCGGCGCAGTAATTTTCGGCTGTGAGTTCCTCGATTTTCGCGCCTGACGCGACGATTCGAATCCACCCAGGGATACGGTGTGATGTCATCTCGGATTTTACGGAAGTGGATTCTGACGTCGTAAGGGACACAGAACTGAAAATGTCTAAGTCTGAACCTGAAGAGGAGACTCGCCGATCCATTTAACCCGGCCAATTGAGCTGGCTTAGGACGGTGTTCCAAAAGGGCGGCTTAGAGAATATTACTAATGTTTTGCTTTTTCAGGTTGAAGTTTAACGTGAATAAATTCAGGTCAAACTGAGGGCTAATGTTGGGGATGTTATCAGCTTGGAGACCCGACAGAATGTTAACCTGGCCATAATGCGAGCTTAGCGGGTCAACTCACTGCGGGCTGAACTCTGTGTGGGCCGGCTTAGCGAGGCCTGGTAAGGGTAGGCCGGCTTACACAGCGGGCCGGCTCACGACAAGATAGATGGTGAGAAGACCGTCTTGGAGAACAAGTAGGAAGGAATAAAGAGACGGGTCAAAGAACGACTCGGACTCTCATGTAATCTAGGGTTCCACCTGCATATATAAAGGGGAGCACCTGTACGAAAGAGAGGAAGTTGCAATCTCATCGAGAGCTAGGTTAGCGAATCCGCGTCCTTGTAATCGAGATCCACATCAATATACACAAGCAGGACATAGGCTTTTACCTCCACCGTGAGGGGCCGAACCTGGGTAACCCGGCGTCTTCTCGTTCCCGATTAACCCCGTTAAGCTTCCACCTTCGTGCGATGGCCTCATCTCTAAGTCCTTCTATTAGGACATCTGTCGCGACAAAACCACGACACATACCAAAGGGCTTTAAAGGAAATTTTCCTATACGAACCCAATCATATAGAATTCATACTGAACTAGATAATACCCCACACGTTGCTGCGGGAATCGATTGTAATATATTTGAATGGTTTGGTTGTATGAAACATGCATATAGTAGAATTAATAATATATCAACTAAAACTAAAAATAAATATTATATATTACATATGATTATTGTGTAGTCAAAAAATATTTTGAATACAAGTTGCATAATATAATGTAAAACTTTTTTCCATGCAAATTGAGTGGACCTTCGATGAGGCAGCATGTGTGGTGAGGTGGGATGCGCGCATGGGATCAACTAAAAATGGAAAACAAATTCTCATGCATGTTGTGGTGGGCCTTTGATGAGGTGGCATGTGTGCATGTTAAAATAATAGAGGTAGTAGGGATGAACTATTTAGGTATATAGAATAAAGAATATAGGATTCATATAAACCAAAGGAGAGCTAACAATCTTTTTTTTTTTTTGAGGGGAGCTAACAATCTCAAAAGATTGAGCTAACAATCTTTTGTTTTTCCAACATAATCGATTTATTTGAACTCCCATGAAATAAATACGTGATAGCGAAGCAACTCCCTAGTGGCCTGCGTGTGTGCCACTCCCTATGCAGACAAGACAAAAGAGGCGGAGCCCATCCATATGTTCTCTCCCTCCGCTTTCGCTCTCCTGTGAAATTTCACGGCCCAACCCCCTAGGCTCTCTCTCTCTCTCTTGTCAAATTTAAAATTTAAAAGTTTGATTTTTTTAAAGTTTGAAATATCTGAAAGTTTTAATTTATGAAAATGAAATTATACAAATGTTGGAATTTCGTTTTTTTAATTTTTCAAGAACTTTGAAATTTCTGAAACATTGCAATTTATGAAACTTACCAAAAGGGAAAATGCACCTGGTCCAAAAATGACCACCAGGTCCTTCCCTAACGGGTGACCACCACCAATTAGCACATCCCCTACTACAAAGACTTATGTTTGGGTGAAGCCAGACAAATACAATATCGACCACAAGTACGTGCTGGAAATATCAGCCTTATCTCGATCGGCATACGGCTAAACCGTACAGGAAACGTATACGTATATGAAAATAAAGTTGGCTAATTAAGCTGTGCTTGACGTACCTGGATTAAATAGCTTGTTCCATGCATGATTGGCAAGCTAGTTGGCGTTTGACATTGCCGACAGATATACATTTATCTGCCGATCAGATCACATTCGCATACAGGCCGGCTCTGTCGGAGCTTATCATGTTATCCTGTCAGTTCATGTGCATATCCGACCAACGTTTACAAATATATTGTTGTATGGCCAAAGTCCATGGACCTTATCCTCTGGTGACTAGGCTCCATACGGCCAAAGTCCATGGAGCTAACACATAATCTTTGTGTGCGTATATGATTATGACGCCATGAATACAACGCACCATAGGAAAATTGTATGAATTTTTGGAGATATACGAAACGATGGAAAGTTTCTCACAAAACATGATGCGAATCATATGATCATATCCCATACATGAAGAAAGTCCTATTGAGCACAATCGTACATACATGTAAATCAAACAATCTGCATATAATTTTTTTCACAAATGTTGCAATACTCTAAATTCCTGTGAAAATACTATGCTCAAACAGGCCCTTAAACTTTCCAATTGATACTTGACTAAACATTTTGCTCTTTTTTGAGAAAGTTGACTCTGGGTTGGATCATATTTATGTATGCACGCAAAATTTTCGGTTCTGGACTATAGTGGAAAAATTATGGTCAACTGCATAAATGCCAATGATCAATAAATCAATTCTCTTGGAAAATAATAAAGTATAGTTTCTTGTAGTGACTCAGCATTGTCCATTGCAGTTAGTCAACAACTACAAAATATAGTTAAGTACTACCACTACTACAAGTGTCAACTACAAGAACCATTCAAAGAAACATTTTGGCTTTCCAGACAGCAAGGATACGCGTGCGGTAGCTACCCCAAAGTTCATGGAAGTGTCATTCATTATACAAATAAAAGGTACAGCTCAGGTACTTGCTGGAGCTGATGAATCCACAGCGAATGGCTTATCACCACCTACAAACGACATTTCAATATAAAACTGAGGAAGGTATACAATCAGATGAAAAGTGGATTTGAACTCTTGGGCATTGCCTGATCCAATGTCAACTTAGAGAGTGCAATCGATAGATAAGATATGCAAGCTCCTGTGTGAACTTATTTGGCATTGTGACCTTCTTTTGGATAACTGAGTCTCCGTCTCTATAGTTAATTAGAGTAAGAAAGATACACGAAACCAAAGCTAGAGTTGAAATTAAGCTTAAATAATTTGTCAATGTCAAAAGAAGTGTGAGGTACGCATGAACTTATAGTTGCGATCAGAGCTGAGTAAGCGAGAGCGACCTAGGTAGATATATACATAGCAGCAACGAGTCAAATTTGCCCCATTGCTCAGTCTGATATGATTTTGAGTCCTGAATGGTTAGTATGCCATCGAAACCAAATCTGGTAAAAGGTTACACTTTGTCGCATATACGTGTTAGTAAAAAAGAATTTTCTGTAGATCTAAACATCAATATGCTCTCTTCACATGCTTTGTTACCAATTTTGTTTATAACTGGACACCTTCTTACGTCACAAATATTGCACTAAAAATCAAGGTCAATGACCACAATTTGTGAATATTAGATGTCTTATGGGACTCCCAATAATTGAATGGGAAAATGGATGAACAAAGTGAAGTGTGGACATACAAGCAGAAATTTCAGGTACCATAAAAGCTTGTCCAAACCTTTGAACACTATACAAGGTGAAACTGAAACTTCCATTGTAAAAATAGTAGTTGAAATTCAATTAAAAATCCACTGAAGGCTGGACCTTAGTTGAAGTTTTGAATCTCATTTATAAAGGTTAATTCAAAACTCACCAACATGTTCCGTACTTCCGCCATGACCTCTCAATCAGAATACCTAAATCTTTCAAAAATCAATTAGCTAGTTGGAAATTTGAAATTTCTAGTCATCAGTATACTACTATTTATTTGGAAGGTGGGTGAGAGTGGAAGTGTTGTTCCCGAATGAAACAACTAAAAGCTTGCAGGAGTGGAATTATTTGGTGGGCTTGAAACCTCTTTTTTAAAAAAAAAAAAGTGAAACCTCAAATTTGAATGAAGTATTTTTTTTCCAAGGCAGGTGCTAACTTAGGTTCACGATTTGGGTATACTATTAGCACCTTAATTAGGAAATTGATAACTCATGTATGGTGAAAATTAACTCAGAGCCACTGCCATTTTGCAGATTATATGTATTTAAACTTGCCAAGAGAGGAATAATTGGAGGTATACAAGACACAGAAGCTCAAAGTTGTTGTAAATTCAGACCACAGCGTACCCTCGAATGCGTGCATGCACACACCACACATTTCGTGCGTAAGAAACACATTACACAGGCCTACACTAGAAATCTAAATTCGTACGCCTTATTACAGCCGAAGTTGCAGGCGTATATATACGATGTGTATATATGCGCGCACTGTAGTTCAGTACTTGTACATAGGTATATGAAAAACAATCCAGTCTTATACGTGCTGGGGCGTATTGTTGGGTGGTGTGGCGGACGTGGCTAGGATGACGTTGCGCCTGCCGCGCTCCGAGCGGGAATTCTCGGCAAACTTTTGGCCGGCGATATGGAGACCCTTGTTTTTCTCCTCCTCAGACCACTCCGAGGCGTAGTACTCCTCCTCTGTGGCATCGGCGTTGGCCGGGAAGAACATGGAGCCCCATTGTGGGAAGTGCACAAGAGCGACGGGCAGCGTGCATGCCATGATCATGATGCCCATGTACTCGAGACCCCTACCAGTGGAGTATTGCGATGAAGTGAAGAAGAGAAGTTGTGTGAGCCCCGCGCCCACATTTCCACCAGCGCCGGTCAACCCGGAAATGATGCCAAGGGAACGCCTGGAGACGAAGGGTGCAACGCCAAAGACAGCACCGCACGCAGCCTGGGCACAGATGGAGAAGAGGACCATGGCAGTCACCGAGGCAGGAAGGGCCGTTGCACGACCGAGCCAGATGCAGAAAGCGCCACCTGCGGTTTGAAGGATCCAGATGTTCCAGAGGCGAGCACGCATGCCGAAGTAGCGGGCGCCAAGGTCAGAGAGGTAGCCGCCCATAGGACGCGCGACGATGTTAGCCATACCGAAGCAGGCGGCGATGGTGCCGGCAGCGCGGAGGTCTAGGTGGAAGTGGTCGTAGTAGTACTCGGCGATGACATTGTCAGTGGTGAGTTCAACACCCATGCAGTATCCGTAGAGGAGGACGAAGATCCATGTCCGGTAGTTGGTGACGGCGCCCCAAAGGACCTTGGAGAACTTGTCCTTGGCCATGTCTCCCTTCTTCTGGAGGCTCGCCAGATTCCCGTCAGGAAGATCTTGCCCCATGGTGAGCACCAGCAAGCCCATCACGATGTGCATCATTCCTGGCACGAAGTAGGCGATACGCCATGCTACGAAGGGCGTGGCACCACACTTCTGGATTGCGTGGAAGACGAGCGGCATGATGAGCTGCGTGGCGCCGCCACCCATGTTGCCCCAACCTGCAGCCAGTCCGTTGACTGTGCCGATGATCTTGCTATTGAACATCGTGCTCATCCAATATTGGCATGACACGAAGGTGGCGAGGGAGAAGCCTATGAGGAAGCGGACGGCGATATACCCCGAGGCATCATCGATGACGGACATGCAGAAGACGGTGGGTGCCGAGAGCATGACCAGGAAGGCGCAGCCGTACCGCGGTCCAAGGAGATCGCAGACAGCGCCCATGGCCAGCCTGGAGAAGATGGACCCGGACACAGACGCGACACCAGCATTGCCAATGTCTGCCTTGGCAAGGTTGAGGTTGTCACGGATGATGGGCACCAGCGGCGCCGCGGCGAAGGTGGAGACGAAGCAGGTGAAGAAGGATATCCACGAGAGGTGGAAGGTCCGCATGTGAGGGTTGGCGAAGGAGAAGAGCCGGAAGGACTTGGCCTTGTGCTCGGAGTCCACCGGCAGCGTGAACTTGCTCGCCGCTGCGTCGGCATGAGAGCCGGCCTGCACCTCCATCTTTCTTGAGCTAGCCTAGTTGCACTCACAACTAAGAGCAGCTACTGTGGCTGCTGCTGTTGAGCTTTGCCTGGAATGTAATGGCGATGGGGTTTGTGCTTTGGATCTTGCATCCGCGAGGTATTTATAGGCAGATGCGCGTGCATACATTTGCATTTGCAGGCAGCAGAGAGTTGACATTGGGATGATTGAACGTCTCTCATCTCTTAACCGGCTGTAAGTGCAATTAGCATTGTCTAACAAGGAAAGAATGTGTATTATTGCACCTGACGGAATCATGGGATTAAACAAGGCACGTACAGCAGGGTCGAGAGGGATGGAAAATGAGCACAGGACGGCTAAGTAATCTCGTCGCCGCGCGCATCTCCGCGCCCTCACCCCGTGGGATGGACCAAGGATCAGAATATGCACTGCACGTCACAAGATGCGTGTACCCCTAAAACCAGTCACAAGATGCGTGTCCAGAATCGAGTTTCTACACGAAGAAAACTAGTAGTTCTCCGGCCTCTGTGTCGAAGAAAATATATACAATCATGATGTAAGAACAAAATGTGTGTATCAATTGATGCAGAGGCCGGCGGTTATCCTGTTTTCCAAAAAAAAAAAAATGTAATAACAAACATGTGGCTAGCAACATAAAACGTGTAGAAATATTACTTAGCGGCACAAGGAACCAATCTCAACTACGGCTTCAAAGAAAAGATTCCACATATGAAGCTTTCTAATAGTACGTCATGAAATATCCAAATATTTGGCTAGCAACATGATAAAATGTGTAAAAAGATGACAGTTTGCCTTGTGGGAGCCAAACAGGAGTACTGTGCAATCTTCAAAGCCCAGCAGGCCGACAGGTTGTTAATTTGTTACTGAAATGAGGGCATGGCTGCAACGGTTTCAGTTTGTTGCTTGCAACTTTTGCAGCGATCCAACGGCCACCCAGCCTCGACTACCGACGATGGCGTGTGCGCGTTGCACACGCACATACACACAGTCGATGCTCTGACTTTGCAAGCTGGCTGTTCCGGCCCGGAAAGCATATGTCAAACCTGACTTGACAGTGACAGCATGAAAGGGGACAAGTAATGACCTCGTGTATCTTTAGTTAATTCTTGCCTTCGCAGACTAAGTCACGCTTATGTACGATGCTAATCAGTTTCAAGCTACTCAAAAACAAGTGTTGCGTCAGCAATCCTGCGTACGCTGATTACAAATTAGTCTCGAGATGCGGCACAAATTAGCCATTTCACTCTTGGTATCCTGCGGCGATCTACATGGTGTGTAGGGGCGTCTACGCAATGTACATACATCATGATGTTCTTGACTCTTAAGGTGTAGTTTCTTCGATCATGCTGGAGATCAAGCCTTCTGTGTATGTGGGTCCTCTTCGTTTTGAATGTGATGTCTTGAGAGATAGTGATGTCCTCTCCAAGGTGGATCCCTTGGTTTAGCGTTCATTTATTAGCTTTAGTTCATCCTTGCCTGCTTTGTATGGTTTTGGCTTATTTGCACATCACTACATATAGTTGGTTCTATTGAAGCTAGCCACATGCATTTTGATAATCATCTTTAGTTTTATATTGTAGGTTGATTTGTCAGCTTAATGCATTTGACATAATTGAAACTAAACTTCGAAGTTATTTGTATGGATCGATGCACATATGGGGGTGGGGGGGGGGGGGGGGGGGGGTGTTCATTTTTCCTTGAACTAAAAAATGGCTCAAGATATCCTAGCAATAGGGAGTTAGTGAGCCTAACTCACTTGGGTGAGAAAGCATATTTGCAGTCATGGTAACAGAGTTCGCTTAATTTTGGACTTAGGTTCCTATTTATCACAGTATCAGGCCTCCCCTATAGTTTCTTGTGTTGCAAATGTTTTATGATTTCACATTATAGACATCTTCAAGAATTAACAGTTTTCTTTTTCCCATATAATATTTCTTAGGTTTTCCATTATCTACTAATTAAAATTATGTATAGCATTATTGGTTAGATGTTTTCTTTTGTTTGTGCAACTTCAATTTCATAAATAATACGGAAATATATCCAAGAGCATTAACACATGTATATGGAGAGAATGAGTGACATAGTATGTCTGTCCCTTTGAACTTATCAGGGTCGTCGAAGTTCATTCATGTGTATGTTATATCTATAACTGAGACAATGGCAATATATATTGAGTCACTTTTCAACAATAACAAATAGATATATCAGAACTGATTGCTACTATCCAAGTACAAAACCGTGCAAAGAGTTGACTCTGAATGGTTAGCTAGGTGGCTGCATTTCTTTTCCAAATACTTATTCTATTCACATGCAATATTATATATCATGGTTGTTGTTCTTGCTGCATCATCGTAATCTAATAAGCTAGTAGTTTGTAACCAGGTTGGTGAAATTAAATGATGTCCATTAGGTGGGTATTATTGAATGCAGTGTGCATGCTGATTATGTGATAGCAGGAGAGTAGACTAGCATTAGGGCTTGTTGAAAGGGTGATTTGGCTTTTCAAGGGAGACAGGGATGTATTCTTGAATACAATTTATACTTTTAGTTACTCATTTTTATATAGAAGAGGCGAATAAAGAGTGTTACGTGCCAGGAAGCAGGACAATACAATTGTCATGCCTACTTTTTTTTCAAGGAAAAGATTTGTCCTTGCTACCAACCACAACAACCTGATCTTTGTTCGCCAGACATTTCAAAAGCTGAGTCAAAAATTAAAGGGCCTACACAACCAGGCACTCCCTTTATTCTTGTTTATAAGGTGCACACACAATTCGAGGTTTAACGTTGATCATAAATTAGACCAATAACATAGAGTCACATGACACCAAAATCATACCATTAAAAACTTCTTCAGAATTCAAGTTTAGTGATGTAATTTTGTGGCACATAACCTACATTCATTGGTCAAACATGATTCTTGAAATGTGTGTGCGCTTTTGGAATGGAAGGAGTACTTAGCTACTATATGGCCAGGTGGAACATGTGCCCCCCCCCCCCCCCCCCCTCTTGTTGTAATTCTTGATGAATTATTAGTCACAAAACTTCAATATTAAATACATAACAGTACTTAATATCAGGATGTGTAATTTGGTAAATATTAAACTCAACCAACCATCCTAGTTTTTATTTTCGTTTACAAAGAAAAAGCACCTCGCGTATGCACGGGGTAATTATGAAAAACATTTAGCAATATCTATTACACTGAACAAATATCCATGTGACTGAACATGATTACGACTCATATATATTTATTACGTATGGGAAATCTTAACCGGCGTCTGTTTCCCCAAGGACGTTTTTGACAGCGACCCCAACCCCCCCCCCCCCCCCCCCCCCCCCCCCGAACCACATGATCTTCATCTGATGGATGGCAGTTTTCGTAAAATAATTTCCAAAAAGGACCAATAAAACCATGAAAGGAAGGAACTGCCATGGCAGTTTCTAAAAACTGCCACCCCTGCCTCCCCTAAACGCAGTAAAAACTGCCACCTCCACCCCGTTTGCCTGCCATGCCGGCCCTGGCGAACGGTCGCCAGTTATGCGCGTCCTTATGTATTCGTATTCAACACTCGTATGTGGGCTATTTATGTAAGTTCATTCCCCTGATCTAGCAAAAAGCTAGATATAAGAGAATATATACATGGTAAAGTCCATTATACATCTGCCCATGTCCAACCCCAGCTGTTTTCGGTTGCCCCCTTTGTTTGACTTTATTAAAAAAAAATGCGCTGGGACCTGAATGTTATAATGAAATATCGTTGCCGGTGGTGATAAGCAATTCAACGTGGGTTGATCAGCTTCAAGAAGTACCTGACTTGTTTAATCAAGGATCAAGCTGTGTAGCTGTGACAAGAAATTACTTATTGATTGATTGTTGCTACTTTATGGTGATACTTGTTAAGTTGACCCTATTTTATAAACATAAATTGACTCCAATTATAAATCTTTATTGAATCACACCGCTCTTCCACCCTAATTCTGAATATAAATTTTTAATGTAATACAAATGTGTCAATCAGTGGACTTCTACATAAAGAAAACTCAAAATGTTGCCTCTGCTGAATCGAGCAAACTATGCAGGTATTGCCCTTCCGGAGTGGCCTCCGGCCCCCTTCTTAGCTTAAACCTAACTTGTCGACGAATTCAACATATTGTCCGCACATTTCAACATTTAAGTTTACTTCGACCAATAAACCTTCAATATATATCTGACATGATTGAATTTGCTCTCAGATATAAACCCATCTCCGCAAGTGATAAGGGATAGTAGTTATGCTCTTTACTCAACATGGATGACAACCTAGTCTTTACACTAGGGCAGCGAGCTAAGAGGTTCTTGTTTATGGAGATGGTTTCTACTTTTGATGGCAATACATTTTCAACGGTTCGTTCTTGAGATTTTTAATGTACTCATCTGGTTGTGTGCATCTCAATGCAGAGGTCGGAAACTTGATTTTTTTTTTTTTTTGTATTCAGAACTAAATACTTTTGTGAAGAACTAATAAAATGCGTGCTACTGACAGATTTGATTTGACTCCCATTCGAACATATATACACGCTACTAGCTTGCTATCCGTTTCCTTGCAAAAAAAAAAAAAAAAAGAAGCTTGCTATCCGTTTGGAGCTGACAAGATAAGTTCCGTGGACCAATGGATATGCACATGATCGGCTGACACGGAACTTTTATTTTTTTGATAAGGCCTCCAACGACAGGAGGCAGTACATATGTACGGAACATGGCGACGTCAACCAGTTGATACTAATAAAAAGGAAAATAAAGGCTACATAATAATAATATGGATGGGCTACAAAAACTGAGCTAATCTTCCCCATCTCCACAAATCAAATTTGGTCAATCGTAACAAAATCACAATCGTATGAAAAGTGCATATGAATAAAAATAATAATATAGTGTCTATAAATGTAAAATAAACAATATATCTATGAAGTAATTATCGGTTAAATTGTATATTAAGACAGTCAAACTACGCTTTATGTTTTAGAGGTTTCCATCTCATATTTTAGGGGTTCCATCTCGCACACAACGACTCCCACTCCCTTCCCACAATTGAAATCCCTCTGCCTCCCCTGGCGTAGCAGCTGCCACCTTCCTCACATTTCCCCGATTTTGGCTCCCTTTTACTCCATGCGCTCCAATCCCTATCACTCCACCTCATTTACGCTCTCGTCTTCACCGGGATTGTAGCATATCGCCCCTTGCCTCTGCATCATCGCTGGCTCTAGCTTGCCCCTAGCGAATGCCGAATAGGAAGAAGATAGTTTTTAAAGAATATCGAGTGCGAACGAGCTACAAAACAGTCAACCCACTTCTAAAAAATTCACTAAAAATATTGTTTTACAGGCCATTAGAATCACTTGGCTGGCATGGCTACCACAATTCGGTCATATCAATTCAAACCGTTTAAAGAAGTCTCATGATCTCACTAGTAGAAAACAGGGCAATAGTCCCGGTTCCTAAGGGCCTTTAGTCCCGGTTCTGCAACCGGGACTAAAGGCCCCCACTTTTAGTCCCGGTTGTGTTACGAACCGGGACTAAAGGAGCTCCACGTGGCTGCTGTGGGGCGTCCAGGCTGGAGGACCTTTAGTCCCGGTTGGTAACACCGACCGGGACTAAAGGGTCTCCACGTGGCCGCTGCGCAGCGCTCAGGCAGGAGGACCTTTAGTCTCGGTTGGTAACACCAACCGGTGTTACCAACCGGGACTAAAAGGCCGCCACGCGTCAGCCCCTGCCAAGCGCTGTTTTTTTTTTGAAAGGAGGGGTTTAGGGTTTAGGGGTTTAGGGGTTTTGGAGGGTTTAGGGGTTTCATATTGTGTTTCCCCTTTTCTTTTTGTGTTTACCATTCAATTCTTTTACATTTAGGGTTTTCATTTTTATTTTACGTTTTCCATTCAACTCGACGCTAGCTACTACATATAGCAATGAAGGAACCATTACACGAATCGTCATGAATATAGAGAGAAGTGACCTTTCTTTCTCCGTGCTTGGTCGAACAACAAGTTTTCGTATATCTATTCGACGCTAGTACGTATAGTACACGTTCATGCATATATACAATGTAACATCTCTTACGATCCCTAATATCTAATTACCAACATTCACATCCAATTCTCGATGGTATATTCCGGTTTTAGCTATGATCTCTTCAAGGAAGAATCCCGCCAATTCCTCTTGAATTGCTCGTATGCGAGCCTTTGGTACGAGTTCGTCCCGCATCCGTTGGATCTAATTTAAAGAAGGGGGTCAATATATATGAATGAAACTCAACACAATTGATGGTAATAAAATAAAATTGTGAATATTGTTTACGTACTTCAAGTTGTTGTATATTTTTGCCAGTCTCACTGGTCGTCATGCGAATGAACTCGCAAACGATGTATCCACATAAATTAGTCCCCCTTTCCTGCCTCAAGCACTTTACGAGAGTAGAGTTCAATCAAAATAATAATCAAGCATGATAATGGTATTGAAATTAACTAGAATCAAAGAGATGCGCGGACCTAGCTAGTACTACTTACAGTGAGTTGTCGAAATTGCAGCTCCTCTTTCCATTCACCCCTAGCCTTCTTGGTGAACCGTTTCCAAACCCTGCCCGGCAAAGAAAATAAATAAAGGAGTTATTAATTACTTGATATTAGGAAATGAACGAAAGTTGTCGATATAGTGCGATAATGATTGAAATTACCTCTGGAGCATATCACGCAGGTCCGCCCACATCTCAGGGTCTTTACGTAGCGAGTCAATGACAAGTACGCTTCCTGAGTCAACCCGAATGACTAGCAGAATAAAGTGGAACTTGCGCACGCAGCATAGCTCATCAATTACACTTAACATCGAGTAAGCGAAACAGAATGATGTGTACAAGACAGTATAACACTCACTGGAAGTTGTAAGGAAATAGTATTTCCCTTTTGGTTTGTTGTTGAATTAACGCCCTTAGCAAGATCTTCTCTGTATCCTTGACGTTCCATTTTACCGTACCTTCATTAATAGTATTTGGGTTAATGAACCCAATGTCATAGATTCGTCCTCTTTTGCATTCGAGGATCTTCTTTCTGCATAATATATATAGTGAGGATAATTATACATGCAATGAACGAGCTGAGCTAGAGACTTAATTACAGAAATGATACTTACAAACAATAGCAACTGGCGATAGATATGTCGATGGCGTCTTGATTGTATAACTGAAATAATTCTTCAAATTCAATGAAAATCTGCTCGTCTCCATTGAAGTAATGCTCATCTTTAATTCCCGCAATGATATAGTTGCTCCCTTGCTTTGAGGCTTCCAAGTACCAGTCATGCAATCTTCGCATCATCATTGGTAGATGCGGGAGCTCCTCAGGTCTGACGAGAGGCTTTCCGGGCTCGAATTTAAAGGCTAACTCAGCCATTTCGAACTGTACCTCATCGCCTAAGTAATCAGCAAGAGTGAAACCAGGATCAGCGGCCGCTACCCCCGGATCATTAGCGATATCGGTAAACACCTTGAGCGGGGGGCATGATTGATTTTTCTGTTCGCCGAGCTGGGGAATTGTTTTCCCCCTTGCACTACTGCTACTTCCCGACCGCTGCTGTGGATCTCTATATGACTTTACAATAGAGCGGTCATAGTTTGATAGCAGCGGAGGCGGCGGTGGTTTTGTAAGGTTTTCCAGCAAGCGCCTCGCTTTTACCGGATCTATTTTCTCCTTTGGATCGGGCCGTTTCGGTGCAAGCTGGCGTTTCACGTCGGCAGCCACGGTCTCCTTGGTTTCCTCCTCAGTCATGTCGTATGGTAACTTGGCAGGAGCCTTCTGGACGCTACCTGCTCTGGATTTCTTTGCTCTTGTACTACTAGCCGCCGGACCGGCGGCGGATCTCTTCCGCCGGTGCTGATCAGGCGGCGGAGGAGGCGGAGTCAGCTGACGCGGCGGATTCTGCTGAGGGGCCTCCTCCAGCGGAGTCCGCTGACGCGGCGGAGACAGCTGAGGCGACGGAGTGTGCTGACGCGGCGGAGACGGCTGAGGCAGCAGAGATAGAGATGGACTGTGAGGAGTCTGCTGAGGGGCCTCCTCCGGCTGAGTCTGCTGACGCGGCGTCCAGTATGGAAGCACGATGTGTTCCTTTCTCCATAGAATGGTAGTCCTTATGGCATCTCCTAGATGAGTCTCCCCTTCACTTGTAGGGTACTCAAGCTCCAGCTGCTCAAATCCGTTGGTAACTTCATCCACCCCGACAACAGCATAGCCATCTGGAATCGGAGAGCAATGGTAAGTTCCATCAGGTACACAAGGTAAGGCATAGCCGACGGCCACCTTCACGGTTATGTTCATGCATTTCGCATGTAGATCACAATGTTCCCTCTGCGTGATATCATCCACGGGGCAGCGATCAGGAGCCGTGATATCATCTATGGGCGGCCGATCGAGCAAACTGGAAGCCACGCTGCTTTTCCGCTGAGATGGTGGGGTAGCTCCGTGGGAAGTATCGAATGAAGAATCTTCGTGCCGCTGAGATGATGGGCCGGTAGCTCGCTGGCTGTTAAGTGCCTCTATCAACGCTAATCTTTCTTCTACCTTCCGCAGCCGGTCTGCATCCTCTTTCATCTTTCTCCCTCGGCTTCTGTAAGTGTCTCTGCTGTCGGGAAACCCATCCTTCCAAGGAACGGAGCCTAATGTGCCTCGTGTTCGTCCAGGGTGTTCAGGATTCCCGAGGGCGCGTGACAGCTCGTCCTTGTCTCTGTCGGGATGGAACTTCCCTTCCTGCACGGCCTGGATTGCATCTTGAATGTTTTTGACGGGTGTTACAAGTTGAGCTTTCGTATAAACACACTTCCCTGTTTCTGGGTGCAAAGTTCCCCCATGCCCGAAGAACCAAGTCCTTGCCCGTTCGGGCCAGTCCAATGTCTCTGGATGGATCCCTTTATCAAGTAGGTCGTTCTCAGCTTTCTCCCACTTAGGCCGGGCAGCCTTGTAGCCACCTGACCCCGTAACATGGTGATATTCCTTCTTTGCAGCATTTTCCTTATTTATCGGTGACCTTTTCTTACCTTTCTCCGATGTCTTGTACGCCACAAATGCGGGCCAGTGATCTTTCATCTTCTCATATTGACCGGTGAATGTTGGAGTCTTCTCTTTCAGGACAAACTTTTCGTGCAATCTTTTCTTCCAGTTCTTGAATTGTTCGGCCATCTTCTTAAGAGCCCACGCCTTGACTTTTCGCTCTACACCATTGCTATTTGGATCCACCTCTGGCGGTAGGCTGAAATTTTTCATGAGCGTATTCCAAAGCTCATCTTTGGATCTATCGTCGACATAAGAAACTCCATCGTCCGCCTTTGGCTTATTCCATTCTTGAATGCTGATCGGGATGCTGTCCCTAACAACAACTCCGCACTGACTTATAAATCGGTCTGCGGTCCGCTTGGGAGCAGTCGGTTTGCCATCTGCAACGATTTCTTCGATCGTGAACCTTTCATTCTCGCCCAACCTTTTCTTCGGGCCTCGTCTCTTTACAGAAGGTTGGCTCGATCCGGATGGCTAAAAGAAGAAAGAAGCGTTAATATATGTACATACAAATCAATTAATGCATCTAGTCAGCAGGCTTAATTAATATACCTCGCCGGACTTTGCAACAGTTAAGGCTCCAACACCGCCGGAGCCGTCATCTTCTCCCTCCATTCGATCACCGGAGCCGTCATCCTCTCTTCCCTCACCATCGGAGTCGTTGAGAAACTGGAGGTGCTATCATCACCTCCGTCGCAGATTATATCCCCCAACATCTCTTATTGTTCTAAGTCTCTGTCGTGTTCCATAATTTCTGCAAATATAACAACATGGCAATATACAACCATGAGAGATAAGCTATTTTTCAGACTTAATGAAATCTGGGAATGCAAAACAGTAACATTATGATGACAACTTGAGAGCAAGATTGAGTCATGCTACAACAACTTTACATGGCAACCAAGGGCATGGCATCAAAATACACATTACATAGACCAAATCACAAGAAGGAATCTTATGCATATGAGCAATGGATTAGTGGCAAACATCATGCAAAGTTGACAAGTTTTATAACAGTCAGTTACACATATAGAATAATCCAGTTAATGCAACAATAATATCACATAATATCACTAAACATCTCGCCCAATCAAACTGGACGTCGACTCCCGGTTCCTGAGCCGCGGGCGGTGAACACCCAAAGAGAAGGAACCATCACAGGATCATAGCTCGGGTGAGATCCCTGAAGAAACTGCCAGGTATTGGAGAAGCTGTCGTCCAACGCAACCATGTAGCGACAGACGTGCTCGTCCTCCTCCCTGACATGGCGACGTACCACCCTCTCGGGGGCCGGCTCCCTCTGCACCGATAGTGGCCCACGCGACCGCCACCAAAGAAGCTCCGGGTCGACGACGAGACCCCGATTCCTCACCAAGCTGCGCGCCCCGGAAGGTAGCACCTCCCAGTGCCAGCCCGGCGGAGCCCAGTCCCGGACATGGCACCTCTCAAACTGGTTGTCGCCGCCGAGTCGACGACGAGGATGCGGGCCGGGCATCGTCGCCGAGAACAAATTCCTATGAAAACAAATCAGGTCTATTTCTCGTTCATTGTGAGACGTTGCTCCGGCTCGCCTTTATTTCATTGTTTGCATCAGATTTCTTTAATTTTAACCCCTAGATGAGGATGATACCGTAGAGGAGGATGATAGTCGAGCTCACCCCTAGATGACCGTAGAGGAGGTAGTGGATGGCAATGGCAACGGGACCGACGGTGCTCCTAGAGGTGAAAAGATCGATCCCTGCACATCAAAAGCACCGGCACAACCAACATAAGCATTCGTGGAAAATTTAAACAGAAACAAAGATGAACAAGTATAAAGAAAGGATGCATCAATCTTCTTCATATAATTATTTTTGGAGGATCAAAAAAAAAATTATTTAGAAAAGTTTTGGAATAAATAAAATTATTCTATGAAAATGGCCATTTCACTGCTTTCAAGCAGTTCTAAATTCTTCCAATAATTTTTCTGTCACCTCTAAATTATCCCTCAAGTCATTCTCACCTTCTAAGACAGTGTCCAATACTTTTCCATTCCACAAAAATATTTATCTTATATTAAATAAATTCCCAAGTTGGAATTTATATTTATCCTAGTTTCTTTGATTTACAAAGGAACCATATTTTCTATAATTCTTCTGCACCCACAAAAATTATCCTAGCAACTAGGCAGTACCCACAACCCATTTCACCAAAAACTTTGAGTTCCACAGTTCAAAATTTTCAAATTCCATCCAGTTCAAATTTGGTCTAGATTCAAACTCCATGACCAAAACCTATTTTTAATTGCTCCAAAAATTCTGAAACTTTGCCAGACCCTCTTATATGCTTCAACACCTCACCACAAAAATTCCCAAGAATTCCTAAAATCCCTAGGACCCTCTGGCATTTCATCATACATGTGGTGTGCACACTGTTCACCCTATCGAAAAATTCAGAAATGCAGAAGATTCAGAGAGCGCGGGCGGCGTCGGCGTCGGGGCGGGCGGCGGTGTCGGGGCGTGGGGGGGAAGGAGGAGGAGGGGAACGGCGCGACGGCTCACAGTGTGTTGCAGGGGAGCGGGGGACGGCGTCGGGGCAGGGCTCGAAGACGGCGGCGTCGGGGCACGGCTCGGCGACGGCGGCGTCGGGGCAGGGCTTGGCGACGGCGACGTCGGGGCAGGGCGCGGCGTGGGCGTCGGCGAGGGGGGGATGGCTCGGAGGCGACGGCGATCTCCGACGCAGCAGCCTGGCGGCGTCGTGCTGTGGTTCGGCGTCGGGGGAGAGAATGGGAGAAAATTTCTTAAGTGCTGATTATATACCCAACCCTTTAGTCTTGGTTGGTGGCTCCAACCGGGAATAAAGGCCCCCCTTTAGTCCCGGTCCGAGCCACCAACCGGGACTAAAGGTGAACTTCACCAGTCCAAAGGGCGCGAAGTGAAATTCACCTTTAGTCCCGGTTGGTGGCTCGGACCGGGACTAAAGGGGGGCCTTTAGTCCCGGTTGGAGCCACCAACCGGGACTAAAGGGTTGGTCCTGGCACAGCCGAGGGGCGGTGGGAGTTTAGTCCCACCTCGCCAAGCGAGAGGCGCTCGCAGCGGTTTATAAGCCCGCCTGCGGCTACCGTTGCAAGTTCCTCTCAAACCACAGACAGCTCATCGTCTGACCTGTCCCCTCTCTGCCCTGTGGGTCCTACTGACAGCAGAAATTCGTGCCCCACGGGCCTGCATCCTGGCCCATATATAGTTGGGTTTCTAGTCGTATGCAGGCCGTGGTGTGTGAATTCTCCTGCTAGTAGGCGGGCATTTTTATTTTTTTTATTTTTTTTATTTTTTGCATATGTTATGTCAATTTTTTGACCTTCTTCAAATCACATCCTAATTTTTATACATACTCACTTATGTGTAATACGCATGATTATCAAATAATTTCAACAAAATATATGAAATTCTAAAAAATGTAAAACTTTCATATTCTTTCTGTGTTAATGAAAGAGATCATGCCTATTTTTTGTTTTAATTCTAAAGTTTTCTTTTAAACAAATGCATACATGCCTAGTTTTCATTTAATTCTTTTTGCTATTAAAGTTTTTAACAAAAAATACTTTATGAAAATTTTAGTTGCGTAAATTTTATATAATTTTAAGTTAATATTATTTTGATCATAACTAGAGTTTTATAAAAGCTTTTTAGTTGATATTTTTTGCTATTGAAGAATATTATAGTTTTGTTTTACTTGATCATAACTAGAATTTTATATAACTTTATTTCATGATATAGAAGTTTTCTTTTAAACAGATGCGTACATGCCTAGTTTTCATTTAATTCTTTTTGCTATTAAAGTTTTTAACAAAAAATACTTTATGAAAATTTTAGTTGCATAAATTTTATATAATTTTAAGTTAATATTATTTTGATCATAACTAGAGTTTTATAAAAGCTTTTTAGTTGATTTTTTTTGCTATTGAAGAATATTATAGTTTTGTTTTAGTTGATCATAACTAGAATTTTATATAACTTTATTTCATGATATAGATTTTCATCAGATAGTGACAAAATAGCTAGTTCTATCAAGTTATTTTCATATGTACCATTGCCGCAACATATTCACCATAAATTCCGATACTTTCTGTTAACCTAATTTATTTTGATGCATAGACACATAGTGATTCAAAAAAAGCCGACACCAATGTTCCCTATGTGAAGGAGATAGACCCTTACTATGAATCTTCTAGAAGATTCATAGTATTTTCTGTTAACCTAATAATGTTATATTTTCTTTATGTCATACAACGTTTCTCTCTTATCATCTCCGATCAGAGAAACCACATAGTACCTCCAACTTTTTGTCATACAATGTTTCTCTCTTATCATCTCCGATGCTTCTGCTGTATTCATCTATGTCAAGACGTTTAAGCCATGTCTATACTAAGCTTGCAAAACATGGGACTGAAAGGATAGGAATAATTGAAATTTCATAACTTAATAAATAATTATTCTAAAATCATGTTTCAAATGCCAAAATGCTCTAGCTAGCTCTTACAAAGATTCCCTCCGGTTTGTCCGAAGTGGCACTTTCCAGCTATAAGTCCGGAAACTCACACTAGAGAGAAAGTGATGGCGTCATTCGGTCACATCCCAGAGTGGGATCTTTTGGGGTATAAAACTATTTCTTCGCGTGTGTCCCTTGCTTATTGCGCCGTAACCATGGATAATCTTCATCATTTAACAGGATGCTTGGGTCAGTCTTCACTGTGAAGGGAGGAATTTCATGAAACTTTTCATAATCTTCTGACATGTCTGTCTTGTCCTCCACTCCCACGATGTTTCTTTTCCCTGAAAGAACTATGTGGCGCTTTGGCTCATCGTATGATGTATTCGCTTCCTTATCTTTTCTTTTTCTTGGTTTGGTAGACATGTCCTTCACATAGAAAACCTGTGCCACATCATTGGCTAGGACGAATGGTTCGTCTGTGTACCCAAGATTGTTGAGATCCACTGTTGTCATTCCGTACTGCGGGTCTACCTGTACCCCGCCTCCTGTCAGATTGACCCATTTGCACCAAAACAAAGGGACCTTAAAATCACCTCCATAGTCAAGTTCCCATATCTCCTCTATGTAACCATAATATGTGTCCTTTGCCCTAGTGGTGTTTGCTGCATCAAAGCGGACACCACTATTTTGGTTGGTGCTCTTTTTATCTTGGGCGATCGTGTAAAATGTATTCCCATTTATCTCGTACCCTTGGAAAGTCAATACAGTCAAAGATGGTGTCCTGGCCAACAAGTACAGCTCATCTCCAACAGTGGTGTTACCCATGAGATGTGTTTGCAACCAACCGTTGAAAGTCCCCATGTGTTCACGTGTAATCCAGTCGTCAGACTGCTCCGGGTGTTTGGAGCGTAGAATATTCTTGTGTTCATTGATATACGGGGCCACCAAGGTAGAATTTTGTAGAACTGTGTAGTGTGCTTGCGCCCAAGAATGTCCGTCCCTACATATTATTGCTTTCGGTCCTAGCGTGCCTTTTCCACCCAGTCTCCCCTCATGCCGCGATTCAGGAACACCAATCGGCTTAAGGTCAGGAATAAAGTCAACACAAAACTCAATGACCTCCTCTGTTTCGTGGCCCTTGGAGATGTTTCCTTCTGGCCTAGCACGGTTATGAACATATTTCTTTAAGACTCCCATGAACCTCTCAAAGGGGAACATATTGTGTAGAAATACAGGACCCAGAATTGCAATCTCGTCTACTAGGTGAACTAGGACGTGCGTCATAATATTGAAGAAGGATGGTGGGAACACCAACTCGAAACTGACAAGACATTGGACCAAATCATTCTGTAACCTTGGTAGGATTTCTGGATCGATTACCTTCTGAGAAATTGCATTGAGGAATGCACATAGCTTCACAATGGCTAATCGAACATTTTCTGGTAGAAGTCCCCTCAATGCAATCGGAAGCAATAGCGTCATAATCATGTGGCAGTCATGAGACTTTAGGTTCTGGAATTTTTTCTCTGCCATATTTATTATTCCCTTTATATTTGACGAGAAGCCAGACGGGACCTTGATACTGAGCAGGCATTCAAAAAAGATTTCCTTCTCTGCTTTGGTAAGAGCGTAGCTGGCAGGACCTTGATACTGCTTTGGATGCATGCCGTCTTTTTCGTTCATACGTTGCTGGTCCTCCCGTGCCTCCGGTGTATCTTTTGTTTCCCATACACGCCCAAGAAGCCTAGCAGGTTCACGCAAAGATTCTTCATCACGTGCATCACGCCGATTGCAGAGCGGACCTCTAGGACTTTCCAATAGGGTAGGTCCCAAAATATAGATTTCTTCTTCCACATGGGTGTGTGTCCGTCAGCGTCATTCGGAACAGATTGTCCGCCAGGACCCTTTCCAAAGATTGCTTTTAAATCCTTGACCATATCAAATATATCATCACCAGTACGGGGGACAGGCTTCTTCCAGTGATCTGCCTCACCTTTGAAATGCTTGCCTTTCTTTCTTAAGGCATGCTTGGTCGGAAGAAATCGACGATGTCCCAGGTACACATTCTTCTTACATTTGTCCAAATATATACTTTCAGTCTCATCTAAACAGTGCGTGCATGCGTTGTATCCCTTGTTTGTCTGTCCTGAAAGGTTACTAAGAGCAGGCCAATCATTGATGGTTACAAACAACAACGATCGTAGGTCAAATTCCTCCTGTTTGTGCTCATCCCACACACATACACCTTTTATATTCCACAGCTGTAAAAGTTCTTCAACTAATGGCCTTTGGTACACATCAATGTCGTTGCCGGGTTCCTTAGGGCCTTGGATGAGCACTGACATCATAATGAACTTCCACTTCATGCACAACCAAGGAGGAAGGTTATAGATACATAGAGTCACAGGCCAGGTGCTATGATTGCTGCTTTGCTCCCCAAAAGGATTAATGCCATCTGCACTTATACCAAACCATAAGTTCCTTGCGTCACCTGCAAACTCCGGTCACTTTCTCTCGATTTTTCTCCACTGCGACCCATCAGCGGGTGCTCTCAACATCCCGTCTTTCTTATGGTCTTCTTTGTGCCATCGCAACAACTTGGCATGCTCTTTGTTTCTGAACAGACGTTTCAACCGTGGTATTATAGGAGCATACCACATCACCTTGGCAGAAACCCTCTTCCTGGGGCGCACGCCCTCAACATCACCAGGGTCATCTCGTCTGATCTTATACCGCAATGCACCGCATACCGGGCATGCATTCAAATTATCGTACTCCTCACCGCGGTAGAGGATGGAGTCATTAGGGCATGCATGTAACTTCTGCACCTCTAATCCTAGAGGGCAGAGAACCTTCTTTGCCTCATACGTACTGTCAGGCAATTCATTATCCTTTGGAAGCTTTTTCTTCAATATTTTCAGTAGCTTCCCAAATCCCTTGTCGGATAAACCATTCTCTGCCTTCCATTGCAGCAATTCCAGTGTGGTACCGAGCTTTGTGTTGCCATCTTCGCAATTTGCCTAACATGCGATCGAACTTCAACTTCTCCCTTTCACTTTCGCATTCTCTCTGTGCATCAACAATGACCCGGCGAAGATCATCAGTGGACACATCTGGTGCCTCTTGATCTTCAGCTTCCCCCGTTGCAGTATCACCGTATTCAGCGAACATAGGATAGTTGTCATCATCCTCTTCTTCTTCATTGTCTTCCATCATAACCCCTCTTTCTCCGTGCTTGGTCCAACAATTATAGTGGGGCATGAAACCCTTCTTAAGCAGGTGGAAGTGAAGGGTTTTCGAGGAAGAGTAATGCTTCGTATTCTCACAGACAACACATGGACAGTACATAAAACCATTCTGCTTGTTTGCCTCAGCCACATCGATAAAATTATGCAGGCCCGTAATGTACTCGGAAGTGCGTCGGTCACCGTACATCCATTGCCGGTTCATCTGCATTATATAATTAAGTATAGCAAAAACCATTACAGAACATCATGAATAGAGAAATGACCAAATTAATACAAGTTCATCATCACATTAAAACCAAAGTACAGTAGTGATCAAATGTTATTACTGCAAAAATAAATACATAAAGTTCATACATAGTTCTCATAAAACAACATACAACTATGTAAAACATTTAAATGCAACAACAAATGCGATCAAAATCGCAACTAAGGTAACAATTGATCCAACAGCATAATGATACCAAGCCTCTTTATCAATGGCATATTTTCTAATCTTTCTAATCTTCAAGCGCATTGCATCCATCTGGATCTTGTGTAGATCGACGACATCGGCAACATGCAACTCCAATTTCATCTTCTATTCTTCAATTCTTTTCAATTTTTCTTTCAAATAATTGTTTTCTTTTTCAACTAAATTTAACCTCTCGACAAGAGGGTCGGTTGGAATTTCCGGTTCACATACCTCCTAGATAAAAATATCTATGTCAAGTTGGTCGGCATAATTGTCATAAACACTAAATGAAACAAATAGTTATAAAAGATAATATATCACATCCGAATCATAGACCGGACGAGAGCCGACGGGGGCGGATACCAAAACCATGGCACTATATAATAACAAACAATAATACAAGTAAGAAAATTATACAAGTAGCTATCTAAATCATACAAGTAAGAATTTTTTCTTTTAAAAAAAAAGATAAGAACAAGAGGCTCACCACGGTGGTGCCGGCGACGAGATCGGCGCGGGCGATCGACGGCGGTGAGGACGGCGACGGGGACGGGACGACATCCTACACATGTGCAAACTAAGAAGGTAATTTGACCTCAAATTGTGCATCTAAATCAAATAAACTCCCACATACACTCCTCCACTAAAACCCACAAATCACTCTACTTCTAAAGCATATGAAATGAGCTAAACTAGCAGTGAGAGATGAAAGGATGAAGTTTCTAACCTTTTTAGAACACTTGGATAGTTGGTGCACCGCCAAACCTAGACAAATCTTGGGGAAAATGGAGCTTGGAGGAAGAACAGAGGAGAAAGCTTAAGTGTGGCTCCGGCATTTCATCGAACACCTCATGTGCATATATAGGCAAAAAACAGAGTAGCCCACACCTCCACCCTTCCACGGCCAAAAAACAGAGGAGATGGGGGGGGGGGGCGTGGATATATATAGACAAAACTTTAGTCCCGGTTTGTGTCTAAAACCGGGACTTATGGCCTACCCTTTAGTCCCGGTTCCAGACACCAACCGGGACTAAAGGGCAGCAACCCCTTTAGTCCCGGTTGGTAGATGGAACCGGGACTAAAGGTCCCAGCCGAACCGGGACTGATGCCTGCCGAGGCCCGGCCGGCGTCCTAGCCTCTCGAACCGGGACTGATGCTCCCATTAGTCCCGGTTCGTAACACGACCAGGACTAATGCTCTGATCTGGCCAGGACCAAAGCCCTGTTTTCTACTAGTGTGAGTTTAGGGTCGAGAAGAGAGACAAACATGCATGAAGACGGTAAAATTGACTTTGTACATATTTACAGTTGGATCACTTGGTCTAGTTTAGGCTTTCGCTGTGACTAGACCTGTTAGCACATCCCGGCCACGCAACTCCAAATATTTAAATTTCCTTGGAGGAAGAACCGAATGTATATGAAAAAAAACCCGAATGTATACGAAAGTACACAAAATTTCAAAATGTTCATGTAATTTCTGACCGAATTTGATAGTACACATCGTTCGATGCATGCTTGCATGGAAGCTAGTGTTTAGCAGAAAGGTACATCCCCATACAACTTATTAATTACGTGTGGAATTGCAGGCGTACATGTGTACAACTTGTATATACGTAGCGGCACTAGTGGAAAAACGGGATTTAGTCTCGGTTGGAAAAGGCCTTTAGTCCCGGGTCACCAACCCGGACAACTAAATCGGGACTAAAGGCCCCCACCCTTTAGTCCCGGTTGGCCACGACCCGGGACTAAAGTCCCTCCACGTGGCCGCGAGCGCTCGCCGGGGGCTGGAGGACCTTTAGTCCCGGTTGGTGACACCAACCGGGACTAAGGCCCCTCCACGTGGCCGCGAGCTAGCGCCGGGGGCTGAAGGACCTGTAGTCCCGGTTGGTGACACCAACCGGGACTAATGATTTTGTGTTGGGGTTTATGGTTTTAGGGTTTAGGGTTTATGGTTTATTTTTCCTTTTCATTTTGTGTTTTCCATTCAATTCTTTTTCATTTCAAACATATTTTACGCTACTACATACTGTACACGTTATGCATATATAATATAATTTCTCATACGACCATACATATATCATATAATTTCTCGTACGACCATACATATATATATACAATTTGGTATATACAATTTCTCCTACAATTTGCAGATCATTACATGCAGGCATTAGGTGCAATGGTATTCTCCGCTTTCAGATATGACCTCCGTAAGCAAAAATCCCTCAATTTCCTCTTGAATTGCTCGTATGCGGTTCTCTGGTAGGAGCTTATCCCGCATCTCGTCAATCTTTAAAGAAGGAGATCAATATGAATATATTAGCTGTGTGTATATATATTACATCATCATAAAAAATTTGTGAATAGTGTTTACGTACCTGAAGTTGTCTTACATCTCTGCGCCATTCAGTCGTAATGCGAATGTTCTCGCAAACGTAGTATGCACATAAATTAGTCCCCTGTTGCTGTCTCATGCACTTTGCGAGAATAGAGTTCAATCAGATAATAATCAAGCATGCTTATGGTATTGAAACTAGAATTAAAGAGATACGCGGACCTAGCTAGTACTACTTAATTATCTTGGTCTGTCGCCATTTTAGCTTCGGTTTCCATTCACCGACAATCTCTTTGATGAACCGTTTCCAAACCCTGCCCGGCAAAGAAAATGAATAAAGGAGTTATTAATTACTTGATATCAAGAAATGAACGAAAGAGGCCGATATTGTGCGATAATGATTGAAATTACCTGTCGAGCATCAAAACCAAGCTGGTGTATTCTCGAGGGTCTTTACCTAGTGAGTCTAGGGTTTCAACAGTTCCAGCGTCAACTCTAATGATTAGCAGGATCCATTGGAACCTGCGCACACGTTTATATAAGCAGGCATGCATAACTCATCAACTACACTTAACATCGAGTAAGCAAAATAGAATTTGTAGTACAAGACAGTAACACTCACTTGAAGTTGTAAGGAAAAAGTATTTCTGTTCTGGTATTTAGTTCCTTCATAAACCTTAGCAAGTTCTCCTCTGAGTCTTTGGCGTGGTTTTGTATCATAATTTCATTAATGATATATGGGTCAACGAACCCAATGTCATAGATTCCATCTCTTTTGCATTCGAGTATCTTCATTCAGCATAATAGCGTACAAAAGAATATAGTGAGGATAATTACAAGCAATGAATGAGCTGAGCTAGAGACTTAAATTACAGAAAGAAATCACTTACAGACAATAGCAACTGAAGATAGATTTGTCGAGTGCGTCTTGATTGTATACCTGAAAAATTTCTGGGAACTCAATCATTATCTCGTTTTCATAAAAGTAATGCTCTTCCTTGACTTTCACAATGAGCATCTCTCGCCCGTTCTTTACTTCTTTCATGTACCACTCATGCAATCTTCGCATTTGTGTTGATAGATGCGGGACCTGCTCAGGTTTGACCAGAGGGTTCCCGGGGACATATTTCCATGCTAATTCAGCCATGGGGACTTCCTCGGTGCCTAGGAGTTGATCAACACTGATACCAAAGTCTTTAGCAGCGCCGGTTACCTTATCGGTAATCACCTTGAGCGGGGGGATCGATTGCATTGCCTGTTCTCTGAGCTGGGGAACTATTTTCCCGCTTTTATTACTACTTGTACGTCTCGACTGCTGCATTTGTTCCTGATATGACTTTCTAATAGAGCGTTCATAGTCTGATGGCCTATTCTGCACATGTGCCGGGGCTCGCTCTAGAAGTTCCAAAAAGTGCTCTACGGTTTTCGCAGGTATTATCTCCTTTGGCGGCGGGGGCGGTTTCGGTGCAAAATGGGACTTCACTTCGGAAGCCACGTCCGCTCTGGTTTCCTCATCAGTCATCTCGTAAACTAACTTCTTTTTGGCAGCAGGCTCGTTGTTGGCTTTCTTCTTTGGTGCTCTCTTCCGCTTTTGGCCCTGCTGCTGGGACATAGGGGTGGAGTCGGCTGACGCGGCGGAGATCGATATGGCGGACTCGCGCTGGGCTCCGTCTCAAGGTGGGGTGGAGTCGGCTGACGCGGTGGACTTAGAGGTGTATTGCTACTCGGAGGAGTCGGTGGCCTTGGCGCCGAGTTTGGAAACACGATGCATTCCTTTCTCCATACAATGACACCACGTATGACTTCTCCCAGTGTCTGCTCCCCTTCACCTCCAGAAATGTCAAGCTCTAGTGAGTTATATCCCGACAAAACTTCATCCACCCCGACACGAGCATAGCCAGCTGGAATCGGATTGCCATGGATGGTTGCTTCAGGTGCATTCGGTAAAGCAAAGCCGACCACCACCTTCATGGATATGTTCTTCATTTTCATGTGTAGCTCACAACTTGTCCTCTCTTTGATATCATCCACGGGGTAGCGAGCCAGCAGTGCATCATCGGCCCGGACCCCCGTGGAACCCACGCTGCTTTTCCGCATAGATGGGACGATACTATCCAATGCTGGATCTGCTTGCTCCTGCCGCGGAGACGCCCTTTGTTGGCTAATTGTGTTGATCTGCTCCTGCTGCCGCATTAACTTGCGTTCCAACTCCGCGTTCTTTGTTTCTACCTTCTGAAGCCGGTCTGCATCCTGCTTCTTTTTTCTCTGACGGCTTCTATAAGTGTCATTCCACTCCGAAAACCCCTGAACCCACGGAACAACGCCTTTGCCTCGTGTTCGTCCTCCGTGTTCAGGATTCCCGAGGGTGCGTGTAAGCTCGTCGTTCTCTCTCTCGGGCTGGAACAACCCCTTTCGAGCATCTTCTATTGCTTGAAGTAAAGCGTCCAAGGCTGTTTTAAAATCTGCCTTTTCAATAATCTCCCCTGTCGTTGGGTCCAACTTTCCCCCATGCGCATAAAACCAATTCCTGGACCTCTCGGGCCAATCCGCTGTTTTTGGAATGACCCCTTCAACAAGCATCTTGGCCTCAGCTGCTTCCCACTTAGGCACGCCTCTCTTGTAGCTACCTGTCCCCAGAACATGGTGATACTCTTTTTTCGCAGCATTTATCTTATTTTTTCTCGACCTTTCCTTAGCTTCATCCGATTCCTTGTACTTCACAAATACGTCCCAGTGATCTTTTATCTTCTCTAGTGCTCCAGTGAATTCTGGAGTCTTCCTTTCTGCCTTGAGGTAGTCGCTGTATAATCTTTTCTTCCAGGTCTAGAATTGTGTGGCCATCTTCTTAAGAGCAAACTGCTTGACTTTCAACCGTTGGCCATTTGTGAAACCCTCTGGTAAGTTGAAATGTGACATGAGCATATCCCAAAGCAAATTTTTCGATCTTTCGTCGACATAACTAACTCCTCGATCTTCCTTTGGCTTATTCCATTCTCGAATGGTGATCGGGATGTTGTCCCTAACAATAACTCCGCATTGATTTATAAATTTACGGGCATTCTGTACAGGAGCAATCGGTTCGCCATCTTCTGCGACTTCATCGATGTTGTACTTTATACCATCGCCCAACTTTTTGGCCCGGCCTCATACCCTTCTAGAAGATTTTCTCGATCCGGAGGGATAAAAGAAGAAAGATTCGTTAATATATATACAAATCAATTAATACATCTAATGATCACCAGAGGCCTAATATATATATACCTCGCCGGACTTTGTTAATTGTCTAACATTTTGTTCGCCATCATTGTTTGTTTGCCCTTCGTCTCTTGGTTCTTCCTCAAGTCCCTCACCGGAGTCGTTCAGAAATTGTGAGCCGTCATCTAGTTCATTCTCTTGGTTTTGGGAGGAGCGTATCATGTCGAAGATGATATCCTCTTCATGGTCTCTGCCACTATCGTCCATAGCTTAACTAATCCAGAAGAAAGATAAAACAATTAGAATGCATTCAATAAGCAAAAACTGAATCATAGTATCGAGAAGAACACCACCGGAGATGCAATCAATACACAACAATGCAACAATATGATGATGTGGATTGTGCTAATGCAACTAGCAACAAGTGCAATGAAGTCCATTTGAACCAAGGGTTCAAATGCAAACTCCAATTTAAGCATTTTAAATGCCATTTAGATGTTTTCACTTATACAGCAAGTATAAGTTGGTTTTTCATGCATGCAAATTTTACAGATGGATTCCTTGAATCTTTCTGATAATGTTTCATATATAAATTATTTCATTCTGAGCTATGGTTAATTTTCTATAAATTTTTAAAGTTCAAACCTAACATGTGAATTTTCAAAGTGCATTTAGTTGTTTCGAGCTAAACAGCAAGGTTAAGTTACTTTGTCATGCATGAAACCAGCACCAATGGATAGATTGGATTTCTCTAATTATTTTCATATATAAATCTTTTCCATCTGAGCTATGGTTGAATTACTATGAATTTTTGAAGTTTAAACCATTTTCTGGATTTTTCTGGTTATTTAGAAATAAACAAAATCCAGTAAATGATTTATTGCGTCAGCATGACATCATGCTGATGTCAGCAGGTCGACGGAGCGGCCCAGGTCAAACTGACCAGTGGGACCCGCATGTCAGTCTCACAGTGACTAAACCAATTTATCTAAACCTAAACTAAATAATTAACAGGGGGGCAGGCCCACATGTCATTGACTCGGGGAGGTCAAACCCCCGATCAAGTGGGGTCAAACCCACCGGAGTTAAGCCGCCGGCGGGGGCAGATGCGGCGGCGAGCTGCGGGTTTGGCCTACGGGCCACCATTCGAGGCACGGCTGGGCTCGTTGGAGAGCTCTCGCCGGCGCGCATCGGATGGGGGTGGTGGCCGGGCCAGTGGTGGCCGGAGACGACGGCCACGAGCTCAGCAGCGGGGGCCGGCGTTCGGGCATGCGCGGGAACACGGCTGCGATGGCCTAGGCGATGCGGGGCTGGCACCTACGGCAACTACGCGGCGCGGTGAACACGGTGGACGCACGCCCGGGACCAAATGGTCACCGGAGCATCGTCGGCGGCGAGCGCAGGCGGCGGCGGGTTCGGGCGCAGGTGGTGCGACGGCTACGGCGTGTGACAGAGGAAACGGAGAGGGGGGTTCGAGGGAGAGGCTCACGGCGATTCCAACGGCGCGGACGGCGAGCTCGGAGGAGGACCGGAGCGAACGGGGTGGCGGAGGCGATCTCGGCGGTCGGAGGTTGAAGACGAGCGGCCTGGCGGCGTGGTTCTGTTTCCTTCTCCCGGGCGGTGGCTGGCACCGGGACACCGGGCGGTTATATACACAAGACCTTTAGTCCCGGCTCCAGCCACAAACCGGGACTAAAGGTCCTTTAGTCCCGGCACCAACCATGAACCGGGACTAAAGGTCTCTTTTCGGCGGCCCAAATTCCGCGCGGGAGAAGGAACCTTTAGCCCCGGCTGGTGGTTGCAACCGGGACTAAAGGTGTCTTCTTAAAGTGAATCTTTTTGTGTAGAAAACTTTAGGTAAAACTCTTAGAATATTTAGAGTTTTTGAGTGAATCTTTTTGCTTTAGGTCACAAAAATTATGAACTTTCTGTTAGTGCCAGTAGTTTTCAAATTTGAATAGTTTAAATTTGAATTCTTTGAAATTTGTGTGAATCACTAGTTTGTGAATAACTTTAGTTTAAAAATAGATTTTTGAGTGATTCTTTTTTCCTTCTGTTTAATATTAGTGTGTTTTATCAGTATTTTCAATTTGGGAATTTTTAGGATATTTTAAATAGATGTTTTAATCAAAAAAAGATTCTGTTTAGCTCTTTTAGTTTTATACCTTTTTCCTTTGTTTTAATTATTTTAGTTTATGTTTTCTTGTTATTCTTTTGCCAAATTATATTATGTTTCTGTTAGTCAACATGAGGAGTTTTAATTTTCATTTTGAAGAAATTATTTGACAGATTCAATTTTTTCAAAATATTGGATAAAACCTTCAATTACCCTTTCTGGATATTTCAAGCTTTTGAAATATTTACAAAGGAAATATTCACCATAAATTCCTAGAAAATTCTAGCATGTCACAAATGCCATATTTGATGATCTTGCCAAGTCTCATGTCTTGGAGAACAAGATAACATCATCAAATTCCCTTAAAACCATCTCTGTCCATTTTCTAGTTTGAGCAACTTTACATTGCTAAACATGTCCAAGTGAGCTCAAACTTGGTACACCTGCTAAAATGGTGTAAATATTCATCTAGGCCAAGTGGTGCATCAAGGAGAACAAATTAGCTTGGTCAAAGAATGCCAAAACCAATTCTGCCCATTTCTAGGGTTTGACAAAGTTACATTGGCAACTTTCTCCCATTGATCTCAAATTTTTACCACATTGCCAGATGGTCATGAGCATCACCCCCATCAAGTGGCACAAGTTGGAGAACAAGTTAACTTGATCAAAGCTTGTCAAAACCATTTCTGCCCATTTCTAGGGTTTGAAATATTTACATTGACAAGTTTCTTCAAATGAGCTACAAATTTGCACCCTAGCTCAAATTGATACCAAGCTCATTCCTGTGAAATTCCAAAGCCATTGGAATCCTCTAAGTACCTCTATTCATCATCAAACACCTTCTGCCAAAATCTTGTGGTCAATGATTGGGGTACCAAAGGGATTCTCCTTTAGCTCAAATTTTTACCAGAGCTCACCCTAGTCATATTCTACCTCCAGTAACTCTCTCTCTTCCATAGCTCAATAATTGAGGGGTGAAAACCCTCACTTTACCTCTCTGGACAGCCACTATAATTATAATACTAAAAGGACAGGAATAATTGAAAATTCATAACTTAATAAATAATTATTCAAAAATCATGTTTCAAATGCCAAAATGCCCTAGCTTTTTGGTTGGAGTCCGACGCTCCGGAGTCCACCTAGGAACACCCAAAACACATATATACCCTAACTCTTACAAAGATTCCCTCCGGTTTGTCCGAAGTGGGACTTTCCAGCTATAAGTCCGGAAACTCACTAGAGAGAAAGTGATGACGGTGAAGCCGGTCACATCCCAGAGTGGGATCTTGGGGTATAAAACTTTTTCTTCGCGTGTGTCCCTTGCTTATGATTGTGCCGTAACCATGGAGAATCTTCATCATTTAACAGGATGCTTGGGTCAGTCTTCACTGTGAAGGGAGGAATTTCATCAAACTTTTCATAATCTTCTAACATGTTTGTCTTGTCCTCCACTCCCACGATATTTCTTTTCCCTGAAAGAACTATGTGGCGCTTTGGCTCATCGTATGATGTATTCGCTTCCTTATCTTTTCTTTTTCTCGGTTTGGTAGACATGTCCTTCACATAGAAAACCTGCGCCACATCATTGGCTAGGACGAATGGTTCATCTGTGTACCCAAGATTGTTGAGATCCACTGTTGTCATTCCGTACTACGGGTCTACCTGTACCCCGCCTCCTGTCAGATTGACCCATTTGCACCGAAACAAAGGGACCTTAAAATCACGTCCATAGTCAAGTTCCCATATCTCCTCTATGTAACCATAATATGTGTCCTTTGCCCTAGTGGTGTTTGCTGCATCAAAGCGGACACCACTATTTTGGTTGCTGCTCTTTTTATCTTGGGCGATCGTGTAAAATGTATTCCCATTTATCTCGTACCCTTGGAAAGTCAATACAGTCGAAGATGGTGTCCTGGCGAACAAGTACAACTCATCTCCAACAGTGGTGTTATTCATGAGATGTGTTTGCAACCAACCGCCGAAAGTCGCCATGTGTGTACGTTTAATCCAGGGGTCAGAGTGCTCCGGGTTCTTGGAGCGTACAATATCCATGTGTTCCTCGATATACGGAGCCACCAAGGTGGAATTTTGTAGAACTATGTAGTGTGCTTGAGTGAAAGAATGCCCGTCCATACTTATTACTGAATTCTTTCCTAGCGTGCCTTTTCCACTCAGTCTCCCCTCATGCCACGATTGAGGAACACCAATCGGCTTAAGGTCAGGAATAAAGTCAACACAAAACTCAATAACCTCCTCTGTTTCATGGCCCTTGGAGATGCTTCCTTCTAGCCTAGCATGGTTATGAACATATTTCTTTAAGACTCCCATGAACCTCTCAAAGTGGAACATATTGTGTAGAAATATAGGACCCAGAATGGTAATCTCTTCGACTAGGTGAACTAGGACGTGCGTCATAATATTGAAGAAGGATGGTGGGAACACCAACTCGAAACTGACAAGACATTGGACCAAATCATTCTGTAACCTTGGTAGGATTTCTGGATCGATTACCTTCTGAGAAATTGCATTGAGGAATGCACATAGCTTCACAATGGATAATCGAACATTTTCCGGTAGAAGCCCCCTCAATGCAACCGGAAGTAATTGCGTCCTAATCACATGGCAGTCATGAGACTTTAGGTTTTGGAATTTTTTCTCTGCCATATTTATTATTCCCTTTATATTCGACGAGAAGCCAGACGGGACCTTCATACTGCTCAGGCATTCAAAAAAGATTTCCTTCTCTTCTTTGGTAAGAGCATAGCTAGCAGGACCTTGATACTGCTTTGGTTGCATGCCGTCTTTTTCGTTCATACGTTGCTGGTCCACCCGTGCCTCCGGTGTATCTTTTGTCTTCGCAAACACGCCCAAGAAGCCTAGCAGGTTCACGCAAAGATTCTTCGTCACGTGCATCACGTCGATTGCAGAGCGGACCTCTAGGACTTTCCAATAGGGTAGCTCCCAAAATATAGATTTCTTCTTCCACATGGGTGCGTGTCCGTTAGCGTCATTCGGAACAGATTGTCCGCCAGGACCCTTTCCAAAGATTACTTTTAAATCCTTGACCATATCAAATATATCATTACCAGTACGGTGGCCAGGCTTCTTCCGGTGATCTGCCTCACCTTCGAAATGCTTGCCTTTCTTTCTTAAGAGATGCCTGATCGGAAGAAATCGACGATGTCCCAGGTACACATTCTTCTTACATTTATCCAAATATATACTTTCAGTCTCATCTAAACAGTGCGTGCATGCATTGTGTCCCTTGTTTGTCTATCCTGAAAGGTTACTAAGCGCAGGACAATCATTGATGGTTACAAACAGTAACGCTCGTAGGTCAAATTCCTGCTGTTTGTGCTCATCCCACACACGTACACCTTTTATATCCCACAACTGTAAAATTTCTTCAACTAATGGCCTTAGGTACACATCAATGTCGTTGCCGGGTTGCTTAGGGCCTTGGATGAGCACTGGCATCATAATGAACTTCCGCTTCATGCACAACCAAGGAGGAAGGTTATAGATACATAGTGTCACAGGCCAGGTGCTATGACTGCTGCTCTGCTCCCCAAAAGGATTCATGCCATCTGTACTTATACCAAACCATAAGTTCCTTGCGTCATCTGCAAACTCCGGCCACTTTCTCTCGATTTTTCTCCACTACGAACCATCAACGGGTACTCTCAACATCCCGTCTTTCTTACGGTCTTCTTTGTGCCATCGCAACAACTTGGCATGCTCTTTGTTTTGGAACAAACGTTTCAACCGTGGTATTATAGGAGCATACCACATCACCTTGGCATGAACCCTCTTCCTGGGGCGCTCGCCCTCAACATCACCAGGGTCATCGCGGCTGATCTTATAGCGCAATGCACCGCATACCGGGCATGCATTCAAATTCTTGTACTCCTCACCGCGGTAGAGGATGCAGTCATTAGGGCATGCATGTATCTTCTGCACCTCTAATCCTAGAGGGCAGACAACCTTCTTTGCTTCGTACGTACTGTCGGGCAATTTGTTATCCTTTGGAAGCGTCTTCTTTATCAGTTCACTACTAGAAAAAACCCTGTTAGTGGCGCACCTATTTTGGCTATTAATGGCGCACTATAGGTGCGCCACTATTAACACGCCACTAGTAATAAATAGTAATGGCGCACCTCTGGTGCGTCATTACTATTCCAAATACTAGTGGCGCACCATGTGGTGCGCCATTACTATTGCTACAGGTGCGCCACTACTAACCCTTAGGTGCTCCACTGGTATTCCGTCCAGGTGCGCCACTAATAGCCTTATAGGTGCGCCACTAGTAATAAAGGAAGGTGCGCCACTAATAAGGGCTGAAATGCGCCACTAGTAATGTATTTGGAAAACAAAAAAAAATCCAAATTTACAGAAAACAACCTATAAGGAAAAATAATTTAAAAACAAAAAATGAAATAGAATCATATTTTTTTATTATAGTAAGAATATTACAATGTCTTTACAAGTATCCAATAAAAGGAAAATTGCAAGGAAATAAAAGAAAATCCTAAAACTAATCTTCTAGTAATCTTTTCTTCTTTTTCTTCACTTTATCCCTGCAAAGTGTAACAAAATAAACAGAAAGACAAACAAACTATTTATAACCGATGAAAGTTGGAAGTGGATATGCTTTAACAGAAGGCTAGTACATTAAAATACATACAAATTACTTTCAAAATAGTAACTACCAATATATTTGAAGTGTTTACATTGGATACTTGCAAAATTTGCGAATAAATATATTTGTGGTATTTACAAATATATAATTATAGAAATTATTTATCAAAGTTGTATTTTGGAGATCATGCAGACGTCCAAAAATGGTAACTGCTGGCAAACCGGAGGGATTATTTGAGTAGTATTCAGTGCCTTATTAGTAATCACCTGTCCTGATCCAATCTTAAACTTGAAGAATTCTTTATCACCACCCTACATGGAAATGCGAAACAAGGGAATTGATCAAACTGAAGGAATAACTCAGTTTATACTTCAACAAATATTATATGCCAAATAATCTGAGAATCATTTCTTTGTTCATCTTGAGGCAGCATTTGTACCTCGAAAGAACCACCTTTGGTCTTGTTTCGAGCTTCAAAAATGCGACCGTAGTATCCAATTGTGTACCCATCCCAATCAATCTGATGTGCATTCACAAACCCAAGTCAACATCGTGGTTGCACACCTCAACAAATAAATCTGAAGAACATACATACAAAAGTAGCTAGAATCCAATGCAAATGTGATGCTTGCTACTCACCACTACTGTCTCCCCCTTCTTTGGGGATGGGCCATCTCCAACCCGCAAGTCCTGTAATTTCTCGTGAGAATTGTGAACCTAACAAATTTGAACATGTGAGCATTATTTATAAACCATTGAATGGCAGTGTAAGCACCTTGTACTGTAGGCCTGATTCTGTTTCAGTGTAATCTGGATAACTCATTTTCGTCTTTCCATAATCCTTGCCGCGAAGTGCTGGCACTATAATTGCAACATCAAAGAGTAAGGCGTGATTGCAAGTTTTACTTATGAACATATTGCTGGCACTATTATGTACACAATGGTGACCATAATAAACTGAAGTACACATAGAAACAGTGGATGCAATCATCACAGAACCACACAATTTACATCTTAACACAACAGAAGAAACAAAATGGCATGTATTAAATATTTGATGCCTTGTTGAGTGAGTCATTGACTATGGGTAGAGACATTCCTGATGCTGACATGTGGTTCATCAGACAATGGAAGAAGAAAGAGAGTAGACAGTTCCCACTCGATGAAGAAAAAATGAAACATTCTCAGTTTATAAACTGGATTTTTTTCTGTCAGTTTATACTGTTAATTAGTAATAAAAACAGATCATTATAGTTCTCTAGAAGTCATGCTCTTGTTCATGGCCTGAATGAATAATCTAGTAGTTCCTCTTCCTCATGGTGGACTGAGGTCTCCTCATATCTGTGTACTTTCTAAAACATATTCAAAAGCTCAATTGAAGGAAGCCTGCTGAACATGTTCAAAACAAAAAATTACAAAAAGCTGGACCGTTGAAAATGTTGTATATGCCCACAAGGAATTAATACATTTTGTATTCAGCCCAAGTATGGACTCTAATATGTCATACTCTAATATTTCAAAACAAAAAATATTACAGAAAGATGGACCATTAAAAATCCCCTCGAGTCTGAAATCTAATATTTCATACTCACTTGGCACTCCCAGATCCCTATTATGAACTCTCTGTATTTATCTCAAAATATAAGGAAGCAGCAGGGTGCAGTCTTAGGTTCTAACTTGACATCAGCTGTCAATAATATGCAAGATTGAACAACCTTGAAGCAGAGTATATGAATGATTCAAATTACTCACAGCATAATTTGAACAATGAAAGTAAGATTAATATGAGAAGAAAGTGGCAGGTCATTATCATTCATCATAAACACAAACACTGCAATCTACTACAGAATTTACAGAACTTGTTCATAGATTCTTAATTCATATCAGGCAATGTTTTCCAGAGCCAAATAGGCATGCATCTTTCTAAATCAAATAGGAATGCTAAACAGAGCCGTGCATCTCATTTTAGTGGCTCCTGTACTACTACATCAACACTTAGGTGAATCATCATTTGCTTTGCAAAAGAAAAGAGACAGGACTGAATTGAGGTTTCGAAGGAAGAAATAGACTGAAAAACTGCTACCTTTAATGGAGATGAGGAGGCGGGGCTTGGGGTCATCGGAGCAGCCAGGCCGCCACGCGGGAGGGGGGACATGGACACTAGCCGGTGCAGTAGGGTGGCGGAGAGCCGTCAAGGTCACCTCAGTGCCAGATCGACTCAGACGACGACGCACAGGAGCTGCTCCTGGCCGGCGCACGCGGGAATCCCCGGTGGCACAGACGGGCAGCACCGGCGCCTGAGGCTCACGCGGGAGCAGTGGGGACGGAGGGTAGCACCTGGTGGCAGGGCGACTGGTGGGACGGCGGCACCGGCGCAGGAGCAGATGCGGCGGCGCCATCCCCACCTGCTACTGGTGCTGCTAGGGTTTTGCGGTGCCTGCTGGATCCCTCGGCGCACCGGCTGCGAGCGCGGGAGGACGGCGAAGAGAGTCTGGGGCGGGCGGCGGGAGGTGACGGCCCTGTCATCCACGGGTAGGGCCGGGATCCGGCGGTGGCCGCCTGTACCTGGCCGCGGCTGGATGGGGGATCCAGATGCGGCACATCTCGCAGGTCCGCCGCTGGCTAGATGCTTGGGGGAGAGGGGGGCGCGACGGGGGGATCTGGCTGGGCGTGGCAGAGGGTGGGGCGGGGGCGGGCCGGCGGCTCTGTGGGTTGGACGAGGCCGGCGGCGGCGGTGCACTGTGGAAGAAGGTGGGGGAGATGGGGCGAAGAAGGTGGGGGCGCGGGGGCTGGGTGGGTGGTTAGGGGCGGACGGTGCGGTGCCGGTACTGGGGTGGCGCACCTAGGTGTGGTGCGTCATTACTAAGTCTGGGCAGATTTAGTAATGGCGCACCATATCTAGGTGCGCCACTATTCTCAGACTTAGTAATAGCGCACCACACCTAGGTGCGCCACTGCTACCTAAAATAGTAGTGGCGCACCTGGCTGTGGTGCGCCATTGGTAAGCCTGGGGAGGGGGGTGGACTCAGAAAAAAATAGCAATGGCGCACCGTGTGTGTGGTGCGCCATTAGTAATATAGAGATTAGTGGCGCACCCATGTGTGGTGCGCCACTGCTATTTAGCAGTGGCGCACCACATACATAGTGCGCCACTAATGTCTATATTAGCTATAGCCCTTTTTCTAGTAGTGGTTTCAGCAACTTTTCAAATCCCTTGTCAGATACACCATTCTCTGCCTTCCATTGCAGCAATTCCAGTGTGGTACCCAGATTTTTCTTGTCATCTTCGCAATTTGGGTACAACAATTTTTTGTGATCCTCTAATACGCGCTCCAACTTCAACCTCTCCTTTTCACTTTCGCAGCTTTGCATCAGCAATGGCCCGACCAAGATCATCAGCGGGCTCATCTGATGCCTCTTCTTCAGCTTCCCCCATTGTAGTACCATCGTATTCAGGGAACCTAGGATAGTTGTCATCATCTTCTTCTTCTTCATTGCCTTCCATTATATCCCCTATTTCTCCATGCTTAGTCCAACAGTTATAGCCGGACATGAAACCGGACTGAAGCAGGTGGCTGTGAAGGATTTTTGAGGTAGAGTAATCCCTATCATTCTTACAGACACCACATAGACAACACATAAAACCATTCCGCTTGTTTGCCTCAGCCACACGCAAAAAACTATGCACGCCATTAATGAACTCGGGAGAGCGTCGGTCATCGTACATCCATTGCCAGCTCATCTTCATTACACAACATCGAAGTGACCAAATTAATACAAGTTCATACATAAAGTTCATACATACTTCTCATAAAACAACATACAACTATCTAGCTAAAGCATTTAAATGCAACAACAAATGCGATCAAAATCGCAACTAAGGTAATAATTGATCCAACAACATAATGATACCAAGCCTCTTTATTAATGGCATATTTTCTAATCTTTCTAATCTTCAAGCGCATTGCATCCATCTTGATCTTGTGATCATCGACGACATCGGCAACATACAACTCCAATTTCATCTTCTCTTCTTCAATTCTTTTCAAGTTTTCTTTCAAATAATCGTTTTCTTTTTCAACTAAATTTAACTTCTCGACAAGAGGGTCGGTTGCAATTTCCGGTTCACATACCTCCTAGATATAAATATCTATGTCAACTTGATGGGCATAATTGTCATAAACACGAAATGAAACAAATAGTTATAAAAGATAATATACCACATCCGAATCATAAACCGGACGAGGGCCGACGGGGACGGATATCAAAACCATGGCACTATATATAACAAACAATCATACAAGTAAGAAAATTATAAAGTAACTATCTAAATCATACAAATAAGATTTTTTTTTACAAAAAGGATAAGAACAAGAGGCTCACCAAGGTGGTGCCGGCGACGGGACGGCGCGGGCGATCGACGGCGGTGAGGACGGGGACGGGAAGGCACTAAGTAAACCACACCTACACATATGCAAACTAAGAAGTTAGTTTGAGCTCACATTGCATATAAATCAAATAAACTCCCACATAATTACTTCCAAACTAAAACCCACAAATCACTATACTTATAGAGCATGAAACGAGATAAACTAGCAATGAGAGATGAAAGGATGAAGTTGCTAACCTTTTAGAACCCTTGGATAGATGGGGTGCCTCCAATCTTGACAAATCTTGGCAAAAATGGAGGATGAGCTCGAGCTAGGGGAAGGAAACAGAGAGGAGAGAAAGGAGAAGCTTAGACTCGGGCTGGACGAAGCAGCTTTATATAGGGATAAAGATCTATCTTAGTCCTGGTGGGTGATACCAACCGGGACTAAAGAGGCTCGCAGGGGCCCCAGCCTGCCGCAACCCCTTTAGTCCCGGTTGGTATCACCAACCGGGACTAGAGGTCCCATTTGAACCGGGACTAAAGGGGGCCGTGCCCCCGTCCGCTCCTAGCCGTTGGAACCGGGACTAATGCTCACATTAGTCCCGGGCCCAAACCCGGACGGGACTAATGCTCCGGATCAAAGGTATGTTTTCTACTAGTGCGGTACCCTTCGAAGTTCAGAAAAACTTGGGTCCTATACATGTTGGGGCGTATTGTTGGGCGGCGTGGCGGATGTAGCAAGGATGACATTGCGCCTGCCACGCTCTGAGCGGGAGTTCTCAGCGAATTTTTGGCCTGCGATATGGAGACCCTTGCTCTTCTCCTCCTCCGACCACTCGGAGGCGTAGTACTCCTCCGTGGCGTCGGCGCTAGCCGGAAAGAACATGGAGCCCCACAGTGGGAAGTGCACGAGAGCGATAGGCAGCGTGCATGCCATGATCATGATGCCCATGTACTCGAGACCCCTACCAGTGGAGTATTGTGATGAAGTGAAGAAGAGAAGTTGTGTGAGCCCTGCGCCCACATTGCCACCGGCGCCTGTCAGCCCGGAGATGATGCCAAGGGAACGCCTGGAAACGTAGGGTGCAACGCCAAAGACAGCTCCACAAGCGGCCTGGGCGCAGATGGAGAAGAGGACCATGGCAGTCACTGAGGCAGGTAGGGCCGATGCACAACCGAGCCAGATGCAGAAAGCGCCGCCAGCGGTTTGGAGGATCCAGATGTTCCACAGGCGAGCACGCATGCCGAAGTAGCGGGCACCAAGGTCAGACAGATAGCCACCCATAGGACGAGCGACAATGTTGGCCATGCCGAAGCAGGCGGCGATGGTGCCAGCGGCGCGAAGGTCTAGGTGAAAGTGGTTGTTGTAGTACTCAGCGATGATGTTGTCAGTGGTGAGCTCAACGCCCATACAGTAGCCGTAGAAGAGGACGAAGATCCATGTCCTGTAGTTGGTGACGGCACCCCAAAGGACCTTGGAGAACTTGTCCTTGGCCATGTCTCCCTTCTTCTGGAGGCTTGCAAGATTCCCGTTAGGTAGATCTTGCCCCATGGTGAGCACCAGCAAGCCCATCACGATGTGCATCATTCCTGGGGCGAAGTAGGCAATACGCCATGCTACGAAGGGCATGGCACCACACTTTTGGATGGCATGGAAAACAAGCGGCATGATAAGCTGCGTGGCTCCGCCACCCATGTTGCCCCACCCAGCTGCTAAGCCATTGACAGTGACGATGATCTTGCTGTTGAACATGGTGCTCATACAGTACTGGCACGACACAAAGGAGGCGAGGGAGAAGCCGATGAGGAAGCGGACGGCGATGTATCCGGACGCGTCGTCGATGACGGACATGCAGAAGACCGTGGGAGCCGAGAGCATGACGAGGAAGGCGCAGCCGTACCGTGGGCCAAGAAGGTCGCAGACGGCACCCATAGCCAGCCTTGAGAAGATGGAACCAGACACGGATGCCACACTGGCATTGCCGATGTCGGCCTTGGCGAGGTTGAGGTTGTCGCGGATGATGGGCACCAATGGCGCGGCGGCAAAGGTGGAGACGAAGCAGGTGAAGAAGGAGATCCACGACAGGTGGAAGGTGCGCATGTGCGGGTTGGCGAAGGAGAAGAGCCTGAAGGGGAGTAATAGGTAAACCCACATCTGGCTGCGTCCACGAGGAAACCCTTAATTAACCGTATGTGATAACCCGCTCGGGGAAGCTACGGTTGGTGGCGTATGTGGCATGAAGTCTACGTGAGAGTAGAACATGTTCTGTACTGAGAACCGCCCACTTATGCACCTGAAGAATGGATAGAGGATACGATAGAGAGCGTTTGCTCCGCACTTGTTGCGCATGTCACATTTGTAGTAATGACTTCAGAACTCTCGAGAACACTTCACTGCTCAAGCACCGTTTCTACTAACGTAGTATCTTTTATTTCCTATTTTTACCTTCTTCTTCGTAGTGTAGTAAAACCCTGGTTTGGGTGTGTACACAACTGCGTTAAGTGACAGCGTAGTTGTGGGGTCTGTGGTGCCTTCCTTTTGGCTCCCTGTGGGTTCGACACTTACTTATCACGAAACTGCTACAACAGCCATGTGCACTTGCAGGTCATCAGTCATGTGAGGCCATTTGCACTTCTAACAACTTAACCTCTACCTCTATTGTGTCTTCTCCCTTGGTGCTAGGTCTCATGGATGATGATGCGTCGATCCTCGACAACCTCGTCCCTCCTTTGGACAAGACGATGGCCTTGGTGGAAGAAAACGCACCCCCACATGGTTCCATCAAGATGGTGAAGATGACCACAAGATGGTCCATTTCACCACACCTACACCACATGAGTGGACCTACAAAGGTAACATCAAAGGTGATGGTAATGTGCTTGTCCCTCTAGTGGACATGGATTGCTTGCATGATATTGTCACATGCTATTATGCCTTCTACATGCTTTGCTTTGCCACCCATCCAGGATGACTGTAATGATGAGTATGTGATGTCGAATAGTTGTGATACCGTGCTACATAGGATATCTTGTGATAACTGCATATGCCATATCATGTTTGATAATCCTCTTGCTTTGTCATACGCTATGAATGAGATTTCGCATATCACATCTTTGAACTCATTTCGTAGTGCCTATGCCATTCCCATCGAAATCACTTCGATATGTGAATTTGGCATAGATGACAATTGCTTGGCTTATGGCATTTGCATATCTTGTGATGGTATTGCCATGCTCCTTTTACATTTTGTGAGCAATTTCCTTCATATGCCATGTGATGACCACTTTGCTTTGGACATGCATTGTGTTAGATGTTGTTCAATTTCGATGCCCGTTGTTTCAAGTACTTGTCTTGCTTACAACCATGCTTATACTATTGCTCATGAGGAAGCCACATAGTTTCCTCATACATGTTAGGAGATTTTGATCCATCCTATGCATTGCATGCTTCCCATGTTTGTGTGCACAATATGTGTCCCATGGATATGAATGCCATGCATATTACTATTGATGCACCATATACTTGCTACACTTTGCATCCCAATCATGTTGAGCATAATACCTATCATACCATGATGGATGATGTATTCTTATACTGTGCATCAAATCTATTCGAGCATTAAATATTTTGTGCTAACTCTCACGTGCACATACACATCATGATGGATGATGTGTACATATACCACACGCACGCATTCTTTCGTTTGTGTCTATATTGTGTATGTCATCACGGTTACTCGTCAACGTCGCAAGCACATGAGTTGATGAAAAGAGCTCTTGAGAGCAACAATGGTGTGCATTACAATCGAGTGCTTATCCTCCACCTGTCCTCCTTGCGACACAACTTTGCGACCCTTTTCTACATGGTGCTCACATGGTTATTGGGTATTATCCATTACATATATTGTGCTCATATTACCATGTTCACATTGCATGCATTGATCATTTCCATTTGGATGGCATGCCTTTGTGACCCATGCTTTGCATTATCCATGATACACTCCTCTATTACTTCTATGTGTATTTGCAAGCTTGGTGGAGATATCACTTGTTATTGCCATGTTATATTGTTGATCCACACCTATGGTGCTTCTTGTGTTGGGAGAGCCATGATTATGCATTGTTCATTCCATAGGACTTATACCCAACATGATGCTTGCCCCATGATTTTTCTTGCTTATGCTATGAATGTTGCATCACCCATGATTAATACTTGTTCTTTTCTTGGGATTGATGGCAACTATTTCCATGCTTTGCACATGATTTTCATAGAATGTTATCATATGTCTCCCTTAGTTGCCTCTATCATGTTGCTACGTGTTGAGTACAATAATGTTTTTCTTCTTGCAAATGAGATAGCCTCCATAGCTTTCTCACATATATTTGAAGATTTTGACATATTTCATGTGAAGCATGCTCATTCTCCTTCTTTGCACAATATACCTAGTGCCATGAATATAAACATTGTTGCATCAAATTATTCATGCACTTTTGATCCTAATGGTTATGTGCAAGAGAAGAGACACATCATGATGGATGATGTGTTTATCTACCATGCACAAATGTTCTTTGCTTTGTTGTGTGCATGTGTAGGAACCTTCGACCCATCGTCAACTCCTACTCAACATGAGTTGACCTTTTGAGCTCTTGAGAGGAAGCCAAGTACACTTTTTGCCGACATGCTTCTACACCACATTTGCTTCCACCTCGACATTGTGAAGGACGCGCAAGGACAAGCTTTCAAGGTGACATCCTTCTCTTTTGAGAATCCCAAAACCTTGAGCATGGATATTGTGGATCACACTACATGTGTTGCTTGCACCATGACTTATATTGGTCATATTCAACCACTTACTTGCACACTTGATAGAGATCTTGCTTTGATTTGTCATTGCCACTTTTCCATATTTCTTACTATATATGCCTTGTGTGTTGCATAAAACTTGTTGATTCCATGCCCTTACCATATGTTTGATTGCAACAATGTCCTTTCTTCACATCTGCAATCCACTCTTGATTGCTACATGTTTCACTTGGTTACCTCACACATGTTGAACAATTGCTCTTTCCTTTGTGTTGAGTGTAACACTACTTTCACCACGCCATATGCACATTATGCTTGGATAGTCTTGCACTTTGGGTTGCCTATTGCACGTAATACTCTCATGCACTTGATGACCCATGTGTTTAGGCACTCCGTGACAAACTTGATTGCTCTTCGCTTCGATAGCATGTTCCTATGTCACAAACCTTTTGATGATCAATTTGTGCATGATTGCTATGACATGGAGGTTGATGTTCATACACTTGAGACCATTACGCTTTATTGCCATCTGGTCGAGTACTTGAACATTAGTACCTCACATTTGCATGCTTGCCATCATAGAGTGCTATTGTTTCTAGACCATGATTCTAATGCCTATGGTTGTGCTCACTTCATACATTTCTATGCCATGAAGCACTTCCTTTTCACACCTTACGATAAGCATGTTGACGACACTTGTTGGGTGAATCACCACATGAATGATAAATATTGTGTTCACGCTAACCACCTTTGTTCTTCCATGTGTTGATTACATTTGGTCATTTTGAAGGAATCACAAGGCAGTGATGTCATAAGACATCTTGACCATGCGATGACATACACAATGATTGCCCACAAGTTCTTTGGGACCATTCATAAGGTGAATTCTATCCCTTTGAGCTATCTTGATATGAGCTTCACGGATTGGCTACACTTTCATTGTTGTTTCCTTCTTGTTGTTTGCATGATATACATCTTGGATGGAGGATCAACATTGGAGAGTGGCCATATCGAGCATCAAGATGATGAGTGCATGCGTCCACTTCTACATGGCAACGCCATCTCTTTCCTATGGTGATGATGATCTCGATCCGAGGTCAGATCTTCCCCGAGGGGGTGCGGAGCACCCTACAGACATGACCATGTCAAGAGCCCCATTATCAAGAGACACGTGCAACATCCCGGAACCTCCGGCCATCACCCCGGAGATTTCGGCCCTTGGAACTTCCGTCCTCCCTCGCACGCAGAGTTGCAAACCTTCTGGAAATCCCAGACCCTGGCCCAAAAGCTGCTCGGAACTTCCGGACCCCGGAACTTCTGGCCCCTACCTGTGCACAGCGAGTTGGGTTCGGCCCATGTACCCTTTCCCTTCCTCACTTACCCATTCATAGGAGGACCTATATTTACTCTTCCCCCTCCTCCGTTCTAGGTTTAGCAAAGACTAGAACTAAAACCATAGAGCTTTGCTCATGTATCTCCCCTTTGTGGGATCTATCTTCCCTAGTGGAATCAAGGCCTCCGCTTGAGGGTAAGACTCCATAGGAGCACAAGACCTCCATAGGAGTAGATTCCTTTAGGAATATCAAGACCTCCACTTGTGGAGAAAAAATGCTTCATAGAAGCATCAAGCCCTCCTTGTCCTAGGACTTGGGGAAGACCCTATCTTGTTCCATCTCTCTCTTTGGATGATTTGGATCGAGGATCTATCTATGTGTATCTTTATTTGAATATATGTGTGTTGATTTGTGTGTTTCCCCCTTGTGTTCTTCCTCAAATCCACCTCCAATTCGTGAAGATCGGGCCACCCTAGAGGCTTGCCTTACATCAGCAAGCATTGTTTGGCATGAATCCAGAGACAAAAAGAAGTGTCATTTGGTGAATTGGCCCATAGTTTGTATGCCAAAAAGCTATAGAGGATTGGGAATTCTGAATCTTGAGGTTATGAATCAGTTCTTACTAACAAAATGGTTGTGGAAACTTGAGAATACTGAATGATTGTCGCAGTCAATGTTATCATTTTTTTTATTTGAGCATGCAAACACTTTCTGGATTAAGAGAGGGTGCCTGTGGGTCTCACTTCAGGAAGAGTCTTATTAATGTTAACCATACATTCCAAACTTATGCTAAAAGTGTGTTGGGTGATGGAGCTAAAACATTATTCTGGTAAGATGTTTGGTTAGGAGACAAATTTCTTGCTGAACAATTATCTAGATTGTATAATATTTCCTATACTAAAATGGTGACAGTTCACACTGTTAAAAGCAGAGGATGGGGTTGTATGGAATATAGGAGAACTCTTTATGGTGATATTGCAAGTCAGTGGGAGGAGATGAAAGAGCTAGTGGATAATGTGGAGCTAAGTGACATAAAGGACCGAGTGAGATGAAATCTGAATAGCAAGAATAAATTTGTGGTGAAGGACCTGTACTTGCAATTAAAAGCTTCCATGCTAGTAGGTTACAGATCCATTTGGAAGTTGAAACTTCCACATAAGATCAAAAATTCCCTGTGGTTGAAGCTTTGAAATGGCATTCTAACCAAGGATAATCAGCTTAAGCGGGGTGGGCTGGGAATGATCAATGCCACTTCTGCGGGGCTAAGGAAACTATTGATCATTAGTTCTTTGGGTGTAGAAGGTGATGTGTGCTTTTAGCTTAACCAGACCCCTATAGGGGATCATTCACTTGGTTGGTGACTGGATTCAAGCCTTTCCCAGAGATCAGAGGAAGCTGGTGATGCGTGTGTGTGTTTGGGGGGGGGGGGGGGGGGGGGGGGGGGGGTAGGGGTAGGTTACCATTTGCTGGACTATCTGGAACACCAGAAACAATGCCTGTTTCATTAGAGATATTCCTTGATGATCCTACTGCTGTGATATATAGCTTGTGCTATTATCTTAAAAGCTGGAGTATTTTGCAGAAAAACTAAGATCAAGGAAGAACTGAGTAAGGCGTGGAGAAGATCAAGAAAGTGTTGGAAGAGGCATTTGCTAGAACCTAGAAGCCATGGATGGAACCCTTTGAGCAGGAGGATTGTGAAGTGAAGAGCTAAGGTGTTAAAGCTTCAACAAGTATCATGGTGATCTATGCCTTTTCTATGGGATGGTCCTGGGTGGTGGCATTTTGCTGGCTGTATGATATTCGTCTAACGAGTTAGTAGCTGTATGGTTTGTTGTTTCTCGTTTGAATGCTAGACAAGGTTGGAATGTGTGACTCCTTTGGTAGTTCTGCTTCTTTGCCTAGATGCAGGTTTTGGTGATGGGCCTGATGTGGCAGATGAACCATCACGTGCGTTCATTTCTTTCTTTATTTTGGGTTATCTGTTATGTAAAATTTTATGGCACTTTTTTTAATGGAAATCGACGAGGAGGCTCGTTGCTTCAAAAAAAAAAAAAGATAGAAGCAAGCCATTTTTCTTCACAGATATGCAGAGTTTCTTTTCAAAAAGGAGGCAACGCCAGTGGCCTCTACATCATATTTTACCGCATCGTGTCAAGTACAAAATAAAGTCATACAATCCAAATAAAAAGGCTAAGACAACCAAACTAGCAACACAGATTACATAACGCCCTCAAGCACCACTAACTGAACAAGGCCCGAGCGATTGTCGGTAGAGTACATGTACATAGTTGGAGTGATATACCCTACGAATGTTTACGGACCAGGCTACCCGAATAGTGTCTAGGGGTCTTCGGGTCCCGCATCTAGTCGTGCCTCGTGTATGCACTCAGAAGGGATAAGGAGTTGTGCGTTAAGTCTCGGATTCAGCTATTATAGTATACTAGTATGTATACACGTGCAATGCACGTCTTAATGTTATGGAGTTATTCTAGCAAAATAAAAAGGCATAAAGAGCTTTGCAAAATAAATTCAGAGCAAAAATATACAGTGAATGTACGCATGCAGAAATAAATGAAGTATTAGAAAGTTGGAAATTGGTCTCTTGGTAAATACAAACCCCGTTGCTGCCTGGTGACGCGCAGAAATTTTCAAAGAAAAAAATTGAAAATTGTTCGTGATGGAACCCACAAATTGTTTACTACAACTTTTGTTTCTCCTCCCATGTCACATCGGCTCACAGCCTCACACTAAGAGCATCTACAACGCATATGACAAATATAACCCCTCATATGTCCACGGACGCGTCCGAACGCATCCGCAGAGAGAGCCCGGTCAACCCTTATTTTGCGTCCGGTGCAACCGCATACCTCAAATCGATATTACACCATGCAACACAAAAGCTACATACTACTACTACACATATATAAACCTAGCCTACTACTACTCGTCGTCGGAGATGTAGACGACCTCCGTGCCGGCAGTGCCGGACGGACCGACTCCTGGTCGTTAGCCGCCGCCCGCAGCTCCGGCCCCTTGTCGGACTCCACGTCCGTGAATAGTTCGTCGCGCTCCGCGTCCGCCTCGCGGAGGAAGCGGCGGTTGGCCTCCACCTCGAGCTCCGACTGGATGGAGTCGAGGATGGCCCGCTGATCCGCCACCTCCTCTGCTTGGGCGACCTCAAACTCCGCCAGCGTGTCGGCCATGCCGAATCTGGTAGCCAGAGGCGTCGGATCTGCCTCCTCTTCCTCCTCCTCTGGCTCCGCGTCTTTCATGTCCGCGTCCGGCGCCTGCTGCTCGGGCACCTAAGCCTCCTCCTCCTGCTCCGGAGAGTCCGGAGGCAGCCGGCTGCAATATGAGCGGCGCGCCGGGCCTGGATCTCCGCTAGGAGCTCCAACCGCCACTCCGGAGTGAGCATGGCGTACGTTGTGATCCGCTGGCAGACCAAGGTTACCGGCGGACGGTGAACTCCGATCGGATTGGACAATGGCGGTGGAAGGGGAGGGTGGAAATGGGACTGGGAAGGGTTGGGGTGCCGCCGTCCGGCTTAACACTAGTAGAAAAAGGCCCATTAGTCCCGGTTCCAGAGGGGCTTTAGTCCCGGTTCTGGAACCGGGACTAAAGGGTCGGGACTAAAGCGCAAAACCTTTAGTCCCGGTTCGCTTACGAACCGGGACCAAAGGGGCTCCACGTGGCTACTGTGGGGAGCCCAGGCAGGAGGACCTTTAGTCCCGGTTGGTAACACCAACCGGGACTAAAGGAGCTCCACGTGGCCGCTTCGCAGCACTCAGGCAGGAGGACCTTTAGTCCCGGTTGGTAACACCAACCGGGACCAAAAGGCGCTGGGGTTTTTGTTTTTTTTTTTGAAAGGGGGGGTTTAAGGGTTTTGGAGGGTTTAGGGGTTTCATATTGTGTTAGCTAGCTAATAGAGAGAAGTGACCTCTCTTTCTCCATGCTTGGTCGACGCTAGCTACTACATATAGAGAGAACTCGACGCTAGCTAGTAAGCAAATGAAGGAAACCATTAATTACACAAGATCGTCATGAACATATACAAAGAGAAGTGACCTCTCTTTCTCCGTGCTTGTTCGAACAACAAGTTTTCGTAAATCTATCCGACGCTACTACATATATACAATATAACATCCCTGACATCATCAAGCGCCAAACTCCCATTGAATTTCCGCATGGTATTCTCCCTTTTCATGTATGACGTGGTCAAGAAAGAATCCCGCCAATTCCTCTTGAATTGCTCGTATGCGCTCATGTGGTAGGAGTTCATCCCGCATCTGCCAGATCTAATTTAAAGAAGGGGGTCAATACATATATATGAATGAAACTCAACACAATTGATGGTAATAAAAAAAATTGTGAATATTGTTTACATACTTCAAATTGTTCTTCAGATCTGCCCCGCTCAGAGGTCCTGTGGCAAATGTACTCGCAAACGTAGTATCCACATAAATTATTCCCGGGTTCCTGCCACAAGAACTTTACGAGAATAGAGTTCAATCAAACTGATAATCAAGCATGATAATGGTATTGATGAAACTGGAATCAATGAGAGATGCGCGAAACTAGCTAGTACTACTTACTTTGGGGTGTGTAAATCGCAGCTCGTTCTTCAGACCCGGAACCTGTCCGGTGAACTGTTTCCAAACCCTGCCAGGCAAAGAAAATGATTACTTGATATCAGGAAATGAACGAAAGTTGTCGATATGGTCCCGGTATTGATTGAACTTACTTGTGGAGCATTGCAGTCATGTCCGCATAATCCTTGGGATCTTTACGTCTCGAGTCAAAGACAGTTACTACTCCCCCGTCAAGCTTAATGGATAGCAGAATATAGTGGAAACTGCGCACGCATAACTCATCAATTACAGTACTTAACCTCGAGTAAGCGAAACCGAATATGCACAAGACAGTAACACTCACTTGAAGTTGTAAGGAAAAAGTATTTCCCTTTTGTTTTGATGTCGAAGGAACGCTTTTAGCAAGTTTTCCTCGGTATCTTTAACTCTTTCTTGTACCGCCCATTCATTTACGGTATTTGGGCTAATGAACCCAATGTCATAGATTTGTTTTTTTGGGCATTCGAAGATCTTCGATCTGCATAATATAGTGAGGATAATTATATATACATGCAATGAACGAGTTGAGCTAGAGACTTAATTACAGAAGTAATACTTACAGACAGTAGCAAGTCATGATTTGTTTGTCGAGGGCCTTTTGATTGAATAACTGAAATAACTCCACAAATTCAACAGGCATCAGGTCGACTCCAATGAGGTCGTGCTCATCTTTAATTCTCACCAGCAAACTATCGGACCCATTCTTCCTGCAGGTTTCCAAGTACCACTCATGCAATTTGTACATCATCGTTGTTAAAGGAGGATGATCAGGTTTGACGAGAGGCTTCCCGTGCACGTATTTATATTCTTCTTTTGGTACCTCAGCCATTTCAAAAATTACATCATCCCCCAAGTAATCACCAGGATTGGTACCGAGCACCATCCCCGGATGATTAGCGACGATATCGCTAGACACCTTGAGCGGGGGGCACGATTTCTTCTCCTGTTCGCCGAGCTGGGGAATTGTTTTCCCACTTCTTTGTTCTGCTAACCTTGCATCACTAGAAGTACTTCCTGTTGGGGATATAACCCGTGGTGAGACCCGCCCAGGCGGGGCCGGGTTACACCGGGCGGCTCGTAAGCCCAAGACTTGTAAGGTGGGCTTAAGGATGCAGGCAAGGCCGCCAGGGCGGCTTACCAGATGGGCCGTTGACAGGGGCCCAGAGACGGAAGATGGCGTGAAGACCCGGGTGGCTAAGCCGCCCGGTGGCGGCTTACCCAAGATGGTATGGCGGCTTAGAGACAGAATAGGACACGCTGTGTGAGTCGGTTTGAGACTCGTGTAACCCGGGGCCTTGACCTCTTATATAAAGGCTAGACCCCGGGGCGGCTTAGACAAGAAACCAAGTAATCGAGAGCTAGGTCAAGCAATCCGCTCCCTTGTAATCGATACTCCAGCTAATACAACACAAGCAGGACGTAGGCTTTTACCTCTACTTGAGGGGCCGAACCTGGGTAAACTCGTGTCCTTCGTCCCGATCAACCCCTTTGAGTCCACTGCTATGGCGATGGCCTCGAACCTAAGTCTTCGGACATCTGCCGTGACAAAACCACGACAGTTGGCGCCCACCGTGGGGCCTGCGCTCGGTGGTGTTGAATTCTCAAAGGGCTCTCTACCAGGGATCGAGGGGTACGCGGTTGGCAGGATGACCAAGAGTCGCCGCGGCCGGCTCTACATCGACGACGCCGGCTGGGGTCCTGAGGCCGACTCAATCGAATATGGTTCCCGGGTCCCTTTGGGCGAGGACCAAATCTTCATCGGAGAGGTTGGCGGATCTGAATCCGAGCCGGACACCTGCAACAACGTCATCGAGCCGACCCGGTGCAAGCAATCCGCCCGGCGTGAGCAAACCGCCCGGCAAGAGCAACCCGCCAGACGCGTGCAACCCGCCCGTGTCAACCCGGGCAGGAAGCATGATGTCGTTGGCTTTATCCAAAGTATAGAGCCGGAAGGTTTTATATTACAGGAAGAAAATTTCATCAGCTCAGAGGATGGGTCCTCGGGTGGAGAGACGATATCGGGTTGTCTGTTTAATAAAGGAGGGCTTGGGGGCTACATCGAGCCTTACCCCAAGTCAGAGTATTGTGCAGATCAGAAGATGGAATTCAGTTCAAGTGAGCAAAGATATGAGGTCACAGGGCTTAAGCCGGCCCATCTGAACGGCGGGTCAAGACTTAAACCGGGTATTCATACCGCTCTTTTTCACCCGCCTTGTGAGACGAAGTTTGGGAACTGTTCTGATGGAGACACTGATCCGGAGCCTTACGACCCGGAAAATCCGGCTTTTGTTATAACGGACGTGTCACGAGTCATCACTGACAATGTGGAAGCTAAGGGAAAGGTGGAACGCAATGCGGAGTTAACAGAGCTACACGCAAGAATAAATGGCATTCTGCAACAGATGAAGGAAGCACAATCTTGGGTGTATAAGGAATTAAATGGGTTGAAAGCCAAAATTGGGCAACTGGAGACTCGCCCAAGAATCATACCGGGTCATCTGAAGCATGATAGGAGCCCAGGGGGTCAAAACGCCAGCCGGAAGCGTAAGCCAGCGGATGGCGGGTTGGAAGGCACTGACGATGATAACAAGAGAGTGAAGAGTCAACCCCAGAATAAGCACCCGGGAGGAGCTCACGTTGAGAACTTTAAACCGCCTTTTTGCAAGCGAAAAGCTTCTTTCAACTTGGAAGAGATACTCAATAAACCTTGTCCAGAGCACAGCCGGCCCGATAAACCGGCACGCCATGCATGGAGGGATTGCTATATTATGCGACAGTTCCGGAGTTACAGCCTTCAACAGCATCATGATATCAGTAATGGACCATCAGGCAGCTCTGGACCAGGCGACTCAGGAGACCATGGAGGTCACAGTTAAGTCTGGCGGCGGAGGCCAGCGGCAGAGTGACCCGCCAACAGCATAATTGGGGGTCTATCATATTTTTACAACCGGCTTAGACATGCGAGACCGGAAGATTGTGCATCGATAAGGTCGAACTGGGGTGCAGCGAGTGGAATACTCACCCCCTCTTCTGATAATTTTTTCCAAATTGGGGTGCAGCAAGTTGAATACTTACCCCCTCTTTGATGACCTTTTTTCAAAATTGGGGTGCAGCAAGTTGAATACTTACCCCCTCTTTGATGACCTTTTTTTCAAAATTGGGGTGCAGCGAGTTAGCCACTTACCCCCTCTTTTGATAACCTCTCCAACATTGGGGTGCAGCGAGTTGGCCACTTACCCCCTCTTTGGATGACTTGTAAGAGCAGAGAACATCATGCTTGGCATCATACATTGCATCATACATTGCATCATGCATTTCATCATACTTACATAGTGTCAATAAGCAAGATTTGGCATACCCGCAAGGCGGGCTTTCTACCGTGGAAGACTTGGCATACCCGCAAGCCAGGCTTTCTGCCGTGCAAGGCTATATGAGTTCTAGTCTCTACAACTATTACAAAAGCTCCCCATGGAGCGCAAGACGCCGCCCACAGTGACATCAGCATATCGGTGCGGTGCTCGCCTGTATGAGCCGCCCAATAAACGCGCGCAAGACGCCGCCCACAGTGACATCAGCATATCGGTGCAGTGTTCGTTTACACGAGCCGCCCGACCGGACAGGCGCACAATTCGCCACCACTGCAGTTTGGTTAACTTCAACAACCAGCCGGGACGAACCATCGACCGGATCATTGAAACAATTCATACGGGATCATCTATAACCCGCCACAATTGACCTCAAACCTTCACTGGAGACTCTCAAGCCGCCTCTTCGAGTCAACTTAAGACTCGGGGGCTACAGACATGGCTCGACACACTTGGCCGTCTTCAACGAGAGCCCCTGATCATGGCAAGAAAGATAACCCGATCTCGGGGGATACTACATTATTGGCGGAAGGATTAAAAGTTACCCAAGAAGACGAGTCGCCATGATGCACCGTTCCGCTTGGCGGCCTCTGCTGTTTTTAGATCTCATTGTCCAATATGGCTACAATCATATGATCACTTGGGGGCTTTCAACCCGCCGGGTTAGGCTTCAACCCTCTTGGTCAGGCTCTTCAGCCGGAGTTACAAGTCATTTGGGGGCTTCTAACTCACCGGGTTAAGCTTTAACCTTCTTGATCGGCACCTTACCTACAAATATCACCATCAACTGGTGGCTTACAAGACGGCGGCTTATAGGTTGGTGTGCAAAGTTGATAATATCAACAAAGATTACTAGGAGTGCAGCGAGTCATGAACTCACCTCCTCTAATCTGTGAAAACGGGTTATGCCTGCCTGTATGCAGATGCACTTTGTCAGGGGTGCAGCGAGTTCTAAAACTTACCCCCTGCAAAGGCCTCTTACAGCGGCGAGGCTAACTCTGTAAGGACGGGTTATACCTGCCTGTATGTAGATGCGCTTTGTCAGGGGTGCAGCGAGTTCTATAACTTACCCCCTACAAAGGCCTCATACAGTGGCAAGGTTAACTCTTGTATTTGTAACTACGGGTTATACCTGCCTGTAAGTAGATGCGCTTTGTCAGGGGTGCAGCGAGTTCTATAACTTACCCTCTGCAAGGGCCTCTTACAGCGGCGAGATTAACTCTTCTATTTACTGCGTCTCTTTCTGGGTTGCTACGCTCTTATTAAGAGTTCAAAGTAGCTAAGACCACTCAGAAGAACCGGCTTATATATTCGGAAAAGCAGGCAAGGAAAATGAGGTTTCACGCCTCCGGGTTAGACTTTCTAAGTCGCCCTTCGCAGTGATGCAGAACATGTTTCTGTCCTTATATTGCCGGGTTTGTCTACAAGGTAAGACGCCGTGCAGATTGATATCATAAGCCGCTTGAAGAAAAGCAAGGAATAAATTATGATTGATTAAGGACTCATACGTGCACGATGGCACGGGTCAGACAGTGAGAGTTTTTCTACAAGCCTATTACAAAGCTCTCTTTGAGAGCTCACCAGGCAAGCAGCCAAAAGTTTTATACACATCGCCGGCTCAATAAGCCGGGTCATCAAATATCAAGTTCAGCTCGACGGCGGGTCATCCTGCTCCGGGTCTTCGACTTCTTCGATCTGAAGATTGTCCACGTCCCAGTTGCAGTGTGTTAGTGCTTCAAACTGGGCGTCCTTAAACAGAGGAGACGGATCAATCTCAGGGGCGAAGAAATGCTTACGGCGCACGGGGGTCAAGTCTCTGCATTCAAATGTGGGACAACGTATCTTCTTGGATGTCTCGCTGTAAGCCGCCTGGTAAGTTGACATGTCAAGATCCTCCACCAGTTTGGAGGCAAGAACCCTGGAAGATTTTCTGCATTGAGCATAGTCTTCTGTAGTGAACTCCGAGCCGTCATCTTTCTTGGACGGGAACCCGTCCATCATCTCGTCAGCAGTTAACTCAGGAGCGAAAGCCAAGCACCGGCTTAGCGCGGATAGAGCCCCCTGCCTGGCGGCTGATTTTTTGAGCTCATCAATCTGCTTAGGCAGCGTGGACAGCAGCTCTAAGATATCTTTCATGTGCTTGGGGATGCTCCTTTCAGTCAGCATAGCTTTAATGGTCAGGAGAGTCCCGCAGTAGAGTTGTTCAGTTAAGGAGTACACTGCCTTTAGCTTCATCACACTGTCAGAGGATAACTGGCGGCTCCTTTCACCTGCAAAAAGAAGGTTTGGTGGTATAAGCCGCCAGAAATATTATTTAGCACAGACAAGACGGTCATTAAGTACCGTATGCTTACCAAAGATAGCAGAGGTCATCCTGGATATATGCTGTTTCAGGGTCTGCAGCTCTGTCGACACAGTGGCAAGCCGCCCTTCAGCATCTTCTGCACGCTTGGTCAGGGCGGCTTGATGAGTTTCAGTATTCTTCTTGAAAAGAGCAAACTCTACTTGCATCTTTTCAAGATTTTCGACGGCAACCCGCCACTTGGTTTCCGCCTCTGACCGGGCGGTCTGTTGCACATCGAGATTTTTCTTCAGGCTGGCCATTTCAGACTCAGCCGCCTCTAGAGCATCCTGTAACAATTCAAGAGCAGGAAAAGGGGGGTTCAATGTTCATGGTAAGTTACCAGTGAGGAAATTATGCTACAAGTCTCAAGCAGATTGCAAGCAATATACTCGACACTTGGGGGCTAATGTCTATTTGTTCTCTAAGGCTTGTCCCGGCTCATCTTTAAAAAAAAAAAAAAAAAAAAAAAAAAAAAAGAGATAAGCCGGCCCTTGGGGGCTACAATCAGCATTTATACAGTATCCAATGTGAATCCGGGTCAACATTTCATGATAACCCGGACTTGGGGGCTACAACTGTTCAAACTCTACATCGAGTATCGGCCTACTACTTATACTAACCCGATACTTGGGGGCTACAGCTCAAGTTATTAAAAGTATTACTAAGGAAAGCCCCGGTTTATTATTTGACATATTAATCCGGCTCTTGGCGGCTAGGAAAGGGTATAAAGGACAAGCTGGTAAAAGTATTACCTCATATTTTTTCTTCATAAGGCTGACAAACTTCAGCTCCATCTTCCGGCTTGACTCCAGACGGTTTAGAAATCCAGCATGAAGTTCATCAGCGGTAAACTTCTCCAGCACAGTGGGTTCAAAATTAAATTCCTCCAGCGAAGAAGTTTCAGCTTTGCCAGAGTGCCTTGTTAATACACGGGGTTCAGGGGTGTGGTGACCCGTCTCAGTAATAGCAACGTCTGGAAGGGCTGTATCTTCATCAGCCATTGAAGGGCTGGGCAGTTTAGGATCATCCCTCGCAGGGCTTTCAGCGGTCGTATTATGACCCGCCGGCTCAGGTGGCTGGTGAATGTTTTTCTCAGTATCTGCGGCTGGTGGAGAGGCCGGCTTAGCAAACACTGGCTCTTTAGCAATTGGGGCGGCAGTAGACCCGCCAGTTTTTCTTCGTTTGGCTTGGGCCCTGGAAGGCGCAGTTGATGGTTATATATATGTCAAGGACATTGAAAACATTCAAGTGCAAAATAATATACATACTCCGGGTTGATCTTCATTGGGGGCAGCTTTGATGCGGTTGAGTCGCCAGATGAAGGCGGAGAATCCTGAAGGCATCCAAAGTAATACAAGACAGTAAGATTACAATGCAAAGTTGATGAGAATTATGTTTCCGTAAAAGGATACCTCAGCTGGCCGTTTTCGAGGAGTCGGGGAATGAGGTAACCCGGCCACGAGGTCGTCAGAGCCGGCGCTCCGGGTCTGGCGTCGGGAGTTGTGCTGTTGCTTTTTCAAAAGGAAATTGGGATCTAAGTGAGCAAGAGGATGAGAGAAGGGGAGTTTCCGGACGACCCGCCGTACTCTGTCTTGTGAATAGATCTCTGAGTCAGAAATATTAATTACCTCAGGAGCGTTGGCGTGGCTTGCTTCCGTCTCATCCTAACGGGGAGTTGGCCTATATATAAGTCGCCGGTTAAGGTTACAAGGTGCAAGATAAGTATAATCAATTAAAGGAAAAGGGCAACCGTACGCGCGAAAGTGGGGAGCTACAGTAAATTGGCGCCTTGATTTTCGGGATGACCTTTCGGTGACAAAGATCCGTTGCAAAACGTCATGGAATCTTTTCCGAATATTCCGTGTGACGTCATGGCGGGTTACAAGTTGACTTTCCAGATGACAGCGCAATGAAGACTCGCCGTTAAGTAAAGTTAAAGATTGACATGAGCTGGCTCAAATCAACCTGGGGCCTAATGTTGGGGATATAACCCGTGGTGAGACCCGCCCAGGCGGGGCCGGGTTACACCGGGCGGCTCGTAAGCCCAAGACTTGTAAGGTGGGCTTAAGGATGCAGGCAAGGCCGCCAGGGCGGCTTACCAGATGGGCCGTTGACAGGGGCCCAGAGACGGAAGATGGCGTGAAGACCCGGGTGGCTAAGCCGCCCGGTGGCGGCTTACCCAAGATGGTATGGCGGCTTAGAGACAGAATAGGACACGCTGTGTGAGTCGGTTTGAGACTCGTGTAACCCGGGGCCTTGACCTCTTATATAAAGGCTAGACCCCGGGGCGGCTTAGACAAGAAACCAAGTAATCGAGAGCTAGGTCAAGCAATCCGCTCCCTTGTAATCGATACTCCAGCTAATACAACACAAGCAGGACGTAGGCTTTTACCTCTACTTGAGGGGCCGAACCTGGGTAAACTCGTGTCCTTCGTCCCGATCAACCCCTTTGAGTCCACTGCTATGGCGATGGCCTCGAACCTAAGTCTTCGGACATCTGCCGTGACAAAACCACGACACTTCCCGACCGCCGCGCTTCATCATATGTCTTTTGAATAATGCGGTCATAGTTGGATTGCGGCGGAGGCGGTGGTGGTCGCTTCAGGGCATCGATAGTGCGCTTCACTTTCATCGGATCTATTGTTTCCTTCGGAGGTGGAGTTTTCTTTGCAAAATGGGCCCTCACTTGGGCACGAACTATGTCCTCGTTTTCCTGCTCGGTCCTCTCATATGGTAACTTTTCCAGAGGCTTGAGAGATGGACCGTATCTGAATTCCCTCCCGCCTCTGCTTGTACTGCTAGCTGCCGGAGCGGCGGCGTCTCTGTTCCGTCGTTGCTGACAAGGCTGAGAAGGAGGCGGAGTGCTCCGACGCGCCGGAGGAGCCGGACCGGTGGCGTCTGTCTTCCGCCATTGCCGACGAGACGGAGGAGGAGGCGGACTGCTCCGACGCGCCGGAGTAGGCGAAGGAGGAGGCGGAGTGCCCTCACGCGTCGGAGGAGCCGGAGAAGGAGGCGGAGTGCCCTGATCACTCGCCGGAGGAGGAGGAGGAGGAGGAGGCGGAGTGCCCTGACTCACCGGAGGAGGAGGAGGAGGCGGAGGCATCTAGTTTGGAAGCTTGATGTACTCCTTCTGCCATAGACATGTACTCCTCAGAGCACGAACCAGCTGATTCTCCCCTTCACCTCTAGAGTGGTAAAGCTCGAGCTCCTCAAATCCCTCCATTACTTCATCCACCATCACAACAGCATAGCCATGTGGAATCGGAAGGCAGTGAAAAGTTCCGTTGGGTTGAGGAGGTGCAACAGAGCCGAGAGCCGCCTTGAAAGTGAGGTTATGGCATTTCGTCATAAGCTCGCAATTTTGAGCCTCCGTGATAGTATACACGGGGTAGATAGGCTCCGTGAAGTCAGTCTGAACGGGCTCCGTGGAAGCCACGCTGCTTCTCCGCTGAGATGGCGGGGTAGCTTCTGGGGTAGCTTCGTGCCACAGAGATAGTTGGCCGGCAGCTCGCTGGCTCTCAGCTTCCTCTAGCTTTTGTAGTCTTGCACTCATCTTCTGCATGTCGCTCAGCTCCGCTTTCCTCTTTCTCTCCCGGCTTCTGTAACCGCCTGCGTCGGGAAACCCAAACTTCCACGGAACGGAGCCTGGTGTGCCTCGTGTTCGTCCAGGGTGCTCAGCATTCCCTAGGGCCTCAGTCAGCTCGTCCTTCTCTCTGTCGGGAATGAACGTCCCTTCCTGCGCTGCGGTGATATACTTCTGAAGCTTCGTGACGGGTATTGCAAGTTGCTCGTCCGTCCAACGGTACTTCCCTGTTTCAGGGTCCAAAGTTCCCCCAACCCCGAAGAACCAAGTCCTTGAACGGTCTGGCCAGTTCAATGTCTCTGGTTCGACCCCTTTAGCAATCAGGTCATTCTCAGCTTTGTCCCACAACGGCCGGGCTTTGAGGTAGCCACCTGACCCCGTGTGATGGTGATACTGCTTCTTTGCAGCGTTGTTCTTGTTTGTCTCTGACATTTTCTTACTCTTGTCTGATGTCTTGTAGGCCACAAATGCGGGCCAGTGATCTCTTATCTTCTCAAATCGGCCGATGAATTCTGGAGTCTCACCTTTGTCGACAAACTTTGATTTCAACTCCTTCTTCCACCACCTGAATAGATCTGCCATCTTCTTAAGAGCACACACCTTGACCAGTGGCTCTATAACGGGCTTATTCGGATCCTCCTCTGGCGGTAGGGTGAAATTTGCCTTCAGCAAGGTCCAAAGATCATCTTTCTGTCTATCGGTGACATAATCACCTTCAGGGGCGTCGTCCTTAGGCTTATTCCATTGCTTGATGCTGATCGGGATGTTGTCCCTAACAATAGCTCCGCACTGAGCAGAAAATGCGTCCTTGGTCCGCTTGGGTTCAATCGGTAGGCCATCGTCCGCGAGTGCTGTGATCGTGAACCTTTCATCCTTGCGCAACCTCTTCTTCGGGCCTCGTCTCGTTACCGAAGTTTGGCTCGATCTGGAGGGTTATAAAAGAAGAAAGAAGAGTTAATATATGTACATACCAAAACAATTACTGCATCAATTAGCTAGTCAGCACCTCCGGAGCCATCATGATCATGTCACCGGAGCCATCATGATCATGTCCTTCCTCCTCCATTGTTCCATCGGTGTCGTTGAGAAACGACAAGACAGCATCACCTCCGGCGAGGATTATCTCCCCCAACAACTGTTCTTGTTCCAAGTCTCTTTGATCCATAGTTTCTGCAAATATAGAAGAATATATATATAGATGAGATCAGAAAAAAATTGGATCAACTTGTGCACATCCATAATGGGGGTATTCTTGATAAATCTATGTTACCGGAGTTATCTATGTTACCGGAGGGGGTAGACGACAACGACGCTCACCCCTCATGTCATGTCCGACGTCCCTCCTCATGTCGAAGTTATCGGGGAGGGGGTAGACGACAACGACGCTCACCCCTCATGTCCGACGTCCCCCCTCATGTCGAAGTTATCGGGGAGGGGGTACAGGTGGCCTCGAGAGTTGGTCGGGCGAGCGGACTGGGAGTAAGTAACTTTTAACTCATTTTAACTCATTTTGAATATATGAACATTTTAACTTTTACGGGTAGGGGCGGGAGGGGGTTGATCGACGTCTCCCCCCCTCATGTCGAAGTTACCGGAGTTTTCTATATGAACAAAAAAAATCCACATGACATGTCCGACGAGCGGACCGCCTCTCTCTCATGCATGTCCGACGTCCCCCCTCATGACAAAAACTTTCTATTAAAAAAAAAAGCATACATCTATGAACAAAAATAAAATTGTATCAATGCATATATAAAAACTTTCTATGGATCATCATTGCTCATATATCAATGCATATATAAAAACTTTCTATGGATCATCATTGCTCATATATAAAAGCTTTCTATAAACAAAAAAAACATACATCTATGAACAAAAAAAAATCTATGAACAAAAATAAAATTGTATCAATGCATATATAAAAATTTTCTATGGATCATCATTGCTCATATATCAATGCATATATAAAAACTTTCTATGGATCATCATTGCTCATATATAAAAGCTTTCTATAAACAAAAAAAACATACATCTATGAACAAAAAAAATCTATGAACAAAAATAAAATTGTATCAATGCATATATAAAAACTTTCTATGGATCATCCATCCATACATACATACTGCATATACATACATACATACAACATCCATACATACATACATACATACTGCATATACATACAAAAAAAAAGGCAGATCCGGCCGGGGCGGCGGTGGTGGCGGCGGCGCGGCAAGCAGAGTAGGGGCGAGAGGGGGTTGATCGACGTCCCCCCTCATGTCGAAGTTACCGGAGTTTTCTTCTAGGGGTTTGGCTGACCTCGAGAGTTTGTCAGGTAGGGGAGGGGGGGTAGGAGATCGACAACGCTTTTTTTCTAGGGTTTGCGTGGCCTCGAGAGTTGGTCGCCCGATATGTCCGACGTCCCCCCTCATGTCGAATTTACCGGAGTTTTCTTCTAGGGGTTTGGGTGGCCTCGAGAGTTTGTCGGGTAGGGGCGGGAGGGGGTAGGAGATCGAGGGCGACGGCGACATACATACATATAGCCACATACATACATGGAAAAAAATGCTATGAACAAAAAAATACATATAGCCACATATATGAAAAAAATACATATATGAACAAAAAAATGCTATGAACAAAAAAACATCATATATACATCCATCCATACATACATATAGCCACATACATATATACATTATATATGAACAAAAACATTCATCATATAAAAAAAATCAACATATATATATATATAATTGCACAGAGCAGGGGCGGCCGGCGAAGGTGACTGCGACGGCGGGGGCGGCGAGGGCGCCGGCGACGGCGACGGCGGGGGCGGGCCGGGGCAGGGGCGCGGCCGGGCGCGCTCGGGGGCGGGGCAGGGGCGTGGGCTCGGGGGCGGGGCAGGGCCACGGGCTCGGGGACGACGACGGCGACGACGGGACAGGGGCGTGGGCTCGGGGGCGGGGCAGGGCCGCGGGCTCGGGGACGACGACGGCGACGGCGACGGCGACGACGGGGCAGGGGCGTGGGCTCCGGGGCGGGGCAGGGCCACGGGCTCGGGGACGACGACGGCGACGGCAACGGCGACGACGGGGCAGGGGCCTGGCGATGGCGACGGCGTGGGCGGTGGACGGCGTCGGGGCAGCCTGGCGGCGTCGAGGAGGTCGGCGTCGTCGGGCGAAGTGGCGATGAAAACTGTGAAATTTCACAAGTGCTGGTTATATACACTCAGCATTGGTCCCGGTTGGTGGCACCAACCGGGACCAATGCCCACCTTTAGTCCCGGTTGGTGCCACCAACCGGGACCAAAGGTCTCTTTTCGTCAGCCCAAAGGGAGGGAAGCAGAGACCTTTGGTCCCGGTTGGTGGCACCAACCGGGACTAAAGGGTGGCATTGGTCTCGGTTGGTGCCACCAACCGGGACCAAAGGTGGGCATTGGTCCTGGTTGGTGCCACCAACCGGGACTAAAGGGTGGTGCTGCCCGGGGCCAAAAGTTTAGTCCCACCTCGCTAGCTGAGAGGGCTCGAGAGTGGTTTATAAGCGCTGCTGCGCCAGCCCTCTCGAGCTCCTCTCAACTGCAGGCTTACGGGCCTAATCGCACACACCTCTGCCTGTGGGCCTTCTGGGCCTTCTGCGGGCCTGAATCCTGGCCCAACTAGATGGTTGGGTTTCTAGTCTTATTCAGGCCGTGGTGGCCCAGTAGGCGGCATTTTTTTTAATTTTTTTCTACTTTTTTTGTTTTCTTTTTTGCTTTATTTATTTTCTTTTGTTTCTACTTATAGTTTTTCAGTGATTCTTTTTTGCTTTTAGGTCACAAAAATTATAAACTTTATGAAAATTCTTTTTGCTATTAATGTTTTGAACAAAAAATACTTTGATAACTTTAGTTGCATAAATTTTATATAATTTTAGTTTCATAAATACTAGAGGTTTATAAAATATTTTTAGTTGATTCCTTTTGCTAAATGACCCTGAAATTGAAAAGCACTTCAAATGAACTCTGAAAAGGTTGAAAGTTGGCGTGGTATCATCATTTCACCCACATAGCGGCATTTTTTTTAATTTTTTTCTACTTTTTTGTTTTCGTTTTTGCTTTATTTATTTTCTTTTGTTTCTACTTACAGTTTTTCAGTGATTCTTTTTGCTTTTAGGTCACAAAAATTATAAACTTTATGAAAATTCTTTTTGCTATTAATGTTTTGAACAAAAAATACTTTGATAACTTTAGTTGCATAAATTTTATATAATTTTAGTTTCATAAATACTAGAGGTTTATAAAATATTTTTAGTTGATTCCTTTTGCTAAATGACCTTGAAATTGAAAAGCACTTCAAATGAACTCTGAAAAGGTTGAAAGTTGGCGTGGTATCATCATTTCACCCACATAGCGGCATGTTTTTTAATTTTTTTCTACTTTTTTTGTTTTCTTTTTTGCTTTATTTATTTTCTTTTGTTTCTACTTACAGTTTTTCAGTGATTCTTTTTGCTTTTAGGTCACAAAAATTATAAACTTTATGAAAATTCTTTTTTCTATTAATGTTTTGAACAAAAAATACTTTGATAACTTTAGTTGCATAAATTTTATATAATTTTAGTTTCATAAATACTAGAGGTTTATAAAATATTTTTAGTTGATTCCTTTTGCTAAATGACCCTGAAATTGAAAAGCACTTCAAATGAACTCTGAAAAGGTTGAAAGTTGGCGTGGTATCATCATTTCACCCACATAGCATGTGCTAAAAAGTTGAGAGGGTTACGGCAAAAACTGGATGCACTTCGTGTACAAAATGGACAATCTCTTTCGAAGTATCAGGGTTTCGGACGAAAACTCATCTGTTACAAAGGGATTTCATTTAATTTCTTCACATGTAACTGCAATGATATAGTTGTGGAGGGAAAGTCTTCACTTTTTCTTCGCTTGTGTCCTTTGCTTATTGCGCCGTAACCATGGATAATCTTCATCGTTTAACAGGGTGCTTGGGTCAGCCTTGACTTTGAAGGGAGGAATTTCATGAAACTTTTCATAATCTTCAGGCATGTCTGTCTGGCCCTCCAATCCCACGATGTCTCTTTTTCCTGAAAGAACTATGTGGCGCTTTGGCTCATCATATGATGTATTCGCTTCCTTATATTTTCTTTTTCTCGGTTTGGTAGACATGTCCTTCACATAGAAAACCTGCGCCACATCATTGGCTAGGACGAATGGTTCGTCTGTGTACCCAAGATTGTTGAGATCCACTGTTGTCATTCCGTACTGTGGGTCTACCTGTACCCCGCCTCCTGACAGATTGACCCATTTGCACTAAAACAAAGGGACCTTGAAATCATGTCCATAGTCAAGTTCCCATATGTCCACTATGTAACCATAATATGTGTCCTTTCCCCTCTTGGTTGCTGCATCAAAGCGGACACCGCTGTTTTGGTTGGTGCTCTTTTGATCTTGGGCGATCGTGTAAAATGTATTCCCATTTATCTCGTACCCTTTGTAAGTCAATACAGTCGAAGATGGTCCCCTGGCCAACGAGTACAGCTCATCAGAAACAGTGTTGTCACCCATGAGACGTGTTTGCAACCAACTGCCGAAAGTCCTGATGTGTTCATATGTAATCCAGTCGTCACACTGCTCCGGGTGTTTGGAGCGCAGAATATTCTTGTGTTCATCGACATACGGGGTCACCAAGGTAGAATTCTGTAGAACTGTGTAGTGTGCTTGAGACCAAGAATGCCCGTCCCTACATATTATTGAGTCCGCTCCTAGCGTGCCTTTTCCAGTCAGTCTCCCCTCATACCGCGATTGAGGGAGACCAATCTTCTTAAGGTCAGGAATGAAGTCAACACAAAACCCAATGACATCCTCTGTTTGATGGCCCATGGAGATGCTTGCTTCTGGCCTAGCGCGGTTACGAACATATTTCTTTAAGACTCCCATGAACCTCTCAAAGGGGAACATATTGTGTAGAAATACAGGGCCCATAACGACAATCTCGTCGACTAGATGAACTAGGACGTGCGTCATGATATTGAAGAAAGATGGTGGGAACACCAGCTCGAAACTAACAAGACATTGCACCAAATCACTCCTTAACCTTGACAGGATTTCTGGATCGATCACCTTCTGAGAGATTGCATTGAGGAATGCACATAGCTTCACAATGGCTAATCGAACGTTTTCCGGTAGAAGCCCCCTCAATGCAACCGGAAGCAGTTGCGTCATAATCACGTGGCAGTCATGAGACTTTAGGTTCTGGAACTTTTTCTCTGCCATATTTATTATTCCCTTTATATTCGACGAGAAGCCAGACGGGACCTTCATACTGAGCAGGCATTCAAAGAAGATTTCCTTCTCTTCTTTGGTAAGAGCGTAGCTGGCAGGACCTTCATACTGCTTTGGATGCATGCCGTCTTTTTCATGCACACGTTGCTGTTCCTCCCGTGCCTCCGGTGTATCTTTTGTCTTCCCATACACTCCCAAGAAGCCTAGCAGGTTCACGCAAAGATTCTTCGTCACGTGCATCACGTCGATTGCAGAGCGGACCTCTAGGTCTTTCCAATAGGGTAGGTCCCAAAATATAGATTTCTTCTTCCACATGGGTGCGCGTCCCGCATCGTCAGTCGGAACAGATAGTCCGCCAGGACCCTTTCCAAAGATTACTTGTAAATCATTGACCATATCAAGTATGTGATCACCAGTACGGAGGGCGGGCTTCTTCCGGTGATCTGCCTCACCTTTGAAATGCTTTCCTTTCTTTCGACATTGATGGTTGGTCGGAAGAAATCGACGATGCCCCAGGTACCCATTCTTCCTGCATTTGTCCAAATATATACTGTCGGTGTCATCTAAACAGTGTGTGCATGCGTGGTATCCCTTGTTTGTCTGTCCTGAAAGGTTACTGAGAGCAGGCCAATCGTTGATGGTTACAAACAGCAACGCATGTAGGTCAAATTCCTCCTGTTTGTGCTCATCCCACACACGTACACCTTCTCCATTCCACAGCTATAAAAGTTCTTCAACTAATGGCCTTAGGTACACATCAATGTCATTGCCGGGTTGCTTAGGGCCTTGGATGAGCATTGGCATCATAATGAACTTCCGCTTCATGCACAACCAAGGAGGAAGGTTATAGATACATAGAGTCACGGGCCAGGTGCTATGATTGCTGCTCTGCTCCCCAAAAGGATTAATTCCATCTGCACTTAAACCAAACCATACGTTCCTTGCGTCACCTGCAAAGTCCCCCCACCTTCTCTCGATTTTTCTCCACTGCGACCCGTCAGCGGGTGCTCTCAACTTCCCGTCTTTCTTACGGTCTTCTTTGTGCCATCGCATCAACTTGGCATGCTCTTTGTTTCTGAACAGACGTTTTAGTCGTGGTATTATAGGAGCATACCACATCACCTTGGCAGGAACCCTCTTCCTGGGGCGCTCGCCCTCAACATCACCAGGGTCATCTCGTCTGATCTTATACCGCAATGCACCGCATACCGGGCATGCGTTCAAATCCTCGTACTCACCGCGGTAGAGGATGCAGTCATTAGGGCATGCATGTATCTTCTGCACCTCTAATCCTAGAGGGCATAGAACCTTCTTTGCTTCGTACGTACTGCCGGGCAATTCGTTATACTTTGGAAGCTTCTTCCTCATTATTTTCAGCAGCGAACTAAATCCCTTGTCAGATACACCATTGTCTGCCTTCCATTGCAGCAATTCCAGTGTGGTACCAAGCTTTCTGTTGTCATCTTCGCAATTTGGGTACAACCCTTTTTTGTGATCCTCTAACATGCGATCGAACTTCAACTTCTCCCTTTCACTTTCGCATTCTCTCTGTGCATCAACAATGACTCGGCGAAGATCATCATCGGGCACATCGTCTGGTTCCTCTTGATCTTCATCTTCCCCCATTGCAGCATCACCGTATTCAGGGGGCGGGTAGTTGTCATCATCCTCTTCTTCTTCGTTGTCTTCCATCATAACCCCTCTTTCTCCGTGCTTGGTCCAAACATTATAGTGTGGCATAAAACCCTTCTCAAGCAGGTGGAAGTGAAGGGTTTTAGAGTTGGAGAAAGCCTTCGTATTCTCACAGACAGTACATGGACAATGCATAAAACCATTCTGCTTGTTTGCCTAAGCCGCTTCGAGAAAATTATGCAGGCCCTTAATATACTCGGAGGTGCGTCGGTCACCGTACGTCCATTGCCGGTTCATCTGCGTGCGTTATATAGTTCTTATTATTGAACAACATATAACTCTCTAGAGCATCTAATTAAAACACACAAGTAAGAACTTTTTTCTTTTAGAAAGAAGATAAGAAGAAGAGGCTAACCACGGTGTTGCCGGCGCCGAGATGGGCGCGGGCGATAGACGGCGGTGAGGACGGGGACGGGACAGGACGGACCGCCAAACCTAGACAAATCTTGAGGAAAATGGAGCTTGGATAAGGAGCTTCGAGAGGAGAAAGATTAAGTGTGGCTCGGACATTTCATCGAACACCTCATGTGCATAGGAGGTGAGCTAGAGCACCACAAAAGCTCTCCCACGACCGGGCAAAAAAACAGAGCAATGCATTGCTCTGCTCGCGGGCAGGGGCTATATATAGGCCAACCATTGGTCCCGGTTCCAGCCACAAACCGAGACCAATGGTTGTGGGCCAGGAGCGAGGCGCATTGGTCCCGGTTCGTGGCTGGAACCGGGACAAAAGGGGTCACCTTTTGTCCCGGTTCCAGCCACGAACCGGGACCAATGGTTGTGGGCCAGGAGCGAGGCGCATTGGTCCCGGTTCGTGTCTAGAACCGGGACATAAGGGGTCTGACGAACCGGGACCAGTGGCCCACGAGGCCCGGCCGGCGCCCTGGCCTCACGAACTGGGACCGATGCCCCCATGGGTCCCGGTTCGTGAGTGAACCGGGACTAATGGGCTTCTCAGGGGTGGACCAATGCCCTGTTTTGTACTAGTGGAACTATGAGTAGCTGCTGCTCTTGAGAGCTTTGCTTGCGATGTAGTAATGGCGATGCAGTATGGTTTATGCTTTGGATCTCGCACCGGTTTGGTATTTATAGCGAGCCACGCATACATGCATATCATCAGCATATGAATGCTAGCCATTGCAGAGTTGACATTGGGATCTCGTAGTTGTTGGCTAGACTAGTCACAGTGGAGAGTAACTTATACACTAGTAACATACACGCTATTCTAGACTACGTTACTATCTCCATAGTGGGTAGTAACATATGTGTAGTGTCATGCAAAGCTTCATTTATTAGGTTATAGACTCATTTTGTGTTGGTATGTGTGATGTTACTTATAGAATGAGTAACTAGCTAGGTTACTCAATTTACCTCTCTTCTCATTAACTCATTGTCACATAGGCAAATTTGCTGAGTTGGACCCGATGTTACTTTTGAAGTTACTCCCCCTGTGACCAGTTAACTGCAATTAGCATTGTCTAACATTGAAAGAATTTGTATTATTCCACCTGACGGAATCATGGCAGCTGCACCAGCAGCTGGGATTAAACAAACGCACCCTCACCCCGTGGGATGGACCAAGGATCAGAATATGCACTGCACGTCACACGATGCATGTCCAGAATCGAATTTCTTCTGCTGCACACAAAGGACTGAACTACTTACACAAAGGAAAAGTTTTACCTTCTCCCAATGTGCTAGAGAAAGATTCGGTACGATGTTTATTCGCTTTCTTGCTGGCTATACAGTGAACTAATATCTTCTAACAGTGTCATCAAATATCCTAATTAAGGACAGTAGAATCTTCAAAGCCAGACAGCCTGGTCGGCAGCTTGTTCTTACTGAAATGGGTGAGCATGCAACGGTTTCAGTTTGCTACTTCAACTTTTGCAACGATCCAACGGACAGCTAGCCACGACGTACGGCGACGGCATACGCGCATTACACACACAGTCCATTCGCTGACTTTGCAAACTGGCCGCTGTGGCTTGGAAAGTGTATGTCAAACCTGACACTGACAGCATGCGCACTTGGGAAAGTGCGGCGCTCTGTAGGGTTTAGGGGCGTCTATTCCTTCAATTGCTCAATCAGACAACATCAACGTACATGCATCACCATCTTCTTGAGGATGTAGTTTCTTCACTAGTTGGTCTAACGAGTGTATGTTGGTGTCTCGAGCAGGCCACTCAAGTGAAAGATCTTGATTTGATCCACACGTTGGCATATGTATGTTCTTTCCTTGAATGCATTGTCTTGGGAGGTAGCGATGTGCTCTCCGAGGTGAATCCCTTGGTCTGGGTTCATTGTTTAGCTCGAATTCATCCTTGGTTGCTTTGTAGTCCCTCCGTTCCAAAATATAGTGTGCCCGCGCTTCCCGAGGTTTAACTTTTACCATAAATTTAACCAACGAGACCGACTGCGGCGGGAACAAAAATTATATAATTAAAAACTTCTTTCGAATACGAATTCACTGGTATAATTTTTGCTCCCGCCGCAGTTGGTCTCGTTGGTTAAATTTATGGTCAAAGTTGAAGCGCGGAAACCGATGACGCAATATATTTTGGAACGGAGGGAGTGTGTATTTTGGCTTTGAATTTCCACCTAAGTACAAACAATGTTGCTGTTGCCAAAGCTGGCCACATGCATTTTGATAGTAATTATAATTTTATATTGTATGCTGGTTTTGTTCAGCTTAATGCATTATATGCTCAAATCGATGCATGGCCAGCGGGCATCCATTCCTTATTGAACTGGGAAAATGGCCTCAAGATATCATAGTACCAGGAAGGTAGTGAGGCTAATTCACTTCGATGAGAGAGTAGACGCACAGTACTACCAACTGTTTATTTCCATATGGACTTAAATATAATTTCCTCTATTTATTATAGTAACGGGCCTCTCCGAGAAAACTCATTTAACTTGCTATGTTGCAAATGTTTTTACGATTTCAAACTAGGCATCTTCAAAAGTCATTTTGGGCACCCGGAATTCACAGTTTAATTTTCCCTTGCAATATTTCACTCATTTTTCGTTATATGTATAACATTACAACTCTAACAGGGAGAGAACGTGTCCTTCCTGGTGTCCCTAGCGCGAACGATCGTTCGCTCTGGGAGGCCCATTCGAGCGGACGATGCCTCCAGTGAGTGTTCCCTCAAAAACGACTCTCAGGAACGTTTCAGGAATTGCCATGCTATAATAGAGAGATATGCCATTTTATAAGAAATAATTGTCATGCTATAGCAGAAACAATTGTCATACATTTCAGGGATTGACCTGCTGCAACAGAGAAAATTGCGCTGCGTTTCAGGGATTCGCCATGCTGCAGCAGAGAGACAATTGCCAGGCTAAGAAAAGGGAAAGTTGCCCACATGTGCAGAAATTGCCATACTACAGCAGGGCGAATTGCCATACTACGCAGAGAAGTTGCCATACATGAAGAAGTTGTCATACGTGCTTCCAGTAATTGTCATGCTACATCATAGGGGAGTGTCATGCTACACACGGGGTCGTACACTCGAGAGGTGTATGGGAGAGAATGTTTGCGTCGTTCGCTCAGGAGGCTGCATGAGAGCGAACGTTTGTATCGTTCACTCGGGAGGATACATGGGAGCAAACAGGGATTCCCACACTGTCACCGCTTTGAGATATGCGGGTGGGATTGGATGCACCAGAGAGTGTTCCCTAAAAAAGCACTGCCAGGAAACAATCATTCAGTAAGATTTCTGTAACATTATTGGTTAGATGCTTCCTTTTGTTCATTTGTGTTTCATTAATAATACTCAAACCGGGGTATCTAAAACTATAAACATGCATATAAATGAGAGACAGGTATGTCTCTCCCTTTGAATCATCAGGGTCGTCAAAGTATATGTATGTGTATGTTATATCTATAATTGAGAGCCTGGCAATATATATTTCATCGTTTTTCCACAATTAGCAATTCGACATGTTGAACTGATTGCTACTAGTCAAGTACAAAACCATGCAAGGAGTTGACTCCGAAGGGTTAGCTAGGTAGGTGCATTTCTTCTCCAAGTACATATATTATTATTACACATGAAATATTATATGTGGTGATTGATGTTGTCACTGCATCGTCGGTAATCTCATCAGCTAGTAGAATTTTGGTAACCAGGTTGGTGCAATTAAACAACATATGTCCATTAGGTGTGTATAATTGAATGCAACATGAATGATGATTATGTAATAGCAAGAGAGTAGACTAGCATTAGGCTTGTTGAAAGGGTGTTTTGGCTTTTCCAGGGAGACAGGGATGTATTCTAGAAGCAAATAAAGGGTATTACATGCCAGGAAGCAGGACACTACAATTGCCCTGCTTATGTTTTAAAAGGGGGAAAAGATATCCATGCTACCAACCACACAACCACCTGATCGTTGTTCACAAGATTTTTCTAAAGCCAAGCCAAAAATATCTAGGTCCTACACATCCAGTATTGAGCTCTAACATGGCCAGGCAGGCCATTTGCACCCCCACCCACCCACCGTAGTCCTTAATAATTTTTTAGTCGTATACAAACTTCGATATTAGTACCTAAAATTTAGGGTGCACAATTTGGTAGACTATAAACTCAACTTCCCAGCCTAGTACTATGTATTTGCGTTCCATAAAATTTAAGCACATCATGTATTCAAAGAATAGTTAGTTATGGAAACAAATTAGCAATATCTCTGACAGTCAAGAAATACATCCATGTCCCCGCAAAAACAAAATATATCCATGTGACAGAACGTGATTGCTGCTCAATTCATTCCGAATTTTCGTTCGACGCTAGTGATATCCACATCCATTTTTTTCAAAATGGTGGACTCCGTCCTCTAGATCCATTTATGCACACATCAATATTTGTTGTGAAGTTTTAAACATTTCTACAAATATACAAGAAGACTTGCTCAAGGGCTAGACAAAACACAAAAGAGATCACATGTCGCACTAATGCAGAACTAATATTACATTCTTTTTTTTTTACATTCATATGTATCAAATCGGATGTCCCCGAAGGGACACTACATTCATATGTAGGGATTCCTAAAAACACTTGTAGTGGGTTATTTATGTAAGTTTTTCTAATTAAGAAAAGATATGTGAGAAAAGCAAAGAAAGGAAAAAAAGATATGTGAGTATAAGGTAAAAATTATTAAATACCTGCCCAAGTCCAAGCTAGCCGACCTTGCATCTAGCTGTTTTGTTTTACCCCTTTAGCTTGACTTGATTAATTGTAACTGAATTATGTATTGCAATGTCGTCGTCGCTGCAGGTGATAAGCCATTCGACGTGGGATGGTCAGCTTCAAGAAGTATCTGAGCTGTACTTTTATTTGTTTAATCAAGGACGCTTCCATGAACTTTGGGCTGCCACGGATGGTTTGTAGCAGAAACGTACATATCTTTGTTTTGAACGGTTCTTGTGGCCGGCACTTGTGGTAGTATTTAACTCTATGTTGTGGCTGTCCACTAATTTCCAAGGGTCATGCATGCTGTGTCACTGTGACAAGAAATTACTTATTGATTGATTCTTGCTACTTCATGGTGACACTTGTTCAACTGACCTTTTGATATTTTTAGAAGAGGAAGAAATTAAGCCTAATTTATAAATATTTATTGAAGCATTCTTCCACTATAATTCTGAATGTAAAATTTAATGTCGTATATACACTATATATATATATATATATATATATATATATATATATATATATATATATATGTATATGTGTGTGTGAATCAGTCGAATTTTACATAAAGAAAACTCAAAAAGTAACCTATGCTGAATCGAGCAAACTGTGCAGCTATTACCCTTCCAGTCCCCGGCTCCCAAATTCGCAGATGAATTCAACATGGTGTCCGTTCATTTCATAATTTGAAGTTGTGTTTACCAACATAACATAAATACTCCCTCCGTTCCTAAATATAAGACCTTGTAGAGATTTTACTATAGACTACATACGGAGCAAAATGAGTGAATCTACACTCTAAACTATTACTTATTGATTGATTCTTGCTACTTCATGGTGACATCCTTGAATATGCCCTCGGATAAGAACTCATTTACACGCTACTAGCTGGCTATCCGTTTGGAGCTGACAAGATAAGTTCGGTGGACAAATCAGCTGACACGACAACTGATAAGGCCTCCAACGACGTGCGTACGGAACATGGCTACATACGTCCGACTGTAGCTAATCATGCACGCAGTACGACTTGTACGGATGAGGCGTATACAGACCTGGGTCCGGCACCATAGGAAGAAAAAAGGGCCTTTTTGATTTTTAGAATTCCAAAAACCGCAGGAATAGAAAGAAAAAAACGTAGAAATCCAACGTCATTTCCATTTGAATGCAATAAGAATTTGGTTCGTTTGATTGCATCAGAGGAAAACCAAATAATTATTTCCAAAAAAAAATGAGTGGATGTTAAACGAAAGTGCCTATGAAATGTAGTACAGAAAATTCTTAGGAAAAATCTCATAGGATTCAATCCTACGATTCAAAAGACTAGGAAAATTTTAAGGATTCCAATCCTTAAAATTCCTATGAAAGTGCTTTGATCAAAGAGGCCCTTATAGAATTCCATTCCAACAAAATTTGTATGAAAATCCGTATCCCAAACAGGTCACATTGAGATGAATTATCGTAAGAAAGAAAAAAAAAACAACTCAGATTAATCCTTCCAGCCTCCGACATGTGGGCCTCTCACTTACACTAATGATTATTAGTACTATAGCTAAGATCAGCTATCCATAGCTGGCGTGGCAGTGGCTACAAAATTTGGGACGCATCGACCAATTCAAACCGTTTAAATTGAATAGTTTCATGGGTTTGCTTATTCGATTTCGCAGCTCATGAGTCTTGGCTAGTTTTGGGATCAGAACAAATAATATCTGGGACGGCAAAATGGACTTTGTATCCATCTATATATTTTTAAATTGGACATTGGCTGTAATTTCAGACTCAATTTGATAATACATTGAAAGTGCAAGCATTCGAAATTTGCTTAAAGGAAGGTGTACGAAAGCACACAAACATCAAAACTGTTCATGTAGTAATTCAGACTCAATTTCATAATACATTTAATGTGTACAGATCAGGAACGCAAAAGCAGCGTTTCCTTAGATTTATACTAGCAGAAAGATAAATCCCCATACAACTTATTACGCTGGGGCTGCAGACGTAGATATACGGTTGTATATATACGCGACGAACCATACAATTCATAGGTGACAAAAAACAAGGGCCTTATACGTGCTGGGGTGTGTTGTTGGGCGGCGTGGCGGATGTGGCGAGGATGATGTTGCGTCGGCCGCGCTCCGAGCGGGAGTTCTCAGCAAACTTTTAGCCTGCGATATGGAGACCCTTGCTCTTCTCCTCCTCCGACCACTCGGAAGCGTAGTACTCCTCCTCAGTGGCGTCAGCGCTGGCCGGGAAGAACATGGAGCCCCATTGTGGGAAGTGCACCAGAGCGATAGGTAATGTGCATGCCATGATCATGATGCCCATGTACTCGAGACCCCTCCCGGTGGAGTATTGTGATGAAGTGAAGAAGAGAAGTTGCGTGAGCCCCGCGCCCACGTTGCCACCCGCGCCGGTTAGCCCGGAGATGAAGCCAAGGGAACGCCTGGAAACGAAGGGTGCGACGCCAAAAACAGCGCCACAAGCGGCCTGGGCGCAGATGGAGAAGAGGACCATGGCAGTCACTGAGGCAGGGAGGGCCGATGCACGACCGAGCCAAGTGCAGAAAGCACCGCCAGCGGTCTGGAGAATCCAGATGTTCCAGAGGCGAGCACGCATACCAAAGTAGCGTGCGCCAAGGTCAGAGAGGTAGCCGCCCATAGGACGCGCGACGATGTTGGCCATGCCGAAGCATGCGGCGATGGTGCCGGCGGCACGAAGGTCTAGGTGGAAGTGGTCGTAGTAGTACTCGGCGATGACGTTGTCGGTGGTGAGCTCGACACCCATGCAGTAGCCGTAGAGGAGGACGAAGATCCATGTCCGGTAGTTGGTGACGGCTCCCCAAACGACCTTGGAGAACTTGTCCTTGGCCATATCTCCCTTCTTCTGGAGGCTCGCAAGGTTCCCGTCAGGAAGATCTTGCCCCATGGTGAGCACCAGCAAGCCCATCACGATGTGCATCATTCCTGGCACGAAGTAGGCAATACGCCATGCAACGAATGGCGTGGCACCACACTTCTGGATTGTGTGGAATACAAGCGGCATGATGAGCTGCGTGGCGCCACCACCCATGTTGCCCCAATCTGCAGCCAGGCCGTTGACTGTGCCGATGATCTTGCTATTGAACATCGTGCTCATCCAGTATTGGCATGACACGAAGGTGGCGAGGGAGAAGCCTATGAGGAAGCGGACGGCGATGTATCCCGAGGCATCATCGATGACGGACATGCAGAAGACGGTGGGTGCCGAGAGCATGACCAGGAAGGCGCAGGCGCGCAGCCGTACCGTGGTCCAAGGAGATCGCAGACGGCACCCATGGCCAGCCTGGAGAAGATGGACCCAGACACAGATGCAACACCGGCATTGCCGATGTCGACCTTGGCGAGGTTGAGGTTGTCACGGATAATGGGCACCAGGGGCGCCGCGGCAAAGGTGGAGACGAAGCAGGTGAAGAAGGATATCCAGGAGAGGTGGAAGGTACGCATGTGGGGGTTGGCGAAGGAAAAGAGCCTGAACGACTTGGCCTTGTGCTCGGAATCCACTGGCAGCGTGAACTTGCTCGCCGCCGCGTCGCCATGGGCGCCAGCCTCCACCTCCATTTGAACCTTGCTTGATCGAGCTAGACTTCTTCTCTGCTTCCGCCTTGGAGGCTTGCAGCTAGCTTGTTTGATTAGCTGCAGTGGCAACTAGGAGGTGCCAATGGCTGTGGTTTGGTGCTTTGAATCCCCATCGTTCGGGTATTTATACAACGCAGGAGTTGACATTGGGATCAACATGCACCTCTCTTAGTCAGCTGAAGGGTAAGACAGAAGAATGTATTATTGCATCTGACGGAATCATGGCTGCAACTTGAAAGATGATGAATAACCTCGTCACTGCGCGCATCTCCGCGCCCTCGGCCCGTGGGATGGACCAAGGATCAGATCAGAATATGCACAGCTCAGCACGTGGGGCCCACAAGATGCGTGTCCAGAATCGAGTGTCTGAACTGGACAGACAGTGACATGGTTTCTGAACTTTGCAAGTTACCTGCGGTGTCAGTTTCCATGAACAGTTTGAGCTTCAGGTTTCTTACCATGAGATGCAACAATCCGTGTGAATTGATGCAACTTGGACAGCGGAAGCTCCAGGTTCCCTACCTGAGAGCCCATGTCGGCCAGTGCGAATCAAAGTGAGAAAACGGAGCAGCGCCTACGTACTGGATGAAGCAAGCGTATGGATTACATGCAGCAGGTGCAACTTTTGCCGCGATCCAACGGCCGGCCAGCAGCCGCGATGGCATACGTACACACCACACACAGATATTATTCCGGTCTTCCTCAAAACCAAAGGACGTATACATTGCACACAGTCGATGCTCTGACTTTGCAACACGCACACACACACTTGGCGACAAACTATATCAACCCTGACGCTGACAGCATACATTCAAATTCAAGGGGACAGGTGAATGACTCACTCACGTACGCCTTTTCTTCCGTTGCTTGTTGCCTGCCTCTTGGCACAGTGATTAACTTAATTTATGGTAGATGCATCTGCAATCAATTAGACTAAGAAATTGCATATATATATACTATGTCATTTCAGATCAATGGTAATAGCTTCGATAAGCTATATATGTGGAGACATAGCTTCTTCAAACTTTTCGTTTTCTTTTTCGGTTTTCAACGTTTCTTTTTCCACGGCCTACTCATCGAGCTAATGTATAGCATTATCTGCCTGACCATTATCGATTTTTGTTTATGCAGCTTCTGTTTATTAGTAATTCATACCATGGCTCCAACTAATTATTAAGATATTTGGATTAAGGAGATACATGTATGTTGAGAGACGGAGGATGTCTGTCCCTTTGAACTTATCAGGGTTACCAGACTCTTCACGTACTCTATGTGATAACCTATATGTATGCATGATTGAGATCGTTCGTTGTTAAGTGCGCTACATGATTGATTATATGAACCAAATTGACTCGGCTACTATATTTGGCCCATCACAAGGTAGTGGTTGGTGTTGCTAAGTACAAAACCGCCCAAACAGTTGACTCTGCAAATGTTGCTGCAAAACAGGCACAAGTTAGCTAGCCACCTACACATGCAAGTGTACGGTGGCTGTCCTTTGCAGGTTGCATCATCACAAACTAAGTGTGCCCGTTTAAAAAAAACTAAGTGTGATACTAATCTTAACATGGATCCATATATACGAACTTGCTTTTTTTGCCCCCGCGGGGACTAAAACCCTAATCTATTTATTAGCCGAGCTGAGGCACCAGGGTTCCCCTCCTTGCTGCTGGCCGCCGAAGCTGTAGGTAGAGGGGAGGCCAATCCATGAGCTCTGATCCTCCTCAATTTCCTCTTTCAGTACGGATTGAATGGAGCTCCAGCGTAGATTCCTGCAAGCTCCTCGAGGCAGTGAGGTTAGGGTTTCTCGTCGTCCATATGCGATGGTGACATTTGATATTAGGTTCTTCAGATTGACTCAAGGGTTCAACGGAGCTAACAACTGCTTTGGGGCGCTAGTACTTAAGGATACATGCACGAAGACTTCCCGACTATCCGACAAGGTTAAGCTAACTCTGGCATGGGAATGGCGATAGCGACTCGTGAACGGCTCGTTCCAGAGGCGGCAATGGTCATTCGGTGGTTCCGAGACCTCGATGTAATTTTTATTATGTTTGGAGGGCTTTGTATTTCTAGTGAATTTTAATAATAGATCCGAGTCCTTGTCACAAAAAAATGAATTGCTTCTTTTTATGGGAATGTTAAAAAAAATCTGTGGTTAGACTTTTAAGCATGGCAAATCTGATGCCCAAGATGGAAAATTATGTTGTCGCGAGCATGGAAACTTTCTTCAGCAAACATGACAAATCCTGCCAAAAAGCTAAGCATGGCAGCGATTTTCCATGCTTGTTGAAGGAAATTCTCATCCTTCGTAATATAATTTGCCATCCCGGACGTTAGATTTGCTATGCTTAGAAATCTGACGGCAGATTTGTGTTTAAATCCTATTTTAACCAAGAAAAATTGTGTATTTCAAGTTTATATAAATAAGATAATAATAATCTTACATCCATGTAGAGAGTATGATCATTTGGGAGGTATAGAAATGAGAAGGTGAATTAATATGCAATCTGTTTTCTCACAATTTTACACACACTATGTATTGCTCTGAAGAGTATATGACCTAAAGTCTGTGTTCCATTAATTGGCATCAAGGATGAGCTAGTGTTCTTATTTTAGAAAAAGGTTAATACTAGGAAACTGACCTTCAGCGCATATAGTTCACCACAAATTTTGAGTTTGTTTCCAGAAAACCACAGCTTCTGGCTTAATTATCAACGTTGAGCCCTAATCTTCCTCTCGGGCCCTTCTAAGAACAATTATGATAGAACAGGCCCACGTGTCAGGCCCTACTTGGCAAAAACTTACCATAGTGCAGCTCCTAGCCGGCTAGGACAGAGAAGAACCTTTTCTCTGGTTGGTCTAATGCCCACAAGCATTGGTGTACCCACTTCCCTCCTCCCCTTCCTTTCTCTCTCACACCGCATGATAGGAGGTGGCGGCCACGAAGGGCCTTTGTGGCGACATGGCGTGGAGTGATGCCATATTGGTCCTCGCTCAAGTTTCCCTCTATCTGTATCTTTGATATGTGTGGTTTGGGGTGGATTGAGGGCATAAAGTGGTTAGTGTGTGATACGTCCAATTTGCATCATGATTTTCTACTGTTATTTATAATGTATTTGATTATTATTTCACTTTATGATGCAATTCTTATGTCTTTTCTCTCTTAATTTGCAAGATTTATATGAAGAGCGAGAATACCGGTAGCTGGAATTCTGGACCTGAAATAGCTACAGCAGAGATACCTATTCTACAAAGCTCCAATTGATCTAAAATTTCACGGAGATTTTTTATTGAATATATAAAAAATACTAGAGAAAAGATATACCAGAGGGGACCCACCAGTTGCCCACAAGGCAACAGGGCGCGGCCCCCCTGGGCGCGCCCTGATGCCTTGTGGGGCCCACAGCTGGCCTCCGGCCCCCTCCTTCTGCTATATAAGCTCATTTGCCCTAAAAAAATAGAGAGAAGACTTTCAGGACGAAGCGCCGCCGTCTCGAGGCGGAACCTGGGCAGGAGCAATTTTGCTCTCCGGCGGAGCGATTCTGCCGGGGATACTTCCCTCCGGGAGGGGGAAATCGAAGCCATCGACATCACCAACGATCCTCTCATCGTGGGAGGACCAATCTTCATCAACATCTTCACTAGCACCATATCATCTCAAACCCTAGTTCATCTCTTGTATTCAATCTTTGTCTCGAAACCTCAGATTGGTATATGTGGGTTGCTAGTAGTGTTGATTACATCTTGTAGTTGATGCTAGTTGGTTTATTTGGTGGAAGATTACATGTTCAGATCCTTGATGCTATTCAATACCTCTCTGATCTTGAACATGAATATGATTTGTGAGTAGTTACTTTTGTTCTTGAAGACATGGGAGAAGTCTTGTCATAAGTAATCATGTGAATTTGCTATTCGTTCGATATTTTGATGATATATATGTTGTTGCTTCCTTTAGTGGTGTCGTGTGAATGTCGACTACATGACACTTCACCATCTTTGGGCATAAGGGAAGGCATTGTGGAGTAGTAATTAGATGATGGGTTGCTAGAGTGACAGAAGGTTAAACCGTAGTTTATGCGCTATTCCGTAAAGGGCTGATTTGGATCCATATGTTTCATGCTATGGTTAGATTTATCTTAATTCTTCTTTCGTAGTTGCGGATGCTTGCGAGAGGGGGTAATCATAAGTGGGAGGCTTGTTCAAGTAAGAACAGCACCCAAGCACCGGTCCACCCACATATCAAATTATCAAAGTAGCGAACGCGAATCAAACAAACATGATGAAAGTGACTAGATGAGAATTCCCATGTGTCCTCGAGAACGCTTTGCTTTATATAAGAGATCGTTCCGGCTTGTCCTTTGCTACAAAAAGGATTGGGCCACATTGCTGCACATTTTTATACTTGTTACTTGTTACTTGTTACGAATTATCTTGCTATCGAAACTATCTGTTACCGCTACTTTCAGTACTTACAGAGAATACCTTGCTGAAAACCGCTTGTCATTTCCTTCTGCTCCTCGTTGGGTTCGACACTCTTACTTATCGAAAGGACTACGATTGATCCCCTATACTTGTGGGTCATCAACGTGATCGGGTCTCAAGTAAGGTGGATGATCGACGTTTGTTTTTTGGCTGATTAAGGCAAAATCAAACTTAGGCTTGTTATCTTCATAGGAAGTGTGATGCTTTCTTGCAAAATTTGTTAGGATTTGCTTACATATAAGAGGATCATGTCAGGTTAGGGTTGTTGTTCATGGATTTCATTTTTTTGCTTTGTTTTTCCCATCTTGGAGAATTGCACTTTTTATATTGCGTGCTACCCCGATAACCCAGTGTGGGTATTCGGCCGGTTGTCTGAACATGAATATGTTTGATCAGAACATTGGGAAGATCATGTATGTGTTATCATAAGCTTTTTTGGTTGAAGGAATTATTAGGGTTTGGTCATGCAGATGACATGTACTATATGGAGGATGAAAATGCATGTTGTTGGTTTAGCTGTTTTGGAGATCAATGAAAGTGAGGAGAAAGTTCAGCAATGGATGAGTGGTATGAATATCTTAGGGTTGTTGACCAAAGAATCTTTAAGACACAGTTGATGGGGAAGAAAAGGAAGAAATCATGTATCAATGATATGCAACCATCTCAACAAAGTGCCTATTGACATGCTAGAAAAGGTAAAGGTAGAAGACACGAGGGAACAATTCTGGAGGACGAACATCTGATGGATGGAGATTATGATGAAGTAGAACTAAACAACATGAAGGAACGAAAGAGTCGAAAGAAGGGCACATGAAGGGGGACACAAATGTCGGGGAATTATTCCCAATGGAAGATGAATTTACCATAGTTGGTTCATCCAATCCACTTATTAAGAAGGTGAATGGACCTAAACAAATTTAATGCTAGCAACATTAAGGAGAACGAGTAAAGGAGCATCAACAGCAAGAAGAGGAAGTAAGGAACCAACATCAACTAGGTAAGGTAAAACAATTATTCAATCTCAACTCACAAGCAAGGTACCTGAAACCATATCAGCAACAAGTGAAGGAAGTATTGTTAAAGAACCTTTTGAGATTCCAGATTCAAATAGTGGTGACATTGGTGCAGATTTGATTTCAAGCGACGACGATGGATTTCAGGAACCCATTTCACTCACACCAAAGATGCGGAAGAGTAGAGCAAAACCATTAGCTCCTAGAGTACAATTTGGTGAAAATAAGCTTCTTGTTGGTGAGCAGATGTGATTCACACACATCTATGAATTCAAAAGGGCACTCAAGGACTATCATATAAAAAAAGCATGGATTATATGTATATTAGAAATGACAAGGGCGGAGTGAATGTTTGTTGTGTTGAATAGCATTGCCAATTATATATCTCCGCGTCAGTTAACAAAATGGAACAAACAATCTACATAGAAATATGATATTGCCACACACTTGTGTCATTATTTTTAACACTTTAATTATAAACAACTCATGTCTTAGCAAGAGTCATGCGAACACTTACATAAGTGGTCTTGAATGGAAAATTAATGCTCTAATTCACAACATTAAGTGGGATTATGTATTTGAGATCAACCCAATGATGGCATACATGGCAAGGGAAAAGTATGCAGATGTTGTATTGGGAAACCAGAAGGCTCTATACTACAGGATTAGGGATTACGTACATCGTATTATTGACACAAACACGTGATCAAGATGCATTGTCACAATAAATCATGGTATATTTTATGCAAACCCTTCATTGCTCTCGATGGTTGCTTTGTCAAGTTGGCGACAGGAGCACAAGTGCTAGCTACAATAGGGACAGATTGTGATCACAACTTATCTCCATTTGCATTTGCTATGGTGAGGAAGGAAGAGGCAGAAACTTGGACTTGATTTCTACAGAAGCTTAGTCATTCACTTGGTGGTGAAGTTGGACCTCATGCAAGTTTATATTCATGTCAGACAGACATAAGTTAAATCTGTGTGCTTTTTTTCTTCTTTGTACTTGAATACGTACGTTAACTTGCACAAGCTTGTTTTTGTACTTTAGGGTCTTCTTTCTAAACAAAATTATGGATAATGTTGCTTATTCATGTAACATTCTCTTCGGCCAAGCACCGTTGCAGGCAGGGGCATTGCAAACATGCTAGTTGCAAGAGGAACATGCAGAGCTACAACTACAGAATGATGGGCTACTTCACAGCCAGTGGCAATAACCAAAAGTAGATGCAAATTGAATTCAATTTGGGTTCTCTTTTTGGTGAATTACAACTTCCATACTTGTGAATGTTTGAAAGCTTTTGGTGTCTTCCTAGAACTTTTCAGTGAAATATAGTTAGTGAAGAGTGAAGACTACTAGCGAAATGATGATAGCATGTCAAATTGCTAGGATTGTCTTTTCGACGCTTATAAGTTGGGTGGCACAAGACATGTTGAATGCTTCTATATCCTTATTATCCGTTGAAATGTTAAGGGGAGTGCTATATTGACATGTTCAGATGTTACGTTCAAAAGAGTTATGTTTGTCATCTCACTAGCAAAGTGCGCGTGCCTTGCTACAGATCTAAAATAGACTAATACATGTTCACAAACCTGAAAACACCCTATACTATATATCACTGAGAATATGTTATAGTCAGCCCGAAAATTATTCCTCTTATTTGACTGTGTACGGAGGGTGGTGGACTTGTCTGGAGAGACTAAGACTTTTTTTGCAAATTAGGAGCAGACTGGTAGGGGTCTTTATGCAAAAACACCATGGCTTACATCACATGCGTTAGATTTAGATCGGATGGTCAGAAATGTTAGATGGCAGACACACCATCATCACCAACTGGGTCTTTTATAGGAGTAGAGATTTATGTCTTCGTAATGTGTGGCAATATCATGTTCAAATGGTGTGCACCTTGGAGTTGAGTAGGGCTTGACATGTGGCTTTGATCGGTCAGAATTCCTATTAGAGAGGCCAATGGCAAGATTTGGGCTCAATGTTGATAATTAGGCTAGAAGTTTTGATTCTATGAAAACAAACGCAAAAGTTGTGGCAAACTGTTACAATGCACTCTATATGTAAGTGCAAACCTTCTGGCCGGCCACATATAACTGCACGTATTTAAAATTGCTTGGAGGAAGAACAGAGAGTACACAAAATTCCAAAGCTGTTCATGTAATTCCAGGACCACTTTGATACTACATACCCTCGCATGCATACAGGTTTCTTGCATATAGATGGACGTTGAACGTTTCCTAACATATACAAGTAGAACTACATGGTGTTGTAGGCGTAGATATACATGATGTGTATATTTACGCGGTGAGCTTTACGTTTGGTAGCTAAAAGAAAATTTGGATCTTATACGTGCTGGGGTGTGTTGTTGGGTGGCGTGGCAGATGTGGCAAGGATGATGTTGCGCCTACCACGTTCCGAGCGGGAGTTCTCGGCGAACTTTTGACCTGCGATATGGAGACCCTTGCTTTTCTCCTCCTCCGACCACTCAGAGGCATAGTACTCTTCCTCCGTGGCGTCAGCGCTGGCTGGGAAGAACATGGAGCCCCACTGTGGGAAGTGCACAAGAGCGACGGGCAGCGTACAAGCCATGATCATGATGCCCATGTACTCGAGACCCCTCCCAGTGGAGTATTGCGACGAAGTGAAGAATAGAAGCTGCGTGAGCCCCGCGCCCACATTGCCACCAGCGCCGGTGAGCCCGGAGATGATCCCAAGGGAACGTCTGGAAACGAATGGTGCGACACCGAATACAGCGCCACATGCCGCCTGGGCGCAGATGGAGAAGAGGACCATGGCAGTCACTGAGGCAGGAAGGGCCGATGCACGACCGAGCCAGATGCAGAAAGCTCCGCCAGCGGTCTGGAGGATCCAGATGTTCCAAAGGCGAGCACGCATGCCGAAGTACCGAGCGCCAAGGTCGGAGAGGTAGCCGCCCATAGGACGTGCCACGATGTTGGCCATGCCGAAGCAAGCGGCGATGGTGCCAGCGGCACGAAGGTCTAGGTGAAAGTGGTCATAGTAGTACTCGGCGATGACGTTGTCGGTGGTGAGTTCGACGCCCATGCAGTAGCCGTAGAGGAGGACAAAGATCCATGTCCGGTAGTTGGTGACGGCGCCCCAAAGGACCTTGGAGAACTTGTCCTTGGCCATGTCTCCCTTCTTCTGGAGGCTTGCAAGGTTGCCATCGGGGAGATCTTGGCCCATTGTGAGTACCAATAAGCCCATAACAACGTGCATCATTCCCGGCACGAAGTAGGCGATACGCCATGCCACAAAGGGTGTGGCACCACACTTTTGGATGGCATGGAAGACGAGGGGCATGATGAGCTGTGTGGCGCCGCCACCCATGTTTCCCCACCCGGCTGCGAGGCCATTCACCGTGCCGATGATTTTACTGTTGAACATGGTGCTCATCCAGTACTGGCACGACACGAAGGTGGCGAGGGAGAAGCCGATGAGGAAGCGGACTGCGATGTAGCCCGACGCGTCGTCGATGACGGCCATGCAGAAGACCGTGGGAGCCGAGAGCATCACCAAGAAGGCGCAGCCGTACCGCGGCCCAAGAAGGTCGCAGACGGCGCCCATGGCCAGCCTGGAGAAGATGGACCCAGACACGGACGCCACTCCGGCATTGCCGATGTCGGCCTTGGCGAGGTTGAGGTTGTCGCGGATGATGGGCACCAACGGAGCAGCAGCGAAGGTGGAGACGAAGCAGGTGAAGAAGGAGATCCACGAGAGGTGGAAGGTGCGCATGTGTGGGTTGGCGAAGGAGAAGAGCCTGAATGACTTGGCCTTGTGCTCGGAGTCCACGGGCAGCGTGAACTTGCTCGCCGCCGTGTCGCCATGAGCGCTGGCCTCCACCTCCATATCTTCCTCTCCTCTCCTTATCAAGCTAGGCTTCTTCTCTGCTAGCTGCTTGGAGCTAAGCTTGACTACTTGCGGTGCCCGGCGATTAGGAGTTGCTAATGGTTGTGGTTTGGTGCTTTGGATCCCGGATCGATTGGGTATTTATGGTGCAAATACAACGCAGGAGTTGACATTGGGAATTTGTGATCAAGATGCATCTCTCTTGGTTAGCGCTGAAGGGCAAGACAGAGAGAAGAATGTATCTATTATTGCATCTGACGGAATCATGGCAGCAGCAACTGGGATTAAACAACGGGCGTTCAACGCAGTCGAGAGAGGGATTAATTAGCGCGGTTAACCTCGTCGCCGCGTGCATCTCCGCGCCCTCGGCCCGTGGAATGGACCAAGGATCAGAATATGCACTGTCCCACCAGATGCGTGTCCAGGATCGATCTGCTGGCGACTACCCGACCTGCCGCTGGACAAACTTGTTGCAAATTTTCTGTTTTCAGTTCAGATCTCATCTTAATTACTACTCTCTGCAACATCAACTCGGCAAGATTCCGTCCATGTGTGCTCTCTCTGTTTCTGGCAATTGCATGTGCTGCTCTGTGTTGCTAGCTTAATTAAACTGGGGTGAATTCATACTACTAGCTAGTACTCTCTCCGTTCAGTGTCAAAAAAACATCTTATATTAAGTTACGGAGAGAGTACCTTGCTAATGCAAAAGAAATGACTATTTCTGTTGTACTAGAATTTACAGGGCACAGGTCGGCCATAGTACGGACGGAGTACAAGCAACTCGACGAAGCACCCATCGCGTACGTAATGCACACGTTTTCAGTTTGTTGCGTGCATCTTTTGCTGCGATCCAACGGCCACGGCTACGACCATGGTGGCATACGTACACACGCACATTGCATTCCGGTCTTCCTCAAAACCAAAGGGCGTGTACATTGCACGCAGTCGATGCGCGCTCTGACTTTTGCAACACACGCACACACTTGGCTCGCAACTATGTCAACCTTGACACTGACAGCATATGCATACTTAGAAGGGGACAGGTAGTGACCTCACGTACATCTTTCAATTTCCCTTGTTGCGCAGTAATTGATTTAAAATTCAGATTATTGATTGTGTTGGAAATAACCTACTTGCATCCAGAGATGCGTATGTGTGCTACTATTTATTTTTTTTTCGAGAACACCTCGAGAGGGACAGGGGGTTCCTGCATTTCATTAAGAAGAAGAGAGTTGATCCAGTTTATAAGGGAAAACCGGACCCAAAAACCAAACATTCTCGGTTAATCAGGGAAAACCGAATGAAAACCCAATAAGAAAGAAAAAGAAGGACCCGTCCCCCGTCCCCTGCCCCCCGTCGGGCGGACGGCCCGGCTGCGCCGCCGCCGCTGCCCCCCGCCAACAGGCCCCTCCCCACCCCCATCCCTTCCACCCAGAGCACCCCCACTGGCCGGATCTGCTCTTCCCCCCGGTCGCCGGCGTCGGAGCGCCCCGCTTGGAGCTCAGATGAAGTGGACGTCGGCGAGGTCCTGGAGTCGCCGCCTGCCCTCCAGTTCCAGGCCGGTGACTCTGGGATGGGGCTGGTCCACGCCGGTGCTCGCGATGCTGACCGGGGCCGGTGCGCCCACGTCAGTGGTGGCCGCGGCGTTGATGCTGGGGAGGCTCTCCCGGAGGAGCCGTTGACTCCTCTCCAGATCCAGGCTGGCACCGTCAGGATGGTGCAGGCGGACGCCGAGGCCGGAGATTTCTCTGCGGTCCTGGGCCGGCGTGCCCGCGATGGAGATGGCGCGCGGTCCATGGCCAGCGCCCTAGCGGCGCCCGCATCCCCCGTGCGTGCGCTGCCGCCGCCGCCGCCGCCCCTTGCCCTCCCTCCGCCGCCGTTCAAGCCCTCCATCATCGCCAATCCTGCACCCAGCCCATCCGCGTCGCCGCGCCCATCCTCTGTTTCGACACCGGCTCTGGTTCTTGATCCAGATGCGCCGCTTCCACCTCGTCTCAAATCCATCGTGGTCCGGGGGCCCGCCGCCGGGATGCGCGCTGACGGCCATCTTGATGCTGCACGGGTCGCTGCCCCGGACACCGGAGGATGGATTGAGGTGCGGGGGAGCAAGGGATGTGCGGATGTTTCCAGGGGCGGCCGGGCTGAGCCGCCACTGCAACGCCCGGTGGTTAGTCTGGCTGAGCGCGCCGCCTACCTCAAATGGATGGATGGTCGCTGTTTTCGTTGTCTCGGCCACAAGCATTTCGCCAAGGATTGCGAGGAGCCGCTAAAGTGTTGGCGTTGCTACAAGGATTTCCATCTTGCCAGTCAATGTCCTGGCACTCCGCCAAAGCCTTCCTCGTCGGTGCCTCCCTTGGGCCCTCGACTCAGTGTTGGGGTTCGTCGGGACGCGTCGTTAATCCATACTACTAGGCAGCGTTCGTATGCCGAGGCTCTTTTGGCGCCGCCCCTTGGAGATCGCTCTGCTCATCGTGTGGACTGCTGCATCTTTCCTCACGCTCCTGTCGAGCAGGATCTCCTTGCTGCTATGCTCTCGGCTAGGCCGGTGGGCATTGATCCATGGCATGATGATCCAATGCTTGATGAAGCAATGGCGTCTTCTCCTCAGGTTTTGCCTGTCATCATAGGTCCTTTGGACTGCTCTGCTTGGGATGATGGCATGTGGTTGACCCATGGTGCCTCGTCGGTGGGGAGTGAGGAATCTGTTGATCCTATGTGCTTGGAGGCTACGCTTCGGTCGCCATGCTCAGGAGGCTCCTCCTCGTCTCTCGTGGTGCACTCCCTCGTATGTCCGATGCCGAGTCCAGAGGAACCGCTTGTCTTCAACACACCCAACGTTCTGGTTGAGCCTATGGTTGAGATGTGCAATGATGTTGCAAAGGTGGCACAAACTAAAGTAGCATCATTATCTCTGGAGGATTTTCTCAGCAAGGTTACGTGCCCGCTCCCACAACCTCTGCTGGGGACCCCGGTGCCTTCGCATGGGGAGAAGAATGACGAGCGGCGGAGCGGGCGTCTGGATAAGAAGAACAAGGCATGCAACATCCCGACATCCAAGCGCGCAGAGTATAGGATGTTGGAGGTTTTTGGTGAGCTGCCGGAGGTTAGCAAAGCTGAGGGTCCAGAGCAAAAGATGCAAGCATACATAGATATGTACAAAAAACCTCTTTCGCCGCAAGTGATCGAGGCGTTGAGCTCTTTGGCGAGGATCACGGGAAAGTCAAAGTTCGACCCCTCAGGATGGTTACCACAAGATAATGTTAGCACATGATTCTTTGAGGCCGCAACGGGAGAGTCATTCGATATGGATGGCTTTCGTTCGACGAGTGGCGGTCAATTTGGTTGCGCTTGAGCCTCGTCAAATTGTTTTGGGCCTAGGTGCTTTAGTGTCCGGCTCCGACGATGTCCCTTGATGTTGCCTTTTATATCGTTCATATTCCCTAGTTCTTGTGTGTGCTACTATTTTTCCCCCGATAAAGAACATTTTTCTATTGATTCAGAAATGGTTCCCGAGCACCGTTGACAACACCTGCGTGGCGACGAGGTTCCCCCGCGGTGATGCCTTCCGCAAGGAAATGGTTCATGAATGTCATCGTCACGGAATCGAACAGCATAAGCTAGGGCGCGAGTTCACCGAAAAGAAAAAATTCAAGCAAACTCCAGATAGTGTGTTCAACAAGGGAGCATAAAACCGTCATTGTCATGTACAACGAGTGAAGGCCATATCTAGTGTTTTCACCCTAAAACTTAAGATCTAGTACTCAAATAGCACCATGGAGACGAAGTCCCGTGTGTTGACATCACCATTTTACTAGAGAAGAAGTATTGCTACAATGCCCCAGTCAACATCGGAATCGCAAATCAGGATGAACTCTATGGATCGGGCATTTGCTAATACACTAGATTTGCCATTGTAGATAGTGTGCTAACACCTGCACCGACATAGAGCACACTCTGACCATCACCAGAACACGATGGATACTCACTGGGACGATCCGTCATATGAGTGGGACGCGTAGGGGTAGCCTACCACACTATGCTAGAGGGCCAAGTCGCGGGCACACCACCATTGAGTAGCCACCAACCCAAACATGCCAAAAAAGTGCACCCTTACACCCAGGTCCATAGACTGGGGAAAACACAGGGGAGTCGACCATCATCGGATCAGGCCAGCCAGATCCATCTGGACCAATGCCCAAAAAAGACTTGAAGCGAGTAGCCGCCAAAATGCCTACCACTTGCGGCATGTCCTCCCCACCCCCACTAAGGCCATTGAGCGGATCAGAGGTTCACGTCAGCCAACCACCACCTCATCGAGCATGCCGCTGAAGCAGGCAGTTGTGCCACCTGAGCAAGAGGGGCACCCATATCCACCCATCCAAGGCTAAACTTGTGGTCACCGGTATCGCTGGCCACATCCTTGCTCATGACCAACACAACTTCCGCGATATGGTACCACCACTACACGGAAGATCATGGGCGATCTGCACCGCCATTGGTCGTGCGAGTAGCAGGCCGGCACAGGCCCAGTTCAGGCCCAACAGTGCACCCCTACGCCGAGATCCGCCGGCGAGAGGAGAAGACCACCGCATGCCGCCTCAGATTCCACACTCTTGGCCTCGTTGCCACACACGATGCGTCTAGCACCAGCAAAGAGACCCCCTACCACCACCACTGTTTGCTCGTGGGTCTGCACCACTGTGGCATAGGTCAGTGGGAATGGCGGAAGGAAGAGTCTTGGCCAGGTGGTCTGGCGGCGGTGCTAGGGTTTGCCCCTGGCGTCGCCCGGGGAGTGACACGAGGGGTACAGTTCTCGGGGCTAGTAATATTCTGGACTTATCTCGTACGGTGCAACTTCTTATCATTTCATCTCACTAGCTAGTAGAGCTTCCATCAGCTTTTTCAGACATAGCTTCTTCATTTCAAGTTTTACTTCCATTTTCTTTTTCAATTCTGAACATTTCCTTTTCCACAATCGATCTATTCATCAGAATTAATGTATAGCATTATTTGTTTGACGCTTGGTTTTATTTATGCAGTGCAACTTCTGTTTAATGCTTGGTTAACACCAGCAGCCTAAGTCTAACCAAGATATTCAGATTAATGTGATATATATGGTCTGAGAGACGTAGCATGTCTGTCCCTTTGAACTTATCGGGGTTGTCCTACTGTTCATATAGTCTATATGATAACCTATATGTATGTATGATTAAAATTGTTCGTTGTTAAGTGCACTACATGATTTATTATACGAATCAAATTGACTCTCTACACAGCTGGTTGCTACTATTATTTGGCCCATCAAAAGGTAGTGGTTGGTGTTGCTAAGTACAAGACCGTCCAAAAACAGTTGACTCGCAGATGTTGCTGCAAAAAAGACATTCGACAGCTAGCCACCTACACTTGTATGGAAAGTGTATGGTGGTTGTCCTTGTGCAGGTTGCGCCACCGTGATCCAAGTATGATACTAATCTCTAATCTACACGTAGCCAAAATGTACAAGCAACACACACACAAACCAACGTACAAAAAAATGAGCTAGCGTAAAGGACTAAATAATTGAACAATTTTCAATAAACAAGTTTGGTAACCAGGTTGGTGACGCTAGCTTAACGCTGTCTATGTAAGGTGGATTTTCATAATTGCACGCAGAGTGATCATAGATAAATAGGAGAGTAGAATGTCATTAGGGCCTTTTGAAACTTGAAAGGATGGTTTGGCTTTTCCAGGGAGACCGGGATGCATTTATTCCCCCAACACATTATCCAATATCGTGCATTAGTCCTAGATGTACAAATATATTTCCTCGGTATTTATTTACTCAGCATATTTTTCTAAAAAAATTTACTCAGCATATTAGCTTTGATACAGTTTGACCGAGTTTATCAAAACAATATGAACATTTGCAATTAAAAGTATATCTGATATGAAAATATATTCAATGATGAATCAAATGGTATTTATTTGGCATTGTACATGTTTAAAGTATATATTATGTGAAATATATGCAATGATGAATCTAATGGTATTTATTTGGCATTGTAGATGTTAAAAAAAATTCTATAAATTTCGACAAAGTTTGACTTAAGACGAACTTAATACATAGAGTAAATATTATGGAGGGAGTACAAGAAATCGTGTAAAGGATCATTTATCCATGATTCAAAATTTTCTCGTGAATCCGAGCTTTTTCGAGTTGCTCAATGGTCCCTCTACGACCATGGACTTAAAGATATTTTTTAGGTTAACAAGGACCCATTTACAGGACCGGAACTTAAATTCCAATTGTTGATGTTTTATTCGAATTCAGAGGGATTATAAGAAGTCATGTAAAGGATCATGTATCCATGATTCAAAATTTCCTCGTGAATCCGAGCTTTTTTTAGTTGCTCAATGGTCCATCTACGACCATGGACTTAAAGATATTTCTTAGGTTAACAAGAACCCATTTACAAGATTGGAACTTAAATTCCAATTGTTGATGTTCTATTCCAATTCGAAAGCTTAGGTCAAAGAGAGAGCTCGGGTGGATCTATGCTTGTGTGGAATCTTTCTTCAAACTCTAAAGAATATCTCACGAAATCTGGGATAATAGAGAGAGAGAGGCTCAAATGGATCTTGGTCAAATATCTCAAGTGTGGCAGCCACCTCCTGAAGTGGATAGGTGGCTTATATAGTGTGGGTGGAAAGAGCCGTTTGAGTGAGAGAAAAAAATGTCCTAGTATAACCAGGGATAAGTACCCATTTAGACTGGGCAGACGGTAAGTCTGGGCCACATGGAGATGGGCTGCACAAGCATAGAGCCGCATTTAGTCAGGGCCCAGTTTTACCGGCTGTGAAGGTCCAGTTATACCGGCCCGAGACAGAGGGTCGCCGGCTGATAACCCACAAGTATACGGGATCAATTGTAGCTTTTTCGATAAATAAGAGTGTCGAACCCAACGAGGATTTAAAAGTAGAATTTATATTCTCTTCAAGTTCTATCGACCACCGATACAACTCTACGCACACTTAACGTTTGCCTTACCTAGAACAAGTATGAAACTAGAAGTACTTGTAGGCGTAAGAATAAGTTTGCAAGAATAAAAATAGGAGTACTTAGCGAGAATAAAACTTCGAGTAATTTGCAAGATAATAAAAGTTAGTTGTTTAGTAGAAAGCTTTTTGTAACACAAGAGAAGGATTTGTCCATAGGCAATCGATAACTAGACCGGTAATCATTATTGCAATTTTACATGAGGGAGAGGCATGAGCTAACATACTTTCCGTACTTGGATCATATGCACTTATGATTGAAACTCTAGCAAGCATCCGCAACTACTAAAAATCATTAAGGTAAAACCCAACCATAGCATTAAGTAACAAGTCCTCTTTACTCCCATACGCAACAACCCCCTTACTCGGGTGTAAGCTTCTGTCACTTTAGCCACCCACCATAAGCGAATCATGAACGTATTGCAAAACCCTACAGCGGGAATCTCTCACGCTTGCGCGAAACGGAGGGCACCACAGGTTAGCACCAAAATAAAACATACAACTCAAACCAATCACGATCATCAATCAACTCATAGGACAAAATGAATCTACTCAAACATCATAGGATGGCCACACATCATTGGATAATAACATGTAGCATTAAGCACCATGTTTAAGTAGAGAATTACAGCGGGCATAGAGAGGTTACACCGCTGCATAGAGGGGGAAAGAGTTGGTGATGACGGCGGCGAAGTTGTTGGTGTAGATCGCCATCGCGATGGTTGCCCCGGCGGCGCTCCGGTGCCACCGGGAGAGAGGGGGAGAGAGCCCCCCTCATTCTTCTTCTTCCGTGGCCTCCCCCTAGATGGAAGGAGACTTTCCCCTCTGGTCCATGGCCGCCATGGCTCCCAGAGGGGACGAGCCCCTCCGAGATTTGATCTCTCTCTCTCTCTCTCACTCTCTCTCTCTCTCTCTTTCTGTTTCTCTTCTGTTTCGCGTTCCTGTTTTCTGATCTTTCACCGTTTCTTAAATTTCCGGAGATCCGAAACTCCGATTGGGCTAAAATTTTGAGGCGATTTTTATCCGGATATTAGCTTTCATGTGGCCAAAGGACACCTCCAACCGACTTACAGGGGCGCCACAAGCCCCCTAGGCGCTTCCAGGCTTGTTGTCTCCTCAGGCATCGTCTCGCATTGATTCTTTTTCCCAAAAATCACATATATTCCAGAATAAATCTCCGTGAATTTTTATCGCGTTTGGACTTCGTTTGATATGAATTTTCTGCGAAACAAAAAACATGCAACAAACAGGAACTGGCACTGGGCACTGAATCAATATGTTAGTTCTAATAATCATATAAAATATTGCCAAAAATATATCGAAATTGTAGGATAATGGCATGAAACAATCAAAAATTATAGATACGACGGAGACGTATCAGCATCTCCAAGCTTAATTCCTACTCGTCCTCGAGTAGGTAAATGATAAAAGAATTTTTTTGATGTGGAATGCTACCTAGCATAATCTTGATCATATAATCTAATCATGACATGAATATTAAGATAAGAGTGATTCAAGGCAATAGTCTATAATTTGATATAAAGACATCAATACTCAGGTATACCAACAAACAATCATGCCTTTCAGAATAAAAATGCTAAAGAATGCTATCCCTAGCCCGTCATGCTCAATCATTGATCCAGTCATGATGCACACAATATTAACTATACTCAATGCATAAGAATGACAATAGTGCTCTCCAACTGGTGCTTTAATTGAGAAGGTGATGACTCAACAATAAAAGTAAATAACATAAAAGTAAATAGATAGGCCCTTTGCAGAGGGAAGCATGGATTTGCAGAGGTGCCAGAGCTCGAAGCTTAAATCAGAGATGAATACATTTTGAGAGGTATACTTTTCCTGTCAACGTCACGACCGAGGGTTCTCAATATCTTTCATGCTAAACACATTATCGGCGGTTCCCAAGCGGAAAGGTAAAGTTTACACCCCCTCAACCATTCAAACACAAGCCATGGCTAGCCGTATCCTCGGGTGCCCTCCATATAATCAACTTTTCGGGGGAGTTTGTTTCATTATATGTTTTTTTCATTTTGATTACAAGACTGGGCATCCCAATTACCAGCCTCTCTCGTGTAATGACAAGTGAATAAACACCCATCGTGAGAATAACCCGCTTAGCATGGAAGATACTGACCACCCCCTGCCGCTCCATGAGCGGCACGGGCACAGAAAACAGATGCTTATTTGAATGATTAGAGGTGGCACATGCAAATTTACTTGGAACGACAGAGTAATACCGCATGTAGGTAGATATGATGGAATCATCTGGAACAACTTTGGTTTAAGGGTTTGGATGCACAAGCAGTATTCCCGTTTAGTACAGGCGAAGGCTAGCAAATAGATTGAGAAGCGACCAACTAGAGAGCGACAACGGTCATAATCATGCATTGCGAATAATTAACATTGGATACTAACATAAGTAGGATATAACTTCGTCGCATAACTATACATGCATGCTTTGGGAATCACAAACCTTAACACCAATATCCTTACTAAACCACAATACACCCACATATTACCATCTTAATATCGCAAAACTATTGCAAGGAATCAAACATATCATATTCAGTGATCTACAAGTTTTATGTAGGATTTTATGACTAACCATGTGAATGACCAATTCCTGTTGACTCTCTAAATAGATATACGTGAAGCATGAGAGTTTAATTCTTTCTACAAAAGATTTGCCCATGCTCTAATAAATATAAGTTAAGTAAAAGAGCATTCTACAAATAACGGTTTTCTATATGAAGAGAAACAGGCATCCAAACTTCGAATGATATAAGTCAAGCACATGAAGCATTCTATAAAGCCATACTCAAAAGATATAAGTGAAGTGCATGAAGCATTCTATAAATCAACCAAGGACTATCTCATACCAGCATGGTGCATTACTAAAAGAAAAACAAAAAGCACACGACGCTTCAAGAATTTACTCATATCATGTGAACAAAACAAAAACCGAGACATACCGATAATTATCGAGGAAGAAAGATGGGATGCCTTCCAGGGCATCCCCAAGCTTAGACGCTTGAGTCTCCTTGAATATTTACTTGGGGTGCCTTGGGCATCCCCAAGCTTGAGCTCTTGCCTCTCCTCATTCTTCTCATATCAACACCTCCTCGATCTTCGAACACTTCATCCACACAAAACTTAGCCGAACCTTTTATTAGATAGGTTAGTACATATAACATCAAATCCCATCATGTCCTGCTGTAACATTATTGTATAATTATAATCAAACATTACCCACTGTAAGCAATCACAATTCTATGGCTCTCAAGTCAATGGGGCTCAACAAGATTTCAAACATACGCACATAAAGAAATTATAACAGCAATCTGTGAAAACAGGACAGTCTGTAAAGATGCAGATGAAACATATACTTCCGTAACTTCAAAAATTCTGAAAAATTAGGACAAAATAAACAATTTGCATAGCAGTACTGTGTAAAAAATTACGAATTTTGGCACATTCCATTAAAATATCAAAATTCAAACACTATAGCAAAAGTTTCTGTTTTTTCACAGCACACACCAAACAAGCAATTTAAATACACTAAAGGTAAATCTTGACACATTATTTTTATAATACAATGGATTTGTACAAGGGGATAATTTTTTTTGTTGAAAAGTTTCTGTAATCAAGATTCACAAAGTTTCCATGGGCATGAACAAAGTTCAAGGCTAGCTCCCACTTCAACAGTGCTCGTATTTCTCACTTTCACTTTTCTTTTTGAAAAAGTTTTAGGTTCCCCTCTATATTTTTTTGTTTTTAAATATTTGAGAAGCACACAATAGTATAAAATGACTCTCTAAAACTTCCGGGTTGTCTCCCAGGCAGCGCTTTCTTTAAAGCCATTAAGCTAGGCATAACGTGCTTAAGTAATTGATCCACCCGGATCCCAAGGTATATCAAAGCCAATTTTAATTAACAATGATTTATAATTTAGTAGTGAGCACAAAGCAACATATATCATAGAACAACGGAGTCTAACTCTCTTCCTATGCATTGGCATGTCATAAAAGAACAATTCATGCACATCAAGTAAATGCCAATACATAGCATAAGCAGTTTCTTGCAATTTTATCGTATTGGAAACATAGAGAGGTGGAGATGGAGTTCCTCTCTCATAATAATTGCAATTAGGAGCAGCAAGCACATGCATATTATATTCATCAAAATCATCATGTGTAATAGTAAAACGCAACCCATCAATATAATACTTAATAAGTGCAAACTTCTCCGATATAGTGTAGTTGGGAGAATTCAAAAAGATAATAGGTCTATCATGTGTGGGTGCAATAGCAACAATTTCATTCTTAACATAAGGAACTATAGCAAGTTCACCTCCATAAGCATAATTCAAATTGGCATCATGGACACAAGCATAGCAAGCATCAAGTTCATCAAAAAGGGATATTTCAAATGAATCCAATTGATCATAGCAATTATCATAGCATTCATTCTTCGGTAAGCACAAAGGGAAATTAAACAATGTATGAGTTGAAGAGTTACTCTCATTAGAAGGTGGACACGGGTAGCTAATCCGCTCTTCCTCCTTTTGTTCTTCGCTCTCCTCCTTATCTTTTTCATCTAATGAGCTCACAGTTTCAGCAATTTCTTCTTCCATAGCTTCCTGCAAAATATTAGTCTCTTCTTGGACAGCGGAGACCTTCTCAATAAATTCATCAATATAGGCATTGTATTTATAATTCTCATAGCAATATTTAAGTATAGCATAATTTTGATATCTTTAAACAGCATCATCATAATTTTCATACTTTTCAAACAAAGATTCAATTTCATAAGCACCCTTAAAAGCAACAAATTCTTCTGTTTGTTCCACATCATAGTAATCATATACACCATTAGCATAAGAAGTCAAGGTTTTGTTATCATTAAATTCACATCGAAAGGGAAGGTGTTTAGCCTTCATCTTTGAGCAACAAGTATAATCATATCTTAAGCATAAATTCCAAGCATAGCATTGCAAACAATCAATTTGATCCCATAAGAGTTTCCCTTTTTGAGACAACCGATAATCCCTAAAGTATTCCCGTTGATCCAAAGTATATCTCCCATTATCAAGTTGAATGGGGATTTATCAGGATTATCAAAGTAGTGTTTAATATTTTTCACATAACTAGCATCGAGGGTTTTAGGAGGTTCCCCATCTCCATGAGTAGTAATACAACTATTTTTTTTTGGTGTTTCGTGTTCCATATCCATAACTAAAGATATAAAACAACTTAGAACAGAAAATAATAACTACTTAAGGATAAAGCAAACAAGCACACACGAGAATATTCACCCCATGCTATTGCTCCCCGGCAACGGCGCCAGAAAAAGGTCTTGATAACCCACAAGTATAGGTGATCAATTGTAGCTTTTTCCATAAATAAGAGTGTCAAACCCAACGAGGAGCTAAAGGTAGAATTTATATTCTCTTCAAGTTCTATCAACCACCGATACAATTCTACGCACACTTAACATTTGCCTTACCTAGAACAAGTATGAAACTAGAAGTACTTGTAGGTGTAAGAATAAGTTTGCAAGAATAAAAATAGGAGTACTTAGCGAGAATAAAACTACGAGTAATTAGCAAGATAATAAAAGTTAGTTGTTTAGTAGAAAGCTTTTTGTAACACAAGAGAAGGCTTTGTCCATAGGCAATCGATAACTAGACCGGTAATCATTATTGCAATTTTATATGAGGGAGAGGCATGAGCTAACATACTTTCCGTACTTGGATCATATGCACTTATGATTGGAACTCTAGCAAACATCCGCAACTACTAAAGATCATTAAGGTAAAACCCAACCACAGCATTAAGTAACAAGCTCTCTTTACTCCCATACGCAACAACCCCCTTACTCGGGTGTAAGCTTATGTCACTCTAGCTACCCACCATAAGCGAATCATGAACGTATTGCAAAACCCTACAGCGGGAATCCCCCACGCTTGCGCAACACGGAGGGCACCATAGGACATCACCAAAATAAAACATACAACTCAAACCAATCACGATCATCAATCAACCCATAGGACAAAATGAATATACACAAACATCATAGGATGGCCAGACATCATTGGATAATAACATGTAGCATTAAGCACCAAGTTTAATTAGAGAATTACAGCGGGAATAGAGAGGTTACACCGCTGCATAGAGGGGGAGAGAGTTGGTGATGACGGCGGCAAAGTTGTTGGTGTAGATCACCGTCGCGATGGTTGCCCCGGCGGACAGGGGGAGAGAGCCCCCTCCTTCTTCTTCTTCCTTGGCCTCCCCCCTAGATGGGAGGAGAGTTTCCCCTCTGGTCCATGGCTGCCATGGCTCCCGGAGGGGAGGAGCCACTCTGAGATTGGATCTCTCTCTCTCTCTCTCTCTCTCTCTGTTTCTCTTCTGTTTCGCGTTCCTGTTTTCTGGCCTTTCACCGTTTCTTAAATTCCCGGAGATCCGTAACTCCGATTGGCCTGAAATTTTGAGGGGATTTTTATCCACATATTAGCTTTCTTGCGGCTGAAGGACACCTCCAACCGACTTACAGGGGTGCCACAAACCCCCTAGGCGCACCCAGGGGGGCTCGCGCACTCCAGGCTTGTCGTCTCCACAGGCATCGTCTCGCGTTGATTCTTTTTTCCAAAAATCACATATATTCCAAAATAAATCTCCGTGAATTTTTATCGTGTTTGGACTTTGTTTGATATGGATTTTCTGCGAAACAAAAAACATGCAACAAACAGGAACTGGCACTGGGCACTGGATCAATATGTTAGTTCCAAAAATCGTATAAAATGTGTTGCCAAAAGTATGTGAAAAAGTATAATGGCATGAAACAATCAAAAATTATAGATACGACAGAGATGTATCACCGGCAATTGGCTCGGTTGAACCGGTCACAACGCGAGCACAACTAGTGGTTTGCCTGGTTATACTAGGTGGGAGAGAGCCCCCCCCCCCCCCACCAACACACACACACACACACAAAGGTGCCCACGCGGCTTAGCAGGGGCCTAATTTTACTGGCTATAGCCTGAGCTCTGATTGCCATTAGCCCAGTTCAACCGGCTCCAGCGGTGCCTCTACCCAAACAGACAAGCCGGTTGTACTGGGACATGCTACTTGTGAGCTGCATTGGGATTTTCTCCGAAGAGGAAGGGTGAAGCAGTACAGTAGAGATAAGTATTTCCCTGAGTGAGAACCAAGGTTATCAACCCAATAGGAGAATCAAACAAACCCTAGTGAACAACACCTGCACACACAAAAGCAAATACTTGCACCCAACGCGGGCAAGAGGGTTGTCAATCCCCTTGAACTCGTTACTTGCAATGATCAAATTTTGTATAGGTAGATGGATAAATTGTAAAACAAAATAAAAGAGAATAAATTGCAGCAAGGAACTTCTGGTTTTAGTAATATATGTAAAGTAGACCCGGGGGCCATAGTTTTCACTAGAGGCTTCTCTCTCGAAACAAAAGCATACGGTGGGTAGACAAATTACTGTTGGGCTATTGATAGAAAAGCGCATATTTATGATGTTATTCATGGCATTGATCACATATATAGGCATCATGTCCGTGACAAGTAGATCGACTCCTGCCTGCATCTACTACTATTACTCCACCAATCGACTGTCGTGGGAACAAGCCTGACAGTAGAAGGTAGGGGTACGAATGGAGAGGGCAGAGTCCTAGCTACGGCGAGGTTGTACACACAGATGTATGAATTCAGGCCCCTCTCGTGGAGGTAACAGCCCTACGTCTCAGTGCTCCGGAGAGCTCTCTACTCTGTCGAGTGAAATATGTGTGTTGTATTACAAAAGGTTGCGAACCCTTCTACCAGCGGGGAGGGGTGGCTTATATAGAGTGCGCTGCCCCTCATAACGTCCGGCATGAAGGGGTTTAATCGTGGTCATAAAGAGGTGTACGTTACTGGTAACGTACACCATAAATGCTGTTAATGATCTTGATGACTGCTTGCCCGTTAGCCTCCCTGGGGTGACTTCTGGACTTCTGCGGTCGACTGTCTTCAGACTCTTCCGAGTGAAAGATAACAGTCGAGTGAAAGGCATCTCCGAGTGTATATTGTCGAGTGATTTATGCTTCTTCGCTATTTCAGTCGGAGACTTCCTTGTGGCCCTTAAGCTTTCTGGGGCAGTGTCCTTGGGTAGGATATGTAGGTCAGGCCTATAACCCTACCCTAGGTACGTATCCCCATCATTAGCCCCCGAATGGATCGGGGTTCGAGGGTAAAAGGTGTCAATGCAAGTTCAAACGAGACACCAAAACTCCGAGTGTATTTTGAGGCTTCCTCGAAATCTGCGTCGATTGAAACCTTAACCGTTTGCCCTGATCAATTCCGTCTTGAAGTTATCCGAGTAAAACTGAGCTTGAAAACCGGTCCGAGTAAAACTGGTTCGAGAGTCCGAGTAAAACTGAACTTGAAAACAGGTCCGAGTGATCTGGAAAACCTTCTGACGAAATAGTATGCTCCACCGGGTCCGAGCCTCGCGGGCTTCGAAATTTGGATAAGAGCGCGCGCGCGCGCAGCGGAGATGGCGTAACTGCTAAGGCAAGTGCGGGAACGACGCCTCGATTATCGCGCCGCCCAAATCGCCACGTACCGCTCCTCCTCTGATTTCGGGATATTCAGAGATCCGGCGGCCCGCAGGTCAGTGGCTCACTTGAGTGCATATAAGAGGCGACGACGCCGGTGCTGGCACAGTATTTTTCTCCCAAATCCACTCCTCTCCTCTTCTTCCTCCGCCCTGCTCTGCTTCGTTGACCGCCGCCGCCATGACGAAAGGCAAGACGGAGAAGCTCGAGCGCGCCCAGAGGGGAGGCGCCAAGGCGAAGAAGCCGTCGGGAGCTCGGTCGACGGTGCCGCCGGGGTGGATCCAGGGGGATTTTCTCCAATCGACGGTCACTGCGGAAGATGTGGACAAACTCGTCGTCGACGGGTTGATAGCTGCCGATTCATGGCGGTTGCCGAAGGGGGAGATCGAGCCGGAGCCACGCGACGGCGAGCGAGTTCTGCTTCTCACCCACATCGAGCGAGGTTTCTCCATGCCTCCCCATCCGTTCATCCGCGCTTTCTTGAACTATTTTGGAGCGCAACTCCACCACCTTCCTCCGAATGCGGTTGCATATCTTTCCTGCTTCGTAACTTTGTGCGAATGTTTCCTGGGCTGTCCCCCACATTGGGGTTTGTTCAAGCACATATTCTCTGTCCGATCCCAAGCTGTCAAGAAAGCCAATCCCAAAGATAGCAAAACCAATGTGATCCAACTGTGTGGTGGCTTAGGGATTCAGAAGAGAGGTAGGAGTGGGTTCCCCTCTATGACCTTTCCCGATTCTGTTCGGGGATGGCAGTCGACCTGGTTTTACTGCAAAGATGCCGCATCGCCAAATATGTCGACTGGGCTTCCTCCCTTCACCTTGGATCGACCTGTTACTCCCAAACCTCTGTACGTGACAAAGGTAGAGAAAATCCAGGTAGGGATCTTAGTGAACGCCATATCCGAACTGATCCGCGGTGGAGTGACTGGTCTGGACCTCCTTGAAACGTTTCTGAGTCGACGAATTCAGCCTCTCCAAGCTCGGGATCACACCATGTGGCATTATTCGGGCCCTGAGGATACCACTCGGACTCATCCTGAGGAAGTTTCCGATCAGACTGTTTCTCAGTGGCTCAGGAGCATCACTGGAGCCTGTGATAATCCGGAAGGATCCAAACGAATTCCGCCTTTCTCCGCTTTGAACCCGCCAAAGAACTTGGTGAGTCACATATTTGTCGATTGTTTTAATACTTTGCCGAGTAACTGAATCTTCAGTCGACTGAATTTGAAGCTTGAACCTCGCAGGAATTTACGAACATGTACTCGCCCATACCCAATGGAGAACATCCTGATGAAGAGGAAGGAAGCGTCGACGGCAGCGCAGACGGTGACTATGCTGATGACACCGAGAGCAGTGATGACGACCTGGATGAGGATGAGGTGGAGGCCCCTGTCCCTTCGCGCACCGAGCGTCGAGCCAGGCAGCAGAACGACCCGGAGGTCACCCCGAGCAAAACAGTGGCGTCGAGCACAAGGAACCCGAAACGTGACCGTGTCGCGGCATCGGGGTCGACTGAAAAGGCTGCGAAACAGCTCAAGCCAGACGTGCCAAAGCCTCGGAAGGCCCTGCCTCGAATCAAGATAGCCGTGCCTGTTGCCTCCACGTGAGTGTTCGTTCTCCTTATTCTGCTGTTGAAGAACTTTATGTTGACGTTGACCGAGTGAAATATATTTGCCAGAGCCGCTACCTCCGTAACGTCGCCCCATCGGGATGATGGAGACCATATGGAAGTAGACACTCCTGATGCGGCCACCTCCCTACGAGGTATGACAATCCCACACTTTACTCTGCTTGCTGAAGAATAATTGTCGAGTGTCGAATGCAGCTGACGAAGTCATCGAACTGGAAGATGATGAGGAGCCGCGGCGGGGAGCAGAGGATGAAGCTGTGCTTCCGGAGGCTCCACGCGTGGACACTCGGGGACCACCGTCTGTCCAGACGCCCCGTGGGACGAGTGCTGCGACGCCTCTAAGCCTTGCAATTCCGCTGTCGAGTGCTCCGCCGGCTACTTCTACTCTGGTGGCTTCGACGCAGATCGGACAATCCCAAGCACCTCCAGCTGCTCCATTGACTACACCAATTCACTCGACGCCTGCATACCCTTTGTACCACGTCCCGGAGGACCAAACCGGAGCTGCCAAGGAAGCCATGATCCAGGCTGGGCAGATGATGCTACGAACAAAGGAGGCGTATGAAGCCAGCAAGTTAGCCTATGATGCCAGCTCAGCGCTTCAGGCCAACGTCCGAGTAAGTGGTATTGTAAGTTCATTTCCGATTGAATTCCTGTCCGTCATGATTTTACACCCACTGGGGTGTTTTTCTTCGCCAGTAGACCAAATAGTTTCTGGTCCAGTGGGGGCACGCTGAGTGCACCCACTGGGTGTAGTCCCCGAGACCGCTGTCGAATGACGAAGGCTTCGGCGGGGGTCTTAATATTGTTTCCATTCGACAGGGCAGTGGGGGCACGCTGAGTGCACCCACTGGGTGTAGTCCCCGAGGCCGCCGTCGAGTGCTTGCTTCGGCGGTGGTCTGATAGAGACGATGTTCGGTTGCTTGCTTCTTTCTTTTATACTCGGACAGGCCAGACCTGGTCGAGTATTTTCGTTTCCAGTGGGGGCACGCTGAGTGCACCCACTGGGTGTAGTCCCCGAGACTACTGTCGATCGTTGACGATGGGCGGTAGTCTTTAGAATCATTCTGCAGGTTTCATGGACATCATTTCCATCAACCATGGTATGATGCTTGTATAGGGTTGTGAGGTGGGGTGGCGGGCCGTCTTTCAGTCGAGTGCAATTGACCTTTTCCACTCGGGAGTAGAGAAATGGTTATGTCGACTGAACCCCTATTTCTGCTGATTTCAGAAAGCCTGTGGGCTCGGGACCAAGTACGTCGAGCTGGAGAAGGAAAAGAACCGACTTCTGCTGGATCTGGAACTGACGAACAACAACCTGGACCGTGCACAGACCGAACTGAAGACTTTGGGAGGTAATCTTTGTTGATCAATTGTATTATCACTTTCAATTTCCATCTTTTGAACCGAGTGAATCCACTCGAACAGACGTACGTGGTGAAAACCGTCGTCTCCGAGTGCGCCTCAACAATGCTATTTCTTTAGATACCATGAAGAAAGCGCTCGAGGACAAGGACAAATCACTTGCTGATGCTCAGAAGGAAGTGAAGGAGAAGACTGCAGCTGCTGAGAAGAAACTTGCAGCAGCCAGTAAACTGGAAGAGGAGAACGCCAAGCTCAAGCAGGAACGATCCAAGTGGATCAAAAAACTCGAAGAGCAGACCAAGAGTAGGACCGCTCTGGAGAAACACTTGGGCGACTTTGCGAAGAAAATGTTCAGCATGCTCGAAGGTAACCCTCATTTGTCGAATGAATTTCCCCGGTTTTTACAGAATGGTATTATGATCACCCTTTCACTTTCTCTTCATGTAGAATTCTGTCGAGACTTCGAAAAAGAAACTGAAGAAATTGAACCCAATCTGGACCCCACAAAGTCTCTCGTCGGAGACGCCGTGGCCATGGATATGTTTCGTCTCGAAGCTCGTCTTAAGAGCGTCCAAGGATTCATCACTCGGCTGAGAGCTGCATTTGAGAAGGTCGACAAGGAACTGTGGCCTGAAGATCCTCTCCAGACTGACCTCGAGTCAATGATGACTCGGCTCAATGAGATTCCCAATCGAGTGCAATCGTGGAAGAAATCTGCTGCCCGCTGTGGAGCTGACGTGGCACTTTCACTCGTCAGGGTTCATTGCAAGGAAGCTAGAGAGGACAAACTGAAGGATCTCCGAGTGACCAACACGAAGAAACTCAAATTTGAAGATTTCATGGAGACTTTCATCGATGCTGCCACTCGGATCGCCGACGGAATCGACCTGGATACCTTTGTTGAGCCTTCAAGTCCTGCTGGAGCTTAAGTTGGTATTTTGCTTATGGTAAAAACTTTATTTGCCTCGGTATGCCGAGTGTTGGTGTAACCGAGTAAACTTCGTTCAGGCTTTAAGCCTGAGAACTTCCCTTTTGCGCGAACAAGTTCCTGCTGCGCCGGAGATTTTAGTCTTACTCGCATTTCGCTTTCTGACATTTAGCTTGGCCGAATTTATTTGATTCTCGAGTGAAACGGGTGTTCTGCACTCGAAAGAATTCGGGACTTAGACGAGGACTGGCTCGCAGCCAAGCTTCCGAGTGTATTGTATGTAATACACTCGGAAAGGTTTTAAACTTAGGCGAAACGGATTCGCAGCTAAGCCCCCGAGAGAGAGGATTGCTCTTCACTCGGAGTAATTTTTGAACTTAGACGAGACTGGCTCGCAGCTAAGTCTCCGAGTGTATTGAATGCAATACACGCGGAAAAGTTTTAAACTTAGTCGAAACGGATTCGCAGCTAAGCCCCAGAGAGAGAGGATTGCTCTTCACTCGGAGTAATTTTTGAACTTAGACGAGACTGGCTCGCAGCTAAGTCTCCGAGTGTATTGAATGTAATACACTCGAAAAAGTTTTGAACTTAGGCGAAACGGATTCGCAGCTAAGCCCCCGAGAGAGAGGATTGCTCTTCACTCGGAGTAATTTTTGAACTTAGACGAGACTGGCTCGCAGCTAAGTCTCCGAGTGTATTGAATGTAATACACTCGGAAAAGTTTTGAACTTAGGCGAAACGGATTCGCAGCTAAGCCCCAGAGAGAGAGGATTGCTCTTCACTCGGAGTAATTTTTGAACTTAGACGAGACTGGCTCGCAGCTAAGTCTCCGAGTGTATTGAATGTAATACACTCGGAAAAGTTTTGAACTTAGGCGAAACGGATTCGCAGCTAAGCCCCCGAGAGAGAGGATTGCTCTTCACTCGGAGTAATTTTTGAACTTAGACGAGACTGGCTCGCAGCTAAGTCTCCGAGTGTATTGAATGTAATACACTCGGAAAAGTTTTGAACTTAGGCGAAACGGATTCGCAGCTAAGCCCCCGAGAGAGAGGATTGCTCTTCACTCGGAGTAATTTTTGAACTTAGACGAGACTGGCTCGCAGCTAAGTCTCCGAGTGTATTGAATGTAATACACTCGGAAAAGTTTTGAACTTAGGCGAAACGGATTCGCGGCTAAGCCCCCGAGAGAGAGGATTGCTCTTCACTCGGAGTAATTTTTGAACTTAGACGAGACTGGCTCGCAGCTAAGTCTCCGAGTGTATTGAATGTAATACACTCGGAAAAGTTTTGAACTTAGGCGAAACGGATTCGCAGCTGAGCTCCCGAGAGAGAGGATTGCTCTTCACTCGGAGTAATTTTTGAACTTAGACGAGACTGGCTCGCAGCTAAGTCTCCGAGTGTATTGAATGTAATACACTCGGAAAAGTTTTGAACTTAGGCGAAACGGATTCGCAGCTAAGCCCCCGAGAGAGAGGATTGCTCTTCACTCGGAGTAATTTTTGAACTTAGACGAGACTGGCTCGCAGCTAAGTCTCCGAGTGTATTGAATGTAATACACTCGGAACAGTTTTGTACTTAGGCGAAACGGATTCGCAGCTGAGCCCCCGAGAGAGAGGATTACTCTTCACTCGGAGTAATTTTTGAACTTAGACGAGACTGGCTCGCAGCTAAGTCTCCGAGTGTATTGAATGTAATACACTCGGAAAAGTTTTGAACTTAGGCGAAACGGATTCGCAGCTAAGCCCCCGAGAGAGAGGATTGCTCTTCACTCGGAGTAATTTTTGAACTTAGACGAGACTGGCTCGCAGCTAAGTCTCCGAGTGTATTGAATGTAATACACTCGGAAAAGTTTTGAACTTAGGCGAAACGGATTCGCAGTTAAGCCCCCGAGAGAGAGGACTGCTCTTCACTCGAAGTAATTTTGAATGTAAATCTGTGCGATCGGAATCGACAATAGATTGCGGGAGTCTTCATTCAATCCATAACATCATCTGGGATACTCTTATTACATCAAAACAACTCTGTTATCAAGAATAAAAACGTCGAAGTAGGTCCGCATTCCAGGCGCGTGGCTCGTCAATATTCTTCTTCAAGTTGAAAAGATGGTACGCCCCGTTGTTAAGCACCTTGGTAATGACGAATGGTCCTTCCCAGGCTGGGGCCAATTTATGAGGTCGCTGCTGATCCACTCGGAGCACCAAATCCCCTTCGTGGAATGAACGGCTCTTGACATGTCTTGCATGGAAGCGGCGAAGGTCTTGTTGATATGCAGTTGATCGGATCAGGGCCATCTCACGCTCCTCCTCCAGGAGATCCACTCCGTCCTGTCTTGCTTGTTCAGCCTCGTCTTCAGAGTAAAGATCCACTCGAGGAGAATTGTGAAGGATGTCACTTGGCAATACGGCTTTGGCTCCATATACAAGGAAGAAAGGAGTTCGTCCAGTCGACCGGTTGGGAGTTGTCCTCAAGCCCCACAGAACAGACGGTAACTCAGTGACCCAAGCTCCGGCAGCATGATCAAGATCTCGCATGAGCCGAGGCTTCAATCCTTGGAGGATAAGGCCATTCGCTCGCTCAGCTTGACCGTTTGACTGGGGGTGCGCAACAGATGCGTAATCCACCCGAGTGCCTTGAGAAGAGCAATAGTACCTGAACTCTTCCGAGTCAAAGTTAGAAGCATTGTCTGTAATGATATTGTGAGGGACCCCATACCGGAACGTTATCTCTCTTATGAATTTGATAGCAGTGCGGGCGTTCAGCTTCCTGATGGGTTTAGCTTCGATCCACTTAGTGAACTTGTCGACTGCAACCAGTAAATGAGTAAACCCGCTCTGACCTGTCCTAAGGGGTCCAACCATATCCAAGCCCCACACAGCAAACGGCCAGACGAGTGGAATGGTCTTCAAGGCAGACGCAGGTTTGTGTGACAGATTCGAGTAAAACTGACATCCTTCACAATGATCGACAATATCTTTAGCCATCTCATTGGCGCGTGGCCAGAAGAAACCAGCTCGATAAGCTTTGGCAACAATCGTCCTAGAGGACGCATGATGGCCACAAGTTCCCGAGTGAATCTCCTCCAGAATCAGTCGACCTTCTTCAGGAGAAATGCACCGCTGAGCTACGCCAGTCACACTTTCTCTGTAGAGTTGTTCATTGATCACAGTGAAAGCCTTGGACCTGCGGACTATCTGCCGAGCCTCATCTTCATCAACTGGGAGTTCTCTTCTGAGAATGTACGCAATATATGGTACAGTCCAGTCGGGCGTGATTACCAAAATCTCCATGACCAGATCAATGACAGCTGGGACATCAACTTCAGTCGGATCAGAAGCACTCTTTGCTTGCGGGGGCTCTTCAGTGAAAAGATCTTCTTGCACCGAAGGAGAATGAATGTGTTCGAGAAATACATTGCTGGGGACAGGTTTCCGAGTGGATCCAATCTTTGCCAACTCATCAGCTGCTTGATTCTTCACTCGGGGAACATGATGGAGTTCCAAACCTTCAAATTTCTTCTCAAGTTTTCTTACTGCATTGCAGTATCCAGTCATAGCGGGGTTCCTGACATCCCACTCTTTCATCACTTGATTAACCACCAAATCAGAATCGCCATATACCATCAGGCGACGGACGCCGAGTGAAATGGCCATACGCAATCCATACAAAAGTGCTTCATATTCAGCTTCATTGTTGGAGGAATCAAAGTGAATCTGTAAGACATAACTGAGCTTATCACCTTTTGGTGATACCAGAACGACGCCAGCACCAGACCCATTCAACATCTTTGAACCATCAAAGAACATGGTCCAGTGTGCCGAGTGAAGTTGGATTGGCTGCTGTTGCTCAATCCACTCGGCGAGGAAATCAGCCAGCGCTTGAGATTTGATTGCTTTCTTCGCCTCAAACTTGATATCAAGATGAAGGAGCTCAATAGCCCATTTGGCCACTCGACCAGTCGCGTCTCGATTATTGAGAATTTCAGACAACGGAGCATCACTGACGACTGAAATGGAGTGATCCTGAAAATAGTGTGCTACCTTCTTTGCAGTCAGATATATACCATATACGAGCTTCTGGTAATGTGGATATCTTTGCTTCGACGGAGTCAACACTTCAGAAATATAATAGACCGGGCGTTGAACTTTGTAAGCCTTGCCTTCCTCTTCCCGCTCGACAGTTAGTACTGTACTGACGACCTGATTAGTGGCCGCGATGTACAATAACAATGGCTCTTTGCTGTGCGGAGCAGCAAGCACCGGCTGGGTGGTAAGCAGGGCTTTGAGCTCGACAAACGCTGCTTCAGCTTCTGGAGTCCACTCAAATGTATCAGACTTTTTCATCAGTCGGTATAAAGGCAGTGCCTTCTCACCGAGACGAGAAATGAATCGACTCAATGCTGCCAAGCAACCTGTGAGCTTCTGGACATCGTGCACACGCTCAGGGCTTTTCATTCGGACGATGGCACCGATCTTTTCAGGGTTGACGTCGATTCCTTTCTCGGAAACGAGGAAACCGAGTAATTTGCCACCAGGAACGCCGAAAGTGCATTTAGTCGGATTTAACTTAATATCATATCTCCTCAAATTGGCGAATGTTTCAGCCAAGTCAGACAACAGGTCGGAACCTTTGCGAGACTTGACCACGATATCATCCATATAAGCTTCGATGTTCCGAGGGATCTGATCGAGCAAACACTTCTGAATCATGCGCATGAAACTAGCGCCAGCATTCTTCAAACCAAAAGGCATGGTGATATAACAGAAACACCCGAAAGGGGTGATGAAGGCTGTCTTTATTTCATCTGGACCAAACAGACGGATCTGATGGTAGCCAGAATAAGCATCAAGAAAAGATAAACGCTCGCATCCCGCAGTTGAGTCGACAATCTGATCAATGCGGGGGAGCGGGAAATGATCTTTCGGGCAGACCCGATTGATATGTTTGAAATCAATACACATGCGAAGAGACTTGTCTTTCTTAGGGACCATGACAACGTTTGATAACCACTCGGAGTGGTAAATCTCACGTATAAACTTGGCCGTCAAGAGACGAGCCACCTCTTCGCCGATTGCTTTTCGCTTCTCTGTTGCTGACCGACGCAAATGTTCCTTCACAGGCTTGGCCTTCGGATCAACTCTCAAACGGTGCTCAGCCAGTTCCCTGGGTACACCAGGCATGTCAACGGGCTTCCATGCGAAGATGTCCCAGTTCTCACAGAGGAACTGGATGAGCTCGGCTTCCTATTTGCTGTCGAGTGTTGTTGAGATGTTGGTCGGGGCAGCAGTCGGATCTGTCGGGTGAATGTGCACCTTCCTCACCTCTCCTGCCGACTGAAAAGCTGACTCAGAAGCGGGCTTCTTGGCACGCAACAGGTCGGCAGGATCAGCATTTTTCTTGTATTCCTCCAACTCAACCATAGCCATCTGCTGGTCGGCGATCTTGGAGCCCTGCTGGAGGCACTCCTCAGCCCTTTGTCGATTGCCAGTGACTGTGATCACACCTTTTGGTCCAGGCATCTTCAGCTTGAGATACACGTAACATGGTCGGGCCATGAAACGGGCATAAGCTGGTCGACCAAGGATGGCGTGGTAGGCACTCTGGAAATCTACCACTTCAAACGTCAGTTTTTCCTTGCGAAAGTGCTTGTCATCACCAAACACCACATCCAATGCTATCTGGCCGAGTGAACGGGCCTTCTTCCCAGGGATTACTCCATGAAACTGCATGTTGCTTTCACTGAGCCGGGACATCGGAATGCCCATTGCCTTAAGGGTATCAGCATACAGGATGTTCAGACCGCTCCCGCCGTCCATCAAAACTTTGCGGAGTCGAGTGCCCCCCACAACTGGGTCTACCACCAGCGCTTGCCGCCCGGGGGTAGCAATGTGCGCAGGGTGATCTGACTGACTGAAAGTGACGGCAGTTTGAGACCACTTGAGATATGTGGGGGTAGAAGGAACCGCCATGTTAACCTCCCTGTTGATAACTTTCAGTCGACTCTTACTCTCAACATCAGCAAAAATCAACAAGGTGGCATTGACTTCAGGGAACTCTTCTTTTTCTTCTTCATCTTCTTTCTCAGGGTCTTTCTCACTCGACTGGTTCTCTTTGAATGACTGGATCAACAAACGGCACTGTCGAGTGGTATGCTTCGGCAATATCAAATTGCCCTCTTCATCTTTCCTCGTGTGGATTGCACACGGTAAATCCAAAACATCGGTACCCGACTGATTCTTTGACTTCTTTGGGGTGAACTTAGCCTTGGACTTTCCCTTATTCTTGCCTTGTGCCGCCAGGGCGGCCGCTTCTGCCTGAGCAGGGGGATCAGCTTTGCGCTTTTGTTTCCGACTGGAATTCCCACCTGCATCATTGTCGACTATTTTGGCTTTACCGCTTCGGAGGCGGTCTTCTTCTTCTCCATTGGCGTACCGAGTGGCAATCTCCATCATCTTGCTCATAGAAATGTCACCGGTGCGACCAAACTTCAGATAGGGCTCTCTGTATCTAACCCCAGCCTTGAAGGCACAAACAGCTTGATGCTCGGAAACATTCTCCACCGTGTGATGCAAGGTGGACCAACGCTGAATGTAATCTCGCAAGGTTTCATTGGGCTTCTGGACACAGTGCTGCAAATCAGTCAAACCAGCTGGACGTTTACAAGTGCCTTCAAAAGTTCTGATAAACACTCGGGCCAAATCTTCCCAGCAATAGATGCTAGAGGGAGCCAAACGATTTAACCAAGCTCTGGCCGAACCATCCAACATCAAGGACAGATGCTTCATGGCTATGTTGTCGTTACCTCCACCAATCTGTACAGCCACTCGGTAATCATCCAACCAGGTTTCAGGCTTTGACTCGCCAGAAAACTTGCCGATCCCGGCCGCCAACCTGAAGTTAGGGGGAATCCCTGCAGAGCGAATGGCTCTGCTAAAACACTCGGGCCCAGAAACAACAGCACTGCTTCCACTCGGATAATCTCTGTTATGACCATCTCTGTGGGCTCTGCCTCTGTCGACCCTCCTTTGAGCAAGGACATCCCTTGCGTCAAATCCGGGATTCCGCTCATCACCGAACGGGCGCCTATCATCATTGTGCCGGGACACATAAGAACCATTCCGCGGAGGAGAAAACATTCGACGGCGGTCATCACGGTGATAACGGGGAGCAGACTGATCTCGCCCCTGATCTCTGTACCGGTCTTCACGGTATTCTCCGCCTCTGCGACGCGAAGGTGACCCAGGACTGTGAGCCGACTGAACTGTTTCTGCCCTGGTAGAATTGCCATGTAACCTGTTCTGCGACTGAGAAACAGCTGCATTCTGGTGCTGCGCCGCCTCAAGCAATGCCTTGATCTGCTGCAGACCTCTACCAGCCTCTGATCGTGACGGTTGAATAGACTCTGCAATTCTAGCAGCTGCTGCAACATTTAAAACTGGAGTACGAAATACCTCGACGTTATTTCGAGATCTACTCGGAAACAACTGTCGCTGCTGTCGATTGGGACGTGGTGGACGCTGCCCAGCACGCTCGTCGAGTGCCTCCTGCATCTCTATGAGCCGAAGGCGTGTAGCCTCCATGGCCTGGGCCTCAGCGGTCGTACCGACGATGGGAGTACGGAGAACATCCTCATCCCGGCGCTGCTGATCATTCGACATTCCACCAATCTCACGCCTGGAGTGGTCGAAGCCGGGCGGCGGACTCTGATGAGGGCCAGCCATGAAAACTTCCGCCGCAGGGTCGCAGCTCTCGCACTCGGAAGGGATGTCGGACCGATCCGACGCCGAGTCGAACACGCCGTGAAGTGACTCGGCGGGCTCGATGGCCGCAATCTGCGGGGACGAAACCTGGCGTGCCGCCGCGTGCCGCACCCAACGCTGTAGCCGCGAGCGACCGGATCGCTTGCGACGATGAACAGCAGGGAGGGCCGATACACACGGAGTCGACGACTGAAGGAGAAGAACGCCGCAGGGGCTTGCACAGAAGTGCGTCGCCCCGCGAATCGGGAGCGCTTCCACATCCAAAGGCGCTTCCTGGAGCCATGCCGAATCGTCGGCGATGAAGGTGAGCGCTCCGAGACGGATCTCGCGGCCCAAGAACAAATCACCACCGGAAGACATGACGAAGGAGAAAAAATGCAAACTCGCCGGAAGTCGCTTAGACGCCTGCCCCACGGTGGGCGCCAACTGTCGTGGGAACAAGCCTGACAGTAGAAGGTAGGGGTACGAATGGAGAGGGCAGAGTCCTAGCTACGGCGAGGTTGTACACACAGATGTATGAGTTCAGGCCCCTCTCGTGGAGGTAACAGCCCTACGTCTCAGTGCTCCGGAGAGCTCTCTACTCTGTCGAGTGAAATATGTGTGTTGTATTACAAAAGGTTGCGAACCCTTCTACCAGCGGGGAGGGGTGGCTTATATAGAGTGCGCTGCCCCTCATAACGTCCGGCATGAAGGGGTTTAATCGTGGTCATAAAGAGGTGTACGTTACTGGTAACGTACACCATAAATGCTGTTAATGATCTTGATGACTGCTTGCCCGTTAGCCTCCCTGGGGTGACTTCTGGACTCCTGCGGTCGACTGTCTTCAGACTCTTCCGAGTGAAAGATAACAGTCGAGTGAAAGGCATCTCCGAGTGTATATTGTCGAGTGATTTATGCTTCTTCGCTATTTCAGTCGGAGACTTCCTTGTGGCCCTTAAGCTTTCTGGGGCAGTGTCCTTGGGTAGGATATGTAGGTCAGGCCTATAACCCTACCCTAGGTACGTATCCCCATCATCGACCACTATCCAGCATACATCTATGGTATTAAGTTCATAACAAATAGAGTAACGCCTTAAGCAAAGATGACATGATGTAGACCAAGTAAACCCAATCAATATGAATAAACCCAGTCGTTTTATCCTTAGTAGCAACAATACAATACGTACCCCGTCCTCTTCTGTCACTAGGTGGAGACACCACAAGATTGAACCCACTACAAAGCACCTATCCGACTGATGATAAATCAATCTAGTTGGCCAAACCAAACGGATAGATCGGAGAGAAATACAAAGCTATAATAATTATGCATAATAAAGTTCAAAAAAGACTCAATTACTTTCAATGAATAATCTGATCATAAACCCACAATTCATCGGATCCTAACAAACACGCCACAAAAGAAGATTACATCGGATAGAACTCCAAGAAGATCGAGGAGAACATTGTATTGAAGATCAAAGAGAGAGAAGAAGCCATCTAGCTACTAGCTATGGACCCAGATTTTTCTTGTCATCTTCGCAATTTGGGTACACCAATTTTTTGTGATCCTCTAATATGCGCTCCAACTTCAACCTCTCCTTTTCATTTTCGCAGTTTCTCTTTGCATCAGCAATGGCCCGAGCAAGATCATCAGCGGGCTCATCTGATGCCTCTTCTTCAGCTTCCCCCATTGTAGTACCATCGTATTCAGGGAACCTAGGATAGTTGTCATCATCCTCTTCTTTTTCATTGCCTTCCATTATATCCCCTCTTTCTCCGTGCTTAGTCCAATAGTTATAGCCGGACATGAAACCGGACTGAAGCAGGTGGCTGTGAAGGATTTTTGAGGTAGAGTAATCCCTATCATTCTTACAGACACCACATGGACAACACATAAAACCATTCCGCTTGTTTGCCTCAGCCACACGCAGAAAACTATGCACGCCATTAATGAACTCGGGAGAGCGTCGGTCATCGTACATCCATTGCCGGCTCATCTTCATTACACAACATCGAAGTGACCAAATTAATACAAGTTCATACATACTTCTCATAAAACAACATACAACTATCTAGCTAAAGCATTTAAATGCAACAACAAATGCGATCAAAATCGCAACTAAGGTAATAATTGATCCAACAACATAATGATACCAAGCCTCTTTATTAATGGCATATTTTCTAATCTTTCTAATCTTCAAGCGCATTGCATCCATCTTGATCTTGTGATCATCGACGACATCGGCAACATACAACTCCAATTTCATCTTCTCTTCTTCAATTCTTTTCAATTTTTCTTTCAAATAATCATTTTCTTTTTTAACTAAATTTAACTTCTCGACAAGAGGGTCGGTTGCAATTTCCGGTTCACATACCTCCTAGATAAAAATATCTATGTTAACTTGATGGGCATAATTGTCATAAACACGAAATGAAACAAATAGTTATAAAAGATAATATACCACATCCGAATCATAAACCGGACGAGGGCTGACGGGGACGGATATCAAAACCATGGCACTATATATAACAAACAATCATACAAGTAAGAAAATTATAAAGTAACTATCTAAATCATACAAATAAGATTTTTTTTTACAAAAAGGATAAGAACAAGAGGCTCACCAAGGTGGTGCCGGCGACGGGACGGCGCGAGCGATCGACGGCGGTGAGGACGGGGACGGGAAGGCACTAAGTAAACCACACCTACACATATGCAAACTAAGAAGTTAATTTGAGCTCAAATTGCATATAAATCAAATAAACTCCCACATTATTACTCCCAAACTAAAACCCACAAATCACTATACTTATAGAGCATGAAACGAGATAAACTAGCAATGAGAGATGAAAGGATGAAGTTGCTAACCTTTTAGAACCCTTGGATAGATGGGGTGCCTCCAATCTTGACAAATCTTGGCAAAAATGGAGGATGAGCTCGAGCTAGGGGAAGGAAACAGAGAGGAGAGAAAGGAGAAGCTTAGACTCGGGCTGGATGAAGCAGCTTTATATAAGGATATCTTTAGTCCCGGTTGGTGATACCAACCGGGACTAAAGATCTATCTTTAGTCCCGGTGGGTGATACCAACCGGGACTAAAGAGGCTCGCAGGGGCCCCAGCCTGCCGCAACCCCTTTAGTCCCGGTTGGTATCACCAACCGGGACTAGAGGTCCCATTTGAACCGGGACTAAAGGGGGCCGGTCCCCCGTCCGCTCCTAGCCGTTGGAACCGGGACTAATGCTCACATTAGTCCCGGGTCCAAACCCGGCCGGGACTAATGCTCCGGATCAAAGGTATGTTTTCTACTAGTGCGGTACCCTTCGAAGTTCAGAAAAACTTGGGTCCTATACATGTTGGGGCGTATTGTTGGGCGGCGTGGCGGATGTAGCAAGGATGACATTGCGCCTGCCACGCTCTGAGCGGGAGTTCTCAGCGAATTTTTGGCCTGCGATATGGAGACCCTTGCTCTTCTCCTCCTCCGACCACTCGAAGGCATAGTACTCCTCCGTGGCGTCAGCGCTAGCCGGAAAGAACATGGAGCCCCACAGTGGGAAGTGCACGAGAGCGATAGGCAGCGTGCATGCCATGATCATGATGCCCATGTACTCGAGACCCCTACCAGTGGAGTATTGTGATGAAGTGAAGAAGAGAAGTTGTGTGAGCCCTGCGCCCACATTGCCACCGGCGCCTGTCAGCCCGGAGATGATGCCAAGGGCACGCCTGGAAACGAAGGGTGCAACGCCAAAGACAGCTCCACAAGCGGCCTGGGCGCAGATGGAGAAGAGGACCATGGCAGTCACTGAGGCAGGTAGGGCCGATGCACAACCGAGCCAGATGCAGAAAGCGCCGCCAGCGGTTTGGAGGATCCAGATGTTCCACAGGCGAGCACGCATGCCGAAGTAGCGGGCACCAAGGTCAGACAGATAGCCACCCATAGGACGAGCGACAATGTTGGCCATGCCGAAGCAGGCGGCGATGGTGCCAGCGGCGCGAAGGTCTAGGTGAAAGTGGTTGTTGTAGTACTCAGCGATGATGTTGTCAGTGGTGAGCTCAACGCCCATACAGTAGCCGTAGAAGAGGACGAAGATCCATGTCCTGTAGTTGGTGACGGCACCCCAAAGGACCTTGGAGAACTTGTCCTTGGCCATGTCTCCCTTCTTCTGGAGGCTTGCAAGATTCCCGTTAGGTAGATCTTGCCCCATGGTGAGCACCAGCAAGCCCATCACGATGTGCATCATTCCTGGGGCGAAGTAGGCAATACGCCATGCTACGAAGGGCATGGCACCACACTTTTGGATGGCATGGAAAACAAGCGGCATGATAAGCTGCGTGGCTCCGCCACCCATGTTGCCCCACCCAGCCGCTAAGCCATTGACAGTGCCGATGATCTTGTTGTTGAACATGGTGCTCATCCAGTACTGGCACGACACAAAGGTGGCGAGGGAGAAGCCGATGAGGAAGCGGACGGCGATGTATCCGGACGCGTCGTCGATGACGGCCATGCAGAAGACCATGGGAGCCGAGAGCATGACGAGGAAGGCGCAGCCGTACCGTGGGCCAAGAAGGTCGCAGACGGCACCCATAGCCAGCCTTGAGAAGATGGAACCAGACACGGATGCCACACCGGCATTGCCGATGTCGGCCTTGGCGAGGTTGAGGTTGTCGCGGATGATGGGCACCAATGGCGCGGCGGCAAAGGTGGAGACGAAGCAGGTGAAGAAGGAGATCCACGACAGGTGGAAGGTGCGCATGTGCGGGTTGGCGAAGGAGAAGAGCCTGAAGGACTTGGCCTTGTGCTCGGAGTCCACCGGCAGTGTGAACTTGCTCGCCGCGGCGTCGCCATGACCGCTCGCCTCCACCTCCATGTTTCCTGAGCAAGCTTAGTTGCACTGAGAACTATGAGTAGCTGCTGCTCTTGAGAGCTTTGCTTGCGATGTAGTAATGGCGATGCAGTATGGTTTATGCTTTGGATCTCGCACCGGTTTGGTATTTATAGCGAGCCACGCATACATGCATATCATCAGCATATGAATGCTAGCCATTGCAGAGTTGACATTGGGATCTCGTAGCTGTTGGCTAGACTAGTCACAGTGGAGAGTAACTTATACACTAGTAACATACACGCTATTCTAGACTACGTTACTATCTCCATAGTGGGTAGTAACATATGTGTAGTGTCATGCAAAGCTTCATTTATTAGGTTATAGACTCATTTTGTGTTGGTATGTGTGATGTTACTCATAGAATGAGTAACTAGCTAGGTTACTCAATTTACCTCTCTTCTCATCAACTCATTGTCACATAGGCAAATTTGCTGAGTTGGACCCGATGTTACTCTTGAAGTTATTCCCACTGTGACCAGTTAACTGCAATTAGCATTGTCTAACATTGAAAGAATTTGTGTTATTCCACCTGACGGAATCATGGCAGCTGCAGCAGCAGCTGGCATTAAACAAACGCACCAATCTCGTCGCCGCGCGCATCTCCGCGCCCTCACCCCGTGGGATGGACCAAGGATCAGAATATGCACTGCACGTCACACGATGCATGTCCAGAATCGAATTTCTTCTGCTGCACACAAAGGACTGAACTACTTACACAAAGGAAAAGTTTTACCTTCTCCCAATGTGCTAGAGAAAGATTCGGTACGATGTTTATTCGCTTTCTTGCTGGCTATACAGTGAACTAATATCTTCTAACAGTGTCATCAAATATCCTAATTAAGGACAGTAGAATCTTCAAAGCCAGACAGCCTGGTCGGCAGCTTGTTCTTACTGAAATGTGTGAGCATGCAACGGTTTCAGTTTGCTACTTGCAACTTTTGCAACGATCCAACGGACAGCTAGCCACGACGTACGGCGACGGCATACGCGCATTACACACACAGTCCATTCGCTGACTTTGCAAACTGGCCGCTGTGGCTTGGAAAGTGTATGTCAAACCTGACACTGACAGCATGCGCACTTGGGAAAGTGCGGCGCTCTGTAGGGTTTAGGGGCGTCTATTCCTTCAATTGCTCAATCAGACAACATCAACGTACATGCATCACCATCTTCTTGAGGATGTAGTTTCTTCACTAGTTGGTCTAACGAGTGTATGTTGGTGTCTCGAGCAGGCCACTCAAGTGAAAGATCTTGATTTGATCCACACGTTGGCATATGTATGTTCTTTCCTTGAATGCATTGTCTTGGGAGGTAGCGATGTGCTCTCCGAGGTGAATCCCTTGGTCTGGGTTCATTGTTTAGCTCGAATTCATCCTTGGTTGCTTTGTACTCACTCCGTTCCAAAATATAGTGCGCCCGCGCTTCCCGAGGTTTAACTTTGACCATAAATTTAACCAACGAGACCGACTGCGGCGGGAACAAAAATTATATAATTGAAAACTTCTTTCGAATACGAATTCACTGGTATAATTTTTGCTCCCGCCGCAGTCGGTCTCGTTGGTTAAATTTATGGTCAAAGTTGAAGTGCGGAAACCAAGGACGCACTATATTTTGGAACGGAGGGAGTGTGTTTTTTGGCTTTGAATTTCCACCTAAGTACAAACAATGTTGCTGTTGCCAAAGCTGGCCACATGCATTTTGATAGTAATTATAATTTTATATTGTATGCTGGTTTTGTTCAGCTTAATGCATTATATGCTCAAATCGATGCATGGCCAGGGGGCATCCATTCCTTATTGAACTGGGAAAATGGCCTCAAGATATCATAGTACCAGGAAGGTAGTGAGGCTAATTCACTTCGATGAGAGAGTAGACGCACAGTACTACCAACTGTTTATTTCCATATGGACTTAAATATAATTTCCTCTATTTATTATAGTATCGGGCCTCTCCGAGAAAACTCATTTAACTTGCTATGTTGCAAATGTTTTTACGATTTCAAACTAGGCATCTTCATAAGTCATTTTGGGCACCCGGAATTCACAGTTTAATTTTCCCTTGCAATATTTCACTCATTTTCCGTTATATGTATAACATTACAACTCTAACAGGGAGAGAACGTGTCCTTCCTGGTGTCCCTAGCGTGAACGATCGTTCGCTCTGGGAGGCCCATTCGAGCGGACGATGCCTCCAGTGAGTGTTCCCTCAAAAACGACTCTCAGGAACGTTTCAGGAATTGCCATGCTATAATAGAGAGATTTGCCATTTTATAAGAAATAATTGTCATGCTATAGCAGAAACAATTGTCATACGTTTCAGGGATTGACCTGCTGCAACAGAGAAAATTGCGCTGCGTTTCAGGGATTCGCCATGCTGCAGCAGAGAGACAATTGCCAGGCTAAGAAAAGGGAAAGTTGCCCACATGTTCAGAAATTGCCATACTACAGCAGGGCGAATTGCCATACTACGCAGAGAAGTTGCCATACATGAAGAAGTTGTCATACGTGCTTCCAGTAATTGTCATGCTACATCATAGGGGAGTGTCATGCTACACACGGGGTCGTACACTCGAGAGGTGTATGGGAGAGAATGTTTGCGTCGTTCGCTCAGGAGGCTGCATGAGAGCGAACGTTTGTATCGTTCACTCGGGAGGATACATGGGAGCAAACAGGGATTCCCACACTGTCACCGCTTTGAGATATGCGGGTGGGATTGGATGCACCAGAGAGTGTTCCCTAAAACAGCACTGCCAGGAAACAATCATTCAGTAAGATTTCTGTAACATTATTGGTTAGATGCTTCCTTTTGTTCATTTGTGTTTCATTAATAATACTCAAACCGGGGTATCTAAAACTATAAACATGCATATAAATGAGAGACAGGTATGTCTCTCCCTTTGAATCCATCAGGGTCGTCAAAGTATATTTATGTGTATGTTATATCTATAATTGAGAGCCTGGCAATATATATTTCATCGTTTTTCCACAATTAACAATTCGACATGTTGAACTGATTGCTACTAGTCAAGTACAAAACCGTGCAAGGAGTTGACTCCGAAGGGTTAGCTAGGTAGGTGCATTTCTTCTCCAAGTACATATATTATTATTACACATGAAATATTATATGTGGTGATTGATGTTGTCACTGCATCGTCGGTAATCTCATCAGCTAGTAGTATTTTGGTAACCAGGTTGGTGCAATTAAACAACATATATCCATTAGGTGTGTATAATTGAATGCAACATGAATGATGATTATGTAATAGCAAGAGAGTAGACTAGCATTAGGCTTGTTGAAAGGGTGTTTTGGTTTTTCCAGGGAGACAGGGATGTATTCTAGAAGCAAATAAAGGGTATTACATGCCAGGAAGCAGGACACTACAATTGCCCTGCTTATGTTTTAAAAGGGGGAAAAGATATCCATGCTACCAACCACACAACCACCTGATCGTTGTTCACAAGATTTTTCTAAAGCCAAGCCAAAAATATCTAGGTCCTACACATCCAGTATTGAGCTCTAACATGGCCAGGCAGGCCATTTGCACCCCCACCCACCCACCGTAGTCCTTAATAATTTTGTAGTCGTATACAAACTTCGATATTAGTACCTAAAATTTAGGGTGCACAATTTGGTAGACTATAAACTCAACTTCCCAGCCTAGTACTATGTATTTGCGTTCCATAAAATTTAAGCACATCATGTATTCAAAGAATAGTTAGTTATGGAAACAAATTAGCAATATCTCTGACAGTCAAGAAATACATCCATGTCCCCGCAAAAACAAAATATATCCATGTGACAGAACGTGATTGCTGCTCAATTCATTCCGAATTTTCGTTCGACGCTAGTGATATCCACATCCATTTTTTTCGAAATGGTGGACTCCGTCCTCTGGATCCATTTATGCACACATCAATATTTGTTGTGAAGTTTTAAACATTTCTACAAATATACAAGAAGACTTGTTCAAGGGCTAGACAAAACACAAAAGAGATCACATGTCGCACTAATGCAGAACTAATATTACATTCTTTTTTTTTTACATTCATATGTATCAAATCGGATGTCCCCGAAGGGACACTACATTCATATGTAGGGATTCCTAAAAACACTTGTAGTGGGTTATTTATGTAAGTTTTTCTAATTAAGAAAAGATATGTGAGAAAAGCAAAGAAAGGAAAAAAAGATATGTGAGTATAAGGTAAAAATTATTAAATACCTGCCCAAGTCCAAGCTAGCCGACCTTGCATCTAGCTGTTTTGTTTTACCCCTTTAGCTTGACTTGATTAATTGTAACTGAATTATGTATTGCAATGTCGTCGTCGCTGCAGGTGATAAGCCATTCGACGTGGGATGGTCAGCTTCAAGAAGTATCTGAGCTGTACTTTTATTTGTTTAATCAAGGACGCTTCCATGAACTTTGGGCTGCCACGGATGGTTTGTAGCAGAAACGTACATATCTTTGTTTTGAACGGTTCTTGTGGCCGGCACTTGTGGTAGTATTTAACTCTATGTTGTGGCTGTCCACTAATTTCCAAGGGTCATGCATGCTGTGTCACTGTGACAAGAAATTACTTATTGATTGATTCTTGCTACTTCATGGTGACACTTGTAGGATTGAATCACTGTGACAAGAAATTACTTATTTATTGAAGCATTCTTCCACTATAATTCTGAATGTAAAATTTAATGTCGTATATACACTATATATATATATATATATATATATATATATATATATATATATATATATATATATATATATATATATATATATATATGTGTGTGTGAATCAGTCGAATTTTACATAAAGAAAACTCAAAAAGTAACCTATGCTGAATCGAGCAAACTGTGCAGCTATTACCCTTCCAGTCCCCGGCTCCCAAATTCGCAGATGAATTCAACATGGTGTCCGTTCATTTCATAATTTGAAGTTGTGTTTGACCAACATAACATAAATACTCCCTCCGTTCCTAAATATAAGACCTTGTAGAGATTTTACTATAGACTACATACGGAGCAAAATGAGTGAATCTACACTCTAAACTATTACTTATTGATTGATTCTTGCTACTTCATGGTGACATCCTTGAATATGCCCTCGGATAAGAACTCATTTACACGCTACTAGCTGGCTATCCGTTTGGAGCTGACAAGATAAGTTCGGTGGACAAATCAGCTGACACGACAACTGATAAGGCCTCCAACGACGTGCGTACGGAACATGGCTACATACGTCCGACTGTAGCTAATCATGCACGCAGTACGACTTGTACGGATGAGGCGTATACAGACCTGGGTCCGGCACCATAGGAAGAAAAAAGGGCCTTTTTGATTTTTAGAATTCCAAAAACCGCAGGAATAGAAAGAAAAAAACGTAGAAATCCAACGTCATTTCCATTTGAATGCAATAAGAATTTGGTTCGTTTGATTGCATCAGAGGAAAACCAAATAATTATTTCCAAAAAAAAATGAGTGGATGTTAAACGAAAGTGCCTATGAAATGTAGTACAGAAAATTCTTAGGAAAAATCTCATAGGATTCAATCCTACGATTCAAAAGACTAGGAAAATTTTAAGGATTCCAATCCTTAAAATTCCTATGAAAGTGCTTTGATCAAAGAGGCCCTTATAGAATTCCATTCCAACAAAATTTGTATGAAAATCCGTATCCCAAACAGGTCACATTGAGATGAATTATCGTAAGAAAGAAAAAAAAAACAACTCAGATTAATCCTTCCAGCCTCCGACATGTGGGCCTCTCACTTACACTAATGATTATTAGTACTATAGCTAAGATCAGCTATCCATAGCTGGCGTGGCAGTGGCTACAAAATTTGGGACGCATCGACCAATTCAAACCGTTTAAATTGAATAGTTTCATGGGTTTGCTTATTCGATTTCGCAGCTCATGAGTCTTGGCTAGTTTTGGGATCAGAACAAATAATATCTGGGACGGCAAAATGGACTTTGTATCCATCTATATATTTTTAAATTGGACATTGGCTGTAATTTCAGACTCAATTTGATAATACATTGAAAGTGCAAGCATTCGAAATTTGCTTAAAGGAAGGTGTACGAAAGCACACAAACATCAAAACTGTTCATGTAGTAATTCAGACTCAATTTCATAATACATTTAATGTGTACAGATCAGGAACGCAAAAGCAGCGTTTCCTTAGATTTATACTAGCAGAAAGATAAATCCCCATACAACTTATTACGCTGGGGCTGCAGACGTAGATATACGGTTGTATATATACGCGACGAACCATACAATTCATAGGTGACAAAAAACAAGGGCCTTATACGTGCTGGGGTGTGTTGTTGGGCGGCGTGGCGGATGTGGCGAGGATGATGTTGCGTCGGCCGCGCTCCGAGCGGGAGTTCTCAGCAAACTTTTAGCCTGCGATATGGAGACCCTTGCTCTTCTCCTCCTCCGACCACTCGGAAGCGTAGTACTCCTCCTCAGTGGCGTCAGCGCTGGCCGGGAAGAACATGGAGCCCCATTGTGGGAAGTGCACCAGAGCGATAGGTAATGTGCATGCCATGATCATGATGCCCATGTACTCGAGACCCCTCCCGGTGGAGTATTGTGATGAAGTGAAGAAGAGAAGTTGCGTGAGCCCCGCGCCCACGTTGCCACCCGCGCCGGTTAGCCCGGAGATGAAGCCAAGGGAACGCCTGGAAACGAAGGGTGCGACGCCAAAAACAGCGCCACAAGCGGCCTGGGCGCAGATGGAGAAGAGGACCATGGCAGTCACTGAGGCAGGGAGGGCCGATGCACGACCGAGCCAAGTGCAGAAAGCACCGCCAGCGGTCTGGAGAATCCAGATGTTCCAGAGGCGCGCACGCATACCAAAGTAGCGTGCGCCAAGGTCAGAGAGGTAGCCGCCCATAGGACGCGCGACGATGTTGGCCATGCCGAAGCATGCGGCGATGGTGCCGGCGGCACGAAGGTCTAGGTGGAAGTGGTCGTAGTAGTACTCGGCGATGACGTTGTCGGTGGTGAGCTCGACACCCATGCAGTAGCCGTAGAGGAGGACGAAGATCCATGTCCGGTAGTTGGTGACGGCTCCCCAAACGACCTTGGAGAACTTGTCCTTGGCCATATCTCCCTTCTTCTGGAGGCTCGCAAGGTTCCCGTCAGGAAGATCTTGCCCCATGGTGAGCACCAGCAAGCCCATCACGATGTGCATCATTCCTGGCACGAAGTAGGCAATACGCCATGCAACGAATGGCGTGGCACCACACTTCTGGATTGTGTGGAATACAAGCGGCATGATGAGCTGCGTGGCGCCACCACCCATGTTGCCCCAATCTGCAGCCAGGCCGTTGACTGTGCCGATGATCTTGCTATTGAACATCGTGCTCATCCAGTATTGGCATGACACGAAGGTGGCGAGGGAGAAGCCTATGAGGAAGCGGACGGCGATGTATCCCGAGGCATCATCGATGACGGACATGCAGAAGACGGTGGGTGCCGAGAGCATGACCAGGAAGGCGCAGGCGCGCAGCCGTACCGTGGTCCAAGGAGATCGCAGACGGCACCCATGGCCAGCCTGGAGAAGATGGACCCAGACACAGATGCAACACCGGCATTGCCGATGTCGACCTTGGCGAGGTTGAGGTTGTCACGGATAATGGGCACCAGGGGCGCCGCGGCAAAGGTGGAGACGAAGCAGGTGAAGAAGGATATCCAGGAGAGGTGGAAGGTACGCATGTGGGGGTTGGCGAAGGAAAAGAGCCTGAACGACTTGGCCTTGTGCTCGGAATCCACTGGCAGCGTGAACTTGCTCGCCGCCGCGTCGCCATGGGCGCCAGCCTCCACCTCCATTTGAACCTTGCTTGATCGAGCTAGACTTCTTCTCTGCTTCCGCCTTGGAGGCTTGCAGCTAGCTTGTTTGATTAGCTGCAGTGGCAACTAGGAGGTGCCAATGGCTGTGGTTTGGTGCTTTGAATCCCCATCGTTCGGGTATTTATACAACGCAGGAGTTGACATTGGGATCAACATGCACCTCTCTTAGTCAGCTGAAGGGTAAGACAGAAGAATGTATTATTGCATCTGACGGAATCATGGCTGCAACTTGAAAGATGATGAATAACCTCGTCACTGCGCGCATCTCCGCGCCCTCGGCCCGTGGGATGGACCAAGGATCAGATCAGAATATGCACAGCTCAGCACGTGGGGCCCACAAGATGCGTGTCCAGAATCGAGTGTCTGAACTGGACAGACAGTGACAGGGTTTCTGAACTTTGCAAGTTACCTGCGGTGTCAGTTTCCATGAACAGTTTGAGCTTCAGGTTTCTTACCATGAGATGCAACAATCCGTGTGAATTGATGCAACTTGGACAGCGGAAGCTCCAGGTTCCCTACCTGAGAGCCCATGTCGGCCAGTGCGAATCAAAGTGAGAAAACGGAGCAGCGCCTACGTACTGGATGAAGCAAGCGTATGGATTACATGCAGCAGGTGCAACTTTTGCCGCGATCCAACGGCCGGCCAGCAGCCGCGATGGCATACGTACACACCACACACAGACATTATTCCGGTCTTCCTCAAAACCAAAGGACGTATACATTGCACACAGTCGATGCTCTGACTTTGCAACACGCACACACACACTTGGCGACAAACTATATCAACCCTGACGCTGACAGCATACATTCAAATTCAAGGGGACAGGTGAATGACTCACTCACGTACGCCTTTTCTTCCGTTGCTTGTTGCCTGCCTCTTGGCACAGTGATTAACTTAATTTATGGTAGATGCATCTGCAATCAATTAGACTAAGAAATTGCATATATATATACTATGTCATTTCAGATCAATGGTAATAGCTTCGATAAGCTATATATGTGGAGACATAGCTTCTTCAAACTTTTCGTTTTCTTTTTCGGTTTTCAACGTTTCTTTTTCCACGGCCTACTCATCGAGCTAATGTATAGCATTATCTGCCTGACCATTATCGATTTTTGTTTATGCAGCTTCTGTTTATTAGTAATTCATACCATGGCTCCAACTAATTATTAAGATATTTGGATTAAGGAGATACATGTATGTTGAGAGACGGAGGATGTCTGTCCCTTTGAACTTATCAGGGTTGCCAGACTCTTCACGTACTCTATGTGATAACCTATATGTATGCATGATTGAGATCGTTCGTTGTTAAGTGCGCTACATGATTGATTATATGAACCAAATTGACTCGGCTACTATATTTGGCCCATCACAAGGTAGTGGTTGGTGTTGCTAAGTACAAAACCGCCCAAACAGTTGACTCTGCAAATGTTGCTGCAAAACAGGCACAAGTTAGCTAGCCACCTACACATGCAAGTGTACGGTGGCTGTCCTTTGCAGGTTGCATCATCACAAACTAAGTGTGCCCGTTTAAAAAAAACTAAGTGTGATACTAATCTTAACATGGATCCATATATACGAACTTGCTTTTTTTGCCCCCGCGGGGACTAAAACCCTAATCTATTTATTAGCCGAGCTGAGGCACCAGGGTTCCCCTCCTTGCTGCTGGCCGCCGAAGCTGTAGGTAGAGGGGAGGCCAATCCATGAGCTCTGATCCTCCTCAATTTCCTCTTTCAGTACGGATTGAATGGAGCTCCAGCGTAGATTCCTGCAAGCTCCTCGAGGCAGTGAGGTTAGGGTTTCTCGTCGTCCATATGCGATGGTGACATTTGATATTAGGTTCTTCAGATTGACTCAAGGGTTCAACGGAGCTAACAACTGCTTTGGGGCGCTAGTACTTAAGGATACATGCACGAAGACTTCCCGACTATCCGACAAGGTTAAGCTAACTCTGGCATGGGAATGGCGATAGCGACTCGTGAACGGCTCGTTCCAGAGGCGGCAATGGTCATTCGGTGGTTCCGAGACCTCGATGTAATTTTTATTATGTTTGGAGGGCTTTGTATTTCTAGTGAATTTTAATAATAGATCCGAGTCCTTGTCACAAAAAAATGAATTGCTTCTTTTTATGGGAATGTTAAAAAAAATCTGTGGTTAGACTTTTAAGCATGGCAAATCTGATGCCCAAGATGGAAAATTATGTTGTCGCGAGCATGGAAACTTTCTTCAGCAAACATGACAAATCCTGCCAAAAAGCTAAGCATGGCAGCGATTTTCCATGCTTGTTGAAGGAAATTCTCATCCTTCGTAATATAATTTGCCATCCCGGACGTTAGATTTGCTATGCTTAGAAATCTGACGGCAGATTTGTGTTTAAATCCTATTTTAACCAAGAAAAATTGTGTATTTCAAGTTTATATAAATAAGATAATAATAATCTTACATCCATGTAGAGAGTATGATCATTTGGGAGGTATAGAAATGAGAAGGTGAATTAATATGCAATCTGTTTTCTCACAATTTTACACACACTATGTATTGCTCTGAAGAGTATATGACCTAAAGTCTGTGTTCCATTAATTGGCATCAAGGATGAGCTAGTGTTCTTATTTTAGAAAAAGGTTAATACTAGGAAACTGACCTTCAGCGCATATAGTTCACCACAAATTTTGAGTTTGTTTCCAGAAAACCACAGCTTCTGGCTTAATTATCAACGTTGAGCCCTAATCTTCCTCTCGGGCCCTTCTAAGAACAATTATGATAGAACAGGCCCACGTGTCAGGCCCTACTTGGCAAAAACTTACCATAGTGCAGCTCCTAGCCGGCTAGGACAGAGAAGAACCTTTTCTCTGGTTGGTCTAATGCCCACAAGCATTGGTGTACCCACTTCCCTCCTCCCCTTCCTTTCTCTCTCACACCGCATGATAGGAGGTGGCGGCCACGAAGGGCCTTTGTGGCGACATGGCGTGGAGTGATGCCATATTGGTCCTCGCTCAAGTTTCCCTCTATCTGTATCTTTGATATGTGTGGTTTGGGGTCGATTGAGGGCATAAAGTGGTTAGTGTGTGATACGTCCAATTTGCATCATGATTTTCTACTGTTATTTATAATGTATTTGATTATTATTTCACTTTATGATGCAATTCTTATGTCTTTTCTCTCTTAATTTGCAAGATTTATATGAAGAGCGAGAATACCGGTAGCTGGAATTCTGGACCTGAAATAGCTACAGCAGAGATACCTATTCTACAGAGCTCCAATTGATCTAAATTTTCACGGAGATTTTTTATTGAATATATAAAAAATACTAGAGAAAAGATATACCAGAGGGGACCCACCAGTTGCCCACAAGGCAACAGGGCGCGCCCCCCCTGGGCGCGCCCTGATGCCTTGTGGGGCCCACAGCTGGCCTCCGGCCCCCTCCTTCTGCTATATAAGCTCATTTGCCCTAAAAAAATAGAGAGAAGACTTTCGGGACGAAGCGCCGCCGTCTCGAGGCGGAACCTGGGCAGGAGCAATTTTGCTCTCCGGCGGAGCGATTCTGCCGGGGATACTTCCCTCCGGGAGGGGGAAATCGAAGCCATCGACATCACCAACGATCCTCTCATCGTGGGAGGACCAATCTTCATCAACATCTTCACTAGCACCATATCATCTCAAACCCTAGTTCATCTCTTGTATTCAATCTTTGTCTCGAAACCTCAGATTGGTATATGTGGGTTGCTAGTAGTGTTGATTACATCTTGTAGTTGATGCTAGTTGGTTTATTTGGTGGAAGATTACATGTTCAGATCCTTGATGCTATTCAATACCTCTCTGATCTTGAACATGAATATGATTTGTGAGTAGTTACTTTTGTTCTTGAAGACATGGGAGAAGTCTTGTCATAAGTAATCATGTGAATTTGCTATTCGTTCGATATTTTGATGATATATATGTTGTTGCTTCCTTTAGTGGTGTCGTGTGAATGTCGACTACATGACACTTCACCATCTTTGGGCCTAAGGGAAGGCATTGTGGAGTAGTAATTAGATGATGGGTTGTTAGAGTGACAGAAGGTTAAACCGTAGTTTATGCGCTATTCCGTAAAGGGCTGATTTGGATCCATATGTTTCATGCTATGGTTAGATTTATCTTAATTCTTCTTTCGTAGTTGCGGATGCTTGCGAGAGGGGGTAATCATAAGTGGGAGGCTTGTTCAAGTAAGAACAACACCCAAGCACCGGTCCACCCACATATCAAATTATCAAAGTAGCGAACGCGAATCAAACAAACATGATGAAAGTGACTAGATGAGAATTCTCATGTGTCCTCGAGAACGCTTTGCTTTATATAAGAGATCGTTCCGGCTTGTCCTTTGCTACAAAAAGGATTGGGCCACATTGCTGCACATTTTTATACTTGTTACTTGTTACTTGTTACGAATTATCTTGCTATCAAAACTATCTGTTACCGCTACTTTCAGTACTTACAGAGAATACCTTGCTGAAAACCGCTTGTCATTTCCTTCTGCTCCTCGTTGGGTTCGACACTCTTACTTATCGAAAGGACTACGATTGATCCCCTATACTTGTGGGTCATCAACGTGATCGGGTCTCAAGTAAGGTGGATGATCGACGTTTGTTTTTTGGCTGATTAAGGCAAAATCAAACTTAGGCTTGTTATCTTCATAGGAAGTGTGATGCTTTCTTGCAAAATTTGTTAGGATTTGCTTACATATAAGAGGATCATGTCAGGTTAGGGTTGTTGTTCATGGATTTCATTTTTTTGCTTTGTTTTTCCCATCTTGGAGAATTGCACTTTTTATATTGCGTGCTACCCCGATAACCCAGTGTGGGTATTCGGTCAGTTATCTGAACATGAATATGTTTGATCAGAACATTGGGAAGATCATGTATGTGTTATCATAAGCTTTTTTGGTTGAAGGAATTATTAGGGTTTGGTCATGCAGATGACATGTACTATATGGAGGATGAAAATGCATGTTGTTGGTTTAGCTGTTTTGGAGATCAATGAAAGTGAGGAGAAAGTTCAGCAATGGATGAGTGGTATGAATATCTTAGGGTTGTTGACCAAAGAATCTTTAAGACACAGTTGATGGGGAAGAAAAGGAAGAAATCATGTATCAATGATATGCAACCATCTCAACAAAGTGCCTATTGACATGCTAGAAAAGGTAAAGGTAGAAGACACGAGGGAACAATTCTGGAGGACGAACATCTGATGGATGGAGATTATGATGAAGTAGAACTAAACAACATGAAGGAACGAAAGAGTCGAAAGAAGGGCACATGAAGGGGGACACAAATGTCGGGGAATTATTCCCAATGGAAGATGAATTTACCATAGTTGGTTCATCCAATCCACTTATTAAGAAGGTGAATGGACCTAAACAAATTTAATGCTAGCAACATTAAGGAGAACGAGTAAAGGAGCATCAACAGCAAGAAGAGGAAGTAAGGAACCAACATCAACTAGGTAAGGTAAAACAATTATTCAATCTCAACTCACAAGCAAGGTACCTGAAACCATATCAGCAACAAGTGAAGGAAGTATTGTTAAAGAACCTTTTGAGATTCCAGATTCAAATAGTGGTGACATTGGTGCAGATTTGATTTCAAGCGACGACGATGGATTTCAGGAACCCATTTCACTCACACCAAAGATGCGGAAGAGTAGAGCAAAACCATTAGCTCCTAGAGTACAATTTGGTGAAAATAAGCTTCTTGTTGGTGAGCAGATGTGATTCACACACATCTATGAATTCAAAAGGGCACTCAAGGACTATCATATAAAAAAAGCATGGATTATATGTATATTAGAAATGACAAGGGCGGAGTGAATGTTTGTTGTGTTGAATAGCATTGCCAATTATATATCTCCGCGTCAGTTAACAAAATGGAACAAACAATCTACATAGAAATATGATATTGCCACACACTTGTGTCATTATTTTTAACACTTTAATTATAAACAACTCATGTCTTAGCAAGAGTCATGCGAACACTTACATAAGTGGTCTTGAATGGAAAATTAATGCTCTAATTCACAACATTAAGTGGGATTATATATTTGAGATCAACCCAATGATGGCATACATGGCAAGGGAAAAGTATGCAGATGTTGTATTGGGAAACCAGAAGGCTCTATACTACAGGATTAGGGATTACGTACATTGTATTATTGACACAAACACGTGATCAAGATGCATTGTCACAATAAATCATGGTATATTTTATGCAAACCCTTCATTGCTCTCGATGGTTGCTTTGTCAAGTTGGCGACAGGAGCACAAGTGCTAGCTACAATAGGGACAGATAGTGATCACAACTTATCTCCATTTGCATTTGCTATGGTGAGGAAGGAAGAGGCAGAAACTTGGACTTGATTTCTACAGAAGCTTAGTCATTCACTTGGTGGTGAAGTTGGACCTCATGCAAGTTTATATTCATGTCAGACAGACATAAGTTAAATCTGTGTGCTTTTTTTCTTCTTTGTACTTGAATATGTACGTTAACTTGCACAAGCTTGTTTTTGTACTTTAGGGTCTTCTTTCTAAACAAAATTATGGATAATGTTGCTTATTCATGTAACATTCTCTTCGGCCAAGCACCGTTGCAGGCAGGGGCATTGCAAACATGCTAGTTGCAAGAGGAACATGCAGAGCTACAACTACAGAATGATGGGCTACTTCACAGCCAGTGGCAATAACCAAAAGTAGATGCAAATTGAATTCAATTTGGGTTCTCTTTTTGGTGAATTACAACTTCCATACTTGTGAATGTTTGAAAGCTTTTGGTGTCTTCCTAGAACTTTTGAGTGAAATATAGTTAGTGAAGAGTGAAGACTACTAGCGAAATGATGATAGCATGTCAAATTGCTAGGATTGTCTTTTCGACGCTTATAAGTTGGGTGGCACAAGACATGTTGAATGCTTCTATATCCTTATTATCCGTTGAAATGTTAAGGGGAGTGCTATATTGACATGTTCAGATGTTACGTTCAAAAGAGTTATGTTTGTCATCTCACTAGCAAAGTGCGCGTGCCTTGCTACAGATCTAAAATAGACTAATACATGTTCACAAACCTGAAAACACCCTATACTATATATCACTGAGAATATGTTATAGTCAGCCCGAAAATTATTCCTCTTATTTGACTGTGTACGGAGGGTGGTGGACTTGTCTGGAGAGACTAAGACTTTTTTTGCAAATTAGGAGCAGACTGGTAGGGATCTTTATGCAAAAACACCATGGCTTACATCACATGCGTTAGATTTAGATCGGATGGTCAGAAATGTTAGATGGCAGACACACCATCATCACCAACTGGGTCTTTTATAGGAGTAGAGATTTATGTCTTCGTAATGTGTGGCAATATCATGTTCAAATGGTGTGCACCTTGGAGTTGAGTAGGGCTTGACATGTGGCTTTGATCGGTCAGAATTCCTATTAGAGAGGCCAATGGCAAGATTTGGGCTCAATGTTGATAATTAGGCTAGAAGTTTTGATTCTATGAAAACAAACGCAAAAGTTGTGGCAAACTGTTACAATGCACTCTATATGTAAGTGCAAACCTTCTGGCCGGCCACATATAACTGCACGTATTTAAAATTGCTTGGAGGAAGAACAGAGAGTACACAAAATTCCAAAGCTGTTCATGTAATTCCAGGACCACTTTGATACTACATACCCTCGCATGCATACAGGTTTCTTGCATATAGATGGACGTTGAACGTTTCCTAACATATACAAGTAGAACTACATGGTGTTGTAGGCGTAGATATACATGATGTGTATATTTACGCGGTGAGCTTTACGTTTGGTAGCTAAAAGAAAATTTGGATCTTATACGTGCTGGGGTGTGTTGTTGGGTGGCGTGGCAGATGTGGCAAGGATGATGTTGCGCCTACCACGTTCCGAGCGGGAGTTCTCGGCGAACTTTTGACCTGCGATATGGAGACCCTTGCTTTTCTCCTCCTCCGACCACTCAGAGGCATAGTACTCTTCCTCCGTGGCGTCAGCGCTGGCTGGGAAGAACATGGAGCCCCACTGTGGGAAGTGCACAAGAGCGACGGGCAGCGTACAAGCCATGATCATGATGCCCATGTACTCGAGACCCCTCCCAGTGGAGTATTGCGACGAAGTGAAGAATAGAAGCTGCGTGAGCCCCGCGCCCACATTGCCACCAGCGCCGGTGAGCCCGGAGATGATCCCAAGGGAACATCTGGAAACGAATGGTGCGACACCGAATACAGCGCCACATGCCGCCTGGGCGCAGATGGAGAAGAGGACCATGGCAGTCACTGAGGCAGGAAGGGCCGATGCACGACCGAGCCAGATGCAGAAAGCTCCGCCAGCGGTCTGGAGGATCCAGATGTTCCAAAGGCGAGCACGCATGCCGAAGTACCGAGCGCCAAGGTCGGAGAGGTAGCCGCCCATAGGACGTGCCACGATGTTGGCCATGCCGAAGCAAGCGGCGATGGTGCCAGCGGCACGAAGGTCTAGGTGAAAGTGGTCATAGTAGTACTCGGCGATGACGTTGTCGGTGGTGAGTTCGACGCCCATGCAGTAGCCGTAGAGGAGGACAAAGATCCATGTCCGGTAGTTGGTGACGGCGCCCCAAAGGACCTTGGAGAACTTGTCCTTGGCCATGTCTCCCTTCTTCTGGAGGCTTGCAAGGTTGCCATCGGGGAGATCTTGGCCCATTGTGAGTACCAATAAGCCCATAACAATGTGCATCATTCCCGGCACGAAGTAGGCGATACGCCATGCCACAAAGGGTGTGGCACCACACTTTTGGATGGCATGGAAGACGAGGGGCATGATGAGCTGTGTGGCGCCGCCACCCATGTTTCCCCACCCGGCTGCGAGGCCATTCACCGTGCCGATGATTTTACTGTTGAACATGGTGCTCATCCAGTACTGGCACGACACGAAGGTGGCGAGGGAGAAGCCGATGAGGAAGCGGACTGCGATGTAGCCCGACGCGTCGTCGATGACGGCCATGCAGAAGACCGTGGGAGCCGAGAGCATCACCAAGAAGGCGCAGCCGTACCGCGGCCCAAGAAGGTCGCAGACGGCGCCCATGGCCAGCCTGGAGAAGATGGACCCGGACACGGACGCCACTCCGGCATTGCCGATGTCGGCCTTGGCGAGGTTGAGGTTGTCGCGGATGATGGGCACCAACGGAGCAGCAGCGAAGGTGGAGACGAAGCAGGTGAAGAAGGAGATCCACGAGAGGTGGAAGGTGCGCATGTGTGGGTTGGCGAAGGAGAAGAGCCTGAATGACTTGGCCTTGTGCTCGGAGTCCACGGGCAGCGTGAACTTGCTCGCCGCCGTGTCGCCATGAGCGCTGGCCTCCACCTCCATATCTTCCTCTCCTCTCCTTATCAAGCTAGGCTTCTTCTCTGCTAGCTGCTTGGAGCTAAGCTTGACTACTTGCGGTGCCCGGCGATTAGGAGTTGCTAATGGTTGTGGTTTGGTGCTTTGGATCCCGGATCGATTGGGTATTTATGGTGCAAATACAACGCAGGAGTTGACATTGGGAATTTGTGATCAAGATGCATCTCTCTTGGTTAGCGCTGAAGGGCAAGACAGAGAGAAGAATGTATCTATTATTGCATCTGACGGAATCATGGCAGCAGCAACTGGGATTAAACAACGGGCGTTCAACGCAGTCGAGAGAGGGATTAATTAGCGCGGTTAACCTCGTCGCCGCGTGCATCTCCGCGCCCTCGGCCCGTGGAATGGACCAAGGATCAGAATATGCACTGTCCCACCAGATGCGTGTCCAGGATCGATCTGCTGGCGACTACCCGACCTGCCGCTGGACAAACTTGTTGCAAATTTTCTGTTTTCAGTTCAGATCTCATCTTAATTACTACTCTCTGCAACATCAACTCGGCAAGATTCCGTCCATGTGTGCTCTCTCTGTTTCTGGCAATTGCATGTGCTGCTCTGTGTTGCTAGCTTAATTAAACTGGGGTGAATTCATACTACTAGCTAGTACTCTCTCCGTTCAGTGTCAAAAAAACATCTTATATTAAGTTACGGAGAGAGTACCTTGCTAATGCAAAAGAAATGACTATTTCTGTTGTACTAGAATTTACAGGGCACAGGTCGGCCATAGTACGGACGGAGTACAAGCAACTCGACGAAGCACCCATCGCGTACGTAATGCACACGTTTTCAGTTTGTTGCGTGCATCTTTTGCTGCGATCCAACGGCCACGGCTACGACCATGGTGGCATACGTACACACGCACATTGCATTCCGGTCTTCCTCAAAACCAAAGGGCGTGTACATTGCACGCAGTCGATGCGCGCTCTGACTTTTGCAACACACGCACACACTTGGCTCGCAACTATGTCAACCTTGACACTGACAGCATATGCATACTTAGAAGGGGACAGGTAGTGACCTCACGTACATCTTTCAATTTCCCTTGTTGCGCAGTAATTGATTTAAAATTCAGATTATTGATTGTGTTGGAAATAACCTACTTGCATCCAGAGATGCGTATGTGTGCTACTATTTTTTTTTTTTTCGAGAACACCTCGAGAGGGACAGGGGGTTCCTGCATTTCATTAAGAAGAAGAGAGTTGATCCAGTTTATAAGGGAAAACCGGACCCAAAAACCAAACATTCTCGGTTAATCAGGGAAAACCGAATGAAAACCCAATAAGAAAGAAAAAGAAGGACCCGTCCCCCGTCCCCTGCCCCCCGTCGGGCGGACGGCCCGGCTGCGCCGCCGCCGCTGCCCCCCGCCAACAGGCCCCTCCCCACCCCCATCCCTTCCACCCAGAGCACCCCCACTGGCCGGATCTGCTCTTCCCCCCGGTCGCCGGCGTCGGAGCGCCCCGCTTGGAGCTCAGATGAAGTGGACGTCGGCGAGGTCCTGGAGTCGCCGCCTGCCCTCCAGTTCCAGGCCGGTGACTCTGGGATGGGGCTGGTCCACGCCGGTGCTCGCGATGCTGACCGGGGCCGGTGCGCCCACGTCAGTGGTGGCCGCGGCGTTGATGCTGGGGAGGCTCTCCCGGAGGAGCCGTTGACTCCTCTCCAGATCCAGGCTGGCACCGTCAGGATGGTGCAGGCGGACGCCGAGGCCGGAGATTTCTCTGCGGTCCTGGGCCGGCGTGCCCGCGATGGAGATGGCGCGCGGTCCATGGCCAGCGCCCTAGCGGCGCCCGCATCCCCCGTGCGTGCGCTGCCGCCGCCGCCGCCGCCCCTTGCCCTCCCTCCGCCGCCGTTCAAGCCCTCCATCATCGCCAATCCTGCACCCAGCCCATCCGCGTCGCCGCGCCCATCCTCTGTTTCGACACCGGCTCTGGTTCTTGATCCAGATGCGCCGCTTCCACCTCGTCTCAAATCCATCGTGGTCCGGGGGCCCGCCGCCGGGATGCGCGCTGACGGCCATCTTGATGCTGCACGGGTCGCTGCCCCGGACACCGGAGGATGGATTGAGGTGCGGGGGAGCAAGGGATGTGCGGATGTTTCCAGGGGCGGCCGGGCTGAGCCGCCACTGCAACGCCCGGTGGTTAGTCTGGCTGAGCGCGCCGCCTACCTCAAATGGATGGATGGTCGCTGTTTTCGTTGTCTCGGCCACAAGCATTTCGCCAAGGATTGCGAGGAGCCGCTAAAGTGTTGGCGTTGCTACAAGGATTTCCATCTTGCCAGTCAATGTCCTGGCACTCCGCCAAAGCCTTCCTCGTCGGTGCCTCCCTTGGGCCCTCGACTCAGTGTTGGGGTTCGTCGGGACGCGTCGTTAATCCATACTACTAGGCAGCGTTCGTATGCCGAGGCTCTTTTGGCGCCGCCCCTTGGAGATCGCTCTGCTCATCGTGTGGACTGCTGCATCTTTCCTCACGCTCCTGTCGAGCAGGATCTCCTTGCTGCTATGCTCTCGGCTAGGCCGGTGGGCATTGATCCATGGCATGATGATCCAATGCTTGATGAAGCAATGGCGTCTTCTCCTCAGGTTTTGCCTGTCATCATAGGTCCTTTGGACTGCTCTGCTTGGGATGATGGCATGTGGTTGACCCATGGTGCCTCGTCGGTGGGGAGTGAGGAATCTGTTGATCCTATGTGCTTGGAGGCTACGCTTCGGTCGCCATGCTCAGGAGGCTCCTCCTCGTCTCTCGTGGTGCACTCCCTCGTATGTCCGATGCCGAGTCCAGAGGAACCGCTTGTCTTCAACACACCCAACGTTCTGGTTGAGCCTATGGTTGAGATGTGCAATGATGTTGCAAAGGTGGCACAAACTAAAGTAGCATCATTATCTCTGGAGGATTTTCTCAGCAAGGTTACGTGCCCGCTCCCACAACCTCTGCTGGGGACCCCGGTGCCTTCGCATGGGGAGAAGAATGACGAGCGGCGGAGCGGGCGTCTGGATAAGAAGAACAAGGCATGCAACATCCCGACATCCAAGCGCGCAGAGTATAGGATGTTGGAGGTTTTTGGTGAGCTGCCGGAGGTTAGCAAAGCTGAGGGTCCAGAGCAAAAGATGCAAGCATACATAGATATGTACAAAAAACCTCTTTCGCCGCAAGTGATCGAGGCGTTGAGCTCTTTGGCGAGGATCACGGGAAAGTCAAAGTTCGACCCCTCAGGATGGTTACCACAAGATAATGTTAGCACATGATTCTTTGAGGCCGCAACGGGAGAGTCATTCGATATGGATGGCTTTCGTTCGACGAGTGGCGGTCAATTTGGTTGCGCTTGAGCCTCGTCAAATTGTTTTGGGCCTAGGTGCTTTAGTGTCCGGCTCCGACGATGTCCCTTGATGTTGCCTTTTATATCGTTCATATTCCCTAGTTCTTGTGTGTGCTACTATTTTTCCCCCGATAAAGAACATTTTTCTATTGATTCAGAAATGGTTCCCGAGCACCGTTGACAACACCTGCGTGGCGACGAGGTTCCCCCGCGGTGATGCCTTCCGCAAGGAAATGGTTCATGAATGTCATCGTCACGGAATCGAACAGCATAAGCTAGGGCGCGAGTTCACCGAAAAGAAAAAATTCAAGCAAACTCCAGATAGTGTGTTCAACAAGGGAGCATAAAACCGTCATTGTCATGTACAACGAGTGAAGGCCATATCTAGTGTTTTCACCCTAAAACTTAAGATCTAGTACTCAAATAGCACCATGGAGACGAAGTCCCGTGTGTTGACATCACCATTTTACTAGAGAAGAAGTATTGCTACAATGCCCCAGTCAACATCGGAATCGCAAATCAGGATGAACTCTATGGATCGGGCATTTGCTAATACACTAGATTTGCCATTGTAGATAGTGTGCTAACACCTGCACCGACATAGAGCACACTCTGACCATCACCAGAACACGATGGATACTCACTGGGACGATCCGTCATATGAGTGGGACGCGTAGGGGTAGCCTACCACACTATGCTAGAGGGCCAAGTCGCGGGCACACCACCATTGAGTAGCCACCAACCCAAACATGCCAAAAAAGTGCACCCTTACACCCAGGTCCATAGACTGGGGAAAACACAGGGGAGTCGACCATCATCGGATCAGGCCAGCCAGATCCATCTGGACCAATGCCCAAAAAAGACTTGAAGCGAGTAGCCGCCAAAATGCCTACCACTTGCGGCATGTCCTCCCCACCCCCACTAAGGCCATTGAGCGGATCAGAGGTTCACGTCAGCCAACCACCACCTCATCGAGCATGCCGCTGAAGCAGGCAGTTGTGCCACCTGAGCAAGAGGGGCACCCATATCCACCCATCCAAGGCTAAACTTGTGGTCACCGGTATCGCTGGCCACATCCTTGCTCATGACCAACACAACTTCCGCGATATGGTACCACCACTACACGGAAGATCATGGGCGATCTGCACCGCCATTGGTCGTGCGAGTAGCAGGCCGGCACAGGCCCAGTTCAGGCCCAACAGTGCACCCCTACGCCGAGATCTGCCGGCGAGAGGAGAAGACCACCGCATGCCGCCTCAGATTCCACACTCTTGGCCTCGTTGCCACACACGATGCGTCTAGCACCAGCAAAGAGACCCCCTACCACCACCACTGTTTGCTCGTGGGTCTGCACCACTGTGGCATAGGTCAGTGGGAATGGCGGAAGGAAGAGTCTTGGCCAGGTGGTCTGGCGGCGGTGCTAGGGTTTGCCCCTGGCGTCGCCCGGGGAGTGACACGAGGGGTACAGTTCTCGGGGCTAGTAATATTCTGGACTTATCTCGTACGGTGCAACTTCTTATCATTTCATCTCACTAGCTAGTAGAGCTTCCATCAGCTTTTTCAGACATAGCTTCTTCATTTCAAGTTTTACTTCCATTTTCTTTTTCAATTCTGAACATTTCCTTTTCCACAATCGATCTATTCATCAGAATTAATGTATAGCATTATTTGTTTGACGCTTGGTTTTATTTATGCAGTGCAACTTCTGTTTAATGCTTGGTTAACACCAGCAGCCTAAGTCTAACCAAGATATTCAGATTAATGTGATATATATGGTCTGAGAGACGTAGCATGTCTGTCCCTTTGAACTTATCGGGGTTGTCCTACTGTTCATATAGTCTATATGATAACCTATATGTATGTATGATTAAAATTGTTCGTTGTTAAGTGCACTACATGATTTATTATACGAATCAAATTGACTCTCTACACAGCTGGTTGCTACTATTATTTGGCCCATCAAAAGGTAGTGGTTGGTGTTGCTAAGTACAAGACCGTCCAAAAACAGTTGACTCGCAGATGTTGCTGCAAAAAAGACATTCGACAGCTAGCCACCTACACTTGTATGGAAAGTGTATGGTGGTTGTCCTTGTGCAGGTTGCGCCACCGTGATCCAAGTATGATACTAATCTCTAATCTACACGTAGCCAAAATGTACAAGCAACACACACACAAACCAACGTACAAAAAAATGAGCTAGCGTAAAGGACTAAATAATTGAACAATTTTCAATAAACAAGTTTGGTAACCAGGTTGGTGACGCTAGCTTAACGCTGTCTATGTAAGGTGGATTTTCATAATTGCACGCAGAGTGATCATAGATAAATAGGAGAGTAGAATGTCATTAGGGCCTTTTGAAACTTGAAAGGATGGTTTGGCTTTTCCAGGGAGACCGGGATGCATTTATTCCCCCAACACATTATCCAATATCGTGCATTAGTCCTAGATGTACAAATATATTTCCTCGGTATTTATTTACTCAGCATATTTTTCTAAAAAAATTTACTCAGCATATTAGCTTTGATACAGTTTGACCGAGTTTATCAAAACAATATGAACATTTGCAATTAAAAGTATATCTGATATGAAAATATATTCAATGATGAATCAAATGGTATTTATTTGGCATTGTACATGTTTAAAGTATATATTATGTGAAATATATGCAATGATGAATCTAATGGTATTTATTTGGCATTGTAGATGTTAAAAAAAATTCTATAAATTTCGACAAAGTTTGACTTAAGACGAACTTAATACATAGAGTAAATATTATGGAGGGAGTACAAGAAATCGTGTAAAGGATCATTTATCCATGATTCAAAATTTTCTCGTGAATCCGAGCTTTTTCGAGTTGCTCAATGGTCCCTCTACGACCATGGACTTAAAGATATTTTTTAGGTTAACAAGGACCCATTTACAGGACCGGAACTTAAATTCCAATTGTTGATGTTTTATTCGAATTCAGAGGGATTATAAGAAGTCATGTAAAGGATCATGTATCCATGATTCAAAATTTCCTCGTGAATCCGAGCTTTTTTTAGTTGCTCAATGGTCCATCTACGACCATGGACTTAAAGATATTTCTTAGGTTAACAAGAACCCATTTACAAGATTGGAACTTAAATTCCAATTGTTGATGTTCTATTCCAATTCGAAAGCTTAGGTCAAAGAGAGAGCTCGGGTGGATCTATGCTTGTGTGGAATCTTTCTTCAAACTCTAAAGAATATCTCACGAAATCTGGGATAATAGAGAGAGAGAGGCTCAAATGGATCTTGGTCAAATATCTCAAGTGTGGCAGCCACCTCCTGAAGTGGATAGGTGGCTTATATAGTGTGGGTGGAAAGAGCCGTTTGAGTGAGAGAAAAAAATGTCCTAGTATAACCAGGGATAAGTACCCATTTAGACTGGGCAGACGGTAAGTCTGGGCCACATGGAGATGGGCTGCACAAGCATAGAGCCGCATTTAGTCAGGGCCCAGTTTTACCGGCTGTGAAGGTCCAGTTATACCGGCCCGAGACAGAGGGTCGCCGGCTGATAACCCACAAGTATACGGGATCAATTGTAGCTTTTTCGATAAATAAGAGTGTCGAACCCAACGAGGATTTAAAAGTAGAATTTATATTCTCTTCAAGTTCTATCGACCACCGATACAACTCTACGCACACTTAACGTTTGCCTTACCTAGAACAAGTATGAAACTAGAAGTACTTGTAGGCGTAAGAATAAGTTTGCAAGAATAAAAATAGGAGTACTTAGCGAGAATAAAACTTCGAGTAATTTGCAAGATAATAAAAGTTAGTTGTTTAGTAGAAAGCTTTTTGTAACACAAGAGAAGGATTTGTCCATAGGCAATCGATAACTAGACCGGTAATCATTATTGCAATTTTACATGAGGGAGAGGCATGAGCTAACATACTTTCCGTACTTGGATCATATGCACTTATGATTGAAACTCTAGCAAGCATCCGCAACTACTAAAAATCATTAAGGTAAAACCCAACCATAGCATTAAGTAACAAGTCCTCTTTACTCCCATACGCAACAACCCCCTTACTCGGGTGTAAGCTTCTGTCACTTTAGCCACCCACCATAAGCGAATCATGAACGTATTGCAAAACCCTACAGCGGGAATCTCTCACGCTTGCGCGAAACGGAGGGCACCACAGGTTAGCACCAAAATAAAACATACAACTCAAACCAATCACGATCATCAATCAACTCATAGGACAAAATGAATCTACTCAAACATCATAGGATGGCCACACATCATTGGATAATAACATGTAGCATTAAGCACCATGTTTAAGTAGAGAATTACAGCGGGCATAGAGAGGTTACACCGCTGCATAGAGGGGGAAAGAGTTGGTGATGACGGCGGCGAAGTTGTTGGTGTAGATCGCCATCGCGATGGTTGCCCCGGCGGCGCTCCGGTGCCACCGGGAGAGAGGGGGAGAGAGCCCCCCTCATTCTTCTTCTTCCGTGGCCTCCCCCTAGATGGAAGGAGACTTTCCCCTCTGGTCCATGGCCGCCATGGCTCCCAGAGGGGACGAGCCCCTCCGAGATTTGATCTCTCTCTCTCTCTCTCACTCTCTCTCTCTCTCTCTTTCTGTTTCTCTTCTGTTTCGCGTTCCTGTTTTCTGATCTTTCACCGTTTCTTAAATTTCCGGAGATCCGAAACTCCGATTGGGCTAAAATTTTGAGGCGATTTTTATCCGGATATTAGCTTTCATGTGGCCAAAGGACACCTCCAACCGACTTACAGGGGCGCCACAAGCCCCCTAGGCGCTTCCAGGCTTGTTGTCTCCTCAGGCATCGTCTCGCATTGATTCTTTTTCCCAAAAATCACATATATTCCAGAATAAATCTCCGTGAATTTTTATCGCGTTTGGACTTCGTTTGATATGAATTTTCTGCGAAACAAAAAACATGCAACAAACAGGAACTGGCACTGGGCACTGAATCAATATGTTAGTTCTAATAATCATATAAAATATTGCCAAAAATATATCGAAATTGTAGGATAATGGCATGAAACAATCAAAAATTATAGATACGACGGAGACGTATCAGCATCTCCAAGCTTAATTCCTACTCGTCCTCGAGTAGGTAAATGATAAAAGAATTTTTTTGATGTGGAATGCTACCTAGCATAATCTTGATCATATAATCTAATCATGACATGAATATTAAGATAAGAGTGATTCAAGGCAATAGTCTATAATTTGATATAAAGACATCAATACTCAGGTATACCAACAAACAATCATGCCTTTCAGAATAAAAATGCTAAAGAACGCTATCCCTAGCCCGTCATGCTCAATCATTGATCCAGTCATGATGCACACAATATTAACTATACTCAATGCATAAGAATGACAATAGTGCTCTCCAACTGGTGCTTTAATTGAGAAGGTGATGACTCAACAATAAAAGTAAATAACATAAAAGTAAATAGATAGGCCCTTTGCAGAGGGAAGCATGGATTTGCAGAGGTGCCAGAGCTCGAAGCTTAAATCAGAGATGAATACATTTTGAGAGGTATACTTTTCCTGTCAACGTCACAACCGAGGGTTCTCAATATCTTTCATGCTAAACACATTATCGGCGGTTCCCAAGCGGAAAGGTAAAGTTTACACCCCCTCAACCATTCAAACACAAGCCATGGCTAGCCGTATCCTCGGGTGCCCTCCATATAATCAACTTTTCGGGGGAGTTTGTTTCATTATATGTTTTTTTCATTTTGATTACAAGACTGGGCATCCCAATTACCAGCCTCTCTCGTGTAATGACAAGTGAATAAACACCCATCGTGAGAATAACCCGCTTAGCATGGAAGATACTGACCACCCCCTGCCGCTCCATGAGCGGCACGGGCACAGAAAACAGATGCTTATTTGAATGATTAGAGGTGGCACATGCAAATTTACTTGGAACGACAGAGTAATACCGCATGTAGGTAGATATGATGGAATCATCTGGAACAACTTTGGTTTAAGGGTTTGGATGCACAAGCAGTATTCCCGTTTAGTACAGGCGAAGGCTAGCAAATAGATTGAGAAGCGACCAACTAGAGAGCGACAACGGTCATAATCATGCATTGCGAATAATTAACATTGGATACTAACATAAGTAGGATATAACTTCGTCGCATAACTATACATGCATGCTTTGGGAATCACAAACCTTAACACCAATATCCTTACTAAACCACAATACACCCACATATTACCATCTTAATATCGCAAAACTATTGCAAGGAATCAAACATATCATATTCAGTGATCTACAAGTTTTATGTAGGATTTTATGACTAACCATGTGAATGACCAATTCCTGTTGACTCTCTAAATAGATATACGTGAAGCATGAGAGTTTAATTCTTTCTACAAAAGATTTGCCCATGCTCTAATAAATATAAGTTAAGTAAAAGAGCATTCTACAAATAACGGTTTTCTATATGAAGAGAAACAGGCATCCAAACTTCGAATGATATAAGTCAAGCACATGAAGCATTCTATAAAGCCATACTCAAAAGATATAAGTGAAGTGCATGAAGCATTCTATAAATCAACCAAGGACTATCTCATACCAGCATGGTGCATTACTAAAAGAAAAACAAAAAGCACACGACGCTTCAAGAATTTACTCATATCATGTGAACAAAACAAAAACCGAGACATACCGATAATTATCGAGGAAGAAAGATGGGATGCCTTCCAGGGCATCCCCAAGCTTAGACGCTTGAGTCTCCTTGAATATTTACTTGGGGTGCCTTGGGCATCCCCAAGCTTGAGCTCTTGCCTCTCCTCATTCTTCTCATATCAACACCTCCTCGATCTTCGAACACTTCATCCACACAAAACTTAACCGAACCTTTTATTAGATAGGTTAGTACATATAACATCAAATCCCATCATGTCCTGCTGTAACATTATTGTATAATTATAATCAAACATTACCCACTGTAAGCAATCACAATTCTATGGCTCTCAAGTCAATGGGGCTCAACAAGATTTCAAACATACGCACATAAAGAAATTATAACAGCAATCTGTGAAAACAGGACAGTCTGTAAAGATGCAGATGAAACATATACTTCCGTAACTTCAAAAATTCTGAAAAATTAGGACAAAATAAACAATTTGCATAGCAGTACTGTGTAAAAAATTACGAATTTTGGCACATTCCATTAAAATATCAAAATTCAAACACTATAGCAAAAGTTTCTGTTTTTTCACAGCACACACCAAACAAGCAATTTAAATACACTAAAGGTAAATCTTGACACATTATTTTTATAATACAATGGATTTGTACAAGGGGATAATTTTTTTTGTTGAAAAGTTTCTGTAATCAAGATTCACAAAGTTTCCATGGGCATGAACAAAGTTCAAGGCTAGCTCCCACTTCAACAGTGCTCGTATTTCTCACTTTCACTTTTCTTTTTGAAAAAGTTTTAGGTTCCCCTCTATAATTTTTTGTTTTTAAATATTTGAGAAGCACACAATAGTATAAAATGACTCTCTAAAACTTCCGGGTTGTCTCCCAGGCAGCGCTTTCTTTAAAGCCATTAAGCTAGGCATAACGTGCTTAAGTAATTGATCCACCCGGATCCCAAGGTATATCAAAGCCAATTTTAATTAACAATGATTTATAATTTAGTAGTGAGCACAAAGCAACATATATCATAGAACAACGGAGTCTAACTCTCTTCCTATGCATTGGCATGTCATAAAAGAACAATTCATGCACATCAAGTAAATGCCAATACATAGCATAAGCAGTTTCTTGCAATTTTATCGTATTGGAAACATAGAGAGGTGGAGATGGAGTTCCTCTCTCATAATAATTGCAATTAGGAGCAGCAAGCACATGCATATTATATTCATCAAAATCATCATGTGTAATAGTAAAACGCAACCCATCAATATAATACTTAATAAGTGCAAACTTCTCCGATATAGTGTAGTTGGGAGAATTCAAAAAGATAATAGGTCTATCATGTGTGGGTGCAATAGCAACAATTTCATTCTTAACATAAGGAACTATAGCAAGTTCACCTCCATAAGCATAATTCAAATTGGCATCATGGACACAAGCATAGCAAGCATCAAGTTCATCAAAAAGGGATATTTCAAATGAATCCAATTGATCATAGCAATTATCATAGCATTCATTCTTCGGTAAGCACAAAGGGAAATTAAACAATGTATGAGTTGAAGAGTTACTCTCATTAGAAGGTGGACACGGGTAGCTAATCCGCTCTTCCTCCTTTTGTTCTTCGCTCTCCTCCTTATCTTTTTCATCTAATGAGCTCACAGTTTCAGCAATTTCTTCTTCCATAGCTTCCTGCAAAATATTAGTCTCTTCTTGGACAGCGGAGACCTTCTCAATAAATTCATCAATATAGGCATTGTATTTATAATTCTCATAGCAATATTTAAGTATAGCATAATTTTGATATCTTTAAACAGCATCATCATAATTTTCATACTTTTCAAACAAAGATTCAATTTCATAAGCACCCTTAAAAGCAACAAATTCTTCTGTTTGTTCCACATCATAGTAATCATATACACCATTAGCATAAGAAGTCAAGGTTTTGTTATCATTAAATTCACATCGAAAGGGAAGGTGTTTAGCCTTCATCTTTGAGCAACAAGTATAATCATATCTTAAGCATAAATTCCAAGCATAGCATTGCAAACAATCAATTTGATCCCATAAGAGTTTCCCTTTTTGAGACAACCGATAATCCCTAAAGTATTCCCGTTGATCCAAAGTATATCTCCCATTATCAAGTTGAATGGGGATTTATCAGGATTATCAAAGTAGTGTTTAATATTTTTCACATAACTAGCATCGAGGGTTTTAGGAGGTTCCCCATCTCCATGAGTAGTAATACAACTATTTTTTTTTGGTGTTTCGTGTTCCATATCCATAACTAAAGATATAAAACAACTTAGAACAGAAAATAATAACTACTTAAGGATAAAGCAAACAAGCACACACGAGAATATTCACCCCATGCTATTGCTCCCCGGCAACGGCGCCAGAAAAAGGTCTTGATAACCCACAAGTATAGGTGATCAATTGTAGCTTTTTCCATAAATAAGAGTGTCAAACCCAACGAGGAGCTAAAGGTAGAATTTATATTCTCTTCAAGTTCTATCAACCACCGATACAATTCTACGCACACTTAACATTTGCCTTACCTAGAACAAGTATGAAACTAGAAGTACTTGTAGGTGTAAGAATAAGTTTGCAAGAATAAAAATAGGAGTACTTAGCGAGAATAAAACTACGAGTAATTAGCAAGATAATAAAAGTTAGTTGTTTAGTAGAAAGCTTTTTGTAACACAAGAGAAGGCTTTGTCCATAGGCAATCGATAACTAGACCGGTAATCATTATTGCAATTTTATATGAGGGAGAGGCATGAGCTAACATACTTTCCGTACTTGGATCATATGCACTTATGATTGGAACTCTAGCAAACATCCGCAACTACTAAAGATCATTAAGGTAAAACCCAACCACAGCATTAAGTAACAAGCTCTCTTTACTCCCATACGCAACAACCCCCTTACTCGGGTGTAAGCTTATGTCACTCTAGCTACCCACCATAAGCGAATCATGAACGTATTGCAAAACCCTACAGCGGGAATCCCCCACGCTTGCGCAACACGGAGGGCACCATAGGACATCACCAAAATAAAACATACAACTCAAACCAATCACGATCATCAATCAACCCATAGGACAAAATGAATATACACAAACATCATAGGATGGCCAGACATCATTGGATAATAACATGTAGCATTAAGCACCAAGTTTAATTAGAGAATTACAGCGGGAATAGAGAGGTTACACCGCTGCATAGAGGGGGAGAGAGTTGGTGATGACGGCGGCAAAGTTGTTGGTGTAGATCACCGTCGCGATGGTTGCCCCGGCGGACAGGGGGAGAGAGCCCCCTCCTTCTTCTTCTTCCTTGGCCTCCCCCCTAGATGGGAGGAGAGTTTCCCCTCTGGTCCATGGCTGCCATGGCTCCCGGAGGGGAGGAGCCACTCTGAGATTGGATCTCTCTCTCTCTCTCTCTCTCTCTCTGTTTCTCTTCTGTTTCGCGTTCCTGTTTTCTGGCCTTTCACCGTTTCTTAAATTCCCGGAGATCCGTAACTCCGATTGGCCTGAAATTTTGAGGGGATTTTTATCCGCATATTAGCTTTCTTGCGGCTGAAGGACACCTCCAACCGACTTACAGGGGTGCCACAAACCCCCTAGGCGCACCCAGGGGGGCTCGCGCACTCCAGGCTTGTCGTCTCCACAGGCATCGTCTCGCGTTGATTCTTTTTTCCAAAAATCACATATATTCCAAAATAAATCTCCGTGAATTTTTATCGTGTTTGGACTTTGTTTGATATGGATTTTCTGCGAAACAAAAAACATGCAACAAACAGGAACTGGCACTGGGCACTGGATCAATATGTTAGTTCCAAAAATCGTATAAAATGTGTTGCCAAAAGTATGTGAAAAAGTATAATGGCATGAAACAATCAAAAATTATAGATACGACAGAGATGTATCACCGGCAATTGGCTCGGTTGAACCGGTCACAACGCGAGCACAACTAGTGGTTTGCCTGGTTATACTAGGTGGGAGAGAGCCCCCCCCCCACCAACACACACACACACACACAAAGGTGCCCACGCGGCTTAGCAGGGGCCTAATTTTACTGGCTATAGCCTGAGCTCTGATTGCCATTAGCCCAGTTCAACCGGCTCCAGCGGTGCCTCTACCCAAACAGACAAGCCGGTTGTACTGGGACATGCTACTTGTGAGCTGCATTGGGATTTTCTCCGAAGAGGAAGGGTGAAGCAGTACAGTAGAGATAAGTATTTCCCTGAGTGAGAACCAAGGTTATCAACCCAATAGGAGAATCAAACAAACCCTAGTGAACAACACCTGCACACACAAAAGCAAATACTTGCACCCAACGCGGGCAAGAGGGTTGTCAATCCCCTTGAACTCGTTACTTGCAATGATCAAATTTTGTATAGGTAGATGGATAAATTGTAAAACAAAATAAAAGAGAATAAATTGCAGCAAGGAACTTCTGGTTTTAGTAATATATGTAAAGTAGACCCGGGGGCCATAGTTTTCACTAGAGGCTTCTCTCTCGAAACAAAAGCATACGGTGGGTAGACAAATTACTGTTGGGCTATTGATAGAAAAGCGCATATTTATGATGTTATTCATGGCATTGATCACATATATAGGCATCATGTCCGTGACAAGTAGATCGACTCCTGCCTGCATCTACTACTATTACTCCACCAATCGACTGTCGTGGGAACAAGCCTGACAGTAGAAGGTAGGGGTACGAATGGAGAGGGCAGAGTCCTAGCTACGGCGAGGTTGTACACACAGATGTATGAATTCAGGCCCCTCTCGTGGAGGTAACAGCCCTACGTCTCAGTGCTCCGGAGAGCTCTCTACTCTGTCGAGTGAAATATGTGTGTTGTATTACAAAAGGTTGCGAACCCTTCTACCAGCGGGGAGGGGTGGCTTATATAGAGTGCGCTGCCCCTCATAACGTCCGGCATGAAGGGGTTTAATCGTGGTCATAAAGAGGTGTACGTTACTGGTAACGTACACCATAAATGCTGTTAATGATCTTGATGACTGCTTGCCCGTTAGCCTCCCTGGGGTGACTTCTGGACTTCTGCGGTCGACTGTCTTCAGACTCTTCCGAGTGAAAGATAACAGTCGAGTGAAAGGCATCTCCGAGTGTATATTGTCGAGTGATTTATGCTTCTTCGCTATTTCAGTCGGAGACTTCCTTGTGGCCCTTAAGCTTTCTGGGGCAGTGTCCTTGGGTAGGATATGTAGGTCAGGCCTATAACCCTACCCTAGGTACGTATCCCCATCATTAGCCCCCGAATGGATCGGGGTTCGAGGGTAAAAGGTGTCAATGCAAGTTCAAACGAGACACCAAAACTCCGAGTGTATTTTGAGGCTTCCTCGAAATCTGCGTCGATTGAAACCTTAACCGTTTGCCCTGATCAATTCCGTCTTGAAGTTATCCGAGTAAAACTGAGCTTGAAAACCGGTCCGAGTAAAACTGGTTCGAGAGTCCGAGTAAAACTGAACTTGAAAACAGGTCCGAGTGATCTGGAAAACCTTCTGACGAAATAGTATGCTCCACCGGGTCCGAGCCTCGCGGGCTTCGAAATTTGGATAAGAGCGCGCGCGCGCGCAGCGGAGATGGCGTAACTGCTAAGGCAAGTGCGGGAACGACGCCTCGATTATCGCGCCGCCCAAATCGCCACGTACCGCTCCTCCTCTGATTTCGGGATATTCAGAGATCCGGCGGCCCGCAGGTCAGTGGCTCACTTGAGTGCATATAAGAGGCGACGACGCCGGTGCTGGCACAGTATTTTTCTCCCAAATCCACTCCTCTCCTCTTCTTCCTCCGCCCTGCTCTGCTTCGTTGACCGCCGCCGCCATGACGAAAGGCAAGACGGAGAAGCTCGAGCGCGCCCAGAGGGGAGGCGCCAAGGCGAAGAAGCCGTCGGGAGCTCGGTCGACGGTGCCGCCGGGGTGGATCCAGGGGGATTTTCTCCAATCGACGGTCACTGCGGAAGATGTGGACAAACTCGTCGTCGACGGGTTGATAGCTGCCGATTCATGGCGGTTGCCGAAGGGGGAGATCGAGCCGGAGCCACGCGACGGCGAGCGAGTTCTGCTTCTCACCCACATCGAGCGAGGTTTCTCCATGCCTCCCCATCCGTTCATCCGCGCTTTCTTGAACTATTTTGGAGCGCAACTCCACCACCTTCCTCCGAATGCGGTTGCATATCTTTCCTGCTTCGTAACTTTGTGCGAATGTTTCCTGGGCTGTCCCCCACATTGGGGTTTGTTCAAGCACATATTCTCTGTCCGATCCCAAGCTGTCAAGAAAGCCAATCCCAAAGATAGCAAAACCAATGTGATCCAACTGTGTGGTGGCTTAGGGATTCAGAAGAGAGGTAGGAGTGGGTTCCCCTCTATGACCTTTCCCGATTCTGTTCGGGGATGGCAGTCGACCTGGTTTTACTGCAAAGATGCCGCATCGCCAAATATGTCGACTGGGCTTCCTCCCTTCACCTTGGATCGACCTGTTACTCCCAAACCTCTGTACGTGACAAAGGTAGAGAAAATCCAGGTAGGGATCTTAGTGAACGCCATATCCGAACTGATCCGCGGTGGAGTGACTGGTCTGGACCTCCTTGAAACGTTTCTGAGTCGACGAATTCAGCCTCTCCAAGCTCGGGATCACACCATGTGGCATTATTCGGGCCCTGAGGATACCACTCGGACTCATCCTGAGGAAGTTTCCGATCAGACTGTTTCTCAGTGGCTCAGGAGCATCACTGGAGCCTGTGATAATCCGGAAGGATCCAAACGAATTCCGCCTTTCTCCGCTTTGAACCCGCCAAAGAACTTGGTGAGTCACATATTTGTCGATTGTTTTAATACTTTGCCGAGTAACTGAATCTTCAGTCGACTGAATTTGAAGCTTGAACCTCGCAGGAATTTACGAACATGTACTCGCCCATACCCAATGGAGAACATCCTGATGAAGAGGAAGGAAGCGTCGACGGCAGCGCAGACGGTGACTATGCTGATGACACCGAGAGCAGTGATGACGACCTGGATGAGGATGAGGTGGAGGCCCCTGTCCCTTCGCGCACCGAGCGTCGAGCCAGGCAGCAGAACGACCCGGAGGTCACCCCGAGCAAAACAGTGGCGTCGAGCACAAGGAACCCGAAACGTGACCGTGTCGCGGCATCGGGGTCGACTGAAAAGGCTGCGAAACAGCTCAAGCCAGACGTGCCAAAGCCTCGGAAGGCCCTGCCTCGAATCAAGATAGCCGTGCCTGTTGCCTCCACGTGAGTGTTCGTTCTCCTTATTCTGCTGTTGAAGAACTTTATGTTGACGTTGACCGAGTGAAATATATTTGCCAGAGCCGCTACCTCCGTAACGTCGCCCCATCGGGATGATGGAGACCATATGGAAGTAGACACTCCTGATGCGGCCACCTCCCTACGAGGTATGACAATCCCACACTTTACTCTGCTTGCTGAAGAATAATTGTCGAGTGTCGAATGCAGCTGACGAAGTCATCGAACTGGAAGATGATGAGGAGCCGCGGCGGGGAGCAGAGGATGAAGCTGTGCTTCCGGAGGCTCCACGCGTGGACACTCGGGGACCACCGTCTGTCCAGACGCCCCGTGGGACGAGTGCTGCGACGCCTCTAAGCCTTGCAATTCCGCTGTCGAGTGCTCCGCCGGCTACTTCTACTCTGGTGGCTTCGACGCAGATCGGACAATCCCAAGCACCTCCAGCTGCTCCATTGACTACACCAATTCACTCGACGCCTGCATACCCTTTGTACCACGTCCCGGAGGACCAAACCGGAGCTGCCAAGGAAGCCATGATCCAGGCTGGGCAGATGATGCTACGAACAAAGGAGGCGTATGAAGCCAGCAAGTTAGCCTATGATGCCAGCTCAGCGCTTCAGGCCAACGTCCGAGTAAGTGGTATTGTAAGTTCATTTCCGATTGAATTCCTGTCCGTCATGATTTTACACCCACTGGGGTGTTTTTCTTCGCCAGTAGACCAAATAGTTTCTGGTCCAGTGGGGGCACGCTGAGTGCACCCACTGGGTGTAGTCCCCGAGACCGCTGTCGAATGACGAAGGCTTCGGCGGGGGTCTTAATATTGTTTCCATTCGACAGGGCAGTGGGGGCACGCTGAGTGCACCCACTGGGTGTAGTCCCCGAGGCCGCCGTCGAGTGCTTGCTTCGGCGGTGGTCTGATAGAGACGATGTTCGGTTGCTTGCTTCTTTCTTTTATACTCGGACAGGCCAGACCTGGTCGAGTATTTTCGTTTCCAGTGGGGGCACGCTGAGTGCACCCACTGGGTGTAGTCCCCGAGACTACTGTCGATCGTTGACGATGGGCGGTAGTCTTTAGAATCATTCTGCAGGTTTCATGGACATCATTTCCATCAACCATGGTATGATGCTTGTATAGGGTTGTGAGGTGGGGTGGCGGGCCGTCTTTCAGTCGAGTGCAATTGACCTTTTCCACTCGGGAGTAGAGAAATGGTTATGTCGACTGAACCCCTATTTCTGCTGATTTCAGAAAGCCTGTGGGCTCGGGACCAAGTACGTCGAGCTGGAGAAGGAAAAGAACCGACTTCTGCTGGATCTGGAACTGACGAACAACAACCTGGACCGTGCACAGACCGAACTGAAGACTTTGGGAGGTAATCTTTGTTGATCAATTGTATTATCACTTTCAATTTCCATCTTTTGAACCGAGTGAATCCACTCGAACAGACGTACGTGGTGAAAACCGTCGTCTCCGAGTGCGCCTCAACAATGCTATTTCTTTAGATACCATGAAGAAAGCGCTCGAGGACAAGGACAAATCACTTGCTGATGCTCAGAAGGAAGTGAAGGAGAAGACTGCAGCTGCTGAGAAGAAACTTGCAGCAGCCAGTAAACTGGAAGAGGAGAACGCCAAGCTCAAGCAGGAACGATCCGAGTGGATCAAAAAACTCGAAGAGCAGACCAAGAGTAGGACCGCTCTGGAGAAACACTTGGGCGACTTTGCGAAGAAAATGTTCAGCATGCTCGAAGGTAACCCTCATTTGTCGAATGAATTTCCCCGGTTTTTACAGAATGGTATTATGATCACCCTTTCACTTTCTCTTCATGTAGAATTCTGTCGAGACTTCGAAAAAGAAACTGAAGAAATTGAACCCAATCTGGACCCCACAAAGTCTCTCGTCGGAGACGCCGTGGCCATGGATATGTTTCGTCTCGAAGCTCGTCTTAAGAGCGTCCAAGGATTCATCACTCGGCTGAGAGCTGCATTTGAGAAGGTCGACAAGGAACTGTGGCCTGAAGATCCTCTCCAGACTGACCTCGAGTCAATGATGACTCGGCTCAATGAGATTCCCAATCGAGTGCAATCGTGGAAGAAATCTGCTGCCCGCTGTGGAGCTGACGTGGCACTTTCACTCGTCAGGGTTCATTGCAAGGAAGCTAGAGAGGACAAACTGAAGGATCTCCGAGTGACCAACACGAAGAAACTCAAATTTGAAGATTTCATGGAGACTTTCATCGATGCTGCCACTCGGATCGCCGACGGAATCGACCTGGATACCTTTGTTGAGCCTTCAAGTCCTGCTGGAGCTTAAGTTGGTATTTTGCTTATGGTAAAAACTTTATTTGCCTCGGTATGCCGAGTGTTGGTGTAACCGAGTAAACTTCGTTCAGGCTTTAAGCCTGAGAACTTCCCTTTTGCGCGAACAAGTTCCTGCTGCGCCGGAGATTTTAGTCTTACTCGCATTTCGCTTTCTGACATTTAGCTTGGCCGAATTTATTTGATTCTCGAGTGAAACGGGTGTTCTGCACTCGAAAGAATTCGGGACTTAGACGAGGACTGGCTCGCAGCCAAGCTTCCGAGTGTATTGTATGTAATACACTCGGAAAGGTTTTAAACTTAGGCGAAACGGATTCGCAGCTAAGCCCCCGAGAGAGAGGATTGCTCTTCACTCGGAGTAATTTTTGAACTTAGACGAGACTGGCTCGCAGCTAAGTCTCCGAGTGTATTGAATGCAATACACGCGGAAAAGTTTTAAACTTAGTCGAAACGGATTCGCAGCTAAGCCCCAGAGAGAGAGGATTGCTCTTCACTCGGAGTAATTTTTGAACTTAGACGAGACTGGCTCGCAGCTAAGTCTCCGAGTGTATTGAATGTAATACACTCGAAAAAGTTTTGAACTTAGGCGAAACGGATTCGCAGCTAAGCCCCCGAGAGAGAGGATTCCTCTTCACTCGGAGTAATTTTTGAACTTAGACGAGACTGGCTCGCAGCTAAGTCTCCGAGTGTATTGAATGTAATACACTCGGAAAAGTTTTGAACTTAGGCGAAACGGATTCGCAGCTAAGCCCCAGAGAGAGAGGATTGCTCTTCACTCGGAGTAATTTTTGAACTTAGACGAGACTGGCTCGCAGCTAAGTCTCCGAGTGTATTGAATGTAATACACTCGGAAAAGTTTTGAACTTAGGCGAAACGGATTCGCAGCTAAGCCCCCGAGAGAGAGGATTGCTCTTCACTCGGAGTAATTTTTGAACTTAGACGAGACTGGCTCGCAGCTAAGTCTCCGAGTGTATTGAATGTAATACACTCGGAAAAGTTTTGAACTTAGGCGAAACGGATTCGCAGCTAAGCCCCCGAGAGAGAGGATTGCTCTTCACTCGGAGTAATTTTTGAACTTAGACGAGACTGGCTCGCAGCTAAGTCTCCGAGTGTATTGAATGTAATACACTCGGAAAAGTTTTGAACTTAGGCGAAACGGATTCGCGGCTAAGCCCCCGAGAGAGAGGATTGCTCTTCACTCGGAGTAATTTTTGAACTTAGACGAGACTGGCTCGCAGCTAAGTCTCCGAGTGTATTGAATGTAATACACTCGGAAAAGTTTTGAACTTAGGCGAAACGGATTCGCAGCTGAGCTCCCGAGAGAGAGGATTGCTCTTCACTCGGAGTAATTTTTGAACTTAGACGAGACTGGCTCGCAGCTAAGTCTCCGAGTGTATTGAATGTAATACACTCGGAAAAGTTTTGAACTTAGGCGAAACGGATTCGCAGCTAAGCCCCCGAGAGAGAGGATTGCTCTTCACTCGGAGTAATTTTTGAACTTAGACGAGACTGGCTCGCAGCTAAGTCTCCGAGTGTATTGAATGTAATACACTCGGAACAGTTTTGTACTTAGGCGAAACGGATTCGCAGCTGAGCCCCCGAGAGAGAGGATTACTCTTCACTCGGAGTAATTTTTGAACTTAGACGAGACTGGCTCGCAGCTAAGTCTCCGAGTGTATTGAATGTAATACACTCGGAAAAGTTTTGAACTTAGGCGAAACGGATTCGCAGCTAAGCCCCCGAGAGAGAGGATTGCTCTTCACTCGGAGTAATTTTTGAACTTAGACGAGACTGGCTCGCAGCTAAGTCTCCGAGTGTATTGAATGTAATACACTCGGAAAAGTTTTGAACTTAGGCGAAACGGATTCGCAGTTAAGCCCCCGAGAGAGAGGACTGCTCTTCACTCGAAGTAATTTTGAATGTAAATCTGTGCGATCGGAATCGACAATAGATTGCGGGAGTCTTCATTCAATCCATAACATCATCTGGGATACTCTTATTACATCAAAACAACTCTGTTATCAAGAATAAAAACGTCGAAGTAGGTCCGCATTCCAGGCGCGTGGCTCGTCAATATTCTTCTTCAAGTTGAAAAGATGGTACGCCCCGTTGTTAAGCACCTTGGTAATGACGAATGGTCCTTCCCAGGCTGGGGCCAATTTATGAGGTCGCTGCTGATCCACTCGGAGCACCAAATCCCCTTCGTGGAATGAACGGCTCTTGACATGTCTTGCATGGAAGCGGCGAAGGTCTTGTTGATATGCAGTTGATCGGATCAGGGCCATCTCACGCTCCTCCTCCAGGAGATCCACTCCGTCCTGTCTTGCTTGTTCAGCCTCGTCTTCAGAGTAAAGATCCACTCGAGGAGAATTGTGAAGGATGTCACTTGGCAATACGGCTTTGGCTCCATATACAAGGAAGAAAGGAGTTCGTCCAGTCGACCGGTTGGGAGTTGTCCTCAAGCCCCACAGAACAGACGGTAACTCAGTGACCCAAGCTCCGGCAGCATGATCAAGATCTCGCATGAGCCGAGGCTTCAATCCTTGGAGGATAAGGCCATTCGCTCGCTCAGCTTGACCGTTTGACTGGGGGTGCGCAACAGATGCGTAATCCACCCGAGTGCCTTGAGAAGAGCAATAGTACCTGAACTCTTCCGAGTCAAAGTTAGAAGCATTGTCTGTAATGATATTGTGAGGGACCCCATACCGGAACGTTATCTCTCTTATGAATTTGATAGCAGTGCGGGCGTTCAGCTTCCTGATGGGTTTAGCTTCGATCCACTTAGTGAACTTGTCGACTGCAACCAGTAAATGAGTAAACCCGCTCTGACCTGTCCTAAGGGGTCCAACCATATCCAAGCCCCACACAGCAAACGGCCAGACGAGTGGAATGGTCTTCAAGGCAGACGCAGGTTTGTGTGACAGATTCGAGTAAAACTGACATCCTTCACAATGATCGACAATATCTTTAGCCATCTCATTGGCGCGTGGCCAGAAGAAACCAGCTCGATAAGCTTTGGCAACAATCGTCCTAGAGGACGCATGATGGCCACAAGTTCCCGAGTGAATCTCCTCCAGAATCAGTCGACCTTCTTCAGGAGAAATGCACCGCTGAGCTACGCCAGTCACACTTTCTCTGTAGAGTTGTTCATTGATCACAGTGAAAGCCTTGGACCTGCGGACTATCTGCCGAGCCTCATCTTCATCAACTGGGAGTTCTCTTCTGAGAATGTACGCAATATATGGTACAGTCCAGTCGGGCGTGATTACCAAAATCTCCATGACCAGATCAATGACAGCTGGGACATCAACTTCAGTCGGATCAGAAGCACTCTTTGCTTGCGGGGGCTCTTCAGTGAAAAGATCTTCTTGCACCGAAGGAGAATGAATGTGTTCGAGAAATACATTGCTGGGGACAGGTTTCCGAGTGGATCCAATCTTTGCCAACTCATCAGCTGCTTGATTCTTCACTCGGGGAACATGATGGAGTTCCAAACCTTCAAATTTCTTCTCAAGTTTTCTTACTGCATTGCAGTATCCAGTCATAGCGGGGTTCCTGACATCCCACTCTTTCATCACTTGATTAACCACCAAATCAGAATCGCCATATACCATCAGGCGACGGACGCCGAGTGAAATGGCCATACGCAATCCATACAAAAGTGCTTCATATTCAGCTTCATTGTTGGAGGAATCAAAGTGAATCTGTAAGACATAACTGAGCTTATCACCTTTTGGTGATACCAGAACGACGCCAGCACCAGACCCATTCAACATCTTTGAACCATCAAAGAACATGGTCCAGTGTGCCGAGTGAAGTTGGATTGGCTGCTGTTGCTCAATCCACTCGGCGAGGAAATCAGCCAGCGCTTGAGATTTGATTGCTTTCTTCGCCTCAAACTTGATATCAAGATGAAGGAGCTCAATAGCCCATTTGGCCACTCGACCAGTCGCGTCTCGATTATTGAGAATTTCAGACAACGGAGCATCACTGACGACTGAAATGGAGTGATCCTGAAAATAGTGTGCTACCTTCTTTGCAGTCAGATATATACCATATACGAGCTTCTGGTAATGTGGATATCTTTGCTTCGACGGAGTCAACACTTCAGAAATATAATAGACCGGGCGTTGAACTTTGTAAGCCTTGCCTTCCTCTTCCCGCTCGACAGTTAGTACTGTACTGACGACCTGATTAGTGGCCGCGATGTACAATAAGAATGGCTCTTTGCTGTGCGGAGCAGCAAGCACCGGCTGGGTGGTAAGCAGGGCTTTGAGCTCGACAAACGCTGCTTCAGCTTCTGGAGTCCACTCAAATGTATCAGACTTTTTCATCAGTCGGTATAAAGGCAGTGCCTTCTCACCGAGACGAGAAATGAATCGACTCAATGCTGCCAAGCAACCTGTGAGCTTCTGGACATCGTGCACACGCTCAGGGCTTTTCATTCGGACGATGGCACCGATCTTTTCAGGGTTGACGTCGATTCCTTTCTCGGAAACGAGGAAACCGAGTAATTTGCCACCAGGAACGCCGAAAGTGCATTTAGTCGGATTTAACTTAATATCATATCTCCTCAAATTGGCGAATGTTTCAGCCAAGTCAGACAACAGGTCGGAACCTTTGCGAGACTTGACCACGATATCATCCATATAAGCTTCGATGTTCCGAGGGATCTGATCGAGCAAACACTTCTGAATCATGCGCATGAAACTAGCGCCAGCATTCTTCAAACCAAAAGGCATGGTGATATAACAGAAACACCCGAAAGGGGTGATGAAGGCTGTCTTTATTTCATCTGGACCAAACAGACGGATCTGATGGTAGCCAGAATAAGCATCAAGAAAAGATAAACGCTCGCATCCCGCAGTTGAGTCGACAATCTGATCAATGCGGGGGAGCGGGAAATGATCTTTCGGGCAGACCCGATTGATATGTTTGAAATCAATACACATGCGAAGAGACTTGTCTTTCTTAGGGACCATGACAACGTTTGATAACCACTCGGAGTGGTAAATCTCACGTATAAACTTGGCCGTCAAGAGACGAGCCACCTCTTCGCCGATTGCTTTTCGCTTCTCTGTTGCTGACCGACGCAAATGTTCCTTCACAGGCTTGGCCTTCGGATCAACTCTCAAACGGTGCTCAGCCAGTTCCCTGGGTACACCAGGCATGTCAACGGGCTTCCATGCGAAGATGTCCCAGTTCTCACAGAGGAACTGGATGAGCTCGGCTTCCTATTTGCTGTCGAGTGTTGTTGAGATGTTGGTCGGGGCAGCAGTCGGATCTGTCGGGTGAATGTGCACCTTCCTCACCTCTCCTGCCGACTGAAAAGCTGACTCAGAAGCGGGCTTCTTGGCACGCAACAGGTCGGCAGGATCAGCATTTTTCTTGTATTCCTCCAACTCAACCATAGCCATCTGCTGGTCGGCGATCTTGGAGCCCTGCTGGAGGCACTCCTCAGCCCTTTGTCGATTGCCAGTGACTGTGATCACACCTTTTGGTCCAGGCATCTTCAGCTTGAGATACACGTAACATGGTCGGGCCATGAAACGGGCATAAGCTGGTCGACCAAGGATGGCGTGGTAGGCACTCTGGAAATCTACCACTTCAAACGTCAGTTTTTCCTTGCGAAAGTGCTTGTCATCACCAAACACCACATCCAATGCTATCTGGCCGAGTGAACGGGCCTTCTTCCCAGGGATTACTCCATGAAACTGCATGTTGCTTTCACTGAGCCGGGACATCGGAATGCCCATTGCCTTAAGGGTATCAGCATACAGGATGTTCAGACCGCTCCCGCCGTCCATCAAAACTTTGCGGAGTCGAGTGCCCCCCACAACTGGGTCTACCACCAGCGCTTGCCGCCCGGGGGTAGCAATGTGCGCAGGGTGATCTGACTGACTGAAAGTGACGGCAGTTTGAGACCACTTGAGATATGTGGGGGTAGAAGGAACCGCCATGTTAACCTCCCTGTTGATAACTTTCAGTCGACTCTTACTCTCAACATCAGCAAAAATCAACAAGGTGGCATTGACTTCAGGGAACTCTTCTTTTTCTTCTTCATCTTCTTTCTCAGGGTCTTTCTCACTCGACTGGTTCTCTTTGAATGACTGGATCAACAAACGGCACTGTCGAGTGGTATGCTTCGGCAATATCAAATTGCCCTCTTCATCTTTCCTCGTGTGGATTGCACACGGTAAATCCAAAACATCGGTACCCGACTGATTCTTTGACTTCTTTGGGGTGAACTTAGCCTTGGACTTTCCCTTATTCTTGCCTTGTGCCGCCAGGGCGGCCGCTTCTGCCTGAGCAGGGGGATCAGCTTTGCGCTTTTGTTTCCGACTGGAATTCCCACCTGCATCATTGTCGACTATTTTGGCTTTACCGCTTCGGAGGCGGTCTTCTTCTTCTCCATTGGCGTACCGAGTGGCAATCTCCATCATCTTGCTCATAGAAATGTCACCGGTGCGACCAAACTTCAGATAGGGCTCTCTGTATCTAACCCCAGCCTTGAAGGCACAAACAGCTTGATGCTCGGAAACATTCTCCACCGTGTGATGCAAGGTGGACCAACGCTGAATGTAATCTCGCAAGGTTTCATTGGGCTTCTGGACACAGTGCTGCAAATCAGTCAAACCAGCTGGACGTTTACAAGTGCCTTCAAAAGTTCTGATAAACACTCGGGCCAAATCTTCCCAGCAATAGATGCTAGAGGGAGCCAAACGATTTAACCAAGCTCTGGCCGAACCATCCAACATCAAGGACAGATGCTTCATGGCTATGTTGTCGTTACCTCCACCAATCTGTACAGCCACTCGGTAATCATCCAACCAGGTTTCAGGCTTTGACTCGCCAGAAAACTTGCCGATCCCGGCCGCCAACCTGAAGTTAGGGGGAATCCCTGCAGAGCGAATGGCTCTGCTAAAACACTCGGGCCCAGAAACAACAGCACTGCTTCCACTCGGATAATCTCTGTTATGACCATCTCTGTGGGCTCTGCCTCTGTCGACCCTCCTTTGAGCAAGGACATCCCTTGCGTCAAATCCGGGATTCCGCTCATCACCGAACGGGCGCCTATCATCATTGTGCCGGGACACATAAGAACCATTCCGCGGAGGAGAAAACATTCGACGGCGGTCATCACGGTGATAACGGGGAGCAGACTGATCTCGCCCCTGATCTCTGTACCGGTCTTCACGGTATTCTCCGCCTCTGCGACGCGAAGGTGACCCAGGACTGTGAGCCGACTGAACTGTTTCTGCCCTGGTAGAATTGCCATGTAACCTGTTCTGCGACTGAGAAACAGCTGCATTCTGGTGCTGCGCCGCCTCAAGCAATGCCTTGATCTGCTGCAGACCTCTACCAGCCTCTGATCGTGACGGTTGAATAGACTCTGCAATTCTAGCAGCTGCTGCAACATTTAAAACTGGAGTACGAAATACCTCGACGTTATTTCGAGATCTACTCGGAAACAACTGTCGCTGCTGTCGATTGGGACGTGGTGGACGCTGCCCAGCACGCTCGTCGAGTGCCTCCTGCATCTCTATGAGCCGAAGGCGTGTAGCCTCCATGGCCTGGGCCTCAGCGGTCGTACCGACGATGGGAGTACGGAGAACATCCTCATCCCGGCGCTGCTGATCATTCGACATTCCACCAATCTCACGCCTGGAGTGGTCGAAGCCGGGCGGCGGACTCTGATGAGGGCCAGCCATGAAAACTTCCGCCGCAGGGTCGCAGCTCTCGCACTCGGAAGGGATGTCGGACCGATCCGACGCCGAGTCGAACACGCCGTGAAGTGACTCGGCGGGCTCGATGGCCGCAATCTGCGGGGACGAAACCTGGCGTGCCGCCGCGTGCCGCACCCAACGCTGTAGCCGCGAGCGACCGGATCGCTTGCGACGATGAACAGCAGGGAGGGCCGATACACACGGAGTCGACGACTGAAGGAGAAGAACGCCGCAGGGGCTTGCACAGAAGTGCGTCGCCCCGCGAATCGGGAGCGCTTCCACATCCAAAGGCGCTTCCTGGAGCCATGCCGAATCGTCGGCGATGAAGGTGAGCGCTCCGAGACGGATCTCGCGGCCCAAGAACAAATCACCACCGGAAGACATGACGAAGGAGAAAAAATGCAAACTCGCCGGAAGTCGCTTAGACGCCTGCCCCACGGTGGGCGCCAACTGTCGTGGGAACAAGCCTGACAGTAGAAGGTAGGGGTACGAATGGAGAGGGCAGAGTCCTAGCTACGGCGAGGTTGTACACACAGATGTATGAGTTCAGGCCCCTCTCGTGGAGGTAACAGCCCTACGTCTCAGTGCTCCGGAGAGCTCTCTACTCTGTCGAGTGAAATATGTGTGTTGTATTACAAAAGGTTGCGAACCCTTCTACCAGCGGGGAGGGGTGGCTTATATAGAGTGCGCTGCCCCTCATAACGTCCGGCATGAAGGGGTTTAATCGTGGTCATAAAGAGGTGTACGTTACTGGTAACGTACACCATAAATGCTGTTAATGATCTTGATGACTGCTTGCCCGTTAGCCTCCCTGGGGTGACTTCTGGACTCCTGCGGTCGACTGTCTTCAGACTCTTCCGAGTGAAAGATAACAGTCGAGTGAAAGGCATCTCCGAGTGTATATTGTCGAGTGATTTATGCTTCTTCGCTATTTCAGTCGGAGACTTCCTTGTGGCCCTTAAGCTTTCTGGGGCAGTGTCCTTGGGTAGGATATGTAGGTCAGGCCTATAACCCTACCCTAGGTACGTATCCCCATCATCGACCACTATCCAGCATACATCTATGGTATTAAGTTCATAACAAATAGAGTAACGCCTTAAGCAAAGATGACATGATATAGACCAAGTAAACCCAATCAATATGAATAAACCCAGTCGTTTTATCCTTAGTAGCAACAATACAATACGTACCCCGTCCTCTTCTGTCACTAGGTGGAGACACCACAAGATTGAACCCACTACAAAGCACCTATCCGACTGATGATAAATCAATCTAGTTGGCCAAACCAAACGGATAGATCGGAGAGAAATACAAAGCTATAATAATTATGCATAATAAAGTTCAAAAAAGACTCAATTACTTTCAATGAATAATCTGATCATAAACCCACAATTCATCGGATCCTAACAAACACGCCACAAAAGAAGATTACATCGGATAGAACTCCAAGAAGATCGAGGAGAACATTGTATTGAAGATCAAAGAGAGAGAAGAAGCCATCTAGCTACTAGCTATGGACCCAGATTTTTCTTGTCATCTTCGCAATTTGGGTACACCAATTTTTTGTGATCCTCTAATATGCGCTCCAACTTCAACCTCTCCTTTTCATTTTCGCAGTTTCTCTTTGCATCAGCAATGGCCCGAGCAAGATCATCAGCGGGCTCATCTGATGCCTCTTCTTCAGCTTCCCCCATTGTAGTACCATCGTATTCAGGGAACCTAGGATAGTTGTCATCATCCTCTTCTTTTTCATTGCCTTCCATTATATCCCCTCTTTCTCCGTGCTTAGTCCAATAGTTATAGCCGGACATGAAACCGGACTGAAGCAGGTGGCTGTGAAGGATTTTTGAGGTAGAGTAATCCCTATCATTCTTACAGACACCACATGGACAACACATAAAACCATTCCGCTTGTTTGCCTCAGCCACACGCAGAAAACTATGCACGCCATTAATGAACTCGGGAGAGCGTCGGTCATCGTACATCCATTGCCGGCTCATCTTCATTACACAACATCGAAGTGACCAAATTAATACAAGTTCATACATACTTCTCATAAAACAACATACAACTATCTAGCTAAAGCATTTAAATGCAACAACAAATGCGATCAAAATCGCAACTAAGGTAATAATTGATCCAACAACATAATGATACCAAGCCTCTTTATTAATGGCATATTTTCTAATCTTTCTAATCTTCAAGCGCATTGCATCCATCTTGATCTTGTGATCATCGACGACATCGGCAACATACAACTCCAATTTCATCTTCTCTTCTTCAATTCTTTTCAATTTTTCTTTCAAATAATCATTTTCTTTTTTAACTAAATTTAACTTCTCGACAAGAGGGTCGGTTGCAATTTCCGGTTCACATACCTCCTAGATAAAAATATCTATGTTAACTTGATGGGCATAATTGTCATAAACACGAAATGAAACAAATAGTTATAAAAGATAATATACCACATCCGAATCATAAACCGGACGAGGGCTGACGGGGACGGATATCAAAACCATGGCACTATATATAACAAACAATCATACAAGTAAGAAAATTATAAAGTAACTATCTAAATCATACAAATAAGATTTTTTTTTACAAAAAGGATAAGAACAAGAGGCTCACCAAGGTGGTGCCGGCGACGGGACGGCGCGAGCGATCGACGGCGGTGAGGACGGGGACGGGAAGGCACTAAGTAAACCACACCTACACATATGCAAACTAAGAAGTTAATTTGAGCTCAAATTGCATATAAATCAAATAAACTCCCACATTATTACTCCCAAACTAAAACCCACAAATCACTATACTTATAGAGCATGAAACGAGATAAACTAGCAATGAGAGATGAAAGGATGAAGTTGCTAACCTTTTAGAACCCTTGGATAGATGGGGTGCCTCCAATCTTGACAAATCTTGGCAAAAATGGAGGATGAGCTCGAGCTAGGGGAAGGAAACAGAGAGGAGAGAAAGGAGAAGCTTAGACTCGGGCTGGATGAAGCAGCTTTATATAAGGATATCTTTAGTCCCGGTTGGTGATACCAACCGGGACTAAAGATCTATCTTTAGTCCCGGTGGGTGATACCAACCGGGACTAAAGAGGCTCGCAGGGGCCCCAGCCTGCCGCAACCCCTTTAGTCCCGGTTGGTATCACCAACCGGGACTAGAGGTCCCATTTGAACCGGGACTAAAGGGGGCCGGTCCCCCGTCCGCTCCTAGCCGTTGGAACCGGGACTAATGCTCACATTAGTCCCGGGTCCAAACCCGGCCGGGACTAATGCTCCGGATCAAAGGTATGTTTTCTACTAGTGCGGTACCCTTCGAAGTTCAGAAAAACTTGGGTCCTATACATGTTGGGGCGTATTGTTGGGCGGCGTGGCGGATGTAGCAAGGATGACATTGCGCCTGCCACGCTCTGAGCGGGAGTTCTCAGCGAATTTTTGGCCTGCGATATGGAGACCCTTGCTCTTCTCCTCCTCCGACCACTCGAAGGCATAGTACTCCTCCGTGGCGTCAGCGCTAGCCGGAAAGAACATGGAGCCCCACAGTGGGAAGTGCACGAGAGCGATAGGCAGCGTGCATGCCATGATCATGATGCCCATGTACTCGAGACCCCTACCAGTGGAGTATTGTGATGAAGTGAAGAAGAGAAGTTGTGTGAGCCCTGCGCCCACATTGCCACCGGCGCCTGTCAGCCCGGAGATGATGCCAAGGGCACGCCTGGAAACGAAGGGTGCAACGCCAAAGACAGCTCCACAAGCGGCCTGGGCGCAGATGGAGAAGAGGACCATGGCAGTCACTGAGGCAGGTAGGGCCGATGCACAACCGAGCCAGATGCAGAAAGCGCCGCCAGCGGTTTGGAGGATCCAGATGTTCCACAGGCGAGCACGCATGCCGAAGTAGCGGGCACCAAGGTCAGACAGATAGCCACCCATAGGACGAGCGACAATGTTGGCCATGCCGAAGCAGGCGGCGATGGTGCCAGCGGCGCGAAGGTCTAGGTGAAAGTGGTTGTTGTAGTACTCAGCGATGATGTTGTCAGTGGTGAGCTCAACGCCCATACAGTAGCCGTAGAAGAGGACGAAGATCCATGTCCTGTAGTTGGTGACGGCACCCCAAAGGACCTTGGAGAACTTGTCCTTGGCCATGTCTCCCTTCTTCTGGAGGCTTGCAAGATTCCCGTTAGGTAGATCTTGCCCCATGGTGAGCACCAGCAAGCCCATCACGATGTGCATCATTCCTGGGGCGAAGTAGGCAATACGCCATGCTACGAAGGGCATGGCACCACACTTTTGGATGGCATGGAAAACAAGCGGCATGATAAGCTGCGTGGCTCCGCCACCCATGTTGCCCCACCCAGCCGCTAAGCCATTGACAGTGCCGATGATCTTGTTGTTGAACATGGTGCTCATCCAGTACTGGCACGACACAAAGGTGGCGAGGGAGAAGCCGATGAGGAAGCGGACGGCGATGTATCCGGACGCGTCGTCGATGACGGCCATGCAGAAGACCATGGGAGCCGAGAGCATGACGAGGAAGGCGCAGCCGTACCGTGGGCCAAGAAGGTCGCAGACGGCACCCATAGCCAGCCTTGAGAAGATGGAACCAGACACGGATGCCACACCGGCATTGCCGATGTCGGCCTTGGCGAGGTTGAGGTTGTCGCGGATGATGGGCACCAATGGCGCGGCGGCAAAGGTGGAGACGAAGCAGGTGAAGAAGGAGATCCACGACAGGTGGAAGGTGCGCATGTGCGGGTTGGCGAAGGAGAAGAGCCTGAAGGACTTGGCCTTGTGCTCGGAGTCCACCGGCAGTGTGAACTTGCTCGCCGCGGCGTCGCCATGACCGCTCGCCTCCACCTCCATGTTTCCTGAGCAAGCTTAGTTGCACTGAGAACTATGAGTAGCTGCTGCTCTTGAGAGCTTTGCTTGCGATGTAGTAATGGCGATGCAGTATGGTTTATGCTTTGGATCTCGCACCGGTTTGGTATTTATAGCGAGCCACGCATACATGCATATCATCAGCATATGAATGCTAGCCATTGCAGAGTTGACATTGGGATCTCGTAGCTGTTGGCTAGACTAGTCACAGTGGAGAGTAACTTATACACTAGTAACATACACGCTATTCTAGACTACGTTACTATCTCCATAGTGGGTAGTAACATATGTGTAGTGTCATGCAAAGCTTCATTTATTAGGTTATAGACTCATTTTGTGTTGGTATGTGTGATGTTACTCATAGAATGAGTAACTAGCTAGGTTACTCAATTTACCTCTCTTCTCATCAACTCATTGTCACATAGGCAAATTTGCTGAGTTGGACCCGATGTTACTCTTGAAGTTATTCCCACTGTGACCAGTTAACTGCAATTAGCATTGTCTAACATTGAAAGAATTTGTGTTATTCCACCTGACGGAATCATGGCAGCTGCAGCAGCAGCTGGCATTAAACAAACGCACCAATCTCGTCGCCGCGCGCATCTCCGCGCCCTCACCCCGTGGGATGGACCAAGGATCAGAATATGCACTGCACGTCACACGATGCATGTCCAGAATCGAATTTCTTCTGCTGCACACAAAGGACTGAACTACTTACACAAAGGAAAAGTTTTACCTTCTCCCAATGTGCTAGAGAAAGATTCGGTACGATGTTTATTCGCTTTCTTGCTGGCTATACAGTGAACTAATATCTTCTAACAGTGTCATCAAATATCCTAATTAAGGACAGTAGAATCTTCAAAGCCAGACAGCCTGGTCGGCAGCTTGTTCTTACTGAAATGTGTGAGCATGCAACGGTTTCAGTTTGCTACTTGCAACTTTTGCAACGATCCAACGGACAGCTAGCCACGACGTACGGCGACGGCATACGCGCATTACACACACAGTCCATTCGCTGACTTTGCAAACTGGCCGCTGTGGCTTGGAAAGTGTATGTCAAACCTGACACTGACAGCATGCGCACTTGGGAAAGTGCGGCGCTCTGTAGGGTTTAGGGGCGTCTATTCCTTCAATTGCTCAATCAGACAACATCAACGTACATGCATCACCATCTTCTTGAGGATGTAGTTTCTTCACTAGTTGGTCTAACGAGTGTATGTTGGTGTCTCGAGCAGGCCACTCAAGTGAAAGATCTTGATTTGATCCACACGTTGGCATATGTATGTTCTTTCCTTGAATGCATTGTCTTGGGAGGTAGCGATGTGCTCTCCGAGGTGAATCCCTTGGTCTGGGTTCATTGTTTAGCTCGAATTCATCCTTGGTTGCTTTGTACTCACTCCGTTCCAAAATATAGTGCGCCCGCGCTTCCCGAGGTTTAACTTTGACCATAAATTTAACCAACGAGACCGACTGCGGCGGGAACAAAAATTATATAATTGAAAACTTCTTTCGAATACGAATTCACTGGTATAATTTTTGCTCCCGCCGCAGTCGGTCTCGTTGGTTAAATTTATGGTCAAAGTTGAAGTGCGGAAACCAAGGACGCACTATATTTTGGAACGGAGGGAGTGTGTTTTTTGGCTTTGAATTTCCACCTAAGTACAAACAATGTTGCTGTTGCCAAAGCTGGCCACATGCATTTTGATAGTAATTATAATTTTATATTGTATGCTGGTTTTGTTCAGCTTAATGCATTATATGCTCAAATCGATGCATGGCCAGGGGGCATCCATTCCTTATTGAACTGGGAAAATGGCCTCAAGATATCATAGTACCAGGAAGGTAGTGAGGCTAATTCACTTCGATGAGAGAGTAGACGCACAGTACTACCAACTGTTTATTTCCATATGGACTTAAATATAATTTCCTCTATTTATTATAGTATCGGGCCTCTCCGAGAAAACTCATTTAACTTGCTATGTTGCAAATGTTTTTACGATTTCAAACTAGGCATCTTCATAAGTCATTTTGGGCACCCGGAATTCACAGTTTAATTTTCCCTTGCAATATTTCACTCATTTTCCGTTATATGTATAACATTACAACTCTAACAGGGAGAGAACGTGTCCTTCCTGGTGTCCCTAGCGTGAACGATCGTTCGCTCTGGGAGGCCCATTCGAGCGGACGATGCCTCCAGTGAGTGTTCCCTCAAAAACGACTCTCAGGAACGTTTCAGGAATTGCCATGCTATAATAGAGAGATTTGCCATTTTATAAGAAATAATTGTCATGCTATAGCAGAAACAATTGTCATACGTTTCAGGGATTGACCTGCTGCAACAGAGAAAATTGCGCTGCGTTTCAGGGATTCGCCATGCTGCAGCAGAGAGACAATTGCCAGGCTAAGAAAAGGGAAAGTTGCCCACATGTTCAGAAATTGCCATACTACAGCAGGGCGAATTGCCATACTACGCAGAGAAGTTGCCATACATGAAGAAGTTGTCATACGTGCTTCCAGTAATTGTCATGCTACATCATAGGGGAGTGTCATGCTACACACGGGGTCGTACACTCGAGAGGTGTATGGGAGAGAATGTTTGCGTCGTTCGCTCAGGAGGCTGCATGAGAGCGAACGTTTGTATCGTTCACTCGGGAGGATACATGGGAGCAAACAGGGATTCCCACACTGTCACCGCTTTGAGATATGCGGGTGGGATTGGATGCACCAGAGAGTGTTCCCTAAAACAGCACTGCCAGGAAACAATCATTCAGTAAGATTTCTGTAACATTATTGGTTAGATGCTTCCTTTTGTTCATTTGTGTTTCATTAATAATACTCAAACCGGGGTATCTAAAACTATAAACATGCATATAAATGAGAGACAGGTATGTCTCTCCCTTTGAATCCATCAGGGTCGTCAAAGTATATTTATGTGTATGTTATATCTATAATTGAGAGCCTGGCAATATATATTTCATCGTTTTTCCACAATTAACAATTCGACATGTTGAACTGATTGCTACTAGTCAAGTACAAAACCGTGCAAGGAGTTGACTCCGAAGGGTTAGCTAGGTAGGTGCATTTCTTCTCCAAGTACATATATTATTATTACACATGAAATATTATATGTGGTGATTGATGTTGTCACTGCATCGTCGGTAATCTCATCAGCTAGTAGTATTTTGGTAACCAGGTTGGTGCAATTAAACAACATATATCCATTAGGTGTGTATAATTGAATGCAACATGAATGATGATTATGTAATAGCAAGAGAGTAGACTAGCATTAGGCTTGTTGAAAGGGTGTTTTGGTTTTTCCAGGGAGACAGGGATGTATTCTAGAAGCAAATAAAGGGTATTACATGCCAGGAAGCAGGACACTACAATTGCCCTGCTTATGTTTTAAAAGGGGGAAAAGATATCCATGCTACCAACCACACAACCACCTGATCGTTGTTCACAAGATTTTTCTAAAGCCAAGCCAAAAATATCTAGGTCCTACACATCCAGTATTGAGCTCTAACATGGCCAGGCAGGCCATTTGCACCCCCACCCACCCACCGTAGTCCTTAATAATTTTGTAGTCGTATACAAACTTCGATATTAGTACCTAAAATTTAGGGTGCACAATTTGGTAGACTATAAACTCAACTTCCCAGCCTAGTACTATGTATTTGCGTTCCATAAAATTTAAGCACATCATGTATTCAAAGAATAGTTAGTTATGGAAACAAATTAGCAATATCTCTGACAGTCAAGAAATACATCCATGTCCCCGCAAAAACAAAATATATCCATGTGACAGAACGTGATTGCTGCTCAATTCATTCCGAATTTTCGTTCGACGCTAGTGATATCCACATCCATTTTTTTCGAAATGGTGGACTCCGTCCTCTGGATCCATTTATGCACACATCAATATTTGTTGTGAAGTTTTAAACATTTCTACAAATATACAAGAAGACTTGTTCAAGGGCTAGACAAAACACAAAAGAGATCACATGTCGCACTAATGCAGAACTAATATTACATTCTTTTTTTTTTACATTCATATGTATCAAATCGGATGTCCCCGAAGGGACACTACATTCATATGTAGGGATTCCTAAAAACACTTGTAGTGGGTTATTTATGTAAGTTTTTCTAATTAAGAAAAGATATGTGAGAAAAGCAAAGAAAGGAAAAAAAGATATGTGAGTATAAGGTAAAAATTATTAAATACCTGCCCAAGTCCAAGCTAGCCGACCTTGCATCTAGCTGTTTTGTTTTACCCCTTTAGCTTGACTTGATTAATTGTAACTGAATTATGTATTGCAATGTCGTCGTCGCTGCAGGTGATAAGCCATTCGACGTGGGATGGTCAGCTTCAAGAAGTATCTGAGCTGTACTTTTATTTGTTTAATCAAGGACGCTTCCATGAACTTTGGGCTGCCACGGATGGTTTGTAGCAGAAACGTACATATCTTTGTTTTGAACGGTTCTTGTGGCCGGCACTTGTGGTAGTATTTAACTCTATGTTGTGGCTGTCCACTAATTTCCAAGGGTCATGCATGCTGTGTCACTGTGACAAGAAATTACTTATTGATTGATTCTTGCTACTTCATGGTGACACTTGTAGGATTGAATCACTGTGACAAGAAATTACTTATTTATTGAAGCATTCTTCCACTATAATTCTGAATGTAAAATTTAATGTCGTATATACACTATATATATATATATATATATATATATATATATATATATATATATATATATGTATATGTGTGTGTGAATCAGTCGAATTTTACATAAAGAAAACTCAAAAAGTAACCTATGCTGAATCGAGCAAACTGTGCAGCTATTACCCTTCCAGTCCCCGGCTCCCAAATTCGCAGATGAATTCAACATGGTGTCCGTTCATTTCATAATTTGAAGTTGTGTTTGACCAACATAACATAAATACTCCCTCCGTTCCTAAATATAAGACCTTGTAGAGATTTTACTATAGACTACATACGGAGCAAAATGAGTGAATCTACACTCTAAACTATTACTTATTGATTGATTCTTGCTACTTCATGGTGACATCCTTGAATATGCCCTCGGATAAGAACTCATTTACACGCTACTAGCTGGCTATCCGTTTGGAGCTGACAAGATAAGTTCGGTGGACAAATCAGCTGACACGACAACTGATAAGGCCTCCAACGACGTGCGTACGGAACATGGCTACATACGTCCGACTGTAGCTAATCATGCACGCAGTACGACTTGTACGGATGAGGCGTATACAGACCTGGGTCCGGCACCATAGGAAGAAAAAAGGGCCTTTTTGATTTTTAGAATTCCAAAAACCGCAGGAATAGAAAGAAAAAAACGTAGAAATCCAACGTCATTTCCATTTGAATGCAATAAGAATTTGGTTCGTTTGATTGCATCAGAGGAAAACCAAATAATTATTTCCAAAAAAAAATGAGTGGATGTTAAACGAAAGTGCCTATGAAATGTAGTACAGAAAATTCTTAGGAAAAATCTCATAGGATTCAATCCTACGATTCAAAAGACTAGGAAAATTTTAAGGATTCCAATCCTTAAAATTCCTATGAAAGTGCTTTGATCAAAGAGGCCCTTATAGAATTCCATTCCAACAAAATTTGTATGAAAATCCGTATCCCAAACAGGTCACATTGAGATGAATTATCGTAAGAAAGAAAAAAAAAACAACTCAGATTAATCCTTCCAGCCTCCGACATGTGGGCCTCTCACTTACACTAATGATTATTAGTACTATAGCTAAGATCAGCTATCCATAGCTGGCGTGGCAGTGGCTACAAAATTTGGGACGCATCGACCAATTCAAACCGTTTAAATTGAATAGTTTCATGGGTTTGCTTATTCGATTTCGCAGCTCATGAGTCTTGGCTAGTTTTGGGATCAGAACAAATAATATCTGGGACGGCAAAATGGACTTTGTATCCATCTATATATTTTTAAATTGGACATTGGCTGTAATTTCAGACTCAATTTGATAATACATTGAAAGTGCAAGCATTCGAAATTTGCTTAAAGGAAGGTGTACGAAAGCACACAAACATCAAAACTGTTCATGTAGTAATTCAGACTCAATTTCATAATACATTTAATGTGTACAGATCAGGAACGCAAAAGCAGCGTTTCCTTAGATTTATACTAGCAGAAAGATAAATCCCCATACAACTTATTACGCTGGGGCTGCAGACGTAGATATACGGTTGTATATATACGCGACGAACCATACAATTCATAGGTGACAAAAAACAAGGGCCTTATACGTGCTGGGGTGTGTTGTTGGGCGGCGTGGCGGATGTGGCGAGGATGATGTTGCGTCGGCCGCGCTCCGAGCGGGAGTTCTCAGCAAACTTTTAGCCTGCGATATGGAGACCCTTGCTCTTCTCCTCCTCCGACCACTCGGAAGCGTAGTACTCCTCCTCAGTGGCGTCAGCGCTGGCCGGGAAGAACATGGAGCCCCATTGTGGGAAGTGCACCAGAGCGATAGGTAATGTGCATGCCATGATCATGATGCCCATGTACTCGAGACCCCTCCCGGTGGAGTATTGTGATGAAGTGAAGAAGAGAAGTTGCGTGAGCCCCGCGCCCACGTTGCCACCCGCGCCGGTTAGCCCGGAGATGAAGCCAAGGGAACGCCTGGAAACGAAGGGTGCGACGCCAAAAACAGCGCCACAAGCGGCCTGGGCGCAGATGGAGAAGAGGACCATGGCAGTCACTGAGGCAGGGAGGGCCGATGCACGACCGAGCCAAGTGCAGAAAGCACCGCCAGCGGTCTGGAGAATCCAGATGTTCCAGAGGCGCGCACGCATACCAAAGTAGCGTGCGCCAAGGTCAGAGAGGTAGCCGCCCATAGGACGCGCGACGATGTTGGCCATGCCGAAGCATGCGGCGATGGTGCCGGCGGCACGAAGGTCTAGGTGGAAGTGGTCGTAGTAGTACTCGGCGATGACGTTGTCGGTGGTGAGCTCGACACCCATGCAGTAGCCGTAGAGGAGGACGAAGATCCATGTCCGGTAGTTGGTGACGGCTCCCCAAACGACCTTGGAGAACTTGTCCTTGGCCATATCTCCCTTCTTCTGGAGGCTCGCAAGGTTCCCGTCAGGAAGATCTTGCCCCATGGTGAGCACCAGCAAGCCCATCACGATGTGCATCATTCCTGGCACGAAGTAGGCAATACGCCATGCAACGAATGGCGTGGCACCACACTTCTGGATTGTGTGGAATACAAGCGGCATGATGAGCTGCGTGGCGCCACCACCCATGTTGCCCCAATCTGCAGCCAGGCCGTTGACTGTGCCGATGATCTTGCTATTGAACATCGTGCTCATCCAGTATTGGCATGACACGAAGGTGGCGAGGGAGAAGCCTATGAGGAAGCGGACGGCGATGTATCCCGAGGCATCATCGATGACGGACATGCAGAAGACGGTGGGTGCCGAGAGCATGACCAGGAAGGCGCAGGCGCGCAGCCGTACCGTGGTCCAAGGAGATCGCAGACGGCACCCATGGCCAGCCTGGAGAAGATGGACCCAGACACAGATGCAACACCGGCATTGCCGATGTCGACCTTGGCGAGGTTGAGGTTGTCACGGATAATGGGCACCAGGGGCGCCGCGGCAAAGGTGGAGACGAAGCAGGTGAAGAAGGATATCCAGGAGAGGTGGAAGGTACGCATGTGGGGGTTGGCGAAGGAAAAGAGCCTGAACGACTTGGCCTTGTGCTCGGAATCCACTGGCAGCGTGAACTTGCTCGCCGCCGCGTCGCCATGGGCGCCAGCCTCCACCTCCATTTGAACCTTGCTTGATCGAGCTAGACTTCTTCTCTGCTTCCGCCTTGGAGGCTTGCAGCTAGCTTGTTTGATTAGCTGCAGTGGCAACTAGGAGGTGCCAATGGCTGTGGTTTGGTGCTTTGAATCCCCATCGTTCGGGTATTTATACAACGCAGGAGTTGACATTGGGATCAACATGCACCTCTCTTAGTCAGCTGAAGGGTAAGACAGAAGAATGTATTATTGCATCTGACGGAATCATGGCTGCAACTTGAAAGATGATGAATAACCTCGTCACTGCGCGCATCTCCGCGCCCTCGGCCCGTGGGATGGACCAAGGATCAGATCAGAATATGCACAGCTCAGCACGTGGGGCCCACAAGATGCGTGTCCAGAATCGAGTGTCTGAACTGGACAGACAGTGACAGGGTTTCTGAACTTTGCAAGTTACCTGCGGTGTCAGTTTCCATGAACAGTTTGAGCTTCAGGTTTCTTACCATGAGATGCAACAATCCGTGTGAATTGATGCAACTTGGACAGCGGAAGCTCCAGGTTCCCTACCTGAGAGCCCATGTCGGCCAGTGCGAATCAAAGTGAGAAAACGGAGCAGCGCCTACGTACTGGATGAAGCAAGCGTATGGATTACATGCAGCAGGTGCAACTTTTGCCGCGATCCAACGGCCGGCCAGCAGCCGCGATGGCATACGTACACACCACACACAGACATTATTCCGGTCTTCCTCAAAACCAAAGGACGTATACATTGCACACAGTCGATGCTCTGACTTTGCAACACGCACACACACACTTGGCGACAAACTATATCAACCCTGACGCTGACAGCATACATTCAAATTCAAGGGGACAGGTGAATGACTCACTCACGTACGCCTTTTCTTCCGTTGCTTGTTGCCTGCCTCTTGGCACAGTGATTAACTTAATTTATGGTAGATGCATCTGCAATCAATTAGACTAAGAAATTGCATATATATATACTATGTCATTTCAGATCAATGGTAATAGCTTCGATAAGCTATATATGTGGAGACATAGCTTCTTCAAACTTTTCGTTTTCTTTTTCGGTTTTCAACGTTTCTTTTTCCACGGCCTACTCATCGAGCTAATGTATAGCATTATCTGCCTGACCATTATCGATTTTTGTTTATGCAGCTTCTGTTTATTAGTAATTCATACCATGGCTCCAACTAATTATTAAGATATTTGGATTAAGGAGATACATGTATGTTGAGAGACGGAGGATGTCTGTCCCTTTGAACTTATCAGGGTTGCCAGACTCTTCACGTACTCTATGTGATAACCTATATGTATGCATGATTGAGATCGTTCGTTGTTAAGTGCGCTACATGATTGATTATATGAACCAAATTGACTCGGCTACTATATTTGGCCCATCACAAGGTAGTGGTTGGTGTTGCTAAGTACAAAACCGCCCAAACAGTTGACTCTGCAAATGTTGCTGCAAAACAGGCACAAGTTAGCTAGCCACCTACACATGCAAGTGTACGGTGGCTGTCCTTTGCAGGTTGCATCATCACAAACTAAGTGTGCCCGTTTAAAAAAAACTAAGTGTGATACTAATCTTAACATGGATCCATATATACGAACTTGCTTTTTTTGCCCCCGCGGGGACTAAAACCCTAATCTATTTATTAGCCGAGCTGAGGCACCAGGGTTCCCCTCCTTGCTGCTGGCCGCCGAAGCTGTAGGTAGAGGGGAGGCCAATCCATGAGCTCTGATCCTCCTCAATTTCCTCTTTCAGTACGGATTGAATGGAGCTCCAGCGTAGATTCCTGCAAGCTCCTCGAGGCAGTGAGGTTAGGGTTTCTCGTCGTCCATATGCGATGGTGACATTTGATATTAGGTTCTTCAGATTGACTCAAGGGTTCAACGGAGCTAACAACTGCTTTGGGGCGCTAGTACTTAAGGATACATGCACGAAGACTTCCCGACTATCCGACAAGGTTAAGCTAACTCTGGCATGGGAATGGCGATAGCGACTCGTGAACGGCTCGTTCCAGAGGCGGCAATGGTCATTCGGTGGTTCCGAGACCTCGATGTAATTTTTATTATGTTTGGAGGGCTTTGTATTTCTAGTGAATTTTAATAATAGATCCGAGTCCTTGTCACAAAAAAATGAATTGCTTCTTTTTATGGGAATGTTAAAAAAAATCTGTGGTTAGACTTTTAAGCATGGCAAATCTGATGCCCAAGATGGAAAATTATGTTGTCGCGAGCATGGAAACTTTCTTCAGCAAACATGACAAATCCTGCCAAAAAGCTAAGCATGGCAGCGATTTTCCATGCTTGTTGAAGGAAATTCTCATCCTTCGTAATATAATTTGCCATCCCGGACGTTAGATTTGCTATGCTTAGAAATCTGACGGCAGATTTGTGTTTAAATCCTATTTTAACCAAGAAAAATTGTGTATTTCAAGTTTATATAAATAAGATAATAATAATCTTACATCCATGTAGAGAGTATGATCATTTGGGAGGTATAGAAATGAGAAGGTGAATTAATATGCAATCTGTTTTCTCACAATTTTACACACACTATGTATTGCTCTGAAGAGTATATGACCTAAAGTCTGTGTTCCATTAATTGGCATCAAGGATGAGCTAGTGTTCTTATTTTAGAAAAAGGTTAATACTAGGAAACTGACCTTCAGCGCATATAGTTCACCACAAATTTTGAGTTTGTTTCCAGAAAACCACAGCTTCTGGCTTAATTATCAACGTTGAGCCCTAATCTTCCTCTCGGGCCCTTCTAAGAACAATTATGATAGAACAGGCCCACGTGTCAGGCCCTACTTGGCAAAAACTTACCATAGTGCAGCTCCTAGCCGGCTAGGACAGAGAAGAACCTTTTCTCTGGTTGGTCTAATGCCCACAAGCATTGGTGTACCCACTTCCCTCCTCCCCTTCCTTTCTCTCTCACACCGCATGATAGGAGGTGGCGGCCACGAAGGGCCTTTGTGGCGACATGGCGTGGAGTGATGCCATATTGGTCCTCGCTCAAGTTTCCCTCTATCTGTATCTTTGATATGTGTGGTTTGGGGTCGATTGAGGGCATAAAGTGGTTAGTGTGTGATACGTCCAATTTGCATCATGATTTTCTACTGTTATTTATAATGTATTTGATTATTATTTCACTTTATGATGCAATTCTTATGTCTTTTCTCTCTTAATTTGCAAGATTTATATGAAGAGCGAGAATACCGGTAGCTGGAATTCTGGACCTGAAATAGCTACAGCAGAGATACCTATTCTACAGAGCTCCAATTGATCTAAATTTTCACGGAGATTTTTTATTGAATATATAAAAAATACTAGAGAAAAGATATACCAGAGGGGACCCACCAGTTGCCCACAAGGCAACAGGGCGCGCCCCCCCTGGGCGCGCCCTGATGCCTTGTGGGGCCCACAGCTGGCCTCCGGCCCCCTCCTTCTGCTATATAAGCTCATTTGCCCTAAAAAAATAGAGAGAAGACTTTCGGGACGAAGCGCCGCCGTCTCGAGGCGGAACCTGGGCAGGAGCAATTTTGCTCTCCGGCGGAGCGATTCTGCCGGGGATACTTCCCTCCGGGAGGGGGAAATCGAAGCCATCGACATCACCAACGATCCTCTCATCGTGGGAGGACCAATCTTCATCAACATCTTCACTAGCACCATATCATCTCAAACCCTAGTTCATCTCTTGTATTCAATCTTTGTCTCGAAACCTCAGATTGGTATATGTGGGTTGCTAGTAGTGTTGATTACATCTTGTAGTTGATGCTAGTTGGTTTATTTGGTGGAAGATTACATGTTCAGATCCTTGATGCTATTCAATACCTCTCTGATCTTGAACATGAATATGATTTGTGAGTAGTTACTTTTGTTCTTGAAGACATGGGAGAAGTCTTGTCATAAGTAATCATGTGAATTTGCTATTCGTTCGATATTTTGATGATATATATGTTGTTGCTTCCTTTAGTGGTGTCGTGTGAATGTCGACTACATGACACTTCACCATCTTTGGGCCTAAGGGAAGGCATTGTGGAGTAGTAATTAGATGATGGGTTGTTAGAGTGACAGAAGGTTAAACCGTAGTTTATGCGCTATTCCGTAAAGGGCTGATTTGGATCCATATGTTTCATGCTATGGTTAGATTTATCTTAATTCTTCTTTCGTAGTTGCGGATGCTTGCGAGAGGGGGTAATCATAAGTGGGAGGCTTGTTCAAGTAAGAACAACACCCAAGCACCGGTCCACCCACATATCAAATTATCAAAGTAGCGAACGCGAATCAAACAAACATGATGAAAGTGACTAGATGAGAATTCTCATGTGTCCTCGAGAACGCTTTGCTTTATATAAGAGATCGTTCCGGCTTGTCCTTTGCTACAAAAAGGATTGGGCCACATTGCTGCACATTTTTATACTTGTTACTTGTTACTTGTTACGAATTATCTTGCTATCAAAACTATCTGTTACCGCTACTTTCAGTACTTACAGAGAATACCTTGCTGAAAACCGCTTGTCATTTCCTTCTGCTCCTCGTTGGGTTCGACACTCTTACTTATCGAAAGGACTACGATTGATCCCCTATACTTGTGGGTCATCAACGTGATCGGGTCTCAAGTAAGGTGGATGATCGACGTTTGTTTTTTGGCTGATTAAGGCAAAATCAAACTTAGGCTTGTTATCTTCATAGGAAGTGTGATGCTTTCTTGCAAAATTTGTTAGGATTTGCTTACATATAAGAGGATCATGTCAGGTTAGGGTTGTTGTTCATGGATTTCATTTTTTTGCTTTGTTTTTCCCATCTTGGAGAATTGCACTTTTTATATTGCGTGCTACCCCGATAACCCAGTGTGGGTATTCGGTCAGTTATCTGAACATGAATATGTTTGATCAGAACATTGGGAAGATCATGTATGTGTTATCATAAGCTTTTTTGGTTGAAGGAATTATTAGGGTTTGGTCATGCAGATGACATGTACTATATGGAGGATGAAAATGCATGTTGTTGGTTTAGCTGTTTTGGAGATCAATGAAAGTGAGGAGAAAGTTCAGCAATGGATGAGTGGTATGAATATCTTAGGGTTGTTGACCAAAGAATCTTTAAGACACAGTTGATGGGGAAGAAAAGGAAGAAATCATGTATCAATGATATGCAACCATCTCAACAAAGTGCCTATTGACATGCTAGAAAAGGTAAAGGTAGAAGACACGAGGGAACAATTCTGGAGGACGAACATCTGATGGATGGAGATTATGATGAAGTAGAACTAAACAACATGAAGGAACGAAAGAGTCGAAAGAAGGGCACATGAAGGGGGACACAAATGTCGGGGAATTATTCCCAATGGAAGATGAATTTACCATAGTTGGTTCATCCAATCCACTTATTAAGAAGGTGAATGGACCTAAACAAATTTAATGCTAGCAACATTAAGGAGAACGAGTAAAGGAGCATCAACAGCAAGAAGAGGAAGTAAGGAACCAACATCAACTAGGTAAGGTAAAACAATTATTCAATCTCAACTCACAAGCAAGGTACCTGAAACCATATCAGCAACAAGTGAAGGAAGTATTGTTAAAGAACCTTTTGAGATTCCAGATTCAAATAGTGGTGACATTGGTGCAGATTTGATTTCAAGCGACGACGATGGATTTCAGGAACCCATTTCACTCACACCAAAGATGCGGAAGAGTAGAGCAAAACCATTAGCTCCTAGAGTACAATTTGGTGAAAATAAGCTTCTTGTTGGTGAGCAGATGTGATTCACACACATCTATGAATTCAAAAGGGCACTCAAGGACTATCATATAAAAAAAGCATGGATTATATGTATATTAGAAATGACAAGGGCGGAGTGAATGTTTGTTGTGTTGAATAGCATTGCCAATTATATATCTCCGCGTCAGTTAACAAAATGGAACAAACAATCTACATAGAAATATGATATTGCCACACACTTGTGTCATTATTTTTAACACTTTAATTATAAACAACTCATGTCTTAGCAAGAGTCATGCGAACACTTACATAAGTGGTCTTGAATGGAAAATTAATGCTCTAATTCACAACATTAAGTGGGATTATATATTTGAGATCAACCCAATGATGGCATACATGGCAAGGGAAAAGTATGCAGATGTTGTATTGGGAAACCAGAAGGCTCTATACTACAGGATTAGGGATTACGTACATTGTATTATTGACACAAACACGTGATCAAGATGCATTGTCACAATAAATCATGGTATATTTTATGCAAACCCTTCATTGCTCTCGATGGTTGCTTTGTCAAGTTGGCGACAGGAGCACAAGTGCTAGCTACAATAGGGACAGATAGTGATCACAACTTATCTCCATTTGCATTTGCTATGGTGAGGAAGGAAGAGGCAGAAACTTGGACTTGATTTCTACAGAAGCTTAGTCATTCACTTGGTGGTGAAGTTGGACCTCATGCAAGTTTATATTCATGTCAGACAGACATAAGTTAAATCTGTGTGCTTTTTTTCTTCTTTGTACTTGAATATGTACGTTAACTTGCACAAGCTTGTTTTTGTACTTTAGGGTCTTCTTTCTAAACAAAATTATGGATAATGTTGCTTATTCATGTAACATTCTCTTCGGCCAAGCACCGTTGCAGGCAGGGGCATTGCAAACATGCTAGTTGCAAGAGGAACATGCAGAGCTACAACTACAGAATGATGGGCTACTTCACAGCCAGTGGCAATAACCAAAAGTAGATGCAAATTGAATTCAATTTGGGTTCTCTTTTTGGTGAATTACAACTTCCATACTTGTGAATGTTTGAAAGCTTTTGGTGTCTTCCTAGAACTTTTGAGTGAAATATAGTTAGTGAAGAGTGAAGACTACTAGCGAAATGATGATAGCATGTCAAATTGCTAGGATTGTCTTTTCGACGCTTATAAGTTGGGTGGCACAAGACATGTTGAATGCTTCTATATCCTTATTATCCGTTGAAATGTTAAGGGGAGTGCTATATTGACATGTTCAGATGTTACGTTCAAAAGAGTTATGTTTGTCATCTCACTAGCAAAGTGCGCGTGCCTTGCTACAGATCTAAAATAGACTAATACATGTTCACAAACCTGAAAACACCCTATACTATATATCACTGAGAATATGTTATAGTCAGCCCGAAAATTATTCCTCTTATTTGACTGTGTACGGAGGGTGGTGGACTTGTCTGGAGAGACTAAGACTTTTTTTGCAAATTAGGAGCAGACTGGTAGGGATCTTTATGCAAAAACACCATGGCTTACATCACATGCGTTAGATTTAGATCGGATGGTCAGAAATGTTAGATGGCAGACACACCATCATCACCAACTGGGTCTTTTATAGGAGTAGAGATTTATGTCTTCGTAATGTGTGGCAATATCATGTTCAAATGGTGTGCACCTTGGAGTTGAGTAGGGCTTGACATGTGGCTTTGATCGGTCAGAATTCCTATTAGAGAGGCCAATGGCAAGATTTGGGCTCAATGTTGATAATTAGGCTAGAAGTTTTGATTCTATGAAAACAAACGCAAAAGTTGTGGCAAACTGTTACAATGCACTCTATATGTAAGTGCAAACCTTCTGGCCGGCCACATATAACTGCACGTATTTAAAATTGCTTGGAGGAAGAACAGAGAGTACACAAAATTCCAAAGCTGTTCATGTAATTCCAGGACCACTTTGATACTACATACCCTCGCATGCATACAGGTTTCTTGCATATAGATGGACGTTGAACGTTTCCTAACATATACAAGTAGAACTACATGGTGTTGTAGGCGTAGATATACATGATGTGTATATTTACGCGGTGAGCTTTACGTTTGGTAGCTAAAAGAAAATTTGGATCTTATACGTGCTGGGGTGTGTTGTTGGGTGGCGTGGCAGATGTGGCAAGGATGATGTTGCGCCTACCACGTTCCGAGCGGGAGTTCTCGGCGAACTTTTGACCTGCGATATGGAGACCCTTGCTTTTCTCCTCCTCCGACCACTCAGAGGCATAGTACTCTTCCTCCGTGGCGTCAGCGCTGGCTGGGAAGAACATGGAGCCCCACTGTGGGAAGTGCACAAGAGCGACGGGCAGCGTACAAGCCATGATCATGATGCCCATGTACTCGAGACCCCTCCCAGTGGAGTATTGCGACGAAGTGAAGAATAGAAGCTGCGTGAGCCCCGCGCCCACATTGCCACCAGCGCCGGTGAGCCCGGAGATGATCCCAAGGGAACGTCTGGAAACGAATGGTGCGACACCGAATACAGCGCCACATGCCGCCTGGGCGCAGATGGAGAAGAGGACCATGGCAGTCACTGAGGCAGGAAGGGCCGATGCACGACCGAGCCAGATGCAGAAAGCTCCGCCAGCGGTCTGGAGGATCCAGATGTTCCAAAGGCGAGCACGCATGCCGAAGTACCGAGCGCCAAGGTCGGAGAGGTAGCCGCCCATAGGACGTGCCACGATGTTGGCCATGCCGAAGCAAGCGGCGATGGTGCCAGCGGCACGAAGGTCTAGGTGAAAGTGGTCATAGTAGTACTCGACGATGACGTTGTCGGTGGTGAGTTCGACGCCCATGCAGTAGCCGTAGAGGAGGACAAAGATCCATGTCCGGTAGTTGGTGACGGCGCCCCAAAGGACCTTGGAGAACTTGTCCTTGGCCATGTCTCCCTTCTTCTGGAGGCTTGCAAGGTTGCCATCGGGGAGATCTTGGCCCATTGTGAGTACCAATAAGCCCATAACAATGTGCATCATTCCCGGCACGAAGTAGGCGATACGCCATGCCACAAAGGGTGTGGCACCACACTTTTGGATGGCATGGAAGACGAGGGGCATGATGAGCTGTGTGGCGCCGCCACCCATGTTTCCCCACCCGGCTGCGAGGCCATTCACCGTGCCGATGATTTTACTGTTGAACATGGTGCTCATCCAGTACTGGCACGACACGAAGGTGGCGAGGGAGAAGCCGATGAGGAAGCGGACTGCGATGTAGCCCGACGCGTCGTCGATGACGGCCATGCAGAAGACCGTGGGAGCCGAGAGCATCACCAAGAAGGCGCAGCCGTACCGCGGCCCAAGAAGGTCGCAGACGGCGCCCATGGCCAGCCTGGAGAAGATGGACCCGGACACGGACGCCACTCCGGCATTGCCGATGTCGGCCTTGGCGAGGTTGAGGTTGTCGCGGATGATGGGCACCAACGGAGCAGCAGCGAAGGTGGAGACGAAGCAGGTGAAGAAGGAGATCCACGAGAGGTGGAAGGTGCGCATGTGTGGGTTGGCGAAGGAGAAGAGCCTGAATGACTTGGCCTTGTGCTCGGAGTCCACGGGCAGCGTGAACTTGCTCGCCGCCGTGTCGCCATGAGCGCTGGCCTCCACCTCCATATCTTCCTCTCCTCTCCTTATCAAGCTAGGCTTCTTCTCTGCTAGCTGCTTGGAGCTAAGCTTGACTACTTGCGGTGCCCGGCGATTAGGAGTTGCTAATGGTTGTGGTTTGGTGCTTTGGATCCCGGATCGATTGGGTATTTATGGTGCAAATACAACGCAGGAGTTGACATTGGGAATTTGTGATCAAGATGCATCTCTCTTGGTTAGCGCTGAAGGGCAAGACAGAGAGAAGAATGTATCTATTATTGCATCTGACGGAATCATGGCAGCAGCAACTGGGATTAAACAACGGGCGTTCAACGCAGTCGAGAGAGGGATTAATTAGCGCGGTTAACCTCGTCGCCGCGTGCATCTCCGCGCCCTCGGCCCGTGGAATGGACCAAGGATCAGAATATGCACTGTCCCACCAGATGCGTGTCCAGGATCGATCTGCTGGCGACTACCCGACCTGCCGCTGGACAAACTTGTTGCAAATTTTCTGTTTTCAGTTCAGATCTCATCTTAATTACTACTCTCTGCAACATCAACTCGGCAAGATTCCGTCCATGTGTGCTCTCTCTGTTTCTGGCAATTGCATGTGCTGCTCTGTGTTGCTAGCTTAATTAAACTGGGGTGAATTCATACTACTAGCTAGTACTCTCTCCGTTCAGTGTCAAAAAAACATCTTATATTAAGTTACGGAGAGAGTACCTTGCTAATGCAAAAGAAATGACTATTTCTGTTGTACTAGAATTTACAGGGCACAGGTCGGCCATAGTACGGACGGAGTACAAGCAACTCGACGAAGCACCCATCGCGTACGTAATGCACACGTTTTCAGTTTGTTGCGTGCATCTTTTGCTGCGATCCAACGGCCACGGCTACGACCATGGTGGCATACGTACACACGCACATTGCATTCCGGTCTTCCTCAAAACCAAAGGGCGTGTACATTGCACGCAGTCGATGCGCGCTCTGACTTTTGCAACACACGCACACACTTGGCTCGCAACTATGTCAACCTTGACACTGACAGCATATGCATACTTAGAAGGGGACAGGTAGTGACCTCACGTACATCTTTCAATTTCCCTTGTTGCGCAGTAATTGATTTAAAATTCAGATTATTGATTGAGTTGGAAATAACCTACTTGCATCCAGAGATGCGTATGTGTGCTACTATTTTTTCCCCGATAAAGAACATTTTTCTATTGATTCAGAAATGGTTCCCGAGCACCGTTGACAACACCTGCGTGGCGACGAGGTTCCCCCACGGTGATGCCTTCCGCAAGGAAATGGTTCATGAATGTCATCGTCACGGAATCGAACAGCATAAGCTAGGGCGCGAGTTCACCGAAAAGAAAAAATTCAAGCAAACTCCAGATAGTGTGTTCAACAAGGGAGCATAAAACCGTCATTGTCATGTACAACGAGTGAAGGCCATATCTAGTGTTTTCACCCTAAAACTTAAGATCTAGTACTCAAATAGCACCATGGAGACGAAGTCCCGTGTGTTGACATCACCATTTTACTAGAGAAGAAGTATTGCTACAATGCCCCAGTCAACATCGGAATCGCAAATCAGGATGAACTCCACGGATCGGGCATTTGTTAATACACTAGATTTGCCATTGTAGATAGTGTGCTAACACCTGCACCGACATAGAGCACACTCTGACCATCACCAGAACACGATGGATACTCACTGGGACGATCCGTCATATGAGTGGGACGCGTAGGAGTAGCCTACCACACTATGCTAGAGAGCCAAGTCGCGGGCACACCACCATTGAGCAGCCACCAACCCAAACATGCCAAAAAAGTGCACCCTTACACCCAGGTCCATAGACCGGGGAAAACACAGGGGAGTCGACCATCATCGGATCAGGCCAGCCAGATCCATCTGGCCCAATGCCCAAAAAAGACTTGAAGCGAGTAGCCGCCAAAATGCCTACCACTTGCGGCATGTCCTCCCCACCCCCACTAAGGCCATTGAGCGGATCAGAGGTTCACGTCAGCCAACCACCACCTCATCGAGCATGCCGCTGAAGCAGGCAGTTGTGCCACCTGAGCAAGAGGGGCACCCATATCCACCCATCCAAGGCTAAACTTGTGGTCACCGGTATCGCTCGCCACATCCTTGCTCATGACCAACACAACTTCCGCGATATGGTACCACCACTACACGGAAGATCATGGGCGATCTGCACCGCCATTGGTCGTGCGAGTAGCAGGCCGGCACAGGCCTAGTTCAGGCCCAACAGTGCACCCCTACGCCGAGATCCGCCGGCGAGAGGAGAAGACCACCGCATGCCGCCTCAGATTCCACACTCTTGGCCTCGTTGCCACACACGATGCGTCTAGCACCAGCAAAGAGACCCCCTACCACCACCACTGTTTGCTCGTGGGTCTGCACCACTGTGGCATAGGTCAGTGGGAATGGCGGAAGGAAGAGTCTTGGCCAGGTGGTCTGGCGGCGGTGCTAGGGGGTACAGTTCTCGGGGCTAGTAATATTCTGGACTTATCACGTACGGTCCAACTTCTTATCATTTCATCTCACTAGCTAGTAGAGCTTCCATCAGCTTTTTCAGACATAGCTTCTTCATTTCAAGTTTTACTTCCATTTTCTTTTTCAATTCTGAACATTTCCTTTTCCACAATCGATCTATTCATCAGAATTAATGTATAGCATTATTTGTTTGACGCTTGGTTTTATTTATGCAGTGCAACTTCTGTTTAATGCTTGGTTAACACCAGCAGCCTAAGTCTAACCAAGATATTCAGATTAATGTGATATATATGGTCTGAGAGACGTAGCATGTCTGTCCCTTTGAACTTATCGGGGTTGTCCTACTGTTCATATAGTCTATATGATAACCTATATGTATGTATGATTAAAATTGTTCGTTGTTAAGTGCACTACATGATTTATTATACGAAGCAAATTGACTCTCTACACAGCTGGTTGCTACTATTATTTGGCCCATCAAAAGGTAGTGGTTGGTGTTGCTAAGTACAAGACCGTCCAAAAACAGTTGACTCGCAGATGTTGCTGCAAAAAAGACATTCGACAGCTAGCCACCTACACTTGTATGGAAAGTGTATGGTGGTTGTCCTTGTGCAGGTTGCGCCACCGTGATCCAAGTATGATACTAATCTCTAATCTACACGTAGCCAAAATGTACAAGCAACACACACACAAACCAACGTACAAAAAAATGAGCTAGCGTAAAGGACTAAATAATTGAACAATTTTCAATAAACAAGTTTGGTAACCAGGTTGGTGACGCTAGCTTAACGCTGTCTATGTAAGGTGGATTTTCATAATTGCACGCAGAGTGATCATAGATAAATAGGAGAGTAGAATGTCATTAGGGCCTTTTGAAACTTGAAAGGATGGTTTGGCTTTTCCAGGGAGACCGGGATGCATTTATTCCCCCAACACATTATCCAATATCGTGCATTAGTCCTAGATGTACAAATATATTTCCTCGGTATTTATTTACTCAGCATATTTTTCTAAAAAAATTTACTCAGCATATTAGCTTTGATACAGTTTGACCGAGTTTATCAAAACAATATGAACATTTGCAATTAAAAGTATATCTGATATGAAAATATATTCAATGATGAATCAAATGGTATTTATTTGGCATTGTACATGTTTAAAGTATATATTATGTGAAATATATGCAATGATGAATCTAATGGTATTTATTTGGCATTGTAGATGTTAAAAAAAATTCTATAAATTTCGACAAAGTTTGACTTAAGACGAACTTAATACATAGAGTAAATATTATGGAGGGAGTACAAGAAATCGTGTAAAGGATCATTTATCCATGATTCAAAATTTTCTCGTGAATCCGAGCTTTTTCGAGTTGCTCAATGGTCCCTCTACGACAATGGACTTAAAGATATGTTTTAGGTTAACAAGGACCCATTTACAGGACCGGAACTTAAATTCCAATTGTTGATGTTTTATTCGAATTCAGAGGGATTATAAGAAGTCATGTAAAGGATCATGTATCCATGATTCAAAATTTCCTCGTGAATCCGAGCTTTTTTTAGTTGCTCAATGGTCCATCTACGACCATGGACTTAAAGATATTTCTTAGGTTAACAAGAACCCATTTACAAGATTGGAACTTAAATTCCAATTGTTGATGTTCTATTCCAATTCGAAAGCTTAGGTCAAAGAGAGAGCTCGGGTGGATCTATGCTTGTGTGGAATCTTTCTTCAAACTCTAAAGAATATCTCACGAAATCTGGGATAATAGAGAGAGAGGCTCAAATGGATCTTGGTCAAATATCTCAAGTGTGGCAGCCACCTCCTGAAGTGGATAGGTGGCTTATATAGTGTGGGTGGAAAGAGCCGTTTGAGTGAGAGAAAAAAATGTCCTAGTATAACCAGGGATAAGTACCCATTTAGACTGGGCAGACGGTAAGTATGGGCCACATGGAGATGGGCTGCACAAGCATAGAGCCGCATTTAGTCAGGGCCCAGTTTTACCGGCTGTGAAGGTCCAGTTATACCGGCCCGAGACAGAGGGTCGCCGGCTGATAACCCACAAGTATAGGGGATCAATTGTAGCTTTTTCGATAAATAAGAGTGTCGAACCCAACGAGGAGTTAAAAGTAGAATTTATATTCTCTTCAAGTTCTATCGACCACCGATACAACTCTACGCACACTTAACGTTTGCCTTACCTAGAACAAGTATGAAACTAGAAGTACTTGTAGGCGTAAGAATAAGTTTGCAAGAATAAAAATAGGAGTACTTAGCGAGAATAAAACTACGAGTAATTTGCAAGATAATAAAAGTTAGTTGTTTAGTAGAAAGCTTTTTGTAACACAAGAGAAGGATTTGTCCATAGACAATCGATAACTAGACCGGTAATCATTATTGCAATTTTACATGAGGGAGAGGCATGAGCTAACATACTTTCCGTACTTGGATCATATGCACTTATGATTGAAACTCTAGCAAGCATCCGCAACTACTAAAAATCATTAAGGTAAAACCCAACCATAGCATTAAGTAACAAGTCCTCTTTACTCCCATACGCAACAACCCCCTTACTCGGGTGTAAGCTTCTGTCACTTTAGCCACCCACCATAAGCGAATCATGAACGTATTGCAAAACCCTACAGTGGGAATCTCTCACGCTTGCGCGAAACGGAGGGCACCCTAGGATAGCACCAAAATAAAACATACAACTCAAACCAATCACGATCATCAATCAACTCATAGGACAAAATGAATCTACTCAAACATCATAGGATGGCCACACATCAGTGGATAATAACATGTAGCATTAAGCACCATGTTTAAGTAGAGAATTACAGCGGGCATAGAGAGGTTACACCGCTGCATAGAGGGGGAGAGAGTTGGTGATGACGGCGGCGAAGTTGTTGGTGTAGATCGCCATCGCGATGGTTGCCCCGGCGGCGCTCCGGTGCCACCGGGAGAGAGGGGGAGAGAGCCCCCCTCATTCTTCTTCTTCCTTGGCCTCCCCCTAGATGGAAGGAGAGTTTCCCCTCTGGTCCATGGCCGCCATGGCTCCCAGAGGGGAGGAGCCCCTCCGAGATTGGATCTCTCTCTCTCTCTCTCTCTCTCTCTCTCTCTCTCTCTGTTTCTCTTCTGTTTCGCGTTCCTGTTTTCTGATCTTTCATCGTTTCTTAAATTTCTGGAGATCCGTAACTCCGATTGAGCTAAAATTTTGAGGCGATTTTTATCCGTATATTAGCTTTCATGTGGCCAAAGGACACCTCCAACCGACTTACAGGGGCGCCACAAGCCCCCTAGGCGCTTCCAGACTTGTTGTCTCCTCAGGCATCGTCTCGCATTGATTCTTTTTCCCAAAAATCACATATATTCCAAAATAAATCTCCGTGAATTTTTATCGCGTTTGGACTTCGTTTGATATGAATTTTCTGCGAAACAAAAAACATGCAACAAACAGGAACTGGCACTGGGCACTGGATCAATATGTTAGTTCTAATAATCATATAAAATATTGCCAAAAATATATCGAAATTGTAGGATAATGGCATGAAACAATCAAAAATTATAGATACGACGGAGACGTATCAGCATCCCCAAGCTTAATTCCTGCTCGTCCTCGAGTAGGTAAATGATAAAAGAATTTTTTTGATGTGGAATGCTACCTAGCATAATCTTGATCATATAATCTAATCATGACATGAATATTAAGATAAGAGTGATTCAAGGCAATAGTCTTTAATTTGATATAAAGACATCAATACTCAGGTATACCAACAAACAATCATGCCTTTTAGAATAAAAATGCTAAAGAACGCTATCCCTAGCCCGTCATGCTCAATCATTGATCCAGTCATGATGCACACAATATTAACTATACTCAATGCATAAGAATGACAATAGTGCTCTCCAACTGGTGCTTTAATTGAGAAGGTGATGACTCAACAATAAAAGTAAATAACATAAAAGTAAATAGATAGGCCCTTCGCATAGGGAAGCATGAATTTGCAGAGGTGCCAGAGCTCGAAGCTTAAATCAGAGATGAATACATTTTGAGAGGTATACTTTTCCTGTCAACGTCACGACCGAGGGTTCTCAATATCTTTCATGCTAAACACATTATCGGCGGTTCCCAAGCGGAAAGGTAAAGTTTACACCCCCTCAACCACTCAAACACAAGCCATGGCTAGCCGTATCCTCGGGTGCCCTCCATATAATCAACTTTTCGGGGGAGTTTGTTTCATTATATTTTTTTTTCATTTTGATTACAAGACTGTGCATCCCAATTACCAGCCTCTCTCGTGCAATGACAAGTGAATAAACACCCATCGTGAGAATAACTCGCTTAGCATGGAAGATACTGACCACCCCCTGCCGCTCCATGAGCGGCACGGGCACAGAAAACAGATGCTTATTTGAATGATTAGAGGTGGCACATGCAAATTTACTTCGAACGGCAGAGTAATACCGCATGTAGGTAGATATGATGGAATCATCTGGAACAACTTTGGTTTAAGGGTTTGGATGCACAAGCAGTATTCCCGTTTAGTACAGGCGAAGGCTAGCAAATAGATTGAGAAGCGACCAACTAGAGAGCGACAACGGTCATAATCATGCATTGCGAATAATTAACATTGGATACTAACATAAGTACGATATAACTTCGTCGCATAACTATACATGCATGATTTGGGAATCACAAACCTTAACACCAATATCCTTACTAAACCACAATACACCCACATATTACCATCTTAATATCGCAAAACTATTTCAAGGAATCAAACATATCATATTCAGTGATCTACAAGTTTTATGTAGGATTTTATGACTAACCATGTGAATGACCAATTCCTGTTGACTCTCTAAATAGATATAAGTGAAGCATGAGAGTTTAATTCTTTCTACAAAAGACTTGCCCATGCTCTAATAAATATAAGTGAAGTAAAAGAGCATTCTACAAATAACGGTTTTCTATATGAAGAGAAACAGGCATCCAAACTTCGAATGATATAAGTGAAGCACATGAAGCATTCTATAAAGCCATACTCAAAAGATATAAGTGAAGTGCATGAAGCATTCTATAAATCAACCAAGGACTATCTCATACCAGCATGGTGCATTACTAAAAGAAAAACAAAAAGCACACGACGCTTCAAGAATTTACGCATATCATGTGAACAAAACAAAAACCGAGACATACCGATAGTTATCGAAGAAGAAAGATGGGATGCCTTCCAGGGCATCCCCAAGCTTAGACGCTTGAGTCTCCTTGAATATTTACTTGGGGTGCCTTGGGCATCCCCAAGCTTGAGCTCTTGCCTCTCCTCATTCTTCTCATATCAATACCTCCTCGATCTTTGAACACTTCATCCACACAAAACTTAACCGAACCTTTTATTAGATAGGTTAGTACATATAACATCAAATCCCATCATGTCCTGCTGTAACATTATTGTATAATTATAATCAAACATTACCCACTGTAGCAATCACAATTCTATGGCTCTCAAGTCAATGGGGCTCAACAAGATTTCAAACATACGCACATAAAGAAATTATAACAGCAATCTGTGAAAACAGGACAGTCTGTAAAGATGCAGATGAAACATATACTTCCGTAACTTCAAAAATTCTGAAAAATTAGGACAAAATAAACAATTTTCATAGCAGTACTGTGTAAAAATTTACGAATTTTTGCACATTCCATTAAAATATAAAAATTCAAACACTATAGCAAAAGTTTCTGTTTTTTCACAGCACACACCAAACAAGCAATTTAAATACACTAAAGGTAAATCTTGGCACATTATTTTTATAATACAATGGATTTTTACAAGGGGATAATTATTTTTGTTGAAAAGTTTCTGTAATCAAGATTCACAAAGTTTCCATGGGCATGAACAAAGTTCAAGGCTAGCTCCCACTTCAACAGTGCTCGTATTTCTCACTTTCACTTTTCTTTTTGAAAAAGTTTTAGGTTCCCCTCTATATTTTTTTGTTTTTAAATATTTGAAAAGCACACAACAGTATAAAATGACTCTCTAAAACTTCCGGGTTGTCTCCCAGGCAGCGCTTTCTTTAAAGCCATTAAGCTAGGCATAACGTGCTTAAGTAATTGATCCACCCGGATCCCAAGGTATATCAAAGCCAATTTTAATTAAAATGATTTATAATTTAATAGTGAGCACAAAGCAACATATATCATAGAACAACGGAGTCTAACTCTCTTCCTATGCATCGGCATGTCATAAAAGAACAATTCATGCACATCAAGTAAAGGCCAATACATAGCATAAGCAGTTTCTTGCAATTTTATCGTATTGGAAACATAGAGAGGTGGAGATGGAGTTCCTCTCTCATAATAATTGCAATTAGGAGCAGCAAGCACATGCATATTATATTCATCAAAATCATCATGTGTAATAGTAAAACGCAACCCATCAATATAATACTTAATAAGTGCAAACTTCTCCGATATAGTGTAGTTGGGAGAATTCAAAAAGATAATAGGTCTATCATGTGTGGGTGCAATAGCAACAATTTCATTCTTAACATAAGGAACTATAGCAAGTTCACCTCCATAAGCATAATTCGAATTGGCATCATGGCCACAAGCATAGCAAGCATCAAGTTCATCAAAAAGGGATATTTCAAATGAATCCAAGGGATGATAGCAATTATCATAGCATTCATTCTTCGGTAAGCACGAAGGGAAATTAAACAATGTATGAGTTGAAGAGTTACTCTCATTAGAAGGTGGGCACGGGTAGCTAATCCGCTCTTCCTCCTTTTGTTCTTCGCTCTCCTCCTTATCTTTTTCATCTAATGAGCTCACAGTTTCAGCAATTTCTTCTTCCATAGCTTCCTGCAAAATATTAGTCTCTTCTTGGACAGCGGAGACCTTCTCAATAAATTCAGCAATATAGGCATTGTATTTATAATTCTCATAGCAATATTTAAGTATAGCATAATTTTGAGATCTTTAAACAGCATCATCATAATTTTCATACTTTTCAAACAAAGATTCAATTTCATAAGCACCCTTAAAAGCAACAAATTCTTCTGTTTGTTCCACATCATAGTAATCATATACACCATTAGCATAAGAAGTCAAGGTTTTGTTATCATTAAATTCACATCGAAAGGGAAGGTGTTTAGCCTTCATCTTTGAGCAACAAGTATAATCATATCTTAAGCATAAATTCCAAGCATAGCATTGCAAACAATCAATTTGATCCCATAAGAGTTTCCCTTTTTGAGACAACCGATAATCCCTAAAGTATTCCCGTTGATCCAAAGTATATCTCCCATTATCAAGTTGAATGGGGATTTATCAGGATTATCAAAGTAGTGTTTAATATTTTTCACATAACTAGCATCGAGGGTTTTAGGAGGTTCCCCATCTCCATGAGTAGTAATACAACTAATTTTTTTGGTGTTTCGTGTTCCATATCCATAACTAAAGATATAAAACAACTTAGAACAGAAAATAATAACTACTTAGGGATAACGCAAACAAGCACACACGAGAATATTCACCCCATGCTATTGCTCCCTAGCAACGGCGCCAGAAAAAGGTCTTGATAACCCACAAGTATAGGTGATCAATTGTAGCTTTTTCCATAAATAAGAGTGTCAAACCCAACGAGGAGCTAAAGGTAGAATTTATATTCTCTTCAAGTTCTATCGACCACCGATACAATTCTACGCACACTTAACATTTGCCTTACCGAGAACAAGTATGAAACTAGAAGTACTTGTAGGTGTAAGAATAAGTTTGCAAGAATAAAAATAGGAGTACTTAGCGAGAATAAAACTACGAGTAATTTGCAAGATAATAAAAGTTAGTTGTTTAGTAGAAAGCTTTTTGTAACACAAGAGAAGGCTTTGTCCATAGGCAATCAATAACTAGACCGGTAATCATTATTGCAATTTTATATGAGGGACAGGCATGAGCTAACATACTTTCCTTACTTGGATCATATGCACTTGTGATTGGAACTCTAGCAAACATCCGCAACTACTAAAGATCATTAAGGTAAAACCCAACCATAGCATTAAGTAACAAGTCCTCTTTACTCCCATACACAACAACCCCCTTACTCGGGTGTAAGCTTTTGTCACTCTAGCCACCCACCATAAGCGAATCATGAACGTATTGCAAAACCCTACAGCGGGAATCCCCCACGCTTGCGCAACATGGAGGGCACCATAGGACAGCACCAAAATAAAACATACAACTCAAACCAATCACGATCATCAATCAACCCATAGAACAAAATGAATATACACAAACATCATAGGATGGCCAGACATCATTGGATAATAACATGTAGCATTAAGCACCAAGTTTAATTAGAGAATTATAGCGGGAATAGAGAGGTTACACCACTGCATAGAGGGGGAGAGAGTTGGTGATGACGGCGGCAAAGTTGTTGGTGTAGATCACCGTCGCGATGGTTGCCCCGGCGGAGAGGGGGAGAGAGCCCCCCTCCTTCTTCTTCTTCCTTGGCCTCCCCCCTAGATGGGAGGAGAGTTTCCCCTCTGGTCCATGGCTGCCATGGCTCCCGGAGGGGAGGAGCCACTCTGAGATTGGATCTCTCTCTCTCTCTCTCTCTCTCTCTCTCTCTCTCTCTCTCTCTCTCTGTTTCTCTTCTGTTTCGCGTTCCTGTTTTCTGGCCTTTCACCGTTTCTTAAATTCCCGGAGATCCGTAACTCCGATTGGCCTGAAATTTTGAGGGGATTTTTGTCCGCATATTAGCTTTCTTGCGGCTGAAGGACACCTCCAACCGACTTACAGGGGTGCCACAAGCCCCCTAGGCGCACCCAGGGGGGCTCGCGCCCTCCAGGCTTGTCGTCTCCTCAGGCATCGTCTCGCGTTGATTCTTTTTCCCAAAAATCACATATATTCCAAAATAAATCTCCGTGAATTTTTATCGTGTTTGGACTTTGTTTGATATGGATTTTCTGCGAAACAAAAAACATGCAACAAACAGGAACTGGCACTGGGCACTGGATCAATATGTTAGTCCCAAAAATCGTATAAAATGTGTTGCCAAAAGTATGTGAAAAAGGATAATGGCATGAAACAATCAAAAATTATAGATACGACAGAGATGTATCACCGGCAATTGGCTCAGTTGAACCGGTTACAACGCGAGCACAACTAGTGGTTTGCCCGGTTATACTAGGTGGGAGAGAGCCCCCCCCCCACCAACACACACACACACACAAAGGTGCCCACGCGGCTTAGAAGGGGCCTAATTATACTGGCTATAGCCTGAGCTCTGATTGCCATTAGCCCAGTTCAACCGGCTCCAGCGGTGCCTCTACCCAAACAGACAAGCCGGTTGTACTGGGACATGCTACTTGTGAGCTGCATTGGGATTTTCTCCGAAGAGGAAGGGTGAAGCAGTACAGTAGAGATAAGTATGTCCCTGAGTGAGAACCAAGGTTATCAACCCAATAGGAGAATCAAACAAACCCTAGTGAACAACACCTGCACACACAAAAGCAAATACTTGCACCCAACGCGGGCAAGAGGGTTGTCAATCCCCTTGAACTCGTTACTTGCAATGATCAAATTTTGTATAGGTAGATGGATAAATTGTAAAACAAAATAAAAGAGAATAAATTGCAGCAAGGAACTTTTGGTTTTAGTAATATATGTAAAGTAGACCCGGGGGCCATAGTTTTCACTAGAGGCTTCTCTCTCGAAACAAAAGCATACGGTGGGTAGACAAATTACTGTTGGGCTATTGATAGAAAAGCGCATATTTATGATGTTATTCATGGCATTTATCACATATATAGGCATCATGTCTGTGACAAGTAGATCGACTCCTGCCTGCATCTACTACTATTACTCAACCAATCGACCACTATCCAGCATGCATCTATGGTATTAAGTTCATAACAAATAGAGTAACGCCTTAAGCAAAGATGACATGATGTAGACCAAGTAAACCCAATCAATATGAATAAACCCAGTCGTTTTATCCTTAGTAGCAACAATACAATACGTACCCCGTCCTCTTCTGTCACTAGGTGGAGACACCACAAGATTGAACCCACTACAAAGCACCTATCCAACTGATGATAAATCAATCTAGTTGGCCAAACCAAATGGATAGATCGGAGAGAAATACAAAGCTATAATAATTATGCATAATAAAGTTCAAAAAAGACTCAATTACTTTCAATGAATAATCTGATCATAAACCCACAATTCATCGGATCCTAACAAACACGCCACAAAAGAAGATTACATCGGATAGAACTCCAAGAAGATCGAGGAGAACATTGTATTGAAGATCAAAGAGAGAGAAGAAGCCATCTAGCTACTAGCTATGGACCCGTAGGTCTATGGTGAACTACTCACACATCATCGGAAGGGCAGCAAGGTTGATGAAGAAGCCCTCCGTGATCGATTCACCCTCCGGCAGAGTACCAGAAAAGGCCTTCAGATGGGATCACAGAAGAACAGAAGCTTGCGGTGGTGAAAAAGTTATTTCAGGTGGCTCTCTATTGGTTTGGGAATGTTTGAGAATTTATAGAAGTGGAATTAGGTCAAACGGAGTTCCGTGGGGCCCACAAACTCAAGGGGCGCGCCCTACGAGCTTGTGGCTCTCTCGTATCTCTTCAGGCCTCCTCCCGAAGCTTCTAGGGTCCCCTCTGGTCCAGAAAAATTAATTTAAAGATTTTATTCCGTTTGGACTTTGTTTGATATTGATTTTTTCTGAAAAGCCAAAAACAAGCAAAAAACAGGAACTGGCACTGGGCACTGGGTTAATAGGTTAGTCCCAAAAAATGATATAAAATAGCATATTGATACGTCTCCAACGTATCTATAATTTTTGATTGTTCCATGTTGTTATATTATCAATCTTGGATGTTTTTATATACATTTACAACAATTATATATCATTTTTTGGGACTAACCTATTAACTTACTGCCCAGTGCCAGTTGCTTTTTTTTTTGCCTGTTTTGGGTTTTCCAGAATATCAGTACCAAACGAAGTCCAAATGCCACGAAACTTTTTGGAGATTTTTTTCTGGACATAACAAACACTAGAAGCTTCGGGAGAAGGCCAGAAGCCCTAGGAGGTGGCCACGAGCCACCAGGGCGCGCCTGGGGGGGGCAGGCGCGCCCTGGTGCCTCGTGGGCCCACCTCTGCCCCTTTTGACCTAATTCCACCACTATAAATTCCCAAAAATCGGGAAACCAACAGAGGAGTCCACGGAATACTGTTTCCACCACCGCAAACTTCTGTTCTCGAGAGATCCCATCTGGAGGCCTTTTTCGATACTCTGTCGGAGCGGGAATCGATCACGGAGGGGCTCTACATCAACCTTGCCGCCCTTCCGATGATGCGTGAGTAGTTTGCCACAGACCTTCGGGTCCATAGTTAGTAGCTAGATGGCTTCTTCTCTCTTTTTGATCTTCAATACAATGTTCTCCTCGATGTTCTTGGAGTTCTATCCGATGTAATCACTTTTTGCGGTGTGTTTGTTGGGATCCGATGAATTGTGAGTTTATGATTAGATTATCCACGAATATTATTTGAGTTTTCTCTGAACTCTTTTATGCATGATTATTATAGCTTCGTATTTCTCTCCGATCTATTGATTTGGTTTGGCCAACTAGATTGATTTATCTTGCAATGGGAGAGGTGCTTTGTAATGGGTTCGATCTTGCGGTGCTCAATCCCAGTGACAGAAAGGGACATGACACGTATGTATCGTTGCTATTAAGGGTAAAAAGATGGGGTTTATTCATGCGTGAGTTTACCTTGTCTACATCATGTCATCTTGCTTAAGGCGTTACTCCATTCTTTATGTACTTAATACACTATATGCATGCTGGATAGCGGTCGATGTGTGGAGTAATAGTAGTAGATGCAGGCAGGAGTCGGTCTACTTGTCTCGGACGTGATGCATGTATACATGATCATTTTTTTACCATAGAATAGTAGGAAAGGCTCCTACTGTGTTTGTATTATATAAAAGTAACAATTACAAATTACATCTGTACATTTCACATCCCAACCCCAAGGTTGGGAGTGGACCGAGGGGTTTTATAGTGAATAGAAGAAATCTAGTGTAAGGAGTTTACAAATGAAAGCACACGAGGCCTTTGTGCCTCTTTGACTCTATGCTGCAGCAGCTCAAAGTCTCTCTTAAATATATCAAGCCAGGAGGCTAGAGTGGGGTCGATGGCCCTAAAATGTTTGTTATTCCTTTCTTTCCACAAGCTCCAGGCGGCGACTAGGAATTTCTCGAAGAAGAGCGGAGAGGTCTGCTTGTTTTTCTGGGTTTTGACAAGCTGAAGGCGGCATGTGAATGATTCCCAGTCCAGGCCCAATTTTTCCCAGCACTGACGGCTGAAAGTACACGTGAACATCATGTGGTCAACTGTTTCCTCAATGGGCAATCCATAGAGCAGGCAGTCGTGATCGTCCCTGATGTTATAATGTCTCCGTTTCAACATGTTTCTAGTGTTGAGTCTATCGTTGAAGAGGAGTGCTACTTGTAGCTTGCGTTGGTATTTCCCCGAAGAGGAAGGCATGATGTAGCACAGTAGAGATAAGTATTTCCCTCAGTTATGAAACCAAGGTTATCGAACCAGTAGGAGAATCACACAACACCTCGTTAGCAGTACCTGCACACAAACAACAAACCCTTGCACCCAACGCAAACGAGGGGTTGTCAATCCCTCGGCGGTAAATTGCAATTTTAAATTGTATGTGATAGATTGATAGATTGAAACAAAAATACAAAATAAAATAAATAAAAAGAAATGGCAGCAATATTTTTAGGGTTTTAGTAATATGATTTAGATAGACCCGGGGGCCATAGTTTTCACTAGAGGCTTCTCTTGAGAAAATAGCATACGATGGGTAGACAAATTATTGTTGGGCAATTGATAGAAAAGCAAATAATCATGACGATATCCAAGGCAATGATCATGTATATAGGCATCACGTCCAAGATTAGTAGACCAACTCTTGCCTGCATCTACTACTATTACTCCACACATCGACCGCTATACAACATGCATCTAGTGTATTAAGTCCATAAGAACGGAGTAATGCCTTAAGAACAATGACATGATGTAGACAAGATAAACTCACGTATGAATAAACCCCATCTTTTTACCCTTAGTAGCAACGATACATACGTGTCATGTCCGTTTCTGTCACTGGGATTGAGCACCGCAAGATCGAACCCACTACAAAACACCTCTTCCCATGGCAAGATAAATCAACTCAGTTAGCCAAACCAAATCAATAGATCGGAGAAGAAATACGAGGCTATAATAATCATGCATAAAAGAGTGCAGCAAAGACTCAAATAATTTCATGGATAATCTGATCATAAACTCACAATTCATCGGATCCCAACAAACACACCGCAAAAAGAGATTACATCGGATAGAACTCCAAGAACATCGAGGAGAACATTGTATTGAAGATCAAAAAGAGAGAAGAAGCCATCTAGCTACTAATTATGGACCTGAAGGTCTATGGTAAACTACTCACGCATCATCGGAAGGGCGGCAAGGTTGATGAAGAACCCCTCCGTGATCGATTCCCCCTCCGGCAGATTACCGGAGAAGGACCCCAGATGGGATCTCTCTGGAACAGAAGCTTGCGGCGGCGGAAAAAGTATTTCATGGACTCCCCTGAGGGTTTCTAATTTTTTCTGAATTTATAGTGCTGGAATTAGGTCAAACGGAGCTCTGTGGGCCCCACGAGGCACCAGGGCGTGCCTGGCTCGTGGGCCCCACCAGGGTCTTCTGGCCTCCTCCCGAACCAAAGAACCAACTTGATCGAAAAATAAAACGGCTTAGGTCTGATCATGGTGGAGAGTATTTTTCCAATGAATTTGATTTGTTTTGTGCGGAACATGGTATAATCCATGAGAGGACGCCTCCCTACTCACCTCAGTTTGAGGAATGGGAAAGAATCGAACACTAACTGATTTGGTTAACGCCATGTTAGACACATTGGGTCTCTCCAAGGCATGGTGGGGGGAGGCGCTAATGACTTCATGTCATGTCCTAAACCGAGTTCCCACAAAACATAAGACCATGACTCCATTTGAGGAATGGGAAAGGAAAAGGTTGAAACTCTCTTACCTACGTACTTGGGGTTGTTTGGCGAAAGTCAATATACCAATTCCCAAGAAGCGCAAGCTAGGACCAAAAACCATGGATTGTGTTCTTCTGGGCTATGCTTTTCATAGCATTGGCTATAGATTTTTGATAATAAAATCTGAGGTACCTGACATGCATGTTGGTACAATTATGGAGTCGAATGATGTGACTTTCTTTGAGGACATATTTCCTATGAAGGATATGCCTAGCTCATCAAATCAGGAGATACCTACTCTATCTAGTCAGGAATTTGCTGTAATTCCTAAACCCACCATTGCGATGGAACACGTTGAGAATCCTGTGGAGACAATGAAGCTCCTGTAAGGAGTAAGAGACAGAGGACTGCAAAGTCCTTTGGTGATGATTTCATTGTGTACCTCGTGGATGACACACCCAGGACTATTTCAGAAGCCTATGCATCTTATGATGCTGACTACTGGAAGGAAGCTGTCCGCAGCGAGATGGATTCCATCTTAGCTAACAAAACCTGGGAAATCACTGATCGTCCTTATGGGTGTAAACTGTTGGGGAACGTTGCATGGGAAACAAAAATTTTCCTACGCACACATAAGATCTATCCATGGTGATGAGCATCTACGAGAGGGAGAGTGAATCTACATACCCTTGTAGATCGCTAAGCGGAAGCGTTTAAGAAACGCGGTTGATGTAGTCGAACGTCTCCGCGATCCAAATCGCAAGTCGTCCCTCGATCCGATCACGAACTAGCGCCGAACGGATGGCACCTCCGCGTTCAACACACGTACGGCTTGATGACGCCTTCACCTCCTCGATCCAGCGAGCGATGGTGAAGTAGTGGTTGAGTTCCAGCAGCACGACGGCGTGGTGATGGTGGTGAGGAACAATCTCTGCAGGGCTTCGCCAAGCGCTACGGAGATTATGACGGAGGAACTAGAGGGCTAGGGTTGCCGGCACACGGCTTGGGAAATCCTGATGTATCCCGTGTGCTAGCCCTGCCCCTCTATTTATATGTTGAGCCTTGGGGTCTAAACTTGGAGTAAAAGCCTCCTCCGGGTCGGTTTTGCCCGCACAAGGTCGGTTTGGCCCGCAGGGAAAGAGTCCAACTCGGATCCCTGCCGAACCGTGCACAGCCGCGCACAAGCGGTAGTACCGCTTCACACAAGCGGTAGTACCGCTTGGGCGGTAGTACCGCTTCACACAAGCGGTAGTACCGCTCCGGCGGTAGTACCGCTTCACCAAGCGGTAGTACCGCTTACGCGGCAGCAAAACTACTTTTGCACTTTCCAATACCTTGTGGGCTTTATCCCTTTGACTCATATAAAGTGTTGCTGCACCCGAACACTTCGGTAAACATCCGGAACCCCTTCCGGTGAACTCCGGAACCCTTCCAGAGATCAAAACACTATTATCACATATATCAATCTTTACCTCCGGACTATTCCGGAGATACTCGTCATGTCCGGGATCTTATCCGGGACTCCGAACAACTTTCGGTCACCAACATAATAACTCAATTATACTAATCGTCACCAAACGTTAAGTGTGTAGACCCTGCGGGTTCGAGAACTATGTAGACATGACCGAGACACCTCTACGGCCAATAACCAATAGCGGGACCTGGATGCCCATATTGGCTCCTACATATTCTACGAAGATCTTTTATCGGTCGAACCTCTATGTCAAGGATTCAGTTAATCCCGTATGCTGTTCCCTTTGTTCTTCGGTATGTTACTTGCCCGAGATTCGATCGTCGGTATCACTATACCTAGTTCAATCTCGTTACCGGCAAGTCTCTTTACTCGTTCCGTAATACAAGATCTCGTGGCTAACACTTTAGTCACATTGCTTGCAAGGCTCATTGTGATGTTGTATTACCGAGTGGGCCCTGAGATACCTCTCCGTCATACGGAGTAACAAATCCCAGTCTTGATCCATGCCAACCCAACAGACACCCTCGGAGATACCTGTAGAGCACCTTTATAGTCACCCAGTTACGTTGCGACGTTTGATACACACAAGGTATTCCTCCGGTGTCAGTGAGTTGCATGATCTCATGGTCAAAGGAACAGATACTTGACATGCAGAAAACAATAGCAATAAACTGACACGATCAAATGCTACGTTTACAGTTTGGGTCTTGTCCATCACATCATTCTCCTAATGATGTGATCCCGTTATCAAATGACATCTCATGTCAATGGCTAGGAAACCTTAACCATCTTTGATCAACAAGCTTGTCAACTAGAGGCTTACTAGGGACACAGTGTTGTCTATGTACCCACACATGTATTTGAGTTTCCAATCAATACAATTATAGCATGGATAATAAACGATTATCATGAACAAGGAAATATAATAATAACCAATTTATTATTGCCTCTAGGGCATATTTCCAACAGTCTCCCACTTGCACTAGAGTCAATAATCTAGTTCACATCACTATGTGATTTACATTGTAATGAATCGAACACCCATGCAGTTCTGGTGTTGTTCATGTTTAGCCCTTGGAAGAGGTTTAGTCATCGGATCTGCAACATTTAGATCCGTGTGTACTTTGCAAATATTTATGTCGTCCTCCTTGATGTAATCGCGGATGGAATTGAAACGTCGCTTTATGTGTCTGGTCCTCTTGTGAAATCTTGGTTCCTTGGCTAGAGCAATGGCACCAGTATTATCACAAAACAGAGTCATTGGGTTAAGCGCACTAGGCACTACTCCAAGATCTGTCATGAACTCCTTCATCCAGACACCTTCCTTCGCCGCCTCCGAGGCTGCGATGTACTCCGCTTCGCATGTAGAATCTGCTACCACGCTTTGCTTGGAACTGCACCAGCTAACTGCACCCCCATTAAGAATAAATACGTATCCGGTTTGAGACTTAGAGTCATCCGGATCAGTGTCAAAGCTTGCATCGACGTAACCCTTTACGACGAGCTCTTGATCACCTCCATAAACGAGAAACATGTCCTTAGTCCTTTTCAGGTACTTCAGGATATTCTTGACCGCCGTCCAGTGTTCCATTCCTGGATCACTTTGAAACCTTCCGACCATACTTATGGCAAGGCTGACATCGGGTCTTGTGCACAGCATTGCATACATAATAGAGCCTATGGCTGAAGCATAGGGGATGACACTCATCTTTTCTCTATCTTCTGCAGTCACTGGGCATTGAGTCTTACTCAACTTAACACCTTGCAAAACAGGCAAGAACCCCTTCTTGGACTGATCCATTTTGAACTTCTTCAAAACTTTGTCAAGGTATGTGCTTTGTGAAAGTCCTATTAAGCGTCTCGATCTATCTCTATTGATCTTGATGCCTAATATGAAAGCAGCTTCTCCTAGGTCCTTCATTGAAAAACTCTTGTTCAAATATTCCTTCACGCTTTCCAGCATTTCTATATTGTTTCCAATCAGTAATATGTCATCCACATATAATATTAGAAACGCTATAGAGCTCCCACTCACTTTCTTGTAAATACAAGCTTCTCCGTAAACTTGTATAAACTCGAACGCTTTGATCACCTCATCAAAACGAAGATTCCAACTCCGAGATGCTTGCACCAGTCCATAAATGGATCGCTGGAGTTTGCAAACTTTGTCAGCATTCTCTGGATCGACAAAACCTTCTGGTTGCATCATATACAACTCTTCCTTAAGGTAACCGTTAAGGAACGCTGTTTTGACATCCATCTGCCAAATTTCATAATCGAAAAAGGCAGCTATTGCTAACATGATTCTGACGGACTTAAGCATCGCTACGGGTGAGAAGGTCTCATCGTAGTCAACTCCTTGAACTTGTGAAAAACCCTTTGCCACAAGTCGAGCTTTATAGACGGTGACATTACCGTCCGCGTCCGTCTTCCTCTTAAAGATCCATTTGTTCTGAATGGCCTTACGCCCTTCAGGTAATACTTCCAAAGTCCATACTTTGTTTTCATACATGGATCCCATCTCGGATTTCATGGCCTCTAACCACTTCTCGGAATCCGGGCCCATCATCGCTTCTCCATAGCTCGTAGGTTCATCGTTGTCTAACAACATGACCTCTAAGACAGGGTTGCCGTACCACTCAGGAGCAGTACGCGTCCTTGTCGACCTACGAGGTTCGATAGCAACTTGATCCAAAGCTTCATGATCATCATCATTAACTTCCTCTTCAGCTAATGTAGGCTCCACAGAAACAACTTTCTGCGCTGCGCTACTCTCAGGTTGAAGTAAAGGTTCAACAACCTCATCAAGTTCTATCTTCCTCCCACTCAATTCTTTCGAGAGAAACTCTTTCTCAAGAAATGTTCCGTTTTAGCGACAAACACTTTGCCCTCGGATCTGAGGTAGAAGGTATACCCAATTGTCTCTTTTGGGTATCCTATGAAGACGCATTTCTCCGCTTTGGGTTCCAGCTTTTCAGGCTGAAGCTTTTTGACATAAGCATCACATCCCCAAACTTTAAGAAACGACAGCTTTGGCTTCTTGTCAAACCAAAGTTCATATGGCGTTGTCTCAACGGATTTCGATGGTGCCCTATTTAAAGTGAATGCAGCTGTCTCTAATGCATAACCCCAAAACGATAGTGGCAAATCGGCAAGAGACATCATAGATCGCACCATATCCAATAAGGTTCGATTACGACGTTCGGACACACCATTACGCTGTGGTGTTCCAGGCGGTGTCAATTGTGAAACAATTCCACAATGTCTTAAGTGACTGCCAAACTCATAACTCAGATATTCTCCTCCTCGATCAGATCGTAGGAATTTAATCTTCTTGTTACGATGATTCTCAACTTCACTCTGAAATTGTTTGAACTTTTCAAATGTTTCAGACTTGTGTTTCATTAAGTAAATATACCCATATCTACTTAAGTCATCAGTGAAGGTGAGAAAGTAACGATAACCACCGCGCGCCTCAATGCTCATCGGACCGCACACATCAGTATGTATGATTTCCAATAAGTCACTTGCCCGTTCCATTGTTCCAGAGAACGGAGTTTTAGTCATCTTGCCCATGAGGCATGGCTCACATGTGTCAAGTGATTCAAAATCAAGTGACTCCAAAAGTCCATCAGCATGGAGCTTCCTCATGCGTTTTACGCCAATATGACCTAAACGGCAGTGCCACAAGAAAGTGGTATTATCATTATCAATTCTACATCTTTTGGCATCAATGTTATGAACATGTGTATCATTACTATCGAGATTCAATAAGAATAAACCCCTCACATCGGGTGCATGACCATAAAAGATATTACTCATATAAATAGAACAACCATTATTCTCTGATTTAAATGAGTAACCGTCTCGCAATAAACAAGATCCAGATATAATGTTCATGCTTAACGCAGGCACCAAATAACACTTATTTAGGTTCATCACTAATCCCGACGGTAATCGAAGAGCGAGCGTGCCGACGGCGATCACATCAACCTTGGAACCATTTCCCACGCGCATCGTCACTTCGTCCTTTGCCAGCCTCCGTCTATTCCGCAGTTCCTGTTTTGAGTTGCAAATATGAGCAACCGCACCGGTATCAAATACCCAGGCACTACAACGAGAGTTGGTAAGGTACACATCAATAACATGTATATCATATATACCTTGTTTGTTGTTGGCCGCCTTCTTGTCAGCCAAATACTTGGGGCAATTCCGCTTCCAGTGTCCAGTTCCCTTGCAATGAAAACACACAGTTTCTGGTTTGGGTCCAGCCTTGGGTTTCTTCACGAGAGGAGCAACTGCTTTGCCACTCTTCTTGGAGTTACCCTTCTTACCCTTGCCATTTTTCTTGAAACTAGTGGTTTTATTGACCATCAACACTTGATGCTCCTTCTGAATTTCAGACTCAGCGGCTTTCAGCATCGCAAACAGCTCGGCGACTGACTTGTTCATCCCGTGCATGTTATAGTTCAACACGAAGCTCTTGTAGCTAGGTGGCAATGATTGAAGAACTCTGTCAGTGATAGCCTCTGGCGGAAGGGGCATCCCTAACTCAGCCAGACGGGTGGAGTACCCAGACATTCTGAGCACGTGATCACTGATAGACCCGTTCTCCTCCATCTTGCAAGCATAGAACTTATCGGAGATCTCATATCTCTCGATCCGGGCATTCTTCTGAAAGATAAACTTCAACTCCTGGAACATCTCATATGCTCCATGACGTTCAAAACGTCTTTGAAGTCCCGGTTCTAAGCCATACAACATTGCACATTGAACTATTGAGTAATCATCAGAACGAGCCTGCCAGGCGTTCACAACGTCTAGAGACTCAACTGGAGCGGGTGGATCACCAAGCGGTGCATCAAGGACATAAGCCTTCTGGGAAGCCGTAAGGATAATCCTTAGATTACGGGCCCAGTCCACAAAGTTACTTCCATCATCTTTCAACTTAGCTTTCTCTAGGAACGCATTAAAATTCAGGGGTGCTACTGCGCGAGCCATGATCTACAACATAAATATAGCAAAGACAACTTAGACTATTGTTCTTAGATAATGAGTTTAGTTAATCATATTTAAAAAACTCCCACTCAAATTGACATCCCTCCGATCATTCGAGTGTAACATGATCCAAATCCACCAACTCAAGTCCGATCATCACGTGAGTTGAGGTGGTTTCAATGGTGAACATCTTCATGTTGATCATATCTACTATATGACTCATGTTCGACCTTTCGGTCTCTTGTGTTCCGAGGCCATGTCTGTACATGCTAGGCTCGTCAAGTTTAACCCGAGTGTTCCGCACGTGCAACATGGCTTACACCCGTTGTATGCGAACGTAGAGTCTATCACACCCGATCATCACGGCGTGTCTCGAAACGACGAACTTTCGCAACGGTGCACACTTGGGGAGAACACAATTTATCTTGAAATTTAAGTGAGGGATCACCTTATAATGCTACCGTCGTCCTAACCAAAATAAGATGCATAAAAGGATTAACATCACATGCAAATCATAAGTGACATGATATGGCCATGAACTTGTGCTTTTGATCTCCATCTCCAAAGCACCGGCATGATCTCCATCGTCACCGGCATGACACCATGATCTCCATCATCTTGATCTCCATCAACGTGTCGCCATAAGGTTGTTGCGCCGACTGTTGCTTCCACGACTATAGCTAACGTTTAGCGATAAAGTAAAGCATTACATAGCGCTTAATGATTGACACGCAGGTCATACAATAATTAAAGACAACTCTATGGCTCCTGCCAGTTGCCGTACTCATCGACATGCAAGTCGTGATATTCTATACAACACATGATCATCTCATACATCACATATATCTCATCATGTAATTGGCCATATCACATCACAACATACCCTGCAAAAACAAGTTAGACGTCCTCTAATTGTTGTTGCAAATTTTACGTGGCTGCTACGGGTTTGCAAGAACCGTTCTTACCTACGCAAAACCACAACGTGGTGTAGTGATTGCTTTTTGATCTTCTAAAAGAACCCTCTTCATTGAAATCGATTCAACTAAAGTGAGAGAGACAGACACCCGCTAGCCATCTTTATGCAACGAAGTTACATGTCAGTTGAAGGAACCTGTCTCGCGTAAGTGTACGCGTAATGTCGGTCCGGGCCGCTTCATCTCACAGTACCGCCGAATCAAATATCAACTAGTAACGGCAAGCAATATGTATACACCCACGCCCACAACTCGTTTGTGTTCTACTCGAGATCTCATCTACGCATAGACCTAGCTCATGATGCCACTGTTGGGGAACGTTGCATGGGAAACAAAAATTTTCCTACGCACACATAAGATCTATCCATGGTGATGAGCATCTACGAGAGGGAGAGTGAATCTACATACCCTTGTAGATCGCTAAGCGGAAGCGTTTAAGAAACGCGGTTGATGTAGTCGAACGTCTCCGCGATCCAAATCGCAAGTCGTCCCTCGATCCGATCACGAACTAGCGCCGAACGGACGGCACCTCCGCGTTCAACACACGTACGGCTTGATGACGCCTTCACCTCCTCGATCCAGCGAGCGATGGTGAAGTAGTGGTTGAGTTCCAGCAGCACGACGGCGTGGTGATGGTGGTGAGGAACAATCTCTGCAGGGCTTCGCCAAGCGCTACGGAGATTATGACGGAGGAACTAGAGGGCTAGGGTTGCCGGCACACGGCTTGGGAAATCCTGATGTGTCCCGTGTGCTAGCCCTGCCCCTCTATTTATATGTTGAGCCTTGGGGTCTAAACTTGGAGTAAAAGCCTCTTCCGGGTCGGTTTTGCCCGCACAAGGTCGGTTTGGCCCGCAGGGAAAGAGTCCAACTCGGATCCCTGCCGAACCGTGCACAGCCGCGCACAAGCGGTAGTACCGCTTCACACAAGCGGTAGTACCGCATGGGCGGTAGTACCGCTTCACACAAGCGGTAGTACCGCTCCGGCGGTAGTACCGCTTCACCAAGCGGTAGTACCGCTTACGCGGCAGCAAAACTACTTTTGCACTTTCCAATACCTTGTGGGCTTTATCCCTTTGACTCATATAAAGTGTTGCTGCACCCGAACACTTCGGTAAACATCCGGAACCCCTTCCGGTGAACTCCGGAACCCTTCCAGAGATCAAAACACTATTATCACATATATCAATCTTTACCTCCGGACTATTCCGGAGATACTCGTCATGTCCGGGATCTTATCCGGGACTCCGAACAACTTTCGGTCACCAACATAATAACTCAATTATACTAATCGTCACCAAACGTTAAGTGTGTAGACCCTGCGGGTTCGAGAACTATGTAGACATGACCGAGACACCTCTACGGCCAATAACCAATAGCGGGACCTGGATGCCCATATTGGCTCCTACATATTCTACGAAGATCTTTTATCGGTCGAACCTCTATGTCAAGGATTCAGTTAATCCCGTATGCTGTTCCCTTTGTTCTTCGGTATGTTACTTGCCCGAGATTCGATCGTCGGTATCACTATACCTAGTTCAATCTCGTTACCGGCAAGTCTCTTTACTCGTTCCGTAATACAAGATCTCGTGGCTAACACTTTAGTCACATTGCTTGCAAGGCTCATTGTGATGTTGTATTACCGAGTGGGCCCTGAGATACCTCTCCGTCATACGGAGTAACAAATCCCAGTCTTGATCCATGCCAACCCAACAGACACCCTCGGAGATACCTGTAGAGCACCTTTATAGTCACCCAGTTACGTTGCGACGTTTGATACACACAAGGTATTCCTCCGGTGTCAGTGAGTTGCATGATCTCATGGTCAAAGGAACAGATACTTGACATGCAGAAAACAATAGCAATAAACTGACACGATCAAATGCTACGTTTACAGTTTGGGTCTTGTCCATCACATCATTCTCCTAATGATGTGATCCCGTTATCAAATGACATCTCATGTCAATGGCTAGGAAACCTTAACCATCTTTGATCAACAAGCTAGTCAACTAGAGGCTTACTAGGGACACAGTGTTGTCTATGTACCCACACATGTATTTGAGTTTCCAATCAATACAATTATAGCATGGATAATAAACGATTATCATGAACAAGGAAATATAATAATAACCAATTTATTATTGCCTCTAGGGCATATTTCCAACATAAACCTGTAGGATGTAAGTGGGTGTTCAAGAAAAAGCTCAGACCTGATGGTACAATTGAAAAGTACAAGGCACGGCTTGTGGCTAAGGGTTATACCCAGAAAGAAGGTGAAGACTTCTTTGATACTTACTCACCTATGGCTAGACTGACCACTATTTGGGTGCTACTATCACTGGCTGCCTCACACGGTCTTCTCGTTCATCAAATGGACATTAAGACAGCTTTCCTCAATGGAGAGTTGAACGAGGAAATTTACATGGATCAGCCAGATGGTTTTGTAGTCCCTGGTCAGGAAGGAAAGGTGTGCAAGTTATTAAAGTCTTTATATGGCCTTAAACAAGCTCCTAAGCAGTGGCATGAGAAGTTTGAAAGAACATTAACTGGTGCAGGCTTTGTTGTAAATGAAGCTGACAAGTGTGTGTACTATCGCTATGGTGGGGGCGAAGGAGTTATTCTTTGTCTGTATGTCTACGACATACTGATCTTTGGAACCAATCTTGATTTGATCAAGGAGGTTAAGGATTTATTATCTCGTTGTTTTGAGATGAAGGATCTAGGAGTAGCTGATGTCATTCTGAACATCAAGCTGTTGAGAGATGAGAATTGTGAGATTACGCTGCTTGATGTCTACTACACAACTTATTCTTGTAGACTCGTGTTGGGCCTCCAAGCGCAGAGTTTTATAGGACAGTAGCAATTTTCCCTCAAGTGGATAACCTAAGGTTTATCAATCCGTGGGAGGCATAGGTTGAAGATGGTCTCTCTCAAACAACCCTGCAACCAAATAACAAAGAGTCACTTGTGTCCCCAACACACCCAATACAATGGTAAATTGTATAGGTGCACTAGTTCGGCGAAGAGATGGTGATACAAGTGCAGTATGGATAGTAGATATAGGTTTTTGTAGTGCGAACAACAAAAAACAGCAAGGTAGCAAGTAACAAAAGTGAGCATAAACGGTATTGCAATGCTTAGAAATGAGGCCTAGGGTCCATACTTTCACTAGTGCAATCTCTCAACAATGCTAACATAATTGGATCATATAACCATCCCTCAACGTGCGATAAAGAATCACTCCCAAGTTCCTATTAGCGGAGAACATAAGATAGAAATTGTTTGTAGGGTACGAAACCACCTCAAAGTTATCATTTCTGATCGATCTATTGAGCTATTCCTATAAGTTTCACAAACAGCCCTAGAGTTCGTACTAAAATAACACCATATGATACACATCAACCAACTCTAATGTCACCTAGATACTCCAATGTCACCACAAGTATCTGTGAGTTGATTATACGATATGCATCAAACAACTTCATAATCATAATATTCAATCCACACAAAGAACTCCAAGGAGCACCCCAAAGTTTATATCGGAGAAAAGATAATGAAAACGTGCATCAACCCCTATGCATATATTACCCCAATGTCACCACGGGAATCCGCGAGTTGAGTGCCAAAACATATATCAAGTGAATCAATATAATACCCCATTGTCACCACGGGTATTCATATGCAAGACATACATCAAGTGTTCTCAAATCTGAAATATTTAATCCAACAATAACGAAACCTCAAAGGGAAAAGATTCGATTCATCACAACAAGGATAGAGAGGGAAGAAACACCATATGATCCAACTATATTAACAAAGCTCGCCATACATCAAGATCGTGTCAAATCAAGAACACGAGAGAGAGAGAGAGATCAAACACATAGCTACTGGTACAAACCCTCAGCCCCGAGGGTGAACTACTCCCTCCTCGTCATGGAGACTGCCAGGATGATGAAGATGACCTCCGGTGATGATTCCCCCCTCTGGCAAGGTGCCGGAAAAGGGCTGTAGATTAGATCGTGGAGGTACAGAGGCTTGCAGTGGCGTAAAAACTCATCTAGGTTAACTTTCGGGGTTTTTTGAATATATATGATTTTTCAGCGTTTGAATCACGCAAAGAGGTGCCACAGGGGGGCCCACGAGGCACCAGGGCACGCCTGGGGGGGCAGGCGCGCCCAGGTGGCTCATGGGGCCCCTGTGGCTCTTCTGCTACTCCTCCAAAGCTTCCTAGGTCTGTTTCCTTCCAGAAAAAATCGTCAAAAAGTTTCGGTGCATTTGGACTTCATTTGATATGGATTTTCTGGAAAACCAAAAACAAGCAGAAAACAGCAACTGGCACTGGGCACTAGATCAATATGTTAGTCCATAAAAATCATATAAAAGCCATATAAAAGTGCACCAAAATCATACAAAACTATAATAAACATGGCATGAATACTTCATAAATTATAGATACGTTGGAGACGTATCACTGCTTCAATCTCACTATGTAGAAAAGATCTTGAGTCGTTTTGGGTATAGCGACTGCAATCCTTCTCCAACTCCATATGATGCTAGTGTGTTGCTTCGAAAGAATCGACGAATTGCTAGAGATCAACTGAGGTATTCTCAGATTGATGGCTCGCTTATGTACTTGGCGAGTGCCACGAGGCCTGACATCTCATTTGCTATGAGCAAACTGAGCCGGTTTGTGTCAAAGCCGGGAGATGATCATTGGCGTGCGCTTGAGAGAGTTATGCGTTATTTGAAAGGCACGGCGAGCTATGGGATTCACTACACCAGGTACCCAAGGGTACTGGAGGGTTATAGTGACTCAAACTGGATATCTGATGCTGATGAGATTAAGGCCATGAGTGGTTATATTTTTACACTTGGTGGTGGCGCTATTTCCTGGAAGTTTTGCAAGCAGACCATCTTAACGAGGTCAACTATGGAATCAGAACTCACGGCATTAGACACGGCCATTCTTGAAGCAGATTGGCATCGTCAGCTCTTGATGGACTTACCTATGGTTGAGAAACCAATATCCTGTTGGGGAACGTTGCATGGGAAACAAAATTTTTCCTACGCACACGCAAGATCTATCCATGGTGATGAGCATCTACGAGAGGGAGAGTGAATCTACATACCCTTGTAGATCGCTAAGCGGAAGCGTTAATAAACGCGGTTGATGTAGTTGAACGTCTTCGCGATCCAAATCGCCGAGCGTCCCGCGATCCAATCACGATCCTTCCGATCTAGTGCCGAACGGACGGCACCTCCGCGTTCAACACACGTACGGCTTGATGACGCCTTCACCTCCTCGATCCAGCGAGCGATGGTGAAGTAGTGGTTGAGTTCCAGCAGCACGACGGCGTGGTGATGGTGGTGAGGAACAATCTCTGCAGGGCTTCGCCAAGCGCTACGGAGATTATGACGGAGGAACTAGAGGGTTAGGGTTGCCGCACACGGCTTGGGGAAATCTTGATGTGTCCCGTGTGCTAGCCCTGCCCCTCTATTTATATGTTGAGCCTTGGGGTCTAAACTTGGAGTAAAAGCCTCCTCCGGGTCGGTTTTGCCCGCACAAGGTCGGTTTGGCCCGCAGGGAAAGAGTCCAACTCGGATCCCTGCCGAACCGTGCACAGCCGCGCACAAGCGGTAGTACCGCTTCACACAAGCGGTAGTACCGCTTGGGCGGTAGTACCGCTTCACACAAGCGGTAGTACCGCTCGGGCGGTAGTACCGCTTAACACAAGCGGTAGTACCGCTTACGCGGCAGCAAAACTACTTTTGCACTTTCCAATACCTTGTGGGCTTTATCCCTTTGGCTCATATAAAGTGTTGCTGCACCCGAACACTTCGGTAAACATCCGGAACCCCTTCCGGTGAACTCCGGAACCCTTCCAGAGATCAAAACACTATTATCACATATATCAATCTTTACCTCCGGACTATTCCGGAGATCCTCGTCATGTCCGGGATCTTATCCGGGACTCCGAACAACTTTCGGTCACCAACATAATAACTCAATTATACTAATCGTCACCAAACGTTAAGTGTGTAGACCCTGCGGGTTCGAGAACTATGTAGACATGACCGAGACACCTCTACGGCCAATAACCAATAGCGGGACCTGGATGCCCATATTGGCTCCTACATATTCTACGAAGATCTTTATCGGTCGAACCTCTATGTCAAGGATTCAGTTAATCCCGTATGCTGTTCCCTTTGTTCTTCGGTATGTTACTTGCCCGAGATTCGATCGTCGGTATCACTATACCTAGTTCAATCTCGTTACCGGCAAGTCTCTTTACTCGTTCCGTAATACAAGATCTCGTGGCTAACACTTTAGTCACATTGCTTGCAAGGCTCATTGTGATGTTGTATTACCGAGTGGGCCCTGAGATACCTCTCCGTCATACGGAGTAACAAATCCCAGTCTTGATCCATGCCAACCCAACAGACACCCTCGGAGATACCTGTAGAGCACCTTTATAGTCACCCAGTTACGTTGCGATGTTTGATACACACAAGGTATTCCTCCGGTGTCAGTGAGTTGCATGATCTCATGGTCAAAGGAACAGATACTTGACATGCAGAAAACAATAGCAATAAACTGACACGATCAAATGCTACGTTTACAGTTTGGGTCTTGTCCATCACATCATTCTCCTAATGATGTGATCCCGTTATCAAATGACATCTCATGTCAATGGCTAGGAAACCTTAACCATCTTTGATCAACGAGCTAGTCAACTAGAGGCTTACTAGGGACACAGTGTTGTCTATGTACCCACACATGTATTTGAGTTTCCAATCAATACAATTATAGCATGGATAATAAACGATTATCATTAACAAGGAAATATAATAATAACCAATTTATTATTGCCTCTAGGGCATATTTCCAACAGTCTCCCACTTGCACTAGAGTCAATAATCTAGTTCACATCACTATGTGATTTACATTGTAATGAATCGAACACCCATGCAGTTCTGGTGTTGTTCATGTTTAGCCCTTGGAAGAGGTTTAGTCATCGGATCTGCAACATTTAGATCCGTGTGTACTTTGCAAATATTTATGTCGTCCTCCTTGATGTAATCGCGGATGGAATTGAAACGTCGCTTTATGTGTCTGGTCCTCTTGTGAAATCTTGGTTCCTTGGCTAGAGCAATGGCACCAGTATTATCACAAAACAGAGTCATTGGGTTAAGTGCACTAGGCACTACTCCAAGATCTGTCATGAACTCCTTCATCCAGACACCTTCCTTCGCCGCCTCCGAGGCAGCGATGTACTCCGCTTCGCATGTAGAATCTGCTACCACGCTTTGCTTGGAACTGCACCAGCTAACCGCACCCCCATTAAGAATAAATACGTATCCGGTTTGCGACTTAGAGTCATCCGGATCAGTGTCAAAGCTTGCATCGACGTAACCCTTTACGATGAGCTCTTGATCACCTCCATAAACGAGAAACATGTCCTTAGTCCTTTTCAGGTACTTCAGGATATTCTTGACCGCCGTCCAGTGTTCCATTCCTGGATCACTTTGAAACCTTCCGACCATACTTATGGCAAGGCTGACATCGGGTCTTGTGCACAGCATTGCATACATGATAGAGCCTATGGCCGAAGCATAGGGGATGACACTCATCTTTTCTCTATCTTCTGCAGTCACTGGGCATTGAGTCTTACTCAACTTCACACCTTGCAAAACAGGCAAGAACCCCTTCTTGGACTGATCCATTTTGAACTTCTTTCAAAATCTTATCAAGGTATGTGCTTTGTGAAAGTCCTATTAAGCGTCTTGATCTATCTCTATAGATCTTGATGCCTAATATGAAAGCAGCTTCTCCTAGGTCCTTCATTGAAAAACTCTTGTTCAAATATTCCTTTACGCTTTCCAGCATTTCTATATTGTTTCCAATCAGCAATATGTCATCCACATATAATATTTAGAAACGCTATAGAGCTCCCACTCACTTTCTTGTAAATACAAGCTTCTCCGTAAACTTGTATAAACTCGAACGCTTTGATCACCTCATCAAAACGAAGATTCCAACTCCGAGATGCTTGCACCAGTCCATAAATGGATCGCTGGAGTTTGCAAACTTTGTCAGCATTCTCTGGATCGACAAAACCTTCTGGTTGCATCATATACAACTCTTCCTTAAGGTAACCGTTAAGGAACGCTGTTTTGACATCCATCTGCCAAATTTCATAATCGAAAAAGGCAGCTATTGCTAACATGATTCTGACGGACTTAAGCATCGCTACGGGTGAGAAGGTCTCATCGTAGTCAACTCCTTGAACTTGTGAAAAACCCTTTGCCACAAGTCGAGCTTTATAGACGGTGACATTACCGTCCGCGTCCGTCTTCCTCTTAAAGATCCATTTGTTCTGAATGGCCTTACGCCCTTCAGGTAATACTTCCAAAGTCCATACTTTGTTTTCATACATGGATCCCATCTCGGATTTCATGGCCTCTAACCACTTCTCGGAATCCGGGCCCATCATCGTTTCTCCATAGCTCGTAGGTTCATCGTTGTCTAACAACATGACCTCTAAGACAGGGTTGCCGTACCACTCGGGAGCAGTACGCGTCCTTGTCGACCTACGAGGTTCGATAGCAACTTGATCCAAAGCTTCATGATCATCATCATTAACTTCCTCTTCAGCTAATGTAGGCTCCACAGAAACAACTTTCTGCGCTGCGCTACTCTCAGGTTGAAGTAAAGGTTCAACAACCTCATCAAGTTCTATCTTCCTCCCACTCAATTCTTTCGAGAGAAACTCTTTCTCAAGAAATGTTCCGTTTTTAGCGACAAACACTTTGCCTTCGGATCTGAGGTAGAAGGTATACCCAACTGTCTCTTTTGGGTATCCTATGAAGACGCATTTCTCCGCTTTGGGTTCCAGCTTTTCAGGCTGAAGCTTTTTGACATAAGCATCACATCCCCAAACTTTAAGAAACGACAGCTTTGGCTTCTTGCCAAACCAAAGTTCATATGGCGTCGTCTCAACGGATTTCGATGGTGCCCTATTTAAAGTGAACGCAGCTGTCTCTAATGCATAACCCCAAAACGATAGTGGCAAATCGGCAAGAGACATCATAGATCGCACCATATCCAATAAGGTTCGATTACGACGTTCGGACACACCATTATGCTGTGGTGTTCCAGGCGGTGTTAATTGTGAAACAATTCCACACTGTCTTAAGTGACTGCCAAACTCATAACTCAGATATTCTCCTCCTCGATCAGATCGTAGGAATTTAATCTTCTTGTTACGATGATTCTCAACTTCACTCTGAAATTGTTTGAACTTTTCAAATGTTTCAGACTTGTGTTTCATTAAGTAAATATACCCATATCTACTTAAGTCATCAGTGAAGGTGAGAAAGTAACGATAACCACCGCGCGCCTCAATGCTCATCGGACCGCACACATCAGTATGTATGATTTCCAATAAGTCACTTGCCCGTTCCATTGTTCCAGAGAACGGAGTTTTAGTCATCTTGCCCATGAGGCATGGCTCACATGTGTCAAGTGATTCAAAATCAAGTGACTCCAAAAGTCCATCAGCATGGAGCTTCCTCATGCGTTTTACGCCAATATGACCTAAACGGCAGTGCCACAAGAAAGTGGTATTATCATTATCAATTCTACATCTTTTGGCATCAATGTTATGAACATGTGTATCATTACTATCGAGATTCAATAAGAATAAACCCCTCACATCGGGTGCATGACCATAAAAGATATTACTCATATAAATAGAACAACCATTATTCTCTGATTTAAATGAGTAACCGTCTCGCAATAAACAAGATCCAGATATAATGTTCATGCTTAACGCAGGCACCAAATAACACTTATTTAGGTTCATCACTAATCCCGACGGTAATCGAAGAGCGAGCGTGCCGACGGCGATCACATCAACCTTGGAACCATTTCCCACGCGCATCGTCACTTCGTCCTTTGCCAGCCTCCGTCTATTCCGCAGTTCCTGTTTTGAGTTGCAAATATGAGCAACCGCACCGGTATCAAATACCCAGGCACTACAACGAGAGTTGGTAAGGTACACATCAATAACATGTATATCATATATACCTTGTTTGTTGTTGGCCGCCTTCTTGTCAGCCAAATACTTGGGGCAATTCCGCTTCCAGTGTCCAGTTCCCTTGCAATGAAAACACACAGTTTCTGGTTTGGGTCCAGCCTTGGGTTTCTTCACGAGAGGAGCAACTGCTTTGCCACTCTTCTTGGAGTTACCCTTCTTACCCTTGCCATTTTTCTTGAAACTAGTGGTTTTATTGACCATCAACACTTGATGCTCCTTCTGAATTTCAGACTCAGCGGCTTTCAGCATCGCAAACAACTCGGCGACTGACTTGTTCATCCCGTGCATGTTATAGTTCAACACGAAGCTCTTGTAGCTAGGTGGCAATGATTGAAGAACTCTGTCAGTGATAGCCTCTGGCGGAAGGGGCATCCCTAACTCAGCCAGACGGGTGGAGTACCCAGACATTCTGAGCACGTGATCACTGATAGACCCGTTCTCCTCCATCTTGCAAGCATAGAACTTATCGGAGATCTCATATCTCTCGATCCGGGCATTCTTCTGAAAGATAAACTTCAACTCCTGGAACATCTCATATGCTCCATGACATTCAAAACGTCTTTGAAGTCCCGGTTCTAAGCCATACAACATTGCACATTGAACTATTGAGTAATCATCAGAACGAGCCTGCCAGGCGTTCACAACGTCTAGAGACTCAACTGGAGCGGGTGGATCACCAAGCGGTGCATCAAGGACATAAGCCTTCTGGGAAGCCGTAAGGATAATCCTTAGATTACGGGCCCAGTCCACAAAGTTACTTCCATCATCTTTCAACTTAGCTTTCTCTAGGAACGCATTAAAATTCAGGGGTGCTACTGCGCGAGCCATGATCTACAACATAAATATAGCAAAGACAACTTAGACTATTGTTCTTAGATAATGAGTTTAGTTAATCATATTTAAAAAACTCCCACTCAAATTGATATCCCTCCGATCATTCGAGTGTAACATGATCCAAATCCACCAACTCAAGTCCGATCATCACGTGAGTTGAGGTGGTTTCAATGGTGAACATCTTCATGTTGATCATATCTACTATATGACTCATGTTCGACCTTTCGGTCTCTTGTGTTCCGAGGCCATGTCTGTACATGCTAGGCTCGTCAAGTTTAACCCGAGTGTTCCGCACGTGCAACATGGCTTACACCCGTTGTATGCGAACGTAGAGTCTATCACACCCGATCATCACGGCGTGTCTCGAAACGACGAACTTTCGCAACGGTGCACACTTGGGGAGAACACAATTTATCTTGAAATTTAAGTGAGGGATCACCTTATAATGCTACCGTCGTCCTAAGCAAAATAAGATGCATAAAAGGATTAACATCACATGCAAATCATAAGTGACATGATATGGCCATGAACTTGTGCTTTTGATCTCCATCTCCAAAGCACCGGCATGATCTCCATCGTCACCGGCATGACACCATGATCTCCATCATCTTGATCTCCATCAACGTGTCGCCATAAGGTTGTCGCGCCGACTGTTGCTTCCACGACTATTGCTAACGTTTAGCGATAAAGTAAAGCATTACATAGCGCTTAATGATTGACACGCAGGTCATACAATAATTAAAGACAACTCTATGGCTCCTGCCAGTTGCCGTACTCATCGACATGCAAGTCGTGATATTCTATACAACACATGATCATCTCATACATCACATATATCTCATCATGTAATTGGCCATATCACATCACAACATACCCTGCAAAAACAAGTTAGACGTCCTCTAATTGTTGTTGCAAATTTTACGTGGCTGCTACGGGTTTGCAAGAACCGTTCTTACCTACGCAAAACCACAACGTGATGTAGTGATTGCTTTTTGATCTTCTAAAAGAACCCTCTTCATTGAAATCGATTCAACTAAAGTGAGAGAGACAGACACCCGCTAGCCATCTTTATGCAACGAAGTTACATGTTAGTTGAAGGAACCTGTCTCGCGTAAGTGTACGCGTAATGTCGGTCCGGGCCGCTTCATCTCACAGTACCGCCGAATCAAATATCAACTAGTAACGGCAAGCAATATGTATACACCCACGCCCACAACTCGTTTGTGTTCTACTCGAGATCTCATCTACGCATAGACCTAGCTCATGATGCCACTGTTGGGGAACGTTGCATGGGAAACAAAAATTTTCCTACGCACACGCAAGATCTATCCATGGTGATGAGCATCTACGAGAGGGAGAGTGAATCTACATACCCTTGTAGATCGCTAAGCGGAAGCGTTAATAAACGCGGTTGATGTAGTCGAACGTCTTCGCGATCCAAATCGCCGAGCGTCCCGCGATCCAATCACGATCCTTCCGATCTAGTGCCGAACGGACGGCACCTCCGCGTTCAACACACGTACGGCTTGATGACGCCTTCACCTCCTCGATCCAGCGAGCGATGGTGAAGTAGTGGTTGAGTTCCAGCAGCACGACGGCGTGGTGATGGTGGTGAGGAACAATCTCTGCAGGGCTTCGCCAAGCGCTACGGAGATTATGACGGAGGAACTAGAGGGTTAGGGTTGCCGCACACGGCTTGGGGAAATCTTGATGTGTCCCGTGTGCTAGCCCTGCCCCTCTATTTATATGTTGAGCCTTGGGGTCTAAACTTGGAGTAAAAGCCTCCTCCGGGTCGGTTTTGCCCGCACAAGGTCGGTTTGGCCCGCAGGGAAAGAGTCCAACTCGGATCCCTGCCGAACCGTGCACAGCCGCGCACAAGCGGTAGTACCGCTTCACACAAGCGGTAGTACCGCTTCACACAAGCGGTAGTACCGCTCGGGCGGTAGTACCGCTTCACACAAGCGGTAGTACCGCTTACGCGGCAGCAAAACTACTTTTGCACTTTCCAATACCTTGTGGGCTTTATCCCTTTGGCTCATATAAAGTGTTGCTGCACCCGAACACTTCGGTAAACATCCGGAACCCCTTCCGGTGAACTCCGGAACCCTTCCAGAGATCAAAACACTATTATCACATATATCAATCTTTACCTCCGGACTATTCCGGAGATCCTCGTCATGTCCGGGATCTTATCCGGGACTCCGAACAACTTTCAGTCACCAACATAATAACTCAATTATACTAATCGTCACCAAACGTTAAGTGTGTAGACCCTGCGGGTTCGAGAACTATGTAGACATGACCGAGACACCTCTACGGCCAATAACCAATAGCGGGACCTGGATGCCCATATTGGCTCCTACATATTCTACGAAGATCTTTATCGGTCGAACCTCTATGTCAAGGATTCAGTTAATCCCGTATGCTGTTCCCTTTGTTCTTCGGTATGTTACTTGCCCGAGATTCGATCGTCGGTATCACTATACCTAGTTCAATCTCGTTACCGGCAAGTCTCTTTACTCGTTCCGTAATACAAGATCTCGTGGCTAACACTTTAGTCACATTGCTTGCAAGGCTCATTGTGATGTTGTATTACCGAGTGGGCCCTGAGATACCTCTCCGTCATACGGAGTAACAAATCCCAGTCTTGATCCATGCCAACCCAACAGACACCCTCGGAGATACCTGTAGAGCACCTTTATAGTCACCCAGTTACGTTGCGACGTTTGATACACACAAGGTATTCCTCCGGTGTCAGTGAGTTGCATGATCTCATGGTCAAAGGAACAGATACTTGACATGCAGAAAACAATAGCAATAAACTGACACGATCAAATGCTACGTTTACAGTTTGGGTCTTGTCCATCACATCATTCTCCTAATGATGTGATCCCGTTATCAAATGACATCTCATGTCAATGGCTAGGAAACCTTAACCATCTTTGATCAACGAGCTAGTCAACTAGAGGCTTACTAGGGACACAGTGTTGTCTATGTACCCACACATGTATTTGAGTTTCCAATCAATACAATTATAGCATGGATAATAAACGATTATCATTAACAAGGAAATATAATAATAACCAATTTATTATTGCCTCTAGGGCATATTTCCAACATATCCGCTATTCTGATGAACTGTGATAATGAAACTGTGATCGTCAAGATAAACAGTTCTAAGGATAATATGAAGTCCTCAAGACATGTGAAGAGGAGATTGAAATCTGTCAGAAAATTGAAGAACTCGGGAATTATTATGTTGGATTATATCCATACGTCTAAAAACTTGGCAGATCCCTTCAGAAAGGGTTTATCACGTAATGTGATAGATGATGCATCGATGGAGATGGGTTTGAGACCCACCGTATGAGTTGTCCACAGTGGTAACCCACTCTATGTCACTACAGGAATCAGGCACTTTGCCGTCTGCCATGTCTGGCGGACGGCAAAGCCCTTTGCCGTCAGCCAGCAGACGGCCCCACGTCCGGCTGAATGAACTACGGCAGAGGGCTGCTTTGCCGTCTGCTTAAATAAAGCGGACGGCAAAGAAGTTTGCCGTGAGCCATACTAAGCAAGCAGACGGCAAATGCCTTGGACGGCAGAGGGATAGGGTTAGGCCCGTTAGGTGGCTAACGGCGTACTTTGCCGTCTGCCAGCAGACGGCAAAGGCGCAAAGTTCTTTGCCGTCTGCCAGCTGACGTCAGCTAACGTCAGGCGTCAGCTGGGGCCAATGCATACCCTTTGCCGTCTGCCAGCAGACGGCAAAGCACACCAGCCTTTGCCGTCTGCTGGCAGACGGCAAAGTGCCCAAATAGGCCAGCCCAGGTGCCCCCCAGGTTGCACAGGTAGCTGCCACGTGGCAGCTTTGCCGTCCGCTGGCACGTGTAGTATGCTAAGTATGTCACGGCGAGCTATGACACCTGGGTTATTTTATAGCTAACCTAGGTAAATAGGTCATTTTGGAGCTAAGTAAGGTTATTATGTCATTTTCGAGGAAAATAAGCTAAGTATATGACATTTTGGAGGTAACCAAGGTTAGTATGCCATTTTTGACCTAAGTATGCTAAGTATGTCATAAATGAACTAAATAAGCTAAGTATAGGTCATTATTGAGCTAACCTAGGTAATTATGCCATTTTTGAGCTAACTAAGCATATTAAGTCATTTTGGAGGAAAAAATGCTAAGTGTAGGTCATTTTAGAGCTAACCTAGGTAAATAGGTCATTTTGGAGCTAAACCAAGGTTATTATGCCATTTTTTACCTAAGTAAGCTAATTATGTCATAAATGAACTAGCTAAGCTAAGTATAGGTCATTGTTGAGCTATCTTAGGTAGTTATGCCATTTTTTAGCTAACTAAGCATATTAAGTCATTTTGGAGGAAAAAATGCTAAGTATAGGTCATTTTAGAGCTATCCTAGGTAAAATATGTCATTTTGGAGCTACGTAAGGTTATTATGTCATTTTCGAGGAAAATAAGCTAAGTATATGACATTTTGGAGCTAAACCAAGGTTATTATGCCATTTTTTACCTAAGTAAGCTAATTATGTCATAAATGAACTAGCTCAGCTAAGTATAGGTCATTTGAGAGCTAACCTAGGTAAAATAGGTCATTTTGGAGCTAAGTAAGGTTATTATGTCATTTTCGAGGAAAATAAGCTAAGTATATGACATTTTGGAGATAAACCAATGTTATTATGCCATTTTTGACCTAAGTAAGCTAATTATGTCATAAATGAACTAGCTAAGCTAAGTATAGGTCATTTTTGAGCTAGCCTAGGTAGTTATGCCATTTTTGAGCTAACTAAGCATATTAAGTCATTTTGGAGGAAAAAATGCTAAGTGTAGGTCATTTTAGAGCTATCCTAGGTAAAATAGGTCATTTTGGAGCTAAGTAAGGTTATTATGTCATTTTCGAGGAAAATAAGCTAAGTATATGACATTTTGGAGCTAAACCAAGGTTATTATGCCATTTTTGACCTAAGTAAGCTAATTATGTCATAAATGAACTAATTAAGCTAAGTATAGGTCATTATTGAGCTAGCCTAGGTAAAATAGGTCATTTTGGAGCTAAGTAAGGTTGTTATGTCATTTTCGAGGAAAATAAGCTAACTATATGACATTTTGGAGCTAAATAGGTCATTTCTTAAGCTAAGTATGCATTTGTTAAGCAAAACACTAGGGAAAACGTACCGTCATCACGGAGGTGAAGGACCGGTCGCGCCAGTGGCAGACGCAGAAGGATCGGTCGATGCTTGTCGTGAGTTACGCTGCACCAAAGATCATTTGCAATGTCTCGTTAGCATGATGCAACTCAAATGTGAAGACTAGTAACTAATGACCATTCAAATGAAACTCACCGTGCCCGCCGGAGCAATGACTGGCATCGGCGGAGGGGTCTGACCGTTGCTCTGGCACATGGTCTGCACATTTGGTTTTCACGAGTCAGTCATATTAGTTAGTAATGAAACGAACATTACGTGCATGATTTGGCTAATATGCAGAAGAAACTTACCACGAAGAGCTCGTATAAGGCCTGGTGAGACGCGTCGTTCTGGTTCCTCTCCTCCTCCAATAGCGTAGCAGTCCTCTCCTCCAACTCCCTCTCCCTCTCCGCCGCCTGCCTCTTTGCCTCCGCCAGAAGCTCCTGGGTCTTCGCTCTCTCTTTCTCAAGAGCAGCCTGCAACACCACTCCTCGTTAGCATTGTAATCATCGACGGCCGCACACACAATGTAATGGAGGAAAGGTATCTGAGTCCGTATAACTAACCTCGATTTGGAGCTCCATTGGCCGTGGACGAGGCCTTATCTCAGGATCGGAGCTCGTCTGGCGCTTCTTGATCTCCGGGAGAGTGCTAGGACAACGTATCAGTCCATCCCCAATGGCTATCGAGCCATGGGGCCTCCCACCACCAGATATCATCACCAGCTCTGGATCAAGAGGTTGCCGGCTCGGGTTAAAGTCCTCCCCTTTCCTCGCCTTCCCCTCGTCTCTGTGCCTCACGAGCTTGTTGTGGGAGGAGATGTTGGTGAAGCTCTCTGGATGATCAAGGTCAGACTCAGAGAATGCCTTGGCCTTCTTGTACTTTGCAGTATGGGCCATGGCATAGAGGTCGAACACCTCTGGCACCTCCGTCTTGTTGTGTCGCGCCTAAAAGAGAGGAACAAAGTATTAGTTAAGGGCTCAAGCTAGCATGAAGAATGAAATTGCATGAATCATGAAGCAAGCCACATACCCAGTTATTCCCGTACTCATATAGGTTGGCGCTCCCTTGATGGTGTGGCACACCAACCATTTTGGCACGCCGCTCCTTGGCATTGTTGTGGACGGCTAGCCATTGGGGAGAGCACCACTCATCCACCAACGCCTCCCAACAGTCCATCCTATCCGCACACCATCTCGGGGGCACCTAAGTTAGTCAAGAGAAATTTCAGCGCTACGCCTACGAATCAAATCAAGGAAACTAAGTACAAGGCCTTAAGAATAGGTATTTACCTTCATGTACTTCTCCTTACTCAGAAACTTGCCGCGGCACTTCGTCTTGGACCTCTTAATACTAGTCGAGGCGTAGTAGTCTCGAACAGTCTGCACCCGAGCCTCGTGCCGTAAGTTCTGAAGTAGGCGCCTGCACTCGGCTTCGATAACCATAGCCGCGGCCTCCTCCTCTCCCTCAAGACACCTGTAGAAGGTCTGCAATCAAACAAGACAACACTGATTAGTACAATAACTCGATACTATTGATTTTTAATTCTGTAAAGGAGAAATTACCCAAAACGTCTGGATCACCATCTCGGCCCTCGTGCGGCACAAGACACCGTCGATCCTCTCCTGCGGCGGGGCCGGAGCAGCCAAGTACAGCTCCCAGCTCAGTCCGAGCTGTCGAACCTGACCCTCACCGGGCAACGTGACCCACCCCGGGAAGTTCTGCCGGCAAAGCACACCAAGGACGAAGTTGGGCTTGCGGATACCAGGGCCGTGTATCCAACCCCTGCAGTATGACAAGGCCAACGCATTAGATTTTGAAGAAACGTGAAGGCAAAAGGTTAAAAAAGAGTAAATGCACTTACTTCTCCCCATTAGGCGCAATCAACCACCTCTGCTCGTGGGTCGCCGGCACGGGCGGGAGCTTTGTACCACCACGCTGGTAGACGTTGCCCCCCTCAACCAGCTCGCCCTCGCTATAGCTATCATCCGAAAAGCGATCCTCGCCACCATCAGCATGGCCACTCGCCTCCGGCGGCCAGTCCCCCCATCGGGTCGACTGCGACGTAGCCTGATCCGTGCTCTTCCCCGGATAGTTGGGCCCCGGAATTATCAACGTCAGGAAAACGTTCTTTCTTTGCATAATCTATCCGGGGGGAGATTGAGTGGAATGACAAATACAGGCCAACAACTGTATTGGGCTGCCATCATACCAAACACATTGAACCCATCTGTGTTGATGGCGACTCGATGATGCCTTGGATCTGCCGCTTTATCATGATGTATTGCATCGAAGTGCTTCCACGCAAAAGCGTCCGATGTGTGTACCAACATCTGATTCCCATCTGCATCTAGTTCGGTTCTTTTGCCCAATTTGTGCCATGTCATCTGTCTGGCCGTCTCTTCGACCATGAAAAGACGTTGAAGTCTTGGTATGATTGGCATATACCGAAGAACATTAACTGGGATTTTTGTCTGACTCTTCTCACCCATACCGTTGTCTACCACAACATACCTGGAAGAGTTGCAAATGGGACAATAGTTCAAGTCCGCATACTCAAGCCTAAATAAGGCACATCCATTCTCACAGGCATCTATCTTCTCATAGGGCATCTTAAGTACACGGAGGATTTTGTCCGACTGGTACAGGTTTGCAGGCATTACATGGCCTTTGGGTAGAAAGCGTCCAAATAGTGTCATCATCGCGTCGTAGCATTCTCTACCCAAGTTGAATTGAGCCTTCAGAGCCATTACTTGTGCGATGGCATCCAGTAGACAAAGCTCAGTGTGCTCGTGGAGAGGACGTTTTGAAGACTCCAACATATCATTGAAGGCCTTTGCAGATTCCTCCATCTCATCGTCCGAATCCCGAGCATCATCAAAGTCTTCCACCATGTCTTCGATCCCGGTACCATGCTTGTCGGTGCGACGACGGCCCACCTCAGCTCTGGCACGTTGGGCAGACTCACCATGAAATGTCCAGACCTTATAAGCAGGCGTAAAACCCCACTTCTGCAGGTGTTTACTCATTTCAAGCTCTGTCCTCTTATGATAGTTGTCGCACCGGACACAGGGGCACCAGGTTTTTCTCTGGCCATTTGCAAATGCGGCTGTCACAAACCCCTTGGTTTTTGTTAACCATTCATCGGTCATGTCTTTCTAACTAGTGTGACCGGTGTACATCCACGCACGATCACTCATCTTGCCTAGCTACTGGACACACAAGAAATATATACATAATTCAGCAAACCATATTCATCAGTTAATGGAGTTTGTCAGTTTTATTACGTCCATGCAACCTAGACGCTAATAGGTAAAGATAGGTCCTAATCCCACCCGAGTATGTGTAGATTGGGTTCGTTTTCCCATGCTCTGCTCCGGATCCGACGGAAAATTTCGGCAGCACCTCCCCGCTGTTCTCCTGATACACGTCTCGGCAATAAGCAGAGAGGATGTGTACCCGGAGAACAACAGGGAGGCACTGACGAAATTCTGCATCGGATCCGGAGCAGAGCATATGGGAAAACGAACCCAATCTACACATACTTGGGCTGTCCATGGATAACGTTGGACAATTCAAAAGAATCACGGTTATAAATATGCAAATGCATGCATATTTATAGATGTAACCCTTTCGAACGGGAGACGCATAGTGGTCACGCATACTGATGATTGAAGACACCTATAGCTAGCAAGTTTCATCGGCACAAAGACCGGAACAGAGCAAATGAAGGGGGGAGGAGGAGATATCGTTTGTGCTCACCCACGAACGCAGGGGCGGAGCTCGTCGAACGCACGGGGAGGTCGTCGAACACCAGACCCTCGCAGCGACGAAACAACTGCACATTTAAATCCACCTGATCAACACAAATATATATGATGTTTTTCATAACAAAATCAGAAAATATATGACCTAACTCATAATTCACAAATATATGACGGGGTGTCGGGTCAGGGTGTCGGGGTGTCGGGTCGGGGTGTCGGAGTGTCGGGTCGGGGTGTCGGGGTGTCGGGGTGTCGTGTCTTGGTGTCGGGGTGTCGGGGTGTCGGGGTGTCAGGGTGTCGTGTCAGGGTGTCGGGGTGTCGGGGTGTCGAGGTGTCGTGTCGGGGTGTCGGGGTGTCGGGGTGTCGTGTCGGGGTGTCGTGCTGTCGGGTCGGGGTGTCGGGGTGTCGTGGTGTCGGGGTCTTTTTTTTCTCTCTTTTTCCTTTTCTTCTTCTTCCTCTTCTTCCTTTTCTTCCTTTTCTTCTTCTTCTTCTTATTCTTCTTCTTCTTCTCTTCTTCTTCTTCTTCTTCTTCTTCTTCTTCTTCTTCTTCTTCTTCTTCCTCTTCTTCTTCTCCTCCTCTCCTCTTTCTTCTTCTTCTTCTTCTTCTTCTTCTTCTTCTTCTTCTTCTTCTTCTTCTTCTTCTTCTTTTTTCTTCTCCTCCTCCTCTTCTTCTTCTTCTTCCTTTCCTTTTTCCTCTTCTTCTTCTCCTCCTCTCCTCTTTTTTTCTTCTTCTTCTTCTTCTTTTTTCTTCTCCTCCTCCTCCTCTTCTTTTTCTTCTTCTTCTTCTTCTTCTTCTTCTTCTTCTTCTTCTTCTTCTTCTTCTTATTTTTTCTTCTTTTCCTTTTTTTCTATTTACCTAAACATCTAAACATCTATTTACCTAAACATCTAATTTTCTTACTGCAAAAACAAAAAAAAAACTTTAAAAAAAATAGAGGGGCAGGAGGGGGGAGCTCACCAGAGGGGGGGCAGGGGGGTCTGGGCTGCCGGGGCGGCCGGGCAGCGGGGGCGGCTGGGGCTTCGGGGGCGGCCGGGCCAGGCTTCGGGGGCGGCGGGGCGGCGACGGGGCGGCAGGGAGGGGCGGCGACGGGGCGGGGTGGCAGGGAGGGGGCGGCGACGGGACAGCGGTGGCGGATGAGAGAGAGAGAGAGAGAGGCGCGCGGGAGTGGGGGTTTCGGGCGGGGTGCACAGCCGTTAAGGTAAGCCCCCCTCTTTGCCGTCTGCTGGCAGACGGCAAAGAACTCTTTGCCGTTAGCTAGCCAGCGCCGTGACCTGTGGGCCCCACCCTCACCTCTTTGCCGTCTGCCTAGCCCTTCTTTGCCGTCTGCTAGCAGACAGCAAAGAGGTGGCAGACAGCAAAGAAGGTGCCCTAGCCAACGCCGTGCCACGGGGGGCCCACCAGGCTCTTTGCCGTCTGCCATTGGCCTCTTTGCCGTCAGCTGACAGACGGCAAAGAGACAGCTGACGGCAAAGACCCTCTTTGCCATCAGCTGGTTCTTTGCCGTCTGCTTTCCCAAAGCGGACGGCAAAGAGCCTCTTTGCCGTCAGCTGGCAGACGGCAAAGAAGGGACAGATGGCAAAATGCCAGATTCCAGTAGTGTGTGATCGGAGATCCTGTGAAGTAGAAGTGGGAGATAAGTTGTTGGTCAGCTGGGAGGAGAGTATCCCTATATTAATTATCCCACTCTGTGAAGATGCAATTCTCTCCTGATCTGCATGGCAGGTTGATACTTATCTTAATGTGTTCCAATTGGCTTATTTGTGTAAGCAGAGATGTTGTCCTGCAGAGCATCTCCTGAGGAATGCACCTATATGAATTTGACTGTTAAACGTCGCAGTCTGTGAGAATTGGGTGTTCTCTAATAAATTCATGAAAGGCCCTGGAGTATGACGCATACGCTCCACCCGCGGGGAAGCCTTGCGGCAGCCCAGTATCGGTCAAGACATTGTGTGAAACTAGTCTCGCAGAAAACTTGTAGTTCAAGGCATAGTCCACTATTCAAGTTGTGATCTAGTGTAGCATAAAATTCTAAGTGAAAGTTCAACTTAACAGTCTCCACTAAGCACCGGTATATAAACAATGTTTTGGAACTAAATGATGAGATGTGCCAATGAGACTTTGTGGGGGATTGTTGGATTTTGCTAGTAGGCCTTTGGCCCAAAGCCCAACTAAAATCTGAAACTCTCATGGCCCATTCATGCATGGCTGTGTATGTGGTGTGAGTGGGACTAATGTTTAGTCCCATACTGCTAGGTGAGTGGGAGTTGCACCACCTTATAAGGTGAGCTCTTCTACCACTTGTATGAGCATGAGAAGAGGAGACCTACACGCGCGCTCCTCCTCCTCGCTTGTCTCGCCACGCCACGCCACGCCACGCCACGCCACGCCTCGCCTCGCCTCGGGAATGAGCCGAGCCGAGGACAAAGCTATGCATGTTGTCTATATTTTTGCTGCTCGGGAAAATTAATGAGTCATTAATTAGTAATTAACGGACGCGTTAATTACTTCGCCGTTTCCGATTCTTTTGGATCGTGGGGCTGTTACTGACTTGGACGTGGGGTTTACTCCCATGACCTACCCGACCCGCACTATATAGATAGGTAGACGTCTACCCTAGCCGCCGCCGCATCATATGGTTTCGCACCACTCCAGAACATTGCGTCGTCATCCAAGTCTTCTCCATCCCTCCTTCCGGCGTGCACCGCGAGAAGGGACAGCAGGCCTCCGGAACCCCGCCTCTCGTGATTCTGTACGAGAGAGGGGCGATCAGGTTTTTGGGGAGCGCACTCGCGCGACTGCTGGCAGCGACGACTTCGCCAACGACAACTTCTTCCCCGACCTCGGCAACCTCTTCATCAACGACATGGGCGACAACATCAAAGCCAACGGTTCTGCTCCCGTTGCACCGTATGTGATTCTGTCCACCTTGTTTGAAATCGTGCTAGAATTTCTGTTTCTAGTATGTGCCTTAGATTTGATCTATTCATCTACTTTGCTAGTCCGCATGATTAGTTCAATCCATGTTACTGTCGTCATGATTTATTTACTGTTTATTCGGATTAAATTTCGTAGTAATTTGCTCATATATTCAACAGCAGCAACTGGGATTACTTAAGGTTTGAACAACGGGTGCACAACGGAGTCGAGAGGGAAGCAGATGGATTAAATTAGCAGGATGGTTAATTAACCTCACCGCCGCGCGCATGCATCCATCTCCGCGCCCTCGGCCCGTGGAAGGGACGAAGGATCAGAATATGCACTGTAGGCGGGGCCCACAAGATGCTTGTCCAGGATCGATCTGCCTGCCTGCTGGCGACTACCCGACCTGCAGCTGCGACTTTGCAAGTTCGTGTTCTCTTGCAGTTTCAGTTCAGATCTCTTCTTAATTTACCTGCAACAGCCAGATTCTGTGCATGTGCATGTGCTCTATTGTTAGCTAGCTACAGTTATAGTTGCAGTGAATTGATATTACGACTGCTACCGGACTGCTAAACAAAGGGATTGCTTCTGTTGCACAATTCTCAGTGGTCGGCCAGCAAAAGCAACTCGACCAAGCATGCATGAGCACACACGGTTTCAGTTTGTTACGTGCAACTTTTCCTACGATCCAACGGCCAGCCAGCGGCATACGTACACACACATTGCGGTCTTCCTTGAGACCAAAGGTCGTGTGCATTGCACGCAGTCGATGCTCTGACTTTGCGACACACTTGGCGCGCAACTATGTCAACCCTGACACTAACAGCATACATACACTTAGAAGGGGACAGGTGGTGACCTCACGCACATCTTCTCTTCCGTTCTTGCCTGCCTCTTGGCACACTTAACTAATTTAAAATTTACTTCCTCCGTAAAGAAATATAAGGGCGTTTAGATCACTAAAGTAGTTGGAAATAACCTAGTTGCATCCAGAGATGTGTGTCCTACCCTTTTCCCGATAAATGAAGTTTTTATTGCTTTGTGATGTCCCACTAATAAGGGGATAAAAAACACGACGAGTACACACCCGGTCTCTGCGGAAACTACGCATGAAAGTCGTCGTCGTCGTGGGATCCAACCAAATGGGACATATCATGGGTTTTCACCCAGAAGAGAAAATTCAAGGAAACTGTGCTTAAACAAGAGACCATAAAACCACCACTGCCAGGTACAGTGATGAAACTCGAGATCTAGTACTCAAAGAGCACTACCAGAGACAAAGTACCTTGTGTTGCCGCCACCAACTTGACAGAGAAGATGTTTTGCCGCAATGCCCAAATCACCATTGTCTATGGTAGTTCACCCGTCCGGGACCGCTGGCAACGACACTAGGGTTCGCCCCTGACATCGCCTAGGGAGCAACACGAGGAGATGCGGATCTCAGGTATTCTCGGGGAGGATGTACTTGGATCCCCGTGTGTGTGCTAGCAGCTAGTTATCGTCTGAACTTGTCTCGCACGGTGCAACTTCTTATCATTTCAGATCACTAGCTAGTAGAGCTTCCACAAGCTATTTCAGACATAGCTTGATAGCTTCTTCCTTTCAAGTTTTAGAGTTACGTTTTCTTTTTCGATTAGGATCATTTCCTTTTCCACGATGGACATCAGGATTAATGTATAGCATTATTTGCTTGACCGTTGGTTATGTTTATGCGGTGCCGCTTCTGCTCAATTCTTAGTTAAAACTAGGGGTCTAAGTCTAACTAAGATACTTAGATTAATGAGAGATATATGGTGAGAGACGGAACATGTCTGTCCCTTTGAACTTATCAGGGTTGCCGGACTGTTCATAAACTCTATATGATAACTTATATGTATGTATGATTGAGATCATTCGTTGTTAAGTGTGCTACATGATTGATTATACGAAGCAAATTGACTCTCTACACAGCTGGTTGCTACTATATTTGGCCCATCACAAAGGTAGTGATTGGTGTTGCTAAGTACAAGATCGCCCAAACAGTTGACTCTGCAGATGTTGCTGCAAAAAAAACATTGGATAGCTAGCCACCTACACATGTATGCAAAGAGTACGGTGGTTGTCCTTGTGCAGGTTGCGTCACAGTGATCCAAGTACGATACTAATCTCTAATCTTCACGTAGCTAAAAAGTACAAGCCACACACCACACAAACCAACATAAAACAGATGAGCTAGTGTAGAGGACTCAATAATTGGCCAATATGTATTAAACAAGTTTAGTAACCAGGTTGGTGACACTAGCTTAGCACTGTCTATGTAAGATGGGTTTGCATAATTGCACGCAGTATGTCTATAGATAAATAGGAGAGTAGACTGGCATTAGGGCTTGTGGAAAGGGTGGTTTGGCTTTTCCAGGGAGACACGGATGCATTTTATTCCCAAACACATTATCCAATATCTTGTAGTATTACTCCTAGATGTACAAATATACTTCCTCTGTTTTTATTTACTCTGCATAGTAGCTTTGACATAAGTTTATAAGAAACAATAATTTACAATTACAAATATATATCATGTGAAAATATATTCAATTTTTTATGAATCTGGCTAATGGTATTTATTTGCCATTGTAGATGTTAATAAAACGAAGGGAGTACAAGAAAATTAAGTGAGTGTTAGACGGGCGCAAGAAGCAGGAAAAACTACTCCTATATGTACATATATACAACAAAGTTAAGCGAGTGTAGTATAGATGGTCGTGCCACCAATCACGACCATCTGAGTAATTTAGTTTTCTATTCACATAATAAGATTTAAAATGTGCTTGCACAACATGGTTCCAGATGTACTGAGATAAAAGCACACATGTGGCAGCGTCACATGAAGTATGGTAAATTTTGTGCAGGTTGATGCAGTGAAAAATAGGGTTAGTCATGCGCTTGCAAACTATGCAAGGTTTGAGGAGAAAACAGTTGCCTGGCTACGATCAAGTCCATATCAATAATGGACATGATCCTCCAGGATTGTGATACCCTGTTATCTACGTAATATATTCCCTTCCGAAAAAAATCTCGTAGAGAAAAACAGTGCATGTCTTAAAGCTGGCAAAACGACTCGTAGCATTTGTCATGGATGATGGAAGATATTCTGGCATCGTAAATTGCTCTATGTTGGTTAAAGGGAGATTCTGAACATCGCTTTAACCACCAGAAATATTGATGACTACTGGGCATGGCAATATGAGTGTTATGGTGTGTTTTCGGTTCATTAGGCCTACCGCCTCTTGGTGGAGACCAAAACTAGGCGTCTGGACTAGCTGGAAGGCTGAGCAACTATGTCTGATATGCTGCGAGTAGGAAGCAATGGTCGATGCTCTGGAAGTGTCAGGTCCCTTGTAGCTTAAGCATTTTTCTTGGACATTAACTCGGAATTCCGTTCCCACTGAATCGATAAGGATGCACAAAAATATGTTGGGAGTCCGATGTGGGCTAAATTTGCAATGGTGCAGAAGACACTTGGAGACATGCTTTGGTTGACTGCCTTATGTCAAAGTGTGTGTGGTCTCTTTTCGATGAGGAGTTGGTGGAACATGTAATAGAGAGCAAGACCCGGATGCAAGGCTGTGGCTGATTGACCTCCAGGAGTCTATGGGACAAGCAGATTATGTTAAGACCTAATCACCTTGTGGGTGATATGGTGGGCCGGGAGGAAGGTGATCCATGAACAAGACTACCAATCGCCTCTTTCAATCTTAATTGTTTATCACAATGTATCTTGCTTACTTGGATTTGATCCCGGAGAAAACTCAAAAGATTGCCCCGGCTATATCTCATGTAAGGAGTCAATGGTTAGCGCCAGAGATGGGCCATGTCAAAATTAACGTCAATCCTGCTGTTTCAAGGCACCGAGATAAGGGCTCTTGTGCTGTTGTATGCAGGGATGCAAATGGTTTATATTTGGGGTTTCGTCGGTGGTGTTTCTTGATATGAATGATCCTGAGACTCTTGAGGCAGTATCACTAAGGGAGGGCCTATCTCTTGCGGCTGATCTCAACATTCGTGTGTGTCATCTGGCAACGGACTTTTTGAATACACTGAAGCATCTAAAGTCAATTTATTTGGGACCTAATAGCATGATCATCGGGGAGGTCCAAGCAACGATGGATGAACTAGCTGGTGTTTTGGTGAAGTACGAGAAAAGGCAGTCCAATTTTGAAGCGCATAATTTAGCAAAGGCTGTGGTTTCTATTAATCATGGAAGGTATTTGTGGTTATTGAGTACCCCAGATATTGCATGTATCCCTGTAAACGTTGTTGAAGAATAAAGTACTTTACCCCCTAACAAAAGTGAGCAACATGTGTGGACCATACTGAATGACTGGATGCAAATACGACTGAATATACCAACTTAAATACAAGGCACAGAGCGAATCACAGCGCTAATAAATACCCTAGATAAAGAGCACACCCTTGCTCGTGCTTAGAAAAGCACTTTCGCCAAACTAGACTCTATACCCCCTCTACCTCGTACCATATGACCGATTCTCCCCGGTCCCTCCCACGTAGGAGCTGCGCGCGTAGTGTCTTTTTGCCACATGGCATGTGGACTTGATCAGTCAGATTTGCTATTAGAAGGTTCAAAGACAAGATTTAGGCTTGGTGTTGATAGTTAGGCTAGAATTCGTAATTATGTGAAACCAAACCCAAAGGTTGTGGTTAAATTTTGTAAGTTGAGATGAAGTTGTGGTTTCTTGTAAGTATCTCTTAAAAAAGAAGCTTCCTAATGAACCAGAATTTGGCTCTACGTGTAAGTGCAAACCTCCCGGACAGCCTCGTGTAAGTGCACATATTTGAATTTGCTTGGAGTCAGAAATGAAAGTGCACACCATTTCAGAATTGTTCATGTAATTTCAGGCCACTTTGATAGTGCAAACCATCATTCGCATGCATACACAATTCTTGCGTACAGATGAAGAAACGTTTCCTAACATATACTGGCAGAACTACATAGGGTTGCAGGCGTAGATATATACGATGTGTATATATACTCCGCGAGTTGTGCATTTCTTAGGTAAAAGAAAATTTGGATCTTATACATGTTGGGGCGTGTTGTTGGGTGGCGTAGCAGATGTGGCAAGGATGACGTTGCGCCTGCCGCGTTCCGAGCGGGAGTTCTCAGCGAACTTTTGTCCTGCGATATGGAGACCCTTGCTCTTCTCCTCCTCTGACCACTCGGAGGCGTAGTACTCCTCTTCGGTGGCGTCGGCGCTGGCTGGGAAGAACATAGAGCCCCACTGAGGGAAGTGAACGAGAGCGACGGGCAGAGTGCATGCCATGATCATGATGCCCATGTACTCAAGACCCCTGCCAGTGGAGTATTGCGACGAAGTGAAGAAGAGAAGTTGTGTGAGCCCTGCGCCCACGTTTCCACCAGCTCCGGTCAACCCAGAAATGATGCCAAGGGAACGTCTGGAGACGAAGGGTGCAACGCCAAAGACAGCACCACATGCAGCCTGGGCGCAGATGGAGAAGAGGACCATGGCGGTCACTGAGGCCGGGAGAGCCGACGCACGACCGAGCCAGATGCAGAAAGCGCCACCAGCGGTTTGAAGGATCCAGATGTTCCAAAGGCGAGCACGCATGCCAAAGTAGCGAGCGCCAAGGTCGGAGAGGTAGCCGCCCATAGGACGTGCGACAATGTTGGCCATGCCGAAGCAGGCGGCGATGGTGCCGGCGGCGCGGAGGTCTAGGTGGAAGTGGTCGTAGTAGTACTCGGCGATGACATTGTCGGTGGTGAGCTCAACACCCATGCAGTAGCCATAGAGGAGTACGAAGATCCATGTCCGGTAGTTGGTGACGGCACCCCAAAGGACCTTGGAGAACTTGTCCTTGGCCATGTCTCCCTTCTTCTGGAGGCTCGCAAGGTTGCCGTCTGGAAGGTCTTGCCCCATGGTGAGCACGAGGAGGCCCATCACGATGTGCATCATCCCCGGAACGAAGTAGGCGATACGCCATGCCACGAAAGGTGTGGCACCACACTTTTGGATTGCATGGAAGACGAGGGGCATGATGAGCTGTGTGGCACCGCCACCCATGTTGCCCCAGCCAGCCGCGAGGCCATTCACCGTGCCGATGATCTTACTGTTGAACATGGTGCTCATCCAGTACTGGCACGACACGAAGGTGGCGAGGGAGAAGCCGATGAGGAAGCGGACGGCGATGTACCCTGACGCGTCGTCGATGACGGCCATGCAGAAGACGGTCGGCGCCGAGAGCATGACGAGGAAGGCGCAGCCATACCGCGGGCCAAGCAAGTCACAGACGGCACCCATGGCCAGCCTGGAGAAGATGGACCCGGACACGGACGCCACACCGGCATTGCCGATGTCAGCCTTGGCAAGGTTAAGGTTGTCGCGGATGATGGGGACGAGTGGCGCAGCAGCAAAGGTGGAGACGAAGCAGGTGAAGAAGGAGATCCAGGAGAGGTGGAAGGTGCGCATGTGGGGGTTGGCGAAGGAGAAGAGCCTGAAGGACTTGGCCTTGTGCTCCGAGTCCACCGGCAGCGAGAACTTGCTCGCCGCCGCGTCGCCATGCGAGCTCGCCTCCACCTCCATATCACTGATATAGCTTGATCGAGCTAGACTTCTTCCCCGCTAGCTCCTTGGAGCTAAGCTTAATTACTTGCAGTGGTGACTAGGAGCTGCTAATGGCTGTGGTTTGGTGCTTTGGATCCCGGATCGATGGGGTATTTATAGTAGAAGTGCAGGAGTTGACATTGGGATCAAGTTGCAGATAGCTGAAGGGTAAGACACATAGGCAGAAGAATCATGGCGGCAGCAACTGGGATTAAACAACGGGCGTGCAATGCAGTCGAGAGAGGGATTAATTAGCGCGATTAACCCCGCCGCCGCGCGCATCTCCGTGCCCTCGGCCCCTGGGAGGCACCAAGGATCAGAATATGCACTGTACGTGGGCCCTACAAGATGCGTGTCCAGGATGGATCTGCCTCCCTGCTGGCGATCACCCGACCTGAAGCTGGACAAACTTGCTGCGACTTTGCAAGTTTCAGTTCTCTTGCGGTCTCAGTTCAAAACTTCAGATCTCCTCTCGGGTTACCTGGAACAGCAACTCTGCACGATTCCGTGCATGTGCTCTGTCTGCATCCGGCAATTGCATGTGCTGCTCTGTTGATAGCTTAACTGCGGCTTAAAAAAATTTAATTTTTTTTTTTTTTTGGAGAAAGCTGCAGCTTAATTTGACTGCAGTGAATTGATACTTACCTGCTAATGCAAACAAAGTGATTGTTGTTTCGGGCCACAGGTCGGCCAGCAGAAGCATGCATCGCGTACGTGCACACGGTTTCAGTTTGCTGCGTGCAACTTTTGCCGCGATCCAACGGCCGGGATGGCAGACGTACGCACACACAATGCATTCCGGTCTTCCTCAAAACCAAAGGACGTGTACATTGCACGCAGTCGATGCTCTGACTTTGCGGCACACACAATTGGGCTGCAACCATGTCAACCTTGACACTGACAGCATACATACTTAGACGGGGACAGGTACTGACCTCACGTACATCTTCTAATTTCCGTTGTTGCTTGCCTCTTGGCACAGTAATTAATTCAAATTTACATTTTAAATATTATTGATTGTGTTGGAAATAACCTAGCTGCATCTAGAGAGATGTGGGTGTGCTGCACTTTTTCTTTTCCGATAAACAGCGTTTCCGTTGATTCGTAATGTCACATAAAGGGATACAAAACACGACGAGTACACACCTGGTCTCTTCATGACTAGGAGTCTAGGACACACCCAACCTACACGGAAAAAAGAAAAAATGAGAATGACCCATAGGAGTCGAGGCGAGAGGAATGACACATGCATTGCGGCAAAAACATCAACAACTACAACCGTGGTTGACAACACCCGAACAAGGAGAAGGTTCCCAACGGCGACCCTTCAACAGAAACTGTGCATGAACATCCTCGTCGTGGGATCAAACCACATGACAGAAGATGGTTTTACACCCGGAAGAGAAAATCGGAGCAAACTTCAGACAATGCCTCCAACAACAGAGCATAAACCACCACTATCAGGTACAACGAGTGAAAGCCAGACCTAAAGGTACTTGACAAGCACCATCAGAGACAAAGTCCCGTGTGTTGCCGCTACCAACTTGCCATGCCCCATCGCGGATCATGATGAAATCCATAGATCAGGAATTTGTTGAGATGGCAGGTCTGCCATCTCAGACAAGGGGTGCAGACATCACGAGGTGATAAGGAGCTAGTCATCGTCTGGACTTTCTCGTACGGTGCAACATCTTATCATTTCAGATCACTAGCTAATAGAGCTTCCAAAAGCTATTTTAGACATTGCTTCTTCATTTCAAGTTTTGAACTTCAGTTTTCTTTTTCGATTAGGAACGTTTCCTTTCCACGATGGATCTACTCATCAGGATTAATGTATAGCATTATTTGTTTGACGGTTGATTATGTTTATGCAGTGCTGCTTCTGTTTAATGCTTAGTTAAAAACTATCGGCCTAAGTCTAACTAACATATTTAGAATAATGATATATATATACGGTCCGAATCATGTCTGCCCCTTTGAACTTATCGGGGTTGCCATACCGTTCATTACTCTATATGATAACCTATATGTATGTAATGTATGATTGAGATCGTTCGTTGTTAAGTGTACTGCATGATACATTATACGAAGCAAATTGACTCTCTACACAGCTGGTTGCTACTATATTTGGCCCATCAAAAGGTAGTGGTAGGTGTTGCTAAGTACAACACCGCCCAAACAGTTGACTCTGCAAATGTTGCTGCAAAGAAGGCACAAGTTAGCTAGCCACCTACACATGCATGCAAAGGGTACGGTGGTTGTCCTTGTGCAGGTTGCGTCACCGTGATCCAAGTATGATAAGTATTAATCTCTAATCTACACATAGCTGATAAGTACAAGCCACACACACGAAAAAAGAATCCAACATAAAACAGATTAACTAGTGTAGAGGGCTAAATAGTTGACCGATTTTCATTAAACAAGTTTGTTAACCAGGTTGGTGACACTGGCTTAACGCTGTCTTTGTAAGGTGGGTTTGCATAATTGCATGCAGTGTGACCTTAGATAAGTAGAAGAGTGGACTGGAATTAGGGCTTGTTGAAAGGGTGGTCTGGCTTTACCAGGGAGAGAGGGATGTATTAATTCCCAAACACATTATCGAGTATCTTATATTGCTCCTAGATGTAAAAATATACTCCTTCCTCTGTATTTGTTTACTCTGCATATTACCTTTGACGTAAAAGTTTGATCAAGTTTATAAAAAAACAATATGAATTCTTGCAACTAAAAGTATATATGATGTGAAAATATATCTAATGGTATTTATTTGGCATTGTAGATGTTAATAAATTATTTCTATAAATTTGGTAAAAGTTTACAAAGGTTGACTTAAGGCAAAGTTAATATGCAAAGTAAATAAAACGGAGGGAGTACAAGAAAAATAAGCTGAGCGTTACACGGCAGGAAGCAGGAAAAACTACTCCTAGATGTACAAACATACAACAAAGTTAAGCGAGCGTAGTAAAGATGGTTTTGCCATCAATCACGATCATCTGAGTAATTTATTTTTCTATTCACATGATAAGATTTAAAATGTGCTTGCACGACATGGTTCCATATGTACTGAGATAAAAGCACTCATGTGGCAGCGTCGCATAAATGTATGGTAAATCTTGTGAAGGTTGATAGAGTGAAAAATAAGGTGACAAAAAGGTTGATAGAGTGAAAATAAGGTTAGTCACGCGCTTGCAAACTTTGCAAGGTGTGAGCAGAGAACAGTTGCCTGGCTGCAATTAAGTCCAGATCAATACCCTGTTACCTACGTAATATATTCCTTTAGTCGGAAAAAAATCTCGCAAAAAGAAAACTGATGTATTAAGAAAAGTTGGCGGAACCAACTGAGAGCAAAACGAAGCGTAGCATTTCTCATGGGTGATGGAAGAAATTGCATCGCAAATTGCATTTTTAGCAAGTATTACGATTTTATTGACTAATTAACAAAAGCACATTAGATCAAATAAATTGAAACACTTACACGGAGATAAAATATGCAGCCATGAATCGGCATTTCAAGTTCCATCGACAATGTTCTAAAGAAATATCCATAAAAAATGTACATTCAAATCTAGCGGCTAATAGTACCAAATTCACATCCTCTATTCACGGCTACTATTCATGGTTGGATCTATTATTTCTGTTTCTCGATGTGTAAATCCAATTTAGAATCGAATTGCAGGCCTGGGTGTTGTTTGGTTGATGACCTACAGAAAAAATTACTAGCCAGGCCTAGTGGCCCAGAAACCATAGGTTACATAGAAATAAAATGTAGAAAAATTCAAAATTCAAATTCAAAACACAATTTGCATGACAAAAAAAATGAGAAAATGTCAATAGTGATGATGGGTTGAATTCACAGCCCAATTTAGGCTATACTATCATCAAGAAGTTTGCCTGTTTTTTTGTTGTCGTTCAGGCAATGTTTAAAGTTTTGAACTGAAATTTTACAGCACGACAGATAGATATACATTATGTCCGCGTGCTAATTTTTTTTTTCAGAACTTTTGTCAGTCTCTAAACGAGCACACTGAAACTTCACGCAGGATTATACATTCTCAGTCAGTGGGACGTTGTAGTATGAGGTACCAGTTGCACGCTAGCCGTGATCCAACAACCGACAGTGAATCACACCACTCGCAGTCATGGGCACAGAGCATCTCGTTAACTACACTTGACATACACTCCCATTGTCCCTTAGCTAATCATCGCGCATCTTAACTGGGCTCTTAGCTGGCCTTCTCCACTCCACTGGCTACTGAAGCTCATCAGCCATGGAGCTGCTGTCCAATGCCCCGGCGCACCGCTCAGTGCCGGACAGGTACGTCTTCCCGCCCGACAAGCGGCCCGCCCTGCTCTCCGACGACCGCAGCCCCGACGTCGCCTTCCCCGTCATCGATCTGCATGGCGGCGACCTCCCTGTCTCCGACCATCGCCGCCGCCAGGTGGCCGCCGAGATCGTCAGGGCCGGCAAGGAGTTCGGCTTCTTCCAGGTGGTGAACCACGGCGTGGGGGAGCGCGTGGTGCGGGGGTTCCGGGAGGCGGCGGCGGGGTTCTTCGCGATGCCGGCAGAGGACAAGCTCCCCTACTGCTCCTACGACATGAGCAAGTGCTTCCGGCTCGCCACCAGCACCTCCTACGACCGCGGCGAGACCCGGTACTGGCGTGACTACATCAAGTTCCGCTGCTACCCGGCCTCCGACGAGAACGCGCGCCACTGGCCGTCCAAGCCGGTGAACTTCACGCCAAGCCTTGTTGAGTACTCCACGGCAGTGCACGAGCTGGCACAGACCATCCTCTGTCTGATCGCCGAGGGGCTGGGCCTCGACGGCGGCTTCTTCGCTAGCGACCTCAGTGGCGGCGACACCCACATGAGCGTCAACTACTACCCGCCGTGCCCGGACCCAACCGTCACGATGGGCCTACTCGCGCACTGCGACCCCCACCTCCTCACCGTGCTCTCCCAGGCCGACGTTGCAGGCCTCCAGGCAAGGCACGGCAGGAGGTGGCTCCTCGTCCACCCCATCCCCGGCGCGTTCGTCGTCAACTTCGGCCACCAGATGGAGATTGTCACCAACGGGGTACTGGCCAGCGTGGAGCACCGAGCCGTTACCAACTCTGCCGTGGCGAGGATGTCGGTGGCCACACACGTGCACCCCACCGACGGTTGCCGCATCAGACCGGCGCCAGAAATAGTAGACGAGAAGATGACTCCGGCCAAGTACAGGGAATTTGCTTTCAGCGAATTCATGGAAGCATATGACGCGGCCGACGCCAGCAGGGAGGAAGTGCTTGAGTCCTTTAAGATCAACCATGACTAGCTCGATGATGAGTGACAAACTGCATGATTTCTGCTGCTGCCATGTAGACGGCACGAAATAAACAGAGAAGGGGAATAAAAATTTGTTGGTTGTGTGTGTGGGTTCTGTTTCTTTGTGTTTGGGTCGTCAGTTTATGGATCTTAGAACCTCCTGAGTTTGGAACTTTGTACCCCTAAATGTACTATCTCGTTAATAAATTCAAAAGAGACTACATCCTGTAAAACAATGAATATTAATACTAATTTAAGTTACCATCCCACAGTACCAAGTAATCAACTGATATTATCAGTAATTCCATCCAGGAGCCAAAGTAAACCATATTTTTAGATTTTTATAGTCAACCCAAAATACATCAACTACTGCACTGTCCTGCCTAACAAAACATAAACCATATTTATTTTGTAAGGTTTGGTTGAATGATATAATAAATATGGTTGTGTGCATCGCTCGATGCAGAGGCCGGGGGTTATCCCCCTTTTCAAAACAAAACAAAAAAACATCAACTACTGCACTGTCCTGCCTAACAAAAACAGTTATGCGAGCATACTAGTATATAAATTTGATTTTGTGTTTACAAAGAAGAGTGTCTATTCCAATGTAAACCTGAGAACACAACTCACCTCAAGTGCAGCATATATCGGAACACCTACCTTCTTCAGTCAAGTGCAGTAAAAGACCATTTGTAGAACCTCTTTAGTCAGAGTTGAACAGTAGAAACCATATTATGCTCTACTATGGTTATAAAGGATAACTATGACCTTGCTACCATTTGAGTAAGCTGAAGCTTGGCTTCAAATATTGACATCACCAATTAAAATTCAGATATAATGCAAGGTCATAGAACTCAGCAAATCATGCTTATTAAAGTTGAGGAAACTCTCCAAGTTTGTGTCCAAGGTTATCTATCTCCACGTCTAGATGAGTAAGATCATGCAAATAGCAAAACTCTGCTCTTCAAAAATACTGCCCTCCAACCTTTCAGTAGTTTGGTAAAGCAGTCATCATACATATGCCTTCAACATCTTCCATGCTTCTAAATGACGGTCAAAAAAGAATGATGCACACAGCAACGACATAATAATTATAAAAGGAGAACTTCATGAAGGTTTTCCTGAAATGCATTGATTAGCCAGCTCGGCTGTTAGGATGTTACATGGTTCACAAACCTACCGTCATGTACCCATCTCCATCTTCCATGAATGTCTTTTGTACTGTGACCATCACCTAAGCAGCGACGTTATTGTGGCAGCAACTAAAACGGTACTTTACTTCCGACAGTTATTGTTGGGGAACGTGACAGAAAAAAAAAATTCGGTACAGCGAGCACGCCCAGGATCACTATGGAGACTGCATACAAGGTTTGATCTGATCCGTATCGACTCGAAGCGCAGCGGAAGAAGAGTCGGTGTAGATCGTCGGTGCAGATCCCTGCAGCTAGGATTTACAACCTCCCAACCGCAAGGATGTACTCCCACTCCGGACAGCCCTTCGGGAGGCGGTCGGACAGTCCCCCAGACGATGTCGCGGACAGCCCTTCGGGAGGACCCTCGGAACCCGAACAGTAACCCGGACAGCCCTTCGGGAGGACGCCGGAAACTCGAACGGTAACTCGAACAGCCCTTCGGGCAAAAAGATCGAAACTACAATCTCTCTACGGGGTTGCACACATACGGTGTCAGCTATCCGGTAGGGCTTCGCCGTCCAGAGCTAGTTCCTGCCGGAACCCAGACAGCCTTTCGGCTCTACGAAACTATTTCGTGGGAGGGAGAGAGAAGCCAGAAATCTCTATGGCATGTGTATGAGAGCAAGCATGATCTCATTTTGGAGAGCAATCTCCTCCTCTATTTATAGGAGGAGCAAGGGGTAGAGGAAAGACCAAAAGGACCTTCCTAAGATCTTTCCACCACATGCCACATAAGGGTGTGTAGAAGATATCCACCATGAGGTGGAAGGACACCTCAAGGAGGGCCCCCCCATGCCATGGCCGAAATTTGCAGCCCCCTTGGGGAGCTCCACCTCCCTTTCACACACCAAAAGTGGTTTTCTTCTAGAAGAAAAACCCCATTTGCAAATCAGCCCAAAAAGTGATTTTCACTATTCACGAACACATTTTTCTGCGTCCGTTAAAACCCAAATTATTTCTGTGTGCCTAGAATAAATCTAGCACCCACCAAAACAATTTTGAACGCATTCCGAAACAATTTCGGAACAATGTTTCTTCAGCGAAAAGCAACCAAAGTGGTTCCGGCTGCTCCGGAACATTTCCGGTTTTTGTCCCGGAAAATTCCCAGAAGTTTCCAGAACACTTCTGGCATCCTCCAAGAATTTCCAGGCTTGTGCCAGAACCAATTTGACTTAATGGAATACCCTGAAACAACTTTTCAGTTTCACCGGAACTATTCCGGTGTTCTCTCCGGAACATTTCCGTTTCGTCCGAAACTTTTTCGGTGATTTTCTCTCAGACTCCTCGTCTAGTATTCAGTAGATAGATGACCCTTAAGCGTGTGACCCTATAGGTTCGGTGAAGCATAGACATGACCCGGAACCCCTTCCGATCAATGATCAACATCGGAGCCGTGGACACCCATATTGACCCCTATACCCACACGAATGAATATTCGAGTGAACCTCCAGTTGCCGTGTGCTATTCCTGTTGCTTCGCGATATTTCACAAACACCCGAGGTGAGATTTTCTGCATCCCCGTGGATCAACAACGTGTCCACTATGCAAGTTACCTCGTTACCGGTTTTGTTCTCTTTTCTCGTTTTCGTGTTCCGGCATCCCTGTGATCAAATCACACTGTGTCTGGCCAGACGATGATGGATACCGTAACACCGAGAGGGCCCGAGAATATCTCTCCATCGTCGGAGGAGCAAATCCCAATCTCGAGCTATTAAGTTACTTGCCATACTTTTCCGTGAACCCGTAAGCCGCCGTAATAGCCACCCAGTAACGGATGACGTTTAACAAACCCCAAAGTTCACGAAGCAAGTACGAAGGAACTCGATACTCTCATGGTCTAAGGAATTATGCAAACATTAACTATCTCTGTGTTATATAACCATTAACTTGTGACAAAAGAATCTCATAGCATAACATCAATTTGGGTCGATTCAACACAAGTGTTCTACCAACATCGTGCCCTCAAAATTGCCGGCATAGCCATGCCCATGATCAGGAAAACAGGATCATCATGCAATACTTGAGCCAGTCTTAGAGGCAAGACTAGGAATACAATTTACCGTTTATTATACCACACGTGCACATGAGTTTCCCTCCAAGTCTCGTGGTTATTGTAGACTCGAGAATCATTGCAGTTATAGCATGGATCATAAACATTCATTACAAACTTTGAGATACAAAAGTAACTGATATTACTGCCTCTAGGGCATATCTCCTACAGTCTCCCACTTGCACTAGAGTCATAATCTAGTTACATGGCTTCCCTAACACCAATGGCAATCCGGTGTTGCTCATGTTTTGCTCGTGGTAGAGGCTTCGTCATCGGGTCTGACACATTCAGATCCGTGTGAACTTTGCGTACTTTCACTAAACCTTCTTCGACATGATGTCGAATGAGTTTAAATTTGCGTTGAATATGCATTGTCTTATGGTGCGAACATGGCTCCCTTGCCTGAGCCACGGCGCCACTATTATCACAATAGATCTCCACCGGGTCCAGAGCACTTGGAACCACACCAAGGTCTTCAAGGAATTGCTTGATTCCGACAGCCTGCTTGGAGGCTTCTGAAGCAGCAACATATTCCGCCTCCGTTGTAGAATCCGCTACAGTCTTTTGTTTGGAACTTTTCCAATCAACTGCACCGCCGTTCAATATGAAAACATAGCCAGATTGAGATTTGAAGTCGTCTGGGTCAGTCATGAAGCCTGCATCAGTGTAACAACTTACCATGAGCTCTTCATCACCTCCGTACACAAGGAGTAAATCCTTGGTCCTTCTGAGGTACTTAAGAATACCCTTGACTGCGGCCCAGTGTTCCAATCCTGGATCACCTTGGTACCGGCTGCTAACACTTAGCGCATAGGAAACATCCGGTCTTGTACATAGCATGGCATACATAATAGAACCAACTGCCGAAGCATATGGAATATCATTCATTTGTACTCGCTCATCGAGGGTCCGAGGACACTGATTCTTGCAAAGCACTGTGCCAGGTGACATGGGGAGTAGGCCTTTCTTGGAGTTCTCCATGTTGAACCTTTTCAACACCTTGTCAATGTACGTGCTTTGGCTAAGCGCTATCAGGCGTCTTGATCTATCTCTATAGATCCTGATGCCCAATACATATGCCGCTTCGCCTAAGTCTTTCATTGAAAAACTTTTCTTCAATGAGTCTTTTATTTCGCTAAGAAAATTCACGTCATTTCCAATCAACAATATGTCATCCACATACAAGATTAGAAATGCTTTTGCGCTCCCACTAAACTTCTTGTACACACAAGATTCTTCATCGTTCCTGATGAAGCCAAACTCTTTGACCACTTCATCAAAACGAATGTTCCAGCTCCTTGATGCTTACTTCAGACCATAAATGGCTTTCTGAAGCTTACGTACCTTTCCAGCATTCTTAGGATCGACAAAACCTTCTGGCTGTATCATGTATACATCCCTTTCAAGGTTTCCATTTAGGAAAGCCGTTTTGACATCCATCTGCCATATTTCATAATCGAAATAAGCAGCAATTGCTAGTAATATCCGAACAGACCTAAGCATAGCTACGGGCGAGAAAGTCTCGTCGTAGTCCACTCCTGGAACTTGCGTGAACCCTTTCGCGACAAGTCTAGCTTTGTGGATAGTAATGTTACCATCCGCGTCCGTCTTTATTTTGAAAATCCATTTACAACCAATGGGTTTTACGCCATCTGGAAGTTCTTCCAAGTTCCAAACTTGGTTTTTGTACATGGATTTCATTTCGGATTTCATGGCCTTGTGCCATTCCCTTGAGCTAGGCCCCGCCATCGCTTCCTTGTAGTGCGCAGGTTCATCGTCTTCAAGAATGAAGATTTCGTTATGAAACCACTCAGGTGGCTGGATAGCCCTACCTGATCTGCGCGGTTCAGTTACAACATTGTTTGAAGTTTCCGCATCACATGCGACAACTTCCGGCTCGGTTGTAGGGATAATTTGCGGAATTACTTCCGGTTCCTTAGCCATATCAACAGTTGCCGAAGATTCACTAATCTCATCAAGTTGTACTATCCTCCCACTCAATTCTTTAGCGAGAAACTCTTTCTCGAGAAAATGTCCAAACCTTGCGACAAACACTTTGCCCTCGGACTGGTTGTAGAAGGAATACCCAATGGTGTCTTTTGGATAACCTACAAAGTAACATTTGTCTGATCTGGGATCAAGTTTGCTTGGTTGTAAACGTTTTACATAAGCTTCACAACCCCAAACCCTGAGATGCGACACACTGGGTTTCTTCCCATACCATAATTCAAATGGTGTCGTCTCAACTGACTTAGACGGTGCTCTGTTAAGTGTGTGAGCGGCAGTAAGTAGTGCGTGACCCCAAAAAGACATCGGTAGGTCTGTAAGAGACATCATCGACCTTACCATGTCTAACAGGGTTCGGTTACGTCGTTCCGACACTCCGTTTCGCTGTGGAGTTCCGGGAGGCGTAAGCTGTGAAACGATTCCACGGTCACTCAGATGTTGGCCAAACTCGTGACTAAGATATTCGCCTCCGCGATCAGACCGCAGAAACTTAATCTTTTTGTTACGATGATTTTCCACCTCATTCTGAAATTCTTTGAACTTTTCAAAGGTTTCCGACTTATGCTTCATCAAGTAGATATATCCATACCTACTTAAATCATCAGTAAAAGTTACAAAGTAGAAATACCCACCCCGTGCGATTGTGCTCATTGGACCACATACATCACTATGTATTATTTCCAACAATTCACTCGCCCGTTCAGGATGACCTGTGAACGGTGTCTTGGTCATTTTTCCCATCAAGCAAGCTTCACATGTGTCAAATGATTCAAAATCAAGGGACGGTAAAACTCCATCTTTATGGAGTCTTTGCATGCGTTTCTTTCCGATGTGGCCAAGGCGACAGTGCCACATGAAAGTGGTGGTGGTATCAGCCTTCCTAAGGCGTTTAGCATTCACGTTAAAGACATCATTTTCACATTCAAGATTTAGAATGAAAAACCCCCAACAATGGGTGCAAATCCATAAAACATATCCTTACAATAAAGTGAACAACCATTGTTCTCAGACTTGTAGGAGTATCCATCGTGCACTAAACATGATCCTGAGATAATGTTTCTACACAACAACGAAACAAAATAACAGTTACTTAGTTCCAAAATAAATCCTGAAGGGAGACGTAGAGGCATAATGCCGACGGCTTGAGCGGCGATCCTAGCGCCGTTCCCGACACGCATCACGACTTCATTCTTTGCCAGCTTGCGCACCTTCTGAAGCCCCTGTATCGAGTTGCAAATGTGAGCAACTGATCCGGTATCAAATACCCAAGACTTAGAATTTTCGCTAGCAAGCAAAACGTCAATGACATTAACTTGTATAACAATTATACCTTTTCCGGTTTTCCCGGACTTCTTATCTTCCAGATACTTCTTGCAGTTTCTCTTCCAGTGACCTGTGCCCTTGCAGTAGAAGCACTCAGTTTCATTCTTGGCTCCGCCCTTAGATTTGCGTTGGAAGCCGTTCTTACCGGCGCCCTTGCCCTTCTTTGGCTTGCCTTTCTTTTTGAAACTGGCAGTTTTATTCACAAGCAACACTTGCTTGCGATTTTTCTGCAGTCCTCCTTCAGCAGTTTTCAGCATGGCAAGCACCTCATTTGCTGTTTTGTCCATCCCATTCATGTTGTAGTTCATGATAAAACCGCCATAAGACGGGGGGAGTGAACCTAGCAACAAGTCCATAACATGCTCTGGCGGAAGTGGGAATTCCAGGGTTTTAAGCCTTTCAGCGTAGCCAATCATATTGACTACGTGCTCGCCAACTGAACTGCCCTCAGCCATCTTGGTCTCCGCCATCATTTTCATGATATCAAAACGTTCAGACCGTGCATTAAACTTGTACAGAGCATCCAGATCCTTGATCATATCAAAGGAGTTATGGAATTCAAAACGTTTTTGAAGCTCTGAACTCATGCAAGACAGCATGAGGCACTGCACTAAGTTGAAATCATCATCCTTAGTGGCCCAGACATTTTGTTCGTCTGCCGGGGCGGTTGCCGCCGGCTTAGGTGGAAGAGTTCCGTCAAGCACGTACACTTTCTTAGCACTCCTGAGGACAATCCTCAGGGTACGGACCCAGTCCGCATAGTTGTTTCCATTCGCAGCTAACTTCTCTTTCTCTAACATCGGGCCTAAGTTGAACGCGCTATTGCGAGCCATTTGATCTACAACGGAAAACACAAGTTCACTTAGACTTTGTTCATAATGATATTTGCACTAGTGAATAAACAGATTTTATTCTAAGGTGTGCTCCCACTCAAATCAATATCTCTCAAAATTGATTATGAGTGATTCAAGACCCGCATTTCCATTCATCGTCACGGTTCGAGATGAACTCAAATGGCGTGAATTTCAATTGGTAGGCAAACTTGCCGATCACATCTCCATGCGATTCTTGTTCATCTTTCGATGCGTGTGTTCCGAGCTCAGGACTGTCCTGCCTGAACGTCAAGACAACCAAGTGATCTTGCTGCGAGGTCTCAACTCACCCGCCTCACACTTCTCTAATCGTTCGCACCCATGGAGATCATGTGATGCCCTGAAGAGATAGGTGCCGTGACGGTGCTACACTTGGGAGAACACTAACTACTTGATATTTTGTGAGAGATTACCCTAATAAAAAGCGACTACCGCGCAATCAAAAAGGGTGCAACATAAGGGATAAACATCTCAGGCAATTCATAATAGCATGATATGGTATATCCCCTTCTGACGGAGAAGTCAAGTATTTCTTCGTCTCCGGCATTCGCGTCGGTGTTCACCTTTGCGAAGATTGCCACCACCTTGTTGATGCACCAAATAATATTGCTATCTCTATAGCTAATAAAATAAGTGCATTACATAAGGTTGACACGCAGGTCATTAAAGTGCAATCATATAGCTCCAGTCATCATGCCGAATCATGACACGCAGGTCATGTTAATTACATCATATAGTCATCTCATACATAATCGAATTAATATGAGCTTTGCTATACCACATCACATCTCATGCACATCCTGCAAAACCAAGTTAGACGCCTCTAATCGGTTTATGCAAAATCTTATTTTACGTGGCTTCTAAGGTTTTGACTTAAACCGTAGCTACCAACGTTTCATCATCAAGTATGATAATTCAAAATTGCTAGATTAACATCTCGGGGAGTATGAAACACGAGATAATTAAATCTCGAGCCCCATACTAAACTTCGTCATACGCATGACCCCCGTGCAGATCATATCTGCAATGCCCTTTCATCTGCGAATTTCATCTTTCTTTTGACTATGGCGGAACCCAAAGAACTGATAGCACTTCCTTGATCAATCAGGATCGCGGATTGCCAGAACTTTGTGAAATTCCACCATGCTGTCTCGAGATTGAGCAAACGCAAATTCCAGGGAAGCAACAAGAACATTGGGTAACGGACTTCTTCTGCTACCCGCATAAATAATTTTCAGCAATAGATCTCATCTACTCCAAAATTATATTATGCAATACCCATACATCACCATGTATTCTAGATCGTAACCTGCATCTACGCATAGCCTGGCTCTTGATGCCACTGTTGGGGAACGCGACAGAAAACAAAAAAATTCGGTACAGCGAGCACGCCCAGGATCACTATGGAGACTGCATACAAGGTTTGATCTGATCCGTACCGACTCGAAGCGCAGCGGAAGAAGAGTCGGTGTAGATCGTCGGTGCAGATCCCTGCAGCTAGGATTTACAACCTCCTAACCGCAAGGATGTACTCCCACTCCGGACAGCCCTTCGGGAGGCGGTCGGACAGTCCCCCAGACGATGTCGCGGACAGCCCTTCGGGAGGACCCTCGGAACCCGAACAGTAACCCGGACAGCCGTTCGGGAGGACGCCGGAAACTCGAACGGTAACTCGAACAGCCCTTCGGGCAAAAAGATCGAAACTACAATCTCTCTACGGGGTTGCACACATACGGTGTCAGCTATCCGGCAGGGCTTCGCCGTCCAGAGCTAGTTCCTGCCGGAACCCAGACAGCCTTTCGGCTCTGCGAAACTATTTCGTGGGAGGGAGAGAGAAGCCAGAAATCTCTATGGCATGTGTATGAGAGCAAGCATGATATCATTTTGGAGAGCAATCTCCTCCTCTATTTATAGGAGGAGCAAGGGGTAGAGGAAAGACCAAAAGGACCTTCCTAGGATCTTTCCACCACATGCCACGTAAGGGTGTGTAGAAGATATCCACCATGAGGTGGAAGGACACCTCAAGGAGGGCCCCCCCCATGCCATGGCCGAAATTTGCAGCCCCCTTGGGGAGCTCCACCTCCCTTTCACACACCAAAAGTGGTTTTCTTCTAGAAGAAAAACCCCATTTGCAAATCAGCCCAAAAAGTGATTTTCACTATTCACGAACACATTTTTCTGCGTCCGTTAAAACCCAAATTATTTCTGTGTGCCTAGAATAAATCTAGCACCCACCAAAACAATTTTGAACGCATTCCGAAACAATTTCGGAACAATGTTTCTTCAGCGAAAAGCAACCAAAGTGGTTCCGGCTGCTCCGGAACATTTCCGGTTTTTGTCCCGGAAAATTCCCAGAAGTTTCCAGAACACTTCTGGCATCCTCCAAGAATTTCCAGGCTTGTGCCAGAACCAATTTGACTTAATGGAATACCCTGAAACAACTTTTCAGTTTCACCGGAACTATTCCGGTGTTCTCTCCGGAACTTTTCCGTTTCGTCCGAAACTTTTTCGGTGATTTTCTCTCAGACTCCTCGTCTAGTATTCAGCAGATAGATGACCCTTAAGCGTGTGACCCTATAGGTTCGGTGAAGCATAGACATGACCCGGAACCCCTTCCGATCAATGATCAACATCGGAGCCGTGGACACCCATATTGACCCCTATACCCACACGAATGAATATTCGAGTGAACCTCCAGTTGCCGTGTGCTATTCCTGTTGCTTCGCGATATTTCACAAACACCCGAGGTGAGATTTTCTCCATCCCCGTGGATCAACAACTTGTCCACTATGCAAGTTACCTCGTTACCGGTTTTGTTCTCTTTTCTCGTTTTCGTGTTCCGACATCCCTGTGATCAAATCACACTGTGTCTGGCCAGACGATGATGGATACCGTAACACCGAGAGGGCCCGAAAATATCTCTCCATCGTCGGAGGAGCAAATCCCAATCTCGAGCTATTAAGTTACTTGCCATATTTTTCCGTGAACCCGTAAGCCGCCGTAATAGCCACCCAGTAACGGATGACGTTTAACAAACCCCAAAGTTCACGAAGCAAGTACGAAGGAACTCGATACTCTCATGGTCTAAGGAATTATGCAAACATTAACTATCTTTGTGTTATATAACCATTAACTTGTGACAAAAGAATCTCATATCATAACATCAATTTGGGTCGATTCAACACAAGTGTTCTACCAACATCGTGCCCTCAAAATTGCCGGCATAGCCATGCCCATGATCAGGAAAACAGGATCATCATGCAATACTTGAGCCAGTCTTAGAGGCAAGACTAGGAATACAATTTACCGTTTATTATACCACACGTGCACATGAGTTTTTCTCCAAGTCTCGTGGTTATTGTAGACTCGAGAATCATTGCAGTTATAGCATGGATCATAAACATTCATTACAAACTTTGAGATACAAAAGTAACTGATATTACTGCCTCTAGGGCATATCTCCTACAGTTATGTGCCTAGCTATACCCCAATTAACCTGTATGGAAAACAAAAGAAAAAATGAGGGGCAAATTAAGCAACACCAGAAATTTGTTACCAAATCACAAACAGCGGCAATCTGACAACCAAAGCGCAAGATCGCAGTACAAAGGAGCACTAACAAAGAATCTGTAAACAAGATGGTGAGCAGAAAATAGAACTACCTAAAACAGAGGCACAATATAACCATGACAATATCAATTCTCCACATGACATAGTTTCCACTTTCCAGTAGTATGCAAACTATTAGATGGAAAACTCTGCAATTCTGCAGCTATGAACAGCTAACTACAAGGCGTGAAATTAACTAATAAAACGAAGCAATGAGTGAAATAGAAAGCAAGTGCAGAATTTCACCAAGGAAATCAACTAATGACTGGAAGAAGCATATCTAAGTCACATTAAAATACAGTACATGGATTTCTTACTAACAAAAGAACAAATCAAGCAGATAAAATGAGGGGTAATTCCCAAAAATGAGGAGTAAGCCGAGTTTGAGGCTACATCGGCTTCTTGGTGGAAGGACAGTGTGTGGTATACCTGAGCGCCATCTTGGCAGCGGTTTTGGCCAGTGTCCATGTATCTGAAGATGGAACGAATGCCGGCACATCCCAATTACCTGGCAACACATCATCTGTTAAAATTTGGCATTAACAAAAATAGTACTATAGTTGCACGATATTGGAGGCTAGAACAATTGATCATGCATCATCTGTTAAAATTTGGCATTAACAAAAATGAACAATGGAATGATTAAGGGCTAACCTCATCCAGCGCCTTCACTTAGGCAGAGGAGAGGGTGAGGTGCAGGGACATCAACATCAGACAAAGGAGCAAGATCAAGGATCACCACCTTGTCTTCCCATGGGGACGGCATCTGATTCATCATGTTCCTTGCCAGGGCACCGTCGGCCGTCAGCAAGGCCAGCTTAATCATTTCGCGTTTACTGATTTAATATTGGGAGACATCTTGTCATCATAAATCAAGCTTACCATCTTAGCGTGCCCCAACCTAGCATTGGAAGGGCAAGCAGGCTTGCTGCTTGTATACAAGTGCTGCATCTGGCCTTTATCTGTGTCATGTAGTACTACTACTTAAAAACAAAATTAATTTATCTGCTTTGACCTTGCTTGGAACCAAATCTATCTGCTCCAGTAAATCATTGTTTTCATCGTATCGTATCCTGTGATTAATGTGAAGCAACCTTCAGGAATTATAGCCACTCATGAACAATAGTGTAATTTTCTACTCCCTCTAAAGAAATATAAGAGCGTTTAGTAGATCACTAAAGTAGTGATCTAAACGCTCTTATATTTCTTTACGGAGGGAGTAGTTTTCAATGAACGTATACTATATTGTTCATATTCCCTATCAGGCGCTGCAGTTACCATTTGCAGTTTTTACACAAATGAAGTAAGTGCTGCAGTTTTCTCTTCATTTTTGTATCGAAATGGCAGTGATCTTTCATGCGATTTAACAAGGAAAATATTTGATCCATTGATCTCCAGAAAATGATATATATTGGCATGGAACAATAGAGGGGGTAGTTACCCCTCTTGCATCATTAGACACAATCAAAACACATAATTACATCACTAAACACATCAATTTGCCACTTTTTACGTTATAGTGAACAGCAGGTGTAAGGTGGCAATGCCATGCTATAGCTTATAGGTCAGTTCAAAGCAACAAATTGGGCTGAATTTTGTGGCTTTGCGATTCTTAAATCTACAGTTTCACATTGGCTAGTTTTGCTAGCAAAACATATGTATGTGGTTTTGTGAATGGATATGGTTTCACATATGCAAGCACTGAATAGTAGACAGATAAGAACAAAGAACTTTTTCCTTGGTCCAAGCAGCTTGCAGTGGCCAATTGTCATATTCTTTTCTTCCTCACCTTCCATCAACAAATATAAATCCATCCTTCATTGGATTTGCTTGTTATTTATGGGACCTCCACCAGTTTAGTTCCACTGACTACTGATAGATGTATACGATAAGGCTAATTCATTTGTAGATCATGCTTTAGTCCCAGATAGGTTATCTTTTCTAACTTAAAATTTACAACTAGAGTAAAGTCAACTGTGGTAATTACAAAAGGAGACAATAGATCCTTAGGAAAAATGGTAAAGAAATCAAAAGGCAAACAAAAAACAGATACCCATTATAAATTTACTTCAAATATGATCTAAATATTAAACAAAGTAACAGGAGTATGATGGAACCTAAAAGATAATCAAATGAAAATGGAACATGCATGATAGATAAATTTTGGCATGAAAGCAGATCATACTGATACATTTCGGTGGAAAACGACACAGCATTATTCTTGTTTTTTCTGGTTATCATGATCTTCCACAGAAGTCAGAAACGCAAATATATCCATGGACTTCTCATTTTCAGGGATCTTCTCTAAGGAATGACAACATCAACATATCAGGGTTCAGGAATAAAATTATCAGTTTCATAGGAGTTAACATTTAGCAATGACCAAACCGGCACAGGTATACTACAGATAATAACCAACATCTAGTTTGGCAAAGAACACCAAAACAGGAACTACCAGCTTATAGACAGAGTGAAAACTTTCTTGAGCCATACGCCGTTACCAATTTCCTTAGCCCACTTTTGGTTCAAGTAAATCTGAAATTAGTTGGCACCTCCGCTTTGCAAGCAGTTGCATAGTCTTCAGCGAGGTGTGGTGCAGCTTCCTTGTGAGGGGATATGAGTTTCTCCACAAATACCTTCTCAGTCATCTTGACCACATAATAGAAGCTCAAGTCACGATCAACAAATCCATTTTCCTTGAGGAACTTTAGAACATAGCACCGGGGCTTGATCCGGCCCTCCAGGCTATAATAGAGGATTACCGGCTGATGAGCAATGTACCCCGGTTCCAAGCCTGCCTCAGTGACAAGGAACTTGAACCTGCGCTGCAGGATGTCCTTTGACCTCTTCAGCAGCATTGGAGCTTTAGACAAAGCCATGACAACCTCAGCATCCGACCAGCTGAACGTCCTCTTCAGGTAGTCCACTTTAGCAGTGATCTTCTCCTCGCTGAGGAATGCAACGGCATGTAGCGCAATTCTGAACATCCCAGAACCCCGGGGCACGCCTAATCTTTCAGCATATGCCGCCATCGCCTGGACGCGCTCCGGGTTGGTGGTCAGCATCCTCGGCACACGGAAACACAGTTTGGCAATATCGCAATCACGTAGCCCGCACTCCCGCAGGAACATGACATTGGGATTGACAACCTTGTCCAGGTCCGACGAGAGAAGGTAGGAGAGCGATGGAGCGCGGAGGAAGTTGTCGAAGGAGCCGAAGAGGGGCAGGTAGTACTGCATCTTGGAGACGATGGATCTGCAGCGGAAGTTGTTGTAGGCGAGCGACACGAGGCGGGCGATCCCAGGACGCGACACACCGAGGCCCGTGAGCCCGTCGACGACGGGGACCAGGGTTGTCTCCACTTTGGCGCAGAGGAAAAGCGGGTCTTTGGCGACGACGGCGGCGGCATCGGCGCTGGAGAGGCCGAGGCCGGAGAGGAAGGCGAGGACGGCGTCGGGATTGGCGGGGGACTTGAGGTGGGAGAGCTTCGTGGAGGCCTTGAGGGCTTGAGGTCGGGTGAGGCCGCAGGTGTCGACGAGGTAGTCCTCGACGGCGAACCCTTGCCTCGGGGAAATGGGGCCGGCGGCTGCCGCTGCGGAGAGGAGCCGGTGGAGAGGGGAGATAGCAGAGGCGGAGGAGGAGGGGTTGATATGGGTGGGACACGATGCGCTCAAGGAGACGGAGCATGGCGCAGGTGCCGGCGGCAGCGACAGCGCCGGCGGCGAGGAAGATATTTCCGATGGGATCTGCAAGTTTGCAACTGCAACGGCAAGTGCTGCGGTGTGTGGACTCTATTGGGCTGGTTTCCTACGATGCAAATTTGGTGTTTTATGGGCCTTACAGAACGTGACTTTGTTTGTGTCTCCTCTCTCTTTGTTTTTCCAAAAAAAAATTAAATTTTTTTGAAAGGAACACACGGCATTCCATTAACTTAACATGTTGTGGGCTTGTGTGCGGTGAAACTGGATATGCATAAAGCTTATGATCGAGTAGAATGGAGTTTCTTGGAGAAAATGATGCTCAAGTTGGGCTTCCACCAGAATTGGGTTAAATTAATTATAGCTTGTGTTAAGTCAGTCAGATATCAAGTTAGAATTAACTCTGATGAAAGTGACCAATTTCAACCATCTAGGGGGCTCCGACAGGGGGGGGGGGGGGGGGGGGGGGGGGGGGGGGGCTATCGCCTTATTTGTTCCTTTTATGCACATAAGGGTTGACTAGTCTTCTTATACATGCAGAATGGAGTGGTCAGTTGAATGGGGTTCAGGTATGCCGAGATGCTCCCACAATTTCGAATCTCCTATTTGCTGATGACTCGTCGATCTTGATGCAAGCAGATAAAGATAATGCTGAATGTTTGCGGAGAATTTTGATGAAGTATAGTGGCGTGTCAGGCCAGTTAATTAGTGAAGAGAAATCAAGCATTTTTTCAATCCTAACACAAGCGTTGAGGACAGAGAGGTAATATGCACTACCCTAAATATATTGACGGAGGAACTGATAGACAAGTATCTTGGGTTGCCGGCAATCGTCGGAGCTGACATAAGTGACTCTTTCCAATTCTTAATTGATCTTGTACTGAAGAGGATTAGTGGATGGAAGGAAAAATTGTTATCCACAGGTGGCAAAGGGACGAAGTACTTTTAAAGGCAATTGTGCAAGCCATACCAACATATGCAATGTCCGTTTTTAAAATCCCAAAGCAAGTCTAAAGGGATCACTGACGGGATTTCTCATTTTTGGTGGGGCGATGACACAGAAAACAAAAAAAATGCATTGGCTAGCCTGGCGGAAAATGTGTGTACCGAAGAAAAGAGGAGGGATGGGGTTCAGAGACATCCATTGTTTCAACCTAGCTCTCCTTGCTAAGCAGGCATGACGATTGATTGAGAATCCAGAAACATTATGTGCTACTGTCCTACAAGCTAGATATTACCCATTAGGGGATTTATTGAATGTTGAGATTAAGAAAGGGAGTTCTTTCACTTGGCAGAGTATTTTTGAAGGCATCAAGACTCTTCAAAAGGGTCACATCTGGAGGGTAGGAGATGGCAGGAACATTAACATCTGGGAAGATGAGTGGATTCCTAATTGTTCATCCAGGAAAGTTATAACTAGAAGAGGTCAGAATATTTTGTCTAAGGTAAATGAGCTTATTAACCCAAATACAAATCAAAGGGATGAGGACCTGATTCATCAGATGTTTTGGCCTGTTGGTGTTCAAAGGATTTTATCAAGTCCCTTGCCATCTTATCAGATGGATGATTTTGTGGCATGGTCTCTAACCCGATATGGGACTTTCTCGGTGAAAACGACATACCATGCAGAGTGGGAGGCACAATATGGACATCGTATAAACCATGGTTCGGTTGAGGAAGGTACTGTTCCTCATCCTATATGGGACACAATCTGGAAGCTAAAAGTGCCAGCAAAGGTAAAAATCTTTACTTGGAGAATCATGAGAGGTATTATTCCATGTCGAGTGATACTGGCAAATCGACACATAAATGTGTCTGGACAATGCCCAGTTTGTGCTAGGGGTGCCGAGGACATTAAACACCTGCTATTTGGCTGCCAAAGGGCTAAGAAAATTTGGCAACAATTGGGACTTGAGGCTTCTGTTGACAAGGCTTGTCTGTTGTATGTTGTATGATGAAGGTCAGGCCATTCTGGAATTTCTACTATCTTCAAAGTCACTACAGGAACCAGTGTTGGGTCTTCGAGCAACGTCAGATATATTTGCAGTTGCTAGCTGGTATTTGTGGTGGGAAGGTAGACAACAATGTAACGATGAGCAGGTTCAGTCACCAGAAAGATCAGCGATGTCAATCAAGATCCTTGCGAAAAAATACATGCTGGCTTCAGGTAACCGTCCAAAGACAAGGAAGATTATATGGGCGCCGCCGAAGCAAAACTTTGTCAAAATCAATGTGGACGCCTCCTTCGATGAGGATAGTTTTACGGGCACTACTGGGGTAGTTATCTGAGATAACAAAGGAAGGTTCATGGCTGCAAAAAATATCAAAATAGACTCGGTACTTGATGTTTTGTTGGCGGAAGCACTAGCACTTAAAGAAGGATTGTTGTTTGCTGAATCCCTGGGCTGCACTAGGATCACTGCTTGTTCAGATAGCCTGAATGTCATTACAGCAATGCAAGATGAGGTCCATTCAGCAGGGACTGCAGCGGCAATCTTCAGTGATTGTTACTTCCTATCTAGAGAGTTTGCCAAGGTGGAATTTGTCCATGAATACAGAGAAGCTAATATTGTAGTTCACGAATTGGCGTTCTTGGCAAAAATTCATGATCCTCGTACAAGGTTAGATGACCCACCCCCCTCTATTGTACCTCTTCTTATTAATGATGTATCCCTAATTACGAATGAATAAAGAGGTATGTCGCCAGCAGCAACTTCTGATACAAACTCCGGGAATTGGCCGAGCCAGGTTTCTAGGCATCCATTCCCCATACACACGCGCAGCTAAGTGTGCGCCACTTTGTTACAGACTCTACTACAATGTTCAACACCTACAACATTTAAGCCCACACGCATTTGGAATTTAACATCCTTGAACAAAGGCCCTAGCTCTGAAAGATCATAACATGTACTCCCTCCGTCCGAAAAAGCTTGTCCCTCAAATGGATGTATCTAGCACTAACTCACTAAGTTAGTGCTAGATACATCCATTTGAGGGACAAGCTTGGGACAAGCTTTTTCGAACGGAGGGAGTAGTAGTGATAGCCCGTTTCAGTACCATATGAGTCTGTCTCAAACATCACCTGATAAAACGGACGTCCGTTTGGGGTCGTGCGTTGGAGTTGGCCTTACAGCTGTACTAGAATATGAAGGCACTATTGGTGTTCTGCGGACCGCGAGGAATTCTGGTATGTCCATTATAGTTTTAGTTTTTTATTAGGGATCTGTCAATTTGGGGAATCTACGGCCTCAAATCCTCAAACTCTTTGGATTGTTTTTCCTCATGCTCAGAGAGCATGTATTCAGGTAGTGGCTGCTCAGTTTGGAGGTGGCATGATGCAGGATCATTTCCCGTTTAAGTAATTATATACTACTCCCTCCGTCCGAAAAAGCTTGTCCCTCAAATGGATGTATCTAGCACTAACTTTTTCGGACGGAGGGAGTACTTGTTTTTTCTATAAAAAAATATTCTTCTGCTGGGATCCAGACAGCTCGCTGGCCGGTTAATTTATTTGCCATCACGTGTAGAGTTTGGAAATGTTTTGTCTTAATAAAACTTGCCTGTATCTCGATCAGTATATATGTATGTATAGTTGTATATTTCTCAACGTGTTTAATTACAATGGCAACAGAATATGTACATGCTGCGACTCGGAAGCAACAGAATATGTATGTAAATGGCAACAGTTTCAATCACTTAGAGCACAATTACCCACTTGTAGATTGTATTGCCTTCCAAGATGACCATTGATCGGCACGGTTCCAATTACTCGTCGTCTGTCAGAACCGAATCATCACCAGCGATAACGTGCGAAACTTAATTTGCCGGCGAGGTCTGATGGTCGCCGCAGCGGATCAAAACTTCAAAGTAGGGACCAGAGATGATCACCTCAGACATAACTGGTACATAGAGCTCCCAACTCAACTGATCCAAAGCTCGAAGGAGTTCATTTCTGCTTCTCAAACAAACAGAGACAGATGGGAAATGGTACCTGCAGCTTAAGAGATAGTAACAATCTCGATTTCACCTTGAAATTAGCAAAAGCTTCTCAGGGATATCAACAACAACAGCTCATATATCCTAGTAAAAGCTTGGAACAGTGTATGTATCTATCATTTTGGGGTTAAGAACCAAATATCAACAACAGCCATTGTCCAAAAATAGTTCAGGAAAGTGCATCTTAGGCATTATACATTAGAAAAACATCAACAGCAGTGTCCTAAAAATTATCGCCATTAATAACTCATAGAGAATGTGTCGTATTTTACAAGTTACACCAAATTAAGAAATATGGATAGTATGTAAAGGATCACCGAACCTCACTACCATTTGAGTAAGCCGGAGCCTAGCTTCAAATATTGACACCACCGATTAAAATTCAGATGAAAGTAAGATCGTCGAACTCACTAAATCACGCGTATTTAAGTTAAGGCACTCTCCAAGTTCGTGCCCAAGGCTATCAATCTCCAGGTCCACATCTAAGTAAGATCTTGCAAGTTGAAAAACTATGCTCTTCAAATCTCTTGTGACGATTACTTACGCCACAACTTTCCTGTGGCAGCAATTAAAACAGTATTTTTACTTGTATAAGTATGTACTCCCGACTAACCTGTCTGGAAACAACTGAAAATACAAGGGGCAAATTAATCAACACCATGGAAATGAGTTACCAAATAGCGGCAATCTGACAACCAAAACACAAGATTGCCAATATAATGGAGCAGTGACAAAGAATCCGTAAACATGATGGCAAGCAGAAAACAGGCCCGCATAAAGAGAGGCAAAATATAACCAGGGCATAAATTTTGTTCACATGATATTGCTCCAGTAGTTTACAAACTATTGGATGGAAACCCCTACAATTCTGCAGCTATGAACAGCTAACTGTAAGGAGTGAATTTAACTAATGACATGAAGCAATGATACAAACAGAAGCAAGTGCAGATTTCAGTAACGAAAACAACCAATGACCGGAAGAAACGTATCTTAATCACATTAGAATAGATGGATTTCTTACTAACAAAAGAATATCTATACCAGATACATTGAGGAGTAATTCTCAAAGTGCAGGCAAATCCCACTTCCCAGATCACTCCTAAAATCTGAACACATGAGAGAATGGAACTGGCAACACATATTTTGCTCAACCATGATTCAGGTAAATATAATTAGACTTTAGGGAAGGAATAAAATTACCCGGAAAACACAAAGATCTTCTCTAAGGAATGACAATATCAGCATATCAGGGTTCAGAAATAAAATTGACAGTTTCATATATCACTTAGAAATGACCAAACTGGCATTTAGCATGCATACTACAAAAAACAGCCAACATGTAGTCTGGCAAACAACACCAAAACAGGAAGTACCCAGCTTATCAGGCAGAGTGAAAACTTTGTTGCGCCATACACAGTAACCAATTTCCTTGGCCCGTTTTTGGTTCAAGTAAATCTGAAATTAGTTGGCACTTCCCCTTTGCAAGCAGCTGCATAGTCTTCAGCGAGGTGTGGCGCAGCTTCCTTGTGAGGGCATATATACTTCTCCACGAAATCCTTCTCGGTCCTCTTAACCACAGTATGGAAGCCCAGGTTGCGATCTACCAATCCATTTTCCTGGAGAAACTTTACAACGTAATACCGAGGCATGAGCCGGCCCTCCAGGCTATAATAGATCATGACCGGCCGATGAGCAATATACACCGGTTCCAACCCCACTTCAGATATCAGGAACTCAGACCTGTGCCTAAGCATCTCTCTAGACTTCTTCAGCAACATTGGAGCCTTAGACACAGCAATGGCCACCTCAGTATCAGACCACTTGAACATATTCTTCAGATAATCCACTTTGTCGGCGATCTTTTCCTCACTGAGGAATGCGACAGCCCACAGCGGTTCCCTGAACATACCAGAGCCACGGCGCACACCTAATCTTTCAGCACATGCCACCATCGCCCGGATGCGCTCCGGGTTGGTCACCAGGATCCTCGGCGCACGGATACACAGCTTGGCAATATCACAACCACCTAGTCCGCACTCCTGTAGGAACACAACATTGGGCTTCAACACCTTGTCAAGGTCGCTCGAGAGAAGGTGGGATTCATGCTTGAGCACCCGGAGTAAGTTGTCGAATGAGCCGAAGAGGGGCAGGTAGTAGCGCAGCTTGGAGACGATGGTTCTGCAGCGGAAGCGGCGGTGAACAAGCGGGACGAGGCCGCCAATCTCGGAGCGCGACAGGCCGAGGCCGGTGAGGCCGTCGACGACGGGGACCAAGGTTCTCTCCACGCCAGCGCACAGGAACCGCGGGTCTTTGGCCACGACGGCGGCGGCATCGGCGCTGGAGAGGCCGAGGCCGGAGAGGAAGGCGAGGACGGTGTTGGGCTTCGCGGGGGACGTGAGGTGGGAGAGCTTCGTGGAGGCTTTTGATGGCTTGGGATCGGGTGAGGCCGCAGGTGTCGACGAGGTAGTCCTCGATGGCGAACCCTTGGTTCGGGGAAACGGGGGCGGCGGCTGCGGAGAGGAGGCGGCGGAGTGAGGAGATGGCAGCTGTGGCGGAGGAGGAGATGGAAGAGGTGGCGGAGGAGGAGATGATATGGGAAACGATGCGCTGCCGGAGATGGAGCATGGCGGCGGCGGCGACTGCGCCGGCGGCGAGGAAGATATTTCCGATGGGATTTGCAAGTTTGCAACGGCAAGTGCGTATCTGTGGTCAAGGTGGGCGAGGAATGGGCCGGCCCAGTTGCACTTTTCTTTCGTTTTGGATTTCGTTCCTTTGTTTCCTTATTAGACCGTTCATCGATTTCGTTTTTTCTTTTTCTTTTTTCTTTCTGTTATATTTTCAAAAAAATATAATATATATATATATTTAAAAACTACTGATAAAAAATTGAAGAAATGTTTGTGCAATGTTAAAAAATGTTGGTGCAAATTTTAAAAAATGTTGATAGCATTTGGAAAAAAATGAAAAATAATTAAGACATATTCGAACAACAAATTTTTAAAAACTCATGATAGAAAAATGCTAATCATGCATTTAAAAAATGTTAAATATGTATAATTTTTTAATCTAATGTGTATGAAAAATGCACAATGTGTATGATAAAAAGTAGACATCACAACATATATATAAAAAAATATTAATCATGTATTAAAAAAATGTTAAATGTGTATAGAAAATGTTCAGATGTATACAAAAAATGTAGATAATCTATTAAAAAATTAAAAATACAAATATAAATTTTATAAAATGTTGATTATGCAAAGAAAATGTTAAACATGTATTTACAAAATGTTAAATGTGTATAAAAACTGTTTCAGATGTATACGAAAGATGTAGAATGTGAATTAAAAAACTGAAATAAAAACATAAATTTAGTAAAATGTTGATCATGTACAAAAATGTTAATCATGTACTCCCTCTGTTTCTTTTTAGTCTGCATATAACTTTTGTCTGAAATCAAAGTATCTCTGTTTTGACCAAACTTATAGAAAAAAGTATCAACATTTACAAGGCCAAAGGAATATCTTTAGATTCATTATGAAATGTAGTTTCATATTATGTATATTTGGTATTGTAGATGTTGATATTTTTTACACAAATTTGGTCAAGTTTGACTTGACACAAATCTTATATGCGGAGTAAAAAGGAACGGAGGGAGTATTTAAAAATGTTAAATGTGTATAGATCTGAAGCAACTGGCATCAAATATCGTCATCGCGCATGCACGATGAAAATTCCTATTCTCGCCTCCCCAAGAAGAAGACATGAATCTACATCGATGCTCTATCTACTACGTACAAAAGAAGGAACCCGAGGAGGATCAGAATCTGGAAGACAAACTTAAACAAGAAGTGTCATGATCCGTCCGAGCGCCTCACCTGCAAGGACTAACAAAGCCTAACCTAAACTACTAGCTGGAACAAAAGTGTTGGAATTCCCTTCCCCGTCACCGGCCGCCGGAGCGGCAGACAGAGGGGAGGCGAATCCATAGGCTCGCTGGGGAAGCAAGTAGAGGGGAAGGGAAGAAAATGCTTTGATTGTTGACATAAATTCTTAACGGGATTGCTATTTCACATCTAGGTGTAAAATACTTATCTCACATCTAATTCCTAAGCCGCTTGATCAAAAACTTTAAGATTCGTGTTATTTTAAAACGTGCGCTCGTGCAGCGGTTTGTTTCTTTCCGTGCGTCTGGTTGTTCCGTTTCGTACGCTATGTTAGGTTTTTTTTCTTCAGAAACTTACGCTACGTTACGTAGCTGCCCTCGTATAGGTCCTTCTTATATGAGCTGCTGCGTATTTTTTGTTGTTTCTTCTTTTCCTTTTTCTTTTTTCTGTTTTATTATTTGTTTTACATTATGAACTATTTTAGTTTCATGTTTTTTCTTTTATTTATATTTTTTATTTTCTTCTTTTCCATTTCTTTTTCTTTTTTATTTTCTGTTTTTTATTCTTTTGTTTATTTTTTAAAAATTCATGAAAAAAAATCACATTGACATTTGTTTGGTTTAAATTTCGCAGATTATTTTGTTGCTGTGTCCCGTGCCGCGTCGTGCGTCTGGTGTTTACTTGTTGACCTACTTGTGCGTGCGTCTTTTGGTGGGCCATTTTTACGTCGCGATTTAGGGGTCCCGTTTTGTATTGGTTTTGCTAATTCTCATCTAGATGAGAGTTAACGATGTCTCATCTGACTCATATGTCGTTAGATATATGTGCTTATGATTCCCACGTATTGTCGATGTGTCGTGTTTTCCGTTCGTCCCTCGTGAAGTAGCGAGGCCCGATATGACTTTTTAGTGGGCCATTTTATGTTCCGCGTATTGGCTTTTTGTGGGTTGTAGGTTTATTTTGGTTCGACTGTGTAGTAGAGGAGAGCATAACTAGATTTTTTTTCGGATTTGTTAAATCTCGTCTAGATGAGATTTAGTGATGTCTCATCTAAGTCTATAATCATCCTATTTGTTTAATGTTCGCACAAAGTCGATCATGTGCGCCCGTGTCAGCTCGTTCTTTTTTTGTCGCGCATCCTCTTGTTCCATTTTGTTTTGTGCCGGCCTGTTCTCGTGTTTCTTTTCATCGTCGTTTGGGAGGCGCGGCCCATTTATTTTTTGTTCATTTTCGATGTGCGTTTTTTGTGGCCTGATGGAGAATTTGTAGAGTCCACCCTCGACTCGCAAATGGATTCGTAGTTGTCCCAGTTGCAAGTTCACCCTCCACTCATAACTGGGCATGTGTTTTGTTTTTCATCCTAGTTGCAAGTTTACACTCGACTCGTAACTGGGCTCGTAGTTTATTATTGTCCCAATTGCAAGTCCATCCTTGACTCGTAAATAGTACCGCAGTTTTGTGTAGTTGTCCCAGTTGCAAGTCCGCCCTTGGCTCGCAACTAGGCCTATAGTTTGTTTCATCCCGGTTGTAAGTTCACCCTTGACTCACAACTGGGCTCATAGTTTCGTAGTTGTCCCAGTTGCAAATTCGCCCTTGACTCGCAACTGAGCCCATAATTTTGTTGTTGTCCCAGCTGCAAGTCCACCCTGGACTCGCAACTCGTATTGTAGTTTTGTTTAGTTGTCCGAGTTGCAAGTCCACCCTTGACTCGCAACTTGTATCGTAGTTTTGTGTAGTTGTTCCAGTTGTAAGTCCACCATTGACTCGCAACTAGGTTTTTTTTATAGTTGCCCCAGTTGCAAGTCAACATCAACTCGCAACCGTGTCCCAGTTGCAAGTCAACCATCGACTCGCAACCGTGCCCCAGTTGCAAGTCAACCATCGACTCGCAACCGTGCCCCCAGTTGCCAGTCAACCTTCGACTCGCAGCTTGCAAGTCAACCTTCGACTCGCAGCTGGGGCATTTATCGCAAGTACTCCAGTTGCATGCCCACCGTCGTGTCGCAACTAGGGTCTTGTCGTAGTTTGTAGTTGGCCAGTTGCAAGTCAACCATCGACTTGCAACTATGGCGTGTTTTCATAGTTCCGTAGGTGTCCCAGTTGGAAGTCAACCATTAACTCGCAACTAGATATTTTTTGGTACTTGTAGTTACCTCAATTGCAAGTCAACCATCGACTCGCAACCGTTCCCCAGTTGCAAGTCAACCATCGACTCGCAACCGTTCCCTAGTTGCAAGTCAACCCTCGACTCGCAACTGGGGCATTTTTCACAAGTACTCCAGTTGCAAGTCCACCATCGACTCGCAACTAGGAGCTGACTTTTTTTGACCTAGTTTCAAGTCAACCATTGACTCTCAAGTATGTCCGCCCCTTTTTTAATCCCAGTTGCAGGAGAAACATCGACTCACAACTGGGCTCCACCATTGACATGCAAATGGGCCGTTGAACTCTTTTGCCCCCAGTTGCATGTCCACCCTTCACTCGCAACTGGGCACGATGTTTTTTTGTCTCCAATTGCAAGTTCACCCCTCAACTCGTAACTGGGCTCGATGTTTTTTTGTTTTGCAACTGAGCCCTAGTCATTTTGTGCATTAGTTGCAAGTTGAGAGTGGACTTGCAACTGGGCCTGGATATTTATTTCCACCTTAGTTGCAAGTCCACCATGGACTCGCAACTAGGGGCTGACTTTTTTGTCCTAGTTTCAAGTCAACCGTCGACTCACAACTATGCTCGCCCCTTTTTTTATCCGAGTTGCAAGAAAACTATCGACTCATAACTGGGCTCTTGATCTTTTTTCCCGCAGTTGCTAGTCAACCAACGACTCGAAAGTAGGCCCGACCCATTTTTTCCCCAGTTGCAAGTCCACCATTGACATGCAATTGAGCCCTTGATCTTTTTTTGTCCCCACTTGCATGTCCACCCTTGACTCGCAACCGGGCCTAACTTTTTTTTGTCTCCAGTTGCAAGTCCACCCCTCGACTCCCAACTGGGCTCGGTGTTTCTTTTGTTTTGCAACTGGGCCTGAGTCATTTTTGGCATTAGTTGCAAGTCCACCCTTAACTTGCAACTGAGTCTGAAATTTTTCCGCCTCAGTTGCAAGTCCACCATGGACTCGCAACTAGGTGTTGACTTTTTTTGTCCCAGTTGCAAGTTAATCATCGACTCGCAACTGGGTCCGCCCTTTTTTTTTATCCAAGTTGCAAGATAACCATCGACTCAAAACTGGGCTCTTGATCCTTTTCTTTGCCGCAGTTGCAGCTCAACCAACGACTTGCAACTGGGCCTGAATTTTTCCTAATTACAAGTCCTCCATTGACAAGAAACTGGGCCTTTGATCCTTATAGTTTCCCTAGCTACAAGTCCACACTCGACTTGTAATTGTAATCAACGTTAATTTTACCCAATTGCAAGTCCAACATCGAATCACAACTAGTGTCGACCCCTTTTCTAACTCAGTTGCAGGTCCATCATCGACCCGAACTGAGCCGACCATTTAGATTTGTCTGAGATGCAAGTCCACCAACCCCTAAAAAAAATGCAAGTCTACCATTGACATACAACTGGGCTCTTTGGTCGTTTTTCCCAATTTGCAAGTCCATCCTTTGACTCACAACTAGGCCTGGATTTTTTTGCCTCGGTTGCAAGTCCACCATCGACTCGTAAATAGGGCTGATTTCTTTTTTGCCTCTTACGTGACTAAGCTGTGCACTTCATTTTTTTTAATGTGGAAGTTCTTTGTTATGCGTAGGATACACAGGAAAGGAAGCATGTCATCACACCAGTACGTGCATTGGTTGACCCTTCGATGAACTTTGCATGTGCATGCATGTCGAGGTACGTATTAGTACATGCATATATCCAAGGTCAAGATGTAAAACACATGCATGATGATCAGCGCATACAAATACGCAGTAAAAATTAGAATGGTTCACCGTACACTAAAAAAGTTCAGTTTGTTAAAGGAAATGTTCATCGTATATTTAAAATAGTTCATCCTGCACTAAAAAATTTCAGTTTGTATATAAGAAATGTTTCGAATGTTCAAAACATGTTTCGATTTTTCAAAAATTGTTCACAAACTCAAAAAAAATGTTCATCTTTTGATTAAAAAATCATGTTCTCAAAATATGTGCAGGAGTTTAAAAAATTGTATGTGTTTTTAGAAAATGTTCAGAATTTTCAAAAATTATTCCTATTTTAAAAACCTTTCAGGATTTCAGAAATTGTTAACGTCTTCAAAAAATATTTGTGTCTTCAAAAATTGTTTGGAATTAAAAATATTTGTTCACACTTTCCAAAAAATGTTTGGAGTTCCGAAAATTCTCTGCGTTTTCAGAAAAAGATTCGGCATTTGAAAAAAATTCACAATTTTTCAATACATATTCAAAAAAATTTCTGATTTGACGCTTCATTGAGTTATTAAATATTTGCATTGATTATTTGTCACCAACAGCCATTTGTTTTAGTGGCTATAAATACAAGTTCAGTAGTCAGAGGTTGGAAGTTCGATTCTTGATAAGAGCACCTTTTTTTATGTCTTGTTCCCAGGAACTGGGTTGGACAATACAAAAAAGAGCAAACAAACAATAAAACAGCGGCTGGGCTTTTTTTTCGAGACAATCTCGCGAAGCTTTATTAATTCTGACCAATGTTCATCGGTACAAAAAAGAGATCACCAGGGATGCCTAACCAAACATGGCGGCCCACCCCTAACCTTAAAACATGCCTCGCAAGATTGTGAGCCTCAAAATTCGAGCTCCTAAACTCATGACCGAAACTACAAAAACCAAAAAAATCACTGTGGTCTATGATTTCATGCAATATAGCACCATAGCTAGCCGGCGCCCTCTGTTTGATGTCCTCCACAACAACCTTACAATCTGATGCAACATGGATCCTTTGTAGGTTGAGATCGTCGGCGAGAGCTAGAGCCTCCCGAACCGCTAAAGCTTCAAGGGTTGAAGGGTCATTGATGCCCTTGAAAACTATAGCCGAAGCACCTTGGAAAGTGCCACTGTGATCACGGCAAATTGCAGCAGCAACTCCCCGTCCCCGGTTTTGTGCTACCGCTGCGTCAACGTTGATCTTGAATCACCTTTCGGGTGGCGGGATCCACTGGGCTGGCCGAGACACTGGTTGCCTTGGTTTGCTTCTCGGGCCCTCAATGGTGTGTAAATCTGAAATATAAGATTGGATGAACTGATTTGTGGATTGAGGGCTCTAAAACACATCCTCATAAATCGCTTTTCTTCTAGCTCTCCACACAGCCCAAAGGGTAACCGCCATTAGAACAAAGTCCTTCTGAGATAATACATCATGCATCGCAAAGAGCCAATTCTTTGCATTAGGATCATTGTTAAGGCTCATATGCTCCACTATGACATCTTCTGAAAGAGCCCATATGCACCTCGACATGGTGCACTCTAGAAGAGCATGCCTCCATGAATCTTCACATCCACACAAAGCGCATAGATGAGTATTGGACATATGGCGGTGGTGTAGCAGATCCGCCGTCGGCATCGAGTGCCTTGCTAGGCGCCACAGGAATACCTTGATTTTGGAAGGAACCTTGGTGTGCCATAGTGCTTTCCATTCGTTGCTGCTCGATCCCATGACTGAGCCCCCCGCATTTTCTTCAAGCCAGTTCACCCGATGCTCCCTCGTATTCATCACCATACGGTATGCTGATCAGACAGTGAACTTGCCGTTCCTCTCGGCGGACCACGCCCAAAAATCGTCAACAGCCCTAGTGCATATTGGGATTGTCATGATAGTGTCCGCATCGAATGGTAGGAAAGTAGTCCGGATCAGATCCTCCCTCCAGGTCGCTGTGCTGCTGTCAATAAGCTCCGCCACCAGCCTTGGTGGGTTGGTTGTGAGTGCTGTGATTGGACGCATAGGACCCATTCTAGGCATCCAATTAGTATCCCAAATACTTGTTGTTTGCCCGTTTCCAATTCTTCTGATCAACCCCTGTTTCATAACCTCTCTGCCATCAAGGACCGCTCTCCAGATTTGTGATGGATGGTTGCCCAATTCCGCTTCCAAGAAGCAAGCATTAGGGAAATAAGCTGCTTTCAATATCCTTGCACTGAGAGAATTTAATTCAACCAATAACCTCCATGCCTGACGAGCGAACAAGGCAAGATTAAAAATCTCCATGTCCCCAAACCCCATGCCGCCTAGGAATTTCGGCTTTGTCATGACGTCCCACGAGACCCAAGCTGGCTTTCTTCTCCCTTGTTTGCTCCCCCACCAGAACTGCCTGATTATGGATGTAATATTTTCACACAGACCTCGGGGTAATCTAAAACATGCCATGGAATAAACAGGTATAGCCTGGGTAACTGATTTAATGAGGATCTCCTTCCCCGCTGCTGAGAGGAGTTTTTCCATCCATCCTCGAACTTTCTCCCAGACTCTATCTCTCAGGTATTTGAAAGTACCCATCTTTGATTGGCCCACATCAGTGGGCATACCCAAGTACATGTCGCTCAAAGTCTCGTTGGACACATTCAGAGTGTTTTTTATATTATCTCTCATACTTTGAGGGCATCCCTTGCTGAAATATATCGAAGATTTATCATGATTAATCCTCTGGCCCGAAGCATTACAATATGTCTCCAATAGGTTTGAAACCATCGTAGCCCCCTCAACACTTGACTTGAAAAGCAACAGGCTAACATCAGCAAAAAGGAGATGGTTAACAGCCGGAGCTGTTGGCACCACCTTGATCCCTTCGAGAGCGGACGACTGAGAACTGGATTTCAAAAGGCATGAAAGGCCCTCTGCTGCAATCAAAAAAAGGTAAGGAGAGATAGGATCTCCCTGTCGGATACCTCTAGTAGGCGTGAATTGCTCTAGCTTCTCACCATTAAACAGAACTGAAAAAGAAACTGACTGAACCATGCCCATTACTATGTTGATCCAGGAGTGTGCAAATCCCAATTTCTCCATCATGGCCCGCAAGTATGGCCACTCCAATCTATCATAGGCTTTCATCATGTCCAATTTCAGAGCATAGAAACTGTTTGACTTAGCCTTACTCCTCTTCATAAAGTGCAAGCATTCATAGGCGCATATGATATTGTCTGTGATTAGTCTGCCTGGGACAAACGCCGACTGTTCCTCAGATATTATGTCAGGAAGAATAACTTTGAGCCTGTTTGCAACAACCTTGGAAGCAATTTTATAAATTACATTGCATAAACTAATAGGACGGAACTAAGAAAGTAGAGTTGGATTCAGAACCTTCGGGATGAGTACCAAGACCGTGTCATTGACACAATCAGCACCCTCTTCACCTCTGACAATTTTCAGAACCGCCTTGGTCACCTCATCCCCACAAATATCCCAATGTCGTTGATAAAAATGAGCTGGAAACCCGTCAGGCCCCGGCGACTTGGTTGGGAACATCTGGAATAGCGCCTCTTTGACCTCCTCTTTGGGGTAAGGCGCTAAGACTGGACAATAAAAAAATAAAACAGTGGGAGGACGTTTTCAACGAGAGAAAAAAAACAAAATAGTGGCTAGTGGGAGGAAGTTTTCAATAAGAGGGCCACAAATAGGGGTGACCTCATCTTAGATGTGACATATTATGTCACATCTAGATGAGACATAGTCACACCCAAATTCTTATATGTTTTGTAAGATGTTGCTCTTGCTCGGGCATGTGCGCAAGGGCCACCCTGCTAGTTTATAGAAGATGACAATGTTGGGGCAGCCGTTGCATTGATTGGCATCCCATCTGCTGAGCCGTTCTATAAATAAATCCAAGTACCTCAAAGGTTCCTCATACTGCACTTCCACATTTTATTATCAGTTTCGTTAAGTCTCAGTCGACTGAGACTTCGTCATGTCTCAGTCGATGCTATAGTCCTTTGATTTTGCACGGAGATTTGTGTATTTTTTTTTTCAGTTTTTTCATTTCTTCTTCTTATACTATATCACTTGACTGAGACTTGGTTAAGTCTCGGTCGACTAAGACCTAGACACACCCTTTTATTATACCGTCCGAGATTCACAAAGCAAGCCAGCCATGGAGAGGCTGGGTATGAACCCCGTCAATTCGTGCCCGCTCACGCCGCTGGGGTTTCTGGAGCGCGCGGCCACCGCGTTCGGCAGCTGCCGGTCCGTCGTCTACCACGACGTCGTCTGGACCTGGGGCCAGACCTTCCGACGCTGCCTCCGCCTCGCGTCCGCGCTCGTGTCGCTCGGCGTCTCGCGCGGCGACGTGGTCTCGGCGCTCCTCCCCAACGTGCCGGCCATGTACGAGATACACTTCGGCGTGCCCATGAGCGGCGCCGTGCTCAACACCATCAACACGAGCCTCGACGCGCGCACGGTGGCCATCCTGCTCGGCCACTCCGGCGCCAAGATCATCTTCGCCGATCCGGCGTTCCTGCCGCTCCTCGCCGACGCGCTCCGCCTTCTGCCGCCAGGGGGCCGACCTGCGCCGTGTGTCATCCTCGTCGAGGACCCGTACTACGAGGAGGAGAGTACGACGACTGATGAGTTGGCAGTACTGACAACATACGAGATGCTCCTCGAGAAGGGAGACCCGGAGTTCGCCTGGGTCCGGCCGGCGACCGAGTGGGATCCCATGATCCTCAACTACACCTCCGGCACGACGTCGGCGCCCAAAGGGGTGGTCAACTGCCACCGCGGGATTTTCTTGATCACCGTCAACTCGCTCATTGACTGGGCGGTGCCAGCGCAACCGACGTTCCTGTGGACGCTGCCCATGTTCCATGCCAATGGGTCGAGCTTCCCCTGGGGGATGGCCATGGTGGGCGGCACCAACGTCTGCCTCCGCCGCGTCGACGCCGCCGAGGTCTACGCCACCATCGCTCGCCGCGGCGTTACCCACCTCTGCGCCTCGCCGATGGTGCTCAACGTGTTGGCCAGCGCGCCCGAGGGCGTGCGGAGGCTCCCAGCAGCAGGCAAGGTGCGAGTCCTGACGGGCGGCGCGCAGCCGCCGGCCGCCGTTCTAGAGCAAGCCGAGGCCGTCGGCTTCCAGGTGAGCCACGGGTACGGGCTGAGCGAGACCGGGGGGCTGGTGGTGTCGTGCGTGTGGAAGGAGGAGTGGAACAAGCTGCCAGCGCCCGAGCGCGCGCGGCTCAAGGCAAGACAGGGCGTGCGCACGCCGGTGATGGCCGAGGCGGACGTCGTCGACAGCGAAACGGGCCGTAGCGTGCCCCGCGACGGATCCACGATGGGCGAGATCGTGCTCCGCGGCAGCTGCGTCATGCTGGGATACCTCGACGACGACAAGGCGACCGAGGCCGCGATCCGAGACGACGGGTGGTTCCACACAGGGGACATCGGGGTCATGCACCCGGACGGCTACCTGGAGATCCGCGACCGGTCCAAGGACGTGATCCTGAGTGGCGGGGACAGCATCAGCAGCATGGAGGTGGAGTCGGCGCTGTACGGCCACGCGGCGGTGAACGAGGCGGCGGTGGTGGCCAGGCCGGACGAGTTCTTGGGGGCGGCACCATGCGCGTTCGTGAGCCTCAAGGAAGCTTGCACCGTGACCGCGGACGAGCTGATCGCGTGGAGCCGGGAGCGCATGCCGGACTTCATGGTGCCCAAGACCGTCGTCTTCCGCGCCGAGCTGCCCAAGACATCCACCGGGAAGATGAAGAAGTACGTGCTCCGCAACCTCGCCGACGAGATGGGACCCACTCGCAGCAGCACCGAGATGTAGGGCTCTGTTCTTGCTCCCCTTTGGCCATATGTCTGCAGCATGGCAGTGACAGTGTCATGCATAGCATGTATCCTCCAAAAATGCTACACCAACCTGCTACATAATGTTACGTTTCTTTCCTTCCTAAACTAATCATACCCCTGAATTTCACGTGGTGGGCCTGGGCCTTTTTTTTTTCTTCCAGCCAAATCAGGCCACCTCAGCTCGCACTACCGGAATCTATGCCGACGCCGACGGCCTCGTCTATGCCGACGGCCACCGTCGGCATAGACGGCAGTATGCCGACGGCCTGGAGCCAACCGCTCCAGGCCGTCGGCATACTGCCGTCTATGCCGACGGTGGCCGTCGGCGTATCTAGGCCGTCGGCATACCTCCGTCCATGCCGACGGTGGCCGTCGGCGTAGCATAACCGTCGGCATATGTGCGGGCCCGGCCGCCCCGGTTTTAACAGCCGGTAGACGCCGTCAAACCTATGCCGACGGCCCTAACGTCGGTCGTCGGCATACCTCTCTGCGCCACATCATCGATCCGCGGCACCGTGGGCCCGGGGCTATGCCGACGGTTATGCCGTCGACATAGCTCCGGGCCCACTGTGCCGCGGATCGATGACGTGGCAGGGAGCTATGCCGACGGTTATGCCGTCGACATAGCTCCGGGCCCACTGTGCCGCGGATCGATGACGTGGCAGGGAGCTATGCCGACGGCATATCTACGTTCATTTTTTTAACTTTTTTGTTTCGTTTTTTTATAATTTTTTTTTAAAAATTAATTAATTAAATTGAGCTATGCCGACGGCATAGCCGTCGGTATAGCTACGTTCAATTTTTTTTTAATTTTTTTTTGTTTTTTTAATATATATTTTTTAAAAAATAACAATATTGAGCTATGCCGACGGCTCGGCATAGCTACGTTCAAAATTTTTTTTAACCTTTTTTTTATATATAATTTTTTTTTTCAAAAAAAAAATTCATTAATTAAATTGTGCCTTATCTATACATAAACACACATAGATACACCACGCGTGTCTCTTCGGCCCAGTTTACCGCCCCGTCAACTCTCGCAGGGTTAGGCGGGATGGGTGTTGTTTGGGGGGTAGCTATGCCGCCAGGTCTTTCGCTGGGCCCTCCTACACGTCCGGAAGTGCGGTGGCGGGTGCAAGGACCCGGCACGGGGCTCCGTGGTGTGACCCCCCTCACCGACATCACCGCCGCCGTCGCACGGAGGGGGGGAACGGCCACGTCGGGCAGTAACGAAGGGAATCTTGCGGCGGGTTGTGCCCGGACCTTGATCCGAAGTGTACCTATGTGCTTGGCTATCACACCCAGATGAAAATGTCCATCGGTCAAACCCCGTCCGGCGAAAGTCAAAGGCGTAGCTATGCCTGGTCAACTCTCGCAGGGTTAGACGGGACGGGTGTAGTTTGGGGGGTAGCTATGCCGCCAGATCTTTCGCTGGGCCCTCCTACACGTCCAGAAGTGCTGTGGCGGGTGCAAGCACCTGGCACGGGGCTCTGTGGTGTGACCCCCCTCACCGACGTCGCCGCCGCCGTCGCACGGAGGGGGGGAACGGCCACGTCGGGCAGTAACGGAGGGAATCTTGCGGTGTGTTGTGCCCGGACCTTGATCCGAAGTGTACCTATGTGCTTGGCTATCACACCCAGGTGAAAATGTCCATCGGTCAAACCCCGTCCGGCGAAAGTCAAAGGCGTAGACCGCCCGGTCAACGGTTCCAGGGTTAGACGGGACGGGTGTAGTTTGGGGGGGTAGCTATGCCGCCAGGTCTTTAGCTGGGCCCTCCTACACGTCCGGAAGTGAGGTGGCGGGTGCAAGCATCCGGCACGGTGCTCAGTGGTGTGACCCCCCTCATCGACGTCGCCGCCGCCGTCGCACGGAGGGGGAGAACGGCCACGTCGGGCAGTAACGGAGGGAATCTTGCGGTGGGTTGTGCCCGGACCTTGATCCGAAGTGTACCTATGTGCTTGGCTATCACACCCAGGTGAAAATGTCCATCGGTCAAACTCCGTCCGGCGAAAGTCAAAGGCGTAGCTATGCTCGGTCAACTCTCGCAGGGTTAGACGGGACGGGTGTAGTTTGGGCGGTAGCTATGTCGCCAGGTCTTTCGTTGGGCCCTCCTACACGTCCGGAAGTGCGGTGGCGGGTGCAAGCACCCGGCACGGGGCTCCGTGGTGTGACCCTACTCACCGACGTCGCCGCCGCCGTCGCACGGAGGGGGGGACGACCACGTCGGGCAGTAACGGAGGGAATCTTGCGGTGGGTTGTGCCCGGACCTTGATCCGAAGTGTACCTATGTGCTTGGCTATCACACCCAGGTGAAAATGTCCATCGGTCAAACCCCGTCCGGCGAAAGTCAAAGGCGTAGCTATGCCCGGTCAACGGTGCCAGGGTTAGACGGGACGGGTGTAGTTTGGGGGGGGTTGCTATGCCGCCAGGTCTTTCGCTGGGCCCTCCTACACGTCCGGAAGTGCGGTGGCGGGTGCAAGGACCCGGCACGGGGCTCCGTGGTGTGACCCCCCTCACCGACATCTCCGCCGCCGTCGCACGGAGGGGGGGAACGGCCACGTCGGGCAGTAACGAAGGGAATCTTGCGGCGGGTTGTGCCCGGACCTTGATCCGAAGTGTACCTATGTGCTTGGCTATCACACCCAGATGAAAATGTCCATCGGTCAAACCCCGTCCGGCGAAAGTCAAAGGCGTAGCTATGCCCGGTCAACGGTGCCAGGGTTAGACGGGACGGGTGTAGTTTGGGGGGGGGGTAGCTATGCCGCCAGGTCTTTCGCTGGGCCCTCCTACACGTCCGGAAGTGCGGTGGCGGGTGCAAGCACCCGGCACGGGGCTCCGTGGTGTGACCCCCCTCACCGACATCACCGCCGCCGTCGCACGGAGGGGGGGAACGGCCACGTCGGGCAGTAACGAAGGGAATCTTGCGGCGGGTTGTGCCCGGACCTTGATCCGAAGTGTACCTATGTGCTTGGCTATCACACCGAGATGAAAATGTCCATCGGTCAAACCCCGTCCGGCGAAAGTCAAAGGCGTAGCTATGCCCGTTCAACTCTCGCAGGGTTAGACGGGACGGGTGTAGTTTGGGGGGTAGCTATGCCGCCAGGTCTTTAGCTGGGCCCTCCTACACGTCCGGAAGTGCGGTGGCGGGTGCAAGCACCCGGCACGGGGCTCCGTGGTGTGACCCCCCTCACCGACGTCGCCGCCGCCGTCGCACGGAGGGGGGACGACCACATCGGGCAGTAACGGAGGGAATCTTGCGGTGGGTTGTGCCCGGACCTTGATCCGAAGTGTACCTATGTGCTTGGCTATCACACCCAGGTGAAAATGTCCATCGGTCAAACCCCGTCCGACGAAAGTCAAAGGCGTAGCTATGCCCGGTCAACGGTGCCAGGGTTAGATGGGACGGGTGTAGTTTGGGGGGGGGTAGCTATGCCGCCAGGTCTTTCGCTAGGCCCCCCTACACGTCCGGAAGTGCGGTGGCGGGTGCAAGAACCCGGCACGGGGCTCCGTGGTGTGACCCCCCTCACCGACATCGCCGCCGCCGTCGCACGGAGGGGGGGAACGGCCACGTCGGGTAGTAACGGAGGGAATCTTGCGGTGGGTTGTGCCCGGACCTTGATCCGAACTGTACCTATGTGCTTGGCTATCACACCCAGATGAAAATGTCCATCAGTCAAACCCCGTCCGGCGAAAGGGAAAGGCGTAGCTATGCCCGGTCAACTCTCGCAGGGTTAGACGGGACGGGTGTAGTTTGGGGGGTAGCTATGCCGCCAGGTCTTTCGCTGGGCCCTCCTACACGTCCGGAAGTGCTGTGGCGGGTGCAAGCACTTGGCACGGGGCTCTGTGTTGTGACCCCCCTCACCGACATCGCCGCCGCCGTCGCACGGAGGGGGGAACAGCCACGTCGGGCAGTAACGGAGGGAATCTTGCGGTGGGTTGTGCCCGGACCTTGATCCGAAGTGTACCTATGTTCTTGGCTATCACACCCAGGTGAAAATGTCCATCGGTCAAACCCAGTCCGGCGAAAGTCAAAGGCGTAGACCGCCCGGTCAACGGTGCCAGGGTTAGACGGGACGGGTGTAGTTTGGGGGGGTAGCTATGCCGCCAGGTCTTTCGCTGGGCCCTCCTACACGTCCGGAAGTGCTGTGGCGGGTGCAAGCACCCGGCACGGGGCTCCGTGGTGTGACCCCCCTCACCGACGTCGCCGCCGCCGTCGCACGGAGGGGGGGGGGGAACGCCCACGTCGGGATATAAAGAAACTGGCAGACGAGCACAACAAGCGGCCGCGGGTTTCCGAGAACACCGAGAGCAGCAACAAGAAGGCACAATTTAATTAACTAAATTTAATTTTTTAATTCTTTTTTTAAAAAAATTGTAAAAAAAATTTAAAAAATTATAAAATTTAACGTAGCTGCCATCGGCATAGCTCCACCCTGCCACGTCACGGATCCGCGGCCCGTGGGCCCGGGGCTATGCACAGGCAAAGGCAAAGCCAAAGGCTTCGAGGGATTTGGTGAGACGCATAACTAGACTCACATTACCCCCTTCACGAAGCTTCCCTATTTCAAGGACCTCAAACTTCCTTACAACATCGATGTGATGCACACCGAAAAGAATGTCGCAGAGTCCCTTTTCCGCACGATCCTCAACATTCCTGATCAGACGAAGGATAACGTTAAAGCTAGAGCCGATCAATAGAAAATTTGTGATAGACCACGTCTAAACATGCGGCCTCCCACAGGCGGTCGAAGAAACTGGTTCAAGCCAGATGCTGACTTCGTCCTTAAACCACCAGAAAAGAAGGAGGTACTTAAGTGGCTCAAACATATAGTGAAGTTCACTGATGGTTATGCATCGAATATAAGTAAGGGAGTCAATCTTTCAACGGGCAAAGTGACCGGGCTCAAGAGTCATGACTATCATGTATGGATTGAGCGGATAATGCCGGTGATGGTTCGAGGCTATGTCCCCGAGCGTGTCTGGCGAGTGCTTGCGGAGCTAAGCCATTTCTTCCACACGCTCTGTGCTAAAGAAGTATGTCCCGAGGTGATTAGACAATTGCATAAGAAGGCACCGGAGTAGATATGCAAGCTAGAGAAGATCTTTCCGCCAGGCTTCTTTACTCCGATGACACATCTCATTTTGCACCTCGCAAACGAGGTATTGTTGGGGGGGCCTGTGCAGAATCGTTGGCAGTACGGCCCTGAGAGACAGAACAAGCATCTCCGACAGAAATGTGGAAACAAAGCTAAGATTGAAGCTTCCATAGCTGAGGCAGTTATCCTAGAGGAGGTGTCAGACCTCAGGACATCGTACTATCCAGACCACGTTCCCACTCTGCATAATAAGGTGCCTCGATACAACATAGAAGAGCCCAAGTATAAACCCAAGCTCCATTTGTTCAGCGGGCAAGGTGGCAGGGCTGGGGGCTCGAAATCTTATACGATGCCAAAAGAAGAGTGGGAGGACCTCATGTTCTATGTCTTGCACAACATCAAGGAAGTTGCGGATGTGTGGATGAGGTAATACCATTCCTTTATGCCTTGCACAACATCATGTTCTATGTTCACTTAGTCCCGGTCTAACACCGCTTTTCTTCTTTTAGTCAATTCGTTCGTGAGGAGTGGACGGGAATGATACCTCCTACTGAGGCGGAGGAACTTACTCTTCTCCAGCATGGAAACCCTGTGTTGACACACGAACGCGTCACGCGTACCCGCGGCGCCGAGGGAGATACTCCGCAACTCGCACCGTGGGAGGCCTGCCGGAAGCGCGATACGCAAGACAATCCGGCCGGCGCTTTTGACACCAGACGCCCCGGTTACTCGGGAGGGACCCCGTCAAAGTACCCGGTGATGATTGGCTGCTCCAAGTCATCCTGAACGCCCCTGGAGCCTCGTGGATTCGCTGTCCTGCAAGAACAAGAACAGACGAAGAACGAGAAGAAAGATACAAGGGAGAGGGATAAAAATAGGGTAAAAGGATGTAGATTGATTTGTTCGATTGTGTGTTGTTTTCAATCGGCCGTCACCCCAACATATATAAAGGGCGGCTGGACTTCCCGTACAAGCAAAGGATTCAGATTTCCTTCCAAAGTATCAAAAACACTAGCCAAATTCGGACTCTCCAAAATCTGCCCGAATCTGCATGCCGACAAGCGGTAGTACCGCTTCTAGGCACGGTAGTACCGCTTCAAGCGGTAGTACCGCTCTGGGTATGGCTAAGTACCGCTCTACTACCGCTTGGGGGTCTCGGGATACCAGAAGAATTTTCGTAAGCGGTACTTGGCGCGGTAGTAATACACGGTAGTACCGCTCAAGCGGTAGTACCGCTGTGGAGGGCGGTAGTACCGCTCCAGAGGCCGTCTTGATGGGCTGGCTTCCGTCTCCTTACGTCCATCTTGATCTTCGGTCTTCGACGGGCTGCCGCCTTCCCAGGAGTACCATCAGGGTATCTTGCCGGACTGCCTTGCCGGGTCATCTCCTTGCCGGGCTGTCTTCTTGCCGGGTCGTCTCCTTGCCGGATCGCCTCCTTGCCGGGCCATCTCCTTGCCGGATCGCCCCTTTGCCGGGCCATCTCCTTGCCGGATCGCCTCCTTGCCTGGCCATCTCCTTACCGGATCGCCTCCTTGCCGGGCGTCTCCTTGCCGGATCGTCTCCTTGCTGAGCCGTCTACTTGCCGGATCATCTCCTTGCCGGGTCTGAAATCGGCAAGCACTCAAAACCGGCAAGCTAAAACCGGCAGGCACTCAAAACCGGCAAGCCTTTTCGCTTGAGTCCACCTTTACTGTATTTTGCATCGTGCCAAAATCAGGTGTCAACACATGCCCCCCTGTTTTTCGGCAAAGCTTGCATGCCGAAAAATAATTTGCATTAGGCTTGTTCTAAGGACGATGTCAACACTCCATCTGCCATTAATATGTGCTTAGGGCGATAATTATATATCGGCCATTGCCTATTTAGGCTTCTTGCCACACACTTGGGTGATACTTCTTCAAATATTTGCCATTGAGAGCTTGAGGTAGCAATGTTCCTTGCATGGATTCCACCAAATATGAATTTCCGGGAACTATTCTTGCAATCTTGAAAGGACCTTCCCAGCTTGGAGACCACTTCCCGAATTTTCTGTCTTTTGAACCAATTGGTAGAATCACCTTCCACACAAGATCACCAATCTGAAAATTCTTCAACTTGACCTTCTTATTGTAAGCCCTTGCTACCCTCAACTTGTCCCTTTCTATGGCTTTTAATGGAGCCAAACGTTTATCGGCAACCTCATCAATATTGTCCATCATCAAGTTATAAAAGTCCACTGCCGATAAATCATTTTGTTTGGCTATTCTCAAAGCATTCAAATTCACCTCCACCGGTAAAACGGCCTCTTGACCATATACGAGCTCATATGGAGTTACCTTCGTCGCACCATGCCTTGAGATTCTATGCGCCCACAAAGCCTCGGACAATAATTCATGCCACCTTCTTGGATTATCTTCAATCTTCTTCTTGATGAGCTTGATCAAAATTTTATTGCTAGACTCAGCTTGTCCATTGGCTCCGTATGCGTCATATTCTTGAGAGGTATTGCTTCAGACCACTTAGTGAAATAATCAGTTGCCACCAACACGAACCGATGCCCCTTTGAAGAAGAAGGATGAATCTCTCCAATAAAGTCTAATCCCCAACCTCTAAAAGGCCACGGCTTGATAATAGGATGTAACATAGCAGCGGGAGCCAACTGAATATCACCAAACTTTTGACAAGCTTCACATCCTTTATAATACCTGAAGCAATCATTGATCATCGTCGGCCAATAAAATCCAGCACGTCGTAATAACCACTTCATCTTGGGGGCCGACTGATGAGTACCGCAAATTCCTTCATGAACCTCTCCCATAGCAACACTTGCTTGGTCCTCGTCCAAACACTTCAAAAGAACATCTTCAACCGTTCGGCGATAAAGACCACCGTCTCTCATTGTATATTTGAAAGCCATGCGCCGAATAGCCCTGTCCACCCTTCCACTCGGATTGCACAAGTAATCAATAATGGGCTTCCTCCAGTCATGATTTTCACCTGCACTAGATGCATTGTTAGTGACCGAATCAGTGGGCTCTGGTTTGGCCTCTCCTATATTAGCAAGACAAGACATCGGCTTTTGAGAGATATGAAACATGACATGATTGACATGATAGCCGGATGCTTGTTGTGCCAACTCATTTGCTCTCCAATTATCATGTCTAGATATATGAGCAATGCTAAAATGATCCAAAGTAGAAATTATATCTAGACATTTATCAAGATAAACATTAAGTGATTCGTCTAAACATTGAAAGACTTTGGATACTTGTTGTACTACTAATAACGAATCACCAAAAGCCTCAATATGTGTAGCACCTATGGCCAGGAACATCTCTAAGCCGAATAACAATGCTTCATATTTGGCTTGATTATTTGTGCAAAGATATTCTAAGCGGCATGAGGCTTCAAAAACAGCACCATGAGGAGATATATAAGCAATACCAACACCTTGGCTGTTGCTACAAACTGAACCGTCAAAATATAATCTCCATGGTACTAATGAGACAAGGTTTATATCAATATCTTGCTTGTCATTAATCCGATGCTCAACGATAAAATTAGCAACAATTTGGCCTTTCATGGATTTTAGAGATTTATAGGCCAAATCATACTCAATTAAAGCATAAGCCCACTCACCAATTTTGCTATGAATTGGTCGCAACATATTTTGAATGGCATCGGTCATAATGTCTCAACTCCATCGAAGCATAACATAGGTATACGTATAAATGTGCTTTGTCTTGCTCCCCAATCGAACTAAGGACGATGTTAGAATACTACACCGGCCATGCATTGACATGTTCTTAGGACGATAGATAAATATCGGCCACTACCATAAGTGACATGTAGAATTCATCCACCAAAGCATGTATAGCCGAAATAAACAAACAAAATAACAAGTCAAATATTTCGGCCATTTGAATGAGCAACAAAAATGTTACTAACCAAATGTATAGTGATTTGGTAATACCCTTTCATGATGTAAGAAATCGTATTGCATCCATGGATCAAAATAAGCCCACGGAGGGTAACCAATCATACCTGGGGATGAATTCCATGGTAAAGGTATCAATGGCATGGTTGAAGAATATGAATGACGTGCTAACCGAAGATTATTTTTTGTGGATGAAAACCTTCGGCTTAATTTCTTATGAGATTCTTTCTCCTTCTTCACTTTTGTTGTACTTGCTACAATAGAAGCTTGCACATCATTTTCTGTTTGACTGTTCTTCTTGGGAACCCATACCATATTCTTCTTCTCAAGTTCTTGTGCACTAAGCTTTTGCAATTCCTTCTTTTGCCAATACGATAAGCCGAGTGGGCACCCCGGCTGCGATTTTGTTTGAAGTGGCAATCCTTGTTTTACCTCATGCACTCTCAAGCTCTTTTCTTCAGATTTGGCATTTTGACTCTCAACAATTGATTGATTCATCTCATTGCCTTTACTAGCCAATGTCAACATCTCAACTGGCTCTTTTTCATTTGAGATCAAATCTGAAGTAGCACACTTACAACCATCTTTCTTGATCCGGTATACCTGCTTGACCACCTCTTTCTTCTTTCTTGAGCTCCGGACTGATTCCTTTTGAGTGAAACGGTCTTGGTTATGTAATTGTTCATCAAATGTTGATCTTCTTGGAGCTGCATAATCTTGACGAGATGGTTCAAAATAAGATGAATAATGTGCCCTTGAATTATACCTGTCCTGTAGTGGATATTGATTCGTATAAGCATAGGGAGGTATCCATGGCATTGGCATTGACGTCCCAAAATATGGATATGAATATGACGCATTGAAATTCCCCTTCTGCCAATACCGTTCTTTAGATTCGCGCCTAGGGGGTGATCTTGATGCTTTTGCATTAGTTGGCCGATAAGCACTTTTCTCTTCACTCATCTTCTGGTATTTTTCCAATAGCTGCGCGAAAGTGACTTTCGGCTTTTTACTTTTGTGCTTACCTCGGCCTTTGCTTTCTTTGATTGTGCTCACATCGATCTTTGGATTTTCTTGTTGCCCCCCAGTACTTGGCGTCTTCATCGTAACTTTGATAGAACCATTGCCTTCAAGAATATCATCATTGTGCTCATGAATAATTTTTGCACTTAAAAGCTTGATCCCATCACCTGCAGCTTTTACCTTCTTGTCTTTAAATGGATCGGCTTCAAGGAGCCGATGCAAAGTCTTTTTGCCATCAGGACCAATAGGAATAGCCTGGTCATCCCTTGGTGTTTTAACAAGTCTCAATCGTCCGCTATCAATGGCCGATTTAACTATTTGACGAAACATATTGCAGTCCTCAAAATTATGTTTGAACGAATGATGCAACCTACAATACATTCGTCCTTGGATTGATGGCTTGACATGGTGATCAAGTATTCTAATGTAATTATTTTTCAGCAACAAATCAAATATTCGATCACACATGCTTGAATTGAAGGTAAACTTTTTATTTTCTAGCCGATCTTGCTGTGAGAACGGCTTTGGAGTTAAGCAAACGAATGGTTCAGATTTTGCATCACCCCATTCGGCTATGCATTGTGTTTCGCACTCTATCTCCGATGTCTTTGGATAAGATATTATAGTAGCATCGGTTTTCTCAATAGAATTTAACCTTGGCTTTAAATTTCTGAAACGAATATAGTTAGAACACATATGTCTCAATTGAGACCAAGTGCAAGGCAAGTATGAAACAAGCAAAGCTACCCAATTAGATATGAAATTTCGATAAAACAATGGGGAAAACTTTGGCTGCAATAATAAGTCACTATCGGTCTTTATAAATGGCACAATAGGTTGACCGATATGTTCTATAACAATTCTATTGCTAACAAGTAAATTACCCTTCTTCATTGGTCTTTCAAGACTGCTTATGAGAACTTTTCTAATAAATGTATCAACAATAAAGTTGTGACCAAATCTGAAAATAGGTAAATAACTTGGTAGACATACCTCTTCAAATATGTTGGGAGAGTGTGATGGTGGTGTGATATGAACAATAGCTTGCTCCACTTTTGGATAACTCTCCAAGACCTTGTCGTCCTCTTTTTCTTGAATTGATTTGGCATATGTACTATTTGATTCGGCTTTTTCAATAACCGAATTTTCTTTGTTACCTGAATCAATACTTTTCTCTTTTTGAATTTGCAAGGCTTCTCGCTCTTGTCTAATTTTAGCCCACATCTCAGCTTGGCGAGCTTTAAATTTTTTCATCTCAATTTCCATCCAATCCTCATGAGATTGCCCCCCAATGCTTTGAGACTCTTTCGGCAATGAGTTGCCGAAACTTTGCAATTGTTTAGGGGGTACACTGAATGCTACAGTACTGGGTGAATGCATCATTTGCACAACTCTAGCCTTTACAGCAGCGAAATCATGAGGCTTCCCGCTTTCTATTAGTTCCTGGCGAATAACGTTGCACAAATCCCAAGAGAATGTAAGCTTGTTCTCAATTACCCAGTCTGGATATGGTTGCCCCCCAATGCTTTTTGACTCTTTCGGCAATGAGACATTGCCGAAATTCTGTAATTGTGTAGGGAGAACATGATATGCCACGGTAGTAGGTGAAGGCATTTGTGCCCCTGCTGAAGTTTCAGTTATTCGGCCATGACCGTGAAGGTGCGGAGCCGAATTATGGACATCAACAGTTGCGTATGGTGCCAAAAAGTTAGTAGCATGAGGTGTAGCATATGATGTTTGAGGGTAATTGGCCGAATAACTAGTAGTAGCATGGCCAATTCCCCTATCCACCGGCATGTTCGGATTAACATACTGCAAGTTATTTGCCGATGAATAAAAAGGTGAAAAACTTTGTTGCATGCTATTGGAAGTTCCTACATGGGGTGTTTCAACTTGATTAACTGAACTCATCATGTTGTTCATCGGCATATAGATTTGTGGGGTTGCCGATGCATGGGAGTTGGGATACATATGTTGCATGTTGCTAAAATTATATGAAGTTGAAGCATGGAGATTATTCTGAATCGGCTATTGCACAAAATTGGATGCATGATTGATAAAATTAGGGCTAGCCGATACATTATGCTCATTAAACGATCTAGCAACAACATATGCATTATTTGCATCTACATAAGTGAATTGGGTATTCATATTACCTTTGTAGACTGCAAACCCTAGATGACGATCTCTTCGTAGCAAGAACGGGCCGGAGACCGTTCAAAGCTTCGTTCCCCAGCGGAGTCGCCAAAAAGTGTGTTGACACACGAACGCGTCACGCGTACCCGCGACGCCGAGGGAGATACTCCGCAACTCGCACCGTGGGAGGCCTGCCGGAAGCGCGATACGCAAGAAAATCCGGCCGGCGCTTCTGACACCAGATGCCCCGGTTACTCGGGAGGGACCCCGTCAGAGTACCCGGCGACGATTGGCTGCTCCAAGTCGTCCTGAACGCCCCTGGAGCCTCGTGGATTCGCTGTCCTGCAAGAACAAGAACAGACGAAGAACGAGAAGAAAGATACAAGGGAGAGGGATAAAAATAGGGTAAAAGGATGTAGATTGATTTGTTCGATTGTGTGTTGTTTTCAATCGGCCGTCACCCCAACATATATAAAGGGCGGCTGGACTTCCCGTACAAGCAAAGGATTCAGATTTCCTTCCAAAGTATCAAAAACACTAGCCAAATTCGGACTCTCCAAAATCTGCCCGAATCTGCGTGCCGGCAAGCGGTAGTACTGCTTCTGGGCACGGTAGTACCGCTTCAAGCGGTAGTACCGCTCTGGGTATGGCTAAGTACCGCTCTACTACCGCTTGGGGGTTTCGGGATACCAGAAGAATTTTCGTAAGCGGTACTTGGCGCGGTAGTAATACACGGTAGTACCGCTCAAGCGGTAGTACCGCTGTGGAGGGCGGTAGTACCGCTCCAGAGGCCGTCTTGATGGGCTGGCTTCCGTCTCCTTACGTCCATCTTGATCTTCGGTCTTCGACGGGCTGCCGCCTTCCCAGGAGTACCATCAGGGTATCTTGCCGGACTGCCTTGCCGGGTCATCTCCTTGCCGGGCTGTCTTCTTGCCGGGTCGTCTCCTTGCCGGATCGCCTCCTTGCCGGGCCATCTCCTTGCCGGATCGCCCCTTTGCCAGGCCATCTCCTTGCCGGATCGCCTCCTTGCCGGGCCATCTCCTTGCCAGATCGCCTCCTTGCCGGGCGTCTCCTTGCCGGATCGTCTCCTTGCCGGGCCGTCTCCTTGCCGGATCATCTCCTTGCCGGGTCTGAAATCGGCAAGCACTCAAAACCGGCAAGCTAAAACCGGCAGGCACTCAAAACCGGCAAGCCTTTTCGCTTGAGTCCACCTTTACTGTATTTTGCATCGTGCCAAAATCAGGTGTCAACACCCTGGAAGGAAAAATTTTGTTGCTTGGTTCATGCAGAAAGTAAACTTTCACATTCCCCTATTAAATACCCAGTTCAACATTTATTAGTTTACCGAACTAATGCACCCATCAATTTCAATTAAACTTGTAGGGAGGAGATCCGAACATATCCATGGATGACGAATTGAGATGGGTTTCCATGGGTTTTGCCCTCGGGTCAAGACATGTGAAAAGTATGATGTGAATGGGTATCGCTTCCATACAGAGGAGCACCAGAACAGCCGCCCTGTTCCCAAAACTATAAATACTGGAGTGTACACCCCAGGTCAAAATTCAGTTGACTACTACGGAAGGGTAGGAAAAATATACGAGCTTACATTTAGCCGTGGGCGCGAAACCCTAAGTCTCCCTGTGTTCAAATGCCGATGGTTCGACCCAGTAGAGGGGCTGAGACATACGCCTTCCGTTGGTTTGGTCGAAGTTAAACCATCAACCGTGTATGCCGGAGCCGATCTCTTTATTGCGGCTACCCAAGCCACACAAGTTTATTACCTGCCTTACCCATGCCAGAAAGAGTACCTAAAGGGTTGGGAAGTTCTGTTCAAGGTGTCGCCACATGGTAAGCTACCAGACCCGAACGATGACGATTACTACAACATTAACCCCATGACATACGAGGGAGTGTTCTATCAAGAGCAACCTGATGATGATGTGGTCATAAACGATGACACTGACGCCTTGGGTGATGATGAAGTGGATCGAAACGATGACGATGCACGGAATGATGGTGAGACCATTGTTAATGAAAATGACATACTTATGCTAGAAAAGTTAAACGAAGACGCTGACGACGAGGAAGAGCCTCCACCTCCGTCAGACAACGAAGATGATATGCGTGATAGTGATGATGAGACCGATCGAGGAATCGGTTACAACAGTGATGATTCGTATGGGTTCTAGTAGATGTACGTTTCATGTCTTTTTTCTATGGTTTGTTAATATGCCTTTTTATGTGATGATTATTTATTAATGTGTTTTTTATTCCTTATTATTATGCTTTTTTCTTCATTATTAATGTACTAATTGTTTATTCTCTTTTCAATGCAGGTTCGTTAAACATGGGCAAGGGGAAGGACGATGGCAAGGGATTACTATCCAGAATCACCACGATGGCTACTCGGAGTGGTCGAGCCCGTAATCTTCCCCCCCCCCGACTAGCTGAGGATGACTCCTCATAGGGAGGTCGAGGGAGAGGTGCCCCTAGAGGTGGAGGGGGTGGGAGGAGAGCCCCTAGAGGAGGACGGGGTCGGGGCCAGAAACAACGCTCCCTCACCGACTTAGGGGTGTCCTCTTCGAGGCCCTCCTCTACTGAGGTACCCTCCTCTAGTGAGGTACCCTTTGCCGAGGAGGAGGAGGAGGAGGAGGAGGAGGTTCAGGAGGAGGAGCTTGGGGAGGGGGACGAGGAAGAGGAGGAGGAGGCAGGTGAGGAGGATTCTGGTGGCGGGGAGCTTGGTGGTGGCAGCAGCGAGAAGGGGTGGCTGCGTGGTAATGCCAAGCTCCCTCCCCTTCCTGCTACCGAGGCGCAGAAGTGGCTCATTGAGCCCAAGGGGAAAGAGTAAGTGCCACTCATGCTAATATTTTCATTTTTTTGCTTGTACGCATGCTAATATTTTCATTCTTTTGATTGTACGCATGCTCATATTTTCATTCATTCTATCTTTTGCAGCAACTGGATAATTCCGAAAGATGCCCGTCTTCCAAAAGGCGTCATCACCGTTTTGTTGAAGAAGCACTGGCCAGGGCTGTTCCCTCCGGATCCAGTCAGGCACCCTGAGCGCTGGGTTTTGGCCACGAGCTGGGAGCACTGGGAAGCGGCGCCCCACCCGGACCATGGCACGTATGCTAAGGCCGTGATCACAAATTTTTGGGTAAGTTCTCTTCAGAAGCACGAGTCTTGAGTTTCGTTCGTAGTTTATCATCGAATGGTTTAACTCATGGCTTCTTCCATTCTGGTTTTCTTAATGATTGTAGGTATACTATCGAGTTCTTGAGGAGCACAAGTCCGCTGCCGACGAGATCGTGTACCGCCAAGCGAGGAGCAAGGCCCGTCAGCTGCAGTACGAGGCCAAATTTGTGGCCATCTCGACGTATCATCACGTCGTTCTTCAGATGAAGATGACCAAGAAAGATGCAAAGAGGCTGGGCGTTACCATGGATAGGGACGAGTACTTGGCCGTAAGTATAACAGACTTTTCATTCCATAGTTTGTGGTAAATTTCATCGTTTCGTGTTGACATGTCATTATGCTTTCATTATGTAGGTGCCTCCTGCTTGGTGTTTTGGAAAGGACGAGTCATGGGCTGCATTGGTGGATCTGTGGGTCGGTCAGGATGAATAGTGGGTTGCTAAGAGCCAGAGAAACCGGGCTAACCGAGGGACCGACGGAACGCATTGTCAGGGAAACCGGAACCACTTCAGCCACAAGGCAGTTCAGGTATATCTATGTACATGAAACATTCTTCTTCTTCTTCTATTGACCGTCACTTTCTTATGTATCACTAACCTCTGTTTGGTGGTGCAGGAGGAGAAACTGAAGCGGCCGCTCTCTGACATAGAGTCGTGGGGTCTCAGCAAACTGCGACCAGAGCCCAAGGACGGCAAGTCCTACTACGGCAATAGCGAGGATGACCTGAACGCCTACAAAGAGGGGTATCTGAGGGCACATCCTGAGACACCTGACCCCATGAAGGCGCCTACGGACAAGAGGGTGGTGGTGGGCCTAGGCCCGAAGCATCATGGTCGGCAGAACGTTCTGGATCAAGTGGTCACTCCTTCTATCTCCTACACACGGCTCCGAGCTACCGACCCCAGCGTGAGCCAGCGCACGAGCACGCCTGCACGGTCACAGTCACAGTCCTGTTGGAAATATGCCCTAGAGGCAATAATAATTTCGTTATTATCATATTTCCTTGTTCATGACAATCGTTTATTATCCATGCTATAATTGTATTGATTGGAAACTCAAATACATGTGTGGGTACATAGACAACACTGTGTCCCTAGTATGCCTCTAGTTAACTAGCTCGTTGATCAAAGATGGTCAAGGTTTCCTGGCCATAGACATGAGATGTCATTTGATAACGGGATCACATCATTAGGAGAATGATGTGATGGACAAGACCCAAACTATAAACGTAGCATATGATCGTGTCAGTTTATTGCTATTGTTTTCTGCATGTCAAGTATCTGTTCCTATGACCATGAGATCATGCAACTCACTGACACCGGAGGAATACCTTGTGTGTATCAAACGTCGCAACGTAACTGGGTGACTATAAAGATGCTCTACAGGTATCTCCAAGGGTGTCTGTTGGGTTGGCATGGATCAAGACTGGGATTTGTTACTTCGTGTGATAATAGTGTTTTGATCTTCGGAGTCTCGGATAAGATCCCGGACAGGACGAGGATCTCTGGAAGAGTCCGAAGGTAAAGATTGATATATGTGATAATAGTGTTTTGATCTCCGGAAGGGTTCCGGAATTCACCGGAAGTGGTTCCGAATGTTTACCGAAGTGTTCGGGTGCAGCAACACTTTATATGGGCCAAAGGGGTAAAGCCCACGAGGTATTGGAAAGTGCAAAAGGAAGTTTTGCTGCTGTGTAAGCGGTACTACCGCTCCAGCGGTACTACCGCTCGTGAGCGGTACTACCGCTTGTACGCGATACTGCTGGAATCCGAGTTGGACTCTTTCCGTGCGGGCCAAACCGACCTTGTGCGGGCAAAACCGACCTTGTGGAGGCTTTCTCTCCAAGTTTAGACCCCAGGGCTCAACATATAAATAGAGGGGCAGGGCTAGCACACGGGACACATCAAGATTTCCCAAGCCGTGTGCCGGCAACCCTAACCCTGTAGTTCCTCCCGTCACAATCTCCGTAGTACTTGGCGAAGCCCTGCAGAGATTGTTCCTCACCACCATCACCACGCCGTCGTGCTGCCGGAACTCATCCACTACTTCACCATCGCTTGCTGGATCGAGGAGGTGAAGGCGTCATCAAGCCGTACGTGTGTTGAACGCGGAGGTGCTGTCCGTTCGGCGCTAGATCGTGTTTGGATCGAGGGACGACTAGCGATTTGGATCGTGAAGACGTTCGACTACATCAACCGCGTTTCTTAACGCTTCCGCTTAGCGATCTACAAGGGTATGTAGATTCACTCTCCCTCTCGTAGATGCTCATCACCATGGATAGATCTTGTGTGTGCGTAGGAAATTTTTTGTTTCCCATGCGACGTTCCCCAACAGTGGCATCTGAGCTAGGTCTATGTGTAGATGAGATCTCGGGTAGAACACAAAGGAGTTTGTGGGCGTTGATATTCAGATTGCTTCCTCCCTTGGTCTTTTCTTGTTTCGGCGGTATTGTGGGATGAAGCGGCTCGGACCAACATTACTCGTACGCTTACGAGAGACCGGTTCCATCAACTGACATGTAACTTCGTTGCATAAAGATGGCTGGCGGGTGTCTGTCTCTCCTATTTTAGTCGGATCGGATTTGACAAAGGCGGTCCTTGAGAAGGTTGAAAAGCAATTTTTGTATCACCGTTGTGGTTTTTGCGTAGGTAAGAATTGTTCTTGCTAGATACCCGTAGCAGCCACGTAAAACTTGCAACAACAATTAGAGGACGCCTAACTTGTTTTTGCAGGGTATGTTGTGATGTGATATGGCCAATTTCATGATGAGATATATGTGATGTATGAGATGATCATGTGTTGTATAGAATATCACAACTTGCATGTCGATGAGTACGACAACTTGCAGGAGTCATAGAGTTGTCTTTAATTATTTTCGCCGTTTTGCTTTACTTTATCGCTATGAGTTAGCAATAGTCGTGGAAGCAACAGTCGGCGCGACAACCTCATGGCGACACGTTGATGGAGATCAAGATGATGGAGATCATGGTGTCATGCCGGTGACGATGGAGATCATGCCGATGCTTTGGAGATGGAGATCAAAAGCACAAGTTCATGGCCATATCATGTCACTTATGATTTGCATGTGATGTTAATCCTTTTATGCATCTTATTTTGCTTAGGACGACGGTAGCATTATAAGGTGATCCCTCACTTAAATTTCAAGATAAAATTGTGTTCTCCCCGAGTGTGCACCGTTGCGAAAGTTCGTCGTTTCGAGACACCACGTGATGATCGGGTGTGATAGACTCTACGTTCGCATACAACGGGTGCAAGCCAGTGTTGCACGTGCGGAACACTCGGGTTAAACTTGACGAGCCTAGCATGTACAGACATGGCCTCGGAACACAAGAGACAGAAAGGTCGAACATGAGTCATATAGTAGATATGATCAACATGAAGATGTTCACCATTGAAACCACCTCAACTCACGTGATGATCAGACTTGAGTTGGTGGATTTGGATCATGTGTCACTCGAATGACCGGAGGGATGTCAATTTGAGTGGGAGTTTTTAAGTAATATGATTAACTAAACTCATTATCATGAACATAGTCAAAATGTCTTTGCAAATTATGTTGTAGATTACTAGCTCGCGCTGTAGCCCCCTTGAATTTTTATATGTTCCTAGAGAAATAGAGTTGAAAGATGATGGTAGCAATAATGCGGACTGGGTCCGTGATCTGAGGATTGTCCTCATTGCTGCACAGAAGGCTTATGTCCTTAAAGCACCGCTCGGTGCGCCACCCCCTCTAGCGTCGTCTGTAGATGTTGTGAACATCTGACAGGCACGTTCCGATGACTACTTAATAGTTTAGTGCGTCATGCATTACGGCTTTGAATTGATGCTCCAAAACGTTTTGAACGTCACGGAACATATGAGATGTTCTAAGAGCTGAAATTGGGATCTCAGGCTCGTGCCCGTGTTGAGAGGTATGAGACCTCCAACAAGATTCTTTGCCTGCAAGATGAAGGAGAATAGCTCAATTGGTGAGCATGTGCTCAGATTGTCTGGGTGCTACAATCGCTTGAATCGAGTGGGAGTTGATCTTCCAGATAAGATAGTGATTGATATAGTTCTCCAAGTCACTGTCACTAAGCTACTAGAGCCTCGTGATGAACTATAAAATGCCAGGGATAGAAATAATGATCCCTGAGCTATTCGCGATGTTTGACACCACGAAGGTAGAAATCAAGAAGGAGCATCAAGTGTTGATGGTTAGTGAAACCACTAGTTTCGAGAAGGGCAAGGGCAAGGAGGGAAACTTCATGGATGGCAAGTCAGTTGCTGCTCCAGTGAAGAAACCCAAGGTTGAACCCAAACCCGAGACTAAGTGCTTCTATTATGAGGAGAACGGTCGCTGAAGCGGAACAACCCTAGATACTTGGTAGATAAGAAGGCTGGCAACGTCGATAGAAGTATATTTGATATACATGTTATTGATGTGTACCTTGCAAGTACTCCTAGTAGCACCTGGGTATTGGATACCGGTTCGGTTGCTAAATGTTAGTAACTCGAAATAAAAGCTACGGAATAAACGGAGGCTAGCTAAGGGTGAGGTTACGATGAGTGTTGGAAGTGTTTCCAAGGTTGATGTGATCACCATCGCACGCTCTCTCTACCTTTGGGATTAGTGATGAACCTAAATAAATGTTATTTGGTGTTTGCGTTGAGCATGAACGTGATTAGATCATGTTTATTGCAACACGGTTATTCATTCAAGTTAGAGAATAATGGTTATTCTGTTTACATGAATAATACCTTCAATGGTCATGCACCCAACAAGAATGGTTTATTGAATCTTGATCGTAGTGATACACATGTTCATAATATTGATGCCAAAAGATACAAAGTTAATAATGATAGTATCACATACTTGTGGCACTGCCGCTAAATGTCATATTGGTGTAAAACGCATGAAGAAACTCCATGCTGATGGATCTTTGGACTCATTCGATTTCGAATCGGTTGAGACATGCGGACCATGCCTCATGGGCAAGATGACTAAGACCCCGTTTTCCGGTATGATGGAGCGGGCAAGTGACTTATTGGAAATGATACATGTTGATGTATTCGGTCCAATGAGTGTTGTAGCGTGCGGTGGATATCATTATTTTCCTACCTTCACTGATGATTTGAGTAGATATGGGGATATTTACTTAACGAAACACAAGTCTGAAACATTTGAAAAGTTCAAACAAATTCAGAGTGAAGTTTGAGATCATCGTGACAAGAAGATAAAATATCTACGATATGATCGTAGAGGTAAAATATCTGAGTTACGAGTTTGGTATACAACTTAAGACAATGTGGAAGTTGTTTCACAACTCACGCCACCTGGAACACCATAGTGTGATGGTGTGTCCGAACGTCGTAGTCGTGCTCTATTGGATATGGTGCGTACTATGATGTCTCTTATCGATTTGCCACTATCGTTTTGGGGTTATGCATTAGAGACAACTACATTCACTTTAAAAAGGGGCACCATCTAAATCCGTTGAGATGACACCGTATGAATTTTGGTTTGGCAGAAACCTAAGCTGTCATTTCTTAATGTTTGGGGCGGCGACGCTTATGTGGAAAAGGTTTTCAACCTGATGAGCTCGAACCCAAAGCGGACAAATGCATCTTCATAGAATACCCTAACGTAACAGTTGGGTAAACCTTCTATCTCAGATCCAAGCACAAAGTGTTTGTTGCTAAAACGGGTCCTTTCTCGAGAAAGAGTTTCTCTCGAAAGAATTGAGTGGGAGGAAGATACAACTTGATGAGGTTGTTGAACCTTTGTTTCAACCAGAGAGTAGCGCAGTGCAGAAAGTTGTTTCTGTGGAGCCTACATTAGTTGAATAGGAAGTTAATGATGATGATCATAAAGCTTCGGATCAAGTTACTATCGAACCTCGTAGGTCGACAAGGACGCGTACTGCTCCTGAGTGGTACGGCAACCCTGTCTTAGAGGTCATGTTGTTGGACAACGATGAACCTACGAGCTATGGAGAAGCGATGATGGGCCCGGATTCCGAGAAATGGTTAGAGGCCATGCAATCCGAGATGGGATCCATGTAAGAAAACAAAGTATGGGCTTTGGAAGTATTACCTGAAGGGCGAAAGGCCATTCAGAACAAATGGATCTTTAAAAGGGAAGACGGACGCGGACGGTAATGTCACCGTCTATAAAGCTCGACTTGTGGCAAAGGGTTTTTCACAAGTTCAAGGAGTTGACTACGATGAGACTTTCTCACCCGTAGAGATGCTAAAGTCTGTTGGAATTATGTTAGCAGTTGCTGCATTTTTCGATTATGAAATCTAGCAGATGGATGTCAAAACATCATTTCCTTAACGGTATCCATGAGGAAAGGTTGTATGTGATACAACCGGAAGGTTTTGTCAGTTCTAAGGATGCTAAAATATATGCAAGCTCCAGCGATCCTTCTATGGACTGGAGCAAGCATCTCGGAGTTGGAATATACGCTTTGATGAGGTAATCAAAGTTTGTGAGTCTATACAAAGTTTATGAGAAACTTGTATTTACAATAAAGTGAGTGGGAGCACTATAGAATTTCTGATAAGTATATGTGGATGACATATTGTTGATCGGAAATGATGTAGAATTTCTGGAAAGCATAAGGGGTTGTTTGAAAAGGAGTTTTTCAAAGGAAAACCTGGAATGAAGCTACTTAAATGTTGGGCGTCAGGATCTATAAAGATAGATCAAGACGTTTGGTAAAACTTTCAATGAGTACATACCTTGACAAGATTTTGAAAGAGTTCAAAATGGATCAGTCAAAGAAAGAGTTCTTGCCTGATTTGTAAGGTGTGGAGTTGAGTGAGACTCAAAGCTCGACCACGGCAGAAGAAAGAGAAAGGACGAAGGTCGTCCCCTATGCCTTATCCATAGGCTCTGTATAGTATGCCATGCTGTGTACCACACCTAGTGTGTGCCTTGCCATGAGTCTGTCAAGGGGTACAAGAGTGGTCCAGGAGTGGATCACTGGACAGCGGTCAAGATTATCCTTAGTAACTAGAGGACTAAGGAAATATTTCTCGATTATGGAGGTGATAAAGAGTTCGTCGTAAAGGGTTACGTCGATGCAAGCTTTGACACCTATCCGGACGACTCTGAGTAGCAGTCAGGATACGTATAGTGGAGCAACCATTTGGAATAGCTCCAAGTGGAGCGTGGTAGCATATGCAGTATGACATATAGATTTGCAAAGAACACACGGATCTGAATGTTGCAGACCGTTGACTAAAGACCTCTCTCACATGCAAAGCATGATCGAACCCCAGAACTCATTGGGTGTTAGATTGATAACAATGTAAATCACATGGTGATGTGAACTAGATTATTGACTCTAGTGCAAGTGGGAGACTGTTGGAAATATGCCCTAGAGGCAATAATAATTTAGTTATTATCATATTTCCTTGTTCGTGATAATCGTTTATTATCCATGCTATAATTGTATTGATTGGAAACTCAAATACATGTGTGGGTACATAGACAACACTGTGTCCCTAGTATGCCTCTAGTTAACTAGCTCGTTGATCAAAGATGGTCAAGGTTTCCTGGCCATAGACATGAGATGTCATTTGATAACGGGATCACATCATTAGGAGAATGATGTGATGGACAAGACCCAAAATATAAACGTAGCATATGATCGTGTCAGTTTATTGCTATTGTTTTCTGCATGTCAAGTATCTGTTCCTATGACCATGAGATCATGCAACTCACTGACACCGGAGGAATACCTTGTGTGTATCAAACGTCGCAACGTAACTGGGTGACTATAAAGATGCTCTACAGGTATCTCCGAGGGTGTCTGTTGGGTTGGCATGGATCAAGACTGGGATTTGTTACTTCGTGTGACGGAGAGGTATCTCAGGGCCCACTCGGTAATACAACATCACAATGAGCCTTGCAAGCAATGTGACTAAAGTGTTAGCCATGAGATCTTGTATTACGGAACGAGTAAAGAGACTTGCCGATAACGAGATTGAACTAGGTATAGAGATACCGACGATCGAATCTCGGGCAAGTAACATACCGAAGAACAAAGGGAACAGCATACGGGATTAACTGAATCCTTGACATAGAGGTTCGACCGATATAGATCTTCGTAGAATATGTAGGAACCAATATGGGCATCCAGGTCCCGCTATTGGTTATTGACCGTAGAGGTGTCTCGGTCATGTCTACATAGTTCTCGAACCCGCAGGGTCTACACACTTAACGTTTGGTGACGATTAGTATAGTTGAGTTATTGTGTTGGTGACCGAAGGTTGTTCGGAGTCTCGGATAAGATCCCGGACAGGACGAGGATCTCTGGAAGAGTCCGGAGGTAAAGATTGATATATGTGATAATAGTGTTTTGATCTCCGGAAGGGTTCCGGAATTCACCGGAAGTGGTTCCGGATGTTTACCGAAGTGTTCGGGTGCAGCAACACTTTATATGGGCCAAAGGGGTAAAGCCCACGAGGTATTGGAAAGTGCAAAAGGAAGTTTTGCTGCTGTGTAAGCGGTACTACCGCTTATGTGAAGCGGTACTACCGCTCCAGCGGTACTACCGCTCGTAAGCGGTACTACCGCTCCAGCGGTACTACCGCTTGTACGCGATACTGCTGGAATCCGAGTTGGACTCTTTCCGTGCGGGCCAAACCGACCTTGTGCGGGCAAAACTGACCTTGTGGAGGCTTTCTCTCCAAGTTTAGACCCCAGGGCTCAACATATAAATAGAGGGGCAGGGCTAGCACACGGGACACATCAAGATTTCCCAAGCCGTGTGCCGGCAACCCTAACCCTCTAGTTCCTCCCGTCACAATCTCCGTAGTGCTTGGCGAAGCCCTACAGAGATTGTTCCTCACCACCATCACCACGCCGTCGTGCTGCCGGAACTCATCCACTACTTCACCATCGCTCGCTGGATCGAGGAGGCGAAGGCGTCATCAAGCCGTACGTGTGTTGAACGCGGAGGTGCTGTCCGTTCGGCGCTAGATCGTGTTTGGATCGAGGGACGACTAGCGATTTGGATCGTGAAGACGTTCGACTACATCAACCGCGTTTCTTAACGCTTCCGCTTAGCGATCTACAATGGTATGTAGATTCACTCTCCCTCTCGTAGATGCTCATCACCATGGATAGATCTTGCGTGTGCGTAGGAAATTTTTTGTTTCCCATGCGACGTTCCCCAACAAGTCCCTCCTAACCCAGCAGACCAGCGTAAGTATTTTCCCTCTTATCTTCCTATCTGCTCACTTGATTTTCCGCATTGAGATGTTATATGAGTTCATCATGTCATATTGTAGGCCTACATGGACTACACACGCCAGGAGAACATGGCGTGGCAGACGAGAGCTGCCTTGCTGCAGTCAGAGCACTCCAATCGCATGATGGCGGTTAGTTTAGCCCCTTTCATTTCACTTCTGTACTTGCACTTTCATTTCTTCTGACCTTCGTGGTTGCTTGGTCAATTCACATGCAGCGCATTGTTGAGTGCATGACGAACGGCACGATTCCTACGATGGAACCAGCACCACCACCACCACCACCACCAGTGCTCCTTACCTTTGAGGAGTTTCTGACACAACAATCCTACACCGGTTAGTACATCCCCAAACTCATCAACCACGGCTTACCGTTTATTCAGCACAATCATATATGGCCCCTTAACATGTCTTTTCGAACATCCAGGGAACCGGTGGATCATCCGTTAATGGTGGTGGTGGTGCCAATGATGGCATCACTCCCGAGTCGAGCCCGGTGATCACTCCGATCCACCGAGGAGGTGGCGGTGGCGGTAGCGGTGCCGGTAGCAGTGACGACCTCGGCTTTGGTGGTCTAGGCAGTGACGTGCTTGGCGGTCCTGGTGGACGTCGTACGGCTTAAGCCTCTTGGTGGTGGTGACTTCTATCTCTTATGCTTGTCTATTATGTTGGCGTAGATGCTTATGTTGTGATGATTCGACTTGTGTTGTGATGATTTGGCTTATGTTGTGAAGATGTTCTCTATTATGTTGTGGTGATGATGATGATACTTATGTGATGATGGTGATACTTATGTGATGTTGATGTTATATGTATTTGTGCTGTGAATTTGAATATATGTATCTGTGCTGTGAAATTGGAACGAAATAAAACAGAAAAAAAGAAAAAAAAATTGACAGCACCTATGCCGACGGCTTAACCGTCGGCATAGGGATTGCCAGAGGTCCCAGCCGCCGCCACGTGGCAGATATGCCAACGGCTAAGCCGTCGGCATAGGTGTCGGCATAGCTGCCACGTGCCGGTGGCTGGGAACTCTGGCGCAGAACTATGCCGATGGCATAGCCGTCGGCATAGATACGTTTCATTTTTTATTTTTTTAAATAATTTTTTTAAAAAATAATTAATTAATTAAATTGAGCTATGCCGACGGCATAGCCGTCAGCATAGCTTCGTCCAATTTTGTTTTGTTTTTTTAACAAATTTTTTTTTTAAAAAATTAAATAACTAAATTAAGCTATGCCGACGGCTTAACCGTTGGCATAGTAATGCCACGTGGCACTCGCTGGTTCGCCGCAGTTTGACGACGGCGCCGTCTGCCGCCGTCAAACGGAAAACTTTGCCGACGGGGAAACTATGCCGACGGCCGTACGGACACCGTCGGCATAGAGACCTATGCCGACGGTCAGGCCTGGTATGCCGACGTATACTACGCCGACGGGGCTATGCCGACAGGGGCCGTCGGCATAGGCCTATGCCGACGGCAAATGGGCCTATGCCGACGGCCTGGGCCGTCGGCGTAGCCCCAGATTCCAGTAGTGTCGTACGTAAATTTCGTAAGGATTTTTACGTAGACGTAGCAAAGCTCATGTATCCTCCTCGTCTATCTTCGGATATTCGGTTCAGCAATGTCGTCCTTACTCCTTACTCCTTAGTCATTTATTCCCTGGTTAAATGGTAATCGAACGGAAGGTAAGAATTGGTGCACAGAACCGAATATGTGCATGTGGATTCGCCGTTCACCATTGCTTTGAGATGTGCTACATTTTCTCACCATTGCTTTGAGATATGTGCTGCATTTTCTGGGTTTGAAAAGTTTTGTCTTGTTTCAAAACGTTACGTTAGGATTTTCTTTCCTGTTTATTAAAATGCTTCATTCTACGCTGTTGTATACACTACTGGAATCAGCGAAGATGCCTAGTCCTAGATGTTTGCGAGTGCTTTCTATCGGGACCTCGGCAAAGCCTCATAGATGGCGATGACGATGCACGGAATGATGGTGAGGCCATTGTTAATGAAAATGACATACTTATGCTAGAAAAGTTAAACGAAGACGCTGATGACGAGGAAGAGCCTCCACCTCCGTCAGACAACGAAGATGATATGCGTGATAGTGATGATGAGACCGATCGAGGAATCGGTTACAACAGTGATGATTTGTATGGGTTCTAGCAGATGTACGTTTCATGTCTTTTTTCCTATGGTTTGTTAATATGCCTTTTTATGTGATGATTATTTATTAATGTGTTTTTTATTACTTATTATTATGCTTTTTTCTTCATTATTAATGTACTAATTGTTTATTCTCTTTTCAATGCAGGTTCGTTAAACATGGGCAAGGGGAAGGACGACGGCAAGGGATTACTATCCAGAATCACCACGATGGCTACTCGGAGTGGTCGAGCCCGTAATCTTCCCCCCGACTAGCTGAGGATGACTCCTCACAGGGAGGTCGAGGGAGAGGTGCCCCTAGAGGTGGAGGGGGTGGGGGGAGAGCCCCTAGAGGAGGACGGGGTCGGGGCCAGAAACAACGCTCCCTCACCGACTTAGGGGTGTCCTCTTCGAGGCCCTCCTCTACTAAGGTACCCTCCTCTAGTGAGGTACCCTCTGTCGAGGAGGAGGAGGAGGAGGAGGAGGTTCAGGAGGAGGAGGAGGAGGAGCTTGGGGAGGGGGACGAGGAGGAGGAGGAGGCAGGTGAGGAGGATTCTGGTGGCGGGGAGGTTGGTGGTGGCAGCAGCGAGAAGGGGTGGCTGCGTGGTAATGCCAAGCTCCCTCCCCTTCCTGCTACCGAGGCGCAGAAGTGGCTCATTGAGCCCAAGGGGAAAGAGTAAGTGCCACTCATGCTAATATTTTCATTTTTTTGCTTGTACGCATGCTAATATTTTCATTCTTTTGATTGTACGCATGCTCATATTTCCATTCATTCTATCTTTTGCAGCAACTGGATAATTCCGAAAGATGCCCGTCTTCCAAATGGCGTCATCACCGGTTTGTTGAAGAAGCACTGGCCGGGGCTGTTCCCTCCGGATCCAGTCAGGCACCCTGAGCGCCGGGTTTTGGCCTCAAGCTGGGAGCACTGGGAAGCGCCCCCCCACCCGAACCATGGCACGTATGCTAAGGCCGTGATCACAAATTTTTGGGTAAGTTCTCTTCAGAAGCACGAGTCTTGAGTTTCGTTCGTAGTTTATCATCGAATGGTTTAACTCATGGCTTCTTCCATTCTGGTTTTCTGAATGATTGTAGGTATACTATCGAGTTCTTGAGGAGCACAAGTCCGCTGCCGACGAGATCGTGTACCGCCAAGCGAGGAGCACGGCCCGTCAGCTGCAGTACGAGGCCAAATTTGTGGCCATCTCGACGTATCATCACGTCGTTCTTCAGATGAAGATGACCAAGAAAGATGCAAAGAGGCTGGGCGTTACCATGGATGGGGACGAGTACTTGGCCGTAAGTATAACAGACTTTTCATTCCATAGTTTGTGGTAAATTTCATCGTTTCGTGTTGACATGTCATTATGCTTTCATTATGTAGGTGCCTCTTGCTTGGTGTTTTGGAAAGGACGAGTCATGGGCTGCATTGGTGGATCTGTGGGTCGGTCAGGATGAAGAGTGGGTTGCTAAGAGCCAGAGAAACCGGGCTAACCGAGGGACCGACGGAACGCATTGTCAGGGAAACCGGAACCACTTCAGCCACAAGGCAGTTCAGGTATATCTATGTACATGAAATATTCTTCTTCTTCTTCTATTCACCGTCACTTTCTTATGTATCACTAACCTCTGTTTGGTGGTGCAGGAGGAGAAACTGAAGCAGCCGCTCTCTGACATAGAGTCGTGGGGTCTCAGCAAACTGCGGCCAGAGCCCAAGGACGGAAAGTCCTACTACGGCAATAGCGAGGATGACCTGAACGCCTACAAGGAGGGGTATCTGAGGGCACATCCTGACACACCTGACCCCATGAAGGCGCCTACGGACGAGAGGGTGGTGGTGGGCCTAGGCCCGAAGCATCATGGTCGGTAGAAGGTTCTGGATCAAGTGGTCACTCCTTCTATCTCCTACACACGGCTCCGAGCTACCGACCCCAGCGTGAGCCAGCGCACGAGCACGCCTGCACGGTCACAGTCACATTCCCTCCTAATCCAGCAGACCAGCGTAAATATTTTCCCTCTTATCTTCCTATTTGCTCACTTGATTTTCCGCATTGAGATGTTATATGAGTTCATCATGTCATATTGTAGGCCTACATGGACTACACACGCCAGGAGAACATGGCGTGGCAGACGAGAGCTGCCTTGCTGCAGTCAGAGAACTCCAATCACATGATGGCGGTTAGTTTAGCCCCTTTCATTTCACTTCCGTACTTGCACTTTCATTTCTTCTGACCTTCGTGGTTGCTTGGTCAATTCACATGCAGCGCATTGTTGAGTGCATGACGAACGGCACGATTACTACGATGGAAGCAGCAGCACCACCACCACCACCACCACCAGTGCTCCTTACCTTTGAGGAGTTTCTGACACAGAACAATCCTACTCCGGTTAGTAGATCCCCAAACTCATCAACCACGGCTTACCGTTTATTCAGCCCAATCATATATGGCCCCTTAACATGTCTTTTCGAACATCTAGGGAACCGGTGGATCATCCGTTAATGGTGGTGGTGGTGCCAATGATGGCATCACTCCCGAGTCGAGCCCGGTGATCACTCCGATCTACCGAGGAGGTGGCGGTGGCGGTAGCGGTGCCGGTAGCAGTGACGACCTCGGCTTTGGTGGTCTTGGCAGTGACGTGCTTGGCGGTCCTGGTGGACGTCGTACGGCTTAAGCCTCTTGGTGGTGGTGACTTCTATCTCTTATGCTTGTCTATTATATTGGCGTAGATGCTTATGTTGTGATGATTCGACTTGTGCTGTGATGATTTGGCTTATGTTGTGAAGATGTTCTCTATTATGTTGTGGTGATGATGATGATACTTATGTGATGATGGTGATACTTATGTGATGTTGATGTTATATGTATTTGTGCTGTGAATTTGAATATATGTATCTGTGCTGTGAAATTGGAACGAAACAAAATAGAAAAAAAGAAAAAATAATTTGACAGCACCTATGCCGACGGCTTAACCGTCGGCATAGGGACTGCCAGAGCTCCCAGCCGCCGGCACGTGGCAGCTATGCCGACGGCTAAGCCGTCGGCATAGCTACGTTTCATTTTTTATTTCGTCCAACTTTTTTTTGTTTTTTTTAACAATTTTTTTTAAAAAAAATTAAATAACTAAATTAAGCTATGTCGACGGCTTAACCGTCGGCATAGTAATGCCACGTGGCACTCGCTGGTTCGCCGCAGTTTGACGACGGCGCCGTCTGCCGCCGTCAAACGGAAAACTTTGCCGACGGGGAAACTATGCCGACGGCCGTACGGACACCGTCGGCATAGAGACCTATGCCGACGGCTTTTCTATGCCGACGGTCAGGCCTGGTATGCCGATGTATACTACGCCGACGGGGCTATGCTGACGGGGGCCGTCGGCATAGGCCTATGCCGACGGCCTGTGCCGTCGGCGTAGTCCCAGATTCCAGTAGTGTCGTACGTAAATTTCGTAAGGGTTTTTACGTAGACGTAGCAAAGCTCATGTATCCTCCTCGTCTATCTTCGGATTTTCGGTTCAGCAATGTCGTCCTTACTCCTTACTCCTTAGTCATTTATTCCCTGGTTAAATGGTAATTGAACGGAAGGTAAGAATTGGTGCACAGAACCGAATATGTGCATGTGGATTCGCCGTTCACCATTGCTTTGAGATGTGCTACATTTTCTCACCATTGCTTTGAGATATGTGCTGCATTTTCTGGGTTTGAAAAGTTTTGTCTTGTTTCAAAACGTTACGTTAGGTTTTTCTTTCCTGTTACAACATTTATTAAAATGCTTCATTCTACACTGTTGTATACACTACTGGAATCAGCGAAGATGCCTAGTCCTAGATGTTTGCGAGTGCTTTCTATCGGGACCTCGGCAAAGCCTCATAGATGGCGAGGACCGGTAAAAAAGAACTCGGCAATCAAGTGAAACTCGGCAAATATACAAGTTTGCCTAATGATCATTGCTTTCAGACATGTGCTATATTTTCTGGGTTTGACAAATTCTGTCTTGTTTTAAAACGTTGCATTAGGATATAACTTTTCTTGTTACAACATTTTTTGAAATGTTTCGTTGTATGAAAATAAACATCGATTGTATCATAAGCACAGTTTTGGGCGTCAGCTAACTTTATTTTGCTAGGATCCTCACCGTGAACGACTGTCTCTACTAGCTGCTATTGAGTGAGACTAATTAACCTTCGACATTTTTCTAATAACTTTTTTCTAAGATTGTGAACGAGGCCCAGGGGAAGCAGACAAAGAGTATGGTGTTGGTTGGAACCACCCCAGCGCCCACTAGCATACAAAGGCTCCCCTATGCAATGACCAAACTATTTTCAAAGCGGGCGGAGTAGTTAATCTTAGCGTCAGCAACTCTAGTGCAATGTACAGAGTATGCAATGTACAGAGTAGATTGACTGCTTTGAGTTAACTAATCTCGATGAAAAGTGCTCTAAGAATTTGCAGCAGGACGGAGATGAGACAGAGCCTAAAAGATTCAGGAATGAGCAGGGAGGGACAAAATTGTTATTTTCATGTGCTTGGAAGTTAAGGCACTTGTGGAAGAAATGGTCATAATTTGGATATGGAAGAGGTCCAGTCAAGTCAAGCCAGTTTGGACAAGAAAATGGAGAATGAGCTTGGACAAAAAATAATGTTGAGAACGAAGAGCACTAGATAAGGGAAGTCCAAAGGAAGAGCACTAGATAAGCTGAATTTTGACAACTTAAATCAGGATAGAGAGATGAATGAGAGAGATCCCAGCCAGAGCAATTCAAGGGGGAAGAAGAGAAGCTTGATTACAAATTTACAATGCTAGTGATGAGACGGGAGAGGATGATAATATGGATTTTTGTATTGATTGATGAGGTTGATAGCATGGATGCAGACAGATATGCAAGGAAGGTAGGCTACATGCAGTATGGGGGATCGCTGAATGTGAGAATTTGATGGTTTCTGTACATGTTTTTGTAATGATGCCCTGAGAACTTTTGTTATAGGGTTTCCTTTGTGGTTTCCTGTTCCTTATCGGTTTGTGGCTTGTGCGAAACTTCTTGCCAAGTTCCACCAACTCCATTGGCAATTCACAAACCAAACATACCGCGCAGGCCCAATAGCAAGCTAGTTTCTCAAACGAAAAAAAAAACAATAAGGAAGCAACCATGAATGTTCAGTTCGATCATGCACGTACTAGTTGAGAATTAATGGTTACCATCATATTTGAGCTAGTTAGCTCAGCGTATGTGTGATGCTTCCATTGGTGTGACTCACTCTAGTGTAAGCAACAAGGCGTGCTCGAATTTTTGTCTTTCCTCCTCGCCGTCCCAACAAGACGGCGGCGGAGTCAAGGCGAGAGGCGAGAGCAGGCTGGGGCGATAACCGCCGAAGATGTTCCATTGGCAGTTGGACGGCGTTGGCGGCAGCTGGATTCGCCGGTCACATTGTGGACAATCAGCGTCCGGAGATGTCTCGCGCGAGCGTCCTCTCGTGCCGTGCTTGTACAAGACCTCATAGTCCTTGTAGCATAGTGTCATCTCGGCATCGTCGAACCAGGCGTTGGCGGCAGTTGGATTTGCCGGTCACATTGCGGACAGTCGGTGTCGGGAGACGGCTCCGGCGAGCGTCCTCTCGTGCCATGCTTGAACAAGACCTTGTAATCCCTGTAGCACAGTGTCATCTCGCCGTCGTCGAACCAGACGCTCCTCGGCTGGAAGAAACAGTAGTTGCCATCGACGTGGAAGCTGTAGCGTAGGTCCCCACGAAGGTTGTTGCTCTCGAGCTGCTGGTCGTGGTGGGCAGGCGGCGACGAAGACATGAGTACCCAGAACTGGATCTTCCGGGAAGTGGTCTCCGTGCCACTGAGGATGTCCACGGCGAGGCACAGCCTCCCGCCCATCTCGCAGGCATTCACCAGCGGGTCCCAGGCCGAGTGGTACTGGTCGGCCTCGAACGGGAGGCGGTGCGTGCGGCGCGCCTCGGTCGCGACGTCGACCTCCAGCAACCCGTCAGGGTTCCGGCGCTCCCCTGGGCCTGTACAGCCGGTGGTGACCAAGTAGAGCTTGCCTTGGACAAGCAACGGTGGGAAGGTGAGCAGCAGGGGGCACTGGGAGCGGAACGAGCGCTGGCGCCATCCGCCGCCGCCTGCAGCGCCGTCCAAGGTGCACACGCACAGGTCGATGTTTCCATGGATGGAACTAAAGGGCGAGAACGTGAACCGGAACAGCTTGTGCTCTTTAGTGGAGGGGCTGAACCCCAGGGCGAAGATGTGGTAGATGGTGCCGCCCGTGAACCCCTTGGGCGGAGGCGCCTTGGGGACCATCGCCGTCTCGCCGGTGACGGGGTTGCAGATGAACGGCGGCGCCTTGGCACTGTCACGGACAAGCGCGAAGCAGAGAAGGCCGTTGCAGACATTAGATAGGTTGTAGCCGCTGGGGATGGTGACGCGGTGTGGCATGGCCGCGGGCTTCGACGGGGAGGAGACCCTGCCGGGCTCCCGCGTCAACGTGACGAGCAAGGCCTCAGGAGGCGCGGCAGGGACGTGGTTGGTGACGACGTGGAGGTTGCGGAAAGTAGGGTTGGTGACGACGCTGCGCCATAGCCTGCAGACGCAGCAGCAACGGGCCACGTCCCTGGTGGGCAGCTTGAGCAGGATCTCCTGCATCATTTCTGCAGATTCCGGCGGTGGAGCGGGAGCAGGTGCCCCCATCGTCGGTAGATCGACACGAAGATCGAGATCGACTGCTGATGGTTTCCTGCAGGAGCACGTCTGTGCAGGAGAAACTCGACGGAGCACGACACAAACAGTTTATCGGCATCACCATCGGAACAAAATAGGGAAAGACCTAGTAGCCGACCTAGCCAGGCGAACCAAATCTGCAGTTTTTTCGTGTGTGTGGGATCAAATCTGCAGTTGTGTTTTTCTCACAGTTCAGGAGAAAAAGAAGCTAAAAAAAAGGTACAACCAACTGCGTCATAAACAGGTATCATGATCACAGTTCAGGAGAATAAGGCAATAAAATGCATCAGTAGTACACATGAGTTAACTCAAATTGTAGAGAAAAAAAAAGATATTTCGAATGAGTTACTATATTATTTCCTGATGAAGGTCACATGAGCTAAGATTTGCAAAACGGCCTGGAAAGTACCATCAATTTGAGAAGGAGAGCAGAGTTTTTGCTTGCTTGCTTACTGAGAGGACTTGCGCAGATGATCTATCCGCAACCTTCTTTTGGATACTGAAAATCCATATTAGCCTCCTGTTAGATTGTTTGATCTGGTGGATAAACCTTTTCAAAGGATTTCTTTGCACTTTTTATAAGTTCATTCTTTAGATCTGGCAAAAAAAGAAGTTCATTATTTAGAGTAAATCAGTTAAAGAAAGAAAGAAAATGGATCATCCACGACACGTTGTCTTGATAAATTTCTCCTTGCAAACAGCCTCTACCAACAACTCCCACCCTGATAAGTGTAACCTATCTGGAGACAAAACAAGTCGACAACGACCTCCGCGGGAGTCAACAATCTTTCAATCACGACGAGTTAGGGCAATTCTAGGAGAGTCGTCATATTGGCAGCCTCTATAACGTGTATGGAGTGCGCTCCATAATAATATGGAGGCTGCCGATGTGATGCGCAAATTCAGAGTCACCATATTGGCTGCCTCCATATTGTGGGACCCACTCGTCAATGGGACATCATTTTTCCCTGGTCTGCCTTCCATCCCCACGTGAGGTGGGGGACCACATGAAGTTTCCTTCACGCCAAACAGTTTTGTTGGATGGAGTGTGCTCCAAAATTTGACCCCGAGACACCAAATATGGAGGCTGGGAGGCCAAATATGGAGGGCGCTCCAAAAAATAAGGTAATTCTGACAGGTATGGCGACTTTGCTAGAGTGGTTTTCAGCTCTTTGCCTCCATATTGACGGTTATTGTGCAGCAGGACCTTTTGGCGACTCTGCTAGAGTTGCTCTTAGTAACCAGCGTCACCATTGACCAAAGGAATCCCTTAGAGCATCTCTAACTCTTCCCCAAAAACTTTTAACCCCTAATAAAAATCCATTTGGGGGTATTAACCCCAACTAGCCATTCCCACAAAAACTTAATCTCTAAAATTTTTGTGGATTTTCCCTTCGAACCCACCTCCACCTGCTCAAATTTGAGCAGAAAGCTCACATTATGAGCAAATTTTTTCTCCTCGCACACGGCTCTCTCTCTCTCTCTTCCCGCGCCTCTCTTCTCCTCCCACTGCCACCGTCGCACATCACCCCGCCGACCTCCACATCCACGATCATCGGTGGAATGGACCCATCCCCACCCTCCCACCCCGCCACCCCTTTCCCCTATAGAATCCCGCCGGCTGCTATGGAATCGGCACCAACCATCCCAAAGAAATGGCGGCAGGGGAAGTTGGTGGTGCGGCCTGGCGCACCGTCCGAGAAGAGTCGTAACCATCCCCGTGCCATCCTCCATGTCCGCCTGTTGACGGCTCCAGCGGGCGCCAAGAGGCACCACCACCCGATGATGAAAGCATTGGAGGTCGGGGCGGCAAAAAAAAGACCGATGTGCAATGTCCCACTCCGAGTCTCCAACTCACCCTCCAGCCGCACCGCCGACACCTTCTCCATCACCGGTCACCCCTACGCCTCCTCCAACATCCCCCATACGGCAACCGAAAGCGATGCCGACGAGAATGATTGCGAGGTGACCGACACAATGCCGAAGAGATATTTTTTTTCTGTTTCTTGTTTGTGTGCAATGCTTCAATTAGTTGAAGAATCATGTGATGCTCATATGTAGTGATGTTTGTTGCTTTTGTAGTACGAAAATGGTCCCGGATGAGATGGCGGAGCTCATCACGCATTTGGATGATAGTGACACCCTCGGCCTCGACGACAATTCCATGTCTATGACAGATGAAAGCCAAGGAGAGAGAGGGAGTCCTGAAGTCAGGAGCTCGAGGCACAAACAATGAGGAAGAAACAAACATGTGGCAGCTTGAATGCTAGTGGTGGTGGTGACTATGGGAGTGCATGATTTGGTAGAGTTTGATGGTGGCTATTGATGAACTATGCGTTATGTGGTTGTTTTTGGATGAACTTGTTGATTCGGTGGCTTTTGGATGAAATGTGTTTATGATTCTAGTTGATTGTTGGATTGGATGAACTATGTTTATGTTTGTAGCTGAATTATTGGATCCGGTGCATTTGAATTGTTTAAATTGATATTGAAATGTTGTGTGTTTGTTTATAACATTTGCGCAAAAGTTTTTAAGAAATAGTAAAAAAAAAGGAATTAAGTGAAGAGATAGGTGCGCCCAGTTTTCAACTCCTCAAATTTGAGGAGTTGAGGTTTGTGGGGAAATTTACGGGATTACGTTTTGGGGAAGGGCTAGATATGCTCTTACCAGCTTCTCGAGTACGTGGGGGAAAATTTCCTCACTTAAGATGAACCTAAGGCATGATCAATTGGAGTTCTGGGTGCAACGACAAAGTTTAATCAACTCGGGCTCAAAAGGAAGATGAGTAAACTATCAGGGAGATGATGAAGTCAAAGGATGGTGGATCTTCACTCCAGTCCGCAGACTCGGTTTTCACTTTATTTCTTTGGGTATAATACTAGCCCATCACTAACAAAAAAAAAGCTTTTTCTCTCTTCAGTAATTTTTTTTGCAGATGCTAAGGAGGTGAAGGATTTACAACTCTATTGATAGCAATTTGAAGAAGCTTCTGAAATATGAGGAAGTAAAGTGGATGCAAAGGGCTAAAGAGAGGGATTTATTGAATTGTGATGGAAATACCAGGTACTTTCATCTGAAAGCCAGTGGTAAAAAAAAGAATCACATTGTTGTGTTGCAAAAATATGGTACGGAGATCAATGGAGATACAAAGTTAGTGAAACATATCACTGATTTCGATAAGGACTTGTTTGGTGCTCCTGATGTACATCCATTAATTTGGATGGACTGCAGTGCTCCCAATTAACATATGAGGATATGGTGTTCCTCACTAGTGATTTAGATTTAGATGAGATTAAGGAGGTTGCTTTTGGCATGAAGCATAGTAAACCAGTAGGTCCAGATGGGTTGTCTGCTGAATTTTATCAGACTTTTTGGCATGATGTCAAGACATATCTAAAAGCATTATTTGATTCTTTTCATTGAGGCGATCTGGAGGTTGAGAGATTGAATCTTGGCATCATTGCTTTGATTCCTAAGGTGCCTGATGCGGAAGTGATTCAAAAGTTCAGTCCTATCTGCTTGCTAAATGTTAGTTATAAAATACCGACAAAGATGTTAACTATCCGATTGGGGATTGTGATAGGAAGGCTGATTTCTGACACACAAATTGCCTTTATTAAGGATATATTTGTTGTTACATGAGTATTCATGATATACAATCAACTAAGAAAGCTGGGGTGCTGCTCAAAATTGATTTTGAGAAGGCTTATGACAAGATGAAATGGTTTTTTCTGTATGAGATGGTGCAAGCTAAGGGCTTTGGAGATAAATGGTGTGATTGGATAATGAAGATTGTCATGGGATGAATAGTAGCTATCAAGGTCAATGACTAGATAGGGCCATACTTCCCCACTTTAAAATGAGTTAGGCAGGGGGTCCTTTATCCCCATTGTTGTGCAATATTATTGTTGATGGGCTAGCCATGCTAATAAAAAAAAGCGTAAAGTTTGGGATTGATTTCTGGTCTGGTGCCAAACTTGGATGAGTGTGGTCTAGCATTATTGCAATATACTAATGACACCATCTTCCTATTGGTAAATGAAGTATCCAACGCAAGGAATCTGAAGTTTATTCTTTGCTTGTTTGAACAAGTCTCGGGTTTGAAGATTAATTTCCATAAAATTAAGATAGATTGTTTATGTGAGGCTATCAGTAGAGAGTGTGATTATAGATAGATCATTACTTACAATGTGGGGAGATTGCCTTTGAAGTAATTGTGGTTGCCTATGGATGCCAGGAGGCTCAATAATTCTTAATGGGGCACAGTGGATAAGAAATTTGAGAAAAAGACGGCTAGTTGGAAGGGCAATTCGCTATCTATAGGGGATAGGGTTACTCTGGTGAAATCTTGGTTGCGTAACATTCCTCTGTACAAGCTCTGTTTCCTTGAAGCTCCCAAAGGGTTTCTGAAAAGTCTCAATTCTAGCAGAGCAAGTGGTGCGGAGCACCCTATGGACATCACCATGTCAATAGCCCCATTGTCAAGAGACACGTACAACATCTACAACATACATATAAAGGTGAATCTTCTCCTTTACGCGTATCTACTTGATCCCTTCTTGGATGGTATACTACTTGACCCTTCTCTCGTGTGCATGCATAGGTTTGAGCGGAGCTCACACTTGTCGAGGACGAGTCCAGGCACAAGAGTACGCCTACACCATCCGCAAGGGAAGCATGGAAGAGAAGGAAGAAGAAGCAAGTACAAGATTTCTGGAGATCCCAAAACCTCTGGCCATCACTCCGGAGCTTCCGGCCCCCGAAACTTCCAGCCTCCATCGCGCACAAAGTTGCAAATCTTCTAGAAATTCCGGACGCTGGCCCGGAAGCTGCCTGAAACTTCTAGCCCACCCCAGAACTTCCAGCCCCTGCCTGCGTGCAGCGAGTTGGGCTCGGCCCATGTACCCTTTCCATTCCTCACTCACCCCTTCATGGGAGGACCTATATATACTCTTCCCCCTCCTCCATTCTAGGTTTAGCAAAGACTAGAACTAAAACCATAGAGCTTTGCTCATGTATCTCCCCTTTATGGGATTTATCTTCCCTAGTGGAATCAAGGTCTCCTCTTGAGGGGAAGACTCAATAGGAGCACAAGATCTCCATAGTAGATTCCTTTAGGAATATCAAGACCTCCAATGTGGAGAAGAAAGGCTTCATAGAAGCATCAAGCCCTCCTTGTCCTAGGACTTGGGGAAGAACCCCATCTTATCCCATCTCTCTATTTGGATGATTTGGATCAAGGATCTATCTATGTGTATCTTTATTTGCATCTATGTGTATTGATTTGTATGTTTCCTCCTTGTGTTCTTCCTCAAACCCACCTCCAATTTGTGATGATCGGGCCATCCTAGAGGCTTGCCCTATATCATTTCGTATCATGAGGAAGGTTGCCACGAATTGGAACCCCCTCCCCTCCATTTGCTACCCTTAGTTTGATTTTTTTTGCCCTAATTTGAAAATTCCGACAAAAAAGAATCATACCCAGTTTCTTGTGATTTGTTGGATTTTGTGAGGAAAGGTTGGTTTTGATCCATCGATCTCTTTCTATTTTAGTTGATCTACCTTCCTTCGCGCTCCCTAGCCCCAAATTTTCTTTTTTCCACATAAATTTCGAGCTGGAAATTGGGTTTTTCTGCCCCCGTGCTCAGATCTAGAATTCTCGGGTCAAACCCGCACTTCTTCTGCATACCCCATAACTTCTAGGCACCCCCAGAACTTCTGGACCTCGGAACATCCGCCCCTACCCTGGAACTTCCGGGCTAAACAGAAAGAGTGCACTGAAATTTTAGCACCGCCACTCTTCTCCATTTTGGCCATAACTTTTGATTCCAGACTCCAATTTGGGCGTTCTTGGGCTCGTTTTGAAGCCGATACATGCCCAATGTCCTCATATAGGTGTCCACATAATTTGGCCAAGAAAAATTGGGAGTATCTTTTTCGACACTGAAACACCTCCACCAACCATCACGCTCGTGCCACCGGTTCATTACCAACGCTTCACCGGAGTGACCATTGGGTATTGTCTATATCATCAACCACCAAGTACATCGCCAACGACTTCAACATTGACCATGATGAATCGAAGATGTGCATCTTCACCGGTTTCGCCCTTTGGGGGGTCCTTGCCAAGTGATGAATCCATTGCCCTCTACGTGTAATAAAGCAAGCGTCTCTCCTTGTGTTTGTGCAACAAGAGCTTAGTCTTCATTAGGCCAAATATTTTGTATGCTCATTCCTCCGTTACACAAGCCCCGTTATCACACCTTGTGTGTTTGCTTTTGCTCCTTCCTCTACATTTGTGATCAACTTGCATTGCTTTGAGTTCATTTGGATCTTGCCCAATTATTTCAATATCTTGATCCACTTATTGCTTGATTCTGGTCCACTAACCTTACCGAGCTCCACATATAGCCTTGCTATGAGTGTGTAGGTGTGCATTGGGGAACACTTATCAACACCATTTTGCTCTATTGGTACACATTGGACGATCTTCGATCCTTTTCATCCAAGGAGTCGAGAAGGTAACTTGATATTGTTCTTTCCCTTTAGCCACTTACTACTTGCACTAGTGCCATCATGTTTAGGGAGAGTGGAGAAAATGTGGAGGAACTTGCGAACAAGCCTCAAAAGCATCATCGCCATCACTCTAGGAGAGAGTACCACACAAACAACAAGGATGATGGTGGCTATGGTGACCTCGCCAACAAGCACAATAAGTCAAGTACCCCTACAACAACAAGGTACAACGATAAGGGCCACCACCGGATTCATCGTCAAGAGCTACACCGACAAGCACCTCAAGACCATGGACAAGAGAAGCTTCCCAAGCTCAAGTCCACTACTTCCAGAGATACTTCGACTCCGACAACGACTATGAGATACCACTACTGCAGGATTGCCCTGGAGTGGCGGTCGCTAGAAGCCTATCAGTGGCGGGCAATGCTGGTACGGTTGCCCGGCACTGGTCTCCTGCCACTGGTAACATGGCTTCAGTGACGTCGATCGCGTAGCAGTGGCGGGCGTTGTTATCACTGGCGGGCAACTTTCTGCACCCGCCACTATGGTGTAGATGTACGTGCGGTGGGCTGTTGGTACCATCCACCACTGGTTAATGCTCCAGGCTGCAATGAAAAACGCTGCCACGACAACGTTAGCTGATGCTAATAGCAAACAGTTCTCATTAAATTGGATCGCATCAGAAATAAAACTAATGATAATAACTTAGAACGAAGAACGAGAAGTACATTAGGAATAAACGTGTAACGAACAATACATGGTCATCAAATTTAGTGTGCTGGTCAAGTTAAACAACATAATAGGCCAAATATGTTTAGTCACCCATGCAGTTGTGACCGCTTCAATAAGCTAGCTAGGTTAGCCTCTCTTGTTTGTTTGACTCATCTTCTTCGGTGTTATTATAGAATGTGCCAGACGACGAGCGGACCTCATTGTTTATAATCTCCGCGAACTTGGCTTGGAGTTGTTCGAGCACTAAGCCCGCTTCGGACGGCTTGTTTTCTAGTTCTTGACCTCATTTGAGGATTTGATTGTGCAGCCGTAACGTTTTCACCGAGCGTATGAATTCTTCCATGTGAAGGCAGACGTAGAAGCCACATGTAAGACTAGTCTTCGGTTGTTGCCTACAACATATATTGTTCCATTTGAAGGCAATTTGTCTCCTTCCACTACCTTTGTAGTATTTTTCAACCGTGTGGCCTCCTGTAACACTCCAGTCAAAAATACATTCATCCAGAAGGTCCTTGAGGAGCGACCAATCTTTTCCCGGGCTCTTACTAGAATCCATCAAGTAACAGCTGCACCTTTGCGGTCTTAGCAGTAGGAGAACCCAATGGTTCCTGCACAAAACAAGAGAAACATACCGCGAATATGAGAAAGTTTACAAGTTTTGAGACGTGAAAACATATATGAAGGAAAAAGGTATGAAAGCAAAAGCATAAGCCAGAGAAGGACGTACATGGGTCGGTAGGGCACGAGGAGGAAGTTTTTCAGCTTGTTATGTTGCATGAATTCGAGAAGGTAATTCTTCATGCACCGCCTACCTTCCTCATTTGTTAGGATCTCCTCGTTCATGAGATAAGGGTAGGCTATCGCGACATCGGAAATATTCCGGCGTCTGACCTCCGTGGCTTGAAAAAGCACCCATAGCCTCATTAGGCAAATTTCAAGACTATAGAACCTGAACATATAGAAGATCTCTTTGAAATCTACATATATTTTATCCCTGCTGAATTTTTCAAAGAAACTATAACCCTTTGGCACCTTCACCGTGTAATGTGTTGGGTTAATGATGGCTCCTTGCTTCTGATTGGCTAGCTCCGAATCTACGATTTTGTGATGTAGAATCTTCATCTCAATCCTAAGTTGCTCGTACACAATGTCTAGTACCTTTCTCTTACCCGGTCTATAGACAGGTGCTGATGGGTTGTCAGCACATTGTTCGTATGCCAAAGACTTCTTCAGTGCCTTCTTCCGTAGCGGTGGTCTATCATTTGCACGAGTGGTGGCAGAAGTCTTTCCCTTAGTATTCATTTTCGTACCCTTTTGATGCGTCTTCCTATTTTTACTGGTTGGACGGAAGCAGGCGGACAGGACATCGCTTCTTGGGCCACCACCTTCTTTAGTGTTGTTGGAGTAAACTTTGGTTTTTTGCATGGTTGCATCTCGGGATGGGCTGGCGGCGTCTCGTCATCCATTGGGTTATCATTAATTGTGGTATAGGCCAAAATGGGGTCTTCTGCAGCATAATTAGAATTTTGTGATTCTTCAAGCATGTGCTCTTCCCGCACATCCTTAGCCGATACGGGGTTGCAAAGACCTAGAGGAGATCGTCCAGGTGGCGGTCCAACGCCGTGGATGTTTGGAGATGGTGATTGTGCTCCAATGCCGGGGATGGTTGGAGATGGTGTTCTGTTTGGGGATGGCTTGTCAATGATGATATGCCTTTCCGGCCACTTGAGGTAACCCAGAAAGCAATCTGAAAGGGGCTGCGGCTCATCGTCGTCTTCAATAATGTTTTGTGGCAGAGTCAACTTCTCGTATGGTGGGAACACCCTAAGCAAATAGACCTTCCGCACGCTCTCATCTAATTTGCGGTTGTGCATGACATTTCCTGTAAAGACTCTAGCTTTTGCAACCTCCTTCAACTCGCCACTCACTTGGGCTAGGAGAGTGAAAGGAAGTTGTTCCTCCAACGATTGTGGTGACCCACCATGACCCTTCATGACATTAGAGACCGAGTGGCTGCTGCTTTTTATGGGAGCGAGGGGCGGCTGCACATGGGTCTCCACCGTTTGTGGCATAGCCAATAGGGTATCGACATGTGTTGACCATTTTGACTCAATCTGAGTTTTAATCGCTTCCAGAAATGAAGGTAAGATTGCGTCTAACCTTTTCTTGACTAAGTAATCTATTTTCTCATCGTCCTTTCTTGCCTTTTCCGCCTTAGACAGCTTCGGCTTGGAGGGATCGTAGCCATCCCACAAACAACTGCCGGTGCCAAGCTTACAGCCTCTTATGAGATCTCTCATCCTTTGGAGGGCGAAATGAATTGGGTCAGATGCCCACCTTGGGGCATCTGTCGGCTCTTGGGAATTTGGTGGGTTTTGGGTAAAATTTGCCTGCATGAACGAACTAATATCGTTTAGAAACTGCTCCTAAACATATACGATGTAAAGCAGTTGTAGAGGCTAATTATCGCTCTTTCGGCCGCCTTCGCCACCTGAGGGTCTTCGAAGTAGTATAGTCCGGTCTTTTTATCAAGCACTGCGAAGGATCAAAAATAAATCTTGCCACACGGGTCCAGGATATTACTAAAGGGCGTGGGTTCACCTTGTGAAGAAAACATAGCGTCATGCTTATCCTAGATCGGCTGCTTCGCTTCATAACCACGGGTGCCGAGTTTGTGGTTCCCTAACATTTGGCTTTGGAGCTTTGCAAACTTCTCTTTGTCCTTTTTGTATGCATCGGTGTCTCGGTAATCAGTGAACACCTTCCATTCCTCATCGGTAGTACTAGGATATAGCTTTTTGATATCCTCTAAATCATGCCCCTCATCTAGTAGCTTGTTTGCACGGTATCTATTACTACTCAAAGCCTTAGTGAACGTGCGCATGGCATTGATTTCTGCAAGTGCATTGTCACGATCGTTGAACTTGAAAATATCTCTCATCTTTCCTAGTAGGAGGTTGGCCCATTGTTTGTTGCTAGTGCCCCTTATGGATCTTTGGTTGATGGCACAATTTTCACGGACGATGGCAGCTAGGGCATTACCCCATTTCTTTGCGTTCTTGAGTGTACTAACGGGTCTCCCATTTTTGGAAATCCATTTTATTACATAAGTAGCTGTAGGCACCTTATTCCGTGACCTAGGCTTCCACGGCTAAATATCTAAATCAGCTTGTGCACCATTCGTGTCTTCTTCCTCATCATCACCATCGGACTCTTGTTACCGATGTTGCCCTTCCTCTTCAGCACCATCTAACTCTTCTTCCCCATCTTGCCCATCTTCTGCACCACGATCAGTCTCTTCTTGCAACTCGTAAGCATCGCCATCATTAGATGCGTGCTCGTTGCATGTCCGATTTGGAGGATCCTCCTGTTGGGAAGGAACAATCTCACCCTTAGACCGTGTCCGGTTTGAAGTAGCGGCTCGGGTCTATCTCGCCATCTTTTATCTACAAAAAATGATTGCATAAGTAATTAATAAAACAAAAAATTAAATGCATAAAAAAATCGGCATGATCATTGCTAAATGAGACATATTGAGTGCCAGAAATTCACCAAAATGGAAGTGAATCAACATTTCATCAAAACTTTGGCACTCATTTGCATTCCCCGTAAAAGAAGACAACAAACCGCAAGCAAATTCACGACCGGCCATCGCCATCTCTCAAAAAAATTCGGCATAACCTGTGCTAAAACTGGGACATATTGAGTGGCAGAAATTCGACGAAATGGAAGTGAATCAACATTTCGGCAAAACTTTGGCACTCATTTGTATTCCCTATACAAGAAACCGTGAGCATGAACATATAGCACAAGCAATTGTATGATATCCATCACCGGCCAACAAACCGCGAGGGGGCGGAGGCGCCGACAGAGGGGGTCGAGGCACCGACGTAGGGGGCCGAGGCACTGGTGGAGGGGGCGGTGAAGGGGGCCGAGGTGCCGGCGGAGGGTGCCGAGGCACCGGTGGAGGGGGCTGAGGCGCCAATGAAGGGGCCTGGTGGAGGGGACCGAGGTGCCGGCAGAGGGGGCGAAGGCATCGGTGGAGGGGGGCGAGGCGCTGGTGGAGGGGGCCGAGGCACTTGTGGAGGGGCTAGTGGAGGGGGCGGCTGAGGGCGCCGGCGTTGAGGGGGGGGGGCAGTGGTGCCAGTGGAGGGGCGTGCGGGGGCGGCGGCGCGGTGATGGAGCGTGTGCGCGCAGGGGTGGAGTGATTTTTTGATTGCATGCAGGGGGGTGGTAGACTAATTTCTGGCGGCCGACCGCGTGGACAAAATTTCGCTAAGTCCCGCATGGAAATTTTGAAAAAACAAATTGCAGTAGCGGGTCTTTGTAGCTGCCCGCCACATGATATACTTAGCAGTGGCGGGTACGTCATAGTGCCCGCCACATAAAATATGTAGAAGTGGCGGGTACGTAATAGTGCCCGCCACATAATTTATTTTTTTATTTTTTTGTATTTGTGAAGGTTTATCATTTTATGTACGACATAGCATGAATACATAGCATGACGACGATCCATGTCTTAATATTACATCATTAATTAAGTTTGAAATACAAAATAAGCTTCATAAATACATAGCATTCACTTATAGACGGTCTTCACATGGACTTTCTTGATCTTCTTCCTGGTATGAACTATTGTCTTGTTGTGGCTCCGTCTTAACCATGGTGCAATGTCGTCATTGGGCAATGTTGATCTTTTTCTTCTGTTGACATATTTTCTGTTTGGATCTTCTTCCGCAGGGTCGTCGAATTGGTCGTAGTCCTCCTCATCATCGACTTCGTCCATTCCGACAATACTCCTGTTTCCTCTCTGGTAGACCACACAGCTAGGCTTAATTGGGTTGGTTATATAGAAGCATTGGGACACAGTTTTGGCCAGTACCCATGACTCATTTAAGCAATTATTGCTTGCACTTTCACGGACTCACTTAGTGGTGGTATAACCATGGTAGTGAAATAATCGTCTTCTTGAAGTACTTGTTTCGGCTATCTAACACGGAACATGGGGAATATCCCTACATCCGCGTACTTAAGTTCCCAAATCTCTTCGATCCTGCCGTAGTGCTTGTTCTTTACTTTACCAGTGTAGGCCTGTTGTGTCACCCTTGAGTTATGGTACACACCTTTCAGCTTGTCTCTGGCCTCCGTATAGAATGTGTATCTATTGATGTCATAGGCGTGGTATGTGGTGACATTCATCGCGGGTCCCGCTGCCAAGGAGAACAACGCCTTAGCCTTGTCATCATTTTCTGTCAATGGATTATCTCGCATGTATGTCTTGAACCAATCCATGAATTTTCTGTTGTGCTGTTTCGTTAGTTGATCGTTGGACTGGTTTATCCCACGTACCCTATATTCTTCTCTCAAGTCTACCATGTGCTTCCAGGCATATGGGGTGACGCACTTAACGTGTTGTAACACCACAGTGTGCGCTCTGGTGAAGTCGGGCTCTCGGTTGGGAATGTCGAAGTTCACATGCAAATCCTTTCTTCTTTTCTTGTGACCTACGCCATTCAGCCTGCCAACGTGCTTATTCTTGGGCATGCCCAAAGGTTTGTCGACTTCCAGGTAGTCTGAGCAAAATGAGATTACCTCTGCGGTTAGAAATCCCTCGACAATGCTTCCGTCTGGATGTGACCTGTTATGAACATATCGCTTGAGTATCCCATTTAACCTTTCAAAGGGGAACATGTTGTGCAGGAATACCGGGCCCAGGTTTATGATGTCCCCGATAACGTGGACAAGCAGATGCACCATGATGTCAAAGAATGAGGGCGGGAAGTACACCTCAAGCTCGCATAGTATTACAACGATCTCTTCTTGCAATTTGTGGCAATGTTCCACACTGATCGATTTATGAGAGATGATGTCAACAAAGTTACACAGGGCTTGGAGTGTCTTTCTGACATGCGGTTCCATTATCCCTCTAATTGCAACCGGCAGTATCTGTGTAATCATCACGTGACAGTCATGCGACTTCATCCTAGATAAAATTTTCTTCTCATGTGACAAATATCTGTGTATGTTTGACGAGTGCCTGGAACTAACTCGGACATTGGCAAGGCAGTTGAATATCTTATCAAGCTCCCCTGGAGACAGATTGTAGCAAGCGGGTTTGAATTTTGACACCGTTTTACCAACCTTGCCAACGACGCTTTCCTCCACGTCAGCGCACAAACCCTCCCTAATTTTGAGGGCTTTTAGGTCTTTTCTTGAGCTCCCCGTATCTTTTGTCTTGTCTGGGATGTTCAAAAGGGTAGCAACCAAACTCTCGCAAACATTCTTCGTGATATGCATGACGACGATACAATGGGGCGTGGAGAGAAACTTCCAGTATGCCAAGTCCCAAAATGGACTCCGTGTTTTCCATACTTTTAAGTGTGGCTTGACTCTCTTCCGCTTCTTTCCAGGCTTTGGACACTCTTCCCAGTTGTTCAACATTTGTAGGATTTCTTCTCCACTCTTCTTACGTGGCTTCTCTTGCCTTTCATTTGTATTGTCAAACAAATCTTCTCTGTTTCTCCATTCATCATGTTTTTCAGCCATCTTCGATGCCCCATGTAAACAGTTTTATGAGACGCCTTCAGATAGAGGTAATGGGTTTCATCCATACACCTAACACATGCACAGTTCCCGTGGCAAACTTGACCCGAATTATAACCATATGCCGGATAGTCTTGCACTGTCGTGAGCAGCACAACTTTCATAGGGAAAAAATCGCCTGATAAAGCATCATATGTCTGCACCCCTTCATCTGACCATAATATATCTAGCTCCTCCTTGAATAGCTGCAGATACAGGTTCAGATCACTACCCGGTTAGCTTGGCCCTTGAATTAGCATGACCATGTGTAAATACTTTCGCTTCATGCACACACACGGGGGGAGATTGTAGATGCATATAACCATGGGCCATGTGCTGTGCACGCTGCTTTGGTTGCTAAAGGGATTCAGACCATCCACGCTATAGCCCAGCCTGACATTCCTATTATCTCCACTGAAATGGGGGAACTAGTCATCGATTGCTTTCCACTGGCGACCATTTGCAACGTGTCTAATCACTCCATCATCCTTATTCTTCCTATTGGCATTCCAAAGCATAAGCTTTGCCTGCTTCTTGTTTGCATACAAACACTTCAAACGTGGAATGATTGGAAAGTACCATACAACCTTATGAGGAGTACTGCTAGTGGGTGAGCTCTCACCATCATTGTCTTCTCGACTGTTATTTCGCCGCTTGAATTGGGGTGCATTGCATTGTGGACACCTTATTAGTTTAGAGTGCTCGTTCAGATAAATGATGCAGTCATTTTTGCACGCGTGGTATTTGATCGGCTTCATATCAAGAGGGCACATTACCTTCTTCGCCTCATCGATACTTTTAGGTAGCACATTGCCATCAGGAAGAACATCATGTAAAAACTTCAAGATCATATCGAGGGACATGTTTGTGCTATTGCTTTTTGCCTTGATGTCCAAATGATTCATCGTCACACTTAGGCGGGTGTGTTCCGGCTTGCAACCAGTGTACAATGGAGTTGTCGAGTCTTTCACGAGAGTCGCCAGTTTGGTAGCCTCTCTACGAGCAGATATCTCGGTGCTAGTCTCTTTCACGATCAACTCTTGCATATATTGGTTGTGCACCATTCCGGCAAATTTGCCCCCAATGATTGTCGTGTCCGCTTCGGCCTCCTCAGTTTCATCCGACTCTTCACCCGACTCATCCTCTTCATCACCGTTGGACTCTTCATCATGTCCATCCATCATCCATTCTTGTTCTTCGTCATGTTTCGCTTCTTCATATGACATCCCATTCTCACCATGACTTGTCCATGTTGTATAACCGGGCATGAAACCACTCGCCAACAAGTGCTTATGCAACTCGCCTGAGTCATATGTCTACATAACATCATTCTCGCGGTGAACACATGGACAACATATTTTCTCGGCACCCTTTTCTCTCATATCTTTCTCCACAAACTCTAAGAACTCCATCAAACCATTAACAAAACCATTGGACACCCATGATAAGGAGTTATACATCCAACTACGATCCATCATTCGACGTCACCTACAACATATATACATAACGTCATCGATTACTATGTGATCTAACAATATGCAAAATTCAAAAATTCAGCATGACCTTTGCTAAAAATGGGACATATTGAGTGCCACCAACTCGACAAAATGAAAATTAATCAACATTTCGAAGAGATTTGGCACTCATTGAATTCCCCTAAAAAACAAAGTAGGCGATCAACAGAATGTTAGCTCGCCTACACGTCCACCGCCACACCAAGAATCAACTATGCATGCTAGCTCATACAATAACTACTCTAATTAAAGCGTATATATAGATTTGACAACAAGAATTTTCTCAACTAAAATGTATATCTCTCCGATGTCATGTGCGATCGGATGAAATCAAAAAGATAGATGTGGTGGTTGGAGGTGTTTAATTTGGTGGGCCTACCTCTAGATAGGAGGGTTAGAGGGTGGTGGAGTCTCTTATTTAATGGAGGGGTTAATTAGGGTGGAGATGGGGCCGGGGAGTAGCTATGCCATGGAAAACTGGGTCCCATAAATTTAAGGAGGTGAGAGAGTGGCTAGGATGACCAAAGGTGAGAGGAGTAAGAGGGAGAAAAAGAGGAGCTTGATGGAGAGGAAGAAGAAATTGGGGGGAGGGGAAGCTACTGTATCAGCCCTCCCCACTTATGCGATCTAATCAGTGGCGGGCGCCGCATATGGCCCGCCACTACAAAGTGCCGTCCACTATGCCTCGCACCGGAAATTATCTTGTGGCGGGAAGAACCAAGTACCCGCCACTGTTGTTTGTCCTACCAGTGGCAGGCAGAAACAGGCACCCGCCACAGCAATTTTCTGCCAACATTGGCCCGCGCGGAAGGATATCTTGTGGCGGGTGATAAATATTGCCCACCACTCCTAATCTAAGTACCTGTGGTAGGCCCTGATTTCTACACGCCACTGAAGAGTTTTGCCAATGACTCCAATCTGGAAGAATTTACAAGTGGCGGGTGGCAAGAAATGCCCGCCACTACAGATCACATAGCTGTGGCGGGCCGAAATTTTTACCCGCCACTGCAACTTTTCCAAAATAGCTGTGGCGGGTTCTTGGCCACGCCCGCCACTCATTTGAGGCCAGCTATAAGCCTTTTCCCAGTAGTGTACCATTCTATGCGGTTCAAGACCCCGAAGAGTACCTCAAGTGGGAGCGTACGATGGACGACTACCTCAAGCTACATCGAGCCCCCTCTAAAGATAAAATTATGTGCGCCACAAGACACTTCAACGACTACACATCGACATGGTGGCTTCACGTACCTTCGAAGAGCTTCCACATGAGTTGGTCCAAGATAAAGAAGGCTATGCGCAGTGAGTTTGTGCCTTCCACATACGCGGAAAATCTTCTTCGCCAATTGGAGAACACCGCACAAGGATCCAAGTCCCTCGACGAGTACTTCTTGGAGATGAAGCAAGCCTTGCGACGAGCTAGTGTGGGCGACCCCGTTTGGATGAAGTACCACTTCACGGTGGGGTTGAACTACGACATCGCCTAGACTACCTTCCACAACAACTATGAGTCTCTTGACGTACTCTACAATGGTGCTCTCAAGGCGAAAGGAGAAATCAAGAAGACCAAGGCTACTCGACCCCATGCACACTTCGCGACGACCAAGCTCCACGACGGCAAGCATGAGGATAGTTCCACCAAGATGTCCAAGGCTGACAAGATGATACTCCAAGATGATGCTCCAAAGTTTTACTTCACTGCCATCCATTTTTGTCATGGCATTGACGATGTCGAGTCTACCACAACTCTTTTTGAATGACGCGGCGACGACTACAACTACAGAGCCACTCAAGGAATATACTTTTGAGGCAAGTGGCATGGTGGCGAGCGAGGAACAAGCTTCCACCTTTGGAGGCAAGAGCGAGATGGCCGAGCATGGGATTTTCCCTTCGGTCATGGAGGCGAGTGATTATGTGCCACCTTCTAGGGCCTTCATCTATGGCGACGATGACGAGATGATTGAGCATGGGATTTTCCCTTCAATCACGGCGGCGTATGGTGATGAGTTGAGAGACATTTGCACCCATATTGAGAGTGTGAGAGAGTTCACCACTAGCCCCACATATGATGAGATGCCCCAATTCCCATGTGAGGAGAGTCACCACCACCACTTGAGTGACTCCACCATATGTGAGCTTGAGTGCATCCACCGTGAGGGAGCGAGTGAACTACCACATGAGTTGAGAGAGGTAGTTGATAGTTCATTGATGTCTCTATATTTTACGCACTTTTAGAGCTCATTTGTTGCATGTTATCTCTATACATTATGTCCCATTGAACTAAATATGTGTCCACTATGCATGATTACCGTTTTTTACACTTTTCATTGTGAGAATTGCACATTTGTGTTTTATTTGGTTTTTATTAGTTTTCTTTGTTTTGTCATGTCTACAGGTGTTTTGGAGCAACCTAGGACCAAGCACGATGAAAGGACCAAGGACGGGTTCAATACGAAGGACTTCAAGTACCAGACTTAAGCGTTTTGGAGAGTGGAAAAAGTGATTTTTTTCCAAAAAGTTCCAAATCAAGATCTAACACCACCGGCACATTGGCTTCACTCTCGCGAATCCAACGAGCGCAAGAACATCAAAATCGGAGTCCGTATGAACAAATGACGACCATTTTACCGAAGGAGGGCAAAGCCCAAGACGGCGTCTCATACGACCGCGCGCGATCGTACGGGCGCTCGTATGAGGTGATTTCAGCACCGAAAGTTGCCCTTTCAGATGGGATTCTTCACCGATTTTGTCTCCATTTGATCCCACGTGATCCTTGGCTGATAAGTAAGGGTTTGGCTCATCTTGAGCCCTTGGATGCATCCCATCAACGGAGGAGACCGAGGAGGCATCCTATATATGCACCTCTCCAACCCTAGCCGTCAGTGCCATCTCCATCCATGCTCATTCATCTCCAACACATCCAAGACCATCTCCATTGCTGCTCCATCCACCACCATAGAAGAGGGACAAGATCAAGGGAAGAAGAGGAGGCTCCACCACCACGTGCATCGGCCCTCGGCCCGGTGCCATCTCCACTGGCGCCGCCCTCATCATCACCGCCGCCGGCACAGCCACCATCATCACCAGCGCCGTCGTCTCCACCAACACCGCCATGCCTTCTCCCTTCACCGGCTCGATGTCGGCTTGTAACTTAACCCTCTCCTCTATGTGTACCATTAACTTGTTTGAGTAGACGTATTTGTTCTCGGGGATAGGGATGTACTCCTTTATGATTAGAATTATTCACTTCTATGCGTTCCATTATCTTCTTCTTACTTGTTCGAGTTAGTATCCTTCACGAGTGTTGAGAGGAGGCCTCGCTCGCATTATCGCCGTGATTGTCCGTGAAGTCACTACTGTTGTTGTAGGGGTTAGGATGTTGAGGTAATTCGAGGTGATAGTAAAATCCTCAATTCCACACCGCTGCAATTGATAGGGGAGTAATGGGTAAACCCACATCTGGCTTCGTCCAGTGGGGAACCCTTAATTAACCGTATGTGATAATCGGCTCGGGGAAGCTACGGTTGGTGGCGTATGTGGCATGAAGTCTTCGTGAGAGTAGAACATGTTCTGTACCGGGAACCGCCCACTTATGCACATGAAGAATGGATAGTGGATACGATAGAGACCGTTTGCTCCGCACTTGTTGCGCAGGTCATAGTTGTAGTAATGACTTCGAAACTCTCGAGAACACTTTACTGCTCAAGCACCGTTTCTACAAACGTAGTATCTTTTATTTCCTATTTCTACCTTCTTGTTCATAGTGTAGTAAAACCCTTTTACTCTGTCTCCCAAGCAACCGATAGACTAGACTATTTCCAAACTCCGGTTTGGGTGCGTACGTAACTGCGTTAAGTGACAGCGTAGTTGCGGGGTCTGTGGTGCCTTCCTTTCCGCTCCCTGTCGGTTCGACACTTACTTATCACGAAAGTGCGACAACAGCCCTGTGCACTTGCAGGTCATCAAGCATTTTCAAGCGCCATTGCCGGGGAGCATAACGCTTGGTCATTACTTACCCGGTCGCACATAGTTTATTTTGTTTGTTGCTATTTATCTTACTGTTTTTCTCTTAACCCAAAAATACCAAAAAAATGTCTTGCTGTGAGATGTCCACTATAGAGACCAAAGATGTTGCAAGAGAACAAATTGAGAAGAGAGGAATGATGTATGCAAAATTCTGGTATTCTCTTAAAGGTGTTGATGTGGAGTATAAATTGGATACATTGGATTATTGCGCTCGAGGTATATTTAAATTCCCTACTTTTTGTGAGCATTGTACGTCCAATGACCATATGAGCTTTAGTTTCAAATTTCACCCATACCTTCTTATAGCGTCATACAATCGTGATGATTATCCCTTTGATTATGTTGAATCGATTGAGGAGCGAGTACTATTCCTTAGAACCTCTGAACTTATGACAAGGGTAAAGGAGCTTGCTCCGTATTATCCAGAGGTTTCTAGATATAAGAGCTTGCTAGAGATTATGCATGACTTTTGTATAACTAACAACTTTCATAAAGATACATATTTCATGGAATATGAGAAGCGGTTCGACACGATATCCCAAGACTCTCAATTGCAGGAACATAACCTCATGAAAGAAACCGAGGAGATACTCGAGCGATGGGAGAAAAATATGCTGGAAGCTAGTTTCCAGGAACAATGTCTAGGAGACAAGCCAGAGAAGGAACATGGAGATGAAGGAAGGAAAGGCCGCCTTCCGACAACTCCTACTGATCATGGTATATTTCTAGACACAATTAATGCCCAGCTCGATGATCATTTATCATATCTATGTTCTATTAGAGCTTTCATGGAACCTATTGAAACGATGCTTGAATGTTCTCCACCGGAGGATATTGTGAGAGTTGATGTTTCAAAGTTGTTCGTTATGCCTGAACTAGATATTGGCATTGTTCCCGATGTGCCTTCGATGACTCCCTTTGATGAAACGCCAATTGGCATTTGCCTTAGGGATGAGACAGCACAAAAGGAGGGTGAGTTGCTTGCATTGCAAGAGATATCAAAAAGTGATGCAGCCACCAGGGTGCCTGATTATTCCTCGTTACCTGTGGATTTGTCGATATTGGACAAACCCCAAATTGCATATTCAAATATTGATCTTGATGATATATGGGCTGATTTTCTGCAGGCTCTCCATAGAACTCCTTTGGAGAGTAAATTGCAAAGTCTTATAGATGATAATAGCCTTGATATAGAATTTGCAAATTTGGATACTAATATTCTCAGGTACACTGAAGAAGAAGAAGGTTATGATTTCCTTGCTGCTCCATATCCTCTCGGTTATAAAAATATTGTCAAATTGCAACAACTAACCTTTCAGGCATCTCAGCTAAACTGTGTGCATCGGTACTCGCAAAAAAGCGAGTATGAATTTACCTATATGATGCCGATGCACTGTAAGCAAGTACGACTCCGACCGGACTTTGCTATGAGGTGCTCCAAACCCCGGTCGGAGGCAGGTCTCACACTCGGGGTTGATATCCCTTGGGATCTGGGTGGATGACCTAACGGAGCACCAATGCCTAGCTATATGGCTATAAAGAAAGCACTGCTAGGGAGGTAACCCGGAAGTCTGTAGGTGTCTTTCTTAGCTTTGTGTCTTTGAGTCTAGTTGCATTCCTGTTGCATTGGCACTTTTATTTTTGTTTTGAGTAGTTGCTATTTGAGTTGGTTTCAGAATAGTTTTCGTTGGTAAAAATTTATAGCATATCGGTAGCTTGTATTTTGTTGCATATCTCCTCCTATTTTTATTGCAATATTGCTATGTGCCTAACGTGAGGAGGGAGCACAAAATTTTTCGTGAAGTTCTGCGGCTCCAGGAGACAAGATGGCGTGTGGTACGACCGCCCCGGTCATACCAGCCCATGACCGCAAACAACAGAGGCTCCAGAGCATAAGACGGCCTGCCGTACGAGCGCTCGCGCTCGTACGTGCGGTCGTATCACCTGGTGGCCACAAAGGAGCATCCCTCCAGAGCGCAAGATGGTGTGTTGTACAAGCGCTCGTACCCGAAGTCAACCCCGACAAACAGAAATCTCTAGACTCCAAGACGGCATCTCGTACAAGCCCTTGCACTCGTACGCGCGCTCGTACCAGAGGGTGACACTGGGCATTGAATAAACAGAACAAACGACCCCGGTCATACGCGCTCTCATACCAGGCAAAAATACCTCCATTTTATTTATTTTTGACGTCTGAGGTCACCGAGGTATTTTCTAACCGTTCGTTTGCCTTCTAATTAACGTTAATTACCTTTGAAACTCCGTAACCAATCAATCTCTATAGCAGCTATGTTTTCTTTTATTTCTTTTTGCCGGTTGGGTATACGAACTCCGTTCGTAGTCTAAGTCGATGTTTTTATTTGTGTGTAATTTTCGCAGGGGCTTGGACCTTATGTGGTGACATGTACGGTTTGGTGCCAACCGTATAAAAGATCCGCACATGCCACTTGGTTGCTTCGACTAGATGAACTTCATACAAGTGCTCGGTAATGTTTTCCGATTCGAACCTTGCTCAAATAAAAGTTGCTTAGTATCGAGTTTCTCACCTTAAGTGAGGATCTCTCTTTTAATTAGGCACTCAGGAGCTGCACACTCGTGTTTTATATCTTTACTCACATGCACTTCATCCAACCTAGGAGATATCGATACTTCTAGACTTAGTTTGTTGACTTAAGCGCGGTGCTTAGGTTGAGGAACCGATCATTGTGAGGCATATGTTTTTATCACTTGCGATGCTAATCCTTTGTGCTAAAAAAAGAAAAAACCCAAAACCACAAAAATACTTCATTTTATTTTTAGTTCGTTTTCAGCAGGTTCTATCAGAGGGCAGCCGCCGAACCGCAACAAGGAGATCCATTAAAGCAAGGTCCATGTATATTAGAGGAGAGGTCATATGCGCCTCAATGGTAAAAGTGTTTAACCCTTCGTTAATCTTAAGCTTGGGGAGGTAACCACTTCTCACACTCTCTTTTAATAACTGCACTTTCTTTTCACTTTTGTAATTTTCCGTAGTTTAGTATTGCAAAGTTCTAAGCATGCGGAGGTTACTTTTGCATGTGTAGTGTCTTGTGCAATGCTCTCTATTATAAGGTTTTAATGCAATAGTGTGTCCCGCTGTTTTGACATGCTTGCTTTGCTTTCGTTTTACTTAGCATGTGGAAATCTTGCTGTCTTCCGAAAAACATTGCCATATTCTTTTATCAAAAACCCAATAAAGGAGTCCTTTGAACTATTGCCTTTCTTTCACCTAATCACATAAGTTGGGGACTCCAGTGGTGGCTCGATTAGCGATCAAATGTTGTAGAGGCTTTCTGCTGATAAACCTAGAGACTTTGGTTGATCCGGGATGCGTAACAGGGTTTATCCCCTCCAAACTACTCCCTCGGGGTACTTAGCTTTTCAGTCTTATGCAACATGACACCACGATACTCTTGTGTAGTGTTTGAGTTCTTTATGACTAAAGCAAGTTCAAAGCCTTTGCACTTCCGTTCATCTTTTATTGCTAGCCTCTACGGTACCGAGCATTGCCCACTCTCACATTGAGACTTGGCGCATACTTCACTGGTACATCCAAACCCGTGGGAGGACTTTTTCTTGATCTCCTACACATAAAACACCACGTCTCCACAAAATAGCCACCATACCTACCTACATGGCATTGTCATAGCCATTCCGAGCATATCGCCATGCACTACCATCATATTACATTACATGATTAGAGACATGTTTTCATTTGCCTTGCATGATCATAGTATGGCTAGCTCGATATTTTTATGGCTTGTCTGTTTTTTGATGTCTATGCTATGCCGGATCATTGCACATACTGGTACACTACCAGAGTCATTATTCATATAGAGTTTCTCTCATGTTTCAAGTTTTGAGTTACGATTACTTCAGTTGAAGTGTGTCAATAGAAAAGTGTATTATTCATCATTGTACAGTGTTGCTTCTACCAATAAAAAAAGAGAAAAAGAAAAAAAGAGAAAAATAAAAATAAAAAGGTGAGGATGAGAGAAGGAGCTACACAATTATCCTTTTTAGTATACACTTGTGCTTCAAAGTAGCACCACTTCATGCATTGTAGAGTAGAAAGTTTCATGAGCTTCTTGTGTTTCATACTAGTGGGGAACCTACATTAAAGAACTTGGATTGTATATTCCGATGACGAGCATCCTCAAAAGCTTGAGGTCTTCATGAGCAAGCAAGTTGGATGCACCCGACTTAGTCCATAGGAGAGCTTTCACATATTCATAGCTCTATGTGCATCCTAGTTGCATGGCGATCCCTACTCGCATTAACATCGATCATAAGTCCTTCTCCATTGCCTTGTGGTCAGTTGCGTTGATGCAAGACTTTCTTTATTTTTGACTTCTCAAAACCCCAACCATTTCCTAATTTTCCCTTAAGTGTGAGGCATAGGCTTGTGCTCAGTGCTGCATAGGTAGTTGAGCGGTTGAATAATGCAGACAGACGATCTTGCTATTGTACCTGGTATGCCTTGGGTTGGTGTTTTTGAAGCGATCACTAATGCATAATTTGTTTTGTCTATGACGGTCATTGCTGAGTTCCTAACAAAATTTCACATTCTCTCTAAACCTTTGGCAATGGGAATTGGGGCTCCACAAAAATATTTTCCACTTTCTCGACCTCCATGGCAATGGACCTAAGGGGATATCATGTATCACTCCCTTGCTAGTTAACTTTTGCATGCTTGCACGATAAACATGGATATCACTTTAGGGGTTTGGTTCCATGTAAACTTTACAGTTGGTAACAGTAAGCTCTTAGTAGTTAACCTTCTTACTCGAGGACGAGCAAGGTTTAAGCGGGGGGAGGTTGATGGTTCTATATTTTACGCACTTTTAGAGCTCATTTGTTGCATGTTCTCTCTATATATTATGTCCCATTGAACCAAATATGTGTCCATTATGCATGATTACCGGTTTTTACAGTTTTCATTGTGAGCATTGCACATTTGTGTTTTTATTTGGTTTTTATTAGTTTTCTTTGTTTTGTCGTGTCTACAGGTGTTTTGGAGCAACCTAGGACCAAGCACGATGAAAGGACCAAGGACGTGTTCAATACGAAGGACTTCAACTACTAGACTTAGGCGTTTCAGAGACTGGAAAAAGTGATTTTTCCAAAGTGCTCCAAATCAATATCTAACACCACCAGCACGTCGGCGCCACTCTCGCGAATCCAACGAGCCCAAGAACATCAAAATCAGAGTCGGTATGCAGAAATGGCGACCGTTTTACCGAAGGAGGACAGAACCCAAGACGGCGCCTCATACGACCGCTTGTATGAGGTGATTTCAGCACCGAAAGTTGCCCTTTTAGATGGGATTCTTCACCGATTTCGTCCCCGTTTGATCCCACGCAATCGTTGGCTAATAAGTAAGGGTTTGGGAGAGGATTTGACTCATCTTGAGCCCGTGGATGCATCCCATCAACGGAGGAGACCAAGGATGCGTCATATATATGCACCTCTCCAACCCTAGCTGCCAGTGCCATCTCCATCGACGCTCATTCATCTCCAACACATCCAAGACCATCTCCATTGCTGCTCCATCTACCACCATAGAAGAGGGACAAGATCAAGGGAAGAAGAGGAGGCTCCACCACCACGTGCACCGGCCTTCGGGCTGGTGCCATCTCCACGAGCGCCGCCCTCGTCATCACCACCGCCAGCGCCACCGCCATCATCACCGGCGCTGTCGTCTCCACCAACACCGCCGTGCCTTCTCCCTTCACCGGATCGATGCCTGTTAGTAACTTAACCCTCTCCTCTATGTGTACCATTAACTTGTTTGAGTAGTCGTATTTGTTCTCGGGGATATGGATGAACTCCTTTATGATTACAATTATTTACTTCCATGCATTCCATTTTCTTTTTCTAACTTGTTCGAGTTAGTATGCTTCACGAGTGTTGAGAGGAGGCCTCGCTTACATTATCGCTGTGATTGGCTGTGAAGTCACTATTGTCATTGTAGGGGTTAGGATGTTGAGGTAATTCGAGGTGATAGTTAAATCCTCAATTCCGCGCCACTGCAATTGATAGCGGAGTAACAGGTAAACCAACATCTAGCTGCGTCCACAGGGAAACCTTTAATTAACCCTACGTGATAACCGGCTCGGGGAAGCTACAGTTGGTGGCGTATATGGCATGAAGTCTACGTGAGAGTAGAACATGTTCTGTACCGGGAACCGCCCACTTATGCACATGAAGAATGGATAGAGGATATGATAGAGAGTGTTTGCTCCGCACTTGTTGCGCAGGTCATATTTGTAGTAATGACTTCGGAACTCTCGAGAACACTTTACTGCTCAAGCACCATTTCTACTAACGTAGTATCTTTTATTTCCTATTTTTACCTTCTTGTTCGTAGTGTAGTAAAACCCTTTTACTCTGTCTCCCTAGCAACCGATAGAGTAGACTATTTTCAAACTCCGGTTTAGGTGTGTACGTACTTGCGTTAAGTGACAGTGTAGTTGCGGGGTCTGTGGTGCCTTCCTTTCTGCTCCCTATGGGTTCGACACTTACTTATCACGAAAGTGCTACAACAGCCCTGTGTACTTGCAGGTCATCAGTCATGTGAGGCCATTTGCACTTCTAACAACTTAACCTCTACCTATATTGTGTCTTTTCCTTTGGTGCTACGTCTCATGGATGATGATGCGCCAATCCTCGACAACCTCGTCCCTCCTTTGGACAAGACAATGGTCATGGTGGAAGAAACCGCACCCCCACATGGTTCCATTAAGATGGTGAAGATGACCACAAGATGGTCCTTTCCAACACACCTACACCGCATGAGTGGACCTACAAAGGTAACAACAAAGGTGATGGTCATGTGCTTGTCCCTCTAGTGGACATGGATTGCTTGCATGATATTGATGATCCTATTGCTATGTCACATGCTATTATGCCTTCTACATGCTTTGCTTTGCCACCCGTCCATGATGACTGTAATGATGAGTATGTGATGTCGAGTAGTTGTGATACCATGCTACATATGATATCTTGTGATAACTCCATATGCCATATCATGTTTGATAATCATCTTGCTTTGTCATACGCTATGAATGAGATTTCCCATATCACATCTTTGAATTCATTTCGTAGTGCCTATGCCATTCGCATCGAAATCACTTCGATATGTGAATTTGGCATACATGACAATTGCTTGGCTTATGGCATTTGCATATCTTGTGATGGTATTGCCATGCTCCTTTTACATTTTGTGAGCAATTTCCTTCATATGCCATGCGATGACCACTTTGCTTTGGACATGCATTGTGTTAGATGTTGTTCAATTTCTCCGCCCGTTCTTTCAAGTACTTGTCTTGCTTACAACCATGCTTATACTATTGCTCATGAGGAAGCCCCCATAGTTTCCTCATACATATTAGGAGATTTTGATCCATCCTATGCATTGCATGCTTCCCATGTTTGTGTGCACAATATGCGTCCCATGGATATGAATGCCATGCATATTACTATTGATGCACCATATACTTGCTACACTTTGCATCCCAATCATGTTGAGCATAATAACTATCATTCCATGATGGATGATGTATTCTTATACTGTGCATCAAATCTATTCGAGCATTGAATATTTTGTGCTAACTCTCACATGCACATACACATCATGATGGATGATGTGTACATATACCACGCGCACACATTCTTTTGTTTCTGTCTATATTGTGTATGTCATCACGCTTACTCGTCAACGTCGCAAGCACATGAGTTGACGAAAAGAGCTCTTGAGAGCAACAATGGTGTGCATTACAATCGATTGCTTATCCTCCACCCATCCTCCTCGCGACACAACTTTGCGACCCTTTTCTACATGGTGCTCACATGGTTATTGGGTATTATCCATTACATATATTGTGCTCATATTACCATGTTCACATTGCATGCCTTGATCATTTCCATTTGGATGACATGCCTTTGTGACCCATGCTTTGCATTATCCATGATACACCCCTCTATTCCTTCTATGTGTATTTGCAAGCTTGGTGGAGATATCACTTGTTATTGCCATGTTATATTGTTGATCCATGCCTATGGTGCTTCTTGTGTTGAGAGAGCCATGATTATGCATTGTTCATTCCATAGGACTTCTACCCAACATGATGCTTGCCCCATGATTTTTCTTGCTTATGCTATGAATGTTGCATCACCCATGATTAATACTTGTTCTTTTCTTGGGATTGATGGTAACTATTTCCATGCTTTGCACATGTTTGTCATAGAATGTTATCATATGTCTACCTTAGTTGCCTCTATCATGTTGCTATGTGTGAGTGCAATAATGTTTTTCTTCTTGCAAATAAGATAGCCCCCATAGCTTTCTCACATATGTTTGGAGATTTAGACATATTTCATGTGAAGCATGCTCATTCTCCTTCTTTGCACAATATACCAAGTGCCATGAATATAAACATTGTTGCATCAAATTATTCATGTCATCACAATAACTATCATGAGATACTTGATTGGCATAATTCATTTGAGCATTAAAATCATCATGACAAATTTCATGGTTATAATTATTCTTTATAGCATACATGTCATCACAATAATCATCATAGATAGCAATATTTTGATCATAGTCAATTGAAACCTCTTTCAAAATAGTGGAATCATCATTAAATAAAGTTGTGACCTCTCGAAATCGACATTCATCATTTTAATCATCATAAATAGGAGGCATGCAATCATCATAATAAATTTTCTCATCAAAACTTGGGGGAGTAAAAATATCATCTTCATCAAACATAGCATCCCCAAGCTTATGGCTTTGCATATCATTAGCATCATGGATATTCAAAGAATTCATACTAATTTCATTGCAATCATGCTCATCATTCAAAGATTTTATGCCAAACATTTTATTGAATTCTTCTTCTATCAATTGAGCACAATTTTCCTTTTCATCATTTTCACGAAAGACATTATAAAGATGAATAATATGAGGCAACCTCAATTCCATTTTTTGCAGTTTTCTTTTATAAACCAAACTAGTGATAAAACAAGAAACTAAAAGATTCGATTGCAAGATCTAAAGATATACCTTCAAGCACTCACCTCCCCGGCAACGGCGCCAGAAAAGAGCTTGATGTCTACTACACAACTTATTCTTGTAGACTCGTGTTGGGCCTCCAAGCGCAGAGTTTTGTAGGACAGTAGCAATTTTCCCTCAAGTGGATGACCTAAGGTTTATCAATCCATGGGAGGCGTAGGTTGAAGATGGTATCTCTCAAACAACCCTGCAACCAAATACAAGAAATCTCTTGTGTCCCCAACACACCCAATACAATGTTAAATTGTATAGGTGCACTAGTTCGGCGAAGAGATGATGATAAAAGTGTAGTATGGATAGTAGAAATATATTTTTATAATCTGAATAAATAAAAACAGCAAGGTAGCAAATGGTAAAAGTGAGCACAAACGGTATTGCAATGCTTAAAAACAAGGCCTAGGGTTCATACTTTCACTAGTGCGATCTCCCAACATTGTTGACATAGTTGAATCATATGTAAATCCATCACGTGCGACAAAGAGTTCACTCCAAAGTCACAAATAGCGGAGAACAAATGAAGAAATTGTTGTAGGGTACGAAACCACCTCAAAGTTATCCTTCCCGATCAATCTTATGAGCCATCCCCATTAATTGTCACGAACAGCCCTAGAGTTCGTACTAGAATAACACCTTAAGATACACATCAACCAAAACCCTAATGTCACCTAGGCACTCCAATGTCACCACGAGTACCCACAGGTTTGATTATACGATATGCATCACACAATCTCAGATTCATCTATTCAAATCAACACAAAGAACTTCAAAGAGTGCCCCAAAGTTTCTACCGGAAAGTCAAGACGAAAACGTGTGCCAACCCTTATGCATAAATCCCCAAGGTCACGGAACCCGCAAGTTAATCACCAAAACATACATCAAGTGACTCAAGTGAATATCCCATTGTCACCACAGATATCCATATGCAAGACATACATCAAGTGTTCTCAAATCCTTAAAGACTCAATCCGATATGAAAACTTCAAAGGGAAAACTCAATTCATCACAAGAAGATAGAGAGGGGAAAACTTCATATGATTCATCTATATCAACAAAGCTCGCGATACATCAAGATCGTGCCATCTCAAGAACACGAGAGAGAGAGAGAGAGAGAGAGATCAAACACATAGCTACTGGTACAAACCCTCAGCCCCGAGGGTGAACTACTCCCTCCTCGTCATGGAGACCGCCGGGATGATGAAGATGGCCTCCGGTGATGCCTTCCCCCCCTCCGGCAGGGTGCCGGAAAAGGGCTGTAGATGGGATATCTCTGGTACAGAGGCTTGCGGCGGCGTAAAAACTCATCTAGGTTAACTTTCGGGGGTTTCTGAATATATATGATTTTTTGGCGTTGGAATCACGCGAAGAAGGGCCACAGGGGGCCCACGAGGCACCAGGGCGCGCCTGGGGGGTGTCGCGCCCTGGTGGCTCGTGGAGCCCTTGTGGGTCTTCTCACCTCCTCCCGAAGCTTCTAGTACTTGTTATGTCCACTAAAAAATCTCCAAAAAGTTCGCTTGGTATTGATTTTCTGTAAAACAAAAACAGGGCAGAAAACAGCAACTGGCACTGGGCACTAGGTCAATATGTTAGTCCATGAAAATCATATAAAAACCATATAAAAGTGCACCAAAATCATACAAAACTATAATAAACATGGCATGAATACTTCATAAATTATAGATACGTTGGAGACATATCAGTCATATCGAGCGTCAAGATGATGAGTGCATGGTGAGCGTCCACTTCTACACGGCAACACCATCTCTTTCCCATGGTGATGAGGATCTTGATCTGAGGATGGATCTTCCCCAAGGGGGGGGTGTCGGTGTAAAAACTGGCAGACCTCGGGGTAGGGGGTCCGAGCTGTGGATCTCAGATCGGTGGTAACAAAGACAATGGAGACGATGTTTACCTAGGTTCGGGCCCTCTTGATGGAAGTAAAACCCTACGTCCTGCTTCTGTTTATATTGATGTAGATGTATTGAGTAAAGAGTTGATCTACCTCGAGATCGTTATATGTGTATAACTCCTAAGGCTAGGTGAGCAATGCTGCGTTGATGTCCCCTACGGGCTAAACCCTGTGGCTTATATACACGCCAGGGAGGGTACCTAGGGTTACAAGGTCGGTATCTAGGAATAAGGCAGCTGGACAAATCTTGAAGTGTACTACAAGTCTTCGGTAGAGACAGCCTTGATCATGTCTCCCGTGTGCGGCCTCCGGAGTCCATCTTGATCATATACGAGGGTATATCGGCCCAACCGAGGTGATGGGCCGGCTAGGTTAGCACCCCCTAATCCAGGACACCGTCAGTAGCCCCCGAACTGGTCTTCTACGCCGAGGACGACATTCGATAATCGTCACTTCGGATCCGTAGTCCTCGGCTTGACAGACGAGTTCCACTCCACATTTCGGATTCTCTTAACGGGGCATCAATATCCTTGGTCCAACCGAGCTCGTACCCCGTCCGAAGTGGACAGGTATCTTAGCCTCGAAGGCTAGTCATACAGGTGTGAACAATTCAATCCTGCCTGACAACTTTATCGAAGAGGCTCGCCCCATGATGGGTCGAGCAGTTACTGCCTCACCCTCAAATCGCGGTTCGAGGCAGCCTGTTTACTGGCACGTCCCTTCGAAACAGAGATCGTACCCGCTTTCTTAGGGATATCATCAAGATTTTGTTTCCCTCCATATGTTTCAACGGCATTTTTGATAGCGGCCGCGAATTCATCAGCGTAGCGGGGGGACTCTTGGCCTTTCATAGGCCTATAAGAGCAAAGAGAGAATAACGCAACAACGCACGCTCCCATTCCTCCCCTACTGCTGCTTCGTCCAGCTCCAGCGCCCAGATCCAACCAGCACGCCTTTCCCTTTCGCAAGCCCGACCGTTCGATCCAGCCATGGCCGACACCCTCAAGGGACACTGGGGCGGCTCCATCATGACAGCTGCGATCATCGCCGAGCTGCGCAACGCGGGGTATCTGGCCCCTGCCATCGCCGCCCGTGCTCCAGAGGCCGATCAGCTGGTGCCCGCTCCCAATGCCAGGGAGCGGGTGGTCTTCGTCCCCCACCTCATCCGAGGCCTGGGGTTCCCGCTGCACCCCTTCGTGCGCGGGGTAATGTACTATTACCGGTTAGATTTCCATCATCTGGCCCCTAACTCCGTTCTCCACCTCGCCGCTTTTATCACAGTCTGCAAGGCCTTCCTCCGCTGTCAGCCACACTTCGGCTTATGGATAAAGCTCTTCGGGATCAAGCCGAAGTCGAGCGGCACAGATCTCGCGGAATGCGGAGGGCCTATGATCAGCAAGAACCAGGGAGCCACCTGGTTCAAGGGCACCTTCATCGAAATGGTGAAGGAGTGGCAAAGAGAGTGGTTCTATATCACCGAGCCACTCGCCCCTGGTCAAACCGAAGTCCCGGCCTTCTCGGCTGGACCCCCCAAGAAGCTCAAGTCCTAGAAGGAGAAGGGCGTCGCTTGGAGGAAGCCAGAAGAGGTGGAGACCCTGATCGACAAGATCCTGTGGTGGTCCACGACGGTGAAGGTTGAGCTGGCCGACGTCATCAATGTCATGCTCAACCGCCGTATACTCCCTCTCCAACTTTGGGCTACCCCGATCTGGGCACAAAATCCTGAGGACATGGACACCATCAACACCTTCTTCCGCTCCACCTTGGCAGCCATGTGGTCAAGGCTCATGAAGCTGGCCAAGGACAAGATCCCCAAAGCAGGGGAGGACCGCGGCCTCAAGCACGGCTATGAGCCCCCCCCCCCCCCCGGTGAGTGGTCTCGCCTTTTAATCCTTTGTTGTCTACTCATTCGTGCCGAGAAGCAGAGTTTTCACTTGAATCGTGCTTTGACATGTTGCAGAAATGGCTGGCCTGGGTACAAGGGGTACGATGCCCGGCCCCATTGCCAGAGCAGCCCCCAACTCCCCTGCTATCAGCGTTTCTGACTGAGGAGCCACATGTGGTGGCCTCCAAGGGGACGAAGTCTCAGGCGGGGAGGTCAAGTGCTCGGACCCGGGGGACTTCGGTCACCCGGTCAGAAGAGATCCAGACCTCCGCCGCTCAAGACGGCGGCGGCGCCGAGGAGGGTGAAGAGGAGGAGGTTCCCCAACCGAAGGGGAAGAGGTCGGCGTTGGAAGACGCCGACGTGGACATGCCGCCGAAGGCCCCAAAGAGGCCGAGGCGAGCCTCGTCCGAGGCCGCCATCAAGTCGCCGGGGAGGGCCGAGCTCTCCGGCAACTCAGAAGAAGACCTCCTCGCTGTGGGGAGGAAGAAGCCGGCACCCCGAGGGTAAGCCCTTGTCTCTATCTTCTTTCCTTGAGTCACTTTTTCAGCAAGGGGAATCTTACAGAAGCAATTTTTCATATGCAGTCCGCCGAGGGTAATCCCTAGCGGTTCTTCAAGCGGGCTGCCATCAACCAGTGGGACTCCGGAGCCCGCTGCTTCTCCCCCAAAGCCTGACGGGCTAGGGGAGGCGACATCCACCCTGGCCCCCAAAGTCAACTTGACGGGGGCCGACGAGGTGGCGACCATGGCCGAGGTCAACACCTCGGCCCAACAAAATCCGGGGACGGAGCACCCCGAGGTCACAGAAGGAGGGCTGGGCCATTCGTCGGCCCAGCCGGCATCTACCTCGGCTCCACCACACCAGGCGGAGGCTGCTCGGGCGGAGACACCCGAGGTCATCCCTTCGCCCCAGCCTACTTAGTTATTCCTTTTATAGGGAGGATATGTTTTGTTACAGGTGTCAACCTCGGTTCCAGACTCCGTCTCCGAAGAGATGTCGGAGATGAACCGAAAACTTGAGCAATCTCAAGGTAAGAAAGTTTGGACTTGCCTTGTACTTTGCATAATATATGTTAAAGAAAACAACTCAGGCCGAGCTGTGTTGACAGCGGAGCTAGAGAAGCTCAAGGCCGAGCTCGAAAGGGCTCGGACGGAGGTGCGGCAACAGGAAGCTGCTGCCGCCGCAGCCGAGAAGGCCCGGGCAGCCGAGAAGGCAGCCGGGGAGAAGCACCAGGCTCGGGTGCTAGAGGTCGAGGAGACCCTGAAGGGCGTGTTCGAAGCACGCGACAAACTTCAGGAGGAAGGGCAGCAGACGAAGGAGGAGCTCGAGAAGCTTCAACGTGCCCACTCCGAGCTCAAGACCTCGGCCCGAGCGGATCGTGAGGTGCTCCAGCAAGTGAAGCAAATCGCCTCGGGTAAGATATTTTTGCTGCAGTGTTCGTTTGGCAGCAAAGGGTGCGTCGAGCTCACCCAGTTATGGCGTTCCGCAGAGGTCTTTGAGGATCTCCCGCAGAGCGCGGCGGATGCGGTGGCGTACTTCGGCCAGCTGGCGGGCCATGAGGCGGAGAAGGCCTTCTGGGGGCAGTTTCCGGGATCGCCGTCCGCGCAGCTGCTAAATCATCGAGTGAAGCAGCTGGTGGAACTGTTTCGCTTGACGAAACCAGTGCTCCAAGACCTCTGCATCGTTCTATGGCCTGCCGAAGAGCCTCGTCGGCCTGACGGCCCGTCTCCGAGATGTCGTGCCCTGCGTGGATCGCTGGAAGAGGTCCGCGCGCTTCAAAGGGGCGCGGAGGGCATATGCCTGCGTGAAGACTCACTTCCGCAAGGTTGATGCGGAGACATGTGCCGCGGGCCCTCCTGCCGATAAGCCGCGGACCGCCGAGCAGTTCTTCGCCGAGGTGGAGGTGGGAGCTCGGACCACCAAGGCCATGTGCCCCAAAGACACTCTGTATTTTTAGGTGATACCTCGGAATGTCGGAGTGTACAATGTAAAAACTTTGGCTTTTGTTGAATGAGAATGGCTTGAAATTCCATGTATGTTGTTTTATATTTTAATTATTCCTCCGATATGACTGTTTAAAATGAGAGTGGCCAGTCGTCGGCTTCATCCCCAGTGTAGGTCATACAAAGGGTGTTCCTGAAGTCACACTGGACTCTTAGCCGACGTCTCGGTACCCGGGGGTGGTCGGTGACTTATAGGAACTAGGCAATCGGACTATAGTGGCTTGATATCTATCATTTGGTCATAGGAGTTTGACTGTGGGGGCTGAGGACCAGCCCCCGGTGTAGGAAGTGTTCGGTCAGCGCGGCCGAGGTCTAGGCCAGAGCACACTTCGGCTAGGAATGGAAGCCCATCGTTTGACACGGGTGATCTCTATCGTCACATCGCTTGACGCGGTCGTCGGATGGAAGACCAGTTTACACATACCTAGATAGTCAGTTTTCGGCTTTCTCCACTGAGGCGCCATGCCAATTGACCTGGCGGTGCAATCGCAGTGGTTCTCCCGTTACACCCTTAGCCGAATTCATCGGGAACGTAAGGGGTACACATAGGAGCCGGGCAACCCAACTATTGACCGAAATCTAGGTTCGAAACTGGTGCATATAAGGCCAAAATCCGAGACGCCGAATACATCGGACTTTGTTATACAATTGCATCTTTTTAGAGAACTTCATCATCACCGAGCTATGTTGATAAAGAAATACAATAGATACCTTGAAGGGGCACAGTTTCTTTATTTCATAATATCGATCGTGTACATGCCGAGCTGTGACGAGAGTAATTGAAAGAGTACAATGTAAATGGTAAAGAAGGAAGAAGAAGAAACAGGGCGGATAATTGCTAACGGATTCTAAAGGATCCGGGCCGCTACCTGCCGCACGTCTGCGATTCCGAACTGTTGACCAGATCGTCACCATCGATGGTGAAGAATATGCGAAGGTCGATGCCCTTCCGGCCCTTTATACACTCGAGGTGTTTGAGTGTCCGAGTTCCTTAGAAGGGAAGTGTTGACGAAGTCACTCTGTGGTTAAAACCACATGGAGGTAGCCATGTTTGGCTGTTTCTTTTACAGATACTTGCCTGTGCGGAGGCTCGAAGCCACGTCTTTGCTTGGTTAATCCGCGCCGATGCTTGAGTATATTTTCGGCTCCTCGACGGCCCAGGGAATCTTCAATGCAAAATTATGCACCCTTGGGATGTAGTGCCCACTCCAAAGAGGGCACACGAGGAGCACGCATCCCTATTTCGGGTGCGGGGGTACCTGTCCGAGGTCGATTTGTGCAGCCCGGGCGCGCTTCAAAGCGCGGGCGGCGCGTTTATCGCTGCGGGCTGCCTCCTCGGACGCTTGAACCTCGGCTGCGAAAGCCGCGGTCTGTTCCTCTGTCCGGAGTGAACGTTCTGTGTTGCCATTGGATATGATGACGCCATTAGGTCCCGGCATTTTAAGCTTGAGATAGGTGTAATGCGGGACTGCGTTGAAGCGTGCAAAGGCTGCGCGCCCTAAGAGCGCGTGGTATCCACTCCGAAAGGGAACGATATCGAAGATTAACTCCTCGCTTCTGAAGTTCTCGGGCGAACCGAAGACTACCTCTAAGGTGACGGTTCCGGTACAACGGGCCTCGACGCCCGGAATTACAACTTTAAAGGTGGTAGAGCTCGGCTTAATCCGAGATGAGTCAATGCCCATCTTCCGAACTGTGTCCTCATAGATGAGGTTAAGGCTGCTTCCCCCGTCCATCAGGACGTGTGTTAGATGATAACCATCAACAATACGGTCCAGGACGAGCGCCGCCGATCCGCCATGCCTGATGCTGGTCGGATGATTGTGCTTGTCGAAAGTGATCGGGTAGGCCGACCATGGGTTATACTTCGGGGCGACTGGCTCCAGTGCGTATACGTCCCGAAGTACACGCGTCCTCTCCCTTTTAGGGATGTGGGTGACATAGATCATGTTGACCTCTGTTACCTTATTAGGAAAGTTCTTTTGCCCTCCATTATTGGGCTGCCGAGATTCATCCTCGTCGTCGCTGCGGTGTTGGGTTTTATTCTGACCCTCAGCCGCTATCTTGCCAGCTTGTTTGAAAACCCAGCAATTTCTATTAGTGTGGTTTGCTGGTTTTTCCTGAGTACCATGAATCCCACATGGGCGGTCCAGGATCCTATCAAGCTGGCTAGGTCCATCTTTGTTCCCTTTAAAGGGTTTTCTTTTCTGCCCAGATTTAGGTCCGGTGAATCCTGCGTTGACCGCGGCGTCTTCAGTGTCGCTGCCGCCATTTTTATACCTGCGCTTATTTTTGTTACGCTTTGGTTTTCCATTGGCGTCGCGAGTTTCCGAGGTGCCGGCCTAGCCGTTGTGAGTACTTCGGGCGAGCCAGCTATCTTCTCCCGCACAAATGCGGATCATCAGTGAGGTCAGGGCAGCCATAGTTCTCGGCTTATCCTGGCCGAGTTGTCGAGCCAACCATTCATCTCGAATATTATTTTTAAACGCGGCGATGGCCTCGGCTTCGGAGCAGTCTATGATTTGGTTCTTCTTGGTGATGAACCTGTTCCAGAATTTCCGAGCTGATTCACCTAGCTGCTGGGTAACACAGCTGAGGTCATCGGCGTCCAGGGGTCGAACATACGTGCCCTGGAAGTTTGCTCAAAAAGCGTCTTCTAGGGCCTCCCAGCTACCGATAGAATGAGGAGGGAGGCTGTTAAGCCAATGCCTCGCCGGCCCCTTTAGCTTGAGCGGCAGATATTTAATGGCATGGAAATCATCTCCATTGGCCATGTGTATATGCAGGAGGAAATCTTCGATCCAAACTGCTGGGTCCGTGGTACCATCGTATGATTCTATGTTGATGGGTTTGAACCCTTCCGGGTATTGATATTCCATCACCCTGTCTGTAAAGCAGATTGGGTGAGCCGGACCTCGGGACCGAGGAGCATCTCGTCGGAGGTCGGGAGAAAGCCGTGAGTAGGCTTGATCGCGGGCACGGCCGTTCCTGTCCATCCAGGCATCGTAGCCGCCGGGCCCGGCGGGTGCACGTCCCCTTGACCCGTAGATGGACCGAGGGGGGCCCTATTTTCCTCAATACGACGTCTATCGTCGTGAGGATCTATGTAATCCACGGGGTCCTTGCCATGACGGCGTGGAGGTGGCCGTTCACCAGGGTCTTCTCGTCTTGGCCTGTCCCGGCCTCTAGGGGCCGGTCTAGGTCTTCAGCGAGCTCCTCGTCGAACTCCGGCAAAAGACGCCTGCGTGTGTATGATTTCGGCGCACTATGGCGTCGGTTTTCCATGTCTTGCTCGGCGGAGAGCACTTCGACCCACTTTTCGTTTAGTGCATCGGTATTGGCTTGCAGCTGCTGCTGCTTGCGGTTTAAGCTCCGGGCCGTCGCGACGAGGCGTCGTCGGAAGCGTTCATGTTCAAAAGGGTCTTCGGGGACGATGTAGTCCACGGTGCCGAGGCTCTCGTCCTCCTCGGACTCCGGCACGTAGTTGTCATCGGCCCCTTCAAAGAGGTCATCGGGATCTGAGTCCCCAAGAGGTCGATCTGGTGTGCCGTTCCGTACTGGGGAGGCTTGACTTTCCTCCTCGTGGTTATCGGCATCGCCGTTATTGGCTGTCGCATCGTTGCCACTGGGTTCCCCGTTATTGCCCCTTCGGCACATTCGCCGACGTCTTGGAGAGATTTGGGGGTGTCCACCATGTAGACATCGTAGGTGGACGTGGCTGTCCACTTGCCCGCGTTTACCGGGGGTAGGGTGCTCTCGATGGGGCCATCGGCGTCCTCCTCCATGTCTGAGGGTTCGCCGTAGTCCAACACGTTGGTTAAATCGTCGATCGTGATGACTAGGTGGGTGGTGGGTGGGATATAAATTTCCCTATCGTCGGTTTTAAGTCTGATCTGATTGTAAACCGAAGTCTTGCCGTCCGAGATGGACATGCTCCGGATGCGGTCAAGCATCTCATCGAGGTGAGACAACTCTTCGGGGTTCATGGACGCGCCATAGGCAGGGCTGATTTGAAGTACACCCGGCGTGTAGCCAGCTGCGTTTTCGAGGCTAAGGGAATCTGAACATAACTCCGGGTTTGGTGCCGAGATTGGTTCTGGCACCGACGCGATTTCGGGAGTGGGAGCTGGATCCATATCCAGACCGGCGATCGGGGAGAGACTGGCCGGAGCAGCGGTGTCAGGGGTCTCAAGAGGCGCCGTGACAGAGTCCGGCTCCGGAGTCGAGCCTCCAGAACCGGCCGAGCTCTCGATCCGGCCGGGAGTCCACCCCGACAAGATGAGTTCACCACGGGAATCCGCAGTGCACTCGAGGCCACCGAAAGTCACGATCCGACCCGGGGCGTCGGTCTCGACAGAGGTCAGGTGACCCGTCGAGTCGGCGCAAAATACCATGCTGCCGAAGACGAAAAGCTGTCCGGGGGCGTAAACGTCCCCACAGCCGTTGGCGCAGTTGATCTGCAAGTGAGCCATCAATCCTTCTGGCGATCACGCAGCGGAACTCTCAATGAAAGCACCAGTGTCGGTGTAAAAACCGGCAGACCTCGGGGTAGGGGGTCCCGAGCTGCGGATCTCGGATCGGTGGTAACAGAGACAATGGAGACGATGTTTACCCAGGTTTGGGCCCTCTTGACGGACGTAAAACCCTACGTCCTGCTTCTGTTTATATTGATGTAGATGTATCGAGTACAGAGTTGATCTACCTCGAGATCGTTATATGTGTCTAACTCCTAAGGCTAGGTGAGCAATGTTGCGTTGATGTCCCCTACGGGCTAAAGCCTGTGGCTTATATACACGCCAGGGAGCGTACCTAGGGTTACAAGGTCGGTATCTAGGAATAAGGCGGCTGGACAAATCTTGAAGTGTACTACAAGTCTTCGGTAGAGACAACCTTGATCACGTCTCCCGTGTGCGGCTTCCGGAGTCCATCTTGATCATATACGGGGGTATATCGGCCCAACCGAGGTGATGGGCCGGCTAGGTTAGCACCCCCTAATCCAGGACACCGTTAGGGGGGTGCGGAGCACCCTACAGACATCACCATGTCAAGAGCCCCATTGTCAAGAGACACGTGCAACATCTACTACATACATATAAAGGTGAATCTTCTCCTTTACACGTGTCTACTTGATCCCTTCTTGGATGGTATACTACTTGACCCTCCTCTCGTGTGCATGCATAGGTTTGAGCGGAGCTTCACACTTGTCGAGGAGGAGTCCAAGCACAAGAGTACGCCTACACCATCCGTGAGGGAAGCATGGAAGAGAAGGAAGAAGAATCAAGTAGAAGATTCTTGGAGACCCCGGAACCTCTGGCCATCACCCCGGAGATTCCAGCCCTCGGAACTTTCGGCCTCCCTCGTGCGAAGAGTTGCAAACGTTCTGGAAATCCTGGACCCTGGCCCGGAAGCTGCTCGGAACTTCCGGACCCCGGAACTTTCGGCCCCTGCCTGTGCACAGTGAGTTGGGTTCGGCCCATGTACCCTTTCCCTTCCTCACGTACCCCTTCATAGGAGGACCTATATTTACTCTTCCCCCTCCTCCGTTCTAGGGTTAGAAAAGACTAGAACTAAAACCATAGAGCTTTTCTCATGTATCTCCCCTTTGTGGGATCTATCTTCCCTAGTGGAATCAAGGCCTCCTCTTGAGGGTAAGACTCCATAGGAGCATAAGACCTCCATAGGAGTAGATTCCTTTAGGAATATCAAGACCTCCACTTGTGGAGAAGAAAGGCTTCATAGAAGCATCAAGCCCTCCTTGTCCTAGGACTTGGGGAAGACCCTATCTTATTCCATCTCTCTCTTTGGATGATTTGGATCGAGGATCTATCTATGTGTATCTTTATTTGCATCTATGTGTGTTGATTTGTGTGTTTCCCCCTTGTGTTCTTCCTCAAATCCACCTCCAATTCGTGAAGATCGGGCCACCCTAGAGGCTTGCCCTACATCAGCAAGGATTGGTTGGCAGGAATCCAGAGACAAAAAGAAGTGTCATTTGGTGAATTGGCCCACAGTTTGTATGCCAAAAATCTGTAGAGGATTGGGAATTCTGGATGTTGGGGTTATGAACTAGTTCTTACTAACAAAATGGTTGTGGAAACTTGAGAATACTGAATGATTGTGGCAGTCAATGTTATCATTTTTTTTATTTGAGCAGGCAAACACTTTCTGGATTGAGAGAGGGAGCATGTGGGTCTCACTTTAAGAAGAGTCTTATTAATGTTAACCATACATTCCAAACTTATGCTAAAAGTGTGTTGGGTGATGGAGCTAAAACATTATTCTGGGAAGATGTTTGGTTAGGAGACAAATTTCTTGCTGAACAATTCTCTAGATTGTATAATATTTCCTTTACTAAAATGGTGACAGTTCACACTGTTAAAAGCAGAGGATGGGGTTGTATGGAATGTAGGAGAACTCTTTATGGTGATATTGCAACTCAGTGGTTGGAGATGAAAGAGCTAGTGGATAAAGTGGAGCTAACTGACATAAAGGACCGAGTGAGATGAAATCTGAATAGCAAGAATAAACTTGTGGTGAAGGACGTATACTTGCAATTAAAAGCTTCCATGCTAGTAGGTTACAGATCCATTTGGAAGTTGAAACTTCCACATAAGATCAAAAATTCCCTGTGGTTGAAGCATTGAAATGGCATTCTAACCAAGGATAATCAGCTTAAGCGGGGTGGGCTGGGAATGATCAATGCCACTTCTGCGGGGCTAAGGAAACTATTGATCATTAGTTCTTTGGGTGTAGAAGGTGATGTGTGCTTTTAGCTTAACCAGACCCCTATAGGGGATCATTCACTTGGTTGGCGACTGGATTCAAGCCTTTCCCAGAGATCAGAGGAAGCTGGTGATGTGTGTGTGTGTGTGTGGGGGGGGGGGGGGGGGGGGGGGGGGTAGGGGTAGGTTACCATTTGCTGGACTATCTGGAACACCAGAAAAAATGCCTGTTTCATTAGAGATATTCCTTGATGATCCTACTGCTGTGATATATAGCTTGTGCTATTATCTTAAAAGCTGGAGTATTTTGCAGAAAAACTAAAATCAAGGAAGAACTGAATAAGGCGTGGAGAAGATCAAGAAAGTGTTGGAAGAGGCATTTGCTAGAACCTAGAAGCCATGGATGAAACCCTTTGAGCATGAGGATTGTGAAGTGAAGAGCTAAGGTGTTAAAGGTTCAACAAGTATCATGGTGATCTATGCCTTTTCTATGGGATGGTCCTGGGTGGTGGCATTTTGCTGGCTGTATGATATTCGTCTAATGAGTTTTTAGCTGTATGGTTTGTTGTTTCTCGTTTGAATGCTAGACAAGGTTGGAATGTGTGACTCCTTTGGTAGTTCTGCTTCTTTGCCTAGATGCAGGTTTTGGTGATGGGCCTGATGTGGCAGATGAACCATCACGTGCGTTCATTTCTTTCTTTATTTTGGGTTATCTGTTAAGTAAAAATTTATGGCACTTTTTTTAATGGAAATCGACGAGGAGGCTCGTTGCTTCAAAAAAAAAAAAGATAGAAGCAAGCCATTTTTCTTCACAGATATGCAGAGTTTCTTTTCAAAAAGGAGGCAACGCCAGTGGCCTCTACATCATATTTTACCACATCGTGTCAAGTACAAAATAAAGTCATACAATCCAAATAAAAAGGCTAAGACAACCAAACTAGCAACACAGATTACATAACGCCCTCAAGCACCACTAACTGAACAAGGCCCGAGCGATTGTCGGTAGAGTACATGTACATAGTTGGAGTGATATACCCTACGAATGTTTACGGACCAGGCTACCCGAATAGTGTCTAGGGGTCTTCGGGTCCCGCATCTAGTCGTGCCTCGTGTATGCACTCAGAAGGGATAAGGAGTTGTGCGTTAAGTCTCGGATTCAGCTATTATAGTATACTAGTATGCAGTGGCGGAGCGTGACGAACAATCAAGGAGGGGCCAAATTTCAAAATGAAAGCAAAATACATATGAAAACAGATGCGGCTCACATGAAATTACGTGCCAATCGGATATATTTTGCTTCTTGCCTCCTTTGGCAGTTCGGCTCATCGACAGTCGTCGGCTACTCGTCTTGGCGGTGGTGCGAAGCAGCATGAGACGTTCCATGCATATGCGACAGAAAGTAGCTGGGCCGACGGCCGTGCGGCGGATGGAAGCCCAAGCTGACAAGGAAAATAAGGGAATTGGGCGGACGATTTAGAAATTAAATCGCCATAGACGGAGACGCGTCAGGGAAAGATGACGTTGAATTATAGGGAAAATAAGAGACTTATCACACGAGTCGTTGCCGAGGGTTTTCGCATAGAGAGCTTTACATACGTGAAGCTTCACGTATACAAAAATCAATCAAGCTAGCTATGCACGTACATGATAAGCTGGGGCGCTGGATCAAAACCATTTGTATACATAGTTGAAAAGTTTGCACTTTGGAAAGGGGGGCAGAGCCGGGAATTGTCCCCAAGAGGCTCCGCCAGTGCTAGTATGTATGCACGTGCAATGCACGTCTTAATGTTATGGAGTTATTCTAGCAAAAAGAAAAGGCATAAAGAGCTTTGCAAAATAAATTCAGAGCAAAAATATACAGTGAATGTACGCATGCAGAAATAAATGAAGTATTAGAAAGTTGGAAATTGGTCTCTTGGTAAATACAAACCCCGTTGCTGCCTGGTGACGCGCAGAAATTTTCAAAGAAAAAAATTGAAAATTGTTCGTGATGGAACCCACAAATTGTTTACTACAACTTTTGTTTCTCCTCCCATGTCACATCGGCTCACAGCCTCACACTAACAGCATCTACAACGGCATATGACAAATATAACCCCTCATATGTCCACGGACGCGTCCGGGCGCGTCCGCAGAGAGAGCCCGGTCAACCCTTATTTTGCGTCCGGTGCAACCGCATACCTCAAATCGATATTACACCATGCAACACAAAAGCTACATACTACTACTACACATATATAAACCTAGCCTACTACTACTCGTCGTCGGAGATGTAGATGACCTCCGTGCCGGACGGACCGGCCTCCTGGTCGTTAGCCGCCGCCCGCAGCTCCGGCCCCTTGTCGGACTCCACGTCCGTGAATAGTTCGTCGCGCTCCACGTCCGCCTCGCGGAGGAAGCGGCGGTTGGCCTCCACCTCGAGCTCCGACTGGATGGAGTCGAGGATGGCCTGCTGATCCGCCACCTCCTTTGCTTGGGCGACCTCAAACTCCGCCAGCGCGTCGGCCATGCCGAATTTGGTAGCCAGAGGCGTCGGATCTGCCTCGCCTTCCTCCTCTTCCTCCTCCTCTGGCTTCGCGTCTTTCATGTCCGCGTCCGGCGCCTGCTGCTCGGGCACCTAAGCCTCCTCCTCCTGCTCCGGAGAGTCAGGAGGCAGGCCGGCTGCAATATGAGCGGCGCGCCGGGCCTGGATCTCCGCTAGGAGCTCCAACCGCCGCTCCGGAGTGAGCATGGCGTACGTTGTGATCCGCTGGCAGACCAAGGTTACCGGCGGACGGTGAACTCCGATCGGATTGGACAGTGACGGTGGAAGGGGAGGGTGGAAATGGGACTGGGAAGGGTTGGGGTGCCGCCGTCCGGCTTAAATAGCCGGATTTGACCCCTCGGACGGCGCGCCAGAGTTGCAGCATGAATGCGTCCTCACCGGACGGCTATGTTTGGACGTGTGTCCGTGTGGGTCCCGCCCGTCAGTCCGACGTGGCGGACGCGCCCGAGCGTGACCGGGCCTCCTCATATCCGCCCCACATATGGGCTGAATATGAGGGGTGCCGGTCAGCCCCGGCGCATAGGGCCGGTTTGAGGAGTCCGGCTGGGTCACGATTTTGTGACCGGGCCGTCCGCCCGGACGTATAGGGGCCGTTTGAGGAGCCCGGCTGTAGAAGCTCTAAGTAACAACATGGCAGAGGAGGCATAGGCTTTCTTTTCCGGGAGGAGTGACGCGATGGTTCCAGAACGTAGTAGATGTAGCTGTGGGCTACTGTTCACCACGAATCCTTCTAGTCTCAGCCGTTAGATTTAAGAAACCATAGGCTAAGATTGATGATCTAGGACGATTCAATATTGGTACACTATATAGTAGTATAGATATGTTGTAACAACAGGTCACCAGAGCATATTGTATCTCCCTGAAGATAGCTACCTAATTACCGACATAGGTCAATCTATATAAAATTGGCCCGCCGTCTAAGATCATTTTATTTTGGGAGGCAGAAGCCCATAATCCAGCTATCCATATATTAGATCTACCTCATTGTATTCTTACATTGATCAATAAACTCCATAGGCAAGCATATGACTTTTATCCATCTCAAGGCCTGAAACATGGGAAAACCACCGTGTCACCAACATCACCGTCGAGATCCCATGGGGCACCATCATTCCCTCTTCCGTGACCTCCAACACATCATAAGATCGGCGGTGCATTAATCGCAAACTTTTAAATAGCAGGATATGACACATAGCAGTAGCCTCAATAGCGTGCTAAATAGCACTATAGAGCGCTAAATGGCGCTATAGCGCGCTAAAGCGTATACGTTGTCGTTAGCGTGATGCCCCTCCAAACGTTATAGCGCCGCTATAAAGCCGAGATAATGTACTATTTAAAACTTTGATTAATCTTCGACAACAACCATCTCCAAGTGGTCGCACTTAGAGACCAGAGGCATGCATGCTCCTGAGCCTCCACACACTGATCGTGAAGACCATATACAAACCATTCACAGTTGGATTTGTCTTTTTTGTTTCTTGATGTGTAACTCGAAGTTGGATCCGAATTTCTAAGCGGTTTTTAGACACATGTCCTATGAACAATAAAAAAACATTATTATTTTTTAAATTGAGTTGAGTTTTTCAAATGTAGGAAGTGGTCAAAGGGCATCGCTGATAGCAGCAGCTTATGCAGTCACTCACGACGCGTTGGTAGATAGGACATTCAAACTCGACGGGAACGTTTTTGGAGGTGGAACTTTCTTTGTGTGCATACAGAGTGCAATTTCTAGGATCGTGCCCTAGCGAAAATTTTAGAGTATGTCGGCATGAACAACACCTTTACTGAATGAAGCAGTCAGAGTTCTAGAGAGAAGGAAAATTCAGCTAGCTGTTAGTACTTTCGATAAGAATCCTCGGATGTGAATCAGACACTCCCGGTCGAAAATTCTCAAGCATACAAGTCCAACATACTTGTACATCCACCACTGTGACTGTGTGAGTGTGACAAGGATTGTGTCAAGCATATAAGCCCAACGTACTTGTACATCACCACTGCGTGACAAGTATTCGTAGCGTGAGCTTCGGTGCAGTTTTACTTTAGGCCGGTGGACTCGGATCGACCAGCCGTTGACGCTCAATATACTCGGCTCCGACTGTCGAATATATATATACTACTAGCAATATGAGTAGGTGTTGCTCAAGCTTCATTTACAGCTTAAGAGACGAGGACTGGAGTAGTGCAGCAGCCACCACCTTCAATTCGTAAGCCTTTTGGAAGAGCACGCAACGCGGCAGTCTTCGCAAAAGCAGTTGAAGGGGTCGATCCATTCCATGGCGAACCTTGGATCGGTAGCCTCCCTCGCGGTCGCCGTCGTCGGCATCGCTCTCTTCTCGCCGTTGGGCGCCGCGCAGCTGAGGACGGACTACTATGCCGGCATCTGCCCCAACCTGGAAGCCATTGTCCGGAACTCCGTCGGGCAGTCCAAGGCCCAGGACCCCATTTCCGCGCCCGCCACACTCAGGCTCTTCTTCCACGACTGCGCCGTCATGGTATGGTATACACACACAAACACAAGTAAAATGTACTCTAGTGACTGACTGACACACGCTGACATCGTTGTGGGCATGCGTGCAGGGCTGTGACGCGTCCATCATGATCATCAACTCCAACGGCGACGACGAGTGGCGGAGCGCGGGCGACTATTCGCTGAAGCGGCAGGGCTTCCAGACGGTCCTGGACGCCAAGGCCGCCGTGGACAGCGACCCGCGGTGCCGTCACAAGGTGTCCTGCGCCGACATACTCGCCCTCGCCGCAAGAGAATCCGTCTCCCAGGTAGGCAACCATGCTTATATAAGTACAGATACAGTAGTAGTATAGACTTGTAGGTAGGAGCATCTTCCTTTCCCATGAGACGATCGAGACGACCATGAACAAAAAATGTGTTGCAGAGTGGAGGGCCGAACTACACGGTGGAGTTGGGCAGGTACGACGGGAGGAGCTCGACGAGCGGAAGCGTCGTGCTGCCGCACTTCGACGACGACAACCTCGACAGCCTCAGCGCCTTCTTCTCAAACTTGAACCTCTCCCAGACCGACATGATCGCACTATCAGGTACGTGCCATTCAACTCACCTCGTCCTGGACTTCTGAATCTGATCACGCGCACGTACGCTCACTACTAGTCACATCTTTTCGCAACACACGCCGGCCGGCCGACCTGTGGTTGACCACAATTTCGCATCACTCCAGGTGGCCACACCTTGGGCGCGGCGGACTGCAGCTTCTTCCAGCAAAGGATTGGGGGCAATGACCCGAGCATGAACCCAAGCTTCGCCGCGCAACTCCAGGGCACCTGTGCCAGACAGAACTTCGCGTTCCTGGATGACACGACGCCCGTGCGGTTTGACAACTCCTATTTTCAGCACTTGCAGAACGGCAGGGGCCTCCTGGGCTCCGACCAGGTGTTGTACACGGACGAGAGATCCCGCGGCACCGTGGACTACTACGCGTCCAACGAGGCCACCTTCTTCCACGACTTCGGCGTCGCCATGACGAAGCTCGGCAGGTTCAGGGTCAAGACGACCGCAGACGGCGAGATACGCCGTGACTGCCGGTACCCAAATTAGACGCTTACTAGTTATCAACCTGTGCACCTGAATGGGCTAGCAGTATTGGAATAATAAACAAAAAGTAAAATCTTTGAAATAATGTGTTGCCCTTACTTAAAAAGGAAAATATACTGCGTGTCTACTTTAGTAGTTCATTATGTACACAATTCAGAGTAATATACATCATAGTTTTAAATAGCGGGCCATGGCAATTAGCGACGGCCCTCCAAATCAGCTATAGCGGGGCTATAGCCGGCTATTTCATAACTTTATGGGACAATTGTACATGAATAGCGGCGAGTACTATTTAGCGGCACCCTGCTCAAACCGCTATAGCGGGGCTATAGCCGGTTATTTAAAAGTTAGATATAGATAATGACAAAGGGATTTTAAATCCCAATCATTAAAATGAAAATAAAGTACCCACAAATTAGTGAGGTTTTTTATCTTACCTAAAACTAATAAGTAGGCTTCTGACACCAAAGATGCCTGTTTATAAGAGTTTCACTTGTGCAAGGACAAACCGCACGTCATCTGAATTCTGAACTGAGTTATATATATGCATTATGAAGCTCATTGCTCGCATAGGTTGAGTACTTGAGCCCAGTATGATATATATATACTCCCTCTATTCATAAATAGATGAAGTTTAAGCATTGGCGTGATGTATCTTTATAGTTACTTCTTGTACATACTACTGGGCTCATGCATGCTGCATATGTTGACCATCATACATTGACACTAGATGGGTAGGCGCGTTCCGCTGCGCCCGGGGACATGTAGCTTTAGCAGATGTGGTGAACGCATTGCTTGCTAATGTTCTTTTCTTTTCTGAATTTGAGCGACGTGGGTGGCATCCTGGGCTGGAGTTGCATCATTGTTACGTCCTACATTTATCTTTTGCTTCGAAATATTGTATATTTTCCTTCAGCTCATGACGTGTCCACCTGCTCAACATTTCGTTGCAGGTATATTTGCGTACGTTTTTTAGTATCCTTTCCTTGTAGTATGTAGTAGTTTTTTTTTTCTCCCGAATTTATAGCATGTAGTAGTTGTTAATTGTTCTGGGCAGCAGGACGATCTTCTCGCCTAAACCGAAAAACATGCACATGTGTTCAGTATAATTCGACGTTCAAATGATTTCCCACACATGCATGGGTGTGTGTTTCTGATCCTGAGCTAGAGCTGCTTAGATGTTGAGCAAGCACTACTTCAATTTCCAGGTTTCCCAAGTGCCTGGTACACTTGGCGAAAGCCCATTACCACTCGGCAACGAGGATGCCGAGTTCAGTTCTTGGCTAATGGTACTCGGACCGAACCCTTGAGGCAAAGGCCAGTTTGCCGAGAACCAAACGTCGGTGACTCGGCAAACACGTTGCCAAGACCTAGGTGGGGTTCTCGGCAGAAAAAAGGAACTTGCCGGGCCAGACGGAGATGGCGCTTGCCATGTGGCACATGACTCTGCCGAGAGCCCGCCGAAGGATCTCGGCAAACTTGAATGGACAGGAGGGAGGCACGTGGCGTGCCACGTTCGCCGATGATTCACCTGCGCCGAGATCTTACCATATACACTCGGCAAAGTCCGACGCACGAGCGACAGACACGTGGCATGCTGGATTCGCCGAGATCTTCAGTGTGCCGAGATCATCTGGCTGGTACTCGGCAAAGACCGACGCACGAGCGAGAGACACGTGGCCTGCCGACTTTGCCGAGATCTCCGGTGTGCCGAGATCGTAGTGCTGGGGCACCACAAAGGCTAGAGTTGTTCGCCGAGTATCATCAAAGAGACCTCGACAAATAGCTTTGCCGTGTGCCTAATTGTGCCGAGTGATATTGCTCGGCAAACACATGTGCAGCACAACCCCAGGACCCCCTCTTTGCCGAGATTCTGTGTGCTATTCTCGTCAAAACTTCTAGCGAGCAACCAGAGGGCGCCGCGTGGCAGATTTGCCGAGTTCAGTTCTCGGCAAATATGTTTTGCGGAGTTCGGTTCTCGGCAAAACATATTGTCGCCTGTCTTTTAAATTTACTTTCTAATTAGCCCTGGAACAAAACACATACTCCCTCCTTACCGGTTTATAAGGCTCATATCTGAAATCTCACCAACCAAGGGAAATGTCTATTGGCTGGGATGAATTGAGCTGGTTTAGAAAGTGCCCAATAAGCCTTCTCCTTTTTCTTCACGAAAACTGTGCGCGCCGTAGTATTAACTCTCAGCCGTTCGACTCCCGACGCAATAACTCCAGCGCCTGCGTGCACTATGCTGCGCGCTAACGGCTGCATGCGCGCGCTCCCTCTCCCGCCTCCGCTCTGAACTTATTTGCATACGCACGCTCTCTCCCGCCTGACCTCAAAACTAAACCGGCCCGTGCGCGCGCGCTCTCCCACCTCTCTCTCTCTCATCTGCATGGCGCATGCATAGGCCAGTTTTCGTTTTCATGGTGTGCATGCATGCACGGCGCCATTAGCTCAATTTTTGGTTTTTTAGCGTTGGCGCCGTGAACTCGAACACTGCCTCTCCCGCCATAGCAAATCGTACATGCACTGCAGTAGTATAAAGTGGTGGGCAGCAAGCAAGTTTAGCCACACCATTCTTCTCCTACATCTCCATCTTCTTTCGGGAACCATGGTCCTCATTGACCTAAACGAGCCACCACCAGAGGGGAATGGGAGGTTGGAAGCTGGCATAGGTGTTGGTTTTGGTGATGCTGGGCGCGGCCGTGGAGTTCACGAGCTCGCCGGCGCCGTTCTAGCAGGATTCCGTCAAACTGCAGTTCGGCACGCCGGCGTGGCTGACGACGGAGTCAGTAGCGCCACTGCAGGCCGTGTTCCCAGCCGGCTAGGCCTGTCAGGCCGCGGTATGACCGCCGGGTGGTCCGCTGGTGCGGGCCTAACCGGGCAAGCACGAGGTCCGGCGCTCGGCCTCACAAGGCGCGGGCGCAGCCTAGGCGGTGGAGGTGGCCGAGGAGAGTGCTACGACGCTGCCGTACATGGCCGCGGACAAGGCAATGATAACACGGTTGTGGGGGGCGACGTTGGCCATGGTGCTGGGCATGGCAACGGTGGACATGGCCTTGGCGTTGGGCGTGGCGCAGGAGGTAGTGCTGGCCGTGGCGTTGGTCGTGCAGCAGGACGTGGCCGTGGAGCCAGAGGTGGCCGTGGCGCCGGTCGTGCAGCAGGACGTGGCCGTGGGCTGGGCAACGCCCAAGAGGCTGTGGTCGTTGGTGTCGGACATGGCACCGGGCCTAGCGTCGTCCATGGAGCCGGACGTGGCCGCCGCATACTAGGCCCCTGGTATGGAGAAGGTGATGCTGCCGGCGACGCTAGCATGGACGAGGACTCGGACAGCGACAGCGACAGCGAGAGCAACTCGGACAGCGACAACAACACCCAAGCTCGAACGGTGGACCTAAGTACGCAACAACGTTTTGTTTTTCATTTAGATTGTGTGTATACATTACTCTCGGCTACAATATTATTTACATTCTCGTAAGTATTGTTCATGTAATTTAAGTTTTCGCGTACACGCAGATCATTTGGCGAACATTCAAACCAGATCTCAGTACAGCAACAAGGACAAGCGACATGTTTATAACGTGCTGTTACAGAAAAATGGTCGACTAGGTCGGTTGAAGCATGGAGTGAGCAAGGCCGTGGCACTTCAATGCAATATGTCACGGAGGAGTGTAGTGCGGATATGGAAGAATGGCATGCTTGGTGGAGGTGTAAACGCTGTGATCAACAAGAAGAAGAAGCGATGTGGCCGCAAACGGATTGAGCTTGACACCGTCGCCATGGAACAAATACCACCACAAGAAAGGACAACACTTGAATCACTTTCGAAGGCTATGCACATGTCCGTTTCAACCCTGCACCGACGTCTGAAAGAGAAGAAGTTTCGGCGCCACAGCAATGCCTTGAAGCCGACACTAACGGAAGAGAATAAGAAGACAAGGGTACGTTATTGCCTTTCTATGTTGGAGCCTTCGATTTCAAGTTTGCATGAGAAACAACACTTCAAGTCAGCATACAACATAGTTCACATTGATGAAAAATGGTTTTATCGCACCCGTGAAAGTCAATGGTTTTATTTGACGAACGAAGAGCCCGAGCCAGAGAGACATTGCAAGAACAAGGGGTGGATCCACTTTTGGATCCACCCCTTGTTCTTGCAATGTCTCTCTGGCTCGGGCTCTTCGTTCGTCAAATAAAACCATTGACTTTCACGGGTGCGATAAAACCATTTTTCATCAATGTGAACTATGTTGTATGCTGACTTGAAGTGTTGTTTCTCATGCAAACTTGAAATCGAAGGCTCCAACATAGAAAGGCAATAACGTACCCTTGTCTTCTTATTCTCTTCCGTTAGTGTCGGCTTCAAGGCATTGCTGTGGCGCCGAAACTTCTTCTCTTTCAGACGTCGGTGCAGGGTTGAAACGGACATGTGCATAGCCTTCGAAAGTGATTCAAGTGTTGTCCTTTCTTGTGGTGGTATTTGTTCCATGGCGACGGTGTCAAGCTCAATCCGTTTGCGGCCACATCGCTTCTTCTTCTTGTTGATCACAGCGTTTACACCTCCACCAAGCATGCCATTCTTCCATATCCGCACTACACTCCTCCGTGACATATTGCATTGAAGTGCCACGGCCTTGCTCACTCCATGCTTCAACCGACCTAGTCGACCATTTTTCTGTAACAGCACGTTATAAACATGTCGCTTGTCCTTGTTGCTGTACTGAGATCTGGTTTGAATGTTCGCCAAATGATCTGCGTGTACGCGAAAACTTAAATTACATGAACAATACTTACGAGAATGTAAATAATATTGTAGCCGAGAGTAATGTATACACACAATCTAAATGAAAAACAAAACGTTGTTGCGTACTTAGGTCCACCGTTCGAGCTTGGGTGTTGTTGTCGCTGTCCGAGTTGCTCTCGCTGTCGCTGTCGCTGTCCGAGTCCTCGTCCATGCTAGCGTCGCCGGCAGCATCACCTTCTCCATACCAGGGGCCTAGTATGCGGCGGCCACGTCCGGCTCCATGGACGACGCTAGGCCCGGTGCCATGTCCGACACCAACGACCACAGCCTCTTGGGCGTTGCCCAGCCCACGGCCACGTCCTGCTGCACGACCGGCGCCACGGCCACCTCTGGCTCCACGGCCACGTCCTGCTGCACGACCAACGCCACGGCCAGCACTACCTCCTGCGCCACGCCCAACGCCAAGGCCATGTCCACCGTTGCCATGCCCAGCACCATGGCCAACGTCGCCCCCCACAACCGTGTTATCATTGCCTTGTCCGCGGCCATGTACGGCAGCGTCGTAGCACTCTCCTCGGCCACCTCCACCGCCTAGGCTGCGCCCGCGCCCTGTGAGGCCGAGCGCCGGACCTCGTGCTTGCCCGGTTAGGCCCGCACCAGCGGACCACCCGGCGGTCATACCGCGGCCTGACAGGCCTAGCCGGCTGGGAACACGGCCTGCAGTGGCGCTACTGACTCCGTCGTCTGCCACGCCGGCGTGCCGAACTGCAGTTTGACGGAATCCTGCTAGAACGGCGCCGGCGAGCCCGTGAACTCCACGGCCGCGCCCAGCATCACCAAAACCAACACCTATGCCAGCTTCCAACCTCCCATTCCCCTCTGGTGGTGGCTCGTTTAGGTCAATGAGGACCATGGTTCCCGAAAGAAGATGGAGATGTAGGAGAAGAATGGTGTGGCTAAACTTGCTTGCTGCCCACCACTTTATACTACTGCAGTGCATGTACGATTTGCTATGGCGGGAGAGGCAGTGTTCGAGTTCACGGCGCCAACGCTAAAAAACCAAAAATTGAGCTAATGGCGCCGTGCATGCATGCACACCATGAAAACGAAAACTGGCCTATGCATGCGCCATGCAGATGAGAGAGAGAGAGGTGGGAGAGCGCGCGCGCACGGGCCGGTTTAGTTTTGAGGTCAGGCGGGAGAGAGCGCGCGCATGCAAATAAGTTCAGAGCGGAGGCGGGAGAGGGAGCGCGCGCATGCAGCCGTTAGCGCGCAGCATAGTGCACGCAGGCGCTGGAGTTATTGCGTCGGGAGTCGAACGGCTGAGAGTTAATACTACGGCGCGCACAGTTTTCGTGAAGAAAAAGGAGAAGGCTTATTGGGCACTTTCTAAACCAGCTCAATTCATCCCAGCCAATAGACATTTCCCTTGGTTGGTGAGATTTCAGATATGAGCCTTATAAACCGGTAAGGAGGGAGTAGATATATAGCAATAATATCATTTCCCACATGTCTCAACTAGTGCCACATTATAGCCACACCACCATTTCACAACATACATAACAAACTATATTCTCAAATACACAAACACAATGTTCTCAAGCACACACCCACAAGTGTATGCACAGCAAGTTCACAAAAGCACAAGTACATGCATAGGAAAGCACAAAGTTCATCAACATAACTCGGAGTTCACACGGTTTTGGAGTTCAAAGCAGGAACATCAAGAGTAGTCATTGGGCTTGCTTGCCCAACTCCAGGTGCGGCTACCGACACATTGTTCGACCCAATTGACGGATTCACCTGTAAGGACATGAGAGAATAAGTTTGAAGAGAACTCACCAAGTTCAAGCCAATTGATGAATAGTAAGGACGAATATGGTGATTGAATAAGTTCGAAGAAAACTTACCATGTTCAAGACAGTAGCATGCGGAGGAGGGGATGGTGCATGTGGCATGGTTTTGCTGGTCATGGCAAAAAGTTCTGCAACCAGCTCGTTCAACGACTGCACACTTCTGGGAAAAGGCGTATAGGTGGGGCCACGTTAGTGGCGGGCACGGCCTGGAACCTGCCACAACTATTTTGGGAAGGTTCCAGTGGCGGGTGGAAAAAAGTGCCAGCCACTGCTAAATGACCAGCAGTGGCGGGCTGTAATTATCACCCGTCACTCCTAATTTTTCACAGAATTAGCCGTGAGATAGAAACAGCAGTGGCGGGTGATGCCCGCGTGCCCGCCACTGCTATTCAACGTATTTGTGGCGGGCACAGAATCATGCCCGCAACTACAATATTTCGCTAACCCGCGCCCAACCTTTTCAAAAATTTCCAAAGTTAGCAGTGGCGGGCAACTATCAGCGCCCGCCACAAGTCCTGTAAGTAAGGAAAGTGCTTGAACATATCATGTTTATTAACCCAGATTAGTCCCAACCTTGAGCATGGCGCTTTCAATGGTGTATATTTAACATAGAAAAAGTTTAAAGGGGAAATGATGTAAAAAAAATGGAGTTCTATGCGGATGGAGAGTGTTCAGTTTCTACACGAAGTGCATCAAGTTTTTGCTGTAATACTATCCAATTTTTACCACATCCTACAGGGGTCCTATGAAGACACCATGCCAATTTCATCCGTTTTTGAACTCCTTTGCACGTTATATGGAACCGAAGAGTTTTTTGCCCTTTTTAATGGCCGGAAAATCAGTTAATGCTTTAAAAATAGCAAACCAACTCAAAAAGTGGCCAAACTAGAGCATGGCACTTCCAATGGTGTCCATTAAACATAGAAAAAGTTTGAACGAGAAATGATGTAAAAGAATTGGGTCCTGTGTGCAAGGCGTCGGTTTTTCGTCGGAAACCCTGATACTTCGTCAGAGTGTTCAGTTCATACACGAAGTGCATCAAGTTTTTGCCGTAACGCTCTCAAATTATTACTACATCCTACAGGGGTCCTATGAAGACACCATGCCAATTTCATCCGTTTTCGAGCTCCTTTGCACGTTATGTTGAACCGAAGAGCTTTTTGCCCCTTTTAATGGTCGGAAAATCAGTTAATGGTTGGAATGTAGATGGGATCACAACCAGCACGACGGCGTGGAGGTGATGTGGTGGTGGAGTACCGGCAGGGCTTCGCTAAGCAAAACCGGAACGATGAGAAGGGAGAGGCGGGGAGGGCTGCGGCTAGGCAAAGGAGTGAGCCCCTCCCCTTGCGCCTCCACCCTTTATATAGGGGTGAGGGAGGGCCGGCCATCCCTTGGACCCTCCTCCAAGGGATGAATAGTACATGAACAGTAACAATGAATAGTACTTGGTCTCCAAGTCTCCCCCTATTTTCAAGGGATTTGGCCTTATCCCTTATCCCTTGCGCATGGACCAAGTGGGGCTGGGCACCTGGCCCATGTAGGGCTGGTGCGCCACCCCTTGGTCCTTGTGGGATGTTCTGGACAAGTGGGCCCCACCATGTAACCCTCCGAAACATTCTAGAACCTTCCGGTACAATACCGGAAAAAATCAAACTTTTTCCGAAACCCCAAAAATGACTTTCCATATATAAATCTTTACCTCCGGACCATTCCAGAGCTCCTCGTGACGTCCCGGATCCCATCCAGGACTCCGAACTACTTTCGGACTCACCATATGAATATCCCAATACTACCCTAGCGTCATCGAACGTTAAGCGTGCGACCCTACGGGTTCGAGAATCATATAGACATGACCGAGACATCAATAACCAATAGCGGGACCTGGATGCCCATATTGGTTCCTACATATTCCACGAAGATCTTTATCAGTTGAACCACAACGTCAAGGATTCAACTAATCCCGTATACAATTCCCTTTGTCCGGCGATATGTTACTCGCCCGAGATTCGATCGTCGGTATCTCCATACCTAGTTCAATCTCATTACCGGCAAGTCTCTTTACTCGTTCCGTAATACAAGATCCCGTGACTAAACTCATTAGTCACATGCTTGCAAGCTTCTTGTGATGTTGTATTACCGAGAGGGCCCAGAGATATCTCTCCGTCACACGGAGTGGCAAATCACAGTCTCGATCCATGCAACCCAACAAACACTTTTCGGAAATACCTGTAGAGCACCTTTATGATCACCCAGTTACGAAGTGACGTTTGATAGCACACAAAGTATTCCTCCGGTATCCGGGAGTAGCATGATCTCATGGTCTAAGGAACATATACTTGACATTACGAAAGCTACGGCAAAGTGAACTTAGTGACACGATCAGATGCTAAGCTTACGGTTGGGTTTGTCCATCACATGACAACTCATGTCTATGGTTAGGAAACCATAACCATCTTTGATCAACGAGCTAGTCTAGTAGAGGCTCACTAGGGACACGGTGTTGTTTATGTATCCACACATGTACTTAAGTTTCCTGTCAATACAATTCTATCATGAATAATAAACATTTATCATGAACAAGGAAATATGATAATAACCATTTTATTATTGCCTCTAGGGCATATTTCCAACAGTCTCCCATTTGCACTAGAGTCAATAATCTAGTTTACATTGTAATGAATCTAACACCCATCGAGTTCTGGTGCTGATCATGTTTTGCTCGTGGAAGAGATTTAGTCAATGGGTCTGCCATATTCAGATCCGTATGTACTTTGCAAATCTCTATGTCTCCATCCTTAATGTAATTATGAATGGAGTTGAAGCGGCACTTGATATGATTGGTCTTCTTGTGAAACCTTGACTCCTTGGCAATGGCAATGGCGCCAGTGTTGTCACAATAGAGAGTCCGATGCACTAGGTACCACTCCTAGATCGGACATGAACTCCTTCATCTAGACTCCTTCATGCGCTGCTTCCAAAGCAGCTATATATTCTGCTTCACATGTAGATCCCGCTACGACGCTCTGCTTGGAATTGCACCAACTGACTGCTCCACCATTCAAAATAAATACATATCCGGTTTGAGACTTTGAGTCATCCGGATCAGTGTCAAAGATAGCATCGACGTAACCCTTTATGACGAGCTCTTTATCACCTCCATAAAGGAGAAACATTTCCTTAGTCCTCTTTAGGTACTTAAAGATATTCTTGACCGTTGTCCGGTGATCTACTCCTGAATCACTCTGATACCTACTTGCCAGACTTATGGCAAGGCACACATCAGGTCTGGTACACAGCATGGCATACATTATAGAGCCTATGGCTGAGGCATAGGGGACAACATTCATCCTTTCTCTTTCTTCTGCCATGGTCAAGCTTTGAGTCTTACTCAACTTCACACCTTGCAACACAGGCAAGAACCCCTTCTTTGACTGGTCCATTTTGAACTTCTTCAAAATCTTGTCAAGGTATGTGCTCTGTGAAAGTCTTATCAGGCGTCTTGACCTATCTCTATAGATCTTAATGCCCAATATGTAAGCAGCTTCACCCAGGTCTTTCATTGAAAAACTCTTGTTCGAATAACCTTTTATGCTTTCCAGAAATTCTATATCATTTTCAATCAATAATATGTCATCCACATACAGTATTAGAAATGCTACAGAGCTCCCACTCACTTTCTTGTAAATACAAGCTTCTCCATAAGTTTGTATAAAACCAAAAGCTTTGATCACATCATCAAAGCATATATTCCAACTCCGAGATGCTTGCACCAGTCCATAGATGGATCGCTAGAGCTTGCATACCTTGTTAGCATCCTTAGTATCGACAAAACCTTCTGGTTGTATCATAGACAACTCTTCCTTAAGGAAAACGATAAGGAACGTTGTTTTGACGTCCATCTGCCAGATTTCATAATCGAAAAATGCAGCAATTGCTAACATAATCCTAACAGACTTTAGCATCGCTACGGGTGAGAAAGTCTCATCGTAGTCAACCCCTTGAACTTGTCGAAAAACCCTTTGCGACAAGTCGAGCTTTATAGACGGTGACATTACCATCAGCGTCCGTCTTTTTCTTAAAGATCCATTTGTTCTCAATGGCCTGCCGGTCATTGGGCAGGTCCACCAAAGTCCATACTTGGTTTTGATACATGGATCCTATCTCGGATTTCATGGCCTCAAGCCATTTGTCAGAATCCGGGCTTGTCATTGCTTCCTCATAGTTCATAGGTTCGCCATTGTCCAACAACATGAATTCCAGGACAGGATTATCGTACCACTCTGGTGCGGTACGTGTCCTGGTCGACCTATGAAGTTCAGTAGTAGCTTGATTCGAAGTTTTATGATCATCATCATTAGCTTCCTCTTTGGTTGGTATAGGCATCACGGGAACTTCTTTCTGTGATGTGCTACTCTCCAATTCGAGAGAAGGTACGATTATCTTATCAAGCTCTACCTTCCTCCCACTCGCTTCTTTTGAGAGAAAATCCTTCTCTAGAAAGGATCCATTCTTGGCAACAAAGATCTTGCCCTCGGATCTGTGATAGAAGGTATACCCAACGGTCTCTTTAGGGTATCCTATGAAGACGCACTTCTCCATTTTCGGTTCGAGCTTATCAGGCTGAAGCCTCTTGACATAAGCGTCGCATCCCCAAACTTTAAAAACCGATAGCTTAAGTTTCTTGCCAAACCATAATTCATACGGTGTCATCTCAACGGATTTAGACGGTGCCCTGTTTAAAGTGAATGCAGCTGTCTCTAATGCATAACCCCAAAACAATAGTGGCAAATCGGTAAGAGACATCATAGAACGCACCACATCCAATAGAGTATGATTATGACGTTCGGACACACCATTACGCTGTGGTGTTCCAGGTGGCGTGAGTTGTGAAACAATTCCACATTGTCTTAAATGTGTGCCAAACTCGTAACTCAAATATTCTCCTCCACGATCAAATCATAAGAATTTTATTTTCTTTTTATGATGATTCTCTACTTCACTCTGAAACTCCTTGAACTTTTCAAATGTTTCAGACTTGTGTTTCATTAAGTAAATATACCCATATCTACTCAAATCATCTGTGAAGGTAAGAAAATAACGATATCCACCGTGTGCTTCAACACTCATTGGACCGCATACATCAGTATGTATTATTTCCAACAAGTCACTTGCCCGCTCCATTGTACCGGAAAACGGGGTTTTAGTCATCTTGTCCATGAGGCATAGTTCACATGTTTGAAATGATTCATAATCAAGTGATTCCAAAAGTCCGTCAGCATGGAGTTTCTTCATGCGCTTTACACCAATATGACCTAAGCGGCAATGCCACAAGTATGTGGTACTATCATTATTAACCTTTCATCTTTTGGCATCAATGTTATGAACATGTGTATCACTACGATCGAGATTCAACAAGAATAAACCATTCACATTGGGTGCATGACCATAAAAGATATTATCCATATAAATAGAACAACCATTATTCTCTGACTTAAATGAATAACCGTCTCGCAATAAACACGATCCAGATATAATGTTCTTACTCAACGTAGGCACCAAATAACAATTATTTAGGTTTAAAACTAATCCCGAAGGTAGACGTAGAGGGAGCGTGCCGACGGCGATCACATCAACCTTGGAGCCATTTCCAACGCGCATCGTCATCTCGTCCTTAGCTAGTCTCCGTTTATTCCGCAGCTCATGTTTTGAGTTACAAATATTATCAACCGAACCAGTATCAAATACCCAGGCGGTACTACAAGCACTAGTAAGGTACACATCAATAACATGTATATCAAATATGCCTTTGTTGACATTACCAGCCTTCTTATCTGCCAAGTACTTGGGGCAGTTCCGCTTCCAGTGGCCATTCCCCTTGCAATAGAAGAACTCACTCTCAGGTTTGGGTCCAGCCTTGGGTTTCTTCACTGGAGCGGCAACTGGCTTGCCATTCTTCTTGAAGTTTCCCTTCTTTCCCTTGCCTTTCTTGAAACTAGTGGTCTTTTTGACCATCAACACTTGATGCTCCTTCTTGATTTCTATTTCTGCGGCCTTAAGCATCGCGAAAAGCTCAGGGATCATCTTCTCGATCCCTTGCATATTATAGTTCATCACGAAGCTCTTGTAGCTTGGTGGCGGTGACTGAAGAACTCTGTCAATCGCTACTTCATCCGGAAGATTAACTCCCAACTGATTCAAGCGGTTGAAATACCCAAACATTTTGAGTATGTGCTCGCTAACGGAGCTGTTCTCTTCCATCTTGTAGCTAAAGAACTTGTCGGAGGCTTCATACCTCTCGACCCGGGCGTGAGCCTGAAATACCAATTTCAGCTCATGGAACATCTCATATGCTCCGTGGTGCTCAAAACGTCTTTGGAGCCCCGGTTCTAAGCCGTAAAGCATGGCGCACTGAACTATCGAGTAGTCATCAGAACGTGCCTGCCAGATGTTCACAACATCCACAGACGACGCTAGAGGGGGTGGCGCACCGAACGGTGCATCAAGGACATAAGCCTTCTGTGCAGTAGTGAGGATAATCCTCAGATTACGGACCCAGTCTGCATAGTTGCTTCCATCATCTTTCAACTTAGCTTTCTCTAGGAACGAATTAAAATTCAGGGGAGCTACAGCGCGAGCCATTGATCTACAACATAAATTTGCAAAGACATTTAGACTATGTTCATGATAATTGGTTCAGTTAATCAAATTACTAGTGAACTCCCACTTAAATCAACATCCCTCAAGTTGTCTAAGTGTTTCATGATCCAAATCAACTAACCCATGTCCGATCATCACGTGAGATGGGGTAGTCATCAATGGTGAACATCTCCATGTTGATCATATCTACTATATGACTCATGTTTGACCTTTCGGTCCTCCGTGTTCCGAGGCCATGTCTGTACATGCTAGGCTCGTCAAGTTTAACCCAAGTATTCTGCATGTGTAAAACAGGCTTACACCCGTTTTATGCGAACGTAGAGTCTATCACACCCGATCATCATGAGGTGCTTCGAAACGACAAACTTTCGCAACGGTGCATACTTAGGGAGAAGAACTTTTATCTTGAAATTAAGTGGAGGGATCATTTTATAATGCTACCATCGTACTAAGCAAAATAAGATGCATAAAAGATAAACATCACATGCAATCAATATGTGACATGATATGGCCATTATCATCTCGTGCTTTTGATCTCCATCTCCAAAGCACCGGCACGATCTCCATCATCACCGGCATGACACCATGATCTCCATCATCATGATCTTCATCATCGTGTCGTCACGTGGTTGTCTCCGCCAACTATTGCTTCTATGACTATTGCTAACTCATAGCGATAAAGTAAAGCAATTACATGACGTTTAATGATTGACACGCAGGTCATACAATAAATTAAAGACAACCCTATGGCTCCTACCGGTTGCCTTACTCATCGACATGCAAGTCGTGAACCTATTACAAAACATGATCATCTCATACATCAACATATATCACATCATGTTTTGGCCATACCACATCACAACATGCCCTGCAAAAACAAGTTAGACGTCCTCTACTTTGTTCTTGCAAATTTTACGTGGCTGCTATGGGCATCATATAAGAACCGTTCTTACCTATTCAAAGCCACAACGGTGATATACAAGTTGCCTTTTAACCTTCTACAAGGACCGCCCTTGTCAAAACGGATTCAACTAAGGTGGGAGAGACAAACACCCGCCAGCCACTTTTCTGCAATACAAGTTGCATGTCTGTCAGTGGAACCGATCTCTTGTGCAAGGACAAGTAAGGTTGGTCCGGGCCGTTTCATCCCACAATACCGCCGAATCCAGAAATAACAAAGGAGGTAAGCAATCTGAACATGAACGCCCACAACTTCTTTGTGTTCTACTCGTGCATATACATCTACGCACAGACCTAGCTCTGAAGCCACTGATGGGTAACGTTGCCTGAAAATCAAATAAATTCCTGCGAAACACCCAAGATCTAATCTAGGAGATGCATAGCAACAAGAGGGGAGTGTGTCTATGTATCCTTGTAGACTGAAAGCGGAAGCGTATATAACGCGGTTGATGTAGTCGTACTCTTCGCGATCCAATCATGATCCAAACCGATCTAGCGCCGAACGGACAGCACCTCCGAGTTTATCACACGTGCAGCTCGGTGACGTCTCCTCCTCCTTGATCCAGCTAGCGAAGGGGGAGAAGTAGATGGGATCACAACCAGCACGACGGCGTGGTGGTGATGGTGGTGGTGGAGTACCAGCAGGGCTTCGCTTAGCAAAACCGGAACGTGGAGAAGGGACAGACGGGGAGGGCTGCGGCTAGGAAAAGGGGTGAGCCCCTCCCCTTATGCCTCCACCCTTTATATAGGAGTGAGGGAGGGGCCGGCCATCCCTTGGACCCTCCTCCCAGGGATGAATAGTATGTGAACAGTAACCATGAATAGTACTCGGCCTCCAAGTCTCCCCCTATTTTCAAGGGATTTGGCCTTATCCCTTATCCCTTGCGCATGGACGAAGTGGGGCTGGGCGCCTGGCCTATGTAGGGCTGGTGAGCCACCCCGTGGTCCATGTGGGACGTTCTGGACAAGTGGGCCCCACCATGGAACCCTCCGGAACATTCTAGAACCTTCCGGTACAATACCGGAAAAAACCTAACTTTTTCCGGAACCCCGAAAACGATTTTCCTTATATAAATCTTTACCTCCGGACCATTCCGGAGCTCCTCGTGACATCCCGGATCCCATCCGGGACTCCAAACTACTTTCGGACTCACCAAATGAATATCCCAATACTACCCTAGCGTCATCGAACGTTCAGCGTGCGACCCTACGGGTTCAAGAATCATGTAGACATGACCGAGACACCTCTCTGGTCAATAACCAATAGCGGGACCTGGATGCCCATATTGGTTCCTACATATTCCATGAAGATCTTTATCGGTTGAACCACAACGTCAAGGATTCAACTAATCCTGTATACAATTCCCTTTGTCCGGCGATATGTTACTCGCCCGAGATTTGATCGTCGGTATCTCCATACCTAGTTCAATCTCGTTACCGGTAAGTCTCTTTACTCGTTCCGCAATACAAGATCCCGTGACTAAACTCATTAGTCACATGCTTGCAAGCTTCTTGTGATGTTGTATTACCGAGAGGGCCCAGAGATATCTCTCCGTCACACGGAGTGACAAATCACAGTCTCGATCCATGCAACCCAACAAACACTTTCGGAAATACCTGTAGAGCACCTTTATGATCACCCAGTTACAAAGTGAAATTTGATAGCACACAAAGTATTCCTTCGGTATCCGGGAGTAGCATGATCTCATGGTCTAAGGAACAGCTACTTGACATTACGAAAGCTATGGCAAAGTGAACTTAGTGACACGATCAGATGCTAAGCTTACGGTTGGGTCTGTCCATCACATCATTCTCCTAATGATGTGATCCCATTATCAAATGACAACTCATGTCGATGGTTAGGAAACCTTAACCATCTTTGATCAACGAGCTAGTCTAATAGAGGCTCACTAGGGACACGGTGTTGTTTATGTATCCACACATGAATTTAAGTTTCCTGTCAATACAATTCTAGCATGAATAATAAACATTTATCATGAACAAGGAAATCTGATAATAACCATTTTATTATTGCCTCTAGGGCATATTTGCAACACAAGCAGCCGCCGATGCTGCCACGACGGCCCGGGCCGAGATCGTGGCGCCCCCTTCCCCACGAGATTGGTGAGCATGAGCTAGAAATGCATGGAGGCGAGGAGAGCTCATGTCGGAGCTGAACTTTTGCTTGTGAACTACTTGTGCACTGCCTTTATGTGACTTGTATGATCGATGCTTGTGAACTTAATTTCTATGTTGCTATGAAGATTGCTATATGACTTATTGATTTGCTATATGTAATTGGTAACTATGAAATTGACTTGTTGTTGGCTTGTTTGTTTATCTTCGTAGATGAAGTGCTATGTGGTGTACTCAGGGAGGTATCTAGGAGTTTACGATTCATGGCAGAAATGCCAGGAACAAGTGAAGGTTTCGAGAACAACTGCTTTAAAGGATTTAAGACTAGAGAAGAGGCAGAGGATGATTACTCCAAGTTCGTCCTCAGAGAGAAGAGCAACCATGAAGTATGCAAGACTATAAGTCATAACGGGATGAGTGGAAGACTACAGAACTTGATAATCTTCATCCAGTTCATCGCCACTATGGTGTTGCTGTTGTCATGTGGTCGTATATGTATGTAACATGCAACATGACAGAGGCTTCAGTGAGAAGGCTATATGTACTTAGTTCTGATGTTGCTATGTGAATTGTAATGTCATGCATACATCTTTTGCAATGCATATGGAACTATCAATATACTAAAATGTGCCACTACTATGGCAGCAAAAAACGCTGCCACGGTGGCTGTTTTTTCAATGCCTGGTATTTTAGTAGTGGCGGGTAACTAAAAGTGCCGGCCAATGAGGGGAGACCTTGTTATGGCGGGTGCCGAGCGACGACCGCCACTGTTGCAACCCTCGCCAGTGGCGGGCACTCCCGATTGCCCACCACTATTAGGGTACTACCAGTGGCAAGCGTTGCGCCCGCCACTAGAGACAACTTAGCAGTGGAGGGAGGTCAGTGGCGGGCGCCCCTGAGAACCTCGCCCACCACTGATGGACTTTTTGCGCCCCCCAGTGGTGGGCCTTCCTGTAGTAATGGCACTTCCGCATTCTGTTTCTCGATGATGGACCGGTCTTCAGCACGTGATCTCTGCTCCTCCTCCTCCTCCCGCAGTCTCTTTTCTTCATCCAGCCGGGCCTACAGCATGTCAACACATTGTGATCAGCGTTGCAATGCAAACATGCATGACCATTGTATTGACCAATGAAGAAGAACCGACCTGAATTGCCTGAAACATGACCTCGGAATGCATAGGGTGTGGCACTATGCTAGGACTTGAGCACATACTCATAGCCTGGATCGCTGAGAGTCTGGGAATGCTGGAGGCCTAACAGAATCGACGTGAACCCTCATCTGCCCACCAGGCATGTCACCTCCAGCGATAAGAGCCACCTTAGGGTCAAAGTCCCTGTCGATGGGATCAGACTCCTCCCCGTGCATCTCCTTGTACTTGGTGATGTATTTCTTCCCCTTTAGATAGGCTTTAGGGTTGATCCAGACATTATCCGGATTATTAGGGTCTTTATCCTTGTCCAGTTACATACGTTTCGAGCTCCATGCCCGAAAAAAAGAGATGGCAACTCCAGTTTCTCTCTTTTGCAAAAGAAAGCGGTGAGAACCATGAAGGGCACGCTCACGCGTGAAGGACAAATTCATGGGAAGAAACGAAGGTTGTTGCTTACATGCTTGTCCATGACACGAGTGACGGTGAGATTGCCTTGACGGTGTGCTAGAGCACCCATGAACTGACGCCTCTTCGCTATTACCTCGTGTTCAGCCTGCCACTCTAGACTTGTCCACTTTTCGATGATCTTCTCCCAGCACTGCAATTTGTCGGTGCACCACCGATGTGGCACCCCGGCTCAGAGAGACCGGAACACCCCATATTCCAGCCCAGAGATCAAGTCTTCTGGAATACAGCACTGCTTGGCATAGAACAAATCAGCTCTTTATTAGAAATAACACGGGTACAAAGGTTCGATATTACAAAGGAGTACATTGGCATGGCGACACTACTCCTGCGAAGGTAGCTCTATGCTAGCAGCGGAACAACTCATAGCAGAATAACTTCTAGCAGCGGAACAGCGACAACGGTGATGAACTCCACTCCGCAGGGACTCTGACTGGGACGCATCCTAGAGCGCAACCTCGGGGTCCTCGACAAACAATCAATCAGGGCATCACCTGCAATCTGGCATGACACGCCAGGTGAGTACTTTGAATGTACTCGCATGCTCACAGCAACCAAAGCAATCAAGACATACAACAGCATGGCATTTACAGGTTAATCATCAAAGATGAACACAATACTACTAGAACAACATGAGTATGGCAACAACATGAGCATGGCATGTACATATAAACATGATACTACTACAACAACATGAGCACGACAGGTACATATGAACATGATATGAACAAGATGATACTAGCACTATATATGAACATGAGCACGACAGGTACACAACATCTCATGGACCAACTTACTCTGCTCGGAGGTTATCTCGTAACCACAAACTTACCATCGTGATCATCACACGATCACCTCAGGATCAACCAAGCTCGGTATCAACTATACCATCGTGATCATCGCATGACCACACGGAGCTTGATCTCTACCTGTGATCATCGCATGACCACATAAAGATCAACTAACTTCTTTTCTCATCGAACCGGGGTTGTTATTATTCAGGTTATTATTTTTGTTGACCCATAGTGTGACCTACTACGAACTGTGTCCATGACCGAGGACGCGGCTATCAGTAGATTTTACACTCTGCAGAGGTTAGTACACTGTACCCACACCACGGAACTCATGGCCTCGTGCTCCCATTCGGGTGGACCAACGACGTTCCGACAAAACCAATCTATTGCATGACACCCTCCCGGCCACTCTGACAAACTCCCCTTTGGGCTATGTCCTGGGTTACCCCGATGCCAACTCGTGACATCCGCCACCTATATGGCCGCCACCGTCGTGGCCAAACATAAACATCGTCCCGAACGGGGACCTCGGCGCCATAAAACTCGGGGTACTCAAGGCTTATGGCTGCCTACCTGATCAGGGTAGCGCGCACCCATAACCTTCCCTAGTAGGAGGCACCGGCGAGAGGCATGACAATAGACCGCATTAGGGCCTCCCCATCCAGGCAAGTGTGGTTGCACTGGTGAGCTCGATTCGGTGGCACCATGACTCAGCTAACAGATTTGTTCAAGTTGGATTACTGTCAGGTTCAACTTGAATGGTGATGAGCTGAGTCATAACAACATAATGAAATAGCAATGCATATGAGCATGATATCAGTGTAACCATGGATGGGCAACATAACCATCATAACATCAACAATGATAATCCATTTAATTGACGGGATGCAAATAAGCATGGCATAATGACGATCATGAAAATCACGAGTATTTTCATATCAAACCATAACTACTCAAGAAAGCATATCATTATCACTAGCATCGGAAATGATTACAAGAATGAAACATGATAATAAATACATTAGCAATTAATCATTTCACTTACTAGATAAAAAAGAACATGGCATAGGCATAGACATGGATTCACAAGCATCTTCGAAGCATTAACAGAATCATTAAATGAGCAAAAAATTATTTAAATATTCGAGTAGAAACCATGGCTACTGCAATGCCACCATGCAAGTGGCTGTTGTGGCTTGCCTGGGGATGAAGGGTTCACCGGGGAGAGGTGCGATGAACTCGCGGAAAGAATCGCCGGAAAAGTTTCCCTCTCGGCGGAACTGTTTTAAGGGCAAGGGTAAAATGGTCATTTTCACAGTGTGACAACCTCATGAAAATGATACCATCGTAACGGGCTCGACGAACTGAGATCGTGGGCTTTGGAATCACCTGATTCGGAGTCACGGTCGCCGAGTTACGGTCGTTCGTTCATTAGGCAGAAAAAGAATAATAATCTGTTCTTTTCTGGCCTTAACGGACGAACGTCCGCTATTTAATACTTTCGGCGCCGGACTGAAAAACTGAAAGCGTATTTCTGAAAATACCCCTTCGCTACAGGAAAGCGCCTTCTTGCCCGAAATAGCGACGAAGTACTTTTTCATCAGCGGAAGACGTATTCGGAGGAATACGCCTCCACTTAACTTACTGGGACCAGCCTACTGAGCCACTGACGAGCGGGGCCCGCCTGTAGGTCGCCCTCCTCCTTCAACCTCTCGCTGGCGCCCGCGGATGATGCCTCTGGCGCGACCGCGCGGAGGGGGAGAGAGGTCTAGGGGAGGTTCATTCGGTGCGGAGATGCGTCGGGGAGGAAGAGGACAGAGGCAACGCGACGACGGCCGTGGGCACGCGGAGCGGCGTGGCTCGCCGGAGCGGAAAGAGGAGGGCAAGAGGGGTCCAGAGGGGTGGCGTGGACGGAGGAGAGCGAGGGCGATGCAGAGAACATGGTGCGGTGTCGCGAGGGCGGCGTTTGGGCGGCGACAGAGGGACCCGATGCCCAGAGCGCGCTTTCGGCGCGCCAGAACGCCTGGTCACCGCGTGCACAGGTGCACGCGGTGCGCTCTGGTCATCAACAGTATGTCTGCCGTTTAGTCCATCCATCCTGGGACCCTCCTGAGGTGATGGATCGAAGAGAACCACTGTGTGATGATGGGAATGATCAACTTTAGTTTGCTGCTGCAAACTTAGGCATGAAATAGTGATCAAATGAGAGGGGATAAGAGATAACCAGGATGTCTTAGGGGTTTAGGGTCGGCAGGACTACCATCCTGTGGATTTTGAAGAGATTTGGACCAATATTTGTCATAGTTGCTTTACAACTACAAAAACTAGTCCAGAACCTAGATCATGAAGTAGCACTCACATGGTTGCTTGGGTTGAGCTGAAAAGTTGTGGGGTGTGATCATTTGGGCATATGAAGGTACCAGAAAAATTTCATCCCATTTGGATAAGTATAAATGGTACTTCCTTCATAATGATCCACACTGGACAGAAACTTGGGGGAAATTTTGTGGAGAAAATTACTAGGCAAAATGATGTGAATTTTGGCATGCTCAAATGATATAGGGATATTTAGGTCCTGGATTAATTTCAGAATTTTTGAAGCAATATAAAATGTAGTTGCTTCGCAAACTGAAATTGTGACCAGAAACCAAGATTTGAAGGTGTGCTCACATAGTTTGTTGGATGGATATGAAATTTGGTGGATAGTCATTATTTGATCATATAAATGATCTACCAAAATTTCAACTCATTTGGATAAGCCTAGCTAGTACTTCCTTCACAAAGCTTCTCTCTGGACAAAAACTTTGGAAATTTTCTGAGGAAGATTTACTAGGCAAATGAAGCTGAATTTTGTCATGTGGTAATTATTTGGATAGGAAAGAGTGCCCAAAATTTTTTAGGGCAATCAAAAAAAGATAAATAGCACTTCCTTCACAAAGTGCAATTCTAGATAGAATAGGAAATGAATATTCCTGAATTATTTTTGAACTAGGCAAGGATGGGTTTTGACATATTTGTGGAAGATATGATCCAAAGTGTTTTATGAGAATTTTGTGGGAATTTTTGGAATGGCAGAAATATAGGCTGCTTCACAACCTAGAGCAAACAGGGTTATTCCTTTAATAGAAAAAGGAATATTCCCAAGAAATAAATATTGGAGTTGGGCTAAGATGGAAATGACATGGCCTTGGGATATATTTGAGAATGACAAGCCACTTGAAAGTGGGAGGAGAGAAGATCTTCCCAGTTTTCAAGACCACATAGCCACGGAAAAAGAACTCCAAATAAAAATTCGAAGAAATCCAAAAGAAAAAGAAAGGGCCAAAAATCGGGGTGTTACAACTGAGGAACCACCTAAGTCAAAAAATACAGCTTAGGAAGGAAGCTAAGTTGCGGCAATGTATGGAGTAATAAGCAACCTTCATATACTGTTCACGCGTAAGATGCTTCTGTCGGGCATACTTTTTGGTAATCTTTATCTTGAGTTGTTCCGCGTGATACTGGACTGAGCTATCAACTAGGTAAGGATAGGTCCTAATACCACCTGAGGATGTGTAGGCTAGGTTCATTTTCATGATGTACTCCGATCTGAGGCAAAATTTCGGCAGCACCTCCCCGCTGTTCTCCAAATATACGTCTAGACAACAAACCGAGAGAATGTGTATTTGGAGAACTACAGGGAGACGCTACCGAAATTCTGTCTTGGATCAAAGTACAACATGAAAACAAACCCAGCCTACACATCCTCGGGCTGTCCATGGAAAACGTGGACAATTCGAAAGAGTTACAGTTATAAATATGCAAAAACTTGCATATTTATAAATATAACCCTTTCGAATGGGAGACGCCTAGGTTACACGACTTCTTAGGTGATCTACAAATAATTAAACCCTACTTGGAAGATTAGACAAGCGGCTCAAGATTTTTACCCTAGAAGCGTGATCGGGGACGTCGGAAGGAGGAGAAGGGTGCGGCCGTGGCGACGACGATGACTCCCCGGATATCAACCTTGGTGCATACCCTGCACGAAGGAACATAGTGGTGTCAAGCATAGCATCAATCATATGTATGTAACTCTCACAAACACCTTGCACATTGTCGAGCACACACACTAGCAAAAACTCTTCACACAAAAATGAGACCATCAAAAGTGGAAAAATGGAAACAAAAAATTAGACAAGCATATGACCATGACATTTCATTTATAGAAGCATCTCAATATATTGTCTCTTTTTCCATATCCATGCCTTTCAATTTACTTATTGTTTTCTTTCTTGCATGCCTCATACACACGGGCGCACACACACGAACAAACACACCACGAGAACATGCATAGGTAAACTAAATAATACACTAGCTAAACTAAAAAATACACTAGCTAAAACAAATTTGCTAAACTAAACTAAAAAAATCACACACACACACTCACCCACACATACACATCACACACTCAACACACACCAAACAGAGCACACACACACACTAACAAAAAATGAAAAAAAAATAGAAGTGATGTGAGGCGCTCACCGCCGACGTGATCGGGAGGAGGGGAGGCAGCTCAGGGAGGACGGGAGCTCGGGGATGCCGGAGGTGGCGGGGGCTCGGGGAGGATGGGCGATCGCTCGGGGAGGGGTGGCGGCCCGGGAAAGAGGGGCTCAGGGAGGAGGGGCACGGCTCGGGGAAGGAGAGGAGGCCGCGGCCGGCGATCGGCGACCAACTAGGAGAGGGGAGGCCGGGATGGGCGGTAGTGGCGGCATGCGCGGGGGTGAAAAATTGGGAGGGAGACACAAATGAAACGCGCGCGGCTGTGCGCGGGGAAATTTTGATAAGCCCCCCCCCCCCCCCCACCCACCAAACCTATACCGAGTACAAAACGTATGAAACTTGGCGAACGTGACCTTTTTCGAGATCCCTTCTGTAAAACTCGGAAACGTCTGTCTACGCAGATCTAGGTCAAACACCTTTGCCGAGATCTGGATGTTGGCATCTCGGCAAACATAAGTTTTTTTAAAACTACTTCTCAAGGATAAAATAAGTAAATATATTTGGGCCACATGCAGGTGAGGGTGGTTTTCCGACCCTCCCTCCCGCGGTTTTTGACATTGCCGACCCATGGGGCCCGCGTGGTTTAGGGCTCTAACCGGCATCGAGAGGGGGTGGACCATGGTGAATTCCTCTTGGTTTGTGTTGGGGTAGGTCATGGTGACATGCCAGACATGGTTTAAGCACATGCCTTCACAAGATTCCCTCCCGTCGGCTCAAAGTGCGGGACTAGCACTCTAAGTCCAAAACCTTCCTGCCGGACTATACTGTTTATAAGGCAAGTGACACATCAAAGTTGTGTATTGGGTATTTAAACATCACACCACCCTTTTATACATATATGTGGGCCACACGCAGGTGGGGCGGTTTTCCGACCCTTCCTCACGCGGTTTTTGATGATGTGCCGACTCGTGGGGCCCGTGCGGTCTAGGGCCTTGACTGGCATCCAGAGGGGGTAGACCATGGTGAATTCCTCCTGGTTTGTGTTGGGGTAGATCCTAGTGACATGCCAGACCAAGTTTGAGCACATGCCTTCACAAGATTCCCTCCCAACGGCTCGAAGTGCGGGACGAGCACTCTAAGTCATGAACCTTCCTGTCGAACTATCCTGTTTGTGAGGCAAGTGCCTCATCAAAGTTGTGTATTGGGTATTTAAACATCACACCACCATTTTACACATATATTTGGGCCACATGCAGGTGGGGGTTGTTTTCAGACCCTCCCTCATGCGGTTTTCGATGATGCGCCGACCCATGGGACCCGCGTGATCTAGGGCCTTGACGGGCATCGAGAGGGGGTAGACCATGGTGAATTCCTCTTGGTTTGTGTTGGTGTAGGTCATGATGACACACCAGACCAAGTTTGAACACATGCCTTCACAAGATTCCCTCCCGTCGGCTAGAAGTGCGGGACTAGCAATCTAAGTCATGAACCTTCCTGCTGGACTGTCCTTTTTGTGAGGTAAGTGAAACATCAAAGTTGTGTATTGGGTATTTAAACATCACACCACCGTTTTATACATATATTTGGGACACATGCAGGTGGGGGTAGTTTTCCGACCCTCCCTCGCATGGTTTTCAATGATGCGCCGACCCATGGTGCAAGCGCGGTCTAGGGCCTTGACCGGCATCGAGAGGCGGTAGACCATGGTGAATTCCTCTTGGTTTGTGTTGGGATAGGTCATGGTGAGATGCCAGACCAAGTTCGAGCATATGCCTTCACAAGATTCCGTCCCGTCGGCTCGAAGTGCGGGACCAGCACTCTAAGTCCTGAACCTTCCTACCGGACTGTCCTGTTTGTGAGGCAAGTGCCACATCAAAGTTGTGTATTGAGTATTTAAACATCACACCACACTTTTATACATATATTTGGGTCACATGCAGGTGGGGGTAGTTTTCCGACCCTCCCTCGAGCGGTTTTCAACGATGCGCAGACCCATGGGGCCCACACGGTATAGGGCTTTGACCGGCATCGAGAAGGGGTAGACCATGGTGAATTCCTCTTGGTTTGTGTTGGGGTAGGTCATGGTGACATGCCAGACCAAGTTTGAGCGCATGTCTTCACAAGATTCCCTCCTATCGGCTCAAACTACGGGAGGAACACTCTAAGTCCTGAACCTTCCTGCCGGACTGTCCTGTTTGTGAGGCAAGTGCCACATCAAAGTTGTGTATTGGGTATTTAAATATCACACCACTCTTTTATACATATATTTGGGCCACATGCAGGTGGGGGTTTGATGTCTACTACGCAACCTTTCTTCTTGTAGACTCTGTTGGGCCTCCAAGCGCAGAGTTTTGTAGGACAGCAGCAAATTTTCCCTCAAGTGGATGACCTAAGGTTTATCAATCCGTGGGAGGTGTAGAATGAAGATGGTCTCTCTCAAACAACCCTACAATCAAATACAAGAAATCTCTTGTGTCCCCAACACACCCAATACAATGGTAAATTGTATAGGTGCACTAGTTCGGCTAAGAGATGATGATACAAGTGTAGTATGGATAGTAGATATAGGTTTTTGTAATTTGAAATAATAAAAACAGCAAGATAGCAAGTAACAAACGTGAACAAAAACGGTATTACAATGCTTCAAAACAAGGCCTAGGGTTCATACTTTCACTAGTGCAATCTCTCAACAGTGCTAACATAATTGAATCATATAACAATCCCTCATGTGCGATAAAGAATCACTCCAAAGTTCATAGCGATAACGGAGAACATAAGACGAAATTGTTGTAGGGTACGAAACCATCTCAAAGTTATCCTTTCCATCAATCTATTGAGCCATACCTATAGGTGTCACAAACAGCCCTAGAACTCGTACTAGAATAACACCATATGACACGCATCAATCAACTCTAATGTCACCTAGATACTCCAATGTCACCACAAGTATCCGTGAGTTGACTATTCGATATGCATCAAACAATTTCAGATTCATCACATTCAATCCAACACAAAGAACTTCAAAGAGTGCCCCAAAGTTTCTACCGGAGAAAGTAAGACGAAAACGTGTATCAACCCATATGCATAGATTACCCCAATGTCACCACGGATATCCATACACTAGTAGAAAACGGGCCTTTAATCCCGGTTTGTAAGGCCCTTTAGTGCCGGTTCTACAACCGGCACTAAAGGGGGGGGGGGACTAAAGGCCCCCCCCCCTTAGTCCCGGTTCGTCACGGCCCGGCACTAAAGGCCCACCACGTGGCGCCTGCCGGGGCCGTTCGCTGGGGGACCTTTAGTCCCGGTTGGTGTTACCAACCGGGACTAAAGGTGGAGCCTTTAGTCCCGGTTGGTGTTACCAACCGGGACTAAAGGCTCCAAACACCAACCGGGACTAAAAGTATTTAATTCTTTTAATTTTGGTTTATTTTTCCTTTTAATTTTGTGTTTTCCATTTAATTATTTTTCATTTCAAACATATATTACGCTACTACATACTGTACACGTTGTGCATATATATATAAATCGAATTTCTCGTACGACGTCCATTCACATACATATATATATACAATTTGGTATATACAATTTCTCCTACAATTTGCGGATAAACTATTCCCCTTCTCCTGCCTCATGCACTTTACGAGAATAAAATTCAATCAGGTAATAATTAATCAAGCATGATAATGGTATTGAAACTAGAATTAAAGAGATACACGGACGTAGCTAGCTAGTACTACTTAATTACCTTGGGTCGCACCCATTTCAGCTGTTGTTTCCATTGGCCGGGGACCTCTTCGATGAACTTTTTCCAAGCCCTGCCCGCCGGCAAAGAAAATGAATAAAGGAGTTATTAACTAGTTGATATCAGGAAATGAAGTAAAGAGGCAGACATAGTGCGATAATGATTGAAATTACCTGTCGAACATCCCCTTCACGGTTGCGTATTCGGATGGATCCTTATATAGTGAGTCCAGTACTTCAACTTTTCCCTTGTCAACTTCAATGATTAACAAGATCCAGTGGAAACTGCATGCGCACACGTTTTTTATAAATAAGCGGGCATGTGCATAACTCATCAACTACACTTATTAACATCTAGTAAGCAAAAAATAGAATTTGTAGTACAAGATATAGTAACACTCACCCGAAGTTGTAAGGAAGTAGTATTTTTGGTTGGGTGTTTAGTTGCTTCAAACACTCTAGCAGGAATCTCTCTGTGTCTTCTCTCGAATATTGATCTTCCCATATCGCCTGATTAATCGTATTTGGGTCAATGAACCCAACTCCATAGCGTCTAGTTTTTTTCATTTCATACATCTTCATTCTGCATAATACCACAGAAAAGAATATAGTGAGGATAATTACAGTTAATGAACAAGAGCACATCTAGCTAGCTAGCTAGAGACTTAAATTACAGAAAGAAATCACTTACAGACAATAGCAACTGACGATAGATTTGTCGAGTGCGTCTTGATTGAATAACTGAAGCAACTCTGAATAATGAATCCACACGTCTTTTTTATGGAAGTAATGCCTTTTCCTGACTTTCACCATGAGGGACTCTTCGTTGGTAGAAGCTTGACTTCGTCAGGCTTGACCAGAGGTTTGCCACGGACATATTGGTATTTTACTTCCTCCTCTGTAATCCCGGGGATTTCCTCAAGGCCTAGGAGTTGTTCAACAGTGACACCGGCCTCTTTAGCCTGCCTTCTAAGATCGTCGGTTATTGCCGGCCGATCGGCGGTACTCACATGTGTTTGTACAATGAGCGGGGGGATCGATTGCACTGCTTGTTCTCCCAGCTGGGGAACAGTTTTCCCGCTTTTTTTGCCAACTGCTTGGCTCGAGCTCGAGTTCGACTCCTTTTGCCCTGCAGAATATGACCTCTTGATATACCGCACATAGTCGGAGTCCTTCTGATTGTCAGCCGGTCGAGCCATATCAATAAAGTGTTGTGATACATGCTCAGGTACTTTCTCCTTTGGCGGCGCGGGCGGTTTCGGTGCAAAATGGGCCTTCAATTGGGCATCACATGCGTCGTCGAGTTCCTCCTGAGTCAGGTGGTAAGACAACTTCGGAAGAGGCTTGAGGTCTGGACCATATTTGAATTTCTTGCTTGTTGTACCGCTAGCCGTCGTAGCTACGGCCTCTCTCTTCCGCTGTTGCTTAGGCGGAGCACGCTGAGTCGGCTGACTTGGAGGAGGAGGAGTTGGCTGACGCCGTGCCGGACTTGGAGGAGGAGTCGGCTGACGCGGTGCCGGACTTGGAGGAGGAGGAGTCGACTGAAGCAGCGGAGGACTTGGAGGAGGAGGAGTTGGCTGACGCCGTGCCGGACTTGGAGGAGGAGTCGGCTGACGCGGTGCCGGACTTGGAGGAGGAGGAGTCGGCTGACGCGGCGGCGGACTTGGAGGAGGAGTCGGCTGACGCCGTGCCGGACTTGGAGGAGGAGGAGTCAACTGACGCGGCGGCGGACTTGGAGGAGGAGGAGTCGGTGGCCTTGGAAAGACGATGCAATCCTTTTTCCATAGAATGATACGATGTATGGCCTCTCCCAGTGTTCTCTCCTCGTCACCTCCAAGAATGTCAAGTTGTAGCTCGTGATATGCTGACATCACTTCATCAACCCCGACACGAGCATAGCCAGCTGGAATGGGATTGCAATGGAAGGTCGCTTCAGGGGGATTTGCTAAAGCATAGCCGTCCGCCACCTTCATGGATAAGTTCTTCACTTTCATGTGTAGCTCACAGTTAGTCCTGTCTTTGATATCATCCACAGGGTAGCTAGCTAGCAGTGCATTATCGATATCGGCCGGGGCGGAACCCACGCTGCTTCTCTGCATAGATGGGACGGTGCTATCCAATGCTGGATCGATCTGCTCATGCTGCCGCTGAGACGCCCTTTCCTGGCTGAATGAGTCGATCTGCTCCTGCTGCCGCCTGACAAATCGTTCCAACTCCAGGTGCGAGGATATTAGGCCTTCAAGGCGGAGTGCTTCCTCCTTCTTCTTCTGCTCCTCATGCTTCTTCTTTCTCGCACGGCTTCTATAGTCGTCATTCCAATCCGCAAACCCCTCATACCACGGAACAACGCCTTTGCCTCGTGTTCTTCCCGGGTGTTCAGGATTCTTCAGGGCGCGCGTAAGCTCGTCGTTATCTCTGTTGGGCATGAACACCCCCGATCGAGCTTCTTCTATTGCAATAAGTATTTCGTCTGTCGCTTCTTTAAGACTTGCCTTCACCATAACCAGCCCTGTCTCTGGGTCCAACTCCCCCCCATGCGCATAAAACCATGTCCTGCACCTGGGGGGCCATGTCAATGTAACTGGACTGACCCGTTTACTAATCATCTCTTGCTCAGATTGATGCCACTTAGGGAGGGCCACCTGGTAGCCACCTGGCCCCAGACGATGGTGCCACTTCTTTTTCGCAGCATTAATCTTGTTTTTCCTCGACAGTTCCTTAGCTTCTTCCGATTCCTTGAACTTCACGAAAGCGTCCCAGTGATCTTTTGCCTTCACCAGTGCTCCCGTGAATTCTGGAGTCTTCTTTTTTGATTTGACGTACTTAGCCCATGCATTTTTCTTGAAGGTGTTGAATGCGATCGCCATCTTTTTAAGAGCATAGTTTCTGACTTTCTTCAGATCTGCATCTGTCAAATTATCTGGTAGGGTGAAATGTTCCATGAGCGTAGTCCAAAGCACATCTTTTGCTCTTTCGTCGACAAAAGTAACTCCTGCTCAATCTCCCTTTGCTGGCTTTCTCCATTCTTGAACGGAGATCGGGATTTGGTCCCTGACAATAACTCCGCATTGATTCTTGAACGTGGTCGCATTTTTCTTAGGTTCAAGCGGTTCGCCAGTTGATGTTTTGATGGAATCGATGTTGAACTTTACGCCTTTGTCCAACTTTTTGGCCGGGCCTCGAACTACCCTGTCGCTTGTACAAGATTTGCTCGATCCGGAGGCCTAAAAGAAGAAAGATCGATTCGTTAATACATACAAATCAATTAAGACATGTAATGATCACCGGATGGCTTATATATTAAATATACCTCGCCGGTCATTGTTATTTGAAGAACATTTTCTTCGTCAACATCGTTGTCGCCACCTTCATCTATTCGTTCGTCTTCATCAAACATCATACCCTCACCCGAAGGGTTCAGATATTGCGAGCCGTCATCATGATCATCTGGGCTCGTGGAGCGTATGATGTCGAACACAGCCTCTTCTCCTTCTCTGCCGGTATTGTCCATAGCTTTTATTTAACTAATCCAGAAGAAAGATAAAACAATTTAGTATTCAAAGATCCGAAAGGTAGATGCATGAGATCAGAAAGAAATTGGATCAACTTGTGCACATCCATAATGGGGGCATTCCAGATAATTAATCCCTTAAAGGACGAAGAAAATCTATTGCAAATACAACATTAAAATATGCAACTTTTGCAAATACTAATTGCTATACATTGGATCAAATGTCAAAATTCCTCAACGTTTTTATATCTAACATTTATCTAGCTATAACTAAAAGTATAAAAAACTAAAAAACATTCATCTAACATTTCTATAACTAAAAGTATAAAAAATTAAAAAACAGAAAAAGAAACACTAATTAAGCATACTTCTATACATCCATTAAAAAATAGAAAAAGAAACATTATATAAAAAAAATCTATACTAATTAAACACTAATTATATCCATCTAACATGCATTCATACATACATATATACTAGTGAAAAACAACTAAAACATCTAAATAGAAAATGTGTGTGTGTGTGTGTTCATGCATGTGTGTGTGGGGGGGGGGGCTCGGGGCCGGACGGGCGGCCATGGCGCGCGGCAGGGGGCGAGGGAGGGGGGGGAGAGGGAGGAACTGAGTTCACAGCGGGGCGACGGCGAGGCGAAGCGAATCGGGGGCAGCGACGGCGTCGGGGCAGGCGGCGCAGCGAGGAGCGGGCGCGCGCGCGAGGGCCGGCGGCGCCGTCGGGGATCGACGAGGAAGGGCGCGTCCGGAGTAGGGGTCGACGAGGAGGGACGGGCGGCCGGCGTCGGGGGCGGCGACGGCGTCGATCGGGGCAGGCGGCGGCGCGCAGCAGCCTGGCGGCGTCGTCTGTGTTTGGCGTCGAGAGAATGGAGAGGATCGTAAGTGGAGTTATATATATGAGAGCCTTTAGTCGCGGTTGGTGGCTCCAACCGCGACTAAAGGCCACCTTTAGTCGCGGTTGGAGCCACCAACCGCGACTAAAGGTCTCGCTTCCCGCCGCTTGGACTGGATGAAATTCACCTTTAGTCGCGGTTGGTGGCTCCAACCGCGACTAAAGGCCCCCCTTTAGTCGCGGTTGGTGGCTCCAACCGCGACTAAAGGCCTGTTCCTGGCACGGCGCAGTGTGGTGGATGTTTAGTCCCACCTCGCCCAGCGAAGGGCGCTTGCACTGGTTTATAAACCCTGGCGCGGTAGTTCATTCGAGCTCCTCTCTAAAGCAGGCCTACAAGGCCTACCGTTCTTTCCTGCCCTGTGGGCCATACTGGGAATTGCGGGCCTGCATCCTGGCCCAACTAGTGGGTGTCTAGTCGTATGCAGGCCGTGGCGGCCCAGTAGGCGGGCTTTTTTTTTACTTTTCAGTTTTTTTTTTGGTTTTCTTCTATATTTATTTTCTTTTGTTTCTTGGTTGTTTTTTGCTTTATTTAGAGTTTCTGAGTGAATCTTTTTGCTTTAGGTCAAAAAAATTATAAACTTTCTGTTAGTGCCAGTAGTTTTCAAATCTGAATTAATTGAAATTTGTGTGAATCACTAGTTTGTGAATAACTTTATTTTAAAAAAAGATTTTTCAGTGATTCTTTTTTCTGCTGTTTAATATTAGTGTGTTTTATCATTATATTCAATTTGGTAATTCTTAGGTTATCTAAAAAAAATGAAATGCCTTTGTAACAGACGAGTTTTCGTCCGAAAGCGTGATACTTCGAAAGAGATTGTCCATTTTGTACACGAAGTGCATCCAGTTTTTGCCATAACACTCTCAACTTTTTAGCACATGCTATGTAGGTGAAATGATGGTACCATGCCTACTTTCAACCTTTTCTGATTGTGATTTGTAGTGCTTTTCAATTTCAGGGTCATTTAGCTCAAAAAAATCAGTAAATGCATGAAAAATAGCAAATGAAGTCAGAAAGGGTTGAAAATTGATGACGTGGCTTTGGACATAATATTTCTTCGCGTTTCAAATGCCAAAACACATAAGTCGGAGTTCTATTACAAAGATTCCCTCCGGTTTGTCCGAAGTGGGACTTTCCAGATATATAAGTCCGGAAACTAACTACAGAAGCCGGTCACATCCCAGAGTGGGATCTTTGGATATAAAACTTTTTCTTCGCGTGTGTCCCTTTGTGCCGTAACCATGGACAATCTTCATCGTTTAACTTGATGCTCGGGTCAACATTCACTGTGAAGGGAGCAATTTCATGAAACTTTTCATAATCTTCTGACATGTCTGTCTTGTCCTCCACTCCCACGATGTTTCTTTTCCCTGAAAGAACTATGTGGCGCTTTGGCTCATCGTATGATGTATTCGCTTCCTTATCTTTTCTTTTTCTCGGCTTGGTAGACATGTCCTTCACATAGAAAACCTGCGCCACATCATTGGCTAGGACGAATGGTTCGTCTGCGTACCCAAGATTGTTGAGATCCACTGTTGTCATTCCATACTGCGGGTCTTCCTTTACCCCGCCTCCTCTCCGATTGACCCATTTGCACCGAAACAAAGGGACCTTCAAACCAAGTCCATAGTCAAGTTCACATATCTCCTCTATGTAACCATAATATGTGTCCTTTGGCCTATTGGTGTTTGCTGCATCAAAGCGGACACCACTGTTTTGGTTGGCGCTCTTTTTATCTTGGGCGATCGTGTAAAATGTATTCCCATTTATCTCGTACCCTTTGAAAGTCAATATAGTCGAAGATGGTAACTTGGACAGCAAGTACAGGTCATCTGCAACAGTGTCGTCATGCATGAGACGTGTCTGCAACCAACCGGCGAAAGTCACAGTTTGTTCATGTGTAACCCAGTCGTCAGACTGCTCCGGGTGTTTGGAGCGTAGAATATTCTTGTGTTGCTCGATATACGGAGCCACCAAGGCGGAACTTTGTAGAACTGTGTAGTGTGCTTGCGCCAAAGAATGCCCGTCCCGGCATATTACTGAATTCTTTCCTAGCGTGCCTTTTCCACCCAGTCTGTCCTCATGCCGCGATTCAGGAACACCAATCGGCTTAATGTCAGGAATAAAGTCAACACAAAACTCAATGACCTCCTCTGTTTCATGGCCCTTGGTGATGCTTCCTTCTGGCCTAGCACGATTACGAACATATTTCTTTAAGACTCCCATGAACCTCTCAAAGGGGAACATATTGTGTAGAAATATAGGACCCAGAATGGCAATCTCCTCGACTAGGTGAACTAGGACGTGCGTCATGATATTGAAGAAGGATGGTGGGAACACCAACTCGAAACTGACAAGACATTGCACCAAATCATTCTCTAACCTTGGTAAGATTTCTGGATCGATTACCTTCTGAGAGATTGCATTGAGGAATGCACATAGCTTCACAATGGCTAATCGAACGTTTTCCGGTAGAAGTCCCCTCAATGCAACCGGAAGCAGTTGCGTCATAATCACGTGGCAGTCATGAGACTTTAGGTTCTAGAACTTTTTCTCTGCCATATTTATTATTCCCTTTATATTCGACGAGAAGCCAGACGGGACCTTCATACTGAGCAGGCATTCGAAGAAGATTTCCTTCTCTTCTTTGGTAAGAGCGTAGCTGGCATGACCCTGAAACTGCTTTGGATCCATGCCGTCTTCTCCGTGCATACGTTGCTGGTCCTCCCGTGCCTCCGGTGTATCTTTTGTCTTCCCATACACGCCCAAGAAGCTTAGCAGGTTCACGCAAAGATTCTTCGTCACGTGCATCACATCGATTGCAGAGCGGACCTCTAGGTCTTTCCAATAGGGTAGGTCCCAAAATATAGATTTCTTCTTCCACATGGGTGCGCGTCCGTCAGCGTCATTCGGAACAGATTGTCCGCCAGGACCCTTTCCAAAGATTACTTTTAAATCCTTGACCATATCAAGTATATCATCACCAGTACGGTGGCGAGGCTTCTTCCGGTGATCTGCCTCACCTTTGAAATGCTTGCCTTTCTTTCTTACGGGATGCCTGCTCTGAAGAAATCGACGATGCCCCAGGTACACACTCTTCTTACATTTATCCAAATATATACTGTCGGTATCATCTAAACAGTGCGTGCATGCGTGGTATCCCTTGTTTGTCTGTCCTGAAAGGTTACTGAGAGCAGGCCAATCATTGATGGTTACAAACAGCAACGCTCGCAGGTCAAATTCCTGTTGTTTGTGCTCATCCCACGCACGTACACCTTTTCCATTCCACAGCTCTAAAAGTTCTTCGACTAATGGCCTTAGGTACACATCAATGTCGTTGCCGGGTTGCTTGGGGCCTTGGATGAGCACTGGCATCATAATGAACTTCCGCTTCATGCACAACCAAGGAGGAAGGTTATAGATACATAGAGTCACAGGCCAGGTGCTATGATTGCTGCTCTGCTCCCCAAAAGGATTGATGCCATCTGCACTTAAACCAAACCATACGTTCCTTCCGTCATCTGCAAAGTCCTTCCACTTTCTCTCGATTTTTCTCCACTGTGATCCGTCAGCGGGTACTCTCAACTTCCCGTCTTTCTTACGGTCATCTTTGTGCCATCGCATCAACTTGGCATGCTCTTTGTTTTGGAACAAACGTTTCAACCGTGGTATTATAGGAGCATACCACATCACCTTGGCAGGAATCTTCTTCCTGGGGCGCTCGCCCGAAACATCACCAGGGTCATCGTGGCCGATCTTATAGCGCAATGCACAGCATACCGGGCATGCATTCAAATCCTCGTACTCACCGCGGTAGAGGATGCAGTCATTAGGGCATGCATGTATCTTCTGCACCTCTAATCCTAGAGGGCAGACGGCCTTCTTTGCTTCGTACGTACTGTCGGGCAATTCGTTGTCCTTTGGTAGCTTATTCTTCATTATTTTCAGCAACTTTTCAAATGCCTTGTCAGGTACACCATTCTCTGCCTTCCATTGCAGCAATTCCAGTGTGGTACCCAGCTTTTTCTTGTCATCTTCGCAATTTGGGTACAACAATTTCTTGTGATCCTCTAACATGCGCTGCAACTTCAGCTTCTCCTTTTCACTTGCACAGTTTCTATTTGCATCGGCAATGGCCCGACCAAGATCATCAGCGGGCTCATCTGATGCCTCTTCTTCAGCTCCTTCCTGCATTGCCGGCTCAGCTTCTTCCCCCATTGTTGTACCATCGTATTCATGGAACCCATGGCCAGGATAGCTGTCGTCATCCTCTTCTTCTTCATTCTCTTCCATTAGGACCCCTCTTTCTCCGTGCTTGGTCCAACAGTTATAGCCGGACATGAAACCGGACTCAAACAGGTGGACGTGAATGGTTCTTGAGTTAGAGTAATTTCGATCATTCTTACAGCCAGCACATGGACAATACATAAAACCATCCGCCCGCTTGTTTGCCTCAGCCGCAACCATAAAAGTATGCATGCCATTAATGAACTGGGGAGAGCATCGGTCATCGTACATCCATTGCCGGCTCATCTTCATTACACAACACCGAAAATACCAAATTAATACAAGTTCATACATAAAGTTCATACACACTTGTTCTCATAAAGCAACATACAAACTCTCTAGCTAAAGCATTTAAATGCAACAACAAATGCGATCAAGATCGCAACTAAGATAACAATTGATCCAACAGCATAGTGATACCAAGCCTCACTATCAATGGCATATTTTTTAAATTTTCTAATCTTCAAGCGCATTGCATCCTTCTTGATCTTGTGATCATCGACGACATCGGCAACATACAACTCCAGTTTCATCTTCTCTTCTTCAACTCTTTTCAATTTTTCTTTCAAATACTCGTTTTCTTTTTCAACTAAATTTAACTTCTTGACAAGAATATCTATGTCGGTTGCAATTTCCGGTTCACATACCTCCTAGATAAAAATATCTATGTCAACTTGATGGGCATAATTGTCATAAACGCGAAATGCAACAAATAGTTATAAAAGAGAATATATATACCACATCCGAATCATAAACCGGACGAGGGCCGACGGGGACGGATATCAAAGTCATGGCACTATGTATAACAAACAATCATACATGTAAGAAAATTATACAATTAACTATCTAAATCATACAAATAAGATTTTTTTTTATAAAAAGGATAAGAACGAACAAGAGGCTCACCAAGGTGTGGTGACGGCGACGGGACGGTGCGGGCGATCGACGGTGGTTAGGACGGGGACGGGAAGGCACTAAGTAAACCACACCTACACATGCAAAGTAAGAAGTTAATTTGAGCTCAAATTGCATATAAATCAAATGAACTACTACCACATATAAATACTCCCAAACTAAAACCCACAAATCACTATACTTATAGAGCATTGCAAGAGCTAATCTAGCAATGAGAGATGAAAGGACAAAGTTGCTAACCTTTGTGAACACTTGGATGGATGGGGTGCCTCCAAATCTTAACAAATTTTGGCAAAAATGGAGGATGAGCTCGAGGAAGAGGGAAGAACAAAGGAGGGGAAGAAGGGGGAAAAAAGGGAGGAGTACTGTGATCGGGCTGGCCGAATTCATATAGGGGATCTTTAGTCCCGGTTGGTATCTCCAACCGGGACTAAAGGGGGGGCCTTTAGTCCCGGTTGGTGATACCAACCGGGACTAAAGGGGATCGTGGGGGCCCCAGCTGACACCAGCCTGCCACCACCCTTTAGTCCCGGTTCGTGTTACGAACCGGGACTAAAGGGGGGCCCTGTAGTCCCGGTTGGTGATACCAACCGGGACTAAAGGGGCTCGTGGGGGCCCCAGCTGACACCAGCCTGCCACCACCACACTAGTCCCGGTTCGTGTTACGAACCGGGACTAAAGGTCCGGAATGAACCGCGACTAATGATGCCCGTCCTGAACCGGGACTAATGGTCACATTAGTGCCGGTTCAAAACCCTACCGGGACTAAAGCTGCGGACAAAAGGTCCGTTTTCTACTAGTGATATGTAAGACATACATCAAGTGTTCTCAAATCCCAAAATATTCAATCCGATAACAATGAAACTTCAAAGGGAAAACTCAATTCATCACAACAAGATAGAGAAGGAAGAACACCATATGATCCGACTATATTAACAAAGCTCGCGGAACATCAAGATCGTGCCAAATCAAGAACACGAGAGAGAGAGAGATATCAAACACATAGCTACTGGTACATACCCTCAACCCCGAGGGTGAACTACTCCCTCCTCGTCATGGAGACCGCCGGGATGATGAAGATGGCCTCCGGTGATGATTTCCCCCTCCGGCAGGGTGCCGAATAGGGCTCCGATTGAGATTTCTTTGGTACAGAGGCTTGCGGCGGCGGAACAACTCATCTAGGTTTCTTTTCGGGGGTTTGGGTATTTATAGGATTTTTCAGCGTCGGTTTCATGCCAGGAACCTTCGCGAGGGGCCCATGAGCTCGTCAGGCGCGCCCTGTGAGCTTGTTCCCCCCCTGGACTTCGTCTGGTCCAACTCTTGGGCTCCCGGGGTCTCTTCTGGTCCATAAAAAATCACTGTAAATTTTCGTGGCATTTGGACTTCGTTTTTCTGCGGACCAAAAATAGCCAAAAAAAACAGGAACTGGCACTGGGCACTAGGTCAATAGGTTAGTCCATAAAAATCATATAAAAGTGTACCAAAACCATGTGGAATTTATATAAATATGGCATGAATACTTCATAAATTATAGATACATTGGAGACGTATCAGGGTTGTTTTCCGACATTCCCTCGCGGGGTTTTCGATGATGCGCCGACCCGAGGGGCCCCCGCGATCTAGGACTTTGCCGGCATCGAGAGGGCGTAGACCATGGTGAAATCCTCTTGGTTTGTGTTGGGGTAGGTCATGGTGACATGCCAGACCAAGTTTGAGCACATGCCTTCACAAGATTCCCTCCCGTCGGCTCACAGTGCGGGACCAGCACTCCTAAACCTTCCTGCCGGACTGTCCTGTTTGTGAGGCAAGTGCCATATCAAAGTTGTGTATTGAGTATTTAAACATCACACCACCCTTATATACATATATTTGGGCCACATGCAGGTGGGGGTGATTTCGTGACCCCCCTCGCGCGGTTTTCGAGGATGCACCAACCTGTGGGGCCCGCGCGGTCTAAGGCTTTGACTGTCATCGAGCGGGGGTAGAACATGGTAAATTCCTCTTGGTTTGTGTTGGGGTAGGTCATGGTGACATGCCAAACCAAGTTTGAGCACATGCCTTCACAAGATTCCCTCCCATCGGCTCGAAGTGCGGGACCAGCACACTAAGTCATGAACCTTCCTGCCGGACTGTCCTGTTTGTGAGGCAAGTGCCACATCAAAGTTGTGTATTGGGTATTTAAAAATCACACCACCCTTTTATACATAAATTTGGGCCACATGCAGGTGGGGGTGGTTTTTCGAGCCTTCCTCGTGCGATTTTCGATGATGCGCCGACCCGTGGGACCCACGCAGTCTAGGGCTTTGACTGGCATCGAGAAGTGGTAGACCATGGTGAATTACTCTTGGTTTGTGTTGGGGTAGGTCATGATGACATGCCAGACCAAGTTTGAGCACATGCCTTCCCAAGATTCCCTCCCGTCGGCTCGAAGTGCGGAACTAGCACTCTAAGTCCTGAATCTTCGTGCTGGACTATCCTGTTTGTGAGGCAAGTGCCATATCAAAGTTGTGTATTGGGTATTTAAACATCACACCATCCTTTTATACATACTAGATGACCCGGTGCATCAATTGGCGAAGAGACCAACTACAGGCCAGAAGTTGAGCAAACTATTTGAAAGATTTTCCCCTCGACTGTTTACAAATGATTATGTCCATACCGCGTTTCTATTTGCCTTGATGATGAACATTGCCATAGCTTTCTTTGGCGATTTGTTTTGGATGACACGAGACTCTGATCATGAAGGATTTTTCGCCAACTGCGCCGTTTCTATCAACCCTGTATATTTAGCAATGACAAAAGCACATCTACTTCTTTCGCCGGCCAAAGCAAACCAATAGCCGGGTCCATAGAAAGGCCGGGCACACCCCCCACGGCACACGACTCTGGCCGGATGGCGTGGGTTGGCATGTCTGCCCGGCCTTTGAACGCCGCGGTCTGGCCGGATGTCACGTCTTGGGATCTCTGCCCGGATTTTCCACGCCGCGTTTGCCGGGATCGCGCGTGTTGGCATATCTGCCTTGCCTTAGGGCGCCACGCCATGGACGGCTGGCGCGTACGCCATGCCTGCTCATTGATCATGCTCTTCCCTGGCCCGTGAATCGTCTGATCAGTTCGCCGCGGCTTTCTCATGGTGCCGATTTGTTTCGCGCCGGGTAAATGTGATTGATTTGCTGTTGGTCTGTACCCAGACCGAAGCAAGACTACAAGTCGCACTAGTCCACACATTGCCTCATCCAGTTATATGCAAACACAGAGCTGTGCGGCCCCTGGGTAAGGCAAGTCCAATTACCTGCCATGGCTAACGGGATTAGACATCTCAACAGTCACGTGGGATGGTAAACGGTCATCATTACAACTCCCTTCGCGCGGACGACGACCGTCTCTTGGGTCGAACGAGAGGAGGGCTGAGTACATGGCAGACAGATCCTTATTCCTTTCACGTTTCATCGTCTTTTCCAATTCGCTCCCTTCGCCATTGCTAGCAGACGAAGTCCTACCGCACTGCATGCCCTGCGCTCCCTCTCAGAACCACTTGCCAACGCCGTCCAGCGATGGTACGCGGCAATTTAAATCGAAAGCCAACTTCACACGCCTGCGACAACACCGCTGGGCTAGGCGGGGCGTCTGTTCAAAGGGGATCGTCCAATCGAGCCGAGGCGCCGGCGAACGCCATCAAGGGGCGTTGGATGCCTTCCATTATAATGGAGCCTGCACTGGAAAAGCTCGCTGGCATGGGACTTGTTGACGCCAAGCCTGGCTGCTCTCTCTCTCTCTCACTCGAACGGAGGTGGAAGAAGAACAGTGGACACAAGATTTTCCGGCCGGCGACGAACGCCGCCACGAGCGCACCAACGCCCTAGTCTTTTCTTGTATTCCCTTGGCCCCCCGTTACAACGCACACACAGGGGGTCTTATACCCAGGGTCGACCAGGGCACGCACCCACGACTCTGTCCACGTCGAGCGCCGGTCCGTTCCGCTCTGCCCGCGCGCCCTCCCGACATGCACGCACACGTCCGGGCGTGCCGAGTCCCACGTCGGACCAACTCAACGCACCCCCTAAGCTCGCCAACGGCCTGCACCTACACACACGCACGGTGTACACCCGCACGGACACCCCGTGCATCACACGCACGCACACACGCACACCTACGCACATACCGTACACACGGTCCCGACGCGCCCGACACACCTAGCGCGCGCCCATACACGCGCTGGACGTGCCAGACACGACGCCGCGGCTTATTGCCAACACTCACGCCCTAAGCCGCGGATGTCGCCGCGCGCCTTCGGCACGTGCCGCCGCTCACTACCGCTGCAGCAGCCCGCAGCCCCGTGCGCCGCTGCGCCGCGTCTCCGTGCCACGCGCCTCCACGGTTGTCGCGCCGAGCCGCCGCGACCTTTGCGCCACCACGCAGGTCCTCCGCGACCTCCTCGTCTCCGCGACCGCCGTGCTCTTCGCGCGCACGACATCACACCGCACAGCCGCGGACTCGCCGCGCGTCGCCGTCGCCACTCGCTCGCCGCGCGCCGCAGCCGATGCCTCCATGTCAGCCGCGCACGCCGCGCGCGCCGCGGACGCCGCCGCACGCCACGGCCGCCCTGAACCCGATAGCTCCGATACCAATTGTTGGCGCCAAGCCTGGCTGCTCTCTCTCTCTCTCACTCGAACGGAGGTGGAAGAAGAAGAACAGTGGACACAAGATTTTCCGGCCGGCGACGAACGCCGCCACGGGCGCACCAACGCCCTAGTCTTTTCTTGTATTCCCTTGGCCCCCCGTTACAACGCACACACAGGGGGTCTTATACCCAGGGTCGACCAGGGCACGCACCCACGACTCTGTCCACGTCGAGCGCCGGTCCGTTCCGCTCTGCCCGCGCGCCCTCCCAACATGCACGCACACGTCCGGGCGTGCCGAGTCCCACGGCGGACCAACTCAACGCACCCCCTAAGCTCGCCAACGGCCTGCGCCTACACACACACGCACGGTGTACACCCGCACGGACACCCGTGCATCACACGCACACCTACGCACATACGTACACACGGTCCCGACGCGCCCGACACACCTAGCGCGCGCCCATACACGTGCTGGACGTGCCAGACACGACGCCGCGGCTTATTGCCAACACTATGCCGCGACCAGAGGATGTGCCCTGGCGAGGGCCGGTACAGGAGGGAGGAGCGCCACTGAGCGTGGCTCCGGAACCCAATCCCTCCGAGCGGGTGTTGCTGACGCTGTTCATCCTGCGAGGGCTGGATCTACCTCTCCACAATTTCCTCCGCGGCCTCCCATTCTATTACGGTATTCAACTCCATCACATCTCTCCCAATGGCATACTTCACATTCCTGCTTCGTTGCGATGTGCGAGTGCTTCTTGGGTATGCAGCCCCACTTTGGCCTGTGGAAAAATTATTTTTGGGTGAAAGGGCGAAAGAATAGCCTCGAGCACAACCTATGGGAGTGCGGTGCAGCTGATATTCAGCCCAGGCCGTGATCCAACTATTTCAATTTGGAATTAGACGACCCCAACAAACCGTGGGAGCAGACCTGGTTTTACTGTGACGACGCTCCACCTAAAGTCGACATCCCCGGCCTACCTCCATATTCCCCTGAGCCTCCAGTCGAACGCTCATCCTGGATTGCAGGGCCCTCCGCAGCCGAGCTAGGAGATGTATATGTCCTTCAACAACAGGTCGAGAAACTGAAAGCTGATGGCCTTACCGGCGTTAATTTTTTTTTTTGAGCTAGCAGATGTAAATGTCCTTCAACAACAGGTCGAGAAACTGAAAGCTGATGGCCTTACCGGCGTTGATATCCTGGCTACTTGGATGGATAGGCGAATCCAACCTCTTCGGGCCAGGGTGCATCCAATGTATGATTACACTAGCCCCAACAATCCATGCCAGAAGAGTATGAGCAACTACGAAATGCAGGAACTTCGGGTGATGGTTGCCAGCTTGGTGAACGACAACGCCACGGACAGGTCTCTCTGGACCTCCGTCGTTCCATACAGCCACACGAACCAGCCTTTGAATGTAGACATCCAACTCCAGTTGCATTATCCATTCGTCCTTGATCACGATACTAACCACCTATCCAGCCTTCATTTCAAAGACAGGGTTTCAAAGATCTTATCTCGATGCCGCCGCTTTCGAAGACGCCAATTGTTTTGGAGGCCGACAAAGAACAGAACACGCACCTCACCGGCGCCATGGGCGGCAGCAAGGGAGCTGCTCAGAGCGACGAGGACAAAGAAAATCATGGTAATAGTGACCAAGAGGACAACAGCCCTTTAATCATCGCCCACTCACAAAAGATGACCCGAGAAGAAGGACCATCCAACTCGAAAGGAACTGCGATAGACTTACAGGCCCATAGCCGCAAGAAGCCGTGAAATCGTACTAGCGTCAACGCGAACAACATGTTGACGCGAATGCAGGAAATTGTTGATTTGCCTCCACCTCCATCCACCACCTGCAATGCGCTGATAGTGATCAGGCAGATGTGCCCTGAAGCCGAGCCGATTCTGACGGGATCTGAGTAGCTAGGTTATCTAAATTTACGTTGTCTTCTACGTTTCTGCTTTCCATATTATACGCTCAATCCGAATCCTTTTTCCTTTTCCAACGGCGTTGCCTTCAGGCACCAAAAAATACTGGAAAAGGCCACGAATGTGGAAGAAATGGGCGATGGATCGCAGCCCAATACTCCGCCAGCGGGGAAAGCCCAGATAGGGCGTACTCACATGCGGTCGGAGTGTCGGACCCGGGCATATCGGAGCCGAGTGTATGTGAGACCGCACAGTGTCCCTCACAGGCGGATCAGCCCTTGGCAGGAACAAACCAAGCTGACCAACACAGCATGGAACCGGTCACAACCACCGGGCCATTCAATACGGACCCTCCATCAAGCAACGCAGTGGAATCGGAGACTTGTGCACTGGGCAATGAAAGGGAACTGGCCGTGCCGACCGACTGTGCATCATGGACGGTTGCAAGTCAACAGCTGGCAGTGATCTCGTCGGCTCAGCAGATCACGCAGGTGATGTTCGAGGACGTGGAAACGTGCATCGCCGATGTCAACCGTAAGTCGGAGGCCCTTAAGCAAAGGGCACTGCAGCTACAGAACACCATTACTCCTATGATCAAGGTTAGCGCCGTTAATGGGGAGCACTGGTCGTGCAGACACCCTGACAGCCAAAAATCCGTTTCTTTCGTCCTGTGATATTTATGCACTTTTACTTGGCCACGCAGGGCATTGCTAAGGAAAGACACGACCATGCTAAGGAGGTTGCTAGCCTTCGTCTTTTGCTTGCGAAGGAACAAAGGGAAACTGAAATTGCAAAAAAGAAGGCTACCGACGACCCTGGTAAGCAACCTTATCTGCCACGCTTCTTTTAATCTCTGCTGGTGTGGAAACTTTATTCGGACAGCTGTTCGTTCCGTTTCGGCGACTGAACACACGACCTTGCTTCTTCTTTTTTTTTTTTTGAAACCTGAACCGTAGAACAATAGTTCTACGGTAATTTCATTAAATATATATATATATATATATATATATATATATATATATATATATATATACAAAAGAAGAAAGAAAAGTAAAAGGAAGGAAAGAAAAGAAAAATACAGAAAGTGACCTAAAGGTCAACCAATCCCTTGTCTCGGCATCATAATAATCAGGGCAACTTTAAAGTAACCTATCTATCCACTCCTGCATGCTTGAAAGCTTATTGCTGTTCAGTCTGTGGCAAAGAGATAGGACACTGCAAGAGATATTTCTAAATATCTTATTGTTCCTCTGAATCCAAATATTGCAACAGCCCATAACCAGAATTTCAAAAGCAATATTGCTTGGCAAAGAATTTGCCGCCAACTGAATGTCAATGATGGTAGAGGTGCTTCTTCTTCTGTTTTCAATGATAGAGTCCCAGCAAGCCAGAGCAAAAGGGCAGTCCCAGAAGAGGTGAAAAGCCATTTCCAGACAGTGAAGTGGGCAGAGAGCGCAAGAGTAAGATGGGAGCCAAAAGGATTTCCTCTGCAGTAGGTCTCTGGTGTTTGCTCTGTCATGCAAGATGAGCCAAAAGAAAATTTTATATCTCAGAATGGCAGCACATTTCCATAGATGTCCAAAAGTTTCATGAGCTAATGGGGCAGTTCTCAGGGTTTTGTACATTTGAATGGCTGAGTATTTTGGCTTCTTCCAAGCATAACCCCAAATATCTTTCTCATCACTTAATTGAACACCAGTAATCCGTTCTTGTAACAGCTGGAATTGCTGAAAGGCTTGGAGGGAGATGGGTCTGTGAAAGAGATCCCCAAAATCAGAGCACAAAGCTGCTTGCCGAAAGGTTATGAGCTTGTTGATGGCAAAAGAATGAAGCTCCGGATAAAGATCAGAGCATGGAGCATTGGTCCAATTGTCAGACCAGAGCAAGACAGAGTCTCCTTTACCAATAGAGCAGTGACTCACTGATTTAAAGTGTGGCAACAGTTTCAAAATATTTCTCCACCATGATGAACCAACCAGCCTGCCATCAGGTGGTTCATTTCCATAATGTGTTTCCCAAATAAGCTGGACCCAGGGTAGATCAAAGCGATTGAAGAACTTGTGCAGATGTTTCATCAGCAAAGCCTTGTTATGAGTTTCAATATCCAGCACACCCAACCCGCCTTCTTTTTTTTCTAAGCAAACCTTTTCCCAAGAAATTAGAGCTGAGCCTCTGTCTTCCATACCATATTTTCGCCAAAAGCAGTCCTTGAGATACTTATTAAGCTGTGTTACCACAGATTTTGGGAGTTTAAGAGTGCACATAAAAAAAAGGTTGGCAGATTAGAGAAAACTGGAAAAGGCACATAGACAAACTGGAAAAGGCACATAAGGCATACGAACAACAGCACAAGACTGCTCACAAAGCCACAAAGGAGGTGGAGACGCTCAGCTCACTACTTGAGAAGCTAGAAAAAAACTTCGAAGGCCAAGAGCGGACAATTCGTCATCTGTGGAAAAGCATGGAGACTCACGTTGACCTCAGGGCAGAGATAAATCAAATCCACACTGATCTGTCTGAGACAAAGAAGGCGCTAGAGTCAGAGCAGCTAGCAACCGCCGGATTGAAGGAAGCTGTTGAGAAACATGAAGAGGCAAGGAAGATAATGGACATGGAAATTCAGACAGCGAGTCGTCAGCTGGATGAAAAGGATGCCCTGCTTGGGACAGTCAAAGAAGCAATGCTGAGCATGTGTTCTGTCCTCGGAATGAACGAACAACCAGCCAACAGCGTCACCGACCTGGCTAAGCAGCCAAAGCAAGGCTCGGACCATTTTTACGAGTGGCAGCAATCAGCCACTCTCTCTGGTGCTCGGATGGCGCTAGCACTCCTAAAAGCGCACTATCCGAAGCTGAAGCTGAATCCCATCGTAGCAGCGTCACCGATCACAAAAGAAGGCGTTCGCATTGAGCGAGCCAAAGACTTACCCACATGACGTGCAAGGACATGCCACTCTCGTTAGTAACTAGTGTGACCCGAAGGAGTACATAGAGCATCGCGAGCTCAAAGAGGAAGACGAATAGGACAACCGAGCGAATGGTCCCTGTAGGTGTTGACCTATGGCCGAACTCTTGAACATTTTTATTATTTAACCGATGAACACTCTTTATATTCGTATGCGTGCCTGCCTAAACCTTTGCTCACGCTCCCGATTATCTTACCTGAAACTGCCTTATACTACAATTCCTACCATCGTGAGGGCCACGCCAGACATGAAGCATGGACCTGCACGTATATTTGATCTCGAAAGGAGCATGAACAGTATGACTCAATGCAACGGCGCGTACCTCCTTCTGCATTCATCTAACGTCACCATACATGTAGCAACAAGCAGCAGTCCCCTCGGCACAGCTCGTAAGAACATCGGCGGCTAACAAAATGATGAAAAAACAAAGGAGCCTACAGGCAACTTACGTGATGGTAGCCTTCTGAAATCATCTAACGTCACCATACGAGTAGCAACAAGCATCACTCCCCTGGACCGTTTGCCTCGCCCGGGTACGCGCTGGACGGCCAGGACCATTCGCCTTGTCTGTTTATTTAGACGGGTGGATGGCACCCCTTAGGCCTCGTTTGGTTGTTAGGGAGATAACACCGGGGGCAAACAAATCACGGGTGAGATTTGCTTGGTCACTCACGAACCAAGGGAGACGAGACCACGGCTAAGAACCATTCCCTGTCACCATTTTTTTTTTTTTGAAAAGGAGGATTACCCCCGGCCTCTGCATCTAGGCGATGCATGCAGCCATTTTGTTAATTATTTACAAAGACCTTACAAAGTAGTACATCATATAGTCTGAAGGCACCATCTTAGCAACATCTGTCGCTACTCCCATCTACTTGATGAAGGGGTGTCGATAGTCCGAGCCTAATACCAAACAGACATCGCACAAATGCCTAACATCTAAAGCCGGAGGCCCCAACCAAGCCGCATACTGGATTTGAGGTACAAATCGGTCCGACGCACTCTCATGTGTCGTCGCCGCCATCTTCCACCAATCCATCTTCGGAGCAGAAACTAACGCACCGACCTTGCCAGGCCTCTCTGCCATCGACGCCACCATGACGCCAGACAGAGTCCACCGCCCTGTGCTCGTCCATCAAGACGCATCCGCCGCCGATACTCCGCCGCACCATGCCGCCAAGACTCGTCGTCGTCGACACGGTAGATACGACGCCACACCACCTCCTGATCCCGATCGCCGCCAACGTCTTCCCAACTGTGTCCACTAGCCACACAGCTCCCAAGGAGGCGCCTTCAAGAAGGAAACGACGCCGAAGGCGCCGTCGCCGCCCACCGCAGTTAGGGCTTTCACCCGGGAGACAAATGCCATGGTGGAAGTAGAGGCAGATCTGACGAGCGTCTCCATGGAGAAGAAAACGGCGCCCTCGGGCGTCGCCGCCGCCGTGGACGAACGGCCACACTAGGGATTTCTCCCGATCTGAATCCTCACCTCCAGCTCCAACCGCATCGAGGATCGGCAAGTCTTGCGACCCAGATCCGTACAGAGAAGCACACCGAGCAGGGGACGAAGGCTACAAGGCGTCCCGATCCAGATCAGACACCTGCGGACGAACCTGACCGCCGGGCACCCGCAGTGTCCCAAACGGCCGGACGGATCGGACAGGACGACCGGATCCGATCCAGAAGCTCTGCCGGATCGCCAGCAGAGGCCTCCAGCGCCCCTCGTTGGCCCTTCCACGCAGCCGCCGGCCGGCCACAAGTACGGGCTGGATCAGCCAACCCGCACGTCGCCGCCAACAGCCGCACCACCAGTCCTCCCCGTCGACCCTGCAGCACCGCCGCCACTGCCCACTGTTGGAAATATGCCCTAGAGGCAATAATAAATTGGTTATTATTATATTTCCTTGTTCATGATAATCGTTTATTATCCATGCTATAATTGTATTGATTGGAAACTCAAATACATGTGTGGGTACATAGACAACACTGTGTCCCTAGTAAGCCTCTAGTTGACTAGCTTGTTGATCAAAGATGGTTAAGGTTTCCTAGCCATGGACATGAGATGTCATTTGATAACAGGATCACATCATTAGGAGAATGATGTGATGGACAAGACCCAAACTGTAAACGTAGCATTTGATCGTGTCAGTTTATTGCTATTGTTTTCTGCATGTCAAGTATCTGTTCCTTTGACCATGAGATCATGCAACTCACTGACACCGGAGGAATACCTTGTGTGTATCAAACGTCGCAACGTAACTGGGTGACTATAAAGATGCTCTACAGGTATCTCCGAGGGTGTCTGTTGGGTTGGCATGGATCAAGACTGGGATTTGTTACTCCGTATGACGGAGAGGTATCTCAGGGCCCACTCGGTAATACAACATCACAATGAGCCTTGCAAGCAATGTGACTAAAGTGTTAGCCACGAGATCTTGTATTACGGAACGAGTAAAGAGACTTGCCGGTAACGAGATTGAACTAGGTATAGTGATACCGACGATCGAATCTCGGGCAAGTAACATACCGAAGAACAAAGGGAACAGCATACGGGATTAACTGAATCCTTGACATAGAGGTTCGACCGATAAAGATCTTCGTAGAATATGTAGGAGCCAATATGGGCATCCAGGTCCCGCTATTGGTTATTGGCCGTAGAGGTGTCTCGGTCATGTCTACATAGTTCTCGAACCCGCAGGGTCTACACACTTAACGTTTGGTGACGATTAGTATAATTGAGTTATTATGTTGGTGACCGAAAGTTGTTCGGAGTCCCGGATAAGATCCCGGACATGACGAGGATCTCCGGAATAGTCCGGAGGTAAAGATTGATATATGTGATAATAGTGTTTTGATCTCTGGAAGGGTTCCGGAGTTCACCGGAAGGGGTTCCGGATGTTTACCGAAGTGTTCGGGTGCAGCAACACTTTATATGAGCCAAAGGGATAAAGCCCACAAGGTATTGGAAAGTGCAAAAGTAGTTTTGCTGCCGCGTAAGCGGTACTACCGCTTGGTGAAGCGGTACTACCGCCGGAGCGGTACTACCGCTTGTGTGAAGCGGTACTACCGCCCAAGCGGTACTACCGCTTGTGTGAAGCGGTACTACCGCTTGTGCGCGGCTGTGCACGGTTCGGCAGGGATCCGAGTTGGACTCTTTCCCTGCGGGCCAAACCGACCTTGTGCGGGCAAAACCGACCCGGAGGAGGCTTTTACTCCAAGTTTAGACCCCAAGGCTCAACATATAAATAGAGGGGCAGGGCTAGCACACGGGACACATCAGGATTTCCCAAGCCGTGTGCCGGCAACCCTAGCCCTCTAGTTCCTCCGTCATAATCTCCGTAGCGCTTGGCGAAGCCCTGCAGAGATTGTTCCTCACCACCATCACCACGCCGTCGTGCTGCTGGAACTCAACCACTACTTCATCATCGCTCGCTGGATCGAGGAGGTGAAGGCGTCATCAAGCCGTACGTGTGTTGAACGCGGAGGTGCCGTCCGTTCGGCACTAGATCGGAAGGATCGTGATTGGATCGCGGGACGCTCGGCGATTTGGATCGCGAAGACGTTCGACTACATCAACCGCGTTTCTTAAACGCTTCCGCTTAGCGATCTACAAGGGTATGTAGATTCACTCTCCCTCTCGTAGATGCTCATCACCATGGATAGATCTTATGTGTGCGTAGGAAAATTTTTGTTTCCCATGCAACGTTCCCCAACAGTGGCATCATGAGCTAGGTCTATGCGTAAATGAGATCTCGAGTAGAACACAAACGAGTTGTGGGCGTGGGTGTATACATATTGCTTGCCGTTACTAGTTGATACTTGATTCAGCGGTATTGTGAGATGAAGCGGCCCGGACCGACATTACGCGTACGCTTACGCGAGACTGGTTTTACCGCTGCGTGCACTTGTTGCATAAAGGTGACTGGCGGGTGTCTGTCTCTCTCACTTTAGTTGAATCGGTTCAATGAAGAGGGTTCTTTTAGAAGATCAAAAAGCAATCACTACACCACGTTGTGGTTTTGCGTAGGTAAGAACGGTTCTTGCAAACCCGTAGCAGCCACGTAAAATTTGCAACAACAATTAGAGGACGTCTAACTTGTTTTTGCAGGGTATGTTGTGATGTGATATGGCCAATTACATGATGAGATATATGTGATGTATGAGATGATCATGTTTTGTATAGAATATCACGACTTGCATGTCGATGAGTACGGCAACTGGCAGGAGCCATAGAGTTGTCTTTAATTATTGTATGACCTGCGTGTCAATCATTAAGCGCTATGTAATGCTTTACTTTATCGCTAAACGTTAGCTATAGTCGTGGAAGCAACAGTCAGCGCGACAACCTTATGGCGACACGTTGATGGAGATCAAGATGATGGAGATCATGGTGTCATGCCGGTGACGATGGAGATCATGCCGGTGCTTTGGAGATGGAGATCAAAAGCACAAGTTCATGGCCATATCATGTCACTTATGATTTGCATGTGATGTTAATCCTTTTATGCATCTTATTTTGCTTAGGACGACGGTAGCATTATAAGGTGATCCCTCACTTAAATTTCAAGATAAATTGTGTTCTCCCCAAGTGTGCACCGTTGCGAAAGTTCGTCGTTTCGAGACACGCCGTGATGATCGGGTGTGATAGACTCTACGTTCGCATACAACGGGTGTAAGCCATGTTACACGTGCGGAACACTCGGGTTAAACTTGACGAGCCTAGCATGTACAGACATGGCCTCGGAACACAAGAGACCGAAAGGTCGAACATGAGTCATATAGTAGATATGATCAACATGAAGATGTTCACCATTGAAACCACCTCAACTCACGTGATGATCGGACTTGAGTTGGTGGATTTGGATCATGTTACACTCGAATGATCGGAGGGATGTCAATTTGAGTGGGAGTTTTTAAGTAATATGATTAACTAAACTCATTATCTAAGAACAATAGTCTAAGTTGTCTTTGCTATATTTATGTTGTAGATCATGGCTCGCGCAGTAGCACCCCTGAATTTTAATACGTTCCTAGAGAAAGCTAAGTTGAAAGATGATGGAAGTAACTTTGTGGACTGGGCCCGTAATCTAAGGTTTATCCTTACGGCTTCCCAGAAGGCTTATGTCCTTGATGCACCGCTTGGTGATCCACCCGCTCCAGTTGAGTCTCTAGACGTTGTGAACGCCTGGCAGGCTCGTTCTGATAATTACTCAATAGTTCAATGTGCAATGTTGTATGGCTTAGAACCGGGACTTCAAAGACGTTTTGAACGTCATGGAGCATATGAGATGTTCCAGGAGTTGAAGTTTATCTTTCAGAAGAATGCCCGGATCGAGAGATATGAGATCTCCGATAAGTTCTATGCTTGCAAGATGGAGGAGAACGGGTCTATCAGTGATCACGTGCTCAGAATGTCTGGGTACTCCACCCGTCTGGCTGAGTTAGGGATGCCCCTTCCGCCAGAGGCTATCACTGACAGAGTTCTTCAATCATTGCCACCTAGCTACAAGAGCTTCGTGTTGAACTATAACATGCACGGGATGAACAAGTCAGTCGCCGAGCTGTTTGCGATGCTGAAAGCCGCTGAGTCTGAAATTCAGAAGGAGCATCAAGTGTTGATGGTCAATAAAACCACTAGTTTCAAGAAAAATGGCAAGGGTAAGAAGGGTAACTCCAAGCAGAGTGGCAAAGCAGTTGCTCCTCTCGTGAAGAAACCCAAGGCTGGACCCAAACCAGAAACTGTGTGTTTTCATTGCAAGGGAACTGGACACTGGAAGCGGAATTGCCCCAAGTATTTGGCTGACAAGAAGGCGGCCAACAACAAACAAGGTATATATGATATACATGTTATTGATGTGTACCTTACCAACTCTCGTTGTAGTGCCTGGGTATTTGATACCGGTGCGGTTGCTCATATTTGCAACTCAAAACAGGAACTGCGGAATAGACGGAGGCTGGCAAAGGACGAAGTGACGATGCGCGTGGGAAATGGTTCCAAGGTTGATGTGATCGCCGTCGGCACGCTCGCTCTTCGATTACCGTCGGGATTAGTGATGAACCTAAATAAGTGTTATTTGGTGCCTGCGTTAAGCATGAACATTATATCTGGATCTTGTTTATTGCGAGACGGTTACTCATTTAAATCAGAGAATAATGGTTGTTCTATTTATATGAGTAATATCTTTTATGGTCATGCACCCGATGTGAGGGGTTTATTCTTATTGAATCTCGATAGTAATGATACACATGTTCATAACATTGATGCCAAAAGATGTAGAATTGATAATGATAATACCACTTTCTTGTGGCACTGCCGTTTAGGTCATATTGGCGTAAAACGCATGAGGAAGCTCCATGCTGATGGATTTTGGAGTCACTTGATTTTGAATCACTTGACACATGTGAGCCATGCCTCATGGGCAAGATGACTAAAACGCCGTTCTCTGGAACAATGGAACGGGCAAGTGACTTATTGGAAATCATACATACTGATGTGTGCGGTCCGATGAGTATTGAGGCGCGCGGTGGTTATCGTTACTTTCTCACCTTCACTGATGACTTAAGTAGATATGGGTATATTTACTTAATGAAACACAAGTCTGAAACATTTGAAAAGTTCTCTCAATTTCAGAGTGAAGTTGAGAATCATCGTAACAAGAAGATTAAATTCCTACGATCTGATCGAGGAGGAGAATATCTGAGTTATGAGTTTGGCAGTCACTTAAGACAGTGTGGAATTGTTTCACAATTAACACCGCCTGGAACACCACAGCGTAATGGTGTGTCCGAACGTCGTAATCGAACCTTATTGGATATGGTGCGATCTATGATGTCTCTTGCCGATTTGCCACTATCGTTTTGGGGTTATGCATTAGAGACAGCTGCATTCACTTTAAATAGGGCACCATCGAAATCCGTTGAGACGACGCCATATGAACTTTGGTTTGGCAAGAAGCCAAAACTGTCGTTTCTTAAAGTTTGGGGATGTGATGCTTATGTCAAAAAGCTTCAGCCTGAAAAGCTGGAACCCAAAGCGGAGAAATGCGTATTCATAGGATACCCAAAAGAGACAATTGGGTATACCTTCTACCTCAGATCCGAGGGCAAAGTGTTTGTCGCTAAAAACGGAACATTTCTTGAGAAAGAGTTTCTCTCGAAAGAATTGAGTGGGAGGAAGATAGAACTTGATGAGGTTGTTGAACCTTTACTTCAACCTGAGAGTAGCGCAGCGCAGAAAGTTGTTTCTGTGGAGCCTACATTAGCTGAAGAGGAAGTTAATGATGATGATCATGAAGCTTTGGATCAAGTTGCTATCGAACCTCGTAGGTCGACAAGGACGCGTACTGCTCCTGAGTGGTACGGCAACCCTGTCTTAGAGGTCATGTTGTTAAACAACGATGAACCTACGAGCTATGGAGAAGCGATGATGGGCCCGGATTCCGAGAAGTGGTTAGAGGCCATGAAATCCGAGATGGGATCCATGTATGAAAACAAAGTATGGACTTTGGAAGTATTACCTGAAGGGCGTAAGGCCATTCAGAACAAATGGATCTTTAAGAGGAAGACGGACGCGGACGGTAATGTCACCGTCTATAAAGCTCGACTTGTGGCAAAGGGTTTTTCACAAGTTCAAGGAGTTGACTACGATGAGACCTTCTCACCCGTAGCGATGCTTAAGTCCGTCAGAATCATGTTAGCAATAGCTGCCTTTTTCGATTATGAAATTTGGCAGATGGATGTCAAAACAGCGTTCCTTAACGGTTACCTTAAGGAAGAGTTGTATATGATACAACCAGAAGGTTTTGTCGATCCAGAGAATGCTGACAAAGTTTGCAAACTCCAGCGATCCATTTATGGACTGGTGCAAGCATCTCGGAGTTGGAATCTTCGTTTTGATGAGGTGATCAAAGCGTTCGAGTTTATACAAGTTTACGGAGAAGCTTGTATTTACAAGAAAGTGAGTGGGAGCTCTATAGTGTTTCTAATATTATATGTGGATGACATATTGCTGATTGGAAACAATATAGAAATGCTGGAAAGCGTAAAGGAATATTTGAACAAGAGTTTTTCAATGAAGGACCTAGGAGAAGCTGCTTTCATATTAGGCATCAAGATCTATAGAGATAGATCAAGACGTTTAATAGGACTTTCACAAAGCACATACCTTGATAAAATTTTGAAGAAGTTCAAAATGGATCAGTCCAAGAAGGGGTTCTTGCCTGTTTTGCAAGGTGTGAAGTTGAGTAAGACTCAATGCCCAGTGACTGCAGAAGATAGAGAAAAGATGAGTGTCATCCCCTATGCTTCAGCCATAGGCTCTATCATGTATGCAATGCTGTGCACAAGACCCGATGTCAGCCTTGCCATAAGTATGGTCGGAAGGTTTCAAAGTGATCCAGGAATGGAACACTGGACGGCGGTCAAGAATATCCTGAAGTACCTGAAAAGGACTAAGGACATGTTTCTCGTTTATGGAGGTGATCAAGAGCTCGTCGTAAAGGGTTACGTCGATGCAAGCTTTGACACTGATCCGGATGACTCTAAGTCGCAAACCGGATACGTATTTATTCTTAATGGGGGTGCGGTTAGCTGGTGCAGTTCCAAGCAAGCGTGGTAGCTGATTCTACATGCGAAGCGGAGTACATCGCTGCCTCGGAGGCGGCGAAGGAAGGTGTCTGGATGAAGGAGTTCATGACAGATCTTGGAGTAGTGCCTAGTGCGCTTAACCCAATGACTCTGTTTTGTGATAATACTGGTGCCATTGCTCTAGCCAAGGAACCAAGATTTCACAAGAGGACCAGACACATAAAGCGACGTTTCAATTCCATCCGCGATTACATCAAGGAGGACGACATAAATATTTGCAAAGTACACACGGATCTGAATGTTGCAGATCCGATGACTAAACCTCTTCCAAGGGCTAAACATGAACAACACCAGAACTGCATGGGTGTTCGATTCATTACAATGTAAATCACATAGTGATGTGAACTAGATTATTGACTCTAGTGCAAGTGGGAGACTGTTGGAAATATGCCCTAGGGGCAATAATAAATTGGTTATTATTATATTTCCTTGTTCATGATAATCGTTTATTATCCATGCTATAATTGTATTGATTGGAAACTCAAATACATGTGTGGGTACATAGACAACACTGTGTCCCTAGTAAGCCTCTAGTTGACTAGCTTGTTGATCAAAGATGGTTAAGGTTTCCTAGCCATGGACATGAGATGTCATTTGATAACAGGATCACATCATTAGGAGAATGATGTGATGGACAAGACCCAAACTGTAAACGTAGCATTTGATCGTGTCAGTTTATTGCTATTGTTTTTTGCATGTCAAGTATCTGTTCCTTTGACCATGAGATCATGCAACTCACTGACACCGGAGGAATACCTTGTGTGTATCAAACGTCGCAACGTAACTGGGTGACTATAAAGATGCTCTACAGGTATCTCCGAGGGTGTCTGTTGGGTTGGCATGGATCAAGACTGGGATTTGTTACTCCGTATGACGGAGAGGTATCTCAGGGCCCACTCGGTAATACAACATCACAATGAGCCTTGCAAGCAATGTGACTAAAGTGTTAGCCACGAGATCTTGTATTACGGAACGAGTAAAGAGACTTGCCGGTAACGAGATTGAACTAGGTATAGTGATACCGACGATCGAATCTCGGGCAAGTAACATACCGAAGAACAAAGGGAACAGCATACGGGATTAACTGAATCCTTGACATAGAGGTTCGACCGATAAAGATCTTCGTAGAATATGTAGGAGCCAATATGGGCATCCAGGTCCCGCTATTGGTTATTGGCCGTAGAGGTGTCTCGGTCATGTCTACATAGTTCTCGAACCCGCAGGGTCTACACACTTAACGTTTGGTGACGATTAGTATAATTGAGTTATTATGTTGGTGACCGAAAGTTGTTCGGAGTCCCGGATAAGATCCCGGACATGACGAGGATCTCCGGAATAGTCCGGAGGTAAAGATTGATATATGTGATAATAGTGTTTTGATCTCTGGAAGGGTTCCGGAGTTCACCGGAAGGGGTTCCGGATGTTTACCGAAGTGTTCGGGTGCAGCAACACTTTATATGAGCCAAAGGGATAAAGCCCACAAGGTATTGGAAAGTGCAAAAGTAGTTTTGCTGCCGCGTAAGCGGTACTACCGCTTGGTGAAGCGGTACTACCGCCGGAGCGGTACTACCGCTTGTGTGAAGCGGTACTACCGCCCAAGCGGTACTACCGCTTGTGTGAAGCGGTACTACCGCTTGTGCGCGGCTGTGCACGGTTCGGCAGGGATCCGAGTTGGACTCTTTCCCTGCGGGCCAAACCGACCTTGTGCGGGCAAAACCGACCCGGAGGAGGCTTTTACTCCAAGTTTAGACCCCAAGGCTCAACATATAAATAGAGGGGCAGGGCTAGCACACGGGACACATCAGGATTTCCCAAGCCGTGTGCCGGCAACCCTAGCCCTCTAGTTCCTCCGTCATAATCTCCGTAGCGCTTGGCGAAGCCCTGCAGAGATTGTTCCTCACCACCATCACCACGCCGTCGTGCTGCTGGAACTCAACCACTACTTCATCATCGCTCGCTGGATCGAGGAGGTGAAGGCGTCATCAAGCCGTACGTGTGTTGAACGCGGAGGTGCCGTCCGTTCGGCACTAGATCGGAAGGATCGTGATTGGATCGCGGGACGCTCGGCGATTTGGATCGCGAAGACGTTCGACTACATCAACCGCGTTTCTTAAACGCTTCCGCTTAGCGATCTACAAGGGTATGTAGATTCACTCTCCCTCTCGTAGATGCTCATCACCATGGATAGATCTTATGTGTGCGTAGGAAAATTTTTGTTTCCCATGCAACGTTCCCCAACACCCACCACCATGCCGCCGCCACGCGCCGTCACCAGAGACAAGACGCCGCGCCACCAGTGACCCAGATCTGGGCAGGTGCCCCCACGCCCATGGATGCACCGCATCACCCAAACCTCCGTGGGAGGGGAGGGAGCCTCCGCCACCGCCGTCGGCCACCAGGCTTTGCCCGGTGGCTTCCTCCAGCGGCGACGGAGGGAGGCACGTGATCTGCGGCGGCCCGGCGGCTAGGATTGGGGATCCGCCCAAGTCGCCCAGGCGGGGGCCGACGCGGGGGCCTCAAAATAATATGTACATGCAAAAGAAAGAAAAATAAAAGAAAGCAACCAAAAGTGGTATCAGTTTTCAGGTTCATCGGTGAGAGATTTACAGTTTTCTTAGATTAGATTCTTTTTCAGTCCTACAACCCACAAAAAAAAAGCCAAAAAAAAAATTTAGATTAGTCCACCCGCTGCACCTATCTTTTTAGCCTTTATCAATTTGCATCTAGTATTTGCTTTGTTGAATTTTTGGTTGCATACATCCTAGAAATAGTGCTGGTTTAGATTAGTTAGAGAGAAAATTATCTACTAGATCGATCCTCTTTTGTCCACCATAGTTTTTTCTGCCGCGCTTGTCCAACCAGAAGAAAAGAGAAAGATTGCATCTTTTCATATCTGCAGGAAAATCTACACGTCTACATCTCTTTCGTGTGCGTCAGGTTGCACGAGATCTTCTTTGTTTTGGCAGTTGCCGATTTAGTGCAAAACTAGCGCTGAAGGAGCGCGGCGCACGCCGCGCCCGTGACCGATTTTGTCTATATTTTTATCGAAATAAGCAAGAAAAAAACATATATTTTTATTTTGTGGTTATTTCTTTTTGGATTACTGTTCACGTGGATGCATAGTGCTGGTTTACTGTTTTTATTGTTTCGGTTTATTCGGGTGTATTGTTCTGGATTGCAATTCAGGTACTGTTTCGGTTTACGATTTGGATGGGTTAATGCTTTCGGTTTATTGCGGTATTGGTCCGTTTCACCGGTTTTACTGGTCCGGGTCGAGAGAAAAGGAGTCCCAGTTTTTTTGATTTTTTTTTATATTTCTTCTGGATTACTGCTCGCGTGAATGTATAGTGCTGTTTTTTTTTTCGGTTTATTTAGGTGTATTGTTCTAATTCGAAATTCAGTTATTGTTTCGGTTTTATGGTTCGTGTGGGTTAATGTTTTCGGTTTATTCCAGTGTTGTTCCGTTTTACTGGTTTTATTGCTCTGGATTATTCGTAGGGATGGCAATGGGTAGGGTATGGGCGGGTACAACCTTCTTCTACCCAAACCCATACCCACAGAAACTTTCTATACCCACCCATTTCAATACCCATGGGCATAAATTGGCACCCATGCCCATACCCATCGGGTATCCTGTACCCAATGGGTATCCAGTGGGTACAATATATAACATTTATTTTTTTTAAAAGAAGAGAAATGGCTTTAAAATTCGAGTGATGATGGGCGAGCAGTATAGCACTAACACAACCTTCTACGGTGGTGGCTTCTTGGAGGCATCAAGGGAGTATATGAGCGGCAGTTGGTGGAAGCCTGGCGTAATGGGGAGGCGGTGGTGGGAATGGGGGATCGCTGGATCGAGAATTTGACATGAGTCTAATAGCGACGAGTCGAGATTTCATCTTTTTGAGGAGTCACATAGGACGTAAGAGGAGTGTCCAACAAGTGATTATGGTCCTATGAGCTATGGCCGGTTTAAGGAAGTGAGAATTAGGGTGTGCCATAAGAGTTGGATTTTGACCCCACATGTCACATGAGTTATTTTCATTTATTAACCTTTTCTGGGTATCCATTGGGTTACCCATGGGCGTAATTTCGTACCCATACCCTACCCATATATTTTGCGGGTATGGATACCCATTACCCGTGGGTACAAAATCTCTCCAAGTCTTGCCCATGCCCGTTTTTTTCGGGTAGGGTACCCACGGGTACCCATACCCATGGGCAAAACCGCCATCCCTAATTATTCGGGGTTGTTGTTTCGATTTATTTGGGCTATTGTTTTTGTTAGTAGTGCTGAGTTTATTCGGATAATGTTTGGGTAATTGTTAGTAGGTACTGTTTCGGTTTATGGTTCAGGTGGGTTAATGTTTTCGGTTTATTTCGGTGTTGTTCCGTTTCACTGGTTTTACTGTTCCGGGTCGAGGGAGGAGGAGTTCCAGTTTTTTTGGGTTTTTTAATATTTCTTTTGGATTACTGTTCTCGTGAATCGTAGTACTGTTTTACTTTTTTTAGTTGTTCCGGTTTATTCGGGTGTATTGTTTTGGTTTAAAATTCGGTTACTGTTTCAGTTTTATGGTTCGTGTGGGTTAATGCTTTTGGTTTATTCAGGTGTTGTTCCGTTTCACTGGTTTTTTTGCTCGGGGCTATTCAGAGTTGTTGTTTCGGTTTATTTGGACTATTGTTTCGGTTACTAGTCCTGAGTTTATTCGGATAATGTTTCGGTTTTTGTTTGTGTATTTGTTAGTGCACTTTTAACTGTTATTGTGTTGTAAAAATGGGCAGTAATCGGTCGAGAACTTATATTTCCCACGGGTTACTGTTCATGCGAATAAACAGTTTCAGACTACTGTTTCTGTGCCCTGGCAGCATAATCATCGGAAAGGTTGAGGAGACGATTGAGCCTGCTGCGCGTCGGTACGCCGGTGTTGAGAAATGATGTGTAGAAAATTATAAATCATAACTCTTTTATATAAGGACGTGAGGGTGGAGAAAGGGGAGAGAAATGACGTGTAAAAAATATCCCTGTTTTTTTTTTAAAAACGTGCGTATTTTTCATTCGGCGAAAGACCCAAAAAAAGCAAGCAGGTACTGTTCATCCGAGGGCACTGTTCATTCCCCGCGGCTACTGTTCATCCACTGGTGCTGTTCGCTGTGGTTGCTGTTTTACCGTTGTTGCTGTTTATCACACTGTTCACTGATGTTGATGAAAAATAAACAGTGATCTTTCAAAAAAAAAATTAAAAAACCAGAAAAAGGGGATCCTTTCCCCTTTAGTAATAGTACTTATTTCTGGGTTTTTGTTTCGTGTGCACGCATATCTTTCTCCCAAACAACAACAACAAAAAACGTCGTGAGACGCCAGACATCTAGGCGCGCGCGTCTGTTACTCGGCGACGCAAGACGCCAGACATCTAGCAGTCTGTGTCTGGCCCCACGCGCGGCACGGTTCTCCACCAGCCTCGTGCACTAGTCCTCGCTAATCACAGCAACCTAATCTTCCCATCTAGCTATAGCGTTTCTAGCCTTGTTTTGCTTGCTAGCTCTCGGAGCAGTTGGTCAACGCACTTTTTCTTTGTTGTCTTTTGGCTCCAACTTGTGTATCTTCGCTAGTAACCGGCTTGATAAGAAAAAAAAAGAGAAGAAAAAAAAAGAGAAAAAAAATGGAAAAAAAAACTGAGAAAAAAAAGCAAGAAAAAAAAAGAAGTTCCGGCCGGTTAGCATCTTTTGGAATATCTATTTGCTGTCCCGAACCATTACTTTGTTATATACGTGGTATCTACTGGACATTTTTCTGTTCTAGGTTATCATACATTGCCGTTTATACCTCACTTATATCTACCTATTTAGAGCTATTATATTTTCATCGGCTGTTCTAGGTTATCATACATTGCCGTTTATACCTCACTTATATCTACCTATTTAGAGCTATTATATTTTCATCGGCTTCCACTCATTTGATTCAGTATCTGGGCTTAGATTATTTTATCTCTTACTAGTCGAGTGCCAGCACTATTTAGGAGATTGAGCAATTATTCAACTTGCATTGTTTTTTGTTAAATTGTGCCACTGATATTGTGAGTTGAGAAGCCTGTGCCAAGCTACATTTTTTTTCTACCAATAAGTACAGGTCCCGATTCTACTGATTCCTGGTTATCGCTCCATCCAATCTTCAACGGTAGTTTGAAGCCAACACCAACGCGCCGATCACCACCTGTTGCATTGGTAAGAACAAGTAAGAATTTGATACTAAGCTTGAGTGTGAGCGAATTTTCTCCACCACATCCTATTAGTCGATAGGGATTATACGCTGTTTTTTTTCCTCTTCCACTAACAATGGCAGGGAATCAAGTCACACTTGAGGGCCTCACCGAGGATGTGAAGGTCACCAGCGAGCGCCTCGCCCAATTTGAGGGTGCTCAAATTGTGGCCGAAGAGAGACTCAAGGCCATAGAGGATGCACAAGGTGTTGCCAATACACATCTACATGACATCTTGTCACGTCTGGACGAGTTGCGGACTACACCTCCCGTCAATAACAACGTTGATCCGCATAACTCCACGGGTGGCGCCGCTATTTCGCGAGCTCGGCGTGTGCCTATGGGTCATCCACAACACCCAGCTACTGCCACTGATGCTGCCAGCCTGCCACCATAAACCAGCACCAACGAATTCCTCCCCGCGCCAACGAGGAACTTGGGGACAACTACGAGGATTATTCTGGTGACACCGAAGACGACCACCACAATGACCGTACTCATCGACAACTGCGTTTCAACCGTCACGGTATGGCACGAGGTCCACAGAGGTATGATGTTCGAGATTACGACCAGTCTAGTGCTAAAATTAAATTTACTATGACTGCTTTCAATGGTAAATATAATCCAGATGTTTATCTTGATTGGGAACTTTCAGTTGAACAAAAATTTGCATGTCATGATATTCCTGAGAGCCAAAGAGTTAGGGCAGTCATTAGTGAATTTACAAACTTTGCTTCTATTTGGTGGACTCAGTATTGCCATCTTAACGCAAACAATATACCTACTACTTGGGATGCTTTAAAACGAGCTATGCGACAGCGTTATGTTCCTTCATATTATGCTCGTGATAAATTAAATGGATTGCAACGTTTAAAACAAGGTAGTAGTTTTGTAGAGGATTATTATCAAGAATTGCAAACTGGCTTAATGCGATGTGGATTAGTTGAAACTGAAGATGCTATGATGGCTAGATTTTTAGGTGGTTTGAATCGTGATATTCAGGATATATTGGACTATAAGGAGTACAATTCTATTACTCGTTTGTTTCATTTTGCTTGTAAAGCTGAAAGGGAAGTACAGGGATGACACAACAAGGGACGAGGTAACTTTTCTGTAGGTCGCCGCTCATCATGGACACCCTCTCCTATTGTCCCGTCCACTACTGAGGCAACACCATCTATCTTGAACAATGGTGCACATCCATCTAGTTCAAAATCAGCTCCACAATCATCCGAGGCTTCCAAAGCAATTTCTCTAGCACCCACCACTTCGTCTGGACGCACAAGGGACATAAAGTGTCATATATGTAAAAGTGGAGGGAACTTGATGAAGGATTGCCCAAATAAACGTACATTCATTGTGCGGGAAGATGGTGAGTACTCCTCTGCTAGTGATTTGGATGAAGATACACGTGCTATGCTTGCCACTAATAATGCAGGTGACATTAACGAGCATGACACAGAGACAATACATGTTAATGCTGCAATGGCAGATCAATACCCAAGCCTTGTAACCATGCGAGTACCTAGTGCCCAGGTGGGGCATGCTGAGATGCCTCAACGTCATAATCTTTTTCAAACTAAGTTTGTTGTCAAAGGGCATTCCATTCGTGTGATCATTGATGGAGGAAGCTGCAATAATTTGGCGAGTATAGAGATGATCGAGAAACTTCGCCTCACCACCACAAGACACCCCCATCCATATTACATCCAATGGTTCAACGACTGTGGTAAGTTGAAGGTAACACGCCGTGTTAGAGTATATTTTACACTTGGTTCGTATCATGATTATGTTGACTGCGATGTCGTACCTATGCAAGCTTGTTCTTTATTGTTAGGTCGACCTTGGCAATATGATAGTAGTGTAACCCATCATGGTAGAACAAATTCGTATACTCTCGTGTTTGAAGGAAAAACCATTAACTTGCTTCCGATGACCCCTGATGACATAATTAAAGTTGAGAAAGCTAAATCAAAGGATGGTACTACACATAGTATGCTAGCTATTAATTCTGAAATTTTTCCATTGAGTGTTCGGCCTTCTAATCTGGACATACAGTGTGCTCAAATAGTTGATTTGTGTCCCCATAATTCATACATAGACTCTGTGTGGGATAAAACTTTTCATGATATTCCCAATGGTGCTCTTACAAATTTATTTCACCCTCATGAGCTAACGCCTTCGGAACGGCCTATATATGTTGCATCTATTTTTGTTTTGCTCTATGATCTGTTTCAGATAAATAAAAGCCGAGGACGGCTTTGTTTTCAAGAAAGGGAGGATGATGTGGACATAGCCACGATAGCTACATCTACAAATATGGAACGCCGTATTTTTCAGGTGATTTCTAGTGATAAGTGTTCAATTCTTTGTTTTACTAATGGATGCAAATATACTACACATTTAATTATTGTATGCAGAGTTGAAGAAGATTTGTACATGCATATGCATGCATTTGCACTACCAAAGGGCCACGGTCAAGATGGTGTGCCCATGTGCATGCAAGTCCATGTGCATGTCCTGGAAGTTCTGGCCACCATGCAAGGCATGCAACGGCCTGCCGTGGAATCATCTGTCCAAGAAATATCAATCAATAGGTGGGCCCCAGCATGGGCCAATATTTGCTGCTACAAGCGTGACGTTCACGGCCTGGTCCAGCACATCAAGCGTGCCCGCTACAATTCGGTCGCCGCCGCCTCGGTCGAGCGCATCTCCGTAGTTAATAAATACCAGAGAATAGGTTAGGGTTTAGACTCGGGTTTTGTTTAGAGAAGTTTAGCTATTGCTACTTTTATTTGTCTTCGCTCGTAGTGGCTAGTGCGACCGTCAAGACATCCTATCGGAACCCCATCTTGTGAGATTTATTCCAAATAGCATATTCGCAATTTTAGATTGTTTGGCTATTATTTTCTTGCATGTTCTTCGATTTACTTGCAGGAAAAATCTTTCGTGGATAGGTCGATCGTGCCGTTGGCTCGATCGATAACATTGTGGAGTTGGTTCAGCGATTGCCGTGGATATCAGTCGTGTGCGATTGCCGTGGAGGTACATTTTTTTTCTACCAATAAGTACAAGTCCTGGTTCTACTGATTCCCTGTCACCATTTGGTAGAGATGGGGGATCCCTGAGCTTCAGACAAAATTTAGAAAAATGAGAGTTGGTCCTCAAAGTGCTCAGGGATTATCCGGGTGCTCCGCTTCTCCAACCGGACACCGGAGCTGGCTGCAGCCCATCATATTCTACTGAAGCTGCTCCGGCGGATCTGTTCACTAGCTCATCCAACGAAAAAAAAGGCATCCTGCTCTGCTCTCGCTGTTGGTAAGTGGAGATGAAGTTGGAGGAGACGAGGAGAGAGGCCGTCCATGGAGGGGCGGAGGAGTTGCATCCGGCGACGCGCGAGAGTCAGGGAAATCCTTCCACACGTCGAGAGGCGTTTATTTTTATCCCCGGGAAACGACGGGGAAGGGATGGGATTTTCCGGTCCCACGTCTTGCCCAAATGGTCCGACGGAAAAACCAGGGACTGTCTGTCACGGGGGAGCGTTTTCCAGGGAACAGACGGGGATCCCGGCCACTTCCCCTGATACCAAATGAGGCCTTATTGTGGGTTGCGGCGCCCGGGTTCGTCGGCACGGCATACACTCGCCTGTCCGGAGGGTCGTCCATCCGGCTATGCGGAGTGTGGTTCAGCCGGCCGCCGGATGGCGTGGCTTTGGTTGGGTCCTCGCCCTGCCCGGCGTTCCGGATACGCCCGTGCGTCTGCGCATATTGCAGTGAGCAGTTCCAATTCTAGCTAGATTCCTGCGCCGGACAACACCAAGGTAAAAATGGATGAGAACATCGGCGGCTGAAAAATCGACGAAAAACGAAGCAGCGTACAATCAACTTATGAGATGGTAGATGAATTGACCACGCTGGCCTTCCCCTTCATGGCAGGCGCCATCGTAAGTCAGGTTTCTACCCGGTGCCGAGTAGAATGAGTGAGCGTGTGACTCGCCCATGTACGTGTGCGCCAGTGGCGGCGCTGGGGGTCTTCCTGGGTATTCCCTGGAATACCCAAGAAATACACCGATTTTTTTTTAATAGGTATAATGATCCAGCCCATCTGGCCACCAAGCCCAACTGGCAAGGCCCAAGCGAGGCTGCAGCTGCATCGAGCGAGCCAGCCAGCGTCTGCTCACGCGCGCGACTGGAGCGAGGGCTGCGAGGCAGAATACGCGCCCCCGTCAGTCCCTCTCCTCGACCAGTTCCTCCCCTCGGCAGTTCGGCGCTCGGCGGCGGCGGCGGCGGCCGGGCCGACCCACTCCCTCCCCTCGGTCCCTCTCCAGATCTCCAGATCCGGCCGGCCCTCCCTTCCCGTCCTCTCCGAGTCCGAGGCAGGCTCCGAGCCTCCGACCGGCAGCCGCTCCGGCTCCGGGCTCCTCGCCTCCTCGGCTCCGCCCCTCCGGCCTCCGGCCGCCGCTCCGAGCTCCGCCCCGGCCGGCCGGCCGCCCGGCGCCCCCCGCCAGTCCACGTCCACCAGTCCACCACGGCTCCAAGTCTGCAGATTTGTTAAGAAATCTGAAGGTATTTTTTGCCTTTCGTTTGTTTAAGAAATCTTAGGATTTGTTATAAATCCCAGCGCTATAAGGAGTAGAAGCCATTGGCACTGATGGATATGATGCCACTGCCATTAATTTTTATTTCTTTTATGTGATCTGTGATGTAGATGAAGAAGAAGGATGTTAGCCTCTTTGAATTGTGGGACAAATCTTCAAAGGCAAGGAAATTAACTTCTATATCCACACCAAGTCCTCTTTCCGTTGAGGTTGAGAGCAATCTGCAGCTAGCACTAGTGCAAATACATGATGAAGCTCCACAACCGAAGAGGGAGAGATGCTCCCCGACCCCAATTGTAGAAGATGATGAAGCGGTTGATGAAGATGATGAATCAATGCCCCGATGTGAAGTAGATTTGGCAGCTCTGGAACGTGATCCCGGCAAGCGAATTCCCATATCTTCGTATCATGTTAATGACCAGGATAGAGTTTAATAATTGTTCAAGGATAAAACAAAAAGTCCCGGAGGAGATGCATTTGTGAATGGCGGGTTTAATAATTGGAACATGAAAGCAAGATTGAAGAGGCATATTGGTACCGTTAGTAGTGCTCACGTTGAAGCTCAAGAAAAATATGACATGTTCACTACACCTACAACATCAATTAGGGAGTCCATTGCTTCAAACACCACACAGTACAAGGTTCTATATAAGCTTCGTGTGACCTGGACACTCAAGTGTTTGAGATTCCTATTGCATCAAGGTTTGGCATTTAGAGGGCATGATGAAAGTGATGACTCGCTAAATAAAGGAAATTTCCTTGAGCTTTTAAATTGGCTAGCAGGAAACTTTGAAGAGGTTGATAGGGTGGTTCTAAAGAATGCTCCACAAAACTGTAAGATGACTTGCCATGAAATACAACAAGAGTTGATCAAATGTTGTGCTCAGCTGACTACTAAACTACTTATTGAAGATCTTGATGGTGAACATTTTGCAATACTTGCAGATGAGTCTAGTGATGTGTACCAGAATGAACAACTAGCTGTTTGCCTGCGTTATGTGGATAAGAAAGGAAGGACAGTTGTGAGATTTCTTGGTCTTGCCCATGTTGAGGACACTTCTTCTTTGATACTTAAAGCTGCAATTGAGGAGATGCTTATGACATACAATTTGAGCTTTGCAATGGTTCGTGGGCAAGGATATGATGGAGCTAGTAATATGAAAGGTAATGCCAATGGCCTGAAGAAACTAATTATGGATGAGTCTCCTTATGCCTATTATGTCCATTGCTTTGCCCATCAGCTACAATTAACACTTGTTGCTGTTGCAAAGGAGAGTGGTGATTGTAATTGGTTCTTTCAACAGCTGTCATGTTTGCTAAATGTTCTGGGCTATTCTTGTAAGAAGATGAGAATGCTTCGAATAGCTCAAGCTGAGGAACTTATTGCTGCACTAGAGTTGGAAGAAGTAGAAACCGGGACGGGTTTGAATCAAGAAATGGGCATTGGAAGGCCATGTGATACTCGTTGGGGCTCTCACTACAAGACAGTCAACCATGTTATCTCTATGTATCCCGCAATAAGGCGTGTTCTCATCAAGATTGCAAAAGAGTATAACAGCACAGAGGCAGTAGCAGCAATGACCATGTTGACATCATTTCGTACATTTGAATTTGTTTTCATGGCACACTTGATGCAAGAAATATTTGAATACACAGATGACTTGAGTAGAGCTTTGCAAAAGAAAGATCAAGATATTGTTAATGCTATGGAGATTGTTGAACTCACAAAGCTACACTTGCAATGCTTGCGAGAAGATGAAGGGTGGAATGATTTTCTTCAGAATATCACTTCTTTTTGTGTAAAGCACAAGATCAAGGTTGTTGACATGGAGGCTCCTTACTATCCTGCTGGGAGACCAAAAAGAGGGTTCTTTAATGGCACAAAGAATTACCATCGCTTCAAGGTTGAAATGTTTGTGGGTGTCATTGATAGGCAACTTCAAGAGCTGGATGCAAGATTTGATGAGGTAAACACTGAATTACTTATTTGCATGGCAGCATTCAGTCCACGTGATTCATTTGCTGCTTATGATCGAGAGAAGTTGGTTAGGCTTGCTAGAAAGTTTTATGCTAAGGTTTTCACAAATGATGAATTGTCAAGACTTCCATGGCAATTAAGCATGTATATTGCTCATGTGCGTATGGATAAAAGGTTCAACAATTTGAAGAATCTATGTGAGCTTTCAGTTCTGATGGTTGAGTCGAGAAAGAATGAACAATATCATATTGTTTACAAACTTATTAAGTTAGTGCTCATTCTTCAGGTGGCCACTGCTAGTGTTGAGAGGGTATTTTCCTCAATGAAATATGTGAAGAATTCGCTAAGAAACAAAATGGGTGATGAATATTTGAACAATTGCTTGGTTACATTCGTTGAGAGAGAATTCTTCAAGCAAGTGAAAGATGAGGATGTCATCAATCTCTTCCAAAAAGGGGATCGTAAAGTCATATTGTAATTTCCTTGGCTATTTGTAATCTTCCTTAATTGTTAGAGATATTGCCACAATGATATTTTGCTACTTTTATCGATGCATGGTCATTGAGTCATTGATATTGTCATCTTATTGCACATTTGTTGTTCTATTTTATTGCTTTGTCCAAAAAAATTTTTGGCAAGAATACCCAGGAGCAAATTCCTGGCTCCGCCACTGGTGTGCGCCTACCAGACCGCTCGCAACGTTGGCCTTGAAGCGCGTGTGCTGTCTCGGGCTTTCGAGAGACGCCCATTCATATCTGTCTCGGGCTTCGAGAGACGCCCCTTCATATCTCCTGTCCGTTGGCTCTTATCCACAGGCTAAATATATACTCTCTCCATTCCACAATATAGTGCCTATAGATTTTTCTGAAAGTCAAACTTTGCCAACTTTGACCAAGTTTATAGAGAAAACTGTCTACATCTATAATACCAAACATGTATATTCCGAAAATATAACTCATGATGTATCCAATGATGTGCATTTGGTATTCTAGATGTACTTATTTTTCTCTGTAAATATGGTCAAACTTTGTAATGTTTGACTTTTGAAAAAATCTATAGACACTACATTATGGAACGGAGGGAGTACCTTTGCCAGTAACCGCCCACCCCCTCGGCAGACCTGGTGTGAGGCTAAACCATCACGAAGAAGTAGCGAACAGCCCTGGGTCCAGCCAGACTCCTGCACCTGCGCGCAAAAAAAACATATAAAAACCTTCACCGGCTGACAAGATGACCAAAGGTAAAATCAAAGCGCAGGCAAACCCACAGGCCTTTAACTGGAGCTGCGATGCTGACGCCCCCTCTGTGCTTGAAGTGTCGCGATGGCAACTCATCAGCCCACCCGACGCCCAAATGAAATGAATGTTGGTACCCGGCTCGGGCGGAGTACGCCGACTATTTTCGGTGTGGCGTCGGTGGGCGGCAAGAAGGCCGCTGTGAGCTCGACTTATAAGCTTGGCTGTCGTCAAGCTTGCTTTACCTGGCTTGCAAGCCCAGCTGAACAAATAGCCAGGGAGACGAACACATCTCGTACGTCATTTCATTGGATGACTGGAGACGTCGACTGACTGCAGCCCCCGTGGATAGAGGGGGTGCCTGCCCGGACACGAAGGGTATTGAGAGAATTTCTTATTTGATCCTTTCTTAAAATTTACTTCCCTTTTTGGCCCAAAGTTTCGTTTTCTTCCCTTTTTGACACTCAAACTTCATTTTGTTCCCTACGTGACACTTCCGTCAGTTTTGGCCAGTAACGGTGTTAAGTCTAACCTGAAAAGACTGTTTTACCCCTAGTGTAGTATGTGACCAGATTATTTGCATGCATACACAGAGGTAGCATATAAATTTGTACAGATTAATCTTACTTGTGATAGATTAGACCGCGGAGTGCTGGCGTACACGAACTCATGGCCAGCTCCAGCGACACAGGGGTGACGCTACTGTTAGCGACATCACAGGCAACACTCCGGATGGCCCCGGCTGGTGACCCATGACCACCTAGTCTCGACCTCGATGTGTTGGATTTAAAGCTATAGATCAAATCACCACAGAAGCTGAACACGTGATGGAGGCACGTGCAAGCTAACCTCGACAAAGCAGCCAAGCAGGCAGCGTAATTGATCTACCGTACCTAGCTAGCAGTACGTGCACGTATGTACTGACCGGCGACTTGCACTAGATAGCCTGTTGCAATCCATCTATTTGTTTCACGTTCATTCCAACGAGAGAAGTCGCTACGTTCGGAGAGATGATCAGATGCAGAAGCTAGTCTCGTACGTACATCCATCTACGGCAAGAGTTAGGCCGGAATCAATTAAACTGCTAGCCTGCTAGCGTTGCACGTACACTGCTGCTGCTTGAAAATCCATCAAGCTGCTTGCGTGTGCTAGCTTGCACGTACGTATTGTTTCTTGAGGATACGAGCTAGCGTTCTAAGGCCAACACGTACAGACACGGCCGATAGCTTCGACGCCGCCGTGCATGGGAGGTGGCAGCGGCCTCGGCGCACCCACGCACGGGAGGAGGATACGGCCGGACGCTTGGCGGCCACGGGGAACTTCGAGTCGGCCCCGGCCCGGATCAGTGTCGTGCGCTCGTGGCACACTTCCATCAAGGTTGTTCATGTACGTGCAACCGCTCTTTTTGTTCGTTCATGCCCCCTCTCTTTCCTTTTCTGGTGACATACTATCATCAGGGGCAAAATTGTCTTTGCACATGCCAGTTAACACCGCTGGATGAAAAAATGGATGAAAGTGTCACATAGGGCGCAAAATGAAGTTTGTGTGTCAAAAAGGGGAGAAACAATTTTTAGGGGTCAAAAAGGGAAGCAAATTTTAAGAAAGGACCAAATAAGGAATTCTCTCAAGGGTATTAGCCCATCCGCACAATTGCACGATGCGTGCTCTGGCCGGCTGGCGCAATGCGGATTGCTTCCATCGGTTCGTTTTGCTCGGATGGGAGCATCGACCAAGCATATAATATTTACACCACGCACGAACACGCTAATTCTGCGCAATAGACTCAAATATCTCATCGAACACAATATTCTTTGTCTCAAACCCAGTCGTGCCATCCTCATTTTTGATTAGTATTTACAACAATTTTCTTGATGCCACACACGACACCGCCACATAAAACTGTTCATGTGTAAAGATAGGGGTTTTAAGGTACAAACCAACACTTGCAAGAGTTTGACCCTGACTTTTGTTTATGGTCATCGCATAGCAGACCCTAACACGAAACTGTCGTCGATGTAATGGAAAGGGCCATTTAGCATTCTTTGTTGTCAAGCATATCCGAGGTATATAAACATCATCCCCGACATTTGAACCAGTCATAACAACCGCCTGAATAATCCTCTCACCAAGGCTAGTAATCACAAGACGAATGCCATTGCATAAGCCAGTTGACTGATTCAAATTCCTAAGAAGCATGATGGGAGCACCTACTTTCAACACCAACCTATGGTATGGAAAATTATCAACCTTTATTCCATTTAAATACTCGACGGGATAGAAGGCGTCCATGTTACGAAATCCATCCGCAGAGCTCCCTCTAGTGTCACTTCTTAAGTACTCATTTTCTTCCATAGGTAACAAAGAAAGAACATGGCCATTAATTTTCTCTGCAACGTCATTTGTCGGTGTTAGAATAGCCCTTTCTCGAAGGTAAGAATGATCCTTATACTTATCAGCAAAGTTCACGTACATAGAATCAAAGATAGCCTGGATTTTATCACCGTCGGTATGCACCAAAAGATCATCAGGGACGGTTATCCATGACGGGTTGGTTTCTCCTTCATGCACCATGCTCTCTGCTTTCCCATCGCCAACGTTGAGAATCCAATCTGCAAAGGTAGCCACTTCGTTCTGCAAAACAGGATCGGCTCCTTGAACGGACAAGTGCATGTTAATACGAAGGTGCAGGACTACTATGGAATTCCACAAAGATGAGTTCGTAACCACATCATTCACTGACGGAGCGGAAAGTTGTCAGTACCCTCGGTAGCGTGCCGAGCGCGGCCGGAAGTACCAGAATGGAGCCCGCATGCACAGTTTACCCAGGTTCGGACCTCCGGTGAGGAGTAATACCCTACGTCCTGCTTGTGATTGTTATTCCTAGTGGGATACCTCGTGCGAGGGATTACAATGGTGAGTATGGGATGCTACCGAGAGTGTATTCTACGAGAGATAGATGGGGATGAGAGCCCCATAGCCCTCACCTTATATACACGGTGGGGGCTAGGGTTTTACAGAGAGGGAGATGCGATCTTTCCTGCCGCCATCTTGGCTTGGGGGTCAAGATGATCTTCGAAGCGCCTACTGGCCCCAGGATCCCTTCCTATCTTCCTCTCGCCCCTCGGTGAGATGAGGACGATGCCTGCCCCCAGCCCATGGACTATCATCAAGCCATCGACGTACATGAGCCAGTATTCGAGGTCGACGCTTTTTGGTATCTGCTGGCCTTCGGTCCATTCGACGATGAAGTCGACGATGGCCTGTGACTTGATTGCCGAGCAGGGCTTGTATGAGATCTCGAAAGGTAGGAGCTCGATTGCCCATTTGGCCACACGCCCTATCGCATCCTTGTTATTGATGATGTCTGAGAGTGGGGCATGGCTGACGACCGTGATTGGGTTAGCCTGGAAGTAGTGGCGCAGCTTGCGGGCTGCCATGAACACACCGTACGTGATTTTCTGATAGTGCGGGTACCGCGTCTTGCATGGCATTAATACTTCACTGACGTAGTACACTGGGTGCTGGACCCGCTGTACTTTTCCGACCTCCTCTCTTTCCATTACTATGACAACACTAACCACCTGGGTGATCGCCAAGATGTACAGTAGCACTGGCTCTGACTGCGCCGGGGAGGCCAGGAGTGGGTTGGATTGGAGCAGCTACTTGAGGTCGGTGAATGCTGCTTTTGCATCATCGCTCCAGTGGAACTTTCCGTTCTTCCGCAGGAGCCGGTAGAATGGGAAGGCCTTCTCCCCGAGTCAGGAGATGATGTGGCCGAGGGCTGCGACGCATCCCACGAGCTTCTGGACTTCACGCACTGCTTCTGGCGGCTTCAGATTTATTATTGCTTGGATGTTCTCTGGGTTTGCCTTGATTCCTCGTTGTGAAACGATGAACCTGAGGAGTTGACTCGCGGGGACCCCGAAGACACACTTTTCGGGATTTAGCTTCATGATGAAGCCGCGCAGGTTATTGAACGTCTGCTGGAGGTCAGGAAGGAGGCTGAAGCTTTGTCTTGACTTGACTACTATGTCATCGACGTAGGCCTCGGCGTTGATACCGATCTAGTTGTGGAGGCATTTCTGCAGCGTCCTTTGATATGCTGCTTCGGCGTTTTCGAGCCCGAAGGGCATCGTGATGTAGCAGAAAGGACCGAAGGGGGTTATGAATGAGGTTTTCTCCTGATCGGAATCCTTCATGCGTATCGGATGGCAGCCAGAGTAGGCGTCCAGGAAGCACATCCTTTCGCAGCCCGTGGTGGAGTCAATGACTTGGTTGATGCGCGGAAGAGGGAACGGGTCCTTGGGGCACGCCTTGTTGAGGTCGGTGTAGTGTACGCACATGCGCCAGGACATGTTCTTCTTGAGAACCATCACTGGGTTGGCAAGCCACTCTGGATGAGCGACCTCCCAGATGAACCCAGCTGCTAGGAGCTAAGCAATTTCTTCCCCACTGGCCTGCCACTTCTCGGTGGTGAAGCGGCAGAGGGCTTGTTTTACTGGCCTGGCGTCCTTGCGGACGTTGAGGCTATGTTGTGCTATCTTGGCGGGTACCTCGGGCATGTCTGCGGGCTTGCACGCGAAGTTGTCCCAGTTATCCCCGAGGAACTGGAGGAGCTTGGCTTCTTGATCCTCGGAGAGGTCACCTCCAATTGTCACCGTCTTCTTTGGGTTGTCAGGATGCAGTTGGAATTTCTTCGTATCTTTGGCCGGCTGGAAAACCGGACCTGGTCGTGGCTTGTCTGGAAGCGTCATTGTGGATGTGTCGACCAATTTCTTGATCTGCTCGAGCTCTGCTGAGGCGAGAGCTACCTCGGCGAGCTCTATGTTTGCGACCTCGGCCTCGAGCGCTGATACGTCTCCAACGTATTGATACGTCTCCAACGTATCTATAATTTTTTATGTTTTCATGCTATTATATTATCAATCCTATATACTTTATATGCAATTTTATATCATTTTTGGGAACTAACCTATTAATTCAGTGCCAAGTGCCAGTTGCTGTTTCTGCTTGTTTTTGGCTTTTCAGGAAATCCCTATTAAAAAGAGTCCAAACGCCACCAAACTTTTTTGTGATTTTTTCTTGACCAGAAGGGACCCTACAAGCTTCGAGGGAGGACCAGAAGCCAGACGAGGAGGCGACCAGGCAACAGGGCGCGCCTCCAGGGGGGGCGCGCCTAGATGCCTTGTGGGCCCCCTGTGGCTCTGATTGCCCTAATTCCAACGCTATAAATTCACATATATTTAGAAACCCCCAGATATCCAGACGAAACAAGTTCTCCGCCACCGCAAGCCTCTGTTCTTCCACGATCCCATCTGGAGACCTTTTCCGATACTCTGCCGGAGGGGGGATCGATCACGGAGGGCCTCTTCATCACCCTTGTTGCCTCTCCGATGATGTGTGAGTAGTTCCCCACAGGACCTACGGGTCCATAGCAGTAGCTAGATGGCTCTCTCTCTCTCTCTCTCTCTCTCTCTCTCTCTCTTTGATCTTCAATACCATGTGCTCTTCGGAGTTCTATCGGATTGTTCCGATGTAATCAGCTTTTGCAGTGTGTTTGTTGGTATCCGATGAATTGTGGGTTTATGATCAGATTATTCATTGAAAGTAATTGAGTTATTTTTGAACCCTATTATGTTATAGCTATGTAATGCTTTCCGATCTATGAGCTGTCTTTGGCCAAGTTGATGAGTAGATCTTGCAATGAAAGTGGTGCATAGTAGTAGGTTCAATCTTGCGATGTCCTCTCCCAGTGACAGAAAGGGCAGCGAGGCACGTATTTGTATTGCTGCTACTAAGGGTAAAACGATTGGGTTTAATCATATTAGTTGGTTTTACTTTATCTACATTATTTCATCTTTCTTAAAGCATTACTCCGTTTGTCATGAACTTAATACCATAGATGCATGCTGGATAGTGGTCGATTGGTGGAGTAATAGTAGTAGATGCAGAATCGTTTCGGTCTACTTGTCACGGACGTAATGCCTATATACATGATCATGCCATGAATAACTTCATAACTATGCGCTTTTCTATCAATTGCCCAACAGTAATTCGTTCACCCACCGTATGTTTCGTTCTTGAGAGAGATGCCTCTAGTGAAAGCTATGGCCCCCAGGTCCATCCAAATCATATTACTAAAACCCTATTTACCTTGCTGCAATTTATTTACTTTTATTTTATTTTGCAATTTATATATCTACAACTATCAGATTTAATCCTTGCAATTAACGAGTACAAGGGGATTGACAACCCTCTTGCCCGCGTTGGGTGCAAGTATTTGTTCTTCTTGTTTGTAGGTTCCTGTTGACCGTTGCTCGTGTGTTCTCCTACTGGTTCGATAAACCTTGGTTCTTAACTAAGGGAAATACTTTTCGCTACTACGCTACATCACCCTTCCTCTTCGGGGAAATCCCAACGCATTCACAAGTAGCACGTATCTATAATTTTTGATTGTTTCATGCTATTATATTATCAATCTTAGATACTTTTTATGCAATTTTATATCATTTTTGGGAACTAACCTATTAACTCAGTGCCAAGTGCCAGTTCCTGTTTTTTTTTGCTTGTTTTTTACTTTTCAGGAAAATCAGTACCAAACGAAGTCCAAACACGATGAAACTTTACGGTGATTTTTTCTGGACTAGAAGGGACCCTAGAAGGTTCGGGAGGAGGCCAGAAGACTTACGGGAGAGCCACGAGCTCACAGGGTGCGCCCCCTGAGCTTGTGACTCCCACGCAACTCCGTTTGACCTAATTCCACTTCTATAAATTCCCATATATTCCCAAACCAACAGAAAGCCACCCGAAATAACTTTTCCGCCGCCGCAAGCCTCTGTTCTTCCGCGATCCCATCTGCAGCCTGATTCCGGCGTTCTGCCGGAGGGGGGATCGATCACGAAGGGCCTCTACATCAACCTTGCTGCCCTTCCGATGATGTTGAGTAGTTTACCACAGACCTACGGGTCCATAGCTAGTAGCTAGATGGCTTCTTCTTTCTCTCCGATCTTCAATACAAAGTTCTCCATGATCTCCATGGAGTTCTATCCGATGTAATCTTCTTTTGCGGTGTGTTTGTTGGGATCCGATGAATTGTGGGTTTATGATCAGATTATTCATTGAAAGTAATTGAGTCTTTTCTGAATTTTATTATGCATGATTGTTATAGCTTTGCATTTCTCTCCGATCTATCCGTTTGGTTTGGCCAACTAGATTGATTTATCTTCAGTGGGAGAGGTGCTTTGTAGTGGGTTCAATCTTGCGGTGTCCTCACCTCGTGACAGAAGGGGTAGCGAGGCACGTATTTGTATTGTTTCCATTAAGGATAAAACGATGGGGTTTATTCATATTGCTTGAGTTTACTTTGTCTACATCATGTCATCATACTTCATGCATTACTCTGTTTGTTATGAACTTAATACCTAGAGAGGCAAGCATAGAAGCGCTCTCGAAGTGGAGTAACAGTAATAGATGCAGAATCGTTTCGGTCTACCTGTCACGGATGTGATCCCTATATACATGATCATTACCATGAATAACATCATAACTATGCGCTTTTCTATCAATTGCCCAATAGTAATCTGTCTACCCACCGTATGCTATCTTAATGAGAGAGAAGCCTATAGTGAAAACTATGGCCCCCGGGTATTACTTTTATCATATTACTAAAACCCTAATTACCTTGCTGCAATTTGACGTCTTTTATTTTACTTTGCAATTTATCTATCTATCACTATCAGATTTAATTCTTGCAAGTAACGAGTTCAAGGGGATTGACAACCCTCTTGCCTGCGTTGGGTGCAAGTATTTGCTCTTGTGTGTGTAGGTGCTGCTAATGAGGCATTTGTGTGATTCTACTGGTTCGATAACCTTGGTTCTCACTGAGGAAAATACTTATCCGCTACTATATTGCATCTCCCTTCCTCTTCGGGGAAAATCCCAATGCAGCTCACAAGTAGCAGAAAGAATTTCTGGCGCCGTTGCCGGGGAGACATCATCAAATACCTACGAGGTTCCTTCACACAAATTATCCTTTACTTGCTCTACTTTTTATTTGCCTTTATTTGGCTTTATTAGACTCGTTATAAAAAAAAAAATCAAAAACACAAAAAATATATTTTATTTTACTAGTTTGCTTGCTCGCTTGAAGTTGCTATCATGTCTGAATTTGAGAAAGTTAATGATGTGCCCGCCACTAATGCAGAGCCTTTTGATCATCAAGCTATGCCGTTAAATCTTATGAAAAATGGAAAGACTAAAAGAGGCATTGATGAAGTTGCTAAAGAAACAGTAGATAATCTTGCCGATGATGATCCTAATAAAGAAGAACCCATTATTATGCATACAAAGAAACTCCGTATTGGTAGTGGTAATATTATTGGGAAAGGTGTTATTCAAGATTTCTTTACTTGTGATGGCTCGTTACCTATGATAGGGGGATCAATTCTTGCTAGAACTACTAGCCTCGCGGATGCTGTATCTTTACTTATACTTGAATTGGAGAGACAATTTGTGCACATGAATCCCTCTATACAATGGTTATTCCTAGAATTTTCTAATATTCATGATCCTTCTACTAAACGATTAGCTACCATATTTTTGGTTCATAAATTTGGCCACATTATGAGAGAGGCGAGAGAAATATTTGCTTACTATATAATAAATAGTGAGTGTCCTCCTATAGAAGAAGTTCTTTATGATCAAGAAGAGATAAGGAAATTAAAATCAACGGATTATGCTGCTTATAATGAGAATCTTAGAAAAAAGGTTCCCCCGACTATTTTGATTGATAAAATTTCCGAACAAAATAGTCAATTTGCTATAGGAAATCTTGGACTAGGTTGTGTGCTTAAGAAAAGGCTAAGAGAATATCTTTATAGAAATTTGTATAACGAAGAAATAGCCATTACATACAAAGGGCCAAAGGAAGAAACTCCTCCTCCTAAACTTGATCTTACGGATCCGGACCCTATAAAGTTTAGTCCTTTTAATTATTTTTGCCTACCTATTAGAAAGCTTGCTGCTGAGAGAAGGGAGTATGAGATGAACATGTATGATCTCCCTTATGTCTATGATAATACTTGAAACAATGCATTATGCCTAGCTAGGGGCATAAAACAATAGCGCTTGTTGGGAGACAACCCAATAGTTATCTTAAATTTTTGCTTTTACTTTCTGTTTTGTGTGATGACATAATTATTGCTACTGTAATGATTGTGTTTTTATATTTTAATTAGTGTTTGTGCCAAGTAAAGACATTGGGATGATTTGGATGATAGTTGATTTGATTCTGTGCAAAAACAGAAAGTTTTGCTTCCAGTACAGAAAATGCTATAAATTGCTGGAACGTGGGAATTGGCTGCAATTTTTAGACATGATTGATATACAAATTGTATACATTTTCCTAATTTTTCAGAATTTTTGGAGTTACAGAAGTATGGTTTTTATTCAGATCATTACAGACTGTTCTGTTTTAGACAGATTCTGTTTTTATTGCATAGTGTGCTTATGTTAATGATGCTATGGATTATATCGGGGGGTATAAGTCATGGAGAAGTTAGAATACAGTAGGTATTATGCAAGAACAATTATGAATGAGTTTACAACAGTACCTAAAGTTTATGATTTGTCTATTATACTAACGGATCTCACGAAGTTTCTGTTGAGTTTTGTGTGTTGAAGTTTTCAAGTTTTGGGTGAGATTACGATGGATGAAGGAATAAGGAGCGGCAAGACCCTAAGCTTGGGGATGCCCAAGGCACCCCAAGGTAATATTCAAGGAAGACCCAAGCGTCTAAGCTTGGGGATGCCCCGGATGGCATCCCCTCTTTCGTCCACAATTCATCGGTATGTTACTTGGAGCTATATTTTTATTCATCACATGATATGAGTTTTACTTGGAGCGTCTTGTGCGATAGTTTTATTTTTGTTTGCTTGTTAGTTTGCCACAATCATTGTTTGCTGGACACACCTTTTTGAGAGAGACACACATTCATCATAATTTGCTAGAATACTCTATGTGCTTCACTTATATCTTTTGAGCTATGCAGTTGCTCTTGTGCTTCACTTATATTTGTTAGAGCACGGCGGTGGTTATATTTTATAGAAATGATTGCACTCTCACGCTTCACTTAAATCTTTTTGAGGATCTTAAATAGGAAGTGGTAATGAGCACGGGTTATAAGACTAGTCGGAAAAGGATAGGTATTTAAGAGTGATATAATAAAAACTTTCATGTAGATCACTAAATATGAAACGTGTGATTTAATTATATTGGTGTAATAATATGAAAGGGTATTGGTTCATGATCATTTGTTAGTAAGAATATCGATATTTAAAGTTTGTTATTAACTACTCATTTAAGTGTCCAACATGGCATGACGGGGATGCGTGAGCATTTTTATGTCTGATTGAAATCCTTTGTGCTGTTTCAATCGGGGGCGCGCGATGGGTAACTCCTACCAACCTCCTCCCAGGGGGCATGCGAGTAGTACTTTGCTTCGAGGGCTAATAAAACTTTCACAATAAATATATGAGTTCTTTATGACTAATGTGAGTTCATGGACAATTACACACTCCCACCTTTCCGTATATTGCTAGCCTCTTCGGTACCGTGCATTGCCCTTTCTCACCTCAAGAGTTGGTGCAAACTTCGCCGGTGCATCCAAACCCCGTGATATGATATGCTCTATCACACATAAGCCTCCCTATATCTTCCTCAAAACAGCCATCATACCTACCTATCATGGTATTTCCATAGCCATTCCGAGATATATTGCCATGCAACTTCCACCGTTCCATCATATGACATGTGTGTTCATCATCATATTGCTTTGCATGATCATATAGAGCTGGCATGATATTTGTGGCAAAGCCACCGTTCATCATTGTTATACATGTTACGCTAGATCATTGCACATCCTGGTACATTGCTAGAGGCATTCATATAGAGTCATATTGTTTCAGTTATCGAGTTGTAAGTAAATAAAAGTGTGATGATCATCATTATTAGAGCATTGTCCCAGTGAGGAAAAGAATGATGGAGACTAATGAGTCCTTGCAAAAGCGGGGATGAGGTTCATGATATTGTTCTAAAAAAGGAAAAAAAGAGTAAAAAAAGAAAAATGAGAGAAAAAGAGAGAAGGGGCAATGCTACTATCCTTTTACCACACTTGTGCTTCAAAGTAGCACAATGTTCTTCATATAGAGAGTCTCATGAGTTATCACTTTCATATACTAGTGAGAATTTTTCATTATAGAACTTGGCTTGTATATTCCAATGATGGGCTTTCTCAAATGCCTGAGGTCTTCATGAGCAAGCAAGTTGGATGCACACCCACTTAGTTTCATTCGAGCTTTCATACACTTATAGCTCTAGTGCATCCGTTGCATGGCAATCCCTACTCCTCGCATTGATATCGATTGATGGGCCTCTCCATTGCCTATTGATCCGCCGAGTTGATGCGAGCCTTTCTTTCTTTTTGACTTCTCCTATATATCTCTACCACCGCATTCTATTCCACCCGTAGTGCTAATGTCCATGTCTCACGCTCATGTATTGAGTGGAGTTGAAAATGCTGAAGCGCGTTAAAAAGTATGATCCAATTGCCTGGTTTGACACCGTGGTGCTCATGATTTATATTTATGCGGTGAGGGCGGAGTCATGCCATGCTTATATAATTCAATGATTAGGAATAACATTCGTTGAGCATCGTATATTTTGAAAAAGTAATGATTATGTTCTTGTATTCATGAATATTATTATGTTGATATCAATTGCTTCATCATTTCTCAATATTTATACCGTAAGAGATATTACATGATAAACATGCTAGGTAGCATTCAACATCAAAAATTCTGTTTTTATCATTTACCTACTCGAGGACGAGCAGGAATTAAGCTTGGGGATGCTGATACGTCTCCAACGTATCTATAATTTTTTATTGTTTCATGCTATTATATTATCAAGCTTAGATACTTTTTATGCAATTTTATATAATTTTTGGGAACTAACCTATTAACTCAGTGCCAAGTGTCAGTTCCTGTTTTTTGCTTGTTTTTGACTTTTCAGAAAATCAGTACCAAACGAAGTCCAAACACGATGAAACTTTACGGTGATTTTTTCTGGACCAGAAGGGACCCTGGAAGGTTCGGGAGGAGGCCAGCAGACTTACGGGAGAGCCACGAGCTCACAGGGCGCACCCCAGAGGGGTAGGCGCGCCCCCTGAGCTCGTGACTCCCACGCAACTCCATTTTACCTAATTCCACTTCTATAAATTCCCATATATTCCCAGACCAATAGAGAGCCATCCGAAATAACTTTTCTGCCGCCGCAAGCCTCTGTTCTTCCGCGATCCCATCTGGAGCCTGATTCCGGCGTTCTGCCGGAGGGGGGATCGATCACGGAGGGCTTCTACATCAACCTTGCTGCCCTTCTGATGATGTGTGAGTACTTTACCACAGACCTACGGGTCCATAGCTAGTAGCTAGATGGCTTCTTCATTCTCTCCGATCTTCAATACAAAGTACTCAATGATCTCCATGGAGTTCTATCCGATGTAATCTTATTTTGCGGTGTGTTTGTTGGGATCTGATGAATTGTGGGTTTATGATCAGATTATTCATTGAAAGTAATTGAGTCTTTTCTGAACTTTATTCTGCATGATTGTTATAGCTTTGTATTTCTCTCTGACCTATCCGTTTGGTTTGGTCAACTAGATTGATTTATCTTCAGTGGGAGAGGTGCTTTGTAGTGGGTTCAATCTTGCGGTGTGCTCACCTCGTGACAGAAGGGGTAGCGAGGCACGTATTTGTATTGGTGCCATTAAGGATAAAACGATGGGGTTTATTCATATTGCTTGAGTTTAATTTGTCTACATCATGTCATCATACTTCATGCATTACTCTGTTTGTTATGAACTTAATACCAAGCATAGAAGCGCTCTCGAAGTGGAGTAATATTAATAGATGCAGAATCGTTTTGGTCAACTTGTCACGGACGTGATGCCTATATACATGATCATTGCCATGAATAACATCGTAACTATGCGCTTTTCTATCAATTGCCCAACAGTAATTTGTCTACCCACCGTATGCTATCTTAATGAGAGAGAAGCCTCTAGTGAAAACTATGGCCCTCGGGTCTTACTTTTATCATATTACTAAAAACCTAATTACCTTGCTGCAATTTTACTTCTTTTATTTTACTTTGTAATTTATCTATCTATCACTATCAGATTTAATCCTTGCAAGTAACGAGTTCAAGGGGATTGACAACCCTCTTGCCGTCGTTGGGTGCAAGTATTTGCTCTTGTGTGTGTAGGTGCTGCTAACGAGGCATTTGTGTGATTCTCCTACTGGTTCGATAACCTTGGTTCTCACTGAGGCAAATACTTATCCGCTACTATATTGCATCTCCCTTCCTCTTCGGGGAAAATCCCAACGCAGCTCACAAGTAGCAAGCGCCCCCTCGGGGCTTCCGTGGACCGTGATCATGCCGCTGGAACCTGGCATCTTGAGCTGTAAATATGCGTATGATGGTAATGCCATGAACCAGACGTATGCCGGCCTACCAAGGATTGCGTTTTAGCCGCTACGGAACGGGGCGACCTCAAACTGCATTGTTTCCTATCTGAAGTTTTCTTCGTTCCCAAAGATGAATTCAAGATCTAGCCGCCCGAGAGGGCATACTGGCCGTCCTGGTACGAGGCCATGGAAGCCTGTGGGCGAGGGTTGGAGGCCGGATAGGGAGATCCCCATCTTGGCCAGGGTGTCGGGGAAGATGATGTTGAGGCCGATGCCGCCATCCATCAGGACCCGTGGGAGGAGGAAGCCCACGACTATTGGATCTACCACCAATGCATACTTGCTGGGGTGGGGGTCTGTTCTCCCGAAGGTGATTGTCGCATTTGACTACCCCAGGAGCTCGGTTGGTGCTGGCTCGGTCGCGTAGACCGCGCGTCGGGTGAGCTTCTGGGCCCGGCGTGTCTCCGCAGTTGGCAGGATCATGTTGATGGCCGTTGCCTGGGTGGGCTGGTAGGTTGATGAAGATCTAGCCCTCCTGTGGCAGGCGAAGGCCCGCACGTATTTTTTTTCCACAGGTGATGGGGAGGTATGGATCGCCTCGGTGTCGCCGTGCTCATTGAAGAGGATTTCGATCTTCCCGAAGCGGATATAGTCGATGAAGGGAGGGGGGGGGGGTCACATCGTAGAGCAGCCCTCGATCGTCGACCTCGAGCTCGAAAGAGCCAACGGTGAAGGTCTGGCCCGGCATGAAGTCACCGGGCATACATAGCTCTTCGATCTGGGTTCGTTCTCCGACCAGCGCAGCCTGTGCCTGGCGTGCCAACTGACGGAGCAGAAAATCGTCAGTACCTTCGGTAGGGTGCCGAGCGCGGTGATGGGGATACGTACCTAGGGTAGGGTTATAGGCCTGACCTACATATCCTACCTGAGGACACTGCCCCAGAAAGCTTAAGGGCCACAAGGAAGTCTCCGACTGAAATAGCGAAGAAGCATAAGTCACTCGACAATATACACTCGGAGGTGCCTTTCACTCGACGGTTATCTTTCACTCGGAAGAGTCTGAAGACAGTCGACCGCAGGAGTCTAGAAGTCACCCCAGGGAGGCTAACGGGCAAACATTCATCAAGATCATTAACAGCATTTATGGTGTACGTTACCAGTAACGTACACCTCTTTATGACCACGATTAAACCCCTTAATACCGGACGTTATGAGGGGCAGCACACTCTATATAAGCCACCCCTCCTCGCTGGTAGAGGGGTTCGGAACCTTTTGTAACACAACACACATATTTCACTCGACAGAGTAGAGAGCTCTCCGGAGCACTGAGACGTAGGGCTGTTACCTCCACGAGAGGGGCCTGAACTCATACATCTGTGTGTACAACCTCGCCGTAGCTAAGACTCTGCTCTCTCCTTTCGTACCCCTACCTTCTACTGTCAGGCTTGCTCCCACGACAGTTGGCGCCCACCGTGGGGCAGGCGTCTAAGCGACTTCCGGCGAGTTTGCATTTTTTCTCCTTCGTCATGTCTTCCGGTGGTGATTTGTTCCTGGGCCACGAGATCCGTCTCGGAGCGCTCACCTTCATCGCCGACGATTCGGCATGGCTCCAGGAAGCGCCTTTGGATGTGGAAGCGCTCCCGATTCGCGGGGCGACGCACTTCTGTGCAAGCTCCTGCGGCGTTCTTCTCCTTCAGTCGTCGACTCCGTGTGTGTCGGCTCTCCCTGCTGTTCATCGTCGCAAGCGATCCGGTCGCTCGCGGCTACAGTGTTGGGTGCGGCACGCGGCGGCACGCCAGGTTTCGTCCCCGCAGATTGCGGCCATCGAGCCCGCCGAGTCACTTCACGGCGTGTTGGACTCGGCGTCGGATCAGTCCGACATCCCTTCCGAGTGCGAGAGCTACGACCCTGCGGCGGAAGTTTTCATGGCTGGCTCTCATCAGAGTCCGCCGCCCGGCTTCAACCACTCCAGACGTGAGATTGGTGGAAAGTCGAATGATCAGCAGCGCCGGGATGAGGATGTTCTCCGTACTCCCATCGTCGGTACGACCGCTGAGGCCCAGGCCATGGAGGCTACACGCCTTCGGCTCATAGAGATGCAGGAGGCACTCGACGAGCGTGCTGGGCAGCGTCCACCACGTCCCAATCGACAGCAGCGACAGTTGTTTCCGAGTAGATCTCGAAATAACGTCGAGGTATTTCGTACTCCAGTTTTAAATGTTGCAGCAGCTGCTAGAATTGCAGAGTCTATTCAACCGTCACGATCAGAGGCTGGTAGAGGTCTGCAGCAGATCAAGACATTGCTTGAGGCGGCGCAGCACCAGAACGCAGCTGTTTCTCAGTCGCAGAACAGGTTACATGGCAATTCTACCAGGGCAGAAACAGTTCAGTCGGCTCACAGTCCCGGGTCACCTTCGCGTCGTAGAGGCGGAGAATACCATGAAGACCGGTACAGAGATCAGGGGCGAGATCAGTCTGCTCCCCGTTATCACCGTGATGACCGCCGTCGAATGTTTTCTCCTCCGCGGAATGGTTCTTATGTGTCCCGGCACAATGATGATAGGCTCCCGTTCGGTGATGAGCGGAATCCCGGATTTGACGCAAGGGATGTCCTTGCTCAAAGGAGGGTCGACAGAGGCAGAGCCCACAGAGATGGTCATAACAGAGATTATCCGAGTGGAAGCAGTGCTGTTGTTTCTGGGCCCGAGTGTTTTAGCAGAGCCATTCGCTCTGCAGAGATTCCCCCCAACTTCAGGTTGGCGGCCGGGATTGGCAAGTTTTCTGGCGAGTCAAAGCCTGAAACCTGGTTGGATGATTACCGAGTGGCTGTACAGATTGGTGGAGGTAACGACAACATAGCCATGAAGCATCTGTCCTTGATGTTGGATGGTTCGGCCAGAGCTTGGTTAAATCGTTTGGATCCCTCTAGCATCTATTGCTGGGAAGATTTGGCCCGAGTGTTTATCAGAACTTTTGAAGGCACTTGTAAACGTCCAGCTGGTTTGATTGATTTGCAGCACTGTGTCCAGAAGCCCAATGAAACCTTGCGAGATTACATTCAGCGTTGGTCCACCTTGCATCACACGGTGGAGAATGTTTCCGAGCATCAAGCTGTTTGTGCCTTCAAGGCTGGGGTCAGATACAGAGAGCTCTATCTGAAGTTTGGTCGCACCGGTGACATTTCTATGAGCAAGATGATGGAGATTGCCACTCGGTACGCCAATGGAGATGAAGAAGACCGCCTCCGAAGCGGTAAAGCCAAAATAGTCGACAATGATGCAGGTGGGAATTCCAGTCGGAAACAAAAGCGCAAAGCTGATCCCCCTGCTCAGGCAGAAGCAGCCGCCCTGGCGGCACAAGGCAAGAATAAGGGAAAGTCCAAGGCTAAGTTCACCCCAAAGAAGTCAAAGAATCAGTCGGGTACTGATGTTTTGGATTTACCGTGTGCAATCCACACGAGGAAAGATGAAGAGGGCAATTTGATATTGCCGAAGCATACCACTCGACAGTGCCGTTTGTTGATCCAGTCATTCAAAGAGAACCAGTCGAGTGAGAAAGACCCTGAGAAAGAAGATGAAGAAGAAAAAGAAGAGTTCCCTGAAGTCAATGCCACCTTGTTGATTTTTGCTGATGTTGAGAGTAAGAGTCGACTGAAAGTTATCAACAGGGAGGTTAACATGGCGGTTCCTTCTACCCCCACATATCTCAAGTGGTCTCTGACTGCAATCACTTTCAGTCAGTCAGATCACCCTGCGCACATTGCTACCCCCGGGCGGCAAGCGCTGGTGGTAGACCCAGTTGTGGGGGGCACTCGACTCCGCAAAGTTTTGATGGATGGCGGGAGCGGTCTGAACATCCTGTATGCTGATACCCTTAAGGCAATGGGCATTCCGATGTCCCGGCTCAGTGAAAGCAACATGCAGTTTCATGGAGTAATCCCTGGGAAGAAGGCCCGTTCACTCGGCCAGATAGCATTGGATGTGGTGTTTGGTGATGACAAGCACTTTCGCAAGGAAAAACTGACGTTTGAAGTGGTAGATTTCCAGAGTGCCTACCACGCCATCCTTGGTCGACCAGCTTATGCCCGTTTCATGGCCCGACCATGTTACGTGTATCTCAAGCTGAAGATGCCTGGACCAAAAGGCGTGATCACAGTCACTGGCAATCGACAAAGGGCTGAGGAGTGCCTCCAGCAGGGCTCCAAGATCGCCGACCAGCAGATGGCTATGGTTGAGTTGGAGGAATACAAGAAAAATGCTGATCCTGCCGACCTGTTGCGTGCTAAGAAGCCCGCTTCTGAGTCAGCTTTTCAGTCGGCAGGAGAGGTGAAGAAGGTGCACATTCACCCGACAGATCCGACTGCTGCCCCGACCAACATCTCAACAACACTCGACAGCAAATAGGAAGCCGAGCTCATCCAGTTCCTCCGTGAGAACTGGGACATCTTCACATGGAAGCCCGTTGACATGCCTGGTGTTCCCAGGGAACTGGCTGAGCACCGTTTGAGAGTTGATCCGAAGGCCAAGCCTGTGAAGGAACATTTGCGTCGGTCAGCAACAGAGAAGCGAAAAGCAATCGGCGAAGAGGTGGCTCGTCTCTTGACGGCCAAGTTTATACGTGAGATTTACCACTCCGAGTGGTTATCAAACGTTGTCATGGTCCCTAAGAAAGACAAGTCTCTTCGCATGTGTATTGATTTCAAACATATCAATCGGGTCTGCCCGAAAGATCATTTCCCGCTCCCCCGCATTGATCAGATTGTCGACTCAACTGCGGGATGCGAGCGTTTATCTTTTCTTGATGCTTATTCTGGCTACCATCAGATCCGTCTGTTTGGTCCAGATGAAATAAAGACAGCCTTCATCACCCCTTTCGGGTGTTTCTGTTATATCACCATGCCTTTTGGTTTGAAGAATGCTGGCGCTACTTTCATGCGCATGATTCAGAAGTGTTTGCTCGATCAGATCCCTCGGAACATCGAAGCTTATATGGATGATATCGTGGTCAAGTCTCGCAAAGGTTCCGACCTGTTGTCTGACTTGGCTGAAACATTCGCCAATTTGAGGAGATATGATATTAAGTTAAATCCGACTAAATGCACTTTCGGCGTTCCTGGTGGCAAATTACTCGGTTTCCTCGTTTCCGAGAAAGGAATCGACGTCAACCCTGAAAAGATCGGCGCCATCGTCCGAATGAAAAGCCCTGAGCGTGTGCACGATGTCCAGAAGCTCACAGGTTGCTTGGCAGCATTGAGTCGATTCATTTCTCGTCTCGGTGAGAAGGCACTGCCTTTATACCGACTGATGAAAAAGTCTGATACATTTGAGTGGACTCCAGAAGCTGAAGCAGCGTTTGTCGAGCTCAAAGCCCTGCTTACCACCCAGCCGGTGCTTGCTGCTCCGCACAGCAAAGAGCCATTGTTATTGTACATCGCGGCCACTAATCAGGTCGTCAGTACAGTACTAACTGTCGAGCGGGAAGAGGAAGGCAAGGCTTACAAAGTTCAACGCCCGGTCTATTATATTTCTGAAGTGTTGACTCCATCGAAGCAAAGATATCCACATTACCAGAAGCTCGTATATGGTATATATCTGACTGCAAAGAAGGTAGCACACTATTTTCAGGATCACTCCATTTCAGTCGTCAGTGATGCTCCGTTGTCTGAAATTCTCAATAATCGAGACGCGACTGGTCGAGTGGCCAAATGGGCTATTGAGCTCCTTCATCTTGATATCAAGTTTGAGGCGAAGAAAGCAATCAAATCTCAAGCGCTGGCTGATTTCCTCGCCGAGTGGATTGAGCAACAGCAGCCAATCCAACTTCACTCGGCACACTGGACCATGTTCTTTGATGGTTCAAAGATGTTGAATGGGTCTGGTGCTGGCGTCGTTCTGGTATCCCCAAAAGGTGATAAGCTCAGTTATGTCTTACAGATTCACTTTGATTCCTCCAACAATGAAGCTGAATATGAAGCACTTTTGTATGGATTGCGTATGGCCATTTCACTCGGCGTCCGTCGCCTGATGGTATATGGCGATTCTGATTTGGTGGTTAATCAAGTGATGAAAGAGTGGGATGTCAGGAACCCCGCTATGACTGGATACTGCAATGCAGTAAGAAAACTTGAGAAGAAATTTGAAGGTTTGGAACTCCATCATGTTCCCCGAGTGAAGAATCAAGCAGCTGATGAGTTGGCAAAGATTGGATCCACTCGGAAACCTGTCCCCAGCAATGTATTTCTCGAACACATTCATTCTCCTTCGGTGCAAGAAGATCCTTTCACTGAAGAGCCCCCGCAGGCAAAGAGTGCTTCTGATCCGACTGATGTTGATGTCCCAGCTGTCATTGATCTGGTCATGGAGATTTTGGTAATCACGCCCGACTGGACTGTACCATATATTGCGTACATTCTCAGAAGAGAACTCCCAGTTGATGAAGATGAGGCTCGGCAGATAGTCCGCAGGTCCAAGGCTTTCACTGTGATCAATGAACAACTCTACAGAGAAAGTGTGACTGGCGTAGCTCAGCGGTGCATTTCTCCTGAAGAAGGTCGACTGATTCTGGAGGAGATTCACTCGGGAACTTGTGGCCATCATGCGTCCTCTAGGACGATTGTTCCCAAAGCTTATCGAGCTGGTTTCTTCTGGCCACGCGCCAATGAGACGGCTAAAGATATTGTCGATCACTGCGAAGGATGTCAGTTTTACTCGAATCTGTCACACAAACCTGCGTCTGCCTTGAAGACCATTCCACTCGTCTGGCCGTTTGCTGTGTGGGGCTTGGATATGGTTGGACCCCTTAGAACAGGTCAGAGTGGGTTTACTCATTTACTGGTTGCAGTCGACAAGTTCACTAAGTGGATCGAAGCTAAACCCATCAGGAAGCTGAACGCCCGCACTGCTATCAAATTCATAAAAGAGATAACGTTCCGGTATGGGGTCCCTCACAATATCATTACAGACAATGGTTCTAACTTTGACTCGGAAGAGTTCAGGTACTATTGCTCTTCTCAAGGCACTCGGGTGGATTACGCATCTGTTGCGCACCCCCAGTCAAACGGTCAAGCTGAGCGAGCGAATGGCCTTATCCTCCAAGGATTGAAGCCTCGGCTCATGCGAGATCTTGATCATGCTGCCGGAGCTTGGGTCACTGAGTTACCGTCTGTTCTGTGGGGCTTGAGGACAACTCCCAACCGGTCGACTGGACGTACTCCTTTCTTCCTTGTATATGGAGCCGAAGCCGTATTGCCAAGTGACATCCTTCACAATTCTCCTCGAGTGAATCTTTACTCTGAAGACGAGGCTGAACAAGCAAGACAGGACGGAGTGGATCTCCTGGAGGAGGAGCGTGAGATGGCCCTGATCCGATCAACTGCATATCAACAAGACCTTCGCCGCTTCCATGCGAGACATGTCAAGAGCCGTTCATTCCACGAAGGGGATTTGGTGCTCCGAGTGGATCAGCAGCGACCTCATAAATTGGCCCCAGCCTGGGAGGGCCCATTCGTCATTACCAAGGTGCTTAACAACGGGGCGTACCATCTTTTCAACTTGAAGAAGAATATTGACGAGCCACGCGCCTGGAATGCGGACCTACTTCGACGTTTTTATTCTTGATAACAGAGTTGTTTTGATGTAATAAGAGTATCCCAGACGATGTTATGGATTGAATGAAGACTCCCGCGGTCTATTGTCGATTCCGATCGCACAGATTTACATTCAAAATTATTCCGAATGAAGAGCAATCCTCTCTCTCGGGGGCTTAGCTGCGAATCCGTTTCGCCTAAGTTCAAAAATTACTCGGAGACTTAGCTGCGAGCCAGTCCTCGTCTAAGTTCAAAATTTACGCCGAGTGAAGAGCAATCCTCTCTCTCTGGGGCTTAGCTGCGAATCCGTTTCGCCTAAGTTCAAAACCTTTCCGAGTGTATTACATTCAATACACTCGGAGACTTAGCTGCGAGCCAGTCCTCGTCTAAGTTCAAAAATTACCCCGAGTGAAGAGCAATCCTCTCTCTCGGGGGCTTTGCTGCGAATCCGTTTCGCCTAAGTTCAAAACTTTTCCGAGTGTATTACATTCAATACACTCGGAGACTTAGCTGCGAGCCAGTCTCGTCTAAGTTCAAAAATTACTCCGAGTAAAGAGCAATCCTCTCTCTCGGGGGCTTAGCTGCGAATCCGTTTCGCCTAAGTTCAAAACTTTTCCGAGTGTATTACATTCAATACACTCGAAAGCTTAGCTGCGAGCCAGTCTCGTCTAAGTTCAAAAATTACTCCGAGTGAAGAGCAATCCTCTCTCTCGGGGGCTTAGCTGCGAATCCGTTTCGCCTAAGTTCAAAACTTTTTCGAGTGTATTACATTCAATACACTCGGAGACTTAGCTGCGAGCCAGTCTCGTCTAAGTTCAAAAATTACTCCGAGTAAAGAGCAATCCTCTCTCTCGGGGGCTTAGCTGCGAATCCGTTTCGCCTAAGTTCAAAACTTTTCCGAGTGTATTACATTCAATACACTCGGAGACTTAGCTGCGAGCCAGTCTCGTCTAAGTTCAAAAATTACTCCGAGTAAAGAGCAATCCTCTCTCTCGGGGGCTTAGCTGCGAATCCGTTTCGCCTAAGTTCAAAACTTTTCCGAGTGTATTACATTCAATACACTCGGAGACTTAGCTGCGAGCCAGTCTCGTCTAAGTTCAAAAATTACTCCGAGTGAAGAGCAATCCTCTCTCTCGGGGGCTTAGCTGCGAATCCGTTTCGCCTAAGTTCAAAACTTTTCCGAGTGTATTACATTCAATACACTCGGAAGCTTAGCTGCGAGCCAGTCTCGTCTAAGTTCAAAAATTACTCCCAGTGAAGAGCAATCCTCTCTCTCGGGGGCTTAGCTGCGAATCCGTTTCGCCTAAGTTCAAAACTTTTCCGAGTGTATTACATTCAATACACTCGGAGACTTAGCTGCGAGCCAGTCTCGTCTAAAGTTCAAAAATTACTCCGAGTAAAGAGCAATCCTCTCTCTCGGGGGCTTAGCTGCGAATCCGTTTCGCCTAAAGTTCAAAACTTTTCCGAGTGTATTACATTCAATACACTCGGAGACTTAGCTGCGAGCCAGTCTCGTCTAAGTTCAAAAATTACTCCGAGTAAAGAGCAATCCTCTCTCTCGGGGGCTTAGCTGCGAATCCGTTTCGCCTAAGTTCAAAACTTTTCCGAGTGTATTACATTCAATACACTCGGAGACTTAGCTGCGAGCCAGACCTCGTCTAAGTTCAAAAATTACTCCGAGTGAAGAGCAATCCTCTCTCTCGGGGGCTTAGCTGCGAATCCGTTTCGCCTAAGTTCAAAACTTTTCCGAGTGTATTACATTCAATACACTCGGAGACTTAGCTGCGAGCCAGTCTCGTCTAAGTTCAAAAATTACTCCGAGTAAAGAGCAATCCTCTCTCTCGGGGGCTTAGCTGCGAATCCGTTTCGCCTAAGTTCAAAACTTTTCCGAGTGTATTACATTCAATACACTCGGAAGCTTAGCTGCGAGCCAGTCCTCGTCTAAGTCCCAAATTCTTTCGAGTGCAGAACACCCGTTTCACTCGAGAATCAAATAAATTCGGCCAAGCTAATTGTCAGAAAGCGAAATGCGAGTAAGACTAAAATCTCCGGCGCAGCAGAAACTTGTTCGCGCAAAAGGGAAGTTCTCAGGCTTAAAGCCTGAACGAAGTTTACTCGGTTACACCAACACTCGGCATACCGAGGCAAATAAAGTTTTTACCATAAGCAAAATACCAATTTAAGCTCCAGCAGGACTTGAAGGCTCAACAAAGGTATCCAGGTCGATTCCGTCGGCGATCCGAGTGGCAGCATCGATGAAAGTCTCCATGAAATCTTCAAATTTGAGTTTCTTCGTGTTGGTCACTCGGAGATCCTTCAGTTTGTCCTCTCTAGCTTCCTTGCAATGAACCCTGACGAGAGAAAGTGCCACGTCAGCTCCACAGCGGGCAGCAGATTTCTTCCACGATTGCACTCGATTGGGAATCTCATTGAGCCGAGTCATCATTGACTCGAGGTCAGTCTGGAGAGGATCTTCAGGCCACAGTTCCTTGTCGACCTTCTCAAATGCAGCTCTCAGCCGAGTGATGAATCCTTGGACGCTCTTAAGACGAGCTTCGAGACGAAACATATCCATGGCCACGGCGTCTCCGACGAGAGACTTTGTGGGGTCCAGATTGGGTTCAATTTCTTCAGTTTCTTTTTCGAAGTCTCGACAGAATTCTACATGAAGAGAAAGTGAAAGGGTGATTATAATACCATTCTGGAAAAACCGGAGAAATTCATTCGACAAACGAGGGTTACCTTCGAGCATGCTGAACATTTTCTTCGCAAAGTCTCCCAAGTGTTTCTCCAGAGCGGTCTTACTCTTGGTCTGCTCTTCGAGTTTTTTGATCCACTCGGATCGTTCCTGCTTGAGCTTGGCGTTCTCCTCTTCCAGTTTACTGGCTGCTGCAAGTTTCTTCTCAGCAGCTGCAGTCTTCTCCTTCGCTTCCTTCTGAGCATCAGCAAGTGATTTGTCCTTGTCCTCGAGCGCTTTCTTCATGGTATCTAAAGAAATAGCATTGTTGAGGCGCACTCGGAGACGACGGTTTTCATCACGTACGTCTGTTCGAGTGGATTCACTCGGTTCAAAAGATGGAAATTGAAAGTGATAATACAATTGATCAACAAAGATTACCTCCCAAAGTCTTCAGTTCGGTCTGTGCACGGTCCAGGTTGTTGTTCGTCAGTTCCAGATCCAGCAGAAGTCGGTTCTTTTCCTTCTCCAGCTCGACGTACTTGGTCCCGAGCCCACAGGCTTTCTGAAATCAGCAGAAATAGGGGTTCAGTCGACATAACCATTTCTCTACTCCCGAGTGGAAAAGGTCAATTGCACTCGACTGAAAGACGGCCCGCCACCCCACCCCACAACCCTATACAAGCATCATACCATGGTTGATGGAAATGATGTCCATGAAACCTGCAAAATGGTTCTAAAGACTACTGCCCATCGTCAACGATCGACAGTAGTCTCGGGGACTACACCCAGTGGGTGCACTCAGCGTGCCCCCACTGGAAACGAAAACACTCGACCAGGTCTGGCCTGTCCGAGTATAAAAGAAAGAAGCAAGCAACCGAACATCGTCTCTATCAGACCACCGCCGAAGCAAGCACTCGACGGCGGCCTCGGGGACTACACCCAGTGGGTGCACTCAGCGTGCCCCCACTGGACCCATTTTTACTCGACAAGGTCTGCCCTGTCGAATGGAAACAATATTAAGACCCCCGCCGATGCCTTCGTCATTCGACAGCGGTCTCGGGGACTACACCCAGTGGGTGCACTCAGCGTGCCCCCACTGGACCAGAAACTATTTGGTCTACTGGCGAAGAAAAACACCCCAGTGGGTGTAAAATCAAGACGGACAGGAATTCAATCGGAAATGAACTTACAATACCACTTACTCGGACGTTGGCCTGAAGCGCTGAGCTGGCATCATAGGCTAACTTGCTGGCTTCATACGCCTCCTTTGTTCGTAGCATCATCTGCCCAGCCTGGATCATGGCTTCCTTGGCAGCTCCGGTTTGGTCCTCCGGGACGTGGTACAAAGGGTATGCAGGCGTCGAGTGAATTGGTGTAGTCAATGGAGCAGCTGGAGGTGCTTGGGATTGTCCGATCTGCGTCGAAGCCACCAGAGTAGAAGTGGCCGGCGGAGCACTCGACAGCAGAGTTACAAGGCTTGGAGGCGTCGCAGCACTCGTCCCACGGGGCGTCTGGGCAGACGGTGGTCCCCGAGTGTCCACGCGTGGAGCCTCCAGAAGCACAGCTTCATCCTCCGCTCCCCGCCGCGGCTCCTCATCATCTTCCAGTTCGATGACTTCGTCAGCTGCATTCGACAATGTCAAGTGTAAAGTGTGGGATTGTCATACCTCGTAGGGAGGTGGCCGCATCAGGAGTGTCTACTTCCATATGGTCTCCATCATCCCGATGGGGCGACGTTACGGAGGTAGCGGCTCTGGCAAATATATTTCACTCGGTCAACGTCAACATAAAGTTCTTCAACAGCAGAATAAGGAAAACGAACACTCACGTGGAGGCAACAGGCACGGCTATCTTGATTCGAGGCAGGGCCTTCCGAGGCTTTGGCACGTCTGGCTTGAGCTGTTTCGCAGCCTTTTCAGTCGACCCCGATGCCGCGACACGGTCACGTTTCGGGTTCCTTGTGCTCGACGCCACTGTTTTGCTCGGGGTGACCTCCGGGTCGTTCTGCTGCCTGGCTCGACGCTCGGTGCGCGAAAGGACAGGGGCTTCCACCTCATCCTCATCCAGGTCGTCATCACTGCTCTCGGTGTCGTCAGCATAGTCACCGTCCGCGCTGCCGTCGACGCTTCCTTCCTCTTCTTCAGGATGTTCTCCATTGGGTATGGGCGAGTACATGTTCGTAAATTCCTGCGAGGTTCAAGCTTCAAATTCAGTCGACTGAAGATTCAGTTACTCGGCAAAGTATTAAAACAATCGACAAATATATGACTCACCAAGTTCTTTGGCGGGTTCAAAGCGGAGAAAGGCGGAATTCGTTTGGATCCTTCCGGGTTATCACAGGCTCCAGTGATGCTCCTGAGCCACTGAGAAACAGTCTGATCGGAAACTTCCTCAGGATGAGTCCGAGTGGTATCCTCAGGGCCCGAATAATGCCACATGGTGTGATCTCGAGCTTGGAGAGGCTGAATTCGCCGACTCAGAAACGTTTCAAGGAGGTCCAGACCAGTCACTCCACCGCGGATCAGTTCGGATATGGCGTTCACTAAGATCCCTACCTGGATTTTCTCTACCTTTGTCACGTACAGCGGTTTGGGAGTAACAGGTCGATCCAAGGTGAAGGGAGGAAGCCCAGTCGACATATTTGGCGATGCGACATCTTTGCAGTAAAACCAGGTCGACTGCCATCCCCGAACAGAATCGGGAAAGGTCATAGAGGGGAACCCACTCCTACCTCTCTTCTGAATCCCTAAGCCACCACACAGTTGGATCACATTGGTTTTGTTATCTTTGGGATTGGCTTTCTTGACAGCTTGGGATCGGACAGAGAATATGTGCTTGAACAAACCCCAATGTGGGGGACAGCCCAGGAAACATTCGCACAAAGTTACGAAGCAGGAAAGATATGCAATCGCATTCGGAGGAAGGTGGTGGAGTTGCGCTCCAAAATAGTTCAAGAAAGCACGGATGAACGGATGGGGAGGCATGGAGAAACCTCGCTCGATGTGGGTGAGAAGCAGAACTCGCTCGCCGTCGCGTGGCTCCGGCTCGATCTCCCCCTTCGGCAACCGCCAGGAATCGGCAGCTATCAACCCGTCGACGACGAGTTTGTCCACATCTTCCGCAGTGACCGTCGATTGGAGAAAATCCCCCTGGATCCACCCCGGCGGCACCGTCGACCGGGCTCCCGACGGCTTCTTCGCCTTGGCGCCTCCCCTCTGGGCGCGCTCGAGCTTCTCCGTCTTGCCCTTCGTCATGGCGGCGGCGGTCAACGAAGCAGAGCAGGGCGGAGGAAGAAGAGGAGAGGAGTGGATTTGGGAGAAAAATACTGTGCCAGCACCGGCATCGTCGCCTCTTATATGCACTCAAGTGAGCCACTGACCTGCGGGCCCGCCGGATCTCTGAATATCCCGAAATCAGAGGAGGAGCGATACGTGGCGATTTGGGCGGCGCGATAATCGAGGCGTCGTTAACGCACTTGCTTTAGCAGTTACGCCATCTCCGCTGCGCGCGCGCGCGCTCTTATCCAAATTTCGAAGCCCGCGAGGCTCGGACCCGGTGGAGCAAACTATTTCGTCAGAAGATTTTCCAGATCACTCGGACCTGTTTTCAAGTTCAGTTTTACTCGGACTCTCGAACCAGTTTTACTCGGACCGGTTTTCAAGCTCAGTTTTACTCGGATAACTTCAAGACGGAATTGATCAGGGCAAACGGTTAAGGTTTCAATCGACGCAGATTTCGAGGAAGCCTCAAAATACACTCGGAGTTTTGGTGTCTCGTTTGAACCTGCATTGACACCTTTTACCCTCGAAACTCCATTCGGTGGCTAATGATGGGGATACGTACCTAGGGTAGGGTTATAGGCCTGACCTACATATCCTACCTGAGGACACTGCCCCAGAAAGCTTAAGGGCCACAAGGAAGTCTCCGACTGAAATAGCGAAGAAGCATAAGTCACTCGACAATATACACTCGGAGGTGCCTTTCACTCGACGGTTATCTTTCACTCGGAAGAGTCTGAAGACAGTCGACCGCAGGAGTCTAGAAGTCACCCCAGGGAGGCTAACGGGCAAACATTCATCAAGATCATTAACAGCATTTATGGTGTACGTTACCAGTAACGTACACCTCTTTATGACCACGATTAAACCCCTTAATACCGGACGTTATGAGGGGCAGCACACTCTATATAAGCCACCCCTCCTCGCTGGTAGAGGGGTTCGGAACCTTTTGTAACACAACACACATATTTCACTCGACAGAGTAGAGAGCTCTCCGGAGCACTGAGACGTAGGGCTGTTACCTCCACGAGAGGGGCCTGAACTCATACATCTGTGTGTACAACCTCGCCGTAGCTAAGACTCTGCTCTCTCCTTTCGTACCCCTACCTTCTACTGTCAGGCTTGCTCCCACGACACGCGGCCGGAAGTACCACAACGGAGCCCGCATACACAGTTTACCCAGGTTCGGGCCTTCGGTGAGGAGTAATACCCTACGTCCTGCTTGTGATTGTTATTCATGGTGGGATACCTCGTGCGAGGGATTACAATGGTGAGTATGTGATGCTACCGAGAGTCTATTCTACTAGAGATAGATGGGGATGAGAGCCCCGTAGCCCTCACCTTATATACATGGTGGGGACTACGGTTTTATAGAGAGGGAGATGCGATCTGTGCTGCTGCCATCTTGGCTTGGGGGTCAAGATGATTTTCGAAGCACCTACTGGCCCCTAGGATCCCATCCTATCTTCAACTTCTTCGTGCGTCCCTCGGGCCCCTCGTCAGGCCATACAACAGGCTCCCTCAAGCGAAGCCACCCCCGATGCATGGCACCGTCATTCACCACCTGAGTTCAAGTACCACCCTCGATTACCAGTAAAATCTGCCTAAGATCACCTCCAAGCACAACCACCTTACTACCAAAAGGAACCTTTGCCAACGAAGGATCCTTGACCGATAGAATATCACAAAAACTTCAATTGAGCGCCTCAAAACACCTCCGGTTTGCCATCAAAGCCTCATCCCAGATGATGAGAGAAGCTAATTCGATCAGAGAAGAAAGCATGAAAGATCTCTTCATATCGCACGTCGAATTTTCTTTAAGTTCTATAGGTATCTTAAACCTCGAATGAGCCAGTCTTCCTAAGGGCAAGAGTAGCGCCGCAACCCCACAGGACACGACGGCAAGAACAACCCTCGTACTACCCCTAAGATAGGCATCGAGAGCATTCCAAAGGAATGTCTTTCCTGTCCCACCATAGCCCGCCACAAAGAAAAACCCAGGATCCCCAGCTCCAACCCGATCAACGATAGAGTTGTAAGCATGCAGCTGGTCAGAATTTAACTGCCTGCACACTGCCTTTGCTTTCATCATCAGGCTCACACAATCCACATCTAAAGCCTTAGCAACCATGTTTTCACATAACACATAAGTGTCATATGCAGATTTTAAAGGTAAACCGTGATCTAAGATACTACAACCCTTTTTGAGAAAAATGGTAGCCAACTCATCAAGAAGCTTATCTTTCAATTCTTCATCAGGAACGTGATAGCAGGAATCATCCATGGAGGAACGAATTTGATGCAATATATCGTCACTCAAGAATTTCTAGTATTTTTCAAACAAAAGGTTTTCGTCGTTCACATGGCAATGAATAACCATCGTGAAAAATAATTGACATAATTACCTGGCCATTCCCCATTTTAAAGCCTCATCAAATGCACTATACCACTCTGCATCATCACCGAGCAAACCTCTTGCAGAGCAAGCTTCTCGAAAGGTTGCGTACACAACTCCATTGTAGGTCCTAACAACAGCATAACATGTTGCGCCTTTCACAATCATCAAAGCATTCTAAAATAGTATAGTTCACCGCTCGACGGGTCCGCATAATATATCCTGCCAATCCTATCACCACGCGTTTTTTCAATCCAAACCCTCTTGTTTGCCACCCAAGTCCACCTTGTTGGGAAATCACAGTAAGTCAAGGTCCTGGCTTTTAAATGATTCCTATTTGCCACAAACCATTCAGTCAGCATGGTCTTCTGAAAGAGAGCATTGTTAGCCACCGAAGGCAGAGTTTCCTTCGTACGAAAACGCACGATATTCATATTCTTTAGATGGCAAGGAGGCCTCTCAACAGAAGGGGTTTTGCTATGTATATCAAAACCATAGACCCTCCAAAAAGAATCATGATCGCACATATAATGGCATACCCTATACTGCTCAATCTCATCAATTTCCTTGCCATATCTTGTAACCCGCTCGAACATGGTTTTCGAACTATCATGGCCCTTGGTGACATACTTGTAAAGGTATTTAATGACATACGTCTGGTTACACCACTCAACATTTAGATGAGCTTGGAATTTCTTAAGGAGATACATACTATACGGAACAACATGCCTATTGTCAAGCCTAACTTTATTTTTAATAACGAAGTGACCATTGTCAGGCCGCCTATTCACGGGAAATCCATTCTCATCAACAGAGGTTTCAAGTTGAAACGCTTTTGGAAAATTCTTTGAGCACACTCCATTTTCAATGCAAGGACACTTTTCATTGTCGTCACCACAGGGGTCATGCATCATGAACTCGAAGACAAGAACATAACCCAAAGGACCCTCCTTCGGGTCAGGTATCGCAGCACAAATGAAAGAATCAATGAGAGCAGGAGATACCTCTCGATCTTGCTTCTTCTGCTAGATAAGGATGTGCGCGTGCGGCAGGCCCCTCTTCTGAAACTCTATTGTATGCAGGATAAGGCATGACATAAGCAAAAGATGCACAGGCAAACAAAACAAGGCAAAAAATCTACTCGTCAAGCAAATATTAATTGCAACAACAGGTCCAAAGGGCTTTCCTTTCTTGATCTTATGAAGGTATTTGGCAAGCTTCATGTGATAAACCCTAACAGTAATATTAGTCCTGTTCGTTGCCTTTTGACCAGGATCAAATGATCCGATAATTTTGGGCCATTTAGGGTTGCAACTAAAGGTGCAAAATACGTCAGGGCACCCATGGACGTGGGAAACAGCCACTGCATCCTGGAAATTTTCAATCATGTACCGCCTACCACCGGTGTGAGACGATGGTAATATATTTTTCTTACCAACGGACTCTCCAAGAACATGGCCCTCACCAATTGCATCGACCACGCCCTGCAAACTCTCTGCTCTAAGGTCATTCTGTGCTTTTATAATGAACTGAAGCCTGCACTCATCTATGCACACTCGCGAATCAAGCACAGCCTGCGAGGACAGTAAACCGCAGCACAAAAAAGGATTATATTGGTCAGGCTTATAGTGCGAGCAGATGTTGTAATAGTCTTGCATGGTCATTTTTGTCCTTGCATTGCCCTCCTTGGTCTCTGTGCTCGCCCCCTCGTCAGCAACAACAAAGTAAGGCACACCTAACTGAAACCCACGTGTGGTGTATGGGAAAAGCAAAGGAAACTGTAAAGGAATATAACAACTATGGAGCGACGAAATACGGCGCTGTTAGAACTCGCCCACAGATCGATCACATCAAAGTAGACGAACACACGCGCGCAAAACCTTAATAGCCGAGGGTACGCCTCGTACCCTTAATTTTCCTCCTTGTCTTTTTCTCCTTTTTTCACCCCGTTACAGTTACAATAAAACTGCAGCCCCTCGTGCACATATATATGCACGAGCAGCCAACCCATGACTTCCTAAACCTACACGTACTTGCTCTTCAAACCGACTCGTACATAACCTTGCTAGTACTAACAAGACTCTTAATCACCAGCAACCTTGATCGTAACAAATCTAATCCTATACCTACAAGAAACCTACCAGGACACGTATTAATCCTTCCGGACTACTACGTACTTGATACACACGTCTAAAATCCTAGCCGGACTAAACAATCTACTGCTAGACAAGATTATCTCTAACATTCTCCCCCTAATCTTGATATGTCATCTGCTTGTGCTCCCTCTGGTCTTGACTCGTTGTAGATCCACGACTTGACGATCCATCTCAACGTATGATCCAGACTCCCAGTCACGCTGCCATGCAGACTACACCGTCCACACCTAGCGCAATACATGCCGACTAACTTGTGGACTACACCATCCACCCATAGCCTCATGCAGAGACATGTCCTCATTGAAGAGACTGACCTTCACTGGTCCTCGTCCCACTACACGCTTGAGCTTGATCTCCACTTCACGTCTTCGCCCTTGGTGCTACACCACATCAGACAGCCCAACGAACTTGACATGCTTCATCTTAAACGGATCTCTCACAGAGACGAGCACTTGGACTTGACGACAACGACTCACTGACACGACGACGACCAAGACGTCCAAACTCTCACGACTCCTTTGTGACTCCCCCGGACGACGATCTTGACGAGATCTTCCGGCACCGCACCTCGGCACCACCGCACCCATCAATGATCGCCTTCCACAACCTTGCCGACGACAACCCCACTCCTTGCCGACCCGCCGAACGACGATCACCCGATCCTCCTCATCGCTGCAGCACTCAGCGACTTCATGGTCCGCCCCGAGGCGCTAGTCGGGTCGCCACCCCGGGGCAAGCGCGGCTTCAAATCGACCTAGCTCTGATACCAATTGTTGGAACTCGCCCACAGATCGATCACATCAAAGTAGACGAACACACGCGCGCAAAACCTTAATAGCCGAGGGTACGCCTCGTACCCTTAATTTCCCTCCTTGTCTTTTTCTCCTTTTTTCACCCCGTTACAGTTACAATAAAACTGCAGCCCCTCGTGCACATATATTTGCACGAGCAGCCAACCCATGACTTCCTAAACCTACACGTACTTGCTCTTCAAACCGACTCGTACATAACCTTGCTAGTACTAACAGGACTCTTAGTCACTAGCAACCTTGATCGTAACAAATCTAATCCTATACCTACAAGAAACCTACCAGGACACGTATTAATCCTTCCGGACTACTACGTACTTGATACACACGTCTAACATCCTAGCCGGACTAAACAATCTACTGCTAGACAAGATTATCTCTAACAGGCGCAGCTTTGAACCCTTGGTGGAACAAAAATTAGATCCCGACAAGGAGCCTCCGGGGTAAAATCACCAACCACTAAAGCTGCAAGCTCATCCGTCATCGACAGGTTAAAAAGAGGCCCATCACCTTCACCTGGAGCAACCATACGTATAGCTATGTCAATATGCTCATTTTCTCTCAATACATCCCTCGCCATACGGAATTTCTGAACAAGAGGATTGCATTCATCAAGCATGTTAAGGAGACCCTCGACTATCGGCATAACTTAACCACCATTAGATTCGCCTTCTCTGGTCAACGCCTTCGTTCTATTTTTCACCTCATTCTGTGTATCATGGATATACAGCTCCGCAAATTTTGGATCATCTCCAGTCTTTGGTAAGAGAGAGCCCATATGGTGGCAAAATCTGACCATTGATTTTAAAAATATTCGGGCCTTTACCATCGATTGATTGACTGATCAATGTTAGCTCCCATCGAAGTAAAAGCATACAAACAATTGTACTGCCTTATTTTTCTAACAAATCTTTGGACCTGGGAGGCCCATTGAAATCAAGCAACTCGTTCAGGAATTCTGGCGGCCTATCCAAAGGATTAATGTAGACCTTGCCTCCTCTTTAACACAAAAAACAACACGTACGCCTCCTAGTCCAAGGAGAGTCAGATTTAACCCTCTCAGCCCACCAAAAGATAGCTCGGCACCTCATGCAAGTAAAATCTGCAGATCCGAAGTACGACCTTTTCCGGCAGGAACCTACAAAAAGAAACATGCCTCAGGAAAGGGAAAAGGGAGGCACACAAGATCTAAACCAACGTGAATCGGAAACCTCAGTGTACCTTTCAACATCTCAGCTCCTCAGTCGTAAAGCCAAGCCAATCAGAGTCAAAAGGCTTGGAAAAAGGTATGACCACTTTGGAAGCACGGTACAGGCCCAACTGAAGTTTGCGGCATTTAGGATTCCTGGCAGCCGCTGCACAACTATGCAGGGGGAAGAAACCATCCCCTACATGGCCATAAATTAACACTGAAAAGGTCAGTAGCTAAATCGAAATGAGGAGAGCAAACCACAAAGCAGAAAGATCAGGCCAATAACTTACACTCCCTCTTTCTGCGTAGCAACGGGATGAGCAAAAGGTACTGAGAAGCAGGCAATGGAAGCCTACGAAGAGGCGAGCGTACAGCTGGATGTTCATCCACGGATGTACAGTCGAGTGTTGCCAGCAGGAACTGGCAAAGGATCTCCTGTAGGAACCAGCAGCGCCCCCCTACGAGCAGGTAAACCGACAGCCGACTGTACATCCGTCTTAGAACGAAGAGACCGGAGACGTGCTCGGGTGTCACCGCACGGAACGAGCAAAGGGCCCTCAGGAGCACACAAAGAACCCCTACGAACAGGCGACACGACAACCGGCTGCACATCCGCGTGAGATGAGAGAGGCCAGAGTCGTGCCCGAGCAAGGACATTCGGGACCGACAAAGGGCCACCCGAAGCCGGCAAGAGACCCTTCGGAGCAGCCAAGCTGACAGCGGCCTGCACATCCATGCATGCGAGAAGGGAGAGGACGGAGACGTGCTCGAGAGTCGACGACCGAAACGGGCACAGGGGCATCCGGAGCAGGTAAACGACCCCTATTAATAAGCAAACCAATGGAAGGCTCGACATCCGTTTAAGATGGAAGAGCACGGACATGGGGTCGAGCGTCACCAGCTGGAACGGGCGGAGGGTCAGCCAGAGAAGGCAACAAGCAACCCTTAGGAGCAGGCGAGGCTTCATCCGGCTGCACATCCGAGCAAGAAGGGAGAGGCCGAAGACGAGCTCGAGCATCGCCAGTAGGAACCGGCAAAGGATAAAGATTCTGACCAGCTATAAAGATTCCTCTGGTCTGTGCGAGGCTTCCCGTTGTTTATTTTACTCCTCTGGTCTATGAAGAAACCGGATAAAGATTCCTCAGGAGCCGGTAAAGGGCACATAACAGGTAAGGCGACAACTGCTTGTGTATCCGTGCGAGAAGGAAAAGGCCGGAGACGAGCCCGGGCATCAGCAACGGGCAAGTGCTCCCCTACAAGGGCATAAGCAGTAAAATGATCAACAAAGCAAATCCAAATGAACAGAAGGAACGAGTAGGCACAAAGGCAAGGCCAATAACGTACATTTCCTCTTCCGGTCCACCAGTGGAACAGACAAAGAGCCTCCCGAAGCAATCAAAGGGGCTGTGGGAGCAGGTGAGCTCGCAGTCGGTTGTGCATCCGCACGACCAGGGAGAGGCTGGAGACATGCACGGGGCATGTCCTCGTCTGGTTGTACACACCATGGCCAGAAGGAGGAGGCAACGTAGGCGCCATTTAGCTGACAAGGGCCCACACAGGCCAACAAGAAGAGTCATAAACAAGGACAGCTAAGAGCACCACATCAGGGCGGACTGGAAAAGAAAACGGGGTGAAATGTAAACAAACGGTTTTACTAAATCACATCTAGATGTGATATAAGTATTGCACATCTAAGTCCTATATCATTGATCTTACGTGAAGATTTGTGTGGATATTTTTTTTTTCTTTCCTTTTTCTTTTTATGCTTCATTAGTCATTTAGATGTGCAATAACTATGTCACATCTAGATGTGTCCTAGACACTCCCGTAAACAAACAAACAAAAGAGCACAAGGATAATGACAAAGAGAAGAGAAGAAAAGCGCCTGCGCGTGAGCAACCTAGCTGCCTGGACTCACTGCCCACCCGACTGCTCCATTCCCTTGCCTGCCCGGCCTTATGGCCAGCTGCCAGGAGGCTAACCATCGTCCAAGTAGGCTGCCCGGATGCCCACGTTCCCCCGGACTGCATGCGCCACGCCATCCGATGGAAAGGTGACCTCCCGGCCCTTTCGACCACAGCCTCGTCCAACCCAAAAAGAAGACGAAACAAACTCCCGCCGACAGGCGACGAACCGAAGAGCCTTCACTCGACAATGAAACAACAAAGCCATGTCTACCAGACGATGCACCAACTATAAATTTAAAACAAAAAAGCTAACCAAACGGAGTGCATCGAGGCCAAGAGGTGCGAGTACAAGAAAGGCAGGTCAAGCCAATAGCGAAATTGCTCACCAACAACAAAAACGCCTTTATGTCCAGAGCGAAGTCGCAGAGAATCAACAGCCCTCTCCAAATGACTCACGCAACGCGTAACAAGGTGCAACAACAAATCGCAGACGACCAGAACACGCAAATGCACGAACAGAAAAAAAAAAATGATCAGGCGCGCAAAGGGCATGAAAACGCCCTACACAAAGAAAGCTACAAACCTTCACGCGATGAAGCGGACGCCTAGCGATCAAAACAAAAACCTGCACAGCAAAGAGAACACATATCAGATATCCAAATAAACATAGAACAGACAAATACAAGCAAGCCCAGATCTGGCAGCACAAGCGAGGGAAACGCAACAGGACAATCAACCAAAGGACAAAAACAACCACCAAGAAACTCCAACAGTCATGAATCCAAGGAACCTACAGTAGAACAAACGATTAGATCGTATGCATTTAACCAAACAGCGCAGGCGAACCAGATCACGAGAACAAACAACCCACCTCGAACAGATATACATGCAGGCACGAACAAATGAGGCGCCATGCCGTTCCTGGAAAACAAATAAGCACCGAAAGAGTGAACACGGCCAGCAAAAGCAAGAAACCAGCCACAGGGCATAGGGCAAGTAGACCCGAACCTCAGCCAATAGGGAAGGCAAACGACATGGCATCCATGATCGAATGAAGAAACCAACACGAAACCAAGGTTGAAGAAGCCTCTCCACTGGAGAGGAGAGATGGGGGCGAGAAGCGCGAAGTGACGGCCGTGAAGGAATGCAACCCGCAAAGAAGGAAAAGATATAGAGAAGGACACGGGCCTAAAAGGACGGCAACGCCCTCGCAGCACAGCATGAGTGGGCGCCAAGGCAACCAAAAAAACAGCAGCCGAGCCGCTAACTGCTGGGACCAGCAATATAGCGTCCCAGGAAGAGTGACGTGGGTGCCGGCGTAGGCAACCGAAAGCAAATCGACCCCGACGCACAATAAACACCGTCCGGCAAAGAGAGGGAGAAAATAGGAAAATCACATTCGAACCGCCTCCAAGACTGCTGGCTAGGGCCTCGCCCCGTAACGACCCCACGCACACCTATATGAACCAACCAATGCAGAAACGTCTTTTCCCAGTGAACTGGACAGGCACGGCGCCAGCTAATGGTGATACGAAGAAAGCGCGCACGGAAACGACAAACCCGGGTAAAACGGCCACACGAGGCATAGTGCACCAAGAGAATAGACCAGCACGACGCAGCGCCACAGAAAAAAAAAAACAAAGCTAAGCCAACCAGAACCCAAAAAACTACCGAACGAAACGAGAAAGAAATGGGCATGCACTAACCCAAACGGAACATCTACACAGTAGAGAAATAGAAGGACACAAGTTTAAAACCAGCAAAAGCCCGACAAAGCACCAACCGGTAATGGTCGGGGTAAAAAAAGCCTAACCCCACTCCATCGCAGCCGAAAACCCCAAATGAACCGTATACTCCCGCCCGGAACCACAAGGGCGAAAGACAACCATACGAACCGACCAGGCAATCCACAGTCCGGGCAAGAGCACGATCAACAAGCACGTGCAGGGCACATCCCAGTCGACCAGGCCATAGCGCCCAAAGGAAGGGCAGGCATCAAACACGGCATCCACCGCCAGCAGGATAGACCGCTTCGTCCAAAGGACGAAGCCCCACGCGCGACGCACGGACGGATCCGTCTCTCCGCGTCGCTCGCCTACTGGCCGACACGGCCTACGCAATGCACGCCCGACCGTAACCACCGAACCAGCCCGGCGCGAGGCGTGGCCCAAGCCATGCCCGTGGTCCACCGAGCATTCATCCCGGAGGAGAGCCGACCGGGTAGGCAACATGACGAGCAGACATGCCCATCTGCATTCAAACGACCGGCCCAGCAGCCGCGCGAGCCGACGCAAACAGTGGCACCACACTGTCCGACTATAGTGACCGAACCAGCCTGACATGAAATAAAGACGACAACAACCGGGTCCAGCTAGGGGGTCACGTACGGGGGCGGGTGCGATGCAAACCGCCGCACTGCGGTGGCCCCGGCAGAGCCCGCGGTCCACCCGTCATTGACCACCAAGGCGGGTGACCTAAATAGCCGCGGACCCGCCACATCTGTAGACAACAAGCAGGTCCGGCTGGCCCGTCCCACGAGGGTGAGCGCGCGAGACACCGCACGCGGATGCGAACGAAGCCGCCGCATGACGGTGGCCCCGACAAAGCCCGCGGTCCACCCTTCATGGACCACCCAGGTGTGTCGCCTTAATAAACATGAGGGCGTGTAGCGACCGAACTAGCCGGCAGGGACAAAGATGCTGACAAGAGGGTCCGGCCAGGCTCTCACGCACGGCAAGGGATGCGGCGAAGTACGCCGCATGACGGTGGCCCCGGACGCACCCTCGGTCCACCCGTCATGGACCTCCCAGCCGGGTCGCCTAGGTCCGAGCCGTCTGGGCAAATCGGACGGCACTGAGCCGCCTCGAGAGACCCCCGCGGCAAGCCAGCAGGAAACGGACGGCTCGGAGGCTCTCTTTGCCCACGAGGCTATAGGAGATATGCCCTAGAGGCAATAATAAATGTTATTATTTATCTCCATGTTTGTAATTATGTTTATATTCCGTGTTATAACTGCTATGCTTCCCGAGCCCGTATATCCATAAAGGCTCTGAGAAAAACCATGTGCACATGTGGAATAATAAACGGTAAAAAGTATTCCTAGTCAAGCCTCTAAGACTGGCTCAAGTGTTGCATGATGATCACGTTTTCCTGATCATGAGCATGTCTATGCCGGCAACTTTGAGGACACAATGTTAGAAGAACACTTGTACGTGTTGAATCGACCCGATTGATGTTATGCTATAAGATACATTCGTCACAAGTTAATGGTTAAGAACACAGAGAAAGTTAATGTTTGCATAATTCCTTAGACCATGAGAGTATCAAGTTTCTTCATGCTTGTTTCATGAACATTAGGGTTTGTTAAACGTCATCCATCAAAGGATGGCTATTATGACGTCTTACGGGTTCATGAAAAAGTATGACAAGGGACTTGATAGCTCAAAATTGGGATTTGCTCCTTCGACGATGGAGAGATATTCTTTGGGCCCTCTCGGTGTTATGGTATCCATCATCGTCTGGCCAGACACAGTGTGATTTGATCACAAGGATGCCGGAACGCGGGAACGAGAAAAGAGAACAAAACCGGTAACGAGGTAACTGACATAGTGGACAAAGTTGTTGATCCACGGGGACGCCGATAAGTCTCACCTCGGGTGTTTGTAACATATCACGAAGCAACAGGAATAGCACACGACAACTAACAGGTTCACTCGAATATTCATTCGTGTGGGTATAGGGATCAATATGGATGTCCACGGTTCTGCTATTGATCATTGATCGGAAAGTGTTCCGGTCATGTCTATACTTCACCGAACCTACATGATCACACGCTTAAGGGTCATCTATCTGCTGAATACTAGACAGGGAGTCTGAGAGAAAGTCACCGAAAAAGTTTCGGAGACAACGGAAAAGTTCCGGAGAGAAAACAGAAAATGTTTCGGAGTTACCAGAAATGTTTCGGAGATGAAAATCATAATACCGGAAATATTTCGAAACGCGTCTAGAATTATCTTAGGGGGTACCAGAAATGTTCTGGACCTTCACAAATATTTTTGTATTAAACGCTCGCGGAAAAATATTTTCATGAATAGTGAAAACACTATTTGGTTGCTTTTTGGAAAGCCACCTTTTAGGGCTTTTCGCAAAAGATCTTGAGGGCATTTTGGTATTTTCAAGTGTCCTCTACCCCTTGGACTTGGCCTATAAATAGAGGTGGTGAGGAGCTCTCCACACTCACTCATTCTCTCATACAAATGCCATGCATGATCTGGCTTTCTCTCTCCCTCCCACGAAATAGTTTCGTTGTAAGGACCGGAGTACATCGAACAGAGGGGGGTAGGAGATATGCCCTAGAGGCAATAATAAATGTTATTGATTATCTCCCTGTTCATAATTATGTTTATGTTCCATGCTATAACTGCTATGGTTCTCGAGTCTACAATAACCACGAGGCTCGGAGGAAGACTCATATGCACGTGTGGAATAATAAACGGTAAAATGTATTCCTAGTCTGGCCTCTAAGACTGGCTCAAGTATTGCATGATGATCCTGTTTTCCTGATCATGGGCATGGCTATGCCGGCAATTTTGAGGGCGCAATGTTGGTAGAACACTTGTGTTGAATCGACCCGAATTGATGTTATGCTATGAGATACAATCGTCACTAGTTAATGGTTAATAACACAGAGATGGTTAACGTTTGCATAATTCCTTAGACCATGAGAGTATCGAGTTTCTTCATGCTTGCTTCATGAACTTTGGGGTTTGTTAAACGTCATCTGTAAATGGGTGGCTATTACGGCGGCTTACGGGTTCATGGAAAAGTATGTCAAGTAACTCGATAGCTCAAGATTGGGATTTGCTCCTCCGACGATGGAGAGATATCTCTAGGCCCTCTCGGTGTTACGGTATCCATCATCGTCTGGCCAGACACTTTGTGATTTGATCACGGGGATGCCGGAACACGGGAACGAGAAAAGAGAACAATACCGATAACGAGGTAACTGGCATAGTGGACAAAGTTGTTGATCCACGGGGATGCGAACATGTCTCACCTCGGGTATTTGTAACATATCGCGAAGCAACAGGAATAGCACACGGCAACTGGAGGTTCACTCGAATATTCATTCGTGTGGGTATAGGGATCAATATGGGTGTCCACGGCTCCGATGTTGATCATTGATCGGAAGGGGTTCCGGGTCATGTCTATACTTCACCGAACCTATAGGGTCACACGCTTAAGGGTCATCTATCTGCTGAATACTAGACGGGGAGTCTGAGAGAAAATCACCGAAAAAGTTTCGGACGAAACGGAAACGTTCCGGAGAGGATATCGGAATAGTCCCGGTGAAACTAAAAAGTTGTTTCAGGGTATTCCATAAAGTCAAATTGGTTTCGGCACATGCCTGGAAATTTTTGGAAGGTACCAGAATTGTTCCGGTAACTTCTGAGATTTTTCAGAGACAAAAACCGGAAATGTTCCGGACTGCCGGAACCGCTTTAGTTGCTTTTCACAGATGAAAATCACTAAACCGAAAAGTTGTTTTGGAGTACACCATAAAGTCAAAATGGTTTCGGTACATGCCTGATAATTCTTGGAGAGTGCCAGAATCGTTCTGGAAACTTTCTGGAATTTTCCGGGATGAAAACCGGAAATGTTCCGGAGCTGCCGGAACCGCTTCAGATGCTTTTCGCAGATGAAAATCACTAAACCGGAATTGTTCTGGCTCGCGTTGAAAATTATTTTGGTGGGTACTGGAAATGTTCTAAGCCCACATGAATATTTTCAGTTCGACCGGACGCTGAAAAATGTCGTCATGAATAGTGAAAGTGCTTTTTGGTTGCTTCTTGGAGAAGCTACCTTGAGGGCATTTTGGTAATTTTCGTAGTGGATGAAAATATCTGGATAACACCATTCATGAATAGTGGAAACACTATTCATGAATAGTAGAATCACTATTATGAATAGTGAAAATATATGAGGGCATTTTGGTACTTTTACAATTGTCTCTCACCCTATAAATAGAGGTGGAGGGTGCTCTCAAATAAGAGATCCTTGCTCTCATACACATGCCATCTGACTTGTCTGGCTTCTCTCTCCCTCCCAGCGAAATAGTTTCGTAGAGCCGAAAGGCTGTCTGGGTTCCGGTGGGAACTAGTTCTGGACGGCGAAGCCCTGCCGGATAGTTGAGACCGTATGTGTGCAACTCTGTAGAGAGATCGTAGTTTCGGTCTTAGTTTGAGAGTGCCTCCCGAAGGGCTGTCCGAGTGACTGTCCGAGTTTCGATGGTCCTCCCGAAGGGCTGTCCGAGTGACTGTCCGAGATTCGATGGTCCTCCCGAAGGGCTGTCCGTGACACCGTCCGAGGGACTGTCCGACCGCCTCCCGGAGGGCTGTCCGGGGGCGGATGAGGGTATACATCCTCGCGGTTGGGAGGTTGTAAATCCTAGCTGCGGGGATCTGCACCGCCGATCGTCATCGACTCTACTTCCGCTGCGCTACGAGTCGGTAACGAAACAGATCAAACCTTGTATGCAGTCTCCATAGTGATCCTGGGCTGGTGCGTAGGTCGGAAATTTTTTGTTTTCTGCTGCGTTACCCTACAGGTGAATGGGAGATTCAAAATTTCTTTCAAAATGTTGAATACTCTCAACACAGCACAGCGGATAGTAAACTAAGCAGTTTCAGTTCTACGAAGGAAAACTATTTCCGAAGGAAAACTAGTTCCGAAGCAAAACTAGTTCTGAAACAAAATTGTTCCCGAAACAAAACTGTTCTCGAGACAAAACTGTTTCCGAAACAAAACTGTCCTCGAAACAAAATTGTTCCTAAAACAGAACTGTTTCCGAAACAAAGTTGTTCCCGAAACAAAACTACTACGGAAACACAACTGAGCAGTTTTAGTTCTACGAATCAAAACTACTATAGAAACAAAACTATCAACATGGATAGAGTTACACACATGAAACAATTGCACATATAACAGATACAAAACATGCACACTACTGTGAAATATTCATCAGAGTAAGACTTAGCATAAAGACTAAGTACCACCAAAAGAAAAGCAGATGAACATACAGACAAACAACCTTAAGTACTGTGAAAGCAAGTGTGCAACACAATATAGTCACGGTACTGAAAGGAATGCTTGAAAGATAAAGAATCACAGTACACAGATAGATATCTATCGACAGCAAAGAGCACCGAAAATAAACTACTGAAAGAAATGCAGTAGGATAGAAATGACCAGTGGTGCTCGATGGCGACAGATGATTTGGTAGACCAGTTCACTCTTCTGCAAAAGAGCTACGTCTGGTTGGAGGGACTTGTGATTCAACACATGAGATAAACTGTCTCCATCCTATTCTCCTCAACGTGAAGTTCCTCGAACTTCAGTTGATTTCACTCGTGGTAGATTCTTGTCGGCGATCTCCAAACCTTTGACAGACTTCTTCGCAAACCACAATGACTCTTGGTTGCTGAAGACTTTGCTCGGTGAAGACAACAACTCTTCAACACTCGAGCCGACACCTATCCATCTAGAGAGTATGCAGCTCTCAAGAGTAATAGGTACAAGAACTCTCAACTCAGATCTACTGTGATGCTCAACCACTATCTAAGTTTTGGCTCTTGATTTTTTCTCAGTGGATTTTAAACTCAAATCTCTCGGAGAGGGGTGTGCAATCAATCTTCTCAGAATCTCAAGTGCAGCAGCCAATGGGCAACGTTGGAGCGGGGTGGCTATTTATAGCCGCAGCCTTCCTGGATGGGAAATGACCATTGCGGACACGCGGTCCAGCCAATGGCCAACCGACACGTTTCCAACGGTCGGATTTTGAGCACAACGGTAACATTACTTGAGGAACAAGTAATGCTAACTCCTCGGTTCGAAAGATATCTCCTACAGCTCCGAAGAACAACGTCTTCTGCTGACAGGTAATCATTCGGAACACAAAGAGATTTCTCTCAATCTTTCATAGGTTTTGGCTAAGCATCACAACAGACAAAAGTCTCGAATACTTATACCCCTCTTAATAGTACGGTGGTCCTATGACTCAAATAAGAGAAAGAAGAACAACGAAACAAATGCTACGCCTCGCTTCGTCTTCAATCTTCTCGACTGCAGTCATTCTTCTTTGGACACACCGAATGAAAATTGCTTTGCGTCAGCAATTCTTTCAGGACCATCTCCGGCTTTCAATCTTTTCGGTATGCTTTCTTCTCGAAACATATCCTTCTCTTCTCTGCAACGTAGATGTTTTCTCGGTGAAGTTCTTTGAACTTCCTGAAAGAATATAGCATTCTTCTTGATAACAAACTCTTCGAGACATGTCAATCTTTTCTGCAGCGCAGATAACTTTCGAGGAAATTTATAGCAAACTTCTCGGAAGTGGCAATCTTCTCGATAATAAGCTTCTTGAAACATATCAATCTTCTCTGCTGCAATCTTCTCGGAAGATTATAGCAATCTTTTCCGTAGCAGTCTCTTTGGGAGATTATAGCAATCTCTTCGGCAGCAATCCTTTCGGGATATTATAGCAATCTCTTCCGTAGCAATCCTTTCGAAAGATTATAGCAATCTACTCGTTAGCAAACCTTTCGGTAGCAAACCTTTCGGTAGCATACCTTCCGGTAGCATACCTTTCGGAAGCAAACCTTTCGGTAGCATACCTTTCGGAAGCAAACCTTTCAGTAGCAAACCTTTTGGTAGCATACCTTTCGGTAGCAAACCTTTCGGAAGCAAACCTTTCAGTTGCAAACCTTTCGGTAGCTTACCTTTCGGTAGCAAACCTTTCGGCAGATTATAGCAATCTTCTCGATACTCCAGGGACTATTTCTCTGTGTGTGCACTAGTAAACAAATTAGTCCCTCACTATTTCTGACAACAATCTCCAAAACACAAGGGCAAGGAATTGCACCAACAATCTCCCCCTTTTTGGACGATTGTTGACAAAACAGATAAACATCGAAGAGTAGATAGATATGTAACCAGAAATGTGCGGAATGTAAATTCGATAATATCTCGAAGATAAATATACTCCCCCTAAATGTATGCAGCGTATGAAAGATTAACCTTTTGGATAAACCTGCGTATATGGTGGAGAGATATTTCACATCTTCGAGAATAAATGTATTGCACCGAAGGATAATGTCCGAGATATAATAGAGTGCATCCATACATGAACTCTGGAAATGATTCCACCTGCAAAATAAGATTCTCGAGAGAAATGAAGTATGGCAGGGGTTATTAACATTCGAGAACCAGAATGAGTTCATGAGAGTTATACAACACGATAAGAATCAAATGAAGGCAAGTGTTGTAAACTTGAAAAACAACCCAGCAAAGACCCGCAAATCTATCACTCGATGTCTTCTCCCCCTTTTTGTCAACAAGTGTCAAAAAGGTGAAAAAGAACATGAGACATTACACGCCCGAAGGAAAAATGAACCGTCACCCAAAAAAGGTCTAGACTCGCTTGGCGAAGAAGTTTCCGCCTTAGAGGTGACAACATTATCTTCAGCTGCATCTTCTTCTGCTTCTTTATCGGAACGCTGCGGTACAACTGGGGTTGCTGGAGCATTTTCATCTTTCTTCTGAGAAACTCTTTCAGCAGATAACGGAACACTACTCTCCTCAGATAAAAATTTAAGCGATGTAGCCTCAAACTCAATGATAACATTGTTCAGATTAATCCTCAGCGGATCTGTCGAAGTAAATCTGGCTGAAAACTTAGGAGTGTTGCACTCTCGAAGATCTTCAATAGTCAGCGGGGCATCCATGAAGTCATATGTTTCGAACAGACTAGCCATGTTGATTTTCTTCTTAGAAAGGAATTTCCTCAGCAATTTCCTCAACGGGGCATCCATGAAATCATCAGAATTTTGCGTGTATTGTTGTGGGGAATATTCAGCTCATGCGCAAGACGCTCTTTTTCTTTCCGATCATTATCAATGTGCTTCAGCAGGAGTTGTTGGGTTCTAAGACTGATCTCTGGAGTCTGGATGTATTATCTCTGAAAACTTTGCCTTTTCTAAACTTTCAACATCAGCAGAGTGTCTCTGACATGATGGATAAATTTCTCTGGAGCTTCTTGAGAAAGATGTTCTTTCCTTGCGCATCGATAGATAATCTTCTGTATCCAAGGAGCAAAAATCTTCTCAGCTTCATTTTCTTCGGCAGAATCAACAAGCTGATGCATGAATACGTCTTTGTTATCGGAGAAATAGCCAAGATATAGGCCATTGAGAGTGTTGCGCAATATGCCATGAAATGTTCCTGAATCATATGCTCCCGGCAGAGGACTTATAGTGTGACACAGAATATAACAGAAGGTTTGAAAGTTGAACTTCAGATATTCTGTCCGAGGAAAAACCATACGAAAGATAATCGCCAACCTTGTCCGAATCCATCAGGAGGTGAAACTGTTCATCAGAAATCTCATCGATAGAATGCACACAAGTTTCAAAGTTGTTGCTTTCAATCCGAGGGAAATGCAGACACTCGAGAAATTCTTCAGTGTTGCCCTTCATGACACGGTGCTCTGTCATCCATTCGAGGACCCAGGTTTTGATACCTTGTTTGTCACCGAACACCTATAGTGTGGCATAAGACTAGAGAATATATTCTCGGTTCCATGGGTGCTTGAATGAGAAAACCTTCATAAGCTAAAAGGACTTCAACGTTCTGAAGGATTTGCTTGAAGCATTCCAATTCTCTCATCAGTGGTAAATCAAGATATTCATGATGAATCATCTGATTCCTTTTTGTAGGAGATATGCCCTAGAGGCAACAATAAATGTTATTATTTATCTCCATGTTCGTAATTAAGTTTATGTTCCATGCTATAACTGCAGTGGTTCCCGAGCCCATATATTCATAAAGGCTCTGAGGAAAACCCTTGTGCACGTGTGGGATAATAAACGGTAAAATGTATTCCTAGTCATGCCTCTAAGACTAGCTCAAGTGTTGCATGATGATTACGTTTTCCTGATCATGGGCATGTCTATGCCAGCAACTTTGAGGGCACAATGTTGGTAGAACACTTGTGTTGAATCGACCCGAATTGATGTTATGCTATGAGATACATTCGTCACAAGTTAATGGTTAATAACACAGAGATGGTTTACGTTTGCATAATTCCTTAGACCATGAGAGTATCGAGTTTCTTCATGCTTGCTTCATGAACTTTGGGGTTTGTTAAACGTCATCCGTAAATGGGTGGCTATTACGGCGGCTTACGGGTTCATGGAAAAGTATGTTAAGTAACTTGATAGCTCAAGATTGGGATTTGCTCCTCCGACGATGGAAAGATATCTCTGGGCCCTCTCGGTGTTACGGTATCCATCATCGTCTGGCCAGACACAATGTGATTTGATCACAGGGATGCCGGAACACGGGAACGAGAAAAGAGAACAAAACCGGTAACGAGGTAACTGGCATTGTGGACAAGTGTTGATCCACGGGGATGCCGATGTTTCTCACCTCGGGTATTTGTAACATATCGCGAAGCAACAGGAATAGCACACGGCAACTAGAGGTTCACTCGAATATTCATTCGTGTGGGTATAGGGGTCAATATGGGTGTCCACGGCTCCGATGTTGATCATTGATCGGAAAGAGTTCCAGTCATGTCTATACTTCACCGAACCTATAGGGTCACACGCTTAAGGGTCATCTATCTGCTGAATACTAGACAGGGAGTCTGAGAGAAAGTCACCGGAAAAGTTTCGGAGACAGCGGAAAAGTTCCAGAGAGAGAGCACCGGAATAGTTTCGGTAAAACCGAAAAGTTGTTTCGGAGTATACCATTAAGTCAACATGGTTTCAGAACACGCCTGGAAATTCTTGGAGGGTGCCAGAATTGGTCTGGGAACTTCTGGGATTTTTCGGAGAAAAAACCCGGAAATGTTCCGGAGCTGCCTTAACCGCTTTGTTTGCTTTTCGCAGATGAAAATCACTAATCCGAAATTGTTTCGGAACGCGTCCAAAATCATTTGTGTGGGTACTGGAATTATACTAAGACCCACAGAAATATTTTCGGATTTAACGGTCGCGGAAAAATGGTTCTGTGAATAGTGAAAGTGCTTTTTGGGTGTCTTCTTGGAGAAGCTACCTTGAGGGTCTTTTGGTACTTTTCCACTTAGCTTCTTGGAGAAGCTACCCTTGGGCTTGGCCTATAAATAGGGGTGGAGGGGGCTGCCTAAAGACACACTCTTTCTCAACATACACAAGCCATGCATGATCTGGCCTTCTTCTCTCCCTCCCCGCGAAATAGTTTCGTAGAGCCGAAAGGCTGTCTGGGTTCCGGTGGGAACTAGTTCTGGACGGCGAAGCCCTGCCGGATAGATGACACCGTATGTGTGCAACCCTGTAGAGAGGTCGTAGGTTCGATCTTTTTGCCCGAGGGGCTGTTCGAGGGTCCGCCCGAAGGGCTGTCCGAGTTACTGTCCGAGTTTCGGGGGTCCTCCCGAAGGGCTGTCCGAGTGACCCGCCCGGAGGGCTGTCCGAGGATCCGTCTGGTGGGACTATCCAAAGGACTGTCCAGAGGCCTCCCGGAGGGCTGTCCGAGGATCCATCCGGTGGGACTATCCGAAAGACTGTCCAGAGGCCTCCCGAAGGGCTGTCCGAGGATCCGTCCGGTGGGACTATCCGAGGGACTGTCCCGAGGCCTCCCGAAGGGCTGCCCGGAGATCCGTCCGGTGAGCTGACTAGGGAGTACATCCTCGCGGTTGGGAGGTTGTAAAATCCTAGCTGCGGGGATCTGCACCGCCGATCGTCATCGACTCAACTTCCGCTGCGCTACGAGTCGGTAACGAAAAGATCAAACCTTGTATGCAGTCTCCATAGTGGTCCTGGGCTGGTGCGTAGGTCGGAAATTTTTTGTTTTCTGCTGCATTACCCTACAGTGGCATCATGAGCCGTGCTATGCGTAGATGCAGGTTACGATCTAGAATACATAGAGATGTATGGGTATTGCACAATATAATTTGTAGTAGATGAGTTCTATTACTGAAAATTATTTGTGCGGGTAGCAGATGAAATCTGTTACCCGATGTTCTTGTTGATTCCCTGGAATTTCATATTTCTGATCTTGATAACAGCATGGTGGAGTTTCAAAGTTCTGGCAATCCGCGATCCTGATTGATCAACGAAGTGCTAACAGTTCTTTGAATTCCACCATAGTTAAAAAGAAAGATGAAATTTCGCAGACGAAAGGGCAATGCAGATATGATCTTCACGGGGGTCATGCGTATGATGAAGTTTAGTATGGGGCTCGAGATTTACTTATCTCGTGTTTCATACACCCCGAGATGTTAATCTAGCGACTTGAATAATCATACTTGATGATAAAACGTAGGTAGCTTCGGTTTGTTTCGAAACCTTAGAAGCCACGTAAAATAAAATTTTGCATAAACCGATTAGAGGCGTCTAACTTGGTTTTGCAGGATGGTTTGCATGTGCATATGATGTGGTATAGCAGTGCTCATATTAATTTGATTATGTATGAGATGACTATATGATGTAAATTAACATGACCTGCGTGTCATGATTCGGCATGATGGCTGGAGCCATATGATTGTCACTTTAATGACCTGCGTGTCAACCTTTTGTAATGCACTTATTTTATTAGCTATAGAGATAGCAATATTATTTGGTGCATCGACAAGGTGGTGGCAAACTTCGTGAAGGTGAACACCGACGCGAATGCCGAAGACGAAGAAATACAAGACTTCTCCGTCAGAAAGGGCTATACCATATCATGCTATTACGAATTGCCTGAGATGTTTATCCCTTATGATGCACCCTTCTTGATTGAGCGGTAGTTGCTTTTTATTAGGGTGATCTCTCACTTAAAATATCAAGTAGTTAGTGTTCTCCCAAGTGTAGCACCGTCACGGCACCTATCTTTTCGGGGTGCGCCATGGATGCATGGGTACGAACGATTAGAGAAGTGTGAGGCGGGTGAGGTCAGACCTCGCAGCAAGATCACTTGGTTGTCTTGACGTTCATGGCAGGATCGTCCTGAGCTCGGAACACACGCATCGAAAGATGAACAAGAGTCACATAGAGATGTCATCGGCAAGTTGGCCTACCGATTAAAATTCCCGTCATGAGATGATGATTCTATGGCGATGAATTGAAGTCTGGATCTTGTATCACTCAAAATCAATTATGAGAGATATTGATTTGAGTGGGAGTGCACTTTAGAATTAATTCTTTTAATTCTTAGTGCAATTAATTATGAACTTTGTCTAAGTGAAAATTGCATAATAGTTGTAGAATAATGGCTCGCGTTTCCACCTTCCCTATTAAAATTGAATAGCTGTTAAATATCTGGTTAAAACTTTACGGTTGGTAACGTAATGTGAGGATTGTCCTCAAGAGTGCCAAGAAGGACTTTGTCCTATCGCATGCTTTTGGTATTCTCCCGCTAATGCTATGGATAAATGTGACTCTCGTCATTCGATCCAAAAGCTAGAATTCCGTTACGGTCAAGTGCAATATGTTTGCTTCCATGAGACCCGAACTTCAAAAGTTTGGGATAGCTATGTGATATTCATGGAACTGAAAATCTTTTTCAGACACAAACAAAGGCTAAAAGATATGTGATATCCAAAGCAATGTTTGTTTTGCAGACTATGAGTAAAAGTGTTTACTATGCATTTGACCAATAACAGAGGGATCCAGTAGAACGCCTGTCATATGATGAAGGTGAATAAAACAACAACTTAAAGGAAATGTCCAAAGGGTGTTAGTGTAACTTACACGCCTAGGAAGTCCGGGGCTAACGCCACTCTTAAGTTGGATGCTTCTTCTGAGAGTGGAAGAAATACTGAAAGTTAAACTGTTAGAAGTATAAAGGCAAAAAGAGAGAAGACTGGAATATCCAGCTCATGTACGAAGGTCATACAAGTTATTGATGTATAGAAGGCTGGTCAAAGATATAATTCTTGGGAATTATGATTAAAACATGTTAATCACTGATTCTTGGGTATTGTGAGTTTATCACAGAGATACCCGCTCGATTGCACTCTGTTGCGACTCGATGCAAGGACTACTATGGCCTGAAAGACTAGCCAGGAATGAGGTTTAAATACATGTTGGGAACTTAGTAAAAGTTACTATACCTTCCATCGGTGTATTACCTATGTATTTATTTTCATAATTCATTATAGAGTTTTACACACTCTAGCCCATTGCATAAGGTATCTTGCAAGAAGGTTGTTCATAAGAGAACTTTTGATGTTCGGTGTTATGAATAACATAAGGGCCATACTTTCATTATGAATGTGATGTATGTTATGAATATTGATAATAATACTTTACCTCTGTATTTACTTTCATAAATCATTTTAGAGTTTTATACACTCTAGCCCATTTGCATAATATTTGTTGCAAGGGTGTTGTTCATAAAAGAACAATTGTTGTTCAGGATTATGAATAACATAAGGGCCATACTTCCATCATCGATGGAACGTATGTTATGAATATTGATAGAAATATGATACATCCATAACACTGACGCTAAATGTCGCAAGACTAAGAGAATACCACACATGTGTGGCACTGCATTTGGTCACATTGGAGAAACCCGCATGGAGAAATTCCATTATGATGGATTTTTGAAGTCATTTGATTATGAATCATCTGACACTTGCAACTTTCCTCCGGAAAAGTGAAGTGACTGAAATACCGTTCACAGGCCATAAGGAACGAGCAACGAACTTATTGGTGATCATACATTTTGATGTATGTAGTCCGATAAATGTTGTTGCTAGCAGTGGATTTTATCTATCTTCAGAAATGACTCAAGTAGATATATGGATATTTGCTTGATGAGACGTAAGTCTGGATCTTTTGAAATCATTCGAAAGGTTTTCAACAGGAATTAGAAATTATTGTAACAAGAAAGATTATGTTTCTGTAAACTAGATTGCAGAAAGGAATATCTGAGTTACAAGTTTAGCGAATGTCTGATGAGTTGTGAAAAGAGTTTTCATAACTTACACCTCCCAGAACACCACTGTGAGTGGAATGTCTGTGAAGATGTATTCAAACCATTTGTGACATGGTAAGATCAAAGATGACATAAATCAATTTGCCATTATCCCTTTTAAAGTAATGCTTTAGTGACTGCAGCTTTTACACTGAAAAGAGCGCCATCAGGTCTGTTGAAATTACGCCATGGTATGGTACGCCCAACCATGCTTGGTCTTTCCTTAACATTTGGAATATGGGGCTTGTGTAAAAGGTTACAAACCTATTCCAAATCAGACAAGAGCTACTTTGTAGGTTATCCCATGTAATTGGGAATTCCTCTACCACTATACCGAGGCAAAAGGTTTGCCACCGAGAACGGTATGCTTTTAAAGAGAATAGTTCTTGCAAAAAGGTGAGTGGGAGAACAGTGCAACTCGACAAGATAAACAGTATCTTCGTCATCAGATCAAAGGAAAGGAACCTTGGAAGTAATTCCAGAGTTTCCTACTGCGACTGATACGGAAGTCTCTACAATAAAATGTATGGACTTCGGTCGAACTTGCAGCTGAACCACGTAGGCAAAACTCGTGCAAACCTCTCAGGTGCGCAAGAGAGATATTGTTGTTAGACAACAGTATACCTACGATACACAAGGAAGCATTGATGGGCCCTGACTTTGGAATTGGCTAAATGCCAATATAATCCGAGATAGTTTCCATATAAATGATTCAAGATTATATCTTGATAAACCCTTCGGAAGACTTAGAGTCTAATGAACATTAATGGAACTATAAACTGATGTGGATAAAATGTTTTATCCATAAAGCTCGACTTGTTGCAATAACAAATTCAAGGAGTTGACTACGATGAGATTGTCTCACCGTAGCGATGCTTAAAGTCAGATCGGGTTAAACTAGCAATTAATACATATTTCAATCTTGAGATATGATACATGGATGCCAAAAGGATTTCCATGTTATGGAAATGCAACCTAGGACTTGCATGTGATACAGTCCGAAGTATTTTGTCAATCCAGAGGATGCTAGTAAGTATGCAAACTTCAGAGTTCCAGCAATGGACGGAAGAGAGCAAAATGGAGTTGGAATCTTCGTTTTGATGAAATAGTCAAAAGAGTTTGATTTCATCAATGGATAATGAAGATGCTTGTGGTTACAAGAAAGTAAGTGGGAGCATAATAATATTTCTAAAAACCTTGTGTGCTTGAAGTGATTCTTGCCGAAGTCACATGGAAAGAGTTTTTGCAAGACTCGGTGTCCCAAAACACTGATGAGTAAAATACATGATGGAGATTCCACACACTCTTGTGTTCGGATTAATCATGTATTCCATGGTATGAAAAAACAACCAGATATGTCCAATACTCCAAAGTTGTTGCGAGTATAGATACCAAAGTGATCAAACGTACTGATCATGGGACAACAGTGAAAAATGTCATTAAATACTAAAGTAGCACTGATGACATGTTTTCTCGCAAGCAGAGATTATGAAGTGCTCGTTGTAAGTTATTACATCGATACAGTCTTCATCAATGCTCCATGCGATTTTCGATTTAAGTTAAGGGTTTTGTGTAATACACAATATGGTGGCACGGTGTTTGGAAATCGTTCCAAACAGGTTACTGTGGCGAATTCTATAACAAAGGCTAAGTATGTTGCCACTTTCAAAGCGACATACAAGATGTTGAATCATACAGTTCGTTCATGAACTTAGTATAATTCCAAGATGGCTTTGGTCAATGGAACACTATTGAAGATAGTTGCTCCATAGCTCAGTCTGAGGAATCAAGGTTTGACCAGTGATTCACATATATACGAAGCCAAGTCCACACAAAATATGAATTTTGTGAAAGCGTGAAAACGCGAGGATATGCAAAAGATACACACGGAACTGAAGTTGTCAGATCCATTGGACATCAGGCTATACCACATGCGAAGCATTTTTTACAACGGTATGCCATAGGTGTAATATGCATTAGCATTGACTAGATTGTTGACTCTAGTGCAAGTGGGAGTCTATAGGAGATATGCCCTAGAGGCAACAATAAATGTTATTATTTATCTCCATGTTCGTAATTAAGTTTATGTTCCATGCTATAACTGCTGTGGTTCCCGAGCCCGTATATCCATAAAGGCTCTGAGGAAAACCCATGTGCACGTGTGGGATAATAAACGGTAAAATGTATTCCTAGTCATGCCTCTAAGACTAGCTCAAGTGTTGCATGATGATTACGTTTTCCTGATCATGGGCATGTCTATGCCAGCAACTTTGAGGGCACAATGTTGGTAGAACACTTGTGTTGAATCGACCCGAATTGATGTTATGCTATGACATACATTCGTCACAAGTTAATGGTTAATAACACAGAGATGGTTTACGTTTGCATAATTCCTTAGACCATGAGAGTATCGAGTTTCTTCATGCTTGCTTCATGAACTTTGGGGTTTGTTAAACGTCATCCGTAAATGGGTGGCTATTACGGCGGCTTACGGGTTCATGGAAAAGTATGTTAAGTAACTTGATAGCTCAAGATTGGGATTTGCTCCTCCGACGATGGAGATATATCTCTAGGCCCTCTCGGTGTTACGGTATCCATCATCGTCTGTACAGACACAATGTGATTTGATCACAGGGATGCCGGAACACGGGAACGAGAAAAGAGAACAGAACTGGTAACGAGGTAACTGGCATTGTGGACAAGTGTTGATCCACGGGGATGCCGATGTTTCTCACCTCGGGTATTTGTAACATATCACGAAGCAACAGGAATAGCACACGGCAATTAGAGGTTCACTCGAATATTCATTCGTGTGGGTATAGGGGTCAATATGAGTGTCCACGGCTCCGATGTTGATCATTGATCGGAAAGAGTTCCGGTCATGTCTATACTTCACTGAACCTATATGGTCACACGCTTAAGGGTCATCTATCTGCTGAATACTAGACAGGGAGTCTGAGAGAAAGTCACCGGAAAAGTTTCGGAGACAGCGGAAAAGTTCCGGAGAGAGAGCACCGGAATAGTTTCGGTAAAACTGAAAAGTTGTTTCGGAGTATACCATTAAGTCAAAATGGTTTCGGCACACGCCTGGAAATTCTTGGAGGGTGCCAGAATTGGTCTGGGAACTTCTGGGATTTTTCGGAGAAAAAAACCGGAAATGTTCCGGAGCTACCGGAACCGCTTTGTTTGCTTTTCGCAGATGAAAATCACTAATCCGAAATTGTTTCGGAACGCGTCCAAAATCATTTGTGTGGGTACTGGAATTATTCTAAGACCCACAGAAATATTTTTGGATTTAACGGTCGCGGAAAAATGGCTCCGTGAATAGTGAAAGTGCTTTTTGGGTGTCTTCTTGGAGAAGCTACCTTGAGGGTCTTTTGGTACTTTTCCCCTTAGCTTCTTGGAGAAGCTACCCTTGGGCTTGGCCTATAAATAGGGGTGGAGGGGGCTTCCTAAAGACACACTCTTTCTCAACATACACAAGCCATGCATGATCTGGCCTTCTTGTCTCCCTCCCCTCGAAATAGTTTCGTAGATCCGAAAGGCTGTCTGGGTTCTGGTGGGAACTAGTTCTGGACGGCGAAGCCCTGCCGGATAGATGACACCGTATGTGTGCAACCCTGTAGAGAGGTCGTAGGTTCGATCTTTTTGCCCGAGGGGCTGTTCGAGGGTCCTCCCGAAGGGCTGTCCGAGTTACTGTCCGAGTTTTGGGGGTCCTCCCGAAGGGCTGTCCGAGGATCCGTCCGGTGGGACTATCCGAAGGACTGTCCAGAGGCCTCCCGGAGGGCTGTCCGAGTATCCGTCCGGTGGGACTATCCGAAAGACTGTCCAGAGGCCTCCCGAAGGGCTGTCTGAGGATCCGTCCGGTGGGACTATCCGAGGGACTGTCCCGAGGCCTCCCGAAGGGCTGCCCGGAGATCCGTCCGGTGAGCTGATGAGGGAGTACATCCTCACGGTTGGGAGGTTGTAAAATCCTAGCTGCGGGGATCTACACCGCCGATCGTCATCGACTCTACTTCCACTGCGCTACGAGTCGGTAACGAAAAGATCAAACCTTGTATGCAGTCTCCATAGTGGTCCTGGGCTGGTGCGTAGGTCGGAAATTTTTTGTTTTCTGCTGCATTACCCTACACTTTTCAGCTGTGAGCTTTTTCTTTCAGCTGTAAATATTTTCTTTCGGCAGAGAGCGTATTCTTTCTGCTGCGAGCCAACATTTGTTTCTAATGCACCAGCATTTGTTTTAGAATTTGAAGTACTTGGACAATCAATCTCCATGGCAACATTTTCCGTGAGGGGCACATTAGCTTTTTCAAGATTTTCATTCTCAAGCTCATTTCTATTTGACGAGGTACAAGGGCATTTTCTTTCTCAGATTCATTGTTTTGAAGCACTTGAGCCTTCTTTTCCTTCTCTGATTCTACCTTCTCGAAGAATAACTCTGGAAGGGAGAATTTCGCTACCTCTCATCCTTTTTAGAAGATTGTTCCGATGCTTGAGGATCTGAAACATTTGCATTGTCCACACTTCCTTCTCCCTGAGCACTGGGCTCATTTCTTTCGTCTTATAGCTTTCTTTTCATCAGAAGCATTTTCTTCTGCCCAACTTTCTTTTGATGGGATTTCTTTCAGCATACAGATTTCTCTTCATCAGAAGCATTTTCTTCATCACAGCTTTCTTTTCGATGGGATTTCTTTCGGCATCTAGATTTCTCTTCATCAGAATCATTTTCTTCTGCCTAGCTTTCTTTTCGACGGGATTTCTTTCGGCACCCAGAATTCTTTTCAGTGCCACACATCTTCTTCTGCGGACTGCCATTCTTCATCAAACTGAGCTTTTGATACAACTCTTGTGCCCATGACATTTTCTTCACCCATTTTTGTCTGACCAGCAGGCTTAGCAGAATCTTCAATAGAATCCATTGACCTGTGAAAGAGAATGCATGCGAGGGAAAATATAGATAGGGCCATGAGTACGCACAGATATGTTTTCGATGAAAATCATTTGTCGAGAAGAATTGATCAGCACTTTGAGAATTATCTCGAATGAGAAATATCTTCAAAGGATTTTATGCTAGTAAGTTCCGAAAGAAAACTACTAAGATGAAACCTATCTAATTTTTCATCAGAGAAAAAGCACAAAGTTTAGATCCGTTCAGATGTGCACGAGGAAAAACTACAAACCGCGCACGTTAAAAAGTATAAGCTCTTGAAGATCTACTGGGATAGTTGAATCAGAGGATAATCGCGTCGGGTTGAACTCATATTATGAATGGAATGAGAAATACGAGTTCGGATCTCCGTAGCCTAACTTGGTGGCGGAGATCAACTAAGGCGACGCGGAGAGGAAGATTTACCGCGGCGGCTTGGAGCAAATGCGGCGAGGTCCACTAGAGTTTCATCGGCGGATGATCTCGTCGAAGTTGCAAGTGCGACGGCGCACCGAGGATTTTTTTGAGCGAGGGAGACGATGAATGACAAAGAGATTGGAACCGTACGAGGAAGACGAGGAGGGGGGAAACCCAACTGTCTCGACAGAAAATCTACGGTTCGGAGTCAATGGGTTCTTCACATTCAACGCACATGATTAAGTGGCGGTTGTACGTGGACACATGGCAACCAAAGGAGCAGTTTCTCCTCACTTGGGCGGGAGACCCAAATTTTGGTGGGATTTCGCCAAATTAGAAATAACCTTCGGAACGCATTTCTCTCGTAGCCAAGAACACTAGAGAGAAAGTTGTTTCAGATAAAATTGCGTACCCACGAGAGAAAAGCATAGACTGGATGAGATAGAATGGAAAGGTAGGGTCCAAAGCATTTCACTCAAAGAGAAAATCAAAATGAAAGAAAACAACCATGAGTGAAATGCATACAGGACTAAATCCAGATCTATGAAAGATGATAAACATCCTATGAGAAAGAACTTAAATCCCGAAGTAAAACCATAGCAAAAGAAAATGACCGAACGAAAACTTTGGTCAGCCAATAAATTCTTCATCTTGACGTGACTGATAATAATATCCTTTCCATTCAGAGATATCTTGAAAGAATTCCCAAAACAGGCGAGATTGATCTTCTACACAGTCACAAGCATATTCTTCGACAATGTCTTCGGATATATCTTCACTGATACAAATGACCCAATATCCTGAAATTGAGTTAGTTTGACTTGCCGAAGCAAATCACATGATAATGCAAGTATCTCAAAATTCTTTCAATAGAGCCAAGTTTCCTTTCAGGAAACACTGATGGAATAGAAGCAATAATATCAGCAATGGTAAAAGTCAATCCTTTCGAAAAGAGAAGCATATCCCCTGCAAATATTGATTTGTCTCAGGCATATGATTTGATTTGTTTCGCCTGGAGACATTTTTCCTGCAAGAAAGATTAGGTTTTCTTAACCACCCACATCTTGGCAGGTGGCCGAGGCACATTTGGTTTCGAACGTGCAGGATAGGATTTCTTTCGAGAAACATAAGAGTTGTTCCTCTGGGAAGGGTTAACATAATCGAAAGAATAAGCATTGTAATTCTTCCCAGAAACATGAGCATAATGCTTGGAAGAAGTATACATATAATCTTTCTGACGAGCATTCTTATCAGAATCATACGAGGGATTTGCAGTTTCATACTGCGAAGATTTTCCTTTCCTACGAAAGTTATTTCCCTGCATGGTTAGAGCAGCAGTAGCAGGCAGATTTTCAATACGAGACTTTTCAACCCAGATTCTTTTCTTGGGAGGCCCGTTCCTGCAATTAGTGCCAATATAACATGCAAATACTTCACAATTCTGTTGCTTAAACAGTTTGTAGTTGGAGTCAAATGACTCATCAGTAGGTGAAGGAATTGGACAATCATATCCTGAAAGTAATGCAGGTTCGAGAGTTTTGCTTTTACCAGGAACCCATACTGTCTTTGGATATTGCTCAGGTGTCCAGTATGTTCCATCAGCATTTAAGTTTCTCTCGAAACCTAACCCTTCCTTTCTAGGATTCTTGTGAAGAATAGACTTCTTCAGAACATCACAAAGAATTTGGTGTCCTTTGAGACTTTTGAACATTCCTGTCTCAAGCAAATTCTTCAGCCTAGCATTTTCATCAGAAATAGCAACATTTTCCTCAGAGGAGGAGTTAGTTTCAACAGTAATAACAGGTGCATTTCTTTCAGTAGCAGCAGATGTTTCAGCATTATAATCAGAATTGTTGTGCTCTAGGCATTTTAGACAAGGTGGCATAAATTCCTCTTGAGAAGCACTAATTTGCTGGGCGAGGAGAGAATCATTGTCAATCCAAAGATCATCATGAGCTACTCTCAGACACTCGAGCTCTTGTTTCCTTTTCAGGAAATCATAGTTAAGTCTTTCGTGGTCATCTGAGAGAAAATCATGACGACCTGACAGATCCTCAAATTTTGCCAAAAGAACAGAATGCTCGTTTGTCAACATTTGGTTTTTCTTCATCTCCTCGACCAACAAATTTTCTGTCTTCCTGAGAGATTTCTCAAGTTTCTCAAGAGAGTATTGTTGTTTCTTAGCAATTGTTATAAGCTTAGCTTGATCATCATCACTAGAAGAGGAATCATCACTAGCATAAGCTTTTTGTTTCTTGGGAGGTACCTTTCCTTTCGAAGCTTTTGCCATGAAGCAATATGCGAAAGCTTCAACATCACTTGAATTGTTGTCGAAGAAGTTCAACGCTGGTGTGGAAGCGCAAGCAATGCCGGCTATGCCTGAATCTGAATCCTCGTCGGATTCTTCTTCGGCAACTTCTTCGGACTCAAAGACTTCTTCTTCGGAGTCCATTTCCTTCCCAATATATGCCTTAGCCTTGCGAGAGCTCTTCTTTCGATTGGAATGAGACTTGGAGGAAGTTCTTGACGAAGACTTCGATGAAGACTTCAAGTAGGAATTGTCTTTCTTCTTCGAGAACTTCTTTGTCTTCTCATCATCAGAACCATAGCTCTTGTTCTTGAAACTCTTGCTACTGCCCATGTTGAACTTGCCACTGGCGCTTATTCCAGCTTCCCACATTGGACAATCAGAGATGAAATGTCCGGGCTTCTTGCACTTGAAGCATCTATATTCTCCAGAAGATTTTGACCTCGACGAAGACTTTGAGTTACTGCCCGATTCCTTTTTCGGAAACTGATTCTTTTTCAGAAACTGATTCTTTTTCGGAAACTGATTCTCTTTCGGGCAGCATTGCAAGTGCTTAGTTATCTGCACGGGATCTTTGCTGATGCTATCAGGGTTATCAGAATCTTCATCAGCATTATTTTCGATGTCCGAAGAAGAATAGGCAGCAGCTTTGAGAGCATGATTCTTTTGGTAGCGAGAGCCATATAGATCTCTTTTCTCTTGTTGTTCATCATGGGTGTTCAGCCTCTCCATATCATCAGCATCATCGAGACTTTTGAAGTCACGACTTTCCTTGATCATCAGCTCGAGGGTGTTGAAAGAACTGTCCAGGGACCAAAGCAACTTCTTCACAATCTCATGATCGGTAATATCTTCAGCACCAAGACCTCGCAACTTGTTTGCTATATCATTCAGACGATCAAAGGTTTCTTGACAGTTTTCATTCTTGAGCCTCTTGAAGCGGTTGTACTTGGCCCGAAGAATATTGATTCATGTTTCTTTTTGAGTTGAAACACCTTCATTGATCTTCTCAAATCTGTCCCAGATTTCTTTCGCTGTTTCAAGTCTTCTGTACTGAAGGAATTGCGTCCTGGAGAGATGATTGCAGATGATATCATTTGCTTGTGCATCCAGCTGAATATTTCTTTCATCATTGTGTGTGGGAGATTCGGGAAACTGAATTGTGTAGTCATTTTCCACAATCTGCCACATTTCTTCGTTGATAGCCTTCAGTTGAATCGTCATCTTTTGTTTCCAGAATAGATAGTCATTTCCATCGGAGAAAGGAAATCTTTCAGAGTGCCCATGGTGTCCTGCAAGCGACATACTCAAAACTCCAAGGCGGTTAGACCTTAATAAGTAGAGACAAGGAGTACCTTGCTCTGATACCAATTGTAAGGACCGGAGTATATCGACCAGAGGGGGGGTGAATGGGAGATTCAAAATTTCTTTCGAAATGTTGAATACTCTCAACACAGCACAGCGGATAGTAAACTAAGCAGTTTCAGTTCTACGAAGGAAAACTATTTCCGAAGGAAAACTAGTTCTGAAGCAAAACTAGTTCTAAAACAAAATTGTTCCCGAAACAAAACTGTTCTCGAAACAAAATTGTTTCCGAAACAAAACTGTTTTCGAGACAAAACTGTTTCCGAGACAAAACTGTTTCCGAAACAAAACTGTCCTCGAAACAAAATTGTTCCTAAAACAGAACTGTTTCCGAAACAAAGTTGTTCCCGAAACAAAACTACTACGGAAACACAATTGAGCAGTTTTAGTTCTACGAATCAAAACTACTATAGAAACAAAACTATCAACATGGATAGAGTTACACACATGAAACAATTGCACATATAACAGATACAAAACATGCACACTACTGTGAAATATTCATCAGAGCAAGACTTAGCATAAAGACTAAGTACCACCAAAAGAAAAGCAGATGAACATACAGACAAACAACCTTAAGTACTATGAAAGCAAGTGTGCAACACAATATAGTCACGGTACTGAAAGGAATGCTTGAAAGATAAGGAATCACAGTACACAGATAGATATCTATCGACAGCAAAGAGCACCGAAAATAAACTACTGAAATAAATGCAGTAGGATAGAAATGACCAGTGGTGCTCGATGGCGACAGATGATTTGGTAGACCAGTTCACTCTTCTGCCAAAGAGCTACGTCTGGTTGGAGGGACTTATGATTCAACACATGAGATAAACTCTCTCCATCCTATTCTCCTCAACGTGAAGTTCCTCTAACTTCAGTTGATTTCACTCGTGGTAGATTCTTGTCGGCGATCTCCAAACCTTTGACAGACTTCTTCGCGAACCACAACAACTCTTGGTTGCTGAAGACTTTGCTCCGTGAAGACAACAACTCTTCAACACTCAAGCCGACACCTATCCGTTTAGAGAGTATGCAGCTCTCAAGAGTAATAGGTACAAGAACTCTCAACTCAGATCTACTGTGATGCTCAACCACTATCTAAGTTTCGGCTCTTGATTTTCTCTCAGTGGATTTTAAACTCAAATCTCTCGGAGAGGGGTGCTCTTCTCAGAATCTCAAGTGCAGCAGCCAACGGGCAACGTTGGAGCGGGGTGGCTATTTATAGCCGCAGCCTTCCTGGATGAGAAATGACCATTGCGGACACGCGGTCCAGCCAAGGCCAACCGACACGTTTCCAACGGTCGGATTTTGAGCACAACGGTAACATTACTTGAGGAACAAGTAACGCAAACTCCTCGGTTCGAAAGATATCTCCTGCAGCTCCGAAGAACAACGTCTTCTGCTGACAGGTAATCATTCGGAACACAAAGAGATTTCTCTCAATCTTTCATAGGTTTTGGCTAAGCATCACAACAGATAAAAGTCTCGAATACTTATACCCCTCTTAATAGTACGGTGGTCCTATGACTCAAATAAGAGAAAGAAGAACAACGAAACAAATGCTACGTCTTCGCTTCGTCTTCAATCTTCTCGACTGCAGTCATTCTTCTTCGGACACGCCGAATGAAAATTGCTTTGCGTCAGCAATTCTTTCAAGACCATCTCCGGCACGCAATCTTTTCGGTATGCTTTCTTCTCGAAACATATCCTTCTCTTCTCTGCAACGTAGATGTTTTCTCGGTGAAGTTCTTCGAACTTCCTGAAAGAATATAGCATTCTTCTTGATAACAAACTCATCGAGACATGTCAATCTTTTCTGCAGCGCAGATAACTTTCGAGGAAGTATATAGCAAACTTCTCGGAAGTGGCAATCTTCTCGATAATAAGCTTCTTGAAACATATCAATCTTCTCTGCTGCAATCTTCTCGGAAGATTATAGCAATCTTTTCCGTAGCAGTTTCTTCGGGAGATTATAGCAATCTCTTCGACAGCAATCCTTTCGGGATATTATAGCAATCTCTTCCGTAGCAATCCTTTCGAAAGATTATAGCAATCTCCTCGTTAGTAAACCTTTCGGTAGCATACCTTTCGGAAGCAAACCTTTCGGTAGCATACCTTTCGGAAGCAAACCTTTCAGTAGCAAACCTTTTGGTAGCATACCGTTCGGTAGCAAACCTTTCGGAAGCAAACCTTTCAGTTGCAAACCTTTCGGTAGCAAACCTTTCGGCAGATTATAGCAATCTTCTTGATACTCCAGGGACTATTTCTCTGTGTGTGCACTAGTAAACAAATTAGTCCCTCACTGTTTCCGACAACAATCTCCAAAACACAAGGGGCAAGGAATTGCACCAACATTCGTAGAGCCGAAAGGCTGTCTGGGTTCCGGTGGGAACTAGTTCTGGGCGGCGAAGCCCTGCCGGATAGCTGACACCGTATGTGTGCAACCCCGTAGAGAGGTCGTAGTTTCGATCTTCTGCCCGTGGGGCTGTTCGAGTACCTGCCCGGAGGGCTGTCCGAGTGACCCGCCCGAAGGGCTGTCCGTGAGGCCTCCCGAAGGGCTGTCCGAAGATCCGTCTGGTGAGACCATCCGAGGGACTGCCCTGAGGCCTCCCGAAGGGCTGTCCGAGGATCCGTCCGGTGAGACCATTCGAGGGACTGCCCTGAGGCCTCCCGAAGGCCTGTCCGAGGATCCGTCCGGTGAGTTGGCCAGGGAGAACATCCTCGTGGTTGGGAGGTTGTAAAATCCTAGCTGCGGGGATCTGCACCGACGATCTTCACCAACTCTACTTCTGCTGCGCTACGAGTTGGTAACGATCAGATCAAGAACTTTGTATGCATCTTCATAGTGGTCCTGGGCTGGTGCATAGGTCGATTTTTTTTGTTTTCTGCTGCGTTACCCTACAGTGGCATCATGAGCCATGCTATGTGTAGATGCAGGTTACGATCTAGAATATACATGAGATGTATGGGTGTTGCATAATATAATTTTGTAGTAGATGAGTTCTATTGCTGAAAATTATTTGTGCGGGTAGTAGATGAAATCTATTACCCGATGTTCTTGTTGCTTCCCTTGAATTTGCGTAGTCCTGATCTTGACAGCGTGGTGGAATCTTACAAAGTTCTGACAATCCGCGATCCTTCCATGCTACTCCTGAGTATGCTGGTTGGCAGATCAACGAAGTGCTAATAGTTCTTTGGGTTATACCATAGTTAAATAAAGATGGATGTTTCGTAGACTAAAGGGCAATGCAGATATGATCTGCACGCACTAGTAGAAAACAGGGCATTAGTCCCGGTTCGTAAGGGCCTTTAGTCCCGGTTGTGCAACCGGGACTAAAGGCCCCCACTTTTAATCCCGGTCGTGTTACGAACCGGGACTAAAAAGGGGCTCCACGTGGCCGCTGCGCAGCGCTCAGGCAGGAGGACCTTTAGTCCCGGTTGGTAACACCAACCGGGACTAAAAGGCCGCCACGCGTCAGCCCCTGCCAAGCGCTGTTTTTTTTAAAGGAGGGGTTTAGGGTTTTGGAGGGTTTAGGGGTTTCATATTGTGTTTCCCTTTTCTTTTTGTGTTTACCATTCAATTCTTTTTTATTTAGGGTTTTCATTTTTATTTTATGTTTTCCATTCAACTCAACGCTAGCTACTACATATAGCAATGAAGGAACCATTACACAACATCGTCATGAATATAGAGAAGTGACCTCTCTTTTTCCGTGCTTGGTCGAACAACAAGTTTTCGTATATCTATTCGACGCTACTACATATAGTACACGTTCATGCATATATACAATATAACATCTCTTACGATCCCTAATATCTACTTGTTGTCAAAATCGCATTCCAATTCCCGATGGTATTCTCCCTCTGTATGTATGACCTCTTCAAGTAAGAATCCCGCCAATTCCTCTTGAATTGCTCGTATGCGATCCTTTGGTAGGAGTTCGTCCCGCTTCCGTTGGATCTAATTTAAAGAAGGGGGTCAATATATATATATTGTTTACGTACTTCAAGTCGTTCTAAAATTCTGCCCTTCTCACAGGTCGTCTGGCGAATGAACTCACAAACGTAGTATCCACATAAATTATTCCCGTCGTCCTGCCTCAAGCACTTTACGAGAATAGAGTTCAATCAAAATAATAATCAAGCATGATAATGGTATGGAAACTAGAATCAAAGAGAGATGCGCGGAACTAGCCAGTACTACTTACATTGGGGTGTCGAAATCGCAGCTCCTTTTTCCATTCACCCCTAGCCTGCTTGGTGAACTCTTTCCAAACCCTGCCCGGCAAAGAAAAGGAATAAAGGAGTGATTAATTACTTGATATCAGGAAATGAACGAAAGTTGCCGATATAGTGCGATAATGATTGAACTTACTTCTGGAGCATTTCACTCATGTCCGCCCACATCTCAGGGTCTTTACGTTTCGAGTCCATGACAATTACTACTCCTGCGTCATGCTGAATGACTAGCAGAATAAAGTGGAACCTGCACACGCATAACTCATCAATTACACTTAACCTCGAGTAAGCGAAACAGAATGTGCACAAGACAGTAACACTCACTTGAAGTTGTAAGGAAATAGTATTTCCCTTCTAGTTTGTTGTCCAATTAACGCCTTTAGCAAGTTTTTCGCTGTATCCTTGGCGTTGTTTGCTACATTATATTCATGTATGGTATTTGGGTTAATGAACCCAATGTCATAGATTTGTCTATTTTTGCATTCGAGAATCTTCAATCTGCATACTATAGTGGGGATAATTATACATGCAATGAACGAGCTGAGCTAGAGACTTAATTACAGAAATAATACTTACAGACAATAGCAACTGATGATAGTTTTGTCGAGGGCGTCTTGATTGTATCACTGAAATAATTCATCAAATTCAATGTACATCTCCTCGACTCCATTGAAGTAATGCTCATCTTTAATTCCCACAAAGATCATGTTGCTCCCTTCCTTTGAGGCTTTCATGTACCACTTATGCAATCTTCGCATTTGTGTTGGTAGATGCGGGAGCTCCTCAGGTCTGATGAGAGGCTTCCCGTGCTCGTATCTAAAGGCTAAATCAGCCATGGGGAACTCTTCATGCTCGCCTAAGTATTGACCAAGAGTGAAAGCAACCTCCGGATCAATAACGATATCGGAAGACACCTTGAGCGGGGGGCACGATTGGTTTTTCTGTTCTCCGAGCTGGGGAATTGTTTTCCCCCTTGCACTACTACTACTTCCCGACCGCTGCTGTTCTTTATAAGACTTGATAATAGAGCGTTCATAGTTTGATAGCAGCGGAGACGGTGGTGGTCGCGTAAGGCTTTCCAGACAGCGCTTCGCTTTTGTCGAATCTATTTTCTCCTTTCGCTCGGGCCGTGTCGGTGCAAGCTGGCGTTTCACTTCGCCATCCACGACCTTCTTGAGTTCCTCATCACTCAGTTGGTATGGTAACTTGGCAGGAGCCTCCTTGACGCTTATTGTACCTGCTCTGGATTTCTTCGCAGTTGTACTACTAGCCGCCAGAGCGGTGGTTCTCTTTCGCCGGGGCTGAGGCAGCGGAGTCTACTGAGGGGCCTCCTCCGACGAAGTCTGCTGATGCGGCGGAGACAGCTGACGCGGTGGAGACGGCTGAGGCAGCGGAGTCTGCTGCCGTGGCGGAGACGGCTGAGGCAGCGGAGATAGAGCTGGATTGGTACTGTGAGGAGTCTGCTGAGGGGCCTCCTCCGGCGGAGTCTGCTGACGCGGCGTCCAATGTGGAAGCACGATGTGTTCCTTTCTCCATAGAATGGTACTCCTTCTGGCATCTCCCAGTTCAGTATCCCCTTCACCTGTAGGGATTTCAAGCTCCAGCTGCTCAAATCCGTTCATAACTTCATCCACCCCGACAACAGCATAGCCATCTGGAATCGGAGAGCAATGGTAAGTTCCATCAGGTACAGGAGGTAAGGCAAAGCCGACCGCCACCTTCACGGATATGTTCATGCATTTCGCATGTAGATCACAATGTTCCCTCTACGTGATATCATCCACGGGGTAGCGAGGAGCCGTGATATCATCTATGGGACGAACGAGCTCCGTGGAAGCCACGCTGCTTTTCCGCTGAGATGCTGGGCCGGCAGTCTCGACTGAAGGATCTTCGTGCCGCTGAGTTGGGCCGGTAGCTCGCTGGCAGGTAAGTGCCTCTATTTGCTTCTGCTGCAACGCTACTATTTCTTCTACCTTCTGTAGCCGGTCTGCATCCTGTTTCTTTTTTCTTCCTCGGCTTCTGTAAGTGTCACTGCAGTCGGGAAACCCAACCTTCCACGGAACGGAGCCTGATGTGCCTCGTGTTCGTCCACTGTGTTCAGCATTCCCGAGGGCCCGTGTCATCTCGTCGTTCTCTCTGTCGGGAATGAACTTCCCGTCCTGCACGTCCTTCATTGCAGCTTGAAGGGCTTTGACGGGTGTTGCAAGTTGCTCTTTTGTATAAATACACTTCCATGTTTCTGGGTTCAATGTTCCCCCATGCCCGTAGAACCAAGTCCTTGCCCGTTCGATCCACTTCAATGGCTCTGGATCGATCCCTTTAGCAATCAGGTTGTTCTCAATTTTCTTCCACTTAGGCCTAGCAACCTTGTAGCCACCTGACCCTGTAACATGGTGATATTCTTTCTTTGCAGCATTTATCTTATTTCTTTCTGACCTTTTCTTAGCTTCATCCGATTTCTTGTACTTCCCAAATACGTCCCAGTGATCTTTTAACTTCTCATGTGTTCCGGTGAATGTTGGAGTCTTGTCTTTCTGGACATAGTCTTGGTTCAATCTTTTCTTCCAGTTGTAGAATTGTGCGGCCATCTTCTTAAGAGCCCACGACTTGACTTTTCACTCTATAACTGGGTTATTTGGATCCACCTCTGGCGGTAGGGTGAAATTTGTCATGAGCGTATTCCAAAGCATTTCTTTGCATCTATCCTCGACATAAGTAACTCCATCGTCCGCCTTTGGCTTATTCCATTCTTGAATGGAGATCGGGATACTGTCCCTAACAATAACTCCGCACTGACTTATAAATGCATCTGCGTTCCGCTTGGGAGCAATCGGTTTGCCATCTGCATCGACTTCTACGATCTTGAACCTTTCATTATCGCCAACCTTTTTTTCCGGCCTCGTTTCTTTATCGAAGATTGGCTCGATCCGGAGGGCTAAAAGAAGAAAGAAGCGTTAATATATGTATATACAAATCAATTAATGCATCTAGTCAGCAGAGGCTTAATTAATATACCTCGCCGGACTTTGTAATAATTAAGGTTCCAACACCGGAGCCGTCATCTTCTCGCTCCATTCTCTCACCGGAGCCGTCCATTCCCTCACCGGAGTCGTTCAGAAAATGTGAGGTGATATCATCATCTCCGTCGTGGATTATTTCCTCCAACATGTTTTCTTGTTCTTCGTCTCTGGCGTGCTTCGGATCCATAGTTTCTGCAATCACTTGCAAGATATTTCATATGCATTTTATACAGTTTTAGTATTCTGGACAGAACAACAAGTTTATTTATTTTAACATGTATGATGATGGCAAAACATAATCTACAAGAGAAATCGAAACAAATGCATATAAAGAACGTCTCGATCGGAGTTACGGTTCTACCGGAACGAAACGGTGAGGACTCTTCACCAGCGATCGTCGCGGACTCCTCAGGCGATCGTCGGGGACTCCTCCGGCAACCCAAAATATCGGGAAGGAAACGGTGAGGACTCTTCACCGGTGACGGTGTCCTGGACTAGGGGGTACTCACCACGTCGTCTCCCGAATAGTGGGTCGAGCCGAGGACCCCCATGTCGGTTCACTAATGGGCCACTTCGGGCAGCCCATGACATATACGAGGAAGATTCCACAAGACTTGGTTATCAAGACAAGGACTCCTCTCCACCGGCGTAGCTGACTAGGACTCTTGTTATCCTAGGCCTCTGGTGCATTATATAAGCCGAGGCCAGGCTAGTCGATAGCGCATTATGATATTCATCATCACCCCTAGGGTTTAGACGACAACTTATGATCTCGAGGTAGATCAACTCTGTACTTGGTACATCTCCATCAATATAAACAAGAGCAGGACGTAGGGTTTTACCTCCATCGAGAGGGCCCGAACCTGGGTAAACACCGTCTCCATCGTCTCTGTTACCATCGATCCGAGATCCACAGCTCGGGACCCCCTACCCCGAGGTCTGCCGGTTTTTACACCGATAGAGGTGCTTTCATTGAGAGTTCCGCTGTGTGATCGCCATGGTTCGATGGGAATTCAGATCGGCTCCGGCGCGATCTACGCGTCAGGGCCGAACCTCATCGTCGACGTCGGCATCTTCGTTACCGGCTCGACTAGAAACCTCGGCTGGACCGAGGACAACGCTGCATGTTGGATCATCAAGATCGGACGGAAGTCTTCATCATCATCAACTTCGATCATATCCGAGATCATGGGAGAATCGTCCATGGAGCTCGGGGGCTCAACCTCAACATTGCCCTCGCGCGATTGTGTAGTTTTTCTGGACAGCGGATTTGTGTTCATCGTCCCCGCCTCCTCGAGCGTCGCTTTGACGATTGCTTCGGTGGAATTGTGCGGAATTGAGTCTAGAACAACCCTGCAAAATTTCGTCGCTTTCCGATGGAGGAATCTCCGGCGATCTCCGATATACCGGAGCCCTGTCAAATCTGGACGGGAATCTGGACGAGTTTAGGGCGTGGGCTCCAGCGTCTAGCTCGGATGTCCTTTGGAAGATCCAACTGTTGATCGGCTGCGGAATTCCTGTATCTACCACCCCCCAAAATTTGAGCTCGATCCGACCATCCAAACTCCGGGAATAGTCCGATGAGTGTATCACTTTTCGGATCTGTTTTCTGCGCGGAAACGGATCCGACCCATGTTCGTCTTTTTCATGAACGGGATATCGGACATCTTTTTTGAAGGAAACTCTCTCTAGGGTATTGTGTTTTGTTTCCAAACACATGCTCACAAATTTTGCTCCTTTTCAGAGGTGATCTTCACTGTCACGCCGGTGTCAAACCAGCCCGACAAAGTTGCTCCATGGCTTCCGACCTGCGTTAGACAGGTCGTCGCTTCGTTGAGCCGAGGTCAACCTCATCAGGATTATCACCCCGGCGAGCCGACCAAGAGTTCGGCATCACGGCATAATCATCAAGAGAACATCATTGCCCCACGGATTGCATGGGGTTGGCACATCGGCATCGCCGCGCGGTCACTTCATCAAGCTAGCATCGACCGCGTCACAAGTTTCGACCTGCGTCAGCACCGCCGCGCCGTTGCTTCTTCAAACCGATGTCCACCACGCCGACCTGCTCCGTCACCTCGGCTAGACCGGGGGCTTCGTCATCTCTTTATCAACCTACTCCGGGGACTTCGGCATCACCAGCCGACCAGCTTCGTCATCTCGGCTGGATCGGGGACTTCGGCGTCACCAGCCGACCAGCTTCGTCATCTCGGCTGGATCGGGGACTTCGGCGTCACCAGCCGACTAGCTTCGTTTGCTCGGCCGGACCGGGGGCTTTGCCTCAACATATCGGCAGTGTTGTACTACCACTTCATCAAGCCGAGCTCTTCGCTCGGACACCTCGGCCGGACCGGGGGCTTCGCCATCGCTTCATCGACCTACTCCGGCGTCACCCTGCCGACCTACTCTGTCTCCTCGGTTGGACCCGGGGCTTTGCCTCGGCACATCGGCAGTTTTGTGCTGCCACTTCATTAGCCGAGCTCTTCGCTCGGCCACCCTAGGACCGGCTTGGGGGCTGGGATCTCGACCCGTTGCAAGCCCGGACTATGTCATCAACACCGAGCACATTAACCAGCTAAGTCGCTTTCATGCTTAACTTTTTTCAATTTTTGTTTGGTTCATCCAAGCGTTATACTTTTGTGTTAAATAGACAAGTTATTAGTTAAACACTTAGTTTGTTAAAACCTCTGTTTGTTAAAAACACTCCCTTTACCCATGTTAACTGGGGGCTCTTAAATTTATACGAGCCGTTTTATAATAAGTGTTTTCTTCTAAGTCGTTGCAAAGTCTTTTTCTACCACTCCTTTCTCGACACGAGTGTGTGGTCAATAGCCGGATAGCCTGGTTTCTCTCTAAAGCCGCTCGAGTTTGGTTCGCTAAACTGGCCTGAGAAGCACTCTATCTTCGGGATAGGAGGTTGAAGCCGAAGGCTGACCCGCTTGAAGTCTTGAGATCGGATGTGTCATGTTAAAGCACGACGGAAGCACAAACTAATTTTAAGACCACTTTTCGGATTGGCACCAAAAAACTTGATTTAGTTCGGACGTCAAGTTTTTACATAAGTTTTTTGGCTTTTCGAGCTTATGGCACTTTTAAGCTATTTGTATGTTTTTCTTTCAGGAGGCGGGACATCCTCATGACGCAGGTGCCCTGCGTAATAATTCAGCTCGGGAGATCTTTTCCGACCCACAACTCGATATATTTCCTGCCGACCTACACCTCGGCGTTGGTGAAACGCACATGATATCTGGACTAGTTCCCGAGGAGATTCGATCCTCAGGTTGGTCAGTCGCACCCAACCTGAGTCTTGGGGGATACTATGTGTCTCCAGCATAACTCTCGCAGTACAATGTCGGATGCCTTTAAAGCATCGGCAATATCAACGGGGGGCTGCGACTAGAGCCGAACCCACCAAAAGCCAAGGTACTCCGTGGAGTCCTCGGCAAAACGTTCTCGGATATTGCTTTATATGCATCAGTTTCGAATTGTGTCTTCGGTCAATAGTTGGGTTGCCCGGCTCCTGTGCTTGCCTCCTACGTTCCGCTTTGTTTGGCTAGGTGTGCAAAGGGAGAACCACTGCGATTGTACTTCCGATTCAACTGGTCAAGTACCTCAGTGGAGAAAGCCGAAAACTGACTGTCACAATGAGCGCAAACTGGTCGGCGATCCGATGACTGTGTCAAACTATAGATCGATAGAGGTTGCCCCATGGGCCTTTCATAAAATTGGCCGAAGTGTTAATGGTTTGACCTCGGCTGACGCCGAACACTAACCGGGGGCTAGTAACTGGCCTCCCAACTTTAAGCTCCTATGACTAAGTGAAAGTTATAAAGCCTGCATATCTGATTGCCTTGTTTCCGCTAACACAACCGCCTCCAGGCACCGAGACATCGGCTAAGGGATGTCTTGTTATTGCGGAAACACCCTGCGTAGCATCTACAAAGGGGTGGAAGCCGACGATGGGCCACTTTCAGATTATAAACAGTCGCAACGGAGTCAAAATAACATATAGCATAAAGATGCAAATACAGCTTAAAGGCTGACAATCACAACATGTGCCGAGGGCTCCTTGAGGCACCTCGGCTGAACATATCATCAGCGTTTGTATTCAATATACGAGCGCTGCCTTCCGTAATCATCGTTATAAAGCCATAAATATGCATCAATTTGACTTAAGATTTTGGCCAAGCTGGGTTGCCTGGCTCCTGTGCTTGCCCCCTACGTTCCCGATAGTTCGGCTAGGGGGTAAAGGGAGCACCTATGTGATTGTTACTACCGGGTCATCCGAGTTAGTACCTCAGACTGGGTGAAGCCGAAAGCTAGGCATCTTAAGAATACAATTGGTCGGCAATGACGGAAGTGAAAATTTAGGTTCATTAAAGACCACAGAGATCGGAAACTTTCCCCAAACTAAATCCTCAATATTTTTCTCCCACATTGATCGGAGTTGAGGTTTCACGATCATGGTCAACATGATAGCCTGAGAAAAGGAACTTATAGAGGAACTATTTTTCTTGGAAGATGTTTCTTTCGCTTAAACGTAATATAACATAAGCTCTGTTCCACTTTGTTTGTAGAACCAAATAGCCGGATTGCCTTGTTATCCGAAGAGTCTGGTTCGCCTCGGCGGACCAGGAGTAGAAAACACTCCTCGGCCAATGGTCGAGGAGGGAGAAGCCGAAGGCTGGTTAACAAAGTTTGTAGAACAGAGGCATTTGTAATGATGTAAAGTACTTGGATACATAGAATCATTACACATAAATTGTGTGTAAAGTCAATTTATTCTGGATATCGATCCTTAAGTCGGCCACCCGTGCCCAAATTAAGGCTCGGGGGCTACTGGGCTTCGCGCTTCTCAATTAAAAGCCATTAAATGGGTACATCGATCCCCTGCTCTGGTGTTGCCACCCGAGCAGTGGCTCGGGGGCTACTGCATTGCTGATTCAATGCAGGAAAATTCAAAGTGCAAAATAGTTTCCGAGGAGATTACGATCCTCGGGTTGGTCCGCCGCACCCAACCTGAGTCTCGAGGACTATGCACACTGTGTTTCTGTTCCTAAGTATGCTGCCAAGCTAGGAGTTGATCCTCAGGCCGATTTTGCAAATGGACCTGAGTCTCAGGGGCTACTGGGTCATCGGTTTTATGATTTCCTTCAGGTGCATCTCGGCTTTTTGGCCGACACACACCTTGAGGGCTACTGGCTATACATCTCGGCAGAGAATAAATTGCACCAATCCATAAAAAATCAGCCCACGGCCGAGGTGGTGCACCACCTCGGAAGTAGTCCGGCATAAAGCTCGGATTCGAATGGCTGGCTCCATAGAAAGCATTTTTGGCATTAAGCTCGGCTGAACTCCTTCAACTTTTTCAAAGACGAGGTACTCTATGCCTCCTCAGATGCAGTCCGGCGTTGGAGCTCGGCTGCAAAAGACACCTCGGACGCAGTAAGGCGTTGGAGCTCGGATGCAAGAGGACACCGCCGCACGGGAAAAACTTCGAACCCGAGGTGCGGCATAAAAATAACAAGGCATTGATAAAGGCCGAAAACTTAAAGGGCTCCTCGGATGCCCGACGTATGAACTCTTCGGATTCAGCTCGGCGATCCTCAAGATCGAAGACGGGAAGATTTGTTGAACCAGCTTTCAAGACTGACGGCCGAAGACAAAGAACAGCTCGGAAGAACCGAGGAGTGTCCCCAACTTGAAGACCGGTTCAGGGGGCTACTGACGGTGTCCTGGACTAGGGGGTACTCACCACGTCGCCTCCCGAATAGTGGGTCGGGCTGAGGACCCCCATGTCGGTTCACTAATGGGCCACTTCGGGCAGCCCATGACATATACGAGGAAGATTCCACAAGACTTGGTGATCAAGACAAGGACTCCTCTCCACCGGCGTAGCTGACTAGGACTCTTGTTATCCTAGGCCTCTGGTGCATTATATAAGCCGAGGCCAGGCTAGTCGATAGCGGATTATGATATTCATCATCACCCCTAGGGTTTAGACCACAACTTATGATCTCGAGGTAGATCAACTCTGTACTTGTTACATCTCCATCAATATAAACAAGAGCAGGACGTAGGGTTTTACCTTCATCGAGAGGGCCCGAACTTGGGTAAACACCGTCTCCATCGTCTCTGTTACTATCGATCCAAGATCCACAGCTCGGGACCCCCTACCCTGAGGTCTGCCGGTTTTTACACCGACAACTGGCGATCGTCGGGGACTCCTCCGGCAATCGTCGGGGACTCCTCCGGCAACCGAAAATATCGGGAAGGAAACGGTGAGGACTCTTCACCGGCGATCGTCGGGGACTCCTTCGGCAACCCAAAATATGTGGAAGGAAACGGTGAGGACTCTTCACCGGCGATCGTCGGGGACTCTTCCGGCGATCGTCGGGACTCCTCCGGCAACCCAAAATACCGGGAAGGAAACGGTGAGGACTCTTCACCGGCGATCGTCGGGGACTCCTCCGGCGATCGTCGGGGACTCTTTTCACCGGCGATCGTCGGGGACTCCTTCCGCTTAAATTCTTTTGAACTAAATTCTACCAGCAAGAAGACATAAAAATTCTCTTCTTTCATGTTCAAAGCTACCTCATATGATGCTTGCATTAAATCACACAAAAATGACAAAATGGTATCTTTTGCAAAAATGACATGCAACAAAATCAATACAATTGACCAAGTTTATATACAAAATATTAACATCCACAATACAAAATCAATACGATTAGAATTATCATTCAATATGTTTTCATACCTTATATATTTTTTATTATGAAAATTTAAATTGTTTTCGATAACTTGATCAAACTTTCTCCCGCAAATTTTTTTGGATCAAACTTTATAAATTTTTTCTGTCCATTAAGATCACTCCTTCTTCAACATTGATAATGCTCACTGAAAATCTATGAATCTGGGGTATAATTGACTGATACAAAATTAACAAAAAGGAAAAAAAAGACAGCTAGGCGGGCGGCGTCGGAGCGACCTGAGCGCGGGCGGCGTCGGCGTCAGTGACCACGGGGGGGGGGGATAGGAGGAGGAGGGGAACGGCGGCGGCTCACAGCTAGCCGGGGAGCGGGGGGGGGGGGGGCGGCGAGGCTCGGTGACGCGGCTCTGGGAGGAGGGCGAGGAGGTCCGGCGTCGGCGGCCGTCGGCGACGAGGGCGGCGGGGCGACGAGCGGCTACGGGCGATGCTGACCGGGCAGGGATTAGAAAGGAAATGGATACTATGAACGAAATGCTATATAGAGAGGAAAGGATGTGGCTTCAAAGATCAAGAAAAGCATGCTTGAAGGAAGGAGATAGGAACACGAAATTCTTCCATCGGATATCTGTGTGGCGTGCTCGAAAAAATACGGTAACGGGCCTGAAGGATGATAGTGGGGTTTGGCAGCAGAACCAACACGTCATGATCAACATGGCCTGGGAGTACTTCGAGCCAATGTTCACGACTGATCCAAATGTAGATCCTCTGGAGGTCTTGCACCTTTTTCAGGGTAAACGATGCAATGAACAAAAAAATACATTCCCCTTTCGCAGACAGGGAGATTGGTGATGCTCTATTCCAGATCAGCCCCCTAAAAGCTCCGGGACTGGATGGATTTCCAGCAAGGTTTTCCTAGCTCCATTGGGGGATCTTGAAGGAAGTGGTCATTGCGGTCGTGCGCCTGTTCTTTGAGTCGGGTGTCATGCCTGAAGGGGTCAATAACACCACTATTGTGCTAATCCCGAAGGTGAAGGATCCAACACGTCTTGCTGAATTCCGCCCCATAAGTTTATGCAACATCATATATAAGGTAATTTCAAAGTGCTTGGTTAACCGCCTTAGACCCTTCCTCGATGACATTGTGGCACCGGAGCAGAGTGCCTTAATTCCAGGCATATTAAGCACTAGCAATGCCTTAATAGCTTTTGAGTGCATTCATACCATTAAGCAGGAGAAGCATCCGGATAAAAGTTTATGTGCCTATAAATTAGATCTTTCTAAAGAGTATGATAGGGTGGATTGGGAATTCCTGAAGCGACTGATGCAACAGATGGGTCTTGATCATCGATGGGTGCACTGGATCATGACATGCGTGACATCGGTAACATATAATGTCGAACTCAATGGAGCCCTCTCGGATTCATTCGCACCGTCTCGTGGATTACGGCAGGGAGACCCTCTATCCCCATTTTTATTTCTATTTGTTGCGGATGGACTTGATGCTATTTTGAAGCAAAAGGTGATGCATGGTATGATTACACTGCTGTGGATTATGGCAGGGAGACCCTCTATCCCCATTTTTATTTTGATTTGTTGCTGATGGACTTGATGCTATTTTGAAGCAAAAGGTGATCCATGGTATGATTACACCACTGCGGGTGTGTCCCGGGGCTCCAGGTATCTCCCATCTACTGTTCGCGGCTGGCACCTTGCTCTTCTTCCGTGCATCGGCTGCGGAGGCCTTGGAGGTTCGAGAGGCGCTGGCTGCCTATGAGAGAACCACATGACAATTCATAAACTCAGCGAAATATTCACTTTTGTTTGGCCCTAGGTGCCGGGACACGGATCGTGCGACGGTAGCTCAAATGCTGCAGGTCCAAAGTACTAGCTTCGAGAAGTACCTCGGTCTCCCAACACCAATCAAACAGATGTCGAATTGCAAGTTTCAAAGCTTGCAGGAACATCTCACTAAATAGATCTTGGCGTGGGGGGACACAGTTTCACAAGGGGGCAAAGAGATTCTCAGAAAAGTTGTTGCACAATTGTTACCTACATACTTGATGTGGGTGTTTCGACTCCCCCGTAGCGTGTGTGATGATCTTACCCGCATGGTGCATAACTTTTGGAAGGGAGCGAAAGATGGAAAAAGAAAGACTCATTGGAGGACATGGGAGGTGTTGATCAAGCCCAAGAACCAAGGCGGCTTGGGGACAACCTAGCTCTCCTCGCATGGCGAGCATGTCGCTTACTCTCTAACCCTGATAGCTTATGTGCGTAGGTTCTAAAGGCCCTGTATTATACCGATGGGCGCCTAGAGGACATGGTGTTTTCCGGTAATTCTTCCCAAACTTGTCAGTCCATGGTCCACGGGCTGGAACTCCTGAAGAAGGGGTTGATTTGGTGCATTGAAGATGATGCAGCGGTGCGCATTTGGCATGACCACTGGATCCCGCACCAGCTGGCTAGGGGTCCGGTTTCCCCCCAAGGTCGCTGTCGTCTACGCCGGGGCAGCGAGATTCTGGACGGCCATGGGAATTGGAACGTCCCCCTACTCCGCCAACATTTCATGAAAGTGGACGTCGAGGAGATCTTGCAGATGAAACCATCACCACGGCTGGGGAAAGATGTGATTGCCTGGGCACCAGAACGCAGCGGGATCTTCTTGGTGCGGAGCGCATATCGCCTCACCCTCGAAGTTTGTCATCGACCATCTTCTGTCGCTGCGAGCAGGGCACCAGACAGGCGACGTGCCATCTGGGCACTTATTTGGAGGTGCCCTGCTCCTCCAAACGTGCGTATCTTCGCATGGAGGCTCGCGTCTAACTCTCTTGCTACTTGGGCTAATAAGCATGCGCGGACGTTGGAACCTTCTGATTTGTGCCCGATCTATGCGATGGAACGGGAGGAAACCTTGCACGTCTTTTGTAGGTGCCCAAGGGCGGTGTCGCTGTGGCAAGCTATGGCGGGGCATTGGAACTTGCCGGATATCAGGCAAGTGTGGCACACGGGCGAGGAATGGCTCTTCGATCTGATGCAAGATCTAGGAGACTATGATCGCATGCGGATCTTGATGGTGCTGTGGCGAAGTTGGCATGTCTGGAACGAGATCGTCCACAACAAACCACCGCCACAGGAGGAAGCTTCACGCCGGTTCCTGCTAATCTATGAGGAGTCTCTCCTGGCCATTCAGGAATTCCCGGATGCTGATTTTGTCAGAGGCAAAATGGTGATTAATGGCGACAACAGAAAGGCACCGTCATCGCATGTTAGCCCTGTACCACAACCCCCTGCTGGCTGGTTACCGCTTGCTGAAGGCTGGGTGAAGCTCAACATCGACGGCTCCTTCATTGATTCTACTGGAGAAGCCGGAGCAGGTATGATCCTTTGAGATAGCTTTGGGGGCATCGTCTTCTCGGCATGCAGGTCTATCCTGTTTTGTGCGTGCCCTCTGCAAGCTGAACTCGCGGCATGCGCTGAGGGACTGAATCTCGCACTGCAATGGTTCTCGTTGCCGGTGGACGTCGCGATGGATTGTCAAGAGGCCATCAAACTCATCCAGTCCGAAGCTTTGGATAGATCACCGCACATCATGACAGTGAATGAAGTGAAACGACTTCTTGGTGAAAGGGATAGCTCGATTGCTCACATTAGTAGGAATCAAAATTCTGTTAATCATTGCTTAGCCGCATTCGGTCGCGTAGAAGCTAGGACTGCAGTCTGGCTACGGTCAGGCCCTGCTGATGTACCTAGACTCTGAATGGAGGACTTTGTGCCCCATTGAGCAATGAAATCCCATTTACCCCGCCAAAAAAAATAATCCCGGATGAGACTGTTCACCAGTTGCACCGGAAAAATATGAATGGGTGATGTTCAAGATTGACTTTGAAAAGGCCTACAACAAAGTCAAATGGTCTTTTCTTTAGCAGACCCTTAGAATGAAGGGTTTCTCTGAGAAGTGGCTTGCTTGGGCCGATAATTTCGTTTCTGGAGGTTGTGTGGCCACTAAAAATCAATGATGATACTGATCATTACTTCCAAATGAAAATAGATTGCGCAGGGTGATCTGCTGTCACCTATGTTTTTTAACATAGTTGTGGATATGCTCGCAGTCTTGATCGAGCGCGCAGAATCTTCAGGGCAAATTGCAGGGGTAGTCTCTCTATACTACAATATGCCGATGACACGATTCTTTTTATGTAACATGACCTCAAAAAAGAAAAAAATCTGAAGCTACTGCCTTCGGCATTTGAACAATTGTCGGGTCTAAAAATTAACTTTCATAAAAGCGAATTGTTTTGTTTTGGAGAAGCCCAGGAATTGGCCTATTAGTTATTTGGGAATACCGATACATTATCGACAACCTTCCAAAACTCATTGGAAATATCTGGAGGAGGGCTTAGAGAAATGGCTGAGTAGTTGGAAATGCAAGCTTCTCTCCATTGGAGGGAGGCCCGTCCTTATCAACGCTATCCTTAGCAATATAGTTCTCTATATGTATTTTTTATCAAATTCCCAAAGGGGTCTTAAAAAGGATGAATTATTTCAGATCCCGATTCTTCTTTGAGCCTCAATGGTTTTGGTTTCCGTAATTTAATCCGCGTATTTTTCTTATGTTATGGTTTTCAAAGTCATCACGAAATATGGAATTTTATAATAACTAGCAAAAGGGCCCGTGCGTTGCAACGGGGGAAAAAGATATCACATGCCTTTAGCCCAATAACCCCATGGCTAAAAGCCCCCACGAGTTTGCGCCCTCTATTTCAACAAAATCACATTACTCATGACAAACGGAAGCAGAACGGGACGGATGGGCAACAAGCGATGGAAAAAGGAGAATTATTTTTGTTTCAGCATGCTAGAGATAAATTCTTCGTTTCGCCGAAATGACAGAGATTACAAACAATGTCAGTACACAATCTGACATCACCTACCAAGACTAATAGTTGTTCTCTTTTAGTGGTAATCTTCTATCTAGATGAGTTACAGATTTGTTTGTAACAAAGAAAAAAGAATTTTTCTGAATCATACTGTTCTGACTAAAACTAAAATGTTTCACTATTACATAAAAACATTACCACAGAGTGCAGCAGCATTATCATTTACCAATTACATTTGAGTAAACATGGAAATATTTTCATTGGCAAGTGATACAATATTAATGCCCAATTCAGTTGTTATGTCTACATATGCAATGATTCAATATGAAGATGCCAAACATCTTCGACAAAAAGTATCTGAAATTCAGAATCACCTGCAAGAGCATGCCGTTGGTAGCCCGCTTCCTGGCCATCCCCTCCCGCACTGCCAACGGCACAGAGAAGTATCCATCCACCAATCCTCGGAGAAGCCCCCTCACCCAGTACAACCATGTCCTCCCTCTACCTCTTGAATACCACCTGCTGATGCTGATGCCCCCCCCCCCCCCCCCCCCCCCCCTCCATTGGCACCAGAGAGCATCAGGACCTGATGGTGCCGTTGCTAGCTTGTGAAATTCAGGTTTAAATTCGATATCCTTTCCGAGAATACAATGGCCCTATACTTTCTTTCGCCTTCCTCATGACATGCCACTTGCACCATCTATGGGTTGTGTTAGGCATCACGTCTAGAATTGCAACCTCCATTGATCTAGCCTGGTCTGCATCAGATAATAGACATAGAGTGCTAGGCCAACTATATTAAAAAATATATATAGAGAGAGAGAGATAAAACATACATTTAGAGTTAAATTTGATAAATTCTGACAACAAACAGCATGACTATTACCTGTTAGAATAGTCTTTGGCTGTGGGCAACCCATCATCTTAAAAAATTCAGTGAACACCCACTTGAAACTGTCAATCTTCTCATCTCTCAAAAGCACGCCACCAAAAATAACACTCTGGAAATGATTGTTTACTCCAACAAACAGTCCAAACGGCATGTCATAAAGATTTGTACGATAAGTTGTGTCAAAGGTAACATCTCCGAAGCATTGGTACTGGTGTATCCCTCGGCCATTAGTCCACATCAGGGTTTTTATACGGCTTTCTTCGTCAACCTGCACGCTGTAACGAAACTCAGGATCAGCAGCTCTCATCTCGTTGAGAAGCTGCACAGTCTTCGTAGCGTCATTGTCAGATTGTTCACGATTGATCTTGCCGCATAAATGCTTGAGCGTCCTCTTTGTGAAGGGAACATTTTCAGCAGACCCGAAAAAGCTACCGATTATGCTAAGCTGACATTATTTTCCCTGAGCTGTTTCACCAAGTCTTTTGTGTAAACATCTATGTGCCGGTGGGACTGCCAATGCAGCTTCTCGCCGCAGTTCTTTGACAGAGTATGATTGTGCTCTGTCCTAAATTCAGTTATGTACCATCCGTTGTCATCCGTCCGGAGGAGCCTGATCATGGCCTTGCATCCACACCTTGTAGATCGGCTGTTGTCTACCAGAGGTTTTCCCTGATTCAATTAAATAAATGGTACGGTTAAGATGATCCTTGGGAAGGAAGATAATGTCATGTCGGCATGTACTAACAAAAAGATGATGTAGCAATTGAATTAGCATGAGTACATACCGAACAGCCACACACAATCTCTTGCATACATTTGTTTCGCTTGACATTAAGCCTGCTCTTGGCATATCTGATACCAAATCCACACTCCCAGGAATATAGATTATAGAAGTCATAAGCCTCCTGCAGTGAGTCGAATGTCGTACCAACTGCGGGATTGACGACAACCTGGTTTTTTTTCCAGCAAAATCTCTGATGGATAACTCTAGTGCTGAAGCTCTAGAAGGGTTTTTTTCCCTCTCTAGTGGAGCATTACCAATATGCACCCTGAAATTAATAAATGTGTGATCAATATAATCAAAGAAAAACCTATTAAATAATAGTAAGAATCTGTGATGAACCATAAACACATGATACAACAGTAATGTAGTCTGAATTGTTGCAAAAAGTGTGCCGGACTAATTTTATGAATTAAAACAGACCTGGAATGCATCATTGATTTGAAGTTATCTGACCTGCGAGTCCAGCCGCAAAAATTCATAGCAGAAATCGCAACGTCGCCTCCTTCAGTTTCGACAGGGTAGTTGCCATGTGATGGGTGAGTGGATGAGTTGTCTGCTATGTCGACCGCAACAACTGAAGAACCTTGGCCTAGGCTGTCGTCTGAATATGGGTGAAGGGCTGCCGAATCGAATCGAATCAAATAGAGATCGAGGTCCATGGCACTGCTCCCTGCATCTGCAGCTCCATGGCACTGCTGGGTGTCGTCCTCCTCTCCCTGCATCTGAATCGATTTGCAGCTGCGTGCGTCTCAGGGAAGGGAATGGAAGAAAAGGGAAGAAGAAATCCAAGAGAAGAGGAGAAAGGGGCGGACCTTGATGGCGTCCCGAGCACGACCGGGGGTGGGAGGGAAGCTCCATGGACCTTCCTGTCACGGCGCGCGGGCGAGCACGACGGCAGGCAGCATCACCGACGGCGGCTGCAGGTCGCGGGAGCCGCGCGTGCCCAAGCCCCTCCCATCCGGTGGGCGGCGAAGAAGGCAGCCAAATCCGTGCAGATCGAGGTCCAGATCGGCGTGGGCATGGCTGCGAATCCGTTGCGGCCGTCGTGGGTCTGGGAGCGCCGCCTCGTCTGCTCGATCCGGGGCCTAGGTGAGGTGGGCTGAGGGTCGTCGACGGTGGGGGCGGCGGCGGCGGCGGCGGCGGATCGAGGTCGGGGCGGCGGCAGTGGGTTGGGTGGGAAGAGAGACAGGGGAGGAGGCGACAGGTGAGGAGAGATGCCAATCGTTTTTTTTTTTCACTTAAAAAAAGGAGCGCGGGTTGAATACCAGAAAACATAGGGGCTTTTCTGCAAAAGTGCCACGACGGGTATACGGGCAGAAGCAATAGATGCTTTATTATTAGGTAAAGATAAAGATTAAATATGTTGCCCGCACAGCTGTACGGGTCACTGTGGTAGTTAAGTACTAATTTCGTGTAACAAACCGCGCGCGCGACCCACAATGGAAGACTCCAAACCACGGTGTCCTTATGTATGTTTTTTCAGCTGGCCTGTTACCCCCTACTGCTAAATATATTCAAAACTTCACGATCGAACACATAACAAGATTGCATTTACAACTCGTATTTGTTTAGTAAACACTAGGAGTGTTTGTTTGGGGGTCACAACGTCAGTACCAAAATCCTGAGTCAGATTGGTGTGACCACTCTAATTAACATACTACCAATCATATAGAGTATGGTTACCTGATGGATAATGAAGACATGTAACGAACGACGAGCACACCTAGCGATGATGAGATTGCATTTGTTAACTGCCACTTGCTTCTTGTCCTACATATATACGCGATATTGGTGTCGCCCCGTCGGGCGACTAGGGTTCCGCGGCCGCCGCCACCACTCCTCCCATCTTCCTTCCCTCTCCGCCACCGGAGACGGCTGCTGGGAAAGCCCGCGCGGGCCCCGGTGAAGGTGGCGGCGAGGATCTCGGCGCTTCGACCCCTCTCGGAGGCCTGCGGTATTTGGGGCGGCGGCCCCAGCCTGTGAGGCGGCGGCGGCGGGCGGCAGGCGGCGTTCGCAGGTGGTTGCTGGTCAGCGTGCTCGGCTGTGCGGGCGGCGGGTCACTGGTGGAGTCCGGTCGCGGCGCGAAGTCCCTCTGCGTCAGATCTGGAGGTACCAAACCCCTCTTCCCCGCTGCCTCTCTCTCACCGTAGCATGTGGCTTGCGACTCGTTTGCCAGCTCCGGCATTGGTCAGGACTGGTGGAGCTGGATTGGAGCCCGGGGGAGACCCGGGCCGGTCCGTCCGGCCCGGCAGCGGTGACACCCTTCCTCCATGGGGGCACAACCGAGGTCCCCAACTCTCCACCCCGACCCCCCTGCCCAGGTGAAAACCCTCAATCCGCTTCGGATTTGGCGGATGGGGTGATGGGGCTCGGATGGGAGGCTTTGCAGGTGAGGGGTTGAGGTTGCTTGGGTTTCGAGCTTGTGCGGCTGTGCTGTGGGTGGTAGGCATTAGCGTATCTTCAGGTTGGTGCTCTCCGGTGGCGGTGGGCGTCAATCGGTCCCGGCGGTGCGGCATCTCGATCCTGGTGGAAGGGGATAGGGTTCCCCTTCCTGGCGGCAGTGGCGTGACACAAGCCGGAGGTACCTGGGTCTATTCAACGGTGGTGCTCTGTTCCCTTGCCTCTCTCGTCTTTGCTCGGTTCCCTGCTGCCTCCTCTTCGGCGGCTGGTTCCCTGAAGCTTTCCTTCTCCAACTAGTTGGGCGTGGACTGTGGCAGTGCTGCCGGCAAGGATTATCCCAAATCGAGGTGGTCGCCCTATGTCCACCTTGTGATGTGAGGGCTGCGTTCTTCTAGATCTTGGGTGAGTTTCTTTGAATCCCGACGGTGCGGCGCCTTTGATCGAAAACGAGGGGGTAGGGTCCCTCTTCGGTGATAGAGAAGGAAGATGTTGTGCTCCCTCCTTCCATAGGTGTCCCTGGAGCAATGTCCATCTTCGACGGTCGGTTATGTCCTGCTCTGCTGCTCCGACCTTAATTTCTTTGATCCTAGTGTGGGGTGCTTCGCCTTTAACAAGCTGTAATCTTTATTTTCATTTCATTAGTTGCTTGTGGAGGCTGTAGTTGGTGTTTGCTTTCCAGCGTTCCCCATTGTATCAGTTTGGCCGTTGTAATTTGGGTCGTTTGTTATAACTCCTGGCCGGTTGATAGCTTTGTTAATTTAAAGCCGGGCTCTTCACGAGCCTTAGTTCTAAATATATATATATATATATATATATATATATATATATATATATATATATATATATATATATATATATATATACACGCGTACGATAGGGGCCGACCAACAACCACACATGTATGGTTAGGTGATGGATGGATCGATGATCTGCAAATAGATAAGAGAAAAGATTAATTAAGAATGGCGGCAACAAAGAAAGTATGTTCAGAAGACATGGATTATTCTCGTTTACATAGTCACTGTCTTCTGAACTACAAAGCGGGCACAAAACCATGGTGTGTATGCATAAGAGCTGCAAGATGCCTAACATTGTCTATCACGATGACCACAATGTTTCAGATCCTCGAATATTAACACTGACCCATCGAAGCTTGAAATTTAAGGTTTCCATTTCTTAACAAGTAATCATGGTGTAACTTTCTAACAAGCTGGTCCAACTTTTTTTTTGTTTTTTTGACGTGCAAGGCAGGTGCACTGCTGATTTCATTAAGGGAGAACAATCAAAAACGGAGTGGCCCAGTTTATACGGGAAACTAGGCCGAAAACCATACAACACACGATTGATCAAGGGACAATCATGCAAAAACTCACAACCGTGCCGACATCGGCCTACTCAAACTCCACCACCAACATGCCCACAACCCAAAGATGTGTGGGTGATCTTCAAGAAGCATCGTCGCCGGTATCCTTCGACCCCCCATCGAACCAAGGCTTTCACCCAGAGCCACCCACACGAGCTCCGCCAGACCACGGGAAAAGGCCGGCCACACCAACAGCCTCCACGACAGCCCTCGAACCAACAAACCGCGACCAAGTGGAGGGGAGGAACCCTTCGGCTACAGCTTCAAGAAGCATGGTCACCGGTATCGTTCGATCCCCATCGAGCCAAGGCTTTCGCCTAGAGCCCTAAGCCCCACCACCTACCTAAATCCCGGGGAAGGGGTCCAGCCACTGCCAACAGAGAGCGAGCAAAGTCGCGCTGCACCGACAGTAGCAGACCATGGCTTCCGGATCCGAGGGCCCACCGATCGAGCCGCAACATCACCATGGAGACGAGCGCACGCCGACGCAGAACACACCACCACCACCATCTGCAAACGCGCCACCACTGCGACCTGGCCGCCGCCCTAGCGCACCAGCACGGACATGAGCGCCGCCGCTGCCACAGGGCAGCACGGGCCCGAGTCCGTGCGCCACCGAGCCACACCACTACGTCAAGTGACCCTGGCGCCTCGAGACCACCACCGCCTCACCGCGAGGCCGCCATAGCCGCACCGCCAGCGAGTGCCGCCTCACCATGAAGCGGCGGTCGCCACGCTGCCATAAGCGCCCGGACTGGATGCACACGCGCGCCCAACCACCACTGCCTGAGAAAGCCTCCCGGGCCACCCGCCACCACGGCCAGCCAGCCCCAAGCCCGAGGCTCCGGCCTACTCGCGCCACCATGGCCGCCCACGTGGCCAAGAGCAGCCGCCGGAGCCGCACCCGGGCACCTCCGCGCTGCAGCGCCGCCACCACACCTCCGCGTGAGAGCCAGCTCCGCCGGATCCTCCAGACCACCACCGTGCGCCCAGCACCTCCTCCGACGCACCCTAGCGCCCAGCACCTCCAACGCCGCACCTGCGCACAGATCTGGCCGGGCCGGATCCAGCCCGACTGCGCTTCCCCTCCTCCTATCACCACCCCGAGCCGAGTAGAAGAGAAAACCCCTACCGCTGCCGTCCGCTGGAGAGGGCTTTGCCTGCCAGCATCCTCCGGCGGCGGCGAGGGACCGACGGGGAAGACGTGGGCTCGGGCGGCGACTAGGTTATCGCCACCCGAGTCGGTCGTGACGTTGACAGGAAAAGTACACCTCCCAAAATTAGTTTTCATCTCTGATTAAGCTTCGAGCTCTGGCACCTCTGCAAATCCCTGCTTCCCTCTGCGAAGGGCCTATCCATTTACTTTTATGTTATTTTACTTTTATTGTTGAGTCTCACCTTCTCATTATAAGCACCAATCCTGAGAGCACTATTGGCATCCTTATGCATTGAGTCTAGTTAATGTCGTGTGCATCATGACTGGATCTCTTCTACCCTGAATTACAATGTTTAGTCGCTGCTTGAAATTTGGAGGTGCTCTGCATTTATGTTTTGCGATCTCAGAAAGGGCTAGCGACATACCATGTTATCATATTATATCATGATTGTTTTGACAAATTGTTGGCATTTGAGATATGTTATTATTGCTCGCTAGTTGATTATGCCATTGATATGAGTAAATATAATTCCTAAGTGTTATTATGAGCATGGTTAGTTTATGATCTTTGCTGAAAACTTGGTTGCTATTTAAGTTTATATACGGATACAAGAACAAAAGAGTTCGTAAAAGTTTTTCTTTATCACTTTCAGTTTGTCAACTGAATTGCTTGAGGACAAGCAATGAGTTAAGCTTGGGGGAGTTGATACGTCTCTGTCGTATCTACTTTTCCAAACACGTTTGCTCTTGTTTTGAACTCTAATTTGCATGATTTGAATGAAACTAACCCGGACTGACGCTGTTTTCAGCAGAACTACCATGGTGTTGTTTTTGTGCAGAAATCAAATTTCTCGAAATTGGACGAAACTTTTTGGAGATTTTTTATGGAATAAATAAAAATTACTGGTGCAAGATGATGGGGATATGTACCTAGGGTAGGGTCTGAGGCCTGACCTACATACCCTACCTAAGGACACCACATTGGAGAACTTAAAGATTACAAGATTACAAGGAAGACTCCGACTGAAATCACCATGGCGCATGAGTCACTCGACAGAAAATCCACTCGGAGGTTTCTCCCACCATTCGACAGCAGAACCAGAAGTCAGTCGACCGCAGAAGACCAGAAGCCATTCCAGGGAGGCCAACGGGCAGGCGTTCGACTGGTCGCCATAAGTAGCATTTATTACATACGTTATCAGTAACGTTCACCTTTATTACCACGATCGAACTCTTGGTTGCCGGGTATTCATGAGGGGCAGCGCACTCTATATAAGCCACCCCTCCCCTCTGGCACAAGGGTTCGCACTCCCTGTATCTCACACATTCCACACGACAGAAAGCTCCCGATCGCGGAGACGTAGGGCTGTTACCTCCACGAGAGGGGCCTGAACTCATATATCCGTGTGTACAATCTCGCCGTAGCTAGGACTCTGCCCTCTCCTTACGTACCCCTAACCTCTACTGTCAGGCTCGTTCCCACGACAGTTGGCGCCCACCGTGGGGCAGGCGTCTAAGCGACTTCCGGCGAGTTTGCAATTTTCTTCTTCGTTATGTCTTCCGGCGGCGGTTTGCTCCTGGGCCACGAGATCCGTCTCGGTGCGCTCACCTTCGTCGCCGACGACTCGGCATGGCTTCAGGAAGCGCCTCTAGAAGTTGAGGCGCTCCCGATCCGCGGGGCGACGCACTTCCGTGCAAGCTCCTGCGGCGTTCTTCTTCGGCAGCCGTCGACTCCGTACCTGTCGACTCCGGCCCTGTCTACGACGCCACCGTCGAGCTCATGTTCTCGGCTGCTCAGGGGCGACCCTCGTGGTGGAGGCGCGGCCACCGCACGGCGTGGGCGCGCGGCGCTCCTTCCTCCGGCGCTGGTCGTCGGTGAGGTCTCCGTGGCCGAGGCACGCAGCAACTACGACCTACGAATCAGCCTCGACCTGCAAGGCTGCAACCGATGGCCGTTCAACGCCTCGAAAAACGGAAACGGAAGGACGTGTCCTTCATAATCCTCCGTGGGATGGGCTGACCGTTTCCTTTAAGGTAATGGCCTCATTAATCGGCTCATAAGGTGAGGATTGATGCCATTCATTTCCTAATTACTAAAGCAAAAACTTCCGTCACACTGTTTCCACGAACGGTTAATCTTGCATGCATGCATAACCATCTATGGTCCCTATTCCTTGCAAAATAGCATCCGTGCATGACACTTAGTTCATCAAAAATTATTGGTAGCTATGCTTGCTACTAACTTGCAGGGACATTCGTCTGTCTGTCGTTGTATCCAGACAGCGGTTTATTCGGACGGACATTCCGTTCAAGCTACAAACAGAATGGCATACAGATAAAATTTGCGTTCGGACGATCAACATGCAGACCACTCGGCGAGACACGTCGTCGTCACTCAGCAGCTCCGCGCATCGACACTCGGCGAGACACCTCGTCATCACTCGGCAGCTCCGCGCATCGCCACTCGGCGAGACACGTCTTCGTCACTTGGCCGCTCCGCGCATGGCCACTCAGCCGGACGCTCCGTCGTCACTCGGCCGCCCCGCGCGACGTCACTCTACTGGACGCGTCGTCATCACTCGGCAGCTCCGCGCATCGCCACTCGGCGAGACACGTCTTCGTCACTTGGCTGCTCCGCACATCGCCACTCAGCCGAACGCTCCGTCATCACTCGGCAGCTCCGCGCATCACCATTCGGCGAGACACGTCTTCGTCACTTGGCCGCTCCGCGCATCGCCACTCAGCCGGACGCTCCGTCATCACTTGGCTGCTCCGCGCATCGCCACTCAGCCGGACGCTCCGTCATCACTCGGCAGCTCCGCGCATCGCCACTCGGCGAGACACGTCTTCGTCACTTGGCTGCTCCGCGCATCGCCACTCAGCCGGACGCTCCGTCATCACTTGGCTGCTCCGCGCATCGCCACTCAGCCGGACGCTCCGTCATCACTCGGCAGCTCCGCGCATCGCCACTCGGCGAGACACGTCTTCGTCACTTGGCTGCTCCGCGCATCGCCACTCAGCCGGACGCTCCGTCATCACTTGGCTGCTCCGCGCATCGCCACTCAGCCGGACGCTCCGTCATCACTCGGCAGCTCCGCGCATCGCCACTCGGCGAGACACGTCTTCGTCACTTGGCTGCTCCGCGCATCGCCACTCAGCCGGACGCTCCGTCATCACTTGGCTGCTCCGCGCATCGCCACTCAGACGGACGCTCCGTCATCACTCGGCAGCTCCGCGCATCGCCACTCGGCGAGACACGTCTTCGTCACTTGGCTGCTCCGCGCATCGCCACTCAGCCGGACGCTCCGTCATCACTTGGCTGCTCCGCGCATCGCCACTCAGCCGGACGCTCCGTCATCACTCGACAGCTCCGCGCATCGCCACTCGGCGAGACACGTCTTCGTCACTTGGCCGCTCCGCGCATGGCCACTCAGCCGGACGCTCCGTCGTCACTCGGCCGCCCCGCGCGACGTCACTCTACTGGACGCGTCGTCATCACTCGGCAGCTCCGCGCATCGCCACTCGACGAGACACGTCTTCGTCACTTGGCTGCTCCGCACATCGCCACTCAGCCGGACGCTCCGTCATCACTCGGCAGCTCCGCGCATCACCATTCGGCGAGACACGTCTTCGTCACTTGGCCGCTCCGCGCATCGCCACTCAGCCGGACGCTCCGTCATCACTTGGCTGCTCCGCGCATCGCCACTCAGCCGGACGCTCCGTCATCACTCGGCAGCTCCGCGCATCGCCACTCGGCGAGACACGTCTTCGTCACTTGGCTGCTCCGCGCATCGCCACTCAGCCGGACGCTCCGTCATCACTTGGCTGCTCCGCGCATCGCCACTCAGCCGGACGCTCCGTCATCACTCGGCAGCTCCGCGCATCGCCACTCGGCGAGACACGTCTTCGTCACTTGGCTGCTCCGCGCATCGCCACTCAGCCGGACGCTCCGTCATCACTTGGCTGCTCCGCGCATCGCCACTCAGCCGGACGCTCCGTCATCACTCGACAGCTCCGCGCATCGCCACTCGGCGAGACACGTCTTCGTCACTTGGCCGCTCCGCGCATCGCCACTCAGCCGGACGCTCCGTCATCACTTGGCCGCTGCGCGCATCGCCACTCAGCCGGACGCTCCGTCATCACTCGGCAGCTCCGCGCATCGCCACTCGGCGATACACGTCTTCGTCACTTGGCCGCTCCGCGCATCGCCACTCAGCCGGACGCTCCGTCGTCACTCGGCCGCCCCGCGCGACGTCACTCTACTGGACGCGTCGTCATCACTCGGCAGCTCCGCGCATCGCCACTCGGCGAGACACGTCTTCGTCACTTGGCTGCTCCGCGCATCGCCACTCAGTCGGACGCTCCGTCGTCACTCGGCCGCCCCGCGCGACGTCACTCTATTGGATGCGTCGTCGTCACTCGGCAGCTCCGCGCATCGCCACTCGGTTGTGCACGTCTTCACCTCTCGGCCGCCCCGCGCGTCACCACTCGGTTGTGCACGTCTTCACTCGACCACCCTGCTTACCGCCATCAATTGAACACGTCTTCGCCACTCGACTGCTCTTGCGCCGTCAGACAGCTAAGTCATTCTTCACATACTGCATTCAATTAAATAGTTATTTTCGCATTACTGAGTGTTAAGTAAGTCGCGCATGACGTTCGCTCGGAGGCCACGCCACCGAGTGTACCTCTGCGCTCGGTTGCTTATTTTTATGTCGGAACACTACACTTCCGCTTCATTTGGGTCCAGTACTCAAGCGAGTTCAGTCAGATCCTTCACTTCGACAAGTTCAGTCAGATCCTTCATTCTTTTATACTTTTGCTGGTTCCGGGCCAGCAAACACCTGGCACACCCAGCGGGTGTCTATGGGTGTTATTTACAAAAATTATTTCAGCAAATATCAAATTGCTTCGAGAGATTTTTATGTTGGCTTGTGCTATTTTTCATACACAGGTTACACGATCACACGATGCCTCTGTGCGTCACTTTCATCACTTGGCCGCCCCGCGCGCCGCCACTCCGTGAGGCACGCCTACATCACTTGGCCGCCCCGCGCGCTGTCACTTCGCCGGAGACGCCTACATCAGTCGGACGCCCTGCGCGTCGCCATGCCGACGGACAAGCCTACATCAGTCGGACGCCCTGCGCGTCGCCACGCCGACGGATGCGTCTACAGCACTTGACCGCCTCGCGCGTCGCCACTCCGACGGAGGCGTCTTCATCACTCGACCGCCCCGCGCGTCGCCACTCCGCTGGATCCGTCTTCCTGACTTGGCCGCCCCGCGCGTCGCCACGCCGACGGATGCGTCTACAGCACTTGACCGCCTCGCGCGTCGCCACTCCGACGGAGGCGTCTTCATCACTCGACCGCCCCGCGCGTCGCCACTCCGCTGGATCCGTCTTCCTGACTTGGCCGCCCCGCGCGTCACCACTCCGACGGATGCGTCTACAGCACTCGGCCTCCCCACGCGTCGCCACTCCGACGGATGCGTCTACAGCACTTGGCCGTCCCGCGCGTCGCCATTCCGCTGGATCCGTCCTCATCACTCGGCCGCCCCGCGCGTCGCCACTCCACGGGATACGTCTACGTCATTTGGACGCTCCGCGCGTCGCTACTCCGCGCAGCACATCTTCATCACTTGGCCGTCGCACGCGCCATCGCTCAGCTACACACATCTACAACACAACCCTCAGTGGGTAAAGGGCTTAGCTGTGATTCCGTATCACCTAAGTTAAAAACCATTCCGAGTGAGGACATCATCCACACTCGGGGGCTTAGCTGCGATTCCGTATCGCCTAAGTTAAAAACTATTCCGAGTGAGGACATCATCCACACTCGGGGGCTTAGCTGCGATTCCGTATCGCCTAAGTTAAAAACCATTCCGAGTGAGGACATCATCCACACCCGGGGGCTTAGCTGCGATTCCGTATCGCCTAAGTTAAAAACCATTCCGAGTGAGGACATCATCCACACTCGGGGGCTTAGCTGCGATTCCTTATCGCCTAAGTTAAAAACCATTCCGAGTAAGGACATCATCCACACTCGGGGGCTTAGCTGCGATTCCGTATCGCCTAAGTTAAAAACCATTCCGAGTAAGGACATCATCCACACTCGGGGGCTTAGCTGCGATTCCGTATCGCCTAAGTTAAAAACCATTCCGAGTGAGGACATCATCCACACTCGGGGGCTTAGCTGCGATTCCGTATCGCCTAAGTTAAAAACTACTCCGAGTGAGGACATCATCCACACTCGGGGGCTTAGCTGCGATTCCGTATCGCCTAAGTTAAAAACCATTCCGAGTGAGGACATCATCCACACTCGGGGGCTTAGCTGCGATTCCGTATCGCCTATGTTAAAAACTACTCCGAGTGAGGACATCATCCACACTCGGAGGCTTAGCTGCGATTCCGTATCGCCTAAGTTAAAAACCATTCTGAGTGAGGACATCATCCACACTCGGGGGCTTAGCTGCGATTCCGTATCGCCTAAGTTAAAAACTACTCCGAGTGAAGACATCATCCACACTCGGGGGCTTAGCTGCGATTCCGTATCGCCTAAGTTAAAAACCATTCCGAGTGAGGACATCATCCACACTCGGGGGCTTAGCTGCGATTCCGTATCGCCTAAGTTAAAAACCATTCCGAGTGAAGACATCATCCACACTCGGGGGCTTAGCTTCGATTCCGTATCGCCTAAGTTAAAAACCCTGCCGAGTGAATAGCATCCCATTCACTCAGAAACTTAGCTGTGAACCAGTCTTCGTCTAAGTTAAAAACTCTCCCGAGTGACGAGCACTCCTCTCACTCGGGGACTTACCCGCGAGTCCGACCTCGTTTAAGTTAAAGGCTGTTCCGAGTGACAGGCAACACTTTCACTCGGAAACTTAGTTGCGAACCAGTTTTTCGCCTAAGTTCAAAATTCTTCTGAGTAATGAGCATCCATCTCACTTGGAAACCAAACAAACGTAGCCAAGCAAAGGATTGAAAAGCAAACATGCAAACATTGCCTCTATCAGACCCCCGCCGATGCAAGCACTCGACGGCGGTCTCGGGGACTACACCCAGTGGGTGCACTCAGCGTGCCCCCACTGGACCTACTATCAAAACAAATCTAAGACCCCTGCCGATGTCACCGCCATTCGACAGCGGTCTCGGGGACTACACCCAGTGGGTGCACTCAGCGTGCCCCCACTACACCAGAAACCACTCGACTAAGACCTGCTCTACTCGAGGGGAAAACAAGCAAGTATGCACCAAAAGAAAACGCATATCAAGACAGAATCGATTAGGGTGAATGTCAAAGACTCCAATCGACGCAGACTTCTGTGAAGCCCTAAAATGCATTCGGAATTTTTGTGTCATATCAGAACCTGCATCGATCCCTTTTTTACTCGAACCCCGATCCATTCGGGGGCTAATGATGGGGATATGTACCTAGGGTAGGGTCTGAGGCCTGACCTACATACCCTACCTAAGGACACCACATTGGAGAACTTAAAGATTACAAGATTACAAGGAAGACTCCGACTGAAATCACCATGGCGCATGAGTCACTCGACAGAAAATCCACTCGGAGGTTTCTCCCACCATTCGACAGCAGAACCAGAAGTCAGTCGACCGCATAAGACCAGAAGCCATTCCAGGGAGGCCAACGGGCAGGCGTTCGACTGGTCGCCATAAGTAGCATTTATTACATACGTTATCAGTAACGTTCACCTTTATTACCACGATCGAACTCTTGGTTGCCGGGTATTCATGAGGGGCAGCGCACTCTATATAAGCCACCCCTCCCCTCTGGCACAAGGGTTCGCACTCCCTGTATCTCACACATTCCACACGACAGAAAGCTCCCGAGCGCTGAGACGTAGGGCTGTTACCTCCACGAGAGGGGCCTGAACTCATACATCCGTGTGTACAATCTTGCCGTAGCTAGGACTCTGCCCTCTCCTTACGTACCCCTAACCTCTACTGTCAGGCTCGTTCCCACGACACAAGAATCAACAAAAGAGGGGCCACCTATTACCCACAAGGCAACAGGGCACGACCCCCCCCCCCATAGGGCACGCCCTAATGCCTTGTGGGGCTCATAGGCGGCCGTCTGATCTAATTCCAACGCTATAAATTCACTTTCCCGAAGAAAAAAATAGGAGAAGAAGTTTCATCGCGTTTTATGATATGGAGCCGCCGCCACCTCCTGTTCTTCATCGGGAGGGCTGATCTGGAGTCCGTTCGGGGCTCTGGAGAGGGGGATTCGACGCCGTCGTCATCATCAACCATCCTCCATCACCAATTTCATGATGCTCACCACCGTGTGTGAGTAATTTCTCCGTAGGCTTGCTGGACGGTGATGGGTTGGATGAGATTTACCATGTAATCGAGTCAATTTGTTAGGGCTTTGATCCCTAGTATCCACTATGTTCTGAGATTGATATTGCTATGACTTTGCTATGCTTAATGCTTGTCACTAGGGCCCGAGTGCCATGATTTCATATCTGAACCCTTTATGTTTTCATGAATATATTTGTGTTCTTGATCCTATCTTGCAAGTTGTATGCACCTATTACGTGTTATGATCCGCATACCCCAAGGTGACAATAATTGGGATTCTTTCCGGTGATTACCGTAGTTTGAGGAGTTCATGTATTCACTATGTGCTAATGCTTTGTTCCGGTTCTCTATTAAACGGAGGCCTTAATATCCCTTAGATTTCCTTATGGACCCCGCTGCCACGGGAGGGTAGGACAAAAGATGTCATGCAAGTTCTTACTATAAGCACGTATGACTATATACAGAATACATGCCTACATTACATTGATGAATTGGAGCTATTGTCTATCGCCCTAGGTTGTGACTGTTACATGATGAATGTCATCCAACATAATTATCCATCACCGATCCAATGCCTACGCTTTTCGCATATTGATCTTTGTAAGTTACTTTCGTTGCTGTTGCTGTTACAATCACTACAAAACTGCTACTGTTACGGTTACTGTTACTGTGTTACTGTTACTACTCCTATTGAAACTATCATACTACTGTGCTACTAAACACTTTGCTGTAGATATTTAGTTCTTCAGGTGTGGTTGAATTGACAACTCAACTGCTAATACTCGTAAATATTCTTTGGCTCCCCTTGTGTCGAATCAATAAATCTGGGTGAAATACTACCCGCGAAAACTGTTGCGATCCCTTATACTTGTGGGTTATCACAAGGCCATGTCAAGAACAACACATATTATATGCCATTCCTTGAGGGTAATTTGCTCAGCTTCTCACATCACGTGTAGGCTAGTCACAGTTGATTATATGTTACTTGCACCACCCCCCCCTTGGCGTGTATGATAAATATACCTACTGGAGACAAAAAAATATATGAGTGTGTGTGGTTACAATTTACCCTATAGATTCAGTATGCAAGTTTAGTAATCTTCATACCAATTCTTGATCATTGATAAAAGAAAAAACTAGTCAAATTTTGGTGCAACCTTACGATATGATTTGGGTATGAACCCATAGAAATGCAATGTGTGTTTTATGGTACTTCCTCTGTAAACTAATATAAGACGTTTTAGATCACTATTTCAGTGATCTAAAACGTCTTATATTAGTTTACTGAGGGAGTAGTATTTTGCTTACTGGAACCTAATGTGTCATATAAATTGGCAGTATGAATGCCTGGAATTCAGATAATCAATTCGTGGTGTCATGCCTCGCCACTGCGTATGACTAGATATCTATTACCTCGTATTTCAGTTTCGGTATTTTGGGTACTTTTAACTCAGATCTGAGTCTTGTTCCTTTTCAGGATGGGAGAGACGACACTTCCCTACAACTTGCACATTTTGGTAAGCACTAGCACATATGCATGTGCGTTGCAACGGGAGAAGTAATTGACATGTCCACCAAAACGTATATCAATGCGGCACGACAACATCTGGACGGTACGACCCGACGGCAGCAGGGATACGCACGCCGAGGTTGAAATCTACTCACTCCTTTGTTGTGGTTATCTCATGGAAGTCTTAAAAAATGGATTATTAACGCAATATTGGTGGACATGGAAGGATTAATTCATTAATTATAGGGTCTCCCCCTCATAGCAACAATCCCAAAATCTGGTCTTACTTACAAACCCGCTTAATTTATATTGATGCAACCATCCATGTGAATCCAACAATTTTATTTATTTATAGCCAATTAGCCATGCTAGCCCAAATCCATTTAATTCCTTCGCTCCCTCTGACGGGGGGATGACCCCCGGGTAGGCAATCAAACTCGGAGCCCTTTTTCAAACTTCAGGGCAGACCCGTGCCCCTCCAAAACCGGCTGGCCGACCGGCCGGCTTCCCAACGCTGGCCGGCTGGTCCCGGCCCCATGCCGAGTCCGGCTGTCCGCTGGCCGGCCAACGACGGGTCAGCGGCCGTCCCATCGCTTCGGACGACAAGGCGGCTCTCCATGACGGGGAGCGTGCCTACAGCGCCGCCCGCCTCGGGAAGGTACGGCAACAGTGCCGCCAACCCCGCTGACCGGGGTGACCAACGTCAGCACTAGCGCGCCACTATAGCCCTGCGACGCCAACCACCCCGTGACGCACGAGGCGACGGGCCACAGTGCCGAGCAGCTGGCGGGACCCACAACCGGCGGGTCCCAGCGGTCGGCGGGCCCCACAGCCGGCTCCAGACACCGACATCCGGGTCCCGCCCGCGCATAGTTTTACCCATGTAACCCTGGGTGGTCAGGCTATAAGACCCCCGAGGAGGCCTCCATGCAGGGGGGTTCAGCTCCCTTCGTAGTTCATACCCGCACGCTCACACCCACAGGAGAGGCGGAACGGCGGCCTAGCCCCTTCTTCCTCCTCCGCCCTAACAGCTTCAGGAGCACCATTGTAGACCTTGTGCATATCATCCCATTCGGCAGGACTAGGGGTGTTACCTCTCCGGAGGGCCCCGAACCTGGGTACGCCTTGTGTCCCGCACTCGCGCATACCAACCTCGCTTTCGGAACCCACCGGCGTCCTCACGCAGCCCCCCACATTTAGCCATCTCATGGCATCTGCCGTGATTTCACCACGACAGTTGGCGCCCACCGTGGGGCTGCTCACGGCGGCGGCCGGAGTCAAGTTCTGGACGAGGCCCTTCACCAGCTCCGGCGAGCGCATTGAGCACGGCTTGGTCCGCGCGCCTTGCGCGGCCAACCCGGCCGGCTGCGACGCTGCGCCAGGCGCGGACGCCGCTTGCCCTGCAGGCTGCCTCGTCGTCCCTTTCGGCGCGCTGCGCATTTTCGTCGCGCTCATCCCCGACGAGTACCCTAGCAAGGTACACAGCTTCACCGACTCGCCCGTCTCCGTTGGCTGCGCCGTCTCCGACGACGTCGCCATCCTCTGCGCCCGTGCGGAGGTGTTGACCATCGGCGCCAGCTCTGGCTCCTCGCGCAGCAAGGAGAAGGCCGCCGCGGCTGCAGCTGCCGCGGCTGCGGCCCCATCTCGCCGGGTCGACCCGCTTCGTGAGATAATCCGGAGCCTACAAGCCCCCATCACGCCCGACGCCGACACGGCAGCCGCAGCGGCTCAGCTCAACGAGGACCGTCAGCAACAGCCAGTCGAGGCCACGGTGCTCGCGGCAACACGGCGCCGGCTGGAGTCCGCCGAGCGGGAGTATGACAGCGTTCACGGCTTCACACCGGCCGCCGCTGAGCCCAGCCGGGTTGCGGAGGTGTGAATCCGCGGGGGCGCAATCGGCCGTGCGCTAGGCGCAGGCCGGCCCGTCTACGACACCCCCGTCAAGAACATGCGTGCGGCGCAGGCGGCCATAGCGGATCTCGAGTTCCTGGAGGGCTATGTCGCAAGTTATTGACGAAACCACTTCTGCTATGAATGATACTCATGATGATGCTAGTACTATGCTTGATAATGCTGTGCCACTTGGTGAATTTCTTAGTGAACAACTTGCTAAGGCAAAGGAAATTGAAAATGCTGAAACTCTTGAGAATTATGATTCACCTATTATGCCTAGCTCCCCTACTAGAGTTGAAACACCTGATGAACATTGCTTTGATAGGGAGACGGCTAGAGCCATCCTTGCTTGTAATGATAGACATGATGTTATAAAGTTGCTTGCTGAAATGAAAGAAAAATCTATGAGGGAGAGAATGAAATATGATCCTAAGTTTGCTACCTCTCCCATATGTGTTACTGATAAGGATTATGAATTCTCTGTCGATCCTGAGTTAATTACTTTGGTTGAATCTGATCCTTTCCATGGTTATGAAACTGAAACCGTTGTGGCAGATCTCACTAAATTAAATGATATAGCCACCCTATTCCCTCATGAGGAAAAAATTCGCTATTACTATATTCTTAAATTGTTTCCTTTCTCATTAAAGGGTGATGCTAAGGAATGGTATAATACTCTTGCTCCTGGATGTGTGCGTAGTCCCCAGGATATGATTTATTACTTCTCTGAAAAATATTTTCCTGCTCATAAGAAACAAGCTACCTTACAGGAAATATTTAATTTTGTGCAAATTGAAGAAGAGAATCTCCCTCAAGCTTGGGGGAGGCTTCTCCAATTTCTTAATGCTTTGCCTGATCATCCTCTTAAGAAAAATGAAATACTTGATATCTTCTACAACGGACTAACCGATGCTTCTAGGGACTACCTAGATAGTTGTGCGAGTTGTGTTTTCAGGGAACGGACTATTGAACAAGCTGAAGAATTACTGAATAATATATTAAAGAATGATAATGATTGGACACTTCCTGAACCACCGTCCAAACCCACTCCAAAGAAGAGGGGTATTTGTTGGAAATATGCCCTAGAGGCAATAATAAATTGGTTATTATTATATTTCCTTGTTCATGATAATCGTTTATTATCCATGCTATAATTGTATTGATTGGAAACTCAAATACATGTGTGGGTACATAGACAACACTGTGTCCCTAGTAAGCCTCTAGTTGACTAGCTCGTTGATCAAAGATGGTTAAGGTTTCCTAGCCATTGACATGAGATGTCATTTGATAACGGGATCACATCATTAGGAGAATGATGTGATGGACAAGACCCAAACTGTAAACGTAGCATTTGATCGTGTCAGTTTATTGCTATTGTTTTCTGCATGTCAAGTATCTGTTCCTTTGACCATGAGATCATGCAACTCACTGACACCGGAGGAATACCTTGTGTGTATCAAACGTCGCAACGTAACTGGGTGACTATAAAGGTGCTCTACAGGTATCTCCGAGGGTGTCTGTTGGGTTGGCATGGATCAAGACTGGGATTTGTTACTCCGTATGACGGAGAGGTATCTCAGGGCCCACTCGGTAATACAACATCACAATGAGCCTTGCAAGCAATGTGACTAAAAGTGTTAGCCACGAGATCTTGTATTGCGGAACGAGTAAAGAGACTTGCCGGTAACGAGATTGAACTAGGTATAGAGATACCGACGATCGAATCTCGGGCAAGTAACATACCGAAGAACAAAGGGAACAGCATACGGGATTAACTGAATCCTTGACATAGAGGTTCGACCGATAAAGATCTTCGTAGAATATGTAGGAGCCAATATGGGCATCCAGGTCCCGCTATTGGTTATTGGCCGTAGAGGTGTCTCGGTCATGTCTACATAGTTCTCGAACCCGCAGGGTCTACACACTTAACGTTTGGTGACGATTAGTATAATTGAGTTATTATGTTGGTGACCGAAAGTTGTTCGGAGTCCCGGATAAGATCCCGGACATGACGAGGATCTCCGGAATAGTCCGGAGGTAAAGATTGATATATGTGATAATAGTGTTTTGATCTCCGGAAGAGTTCCGAAGTTCACCGGAAGAGGTTCCGGATGTTTACCGAAGTGTTCGGGTGCAGCAACACTTTATATGAGCCAAAGGGATAAAGCCCACGAGGTATTGGAAAGTGCAAAAGTAGTTTTGCTGCCGCGTAAGCGGTACTACCGCTTGGTGAAGCGGTACTACCGCTTGGTGAAGCGGTACTACCGCCGGAGCGGTACTACCGCTTGTGTGAAGCGGTACTACCGCCCAAGCGGTACTACCGCTTGTGTGAAGCGGTACTACCGCTTGTGCGCGGCTGTGCACGGTTCGGCCGGGATCCGAGTTGGACTCTTTCCCTGCGGGCCAAACCGACCTTGTGCGGGCAAAACCGACCCGGAGGAGGCTTTTACTCCAAGTTTAGACCCCAAGGCTCAACATATAAATAGAGGGGCAGGGCTAGCACACGGGACACATCAGGATTTCCCAAGCCGTGTGCCGGCAACCCTAGCCCTCTAGTTCCTCCGTCATAATCTCCGTAGTGCTTGGCGAAGCCCTGCAGAGATTGTTCCTCACCACCATCACCACGCCGTCGTGCTGCTGGAACTCAACCACTACTTCACCATCGCTCGCTGGATCGAGGAGGTGAAGGCGTCATCAAGCCGTACGTGTGTTGAACGCGGAGGTGCCGTCCGTTCGGCACTAGATCGGAAGGATCGTGATTGGATCGCGGGACGCTCGGCGATTTGGATCGCGAAGACGTTCGACTACATCAACCGCGTTTATTAACGCTTCCGCTTAGCGATCTACAAGGGTATGTAGATTCACTCTCCCTCTCGTAGATGCTCATCACCATGGATAGATCTTATGTGTGCGTAGGAAAATTTTTGTTTCCCATGCAACGTTCCCCAACAGTGGCATCTGAGCTAGGTCTATGCGTAGATGAGATCTCGAGTAGAACACAAACGAGTTGTGGGCGTGGATGTATACATATTGCTTGCCGTTACTAGTTGATACTTGATTCCGCGGTATTGTGAGATGAAGCGGCCCGGACCGACATTACGCGTACGCTTACGCGAGACTGGTTTCACCGCTGCGTGCACTTGTTGCATAAAGGTGACTGGCGGGTGTCTGTCTCTCTCACTTTAGTTGAATCGGTTCAATGAAGAGGGTTCTTTTAGAAGATCAAAAAGCAATCACTACACCACGTTGTGGTTTTGCGTAGGTAAGAACGGTTCTTGCAAACCCGTAGCAGCCACGTAAAATTTGCAACAACAATTAGAGGACGTCTAACTTGTTTTTGCAGGGTATGTTGTGATGTGATATGGCCAATTACATGATGAGATATATGTGATGTATGAGATGATCATGTTTTGTATAGAATATCACGACTTGCATGTCGATGAGTACGGCAACTGGCAGGAGCCATAGAGTTGTCTTTAATTATTGTATGACCTGCGTGTCAATCATTAAGCGCTATGTAATGCTTTACTTTATCGCTAAACGTTAGCAATAGTCGTGGAAGCAACAGTCGGCGCGACAACCTTATGGCGACACGTTGATGGAGATCAAGATGATGGAGATCATGGTGTCATGCCGGTGACGATGGAGATCATGCCGGTGCTTTGGAGATGGAGATCAAAAGCACAAGTTCATGGCCATATCATGTCACTTATGATTTGCATGTGATGTTAATCCTTTTATGCATCTTATTTTGCTTAGGACGACGGTAGCATTATAAGGTGATCCCTCACTTAAATTTCAAGATAAATTGTGTTCTCCCCAAGTGTGCACCGTTGCGAAAGTTCGTCGTTTCGAGACACGCCGTGATGATCGGGTGTGATAGACTCTACGTTCGCATACAACGGGTGTAAGCCATGTTACACGTGCGGAACACTCGGGTTAAACTTGACGAGCCTAGCATGTACAGACATGGCCTCGGAACACAAGAGACCGAAAGGTCGAACATGAGTCATATAGTAGATATGATCAACATGAAGATGTTCACCATTGAAACCACCTCAACTCACGTGATGATCGGACTTGAGTTGGTGGATTTGGATCATGTTACACTCGAATGATCGGAGGGATGTCAATTTGAGTGGGAGTTTTTTAAAATATGATTAACTAAACTCATTATCTAAGAACAATAGTCTAAGTTGTCTTTGCTATATTTATGTTGTAGATCATGGCTCGCGCAGTAGCACCCCTGAATTTTAATGCGTTCCTAGAGAAAGCTAAGTTGAAAGATGATGGAAGTAACTTTGTGGACTGGGCCCGTAATCTAAGGATTATCCTTACGGCTTCCCAGAAGGCTTATGTCCTTGATGCACCGCTTGGTGATCCACCCGCTCCAGTTGAGTCTCTAGACGTTGTGAACGCCTGGCAGGCTCGTTCTGATGATTACTCAATAGTTCAATGTGCAATGTTGTATGGCTTAGAACCGGGACTTCAAAGACGTTTTGAACGTCATGGAGCATATGAGATGTTCCAGGAGTTGAAGTTTATCTTTCAGAAGAATGCCCGGATCGAGAGATATGAGATCTCCGATAAGTTCTATGCTTGCAAGATGGAGGAGAACGGGTCTATCAGTGATCACGTGCTCAGAATGTCTGGGTACTCCACCCGCCTGGCTGAGTTAGGGATGCCCCTTCCGCCAGAGGCTATCACTGACAGAGTTCTTCAATCATTGCCACCTAGCTACAAGAGCTTCGTGTTGAACTATAACATGCACGGGATGAACAAGTCAGTCGCCGAGCTGTTTGCGATGCTGAAAGCCGCTGAGTCTGAAATTCAGAAGGAGCATCAAGTGTTGATGGTCAATAAAACCACTAGTTTCAAGAAAAATGGCAAGGGTAAGAAGGGTAACTCCAAGCAGAGTGGCAAAGCAGTTGCTCCTCTCGTGAAGAAACCCAAGGCTGGACCCAAACCAGAAACTGTGTGTTTTCATTGCAAGGGAACTGGACACTGGAAGCGGAATTGCCCCAAGTATTTGGCTGACAAGAAGGCGGCCAACAACAAACAAGGTATATATGATATACATGTTATTGATGTGTACCTTACCAACCCTCGTTGTAGTGCCTGGGTATTTGATACCGGTGCGGTTGCTCATATTTGCAACTCAAAACAGGAACTGCGGAATAGACGGAGGCTGGCAAAGGACGAAGTGACGATGCGCGTGGGAAATGGTTCCAAGGTTGATGTGATCGCCGTCGGCACGCTCGCTCTTCGATTACCGTCGGGATTAGTGATGAACCTAAATAAGTGTTATTTGGTGCCTGCGTTAAGCATGAACATTATATCTGGATCTTGTTTATTGCGAGACGGTTACTCATTTAAATCAGAGAATAATGGTTGTTCTATTTATATGAGTAATATCTTTTATGGTCATGCACCCGATGTGAGGGGTTTATTCTTGTTGAATCTCGATAGTAATGATACACATGTTCATAACATTGATGCCAAAAGATGTAGAATTGATAATGATAATACCACTTTCTTGTGGCACTGCCGTTTAGGTCATATTGGCGTAAAACGCATGAAGAAGCTCCATGCTGATGGACTTTTGGAGTCACTTGATTTTGAATCACTTGACACATGTGAGCCATGCCTCATGGGCAAGATGACTAAAACGCCGTTCTCTGGAACAATGGAACGGGCAAGTGACTTATTGGAAATCATACATACTGATGTGTGCGGTCCGATGAGTATTGAGGCGCGCGGTGGTTATCGTTACTTTTTCACCTTCACTGATGACTTAAGTAGATATGGGTATATTTACTTAATGAAACACAAGTCTGAAACATTTGAAAAGTTCAAACAATTTCAGAGTGAAGTTGAGAATCATCGTAACAAGAAGATTAAATTCCTACGATCTGATCGAGGAGGAGAATATCTGAGTTATGAGTTTGGCAGTCACTTAAGACAATGTGGGATTGTTTCACAACTAACACCGCCTGGAACACCACAGCGTAATGGTGTGTCCGAACGTCGTAATCGAACCTTATTGGATATGGTGCGATCTATGATGTCTCTTGCCGATTTGCCACTATCGTTTTGGGGTTATGCATTAGAGACAGCTACATTCACTTTAAATAGGGCACCATCGAAATCCGTTGAGACGACGCCATATGAACTTTGGTTTGGCAAGAAGCCAAAGCTGTCGTTTCTTAAAGTTTGGGGATGTGATGCTTATGTCAAAAAGCTTCAGCCTGAAAAGCTGGAACCCAAAGCGGAGAAATGCGTCTTCATAGGATACCCAAAAGAGACAGTTGGGTATACCTTCTACCTCAGATCCGAAGGCAAAGTGTTTGTCGCTAAAAACGGAACATTTCTTGAGAAAGAGTTTCTCTCGAAAGAATTGAGTGGGAGGAAGATAGAACTTGATGAGGTTGTTGAACCTTTACTTCAACCTGAGAGTAGCGCAGCGCAGAAAGTTGTTTCTGTGGAGCCTACATTAGCTGAAGAGGAAGTTAATGATGATGATCATGAAGCTTTGGATCAAGTTGCTATCGAACCTCGTAGGTCGACAAGGACGCGTACTGCTCCCGAGTGGTACGGCAACCCTGTCTTAGAGGTCATGTTGTTAAACAACGATGAACCTACGAGCTATGGAGAAGCGATGATGGGCCCGGATTCCGAGAAGTGGTTAGAGGCCATGAAATCCGAGATGGGATCCATGTATGAAAACAAAGTATGGACTTTGGAAGTATTACCTGAAGGGCGTAAGGCCATTCAGAACAAATGGATCTTTAAGAGGAAGACGGACGCGGACGGTAATGTCACCGTCTATAAAGCTCGACTTGTGGCAAAGGGTTTTTCACAAGTTCAAGGAGTTGACTACGATGAGACCTTCTCACCCGTAGCGATGCTTAAGTCCGTCAGAATCATGTTGGCAATAGCTGCCTTTTTCGATTATGAAATTTGGCAGATGGATGTCAAAACAGCGTTCCTTAACGGTTACCTTAAGGAAGAGTTGTATATGATGCAACCAGAAGGTTTTGTCGATCCAGAGAATGCTGACAAAGTTTGCAAACTCCAGCGATCCATTTATGGACTGGTGCAAGCATCTCGGAGTTGGAATCTTCGTTTTGATGAGGTGATCAAAGCGTTCGAGTTTATACAAGTTTACGGAGAAGCTTGTATTTACAAGAAAGTGAGTGGGAGCTCTATAGCGTTTCTAATATTATATGTGGATGACATATTGCTGATTGGAAACAATATAGAAATGCTGGAAAGCGTAAAGGAATATTTGAACAAGAGTTTTTCAATGAAGGACCTAGGAGAAGCTGCTTTCATATTAGGCATCAAGATCTATAGAGATAGATCGAGACGCTTAATAGGACTTTCACAAAGCACATACCTTGATAAGATTTTGAAGAAGTTCAAAATGGATCAGTCCAAGAAGGGGTTCTTGCCTGTTTTGCAAGGTGTGAAGTTGAGTAAGACTCAATGCCCAGTGAATGCAGAAGATAGAGAAAAGATGAGTGTCATCCCCTATGCTTCAGCCATAGGCTCTATCATGTATGCAATGCTGTGCACAAGACCCGATGTCAGCCTTGCCATAAGTATGGCCGGAAGGTTTCAAAGTGATCCAGGAATGGAACACTGGACGGCGGTCAAGAATATCCTGAAGTACCTGAAAAGGACTAAGGACATGTTTCTCGTTTATGGAGGTGATCAAGAGCTCGTCGTAAAGGGTTACGTCGATGCAAGCTTTGACACTGATCCGGATGACTCTAAGTCGCAAACCGGATACGTATTTATTCTTAATGGGGGTGCGGTTAGCTGGTGCAGTTCCAAGCAAAGCGTGGTAGCTGATTCTACATGCGAAGTGGAGTACATCGCAGCCTCGGAGGCGGCGAAGGAAGGTGTCTGGATGAAGGAGTTCATGACAGATCTTGGAGTAGTGCCTAGTGCGCTTAACCCAATGACTCTGTTTTGTGATAATACTGGTGCCATTGCTCTAGCCAAGGAACCAAGATTTCACAAGAGGACCAGACACATAAAACGACGTTTCAATTCCATCCGCGATTACATCAAGGAGGACGACATAAATATTTGCAAAGTACACACGGATCTAAATGTTGCAGATCCGTTGACTAAACCTCTTCCAAGGGCTAAACATGAACAACACCAGAACTGCATGGGTGTTCGATTCATTACAATGTAAATCACATAGTGATGTGAACTAGATTATTGACTCTAGTGCAAGTGGGAGACTGTTGGAAATATGCCCTAGAGGCAATAATAAATTGGTTATTATTATATTTCCTTGTTCATGATAATCGTTTATTATCCATGCTATAATTGTATTGATTGGAAACTCAAATACATGTGTGGGTACATAGACAACACTGTGTCCCTAGTAAGCCTCTAGTTGACTAGCTCGTTGATCAAAGATGGTTAAGGTTTCCTAGCCATTGACATGAGATGTCATTTGATAACGGGATCACATCATTAGGAGAATGATGTGATGGACAAGACCCAAACTGTAAACGTAGCATTTGATCGTGTCAGTTTATTGCTATTGTTTTCTGCATGTCAAGTATCTGTTCCTTTGACCATGAGATCATGCAACTCACTGACACCGGAGGAATACCTTGTGTGTATCAAACGTCGCAACGTAACTGGGTGACTATAAAGGTGCTCTACAGGTATCTCCGAGGGTGTCTGTTGGGTTGGCATGGATCAAGACTGGGATTTGTTACTCCGTATGACGGAGAGGTATCTCAGGGCCCACTCGGTAATACAACATCACAATGAGCCTTGCAAGCAATGTGACTAAAAGTGTTAGCCACGAGATCTTGTATTGCGGAACGAGTAAAGAGACTTGCCGGTAACGAGATTGAACTAGGTATAGAGATACCGACGATCGAATCTCGGGCAAGTAACATACCGAAGAACAAAGGGAACAGCATACGGGATTAACTGAATCCTTGACATAGAGGTTCGACCGATAAAGATCTTCGTAGAATATGTAGGAGCCAATATGGGCATCCAGGTCCCGCTATTGGTTATTGGCCGTAGAGGTGTCTCGGTCATGTCTACATAGTTCTCGAACCCGCAGGGTCTACACACTTAACGTTTGGTGACGATTAGTATAATTGAGTTATTATGTTGGTGACCGAAAGTTGTTTGGAGTCCCGGATAAGATCCCGGACATGACGAGGATCTCTGGAATAGTCCGGAGGTAAAGATTGATATATGTGATAATAGTGTTTTGATCTCCGGAAGAGTTCCGAAGTTCACCGGAAGAGGTTCCGGATGTTTACCGAAGTGTTCGGGTGCAGCAACACTTTATATGAGCCAAAGGGATAAAGCCCACGAGGTATTGGAAAGTGCAAAAGTAGTTTTGCTGCCGCGTAAGCGGTACTACCGCTTGGTGAAGCGGTACTACCGCCGGAGCGGTACTACCGCTTGGTGAAGCGGTACTACCGCCGGAGCGGTACTACCGCTTGTGTGAAGCGGTACTACCGCCCAAGCGGTACTACCGCTTGTGTGAAGCGGTACTACCGCTTGTGCGCGGCTGTGCACGGTTCGGCCGGGATCCGAGTTGGACTCTTTCCCTGCGGGCCAAACCGACCTTGTGCGGGCAAAACCGACCCGGAGGAGGCTTTTACTCCAAGTTTAGACCCCAAGGCTCAACATATAAATAGAGGGGCAGGGCTAGCACACGGGACACATCAGGATTTCCCAAGCCGTGTGCCGGCAACCCTAGCCCTCTAGTTCCTCCGTCATAATCTCCGTAGTGCTTGGCGAAGCCCTGCAGAGATTGTTCCTCACCACCATCACCACGCCGTCGTGCTGCTGGAACTCAACCACTACTTCACCATCGCTCGCTGGATCGAGGAGGTGAAGGCGTCATCAAGCCGTACGTGTGTTGAACGCGGAGGTGCCGTCCGTTCGGCACTAGATCGGAAGGATCGTGATTGGATCGCGGGACGCTCGGCGATTTGGATCGCGAAGACGTTCGACTACATCAACCGCGTTTATTAACGCTTCCGCTTAGCGATCTACAAGGGTATGTAGATTCACTCTCCCTCTCGTAGATGCTCATCACCATGGATAGATCTTATGTGTGCGTAGGAAAATTTTTGTTTCCCATGCAACGTTCCCCAATAGTATTTTACATCTCAGGCCTGAAGATATGCACGAAGTAAAGAAGTGTATGAAGGAAAAAGGCATTAAAGCTGAAGATGTTAAGAATCTACCACCTATTGAAGAAATACATGGTCTTGACACACCGCCACAGGTAGTAGAGGTAAATTCTCTTATAAAATTTGATGAAGGTGATATTCCTTACAACAAACCTCCTAGTCAATGCTTGTATGAATTTGACAATTATATTATTAAGCAAGATCACTTCAATGCAAATGTTATGAAACAATTGAAACGAAATGCCTACATGATTGATCACTTGAGTGACTTGTTATTTAGAATTGCTAATGATATTAAAGGTGTAAGCAAACATGCATCTATGGTTCAAACTCAATTAGAAGAAGTTGCTAAATCTCAAAGTGAATTGCTCTATGAAATGAATAACAATATCAATGATCATGCTGTTAGAGTAATGACTAGATGAGGTAAAATGACTCAGGAGCCACTTTATCCTGAAGGTCACCCAAAAAGAATTGAACAAGATTCTCAAAGAATTAATGTTGATGCACCTAGTCCATCTAAAAAGAAAAAGAAAAAGAAAAATGATAGGACTTTGCATACTTCTAGTGAACCTGCGGTAGAAAACCCCTTAGAACATAGTAATGATGTTTCTATTTCTGATGCTGAAACACAATCTGGTAATGAACAACCACCTGATGATAATAATAATGATGATGCTCATGTGGACATCCAACCAGATAATGATAAAGAACCTGATAATGATGTTGAAATAGAACTTGCTGTTGATCTAGATAACCCACCTTCTAAAAATAAACGTTATGATAAAAGATACTTTGTTGCTAGAAAACATGGTAAAGAAAGAGAACCATGGGTTCAAAAACCCATGCCCTTTCCTCCTAAACCATCTAAGAAAAAGGATGAGGAAGAATTTGAACGCTTTGCTGAAATGCTTAGGCCAGTCTTTTTGCGAAGTCGTTTGACTGATATTATAAAGATGCCTCCTTATGCTAAATACATGAAAGACATTGTCACAAATAAAAGAAAGATACCTGAAGCTGAAATTTCTACCATGCTTGCAAATTATTCTTTTAAAGATGGAGTACCTAAGAAACTAGGAGATCCAGGAATACCAACAATACCATGCTCCATTAAACGAAATTATGTCAAAACCGCTTTGTGTGATTTAGGAGCCGGTGTTAGTGTTATGCCTTTCTCTTTATATAAAAGACTTGATTTGAATAAACTTACTCTCACTGAAATATTTTGCAAATGGCTGACAAATCAACTGCCATACCGATCGGTGTTTGCGAGGATGTGCCCGTTGTAGTTGCGAATGTTACTATTCTAACAGACTTTGTTATACTTGATATGCCCGAGGACGACAACATGTCGATTATCCTTGGTAGACCCTTCTTGAATACTGCAGGGGCTGTTATTGATTGCAACAAAAGCAAAGTCACTTTTCATATCAATGGTAATGAACATACGGTACACTTTCCGAAGAAACAATTCCAAGTGAATGGTATTCATATTATTGAAAAGACTTCGACAATTACTATTGGAAGTTTTCAAATCCCTCTTCCTACTGTTAAAAAGAAATATGAAACTCTTATTATCGAGGAGATGCATGCATATCCCGGTTGAGGTAACTTAGTGTTATACGAAAGTTCTTCGGTTTCATGTTACTCGGAAATGGTTTGTTAATAAGACCTGATCAACCTTATTAATGGATTCTTTTTGAGGGGCATGTGGTCGATGAATTTAGTAAGCACAACCTTCTGTACCCACTTTTTATTTTCTGTTATTTTTAGTTAAATGCAATAAAATGCCATGATTATCCTGTTTTCTGATTTATCCGTGCAATAAAAAAGTGCCCAGAAATAAAAGTGCTCAGAATGCAATAAAATTTTGACATGATTTTTTACGTAATATTGAAGAATTTTTGGCACTGGACACATACCAGGGGGGCCGGTGCCCCAGGTGCCCACGAGGCACCAGGGCTCGCCACCCCCCCGGCGCGCCCAGGTACCTCGTGGGCCCCACAGGGACCCCCTCACTTATTTCTTCAGCCCACCTCGTCTCTTACCTCTAGCAAAAATTCGTGGTAGCTCTCTCTCTCGTGTTCTTGCTCACAAAACTGAAATTTTCGATCTCTTTGCTCGGAGCTCCGTTTCCGAAATTGTTTTGGGAGATTGCTCCTTGAAATTGTTCTTAGGAAAATGAATATCTTCCGGAGAAGTTCTTCGAGGAGGAGGCCCTCGGAAGCATCATCAAGTGAAAGCTCGGCACGCCAATCATATGAGGAACCAAGAGCAAGTTCAGTGTGAGGTGCCGAAGCAAAATCGTGTCGATGGCCGTGCAACGAGTTCATGCTAGGTGCAGGCATCAAGGAAGAATTTGACCAATATATTCTCAATGCCGAGCTCTCCGCCTTTATCGCAGATAAGCCACCACAGCATTACAACCTCACTCATTCCTTCACTCAAAACTTTGATTATCACCCGCGCACTTCTAGAGTTTTATTTCACCTCTATGAAAAATCTTCTAATATGTCTCTAGAAGAATTCTGTGATGCATGCAAAATTCCATATTGGGGTTCGTTAGATGAGCCACCAAGATCTGATTATGAGTTATTTCTTAACAACCTTTGCAATGGTGAGGATAGGGGAATCACGCAGGCTAGAATAATTAGCATTCACTTTCCCGCTATTCGGTACTTTGCGCTTTTTAATGGTAAATGCGTTGTTGGTAAGCAAGACTGTAGTGCACTTTATGCCCCTGATTTGAGTCTTATTCATACAGCTTTGACTGGTAGCATGCTTTATAATCTTGGGGCTATTGTTGCACGTAGGCTGCAGCGTAACGCGGGTAATGATGATTTGTATGGAGGAATTTATGCCTCTCGCATAGTTGCAAAGTTAGGGGTGTCTCCCAAGTTCAATGATCCCCCTCTTGCCTTATAAATATTTGAATTTTGAAGCAATGCGGGAACATAGGTTCTTAAAACGCAATGCACAGGGTTATGAATATAACTTAGTTTTTAATAAATATCACTCTGTGTATGTTGCTTTGCCTGCTCCTGCCCTCTTTGATTTTCAGGACAAACAGAGATATTTTCTTCATGAGAGTGAGGTGCATGAGTACAATGCGGCTGTCGAGGCTGCTCGTCTAGCTGAGGAGGCGGCTCAGAATGCCTCTGCGAGCTACCATTTCGATTATTATACAGGACAGCCATGGCAGTGAACCAAGTTAGGCAAAAGCCTAAGCTTGGGGGAGTACGTATTTCTCACCGACATTACATTCATGCTTACACATTTCATTTCAGTTGTCGGTGTTCATACTTTTTCATTGTATAATCCATGCTAGTTTTATTTTCTCGCCTTCTTCTTGTGTGTTTGAAAAACTTTGAGAAAATCCAAAAACATTTCTCGCTTCTTTTCGGTTTTTCTTTCTAGTTTAATTAGTTGTAATTTCGTAGTAGTAAAAGAAAACCCAAAAAGATTTCTCGTTTCTTCTTTTACTTGTTGGGAGCTTTTCCGTTAAATAGTTTTTCTCGTTTTTCGTTTTCTTCTTTATTTCGCTTCCTTCAGAAAAACCAAAAACTCCAAAAATATTTCCATGTGTTTCTCTGAAATTCTTTTCTTTTGTTGACTCATTGTAAGGAGAAGACCACGATGAAAATGTTGAGTGGCTCTCATATGCATTATTGTTGATCCAACAAAGAGCCCATTTTACCTTGTCTTCTCCTTTGAATGAAATGTTTGTAGATTCCAGCTTAGTCCACGACACTCTTGCACTACTATTATTTTCATATCATTCGGTCGTGCAAGTGAAAGGCAATAATGACGATGATTTGATGAAGTGACTGTGGCAAGGAAAAACAGGTATGAACTCAATTTGTTCTTTGTTTTTGTAAATATGTTTAACTCAGTATCCATGATTCAGCATGTTATGATTAAACATGTTTATGATGACAATTAGAGATTATAGTTGCTCATGCCATGCTTAAGTAGCTAGGAGTGGATAATGATTTATCTTAAGTGTCAACATGCATTAAATTGATTGTGATGTAGTATGATGATATGGTATCCTCCTCTGAATGTTTCAAGTGGCTTGACTTGGCACATGTTCACGCATGTAGTTGATTCAAAACCAACATAGCCTTCACGATATTTATGTTCATGGTGTTTATATCCTACTCATGCTAGTATTCAATGTTGATTTTTCATAATGCATGATTATGACCGTTTTCGCTCTCTAGCTGGTCGCTTCTCAACCTATTTGCTAGCCTTCGCCTGTACTAAGCGGGAATGCTGCTTGTGCATCCAAACCCTTAAACCAAAGTTATTCCAGATGAGTCCATTATATCTACCTATGTGCGATATTACTCTGCCGTTCTAAGTAAATTTGCATGTGCCACCTCTAAATATTCAAATGAACATCTGTTTTGTGTGCCTGTACCGCTCATGGAGCGACAGGGGGTGGTCAGTATCTTCCATGCTAAGCGGGTTATTCTCATGATGAGTGTTGATTCACTTGTCCTTGGACGAGAGGGGCTGGTAATCGGGATGCCCAGTCCCATTATTAAAATTGCAAAAGAATAAAACAAACTCCCCCGGAAAGTTGTTGGTATGGAGGGCACCCGAGGATTAGGCTAGCCATGGCTTGTGATTGTTGGTGGAGGGGGAGTAAACTTTACTTTACCACTTGGGAACCGCCGCTAATGTGTTTTGCATGGAAGATATTGAAAACTCTCGGTCGTGACGTTGACAGGAAAGGCATACTTCCCAAAATTTTATTTATCTCTGATTTAAGCTTCGAGCTCTGGCACCTCTGCAAATCCATGCTTCCCTCTGCGAAGGGCCTATCTATTTACTTTTATGTTATTTTACTTTTATTGTTGAGTCATCACCTTCTCAAATAAGCACCAGTCCTGAGAGCACTATTGTCATTCTCATGCATTGTGAATAGTTAATGTTGTGTGCATCATGACTGGATCTCTTCTACCATGAATTACAATGTTTAGTCGCTGCTTGAACTTTGGAGGTACTCTGCATTTATGTTTTGCGGTTTCAGAAAGGGCTAGCGAGATACCATGCTATCATATTATATCATGATTGTTTTGACAAAGTGTTGGCATTTGATATATCTTATTATTGCTCGCTAGTTGATTATGCCATCGATATGAGTGAATATAATTTCTAAGAGTTATCATTTGCATGGTTAGTTATAATCTTTGCTGAAAACTTGGGTATTATTTAAGCATATATATAGATACAAGAACAAAAGAGTTTGTAAAAGTTTTTCTTTATCACTTTCAGTTTGTCAACTGAATTGCTTGAGGACAAGCAATGAGTTAAGCTTGGGGGAGTTGATACGTCTCCGTCGTATCTACTTTTCCAAACACTTTGGCTCTTGTTTTGGCCCCTAATTTGCATGATTTGAATGGAACTAACCCGGATTGACGCTGTTTTCAGCAGAATTGCCATGGTGTTGTTTTTTGTGCAGAAATAAAAGTTCTTGAAATTGGATGAAACTTTTTGGAGATTTTTTATGGAATATATAAAAAATACTGGAGCCAAAACCTACTGGAGGGGAGCCACCCAGTGCCCAGGAGGTACCAGGGCACGCCACCCCCCAGGCACGCCCTGGTACCTTGTGGGGCCCACATGGCGCCGTCTGACCTAATTCCAACGCTATAAATTCACAATTCCAGAGAAAAAAATAGGAGAGGAAGTTTTATTGCGTTTCACGATACGGAGCCGCCGCCACCTCCTGTTCTTCACCGGGAGACCAGATTTGGAGTCCGTTTGGGGCTTCGGAGAGGGGGATTTTCCGGCATCGTCATCATCAACCATCCTTCATCACCAGTTTCATGATACTCACCGCCGGGAGTGAGTAATTCCTTCGTAGGCTTGCTGGACGGTGATGAGTTGGATGAGATTTATCATGTAATCGAGTTAGTTTTGTTAAGGCTTGATCCCTAGTATCCACTATGGTCTGAAATTGATGTTGCTATGACTTTGCTATGCTTAATGCTTGTCACTAGGGCCCGAGTGCCATGATTCCAGATCTGAACCCTTTATGTTTTCATGAATATATTTGTGTTCTTGATCCGATCTTGCAAGTTATATGCACCTGCTATGTGTTATGATCCGCATACCCCAAGGTGACAATAATTGGGATTCTTTCCGGTGATTACCATAGTTTGAGGAGTTCATGTATTCACTAAGTGTTAATGCTTTGTTCTGGTTCTCTATTAAAAGGAGGCCTTAATATCCCTTAGTTTCCTTATGGACCCCGCTACCACGGGAGGGTAGGACAAAAGATGTCATGCAAGTTCTTATCGCAAGCATGTATGACTATATACGGAATACATGCCTACATTACATTGATGAATTGGAGCTAGTGTTGTGTCGCCCTAGGTTATGACTGTTACATGATGAATGTTATCCAACAATATCACTGATCCAATGCCTATGAGTTTTTCACATATTGTCCTTGCTAAGTTACTACTGTTGCTACTACTGTTACAATTGCTACTACTATTGCCGCTACCGTTACTAGTATTGCTACTGCTATCAAACTATCATATTACTGTGCTACTGATCACTCTACTGCAGATATTTAGTTTCCAGGTGTGGTTGAATTGACAACTCAACTGCTAATACTTACAAATATTCTTTAGCTCCCCTTGTGTCGAATCAATAAATTTGGGTTGAATACTCTACCCTCGAAAACTGTTGCGATCCCCTATACTTGTGGGTTATCACGGAGCCGTCGACCCCCGGGGCTGGGTCAGAGACGGCGACCCCCGGGACCGGTTCGGCAGTCCCCGAGCCGGAGCCGGCAGCCCCCGGGGCTGGGACGGCAGTCCCCGAGCCGGAGCCGGCAGCCCCCGAGCCAGAAGCAGGGACCGTCGGATCGGCTGGGACGAAGATCGACTCCGAATCCGGAGACGGCTTGATGGAGGGTTTGCGCAAGTGCTCGAGAGAGATGCCGGTTGGGATTGCTTGCCAGCTAGAGCAAAGCTTGGCTAGAGTGTCCGCCGCCTCGTTCTCGCTTCGGGGGACGTGGAGGAACTCGCAGCCGTCGAAATTGCCGGTCATCTGCTAGACCAGGTTGCGGTAGCTGGCCATGTTGGAGTCCCTGGCGTCCCACTCGTCGGAGACCTGCTGGACCACCAGGTCGGAGTCGCCGAAGCAAAGGATACGCCGGATGCCGATTTCCTTGGCCAGCCGGAGGCCGTGGACGAGGGCCTCATACTCGGCGACGTTGTTGAAGGCGGCGAAGTGGATCTGGAGCGCATAGCGCAGCCGGTCGCCCTTGGGGGAGGAGAGCACGATGCCGGCTCCCAAGCCGGAGGCCATCTTCGAGCCGTCGAAGTGCATGCGCCAGTGCGTCGCGTCGGGGGCCGGTGGCAAGTACTGGGTTTCTACCCAATCGACGAGGAAGTCGGCCAGCGCCTGCGACTTGATGGCCGTGCGTGGCTCGTAGAGGATGGTGTGGCCGGCTAGCTCGATGGCCCATTTGGCAATCCGGCCAGAGGCATCCCGGCATCCCATGATCTCGCCGAGGGGGGCCGTGCTTGCCACGGTGATGACGTGCTCTTGGAAGTACTGCTTCAGCTTCTTGGCGGCCAGATACACGCCGTAGCACATCTTCTGGTAGTGGGGGTATTTCTGCTTGGAGGTGGAGAGGACCTCGCTCAGGTAGTACACAGGGCGCTGGACTGGCTATGCCTTGCCTTCCTCAGGGCGCTCTACCACCAGAACCACGCTGACCACGTGGGTGGTTGCCGCGATGTACATCAAGAGCGGCTCCTTCTCAGCCGGCGTGGCCAAGACGGGTGTGGTGGAGAGCTTGCACTTGAGGTCGCAGAAAGCTTCGTCTGCCTGGTCGGACCATTCGAACTGCGTCGTCTTCTTCATCAGCTGATACAGGGGCAGGGCCCTCTCCCCCAGCCGGCTAACGAACCGGCTGAGAGAGGCCAAGCAGCCGGTGAACTTCTGGACATCGCGCAACCGAGCCAGCTTGTGCATGCGCTCGATGGCTTTGATCTTCTCCGGATTGGCCTCAATGCCACGCTCCGAGACGAGGAAACCAAGGAGTTGGCCGGCCGGCACGCCGAAGACGCATTTCTTCGGGTTGATCTTGATCTGGAACTGGCGCAGATTGGCAAACATCTCCCAGAGATTCTCGAGGAGGGTGAGGTGCTACTTGGTCTTCACCATGATGTCGTCGACGTAGACGTGCACGTTCCGGCCGATCTGTGGTAGGAGGCACTTTTCCATGCAGTGTTGGAAGGTGGCGCTGGTGTTCTTCAAGCCAAACGACATGGTGATGTAGCAATACGCCCCAAAGGGGGTGATGAAGGACGTCTTGAGGGCATCTGTCGGGTCCAGCTTGATCTAGGAAGGACAGACGCTCGCAGCCGGCGGTGGAGTCGATGACTTGGTCGATCCGGGGTAGGGCAAACGGGTCCTTAGGGCCGGCCTTGTTTAGGCTGGTGTAGTCGATACACATGCGCCAAGTGCCGTTCTTCTTCAGGACAAGGACTGGGTTGGCCAGCAACTCGGGGTGGAATACTTCCATGATGAACCCGGCTTTGAGTAGCTGGGTGATCTCTTTGCCAATGGTCCTTCGCTTTTCCTCGGAGAAGCGGCGTAGCGGCTGCCGGACCGGCTTGGCATCCGGCCGGACGTGGAGTTTGTGCTCGGCGAACTTCCTTGGAACACCTGGCATGTCTTTAGGGGACCACGCGAAGATATCCCGATTCTCATGGAGGAAGTCAACGAGCTCGCCTTCCTATTTGCTATCGAGTCCAGAGCCCACGACAACATACTCACTGGAGTTGGGGTTGGCCGGGTCGAGCGAAACCTTCCTCGTGCCTTTGGCCGTCTTGAAGGACCCTTCGTCAGCCGGCTGCTTGAGCTGAGCCGGCATTACCGGCTGCTCGCCGGCTAGCGCGATGAAATGGTGGAGCTGGCGCCTCTCCTCGGCGATGACGAGCGATTCGGCTAGCTTAGAGCCGGCTTTGGCGCACTCCAGGGACTTCTTGTAATCACCGGTAATGGTGATGATGCCCTTGGGACCCGGCAGCTTCATCTTGAGGTAGGCGTATTGGGGGACCGCCATGAACTTGGCCAGGGCGGGCCGGCCCAGAAGCGCTTGGTAGGGGCTGGCCAGGTCGACCACCTCAAACCAGATCGGCTCGCGGCGGAAGTGGGCGTTGGTGCCGAACAGCACGTCCAGCCGCACTTTGCCGATGGGGGAGCACGAGGCGCCCGACCCGATGCCGTGGAACACCGTCTGGGTAGGCTACAACTGGCTTTCCTCGATGCCGAGCTTGATCATGGTGTCGCGGTAAAGGATGTTAATGCTGCTGCCGCCATCGAACAACACCCACGAAAAGTGGCAGGTGCGCTTCTCAGCGACGAAGGTGGGGTCAAGGACGAGCGCGTAGCCACCCGGCGTGGGCATCACGGCCGGGTGGTCTTCCCGGGTCCAGGTGACGGGACGGTCGGACCAGTGCATGTACTGGGGGACCGGGGGGGCGACAGCGTTCACCTCGTGCTGGGACTTGCGCTTGCTGTGCTTGTCGTCACCCTCGCTGGTGAAGACGACGTAGGCCATGTCCTACTGCGGGTAGGCATTGTTGGCGAGGGCACCGGCTGCCGGAGGTGGCGGGGGAAGCGGTGGGAGCTGCGGCTCGGGACCTGGCGGTTGCGGTGGGAAATCGCCATGCATCAGGCGCTGGGTGATGCTGCAGTTCCGGAGCGTGTGCGTGGATGGCTTCGCGCCGCTGTGGTGGTTGCAGGGGGCGTCCAGCATCTACTCGAAGGAGAACTTGGGCTGCCAGGCCATCTTGCCGGTGCGCTGGCGCTTGATGCCGCCGTGCTTGGCCGGCTGTTCCTCCGCCACGGCAGCCACTTGCTGGTTGTTGTAGCGAGGAGCCGGCTGCTCGGCTTTCCGCTTGTTGTTGTTGTTGGTGTTGGTGTTGTTGTTGTTGTTGTTGTTGTTGTTGTTTTTGTTGTTGTTGTTGTCTTGCCGGCGCTGGTTGGTTTCACCAGCCGGCTTTGGGGTGGCTGGCTGGACCGGGATCGGCTTGCCATCCGTGTCGACCGTGATCTTTACGCGCATCGCGGAGTCGACCGTGGCATACTTGTCCGCCATAGCCATGAGCTCCGCCAAGGTGTCCGGCTCATCACACATCAGCCGGTGCTTGAGCAGGGTGCCGTCTCGACACCCGTCGATGAAGTACTGGACGGCTTGTACTTCGTGGACCCCTTCGAAGGAGTTGCACAGCTCGGTCCACCACGTGAGGAAGTCGCGGAGAGGCTCGCCCGGGCCTTGAACGCACATGGAGAGCTGGCGAGGCCGACCCGGCCATTTGTATGTGCTGGTGAAGTTGCGTACGAACGTATCCTCGAAGTCCAGCCAGGAGTTGACGCTACCGGCCCTCAGGCTGTTAAGCCACGTCCGGGCCGAGCCGAGCAGCATGAGGGGGACGTAGCGGACCGCCACGCGCCTGTTGCCGCCGGCTATGCCGACAGCCGTGGTGTAGTCCGTTAGCCAGTCTTCTGGCTTGGAGACGCCGCTGTACTTGGGGGTGTCATGGGCCAGCGTGAACCCTTTGGGGAAGGACTCTTCACGGATGCGGGGTCCGAAGCAGGCGGGGCCAACGGAACTCTCCTCCTCGAGAACCGTGGACCGCGCCAGCCGGTCGATGCGATGGCGGGCATCGTTTTCGTCGTAGGGCTCGCGGGGACCCAGCCGGCTCGCGACGGGGCCGCGTGGCACTGCGCCAGCGGATGCCGGCCGGGGCCGTCGAGGTGGCGGGGGAGGAAGTTCCGACTGCTAGACCCAGTCGTTACCGGCGGTCTCGTCGGCAATGCCGTTGCCGGTAGTCACGCCCCGGTTGTGCCGGCTCCGGCTTGCCCGGCGCCGGCCAGAGCGGCTGGCGCTGCCGGCAGGGGAAGACGCCTGATGCGTGTCCCGAAGGGCCCTTTCTGGGTTCGCGGTGTTTCCTGAAGCGGAAGCGGATGGCTGGGCCGGGTCGAAACGCTTCTGCTGCTCGTTTGCCGCGGTGATGAGGTCGCGGATACGCTGCTGCTACAGCAGCTCCTTCACTGAACCTATAGGGTCACACGCTTAAGGGTCATCTATCTGCTGAATACTAGACAGGGAGTCTGAGAGAAAGTTACCGGAAAAGTTTCGGAGAGAACGGAAACGTTCCGGAGAGAGCACCGGAATAGTTTCGGTAAAACTGAAAACTTGTTTCAGGGTATACCATTAAGTCAAATTGGTTTTGGCACACGCCTGGAAATTCTTGGAGGGTGCCAGAATTGTTCTGGAAATTTCTGGGATTTTTCCGGGATAAAAACCGGAAATGTTCCGGAGCTGCCGGAACCGGTTTGGTTGCTTCTCGCAGATGAAAATCACTAATCCGGAATTGTTTCGGAACACGTCCAAAATAATTTTAGTGGGTACTGGAATTATTCTAAGACCCACAGAAATATTTTCGGATTTAACGGTCGCGGAAAAATGTTTCCGTGAATAGTGAAAGTGCTTTTTGGGTGGCTTCTTGGAGAAGCCACCTTGAGGGCCTTTTGGTATTTTTCCCCTTGGCTTCTTGGAGAAGCCACCCTTGGGCTTGGCCTATAAATAGGGGTGGAGGGGGCTGCCTAAAGACTCACTCTTTCTCTCATACACATGCCATTGCAATGATCTGGCTTCTTCTCTCCCTCCCCACGAAATAGTTTCGTAGAGCCGAAAGGTTGTCTGGTTCCGGTGGGAACTAGTTCTTGACGGCGAAGCCCTGCCGGATAGATGACACCATATGTGTGCAACCCCGTAGAGAGGTCGTAGGTTCGATCTTTTTTGCCTGAGGGGCTGTTCGAGAGTGCCTCCCGAAGGGCTATCCGAGTGACCGTCTGAGTTTCGAGTGTCCTCCCGAAGGGCTGTCCGAGTAACCGTCCGAGTTTCGAGCGTCCTCCCGAAGGGCTGTCCATGACACCGTCCGAGGGACTATTCGACTGCCTCCCGGAGGGCTGTCCGAGGGGTAGACGAGGGAGAACATCCTCGCGGTTGGGAGGTTGTAAAATCCTAGCTACGGGGATCTGCACCGCCGATCGTCATCGACTCTACTTCCGCTGCGCTACGAGTCGGTAACGATCAGATCAAACCCTGTATGCATCTCCATAGTGATCCTGGGCGTGCTCGCAGTACCGAATTTTTTTGTTTTTTTGCTGCGTTCCCCTACAAAGCTTACGGTTGGGTCTGTCCATCACATCATTCTCCTAATGATGTGATCCCGTCATCAAATAACAACTCATGTCTATGGTTAGGAAACCTTAACCATCTTTTATCAACGAGCTATTCTAGTAGAGGCTCACTAGGGACACGGTGTTGTTTATGTATCCACACATGTATTTAAGTTTCCGGTCAATACAATTCTAGCATGAATAATAAACATTTATCATGAACAAGGAAATATGACAATAACCATTTTATTATTGCCTCTAGGGCATATTTCCAACAGGAAGGGAGGATGGGCGGCACCGCAAGCTCGAGTGCAGGAGGTGCTCACGCCGGTGGGGGTGCGGGAATAGGGGGACCCGGCACGGGGGGTGGGGGAAGAAGGGGAGGAAGAAGCTGCAGCAGGGTCGCGGGGTGGCGTGTCGGCGGGTTCGGGGTGGTGTCACGCCGGCAGGGTCGGGGTGTTGGCGCGTCGGCGGGTTGGGAGGTTGCGCACCGGCATGCGGTCCGTCTCCAGGGCGGGGCCAGCCAGGGTGCTCGGCGAGGAGGAAGGCGTGGGGTGGCGAGGAAGTAGGTGTGCCAGCTCCCGTGGGGACGGCGTGTGGCGGCGCCGCTGGTCGCCGGCGTCGGAGCTGGTGGTGGTGGGTCGGGGTCTGGGTGGTTGGGTGGCGGCGGCGTCTGGGTGTGGTGCGGCTTGGGGGGTGGAAAAGACAAACACAGAGGAGAGAAGTCCACATTACAACCCTGAACTAACCACTAGGTTTAAGATTCAACCCTCAACTTCAAAACCGGTCACCCTACACTCCGAACTAACCACTCGATTCAAGAATGAACCCTCCGTCCGGTTTTGACTCATTGAGGTGGTTTTGACCATGTTGACTGCTGATTGGGCAGTGTCACATCAGTAGGTAGTGCCAACTAAGCCCAACTCATAAAAAACACTAGACAGTTGTCGCTGCCGCCACAGTTCATGAGCCAGAGCCCATCCACTAGATAGTAGTCGGTGTTGCCACAGTTTCCGCTGCCCCCGAGTCCATCTGCCGCCAGCGACCAATGAAGTATAGACATGACCCGGAACACTTTCTGATCAATGATCAACATCGGAGCCGTGGACACCCATATTGACCCCTATACCCACACGAATAAATATTCGAGTGAACCTCCAGTTGCCGTGTGCTATTCCTGTTGCTTCGCGATATGTTAGAAACACCCGAGGTGAGATTTATCGGCATCCCCGTGGATCAACAACTTGTCCACTATGCCAGTTACCTCATTACCGGTTTTGTTCTCTTTTCTCGTTCCCGTGTTCCGGCATCCCTGTGATCAAATCACATAGTGTCTGGCCAGACGATGGTGGATACCGTAACACCGAGAGGGCCCAGAGATATCTCTCCATCGTCGGAGGAGCAAATCCCAATCTTGAGCTATCAAGTTACTTGACATATTTTCCCATGAACCCGTAAGCCGCCGTAATAGCCACCCAGTAACGGATGACGTTTAACAAACCCCAAAGTTCATGAATCAAGCATGAAGAAACTCGATACTCTCATGGTCTAAGGAATTATGCAAACATAAACTTTCTCTGTGTTATTGACCATTAACTTGTGACGAATGTATCTCATAGCATAACATCAATTCGGGTCGATTCAACCACAAAGTTCTACTAACATTGTGCCCTCAAAGTTGCCGGCATAGTCATGCCCATGATCAGGAAAACAGAACCATCTTGCAACACTTGAGCTAGTCTTAGAGGCCAGACTAGGAATACATTTTACCGTTTATTATTCCACACGTGCATATGAGTCTTCCTCCGAGCCTCGTGGTTATTGTAGACTCAAGAACCATAGCAGTTATAGCACGGAATAAAAACTTAATTACGAACATGGGGATAAATAATAACATTTATTATTGCCTCTAGGGCATATCTTCTACAGACTCCCACTTGCACTAGAGTTAATAATCTAGTCAATGCTAAAAACACTTTACACCTATGGTGTCGGGGATATAACCCCTGGATATAACCCGCCCGTTTAGGGCCGGGTCACTATACGGCGACTTAGAAGAAGGCTTCTATAGGTGGGCCGCGGCGATCCAGAAGACCGGAGTCCAGAGGATAAGCCTCCCGGGGGAGGCCGGCTCACGGCCCAGAGCTTTTCCATCTAAGGCGCCTAAAGAGTTTTCTTACTTGTGAAACAACATGAGTAGTAATTAGAGTATGACACGGGTCATCTCTTCGACCCGGCTCTGTTGTAAACCCAGGGCCTCGACCTATATATAAAGGGGAGCCCCTGGGGCTAAAGGACTAAGTTACAAGCTCTAGAGTACTAGGTTAGCCAAGTCGCACCCTTGTAATCGAGATCATCATCAATACAACCAAAGCAGGACGTAGGCTATTACCTCCACCGTGACGGGCCGAACCTGGGTAAACCCTTGTCTCTCGATTCCGATCAACCCTGTTCGAGTTACCACCTAGCTGCGATGGCCTCACGGCTAAGTCCTTTCACGAGGACATTTGCCATGACAAAACCACGACAGTTGGCGCCCACCGTGGGGCTCTCGCCCGGTGGTGTTGAGTACTTGAAGGGAACTCCCGCAGGGATCGAGCGATATGCGATCGGCTGCATGACCAAGAGTCGCCGTGGCAAGCTCTACATCGACGATTCAGGCTGGGGCCCCGAGGCCGACTCAATCGAGTACGGGTACTCAGTCCCCTTCGGCAAAATCCACGTGTTCATCGGCAAAGCCGGCGGATCTGAACCCAAGCCGGACATCTGCACCGACATCGTCGAGCCGGCTCGGCGCACGCAACCCGCCCAGGCTCAAGCCGGCCGGAAGCACGTCTTCATCGGTTTCACCCAGGGGGTGGACCTTGCAGATAACTCGGCGTCCGGAGGCGAAACCCTCGTCTACTCTGATGGCGAGTCCTCGGTGGGCGAGACCGAGTCGATCCTCCCGCTTTACGATGGCGGGCTTGGGGGCTATTCCGACGATCCAGCGGCTCAGGACTCCTTCGACACACCCCCCCGGGCTGCTGTTTATATGGCCGGCTCAGCCCCGGCACTTAACTCCACGGTAGCCGGCGCCGCGACGGGAACCGGTACCTCAAGGGCCGGCTCAGCTGTATCGCCGGCTCAGGCCTTGACAGAGTTGGCAACCGCCCTGGCGACGCTCCTTGCGACACCGGTGACCGCAGAAAACCAGGCGGAACGCAACACGGAGGTAACTAAGCTCCGCGAGCAGATGGCTAAGGTACAGGCAGATATCAATGCTGAAAACACTCGCATGGCGGAGTTGCAGTCTCAAGTCCAGGCCGAGGTACAGCGCCTGAAAGCCGAAGCCTGGCGCATGGGGCTCCGTCAGAGTGCCTCAGAGGCGGTTCATCAGAGGCGCCATATGAGCCGTCTACTGCCCAACTATGAGCCCATGCGTCTGTTTAACACGCCGCAGGATGCGCCTGTTCAGGTGGCTGAGGCAGGCACCCCGGAAGCACCGTTTGTGCCCCCGAACAGAGGCAGGCAGCCGTCGCCGGGTCAACCACATCAACCGGCTCAGCAGCGCCCACAAGAGCCGGCCCAGCGGCTCCTGCCGGTTCAGATGCCTTCGCATCGCTTTCTCACGCCGGCGGGTCACTTCACCAATCCTTTAGACAACTTGGTGGCAGCAGCGACCAACCTGGCCGCGCTCCCAATCACGGGAAACTCGCCAGTTGAGATCGAAGCCCGAAATTCCATTGAGATGTTAAAAACTGCGGTCGCCCAGCAGGCGAACTACTCCTACAGTCGGCAGCGAATCCACTCTACCCCGCTTCCGAGCCATAGCAGGAGGCGACATGATGAGTCGCCGGCCGTCTCTAGCAGTGCTCGTTGACATCGTGAGCAGCCTCATGACCTGCCGCGACGTGAGCTCCTTAACGCCCAGGAGATCGTTGACACGGCTCGGGCTCAGCGAGCAGCGGAGGCGGCGAATGCGGCGGCTCAAGCGCCACTTGTCACAACCCAATTGACTTCCAGTAGCAGGACCATCGGGATACCGTGTTTGGTGCTAGCTTTACACAATGAGCGCATGCCAAAGGACTTCAAGGGCCCTCATAAGGTTCCAAATTACACGGCTGACCTTGAGCCGGCCGCTTGGATTGAGAGCTACGAGATAGCCATGGACATGCTGGATGTCAGTGACGCTATCTGCGCGAAGTACCTTACGATGATGTTGGAAGGGCCGGCTCGTACATGGTTGAAAAACTTGCCCCCTAACTCTATTAACACCTGGGCAGAGTTGAAGGACCGTTTCATCAAGAACTTCCAGGGTACTTGCAAGCGCCCAATGACGACCGTCCATCTTCTGCACTGCATCCAACGTGAGGGTGAGTCGGCCCATCACTGGACGCGCCGGGTCGTAGAAATTATTCATGCCTCCGATAGCATCACGGCGGCTCAGGCAGTTCTGATCTTGGAGAAAAACTGCCACTTTGAGCCGCTCATGCAGAAACTGGGCCGGCTCAAGCGGAAGGTTCAGGATATGGGCGACCTCATGGATGTCCTCACCAGGTATGCCGAGTCAGACACCACGAAGGATCCCAGCCCAGACGATGACCAGACTGGCAAGGGAAAGGAAAACAATGGTGGCAAGGGTAACCAGCAGAACAATTCAGGGAACAATGGAAATCATGGCAATGGAGGGAAGCGTAAGAATCAGGAAGGAGGATCAGATTTGGTTGCTAATACCAACACTGGTTATAAATACCCGAAGGGGAATAATTTGGGAAGATCTTATAGTGGCAACAAGCCCCGTAATTTTGAGGAAGCCCTCAAAGGCCCATGCCCAAAGCACAGCCTCCCTAATAAGCCGTCAACCCACTCTTGGGAGAACTGTCACATAATGCAGGCTTTCGGCGAGCAGTTCTTTCAGAACCGTCAAGGCGGTGGCGGAGGCAACCCGGGGCAGCCTGGAGCCGGCTCATCCGGTGGTTTTCATAACCCGGGGTTTCATGACCCGGGCGGCTTAGGTGTAGGTTACCAGGGTTCTGGCAACAACGGTGGCAATCAACATTCGGGGCAAGGAAGTCAACAGCAGGGCAATCACCAACATGGCAATCAGTCTGGTTTTCAGAGCAATCCCAAGCAGTTGAATAGCGGGCAGTATCATGTGTTCACGACCCATACTGACAAGCGAGATCGCAAACTCCGGAAACGAGTTGTCAGTGTTGTTGAGCCGGCGGCCCCGGAATATCTACGTTGGTCGAAACAGCCCATTACATGGACCAGAGAGGACCATCCTCCCCGGGTTGACAGTCCGGGTTGCTTGGCTTTGGTGGTGGTGCCTCAAGTGGGTGGCTATTCACTCATGAAAGTGCTCATGGATAGAGGAAGCAGCATAAACATCTTGTACTACGACACTTTCCGACGGATGAATCTGTCTGAAAAACAGCTCCAGTCGTCTTCCACTATGTTCCACGGGATTGTTCCCGAAAAGTCTGCATATCCTATCGGGCGGATCAAGCTGGACGTCGCGTTTGGCACTGATGATACCTACAGGTGTGAGTCATTGACCTTTGAGGTGGTCAAAATTAAGAGCCCTTATCACGCCCTGTTTGGTCGGCCGGCTTATGCTCGCTTTATGGCTCGACCTTGCTACGTCTACGTCAAACTCAAGATGCCTGGACCAGCAGACATCATCATAGTTAACGGAGATCGAAAGATTGCCCTTGAGTGCGAGGAAGGGGATGCAGCCTATGCCGAGGCAGCTTGCGCTGCGGAAGAGTTCAAATTCTACACTGCGAATGTTGACCCGGCCGATATGACGCCCTTGAAGAAACCCACCGCAGAGTCTGACCCGCCACTCAAGTTTAAGTCGGCAGTGGACACCAAGCAGGTTGAGTTTGTCCCTGGCGACCCGTCCAAGAAGTTCACTATTGGGACTGGTATGGATCCCAAATAGGAAAGCGCGCTCATCGAGTTCATCCGTGAGAATCGGGACATCTTCGCGTGGAAACCTTCTGACATGCCAGGTGTACCGAGAGAACTCGCTGAGCACCACCTTAATGTGGAACCAAAAATGAAGCCTGTTCGACAATTCCTCCATCGTTTTAACGAGGAGAGACGCAAGGTTATTGGGGAAGAAGTAGCCCGGCTCCTAGCTGCCGGGTTTATCGTTGAAGTTTTTCACCCTCAGTGGTTGGCTAATCCAGTGGTTGTTCTAAAGAAAAACGGCACTTGGCGCATGTGTGTTGACTACACAGATCTCAACAAGGCTTGTGCCAAAAACCCGTTTGCCCTCCCTCGCATTGATCAGATCATCGATGCCATGGCGGGTTGTGAGAGTTTGTGTTTCCTGGATGCTTACTCCGGCTATCATCAGATAAAGATGGCTGTCGAGGATCAGGAGAAGACGGCTTTCATCACACCCTTTGGGGCCTTCTGCTATGTCTCTATGCCTTTCGGGCTCAAAAGTGCAGGGGCGACTTATCAGCGGTGTGTCCAGAATTGCTTTCATAAGTAGATGGGGCGCAACGTTCATGCTTATGTGGATGATATCGTGGTCAAGTCATTGAAGAAGGAGACCTTGCTGGATGATCTCAAGGAAACTTTTGCCAATCTTCCGACTTACCAGATGAAGCTTAACCCGGATAACTGTGTTTTTGGTGTTCCTGCAGGCAAGTTGCTGGGCTTCCTAGTATCGGAACAAGGCATTGAAGCCAACCCGGACAAGATCAAGGCAGTAACCTCGCTTGCGAAGCCGGAAAATATAAATGACGTTCAACGGATGGCGGGTCGGATCGCTGCTTTGAGCCGGTTCATAAGCCGCCTTGGCGAAAAGGCGATTCCCCTTTATCAGATGTTGAAGAAGACTGATACCTTTGTCTGGAGTGATGCAGCTGATGCAGCTTTCGTAGCCCTCAAGAAGCAGCTGGCTGAGCCGCCTGTCCTCGCTGCTCCTATTGCTAAAGAGCCTATGCTCCTGTACATTGCTGCTAATAACAAAGCGGTCAGTGTTGCAGTTGTTGTCGAGAGGAAAGAGGCAGGGAAAGAATATCCAGTCCAGAGGCCAGTCTATTATGTCAGCGAAGTTTTATCCGAGTCCAAGCAGAGGTACCCACATTGGCAGAAACTGGTGTTTGGTGTCTTCATGGCTAGTCGCAAGCTCAGACATTATTTCCTGGAGCACCCCATTACTGTGGTCAGTTTAGCACCCTTGGGAGATATCATCCAGAACAGGGAAGCGACAGGCCGGGTTGCCAAGTGGGCGATTGAGCTTGGCCCACATCATCTTAAATACGTGCCTCGCACGGCCGTCAAGTCCCAGGCACTTGTAGATTTCATCAATGATTGGACTGAACTCCAAGCTCCGGAAGAGAAGCCTGATAATACATATTGGACTATACATTTTGATGGTTCCAGACAGCTAGAAGGCTCGGGGGCTGGAGTCGTCATATCTTCCCCTCGAGGTGATAAATTTTGTTATGTCCTGAGGATTCTGTTTACTTGTACTAACAATGCAGCTGAATATGAGGCTCTCCTCCACGGTCTTCGGATAGCTAAGGAGATGAATCTCAGCCGGGTCAGGTGCTTGGGCGACTCAGATTTGGTCGCTCAACAAGTTTCAGGAAAGTGGGATTCCAAGGACCCACTTATGGCGGTTTATCGGCAAGAAGTAACCAATGTGGCTGGACACTTCAAAGGATATCAAGTCGATCACATCGACCGGCGACTTAACGAGGCGGCTGACGTATTGTCATGACTCGGCTCTCAACGTATGCCGGTCCCCCCTAATGTGTTCCTTGACGTGCTCCATAACCCTTCTGTCAAGCTACCTTCCGAGGAAGATCTCGCTATTCCTCACCCGGAGGCACTGTTGGTGGCGGCTCTTCACACTATTCCGGATTAGACAATTCCTTATCTGGATTATCTGACTCGAGGCGCGCTCCCTGAAGATGAACTCATGGCTCGACAGATCATCCGTCGCTCCAAGTCTATGTCCATTGTCAATGGCGAGTTACACATGAGAAGCATTACAGGAGTTTTCCAGCGTTGTGTTTCCCCTGATGAAGGGTGAGAGATCCTCAATGAGATTCATTTTGGAGATTGTGGTCATCATGCCGGCTCAAGATCCTTGGTGGCAAAAGCTTTTCGGCATGGTTTTTACTGGCTTACGGCTCACGCAGATGCTGAGGATATCGTACAAAAGTGTGATGGTTGCCAGAAGTTTGCGCGCCAAGCTCATGTTCCTGCTCAAGAGCTCCGGATGATCCCAATCACTTGGCCCTTTGCAGTCTGGGGGCTCGATATGGTTGGTCCGTTTAACCCTTCTAAAGACAAAAAGACCCATCTTTTGGTTGCTGTTGATAAATTTACCAAGTGGGTTGAAGCCGAGCCAATCAGCAATTGTGATGCAGCCACAGCAGTCAAGTTCTTGAAAAAGTTGATTCTTTGCTTTGGTTATCCACATAGCATCACCACTGATAATGGCACAAATTTGTCAAAAGGAGCTATGAAGCAGTTTTGTCAGAGAGAGCATATCTGGCTTGACGTTGCATCAGTTGCCCACCCTCAGTCCAATGGCCAGGTAGAACATGCTAACCAGGAGATTTTACGAGGCATCAAGCCTAGGCTTATGGTCCCACTCGAGCGCACGCCGGGTTGTTGGGTCGAAGAGCTCCCTTCTGTCCTTTGGAGCATACGGACTACCCCTAACAGATCAACAGGCTATACGCCTTTCTTCATGGTCTATGGTGAAGAAACTGTTTTGCCCAGTGATATCCATCATGATTCCCCAAGAGTTATTGCTTATGTCAAAGCAGACAATGAACAAGCTCGTCAAGACTCTCTGGATGCATTGGAGGAGGAACGGGACTTAGCAGCAGCACGATCTGCAATCTATCAACAAGACCTACGTCGCTATCACAGCCGTCGGGTTCGCAGCCATACTTTCCAAGAGGGCGACTTAGTACTCCATTTGATTCAAGAACAGGCGGGTATGCACAAGCTCTCCCCTCCCTGGGAAGGGCCTTTTGTCATCAGCAAGAATCTCAACAACGGTTCATATTACCTGATGGATGTACGTGAACACAATAAATCACGTACGTCGGAGGAGGAGACCAACAGGCCTTGGAATATCGCTCATCTCCGTCCTTATTACACTTAGAGCCACCGGCTCAAGTTTGCTTGTACATACCTTTGTATATATTATGATCAATAAACATAAGCCGGCATCCCCAAAACTCGGGGCCTCTGTTGTTTCATCTCAAATATTGTGCATGAGTCTTTTTGTTTTTGATCACTCGTCACTTGGGGGCTTCCAACTCACCGAGTTTAGCTATCTCACCCTCTTGACCCGGCAACTGACGCCACATTTTCTTGGTTAAACCTGCCTGTCTGCTTGATGCTACTCCGATTAGGTGACCCGGTGTACTCTTGACAAGTCAATCATCTCTATGACCCAGAACTTGTCTTGGTTTAAACATCGGATGTCACGTGAGAGCCGGCTTACAGAGAGCGAGGATAAACCATGGGCTATCACGCCAGCTTCATTGAAGCAAGACTCGAGCCTCGAAATCCGCTCTATATTGACGCGCCTCGGAAGCCGACTTAACATTGATATCTATTCACGATTTCTGTTCACATTTCACATGGGTTCTCTTTGTTTCCCCTTTGGGCCATGAGCCACCGGATCATTGACGAGCCGGTTTAAACAAAAAACATAATGGTTTATTTCCGACTGGTGCTAACCACAAGCCGGACAAGCTATTAAGCGCCCCGGGGTATGTTAAGTCTGTGTTATGCAGAGACGGATAAACTATTGATGGTTTCTGCAAATATGACTCGTCATACTGATACTCAACGAAGCATAGTTTCTTCCAAAGGAGACCTGGCGAGTTAATATACAATCACACCAGTGCAGCTATTTCATCCAAAATACTGGAAAAAAATTAAGTGCGTGAAGGCACGTCAGAGCACCCAAGTGTTTCAACTATCCTATTACAAGGCCACAACTGGTTTCCATGATGTCAAAGTTCTTTGGAGCTCTACTCCTGGGCACCAGTTTTAGCACCCTCCGGGTTATCAGTTCCCGGGTTAGCTCCCTCCTGCTGCTTCTTGGCGGCTTGCGTCTCCGGGTCATCCTGCTCCAGCTCCGCTCTTCCTCTTATCTGAAGATTTTCGAAGTCCCAGTCGAGGGTGGTCAAGGCTTGGAACTCGGCGTCCTCTCCCATGATAATTGACGGATCAACATCAGGAGCAAAGATGTGCTTATGGCATGCTGGAGTCAGGTCGATCGGCTCGAAGATTGGCGGTGTGACCCGTTGGTTATCTTTAGTATAAGCCGCCTGGTACCTCTTCAAATCCACCTCTTCAACAATCTGACTCGCCATGACACGAGTTTCTTTCAAACAGCTGGAATAGTTAGCCGAACTGAATGCACTGCCGTCCGTCTTAAATTCCGAAAACCCGCCAGCCAGCTCAGACAAGACCATATCTGGCACATACGCCTTGGCTCGGCTCAGAGATAGCATGTTGGCTGCTCGGGCGGCTGATTTCTTGAGCTCCTCAATGTACTTTGGCATGGTGGAGAGCTGATTCAACACGTCTCTGATATATTTTGGCGGCTCTTTATGTCTCATCACTGACATAATTGTGAACAAACTGCCTGCATAGAGTTGCTCAAGAAAGGTGTACATCGCCTTCAGCTTGACCAGCGGCTCTTGTCCAAGATTTACAGTCCGGTTCCCTGCAATTTTTTGCCCAAGTATGAATCAACTAATGATTGCAGTTTGCAGGCGAGTTCTTAGTAAAATTAGAGGGTCACTTACCAAAGATGGCCTGGGTCATGTGATTGAGGTGATGCTTTAACCCGGCTAGTTCATCGGAAAGGGGCTTGAGTTTGTTTTCTGCTTCTTCAGCACGTTTCAACAGCAAGGTTCTCTCTTTCTCATGAGAGGCTGTCAACACTCTCAATTTTTCGGCGGTAGTTGATGCTGATTCTTCTAGAGACGCGGCTGCTGACTCGGCATTAGCTCGAAGCTTCTTCTCTGCCTTAAGTTGCTCTTGCAAGCCGGCCGCTCTTGACTCGGCATCATTCAACAGATCCTGTCATAACCAGGTAACATCAGTACAACAATATATGGTCCTGAGCCTACAAAATTGCCCACTTTGGTGTTTGAAAACTGAAGTCCCAAGCAGTTGCTAGCAATCTACATGGCACTTGGGGGCTAATGCAAGTTCATTTTTCTTTTACAAATATCAAGGGAAAGCTCCAACTCATCTCAGTACAATGAGTCGGCCCTTGGCGGCTATCACAGTCAATTCTCTTCTACATACTGAATCAATATTATGAAGACACGGCTGTTTCACAGAAACAGGCCGGCCCTTGGGGGCTACATAACATTTTGCTCTATAATTGTTGAAGATCCAGCTGTTTCACAGAAGCAAGCCGGCCCTTGGGGGCTACATGTCAATTCAGTCTAAGCGACAAAGTTTAAGCACCAGCTCGTTATATGCATAACAACCCGGCCCTTGGGGGCTACGGTTCACGAAAAAAAAGCATATCTAAAGTCTTTGACACAATCATGACTGTTTATGTCTAAGACTTGGCGGCTACATATGATATAGACAGTGTGGAAAAGAGATGTTTTCTTACCTCATATTTCCTCTTCAGCATGTTAACCATGCTGGCTTCCATGTCCCGGCTTGTAGATAGCCGGGTCAAGTACGCCTCATGAAGGTCAGCCGCGCTAAGTTCTTCAAAGCTTGGGAGTGCATGTTTCGCTAAAGCGGTTGAGGGCTCTTGAGCTTTAAAGGATGCTCCTGTGGTGGTGACCTTGTTGGCGGCTTGGGGAGATGATAACACTACATTTTCCGCCGCTTTTGTTGGGCTCGAAGCATGGTCAGGACTCGGCGGGTTGATGTCTCCCACCTCGTCTGTCACACAGGTTTGAGTGTCCACCTTTTTAGTTGATGGCGGGTTATTCTGTGGCGGCGGCTCAACAATCTCGTCAGCCTGGTCCTTTGCAGTTTCAACTTGACCTTCAGGGGTCACCAACTCTGGAGTTTCGGATCCGTTTTTCTCTAGGGTCGAGGGCAATTCGCCAGTTTTCCTTTTCTTGGCCTTGGCCCTGCGAAAGCACAAGCAGATTCAGATAAATAATACAACAGGTATAACAAAGCATGACTCATCGAAAAGCACTTACCCTTGTTTGATGACCAAGGGTGGTAGTTGAGTGGCAGATGAGTCGCCAGATGATGGTGGCGACTCCTGATAATCCGAATCAGACGGGTTCCGTGGTTGTTTAAAAAGACCGGCAAGCGGGTGAGATTGAGTTGGACTATGAGGCACCTCATTTCGACGCTTGCGGGGGTTTGGCGTGCCAGATAAGCTGCCCAAAAGTTCTCCAGAGCCACTTCGCGTCTGGCGCCTTATTGATTCGGCATGCTGTGATTTCTTTAAAGAAAATTTTAGGTCTAAGTAAGCAAGTGGATGAGAAAAGGGCACTTTCCTCACAGTTTTTCCTAGCTTTTGGGGAACAAAGGTGTCCGAGTCGGAAGAGATAGAAATTACCTCAACGTCATCAGCCCGGCTTATATCAGCATCGCCCTGGGAATAAGAGGCGTCAGCAAGTTCAATAAAAAGACGGCAAAGGGAGTCAAGTTCTACCTCTGATTCATCATCAGCCAATGGCGACTGGCCCCTAGCTGCCGTCTCATGTTCAGCTGCCGGCTTAATCTTTTTCTGAGCCAGCACAGCCTTGTATTTGGCGACTGCCTTCTTCGTTTTCTTGTTCCAGAATGAAGAGTTGACCTGCAGTTTAACGAGATCAACAAGTAAGCTTAAGTTATGGATTGATAAGTCGGATAAAACAAATACAAAGAATGCTTACTGGAGGAGCTTGGTTGAGGGCATAGAATGGTTTCAGTCCGGTCTTGTTGCATATTTCTTGAGGTTCCCCGAGTAGCTTCTTCGTAGCCTTATTTATATCATCAGCTGACATATCAATGGGACTGAACCGTTGTGGGTCGGTTGACTCGCCAGAATAATTACACATTAAGTCATCTCGGCGGCTTAAGGGCAGGATCTTCCAGGTAAGCCAGCACCGGGTCAAGTCAACACCAGTCAGACCGTTGGCTAGCAAAGCCCTCAACTTCGGATATACGTGGGCGACTTGGGCACGTTCTTCTTGAGAAGCCCAACCAGGAAGTTCAAAGGTTGGGGGAAGGCGTTCAGTTCTATAACCCGGCAGAGGGTTTTCATCAGCTGGAGTTGTGTTCTTGCAGTAGAACCACGTTTTGTTCCAACCTTTACGGTGACTCGGCAGAACAGCTAAAGGGAAAGGAACGTCTCTTCATCTTTGAATTGAGACCCCGCCAAGTTCTAGGCAGGGGCCATTAGCGCACTCAGTTTGGCGGTTGAGATAGAAGAATTCTCTGAAGAGAGGAACGGTGGGTTCTATTTGCAGATACACCTCACACAAGACTTGAAATTGGCACAGGTTGGATACAGAATTTGGACCAATGTCTTGAGGATGAAGGTTGAAGAAGTGTAGAACAACTCGGAAGAATTTTGACCCGGGTGGAGAGAAACCCCTAAGGAGATGGTCTGTAAAAATCACGACCTCCCCATAGCGGGGGTGAGGGATGTCTTCTGCTGCTTGAGGGGCTCGATAGCCAATTACTTCCTGTGCTGGTAGGAAGCCTTGCTCTTTAAAACCGTTCAGTACAAGGTCAGAAACTTGAGAACACACCCAGTTGCAGACTGTGCTCTTCGCCATAGCAAGTCGCCTAAATATGAACGAGGAATGCTACTCATGTTCATGATAAGCTCGCATCATACGTTTAAAGGTACAGGGGTGAGTCACCATGTTCAGTAAGTCGCTAAAGTTATAAGTCGCCCGACTGGGATTTCAGCTATGATTGTCAACATTGGGAGGATCATAATAAGTGGACATGAGTCGCCAAAAGTAAGGGTGGCTCATCCTAAGACCAAGGTTCTTGGATTTATCCTAAGTGTTGCACAAACAAGTTTTGAACAAGAACAAATACTATTATGGATCTACAAAACAGCTTAAAAAGAGAAATATTCACTATACCTAGTTCATACAGTGGAAGCAGGGTTTGATCTACTCCGAATTTCTAGTAAAGGTATGAGGCTCCTAGATGCAAAATGGTACTACGGATAGCGGAGGAACATCATTGTGAAGAAGGCATTTAGAAATAGATCTAAACAGCGGCAATGGCGATACGGCCTGTGCAAGAACACCGATGAACTAGGGTAAGCTACTGCTACGGATTTGAGGAAGCAATGAAGCATACCTGGGCGCGGTGAATGGTTTTGAGATGATCCCGAGCAGCTTCGACGACGGCGCGCGCGAAGAAAAGGATGCGGTTGAGGTCGCCGGCGTGCGTCGGGGTCGTACAGCGGTGGAGCTCCTGACACCGGTAGACGCGTCGCGAGGAAGAAGAAGCAGTGGGGCGGTCAAAGTGATAAAGAGAAAATGAAAACCCCCTTAGGAATATTTATAAGGGAAAGAAAGGAGGGGAAACGGTGAGCGCAAGAATCAAGGCAACACCATGATAAAAGGCGCCTCGATTATCGGGCATGTCAGGTCCACTCAAGATTTGTAACGACGTCACGCAAGATTTGCGGATATCAGTTGAATGGAGTCATGGATTTCCAAGGGAAGGTATGACATGTGTGAAGCATGTTATAAGTCGGCAGCTATAAGCCGGCCACGACCCAGAAGATCAGTCCGGGTTATCCTAATTTTGAAGGTTGACATGAATAAATTCAAATCAACCTGGGGGCTAATGTCGAGGATATAACCCCTGGATATAACCCGCCCGTTTAGGGCCGGGTCACTATACGGCGACTTAGAAGAAGGCTTCTACAGGTGGGCCGCGGCGATCCAGAAGACCGGAGTCTAGAGGATAAGCCGCCCGGGGGAGGCCGGCTCACGGCCCAGAGCTTTTCCTTCTAAGGCGCCTAAAGAGTTTTCTTACTTGTGAAACAAGAGGAGTAGTAATTAGAGTATGACACGGGTTGTCTCTTCGACCCGAACTCTGTTGTAAACCCAGGGCCTCGACCTATATATAAAGGGGATCCCCTGGGGCTAAACGACTAAGTTACAAGCTCTCGAGTACTAGGTTAGCCAAGTCGCACCCTTGTAATCGAGATCATCATCAATACAACCAAAGCAGGACGTAGGCTATTACCTCCACCGTGAGGGGCCGAACCTGGGTAAACCCTTGTCTCTCGATTCCGATCAACCCCGTTCGAGTTACCACCTAGCTGCGATGGCCTCATGACTAAGTCCTTTCACGAGGACATCTGCCGTGACAAAACCACGACATATGGCATACCGGTGTAAAATATGCTTCGCTTATGGTATAGCATGATGTCCAACGGATTTGACAACATCAGTTCCATGTGTATCCTTGCATCTCCTCGCGTTTTCACGCTTTCACAAAATTCATATTTTGTGTGGACTTGGCTTTGTATGTATGTGAATCACATGTCAAACCTTGATTCCTCAGACTGAGCTATGGAGCAACTATCTGCAATAGTGTCCCATTAACCAAAGCCTTCTTGGAACCATACTAAGTTCATGAATGAACTATACGATTCAACATCTTCTTTGTCACTTCTAAAGCGTCAACATACTCAGCCTTTGTTATAGAAATCGCCACAGTAACTTGTTTGGAACAATTTCCAACTACTGTGCCACCATATCGTGTATTACACAAAACCCTTAACTTAAATCGAAAATCGCATGGAGCATTGAAGATTGTATCGATGTAATTACTTACAACGAGCACTTCATAATCTTTGCTTGCGAGAAAACATGTCATTAGTGCTACTTTAGTACTTAATGACATTTTTCACTATTGTCCCATGATCAGTACTTTGATCACTTTGGTATCTATACTCGCAACAGCTTTGGGAGTTCGGACATATCTGGTTGTTTTACATACCACGGAATACATGATTAATTCAAACACAAGAGTGTGTGGAATCTCCATCATGTATTTTGCTCATCAGTGTTTTGGGACACCGAGTCATGCAAAAACCCTTTCCATGTGACTTCGGCAAGAATCACTCCTTGGCGTTTTAATGCTAAACTGTTTTAGCATCTTGTCAATATGTATTTTTGGCTTTAGCTCTATCAGGCAATTTTATCTTGTAGATAATTATGCCTAATACCAAGGCTACCTAGCCTAAGCACTTCATCGAAAACTATTTTCAATGAAGTCCTAATTCGTGTCAAGAAATTTATATTATTTCCAATCAACAATGTGTCAAGCACACAAGGTTTTTAGAAATATTATTATGCTCCCACTTACTTTCTTGTAACCACAAGCATCTTCATTATCCATTGATGAAATCAAACTCTTTTGACTATTTCATCAAAACGAAGATTCCAACTCCATTTTGCTCTCTTCCATCCATTGCTGGAACTCTGAAGTTTGCATACTTACTAGCATCCTCTGGATTGACAAAATACTTCGGACTGTATCACATGCAAGTCCTAGGTTGCATTTCCATCACATGGAAATCCTTTTGGCATCCATGTATCATATCTCAAGATTGAAATATGTATTAATTGCTAGTTTAACCCGATCTGACTTTAAGCATCGCTACGGTGAGACAATCTCATCGTAGTCAACTCCTTGAATTTGTTATTGCAACAAGTCGAGCTTTATGGATAAAACATTTTATCCACATCAGTTTATAGTTCCATTAATGTTCATTAGACTCTAAGTCTTCCGAAGGGTTTATCAAGATATAATCTTGAATCATTTATATGGAAACTATCTCGAATTATATTGGCATTTAGCCAATTCCAGAGTCAGGGCCCATCAATGCTTCCTTGTGTATCGTAGGTATACTGTTGTCTAACAACAATATCTCGCTTGCGCACCTGAGAGGTTTACACGAGTTTTGCCTACGTGGTTCAGTTGCAAGTTCAACCGAAGTCCATACATCTCATGTAGAGGCTTCCGTATCAGTCGCAGTAGGAAACTCTGGAATTACTTCCAAGGTTTCTTTCCTTTGATCTGATGACGAAGATACTGTTATCTCGTCGAGTCGCACTATCCTCCCACTCACCTTTTTGTAAGAACCATTTTCTACAAAATCATACCGTTCTTTGTGGCAAACCTTTTTGCCTCGGTATAGTGAGGGAGGAATACCCAACAATTTGGGACAACCTACAAAGTAGCACTTGTCTGATTTGGAATAGGTTTGTAAATATTTTACACAAGCCCCATATTCCAAATGTTAAGAAAAGACATAATATGGTTGGGGTTACCATACCATGGCGTCATTTCAACAGATCTGATGGTGCTCTTTTCAATGTAAAAGCCGCAGTCTCTAAAGCATTACTTTTAAAAGGTATAATGGCAAATTGATTTATGTCATCTTTGATCTTACCATGTCATAAATGGTTTGATTACATCTTCATGGATATTCCACTCATAGTGGTGCTCCGTGAGGTGTAAGTTATGAAACTCTTTTCACAACTCATCAGACATTCGCTAAACTTGTAACTCAAATATTCCTTTCTGCAATCAAATTACAGAAACATAATTTTCTTGTTACAATAATTTGTACTTCATATTGAAAACCTTTCGAATGATTTCAAAAGATCCAGACTTATGTCTCATCAAGCAAATATCCATATATCTACTTGAGTCATTTTTGAAGATAGACAAATCCACTGCTAGCAATAACCTTTATCGGACTACATACATGAAAATGTATGATCACCAATAAGTTCGTTGCTCATTCCTTATGGCATGTGAACCGTATTTCAGTCACTTCACTTTTCAGAGGAAAGTTGCAAGTGTCAGATGATTCATAATCAAATGACTTCAAAAATCCATCATAATGGAATTTCTCCATGCGGGTTTCTCAAATGTGACCAAATGCAGTGCCACACTTATGTGGTATTCTTTTAGTCTTGCGACATTGAGCGTCAGTGTTATGGATGTATCATATTACCATCAATATTCATAACATACATCTCATCCTTGATGGAAGCATGGCCCTTATGTTATTCATAATACCGAACAACAATTGTTCTTTTATGAACAACCCTCTTGCAACAAACATTATGCAATGGGCTAGAGTGTGTAAAACTCTAAAATGAATTATGAAAGTAAATACGGAGGTAATATATTATTATCAATATTCATAACATACATCCCATCCATGATGGAAGCATGGCCTTTATGTTATTCATAACACCGAACATCAAAAGTTTTCTTATGAACAACCTTCTTGCAAGATACTTTATGCAATGGGCTAGAGTGTATAAAACTCTAAAATGAATTATGAAAATAAACACATAGGTAATGTACCGAGTATAGCAACTTTTACTATGTTCCCAGCGCATATCTAAACCTCACTCCGGCAAGTCTTTTAGGCCGTAGTAGTTCTTGCATCGAGTCGCAGGAGAATGCAATCGAGCGGGTACTTTGTGATCAACTCACAATACCCAAGAATTAGTGACTAACAATTTAATCACAATTCCCAAGAACTATTTCTTTGACCAGCCTTCTATACATTAATAGCTTGCATGACTTTCATACATGAGCTGGACATTCCAGTCTTCTCTCTTTTTGCCTTTATACTTCTAATAGTTTAACTTTCAGTATTTCTCCTACTCTCAGAAGAAGCACTCAACTTAAGAGTGGCGTTAGCCCCGGACTTCCTAGGTGTGTAAGTCACACTAACACCCTTTGGACATTTCCTTTCTCTTTAAGTTGTTTGTTTTATTCACCTTCATCATATGATAGGCGTTCTTCTGGATCCCTCTCGTATTAGTCAAATGCATAGTAAACACTTTTACTAATAGTTTGCAAACAAACATTTCTTTGGATATCTCATATCTTTTAGCCTTTGTTTGTATCTGAAACTAATTTTTAGTTCCATGAATATCACATAGCTATCCCAAACTTTTGAAGTTCGGGTCTCATGGAAGCAAACATTTTGCACTTCACCGTAACGGAATTCTAGCTTTTGGATCGAAGGACGAGAGTCACATCATCCATAGCATTAGCGGGAGAATACCAAAAGCATGCGATAGGACAAAATCCTTCTCGGCACTCTTGAGGACAATCCTCACATTACGTTACCAACCGTAAAGTTTTAACCAGATATATAACAGCTATTCAATTTTAACATGGAAGGTGGAAATGCGAGCCATTCTTCTATAACTATTATGCATATAACACTTAGACAGTGTCCATAATTAATTGCACTGAGAATTAAACAAGTTAATTCTACAATGCGCTCCCACTCAAATCAATATCTCTCATAATTGATTTTGAGTGATTCAAGATCCGCATTTGAATTCAACGCCGTTGATGGGAACATCACTGATGCGGGAACTTCAATCGGTAGGCCAACTTGCCGATCACATCTCTATGTGACTCTTGTTCATCTTTCGATGCGTGTGTTCCGAGCTCATGACTTTCATGCCAGAACGTCAAGATAACCAAGTGATCTCGCTGCGAGGTCTCAACTCACCCGCTTGACACTTCTCTAATCGTTTGTACTCATGGAAACATGACGCACTCTGAGAAGATAGGTGCCGTGACGGTGCTACACTTGGGAGAACACTAACTACTTGATATTTTTGTGAGAGATCACCCTAATAAAAGCGACTACCGCGCAATCAAAAAGGGTGCATCAAAGGGATAAACATCTCAGGCAATTCATAATAGCATGATATGGTATAGCCCTTTCTGACGGAGAAGTCTTTTATTTCTTCGTCTTCAGCATTCACGTCGGTGTTCACCTTTGCGAAGTTTGCCACCACCTTGTTGATGCACCAGACAATATTGCTATCTCTATAGCTAATAAAATAAGTGCATTACTTAAGGTTGACACGCAGGTCATTAAAGTGACAATCATATGGCTCCAGCCATCATGCCGAATCATGACACGCGGGTCATGTTAGTAAATTTACATCATATAGTCATCTCATACATAATCAAATTAATATGAGTATTGCTATACCACATCACATGCACATCCTGCAAAACCAAGTTAGACGCCTCTAATCGGTTTATGCAAAAAATTATTTTACGTGGCTTCTAAGGTTTCGAAACAAACCGAAGCTACCAACGTCCATCATCAAGTATGATTATTCAAGTCGCTAGATTAACTTTGCGGGGTGTGTGAAACACAAGATAATAAAATCTCGAGCCCCATAGTTAACTTCGTCATACGCATGACCCCCGTGCAGATCATATCTGCATTGCCCTTTCGTCTGCAAAATTTCAACTTTCTTTTAACTATGGTGGAATTCAAAGAACTGTTAGCACTTCGTTGATCAATCAGGATCGCGGATTGCCAGAACTTTGAAATTCCACCATGCCGTTATCAAGATCAGAAATATGCAAATTCCAGGGAAGCAACAAGAACATCGGGTAACAGATTTCATCTTCTACCCGCACAAATAATTTTCAGTAATAGAACTCATCTACTACAAATTATATTGTGCAACACCCATACATCTCTATGTATTCTAGATCGTAACTTGCATCTACGCATAGCACGGCTCATGATGCCACTGTAGGGGAACGCAGCAAAAAACCAAAAAATTCGGTACTGCGAGCACGCCCAGGATCACTATGGAGATGCATACAGGGTTTGATCTGATCGTTACCGACTCGTAGCGCAGTGGAAGTAGAGTCGATGACAATCGGCGGTGCAGATCCCCGCAGCTAGGATTTTACAACCTCCCAACCGCGAGGATGTTCTCCCTCGTCTGCCCCTCGGACAGCCCTCTGGGAGGTAGTCGGACAGTCCCTCGGATGGTGTCACGGACAGCCCTTCGGGAGGATGCTGGAAACTCATACGGTCACTCGGACAGCCCTTCGGGAGGACACTCGAAACTCGGACGGTCACTCGGACAGCCCTTCGGGAGGCACTCTCGAACAGCCCCTCAGGCAAAAAAGATCGAACCTACGACCTCTCTACGGGGTTGCACACATACAGTGTCATCTATCCGGCAGGGCTTCGCCGTCCACAACTAGTTCCCACCGGAACCTAGACAGCCTTTCGGCTCTACGAAATTATTTCGCAGGGAGGGAGATAAGAAGCCAGATCATTGCAATGGCACGTGTATGAGAGAAAGAGTGAGTCTTTAGGCAGCCCCCTCCACCCCTATTTATAGGCCAAGCCCAAGGGTGGCTTCTCCAAGAAGCCAAGGGGAAAAATACCAAAAGGCCCTCAAGGTGGCTTCTCCAAGAAGCCACCCAAAAAGCACTTTCACTATTCACGGAAACATTTTTCCGCGACCGTTAAATCCGAAAATATTTCTGTGGGTCTTAGAATAATTCCAGTACCCACTAAAATGATTTTGGACGCGTTCCGAAACAATTCCGAATTAGTGATTTTCATCTGCGAAAAGCAACCAAACCGGTTCCAGCAGCTCCGGAACATTTCCGGTTTTTATCCCGGAAAAATCCCAGAAGTTTCCAGAACAATTCTGGCACCCTCCAAGAATTTCCAGGCGTGTGCCGAAACCATTTTGACTTAATGGTATACCCTGAAACAACTTTTCAGTTTTACCGAAACTATTCCGGTGCTCTCTCCGGAATGTTTCCGTTGTCTCCGAAACTTTTCCGGTGACTTTCTCTCAGACTCCCTGTCTAGTATTCAGCAGATAGATGACCCTTAAGCATGTGACTCTATAGGTTCAGTGAAGTATAGACATGACCCGGAACACTTTCCGATCAATGATCAACATCGCAGCCGTGGACACCCATATTGACCCCTATACCCACACGAATAAATATTCGAGTGAACCTCCAGTTGCCGTGTGCTATTCCTGTTGCTTCACGATATGTTACAAACACCCAAGGTGAGATTTATCAGCATCCCCATGGATCAACAACTTGTCCACTATGCCAGTTACCTCGTTACCGGTTTTGTTCTGTTTTCTCGTTCCCGTGTTCCGGCATCCCTGTGATCAAATCACATTGTGTCTGGCCAGACGATGGTGGATACCGTAACACCGAGAGGCCCCAGAGACATCTCTCCATCGTCGGAGGAGCAAATCCCAATCTTGAGCTATCAAGTTACTTGACATACTTTCCCATGAACCCGTAAGCCGCCGTAATAGCCACCCAGTTACGGATGACGTTTAACAAACCCCAAAGTTCATGAATCAAGCATGAAGAAATTCGATACTCTCATGGTCTAAGGAATTATGCAAACGTAAACTTTCTCTGCGTTATTGACCATTAACTTGTTACGAATGTATCTCATAGCATAACATCAATTCGGGTCGATTCAACCACAAGGTTCTACTAACATTGTGCCCTCAAAGTTGCCGGCATAGTCATGCCCATGATCAGGAAAACAGAACCATCATGCAACACTTGAGCTAGTCTTTGAGGCCAGACTAGGAATACATTTTACCGTTTATTATTCCACACGTGCATATGAGTCTTCCTCCGAGCCTCGTGGTTATTGTAGACTCGAGAACCATAGCAGTTATAGCATGGAATATAAACTTAATTATGAACATGGGGATAAATAATAACATTTATTATTGCCTCTTGGGCATATCTCCTACAAACTCCCACTTGCACTAGAGTCAATAATCTAGTCAATGCTAAAAACACTTTACACCTATGGTGTCGGGGATATAACCCCTGGATATAACCCGCCCGTTTAGGGCCGGGTCACTATACGGCGACTTAGAAGAAGGCTTCTACAGGTGGGCCGCGGCAATCTAGAAGACCGGAGTCCAGAGGATAAGCCGCCCGGGGGAGGCCGGCTCACGGCCCAGAGCTTTTCCATCTAAGGTGCCTAAAGAGTTTTCTTACTTGTGAAACAAGATGAGTAGTAATTAGAGTATGACACGGGTCGTCTCTTCGACCCGGACTCTATTGTAAACCCAGGGCCTCGACCTATATATAAAGGGGAGCCCCTGGGGCTAAAGGACTAAGTTACAAGCTCTCGAGTACTAGGTTAACCAAGTCGCACCCTTGTAATCGAGATCATCATCAATACAACCAAAGCAGGACGTAGGCTATTACCTCCACCGTGAGGGGCCGAACCTGGGTAAACCCTTGTCTCTCGATTCCGATCAACCCCGTTCGAGTTACCACCTAGCTGCGATGGCCTCACGACTAAGTCCTTTCACGAGGACATCTGCCGTGACAAAACCACGACAGTTGGCGCCCACTGTGGGGCTCTCGCCCGATGGGGTTGAGTACTTGAAGGGAACTCCCGCAGGGATCGAGGGATACGCGATCGGCCGCATGATCAAGAGTCGCCGCGGCAAGCTCTACATCGACGATTCAGGCTGGGGCCCCTAGGCCGACTCAATCGAGTATGGGTACCAGGTCCCCTTCGGCAAAATCCACGTGTTCATCGGCAAAGCCGGCGGATCTGAACCCGAGCCGGACATCTGCACCAACATCGTCGAGCCGGCTCGGTGCGCGCAACCTGCCCAGGCTCAAGCCGACCGGAAGGACGTCTTCATCGGTTTCACCCAGGGGGTGGACCTTGCAGATAACTCGGCGTCCGGAGGCAAAACCCTCGTCTACTCTGATGGCGAGTCCTCGGTGGGCGAGACCGAGTCGATCCTCCCGCTTTACGATGGTAGGCTTGGGGGCTATTCCGACGATCCAGCGGCTCAGGACTCCTTCGACATGCCCCCCCGGGCTGCTGTTTATATGGCGGGCTCAGCCCCAGCACTTAACTCCACGGTAGCCGGCGCCGCGACGGGAACCGGTACCTCAGGGTCCGGCTCAGCCGTACCGCCGGCTTAGGCCTTGATAGAGTAAAGAGACTTGCCGGTAACGAGATTGAACTAAGTATGGCGATACCGACGATCGAATCTTGGGCAAGTAACATATCGGTAGACAAAGGGAATTGCATACGTGATTAGCTGATCCTTGACATCGTGGTTCAACCGATAAAGATATTCGTTGAATATGTGGGAGTCAGTATGGGCATCCAGGTCCCGCTATTGGTTATTGATCAGAGAGGAGTCCCGGTCATGTCTGCATGTTCTTGAACCCGTAGGGTCACACACTTAACGTTCGATAGCGCTAGGGTAGTATTGAGATATTCATATGGTGAAGTGCGAATGTAGTTTGGAGTCCTGGATGGGATCCGGGACATCACGAGGAGCTCCAGAATGTTCCAGAGGTAACGATTTATATATGGAAAGTCGTTTTCGGGGTTCCGGAAAAGTTCGGGAATTTACTGGCAGTGTACGGGGAAGTTTCGAAGGGTTCCGGGAGTCAACCGGAGGGTCCCACCTGTCCCAGAGGCCTGCATGGGCTGAGGAGGGGCGCCCTGGCCTACATGGTCCAGGCGCACCAGCCCCCCAAGGGCCCATGCAGCTGGGGAGGGGGGACCGCGACCCCCCTGGCTTGGAGGGGGGCATGGCTCCCTGGCTTGGAGGAAGGGCATCCGCCCCCTGGCTTGGAGGGGGGCATCTGCCCCCCACACCCCAATATAAAGAGGGGAGGGGCGAAGGGGGCAGACACACCAAACCCTGGCCGCCTCTCCCTCCCGTTACTCCTCCTCCACCTCACGCAGACGCTTGGCGCAACCCTGCTGCAGTTCTGCTGCCTCCACCACCACCACGCCGTTGTGTTGGATCAGATCTCATCTACCTCCTCTCCCTCGCTTGCTGGATCAAGAAGGAGAGGATGCCACCGAGCCAAACGTGTGCTAATCTCGGAGGTGCCGCACGTGCGGTACTTGGATCGGATTGGATCACGACGCGAGTACGACTACATCAACCACGATCTGTAGATCATTAACGCTTGCGGTCTACAAGGGTACATAGACACAATCCCCTTTACTGCTAGCATCTCCATAGATAGATCTTTGGGTGTTTTGTAGGAATTTTTTTTGTTTTCCATGCAACGTTCCCCATCAGTGGCATCATGAGCTAGGTCTATGCGTAGATGTTATGCACAAGTAGAACACAAAGATGTTGTGAGCGTTGATGTTCAGATTGCTTACCTCCTTTATTATTTTGGATTTGGCGGTATAGTGGAATGAAGCGGCCCGGACCAAATTTACTTGTCCTCGCACAAGAGACTGGTTCCACTGACTGACATGCAACTTGTATTGCATAAAAGTGGCTGGCGGGTGTCAGCCTCTCCCACTTTTGTTGAATCTGATTTGACAATGGCGGTCCTTGTTGAAGGTTAAAAGGCAACTTGTATATCACCGTTGTGGCTTTGTGTAGGAAAGAACGGTTCTTATATGTTGCCCATAGCAGCCACGTAAAATTTGCAACAACAAAGTAGAGGACGTCTACCTTGTTTTTGCAGGGCATGTTGTGATGTGATATGGCCAAGATGTGATTTGATATATGTTGATGTATGAGATGATCATGTTTTGTAATAGTTCACGACTTGCATGTCGATGAGTACGGCAACCGGCAGGAGCCATAGGGTTGTCTTTAATTTATTGTATGAACTGCATGTCAATCATTAAACGTCATGTAATTGTTTTACTTTGTCGCTATGAGTTAGCAATAGTCGTAGAAGCAATAGTTGGTGGAGACAACCACATGATGGCATGATGATGGAGATCATGATGATGGAGATCATGGTGTCATGCCGGTGATGATGGAGATTGTGCCGGTGCTTTGGAGATGAAGATCAAAAGCACAAGATGATAATGGCCATATCATGTCACATATTGATTGCATGTGATGTTTCCTTTTATGCATCTTATTTTGCTTAGGACGACGGTAGCATTATAAGATGATCCCTTCACTTAATTTCAAGAAAAAAGGTGTTCTCCTAAGTATGCACTATTGCGAAAGTTCATCGTTTTGAAGCACCTCGTGATGATCGGGTGTGATAGACTCTTCGTTCACATACAACGGGTGTAAGCCAGTTTTACACATGCGGAATACTTGGGTTAAACTTGACGAGCCTAGCATGTACAGACATGGCCTCGGAACTAGGAGGACTGAAAGGTCGAACATGAGTCATATAGAAGATATGATCAACATGGAGATGTTCACCATTGAAACTACCCCATCTCACTTGACGATCGGACTTCGGTTGGTGAAATTGGATCATGTATCACTTAGACAACTCGAGGGATGTTGATTTAAGTGGGAGTTCATTAGTAATTTGATTAGTTGAACTAATTATCATGAACATAGTCTAAATTATCTTTGCAAATTATGTTGTAGATCAATGGCTTGCGCTGTAGCTCCCCTGAATTTTAATGCGTTCCTAGAGAAAACTAAGTTGAAAGATGATGGAAGCAACTATGCGGACTGGGTCCGTAATCTGAGGATTATCCTCGTTTCTGCACAGAAGGCTTATGTCCTTGATGCACCGCTCAGTGCGCCACCCCCTCCAGCGTCGTATGTGGATGTTGTGAACGTCTGGTAGGCACGTTCTGATGACTACTCGATAGTTCAGTGCGCCATGCTTTACGGCTTAGAACCGGGGCTCCAAAGACGTTTTGAGCACCACGGAGCATATGAGATGTTCCAGGAGCTGAAATTGGTATTTCAGGCTCATGCCCGGGTTGAGAGATATGACACCTCCGACAAGTTCTTCAGCTGTAAGATGGAGGAGAATAGCTCCGTCAGTGAGCACGTACTCAAAATGTCTGGGTACTACAATCGTTTGAATCAATTGGGAGTTAATCTTCTGGATGAAGTAGCAATTAACAGAGTTCTCCAGTCATAGCCATCAAGCTACAAGGGCTTCGTGATGAACTATAACATGCAAGGGATGGAGAAGACGATCCCTGAGCTTTTCGCGATGCTTAAGGCCGCGGAAGTAGAAATCAAGAAAGAGCATCAAGTGTTGATGGTCAAAAAGACCACTAGTTTCAAGAAGGGCAAGGGAAAGAAGGTAAACTTCAAGAAGAATAGCAAGCCAGTTGCCGCTCCAGTGAAGAAACCCAAGGCTGGACCCAAACCTGAGACTGAGTGCTTCTATTGCAAGGGGAATGGACACTGGAAGCGGAACTACCCCAAGTACTTGGCAGATAAGAAGGCTGGCAACGTCAACAAAGGTATATTTGATATACATGTTATTGATGTGTACCTTACTAGTGCTCGTAGTAGCGCCTGGGTATTTGATATTGGCTCGGTTGCTAATATTTGTAACTCAAAACATGAGCTGTGGAATAAACGGGGACTAGCTAAGGACGATGTGATGATGCACGTTGGAAATGGCTCCAAGGTTGATGTGTTTGCCGTCGGCACGCTCCCTCTACGTCTACCTTCAGGATTAGTTTTAAATCTGAATAATTGTTATTTGGTGCCTGCGTTAAGCATGAACATTATATCTGGATCTTGTTTATTGCGAGACGGTTATTCATTTAAGTCAGAGAATAATGGTTGTTCTATTTATATGAATAATATCTTTTATGGTCATGCACCCAATGTGAATGGTTTATTCTTGTTGAATCTCGATCGTAGTGATACACATGTTCATAATATTGATGCCAAAAGATGCAAAGTTAATGATGATAGTACCACATACTTGTGGCACTGCCGCTTAGATCATATTGGTATAAAGCACATGAAGAAACTCCATGCTGATGGACTTTTGGAATCACTTGATTATGAATCATTTGAAACATGTGAACCATGCCTCATTGGTAAGATGACGAAAACCCCGTTTTCCGGTACAATGGAGCGGGCAAGTGACTTGTTGGAAATAATACATACTGATGTATGCGGTCCAATGAGTGTTGAAGCATCCGATGGATATCGTTATTTTCTTACCTTCACAGATGATTTGAGTAGATATGGGTATATTTACTTAATGAAACATAAGTCTGAAACATTTGAAAAGTTCAAGGAGTTTTAGAATGAAGTAGAGAATCATCGTAACAAGAAAATGAAATTTCTACGATCTGATCGTGGAGGTGAATATTTGAGTTACGATTTTGGCACGCATTTAAGACAATGTGGAATTGTTTCACAACTCACCCCACCTAGAACACCACAGCGTAATGGTGTGTCCGAACGTCATAATCATACTCTATTGGATATGGTGCGTTCTATGATGTCTCTTACCGATTTGCCACTATCGTTTTGGGGTCATGCATTAGAGACAACCGCGTTCACTTTAAACAGGGCACCGTCTAAATCCGTTGAGACGACACCGTAAAAATTATGGTTTGGCAAGAAACCTAAGCTGTCGTTTCTTAAAGTTTGGGGATGCGACGCTTATGTCGAGGCTTCAGCCGGATAAGCTCAAACCCAAAGAAGAGAAGTGTGTCTTCATAGGATACCCTAAAGAGACCATTGGGTATACCTTCTATCACAGATCCGAGGGCAAGATCTTTGTTGCCAAGAATGGATCCTTTCTAGAGAAGGAGTTTCTCTCGAAAGAAGTGAGTGGGAGGAAGGTAGATCCTGATGAGGTAATCGTACCTTCTCTCGAATTGGAGAGTAGTGCATCACAGAAAGAAGTTCCCGTGATCCCTACACCAGCCGGAGAGGAAGCTAATGATGATGATCATGAAACTTTGAATCAAACTACTACTAAACTTCGTAGGTCGACCAGGACACGTACTGCCCCTGAGTGGTATGCTAATCCAGTCCTGGAAGTCATGTTGTTGGACAACGGTGAACCTACGAACTATGAAGAAGCAATGATGAGCCCGGATTCCGACAAATGGCTTGAGGCCATGAAATCCGAGATAGGATCCATGTATGAAAACCAAGTATGGACTTTGGTAGACTTACCCGATGACCGGCAGGCCATTGAGAACAAATGGATCTTTAAGAAGAAGACAGACGTTGATGGTAATGTCACCGTCTATAAAGCTCGAATTGTCGCAAAGGGTTTTCGACAAATTCAAGGGATTGACTATGATGAGACTTTCTCACCCGTAGCGATGCTGAAGTCTGTTAGGATTATGTTAGCAATTACTGCATTTTATTATTATGAAATTTGGCAGATGGACGTCAAAACAACATTCCTTAACGGTTTCCTTAAGGAGGAGTTGGAAGGTTTTGTCAATCCTAAGGATGCTAATAAGGTATGCAAGCTCTAGCGATCCATCTATGGACTGGTGCAAGCATCTCGAAGTTGGAATATACGCTTTGATGAGGTGATCAAAGCTTTTGGTTTTGTACAAACTTATGGAGAAGCTTGTATTTACAAGAAAGTGAGTGGGAGCTATGTAAAATTTCTGATACTGTATGTGGATGACATATTGTTGATTGGAAATGATATAGAATTTCTGGCAAGCATAAAGGGTTATTTGAACAAGAGTTTTTCAATGAAAGTCCTGGGTGAAGCTGCTTACATATTGGGCATCAAGATCTATAGAGAAAGATCAAGACGCCTGATAGGACTTTCACAGAGCACATACCTTGACAAGATTTTGAAGAAGTTCAAAATGGACCAGTCAAAGAAGGGGTTCTTGCCTGTGTTGCAAGGTGTGTGTGATAGCCTGGCTTATTAGGGATGATAGACTACTCATATCAATAAGGAATTCCTTCTTTTCCGGGAGCCCATTCGGACAGAACTCTAAAGTTAAGCGTGCGCAGCTTGGAGTAATTTCAGGATGGGTGACCGACCGGGAAGTTGCTCCCGGGTGCGCATGAGTGAGGACAAAGTGCGCAGGAAAGACTAGTATTGATCTGTGAGGCCAGTCTAGATCTCGCCAGGAGTAACAACCACCGGCGGGTGTGTCCGGGGCGTTACAAGTTGGTATCAGAGCCTCTACCGACCGTAGGAGCCCCCTTGATTGATCGAACCATTGTCGAGTCTAGAAGAAAAACTATTTTGAGTCTAGTTATATATCGGAGAGTAGGAATTCTTTTTACTACTTATCCCCTTCGTCGCTCTGGTGAGGAATTGTGACGTAGGTGTTTTGATTCTACTACTCTTCTCACTCAAATTTTTTTAGGATCACGCGGGTATTTTCGGAATCGTTGCGATATCGGTGTGACAGAATTCTGTCTTGGTGCCTCCTGACCGTATGGATTGGACCCGGGGAGTTGAGCTCCAAGGGGTTCTTGTCACATTCGCTATCGTTTCAGTTCCTGAATACCAGAGGACGCCGACATCGAAATGCTTCTATACTATTTGTGGTGGCAAATAGTGCCGTGACTTTTCCCCAGTACTGGTGAAGATAGCTCGGATGATCCACTGTGACTAGTATCGCTGTATTTTCGAAGGTCTGAGGTAGACGAATTTGCGAAGTTTCTCGGTTGTTTGTTAAGGGTTGCGGATGCAGTTGCAGCTGATTAGGTTGTTGATTGCTGAGTAGGTTCCTGGACCCGCAACTTGATCGCATAACCAAGAAGTTTCGGGAGTTCTTAGGTGGGAATTCAAGTAGTTACCTAGGATATCTTTCCGACAGATGCATGATATGAGATTGGGGTTCGACGTCTAGTGGTCCGCCTGTTCATGGTCGTTTTTACAGTGGTCTCGTGGTGTCTTAAAGAGCCCTTGTAACTTTGCTATGGCTCGGGGATGCTTCGTATGTCAAGGGCAGCAATGTACTTGATGGTCACTGTACGATCGAGCCCGTGTGGGCCCCACCATGAAAATTTCGGACGAAATCTCTATCATATGTTTGTTCCGGCTTATTCTCCAAGCCCAATCCTTTGGTTTGTTTTTGTTGTGGTATTTGAGTTGCTTCGAAGTCAACAAGTGAGATTCATATCTTTCCTAAGTGATGTTCTCATATTTCTACGTGAATACTAATCCTTTTGACCGATCAGATTGTCATGGAAAATTATTCTTTTCACCCGGTGTGCTTATCTTCGAGTTAATTCAATCCTTTCAACATTTCCAAGATCAATTCTCAGTTTTCTCAACGGTGTTTTCGGGATCGTTGCGATATCGGTGTGACAGAATTCTGTCTTGGTGCCTCCTGACCGTATGGATTGGACCCGGGGAGTTGAGCTCCAAGGGGTTCTTGTCACATTCGCTATCGTTTCAGTTCCTGAATACCAGAGGACGCCGACATCGAAACGCTTCTATACTTTTTGTGGTGGCAAATAGTGCCGTGACTTTTCCCTAGTACTGGTGGAGATAGCTCGGATGATCCACCGTGACTAGTATCGCTGTATTTTTGAAGGTCTGAGGTAGACGAATTTGCGAAGTTTCTCAGTTGTTTGTTAAGGGTTGCGGATGCAGTTGCAGCTGATTAGGTTGTTGATTGCTGAGTAGGTTCCTGGACCCGCAACCTGATCGCATAACCAAGAAGTTTCGGGAGTTCTTAGGTGGGAATTCAAGTAGTTACCTAGGATATCTTTCCGACAGATGCATGATATGAGATTGGGGTTCGACGTCTAGTGGTCCGCCTGTTCATGGTCGTTTTTACAGTGGTCTCGTGGTGTCTTAAAGAGCCCTTGTAACTTTGCTACGGCTCGGGGATGCTTCGTATGTCAAGGGCAGCAATGTACTTGATGGTCGCTGTACGATCGAGCCCGTGTGGGCCCCACCATGAAAATTTCGGACGAAATCTCTATCATATGTTTGTTCCGGCTTATTCTCCAAGCCCAATCCTTTGGTTTGTTTTTGTTGTGGTACTTGAGTTGCTTCGAAGTCAACAAGTGAGATTCATATCTTTCCTAAGTGGTGTTCTCATATTTCTACGTGAATACTAATCCTTTTGACCGATCAGATTGTCATGGAAAATTATTCTTTTCACCCGGTGTGCTTCTCTTCGAGTTAATTCAATCCTTTCAACATTTCCAAGATCAATTCTCAGTTTTCTCAACGGTGTTCATTTCAACCATCCGAAGTTGTCTTTATTTTTTCCCACCCTCCCACCCTTTTTCTTCGCGGAGTGAAAATTCTCAAATCAAGTATCCATTTTATTCATAAGAAGTCTCTCCATTCTTTTCCTTCAATGTTCTTCTCCGGTGATTTCTCGTGAAGATGCTCAGGAGCTACAAGTTCATCATTCTTCGTTCTCGTTTTCTTCTCCGGTGGTCCAAATTCAAGCTTTTGGTGTTGATCATATCCCTTTCCTCGTTTCAAATGCGTTCCCATGCCGATGCACCTCTTAATCATTCACATCTCCATATTCTTTCCCGAAGTGCCGAAATTATTTCAGAAGATTCGTGTTTGCATTCAAGATCTGTCTGAGCTAGTTCGAGGTTGTTACCTCATCCAATCCATTTAAATCTTTCCGGTGCATTTTCTCTCTTTCAAGCAATCTTTTCCAACGGTGTTTCTTTTGAGTGGGCCCTAACCCACAGGTCTTTTCCCAGGATCTTACCTGACTCTTATAATTTTCCCGGAGTTATTCTCAATTTTTTTCAATGGTGACGTAAAAATGGATTCCATCAGTCATATCCCTCTCCAAGATCTCTTTCAAATTTGGCTCAACCTTTCTATTCGTCATTATTCCGGAGTATCGCATAAATTCTTCATGGTGGTTCTCGTCGTCATTCTTAGCTTTGAAGACCGAAGGAGAGTTCTCTTAAATCCTTTTCCGTTCTCTTCAAGATTCGTAGTTCATCTCAAATTGTTCCGATCATGAGAAATTTTTTTCATACCCATACGCAGTTTTTCAAGAGTTGTTTTCGTTTTGATTCTCCGAAGGCCATCATTTCAGAAGATTTATTCGTTCTCAGTTTTCAGCTTTCGTTCTCCGATTATTCCAAAAATTGATGTCTCTTCGTTCGTCTCCTAATTCGTCCGGTGCATCGTTCAAGTATTCTCTAATAAGCTCGTGATCTCTTCGTTTTCTTGTACCAAATTCCCTCAAGTATCTTCATTCGTTTTAGAATTCTTCACGGCGATTCGTTCTCTTTTCTTCGTCCATTTTCATTTCTTACGGCGGTTCGTTCTACATTCCTCTTCATTTGTTACCAATCATTCATTCGTTCTTTCCAATCCTATCGGTGGTTCGTTGAAGACCTTCCCAAGTTTGCGTTATATCTCTCTCCAATTTCTTTCAAGAAGAATAAGTAGTATGCAAATCCATTGCCTTTCATCAATTTAATTTGATGAAGGATTGACATATCATAATTCTTATTCTTGTTCATGGAGGTGATTTAATTCTTTCTCCCGGAGTTCATTCATGATACCGAATTCTCGGTTCCAGGTTGTTCATCTTTTCTTTTCCGGAGTTCCAAGTTTTCTCGGTTGTCTCGTCGTGAAGCTCCATTTAAATCATTGCAAGACTTCAGCTTGTTCTTTTCAACCTTCGTTTCTATCATCCTTTTGTTTACCGGAGTTCGTCATGGTGGTTCATCAAGGATTTAATTCATTCTCGAAGTGTTCTCCGATGAGCTCAAGCATTCTTCATATTGCATTCCGAAGTGCTAATTCTTTCTACCTTAGCTTTTGAGGTGGTATTATGTCGTTCTTGACAATTTGTCTTCGAGTTTCATGATTCACAGTTGTCAAGAATGAGATATTTTAAACCCATCAACCTCTTCGTTGGAGTTATCTTGATATAGTTTTCACCTAAAGCCTTCCCTAAGGAATGTTGTTATTGTGGTGCTTATCAATGATCCAAGCTTCTCCTTCTCTTTTCGGTGAAAGGGTTTTCATCTCTTCGAGATCTCAAGCAATCAGTCGTTTCCGTAGTGGCCGGTTGTCACCTCATAATTTTGAGATGTTTTCCATAAGCCCACAACAAGCTTATTCTTTTCGTTGTTGATTTTCCAACAACTCCATTCATTTCTTCGTGGTAAGGATGCTTTTCAAATTCTATGGTGAGAGAAGTTGTCATTTTCTTCTCCGTTCTTTTCTTTCCAACGACCTAGCTTCTATTCTTTCGTTCCGGAGGCATTGTGGTGTTGCTCTCTTCGACCCATTATCTCGTTTCACCAAGATCATGTTCTTTCCTTCCTTATCCATGTAAACCGGAGTGATGTGGTTTCTTTTCAAGTTCATTTCATCTTATCAAGTTTTTGCTTCTCTTTTCAACCGGAGTGCTGTCCGAATTCTTTCTTTCTTGTGCCTTGTCTATCTTGTTTTAACCGGAGTGGTTTCAATTCTCTCTTGTCCCTTGAGCTCTTGATTCATGTCTTTGCAACCTTCAAGATTCTCGTCGTATTCCTTGTTCCTCTTGTCTAACGGAGTGTTTTCAATTCCGTTCATCTCCGTCGTGTCATTTCTCCAAGTTTTTCAACCTCTCAAGGTTCTTTGGTTTCACTCGTTTGTCAAAGAAGCAACTTAATTTTACCTCTTCCTCTTTCTCTTCCTCTTCTCATTCTTAGATCTCGGGGCGAGATCTCTTGTAAGTGGGGGAGAGTTGTGACAGCCCAAGATCGAGATCTCCACTATTTTATGTTATGTCCATGCTTGGTTGGTATGTTGTTGTGTTGTGGCTCCATGTTATTGTCATTTTGCATCATGCATCATGATCATCTTTCCATTGGTGTTTGCATATTTATTTATTTTGTGTTTGTGATCTTGTGAGCAACTCCATCCTCTCCTCTTCTTCATTCATCTTGCACCTTCATCATGTCAGCCATAACCTTGATCTATGCAAACTCCATCATCTAGCTTCTTCATTCCATTTACCCAATTTTTTTTTTTCAAGTGGCATTTTTCCTTTCACATAAAAATGTCACTATATTCCTAAAATCCCTAAACCCTGCCAAGAACCTCTCCTCAAATTTTCAGCTCATTTGTACATGTTCTGGTTGGACTTTCAATTTATTCAAGTTTGAATTATTTTCAAACTTGCTTGAATTTCCAGTCTCTAAAAATTCCCAGAGAATTTTATCTAAAATGTGCATATTTCCAGGACTCCATACATATTTTTCTTCTCTGTCAAATTCCACTCCTACCCTTCTATTCTTTTCTTCCAAGTATTTTCTGTTCTGGAAAATGAAAAAAGGAAAGAATTTGGAGGGAGAGAGAGGAGCCCAGCCGTATCCTCCAGCCGGCCCAACCTCCCTTAAGCCCAGCCGGCGCCCTATAACCCTAACCCTCCTCCCGATCGATCCCCTCATCCCCTCGTCTCTCTCCCCACACCCGATCCCCTCTCTCCCTCGTTCCTCCTGCGCGCCGCCACACACACGTAAGCGCCCTGCGCCCGATCCCGCTTGTCCCTGTGCCCTCCGGCCGCCGCACCGCCCTTGCCCCCGTCTCTCCGGCGCCTCCTTCCTTCCTCCTCTCCTGCCTCGCGCGTGCCGAGCTGCTTCGCCCTCTCGCCGCTGCTCCTCCCCGATGCGCCCGACCTCCTCGCTCCCCTGCTTCCTCGCGGCTCCGGCAAGCCTTGCTGGTCGGCGAGCCTCCTGTGGCCGTCGGAACATGGCCGCCGCCGCCCCACGAGGATCCCTGCCGCCCGACCTTCCTCTCCATGTTGCATGCTGCTGCAAGCCCCGCCTCCTTCCGCCAAGCATCGCAGCACCGCCTCTGCGTCCACACGGCCCGGCAAAACATCGCGTCTCCCTGACCTCGTCGTGGCCCTCGAGCACGCGTCGTCGTTCCCCTCTGCAACCCTCCATCGCCGGACTACCCCGACCCTTGTCGGCTTCCTTGTGCAGCGCCGGAGCTCGCCCCTGCCTGCGACCCCGACCGCCACCTTCGGCCTCCTTCCACCATGCGACATCCCCTCTGGATGGCCTCTGTTTCGCCACCTCCTCCTGCTTGCTCCGTGAGGCTTCGCCCTGTAACCGTCTTTCCGTTGTATTTGAGACCGCAAGACCTCCACCGTTGTAGCTCTGCTCTTTATTGCCTTCTAAAGCTGCCGGTCGTTCTGGCCCTTGCACATCACTGTTGACCCGAGGAGACTAACACCGCCAAGTCCAAGGACGATCCCCGAAGATTTTGAACGCGCCAAGTTCCTCTTCGAACGTGTACGTCTACATGATGACCCGCCAAGTACCTCGACGAACACCTCGGTATCGCCCCACGAGACGTCCCCGGGTACGCCAAGTCCAACTCCGTCACCGAGAACGACTACCGCCACAAGTACCACTACCACCGCCGGGTATTTCACCAAGCTCAACGACGCCCCCGAAGACCTTGGATTCGTCAAGTTCCTCTCCGTCCCCGTGTACCACTACTTCCGTCTACGCCGCTTCGAACTCGAACCGCCCCGAACGCTTGCTTCGAAGGTATAACCGCCGAGATGACCGCCCGAGAACGATGCATGTTTTGTATGAGATGCTCGCGTTGCACCGTGTCCGAATTGTTTCTTGCACGTTCCCCATTTCCAGGCCATCGACACGTGGGAACCCGGTATCCGGGATCACCCCACCATCTCTTGCGTGATCCGCACACTTGTTCTTTGCACCGGTATCTCTACGAGTTACCGGAACCGGAATGTTGGCGTGGCATCATTTCCGTTATCGCCGCCGTGGCACCCATTTCTTTCCGTCATGACAACAAATACTCCATGTCCTTTTATGCCATCATTTTCATCAAAATTGCATATAACTTGAATATGTCATCCTCATGCATGTTAACAACATTTAATATTGTTGCTTGAATTAAAATTGTCTAATGACTTGCTAAAATGGTTTATTTCATAACTAAATAACCGTAGCTCCGAATTAAATAAACTTTATATGTAAATGGGGTAGAAAAAATGTGTAGATTAACATGGTGCACTTTATTTCCCTGTTTAACAACTTTAAAATTGTGTTTTAGGCAGAACAGTACCAAATTCGAAAATTGCATATGAGGATTTTCCGGGATTGTTTTGTGTTGTTTCCGGCCTCATTTAAATTGCCTAGATAGGTAGTTTAATTATGCTTCTTCCCTTGCCATATTTAACAACATTTAATATTGATGAGTAGCATAAACGGGAGTGAACTAAATAATTGTTGTGGAGTTTCGTCAATATGCAACTCGTTGCATATTGAGCTTCACTTAATATGTAGTATTGTTTGTTGCACTCTTGCCATGCCATGCCTATTTAAACTTGACATGCATCATATTTGGTTGTGCATCATGCCATGTTTATGTTTGTGTGTTTACCATGTTGTTTGCTTCTTTCCGGTGTGCTTCTTCTCGATAGTTCCGGTTTCGTTGCGATTGTGAGGATTCGTTCGACTACGTTGGTTCGTCTTCTTCATGGACTCGTTCTTCCGAGCGGGATTTCAGGCAAGATGATCATGACCTTGGATATCTTTACTATCTTTGTTTGCTAGTTGTCTCGTTGCTATCGCTATGTCGCGCTTCCTACCACATATATGTCAGCCTATCATATGCCACGATATAGCCTCTAACCACCCTTACCCAGCAAACCGTTGTTTGGCTATGTTACCGCTTTGCTCAACCCTTTTGTTATAGCGTTGCTAGTTGCAGGTTGTTCCATGTTGGGACATGGATATGTTGGGATATCACAATATCTCTTATTTAATTAATGCATCTATATACTTGGTAATGGGTGGAAGGCTCGGCCTTTTGCCTGGTGTTTTGTTCCACTCATGCCGCCCTAGTTTCCGTAATACCGGTGTTATGTTCCTTGATGAGCGCTTCTAACACATGTGTCCGGGGCGTTACAGTGTGAATTTGAGTAGGACTCAAAGCCCGACCACGGCAGAAGAAAGAGAAAGGATGAAAGTCGTCCCCTATGCCTCAGCCATAGGCTCTATAATGTATCCCATGCTGTGTACCAGACCTGATGTGTGCCTTGCCATAAGTCTGGCAGGTAGGTACCAGAGTGATCCAGGAGTAGATCACTAGACAGCGGTCAGAAATATCCATAAGTACCTAAAGAGGACTAAGGAAATGTTTCTCGTTTATGGGGGTGACGAAGAGCTCATCGTAAAGGGTTACGTCAATGGTAGCTTTGAAACTGATCCGGATGACTCAAAGTCGCAAACCGGATACGTATTTATTTTGAATGGTGGAGCAGTCAGTTGGAGCAGTTCTAAGCAGAGTGTCGTAGCGGGATCTACATGTGAAGCGGAATATATAGCTACTTCGGAAGCAGCGCAGGAAGGAGTCTGGATGAAGGAGTTCATGTCCGATCTAGGAGTGGTACCTAGTGCGTCGGATCCTATGACTCTCTATTGTGACAACACTGTCGCCATTGCCATTACCAAGGAGCCAAGGTTTCACAAGAAGACCAAGTGTCGGTGTAAAAACCGGCAGACCTCGGGGTAGGGGGTCCCGAGCTGCGGATCTAGGATCGATGGTAACAGAGACAAAGGAGACGATGTTTACCCAGGTTCAGGCCCTCTTGATGGAGGTAAAACCCTACGTCCTGCTCTTGTTTATATTAATGGAGATGTATCGAGTACAGAGTTGATCTACCTCGAGATCGTAATATGTGTCTAACTTCTAAGGCTAGGTGTTTGATATTGCGTTGATCTCCCCTATGGGCTAAACCCTATGGCTTATATACACGCCAGGGAGGGTATCTAGGGTTACAAGGTCGGTATCTTGGAGTAAGGCGGCTGGAGAAATCCTGAAGTGTATTGCAAGTCTTCGGTAGAGACAGCCTTGATCACGTCTCCCTACTGCGGCCTCCGGAGTCCATCTTGCTTACGTACGGGGGCATATCGGCCCACCCGAGGAGACGGGCCGGCTGGGTTAGCACCCCCTAATCCAGGACACCATCAGTAGCCCCCGAACTGGTCTTCTACGCCGAGGACGGCCTTTGATTACTTCGGATCCGAAGTCTCCGGCTTGACAGACGAGTTCCACTTTACATTTCGGATTCTCTTTAACAGAGCATCAACATCCGCGGTCCAACCAAGCTCATACCCTGTCCGAGGTGAAAGGGTATCTTAGCCCTGAAGGCTTGCTGTTTTAGGTATGAACAATCCAATCCGGCCTGACAGCTTTATCGGAGAGACTCGCCCCATGACAGGTTGAGCAGTTACTGCTTCCCCTCAATTCGCGTTTCGAGGCGGCTCTTTTACTGGCACATCCCGTCGAGGCAGAGATCGTGCCCGCTTTCTTAGGGATATCATCAAGATTTCTGTTTCCCCCCGTATGTTTCAACGGCATTTTTGATAATGATCACGAATTTATTGGCGCAGCGGGGGGGGGGGGGGGGGGGCTCTTGACCTTTCACAGGTTATTAAAGCAAAGGAGAGAACGGCACAATAGCCCACGCTCCCATTCCTCCCTCGCTGCTGCTGCTTCGTCTAGCTCCAGCACCCAGATCTAGCACGCACGCCATTCTCTCTCGCAAGTTTTCGACTTCCTCGCTAGCTATGACCGATCCCCTTGAGGGGCACTGGGGCGGCTCCACCGTGACGGCGGCGACCATTACCGAACTGCGCGACGCGGGGTACCTAGCCCCGGCCATCGCCGCTCGCACTCCATCGACCGATGAGCTGGTACCCGCTCCCAACGCCGGGGAGCGGGTGGTCTTCGTCCCCAACCTCATCCGAGGCCTGGGGTTCCCGCTGCACCCCTTCGTGCGCGGGATCATGTTTTACTACGGGTTAGACTTCCATCACCTAGCCCCCAACTCCATCCTCCACCTCGCCGCTTTCATAACAGTCTGTGAGGCCTTCCTCCGCTGCGAGCCACACTTCGGCCTATGGCTGAAGCTCTTCGGAATCAAACCGAAGTCAAGTGGCTCCGAACTCGCGGAGTGTGGGGGGGCCATGATTAGCAAGAACCAGGGGGCCACCTGGTTCAAGGGCACCTTCATCGAAACGGTGAAGGAGTGGCAAAGGGAGTGGTTCTATATCACTGAGCCCTTTGCCGCTGGTCAAACCGAGGTCCCGGCCTTCTCGGCCGGGCCTCCCAAGAAACTCAAGTCTTGGAAGGAAAAGGGCGTCGCCTGGGGGAAGCCTGAAGAGGTGGAGACCCTGGTCGACAGGATCGTGTGGTGGACCACTACGGGGAAGGCCGAGCTGGCCGACGTCATCAACGTCATGCTCAACCGCCGCATCCTTCCCCTCCAACTTCGGGCTACCCCGATGTGGGCACAAAAGCCCGAGGACATGGACACCATCAACACCTTCTTCCGCTCCACCTTGGCCACTATGTGGATGAAGCTCATGAACTGGCCAAGGACAAGATTCCCAAGGAGGGAGAGGACCGCGGCCTCGAGCACGGCTACGATGCTCCCCCGGTGAGTGATTCCACACTTCAATCTTATACTGTTCACGCATAGGCAAAGTTTTTTACTTGGATCGTCGCATTTTGATATTCTGCAGAACTGGCTAGCATGGGTGCAAGGGGTACGATGCCCGGCCCCATTGCCGGAACAACCCCGACCTCCCTTGCTCTCGGCACTTCTGACCGAGGAGCCACATGTGGTGGCTTCCAAAGGGGCGAAATCCCAGGCGGGGAAGTCCAGTGCTCGGACCCGGGGGACCTCGGTCACCCGGTCAGAAGAGACCCACACCTCCACCACTCAAGACGGCGGCGCCGAGGAAGGAGAGGAGGAAGTTCAGCCCCCAAAGGGGAAGAGGTTGGCGTTAACAGACGCCGACGTGGGCATGCCGCCGAAGGGCTTGAAAAGGCCGAGGTGGCCCTCATCTGAGGCTGCCCATAAGTCGCCGGAGAGAGCCGAGCTCTCCGGTGACTCAGAAGAAGACCCCCTTGCAAAGGGGAGGAAGAAGCCGGCACCTCAAGGGTAAGCACTTATCCTTGTCTCCATTACTTGAGTCATTGTTTCAACAAGGGGAGTTTTACAGAAGCAACTTTTCATACACTGTCCGCCGAAGGTGATCCCCAGCGGCTCCTCGAACGGGTTGCCGTCTGCCAGCGGGACCCCAGAGCCCGCTGCTTCTCCCCCGACGTAGGTCGGTCTGGGGGAGGCAACATCCACCCTCGCCCCCAAGGTCAACACGGCGGGGGCCGACGATGCGGCGGTCATGGCCGAGGTTGAAACCTCGGCTCAACAAGACCAGGGGACGAAGCGCCCCGAGGTCATCGAAGAAGTGCTGGGCCAGATATCGGCCCAGCAGGAGTCTACCTCGGCACCGCCTTCACAGACGGGGGCTCCTCGGGTGAATCTATCCGAGGTCATCCCTCCACCCCAGCCTGCTGTCCGAGGACAGACCGGCGCGGGGTGGGCCGAGGAGGTGGAAGAGGCCCTAAAGGGCTGCTCCCTTAAAGAGGAGCACCGTGCCTTGATAGGCACGGCGCTGGAAGGCTACCGGTCCGCAGAGGCCGGCCTGAACGAGGTCTTCAAAAACCTCGTAGCAGGTTTCGAGGTATGTCTTCTGCGCATTCGGTTTGCTTTGTCTTTATGAAATTTGTCCGAGGACATAAAAAGTGTAGCCTGCTAAGTGGCGTAATGAGTGAGTAGCCCCCGAGCCCGAAGTCGGTTTCAAGAAACCGTCATTATGGTCGCTTGAGTAAGTAGGAGCCTGTCGAGTAGCCCACAGGACGCTACCCGAAGTGGCTGCCTTGGAGCATGTTGATGGTCTAGACCAATTTCCCTTTAACAAGGATGTTGTTATATTACAGGTTTCGACCTTGGTTCCGGACTCCGTCTCCGAAGAGATGGAGGAGATGAACTGGAGACTTGAGCGATCTCAAGGTAAGCAAGGTTAAACTTGCGTTGTGTGTTGTATGTTGAGAAAAACAACTAAGACTTAAATATGTTGACAGCGGAGCTGGAGACGCTCAAAGCCGAGCTCGAAGGGGCTCGGAAGGAGGTGTGGCAGCAGAAGGCTGCTGCCGCCGTAGCCGAGAAGGCACAGGCCACCGAGAAGGCGGCCAGGGAGAAGCACCAGGCCAGGGTGCTAGAGGTCGAGGAGACCCTGAAGGGCATGTTTGAAGCACGCGACAAACTTCAGGAGGAGGGGCGGCGAACGAAAGAGGAGCTCAAGAAGCTTCAGCATGCCCACTCCGAGCTAAGACCTCGGCCCGAGCGGACCGTGAGGTGCTCCAGCAAGTGGAGCAAATCGCCTCGGGTAAGATGTTTCTGCTGCAGTGTGCGTTTGGCGGCAAAGGGTATGTCGAGCTTACCCAAGTGTGGCGTTCCGCAGAGGTCTTCGAGGATCTCCCGCAGAGCGCGGAGGATGCGGTGGCGTACTTCGGCCAGCTGGCGGGTCATGAGGCGGAGAAGGCCTTCTAGGGTCAATTCCCAGGATCGCCATCCGCGCAGCTGCTAAACCATCGAGTGAAGCAGCTGGTCGAATTGTTCCGCATGACAAGGCCAGCGCTCCAGGACCTCTGCGTCGCTCTGTGGCCTGCCGAGGTCATGCTGAGGAGTCTCTTCGGCCTGACTGATCGGCTCCGCGGTGCCGTACCATGCGTGGATCGCTGGAAAAGGTCCGCGTGCTTCGAAGGGGCCCGGAGGGCGTATGCTTGCGTGAAGACGCATTTCCGCAAAATTGATGTAGAGACTTGTGCTGCTGGCCCTCTTGCCGACAAGCCGCGGACCGCCGAGCAGTTCTTTGCCGAGGTGGAGGCAGGAGCTCGGACCACCGAGGCCATGTGCCCTAAGGACAGTTTGTTTTATTAAGTGCTCCAGGATGCCGGAGTGCATGATGTAAAAACTTTATCTGTTTAAGAATGGCTTTAAGATTCCATGCGTATTTATCTTATAGTTTTGATTATTCCTCCTTTATGACTGTTTAAAATGAGAGTGGCCAGTCGTCGGCTTCAGCCCCAGTGTAGGTCATACAAAGGGTCTTCCCGAAGTCACATTAGACCCTTAGCCGACGTCTCGGTGCCCGGAGGCGGTCGGTGACTTAGAGGAACTAGGCAATCGGACTATAGTGGCTTGACGTCTTTCATTTAGTCATAGGAGTTTGACTGTGGGGGTTTTGATAACCAGCCCCCGATATAAGAAGTGTTCGGCCAGTTCGGCCGAGGTCTATGCCAGGACACACTTCGGCTTAAAATAGAAGCCCTTCGTTTGACACGGGTGATCTCTATCGTCACATCGCTTGACGCGGTCTTCGGATGGCGGACCAGTTTACGCATACCTAGATAGTCAGTTTTCGGCTTTCTCCACTGAGGCGCCATGCCAATTGACCTGGTCGGCGCAATCGCAGTGGTTCTCCCGTTACACCCTTAGCCGAATTCATCGGAAACGTAAGGGGTACACATAGGAGCCGGGCAACCCAACTACTGACCGAAATCTAGGTTCGAAACTGATGCATATAAGGCCAAAATCCGAGACGCCGAATACATCGGACTTTCACATACAATTGCATCTTTTTTAGAGAACTTCATCGTTCTAGAGCTATGCTGATAAAGAAATACAATAGGGACCTTGAAAGGGCACGATTTCTTTATTTCATAATATCAATCATGTACATGCCCTGTGGACGAGAGTAATGGAAAGAATACAATGTAGATGGTAAAGAAGGAGGAGGAAAAAAAGAACAGGTCGGATAATTACTAACGGATTTTAGAGGATCCGGACCGAAGCCTGCCGCACATCTGCGTTTCTGAACTGTTGACCAGATCGTCCTAATTGAAGACGAAGAATTTGCGAAGGCCGATGCCCTTCTGGCCCTTTAGGCGCTCTAAGTGTTTGATTGGCCGAACTCCTTGAGTGGAGGTGTGGCCGAAGTCACTCTGTGGTTAAGGCCACGTATGCATGTTTTGGCTGCTTCTTTTACAGATGCTTGCCTGTGCTGGGGCTCTAAGCCTCGCCATTGCGTGGTTAACCCGCGCCTGACGCTTCAGAATTGTTTTGGCTCCTCGGCGTCCCAGGGGATCTTGAGTGCGAAATTATGCACTCTAGGGACGTAGTGCCCACAGAGAGGGCACTCGAGGAGCCCGCACCCCTATTTCGGGTGCGGGGGTATCTGGCCGAGGTCGATTTGTGCAGCCTGGACGCGCTTCAAAGAGCGGGCAACGCGTTTACTACTGCGGGCTGCCTCCTCGGACGCTTGAACCTCGGCTGCGAAAGCCGCGGTATGTTCCTCTGTCCGGAGTGAGCGTTCTGTGTTACCATTGACAGTGATAACACCCTTGGGTCCCGGCATTTTGAGCTTGAGATAGGCGTAATGCGGAACTGCGTTAAAGCGGGCGAAGGCTGTGCGCCCTAGGAGCGCATGGTACCCACTCCGGAAGGGTACGATGTCGAAGATTAACTCCTCGCTTCTGAAGTTCTCGGGCGAACCGAAGACTACCTCTAGGGTTATTGTTCCCGTACAACGGGCTTCGACGCCCGGGATGACACCTTTAAAGGTGGTAGAGCTCGGCTTGATCCGAGATGAGTCGATGCCCATCTTCCGAACTGTATCCTCGTAAATGAGGTTAAGGCTGCTTCCCCCATCCATTAGGACGCATGTTAGGTGATAACCGTCAACGATGGGGTCCAGGACAAGCGCCGCCGATCCACCATGCCTGATGCTGGTCAGATGATCATGCTTATCGAAAGTGATCGGGTAAGCCGACCACGGGTTATACTTCGGGGCGACTGGCTCCAGCGCGTATACGTCCCGAAGTGCATGTTTCCGCTCCCTTTTGGGGATGTGGGTGACGTAGATCATATTGACCTCTGTTACCTCGTTTGGAAACTTCTTCTGCCCTCCATTATTGGGCTGCCGAGGTTCATCCTCGTCGTCGCTGCGGTGTTGGGTTTTGTTTTGCCCTTCTGCCACTATCTTCCCGGCTTGCTTAAACACCCAGCAATTCCTGTTAGTGTGGGTTGCTGATTTTTCCTGGGTACCGTGAATTCCACATGGGCGATCCAGGAGTCTGTCAAGCTGGTTAGGACCGTCTTTGTTCCCTTTATAGGGTTTCTTTTTCTGCCCGGATTTAGGTCCGGTGAATCCTGCGTTTACCGCGGCGTCTTCATTGTCGCTTCCGCCATTTCTATACCTGCGCTTATTTTTACTGCGCTTTGGTTTCCCATTGGCGTCGCGAATTTCTGAGGTGCCAGCCTCGCCGTTGGGAGTACTTCGGGCGAGCCAACTATCTTCTCCCGCGCAAAAGCGAGTCATTAGTGAAGTCAGGGCTGCCATAGTTATCGGTTTATCCTGTCCGAGCTGTCGAGCCAGCCATTCATCTCGGATATTGTTTTTGAAAGCGGCGATGGCTTCGGCTTCGGAGCAATCTATAATTTGGTTCTTCTTGGTCAGGAACCTGTTCCAGAACTTGCGGGCTGATTCGCCTGGCTGCTGGGTGACACGGCTGAGGTCATCAGCGTCCGGAGGTCGAACATATGTGCCCTAGAAGTTTGCTCGAAAGGCGTCCTCTAGGGCCTCCCAGCTCCCGACAGAATGAGGAGGTAGGCTGTTAAGCCAGTGTCTTGCCGGCCCCTTTAGTTTGAGCGGCAGATATTTAATGGCATGGAGATCATCTCCATTAGCCATGTGTATATGCAAGAGAAAATCCTTGATCCAAACTGCTGGGTCCGTGGTACCGTCATATGGTTCTATGTTGATGGGTTTAAACCCTTCAGGGAACCGATGTTCCATTACCCTGTCTGTGAAGCAGATCGGGTGAGCCGGACCTCGGGACCGAGGAGGGTCTCGTCGGGTCTCGGGAGAGAGCCGTGAGTAAGCTTGATCTCGGGCACGGCCGTTCCTGTCCATCTAGGCATCGTAACCGTCGGGCCCAGCGGGGGCACGTCCCCGTGATCCATATATGGACTGAGGGGAAGCCCCGTTTTCTTCAATACGACGCCTAGCGTCGCGAGAATCCAGGTTGTCCACGGGGTCTTTACCATGGCGGCGTGGAGGTGGCCTTTCACCGTAGTCTTCTCATCTTGGCCTATCCCGGCCTCTAGGGGGCCGATCGAGGTCGTCAGCGAGCTCTTCATCGAATTCCGGTAAGAGACGCCTACGTGGGTAAGACTTCGGCGCACTATGGCGCCGATTCTCTATATCCTGCTCGGCGGAGAGCACTTCAACCCACTTGTCATTAAGTGGGTCGGTATTCTTCTGCAGCTGCTGCTGCTTGCGTTTTAGGCTCCGGGCCGTCGCAACGAGGCGTCGCCGGAAGCGTTCTTGTTCGAAGGGGTCGTCGGGGACGATGAAGTCCTCGGTACCGAGGCTGTCGTCCTCCTCGGACTCCGGCATGTAATTGTCGTCGGCCCCTTCAAAGAGGTCATCAGGATCAGAGTCCACAAGAGGTCGGTCTGGTGTGCCGTTCCTTACTGGGGAGGCTTGAATGTCCTCCTCGAGGTTATCGGCCTCGCCATCCTCCTCATTGCCGTGGTTGGCTGTTGCATCATTGCCACTGGGTTCCCCATTATTACCCTTTCGGCGTCGTCGCCGGCGTCTAGGAGGGGATTTGGGGGTGTCCACCATATAGACATCGTAGGTGGATGTGGCGGTCCACTTGCCCGCGTTGACCGAGGGCAAGGTGTTTTCGATGGGGTCGTCGGCGTCCTCCTCCATATCTGAGGGTTCGCCGTAGTCCAACACGTCGGTTAAATCATCGATCGTGGTGACTAGGTAGGTGGTGGGTGGGATATAAATTTCCCTATCATCGGCTTTGAGTCCGATATGATCGTAAACCGAAGTCTTGCCGTCCGAGAGGGACATGCTCTGGATGCGGCAAAGCATCTCATCAAGGTGAGATAACTCTTCGGGATCCATGGAAGCGCCGTAGGCAGGGCTGATTTGGAGTAGCCCCAGCGTGCAACCGGACGTGTTTCCGGTGGGAGGGGAATCCGGGCATGGGTCCGGTTTCCGCGCCGGAATCGTTTATGGCGCCAGCGTAGTTTCAGAAGCAGGTGCCGGATCTATCTCCGGACCGATAATCGGGGAGAGACTGGCCGGAGCAGCGGCGTCCGGGGTCTCAAGGGGCACCGTGACGGGGTTCGGTTCCGGAGTCGAGCCTCCAGAACCGGCCGAGCCTTCGATCCGGCCGGGAGTCCATCCCGATAAGACGAGCTCGCCACGGGAGTCCGCTGTGTACTCGAGGCCGCCAAAGGTCACGATCCGACCTGGGGTGTAGTTCTCGACAGAGGTCAGATGACCCGTCGAGTCAGCGCAAAATACCATGCTGCCGAAGACGAAAAGCTGTCCAGGGGCGTAGACGTCCCCACAGCCATTGATGCAGTTGGTCCGCAGATGAGCCATCAATCCTTCTGGTGATCACGCAGTGGAACTCTCAATGAAAGCACCAGTGTCGGTGTAAAAACCGGCAGACCTCGGGGTAGGGGGTCCCCAGCTGTGGATCTAGGATCGATGGTAACAGAGACAAAGGAGACGATGTTTACCCAGGTTTAGGCCCTCTTGATGGAGGTAAAACCCTACGTCCTGCTCTTGTTTATATTAATGGAGATGTATCGAGTACAGAGTTGATCTACTTCAAGATCGTAATATGTGTCTAACTTCTAAGGCTAGGTGTTTGATATTGCGTTGATCTCCCCTATGGGCTAAACCCTATGGCTTATATACACGCCAGGGAGGGTATCTAGGGTTACAAGGTCGGTATCTTGGAGTAAGGCGGCTGGAGAAATCCTGAAGTGTATTGCAAGTCTTCGGTAGAGACAGCCTTGATCACGTCTCCCTACTGCGGCCTCCGGAGTCCATCTTGCTTACATACGGGGGCATATCGGCCCACCCGAGGAGACGGGCCGGCTAGGTTAGCACCCCCTAATCCAGGACACCGTCACCAAGCATATCAAACGCCGCTTCAACTCCATTCGTAATTACATTAAGGATGGAGACATAGAGATTTGCAAAGTACATACGGATCTGAATGTGGCAGACCCGTTGACTAAACCTCTTCCACGAGCAAAACATGATCAGCACCAGAACTCTATCACTACTAGGAAAAGGGCTATAGGTATATGCTTAGTAGTAGCGTGGGGTAATCATCCCACGCTACTATTAAGTAGCAGTAGCGAGGGGTAAGAACAAGCGCTACAGGTATTACGTAACAGTAGCGCGGGCTGCACCAACAGGCGCTGCTGCTAAGTGGGCTCCACAGTGCCCCCACGGGCTGGCCACAGTAGCAGCGGGGGTCGCCGGACCGCGCTACTGCTAAGCCCGTTAGCAGTAGCGCGCTTCTATAACCCCCGCTGCTACTGTGCCCAGCCCGGGCCCAGCTCCCCGGCCCACTTAGCAGCAGCGTGGGCTCTGACCCAACGCCACAGCTAATAGGCTTATCAGTAGTGCGGGCCCGTACCCCGCGCTAGTGCTACGCTAGCCCTATCTTCTTCCTCCCCGGCCCGTTCCACTACCTCTCCCTCACTCTCCCCTCACACTCTCTCGCTCGCTAGCTTTCTCTGCCACCGTCGTCGCCCGTCGTACTCCTCCTCTCGCCGCCCTCCTCCCTCGTACTCGGAGGTATCTCCCTCCCTCCTCCTCTCGCCGCCCTCCTCCCTCCTCCTCCTCTCACCGCCCTCCTCCTTCCTCCTTCTCTCGCCGCCCTACTCCCTCCTCCTCTCGCCGTCCTCCTCCCTCCATCCCGGCCTCCTCCCTCTCTCCTCCCTCCCTCCCCCATCCCGGCCTCCTCCCTCTGTTCCTGTAGAACGTAGGGTTTTTTTCATGTTTTTTGAATACAATGATAACCATGAAACTTGTCATCATGATTTTAATTTTCAATTGGATTATGCCAATCAAGTATCACATGATATCTATTTTATTGAGTTTGCTCCCACTACTATTCATGAGAATAATTTTGCTTGTGTGGAGAGTAATAAAAATTCTATGCTTATGTATCATGACAAGAATGCTTTTTGTGATGGATATATTGTTGAATTTCTTCATGATACTACTGAAAATTATTATGAGAGAGGATCATATGCTTGTAGGTGTTGCAATAATATCAAGTTTCCTCTCTATGTGTTGAAAGTTTGGAAGTCATGCTTGTTTTGCCTACCTATGCTAGTTGATTCTTGCTCCCATAAATTATTTGCTCACAAAATCCCTATGCATAGGAAGTGGGTTAGGATTAAATGTGCTAGTCATCTGCTTCATGATGCTCTCTTTGTGTTTCAATTCTTTACTTTTATGCGAGCATCGGCCCAACATGGGGCATACTAGGGCACGACCGGTACGAGCGGTGCCTGGTTTTCGTTCCATCGGGGAGGGTAGAGCGACGCGTATCCGGACGTTTGCTGCTGCGGGCGACGCGTCTTCGCTCGGGGCTGCGTCGATGGATTCGAACGGAGGCGGGGGCGCGCCGGCGAACAGGGCCGCCGGCATCGGCAACGGGCCGGCGCGCGTCGATGCCGGCGGGAACCGCGGCGGAGCAATGGCGGGCCGTGGCGTGGCAAGGGGCGCTGCTATCAGCGCGATGCCGCATGCTGGTGCTGCTGGCCGGCAAGACGGCGGGGTACAGCGGCCCGAGCAGCATGTCGCCGGCGGCAGTGGGGGTGGCCGTGGAGGCTACCGCACCAACTATGCGCCGGGTTTCAATGCTGGTTACGGGAACAATGGAGGCGGCGGTTTTTTTGGAGGCAGATCACACTGGAACAATCAATGGGGTGATGATGGGTATGGAGCTTATGGTGATGATCAGTATTTTGGTTCCGCATCGGGTGGTCAATTCAATGGTCCAGTTGGAGGTTTTGTCGAGGGACCGGCTGGGCCACAGCAATACCAACCTCGTCGTGGTGGTCCGGCAGGCAAGGGCGGCCGGTTTGGGAGGTTTGGGGGGCGGAATCCCCGCCCAATCTTCCCAAGGAGGGATCCTCCTCCACGTCGTGACCCGGTGGTGGTGCCCACTTCTTCGGCTGCGAGTGCTAGTTCGTTGGCCGTGGTGAGTGCGGTCTCAACTGGGGTTCCAGTGACAGTGCCGGTGCCCGCTGTCGCGGCTATCACTGCGGGCTCGATGGCGGTTACAGAGTCAACCGCTGTTGCGACGACGCCCGGGACTGATACGACTGCGCTATCTGGGACTGCCATGGCGGCGGTGGCTGCTCTTGCTGCCGTGCTGGTGGAGAAGGTCAAGAGTAATGCGGACAGAGGAGAAAAAACAAATCAGCGCAAAAAGGAGAAACTTTACTGCTTCAGGTGCGGTGAGCCGGGCCATTATTCTGTGGGGTGTACCACGGAGTTATGTCACATCTGTCAGAAGCCGAAGCACGAGACGGATTGTCCACTCCTATCTGTCCCAGTGCCGGCGGTGTCTATTTATGGGGTGTGTGATGCAGCACTCATGTTCTTCGAGACGCCGGTTATGCACTCATGCAGACCTCGCTTGGAGAATGCCAGGACGGGTCTGGTGCGAGTCTCTCATGGTACATTGGCTGAGGATCAGGTTATTGCTCAACTTAGGCGACTGGTCTCTAATTCGTTTCAGTGGGTACTTGAGAGGATTGGGGACCAAGTGTACAAGGTGGATTACCCTACTAAAGTTGATCTGGATAGGATTAATAATTTTGGCATGTGCAAGGTTCCAGGAAGTTCTTGTCGCCTAGAGTTTGATGAGTGGAAGCATAACGAGCCGGTTGGAGTTCCTCTCATGAAAATTTGGGTGAGAATCTCAGGTGTTCCTCCTAAGCCACTCAATGAGTATCTTGTGGTGGCGAGTCTTGGTTCTCTGATAGGCAAAACTGAGGAGGTTGATATGGTCTTCACGCGTAAGAATGGTATTGCGAGGCTGTGGGTGGGAGTGATTGATGCAGATATAGTGCCAACCAAGCTACCATGGTTTTATGATGGCTTGGGATATGATCTCATACTTGAGATTGAGGGTCAGCCCACAGTCATGGAGGAGGACAGAGCTAGGGGACCTAATGATGGTGCGGATGATTCAGATGGACGCAGGGATGATTTGATGGACCAGGATAAGGGAGGGGATCTACCGCCTTCTTCTGGTGGAGCAGCACAGTCGGAGTCTTCGTCGGGGACGGTGGCTCCTCTATCTGTATCGACGCCTATGACGGGGCTGCGCTTCGGGTCTTTCGGGGCGGGCTCGGCACCTGCTCGCCTTTGGGCAGATAGGGTGGATGTGTCTGACCCGGAGGAACTTGAGCTACCGCCGTTATCGCCAATTCGATTCTCATATGCGATGGGAGCTGACTTTGCATCTCCTCGATCGCCACGAGAGGGCAGCCCAGGACGGGGGGCCTCATCTCCTGCGGTATCTTTGCCGCCTGCTGGAGTCATCTCTACCCCATTACCACAGGAGGTGGGTATGGGGGGAGAGGTGGCGCCACCTCGGGAGATTTCATCACCGACTAGTGCTCGGAGGGAGTCATCTTCACCTGCGCGAGTGTCACAGGAGGTGATCCTCGTGCAGGAATCGCGGATCCACACTGCACCACGTTCACCGCAGGAGGCGGCGAGGGTGGTGCTCCGGGATTCTCCGGTTTCGCCGCTTACTGCACACCGTCAGACTGAGGCCTCTGTCGAGGAGGTGGTGGCGTTCGGCGGCATCCCGGATCCGACTTCCGGGGGGAGGCGGAGCAGCAGGCGCATTCAGGAGCAGCCAGATGCGGATGACTTCCAGATGGGGCGAGCCATGCGGGCTGCCAAGCTCCGAGACATCGAGGCTTCTTCAGGTTTGTCAGTTAACACTGAGTTTTCAGTTCTGCATTTTTCTGAGAATGATATTATGCATAGGGCTGATAGTTTAGGTATTTCTTTGGGTAGTAGCAAAAATGAGGTTGCAACTTCCATTAATGAATTACTTGATCTAGAAGCTGATAGGGCGTTAGATTTGCTTAAAAACATAGCAGCAGTTAAACCGATGATAGTAGCTGAAATTAATGACCTAGGGGTTAACGAGTTGGAACTACTTAGTGAGGATTTGGTTCCAAGTAATCTATTAGATGGGGAGACCGTGGAGGTAGATGGGCATGCGGCCAATCTACAACCATATGATGGTCTGGGTGACGACCACGGTCATGCGGACTGTGAACTCGAACCCTCAGCACCAAGGCATACGCGGCAGAAGAAGCAGTATGATATGTCTGCGGTACGTCGTAGTGCTCGAGTTAGAGCTAGAAAGAAATTTCATGATGAAATATGAAAGGCATTTTCTGGAATAGCAGAGGTCTGAGGGACTTGGCTAAACGTAGACTTCTTTCAGATGCATCTAGGGAGCATAAGCTTGATTTTATTGCGTTGCTAGAGACAGGGCGCGATAATTTCACCTCCCAGTTTTTGGGGACGTTGTCAGGGGGTTTGGATTTTGACTGGCATTGCTTGCCACCTCGGGGAAGATCCGGTGGGATCCTCCTTGGAGTCAATTGCGAGACTCTTGAGGTAATTAATGTTTTCATGGGAGAATTTGCTGTTAAATTCCACGTCCGGTCTAAGGTTGACGGATTCAGATGGGCTCTTGTGGCTGTGTATGGGGCGGCACAACCAGAGCTCAAACCAGATTTTCTTACTGATCTAGCTAGAATATGTGGAGGCGAGACTCTACCCATTCTGGTAGGCGGGGACTTTAACATCATTAGAAGACGGGAGGAGAAAAATAACGATAATTTTGATGCCCGTTGGTCATTTATGTTTAATGCGATCATCGAAAGCTTAGACCTACGTGAAATTGAGCTCACTGGTAGACAATTCACCTGGGCAAATAATCTGCCAATTCCTACCTATGAAAAGCTTGATCGGGTTCTCATGAGCACTGAATGGGAACAAAAATTTCCTCTAATATCTATGATGGCGATGCCTAGAGGGGTTTCTGATCATGCGCCACTTCTTGTAGATTCAGGTGAGGCTGTTCACCTGGGTAACAAGAGTGTTTTCTCCTTCGAAACAGCGTGGTTCGAGAGAGAGGACTTCCTTGACTTGGTTCAAAGGGAGTGGGCGGTAGAGCAACGGGGCACATCTAATATTGAAAGATGGCAATACAAAATTAGACACCTTAGACAGTTCTTGAGAGGCTGGGCTAAGAATATTAGTGGAGTTTATAGACTTGAGAAGGAAAGACTACTCAAGTTGATTGATGATCTAGATATTAAGGCAGAAACTATGACTCTAGACACCAATGATCGGGTAGCCAAGAGAGAAGCTGAGGTCAGTTTGGCAAAGCTTCTTAGAGAGGAAGAAATGAAATGGGCTCTTAGAGCAAAAGTGCGTAGCGTTGTGCAAGGAGACAACAATACGCAATTTTTTCATATGATTGCCAATGGAAAACATAGGAAAAAGAAGATTATCCAACTTGAACAGGATGAGGGTACTATTGTAGGCCATGAAACCTAAAATTGTACATCACCAATTACTATAAACAATTGTTCGGAGATCCAGTTGAGAATTTTGTCAGCCTGGATGAGGCAAGGGTTGATGATATTCCACAACTTCGGAATGATGAGAATGAGATCCTCACTGCCCCTTTCACGGAGAAGGAGGTTTTTGAGGCGATTACTCAAATGAAAAACAACAAAGCACCTGGTCCGGATGGTTTCCCAGCTGAATTCTATAAGAAGTGTTGGAGTATCATTAAAGGAGATTTGATGCCTATGTTCCATGATCTCTTTAATGGACACTTACAACTCTACAAATTAAATTTTGGGATTATCACTTTATTGCCTAAGAAGGAGGAAGCAGTCCGCATTGAGCAATTTAGACCGATATGTCTACTCAATGTGAGTTTTAAGATCTTCACGAAAGTGAGTACGAACCATCTTACTCAGATTGCGTCTAAGGTGGTTCAACCAACACAGACTGCTTTCATGCCTGGACGACATATTCTAGAAGGAGTGGTTGTCCTACATGAGACCCTTCATGAAATCCATTCGAAGAAACTTGATGGAGTGATTTTCAAAGTGGATTTTGAAAAGGCTTACGATAAAGTCAAATGGCCTTTTCTACAACAGGCCTTGCGCATGAAAGGATTTGACGAAGCCTGGAGAAACCAGGTTGAATCCTTCGTGCAGGGAGGCAGCGTCGGTATTAAAGTAAATGATGATATTGGCAATTACTTTCAGACGCTTAAGGGATTAAGACAAGGTGATCCCATGTCTCCGATCATGTTCAATGTTGTTGTAGACATGCTGACTGTTCTTGTTAATAGGGCGAAACAAGAAGGTCAAGTAGGGGGCTTAATCCCACATCTGGTGGATGGTGGGGTTTCCATCCTACAATATGCGGATGACACAATTATATTTATGGAGCATGACATTGCGAAAGCAAGGAACATGAAGTTAGTGTTATGCTTATTCGAACAACTGTCCGGTCTTAAGATTAATTTTAATAAGAGTGAATTGTGTTGCTTTGGACGTGCCAAGGAGGAACAAGATAGTTATAAACAATTGTTCGGATGTGAATTAGGTGCGCTTCCCTTTACGTATTTAGGGATACCAATTCACCATCGGAAACTAACAAACAAAGAATGGAAATGTATTGAGGATCGGTTTGAGAAGAAACTAAGTTGCTGGAAGGGCAAACTTTTATCTTATGGAGGAAGATTGATTCTCATCAACTCGGTTCTGACTAGCATGCCGATGTTCCTCCTGTCCTTCTTTGAAGTACCAGTAGGAGTACGGAAAAGATTGGACTTTTACCGATCCAGATTCTTTTGGCAAATAGATGAGAATAAATTAAAATATAGGCTTGCTAGATGGGATATAATTTGTAAACCGAAGGACCAGGGTGGCTTGGGGGTTGAGAATTTAGAGGTTAAGAACAAGTGCTTACTGAGCAAATGGTTACATCGTCTTTCTGTAGAGAATGAGGGTGTATGGTTGCAGCTATTACGTAACAAATACTTATATGCGAAGTCTTTGGCTCACGTAACGGCGCAACCTACCGACTCACCATTTTGGAAAGGACTCATGCGGACGAAAGTTGCTTTCCTTAACAGAGTAAAATTTCGAGTAGGGAATGGGCAAGGGACTAGATTCTGGGAGGATACCTGGTTACGGGACACTCCATTAGCGTTGCAGTATCCAAGTCTTTATAACATTGCACAACGGAAGGATGTTTCGGTTGCTTCAGTGTTACAGTCCATTCCGCTAAATATTCAATTTAGACGGGCACTGCTGGGTCCACGTTGGGATACATGGTTGCATCTTGTGCGTAGATTAATGGATATTAATCTGTTAGATGCCACTGACACGATAGTCTGGAAGTTAACGGTGTCAGGCGTCTTCACGGTTAAATCTATGTATACGGATTTAATCAATACCGGAGACATACCAACGACGGGCCACATTTGGAGAATTAAAGTGCCATTGAAAATAAAAGTGTTTATGTGGTTTGTTCACAAAGGTGTTATCTTAACCAAAGATAATCTAGCCAAACGTAATTGGGTAGGGAGTTCAAGATGTTGCTTCTGTGATCAAAACGAAACAATTGAACATTTGTTCATTAAATGTCCACTTGCCAGGTTACTATGGAGAACTATTCATGTGGCTTTTAATGTCAGTCCGCCAATTTCAATATCACAATTCTTTCACAACTGGCTGAATGGGGTGCCACCTCAGACAGCAGCACAAATAAGAGTCGGGGCATGTGCGCTGCTTTGGGCTATATGGAATTGTCGGAATGACATGGCTTTTAACAGACAACATGTGACTAATTTCTTGCAGGTCATCTTCAGAGCGTCTACTTGGATCCGTACGTGGTCCTTGCTGAGCCATACGGACCACAGGGCGCACATGGCTACTGGGTGCAACCGATGGGAAACGGTTGCACGGGATACATACAACCGATATGGATGGCGGTCCAGTAATAGGTTAGGTGTGTAGGCATCTTCATCTATTACAGCCGGTTGTGGTTTTTTTTTTTTTTTTTTGGCCGCGTGTGGCATTGGTTCCTTATGTTATTTTCGAGATTGTTTGAGGAGACTTTTGGACCTCTTTGATTATTAATAAAATGGCTGTGTGCATCATGGTGATGCAGAGGCCGGGGGTACGCCTCCTTTTCAAAAAAAAAAAAAAAAAACTTTTATGCGAGCATCATTGAAATCATCATGCCTAGCTAAAAGGCATTAAAGAAAATCGCTTGTTGGGAGACAACCCAATACTTATACCTACTGTTTTTGTGTGTTCACATGATTAAGCTACTGTAGTAATCATGTTTTATATGTTTTCTTTGAATAATGTGCCAAGTATAGCCATTGGGATAGTGTGGATGCTTGTTGATTTGATTCTGTGCAAAAACATAAACTTTTGCGCCCAGTGCTGGAATTTCTATTCTGTGCTGGAGCGTGAAAAAATTCTGAAATTTTTATACAGTATTGGGTTACAAATTGTTTACGTTGTCCTAATTTTTCAGAATTTTTGCAGATACATAAGTATGGTTTTTAAATCGCTCACTACATGCTGTTCTGTTTTTGACAGATTCTGTTTTCGGTGCATAGTTTGCTTGTTTTAGTGTTTCCATAGCTTATATTGAGTAATATAAATTGTGGAAATGATAGAATACAGTAGGCATTATGTGAGAACAATTTTGAATCTTGTCTTGACAGTACCTAAGTGGATGATTTATTTTTATCATACTAACCTATCTCACGAAGTTTCGTTAAGTTTTGTGTGATTGAAGTTTTCAAGTTTTGGGTGAGATATCGATATGAGGAGAATAAGGAGCAGCAAGACCCTAAGCTTGGGGATGCCCAAGGCACCCCAAGGTAATATTCAATGAAGACCCATGCAACTAAGCTTGGGGATGCCCCGGAAGGCATCCCCTCTTTCGTCTTCAACACTATCGGTAACCTCACTCGGAGCTATATTTTTATTCGTCACATAATATGAGTTTTGCTTGGAGCGTCATTTTATTTTGTTTGGGTTTGCTTCCTGTTATCAATAACCATGTTTTTTATCTTTTAGTTCAATAAAATGCCAATTGTAGCCTTTACCATGCTCAGTTTGCAAGTTCATGTGTTGCTGTTTGAAAACAAAAAGTTTTCTGTGATGTCCAGAATATTCCAGAATAGTCAGAACATGATAAAAATCTGAATTTTTTACACAGTAAGCATGCATGAGTTCTCTGTTACGTGGTCATTTTTCAAAATTTTTGGAGTTAGGGAAGTATGGATCCTTATTCCACTCTTTACAGACTGTTCTGTTTTGGCAGATTGCTGTTATAGTTGCATTGTTTGCATATGTTTGCTTGTTTAATGTTTCTATTTGTGGATAGTAGTATTTAATATGCAGAGGCATTTAGTAGGCAATGTTTAATTATAATTTTAGTGATTTGTTACAGTAGAGAATGTTAAGATTTTGAGTTGATTTATACTAACTTATCTCACGAGTTCTTGTTGAGTTTTGTGTGGATAAAGTTTTTAAGACTTAGGAGAAGCCGCGATATGAGAGGAATTAAGGAGACACAAGAGCTCAAGCTTGGGGATGCCCAAGGCATCCCAAGTTAATATTTCAAGAAGTCTCAAGCATCTAAGCTTGGGGATGCCCCGGTAGGCATCCCACCTTTCTTCTTCAACAATTATCGGTTAGTCTTGGTTGAGCCTAAGTTTTTTGCTTCTTCACATGAGATGTGTTGTTCTTGGAATGCCATTTTATTTTGTTTTCTTTTCTGTTTGAATAAAATACTTAAGATCTGGAATTTTTAAATGAGAGAGAGTCCTCACATAGCTACCTATTTACTTAGCTACTCATTCGGTCTTCACTTATATCTTTTTGGAGTAGTTTGTCATTCACTCTCGTTCTTCACTTATATCCTATGAGTAAATTGTTGAAATGAATTTAATATCATAAATTTGAAATTTATATGCTTCATATGCTTGTCCCATGGGGAGTAGTGACTTCACATACAAGAAGTATAAGTGGTAGAATTTATTGAAAGTTAACAAACATAGCATTGGTCACTTGAACAATTCATGAAAGAATTTTGAAGGAAGAGAAATTTCACATATAAATATACTATCTTGGATATCTTCTATGATTGTGAGCCCCCATTAATTATTTTCAAGCTTGATCAAGTAGTTGACGTTGGACAAGGAAGACAACGTAATGAGTTATGTTTGTTTATATTCACATAGAAGTTATATTGTCATGGATCCTCTAACATGTGGTGCTTGCTTAGGATCTTTTGCTAGCCAAAAATTCGTACTAAGTAGAGATACTACTTGTGCATCCAAAAACCCTTAAACCCAGTATCTTGCCATGAGTGTCCATCATACCTACCTATGGATTGAATAAGATCCTTCAAGTAAATTGTCATCGGTGCAAAAAGCAATAAAAATTGCTCCTAAAATATGTATGATCTTTTATTGCAAGGGAAAATAAGCGTTGTACGAACTTGTGATGGTAAATAAATAAAAGCGACGGACTGCATAATAAAGGTTGCTATCACAAGGGGCAATATAATGTGACGTTCCTTTACATTAAGGGCTTGTGCATCCAACAAAAAAAAGCGCATGACAACCTCTGCTTCCCTCTGCGAAGGTCCTATCTTTTACTTTTCTGTATTTACTTTTATGCAAGAGTCATTAATGTTCGTCCCAATTCTGCTCTATTTATTCTTTAGTTGGCAAGCACTATGTGGTAGGGAAAGATCCAGGCACATATATCCAGTCGAATATAGATGATCATGAGTTATTATTGTTGACATTATCCCTGAGATAAATAAGTTGGGAGGCGAAACATTAAGCCCCTATCTTCCTATGTGTTTGACTGAAACGGTTTGTTCTAAAAATATGCTTTGAGTGTTAGCAATCATGGAAGACTAAAAGATGGTTGAGTATGTGGAATTTGCTAGATCAAAGCTCTTACATAGACCCTTCCTGAAAATAAGATGAATTGCAATTGTTTGATAACAGAGAACATAGTTTGTTAGTTTTCAAGAAAGTTTATGGCCTATACTTTAAACATGTGAATAGCTTGCTACTTGATCATGAGAAGTTTTATGAGATGAGCTACTGATTATGATATATATTGATGCTAGAAAAAGTGATTGAAATTATCATTGATCAAACTTATGCACTATGCTAGCGTTCACACTTCATAAATTATTTCTTTTATCATTTACCTACTCGAGGACGAGCAGGAATTAAGCTTGGGGATGCTGATACATCTCCAACGTATCTATAATTTATGAAGTATTCATGCCATGTTTATTATAGTTTTGTATGATTTTGGTACACTTTTATATGGCTTTTATATGATTTTCATGGACTAACATATTGACCTAGTGCCCAGTGCCAGTTGCTGTTTTCTGCTTGTTTTTGGTTTTCCAGAAAATCTATATCAAATGAAGTCCAAATGCAGCGAAACTTTTTGACGATTTTTTCTGGAACATAAAAGACACTAGAAGCTTCGGGAGGAGGCCAGAAGACCCACAGGGGCTCCACGAGCCACCAGGGCGCGCCACCCCCCCCAGGCGCACCCTGGTGCCTCATGGCCCCTTCTTCGCGTGATTCCAATGCCAAAAAGTCATATATATTTAGAAACCCCCAAAAGTTAACCTAGATGAGTTTTTACGCCGCCGCAAGCCTCTGTACCTCCATGATCTCATCTACAGCCCTTTTTCGGCACCATGCCGGAGGGGGGAATCATCACCGGAGGCCATCTTCATCATCCCAGGCGGTCTCCATGACGAGGAGGGAGTAGTTCATCCTCGGGGCTGAGGGTTTGTACCAGTAGCTATGTGTTTTATCTCTCTCTCGTGTTCTTGATTTGCCACGATCTTGATGTATCGCGAGCTTTGTTAATATAGTTGGATCATATGGTGTTTCTTCCCTCTCTATCCTTATTGTGATGAATCAAATCTTTTCCCTTTGAGGTTTCGTTATTGTTGGATTGAATATTTCAGATTTGAGAACACTTGATGTATGTCTTGCATATGAATACCCGTGGTGACAATGGGGTATTATATTGATTCACTTGATATATGTTTTGGCACTCAACTCGCGGATTCCCGAGGTGACATTAGGGTAATCTATGCATAGGGGTTGATGCACGTTTTCATTATCTTTTCTCCGATAGAAACTTTGGGGTGCTCCTTGGAGTTCTTTGTGTGGATTGAATATTATGATTATGAAGTTGTTTGATGCATATCGTATAATCAACTCACGGATACTTGTGGTGACATTGGAGTATCTAGGTGACATTAGAGTTGGTTGATGTGTATCATATGGTGTTATTTTAGTACGAACTCTAGGGCTGTTTGTGCACTTATAGGAATAGCTCAATAGAACGATCGGAAAGGATAACTTTGAGGTGGTTTCGTATCCTACAAACAATTTCTATCTTATGTTCTCCGCTAATAGGAACTTGGGACTGATTCTTTATCGCACGTTGAGGGATGATTATATGATCCAATTATATTAGCATTGTTGAGAGATTGCACTAGTGAAAGTATGAACCCTAGGCCTTGTTTTTAAGCATTGCAATACCGTTTGTGCTCACTTTTGTTACTTGCTATCTTGCTGTTTTTATATTTTCAGATTACAAAAACCTATATCTACTATCCATACTACACTTTTATCACCATCTCTTCGCCGAACTAGTGCACCTATACAATTTACCATTGTATTGGGTGTGTTGGGGACACAAGAGATTTCTAGTATTTGGTTGCAGGGTTGTTTGAGAGATACCATCTTCAACCTACGCCTCCCACGGATTGATAAACCTTAGGTCATCCACTTGAGGGAAAATTGCTACTGTCCTACAAAACTCTGCGCTTGGAGGCCCAACACGAGTCTACAAGAATAAGTTGTGTAGTAGAAATCATGTCACAAGCAAGCACAGAAAGATTTTGAACGAAAATGATTTTGAGGGAGTCCAACAAGGAACTCGTTGTTAAATAGGAAGATATCATTGATAGATTTTACAAGCTAGCCACAGAAAAATTCTAGGTAGGTTGATAGCTATCCAATCTTTCGGATAATTACACATGAACCCTAGATGAGGAAAACCAGTACGAGGAAGATCTACAAACTGTACAAGTCAAATCCTAGTAATTCCTAAAGATCTACCGCGGTGAAGTAAATCGAAGAAAATAGCATCGGTAAGAACTGCCCTAAGAACAGAGATATGGACGGGAGCAATTCCGGATCCAAGCGCCCTAACTTGGCGACTTGAATCAACTACGGCAATGCGAGACGAAGGATTACCGCACCGGCGTGATCAGCTGCGACGAGATTTCACCGGAGTAGCACGGCGGAGATTCTCGCCGGAGTTGCTTCGAGCACGGGCTCGGGTGGAGGTGAAACGAGGGTTTGAGGAGATAAGGAAGAAGACACGGTGAGGGATATTTATAGCTAGAGAGCTGAACCTCCTCTCCGAAATCTACGGCCCGCAGTTGCGGGACGTTCCGCATTCGACGAACACGATCATGATTGTGGAGATCGTGGGCATGTGGCAACCGTTCTCTGCGAGAATCTCGGGAAGAGAGCGGAAGTTCGAAAGATTTGAGGAAGGGCTTAACGCCAAAAATGGATAAAAGTTCAAAGTTGATCTCTTTCGTGACCAAGGACGTCGGAGAGAAATTTTCTTCGGATCAAATTGCATGCTCATGATGGACAACATAGATTTGGATGAGAAAGAATAGAGGGATAAAAGGGTCTGAAACAAAACACTCAGCCAGATGAGAAGATACACTAAGCTGAGAGCTATGAGTGAGTTGTTCATCGGACGAAACACAAACACGGCAACTCGAAGACAAACAAAAAATAGAAAAAATAAACACAAAGAACTTGCACCAACAATATAGATCTCAGGGCTATGGATAAGCGAATAGAATCCCTGAGAGAGAGTTCCTGCAAGACGAGTTCATTCTTTCTCACAACCCACACTTGTGTGGGCAGCACAGACCTCATTTGTCTTGACTGAGCAGGGACGTTCCTTCGTTGATCTCGGAGGTTTGCCTGTACATTTCGAGAGTAATCATATGAATATGCATTGAAATTGTTCCCAGAGACATGAGCATAATTATTCAAGGAGATACGCATGTACTCCTTTTGTCGAATGTTTGACCGATATCCATTCAAGGAAGTTGCAACGCCAATCTGCGAGTGATTATTATTTCCTCAAAGAAAATTACTCTGCATATTCAGGTTAGCAGTGACAGATAGATTTTCAATGATGCACTTCTTCACCCAGATTTGCTTCTTGGGTGAACCAGACCTGCAGTTGGTCCCAACATACTGAGCGAAAACCTTACCATTCTGTTGTTTGAAGAATTTGTAGTTTGAGTCATCTGACTCATCAGAAACAATAGAAATGGGAGTGTCATATCTTGACAGAAGTGCAGGTTCGAGAGTTTTGCTTTTGACAAGAATCCAACTCATTCGAGGATATTGCTCAGGAGTCCAGAAGGTTCCATCAACGTTGTGTTTCCTTTCAAAACCCAGTCCTTCCTTTCGAGGATTTTTGTGCAGTATTGACTTCTTGAGCACATCACAGAGAGTTTGATGCCCTTTGAGGCTCTTTAGCATTCCTGACTCAAGCAAATTCTTTAACCTGCAATTCTCATCAGAGATAGCCACAAATTCCTCGGAAGAGGGGTTAGAAATAGCATTCGTACTGGTTGCAATATTCTCGATGACAGCATTGGATGATTCAGCATTCGAATCAGCATTGCTACATTCTAGGCATTTTGAGCAAGGAGGCACAAAATCTTCAGGAAGGTTGTTAGATTGCTCGGCGAAGAGAGAAGCTTTTTCTTTCGCAAGCACGTTATAAGACTCTTTCAGTGACTCGAGTTCTTGATTCCTCCTAAGGAGTTAATCTGATAACCTCTCGTAGTCGACTGCAAGAGAATTATATCGGTTGGAAAGATCATCAATCGTTGAAGAAAAAGCATCATGCTCTTCAGTCAACTCTTGATTCTTCTCCATCTCTTCGACCAGTAATCCTTCGGATTTCCTGAGATTCCTTTCAAGTTTTTCAAGCTCATCTTGTTGAGATTTAGAAATCTTAACCAGTTTGGCATAGGCAATATATTTAGGAGAATATTCAGTCATAGATTTTTGGTGTTTTGCTGATACCTGATCCTTTAAGGTTTTTGCCATGAGACAGAGTGCTAGTGGTTCATCATCACTTGAAGAATAATCATCAGAGTCTGATTCGAGTGATTTCTCGGATGATTCATGAGCAACAAATGCATTGCCTCTTCCTAGGCTACTGTAAGGCTCTTCGTCTTCTAATTCGGATTCGGATGTTTCATCTTCAGATTCCATCTTCATTTCAGCACACACTCTAGTCAGCTGCGATATTCTCTTCATATTAGATTCAATGGTTGCTCTGGTTTGCACGTCAGTGACCGGTCTCTGCTTGATTTCAGCTACGATTGGATCGAAGGTTGCATCAAGAACACTCAGCAGCTTGTTGACCACACCTCTATCGGTGATATCTGTTACTCCACGTTGATGAAGTCTTTCAACAATATTTGTCAACCGATCAGTGAGTTCCATAGCACTTTCCTTACGAAGACTTCTGAAACCAGCAAACATGGCATGAAGCATATCTATGTGTTGATCTGTTCTGGCAATGAATTCTACATGAACATGTTTGATGGCATCCCAAAGTTGCTTGGCAGTGTCAAGCATTCGGAATCGAATGAAAATGTCTTTCGAGACACTGTCATAGATAATATCTTTTGCTTGAGCATTCAACCGCATTATAGCTTTGTCATCGGAAGTAGGAGCCTCAGGGTGCTGAACAGTGTATCCATTTTCCACAATCTGCCAAAGTTCAATGTTGATGGCCTGAAGTCTGATTTTCATTCGCTCTTTCCAGTAGACATAGTCATTTCCATCGAAGATAGGAAACCCTTCAGAGTGCGAGGATCTACCTGCATACGACATCCTCAATACTCCAAGGTTGTTAGACCTTTAATAAACAGAGATAGGGAGTACCTGCTCTGATACCAATTGTTAGGACTGAGAGTATATCGAACAGAGGGGGGTGAATGGGAGATTTAAAAAATTCTTGCGAATGTTTTGAACTGATCCCAAACATAGCAGCGGAAATAAGGTTCAGTAGAAAAGCACTTAATTAAGCTCACTATTGAGGAACATATCTATCGATGTAAGAAGCAGTAATTGTTCGAGCCTAGAATATCACAGGTCTGATAGATACGAAGGTAATGCAATGTATGAACAGATGCAGTAGCAGGAGGGAAAACAAGATATGAACTGCGAAGGAAAAGCATGGAAAACAGAGACAAGGTGAATGAATATGGCACTGAACGAAATTACACTAACATGCAGAAGTGCGAAGAGAAATAAATCACACTAAGACGACAGAAATGAATGATGAAAATGCAAACGATAAGTAACGAACTATGAATGATCAGATAACACTATCGACACAGAGCACGAATGTAAACTGCTGAAGGAAATGCAGTAGTGTAGAATGAACCAGTGGTGCTCGATGGCGACAGATGGATTTGGAAGACCAGTTCGCCCTTCTGCCAACGGACTACGTCTGGTTGGAGGGGTTGTGATTTAACACAGAAGATAAACTCTCTTCGCCCTATTCTCCTTCAACTCGGAGCTGATCAGACTCCAGTTGATTTCACTCGTGGTAGATACTTGTCGGCGATCTCCAAACCTTCGACAGACCTCTTCGCGAACCACAATGACTCTTGGTTGCTGAAGATCTTGCTTGGTGAAGACAATTACTCTTCGACACTCGAGCCGACACCTATCCATCTAGAGAGTGCGCAGCTCTCAAGAGTAATAGGTACAAGAACTCCAACTCAGAACTACTGTGATGCTCAACCACTGTCTAAGTTTGGCTCTCGATTTTTCTCTCGGTGGATCTTAAACTCAAATCACTCGGAGAGGGGATGCTCAATCAATCTTCTCAGAAATCTTAAGCGGAGCAGCCCACGGGCAATGTTGGAGCGGGGTGGCTATTTATAGCCGTAGCCTTCCCTGAAGGGAAAAGACTAAATTAGACATGTGGAGCAGCCAATGGCCGAATGACACGAGTCCAACGGTCGGAAATTGAGCACAACGGTAACATTCCTTCCGAAGCAAGTAATGCTAACTCCTCAGTTCAAAAGATATCTCCTGCAGCACCGAAGAACAACGTCTTCTGCTGGCAGGTAATCATTCAAAGCATAAAGAGATTTCTCTCTGTCTCGCATAGGTTTGGGCTAAGCATCACAGCGGATCTAAGCTTCGAGAACCTATACCCCTCTTAATAGTACGGAGGTCCTATGACTCAAATAAGACAAAGAAGAACAACGAAACAAATGCTACGTCTTCGCTTCATCTTCAACTTTCTCGACTGCAGTCATTCATCTTCGGACACATCGAATAAAAATTGCGTTGCATCAGCAATAAATTTTCGAGGGGTTAACTCCTTCACATCAATCTTCTCGTCCACATGACTCCAATGGATGTAGCTCATTCTTCTCTTCTGCGTAGATATTCTTCGGTGAAGTTCCTCGAACTTGACACCAGAGACAGCATTCTCTTTGGAACTGCATGGACTATTTCTCTCTGTGTGCACTAGCAAATAAATCTGTCCATGCCTGTTTCTGCCAACAATCTCCAAAACACAGGAGGGCAACTATTGCACCAACAATCTCCCCCTTTTTGGATGATTGTTGACAAAACAGAACACATCGAAAGATAGAAGATAGAATGAAATGGAATGCGAAGGGTAATGAAAGACGAGAGAAAATTACGAAGATAAAGCACACTCCCCCTGAAGGTATGCATCATTCAGAGCATGCATAGAAGATAAACCGGAAGGTAGCGAGGTGAATCTTCGTATGAGTGACATTGACAGATGATCTCATTCATAGTTTCATCCAATGCACTCGATGGTATCTGAGGTATTTCCTGCCACACACAACCTTTGAAATAGATTCGTTAGATAGCGAGGATATTTTGAAATGAGTTGAGGCAATGGATAAGCCATGAAGATTTTCTCAGAACACAATTTGAATCCACACGAGATATAGGTTCCCTGCAAGTTAGATATATGAAGAAAAACAGAGCAAGGGAGTCACAAGTATATTGCTCGGAGTAGATATGCTTCAGACGAGGTTTTCCTGCAACAAAGATGATACGATAGAAATATGCGAGGAAAAATAGCTCAGATAGAAAGAATTCTCTTTTGAATCATGAGTAAATTTACTCTGAAGCAACCTTTCTTCTCCTGCATCGTTAGATATCGAAAGATAATCATAGTATCATATCTAAGTGGAAGATATATGTAGGGTCAAGGAGTGAGATATCTCTTTTAGAGAAGCATGATTTCCAATCCTCCTTGAAATGCTTTCACTTTACCCTGCACGATAGATAAGTATCGAGGATAATTATCGCAAGGAAGTAAGCATACAACAACACCTGCAAACAGACAACTGGAAGCAAATATAGCATTGCAGGGGGGGTTATTAACGGTACATGACGATGCAGTATTCCATCACCACAGGTGGTGAGATTAAGTTTCACAAACAAAAGCAAATAGTTCAACGACGGAAACCAAATTGTTCGACTGAAAAGCAAATTGCGAATGGAAACACCCTGCAAATAACCCGCTTATCTATCTCTCGATGTTCTTCTCCCCCTTTTTGTCAACAAGTGTCAAAAAGGAAAGAGAATGCATGCGAGGAACTACTCGTCCGAAGAATCCCCAGAACTCGAACTGTTCGGCGATGCAGAGCGAGCGATGGTTGAGGCCGAAGCAGGAGTTGGAGTCGTAGCATGGGCTTCGGGAATAGCTTCGGGAGTAGCAGCGCGAGGTGCATCTGGCTTGAATATCAGTGTGCCTGCTGTGTCTTCAAGTTCATCATCGGGTTCAACAAACAGTAGGTCGGTGGAGGTAGAACGCTGAGGAAGCACATGGTTTTGCCTTCGGATGCGAGGAACTTCAAACAGCTCCAGATGATCATAATCTTTCTCGATACCCTTGGCAGATAGTTGATTGCGAGAATAATGCTTGCGCAGAAGGGTCCAGGAGCGCTTCTTTTGTTCCTTCTCATATAGAAGAGCTTGGTGAGCATAATTGTGAAGTAGATTGATCTCAGTCATCATTTCCAACTTCTCTTTGCGATCGAGCATGATGTGACTTTCCAAGGGTTGCTGAGTGCGAAGACAGATCTCATACAGTGAAGGATTTTCTTCACAAGGGATTTCGACTGTTGCCTTCTTGACCTTCAGAGCTTTAGCAGAGGCAGAGGCAGTAGCATCAATAGGTGTCTTCCCTTTGCCGATGTCCTTCACGATCCGGAGAGTGTCACGGACTGGTGGAATGAAAACTTTTGGGACATGTGGGCAGAAAAACTTTTTCTCAGTAAGCTGCTCAATAGCAAACATGACCCATGGTGCATATGGCTTCAAGACTTGAGGGCTATCAGCTGCATAGGTCAAGTTGCGAATGAAAAGATTTGGAATGTCAAATCGAATGCCATGAGCTATTGCTTGAACATCATTTGCCATGATGCCATGAATGGTTTCTAGCCTGTTTGTTGGCGTGAGGGAGTTGCAGAGGCTATAGAACAAAACTTTATTCTCATAGGCCAGATTCTTAGGATTTGCCTCAGTACATTCATCACCAACAAGTTTGGGGTCCATCAGCATATGAAGTTCAGCTTCGGATACATCCCAGTAGTGCAGTCTGTGTTCCCGAGTGGCATCAAATTCAGACAGAGGAAGATGCAACAGTGCTAAGAACTGGTCAGTCGAACATTTGATCTTTTCTTCTTCGGTTATCCATTCAAGGATCCAAGTACTGCTATTAGCAAGGTCCCCTGAGATATAAAGAGTGGCATAGAACTGAAGGATTACTTCACGATTCCAGCCATGACTGAAACGAAGGAAACTCTTCAGGAAGACTTGTTCAATTTGCTCGATCGTGTGATGGAAGCAAGGTAAACTTTCAAGCTTGGCAAAATCCAGAATCTTGTGCTTGAAGATGCGATTCTTGCCGTACAGAATGTGAGCATAGTAAACGGCATGTTCCTTCGTCCAGAATCTTGGTGACACGGAAGTTCTTTCTCCATCATATGGGCTGGTCCCAAAGAATGCAAGTTTCGAATGATGAAACTGCTCGTTGAAAGCTGGACCATTTTGGCCATCATCGACAGGAAACAAAGAATAGGTTTCCAATGGGTTTATCAGTGGTTCTTCATCGGCCATAAGTCAGGTCCGAATGTCATCAGGTGCAGGGACTCCTTCCTCTATAGGCTTGAGAGGAGCACGTGGCATCCTTGATTTTTCTTGTGCTGATTGCTTCGAAGAACTTGACTTACTACCGTTTTTGCTTGCTGGAACTCCTTCAGCAGCTTTCTGACTTTCGGGCACAAGGGCCTTTTCTTTCTTTGTTTTAATTATTTTAGTTTATGTTTTCTTGTTAATCTTTTGCCAAATTATATTATGTTAATTCTAAGTTAATATTATTTTGATCATAACTAGAGTTTTATAAAAGCTTTTTAGTTGATTCTTTTTGCTATTGAAGAATATTATGAAATACTTTTTGTTAACCTAATAATGTTATATTTTCTTTTCTGTTAAGTTATTAGTTTAGTATTTTGTTTTGTTTTCTATTTGCTTTTTCTTATTGTTTTCTTTATTGCTTTATTCATTGATTGTATTTTGATTGCTAGAATGCTTGCTAGAGTGAATGCTTATATGAATGCACTGTTTGATTATATAGATTTTCATCAGATAGTGACAAATAGTTCTATCAAGTTATTTTTCATAGGTACCATTGCCGCAACATTTCTCATTGAAGGGCCAGCATCAGGTGGTGGTTTGTCAATATGTTTTTGAAAATATGACACAAGGCGATCAATGCTGTCAAAACTTTCTTCCGGAATCTAAAGCCCTTTGGGTATAACCCAACATACTCATGATGTGGGGTTGTACTCCTGATGTAAGATAATATAAAGGTGCCTGGATGTTCATGAGATATGCCTGCATATTTGTACAAGGAAAGAAACATACATTTACCAAAAATTAAAACAGATGCCAATCTTGCTAGTTAATACATCGCCTTCATGTAACTGTGGTGATTCTAGATCAAAGCCATCATCAAAATAGTTGTGGAGCATAACTATGGCTTTCAACCCAGAATCAAAGGTGCAAATTATTCGGTTATCTTGTATATGCTGAACAGTTACTTGAACAATCCTACCATCTGATATGTTGTCCTCAGTTTCACCAGAAAGCAACCAGAACTCCTCTCATCTGGACTTGGCTCGGCATAAGGGGTCCTCCGATCAGAGAAACCACACAGTAGGGGTGGAATCTTGCAAAACTTGGGATTTTACAGCTATAAGTCCGGAAACTCACTAGAGAGAAAGTCTTCACTTTTTCTTCGCGTGTGTCCCTTGCTTATTGTGCCGTAACCATGGATAATCTTCATCATTTAACAGGATGCTTGGGTCAGTCTTCACTGTGAAGGGAGGAATTTCATCAAACTTTTCATAATCTTTTGACTTGTCTGTCTTGTCCTCCACTCCCACGATGTTTCTTTTCCCTGAAAGAACTATGTGGCGCTTTGGCTCATCGTATGATGTATTCGCTTCCTTATCTTTTCTTTTTCTCGGTTTGGTAGACATGTCCTTCACATAGAAAACCTGCGCCACATCATTGGCTAGGACGAATGGTTCGTCTGTGTACCCAAGATTGTTGAGATCCACTGTTGTCATTCCGTACTGCGGGTCTACCATTACCCCGCCTCCTGTCAGATTGACCCATTTGCACGGGAACAAAGGGACCTTAAAATCACATGCATAGTCAAGTTCCCATATCTCCTCTATGTAACCATAATATGTGTCCTTTTCCCTATTGGTGTTTGCTGCATCAAAGCGGACACCACTGTTTTGGTTGGTGCTCTTTTTATCTTGGGCGATCGTGTAAAATGTATTCCCATTTATCTCGTACCCTTGGAAAGTCAATACAGTCAAAGATGGTGTCCTGGCCAACAAGTACAGCTCATCTCCAACAATGGTGTCATTCATGAGATGTGTTTGCAACCAACCGCCAAAAGTCGCCATGTGTGTACGTTTAATCCAGGGGTCAGACTGCTCCGGGTTCTTGGAGCGTACAATATCCATGTGTTCCTCGATATACGGGGCCACCAAGGTAGAACTTTGTAGAACTGTGTAGTGTTCTTGCGCCCAAGAATGCCCGTCCCTACATATTATTGATTTCGGTCCTAGCGTGCCTTTTCCACTCAGTCTCCCCTCATGCCGCGATTGAGGAACTCCAATCGGCTTAAGGTCAGGAATAAAGTCAACACAAAACTCAATAACCTCCTCTGTTTCATGGCCCTTGGAGATGCTTCCTTCTGGCCTAGCACGGTTATGAACATATTTCTTTAAGACTCCCATGAACCTCTCAACGGGGAACATATTGTGTAGAAATACAGGACCCAGAATGGCAATCTCTTCGACTAGGTGAACTAGGACGTGCGTCATAATATTGAAGAAGGATGGTGGGAACACCAACTCGAGACTGACAAGACATTGGACCAAATCATTCTGTAACCTTGGTAGGATTTCTGGATCGATTACCTTCTGAGAAATTGCATTGAGGAATGCACATAGCTTCACAATGGCTAATCGAACATTTTCTGGTAGAAGCCCCCTCAATGCAACCAGAAGCAATTGCGTCATAATCACGTGGCAGTCATGAGACTTTAGGTTTTGAAATTTTTTCTCTACCATATTTATTATTCCCTTTATATTCGATGAGAAGCCAGACGGGACCTTGATACTGAGCAGGAATTCAAAAAAGATTTCCTTCTCTGCTTTGGTAAGAGCGTAGCTGGCAGGACCTTGATACTGATGCATGCCGTCTTTTTCGTTCATACGTTGCTGGTCCTCCCGTGCCTCTGGTGTATCTTTTGTCTTCCCATACACGCCCAAGAAGCCTAGCAGGTTCACGCGAAGATTCTTCATCACGTGCATCACGTCGATTGCAGAGCGGACCTCTAGGACTATCCAATAGGGTAGCTCCCAAAATATAGATTTCTTCTTCCACATGGGTGCGTGTCCGTCAGCGTCATTCGGAACAGATTGTCCGCCAGGACCCTTTCCAAAGATTGCTTTTAAATCCTTGACCATATCAAATATATCATCACCAGTACGGTGGCCAGGCTTCTTCCGGTGATCTGCCTCACCTTTGAAATGCTTGCCTTTCTTTCTTAAGAGATGCCTGATCGAAAGAAATCGATGATGTCCCAGGTACACATTCTTCTTACATTTATCCAAATATATACTTTTAGTGTCATCTAAACAGTGCGTGCATGCATTTTATCCCTTGTTTGTCTGTCCTGAAAGGTTACTAAGAGCAGGCCAATCATTGATGGTTACAAACAGCAATGCTCGTAGGTCAAATTCCTGCTGTTTGTGCTCATCCTACACACGTACACCTTTGATATCCCACAACTGTAAAAGTTCTTCAACTAATGGCCTTAGGTACACATCAATGTCGTTGCCGGGTTGCTTAGGGCCTTGGATAAGCACTGGCATCATAATGAACTTCCGCTTCATGCACAACCAAGGAGGAAGGTTGTAGATACATAGAGTCTCATGCCAGGTGCTATGATTGCTGCTCTGCTCCCCAAAAGGATTAATGCCATCTGCACTTATACCAAACAATAAGTTCCTTATGTCATCTGCAAACTCCGGCCACTTTCTCTCGATTTTTCTCCACTGCGACCCATCAGCGGGTACTCTCAACATCCCGTCTTTCTAACGGTCTTCTTTGTGCCATCGCAACAACTTGGCATGCTCTTTGTTTCTGAACAGACATTTCAACCGTGGTATTATAGGAGCATACCACATCACCTTGGCAGGAACCCTCTTCCTGGGGCGCTCACCCTCAACATCACCAGGGTCATCTCGTCTGATCTTATACCGCAATGCACCGCATACCGGGCATGCATTCAAATTCTCGTACTCCTCACCGTGGTAGAGGATGCAGTCATTAGGGCATGCATGTATCTTCTGCACCTCTAATCCTAGAGGGCAGAGAACCTTCTTTGCTTCGTACATACTGTCAGGCAATTCATTATCCTTTGGAAGCTTCTTCTTCATTATTTTTAGTAACTTCTCAAATCCCTTGTCAGATAAACCATTCTCTGCCTTCCATTGCAGCAATTCTAGTGTGGTACCGAGCTTTGTGTTGCCATCTTCGCAATTTGGGTACAACCGTTTTTTGTGATCCTCTAACATGCGATCGAACTTCAACTTCTCCTTTTCACTTTCACATTCTCTCTGTGCATCAACAATGACCCAGCGAAGATCATCAGTGGGCACATGTGGTGCCTCTTGATCTTCAGCTTCCCCCGTTGCAGTATCACCGTATTCAGGGAACATAGGATAGTTGTCATCATCCTCTTCTTCTTCATTGTCTTCCATCATAGCCCCTCTTTCTCCGTGCTTGGTCCAACAATTATAGTGGGGCATGAAACCGGACTTTTGCAGTGGAAGTGAAGGGTTTTCGAGGAAGAGTAATCCTTCGTATTCTCACAGACAACACATGGACAATACATAAAACCATTCTGACTGTTTGCCTCAGCCACATCGATAAAATTATGCAGGCCCGTAATGTACTCGGAAGTGCATCGGTCATCGGACATTCATTGTCGGTTCATCTGCATTATATAATTAAGTATATCAAAAACCATTACAGAACATCATGAATAGAGAAATGACCAAATTAATACAAGTTCATGATCACATTAAAACCAAAGTACAGTAGTGATCAAATGTTATTACTGCAAAAATAAATACATAAAGTTCATACATAGTTCTCATAAAACAACATACAACTATCTAGAGCATCTAATTAAAACATACATTGAAACTAACATACAACTATGTAAAACATTTAAATGCAACAACAAATGCGATCAAAATCGCAACTAAGGTAACAATTGATCCAACAGCATAATGATACCAAGCCTCTTTATCAATGGCATATTTTCTAATCTTTCTAATCTTCAAGCGCATTGCATCCATCTAGATTTTGTGTAGATCGACGACATCGGCAACATGCAACTCCAATTTCATCTTCTCTTCTTCAATTCTTTTAAATTTTTCTTTCAAATAATTGTTTTCTTTTTCAACTAAATTTAACCTCTCGACAAGAGGGTCGGTTGGAATTTCCGGTTCACATACCTCCTAGATAAAAATATCTATGTCAAGTTGGTCGGCATAATTGTCATAAACACTAAATGAAACAAATAGTTATAAAAGATAATATACCACATCTGAATCATAGACCGGACGAGAGCTGACAGGGGCGGATATCAAAACCATGCCACTATATAATAACAAACAATAATACAAGTAAGAAAATTATACAAGTAGCGATCTAAATCATACAAGTAAGAATTTTTTTCTTTAAAAAAAAAGATAAAAACAAGAGGCTCACCACGATGGTGCCAGCGACGAGATCGGCGCGGGCGATCGACGGTGGTGAGGACGGGGACGGGGACGGGCTTGGAGGAAGAACAGAGGAGAAGAAAGAGGAGAAAGCTTAAGTGTGGCTCGGGCACCTCATATCATGTTTGTTTTGTGTGAACTCAATTGGCATCATGCTCTCAGGCATTTCATCGAACACCTCATGTGCATAGGAAGGGAGAACAAAGTAGCACACACCTCCCACCTTATGTGAGGAAAAAACAGAGGAGAGGGCGGGCAGGGGCGGGGGTATATATAGGCAAATTTGTAGTCCCGGTTGGTGTCTAAAACCAGAACTGAAGACAGACCTTTAGTCCCGGTTGGAGACACCAACCGGGACTAAAGGGCATCGCACCCATTTAGTCCCGGTTGGTGTCTCCAACCGGGACTAAAGGTCCCATTTGAACCGGGACTGATGCCTGCCGAGCCCCGACCGACGCCCTAGCCGCTCGAACCGGGACTAATGCTCACATTAGTCCCGGTCCGTAATGCGACCAGGACTATTGCTCCAATCTAGCTTGAACCAAAGCCATGTTTTCTACTAGTGACGGGGTTCTTGCGTATGACAAAGTTCAGTATGGGGCTCAAGATTTTTTATCTCGTGTTTCATATGCCCCGCAAAGTTAATCTAGCGACTTGAATAATCATACTTGATGATGAACGTTGGTAGCTGCGGTTTGATTGAAACCTTAGAAGCCACATAAAATAAAATCTTGTATGAACCGATTAGAGGCGTCTAACTTGGTTTTGCAGGATGAGCATATGATATGGTATAGTCTTCGTCATATTTAATTTGATTATGTATGAGATGACTATATGATGTAAATTGATTAACAGGACCTACGTGTCATGATTCGGCATGATGGCTGGAGCCATATAATTGTCACTTTAATGACCTGCGTGTGAACCTAATGTAATGCACTAATTTTATTAGCTATAGAGATAGCAATATTATCTAGTGCATCGACAAGGTGGTGGCAAACTTCGCGAAGGTGGACACCGACGCAAATGCCGAAGATGAAGAAAATAAAGACTTCTCCGTCGGAAAGGGCTATACCATATCATGCTATTGTGAATTGCCTGAGATGTTTATCCCTTATGATGCACCCTTTTTGATTGCGCGGTAGTCACTTTTATTAGGGTGATCTCTCACTTAAATATCAAGTAGTTACTGTTCTCCCAAGTGTAGCACCGTCACGACACCTATCTCTTCGGGGTATCACATGATCTCCATGGGTACGAACGATTAGAGAAGTGTGAGGCGGGTGAGTTGAGACCTCGCAGCGAGATCACTTGGTTGTCTTGACGTTCTGGAGGATCGTCCTGAGCTCGGAACACGCCCATCGAAAGATGAATAAGAGTCACATAGAGATGTGATTGGCAAGTTGGCCTACCGATTGAGATTTTTGTCATCAGTGATGATCTACATCAATGGCGAACAATTGATACGTGGGTCTTGAATCACTCAGAATCAATTATGATAGATATTGATTTGAGTGGGAGCGCACTTTAGAATTAACTTGTTTAATTCTCAGTGTAATTAATTATGGACATTGTCTAAGTGAAATTTGCATAATAGTTATAGAATAATGGCTTGCGTTTCCACCTTCCCTATTAAAATTGAATAGCTGTTATATATCTGGTTAAAACTTTACGATTGATAACATAATGTGAGGATTGTCCTCAAGAAGTGCCGAGAAGAACTTTGCTCGTGTTTCCACCTTCCCAATTAAAATTGAATAGCTGTTATATATTTGGTTAAAACTTTACGATTGATAACGTAATGTGAGGATTGTCCTCAAGAAGTGCCAAGAAGGACTTTTGTCCTATCGCATGCTTTCAGTATTCTCCTGCTAATGCTATGGATGATGTGACTCTCGTCCTTCAACCCAAAAGCTACAATTCCGTTACGGTCAAGTGCAATATGTTTGCTTCCATGAGACTTGAACTTTAAAAGTTTGGGATAGTTATGTGATAATCATGGAACTAAAAATTAGTTTCAGATACAAACGAAGGCTAAAAGATATGAGATATCGAATGCAATATTTGTTTGCAAATTATTAGTAAAGTATTTACAATGGATTAGACTGATAAGAGAGGGATCCAGAAGAACGCCTGTCATGTGATGAAGGTGAATAAAACAACAACTTAAAGAGAAAGGAAATGTCCGAAGGGTGTTAGTGAGACGTTCACGCCTAGGAAGTCCGGGGCTGACGCCAGTCTTAAAGTTGGGTGCTTCTTCTGAGAGTAGGAGAAATATTAGAAGTATAACTGTTAGAAGTATAAAGGTAAAAAGAGAGAAGACTGGAATATCCAGCTCATGTATTCCGGTCTATTGCAACAAAATTTATTGCTACAACTACGTTTTGTTGCAATAAAACACAATATTACCACAAATTCTCCGGTTGTGGTAATAGGCCGCATATATTGCCATAACTTAGTTTGGTCGCGATAAATACTAACTTTGTTGCAATAGAGGCCTCATATTGCAACAAACTGTATCGGCGTTGCAATATGGTAGCGGTATTGCGGCAAACAAATTCCGTTGCGTGAGGGCAGTCATTTTGTTGTAATAGAGACTAGGTATTTCAACAGAATAACTATTCGTGGCAATATTCGGAAAGATATTGCAACATCGGTGTGACGTTGCATTAGTTACAAATATTGTTGCAAAAAGTGGCTAACTATTGCAACAAACTGCATCGGCGTTGCAATTTGGTAGCGATATTGCGACAAACAAATTCCGTTGCACGAGGCAGCCATTTTGTTGTAATAGAGACTAGGTATTTCAACAGAATAACTATTTGTGGTAATATTCGGAAAGATATTGCAACATCGGTGTGACGTTGCATTAGTTACAAGTAAAACAGTGGAAAAAGATATTATTCGAATTTATAGATATTAAGTTATGATTTTTGCAAGCTTTAAGGAGTATTAAAATATATTTTTAATTGCACCAATTTCAATTAACCAAAACAGTGGAAAAAGTTTATAAATGGATAGAACACACTTTCTTGATAGGAATACATATTTAATTTGTTAAATTTGGATTTGAAAAGGCCAAGTTGTTGCCATTTTAAAATTAGGGTGTTTTCTGCCAAAACAGGGACTTGTCAGATGGAAATCGAAAATAGAGGGGCCCTGGTGTGAAAATTGCCAGATCCAGATCTGAAGCTGAATCTGACCGAGGACTTCGATAGCCGCAGCTGCTGACCTGTGGGCCCGGGGCTGACTGGCGCGGGTGGCATCCACGGCGACCTCCAGGGGCGATGACAAGTGGGGCCGGCTACCGCGTAGTAACCCAAAAAACTGTGGAGGCTATCAGGCCAGGGATTCGAACGCTCGTCCTCCATGCTGCAGATCAAGGTTCAGACAACTGGGCTGTGCATGTGTTGGTGAAAGTACAGGGGTCACAATATAAATATCTGGTACCCGCGAGGTTAACTGCACCTGAAGCAAAATTTCAGAGTTGCAGCCCGATCAAGAATTCAGCTACCGATGACTAGTGTCTCTTGTCCATTTAGTGGTTCGTGTCATTAAGTTGATTTAAAAAGGCTGAATCATATGGTTCGCTAAACTCGGAATAAATTCTGTCAGTATGGTATACTTATTTGGTTATTCATTTGATTGCAAGTTGGGAAGGCTCAATAGATATCTCCAGTTATACTGCAAGTGTATAAGCCGCATCAAGTCGGTTTATATTTTGAGCATAGTAGATCGATGCACTGTTTTTAAGGCTGTAAGAGCATCTCTAGCAGATCCCGTATCTCTCCGTCCCCTAATTTTCATTTGCGGGATCCTGTAAAACCAATTTGCGGGAACACGCAAGCTCGCACAGAACAGATCCGGTATAAACATAATGCAAATTTAAACTTAGATAAACTACATAGTTCGCGCCACATAGTTCGCCGGAGTTCATACAAACGTACACACAAACTAGATAAAACTTAGATAAAACTAGCTAGATAAACTTGTTGTCGCCGGAGTCGCTATCGTCGCCCTCGTCGTCGGAGTCGCTGGAGATGACCTCGGCGGGCAGGAGCTTCCCTCCGTGCAGCGTATCGTGGATGAGCTCGCCGGAGAGCCGGGTTTCGAGCTGGTACTCCGCCCAGAGCGCCGGCAGCTGCGCAGCCGCAGCCGCATCTCCGGCGTCAGCGGCGGTCCTTGCCACCCACCACGCCTGCTCCGCCGCGCGCTGCCGCTGGATGGCCGGGTCGAAGAGCCGGCCGCAACGCCGGAAGGTCTTCCACGCACGGGACTTGGATCCGGCGCTGCGAGACTTGGCACCATGCTTGCGCGCCGCCTCCCGTTGCCTGTCCGACACGGGAGGGCGGAGGCCAGAGCCGCCGGCCTCGTCGTCGTTCCGGCGCTTGCGGGCGGAGAAGCCGCCGCACGCGCCGCCTCCACCCTGGCACCCGAAGCCACCGCCCCCGCGACGACCGAAACCGTCGCGCCGCCACGCCCTGCACCCGCGGTAGACATCACCGGGGAGATTGGGTGGCCGGATGCGCCGGAAATGGCTGCCGGAGGGGAATTGATTTCTCGTCGGAGGGAGGAGAATCGCGGCGGAGGAGAGTTGGGGATATGTGGGACGGCAACCCTAAAAATCGCCGGCGCCCGGATATATAGTGGAAACGGGGGCGGTTTATGGGCCTTCTGTAAAAAAATTACGGGTTGGGCCCTTTTTAGCGGATCTGCTCGAGCCGTTTTTTCGGCCCGTCCCGTCAACCGTCCCGTATATTGGAGTTCGTCGGAGTTTTGCGGGATCTGTTAGAGATGCTCTAAGCAGGGGCGGTGCTAGCAATTTGGCTAGGCTCGGCGGCTGCCATACCTAAAATTCCACCAATAAATATACTAGTACTAGTAGAATGCCCGTGCGTTGCCACGGGCCATGGATATATGTTTTGCCGGTTGCATATATAGATATAATGCATGCCAAATTTTTCATCTATATAAGTGATAGCTCATAACAATGGAGAGGTAATTGAAATCCACTACACTTGCGATGTAAGTTGATAAAAAATCTAATAGAATGATGTGTACACAGGGAGCAATGATCTAAATAATTATATGTTACATACTAAGATCTACTTGATGCATTTAAGATATTTTCATATAGTGTGAAGAATGTTGTCTTCAACTTCATTACCATGGTACAATGTGAGTCACATCCCGATTTAGTGAGCTATAAATTGTAGGCTACCCATAAATCAATTGGTTGGTATTTTCTAAAAAATGACTTGTTAGGCTATGTGACATTTATGTCACCACATAGCAGCTGCTCCTTACTCCTTTTCTCGAAGGAAAAAAAGCAGCCACTCCTCTCACTCACTGCACAACATCCTCCTGCTCTCTCTCCACAGCCAACCAGCCACCAGGTGGCGCCACATCTCATCTCCTCACCACGACGTTGTCGCCACCATCTCTCCTTGGCACCTCCCCTCCATGCCATGGCGAAGCCCACCCCTCCTTTCCCCACCGCCTTCCCTCCCTTCCACGGTGTTCCCCACCAACTCCTCTCCCCATCACGGCGTCGTCCGCCTCCTTCTCTCCCCGACAACCTCTCGCGCTGCCGCCTCGACAATGAGCCAGCGCACCTGCCGGTCTGGCATCCTGGGCAGCTGGATCCGGTCGGGAGGTGCAGAAGGGCTCGCAGCTCTCCGTTAGTGCTAGCCACGTAGCTAACCCATTCGTTGTTGGGGAACGGAGCATGAATTTCAAAAAATTTCCTACGCTCACGCAAGATCTATCCATGGAGATGCATCGCTACGAGAGGGGAGAGTGTGTCTACGTACCCTCGTAGACCGTTAGCGGAAGCGTCTCACAACGCGGTTGATGTAGTCGAACAATCCTTCGAGCTCCACCGATCGAGTACCGAACGTACGGCACCTCCGAGTTCTACACACGAGCAGCTCGGTGATGATCCTCGCCTTCTTGATCCAGCAAGACGTCGAGGAAGTAGATGAGTTCCGTCAGCACGACGGCGTGGCGACGGTGACGGTGAAGTGATTCCGGCAGGGCTTCGCCTAAGCTCTCCGAAAATATGACCGAGGTGGAAAACGGAGATCGGGGCACCGCACACGGCTATGGGACAATTGTGTGTCTCCAAGGGGTGCCCCTCCTCCGTATATAAAGGAGGGAGGGAGGAGGCCGGCCCCCTAGGGGTGCGCCAAGTGTGGGGAGTCCTACTAGGACTCCTTAGTCCTAGTAGGATTCCACCTCCCATACGGAGTAGGAAAGGGGGAAGGGAGAGGGAAAGGAAAGAGGGGGCTGCGCCCCCTCCCCTAGTCCAATTCGATTTGGGCAAGGGGGGCGCGCACCTCCTCACGTGGCCTGCCTCTCCTTTTTCCGTATGGCCCAATAAGGCCCATTACTTCTCCCGGTGAATTCCCGTAACTCCCCGGTACTCCAAAAAATACCCGAATCACTCGGAACCTTTCCGACGTCCGAATATAGCCTTCCAATATATGAATCTTTACCTATCGACCACTTCGAGACTCCTCGTCATGTCCGTGATCACATCCGGGACTCCGAACAAACTTCGGCCACCAATCACATAACTCATATAATACTAAATCGTCATCGAACATTAAGTGTGCGGACCCTACGGGTTCGGGAATGATGTAGACATGACCGAGACGACTCTCCAGTCAATAACCAACAGCGGAACCTGGATGCTCATATTGGTTCCTACATATTCCACGAAGATCTTTATCGGTGAACCTCATATGTCAACATACATTGTTCCCTTTGTCTGGCGGTATGTTACTTGCTCGAGATTCGATCATCGGTATCCAATACCTAGTTCAATCTCGTTACCGGCAAGTCTCTTTACTCGTTCCGTAATACATCATCTTGCAACTAAGTCTTTAGTCACGGTGCTTGCAAGGCTTTTGTGATGCTGTATTACCGAGAGGGCCCAGAGATACCTCTCCAATAGTCGGGGTGACAAATCCCAATCTCGATCCATGCCAACTCAACAAACACTTTTGGAGATACCTGTAGTGCACCTTTATAATCACCCAGTAACGTTGTGACGTTTGATACACCCAAAGTATTCCTACGGTATCCGATAGTTGCATGATCTCATGTTCAGAGGAACATGTATTTGACATAGTGAAAGCAATAGCAATAAACTGAACGATCATTTGCTATGCTAACGGTTGGGTCATGTCCATCACATCATTCTCCTAATGATGTGATCCCGTTATCAAATGACAACTCATGTCCATGGTCAGGAAACCTTGACCATCTTTTGATCAACGAGCTAGTCTAGTAGAGGCATACTATGGACATAGTATTTGTCTATTATCCACACATGTATTTAGTTTCCGGTCAATACAATTCTAGCATGAATAATAAACCATTATCATGAACGGAGAAATATGATAATAATAAACACTTTATTAATTGCCTCTAGGGCATATTTCCAACAGTCTCCCACTTGCACTAGAGTCAATTACATTGTAATGAATCTAACACCCATCGCATTCTGGTGTTGATCATGTTTTGCTCGTGGAAGAGGTTTAGTCAACGGGTCTGCCACATTCAGATCCGTGTGTACTTTGCAAATATCTATGTCTCCATCCTTAATCAAATTCCGAATGGAGTTGAAGCGACGCTTTATATGCTTGGTTCTCTTGTGAAACCTGGGCTCCTTTGCTATAGCAATTGCTCCAGTGTTGTGACATAAGATAGTCATTGGACCCGATGCACTAGGTATGACACCCAGATCGGATATGAACTCCTTCATCCAGACTCCTTCATGTGCTGCTTCGGAAGCAGCTATGTATTCCGCCTCACATGTAGATCCCGCCACGACGCTCTGCTTGGAACTGCACCAACTGACCGCTCCACCATTAAGAATAAGTACGTATCCAGATTGTGACTTAGAGTCATCTGGATCTGTGTCAAAGCTAGCATCGACGTAACCCTTTACGACGAGCTCTTTGTCACCTCCATAAACGAGAAACATGTCCTTGGTCCTTTTCAGGTACTTCGGGATATTCTTGACCGCTGTCCAGTGATCTACTCCTGGATCACTTTGGTACCTTCCCACCAAGCTAATAGCGAGGCACACATCAGGTCTGGTACACAGCATGGCATACATAATAGAGCCTATGGCTGAGGCATAGGGGATGACACTCATCTTCTCTTTGTCTTCTGCCGTGGTCGAGCTTTGAGTCTTACTCAATCTCACACCTTGCATTCAGGCAAGAACCCTTTCTTTGACTGATCCATTTTGAACTTCTTCAAAATCTTGTCAAGGTATGTGCTTTGTGAAAGTCCAATGAGGCGTCTTGATCTATCTCTATAGATCTTGATGCCTAATATGTAAGCAGCTTCTCCGAGATCCTTCATTGAAAAACTTTTGTTCAAATATCCCTTTATGCTTTCCAGAAATTCTATGTCATTTCCCATCAATAATATTTCATCCACATATAATATGAGAAATGCCACAGAGCTCCCACTCACTTTCTTGTAAATACAAGCTTCTCCATAAGTTTGTATAAACCCAAATGCTTTGATCACTTCATCAAAACGAGTATTCCAGCTCCGAGATGCTTGCACCAGTCCATAGATGGATCGCTAGAGCTTGCATACTTTGTTAGCACCTTTAGGATCGACAAAACCTTCCAGTTGCATCATATACAATTCTTCCTTAAGGAATCCATTAAGGAATGCCGTTTTGACGTCCATTTGCCAGATTTCATAATCATAAAACGAGGCAATTGCTAACATAATTCTGACAGACTTTAGCATCGCTACAGGTGAGAAAGTCTCATCGTAGTCAACTCCTTGAACTTGTCGATAACCTTTAGCAACAAGTCGTGCTTTATAGACGGTGACATTACCATCAGCGTCCGTCTTCTTCTTAAAGATCCATTTATTTTCAATAGCTCGCCGTTCATCGAGCAAGTCTACCAAAGTCCATACTTTGTTCTCATACATGGATCCAATCTCGGATTTCATGGCCTCAAGCCATTTGTCGGAATCCGGGCTTGCCATCACTTCTTCATAGTTCGAAGGTTCATCGTTGTCTAGCAACATGACCTCCAAGACTGGATTTCCGTACCACTCTGGTGCGGAACGTGTCCTGGTTGACCTTCGAAGTTCAGTAACAACTTGATCCGAAGTTTCATGATCATCATCATCAACTTCTTCTCTGGTCAGTGTCGATGTCACAGAAATTTCTTTCTGTGGCGTACTACTATCCAGAGGAGGTACAATTACCTCATCAAGTTCTACTTTCCTCCCACTCACTTCTTTCGAGAGAAACTCCTTCTCTAGAAAGGATCCATTCTTAGCAACGAATACTTTGCCTTCGGATCTGTGGTAGAAGGTGTACCCAACGGTATCCTTTGGGTATCCTATGAAGACGCACTTATCCGCTTTGGGTTCGAGCTTATCTGGCTGAAGCCTTTTGACATAAGCATCGCATCCCCAAACTTTCAGAAACGACAACTTAGGTTTCTTACCAAACCACAGTTCATACGGTGTCGTCTTAACGGATTTAGACGGTGCCCTGTTTAAAGTGAATGCAGCTGTCTCTAATGCATAATCCCAAAATGATAGTGTTAAATCGGTAAGAGACATCATAGAACGCACCATATCTAATAGAGTACGATTACGACGTTCCGACACACCATTACGCTGTGGTGTTCCAGGTGGCGTGAGCTGTGAAACAATTCCACATTGTTTTAAGTGATTGCCAAACTCGTAACTCAAATATTCTCCTCCAGGATCAGATCGTAAGAACTTTATTTTCTTGTTACGATGGTTCTCTACTTCACTCTGAAATTCTTTGAACTTTTCAAATGTTTTAGATTTATGCTTCATCAAGTAGACATAGCCATATCTACTCAAATCATCTGTGAACGTGAGAACATAACGATATCCACCGCGCGCCTCAACACTCATCGGACTGCATACATCGGTATGTATTATTTCCAACAAGTCTGTTGCTCGCTCCATTGTTCCGGAGAACGGAGTCTTAGTCATCTTGCCCATGAGGCATGGTTCGCACGTCTCAAATGATTCATAATCAAGTGATTCCAAAAGTCCATCTGTATGGAGTTTCTCCATGCGTTTTACACCAATATGGCCTAAGCGGCAGTGCCACAAATATGTGGTACTATCATTATCAATTTTGCGTCTTTTGGCATCAATATTATGGATGTGTGTATCACCACGATCGAGATTCAACAAGAATAAACCATTCACAAGCGGTGCATGACCATAAAAGATATTATTCATCAAAATAGAACAACCTTTATTCTCTGATTTAAATGAATAACCGTCTCGCAATAAACAAGATCCAGATATAATGTTCATGCTCAACGCAGGCACCAAATAACAATTATTTAGGTTCATCACTAATCCCGAGGGTAGATGTAGAGGTAGCGTGCCGACGGCGATAACTTCAACTCTTGAATCGTTCCCGACGCGCATCGTCACCTCGTCCTTAGCCAATCTTCGTTTATTCCGTAGCTCCTGTTTCGAGTTACAAATATGAGCAACCGAACCAGTATCAAATACCCAGGTGCTACTACGAGTATTGGTAAGGTACACATCAATAACATGTATATCAAATATACCTTTGTTGATGTTGCCAGCCTTCTTATCTGCCAGGTACTTGGGGCAGTTCCGCTTCCAATGACCAGTCCCCTTGCAGTAGAAACACTCAGTCTCGGGTTTTGGGTACAGACTTGGGTTTCTTCGTGGGAGCAGCAACTGATTTGCCGTTCTTCTTGAAGTTCCCCTTCTTTTCCTTGCCCTTCTTGAAACTAGTGCTCTTCTTTATCATCAACACTTGATGCTCTTTCTTGATTTCTACCTCCGCGGCTTTGAGCATAGCGAGGAGCTCGGAAATAGACTTTTCCATACCTTGCATATTATAGTTCATCACAAAGCCCTTATAGCTTGGTGGCAGTGATTGGAGAATTCTGTCAATAACCGAATCATCTGGAAGATTAACTCCCAACTGAGTCAAGCGGTTATGCAACCCAGACATCTTGAGTATATGCTCACTGACAGAACTATTCTCCTCCATCTTACAGCTAAAGAACTTGTCGGAGACATCATATCTCTCGACCCGGCCATGAGCTTGAAATACAAGTTTCAGCTCTTGGAACATCTCATATGCTCCGTGATGCTCAAAACGTCTTTGGAGCCCCGGTTCTAAACCGTAAAGCATGGCACACTGAACTATCGAGTAGTCATCAACACGTGTCTGCCAGGTGTTCATAACGTCGACAGACAAGGGAGGGGGCGCGACACCTAGCGGTGCATCAAGGACATAAGCCTTCTGTGCAGCAATGAGGATGATCCTCAGATTACGGACCCAGTCCGCATAGTTGCTTCCATCATCTTTCAACTTAGCTTTCTCTAGGAACGCATTAAAATTCAGTGGAACTACAGCGCGGGCCATTGATCTACAACATACAATTGCAAAGATTATTTAGACTATGTTCATGATAATTGAAATTCAATTAATCAAATTACTTTAAGAACTCCCACTTAGATTAACATCCCTCAAGTTGTCTAAGTGTAACATGATCCATATCAACTAAACCACGTCCGATCATCACGTGAGGTGGATTAGTTATCAATGGTGAACATCTTTCATGTTGATCATATCTACTATATGACTCATGTTCGACCTTTCGGTCTCTTGTGTTCCGAGGCTATATCTGTATATGCTAGGCTCGTCAAGTTTAACCCAAGTATTCTGCGTGTGTAAAACTGGCTTACACCCGTTGTATGCGTACGAAAGAATCCATCACACCCGATCATCACGTGGTGCTTAGAAGCATCGAACCTTCGCAACGGTGCATACTAGGGGAGAACACTTATCTTGAAATTTAGTGAAGGGATCATCTTATAATGCTACCGTCGTCCTAAGCAAAATAAGATGCATAAAAGGATTAACATCACATGCAATTAAATATATATGTGACATGATATGGCCATCAACGTCTTGTGCTTTTGATCTCCATCAGCATAGCACTGTCATGATCTCCATCGTCACCGGGTTGACACCTTGATCACCATCGTAGCGTCGTGACACCTTGATCTCCATCGTAGCGTCGTGACACCTTGATCTCCATCGCAGCGTCGTGGTCGTCTCGCCGGCTATTGCTACTACTACTACTGCTAACTCATAGCGGTAAAGAAAAGCAATTACATAGCGTTGGCATTGCATACAATAAAGAGACAACCATAAGGCTCCTGCCGGTTGCCTGATAACTTACAAAACATGATCATCTCATACAACAACTTATATCAGATCATGTCTTGACCATATCACATCACCAGCATACCCTGCAAAAACAAGTTAGACGTCCTCTACTTTGTTGTTGCAAGTTTTACGTGGCTGCTACGAGTTTGCAAGAACCGTTCTTACCTACGCAAAACCACAACGTGGTGTAGTGATTGCTTTTTGATCTTCTAAAAGAACCCTCTTCATTGAAACCGATTCAACTAAAGTGAGAGAGACAGACACCCGCCAGTCACCTTTATGCAACGAGTGCACGTAGCGGTGAAACCTGTCTCGCGTAAGCGTACGCGTAATGCCGGTCCGGGCCGCTTCATCTCACAATACCGCCGAATCAAGTAACAACTAGTAACGGCAAGCAATATGTATACACCCACGCCCACAACTCACTTGTGTTCTACTCGTGCAAAACACATCTACGCATAGACCTGGCTCTGATACCACTGTTGGGGAACGGAGCATGAATTTCAAAAAAAATTCTACGCTCACGCAAGATCTATCCATGGAGATGCATCGCTACGAGAGGGGAGAGTGTGTCTACGTACCCTCGTAGACCGTTAGTGGAAGCGTCTCACAACGCGGTTGATGTAGTCGAACAATCCTTTGAGCTCCACCGATCGAGTACCGAACGTACGGCACCTCCGAGTTCTACACACGTGCAGCTCGGTGACGATTCTCGCCTTCTTGATCCAGCAAGACGTCGAGGAAGTAGATGAGTTCCGTCAGCACGACGGCGTGGCGACGGTGACGGTGAAGTGATTTCGGCAGGGCTTCGCCTAAGCTCTCCGAAAATATGACCGAGGTGGAAAACGGAGATCGGGGCACTGCACACGGCTATGGGACAATTGTGTGTCTCCAAGGGGTGCCCCTCCTCCGTATATAAAGGAGGGAGGGAGGAGGCCGGCCCCCTAGGGGTGCGCCAAGTGTGGGGAGTCCTACTAGGACTCCTTAGTCCTAGTAGGATTCCACCTCCCATACGGAGTAGGAAAGGGGGAAGGGAGAGGGAAAGGAAAGAGGGGGCTGCGCCCCCTCCCCTAGTCCAATTCGGTTTGGGCAAGGGGGGGAGCGCGCCTCCTCACGTGGCCTGCCTCTCCTTTTCCCGTATGGCCCAATAAGGCCCATTACTTCTCCCTGTGAATTCCCGTAACTCCCCGGTACTCCGAAAAATACCCGAATCACTCGGAACCTTTCCGACGTCCGAATATAGCCTTCCAATATATGAATCTTTACCTCCTGACCATTTCGAGACTCCTCGTCATGTCCGTAATCTCATCCGGGACTCCGAACAAACTTCGGCCACCAATCACATAACTCATATAATACTAAATCGTCATCGAACCTTAAGTGTGCGGACCCTACGGGTTCGGGAATGATGTAGACATGACCGAGACGACTCTCCGGTCAATAACCAACAGCGGAACCTGGATGCTCATATTGGTTCCTACATATTCCACGAAGATCTTTATCGGTGAACCTCATATGTCAACATACGTTGTTCCCTTTGTCTGGCGGTATGTTACTTGCCCGAGATTCGATCGTCGGTATCCAATACCTAGTTCAATCTCGTTACCGGCAAGTCTCTTTACTCGTTCCGTAATACATCATCTTGCAACTAACTCTTTAGTCACGGTGCTTGCAAGGCTTCTGTGATGCTGTATTACCGAGAGGGCCCAGAGATACCTCTCCGATAGTCGGAGTGACAAATCCCAATCTCGATCCATGCCAACTCAACAAACACTTTCGGAGATACCTGTAGTGCACCTTTATAATCACCCAGTAACGTTGTGACGTTTGATACACCCAAAGTATTCCTACGGTATCCGGGAGTTGCATGATCTCATGGTCAGAGGAACGTGTATTTGACATAGTGAAAGCAATAGCAATAAACTGAACGATCATTTGCTATGCTAACGGTTGTGTCATGTCCATCACATCATTCTCCTAATGATGTGATCCCGTTATCAAATGACAACATGTCCATGGTCAGGAAACCTTGACCATCTTTTGATCAACGAGCTAGTCTAGTAGAGGCATACTAGGGACATAGTATTTGTCTATTATCCACACATGTATTTAGTTTCCGGTCAATACAATTCTAGCATGAATAATAAACCATTATCATGAACGGAGAAATATGATAATAATAAACACTTTATTAATTGCCTCTAGGGCATATTTCCAACATTCATATGTGGGTTGGACAACCTCAGGCACAATAGTGTGCCATGGCGAGGAGGAGGGATGACGCCCTCGTCGTCGGGCCCGGTCGTCTACCCCAGCCGAGCTGCACCAAGCATAGTCACGCTGCCGCGTCGTCAATCTCCATGATGAGGCCATCCCAAGCTGATCTCTGGTGCCAAGCAGTACACACTGTCGCGTCGAGGGCAAACCTGCTACTCACCGTAGCGCCACCACCTTCTCCGAGTGCGGCGGCCATCAAAAGAAATAAGATCCGTGGTATTCTGAGCAAATGAGATAAATTTGGTGCTATAAAAACCTTTTTTGAAGAATTTAGATCTCTGATTTTATTTTATTAAAAAACACAAGACCATGAATGTCATGTCTTCACCAAACTCTCACGCCGCCGCCTCGGCAATGAGCCAGCGCACCCACTGATCTGGCATCCTGGGCAGCTGGATCCGATCGGGAGGTGCAGAAGGTCTTGCAGCTCTCCGTTAGTGCTAGCCACGTAGCTAACCCATTTGTGTTAGGATTGGACAACCTCAGGCACAACAGTGTGCCATGGCGAGGAGGAGGGACGACGCCGTCGTCATCGGCCCCGGTCGTCTACCCCAGCCGAGCTGCACCAAGCATAGTCACGCTGCCGCGCCGTCGATATCCATGACGAGGCCATCCCAAGCTGATTTCTAGTGCCAAGTAGTATACACCGTCGCGTCGAGGGCAAACCTACTACTCACCGTAGCGCCAACACCTTCTCCGAGTGCGGCGGCCACCAAAAGAAATAAGATCCGTGGTATTCTGAGCAAATGAGATAAATTTGGTGCTATAAAAACCTTTTTTGAAGAATTTAGATCTCCGATTTTATTTGATTAAAAAAAGACCATGAATGTCATTTCTTCACGAAACTCGATGGATTTAATGCCGCTATATTGAAAGCTATACCGTCAGCGTTGGTATTATGGTTGATCCTGCTCTATGTTGGGAGATTTTTTATTGTTAATGGATGCTAGTTACTAATAAAATAATCCACCAAGGTTAGAAAAGCAGTACGTTTGGTAAGAAGCAGCATAATCTAACTCTTACACCATTAGTGAAGAGAAAGATCCATAGGAGCTAGAAGTGTTATTACTTCCCACATGAACAGGCCACTCAGTGGTTATGGGCATGATCTCATGGATTGCGATTGTTGAACATACACTGTTTAAATCATTACAAATGTAAAAATAAACAAGTCAATAGTATCCTAAGCCACATAATATACTCAGCCCTAAGCCATCAATTGCAATTTCTCGACTTTAAATCATTCGAGTGAATTCACAAGTAACTGAAAACTAAAAACTGGCCATATGAAAACCTCAGTAATTTAACATGGTGAATTGGTGATTCATAACAGATGTGCATCTAGGCGAGGCATTGCGATGGATTCAGCGCATGGGATCTTCCGCTTAGCTACGAGGTCTGCATTGCGCTGAGCCCGCAACGCCTGCCTCTCATCAAATGGTATGCTCTGCTGCGTGCTCTTCGGCGGGCATTCATTGCTTGCCTCTACTCAACTGGTTTATTTTTACTGGCTTCCCTTTAGTGGGCATTCATCCCTCGCCTCTCCCAGTTGTCAGATTTTGCCTTGCAGCCCTTTGGCTCGCATTCCTCTCTTCATTAGTTTTATTTTGTCTAGCTGCTCTTCGACATGCATTCATTTCTTCTCTCTGCTCGGGTGTTAGCCTACCTCGCCGTGCTTTATCACGGTTCTGCCTTTGTTTATTTTTGTCTTGTGTAAGACTTGCATTGGAAGCAATATTTTCACCATCACTTAGTGTTCCTCGAGGAGTTGTAGGGTTTTCTGCATGACCAGTGCGTAAATTGTTAAATCCAAGACCCAAATTTGAAGCAATATGCCCAACACAGGGTAAGTCGCAAGGAATCTAAATTTATAGATAACCATACTCCATTGGTAAAAATGTCATGTGAAAGTGTAATACCATTTGATGTTTCTACATGCTCTCTTTGCTCCAATTTTATGGCGGTACTGGTTGTGAACGCTTAGCTAATTGGGTGGATGGTTCACATATGGAAATATCAGATGACAGTTTCACAAAGACGGTTAAGATTATTGCAAGCTCAAATACAAATTGTCAATTAAGACATTATGTCTACACATTTTGATAGAAAATATCGCACTATTTTCCCCTTATAAGCAAATGTCGCATGGATAATGAGTAACAGACTTTGAACCTTCTCATAAACAAAGGAAAATAGTTAGTGCTACCACCATTTCAGGCTATAAATGGTGCGGGGATAGTGATTAACGGCCTTTGAACCTTAAGCATTGTGATTCATAAACAAAAAAAATGACCTACTTATGCAGTTTATGATCCACGTGCACATTATTATCTCTTCCAGTCATACATGAATGACTAAATTTTAATGAAATTCTTGAGGTTTGCTTGGCAAGGTTGCATTTCTTATTGTCCTTGTTGAATGTTCCTGGTGGAGGGAGACCACCAGTTGTCATGCACGTGACTCTTGAAAGTGAATGACAAATTAAGATTTGCCTTTTTTTTGTATTTCATTCTTAAAGTTGATTCAAATTAAGACGTGGCATAGTATATTACTTGTTAAGAGCTTTTATGCAATTAGAACCTGTCTACCTATGTTTCACTTCACCTTACATTACGCCTCACGTATCACAAGTACTATTATTCAACCATGCATATCAGTAAAATATAGTAATGGATCTATAGTACAGCAATATCTACACAACATAATTTGTTTTGCCGAGCTACTTATATGGTTGCCTTTTCAAAACCAATCTGCCACATTGTAATTGAACCCTTTTGTGCATACACAAATTATAGTATTCTTCTCTCAAAAGGAGAATTGGTAGAGATGAATAAAAAAAGTGAAATCAAATAGAAAAAATTAAAAACACACATATCCTCCTACAACTTCTACACAAAATGAGCCAGCCAAACAACATAAATAATAACTCGAAGGTACCATTTTGAACCCTGCTTGTTTGAATTCCAAGTGTGTGGCCATTATACAGTCCCTTAAGCCATGTAAACCATGGCTGTCGGGAGATTGTACAACTCCACCATGAAAAATTCAACATATTTACAACGACTTATTCTTGTACCAAATTCTCATTAAAACCTTAATCCAATGCTTGAGGTGTTTCCCAAAGGCCCACTCATTTAGTAGTAGTCTGTTCACTCCTTTCCCCAACCTGACCCTTTTCTACCAATTCACAAAGTTAGTGACGAGAATCTAGTGGTTCCAGACGATTTAAGCAACACTATGTCGAGGTCGCGTTGGCAGCCCACCAGCCCAGTCAGAGCTCGCGAAGCCCTTGTTGAGATACTCCTCCAAAATACGTCAAAATATACTTTTGATAATTAAATAAGTTTTGAAGTACATAAATAGAATGCTGAAACATAATTACTGCATATCTGAAGCCGGACAATTCCAAATAAATTTGATGCATGGGAGATGACTTACCTTCTTCATGACTCCGCTAGTTGTCACTGAGATTGCAACGACTGCAACACTCTCCAAATTAATTCCATGCCAAAGAGACGAGTTGCGTTCTTGGCAATGAGCACTGCTAGTTGTCTTGTAGCATTGCAAGAGTTGTAGTCTCCATGCCCCCCCCCCCCCCCCCCCGACAATGAACACTCAAATGAGTTCCTGAGGTCCCTGAACATATGTGGAAGATATTCTACAGTTCTAGATATATGGCACAACCTCCGATAAACAATGATTAGGATACTTACAATCTAATTCAGAGGCCCACATTTTCCAAATTCAGACCTCCGATAGGAAACATTGAATCTCAGCAGCAAAGATCAAATACATGCTTCCCTGTTCGAGGTATAAATATGTGTAATTCTTAATTGACGCGCTAGATGGTATCTTCTAATCCAATTATAGAACTCATAATTATAAGAAAATATGACTATATTCCATCAAACACTAAAATCCTGAGGCGGAGATAACAACAAGAGCATCAAATTATAAAATAAAAACTTGTCTCGACATTTTAGAAATAGTTAATACTTTTCTCACAGCAAATGTCTATTTGTGAGTTGTACACTTAACACGGAATATGCTGATCTATTTGTTGACTGCTTAGTTTAAGAAGTTCATATGCAACTTTAAATTTGCTCTGGGCAAAGAATGAGCAACTATCTTTTCTTGAATAGAGCTTCATATACCCATTTTGCTGGTTGGTGATAACCTGGTGGTGATCTATTGTTGATGCTCTTCTTTCAGTTGATTGAATAAACAGGAGCATCACATACAAAATCTTATGCAAGTTCTGACAAGAATAAGTGAGATAAAATATTGATTCTACAATGTACAATATGCAGTCCAATGATATTTAGCAACGTATTTTTCTGCTTCTGTCATCTATGAGCTCATTACTAAGTGTTAAAAACAACAATGATGATCAAATGTGCTCTAAGGCGTTTAATAAGTGTTCGAAACGGCCGCCCTTCCCTTCCACACTCACAACGTTTGACTAACTTCTCAGCAAATTTCAATCAAAAATACTGAAAATTTAATGCACGAGTTTCAGGGCACAGCTTTGATTTATTTTATTTAGTATTTCTAGATCATCACTAACTGCTTGCAATGATGAGTCAACAACGTGCAACCAATTTATGCAAGATTTCAGAGGATAGAGAAAAAAATGAGTTCTACGATTTTACAACATGCAAATACACATGTTTATTGAACATCAACTTGAAGCAGGTTAAGTGGTTCCTAGATATTATCAAGTAGAATTGAAGTTGCAGCATTGTCATATAAAAATAGCAAAATCACTTCTCTTACTGGGAGCTATTTGTATAGTATTTAAGAAGGAAATGTAAAACCATCTAGGTGGATTAGCTATTAGGGGCTCTAGTTAATGAATGGAGCAGCACTACCATCATTCCATTTCATCGAGATAAACATGAGCATATATTTTTTTGACCCGAAACATGAACATATTTGACTGACCTTGATTCCAGCAAGAAGAAATAAAGAGCATACAGCAGTGTTTGTCAATAGGTAGTCATCATTTATGCCTTTTTTAGATTATACCTACAGCTTCATTTCCTTATATATGCTCAATGCAAACGTTGAGTTGTTACTTGAAGCATTAAATGACAACATTTGTTCCTGGATTCAAACATCAATGGAATTTGCATCAGCAATCATAGCACGACAAAGAGAAAATATATACTTATATACAGGAAAGTTTAAAGAAAGAAATAAGCATATTGGTATACTCACACAAATAAGCATTTTTCATTTGACTCACAAACCGGTATTTTCCAAGGTCTTGATTTCACAATAACATAACTGAAATTAGCAGATATTAGCCTCAAATGTAACAAGAGTTTGTGTTTGCCAATAAAACTCTTCTATTTAAAAGGGGATACAACGTAACTATATAAAGAATGTGTTAAAAGGTACATGAATAGAAAAAATAGAGAACGAGATAAGAAAAGGCAAAACGCATCCTAAATTATTGTACCTGTCAATGAAGGTTGTTAAGTTTGACATCATAACCTTAACAGTCCCCAAGACCCCTAGCAGGTTAAAGAAAAACAATACAGCAAGAAGTTGAATTAACCTGCCTAAAGTGAAATGTACAGGTTCATAACAGCCTAAATGCTTCCCAGGATGAAGCTGCAAAACAATCAAGGATTCAGCAGGAACATTAACACTCGACCAGCTGCTATATACAATGCCACCAGCAAGCCCAATCCTCTAGAATTGACCACCTCTGGTCGGATGATTAACATTGACTCTGAACAGAGAAAGGGAGGAGGATTTGCATTACCAAACTGTGGCGGCCTGGAGGTTGCTACCCCGTTGGCATCGGTCCAGGATGAGGCTTTTGTGCAAAATCGTTCATCGGCGCGCCGGCACCGTCGTTCAGCACGCGTGCCAGCGAGGATTGGGGTGTAGCCGTCGATTGCCGCCTCCATGCTGTCTCGTCCGTCGATAATGGTGTGGTGTCGGCCTTGGCAGCCATAAACACAACTTCCACATGCTTGCAAAACTGTTTTTCTTATCGAAAAACGGCAGAAGCCTGACAATAACAAGATACTAAAATGATACTAATTATTATTATTATTTATCATAACAGAATAATTGTCCAAAGTAAGAACAAGTCCAACAAACATATTACCTCATCAAAGACATCCATGGAATCCACTTGCTGCAACATTTCCATATAAGGGGGAAGGTATCTCTGAAATTGATCATCAAACGGGTTGTAATATGAAAGATGATGTCATAACAAAGAAAGGGCTACCAAAAGAAAAAATCAAGTGATGAACCTTCAAGATGCTCAAAATCTAGAAATAAAAAAAGAAACATACTTCCAGTATCAATGAGATCCCTTGGGAAGTTCCTTCTCAGCAGAACATGCCTTTACTCGAAGATTTCCCCTTTCCTTTTCCAACCAGGATGTAAAATTATTTTCAGCACAGTAAGTATCTTTATCTTCTCCATCAGAATCTCGCCACAGATACATGAATGAAGAGTACCATAGTGAATTCTATAAATTACAAACCATTTGAAGCGCATAAAGCATACATCTTAGTGACTCTGTTACATAATAACTTACCTTTACCAGATAAACATAGAAGTCTTCGCAAATAAGAAGCAGTTCTTCGTCCGCATTACCAGTTGTACTTGGCCTCGATTGGTGTATTAGGCAGTGGCGAAGGACAGAGGAAAATCAAGGTGGGGCTGACTCTAAACTCCAAAGCACAAAAGAAATGGTTTGATGCAAAGCAAAAACAAAGTATTTGACACCTTGACCAGTACTATCAATTGACCACTACTATGCACGGTCTGCAGTTGACACTTTGACAGAAATTCAGAAACTTATATTGCATCGCTAGCAATCAGAAAAACCGAATTAACAACTCTGATGACCCCTGCCCTTTTGTGTTTGCTGACCCCTGCCTCTCCCCTTCATGTCCAACTTCCGGCTAGCAGCTAGGCTAATGCCAAAATTGGCCACCGCCCACGTTTAACTTCGGTGACGCCGTGCAGCTGTTGTTGCCCTGCACTGCTAAACAAGAGGCTGATGTCCTTCCTGCAGAAGACAGGAGTACATGTAGACTGGAGCAGAGCCGTCTTCTTGCGCGGTCTGATGCCGACCGTCACACTAATTGCTGCGGTACATGCCTGCCGGAGTACCGGTTGGCGCTATCGATCGCTTCCTCAGCCAAACACACGACGATTCAGCTAGCGAACGACCAACCAAGTCACACCGACAACGCGCCCTAGTGCCTCGACCCACACTAAAAAGGACATGTTTCGCTCCAGCACGCCGGCCAAGCCCATGATTGCTCCTTGTCCAATCCCCCTTTCTTCTTCCTCTCAGCGATGAATAACGCAGCCGCAGCCGCCACGAACTCACTATGGCCAGCGATTGATTCGAGGTAGGGCGGCCACCCCACCTTGCCCTACGGGGTCCTTCGTCACTGGTATTAGGAACTGGGTAGCACAATGGATCTGATTATCTACACGCGGAATTAGACACGGGAGCAGATCATCTACTATCCAAAGCCAAGACAGGCACAAACTGAAGAGCACCATTTACCTTTGAATGGCACACATCCTCTCTTGAAAAAGCTGATCCAAGTTCAGGTGGCCCAAGAATCCACAAGCGCCGGGTTGAAGCCCCATCTCCTAGGACACGTGCACTGCGGATCCCCCCCCCCCCCCCCCCCCCCCCCGGCGGGGGGTTCGATTCGGCGATCATTGGAATTACGGCGGCGCTGCGGCGCTTGGCATTGGCGGCGGCGCATGTATTTAGCGATGCCTGGCGATGCGTAGAGTTTAGGGCTCACGGGTTTTGTGTTGGTTTTCTCTACCGATCGTGCGTGCGTGGATGGTTGTGTCTGGCTATTTCTTCGGTTTTCTTGCATGGGGTATTCTGTGTGATGGGAGGAGGGGTTTGCGAGCGTGCGGGGGGCGTTCTTTTGTACGTGAAAAAAAAACGGTGGAATCGAAGGAGGGATCGAACGAAGGAACGACGTACGAACTGTTCCATTAGGAGTAGAGACTAGTATGTGTGCCAGCTTAAGTTATGTACGTGTTGAGCCAGCTGAGTTGATTGCTGGCTTGCTGATGGTCCTGATGCATCGTCAAGTGGTGTTGCGAGTTACACTCCACGCACAAATGAACACACGTTCACCGGTTTCAAAATCCTGGAAAGTGGAAATCCTTTTGCTGCATGACCGAATGTTCAGCAGCAGACAGCAAGCAGGGAGCGGCAGTGGCCGGCACTCAATCGGGCATCTTGAAACAAAAACAGTGGCATAAGTGGCGGAGCTATGTGTGTGTTTGGTGTGTGTGTGGGGGGGGGGGGGGGGGGGGGGTGAACATTTAAGGGGGCAAAGTACTAATTTTTCTTCCAGCTAGGCCCTCTACTTAATATTTTCTTCACAGAATTGTCCAAAGTTGGGGGGAGGGGGCACAGCCCCCCAGCAGTACACTAAGCTCCGCCACTGTGGCATGAACATCAAACAATACCTTTGCTTTGCTCTCTGCCTCTTCGTCCAACTCCGGGAAAAGGGGCGGCTGGTTCGTCCGTGCTCGCTGGGGCGTGCGCTGGCTCTGTTCGTGAAGCAGCAGGCAATGGCATTTGCTATTCGGCGCCGTGTTAACGTGCATTCTGTTAACTGGGCGTTTGAAGGCGCTCTTACCTCGGCCGGAGCATATACTTTTATATTTCTTTTCGTGAAACTCCCAAAAAAAGGTGCAGCTGACGGGATCGATCCTATGATCTCTGCGTACAAAAGGAAAGCACGCAAACCACTAGGCTATCCCATAGGTTGTGATATACATGCTTTTTTATTTCTTTTATTTGTTCCGTCATTTCGTGGTTTTTTCTCCTGACGTTTTTATTCTGTTTTTCTGTTCTTTTTTTCTTTCTTTATCCTTTTTCTTTTTTCCTAAATGCGCGGATTCCTTTCAAATTCATGAACTTTTTTTCAAAACTGATGAACCTTTTTTTCAAAATCCATGAACTTTTACTCAAATTCGTAAACCTTTTTTTTCAAAATTGATGAATTTTTTCTAATTTGTGAACTTTTTAAAAAATCAATGAACTTTTACATCATATTGCCACCATCCTAACCAGTAGTCATGCAATCACGACGGCATTGAGAGGGTCAACAAACAGCCAGGTCATGTCATCACGACGGCAGAACAGCATCACGATCTTTGTCTTCGCTTTCCAGCCCACCCGACCAATGAAGTTCTTCCAACAACAAATTCTCACACGTCCATCGTCTGCAGTGAGCACATTGTAGGATCCTACAACAGTCACGTCTGGATGGAATACAACAGTAACTGGTCCACTTATCTCCAAGTCATTTGGAACCGCACGCCTAGGTATGAATACAATTTTTCTTTTTTATAGTAAATTAAAGAACAGGTTGTTTTTGACAAATCTGTGATATGCCAATAAGTAAATCTCAAAACTAAATTGGTTTGGTTGATAATTTACATAGTTGAATTTCTATGATTTTTGTTAAAACAAAAGCGACATGATTATGTTGGGCCTACTCTGGCGCGGAGGACCCCTCCACGAACTGTCCGGTAAGATGAAAGATGTTGAGATCACTCCCTCCCGAGTTGCCCCCGCAGGCGACGGGAGGGATCCCTAGCCGCCTCCTAGCGCCCCGCCTCCCCCTCCTTCCCTCCCCTGCTGCCGCCAGAGGGCATGACTGGGTGAAGTCCGGCTAGCAGCGGCGGCGGCAGGGCTCCTTCGCCTCCTCACGCGTGGATCCGATGCTGGACGGATTTGACGGGCAAGGGCGTCGCAATGCGGAGGGTCGCGGCGGCGCGATCCGGCTTCCTAGCGGCTACGTTGGGAGGCGGGTGACGCGGATGTGGCCTCCGGTGGTGGGGTGTGCTGGGTCTTCGTGGCGGCGGCGATCTTGCCCAGATCCGTGGTCCCAAGCACCAGGTGGCGCGAGCTGTGGACGGCGACGGGAGGGATCCCTAGACGCCTCCCAGCGCCCTGCCTCCCGCTCCTCCCCTCCCCTGTCGCCGCCAGAGGGCGTGACCGGGTGAAGCCTGGCCAGCGGCGGCGGCGACAGGGCTCCTTTGCCCCCTCGTGCGTGGATCCGATGCAGGACAGATCTGACGGGCAAGGGCACAAATATTTGACATATATCCCAAGTTTGAATTTTGTCATGGCAACTAGGGAGTAAACAAAGATACACAATTGTAGATCCATGATGAAACAACAGATTCCTAACACAAAAGATCTCAAAACGAAATTGGTTTGGTTGTTAATTTACACAGTTGAATCTTTATGGTTTTCGTTGAAACAAAAATGACATGATTATGTTGGACCTACTCTGGCGCGGAGGAACCCTCCACTGACTGTCCGGTAAGATGAAAGATGTTGAGATCACCCCATCTCAAGATCAAAATGTGAGATCGATACTTACATAGATCGACCGTCTCATCAACCCATCCCATCTGTACTTGTGTTTCAAGGCAAGAGTATAACCTAGTAGTTTTAAAGTGAGGGTCACATGAGGTTTATGTGAACTGTAGTTCAAAACTGGCCAAGTTTTTGCTGCTTTCTGAAATGATTTTCGAAATTGTAGTGCAAACCTGGTTGTACCTACAGCCGGGTCGTCCGGCGACAACGCGCTAGCACCGGTCGCGACCACTACTTCCGCGTGACGGCCACCCCTGCTAGGCTGCAGCTCACGCCGTCCTGACCCAGGCGGCAAGCCCCGGCCAGCGAGACGCCCCTCTGACCTTGCACGCCGCTCCTGGTCGGCCATGGCTCCCGTCGCCCTCTTCCTCCATCCTCGGTGCTGACCAAGTAGTTCTGCGAGCTTGAGCCTCTCCACCGGCCATGGATGGGAGCTTCCCACACGCCACCTACCACCGGACTTACGGAAGATGACGGACGTGAGACGATTTCGTCGGGAATCTCCCGATCTAGTTCGGAGGGAAGATGACGGTCGTGAGACGATTTGTCGGGACTTGAAAACACTCAATGACAACAACAATGCAAGATATGGTATCCTCTAAACATATGATGCCATGGATTGGTCATGTTGAACTATTTATACGTACCATACATGTATACTAAATAACCTGGAAACAATGTATAAATAAGAAATATACAAATATCGACGGCGAGAATGTTAGAGAGGAGGGCGCCGGATCGCCTCTCCATGATTCTCGGATATGGTGGTTTTTTCACCAAGAAATAACTTTTTACAAACATATTTTAGTAACATTATTTTTAGCAGCATATATATCTCATATTGCTTTGACATATTATCTTTCCAATTTATTTCATTATTCTAAACATTCCCTCCAAAAAGAATTACTTTCCCACTACCTAATTTAGGTTTACTGTAGTTTGCGCCAATATTTTGTGTTCCCACCAAAAAAAATAGAGTCTATTTATCCTTGCCGCTAAACACCCTTCCTAACTACCCACGATTACTATTCTAAACCTAATCACACGGCGTCTTCACGGGCGATTGGATCTGAGCTCTCGTCCCTGGTTCCTCCGTGCTGACGGCGTCATCACGGCCTCAACACAACGAACCACACCGGAGTCAAACTGCACGGAGAATGTTTCAGGTTGTTCTTTCTCCCGATTTCCTCCCATCGTAGAACATCCAGAAATCCTAGCGTCGTCCAGCGGGTGCGGCGGTTGCCCAGCGCGCTGCGCGGTGCCGCCGACGAGGAGTCGTCGTCCTCGATCTCGCCCTCCTCCCTCTCCTCCGCGCCCGCCGACACGGGCCGCGTCTCCGTGTCCTCGGCCATGCTGCCGGCAGCAGCGATGCGGTCTGGCGTCGGCGCCGATGGAGTTCCCGTCTTCTCCCTTGCATCGCGAGCGCAGTGCAGGCCTGCCTACGTCGGGTTGCTCGCCACATGGCCGACCCGGAGGTGGAGACGCTGCGACCAGGTTCATCACCATGCCGCATCCCTGAACCTCCATAGCGAGCGCTGTAGATCAGTCTTTTTTTTTTGTATTCCCTACTCTCCTGCTTCAACTGGCAGCCAATTAGGCTGCAACTTGTATTACCCTCCAAGTTCCTGGCACCTGGACCGGCATCTCTCTGTAGTTTTCGTTAGATTGCCTAGGCTGAATTGAAGTCCGTGTCGTGAGGATTCAGATAAAGTTCCATCTAGATGTGTTTTCTGTTAATATGTGTCTGTATGATTCTGTTCTGCATATTCGTCTTAATGGATAATTTTAAATCGAAACAAAAGGTATTAATTATTGGCCCGGCGTCTATAGAAACAAGCTGTGTACTGTGGAGGTTAACTGAAGAATTGTTCACCCAAAACAATTGGACTCAAAGAAGCAGAGGAGGGATGTGAGAAACTTGAGAGAAAAGTGAGAATAATTGACCCAGTGTGGTACAATCAGGACCTTTGGTAGTGCGATTGGATCATGGGGAGATAAATGGATCTGCTCCAGAAGACAAAGAGAACAGAGAGAAGAGAGGAGGAGACGTGCGTGAGATGGGGCCTTGTAGTTATTTCGTTGCAGGTTCCCAACGTAGTTTTTTCCTTTTTTCTTAATTTTTTGTTAAACTGATTTGATTTTATGCCTGCTTTACGTATTGCGTTTCTTCTTAAATTGACTCAAATTCTGATATTACCTACACAAGGGCACAATGATGAATTCTACGGAGGATGCTCCTGGTACACAACATCCTTACTTCATAATCACCTATCTGAATGGTGCACAACATCAATGCTTTGTTAATGCTAAGTCCCTTGATTGTTTTTGTGTGCAGGAAGGAAAGGCTCTGTTGTCTTAACAAGGATGGAAAGTATAACAGCATACACAAACCAACGTGGACAACCCAAATCTGGTAAATTGTTTATGTCACTTAAGTTGTCTCTAGCATTTGCTATAATGCATAAAATCCTGGTATGGGTTAAATTGCTAAACCTTCAAGACTGCTCATTGGAGTGAGGACGTGGTCGGACATTCACCTTACCATCCATCGACTCATTGTTGCTGATATCATAGTGTGTACAACCTTTTTCACATGTGTTATCTTATTTTACCATCGATAATGCACTGCTTATGTATATTCATTTGTTGTATGCTTTACAGAACAGATGGGACCTGGAAGATACACCAGAAGCAGAAGAAAAAGTTCTCAAAATTGCGAAATAGCGATATAGAGGCTGGCGATGAACTCTAAGCTCCACTTACAAGGCATACAAAACAGATGCAGCTAGATTGGCTAATCTGCCGGAAGATTTACAACCAGAAGAGTGGGAATGGATGATTGAGTACTTTGGCACTGATTCAAAATTTCAGGTTATCTCTAAGATCACACTTTGTCTACTATATATGTGTTAAGATGAAATTGCTTGTCTGACTGGTTATATTTGGTTTCACTGAATTGATAGGAACGCAGCCAAAAGAACACCGATAACCGTAAGATACAGAAGACAAAACATAGAATTGGATCAAAATCTTACTCGCAACTAAGTTTTGAGAAGGTATGAGTCTAACTAAATATGTATGCCTCGCTGCTAACTATGGTTTCATGTCTCAAGCATCTCATTGCTATATTTCTTGCAGAGAAACTTGGAAACTGGAGAAGAGCCAGATTGTATTGCTCTGTGGGAACTCACCCACACGAAGAATGGAACATGGTCTAACACAGAGTCCCAGGATGTTTACGTGAGTACACTGACTTTTGGTTATTCTATAGTTATTCAATGACGTGCATTCGGCATGCTTCTTCATCAGCCGGGATTATTCATGCGTTGGATCGTGTTATTCTTGTTTCATCTTTTATAGTGTCAATATTGATGCCGCACCTATAATTGTTCTTTCCGTTTTTAGGACAAAGCATGTCAAGAGGTTGAAAACAAAGACACTGAAACTCATGGTTCACTTTCAAGTGAGCAGAGAAACAATATTTTCCAGACTGCATACAAAGACACTCTGCAATGCAAGTCATCGCAGCCTCGTGGGTACGGATACATGGCCAAACCTTCAACTGGTTCTGAAAGGTTTCGGATCCAGATTGAAGAGCAAGCTCGTGCTACAGCAGCAACCCAGCAGCAAAACTCTGAGCTCAGCCAGCAGGTCAACGAATTACAAGATCAACTACAAGCTGAACGTGCAAACACACAAGAGAGGATTAACTTGGAGCGTGCTGAGAGAGAACAACTTGAGGAGAGGTTAAAAGAAGAGCGTGCTGAAAGGGAAAGATTGTTGGAAGAGGAGCGAACATCAAGACTGGAATTTGAAAAAAACATGATGCAAAGTTTGCAAAATTGAGCCAACAGATGGGAACCCAACAGGTGATTACAGTCATATGCTTGCGACCTTGTAAGATTTATGTTGCTTACTTACATTGCTAAAAGTGCACTTCTATTTGCAGGTGCCTACGAAGAGGATTGACAAAGAAAATAGTAGTCCAAACTTGCAAAATACTCTTTTACAGAGATCCAGTCCTAATAGGACTCCAGGTGCAAGGCTAACTGTTATTTCTTCAAATGCACTCATACAAGATGCAACAAGGAATTCTTGAATGTTTAAAGCAAGGGAAGTCACAACCTTGCTTTCTCTTCATGTTCACCTGGATTTTATACGTCATTGGCCTTCATAATTAGCTAGCTGCTTCTTCTCTTTCACCATGTGTTGTTGCTGCATCAAGTCACAACTTAAAAAAACGAATATGTGCTAGCTAGGGACATGAACTTAACTGAAACTATAGATCGAGTCACAACTTAAATCAATAGCGGAAGCTTTTAGTACATGTACTTTTGCTTATGCTTTAGACATTTACACTTGTAAAACTGTTCTGATCCCTCAGTTACATGCTTGCTAACACAGTATTACTCCAGTTAGTCTGGCGACAGTTCTTTTTAACATTGTGGCTGGAATAATTGTATGGCGTATGTTATGTTGGACTCATTAACTAGAACTATTTTTTTTTGATTTCTTGATTGCAGGATCCAAAGAACTAGCTCGACTGGACACTAGATCAGGGACAGTTTAGTCTTGGCACTTAATTAGCATGTCTAAATTACATTTGAGTTTCATTTGATGGATATTTGCTATGAGAATTATGAATTTTATGAATCTACATATTATACGTATGGTTTGGAATATTGAAATTGAATGCCTGTATTTTTTTTACGGTTGCAATAGGTTATTACCACAACCCACTTTCGATTGCCACATGTTAGCAGCACGCAAAATATATTGTTGCGTCAAATCTCAGTCGCCACGCCTACCAGTTTTGTTGCACTAGGATGTTGCAACGGAGAACTTTATATTGTCGCAATAGCTTGGCACCACATTTTTTTTTCACGATGCGATAACTGTTTGGCGCCACCAAAGTAAGTTTTGTTGAAATAGTGTATCGCCAAGTTTAAATTGTTGCTCGCTACAAACATTTCACCCGTTGTGATACCTATTTATCACCCCAAAAACTAGTATGTTGCAATTTCTTGTTACGACGACTGGAATATTTGTTGCCATAAGTTAATGCCACAAGTGTAGCGGTTCGTGGCAAAATGCCTAATGCCGCGAAAACAAGGATTGTTGCCATAGTTTATTGCCACAATTGACTATTGCCACGGAAGAGTACGCACCACGAAATGAGTGTCGTTGGCATAGGTTGTTGCCACAAATGTCTATCGCCACGAGCTATCAGTCGCCATGATTCATTACATGTTGCATTAAAGCTATCTCCACAAAGCAAATTGTGGCATCAGGTGAGTGTTGCCACGGGAAAAGATGTGGCAACTTCCCACATGGCTGTTGCAATAGCACACTTTATTGCCACGGTTGCTTTTTTGTGGCAATTACCTATTACCATGCGTCCAGTCGCAACGGCTGCCAACGAATGTTGTTTCGTGGAAATAGGTACTTATCGCCACAAATCGGCATGTATTGCGACGAACGATTTTGTTGCAATAGACCCGGATCCTTGTAGTGGAATGTCATACGAGTTATAGATGTATGGAAGGCTGGTCAAAGATATAATTCTTTCGGGCACAAGGGCCTTTTCTCTTGGCGACAGTTTTCTTTCGAGGTGCACGAGGAGAAACTAATTTCCTAGACTTCCTTTCCTTGGAAGCAGATGCACGCTCCTTCTTCTTCTGTATGTCTTGCTGGGTCAACACGACGTTTTTCGCTTCAACTTGGTTTTTCTTTGCTTCTCTAGCAACACGCTTGGCTTTGGCCTTCGCCCTCTTAGCCACATCCTCGGGGAAATCAGCGATAGTTTTGAGGGAGTCAGGGTGAGCATTTGAAGGCTGCGGTGGTCTGACTTTTTCATCATCGGGGCCAATGCAGTTTTCGGCAATGCAGTCGTTCCACGGTGGTGTGAAGGCAAACAGAATGTGGTACTTCTCGCGAACATTTTCATATCTGTACCATTTACCTGCCCAGTGGCAGCGAATTCTTTGATGCCTGTTGTTGCGGTCTGTCGTTGATTCACCCTCAGGTGGAGTTCTGTAACTATCAGGATCAGACATTTCTGCAGTGGTATTCTTTTCTCTGTCGTGACTGCAATTTTTAGGATTTCCATCAGAGAAGATGGTTAGAGCGACTGTGACCAATTCATCCTCGGGCTGACTATGAGCAGAGGGAATTTCCTCCTCATCTTCTTCGGGTTCAGACTCGTGTTTCTTCTTCGGGGCCTTGGGTGGCTTCGAAGATTTTCCTCCTCCAGTCATTGTCATTCATTCAGACCTTGATGGAAACTGAGGCAATTCTTCTTCAGAATCTGAATACTCTTGCGAACTCTATGCCATGACCAACCTGTGAAATAGAATAGATGCGAGGGAAATGGGTAGGGTCATGATACGTCTCCAACGTATCTGTAATTTATGAAGTATTCATGCCATGTTTATTATAGTTTTGTATGATTTTGGTGCACTTTTATATGGCTTTTATATGATTTTCATGGACTAACATATTGACCTAGTGCCCAGTGCCAGTTGCTGTTTTCCGCTTGTTTTTGGTTTTCCAGAAAATCTATATCAAATGAAGTCCAAATGCAGCGAAACTTTTTGACGATTTTTTCTGGAACATAAGAGACACTAGAAGCTTCGAGAGGAGGCCAGAAGACCCACAGGGGCTCCACGAGCCACCAGGGCACACCACCCCCCCCCCCCCAGGCGCGCCCTGGTGCCTCGTGGGCCCCTTCTTCGCGTGATTCCAACGCCAAAAAATCATATATATTCAGAAACCCCCGAAAGTTAACCTAGATGAGTTTTTACGCCGCCGCAAGCCTCTGTACCTCCACGATCTCATCTACAGCCCTTTTTCGGCACCATGCCGGAGGGGGGAATCATCACCGGAGGCCATCTTCATCATCCCAGGCGGTCTCCATGACGAGGAGGGAGTAGTTCACCCTCGGGGCTGAGGGTTTGTACCAGTAGCTATGTGTTTTATCTTTCTCTCGTGTTCTTGATTTGGCACGACCTTGATGTATCGCGAGCTTTGTTAATATAGTTGGATCATATGGTGTTTCTTCCCTCTCTATCCTTATTGTGATGAATCAAATCTTTTCCCTTTGAGATTTCGTTATTGTCGGATTGAATATTTCAGATTTGAAAACACTTGATGTATGTCTTGCATATGAATACCCGTGGTGACAATGGGGTATTATATTGATTCACTTGATATATGTTTTGGCACTCAACTCGCGGATTCCCGAGGTGACATTGGGGTAATCTATGCATAGGGGTTGATGCACGTTTTCATTATCTTTTCTCTGATAGAAACTTTGGGGTGCTCCTTGGAGTTCTTTGTGTGGATTGAATATTATGATTATGAAGTTGTTTGATGCATATCGTATAATCAACTCACGGATACTTGTGGTGACATTTGAGTATCTAGGTGAAATTAGAGTTGGTTGATGTGTATCATATGGTGTTATTTTAGTACGAACTCTAGGGCTGTTTGTGACACTTATAGGAATAGCTCAATAGATCGATCGGAAAGGATAACTTTGAGGTGGTTTCGTACCCTACAAGCAATTTCTATCTTATGTTCTCCGCTAATAGGAACTTGTGAGTGATTCTTTATCGCACGTTGAGGGATGATTATATGATCCAATTATATTAGCATTGTTGAGAGATTGCACTAGTGAAAGTATGAACCCTAGGCCTTGTTTTTAAGCATTGCAATACCATTTGTGCTCACTTTTGTTACTTGCTACCTTGCTGTTTTTATATTTTCAGATTACAAAAACCTATATCTACTATCCATACTACACTTTTATCACCATCTCTTCGCCGAACTAGTGCACCTATACAATTTACCATTGTATTGGGTGTGTTGAGGACCCAAGAGATTTCTTGTATTTGGTTGCAGGGTTGTTTGAGAGATACCATCTTCAACCTATACCTCCCACGGATTGATAAACCTTAGGTCATCCACTTGAGGGAAAATTGCTACTGTCCTACAAAACTCTGCGCTTGGAGGCTCAACACGAGTCTACAAGAATAAGTTGTGTAGTAGACATCAGGTCGCAAGCATGCACAGAAAGATTCTGAACAAAAATGATTTTGAGGGAGTCCAACAAGGAACTCATGGTAAAATAGGAAGATATCATCGATAGATTTTACAAGCTAGCCACAGAAAAATTCTAGGCAGGTTGATAGCTATCTAATCTTTCGGATAATTACACATGAACCCTAGATGAGGAAAACTAGTACGAGGAAGATCTACAAACCGTACAAGTCAAATCCTAGTAATTCCTAAAGATCTACCACGGTGAAGTAAATCGAAGTAAATATCATCGGTAAGAACTGCCCTAAGAACAGAGATATGGACAGGAGCAGTTCCGGATCCAAGCGCCCTAACTTGGCGACTTGAATCAACTACGGCAATGCGGGAGGAAGGATTACCGCACCGGCGTGATCAGCTGCGACGAGATTTCACCGGAATAGCACGTCGGAGCTTCTCGCCGGAGTTGCTTCGAGCACGGGCTCGGGTGGAGGTGAAACGAGGGTTTGAGGAGATAAGGAAGAAGACACGGTGAGGGATATTTATAGCTAGAGAGCTGAACCTCCTCTCCGAAATCTACGGCCCACAGTTGCGGGACGTTCCGCATTTTACGGACACGATCACGATTGTGGTGATCGTGGGCACGTGGCAACCGTTCTCTGCGAGAATCTCGGGAAGAGAGCGGGAGTTCGAAAGATTTGAGGAAGAGCTTAACGCCAAAAATGGATAAAGTTCGAAGTTGATCTCTTTCGTGACCAAGGACGTCGGAGAGAGATTTTCTTCGGATCAAATTGGATGCTCATGACGGACAACATAGATTTGGATGAGAAAGAATAGAGGGATAAAAGGGTCTGAAACAAAACACTCAGCCAGATGAGAAGAAACACTATGCTGAGAGCTATGAGTGAGTTGTTCATCGGACGAAACACAAACACGGCAACTCGAAGACAAACAAAAACTAGAAAAAATAAACACAAAGAACTTGCACCAACAATATAGATCTCAGGGCTATGGATAAGTGAATAGAATCCCTGAGAGAGAGTTCTTGCAAGACGAGTTAGTTCTTTCTCGCAACCCACACTTGTATGGGCAGCGCAGACCTCATTTGTCTTGACTGAGAAGGGACGTTCCTTCGTTGATCTCGGAGGTTTGCATGTACATTTCGAGAGTAATCATATGAATATTCATCGAAATTGTTCCCAGAGACATGAGTATAATGATTCGAGGAGATATGCATGTACTCCTTTTGTCGAATGTTTGACCGATATCCATTCAAGGAAGTTGCAGCGCCAATCTGCGAGTGATTATTATTTCCTCAAAGAGAATTACTCTACATATTCAGGTTAGCAGTGACAGATAGATTTTCAATGATGCACTTCTTCACCCAGATTTGCTTCCTGGGTGAACCAGAACTGCAGTTGGTCCCAACATACCGAGCGAAAACCTTACCATTCTGTTGTTTGAAGAATTTGCAGTTTGAGTCATCTGACTCGTCAGAAACAACAGAAATGGGAGTGTCATATCCTGACAGAAGTGCAGGTTCGAGAGTTTTGCTTTTGGCAAGAACCCAACTCGTTCGAGGATATTGCTCGGGAGTCCAGTAGGTTCCATCAACGTTGAGTTTCCTTTCGAAACCCAGTCCTTCCTTCCGAGGATTTTTGGGCAGTATTGACTTCTTCAGCACATCACAGAGAGTTTGATGCCCTTTGAGGCTCTTTAGCATTCCTGACTCAAGCAAATTCTTTAACCTGCAATTCTCATCAGAGATAGCCACAAATTCCTCGGAAGAGGGGTTAGAAATATCATTCTTAGTGGTTGCAATATTCTCGATGACAGCATTGGATGATTCAACATTCGAATCAGCATTGCTACATTCTAGGCATTTTGAGCAAGGAGGCACAAAATCTTCAGGAAGGTTGTTAGATTGCTCGGCGAAGAGAGAAGCTTTTTCTTTCGCAAGCATGTTATAAGACTCTTTCAGTGACTCGAGTTCTTGATTCCTGCTAAGGAGTTCATCTGATAACCTCTCGTAGTCGACTGCAAGAGAATTATAGCGGTTGGAAAGATCAGCAAACGTTGAAGAAAAAGCATCATGCTCTTCAGTCAACTCTTGATTCTTCTCCATGTCTTCGACCAGTAATCCTTCGGATTTCCTGAGATTCCTTTCAAGTTTTTCAAGCTCATCTTGTTGAGATTTAGCAATCTTTACCAGTTTGGCATAGGCAATGTATTCAGGAGAATATTCAGTCATAGATTTTTGGTGTTTTGATGATATCTGATCCTTTGAGGTTTTTGCCATGAGACAGAGTGCTAGTGGTTCATCATCACTTGAAGAATAATCATCAGAGTCTGATTCAAGTGATTTCTTGGATGATTCATGAGCAACAAATGCATTGCCTCTTCCTAGGTTACTGTAAGGCTCTTCATCTTCTGATTCGGATTTGGATGTTTCATCTTCAGATTCCATCTTCATTTCAGCACACACTCTAGTCAGCTGCAATATTCTCTTCATATTAGATTCAATGGTTGCTCTGGTTTGCACGTCAGTGATTGGTCTTTGCTTGATTTCAGCTACGATTGGATCGAAGGTTGCATCAAGAACACTTAGTAGCTTGTAGACCACATCTCTATCGGTGATATCTGTTACTCCACGTTGATGAAGTCTTTCAACAATATTTGTCAACCGATCAGTGAGTTCCGTAGCACTTTCCTTACGAAGACTTCTGAAACCAGCAAACATGGCACGAAGCATATCTGTGTGTTGATCTGTTCTGGCAATGAATTCTTCATGAACATCTTTGATGGCATCCCAAAGTTGCTTGGCAGTGTCAAGCATTCGGAATCGAATGAAAATGTCTTTCGAGACACTGTCACAGATAATATATTTTGCTTGAGCATTCAACCGCATTATAGCTTTGTCATCGGAAGTAGGAGCCTTAGGGTGCTGAACTGTGTATCCATTTTCCACAATCTGCCAAAGTTCAATGTTGATGGCCTTAAATCTGGTTTTCATTCGCTCTTTCCAGTAGACATAGTCATTTCCATCGAAGATAGGAAACCCTTCAGAGTGTGAGGATCTACCTGCATACGACATACTCAAAACTCCAAGGTTGTTAGACCTTTAATAAACAGAGACAGGGAGTACCTGCTCTGATACCAATTGTTAGGGCCGAGAGTATATCGACCAGAGGGGGGTGAATGGGAGATTCAAAAAATTCTTGTGAATGTTTTGAACTGTTCCCAAACACAGCAGCGGAAATAAGGTTCGGTAGAAAAGCACTTAATTAAGCTCGCTTTTGAGGAACATATCTATCGATGTAAGAAGCAGTAATTGTTCAAGCCTAGAATATCACAGGTCTGATAGATACGAAGGTAATGCAATGCATGAACAGATGCAGTAGCAGGAGGGAAAACAAGATATGAACTGCGAAGGAAAAGCACGGAAAACAGAGACAAGGTGAATGAATATGGCACTGAACAAAATTACACTAACATGCAGAAGTGCGAAGAGAAATAAATCACACTGAGATGATGGAAATGAATGATGAGAATGCAAACGGTAAGTAACGAACTATGAATGATCAGATAACACTATCGACACAGAGCACGAATGTAAACTGCTGAAGGAAATGCAGTAGTGTAGAATGAACCAGTGGTGCTCGATGGCGACAGATGGATTTGGTAGACCAGTTCTCCCTTCTGCCAAAGGACTACGTCTGGTTGGAGGGGTTGTGATTTAACACAGAAGATAAACTCTCTTCGCCCTATTCTCCTTCAACTCGGAGCTGATCAGACTCCAGTTGATTTCACTCGTGATAGATACTTGTCGGAGATCTCCAAACCTTCGACAGACCTCTTCGTGAACCACAATGACTCTTGGTTGCTGAAGATCTTGCTCAGTGAAGACAATTACTCTTCGACACTCGAGCCCACACCTATCCGTCTAGAGAGTGCGCAGCTCTCAAGAGTAATAGGTACAAGAACTCTAACTCAGAACTACTGTGATGCTCAACCACTGTCTAAGTTTTGGCTCTTGATTTTTCTCTCGGTGGATCTTAAACTCAAATCACTCGGAGAAGGGATGCTCAATCAATCTTCTCAGAAATCTTAAGCGGAGCAGCCCACGGGCAATGTTGGAGCGGGGTGGTTATTTATAGCCGCAGCCTTCCCTGAAGGGAAAAGACCAAATTATACATGTGGAGCAGCCAATGGCCGAACGACACGAGTCCAACGGTCGGAAATTGAGCACAACGGTAACATTCCTTGCGGAGCAAGTAATGCTAACTCCTCAGTTCGAAAGATATCTCCTGCAGCACCGAAGAACAACGTCTTCTGCTGGCAGGTAATCATTCGAAGCATAAAGAGATTTCTCTCTGTCTCGCATAGGTTTGGGCTAAGCATCACAGAGGATCTAAGCTTCGAGAACCTATACCCCTCTTAATAGTACGGAGGTCCTATGACTCAAATAAGACAAAGAAGAACAACGAAACAAATGCTATGTCTTCGCTTTGTCTTCAACTTTCTCGACTGTAGTCATTCTTCTTCGGACACACCGAATAAAAATTGCGTTGCATCAACAATAAATTTTCGAGGGGTTAACTCCTTCACATCAATCTTCTCGTCCACATGACTCCAATGGATGTAGCTCATTCTTCTCTGCTGCGCAGATATTCTTCGGTGAAGTTCCTCGAACTTGACACCGGAGATAGCATTCTCTTCGGAACTGCATGGACTATTTCTCTCTGTGTGCACTAGCAAACAAATCAGTCCATGCCTGTTTCTGTCAACAATCTCCAAAACACAGGAGGGCAACTATTGCACCAACAAATAGAAAATTAGTAAATGTAGGTATTTTGAATAGAATAGAATAGTAAGTGTTGAATAGATTAGAAAATTAGAAAATGTTCAGTACATGTGTATGTCTTTTGAACCAAATACCTTTAATTATTTTAGGTATCAAATAACTTTAAGTGTTCATTAGAATAGAAAATTAGAAAATTTTCAGTATATTATTTTTATGTCATTCTCACATTGCCAAATTTAGAGAGAGAGAGAGAGACCTATTTTCTTGAACAACTAGGGTATTTAGTTATGCTTCTTGTCCAGATTTGGATAGCATAACAAGCATAGCTCACATAGTTATTTTATTTGTGTGCAGGGAAGATCACCGACGTGCCGCGTGACGACACCCAGAAGATCACCGGCATCCTTGACAGCCGTCTAGTGAGTAAAGATGGTCTATTTGGACATGTGATATGTGTGGAGTAGTGATGTGTAGTACTAGCATGTGTATGTGCTTGCCCAAGTGCTATCTTGAGTTTATATATTTTTTCAGTGTTGATACTTTGTACTATTTGGACATGTGTATGTGTATAGACATGTTGATCTATTGCAGGGAAACTCCGAGTGGCCTATGTTTTGCCGGAATGTTGATTCATTTCCGTTCCGGCAAATTTCAGGCGCTCGATATGTCCTGTTTTTAGCAAAGGTCATGCCGAAATTTTTCCGTAAATTTTAGCATGACTAGTGCTAGAAAGTAGAACATATCGAGTGCTTGTGATTTGCCGGAACGGGAATTCAACGACATTCCGGCAAAACATAGGCCATTGTTTTATGTCATTACTCGATATATGCAATGGGTTAACTTTCAGTCTGTTGCGGCTCCTTGTGTGACTTTCAGTGAGGGAGTGTCCACCATATATGAGAGAGGAAGAATCCTGACTGTTGTCATGGGGGTCACTTCTCCTTCCTTCCCGTGTGCTACACATTTTAGTGTAATGCACTTTGGAAAGAAAGGATGAGCGACCATCACCGACGGCCGAAATATCAGTGAGGGAGTGTCCACCATATACGGTCGAAATATGAGAGAGGAAGAATCCCGACTGTTGTCGTGGGGGTCGCTTCTCTTTCATTCCAAGGTGCTAGACATTTTGGTGTAATGCACTTTGGAATGATAGGAGGAGCGACCATCACCGACGGTCGCAATATCAGAGAGGGAGTGCCCACCATATACACCACGTGAGATGAGAGTTTATCAAGGAAGACTCGATGGACCGAAAGTCAACCCGTGCTGAATATTGATCTCTGTGTGTTGAGTTTACTGGTAATTGCCGTCGATCATTTTTTAATATTTGAATTATGAACATAGGAAATGTCTGACGACGATAGGATCCCTGAGTGCGACTACTGCGGCGACGACCGGGGTATGTGCGATAGGCCACACTTAGAAGACGATCGGCGCTTCACCATCAAGCTCGACGAGACCTTCGATGTTTTTACGGTACGTAACGATGACAAGTATTTTTTCCTAATTAAGCATGACTTGTGCTTCTTTGCTTCAACGTGTAATTTCTATTTTTTACAATTCGACTAGTGCATCCCCTGCCATGCAAGACCTTATGTCTTGGATAAGCTGGATTTCGAAGATCGTGAGAATATGGAGACCAAGATAGTTCACCTGAGGACGCAACATGGTTACGCTTTTGCCGTTAAGCTATACAATGCAGTAAACCACTCCCATTTTGGTTGCTCAAATTGGAAAGCACTATGCAAGGCATATGGATTTCAGGAGGATATGCATGTCACCTTCGATATTCGTCCTGAAGATGATATTGAAGATAATATCGACATTTGGGTCGATGTGGATACGCTTCCAGTTCTACCTCTATGTGAGTTTGTCAAATAAATTTGTTAAGTAATTTATATTGTTTATTTAAAAATAGTTGACAGCTTATTTCCATTCTTCAAGAAATGTTCGGAAGGTAGTAGACAAAACCTACTACAGTTATGGCTCTGAACTAACTTGCGTGGAGAAAAATCATCTTGTCTCATTTATTAATGATGTTGAGACTTTCAAGGAGAATTATGAAATTCCTCCAAATCATGGTCAATATGTGCCATTAGTCCACGTGTTGAACTACGGTAACATCCATGGAGATAGCATGGTAAGATTGTTTCTATTATGTCACCACTGCATCTTTTGCATACAGTTTTCATAAGCTAAACTACATTGCTAAGTATGTTATTATGATATTCTTCAATAGAAACCCCCGAAGGATTGTGTGCCTCATCTGATGCATATGAAAGGTGACATGGACATTATTAGCTTACGGCCAAGTCTGCCTACGGTTCTCTACAGTGCATACACGATTTCTCGAAGAGATGAAGACCTCACAATCAAAGGATGGAGAAAAGTTATGAATGAGAGTAGGGAACTACTTGGAGGCAACATGGTGCGTAGCCCACAACTTGGAGACAGGTGGATCTCTATTCTCCATAATGGAGATTCAGGGGTTATCCTGTTTTATGCTATTTTACCTTAGAGAGAGTAGCAAGTCTTAGCTAGTACTCATCATGTGCTAAGAACAATTAGCTAGTGTTGGTTATGACTATGATGATGATGAGGAGTTGTGTTATTATCATGATGATGATGATGAGTTATGTGCTACAATGTGCTAGAATGATGATTTCTTATATGACTATGACAATGATGATGATTTGTTATTATGATGATGATGATGCATGAGTTCTTACATGACTGACGATAATGATGATGAGTTGTTAGTATGATCATGATGAGTTATTATATCGTGGACGACTAATCCAACTTTTGGTCACTTTGGATCCATACACTTGAATCTAATCCGCGTTTCTTCCACCCAACAATATAATAACTTATCATGATCATAATGATATAACAATGTCTTAATTGCTACTGTATCAAAATTTGTATAACCATGTATAAATACAGTATAAAAAAAATACAGACGAATAGCAGTAGCGCGGGGTCCATACCAACGCTACTGATAACAGAATTAGTAGTAGCGTGGGGCCAACCGGCGCTACTGCTAAAAGTTAGCTGTAGCGCCCTAGCAGTAGCGCGGGACCCCACGCTACTGCTAGGCAAAAAACCCGCGCTACTGCTAGGTTTTTCCCTAGTAGTGTATGGGTGTTAGATACATTACGATGTAAATTAGATTATTGACTCTAGTATAAGTGGGAGACTGTTGGAAATATGCCCTAGAGGCAATAATAAAATGGTTATTATCATATTTCCTTGTTCATGATAAATGTTTATTATTAATGCTAGAATTGTATTGATCGCAAACTTAAATACATGTGTGGATACATAAACAACACCGTGTCCCTAGTGAGCCTCTACTAGACTAGCTCGTTGATCAAACATGGTTAAGGTTTCCTAACCATAGACATGAGTTGTCATTTGATAATGGGATCACATCATTAGGAGAATGATGTGATGGACAGACCCAACCGTAAGCTTAGCATCTGATCGTATCACTAAGTTCACTTTGCCGTAGCTTTCGTAATGTCAAGTATCTGTTCCTTGGACCATGAGATCATGCCACTCCCGGATACCGGAGGAATACTTTGTGAGCTATCAAACGTCACTTCGTAACTGGGTGATCATAAAGGTGCTATTCAGGTATCTCCGAAGGTATTTGTTGGGTTGCATGGATCGAGACAGTGATTTGTCACTCAGTGTGACGGAGAGATATCTCTGGGCCCTCTCGGTAATACAACATCACAAGAAGCTTGCAAGCATGTGACTAATGAGTTTAGTCATGGGGATCTTGTATTACGGAACGAGTAAAGAGACTTGCTGGTAACGAGATTGAACTAGGTATGGCGATACCGACGATCGAATCTCGAGTAAGTAACATATCGCCGGACAAAGGGAATTGCATACGGGATTAACTGAATCCTTGACATTGTGGTTCAACCGATAAAGATCTTCGTTGAATATGTGGGAGTCAATATGGGCATCCAGGTCCCGCTATTGGTTATTGACCGGAGAGGAGTCTCGGTCATGTCTGCATGTTCTCGAACCCGTAGGGTCACACACTTAACGTTCGATAGCGCTATGGTAGTATTGAGATATTCATATGGTGAAGTCCGAAAGTAGTTCGGAGTCCCGGATGGGATCCGGGACATCACGAGGAGCTCCGGAATGGTCCGGAGGTAAAGATTTATATATGGAAAGTCATTTTCGGGGTTCCGGAAAAGTTCGGTAATTTACCGGCAGTGTACCGGGAAGTTCCGAAGGGTTCCAGGAGTCGACCGGAGGGTCCCACCTGTCCCAGAGGCCTACATGGGCTGAGGGGAGGCACCCTGGCCTACATGGGCCAGGCGCACCAGCCCCCCAAGGGCCCATGCAGCTGGGGAGGGGCGGCGTGGCCCCCCTGGCTTGGAGGGGGGCGTGGCCCCCTGGCTTGGAGGAGGGGCATCCGCCCCCCTGGCTTGGAGGGGGCATCCGCCCCCCCACACCCCTATATAAAGAGGGGAGGGGCACAGGGAGCAGACACACCAAACCCTGGCCGCCTCTCCCTCCCGTTACTCCTCCTCCACCTCACGCAGACGCGTGGCGAAGCCCTGCTGCAGTTCCGCTGCCTCCACCACCACCACGCCGTCGTGTTGGATCAGATCTCATCTACCTCCTCTCCCTCGCTTGCTGGTTCAAGAAGGAGAGGACGCCACCGAGCCGAACGTGTGTTAATCTCGGAGGTGCCGCACGTGCGGTACTTGGATCGGATTGGATCACGACGCGAGTACGACTACGTCAACCACGATCTCTAGATCGTTAACGCTTTCGGTCCACATGGGTACGTAGACACAACCCCGTCTCGTTGCTAGCATCTCCATAGATAGATCTTTGGGTGTTTCGTAGGAATTTTTTTTGTTTTCCATGCAACGTTCCCCATCACGTCCTCCACAACATCCCGCTCCAGGACGGCACCCTCCTCACTGGATTCACAACAGCACCACGAGCTAGAAGCCGGCGACCTGGGTCCTGGGTCTGCCACCGCACGGCCACCGGCAGCGGAGTGCTATTGTCCTCGGGGTGGTGGCGGCGGGTAAGGGGGATGGGCGGGCGTGGAGGTATTTTTTGACAAATTTGGCCCCTTTGCACGACTTGAGGCACATCTGGCCCTTGGGCAAAACTAATTTGGAATCTGGCCCCTGGGGTCGGCGCCACAGATCATGGCGCCGAAGTTGTACATGTCGGCGCCACACTACATGGCGCCGAGCTGTACAAGTTCGGCGCCGTGCTATGTGGAGCCGACCCCAGATGGGCCCACAGAAACCCTAGGGGGCCAGATTTGCTCGGCTCCACATAGCATGGCGCCGAACTTGTACAGCTCGGCGCCGTGTAGTGTGGCGCCGACATGTACAACTTCGGCGCCATGCTATGTGGCGCCGACCCCAGGGGCCAGATTCCAAATTAGTTTTGCCCAAGGGCCAGATGTGCCTGAAGTCACTCAGAGGGGCCAGATTTGTCAAAAAATACGGCGTGGAGTGGGTAGAACGTGGCACGGTGCCACGCCGGTCGCCGTCGTCGGAGTGAGTGGCGGCGGCTCGGCGTGCCGTTGGCTGCGGCGGCGGCTGGGTGAGAACGGCTGGAGTCGGGGAGGGAATGAGAGGAGAGAGGACAACACTTGGGGCTAGTGTTTTTTATTTTATTTTGCTGACTAGGACTGCTGACTGACGGTCAACGGAGCCAAATCCGGTCAACTCTGTCAAAATCAGGGTGAGGGTTGCATCTTGCACTGTTTTGATAGTACGGGGTTGTAGTGTAGACGGTTTTAAAGTTTGAGGTTGTTTCTTAGACTCTCATGACAATTCAGGGTTCAAATATGGACTTCTCTCGTTACTTTAGGGACAAGGCATCTAAAACATGTGCAGGACGTTACGCTCATCTATCAAATGCCACTTGAGTTAGATAAATAATCAGAATAAGCAGAATATACCTGAGGAAATTGAAAGGAAAAACTAAGAAAGTCTGTTCCCTAATAATAGATTAAATGAACATACATCAGAGGCAGTGTTTTCTCTTGAGTTAGTTTGCATAGCTATGCCAACATCAGCAGCGGCCAAATATGGCGCATCATTCATTTCATCGTGAACGGTTTGCTGTTGTTAGCAACTAAATGTAGAAGAAAATGACATGTATGCTAAAAAATGCAGCCTTGTTAAGGACCAAATTGGAACTTCCATCATATTATCTGCAAATGAAGACTCTAGAAAGATTTTTAGTTTTGAATTATGCATGGCAGTTAGATATCACTTTTTCTCAAAAAAGTGAAACACAACAATTTCACGGCAATCAATTTTTGAAGCCCATGGAGAAGTGAGAAATTGAATGTATCGTCTATAACATGTAAATAAGACACCGCAATAAATTACCATCACAAATCTATGCCCCTCTCCTCCCGAAGTCAATATATATGCCCTCTCTTATTCATTTCGAAAGACACAAAGATAAGTGTACGTGTTTATAGTCACAAGCAACAACGAATAACTTAGGGCAAATTTTAACATGCTCAACGGCTCAGATCTATTATATATTCTTACCTCTCATGTGAAAAGAGGGGGTAAGAGGGAGCTCATAACTTAGAAAACAAAATACAACCGAGAGCCAAATGGAAGGAAACAGACTACATGCTCCCTAGCGAATGAGTGCATGTTGTTTAATTGGTAAAGAAATTTACGGGAATGCACCAAAGACTGCAGCGGATGGGGAGCCTCGTATATATATATATAGGCAGCGGATACATGGAGCCGTCGGAGTTGGAAGTGCGGACATCACGACGCCCGCTGGAGCTGGACAGCCTTGGGGAACTATTTGAGCGGAAGGCATTGGTCATCGGAAGAGCTAGGAGACGGGGGTTGCTGCGAGTGCGACTTGGGAGAGAGAGAGAGAGAGCTCTTCGCCGCCGGATCTACGTCGCCGGCTAGGTGTGGTCCGATCGAGCTAGGGGAGAGGCGATGGAGGAAGGACAGGAGTGAGCCGTCGGGAGGCACTCGGCGGCGAAGGGGTCGTCGAGAGGGGGAGAACGTACGAACCCGACTGCAGTGCAGATTACGGGACGTGGACAACATTCGGGTAGCCTGGACCACCTGGCGATGACTCACTCGCGGGAGAGCACGCCTTATCCCTCCGCTTTAGAAGGCTTTAGAGGGATAAGCATACACACAACACACACATCACCGAGCATACACACACACACATTGAACAGCGTAATGGCGAGGCCGCACGCCGTGGTGGTGCCGTACCCGGGCTCCGGCAACATTAACCCAGCGCTGCAGCTGGCAAAGCTGCTGCACCAACACGGCGTCTACATCACCTTGGTCAACACCGAGCACAACCACCGCCGCGTACAGAGCACGGAGGGCGCCGCTGCCGTGCGCGGCCACGAGGGGTTCCGGTTCGAGGCGATCCCGGACGGGCTTGTCGAGGCTGACCGGGACACCGGGGACTACGACCTCAGCCACCGGTGCGCAGAGCCGCTGAGGGAGCTCCTCCTGCGGCTCAACGGCACCGCCGGCGTGCCACCAGTGACGTGCGTGGTGCCGACGATGCTGATGACCTTCGCGCTGGACGTGGCGCGGGAGCTGGGCGTGCCGAGCATGGTGCTCTATGGCGGTAGCGCCGCATCGCTGATGGGCAACATGCGGCTCCGGGAGCTAAAGGAAAGAGGCTATGTACCACTCAAAGGTAACACTGGAACCATATTATTAACCATGTTGTTCCACAAAAAATAATAATCAAAATAATATGCCATTTTAAAGTCGGAGAAGTTTACCTTGAGTCTCTAGAATTTCGTCTTCTTTTTCTAACTTTTTTTTTTTTGCGGGGATCTTTTTCTACCTTGTTGACCAGAAAACCAGACATTCTACCTAATTCATTGGGATAGAATAAATTGGAAATGCAAAAGATATTTACATGGATAGGCATCACAAATTGAAATGTGCCAAACTCCGCATTGCTAAATCCTTCGAGAGGAAGCCACATCAAGGAAAAGTCTGCCTAAACTACGTAAGTGCTGACGTCTTGGTGTGATATTTTCCTTTCGTGCCGACAGGCTGCCGTCGGACTGGATAAGCATCAGGATTATCATAAAACTCCTCTGTTTTCCCTCTGCCCACCAGCCACCAGCGGCCAATATCACTGTTTTGACCTTCTACCCCTCTTCAAAGATTTAGCAGGATCCGACCCTCGGAACTACCGCCATACACGGCGGCAGTAGGGTTAATGGGCTGCCGCCATGGTCAACGGCGGTAGACCCTGTCCATGCTCACCCGAAGCCGCTGACGTGGCACAAGTCTACTGCCAAAAAGGGCGGCGGTAGCCCTTTTGCGGGTATTCGGATATGTATGTGTACATGCCTGCCGGCTCCACGGCTAAGCATCGGGTATTCAGACATGTATGTGTACATCGAGGCGGTAGCCCTTTTGCGGGTATTCGGATATGTATGTGTACATGCCTGCCGGCTCCACGGCTAAGCATCGGGTATTCAGACATGTATGTGTACATCGTGCGGGTAGTCGGATGTGTATGTATACTTGCTAGCCGAGGTGTGCAGGTAGTCGGGTATACGAAGCCGTCGGCCACACAAGTCTTTTTTTTTTTTTGAAACAGGGCAAAAGATTTGCCACTTTCATTCATTAAGAAGAAGAGAGTTGCCCGGTTAATTAGCGGAAACCCGGGCGAAAACCGTTACAACACGCCCCCAACAGGGCGCCATCAACACACGCCGACCCCGAGGCCGCGCACCAGCCGAGCTGCCGGCTCCGTCACCCGAGCAACCCGTAGCCGACACCCTACAACCAAAACCGAAGCCGCCCCTCCGACATCTACGCCGACCCCGAGGCCGCGCACCAGGCGAGCCGCCTGCTCTGCCGCCCAAGCAACCGGAGCTGACACCCTACAACCATCTCCGGAGCCGCCGCTCCGACGTACAGACGGAAACCACACACGCCGACCCCGAGGCCGCGCACCAGGCGAGCCGCCGGCTTCGTCACCCGAGCAACCGAAGACGACACCCAACAACCATATCCGGAGCCGCCGCTCCGACATCCACGCCGACCCCGAGGCCGCGCACCAGGCTGGCCAACGACACTGCCTCCCACGTGGCCAATGCCGACAAACCTCCATGACGACGAGATCCGGAGCCGCCGCTCCGACTTCCACGCCGGCCCCGAGGCCGCGCACCACCCGAGCCGATGGCTCTCCCAGGCCAAGACCACTCCAGAACGATGCCTCCAAGAAGGAACGCGACACCGGAGCGCCGCCATCGTCCGCTCCAGGAACCTGGAACAGGGGTTTCCCCCGGAGTGCGAGAGAAGAGGCCGAAGGCCCTCGAACGAAGACGCCTCCAAGAAGGTGTGCGGCGCCCACAGGCGTCGCCGTCATCGGCTCCGGCCAAGGCCAAAGCAAGGCTTGCGCCCCGAGCAGCCAAAGGAAGTCTTCCCCTCGAAACCGGCATACGAGAGCCACCACCCGCCTGAAACCACCACCCGCCACCAGAGCCCGGAGCCGCCGATCAGAACAGCCCCACCACCGCCGCCTGCACCACGCAGAGCCGTTGACAAGGCCACCCAATCACCACCGCAGGAGACATAACCGGCCACGTCTGGTCAGATCCGGCTCCCCGCATCACAGCTACAGCCAACCCACCGGCCAGCACCAAGCGTCCTTGGCACGACCGAGGGCCGACACACTGCCGCAGCGTACCGGCGCACCCGAGCTCCAGCCGTGGCGCTGCCCACGCAGCCACCACGGCCGACGTCGCCGAAGAAGAGGAGGTCCGGGGCCGCCGCCCCGGCGTCCAAGCACCACACGCTCTCCAGATCCGCCCAGCACACCCTGCGCCACCGCGCGACCTCGCCGGCCTCAAGTGCGCACGCGCGCACCTCCAGAGCAGCACCCCGCAAGCAGAGGCACGCCCGTCCATGCCGGCCGCCCGACGTGGCCGCGTCACGCCTCCCTCGCCAGATCCGGCGACCCCGCAGCCGCTGCCGATAGCAAACACCGAAGCCGCCACCCGCGACCCGCCTGAACCACGGCCGCCTCGACGCAACCTCGCCGCGCCGCGCCATGGCCACCCCCCCCCCCCCCCCCCCGCGCACAGACCATTGCCAGATCCAGCGCCATCAAGCGCGCAGAGCCTTGCCTCCGTCGCGCCCCGGCCACCTCCGCGCGCGCCCGCCCCGCTTGCCGACGCGAACCCGCCGCGGCACCACGCCGCCCCTGCTCAGCCGAGCCAGCCCGCGTCGGACGCAGCCTCGCAGAGGAAGAAGAAGGCCCCGCCGCCACCGACGTCACGCTGGCTTTGCCCGGTGGCGCACTCCGGCGGCGGCGGCGGGAGGAGAGGTGGTGTGGTGGAGGTTGAGCGGCGGCTAGGGTTTGGCCCCGGGTCGCCCGCGCGGGGAGCGACCGGGGGCGAGAGAGCTTATTATTCTCCGAGCCGCTATTGTGTTCAGCTCACCGCCACACAAGTCTTGATTCATGCATGCACTAGGCAACTTTGTCATGCACGTATGAAGCCAATCTAGTACGTACAATGCATGCACTAGTGCGTGCGTATATAAACTTCCGTCCCTGTTCATCGTGGAAGGTGATCTGGCGGTCAAAACCGGGCGACGTGGCCAGTTTTAGTCAAAACCGTGTCCATGTCGGACTGAAACGAGGGACGAAACTTATCCGGTTTGATTAGTTGAGAGACTGAGTTTTGCTAGTTTCGAAAATATAGGGACGATTTCTAAACTTTCGCGGGAGGTCGGGGACGAAAAATATACTTTTCCCTGTTTTAATTGCATGCTAGCTGTTCCTGACACTGACTGCTCTGGTCATGATTTTTTTTGAAAATTTTCTGTTGTAGATCGAGAGAGTTATTGATGTAAAAACCGTGCTTAGTGAGTAGTACCAGCGAGAGATGTTGTATGTTAGATGGTGTACATGTGTGTCCATGGCGAGCATTTGAGCATGACCAGCATGAGGCCTGGCGAGGACAACGGGAGAGCACGCCAGGCGTGAGAGAGCAGGGAGTGCCGTCGCGGCGCTATTTAATCGCACAAAGCCGCCAGAGACATCAAGTGGCTCCCGCAAAATCCTCTTAAATCGCATGCGGCCGACGCGCCACTAACATCCTGACTAGCTAAGCTAGATGACTGAGAATAAGTATCTAAGCCAGTAAATACACAGAATAGATAATTAATCTGCCATATGATTGTATCCAAATTACTAGTACCTTATAGGCATTTTGCATGCTTTATCTGTGTTATATCATAAAATGTTCAAAATTGACAGTATAAAATTGCCAATCAGATTGCACGCTACCAACTTATCCACTTTTCGTACCCGTACCGTATCCAAACTCTCACATTCGCCTCTGCCCTTACTCATTTTTTTAAGCAGAGATGTTGCAGTGCATTCCGTTCCAAAGAAATGAAAGAAAAACTAGCGATCCGATCCGATCTCGTAGCCATTACAATTAACTCTTCATGCACTGTACAGCACGTGATCATGTAGGTACCCCAATGCACACCGGAAAGTCGTCATTGAAATATCACCAATCATATCACTCTAGGGGCATATGCATGTGTAAGAGAGATTCTCTCAGAAGCTATAAAAGTCAAACTATTGCAAGATCAGCTTAGTTACGCAGTTCAACCTGTTGTTGTTCTGATATAGGGTATACTTTACTGGTAATTGCTTCTGGGCCCCCCGACTTCTGCTGACCTCTTTATTTTTTTTGAAAAATCTAAATAGTACATTTAAATGTTTTCAAATAAAATCCAAATAGGTATAGTGTGTAGAATACAATATAAATTTCTAAATTTTCATTAAAACATGATATCAAGGCGATCTGCACAAGAGAGAGAGAGAGAGAGAGAGAGAGAGAGAGAGAGAGAGAGAGAGAGAGAGAGAGAGAGAGAGAGACAGAGAGAGAGAGAGGTGATGATACATAATAGCAAACAGTGTTGCTATTCTTTGCAGTTTATATCATCACATATAAGGAAGAGAGGAACTTGGTCTATTTTAGAGCCCTCAAGAAGAAATACCCTGGCTTTCAGCTTTGGGTTAAAAAGTTTCGATGAACCCTTAGCCTTCGGTAGATTAGTATTAGCAATAGCCTTTTTTCTCTTTCTTTTCTACAGTTGTAATCAAAACAAAAAATATATAAATATACACAGTAGAATGCTACTGTTTTTTGTCAAAAAAAATCATCACATTTGCCTCTGGAATTTGCAAACTCACTGTATTATAACATGTGTGTGTGAGAAATGTTTTTCAATTTTTAAACAAATAAATGTACTTTTAATTATTATTTTAAATAAAAGGATCACTAGGCCGGGAGCAACAAATCGACACTCTATAGTTCACCATTATTCTTCAAAAGCTAAGATGGTTTCGATAAGTTCAAAAGCTGAGATGGTTTGGATAAGTACATGGGAAACTCTTATAGTAATTACATAAATTGGTAGAGGAATTTGTGGAATGAGAAATTTGATAGTAAATTTCTTGCCCCTTCCGTCCATTGGATTCAGACTTCAGTGATTTTAGATTGGAAGTGGTCTCGCAGCGGTTGTCCATCTAGGAGTGCAAGAAGAAGGTAGGGCCGTAAGGGAATGGAGGCACCATGCTGCCCTACCATCGTGGCTCGCACGTGGGGGGTGGTGTTGTTGCCGAGGAGCCTACCAGCAGCAGTTGCAAGCACCATGGGGATTAATGACCACGAATAGAAGGGGGCTCATGGATGCACGACCGTTTGCCTTCTCCATCCCTAGATGTTAGAGATAAGGTTTTGTTACCGCCGGGTGGGTCGACATCGAATGGAGGTTGCAGCCAGCAGATGGTAGGCATCGGCGAGGAGGACAGGACAAAGGCCTTCTTCCGGAATCTAGACCCCATGACTGCTATGAGCTCCATGCCGTGGTGTCCACCGGAATGAGTGGCATGTAGTGGCAGTTGTAGCGAGCAGATCACTAGCGGATGCCATCACAAAGGCCCTACGTTAAGGTCGCCATAGAGGAGGGAAGTCGGGGGACGGATGTGGTGTCGCTTGCGTTGCTTGCTTCGCTAGAGCGGGGGAGGGGGGCTCGCGGAGGAGAGGAATCCACCGCTTCCGAGCGCGGTAAGGGTTCGTGTCACGGAGGAGGGGAGGAGGGGCTGAAAGCTGAGTCGTGGGGTGGAGCATGGAGGAGTTGTTGTCCATCGCGCCTAACAGGTCGCGACTAACAGGTCCCTAAACAATACATGTAACCGAAATCAACCAGAATCTAGAGAATTTGTTACGGCAGTAGCTTCCCACCCACGGCACGCCCGACCCACAACAATCCGAGCGGTGCGGGAAGTAGTTGCGCATCGGATGGCCAAGAAACGTTCAGAAGCATGATCGGACGACTTAGAAGTCTGGTGCATGAGAAGCCTCCTAAGGTGCCACCGTGCCAGATATGATGTCTCTAAATAGGAAATTCTTAATTTAGAAAAGAAGTAGAGATGCATTTCACACTAAATGTTTACCGAACCTCAATTCTATCTAGCTCTGTGGACACTGGGCTCTCAGCTTGTGGGCTGAGCATATATCACCTCTTTTGCTCATGCAACTGAATTACGGTCTATTTTTTCAAGCCGAAGTTGCAGTAAATTTGGTTTGTTCTTGTACGCATTGACAAAATACAAGTCCATTGTCGTGTATATATGACATTTGCATTATCGATGTAATTCTATTCAAGTTGTGATGAATTATGTCTGTTCATTTTAAATTTTTGTTTTATTCATGGTAAGTATAATTCAACAGTTTTTAAAATATAGTTAAGGTTTACTCTTTATGTTTTGTTGCCAATCTCAGATGCAAGTGTAAATTATATATTAACACGCAGTTGTATGCAAACTTGTTTGAATTTTTTCCGGCAGCTAATTACTTAGCATTATTTGAATTAAATAAAAAATACTTTGGTAAATACGGCACGCAACCAAGCAGCCTCAGTTTTTACAATTACTACAAAACACTGTAGTATTCATAAACCATGTTGTTTTGCAGACTCCTGAAACCATGGTTTCTGAAAACTGTGATTTTTTACAATTCTTTGCCTCCGAACATTGCCTAAATTTATAAAAAAATCGAGCAACTTAGCAACAGACAATCCGTTCTCGTAGACTTGATTTGTTCGGTTCATCATTTATACTAGGGATAAGTATATTTTTCGTCCCTTAACTCTTCCAAAAGTTTAGAAATGGTCCCTAAACTTCAAAACCAGCAAAACGTAGTCCCTCAACTTTCAAAACCGGATAAGTTTAGTCCCTCGTGCCGCTTCGGGCGGTTTTAGTACGTCATGCACAGTACATCAGTGAACAATAAGTTCAAAAAAAATAGCTAAAATAATTTTAAAAAAACTGATTTTGTGGTGTTTGGACATTCGAGGAGCTCGTGGCAAAATCAAAACTGTAAATATGCTATTTTGGTGAACAGTAAATTCAAAAAAATAGCAAAAACTTTCAAAAAAATATGAATTTTGTTGCCATCAAAGATGCTCGGGTGCACAAGATGTGTGCAAAATTTTGTGGTGTTTGGACATTGTACGAGCTCGTGGCAAAAAAAAAACAAAATGTGGCTCAGAAAGAAACTTTGAAAAAGTGCACTATTTTGTTTTTTTGGCTACAGCTCCTCGGATGTCATTTGATCACAAACATTTGCACGCACCTTGCGCACCCGAGCATCTTGGATGCTAATTTTTTTTATTTTTTGCAATTTACTGTTCACACTAGAGCAGATTTACTGTTTTAATTTTGCCACGAGCTCCTCGAATGTCCAAACACCACAAAAATTTGTATGCACCTTGTGCGCCCGAGTATCTTCAATGCCACAGAATTTACTGTTAATGACGTACGAAAACCGCCTGCAGCGGCATGAGGGACTAAACTTATCCGGTTTTGAAAATTGAGGAACTAAGTTTTGCTGGTTTTGGAGTTGAGGAATCATTTTTAAATTTTCGGAAGAGTTGAGGGACGAAAATATACTTTTTCCTTTATACTCCTACTATATTACGTTTGCAGACGACACCTGCTACACAAACGGACACCTCAATACGACGCTCATCGACTGGATCCCGGGCATGCCGCCGATCAGCCTCGGAGACGTCTCCAGCTTCGTCCGCACCACGGACCCGGACGACTTCGGCCTCCGTTTCAACATCGTGGAGGCCAACGGCTGCACCAAGGCCGGCGCGCTAATCCTCAACACCTTCGACGACCTAGAAGCCGACGTCCTCGCCGCCCTCCACGCCGAGTACCCACGCATCTACACCGTCGGCCCCCTAGGCTCCCTCCTCAACCACCACTTAAGGGACGACGACTCCTTCGCCAGCGGTCTGAGCCTGTGGAAGCAGGACACCATGTGCCTCGCGTGGCTGGACACGCAACAACCGGGCTCCATCGTGTACGCCAACTTCGGCAGCCTTACGGTTCTCTCCACCGACCAGCTCGCCGAGTTCGCGTGGGGCCTCCAGACCAGCGGCATCCCATTCCTCTGGTCCATCAGGGACAACCTCGTCCCCGGAGCCGGCGCTGGTCTAAGCGCGCTACCACCGGAATTCGTCACGGCGACGGCAGGGCGGTGCTGCCTGACCACGTGGTGTCCGCAGGATCAGGTGCTGCTGCACCCGGCCGTGGGGTGCTTCCTGACGCACAATGGATGGAATTCCACCTGCGAGAGCGTGGCGGCCGGCGTGCCGATGGTGTGCTGGCCAGGGTTCGCCGACCAGTACACCAACTGCAAGTACGCCTGCGAGGTGTGGGGCGTGGGCCTCCGGCTTGACGACGAGGTGAGGAGGGAGCAGGTGGCTAGCCACGTCAGGCATGTGATGAAGGCGGAGGAGATGCGGGGGAGCGCGGCGGGGAGGAAGGCCAAGGCGAAGGAGGCCGTGGCACCCGGCGGGTCGTCGTGCGAGAACCTGCGGAGCATTGTCAAAGCACTCAACTCTGTCAATTCTGAAGCCTGGGGAGTTTGACTGACTGGTCAGGATCAGGACATCAGGTCACCCGGCCCTGAAGCAAAGCTGCATAAGTGATGTCAATAAAGTGCCTGTATCTCAACTGCTTGACCGTTTGATCGCATGGATTAAGCTGCTCGTTATTTATTTACTTCGTATTAGATAATTAAAGATCTTATCCGGTCTCTGTATCTCAAGTACTTGTATATGTCTCCTCAATGTCAGCTGCAATTTTTTTTTTTACCAAAGTGTCCACAAATAGACTCAATGCGGTGGCTGGTCATGTGATCCGTCCAACCCAAACGGTTTCAGGTTCCTGAGAAAAGCGATGCTAGGGTTCGGCGACTCAGGGGTGACGCCCTTGCTGCCACCGCCGCCGCCGACGCCTGGCCTTGGCCTTGCGGCCGCCAGCAATGTTCCCATGTGCACTCACAAGGTGTACTACGGTCCAGTTGCGGCTACGTCCGCCCGTCTGTCGCTCGAGCCCCATGCTCCTGCTGACCCTACTGGTGTCTTGATCGGAAAAGAGTCCATGGTGTCCTCAATCCACGTTCGAGAACTGGATTCCGATATCCGCATGAACCCTAACTCACCCTCCAAGGAAGGGGAAGAAGAGGCGGGGGCCTTCTTAAGGAAACCTAGGCCGATGGCACAAACTCATCTGAAGGCCTGCGACCCGCTTGATCGATCCCTACCTCCTGAGTACGGTTCAGTGGTGACAAAGAGTGCGGGGGCGATGGCATCTTTGGTGCAGCCGGAGGCAATCGAGCCGGGTGCTTCCGTGGCGAAACCGGAGGACGGTGGGGGCGATCATGGGGCTCCCCTGGTGGATGTTGCCCGCCCAAAGCAGGGTGATGGGGAACCTGTGGAACACGCTGTCTTGATCCCTGGCGCACTTGCTGCCGTCGTCGCCGAATAGAGGCCAGCTGTGGTGAAGGCCCATGTGTCTTATGTTGATGCACCGGTGGGAGGAGCTCTGAAGAAGGGCCGTGTGGATGATATGCAGCACTCAAGGTACAAGGTAGATAGGCCAATGGAGGGGAGGTATGCAGTGCGGAGCATTCTGTGGATATGGAGGCAACCGGCCCAAGGGCCGCCGGTGAACTGACGGGGCCAAATGTGGCGCCCCATCAGGAGCAGTGAATTGGCTAAGTTCGAACTGTCAGGGGGCGGGGAACCTCCAAACAGTTCGCAATCTTGTAGCACTTGTGAGTGCTCATTCCCCAAAACTGGTTTTTCTGTGTGAAACGAGGCAACCCAAAGAGAAAATGTATCGTCTTCGCAATCGTTTAGGTCTAGCGGGATTTGAAGGAGTCAGTAGTGATGGGTGTAGTGGAGGCCTTGCTCTGTTTTGGCACGAATCTGTAACAGTGGAGATCCAAGAGGCGAATAATAGATGGATTGACGCTTATGTGCGTGTGTCCACCAATGATCCACCTTGGCATATTACCTTCATTTATGGGGAGCTCCGTGTGGAGAACATGCACATCATGTGGGATGCATTGCATCGGCTGCATGCTCAGAGTAACTTACCATGGATGCTAGTGGGTGATTTTAATGAGGCCATGTGGGATTATGAACATATGTCGGAGACCCCGCGTGCTCCAGGGCAAATGCTAATTTTTTGAGATGCTTTGGAAACTTGTGGACTGATTGACTTGGGCTTTTCAGGTTATCCGTTCACATATGACAATAGAAGAGGAGGCCGAGCCAATGTATAGGTGAGACTGGACTGAGCAGTCGTGACCAAAGCCTGGAGAGACATACATGCCGAAGCTGCTGTGGTGCACCTTGGCTCACCCAGTTCTGACCACTGTCCAGTGCTGGTTCGGTGTGCTCTAGACACGGCGCCGAGACCAAAGCACTGCAGCCGCTATGAGCTGATGTGGGAGAGGGATCTTGCGTTTGAGGAAGTCGTGGCTGAGGCATGGAAGGGGGCTGGATTGAAAGGTCACGTGGGCGATGTGCATATGGCACTTGGGCAGGTAATGCACAAATTACATGGTTGGAGTAATAAGAAATTTGGCAATGTAACGAGGCAACAGGAGAAGTCCCGGTCGCGCCTTGAAGAGCTAATGAGTATGAGTTGATGGGCCCTGACTCCGGAATTGGCTAAATGCCATATAAATGATTCAAGATTAGATCTTGATAAACCCTTCGAAAGACTCTAAAGAATATTAATGGAACTATAAACTGATGCGGATAAAAATGTTTTATCCATAAAGCTCGACTTGTTGCAATAACAAATTCAAGGAGTTGACTATGATGAGATTGTCTCACCGTAGCGATGCTTAAAGTCGGTTCGGGTTAAACTAGCAATTAATACATATTTCAATCATGAGATATGATGCATGGATGCCAAAAGGATTTCCATGAGATGGAAATACAACCTAGGACTTGCATGTGATACAGTCCAAAGTATTTTGTCAATCGAGAGGATGCTAGTGAATGTGCAAACTTCAGAGTTTGAGTAATGGACAGAAGAGAGCATAATGGAGTTGCAATCTTCGTTTTGATGAAATAGTCAAAAGAGCTTGATTTCATCGATGGATAGCGAAGATGTTTGTGGTTACAAGAAAGTAAGTGGGAGCATAATAATATTTCTAGAAACCTTGTGTGCTTGACATATTGTTGATTGGAAATAATATAAATTTCTTGATACGAATTAGGACTACATTGAAAAATAGTTTTTCGATGAAGTGCTTGGGCTAGATAGCCTCGATATTAGGCATAATTATCTACGGAGATAGAATTGCCTAATAGGGCTAAGCCAAAAATACATATTGACAAGGTGCTAAAACAGTTTAGTATAAGAACGCCAAGGAGTGATTCTTGCCGAAGTCACATGGAAAGGGTTTTGCAAGACTCGGTGTCCAAAAAACACTGATTAGCAAAATACATGATGGAGATTCCACACAGCTTTGTATTTGGATTAATCATGTATTCCATGGTATGTAAAACAACCAGATATGTCCAGTACTCGCAAGCAGTTGCGAGTACAGATACCAAAGTGATCAAAATATTGATCATAGGACAGCAGCGAAAAATGTCGTTGAGTACTAAAGTAGCCTAATGACATGTTTTCTCGCAAGCGGAGATTATGAAGTGCTCGTTGTAAGTAGTTACATCGGTACAGTCTTCATCAATGCTCCAAGCGATTTTTGATTTAAATTAAGGGTTTTGTATGATACACAATATGGTGGTACAGTAAGTTGGAATTGTTCAAAACAAGTTACTGTGGCGAATTCTATAACGGAGGCTAAGTATGTTGCCGCTTTAGAAGCGACGAAGAAGATGTTGAATCATACAGTTCATTCATGAACTTAGTATGGTTCCAAGATGGATTTGGTCAATGGAACACTATTATATATAGGTGCTCCATAGCTCAGTCTGAGGAGTCAAGGTTCGACAAGTGATTCACATATATACAAAGCCAAGTCCACACAAAATATGAATTTTGTGAAAGCGTGAAAATGCGAGGATATGCAAAGATACACACGGACTTGAAGTTGTCAGATCCATTGGACAAAGACTATACCACAAGCGAAACATATTTTTACAGCGGTATGCCATAGGTGTAAAGTGCATTAGCATTGACTAGATTATTGACTCTAGTGCAAGTGAGAGTCTGTAGGAGATATGCCCTAGAGGCAATAATAAATATTATTATTTATTTCCATGTTCGTAATTATGTTTATATTCCGTGCTATAACTGCTATGATTCCCGAGCCCGTATATTCATAAAGGCTCTGAGGAAAACCCATGTGCACGTGTGGAATAATAAACAGTGAAAATATTCCTAGTCAAGCCTCTAAGACTGGCTCAAGTGTTGCATGATGATCACATTTTCCTATTCATGGGCATGTCTATGCCGGCAACTTTGAGAACACAATGTTAGAAGAACACTTGTGTTGAATCGACCCGATTGATGTTATGTTATGAGATACATTCGTCACAAGTTAATGGTTAATAACACAGAGAAAGTTAATGTTTGCATAATTCCTTAAACTATGAGAGTATCGAGTTTCTTCATGCTTGCTTCATGAACTTTGGGGTTTGTTAAACGTCATTCGTCAAAGGGTGGCTATTACGGCGGCTTACGGGTTCATGGAAAAGTATGACAAGGGACTTGATAGCTCAAGATTGGGATTTGCTCCTCCGACAATGGAGAGATATTCTTTGGGCCCTCTCGGTGTTACGGTATCCATCATCGTCTGGTGATAACCCACAAGTATAGGGGATCAATTGTAGCTTTTTCGATAAATAAGAGTGTCGAACCCAACAAGGAGCTAAAGGTAGAATTAATATTCCCTTCAAGTTCTATCGACCACCAATACAACTCTACGCGCACTTAACGTTCGCTTTACCTAGAACAAGTATGAAACTATTTTGTAGGTGATAGGATAGGTTTGCAAGAATAAAACTAGAAGTAATTTGCGAGATAATAAAAGTTAGTTGTTTAGTAGAAAGCTTTTGTAACACAAGAGAATGATTTGTCCCTAGGCAATCGATAACTAGACCGGTAGTCATTATTGCAATTTTATATGAGGGAGAGGCATGAGCTAACATACTTTCCGTACTTGGATCATATGCACTTATGATTGGAACTCTAGCAAGCATCCGCAACTACCAAAGATCATTAAGGTAAAACCCAACCATAGCATTAAGTATCAAGTCCTCTTTACTCTCATATGCAACAACCCCCTTACTCGGGTGTAAGCTTCTGTCACTCTAGCCGCCCACCATAAGAGAATTATGAACGTATTGCAACACCCTACAGCGGGAATCCCTCACGCTTGCGCGACACGGAGGGCACCATAGGACAGCACTAAAATAAAACATACAACTCAAACCAATCACGATCATCAATCAACCCATAGGACAAAACGAATCTACTCAAACATCATAGGATGGCCACAAATCATTGGATAATAATATGTAGCATTAAGCACCATGTTTAAGTAGAGATTACAGCGAGGAGAAGAGGTGTTACACCGATGCATAGAGGAGAGAGTTGGTGTTGACGGTGGCGAAATTGTTTGTGTAGATCGCCGTCACGATGATTGCCCCGGCGGTGTTTCGGCGCCACCGGGAGAGGGGGAGAGAGCCTCCCTCCTTCTTCTTCTTACTTGGCCTCCCCCCTAGATGGGAGGAGAGTTCCCCCTCTGGTCCATGGTCTCCATGGCGGCGGAGGGGCAGGAGCCCCTCCTAGATTGGATCTCTCTCTCTGTTCTCTTCTGTTTCGCGTTCCTGTTTTCTGGCCTTTCACCGTTTCTTAAATTTCCGGAGATCCGTAACTCCGATTGTGCTGAAATTTTAACATGATTTTTTTCCGGATATTAGCTTCCTTGCGCCCGAAGAATAGTACCAACCGACCTATGAGGGCCTCACGAGGCACCACGGCGCGCCTGTCCCCCGCTGGCGCGCCCTGGTGCCTCATGGGACCCACGAGCACCGCCTTGCTTTGATTCCACCTCCCAAAAATCACATATATTCCAAAATAATTCTCCGTAAAATTTTGTTGCATTTGGACTTCGTTTGATATGAATTTTCTGTGAAACAAAAAATAAGCAGAAAACAGTAACTGGCACTGGGCACTGGATCAATATGTTAGTCCCAAAAATAATATAAAATGTTGCCAAAAATATGTGAAAGTTGTAGAATATTGGCATGAAACAATCAAAAATTATAGATACGATGGAGACGTATCATCTGGCCAGACACAGTGTGATTTGGTCACAAGGATGCCGGAACGCGGGAATGAGAAAAGAAAATAAAACCGGTAACGAGGTAACTGGCATAGTGGACAAAGTTGTTGATCCACGGGGATGCCGATAAGTCTCACCTCGTGTGTTTGTAACATATCGCAAAGCAACAGGAATAGCACACAGCAACTAACAGGTTCACTCGGATATTCATTCGTGTGGGTATAGGGATCAATATGGATGTCCACGGTTCGGCTATTGATCATTGATCGGAAAGTGTTCCGGTCATGTCTATACTTCACCGAACCTACAGAGTCATACGCTTAAGGGTCATCTATCTGCTGAATACTAGACAGGGAGTCTGAGAGAGTCACCGGAAAAATTTCAGAGACAACGGAAAAGTTCCGGAGAGAAAACCGGAAATGTTTTGGAGATGAAAATCATAATACCGGAAAATGTTTCGAAACGCGTCCAGAATTATTTTAGGGGGTACCGGAAATGTTCTGGACCTTCACAAATATTTTCGGATTAAACGGTGGCGGAAAAATATTTTCATGAATAGTGGAAACACTATTTGATTGCTTTTTGGAAAGCCACCTTTTAGGGCTTTTCCCAAAAGATCTTAAGGTCATTTTGGTATTTCCAAGTGTTCTCTACCCCTTGGGCTTGGCCTATAAATAGAGGTGGAGAGGAGCTCTCCACACTCACTCATTCTCTCATACAAATGCCATGCATGATCTGGCTTTCTCTCTCCCTCCCACGAAATAGTTTCATAGATCCGAAAGGCTGTCTGGGTTCGGTGGGAACTAGTTCTGGGCGGCGAAGCCCTGCCGGATAGCTGACACCGTATGTGTGCAACCCCGTAGAGAGGTCGTAGTTTCGATCTTCTGCCCGTGGAGCTGTTCGAGTACCTGCCCGGAGGGCTGTCCGAGTGACCCGCCCGGAGGGCTGTCCGTGAGGCCTCCTGAAGGGCTGTCCGAGGATCCGTCCGGTGAGACCATCCGAGGGACTGCTCTGAGGCCTCCCGAAGGGCTGTCCGAGGATCCGTCCGGTGAGACCATCCGAGGGACTGCCCTGAGGCCTCCGAAGGGCTGTCCGAGGATCCGTCCGGTGAGACCATCCGAGGGACTGCCCTGAGGCCTCCCGAAGGGCTGTCCGAGGATCCGTCCTGTGAGCTGGCCAGGGAGAACATCCTCGCGGTTGGGAGGTTGTAAAATCCTAGCTGCGGGGATCTGCACCGACGATCTTCACCAACTCTACTTCCGCTGCGCTACGAGTTGGTAACGATCAGATCAAGAACCTTGTATGCATCTTCATAGTGGTCCTGGGCTGGTGCGTAGGTCAGAAATTTTTTGTTTTCTGCTGCATTACCCTACAGAGGCGCCCAGGGAGGCGGGTACTCCAGCATCGTTTATAGGAGTAATATTTGGGCCACATGCAGGTGGGGTGGTTTTTCGACCCTCCCTCGTGCGGTTTTCGACGATGCGCCGACCCATGGGGCCTGTGCGGTCTAGGGCTTTGACCGGCATCGAGAGGGGGTAGACCATGGTGAATTCCTCTTCATTTGTGTTGGGATAGATCATATGGACATGTCAAACCAAGATTGCATCGAGTTACCACATAGTATATTTTTTTGATCATTGTAATAGACTAGCTAATGGCGTAGCTCATTAGTTAGCTAGGATTCTCATGAGAGGTCCCATCGAAGCTTCTTCCTCTCTTGTTGAATGATGTAAGCATTATCACTTCCTAATTATATATATATAGAGAGAGAGTAACACTATTATGATAACAGTATCATAATAATATTATGATAACAGCGCGCCCTATATAGGCCCGATGAGATGCTCCTCAACCTCGGAGCTCCCAACCCCCACACTAGCCGCCGACCTCCGTGATCCCGCCGCCACCACGCGCGCTGCCGGCCTCCGGGATCCCGCCGCCAGCACGCACGCCGCCGACATCTGGGATCTCGCCGCCACCCGCGCGCCGCCGTCCTCCGGCATCCCGCCGCCACCCCGCGCGCCGCTGGCATCCGGGATCTCGCCGCCACTCCGCGCATTGCTGGCATCAGGGATCCAGCCGAAACCCCCCGAGCCGCCGGTGGTTGGGGCCTCCCCACTGCACCCTCATCCTGCACCTTGGCTCCTCCCATACGTTGCCATGAGTAGGCAGTCCGCGCGAGGATGCGCTAGCCCTCCGGCAAGCTCCGCCCCAACCCATGTGTTCATGCCTATATGTGTCTCCCTTCCCATTCTCAGGATTCTGAACCGCTGAATCGATCTGTGCTGCCCTGCGTTCATCTCTGTATTTCTACTACATCAGATTTTCGATTCAGCATCCTGCGCGAGTTCAAAGCATGAACTAGAAAACAATTCAGAGTTTATAAAAAAAGCAGTGGTGAGCTCATGCACTGCCGGCATCCTGCGTGTGGGTCAGCGCTCTCCCATGTCCTGATGCATCATCGCCTGCACATAGCTAGCATGCCTCGGCGGCTTTCCCCCGTAGTTCCTCCTGTGCATCCGCCACGAGCCCCACCAGACACATCAGGATTCCACCACGGCCATCACGCCTCTGTCTCAAGTTTTTTTAAAATATTTTTTTAACAAATTCGGAAAATGTATGCCCTAATTCAAAATTTTCAGAAATATTACCCCGTCGGCCTCGCTTAGGCCGAAGACTGTGTCTTCGATTTTTCTTAGGCCAAAGACGCCTTTTCGGCTTTGTTTGGACCAAAGAGTGGACGGGTTGGGCCGAAGAGCTGTCTTCGGCGTTCAGTGGGCCAAAGAGATGATCTTCGGCCGTGTGTAGACCAAAGAGGTCTTCAGCTTCGCTCAGGCCGAAGAGTGGTGGATAAGAGCTTCGCCAACTTCTTCTTCCTCCCCGAGCTGGTCACTCTCTATTTCTCTCCCCCATCACCATTTTCGCTCGATCTACCTCCATTTCGTGCCCTACAAATTGCCAACCAATAAATCCACTAGAGGAAAGCCATTCCTAGCTGCCAAGGCGTCGATCCATCCATCCATGGGGTAGGAGCTTGGAGGAGGTGGGGGCATGGGGGAGGAGCTTGGAGGTGGTCCTGTTGGGGAGGAGAGGAGGAGCTCGGCTGGGAGGAGAGGAGGAGCTTGGAGGTGGTCCTATTGGGGAGGAGAGGAGGAGCTCGGTGGAGGGTTGGGGCAGCTTGGGTGGAAAAGAGGAGCTCGGGTGAGGTGCAGTCCAGGCCGGTCGTCTTTGCTGCAGCATACGAGGAGGCGGTGGTGGTTGCGCGGTGGTCGTCAGAGCAAGGTCCATTCCTCGAGCATAGAGGACAGTGGATCGAAGCCGGCAATGCATGCATCAAGGGTATACCATTAACTCTTCGAAAAGTATCTGTTAATTAGTGTTTAGTGTAAATTGTTAGTAGTTAGGGTTTGATTAGTGTGTGTCACCGGTAGGGGTGGGCATTAGGTTTATTTCGTTAATCCGGTTCGCTTTATTAGGATTTCTAGAATTTCGGTTTGTGTAAAATAACAATCGAAATAATCATAAGGAAAAAAAATCACCAAACCCATTGCGTCCAAATTTATCGGTTCGGTTTGTTCGGTTAACCGAAACACCGAAGTGCATCTGCAGCATCGTGGACTGAAGCATGGATTTGTTTTTATTTTCTATGTATAGAAATAACTGTCAGGCATCTAAAAAAATAGAGCGGCCAACTAGTATTTATAGATCGGGTATTTCGGTGCATTCGGTTTCTCTTATCTGGAAATCGATTCAAAATTAAACATCGAATAATGCCTGATTTCTGACCCGAACCGAATTACAAAACACATAGATAAATTGGAGGGTAGAGTACATAGATTATGGGTTAAATGTGATTGATGGCTATTTTGGAATTGTCTGGCAGGTGAAATGTCTGAATCGGTGAATTTGTCTGTTTACTATGGCCCTGGTAATGTCTGATATAATGAGTTGGGGGTTGATCTTAGTGAGTACAAATCTTGTGAGTTGACACTTCCAGACCCTGAAAGACTGGACATTAGGCAGTTGAAGTACTGGTTGACAACTAGTTTTGGGCTAGATCCTAATGTGTGCTCTGTCAGTATTCATGCATTGTGGGCCAAATCCTGTAAAAACATATTGTGGGAGCTGTTGCTGATAGATAGAAGCCAGAAGTGGTTGACCTTGATAAGGCATTGCAGAGAATGAAGGATCCATCCATATGCCCTAGTCCAACCTGTGGCAGTGGAGGAGAATACCGTAGAAGTCGATGGGGGATATGAACCCAGCCAGGGCAGTCAACCGGCTAACGAGATTGATCTATCAGGGTCATAGCCAATGGATGTGGATGTTAGCCATCCTGAGGAAGAGTCAGATTACGTATCACACAATTTGGGTGGTCATGAAGCAGGGCAGAGTAGTCAGTCGACAGTATTTGCTGGTAGTGGTTTTGCTGATGGGGATGAGGCATGGGAGGAAATGCAGAGGGTGATGGAAGAGGAGGATGAGGATGGATTGGCGGAGGATCTGGATTCTGATAATTCTGAGGAGGAAGTGGAGGTGCCGATTCCTTCTTCATGGGATCAGGACATATCGACCGGCCTTACGGTCAACGATGGCCATGAGACTCCATGGCAGTATCATCTGAACCAAGTCCAGATAGGGGCTATGTACGATACAAAGAAAAAAAATTGCAGAATGCGGTGACAAAGTGGCCTATATCTACGCAGAGGGTTTTCCGCACACACATATCAAGTCCAACAAACTATACCATGAAATGTGTTGAAACTGGTTGTCATGGGAAGGTGAACGGGCACGTGCCCAAGTGGTACATCCACTGGGTTGTCACTGATGTCGTCCCACATAATTGCGTGAGGAAAAACCTTCTGGTGAATCATCCAAACCTGACTTCAACTCTCATTGTGCAACTCATGTATACTGAGATAGTGTAGAAGAATGACATGGAAGCAAAACACATCCAGACAGCAGTGAAGGTCAGATGGAAGTATGGCATTCCTTATGGGAAGGCTTGGAGGGCTAAGCAAAAGGCTATGGAGGAAAGGTTTGGGACGTTCATAGACTCATATGATAATGTTGTCCGTCTCCTTCACACATTGAAGGAGAGGAATCCCGGCACTTATGTCGACATACAACACATGTTCCTGCCTAGTATACCAGATTTCAAGGTGTTGAAGCGAGTATTCTTCTCTTTTGCTATATGCATCGAAGCTTTCCGGCATTGTATTCCCATGATGTGTGTGGATGGTACATTCCTGACCGGTCAGTACAAAGGGCAGATCCTTACTGCTATTGGTGTGGATGGGAACGGTCAAATCATTCCCCCTTGCTATGGCATTTGTGGAGGGTGAGAACTTTCCGAGCTGAGTATGGTTCTTTAGGCAACTGAAAATTGCCATCGTGAAGGACCGACCAAATGTGTGTGTCCTTCATGACAGGCATGCTGGTATATTGAAGGCCCAAGACACTGAGGGATCCAGCAGCAGACTAACCAACACCTTGGAAGGACTTGCAGAGCCGGTGGTACATGCACCATCTTGGGGCTAATTTTTTCTCGCAGTTCAAGAACAAGTGGTTGATGAACTTGTTCAAAAAATTATGCAACCAGAACCAGCAGGGCAAATACAATTTTATATGGTCAAAACTAGATGAGTTTACTAAGAAGCAGGTTCGTGCCAGGTAGAAACTAGAAGCAGATCAGGTAGCATTAGCAACACTCATCGCAGAGCTAAAGGAGCCACAAGGTGTTTGTGACTTGCCAGCAATTGACCCTCCTAATACTAAGAGAAAGAAGGGGAGGGCAATCACGAATTTTTCTGAGTGGATAGAGAAAGAGCCTCCCGTGAATTGGTCTTTGCTGCATGACACCCATGGAGCTAGGTATGGCATCATGACAACCAACCTTGCAGACGTGTATAACTTTGTTCTCAGTGGGAAAAAGCATTGCCACTCACAGCTATTGTGGAGGCTGTATTCCATGGCACATTGAGATATTTCAAAGAAAGGTATGAGTCAGCAAAGAAGCATATTGCAGACAATCCGAACACACCTTATTGTAGAAGTGTCATGGAGTACATGGCGAAGAAGATGGAAAAAGCAAAGAAGCACACTGTTCGACTCATCGGTAATCAGGAAAGGGGGTATGAGGTATAGCTACCTACCGATGGTTTTGGTTCTGCAAATGAGTTGAAGATGCACGAGGTAAGAATTGGAACAGAATTCCGGCCAATGTGTGAGTGTAGATGCAACAAACCGAAGCTGCTGCACTTGCCTTGCTCACATGTGCTGGCTGCCTGTGGCCAGATTCAGTTGGACGCCATCTCCTTCATGTCCCCATACTATTTAAAAGAGGCAGTACTCAACACATGGACTGGTGAGATGACAGGGTTTAGAGCCATATGCAATTTCAACAAGGTAAACGACAGTGAGAGAGTATACATCCCGGATCCAGCTCCGAGGTGAACAGGTAGGGGTAGACGTAAGGTATGTCGTATCCGTAACGATATGGACCAATTTGAAGCTGGTGGAGCCACCAGACAATGTTTGCTATGCACGGTTCATGGGCATAGGATGAAATATTGCCCCGATCTCAAGAAAGATGGTGCTTCCACATCGGCGAGTACGACAACAGGTGCTTCCACATTCGCGAGTGCGACAACAGGAGCAAGGGGCGGACGTGGTCGAGGCAGTCAAGACCCAAGGGGAGGAAGAGGAAGAAATAACTCACAAGCTATATAATATGTGAGGACTACGTGATACTTATTATTATGTGTCGGACTATGTTTTAATTTGTAATATGTGAGGACTACGTGATACTTATTATTATGTGTTGGACTATGTTTTAATTTGTAATATGTGAGGACTACGTGATACTTATTATTATGTGTCGGACAATGTTTTAATTTGTAATATGTGACGGACTTTGTTTTAATTTGGAATATATTAGCAATGTGTGGTAGACTATGTCAATTGCAGATATGTCTTCGTATCCATTGCTTGATCATACGATCGATAGAGATCACTGGGCCTCACTTATCCAAGGAGGCAGGAAGTTAGACGTGTTGATCACTCGCACCCCAAAGTCTAACTGGATGATACACCCTGATTGGTTTAATAGGTATGTGTACATATAATGACTTACATGTCTGACATACTTTTGGTACTCGCTAGCTGCATGATACATTCTCTTTATTTTGTAGGCTGACTTGGGCTGGACTTCTACCCTTGGCACGGCTGGTTGAGGCCACTTTGGCAGATTGGGTTGAACATCCGGAGTTGGACGAGGATGGTGAACCAATGGAGCAATGCAAGAGGCAAGTGAGACGTTTCGCTTATGACAGGTCACTGCCTACCTACTTAGTAGATAGATGGAGACCAGAGACACATACATTTCACTTTCTCTGGGGAGAGATGGCTCCTACTCTACAAGATGTGTCTTACTTGTTGGGACTAGCTTTGGCCGGTGCTGCCATAGGTCCTTTGGAGGCAGAACATGGCTGGCTAGCAATGATGCAGGAACGTTTCCTAGCTGATGTTCCGACTGCTGTGGTCTTAGACGATGATCCTCACGGGCCTCGTTTTAGGTGGTTGACCCAGTTTCAGGTAACCGTCTCGGTGAGCTCAACGTATGTTGTTTTGTTAGTTGGACTTACTACGTAGTTGACACAATTGTTTGGTTTCTATGCAGATTGCCGCATTAGGATACCCCGGAGTGCAGCAGAAGTAGACGAGTCGGTGTAGATCATACTTGGAGTCCCTTGGACCGTTGATGACGATCCCGCGAACCGCCCTTGAACGATTCCTCGAACGGAAGACCGAAAGCACGGCCTCTCTACTTAGTTGCAAGCGAGTTGGACTCCTCCCCTAGTCCAATTCGGCCTCCCTTTCAAGGAAAGGGGGGCGTCACTTTCTATTGGGCCATGGTGGCCCAATACTCCTTCCACCACTAGGCCTTTTAAGGCCCATTGATATTAAATTAAATATAAAAGCCCATCTAACAATTAATAGAGCTTTTTATTATTAATTTAACACCTCCGAAAACATTTTCCACCTATATATTATTTATCGGGAATACCCGGTATTGCCCGATAATCTCCGAAACCCTTCCGGTGACCCCGAAACGCTTCCGGTTCCTCTCGAAACTATTCTGAATATTAATGAAACAATTCCACAAATAAATCCTCGATACTATCATCCTACTAACACTCAGCAGATCATGATTACCTTAAGATTGTGACCCCGTAGGTTCGGTAAATCATAGACATGAACGAAAACACCTTCGTTTAATGACCGATAGAGGAACCGTGGACGTCCATATCGATCCCTATGATTACATGAATGACATTCGAGTGAACCTTTGTGATACGTCTCCAACGTATCTATAATTTTTGATTGTTTCATGCTATTATATTATCAATCTTAGATACTTTTTATGCAATTTTATATCATTTTTGGGAACTAACCTATTAACTCAGTGCCAAGTGTCAGTTCTTGTTTTTGCCTTTTTAGATAAACAATACCAAACGAAGTCCAAACACGATGAAACTTTACGTGGGTTATTTTTGGACTAGAAGAGACCCTAGAAGATTCAGGAGGTGGCCAGAAGCCTTCCGAGAGAGCCACGAGCTCACAGGGTGCGCCCCCTGAGCTCGTGACTCCCACGCAACCCCGTCTGACCAAATTCCACTTTGATATATTCCCATATACCCCAAAACCAACAGAGAGACACCCAAAATAACTTTTCCGCCGCCGTAAGCTTCTGATCCCATCTGGGGGCCTTTTCCAGTAATCTGTCGGAGGGGGAATCGATCATAGACGGCTTCTTCATCAACCTTGCTACCTTCCGATGATGTGTGAGTAGTTTACCACAGACCTATGGGTCCATAGCTAGTAGCTAGATGGCTTTTTATCTCTCTCCGATCTTCAATACAATGTTCTCCTTGATCCTCTCGGAGTTCTATCCGATGTAATCTTCTTTTGCGGTGTGTTTGTTAGGATCCGATGAATTGTGGGTTTGTGATCGGATTATTCATTGAAAGTAATTGAGTCACTTTTGAACTTTATTATGCATGATTGTTATAGCTTTGTATTTCTCTCCGATCTATCCGTTTAGTTGGCCAACTAGATTGATTTATCTTGCAATGGGAGAGGTGCTTTGTAGTGGGTTCAATCTTGCGGTGTCCTCACCTCGTGACAGAAGGGGTATCGAGGCACGTATTTGTATTGCTGCCATTAAGGATAAAACGATGGGGTTTATTCATATTGCTTGATTTTACTTTGTCTACATCATGTCATCATACTTCATGCATTACTCTATTTGTTATGAACTTAATACGTAGAGAGGCAAGCATAGAAGCGCTCTCGAAGTGGAGTAATAGTAGTAGATGCAGAATCATTTCAATCTACTTGTCACGGACGTGATGCCTATACACATGATCATTGCCATGAATAACATCATAACTATGCGCTATTCTGTCAATTGCCCAACAGTAATTTGTCTACCCACCGTATGCTATCTATTCGAGAGAGAAGCCTCTAGTGAAAACTATGGCCCCCGGGTCTACCTTTATCATATTGCTAAAACCCTAATTACCTTGCTACAATTGTACTCTTTTTATTTTACTTTGCAATTTATCTATCTACAACTATCAGATTTAATCCTTGCAAGTAACGAGTCCAAGGGGATTGACAACCCTCTTGCTCGCGTTGGGTGCAAGTATTTGCTCTTGTGTGTGTAGGTGTTGTTAAAGAAGTATTGTGTGATTCTCCTACTGGTTCGATAAACCTTGGTTCTCACTGAGGGAAATACTTATCGCTACTATATTGCATCTCCCTTCCTCTTCAGGGAAAATCCCAAAGCAGCTCACAAGTAGCAGAAAGAATTTCTGGCGCCGTTGCCGGGGAGACATCATCAAATACTTTCGAGGTTCCTTCACACAAATTATCATTTACTTGCATTTGCTTTTATTTACTTTTATTAGTCTCATTATAAAAAAAATCAAAAATACAAAAATATTTTACTTTGTTAGTTTGCTTGCTTGCTTGAATTGCCATTATGTCTCAAGAAAATACAAAACTATGTGACTTCTCGAATACTAATAAAAATGATTTTATTAGTACTCCAATTTCTCCTCCCGCCACTAGTGCAGAGTCATATGATATTAATACTGCACTATTAAATCTTATCATGAAAGATCAATTTTCTGGAAACTCTAATGAAGATGTTGCATCCCATCTCAATACGTTCGTTGAATTATGTGATATGCAAAAGAAAAGAGATGTGGATAATGATATTGTCAAGTTGAAATTATTTCCTTTCTCATTAAGAGATAAAGCTAAAACTTGGTTTTCATCCTTACCTCACAATAGTATTTGATTCATGGGATAAATGTAAGGATGCTTTTATTGCCAATACTTTCCTCCCGCTAAGATTATTTCTCTTAGAAATCAAATCATGAACTTTAAGCAACTTGAGCAAGAACATGTTGCATAATCTTGGGAGAGAATGAAATTAATGATTAAAAATTGTCCCACTCATGGATTAAGCTTATGGATGATCTTACAAAATTTCTATGCGGGACTAAACTTTGTGTTGAGAAATCTTCTAGATTCTGCTGCAGGTGGTACCTTTATGGGAATTACATTGGTAGAGGCCACGAAGCTTCTCGATAATATGATGACAAATTATTCTGAATGGCACACCGAACGAGCTCCAACTGGTCAGAAGGTAAACTCTGTCGAAGAAGTTTCTACTTTGAGTGATAAAATGGATGCTCTTATGAATATGCTTGCTAATAAAAATGCTCATGTTGATCCTAATGATGTGCCATTATCTACTTTGATTGAGCAAAATAATGATGCTATTGATGAGAACTTTGTTGCAAGAAATAATTTTAACAACAATGCTTATAGAGGGAATTTCAATCCTATACCGTATCCCGGTAATTCCTCTAATAATTATGGTAATTCTATGGTAATTCATATAATAATAATAGCATGCGTACTGATCTTGAGAACAACATTAAAGAATTTATTAGTTCTCAAAAAGTTTTTAATGCCACGGTAGAAGAAAAACTACATAAAGTTGATGATATGGCTCGAAACATGGATAGAATTGCTCATGATGTGAAAACTCTTAAAATTAAAATTATGCCACATAAAAATTATGCTACTGAATCTCTAAAGTCTATTCAAGTCTCCATGAATGAAAGTAGAGAAAGAATCGCTAGGTTGAGAGCTAAACGAGAATTCCTAGAAAAAGCGATTCCACCCGGTTTTTATCATAATCATGATGAAGATATTAAAATGATTGGTGTTTCACCTATTGAAAATTTGCTTAGAAATATAAAACTTGATGAAAAAGGGACTGGAGATGAGTCAACTTTAATTAGAAGGCGTCCCGATTGTTCGGAGGGTGATGATCTTAATGATGAAAACAATAAAAGTGGGTTTGAAGAGGTCAAGACTTTAAATAGTGATGTGCCCACTACTTTGGATTACAAGGACTTTAATTATGATAATTGCTCTTTGATTGAATGTATTTCCTTGTTATAATCCATGATGAATTCACCTAATGCTTATGAACGAAATAAAGCTTTTACTCAACATATTGTCGAAGCTATGATCAAAGCTCATGAAGAAAAACTAGAATTGGAAGTATCAATACCTACAAAATTACAAGATGAATGGGAACCTACTATTAAAGTAAAGATTAAAGATTATGAATGTAATGCTTTGTGTGATTTAGGTGCTAGCATCTCTACTATACCAAAAACTTTATGTGACGTGCTAGGCCTCACCGATATGAATGAATGTTCCCTTAACTTGCATCTAGCGGATTCAACTATTAAGAAACCATTGGGTAGAATTAATGATGTCCTTATTACAGCAAATAGAAATTATGTGCCCGTGGATTTCATTGTGCTAGATATTGAATGCAATCCGTCTTGTCCTATAATACTTGGTAGGCCTTTCCTACGAACCATAGATGCTATTATTGACATGAAAGAAGGAAATATAAGATTCTAATTTCCATTAAAGAAAGGGGTGGAACACTTTCCAAGGAAGAAAATTAAACCACCATATGAATCTATTATGAGAGCCACCTATGGAATTAATTTGAAAGATGATAATACTTGAAACAATGCATTATGCCTAGCTAGGGGCATAAAACAATAGCGCTTGTTGGGAGGCAACCCAATAGTTATCTTAAATTTTTGCTTTTACCTTCTGTTTTTGTGTGTTCACACAATTATTGCTACTGTAATGGTTGTGTTTTTATGTTTTAATTAGTGCTTGTGCCAAGTAAAGCCTTTGGGATGATTTGGATGATAGTTGACTTGATTCTATGAAAAAACACAAAGTTTTGCGTCCTGTACAGAAAATGCTATAAATTACTGGAATGTGGGAATTGGCTGAAATTTTTACACATGATTGATATACAAAAATAAAGAACTCCGGTATTCCAACCTTATCTTTTTGCTCAAAGAACGAATCAAACCCCTTGTCGAAGCCCTTTATGATATATAACCCTGGATCGAGTCAGATTTGGGGCGGCTGAACCCACTTAAGCTGAAGCCTTAGTAGATGTCGACGGAAAGGTGAGAAGAGCTGATCGAACCTACCAAGCAACGGTTAGTTGTGCGGTGTACATATAGGCTGGTTTCGCCATTAGCGATGAATTGGATTTATTAGTAAGGGAATGAATGAAGCGGACCGGAAAGAAGATGGATTTTGGAATAGAAAGAATTCTCAGCATCCGTTTTTGTTTGAGTTTCGTTGTTAGCTTACGTCCAATAAGGGGGATTAATTCTGATATACTTTTATTGGACTTTCTTCTTATTTTAACCTTTCGATTTATTTCTATATTAAGGATAGACTGACAAAGTTGGCCTAATTTAATTGTCTATGTTTTCCTAATTTTTCAGAATTTTTAGACTTACAGAAGTATGGTTTTTATTCATATCATTACAGACTGTTCTGTTTTAGACAGATTCTATTTTTTATTGCATAGTGTGCTTATTTTAATGATGCTATGGATTATATCGGGGGGTATAAGTCATGGAGAAGTTAGAATACAGTAGGTATTATGCAAAAACAATTATGAATGAGTTTACAACAGTACCTAAAGTTTATGATTTGTTGATTATACTAACGGATCTCACGAGGTTTCTGTTGAGTTTTGTGTACTGAAGTTTTAATGTTTTGGGTGAGATCACGATGAGTAAAGGAATAAGGAGTGGCAAGACCCTAAGCTTGGGGATGCCCAAGGCACCCCAAGGTAATATTCAAGGAAGGCCCAAGCGTCTAAGCTTGGGGATGCCCCGGGATGGCATCCCCTCTTTCGTCCACAATTCATCGGTATGTTACTTGGAGCTATATTTTTATTCATCACATGATATGAGTTTTACTTGGAGCGTCTTGTGCCATAGTTTTATTTTGGTTGCTTGTTAGTTTGCCACAATCATTGTTTGCTGGACACACCTTTTTGAGAGAGACACACATTCATCATAATTTGTTAGAATACTCTATGTGCTTCACTTATATCTTTTGAGCTAGGCAGTTGCTCTTGTGCTTCACTTATACTTGTTAGAGCATGGCGGTGGTTATATTTTATAGAAATGATTGCACTCTCATGCTTCACTGAAATCTTTTTGAGAGTCTTAAATAGGAAGTGGTAATGAGCATAGGTTATAAGATTAGTAGGAAAATGATAGGTATCTAAGAGGGATATAATAAAAGCTTTCATGTTGATCACTGAATATGAAACGTGTGATTTAATTATATTGATGTAGTAATATGAAAGGGTATTGGTTCATGATCATTGGTTAGTAAAAATATCGATATTAAAGCTTGTTATAACTACTCATTTAAGTGTCCGGCATGGCATGACGGGGATGCGTGAGCATTTTTATGTCTGATTAAAATCCTTTGTGGTATTTGAATCGGGGGCGCGCGATGGTTAACTCATACCAACCTCCTCCCTAGGGGCATGCAAGTAGTACTTTGCTTCGAGGGCTAATAAAACTTTCACAATAAGTATATGACTTCTTTATGACTAATGTGAGTTCATGGACAATTACGCACTCCCACCTTTCCGCATATTGCTAGCCTCTTCGGTACCGTGCATTGTCCTTTCTCACCTTGAGAGTCGGTGCAAACTTCGCCGGTGCATCCAAACCCCGTGATATAATACGCTCTATCACACATAAGCCTCCTTATATCTTCCTCAAAACAGCCACCATACCTACCTATCATGGCATTTCCATAGCCATTCTGAGATATATTGCCATGCAACTTCCACCGTTCCGTCCTATGACATGTGTGTTCATCATCATATTGCTTTGCATGATCATATAGAGCTGACATGATATTTGTGGCAAAGCCACCGTTCATCATTGTTATACATGTTATGCTAGATCATTGCACATCCTGGTACACTGCCAGAGGCATTCATATAGAGTCATATTGTTCCGGTTATCGAGTTGTAAGTAAATAAAAGTGTGATGATCATCATTATTAGAGCATTGTCCCAGTGAGGTAAAGAATGATGGAGACTAATGAGTCCTTACAAAAGTGGGGATGAGGTTCATGATATTGTTCTAAAAAAACAGAAAAAATGAAAAAAAGAAAAAAAATGGAGAAAAATGAGAGAAAAAGAGAGAAGGGGCAATGCTACTATCCTTTTACCACACTTGTGCTTCAAAGTAGCATCATGTTCTTCATATAGAGAGTCTCCGGAGTTATCACTTTCATATACTAGTGGGAATTTTTCATTATAGAACTTGGCTTGTATATTCCGATGATGGGCTTCCTCAAATGCCCGAGGTCTTCATGAGAAAGCAAGTTGGATGCACACCCACTTAGTTTCATTCGAGCTTTCATACACTTATAGCTCTAGTGCATCTGTTGCATGGCAATCCCTACTCCTCGCATTGATATCGATTGATATGCCTCTCCATTGCCTATTGATCCGCCGAGTTGATGCGAGCCTTTCTTCCTTTTTAACTTCTCGTACATATCTCTACCACCGCATTCTATTCCACCCGTAGTGCTAATGTCCATGTCTCACGCTCATGTATTGAGTGGAGTTGAAAATGCTGAAGCGCGTTAAAAAGTATGATACAATTGCCTGGTTTGACACCGGGGTGCTCAAGATTTATATTTATGCGGTGAGGGCGGAGTCATGCCATGCTTACATAATTCAATGAGTAGGGATAACATTCGTTGAGCATCATATATTTTGAAAAAGTAATGATTATGTTCTTATATTCATGGATATTATTATGTTGATATCAATTGATTCATCGTTTCTTAATATTTATACCGTAAGAGAAATTACATGATAAACATGCTAGGTAGCATTCAACATCAAAAATTCTATTTTTATCATTTACCTACTCGAGGACGAGCAGGAATTAAGCTTGGGGATGCTTGATACGTCTCCAATGTATCTATAATTTTTGATTGTTTCATGCTATTATATTATCAATCTTAGATACTTTTTATGCAATTTTATATCATTTTTGGGAACTAACCTATTAACTCAGTGCCAAGTGACAGTTCCTATTTTTTTTGCCTGTTTTTGCGTTTTTAGAGAAACAGTACCAAACGAAGTCCAAACATGATGAAACTTTACGGGGGTTAGTTTTGGACCAGAAGAGACCCTAGAAGATTTGGGAGGTGGCCAGAAGCCTTACGAGAGAGCCACGAGCTCACAGGGCTCGCCCCAGGGGGGTACGCATGCCCCCTGAGCTCGTAACTCCCACGCAACCCCGTCTGACCTAATTCCACTTCTATATATTCCCATTTACCCCAAAACCAACAGAGAGACACCCATAATAACTTTTCCGCCGCCGCAAGCTTCTGATCCCATCTGGGGGCCTTTTTCGGTAATCTGTCGGAGGGGGAATTGATCACGGAGGGCTTCTTCATCAACCTTGCTGCTTTCCGATGATGTGTGAGTAGTTTACCACAGACCTACGGGTCCATAGCTAGTAGCTAGATGGCTTTTCCTCTCTCTTCGATCTTCAATACAATGTTCTCCTTGATCTTCTCGGAGTTCTATCCGATGTAATCTTCTTTTGTGGTGTGTTTGTTGGGATCCGATGAATTGTGGGTTTATGATCAGATTATTCATTGAAAGTAATTGAGTCACTTCTGAACTTTATTATGCATGATTATTATTGATACGTCTCCGTCGTATCTATAATTTTTGATTGTTTCATGCCAATATTTTACAACTTTCACATACTTTTGGCAACTATTTATGTGATTTTCTTGGACTAACATATTGATCCAGTGCCCAGTGCCAGTTCCTGTTTTGTGCATGTTTTTTGTTTCACAGAAAATCCATACCAAACGAAGTCCAAACGCGATAAAATTTTACGGAGATTTATTTTGGAATATATGTGATTTTTGGGAAGAAGAATCAACGCGAGACGATTCTCGAGGGAGCCACGTGCTCAGAGGGTGCGCCCTGGGGGGTAGGTGATGGAAATATGCCCTAGAGGCAATAATAAAGTTGTTATTATTTTATATTTCCTTGTTCATGATAAAGGTTTATTATTCATGCTAGAATTGTATTGACCGGAAACTTAAATACATGTGTGAATACATAAACAAATACAGTGTCCCTAGTGAGCCTCTACTAGACTAGCTCGTTGATCAAAGATGGTTAAGGTTTCCTAACCATAGACATGAGTTTTCATTTGATAACGGGATCACATCATTAGGAGAATGATGTGATGGACAAGACCCATCCGTTAGCTTAGCATATGATCGTTCTGTTTATTGCTACTACTTTCTTGAATGTCAAATACATGTTCCTCAGACCATGAGATCATGCAACTCCCGGATACCAGAGGAATACCTTGTGTGCTATCAAACATCACAACGTCACTGGGTGATCATAAAGATGCTCTACAGGTATCTCCGAAGGTGTCCGTTGAGTTGGCATGGATCGAGACTGGGATTTGTCACTCCGTGTTTCGGAGAGGTATCTCTGGGCCCTCTCGGTAATGCACATCATAAGAAGCTTGCAAGCAAAGTGACTAAGGAGTTAGTTACGGGATGATGTATTACGGAACGAGTAAAGAGACTTGCCGGTAACGAGATTGAACTAGGTATGGAGATACCGACGATCGAATCTCGGGCAAGTAACATACCGACGGACAAAGGGAATTACGTGTGTTGTCATTGCGGTTCGACCGATAAGATCTTTGTGGAATATGTAGGAACCAATATGAGCATCCAGGTTCCGCTATTGGTTATTGACCGGAGAGGCGTTTCAGTCATGTCTACATCATTCCCGAACCCGTAGGGTCCGCACACTTAACATTCGTTGACGATATAGTGTTATATGAGTTATGTGAATTGGTAACCGAATATTGTTCGGAGTCCCGGATGAGATCCCGGACGTCACGAGGAGTCTCGGAATGGTCGAGAGGTAAAGATATGGGAAGTCATATTTTGGGTTCCGGAAAAGGTGCAGTTTTTTTCGGTATTGTACCGGGAAGCTTCCAGAAGGTTCCGGAGGATTCCGGAGGAGTCCGGAAGTCCACAAGTGGGTCCACCACGTCCCAAGGGCTGGCATGGCTAAGGGGAGGCGCCCTGGCCTTATTGGGCCAGGCGCACCAAGTCCTCAAAAGCCCACGCAGCTAGGGAAGGAAAAAGGGAGAGTCCTAGTAGGAATAGGATTGGACTTTGGAGTCCAAGTCCACGTGTGTACTATTCACTGTTACTGTTCACGTGGCACTATTCCTTCTACTCCAAGCCCCTACACATATATAAATAGAGGAGAGGGGGCGCCCCAAAGGGGACACAACATTGTCTTAGCCGTGTGCGGCGCCCCCCTCCACAGTTCCGTCCCTCGGTCATATTTTCGCAGTGCTTGGGCGAAGCCCTGCGGAGATAGCATCACCATCACCGTCACCACGCCATCGTGCTGCCGGAACTCATCCACTACCTCGCCGTCCTACTGGATCAAGAAGTCGAGGACGTCACCGAGCTGAACGTGTGCTGAACGCGGAGGTGCCGTATGTTCGGTACTCGGTCGGTTGGATCGTGAAGTTGTTCGTCGACATCAACCGCGTTGTTCTAACGCTTCCACTTACGGTCGACGAGGGTACGTAGACACACTCCCCCTCTCGTAGCTATGCATCTCCATGGATAGATCTTGCTTGTGCGTAGAAATTTTTTTGTTTTCCATGCAACGTTCCCCAACAGTGGTATCAGAGCCAGGTCTATGCGTAGATGATATGCACGAGTAGAACACAAAGAGTTGTGGGCGGTGATCGTCATACTGCTTACCACCAACGTCTTACTTTGATTCGGCGGTATTGTAAGATGAAGCGGCCCGGACCAACCTTACATGTCCACGTACATGATACCGGTTCCACCGACAGACATGCAACTTGTTTTGCATAAAGGTGGCTGGCGGGTGTCTATTTCTCCTACTTTATTTGAATCGAATTTGACTGCGGCCGGTCCTTGTTGAAGGTTAAAATAGCAAACTTGATAAATCACCGTTGTGGTTTTGTGCCGTAGGTAAGAACGGTTCTTGCTAGAAGCCCGTAGCAGCCACGTAAAACTTGCAACAACAAAGTAGAGGACGTCTAACTTGTTTTTGCAGGGTATGCTGTGATGTGATATGGTCAAGACATGATGTGATATACGTTATTGTATGAGATGATCATGTTTTGTAATTTATCGGCAACCGGCAGGAGCCTTATGGTTGTCTCTTTATTGTATGAAATGCAAGCGCCATGTAATTGCTTTACTTTATCGCTATGCGTTAGCAATAGTTGTAGAAGCAATAGTTGGCGAGATGACCACGACGCAACGATGGAGATCAAGGTGTCGAGCCGGTGACGATGGAGATCATGACGATGCTTTGGAGATGGAGATCAAAAGCACAAGATGATGGCCATATCATGTCACATATTTTGATTGCATGTGATGTTTATCCTTTATGCATCTTATTTTGCTTAGAACGATGGTAGCATTATAAGATGATCCCTTCACTAAATTTCAAGATAAAAGTGTTCTCCCCGAGTATGTACCATTGCTAAAGTTCGTCGTTTCAAAGCACCTCGTGATGATCGGGTGTGATAGATTCTACGTTCACATACAACGGGTGTAAGCCAGTTTTACACAAGTATAATACTTGGGTTAAACTTGACGAGCCTAGCATGTACAGACATGGTCTCGAAACACTGGAGACCGAAAGGTCGAACATGAGTCATATAGTAGATATGATCAACGTGGAGATGTTCACCATTGATGACTATCCCATCTCACGTGATGATCGGACATGGGCTAGTTGATTTGGATCATGTATCACTTAGTTAACTTAAGGGGTGTTAATTTAAGTGGGAGTTCATTAGTAATTTGATTAATTGAACTTAATTTATCATGAACTTAGTCTTGATGGTTTCTTTGCATATCTATGTTGTAGATAAATGGCCTGTGCTACTGTTCCGTTGAATTTTAATGCGTTCCTAGAGAAAGCTAAGTTGAAAGATGATGGTAGCAACTACACGGACTGGGTCCGTAACTTGAGGATTATCCTCATTGCTGCACAGAAGAATTATGTCCTTGATGCACCACTAGGTGATGGACCTGCTGCAGGAGCTGCTGCAGACGTTGTGAACGCCTGGCAGGCTCGATCTGATGACTACTCGATAGTTCAGTGTGCCATGCTCTACGGCTTAGAACCGGGACTACAAAAGCGTTTTGAACGCCACGGAGCATATGAGATGTTCCAAGAGCTGAAATTGATATTTCAAGCTAATGCCCGGGTTGACAGATATGAAGTCTCCAACAAGTTCTTTAGCTGTAAGATGGAGGAGAACAGTTCTGTCAGTGAACACATACTCAGAATGTCTGGGTACCACAACCACTTGACTCAGCTGGGAATTGATCTTCCGGTTGAGAGTGTTATTTACAGAGTTGTTCAATCACTGCCACCAAGCTATAAAGGCTTCGTGATGAACTATAATATGCAAGGGATGGAGAAGACAATTCCCGAGCTCTTCGCGATGCTGAAATCAGCGGAGGTAGAAATCAAGAAGGAGCATCAAGTGTTGATGGTTAACAAAACCACTAGTTTCAAGAAAAAGGGCAAGGGAAAGAAGGGGAACTTCAAGAAGAACGGCAAGCAAGTTGCCGCTCCCACGAAGAAACCCAAAGCTGGACCCAGGCCTGAAACAGAGTGCTTCTACTGCAAAGGGACTGGTCACTGGAAGCGGAACTGCCCCAAGTATTTAGCGGATAAGAAGGATGGCAAAGTGAGCAAAGGTATATTTGATATACATGTTATTGATGTGTTCCTCACTAATGCTCGCAGTAGCGCCTGGGTATTTGATACTGGTTCGGTTGCTCATATTTGTAACTCGAAACAGGAGCTACGGAATAAGCGAAGATTGGCTAAGGACGAGGTGACGATGCGCGTTGGGAATGGTTCCAAGGTTGATGTGATCGCCGTCGGCACGCTACCTCTACATCTACCTTCGGGATTAGTTTTAGACCTCAATAATTGTTATTTGGTGCCAGCGTTGAGCATGAACATTATATCTGGATCTTGTTTATTGCGAGACGGTTATTCATTTAAGTCAGAGAATAATGGTTGTTCTATTTATATGAGTAACATCTTTTATGGTCACGCACCTTTTGTGAATGGTCTATTCTTGTTGAATCTCGATCGTAGTGATACACATATTCATAATATTGATGCCAAAAGATGCAAAGTTGATAATGATAGTGCAACATACTTGTGGCACTGCCGTTTAGGTCATATTGGTGTAAAGCGCATGAAGAAACTCCATGCGGATGGACTTTTGGAATCTCTTGATTATGAATCATTTGATACTTGCGAACCATGCCTCATGGGCAAGATGACTAAAACTCCGTTCTCCGGAACAATGGAGCGAGCTACTGATTTGTTGGAAATAATACATACCGATGTATGCGGTCCGATGAATGTTGAAGCACGCGGCGGGTATCGTTATTTTCTAACCTTCACAGATGATTTGAGTAGATATGGGTATATCTACTTGATGAAACACAAGTCTGAAACATTTGAAAAGTTTAAAGAATTTCAGAGTGAAGTAGAGAATCATCGTAACAAGAAAATAAAGTTTCTACGATCTGATCGCGGAGGCGAATATTTGAGTTATGAGTTTGTCCTTCATTTAAGAAAATGTGGAATTGTTTCACAACTCACGCCACCTGGAACACCACAGCGTAATGGTGTGTCCGAGCATCGTAACCGTACTTTTGGATATGGTGCGTTCTATGATGTCTCTTACCTATTTGCCACTATCGTTTTGGGGTTATGCATTAGAGATAGCTGCATTCACGTTAAATAGGGCACCGTCTAAATCCGTTGAGACGACACCGTATGAACTATGGTTTGGCAAGAAACCTAAGCTGTCGTTTCTTAATGTTTGGGGATGCGATGCTTATGTGAAAAAGCTTCAACTTGATAAGCTCGAACCCAAAGCGGAGAAGTGCGTCTTCATAGGATACCCTAAAGAAACAATTGGGTACACCTTCTACCACAGATCCGAAGGCAAGGTCTTTGTTGCCAAGAATGGGTCCTTTCTAGAGAAGGAGTTTCTCTCGAAAGAAGTGAGTGGGAGGAAAGTAGAACTTGATGAGGTAATTTTACCTTCTCTCGAATTGGAAAGTAGCTCATTAGAAAAAACCGTTCCCATGATGCCTACACCAATAAGAGAGGAAGATAATGATAAAGATCATGAAACTTCAGATCAAGTTACTACTGAACTTCATAGGTCGACCAGAGTACGTTCTGCACCAGAGTGGTACGGTAATCCTGTTCTGGAAGTTATGTTGTTAGACAACGGTGAACCTACGAACTATGAAGAAGCTATGATAAGCCCGGATTCCGACAAATGGCTTGAGGCCATGAAATCTGAGATAGGATCCATGTATGAGAACAAAGTGTGGACTTTGGTGGACTTGCCCGATGATGGGCAAGCCATTGAGAATAAATGGATTTTTAAGAGGAAGACGGATGTTGATGGTAATATCACTGTCTACAAAGCTCGACTTGTCGCGAAAGGTTTTCGACAAGTTCAAGGGGTTGACTACGATGAGACTTTCTCACCCATAGCGATGCTTAAGTCTGTCCGAATCATGTTAGCAATTGCCGCATTTTATGATTATGAAATCTGGCAAATGGATGTCAAAACTGCATTCCTTAATGGTTTTCTCAAAGAAGAGTTGTATATGATGCAACCAGAAGGTTTTGTCGATCCTAAGGGTGCTAAAAAAGTGTGCAAGCTCCAGCGATCCATCTATGGACTGGTGCAAGCATCTTGGAGTTGGAATATACGCTTTGATGAGGTGATCAAAGCATATGGTTTTGTACAGACTTACGGTGAAGCCTGTATTTACAAGAAAGTGAGTGGGAGCTCTGTAGCATTTCTAATATTATATGTGGATGACATATTGTTGATTGGAAATGATATATAATTTCTGGATGGCATAAAGGGATACTTGAATAAGAATTTGTCAATGAAAGACCTCGGTGAAGCTGCTTATATATTGGGCATCAAGATCTATAGGGATAGATCAAGATGCTTGATAGGACTTTCACAAAGCACATACCTTGACAAAGTTTTGAAGAAGTTCAAAATGGATCAGTCAAAGAAAGGGTTCTTGCCTGTCTTGCAAGGTGTGAAGTTGAGTCAGACTCAATGCCCGACCACGGCAGAAGATATAGAGAAAATGAAAGTCATTCCCTATGCCTCAGCCATAGGTTCTATTATGTATGCCATGTTGTGTACCAGACCTGATGTGTGCCTTGCCATAAGTTTGGCAGGGAGGTACCAGAGTAATCCCGGAGTGGATCACTGGACAGCGGTCAAGAATATCCTGATGTACCTGAAAAGGACCAAGGACATGTTTCTCGTTTATGGAGGTGACGAAGAGCTCGTCGTAAAGGGTTACGTCGATGCAAGCTTCGACACTGATCCGGATGACTCTAAGTCACAAACCGGATACGTATTTATATTAAATGGTGGAGCTGTCAGTTGGTGCAGTTCCAAGCAGAGCGTCGTGGCGGGATCTACGTGTGAAGCGGAATACATAGCTGCTTCGGAAGCAGCACATGAAGGAGTCTGGATGAAGGAGTTCATATCCGATCTAGGTGTAATACCCAGTGCATCGGGTCCAATGACAATCTTTTGTGACAACACTGGAGCAATTGCCATAGCCAAGTAGCCCAGGTTTCACAAGAAGACCAAACACATCAAGAGACGCTTCAACTTCATTCGTGAATATGTCAAGGATGGAGACATAGAAATTTGCAAAGTACACACGGATCTGAATGTGGCAGACCCATTGACTAAGCCTCTTCCACGAGCAAAACATGATCAGCACCAAGACTCCATGGGTGTTAGATTCATTACTATGTAATCTAGATTATTGACTCTAGTGCAAGTGGGAGACTCATGGAAATATGCCCTAGAGGCAATAATAAAGTTGTTATTATTTTATATTTCCTTGTTCATGATAAAGGTTTATTATTCATGCTAGAATTGTATTGACCGGAAACTTAAATACATGTGTGAATACATAAACAAATACCGTGTCCCTAGTGAGCCTCTACTAGACTAGCTCGTTGATCAAAGCTGGTTAAGGTTTCCTAACCATAGACATGAGTTGTCATTTGATCACGGGATCACATCATTAGGAGAATGGTGTGATGGACAAGACCCATCCGTTAGCTTAGCATATGATCGTTCTGTTTATTGCTACTGCTTTCTTGAATGTCAAATACATGTTCCTCAGACCATGAGATCATGCAACTCCCGGATACCGGAGGAATACCTTGTGTGCTATCAAACGTCACAACGTAACTGGGTGATCATAAAGATGCTCTACAGGTATCTCCGAAGGTGTCCGTTGAGTTGGCATGGATCGAGACTGGGATTTGTCACTCCGTGTTTCGGAAAGGTATCTCTGGGCCCTCTCGGTAATGCACATCATAAGAAGCTTGCAAGAAAAGTGACTAAGGAGTTAGTTACGGGATGATGTATTATGGAACGAGTAAAGAGACTTGCCGGTAACGAGATTGAACTAGGTATGGAGATACCGACGATCGAATCTCGGGCAAGTAACATACCGATGGACAAAGGGAATTACGTATGTTGTCATTGCGGTTCGACCGATAAGATCTTCGTGGAATATGTAGGAACCAATATGAGCATCCAGGTTCCGCTATTGGTTATTGACCGGAGAGGCGTCTCAGTCATGTCTACACCATTCCCGAACCCGTAGGGTCCGCACGCTTAACGTTCGTTGACGATATAGTGTTATATGAGTTATGTGAATTGGTAACCGAATATTGTTCGGAATCCCGGATGAGATCCCGGACGTCACGAGGAGTCTCGGAATGGTCGAGAGGTAAAGATTTATATATGGGAAGTCATATTTTGTGTTCCGGAAAAAGGTGCAGTTTTTTTCGGTATTGTACCGGGAAGCTTCCAGAAGGTTCTGGAGGATTCCGGAGGAGTTCGGAAGTCCACAAGTGGGTCCACCATGTCCCAAGGGCTGGCATGGGCTAAGGGGAGGCGCCCTGGCCTTATTGGGCCAGGCGCACCAAGTCCTCAAAAGCCCACGCAGCTAGGGAAGGAAAAATGGAGAGTCCTAGTAGGAATAGGATTGGACTTTGGAGTCCAAGTCCACGTGTGTAGTATTCATGGTTACTGTTCATGTGGCACTATTCCTTCTACTCCATGCCCCTACACATATATAAATAGAGGAGAGGGGCGCTCCAAAGGGGACACAACATTGTCTTAGCCGTGTGCGGCGCCCCCCTCCACAGTTCCGTCCCTCGATCATATTTTCGCAGTGCTTGGGCGAAGCCCTGCGGAGATAGCATCACCATCACCGTCACCACGCCGTCGTGCTGCCGGAACTCATCCACTACCTCGCCGTCTTGCTGGATCAAGAAGTCGAGGACGTCACCGAGCTGAACGTGTGCTGAACGGGGAGGTGCCGTACGTTCGGTACTCGGTCGATTGGATCGTGAAGTTGTTCGACGACATCAACCGCGTTGTTCTAACACTTCCGCTTACGGTCTACGAGGGTACGTAGACACACTCCCCCTCTCGTAGCTATGCATCTCCATGGATACATCTTGCGTGTGCGTAGAATTTTTTTTGTTTTCCATGCAACGTTCCCCAACAATAGGGCGCGCCGTGTGAGCTCGTGACTCCTCTGTAAGTCAGTTGGGCCCCTTCTTTCACCGCAAGAAAGATAATATATGGAAAAAAATCGTGTTAAAATTTTAGCCCAATCGGAGTTACGGATCTCCGGGAATTTAAGAAACAGTTTTCGGCCAGAAACAGGAGCGCAGAAACATAGAGAAACAGAGAGAGAGATCCAATCTCGGAGGGGCTCCTGCCCTCCGGGAGCCATGGCGTCCATGGACCAGAGGGGAAACCCTCCTCCCATCTAGGGGGGAGGCCAAGCAATAAGAATAAGGAGGACCTCTCCCCCTCTCTTCCGGTGGCGCCGGAACGATGCCGGGGGAAGCATCGTGTGACGGCAATCTACACCAACACCTCCGTCATCTTCATCAACACCTCCATCACCTTCCCTCATCTATTTACAGCAGTCCACTCTCCCGCAACCCGCTGTACCCCCTACTTGAACATGATGCTTTATGCTTCATATTATTATCCAATGATGTGTTGCCATCCTATGATGCTTGAGTAGATTTTCGTTGTCCTATCGGTAATCGGTGAATTGCTATGATTGGTTTAAATTGCTTGTGGTTATGTTGCTGTCCTATTGGTGCCCATCATATGAGAGAGCACGTGGATCACACCATAGGGTTAGTTGTATGTTGATCGGACTATGCATTGGAGGGCAAGAGTGACGGAAACTTCTTCCTACCATAGAAATTGACGCATACGGGATTGAAGGGGGACCATTATATCTTAATGCTATGGTTGGGTTTTACCTTAATGAACTTTAGTAGTTGCGGATGCTTGCTAATAGTTCCAATCATAAGTGCATAGAATTCCAAGTAAGGGATGACATGCTAGCAGTGGCCTCTCCCACATAAAAACTTGCTATCGGTCTAGTAAACTTAGCCAATTGCTTAGGGACAATTCCGCAAATCCTACCACCACTTTTCCACACTCGCTATACTAACTTAATTGTTCTTTTATTAAAACAGCACCTAACTTTTATTTTCACGTTCTTTATTATCTTGCAAACTTATCCCACTACACCTACAAAGTACTTGTAGTTTTATTTCTTGTTTCTAGGTAAAGCAAACGTTGGTGTGCGTAGAGTTGTATCGGTGGTCGATAGAACTTGAGAGAATATTAATTCTACCTTTAGCTCCTCGTTGGGTTCGACACTCTTACTTATCGAAAAAGGCTACAAACGATCCCCTATACTTGTGGGTTATCAAGACCTTTTTCTGGCGCCGTTGCCGGGGAGCAATAGCGTGGAGTGAATATTCTCATGTGTGCGTGTTTGCTTTATCACTAAGTAGTTTTTATTTTCTGTTCTAAGTTGTTTTATATCTTTAGTTATGGATATGGAACACGAAATACCAAAAAAATTAGTTGTACTTGCTACTCATGGAGATGGGGAACCTCCTAAAACCCTCGATGCTGGTTATGCGAAACAAATTAAATACTACTTTGATAATCCTGATATATCTCCATTCAACTTGATAATGGGAGATACTTTGGATCAACTAGAATACTTTAGGGATTATCGCTTGACTCAAAAAGGGAAACACTTATGGGATCAAATTGAAATGTTACATTGGTATGCTCGGGATTTATGCTTGAGACATGATATTACTTGTAGCTCTAGGATGAAGGCTCCACACCTTCCCTTTTCATGTGAATTTAGTGAAAATGAAACCTTGGCTTCTTATGCTAATGGTATATATGATTACTATGATGTGGAATGAATAGAAGAATTTGTTGTTTTTAAGGGTGCTTATGAAATTGAATCTTTCTTTAAAGAGTATGAAAACTATGATGATGCTGTCTACCGATTTCAAAATCTTGCCATACTTAGATATTGCTATGAAAATTATGAATATAATGCCAATATTGATGAATTTATTGAGAGAATATCTGCTGCCCAAGAGGAGACTAACCTTTTGCAGGAGTCTATGAATGAAGAAATTGATGAAACTGTGAGCCCAGTAGATGAAAAAGATGAGGAGGAGAGCGAAGAACAAAAGGAGGAAGAACGGATTAGCTACCCGTGCCTACCTTCTAATGAGAGTAACTCTTTAACTCGTACATTGTTTAATTTCCCTTCGTGCTTACCGAAGGATGAATGCTATGATGATTGCTATGATCCCTTGGATTCGTTTGAAATATCCCTTTTTGATGAAATTGATGCTTGCTATGCTTGTGGCCATGATGCCAATTTGAATTATGCTTATGGAGATGAACTTGCTATAGTTCCTTATGTTAAACATGAAATTGTTGCTATTGCACCCACACATGATAGTCCTGTTATCTTTTTTAATTCTCCCAACTACACTATATCGGAGAAGTTTGCTCTTATTAAGGATTATATTGATGGGTTGCATTCTACTACTACACATATTGATTTTGATGGATATAATATGCATGTGCTTGCTGCTCCTAATTGCAATTATTATGAGAGAGGAACCATATCTCCACCTCTCTATGTTTCCAATACGATAAAACTGTTTATACTATGCATTGGCCTTTACTTTGTGTGCATTAATTGTTCTTTTATGACATGCCGATGCATAGGAAGAGAGTTAGACTCCGTTGTTCTATGATATATGTTGCTTTGTGCTCACTACTAAATTATAAATCATTGTTAATTAAAATTGGCTTTGATATACCTTAGGATCCGGGTGGATCAATTACTTGAGCACTTTATGCCTAGCTTAATGGCTTTAAAGAAAGCGCTGCCTGGGAGACAACCCAGAAGTATTAGAGAGTCATTTTATTCTGATGTGTGCTTTTAAAAAGTTTAAAAACAAAAAATATAGAGGGGAACCTAAAACTTTTTCAAAAAGAAAAGTGAAAGTGAGACAGATGAGCAATGTGGAAGTGGGGGCTAGCCTTGAACTTTGTTCATGCCCATGGGAACTTTGTGAACCTCGATTACAGAAAATTTTCAACAAAAATAATTATCCCCTTGTACAAATCCATTGTATTATAAAAATAATGTGCCAAGATTTCCCTTTAGGGTGTTTAAATTGCTTGTTGTGTATGTTTTGTGCAAAAATAGAAACTTTTGTTGTAGTGTTTGAATTTTCATAATTTACTGGAACGTGGAAATTTTCTGAAATTTTTACACAGTACTGCTATGCAAATTTTTTATTACGTCCTAATTTTTCAGAATTTTTTGAGTTACAGAAGTAAATCTACCATCTGCATCTTTACAGACTGTCCTATTTTCACAGATTGCTGTTATAGTTTCTTTATCGGCTTATGTTTGAAATCTTGTTGAGCCCCATTGACTTGGGAGCCATAGAATTGTGATAGCATACAGTGGGTAATGTTTGATTATAATTATACAATAATGTTACAGCAGGACATGATGGGATTTGGTGTTATATGTACTAACCTCTCTAATATAAAGTTCGGTTAAGTTTTGTGTGAATGAAGTGTTCGAAGGTCGAGGAGGCATCGATATGAGAAGAATAAGGAGAGGCAAGAGTTCAAGCTTGGGGATGCTCAAGGAACCCCAAGTAAATATTTAGGAGACTCAAGCGTCTAAGCTTGGGGATGCCCCGGAAGGCATCCCATCTTTCTTCGTCAACAAGTATCGCGGTATGTCTCGGTTTTTGTTTTGTTCACATGATATGCGTAAATTCTTGGAGCGTCTTTTGTGTTTATTTTTCCCTTTTCTTTTATGCACCATGCTGGTATGGGATAATCCTTGGTTGATTTATAGAATGCTCTTTGCACTTCACTTATATCTTTTGAGTATGGCTTTATACAATGCTTCATGTGCTTCACTTATATCATTTGAAGTTTGGATGCTCGCTTCTCTACATTTGGAAAACCGTTATTTGAATAATGCTCTTTTGCTTCACTTATACTTATTAGAGCGTGGATGAAGTCTTTTGTAGAAAGAATTAAACTCTCATGCTTCACTTATATCTATTTAGAGAGTTAACAGGAATTGGTCATTCACATGGTTAGTCATAAAATTCTACATAAAACTTGTAGATCACTGAATATGATATGTTTGATTCCTTGCAATAGTTTTGTGATATTGAGGTGGTAATATTTGGGCATGCTAGTAAAATAATTAAAGTTGAGTATTAATAATGTTGTTAAGGGAAGTTAGTCTTTACGCAAGTAAATTCTCACGCATGTAAAGTGGTGGCCGCTGACATTAGCAGTGAGGTCGGAGTATATTTTAGCATTGATTGAGTCTTTGTGTTGTTCGAATCGGGGGCGCGCGATAGTTAACTCCTCCCAACCTCCTCCCTAGGGGCATACAAGTAATACTTTGCTTCGAGGGCTTTAAAATTTTCACAATAAGTATATGAGTTCTTTATGACTAATGTGAGTCCATGGATTATACGCACTCTCACCCTTCCGCAATTTGCTAGCCTCTTCGGTACCGTGCATTGCCCTTTCTCACCTCGAGACTTGGTGCAAAACTTCGCCGGTGCATCCAAACCCCGTGATATGATACGCTCTATCACACATAAGCCTCCTTATATCTTCCTCAAAACAGCCACCATACCTACCTATCATGGCATTTCCATAGCCATTCCGAGATATATTGCCATGCAACTTCCATCATCATCATATACATGACTTGAGCATTCATTGTCATATTGCTTTGTATGATCGTAAGATAGCTAGCATGATATTTTCATGGCTTGTCCGTTTTTTGATATCTTTGCTACGCTAGATCATTGCACATCCTGGTACACTGCTAGAGGCATTCATATAGAGTCATATTGTTTCAATTATCGAGTTGTAATATCAAATTGTAAGTAAATAAAAGTGTGATGCATTCTAGAGTGTTGCCCCTACCTGTGAGGATAAAAAAATGAAAAAAAAGAGGCCAAAAAGAGCCCAACAAAAAAAGGAAAAAAAATGAGAGAAAAATAGAGATGGGGCACACTACTATCCTTTTTCCACACTTGTGCTTCAAAGTAGCACCATGTTCTTCATATAGAGAGTCTCCTGAGTTGTCACTTTCATATACTAGTGGGAATTTTTCATTATAGAACTTGGCTTGTATATTCCGATGATGGGCTTCCTCAAATGCCCGAAGTCTTCATGAGCAAGCAAGTTGGATGCACACCCACTTAGTTTCATATTGAGCTTTCATACACTTATAGCTCTAGTGCATCCGTTGCATGGCAATCCCTACTCCTCGCATTGATATCGATTGATAGGCCTCTCCATTGCCTATTGATCCACCGAGTCAAGGCGAGCCTTTCTTCCTTTTTGACTTCTCCTATTGATCTCTACTACCGAATTCTATTCCACCCAAAGTGCTATGTCCATGGCTCACGCTCATGTATTGAGTGAAGTTGAAAATGCTGAAGCGCGTGAAAAAGTATGATACAATTGCTTGGTTTGGCACCGGGGTACTCTTGATTTGATATATCTATGCAGGGAAGAACTAGCGTGTCATGCTTACCACAACTAAGTGTATATAGTCTGTTTCCTTTAGCTCCATTATTATGAAAGGCAATGATGAAATACATGCATGTTTTGTATTATGGTTTCAATATCAAATTGATAGACTATTGCCTTGAATCACTCGTACCCTAATATTCATGCCATGATTAGATTATATGATCAAGATTATGTTAGGTAGCATTCCACATCAAAAATTATCTTTTTATTATTTATCTACTCGAGGACGAGCAGGAATTAAGCTTGGTGATGCTGATACGTCTCCGTCGTATCTATAATTTTTGATTGTTTCATGCCAATATTTTACAACTTTCACATACTTTTGTGTAACATCCCCAAACCCTAATCACTTTATTAGCCTAACTAATATGCCATGTCATCATGATCATCATAATTAAATTCCATTTAGCAAAATAATCCCACTCTCAGATTGATTCAAATTCAATTCAAATAGTAAGGGAAATTTGAAAATTCACAAACTCCCAAGAGAAAAAGCACATGTTTTAGTAAATAATTCATAGGTAATTATAGTGGAGGAAAATAGTGGCACTTGTTTGCTCATTTGGAAGTTATCAACCAAGAACAGTAGCAAATCAGCCCATTTAATCCGTTTTCCATTTAATCAAAATTCAAATGAACTCAAATAATTTTTAAACTTTTTGTGGCGGTACTAGATAGAGCATAGTATTTAATCTAGCAAGTGGCCCATTTTACAAAACTCATTAGGTAGCCCAATTTAATCAAAAACAGTGCCAACAACACCTAATCACCCCCCATTTAAATTCAAATCAATTTCAAATGACTTCAAGTAAATCCCCAAACTCTTTGGACTAGCACAATAACTTGCCTAGTAATTACGTGTTGCGTTTCATACTAAACAAAGTCCATTTAGTAACTAAAAATAATACAAAACCGAAGCAAAGCAATAAAAAAAAGAAGGGAAAACCCCTAGCCCAACCGCCACCATTGCTAGCTAGGCCCAGCCCACTATGACCGTCTCCTACCTGCTCCCCTTCTCCCGTGTCAGCTTCCCCGCGACCGGCGCGCGCCGCGCTGTCCTCCGCCCGCCAGCACGATGGAGCAGGTGAGCTGAGGAGATAAGCCACCCTGGGCGCCCCTCGTTCTCCCCCTCGCCCCTAGCTGCCACTCCTCTCCTTCCCTCGCGCCGCTCCCCTTCTTCCATTTCTCACCCGACCGCCCGCTGCCGTCGCCGCGCCGTCGTCGTCTTCGCGGCCCGAGGCCACCCCGCGCCACCCGATGATGTCCAGGGGCCTCCCCGCGCTCGTCCACGTCGTCCCTGCCACCAGCTCAGGCCCCGAAGCTCTCCACCGCCGGATCGGCCGCGCCCATGTCGTCGGTCGCCGCCCCTGCCCCGCCGTGGACCCACGCTCCGGCACGCCCCCGACCGTCCCGAGCTCGCCACCGACCTCCTCTCGGTGAGCCGCGTCCGTTCCCCCTTCTTCCCCAGCGATTCCGCCTCGTCTGGCACCGTCCCGCTCGTGGCCGAAGCTCGCCATGGCCGCGCTCTCGCTCGCTCGTGCCACACGCGCCTGGCCGAGCCCGTGGCTGCCCGCGCGCGCCCGCCGCCCTACGCGCACACCCCACGCGCGCCCGCCTGCGCCCGTGCACGCCCCGCTCGCCCCTTCTGCATGCTGCTCTATTGCCGTTGCTCTGCTGCGAAGCTACTGTAGCAGTTGTACTGTAGCGATAGCTAGCTTTACTGCTATTACACTGACTAGCCCTCTGGACAGCCCCTAAATAGCAACTAAACAAATGTTAACATGAGTAAAATTTATGTGGGAAGGTATTACATTTGACAAGGTTCAAAACATTCCATTGGACCAAATTCAAAAGATGTAAGGATTAAATACAATGAAAATGACAAAATGCTATGTCCTGTTAACTGGAAACAACAGAAAAACAGAGATACTGCCATAGCTACTTTAGAGCCAAAAATGAACAAGCTACAGGAGTCTTTCATGGCATTAGAAGGCATATCCTGATAGTACTCCTATTGTAGAGTAAAACACTTATAGGAAGTGTCTCCATTAGAACTATAGATCAATGGCAATCATCAAACCAAGATTCTAAATTATAACAGTTTCTGAAATTAATATCAAGTGGCACTTTTCAAACAAAGTTCTGATCAAGCTAATGAACTCTAGCAGGGATGTAATTGATACTATCTTGTAGATCACAGAAAAGTGATCAATATTGATATAAGGCACTAATTCATAGGGTAAACATAACACTAGCTATAGCCTTTGGAAAACAGCTAAGTGATATTTAAAACTGAGGACTTAGCCAAATTTCAGAAGATTCTAGAAAATGATTAAAACTTTGGAAAATCATAGAAAATTAACCGTAGCTCGGATGAAAAAGTTTTATATATGAAAAATGATCAGAAAAATCCAACGAATCCGAATATGTCATTTGCATTCATGTCAGATCACTCTAAAGTGATGAACATGGAACTTTTGGCCTCTTTTCTCCAAATGAATAGTGATTGCCTTTGGGAAAATAATTCCAATTATTTTCCCAAGACATATAAATGATTTTAGCACTGCCTTAGAGAACTCTTGCACCCCATTTAATCATGCCATACATTGTGTTGCAATTGATTGCTCCGTTATTTATTTGTTTCCCCTCCGTTGCTCATTTTTCCGGTTGGCCCCGATACTACCGTAGAACCTGAGATCGCCTACGGCCACTCCTCCGGTGATTCCTTATCGTCTGTAGAGCAACCGGGCAAGCAAAACCTCCTTGAACATCCAGATACCGCCTATTCTTTTCCTCTAGTTCTTCCATTAGTTGTTGCTACTGTTGCTGCTCCGATAGTTCCTAATTTGCTGCACAGCCTGATGTTGTAGCCTACTGTTGATACTTCACCTGATATCCTATGATGCTTAAATTGCTTGTGGTTATGTCGCTGTCCTATCGGTAATCGGTGAATTGCTATGATTGGTTTAAATTGCTTGTGGTTATGTTGCTGTCCTATTGGTGCCCATCATATGAGAGCGCGCATGGATCACACCATAGGGTTAGTTGTATGTTGATTGGACTATGCGTTGGAGGGCAAGAGTGACGGAAACTTCTTCCTACCATAGAAATTGACGCATACGGGATTGAAGGGGGACCATTATATCTTAATGCTATGGTTGGGTTTTACCTTAATGAACTTTAGTAGTTGCGGATGCTTGCTAATAGTTCCAATCATAAGTGCATTGAATTCCAAGGAAGGGATGACATGCTAGCAGTGGCCTCTTCCACATAAAAACTTGCTATCGGTCTAGTAAACTTAGCCAATTGCTTAGGGACAATTCCGCAAATCCTACCACCACTTTTCCACACTCGCTATACTAACTTAATTGTTCTTTTATTAAAACAGCACCTAACTTTTATTTTCACATTCTTTATTATCTTGCAAACTTATCCCACTACACCTACAAAGTACTTCTAGTTTTATTTCTTGTTTCTAGGTAAAGCAAACATTGGTGTGCATAGAGTTGTATCGGTGGTCGATAGAACTTGAGAGAATATTAATTCTACCTTTAGCTCCTCGTTGGGTTCAACACTCTTACTTATCGAAAAAGGCTACAAACGATCGCCTATACTTGTGGGTTAGCAAGAGTTATAGCTTTGTATTTCTCTTCGATCTATCCATTTAGTTTGGCCAACTAGATTGATTTATCTTGCAATGGGAGAGGTGCTTTGTAGTGGGTTCAATCTTGCGGTGTGCTCACCTCGTGACAGAAGGGGTAGCGAGGCACGTATTTGTATTGCTGCCATTAAGGATAAAACGATGGGGTTTATTCATTTTGCTTGAGTTTACTTTGTCTACATCATGTCATCATACTTCATGCATTACTCTGTTTGTTATGAACTTAATACATAGAGAGGCAAGCATAGAAGCGCTTTCGAAGTGGAGTAATAGTAGTAGATGCAGAATCGTTTCAGTCTACTTGTCACGGACATGATGCCTATATACATGATCATTGCCATGAATAGCATCATAACTATGCGCTATTCTGTCAATTGCCCAACAGTAATTTGTCTACCCACCGTACGCTATCTATTCGAGAGAGAAGCCTCTAGTGAAAACTATGGCCCTCGGGTCTACCTTTATCATATTGCTAAAACCCTAATTACCTTGCTGCAATTTTACTCTTTTTATTTTACATTGCAATTTATCTATCTACAACTATCAGATTTAATCCTTGCAAGTAACGAGTCCAAGGGGATTGACAACCCACTTGCTCGCGTTGGGTGCAAGTATTTGCTCTTGTGTGTGTAGGTGCTGTTAAAGAAGTATTGTGTGATTCTCCTACTGGTTCGATAAACGTTGGTTCTCACTGAGGGAAATAATTATCGCTACTATATTGCATCTCCCTTCCTCTTCGGGAAAAATCCCAATGCAGCTCATAAGTAGCACTTTGGTTATCATGTGATGTTCCCTTTGCTTCGTGAGACTTTACAAAACCCGAGGTGAGATATATCAGTATCCTCTTGAGTCATACACATGCTCACTATACCGGTCTCCTCGTTACCGGTTTTGTTCTTCTTTCTCGTTGACATGTTCCGGCATCCCCATGACGTTTGTCACCTGTGTCTGGCCAGACGATGATGGATGTCGTCACACCGAGAGGGCCCTAAGAATATCTCTCCATCATCGGAGGAGAAAATTCCACTCTCGAGCTATCGTGTCCCTTGTCAAACTTTTCGATAAACCTGTAAGTTATCCTTATGATCACTTAGTTACAGATGACGTTTGAGCAACCCCAAAGCTCATCGTATGGTAAGAAGTGACTACGATACTCTCATGGTCTAAGGAACTAAACACATGTTAACACTCCGTGTTATAGCAATTGACTTATGATGATATTATCTCAAAGTATAACAAACAGGTTTGGGTCGATTCAATATGATCGTTCTTCTAGCGTCATACTCTCAATGTTGGTTTGAGACTATCGTTACACTTAATGATATCTCAAGATCTGGAAAACATGATCACGAACAACACTTGAGCTAGTCTTAGAGGCGAGACTAGGAATCTTTATTTTACCATTTATCATTCTACACGTGCAAATGAGTTTTCCACTAAATCACATATTCCAGGATCATAGCAGTTTTAGCATAGAACATAAACTCTTAATTATGAATATGGAAATATAATAATACAATATTATTGCCTCTAGGGCATATTTCCAACAGACTCCCACTTGCACTAGAGTCAATAATCTAGTTGCATATTATATTTAACACTCATGACTATATGGTGTTATCTCATGCTTTGCTCGTGGTATAGTCTTCGTCAATGGTTCTGTCATATACAGATCCTTTGTGAAAGCTTGCTCTTGTTATGTCTATTTTATATGTGGGTTTCAAAAAAAAAACCTTTTGCTTTTAACAATGACCCTATTATTCGTAATATAGTGTCATAAGTTTCATTGCATTTAGGATCATCAAATCTATATCAAGACACTTCTTGATTTAGACACTCTTATCCTATCTCTATCAAGACACTTCTTGATCCATACAAACATACTTTGAAGCATCTGAAGCCTCAACATATAATTTTCTTTCGTTATAGAATCCACAATATCATTCATGTTTGAAACCATTCAAACTATTATTCTAGTATAGCCCGATAGTCATCTAATAACAGTCATGAAGAAGTTGTTCGTACAACAATTTATTCATCTCCTCTATAGACAAAACATATCCTTTTTATCCTTTCGAGGTACTTGATAATTTTAATTAGTTGCCTAGTGATTCATCTCATGATCACTATTACTACCACTTAGTTCATAAGAAACATTCATTTTGTACATATCATGGTTTACATGATGAGTTTAACTATTATGATATTTTTGAACTTCAATCATCTACACATCCTCATCAATTGTCCTAGGACACTGATTTTGCTAAGTGTTACACCATGTGACGATCAGGAGAAGACCTTTACATCATTCTCCATTTTAAAACTCTTTGAAACCTTTTTCAAATGTACATATCTTGGTTTTTAGCACAATTGGAAATCTTGATCTATCTCTATAGAACTTGAAGTCCAATAAGCTATTTTACCTAAGTCTTTCATCAAAATACTCTTTTCAATGAACTCTTTTATTTTGCCAAGAAACTTTTATGTTATTTCCAAACAATATGTCAACCACATATTAGATTTAGAAATGTCATGTAGCTCCCACTAAACTTCTTGAATACACAAGTCTCATCATTCTAATGAAGTTAAACTATTTAACTATTTCATCAAAAATGTTGATTCCAGCTCCTTTGACACTTGCTTCAAACCATAGATTTGTTTCTTTGAAGCTTGTCATCTTATACCAATCATAATCCATTCATATTTTATTTATTGCTTCTGGTCAGAAAGATTCATAATCAATTCTCACAATCTACAAAATTCTTTTGCAACTATCCTTGCTTTACAGATAGTATGATCACCATCAGTGTCTGTTTTTACTGAATATCGATCAAGTTCTAAGCTTGATGAAATTCTTTTGGATTATATGGTTTTAAGTCATCTTTTATGAGCTGGGCGCCGCCATCGCTTCCTTTGTAGGGCGCAGGTTCATATTCTTCTAAGATGAATATCTCTCTATGAGATTATTCAGGAGGTTCATTTAACCTTTTCCTGATCTGCACTATTCAGTCACAAGTTTTAGAGTTTCTACATCTGGTGTAGTAACTTATGGCTTAGTTTGCGGACAACTTTCGGAACAACTTGCGAAGAAGTTCGGGGGTAATGGACCTCTCCCACCTCTCCCACGGTGGTGCTAGGGTTTCCCTGCGATCTCGGTGATCTTCCGATGGACTCTGGTTTTCTTCCACTCAATCTACGCGGCGCACTTCGCTCTCTCGGTTGGTGCCCATCTCAATGGGTTCCAATGGGGGATCAACCCTAGATCTGGATTTTTCCAAAGGTTTGGCTTTTGCAGATGAGGTTTTTCGGTCTTCTGGTCTTTCAATTCATCCTCTGGAGGGATCTCGTGGCTTTACATTGGTGGTATCTTTTAGTAGACATGATTTTCGTCTGGATGAGGATTCTGTTGCTGCTGCCCTCGAGGCAGCCATTGGTGGTTCCGCAATTGATCTTATGGTGACATATATCAAGGACAATGTTTTCTCTTTTGTGGTCTCCTGCAAAGAGGTTGGTTTTCATATTGTTGATCATCGCTCTTTTGCCCGCTCTCAGTTCAAGTGCTATTTCCATCTTTGGGGTAATGGTGGCCCAAATTTGTGGCGTGAGTTTAAGATCTGGAAAAAGGAGTGTGATGCTGAATGGGTTCTTGTTAGGCCTACTAAACGCCGTGTTGCGCTTGGTTTGTTAGCTATGCATAAACCTCCTATTAAGTCTGCCATGCGATCTGGTTCTTCTGCTCGTAAGAGTCTTTCATTTGCCACATTTCAAACTTATGATGTGTGCAGAGGTTATCGTTATCCGGCTACGCAGAATTGCATTGAGGTGGCATCTATGGGGGGTATTGATCTCCCTAGTCGGGAGCGTGTTGTCATTCATCCTCCGCCGCCGGTGGAGCTCCAGTGGACGGTGGCCTCGCCGTCGATCACATTTGGCACGGTTCAGCCTTTCCGGCCGTCTTCCCCGGATCGGCAGAAGCAATTATCGGCGCGGTCTTTGGGCGGGATTGTTGGAGATTAAAATTGCGATCATTCAGGCGTTTCTGACTCGGATATATCTGGACCTTCGCCTGCACGCGTACCCCAGCCCAACTTCTCGTGATCTGTGAATTGCCCGGGTTCCATTGGGCCTTATCCCTCAAGTGATTTGATATGTCCCATTTCTGCTGGGCTAAGTAATCTATCTCCGGTGGTTATTCCTTCTTCTTAGGAGGCTAATGATGAGTTTGAGGCTATGGTTAATGACATGGTGGACCAGGTGTTGACGTGCCAGCACTGCTCCACCGTGGGCCACCTGTCTGTCAATTGCCCCTCCAAAATTGCTTGTCTGGCTTGTGGGGTCCTTGGTCATTCTCGGAGGGATTGCGCATCTATTTCTATGGAGAAAGGTTTGTGTTGGAAACGGAAACGTCCCGCTATCTCGGATATTCCGGTCTCTCCTTCCTGCATTGGGAAACATGCTCTGCCGCCACTGCAGCATTGCTCCATCCCATCACCATTACCCATCTCGCCTCTCGACATTCCACGCACCCCTGCTGATCTGCCTCCGCAACCTCCTCCTCCACCCGCTTCGCCTCCCAGTCCTATGGCGGTCTTTGCACTTGATCCTGCTCGCTACGTTCCAGTGGGACACCATATCATTGACGGCGGGGCTCATCGCCTTCCTTGCACCTTCATCACAATGGCGTCTCCCATTGTTCGCAGGCATGAGAGCTACATGATTGCGGAGGTGATGCCAGCCCCTCCTCTGGGACAGATGGGTCAAGTACGTGAGGAAGTGGTGGAGCTTATTAATCAGATGGGTTTTCATGTTCGGTCTGCTCAGCCTTGGATCTCTGGAGTGGGTCTCTTTCAAGTTCGAGATGCGGGCGAGCGTTTTGCTTTGATTCAGTTGCCCCCGCAAGATCTTGGTAATAATCGCTTTGTTCGCTTCATGAAGCATGATAAGGGAGAGGGTTTTCGTGGCATTCAAGGTTTTCGTGAGGGTTGTCTGATGTTTTTGGGGGTGCCTTTGGATCTCCGTAATACTGAGAATCTTAGTGCGGCAGTTAATACTTTTGGTAAATTTCATCATTGGATCAGTGATGACCCGTACCTGGTGAGATCGATTGTGTTTGCTTCGTTCCCGGAGGACATTCTTGTTCCTAGGGATGTTGTTTTTTCTGATTATGCGGATTGGGATGGGGCCAAAGTTTCATGGACTGCCCCTTGTTACATTCTTGGTGCAAACTTTGCGGAGCAGATGCCACAGGATGAGGACCCAATGCCCCTCAACGGCAATCCGCACCCTTTGCCTGGTGAATTGTTCCATGATGAGAATTTCTTTGCTTTCCCTCCGTTCCCAGCTCTTGGATGGAATGATGTTCCCCCACCACCTCCTCCCATGGATGATGCTCAGCCGGGTGGTGGCTGGGGATGGCCTGAGGATGTCCCGGTCGAGCAGCAACATGATGCTGTTGTATAAGACCAGAAGTCTATGGTCATCAACCAGCAGGATTTCTCTGGTTCTGTTAGTCAGTCTAAGGCACAAGATCACGTGGAAAACCAACAGCCTGCTGGGAACCAGGGTGAGCTGCCCATTATGTTGGATGCTGATGGTGATGTTCAGGCCTAAAATGATGCAATTTTCCAGTGCTGGCTGGTGATCAGGGTGCCCTGCATCAAGACGTTGAAGCTCTGCCAGATGATAATGCTCAAGCTGTTGAAGTGATGCCAGATGATAATGCTCTGGCCATTGTTCCATATCAGCCGCTTGTGTTGCAGCAGCCAGACGTTGTTGTTGGTATGGCACGTGTGTATTATGGCCCGCCGCTACCGCCAGAGATGGCCTGGAAGAGAACCTTTGACACACTGTTGAGTTGTTGCTCTGTTTCTGAGGTGCAGAAGCTGATCTCTCTGTCCCCATTTGTGCCTATTGTGCTTTCCAAGCGCTCTTGGTCTCTTGCTTTTGAGCATGTTAATTGGGTTTCTGAGGTGGTCCCGGCTGATGCTGTTGCTCCTGCTGTTCCCTTGGTGGCTCCTACTGCTTCTAGACCGGTGGCACGAGCTCTGTTCTCTGCTTCTAATGATTTGGATAAGAATTCTCCAATTGTTGCTCAGCTTAATGCCCAGGCTACTGATGAACAATTTTCTTTCTCTGCACAATGTGCGAAGAAGAAGAAAAACACCAAGCGGACTGGCCCGCCTCTTGTTGATACTTCTCTCCGTCGTTGCACGCGGAGTTCTGTCAAGCGGGATGGCTTCAAACCTGTTATGCAAGCTCTTCCTTTGAATGAGCCCAAGAAGAAGAAGCCACGTTCCAAGCCTTTGGAGTCACCAGTCAATCCTGAGCATGAGACTCATTCTTCTCCTAATGTGCCGCCGCCGACGCCATTCAGACACATTCAGCAGATTGGGGAGGATCTGGGGATTCCTCCTGAGAAGCTCACGGTGGATGCGCTTATGGCGGATCCCTCTACTACCAAGACGAAGCCCTTTGATGTCTAGTCTCTTTCTGGGACACTGGGTGTGGTCAGCCCTTAAATTGGCTGTTTATCGTAGGTTTTACTTTACTACTAGGCTTCTATGGTCTGTTATGACTGTATGTCGGTTGTGCTATCTGAACTTCTGGTCATGGGTCTGTCTGAACTTGTGTTTTTGCCGCTCATTATGTGAGTGTGCTTTTGCTACCTTTAAACTTGTGCTTAATGGATAGTCGATCTACTAGAAGTTGGCGTATGCTCTGCTAGAATGTTCGTGGTCTGAATTCTGATGATCGGCAACGGGCTGTGCGAAATAAAATTGATGAAAGTCTGGCTTCTGTCATCTGTTTACAGGAGACTAAAATGGAGTATCTAGACTCCAGGTCTGTTAAAAAAATTTGTCTCCGTAGGTTTGACTCATTTGCCTTCAGTCCTTCTGTTGGTGCCTCAGGGGGTCTCGTGATTGTTTGGAATTCTTCTGTGCTGACGGGGAGGTTGGTTGAAACTAAACCATTTGGAATTATCATGCACTTCACCTCCAACCATAACAATGAACAGTGGACCTTGGTCAATGTGTATGGGCCGTGTCAAGGCCCAGCCAGAGATGATTTTGTTAGTTGGCTGTACAATTTGTCCATCCCTGATAGTGAGAATTGGCTTATACTCGGTGACTTTAATTTTATCAGGTCGACTGAATGCAGAAACTTTCCTGGTGGGGATGTCAATGATATTTTTATTTTCAATGAAATTATTGGGCATCTTGGTTTGCTTGAGTTGCCAATCAAAGGCAGATCTTTCACTTGGTCAAATATGCAGGATCATCCCTTACTTGAGCAGTTGGATTGGTTCTTTACTTCTGCAAATTGGATTTCATGTTATCCATCCACTCAAGTGCTGCCCCTTGCTAGGACTGCTTCTGATCATGTGCCTTGTGTAGTCTCTATCAACACAACCATCCCTAAATGCAGTCTTTTCCGTTTTGAGAATTATTGGGTGGAAATGGAGGGGTTCATGGACTGTGTCTCTGCTTCATGGAACTCTGTATCAAGAAAGTCTCATATTTCTGCAGTGATTGCTGATAAATTCAAATCTTTGAGACATGCCCTCAAGAGGTGGCACGTGAATATCTCTAGGATGAAAGGCCTCATTGCTAAATATAACAGAGTGGTTCTTATCTTGGATTGTTTGGAAGAATTAAGGCCACTTTATAGGCATGAGTTTAACTTCAGAAACATTGTTAAATTGCATGTGGAACACCTTCTGCATCTTCAGTTCTTATATTGGAAGAAGAGGTGCACTATCAGGTCCATTAAGGTGGGCGAGGAAAATACTAAGTTCTTTCATGCCTTGGCTACTGAGAGATTTAGGAATAACTCTATTGCTAGTTTGCGAATGGAGGATGGCAGTATTGTTTCTGATCATGAACAAATGGCTGGTGCTATCTGGTTGGCTTTTAAGAATAGGATGGGGACAAGTGGGGGCATTGATATGTCCTTTGACCTATCTTCCATCCTGGTTAAAGTTGATGGCCTTGATCATCTTACCAGGCCTTTTGACAAAGAGGAAATGGATAAAACTGTAAAAGGCATGCCAATTGATAAATCCCCAGGTCCTGATGGTTTTAATGGTTTATTTTTTAAGAAATGCTGGCCTGTAATCTGTAAGGATTTTTATGAGCTTGCCAATGCCTTTCATGCTGGAACTACTAATCTGGCAAATATCAATTACTCCTATATAACATTGGTGCCCAAGAAGAGGTCACCTGAGATTGTTAATGATTTCAGGCCTATATCATTGTCTGGGATGGGTGTTAAGTTCCTTTCCAAGATGGCAACTGATAGGTTGCAGCAAGATATTATGAAATGTGTTCATAAGAATCAGTATGGATTTATTAAGTCTAGAACTATTCAGGATTGTGTTGCTTGGACACTGGAATACATACATCAATGTCACCAATCCAAGAGGCCTATAGTCATCCTTAAACTGGACTTTGAGAAAGCTTTTGACTCCATTGAGCATGAAGCAATCTTCCAGATTTTGAGACACAAGGGGTTTAATGATAAGTGGATTCTTTGGGTGAAGCAATTTTTGACCTCTGGAACTTCTTCTGTTCTTCTTAATGGAGTCTCTGGAAAACAATTTGCCTGCAAAAAGGGGGTTAGGCAGGGTGACCCTCTCTCCCCTTTATTATTTGCAATTGCTGCAGATCTATTGCAGTCTGTGGTGAATGATATGCATGCTAAAGGTCTTCTGCAGCTTCCTATCTCCTGTCATGATAAAGATTATCCAATAGTGCAATATGCGGATGATACCCTCATAATCTTGCCTGCTGATGAGACCCAGTTACTATCATTGAAAGAAATGTTGCTTCTTTTTTCAAAGTCCACTGGTCTGCATGTCAATTATCATAAATCCTCCATGCTGCCTATAAATGTTGACTCTGCTGAGATAGCTAGGCTGGCTGATAGCTTTGGTTGTGTGGTTGGCACCTTGCCTTTCACATATCTTGGTCTTCCTGTTGGTACTACCAAGCCCAAGATCATGGATCTAATGCCTCTGGTTGATAGTATGAAGAGGAAACTATCTGTTAGCTCCTCTTTCCTTGCTCATGGAGGAAGACTGCAGTACCTAATTTCAGCACTGTCCTCTGTGCCAGTTTTCTTTCTTTGCAGTCTGGAACTACCTCCTGGTATTCTAAAACAGTTGGAGAGAATTCAGAGGTAATGCCTTTGGAGGAAGTATGACCATGATTCTGGAAAGGCTATGGCAGCTTGGGATCTGGTCTGTAGGCCTAAGAACAAAGGAGGCTTGGGAATTTTGAACTTGAAGCTGCAGAATGAAGCTCTACTTCTCAAGCATGCTAGCAAATTCTATAATAAGGCTGATGTGCCCTGGGTTCATTTGATCTGGGACACTTACTATCATGAGAGAGTACCTCATGCAACTGCTCTTTGTGGCTCTTTCTGGTGGAGGGATATCTGCAAATTAATGGATAAGTTCAGAATGGTGTCTTCTGTCCAGGTCAATAAGGGTGATTCTGTCCTCTTCTGGTCTGACTCCTGGACGTTGGGTGATTCTAACACCCCCCTGGACTGTCGATTTGAGAGGTTTTTCTCATATGCAATGGATCCTCTTATATCTGCCTCTGAAGTTTTTGCCTCTGAGGATTTATCTACCCTGTTCCACCTGCCTCTGTCTGAGAGGGCCTTTTTGGAACTATAGTCTTTGCAGCTCTTGCTTCAAAATTTTCAGGGAAACCTGGACTTGGATGATGTGTGGGTGTGGAAGGAAGGTAATAAAAGCTATACTGCCAAGAAGTATTACACTCTCCTGCATAAGCACATTGTGCCCAATCCACTGTTAGCGTGGGTTTGGTCCAGCTGTTGTACTATGTGGATAAAGTTCTTTGCTTGGATGCTTATCATGGACAGATTGAATACTCAGGACATGTTGGAAAGAAGGCACTGGAATGTCTCTGACTCTAACTTCTGTGTTTTATGCCCCACACGATCTAAGGAAGATAGGGATCATCTCTTCTTCAGCTGCAATTTCAGTTGCAGAGTTTGGAACTACTTGCAAATTTTTTGGCAAGCAGGGGATGATATGACTACCATAGCACATGTTGCCAGAAGGGAATTTCAGCAGCCGTTCTTTGCAGAAGTGGTCTTCCTAGCTTGTTGGAACATCTGGTCTATCAGGAATGACAGGGTTTTTCGCAATATCCGGCCTTCTTTTAGAAGGTGGAGGGCTAGTTTTATTTTTGATATCTCTCTCATGGTTCATAGGATTAAGTCCAAATACAAGGAAGACCTTATTAGATGGATTTCTTTTTTACCTCCTTGAGGTTAGTATTACTCCAGTAGGCTCTGTTAGTTTTTCTTTTGGGTCCCTTTGGGCTCTGTAAATCTTGTACATTCGTATTTTTCTGGAATAAAGTTATTGCTGTGGGGGTTTGCCCCAACAGTTACAGGTCAAAAAAAACTTTCGGAACAACTTCTGATTTGTTAATTTTGCTTACTTTTGCCAAAGATTCAATAATCCTTTTTAAGCTTGTACTGTCCTCCCACTTACTACTTTAGCGAGAAAACTCCTTCTCGAAAAAGTGTTCATTCTCTATGACAAACTTTTGTCCTTGAACTTTTAGTAGAAGGAAAATCCAATTGTCTCTTTTGGATAACCTACAAATTAATACCTGTCTGGATTGTGAACTCCATAACTCATATGGTGTCGTCTTGCCAGACTATTAGGCGGTGCTCTGTTTAGTGTATATGTTGCTGTTTCAAGTGCATATCCCCAAAATTAATAAAAGTTGATTGGTAAAAATAATTCTACAATTATTTGAGTGTTTTTGCTAAACTCACAACTCAGATAATTTTCTTCATGATTGAAGAACCTTTTATCTTTGTCATAATGATTCTTATCTTCATTTTGAATTTTGAACCTTTCAAATATTTCACTCTGAATCTCTTTGAACTTTTCAAATATTTCAGACTTATATCAAGTAAATCATATTTACTCAAATTTATTAATGAAGTATAAATATCCACCGCGCCTTGATTTGCTCATGGGATCATATACATCACCATGTATTTTGTCAACTAATTTGACTTCAATACTTCATCTATATGAAGATTATTTTTCCGATATAACCAAGCAGTACCACATTTAAGTGTTGTTTAATCAGTCTTCTCAAGACGTTTAGCATTAATGTTATAAACCTTTAATTCAAGATTTTATGAATAAATCACCAATAATAGAGGTAAATCCAAAACATATTCTTATAACAACTTGAACAACCATTGTTTAAAACTTATAAGAATATCCGTTGCATAACCCAAAACATAATGTTTTACACAACTCCGGAACGAAATAACTATTATTTGGTCCTAAGATAAATCTTGGAGATAAACTAGAAGCATGACTTCAACGGTCTTGAGTAGCGATCCCGTCACCATTCCTGATTTGCATCACGACTTCATTTCCTCTCAACTTGCGAGCTTTATGTAGTCCCTGCATCGGTTTGCAAGTGAAAGCAACCAACCAGTATCAAATACTTTATGACTTAGACGAAATCAACAAGTAGAGTAACAATAACTTTGTATAACTTTTATACCTTTACCGAAAGAACCATTCTTCTTATCTGCCAAGTACTTGCAGTTGCGCTTCCAGTGTCCCTTCTACTTGTAGTAGAAACATTCAGTCTCTTTAGTAGCTCCGCCCTTGTTTCTCTTCTGTGACACGGTCTTACCGGCTCCTGAAGATTTCTTCTTGGACTTGCCCTTCTTCTTGAAACTGGCGGTCTTATTAACCATCAACACTTGTTTGTTCTTCTGCATTCCAGCCTCCGCAGTTTTCAGCATAGCGAACAACTCGTTTGCACTTTTCTCCACCCCATTCATGTTGTAATTCATGATAAAACCATCGTAAGATGGGGGGAGTGAAGGAAGCACAATGTCGGTACCGAGTGTTGGAGGAATTTCAAATTCCAGAGCAGGTAGTCTATCAACATAACCAGCCAGCTTCACTATATGCTCACTCATTGAGGAACCTTCTGCCATCTTGCACTCAATCAAGGCCTTGGTTATCACAAAACGTTTGGTCCTTGCCTGCTTCTTGTATAGAGCATCCAGTGACCCAATTATAAATTGAGTATTTGATCGTTCAAAACGTTTCTGTAGTTCAAGATCCATGCAAGTCAACATGAGGCACTGGACTGACTCATAATCATCATTACGAGTAGTGAAAGCATCTACAACTTCTTGTGGTGCATCCTTTGTAGGTGGATCACCCAGGGGCTGATCCAGCACATACTCCTTAGCACTTCTGAGAACAAATTTCAGGTTCCGGGTCCAATCCGCATAGTTTCCACCATTAGCAGCCAACTTTTCTTTCTCTAACATAGGGGCTAAGTTGAACATATTGCGAGCCATTGATCTACAACGATAAACACAAGATTCACTTTAGACATTGTTCATAATTATGTTGCACTAGTTTTAAACAAATTTTAATATAAAGTGCACTCCCACTCAAATCAATATCTCTCATAATTGAAAGTGAGTGATTCAAGACCCTGATCTTATTCTCAGCCATTGATGTGGACATCACTGATGAGGAGAATTTTGACCGGTAGGCAATCTTTTGCCGATCATATCTCCATATGACTCTTGTTCATCTTTCGATGCTTTGTGCTCCGAGCTCAGAACAATTCTGCCAGAACTTCAAGACAACCGAGTGCTATCTTCATACATGGTCTGACCATCTCTGCCTTACACCTCACAACTCGTTTGTAATCATGTGGACATGACGCACTCTGGGATGCTATGTGTTATAGACGGTTGCAACACTGGGAAGAGCACCTTTTAACTTGATATTTACTGTGAGAGATCACCCTAATAATTGACTACTGCACAATCAAAGGGTGCAAACAACAAAGGGATAAACATCTCAGGCAATTCATAATAGCATGATATGGTATAGCCCTGGGCGCCGGGAAGTCTTCACGGTCTTCTTGAATCTTCAGTTGAAGCGTCGCCGTGGCGGTAGAAAAATCGTTGTCGTGGCAGCCGTTTCAAAAACGTTGCCGTGGCGGCAATTTCAGAAAACGTTGCCACGGCGACCATTTCAAAAATGTTGTCGTGGCACCACTTTCAGAAAACGCTGCGATGATACAGAAAATTTCAGCACCTCCTCCTGCGCCTAGTACACCTTCTCCATGCCGGGGTCCTCCGTGTACACTTGCCACCATCACCTGTAACCTGTAGGCTATCTCTACATCTTTTACATTAAAGTGGCAATCTCGTGGCTCCAGCCATCATGCCGTGACGCGCAGGCCACTTAACGTTACAACATATAACCATCTCATACATAAACTCATTATCATGACGAAGACTATACCACATCATATGCAAACCTGCAAAACAAAGTTGGACGTCCTCTAATCGGTTTAACAAATTTTAATTACATGGCTGCTAGAGTTTTCGGATAACACTAACTACCTACGTGCACAATCAAGGCGATAATTCTTGTTGCTAGATTAACTTTCGGGGTGTGTGAGGGAAGAGACTTAATTAAAAATCTCTAGCCCCACACTAAACTTCATCAAATACGCATGACCACCTAGAAGATCGTTCATCTTCATCGCCCTCTTGTGTACGCGACGGGTTCACTATTCTTGACTATGATGAAGCCCAAAGAACTGTTAGCAGATCGACGACAGCCAGATCCGATCGATTGTCAGAACTTTGTACAAAGCTACATCATGCCGTCAATGAACTGAACTGAAGCAACACTCGAGGGAAGCATAGCAAGAACATCAAACCCTCACATCCACATGTGATCTAGATCGAAACCTGCATCTACACATAGAACCGCTCATGATGCCACTGTTGGGAAACGTAGTAGAAAACAAAAAAATTGTCCTACGAACACCCATGAACAATATGAAGATGCTTAAACGGTTTGGATCATGATCATTACCTACTTCAGAGTGCAGCAGAAGTAGACGAGTCGGTGTAGATCGTACTTGGAGACCCTCGAACCATTGATGACGATCCCGCGAACCGCCCTTGAACGATCCCTCGAACGGAAGACCAAAAGCATGGCCTCTCTACTTGGTTGCAAGCGTACGGTCTTCATGATCCGACAGCGCTTCGCCATCCAGAGCTAATCGTCGCCAGAGAATTAGAGAGAGGAGATTAGAACCACACTGGGCTTCTAATTATGAGGATTAGAGGAACTAGGTCTAGCTCTAATTAGATTAACTAGGATCAATTAGAACTTGAACTAGATGAACTAGAGGAGGCTCCAAAACTTGTATATCCAAAAGGACCAATACCTCAAGTATATATAGGTTAGAGGAGGAGGGAGGGGCTGCCACCAAGGAGGGGAAGACCCTCCTTGGGGCGCCGGCCAAAGGGGGAGGAGTTCGACTCCTCCACTAGTCCAATTCGGCCTCCCCTTCAAGGAAAGGGGGGCGCCACTTCCTATTGGGCCATGGTGGCCCAATACTCGTTCCACCACTAGGCCTTTTAAGGCCCGTTGATATTAAATTAAATATAAAAGCCCTCTAACAATTACTAGAGCCTTTTATTATTAATTTAACACCTCCGGAAACATTTTCCACCTATATATTATTTATCGGGAATACCCGGTATTGCTCGATAATCTCTGAAACCCTTCCGGTGACCCCGAAATGCTTCCGGTTCCTCTCGAAACTATTTCGAATATTAATGAAATAATTCCAAAATTAAATCCTCAATACTCTTGTCCTACTAACACTCAGCAGATCATGATTACCTTAAGCTTGTGACCCCGTAGGTTCGGTAAATCATAGACATGAACGAAAACACCTTCGTTCAATGACCGATAGCGGAACCGTGGACGTCCATATTAATCCCTATGATTACATGAATGACATTCGAGTGAACCTTTGCTTATCATGTGATGTTCCCTTTGCTTTGCGATACTTTACAAAACCCGAGGTGAGATATATCGGTATCCTCTTGAGTCATACACATGCTCACTATACCGGTCTCCTCGTTACCCGTTTTGTTCTTCTTTCTCGTTGACATGTTCCGGCATCCCCATGAAGTTTGTCACCTGTGTCTGGCCAGACGATGATGGATGCCGTCACACCGAGAGGACCCTAAGAATATCTCTCCATCGTCGGAGGAGCAAATGCCACTCTCGAGCTATCGTGTCCCTTGTCAAACTTTTCGATGAACCTGTAAGTTGTCGTTATGATCACCTAGTTACAGATGACGTTTGAGCAACCCCAAAGCTCATCGTACGGTAAGAAGTGACTACGATAATCTCATGGTCTAAGGAACTAAACACACGTTAACACTCCGTGTTATAGCAATTGACTTACGACGATATTATCTCAAAGTATAACAAACAGGTTTGGGTCGATTCAATATGATCATTCATCTAGCGTCATCCTCTCAATGTTGTTTTGAGACTATCGTTACACTTAATGATATTGTAGGGTAACGCAGCAGAAAACAAAAAATTTCTGACCTACGCACCAGCCCAGGATCACTATGGAGATGCATACAAGGTTTGATCTGATCGTTACCGACTCGTAGCGCAGCGGAAGTAGAGTCGATGTTGATCGTCGGTGCAGATCCCCGCAGCTAGGATTTACAACCTCCCAACCACGAGGATGTACTCCCTCGTCAGCTCACCAGACGGATCTCCGGGCAGACTTCGGGAGGCCTCGGGACAGTCCCTCGGATAGTCCCACCGGACGGATCCTCGGACAACCCTTCGGGAGGCCTCTGGACAGTCCCTCAGATAGTCCCACCGGACGGATCCTCGGACAGCCCTCCGGGAGGCCTCTGGACAGTCCCTCGGTTAGTCCCACTAGACGGATCCTCGGACAGCCCTCCGGGAGGCACACACAAAATCTCGGACAGTCACTCGGACAGCCCTGCGGGAGGCACTCTCGAACAGCCCCTCGGGTAAAAAGATCGAACCTACGACCTCACTACGGGGTTGCACACATACGGTGTCATCTATCCGGCAGGGCTTCGCCGTCCAGAACTAGTTCCTGCCGGAACCCAGACAGCCTTTCGGCTCTACGAAACTTTTTCGCTGGGAGGGAGAGAGAAGGCCAAAAATGTCATGGCATGTGTATGTGAGAAAGAATTGTTTTTGGGCAGCCCCCTCCACCCCTCTTTATAGGCCAAGCCCAAGGGGTAGAGGACCAAAATGCCCTCAAAGGTGGCTTCTCCAAGAAGCCACCAAAAAGTGCTTTTCACTATTCACGGAAACATTTTTCCGCGACCGTTAAATCTGAAAATATTTCTGTAGGTCTTAGAATAATTCCAGTACCCACTAAAATAATTTTGGACACGTTTCGAAACAATTCCGGATTAGTGATTTTCATCTGCGAAAAGCAACCAAAGCGGTTCCGGCAGCTCCGGAACATTTCCGGGTTTTTTCTCCTGAAAAATCCCATAAGTTCCCAGAACAATTCTGGCACCCTCTAAGAATTTCCAGGCGTGTGCCGAAACCATTTTGACATAATGGTATACTCCGAAACAATCTTTCGGTTTTACCGAAACTATTCTGGTGTTCTCTCTCCGGAACTCTTCCGTTGTCTCCGAAACTTTTCCGGTGACTTTCTCTCAGACTCCCTGTCTAGTATTCAGTAGATAGATGACCCTTAAGCGTGTGACCCTATAGGTTCGGTGAAGTATAGACATGACCGGAACACTTTCCGATCAATGATCAACATCGGAGCCGTGGACACCCATATTGACCCCTATACCCACACGAATAAATATTCGAGTGAACCACCTGTTGCCGTGTGCTATTCCTGTTGCTTCGCGATATGTTACAAATACCGGAGGTGAGACTTATCGGCATCCCCGTGGATCAACAACTTGTCCACTATGCCAGTTACCTCGTTACCGGTTTTGTTCTCTTTTCTCGTTCCCGTGTTCCGGCATCCCTGTGATCAAATCACAATGTGTCTGGCCAGACGATGATGGATACCGTAACACCGAGAGGGCGCAAAGAATATCTCTCCATCGTCAGAGGAGCAAATCCCAATCTTGAGCTATCAAGTCCGTTGACTTACTTTTCCATGAACCCGTAAGCCGCCGTAATAGCCACCCATTTACGGATGACGTTTAACAAACCCCAAAGTTCATGAAGCAAGCAAGAAGAAACTCGATACTCTCATGGTCTAAGGAATTATGAAAATGTTAACTTTCTCTGTGTTATTAACCATTAACTTGTGATGAATGTATCTCATAGCATAACATCAATTCGGGTCGTTTCAACCACAAGTGTTCTACTAACATTGTGCCCTCAAAGTTGCCGGCATAGTCATGCCCATGATCAGGAAAACAGAACCATCATGCAACACTTGAGCTAGTCTTAGAGGCCAGACTAGGAATACATTTTACCGTTTATTATTCCACATGTGCATATGAGTCTTCCTCCGAGCCTCGTGGTTATTGTAGACTCGAGAACCATAGCACTTATAGCATGGTATATAAACTTAATTACGAACATGGGGATAAATAATAACATTTATTATTGCCTCTAGGGCATATCTCCTACAGACTCCCACTTGCACTGGAGTCAATAATCTAGTCAATGCTAAAACACTTTACACCTATGGCATACCGGTGTAAAATATGCTTTGCTTGTGGTATAGCCTGATGTCCAACGGATCTGACAACTTCAGTTCCGTGTGTATCTTTGCATCTCCTCGCATTTTCACGCTTTCACAAAATTCATATTTTGTGTGGACTTGGCTTTGTATATATATGTGAATCACTGGTCGAACTTGATTCCTCAGACTGAGCTATGGAGCAACTATCTACAATAGTGTCCCATTGACCAAAGCCATCTTGGAACCATACTTAGTTCATGAATGAACTATATGATTCATCATCTTCTTTGTCACTTCTAAAGCGTCAACATACTTAACCTTTGTTATAGAATTCACCACAGTAACCTGTTTGGAACAATTTCCAACTACCGTGCCACCATATCGTGTATTACACAAAACTCTTAAATCAAAAATCGCTTGGAGCATTAATGAAGACTGTATCGTTGTAATTGCTTACAACGAGCACTTCACAATTTCCACTTGCGATAAAACATGTCATCAGTGCTACCATAGTACTCAACGACATTTTTCACTGTTGTCCTATGATCAATATTTTGATCACTTTGGTATCTATACTCGCAACAGCTTGGGAGTATCAGACATATCTGGTTGTTTTACATACCATGGAATACATGATTAATCCAAACACAAAAGTGTGTGGAATCTCCATCATGTATTTTGCTCATCAGTGTTTTAGGACACCGAGTCTTGCAAAACTCTTTCCATGTGACTTCGGCAAGAATCACTCCTTGGCGTTCTTATGCTAAACTATTTTAGCATCTTGTCAATATGTATTTTTGGCTTAGCCTATTAGTCAATTCTATCTCGTAGACAAAAATGCCTAATATCAAGGCCTTTTAGCCCAAGCACTTCATCAAAAAACTATTTTCAATGAAGTCCTAATTCGTGTCAAAAATCTATATTATTTCCAATCAACAATGTGTCAAGCACACAAGGTTTTTTAGAAATATTATTATGCTCCCACTTACTTTCTTGAAACCACAAGCATCTTCATTATCCATTGATGAAAACAAACTTTTTTGACTATTTCATCACAAACAAAGATTCCAACTCCATTTTGCTCTCTTCTGTCCATTGCTGGAACTCTGAAGTTTGCATACTTACTAGCATCCTCTGGATCGACAAAACACTTTGGACTGTATCACATACAAGTCCTAGTTTGTGTTTCCATTTCATGGAAATCCTTTTGGCATCCATGTATCATATCTCAAGATTGAAATATGTATTAATTGCTAGTTTAACCCGATCTGACTTTAAGCATCGCTATGGTGAGACAATCTCATCATAGTCAACTCCTTGAATTTGTTATTGCAACAAGTCGAGCTTTATGGATAAAACATTTTTATCCACATCAGTTTATAGTTCCATTAATGTTCGTTAGACTCTAAGTCTTCCGAAGGGTTTATCAAGATATAATCTTGAATCATTTATATGGAAACTATCTCGGATTATATTGGCATTTAGCCAATTCTGGAGTCAGGGCCCATCAACGCTTCCTTGTGTATCGTAGGTATACTGTTGTCTAACAACAATATCTCGCTTGCGTACCTGAGAGGTTTGCACGAGTTTTGCCTAGGTGGTTTAGCTGCAAGTTCGACCGAAGTCCATACATCTCATGTAGAGGCTTCCGTATCAGTCATAGTAGGAAACTCTAAAATCACTTTCAAGGTTTCTTTCCTTTGATCTGATGACGAAAATACTGTTATCTCGTCGAGTTGCACTGTCCTCCCACTCACCTTTTTGCAAGAACCATTTTCTTCAAAATCATACCGTTCTTTGTGGCAAAACCTTTTGCCTCGGTATAGTGGTGAGGAAATACCCAATAACTTGGGATAACCTACAAAGTAGCACTTGTCTGATTTGGAATAGGTTTGTAAATATTTTACACAAGCCCCATATTCCAAATGTTAAGAAAAGACATAACATGGTTGGGTGTACCATACCATGGAGTCATTTCAACAGATCTGATGTCGCTCTTTTCAGTGTAAAAGCCGCAGTCTCTAAAGCATTGCTTTAAAAGGGATAATGGCAAATTGATTTATGTCATCTTTGATCTTACCATGTCATGAATGGTTTGATTACATCTTCACGGACATTCCACTCACAGTGGTGTTCCGGGAGGTGTAAGTTATGAAACTCTTTTCATAACTCATCAGACATTCACTAAACTTGTAACTCAAATATTCCTTTCCGCAATCAAATTGCAGAAACATAATTTTCTTGTTACAATAATTTCTACTCCCTCCGTCCGAGAAAACTTGTCCAGGGGTTAGTTCATTTTCATTTTTGCAAAAAACCCCTTGCGATTTTAAACCCCCTGCTAATCACCCCCTTGCTTCTTCCTCCTTCCACCATCGCCCGCGGTAGGAACTAGCTCCAGCCACCGCCGGCAGCCGCCGTAGGGCCTAGCGGCCCGCGCATCCACCTGCGCCGCCGTCGCCCACCTGCGTCATCCCTGAGCCTCGCCTCGCCGCCCCTGTTAATCACGCCCCCGCCCCCCTCTGCTTCGTCCTCCTCCCCGTCCCCGTCCCCGGCGATCCCGGAGGTGTAGCTGGCGGCGGTGGAGCCGTGGAACCTACCGGTCCGCTCCACCCGCGATCCCGTCATCAATTCCCACGACCACCGATAGTTCTTCGCCCGCCACGTCTGTCCCAAGTATCGCCCGCTGCATGAACCAGCTCCAGCCACCGCCGGCAGTCGCCATAGGGCCCAGCGCGCCGCCACCCACCTGTGTGGCCACTGCCAATCTGCGCTGCCCCTCCTCATCCCCTCGCCCAGCGCCGCCGTAGGCTGTCCTTGCCTCCTCTGTTGATTGGCGGCAGCAGCGGCTGTCATCACATCCTCTGTTAATTGGCAGCATCAGCGGCCTCCTCTGTTGAATTGAAGCAGCAGCAGCACGGTGCCGGCGGACCAAGAGCAGAGGGAGGAGAGCCAGGAGCAGAGGGAGCCACGAATTGAAGCAGCAGTAGCAGCACGGCAATTCTGGAGACAAGAAGAGGAACATTAGAGAAGTGTTAACTGAATTTCAACAGTGGGTGTTTCATAACTGAATTTCAACAATGGTAACTAGAGAATGAAGAAGCAGATCAACAGTAGGAGAAATAGCAGCAGGAGATCAAGAAGTACAACAACCAGAAAGTGAAGAAGTAGACGAACAACAGGAGAAATAGCAGCAGCAGTACAAGACTTACAGGCTTCCAGCAGATCAATAGAGCAACAGTGGTATGTTCAGTTAGCTGATGTGTCTTTGTTAATCCAGTCAGCTTGTTCTCATTTAACATGGGTATTTAGAAACATTGTTCCTAAAGCTTTACAAACTGAAAACTGTTAAAAAGAGTAGTGATCAGTTTGATTTGATACCAATACTGATCAGTTTGATTTTGCTATTTGAGTTGTGATCAGCAAAGAGTTGGAGCAAAAAAATTCAGTTAGAGCCACTGCTTGCAAAAAAATTCAGTTAGAGCCACTACTTGCCTCAGATCAAATTCTGTTAGAGCAAAAAAAAATTCAGCTGTAGTAGTTTATTTTCAGTAAATGTAGAGCAGATTGAATCAACCATGATTCAGTAAATAATATGGTGCTGGCGAGTCGCGTCCTAGACTAAAAGATAGACTAAATTTTAGTGATCTTGTACCAAAAAAATTCAGTTTAGTGGCAATGCTTCAGTTCTGTGCATTTAGTGGCATTTACTGGCATTTCAATCATCCATTTCAATAATATGAGTTTATTTGAATTTATTTGGATTTATTTGTATTAATTTGGAATTATTTGAATTAGCTAGATTTATTTGAATTAATTTGACAATAAAATCTTATGATAAGATGTAAAGACAAAACTCCAGTTGAGAGAAATAATATCTTCATTAAGGGTCATTACAAGATGTACAGGGTCATTACAAGGAGTAAGAAGAAGAAGAAGCTAAGAATTTGTAAGAAGAAGAAGAATCTAAAGCACATGCTAGGAGCTCTTGTACAGGGTCTTAAGCATCTTTACTGTCTTCTTCTTCTTCTTCTTCTTCTTCATTCTAGAGATGAGAAAGGAAGCATTTTATGCATTATCTACTGTAATGTTCTGAATCTAAAATGCTCAGTACAATGCCACTGATCCTAAATAAGGAAATACTCCTGCATAATTAACAGTCAACATCACTTGCATAATTCATTGAACTGTTACTTCACTTTGACAGATTCAGGCATAAGTTAAACTTGAATCAACAAAGCACAAAATGCCCAGTAAAAAAATTGTCATGGTTTTATCTTACTGCAACAGAGCACAAAATGCTCAGTACACAAAATGTACTCCAAAGTTCAGGAGCAAAATTAACAATACATACTTATGCTATAAAGTTCAGCAGGTACCCTGTTGCAGAGACTATCTTACTGAGTCAAGGAACGTATCAGCAATCAACTAGCAAAGTGTTGTCCTTGGATTTCTCAAAGCATTCTTGCATAACTAAACTGTAAAGAGTTACTGCTTCTAAAGCCCTACTAGCACCCTTTAAGCATCAATTCTAAACAGCAAGCATGTCAAGTTAGATAATCTGTTGTTTAAACTCAAGCCATCAGAAAAACTCAAAATGCAGATGCTACAAAATCAGGATGTACACCCGTTTCAGGGACTTACAAAATTCAGGAATGTTATCATCAATCAACCAACAAAGCGAACACAGGAAATAAGCATCGTGCTCCTTTAGAAAACATACCTGCACACACCAAGCCACTCAAATTCTTTTAACTTGTTCACCCGCGCACAGATTTGGGAACAGATGGAGCAGAGAACGGATGAGCAGCTCACTCAAGAACCACTAACTTCAGACTTAGCAGTAAAGATGAAAATTTTAGACTTGGCAGTACAAATTCAGACTTGGCACGAGATCGATGAGCACGAGGTGGACCTGGAGGAGGAGGAGCCTAGGATGTTGAGGAGGATCCGCCTTCGTTGGGGTCGACTTCCGCAGCCGCCGTCGTCGTCTTCCCCATGCCGTCGTCATCGGTGAGTCATCGAAGATGTTGAGGAGGGCCTGGAGGAGGAGGAGGAGCTGGTGGATTAGGAGCTCGAGGATGAGAGCACCCGCCCCATGCCGTCGCCATGCTCGAGATCAAGCGCCAACTTGTCGTCATCCTCCAAATCGAGCGGTGCCTCGTCGAAGAGGACCTCGGGGAAGAAGGGATTTTTAGGGGAGAGGGGGAGCTACGCGGCGAACTGGAGCGGCGCAGCTGCGTGGAGGAGGGAGAGGAGGCGCGGGGGATCTCAGCGGCGCGAGGGAGCTCATCGGCGGCGCGGGGGAGCTCACCGGTACGGCGCAGAGGGGAGCAGCACAGCATCGGGAAGCTGCGGGGAGGGGAGTGGCGCAGTGACAAGACGAGGACTGCGGGTTTCGTCGGACAAAAAGTGGAGGTTTTTTTTGTAAAACTGCCACGGGGACAAGCTTTTCCGGACGGAGGGAGCACTTCATTTTGAAAACCTTTTGAATGACTTCAAAAGATCTAGACTTGTGTCTCATCAAGTAAATATCCATATATCCACTTAAATCATTTCTGAAGATAGATAAATCCACTGCTAGCAACAACATTTATCGGACTACATACATCAAAACGTATGATCACCAATAAGTTCATTGCTCGTTCCTTATGGCATGTGAACGGTATTTCAGTCACTTCACTTTTTGGAGGAAAGTTGCAAGTGTCAGATGATTCATAATCAAACGACTTCAAAATCCATCATAATGGAATTTCTCCATGCGGGTTTCTCCAATGTGACCAAATGCAGTGCCACACATATGTGGTATTCTTTTAGTCTTGCGACATTTAGCGTCAGTGTGGATGTATCATATTACCATCAATATTCACAACATACATCCCATCCAAGATGGAAGTATGGCCCTTATGTTATTCATAATACTGAACAACAATTATTCTTTTATGAACAACACTCTTGCAACAAACATTATGCAAATGGGCTAGAGTGTATAAAACTCTAAAATGAATTATGAAAGAAAACACAGAGGTAATGTATTACTATCAATATTCATAACATACATCTCATTCTCAATGAAAGTATGGCTCTTATGTTATTCATAACACGGAACATCAAAAGTTCTCTTATGAACAACCTTCTTGCAAGATACCTTATGCAATGGGCTAGAGTGTATGAAACTCCAAAAATGAATTATGAAAATAAATACATAGGTAATACACCGATGGAAGGTATAGTAACATTTACTATGTTCGTAGCGCGTATCTAAACCTCACTCCAGCAAGTCTTTTAGGCCGTAGTAGTTCTTGCATCGAGCCGCGACAGAATGCAATCGAGCGGGTATCTCTGTGATCAACTCACAATACCCAAGAATCAGTGATTAACAATTTAATCACAATTCCCAAGAACTATTTCTTTGACCAGCCTTCTATACATCAATAGCTTGTATGACTTTCATACATGAGCTGGACATTCCAGTCTTCTCTCTTTTTGCCTTTATACTTCTAATAGTTTAACTTTCAGTATTTCTCCTACTCTTAGAAGAAGCACTCAACTTTAAGAGTGGCGTTAGCCCCAGACATCCTAGGCGTGTAAGTCATACTAACACCCTTTAGACAATTCCTTTCTCTTTGTTGTATTCACCTTTCATCATATGACAGGCGTTCTTCTAGATCCCTCTCTTATCAGTCTAATGCATAGTAAACACTTTACTAACAATTTGCAAAACAAACATTTGCTTTGGATATCCCATATCTTCTAGCCTTTGTTTGTATCTGAAACTAATTTTCAGTTCCATGAATATCACATAGATATCCCAAACTTTTGAAGTTCGGGTCTCATGGAAGCAAACATATTGCACTTGACCGTAACGGAATTGTAGCTTTTGGATCGAAGGACGAGAGTCACATCATCCATAGCATTAGCGGGAGAATACCGAAAGCTTGCAAAAGGACAAAGTCCTTCTCGGCACTCTTGAGGACAATCCTCACATTACGTTACCAGCCGTAAAGTTTTAACCAGATATTTAATAGCTATTCAATTTTAATAGGGAAGGTGGAAATGCGAGCCAATATTCTACAACTATTATGCAAATCACACTTAGACAGTGTTCATAATTAATTGCACTAAGAATTAAACAAGTTAATTCTAAAGTGCGCTCCCACTCAAATCAATATCTCTCATAATTTGTGAGTGATACAAGATCCACATTTCAATTCAACGCCATTGATGTGGACATCACTGATGACGAGAATTTCAATCGGTAGGCAAACTTGCCGATCACATCTCTATGTGATTCTTGTTCATCTTTCGATGGGCGTGTTCCGAGCTCAGGACTATCCTGCCTGAACGTCAAAGACAACCAAGTGATCTCGCTGCGAGGTCTGACCGTCACCCGCCTCATTCCTCTCGATTCGTTCGTACCCATGTGGACATGGCGCACCCCGAAAAGATACGAATTTCAGACGGTGCTACACTTAGGTGAACACTAACTACTTTGATATTTTAAGTGAGAGATCACCCTAATAAAAAGCGAATACCGCGCAATCAAGAAGGGTGCATCATAAGGGATAAACATCTCAGGCAATTCATAATAGCATGATATGGTATAGCCCTTTCTGACGAAGAAGTCTTTATTTTCCTCGTCTTCGGCATTCGCGTCGGTGTTCACCTTTGCGAAGATTGCCACCACCTTGTCGATGCACCAGATAATATTGCTATCTCTATAGCTAATAAAATAAGTGCATTACTTAAGGTTGACACGCAGGTCATTAAAGTGACAATCATATGGCTCCAGCCATCATGCCGAATCATGACACGCAGGTCATGTTAATTTACATTATATAGTCATCTCATACATAATCGAATTAATATGAGAACTGCAATACCACATCACATGCACATCCTGCAAAACCAAGTTAGACGCCTCAAATCGATTTATGCAAAAATTTATTTTATGTGGCTTCTAAGGTTTCGAAACAAACCGAAACTACCTACGTCCATCATCAAGTATGATTATTCAAGTCGCTAGATTAACTTTACGGGGTGTATGAAACACGAGATAATAAAATCTTGAGCCCCATACAGAACTTCGTCATACGCATGACCCCCGTGCAGATCATATCTGCATTGCCCTTTTGTCTGCGAAATTTCATCTTTCTCTCTAAGTATGGTGGAATTCAACGAACTGTTAGCACTTCGTTGATCAATCAGGATCGCGGATTGCCAGAACTTTGAAACTCCACCATGCTGTTATTAAGATCAGAAATATGCAAATTCCAGGGAAGCAACAAGAACATCGGGTAACAGATTTCATCTGCTACCCGCACAAATAATTTTCAGTAATAGAACTCATCTACTACAAATTATATTATGCAACACCCATACATCTCTATATATTCTAGATCGTACCCAGCATCTACGCATAGCACGGCTCATGATGCCACTGTAGGGTAACGCAGCAGAAAACAAAAAAATTCCGACCTACGCACCAGCCCAGGATCACTATGGAGATGCATACAAGGTTTGATCTGATCGTTACCGACTCGTAGCGCAGCGGAAGTAGAATCGATGTTGATCGTCGGTGCAGATCCCCGCATCTAGGATTTACAACCTCCCAACCACGAGGACGTACTCCCTCGTCAGCTCACCGGACGGATCTCCGGGCAGCCCTTCGGTAGGCCTCGGGACAGTCCCTCGGATAGTCCCACCGGACGGATCCTCGGACAGCCCTTCGGGAGGCCTCTGGACAATCCCTCGGATAGTCCCACCGGACAGATCCTCGGACAGCCCTCTGGGAGGCCTCTGGACAGTCCCCCGGATAGTCCCACTGGACGGATCCTTGGACAGCCCTCCGGGAGGCACACACAGAATCTCGGACAGTCACTCGGACAGCCCTTCGGGAGGCACTCTCGAACAGCCCCTCCGGCAAAAAGATCGAACCTACGACCTCTCTACGGGGTTGCACACATACGGTGTCATCTATCCGGCAGGGCTTTGCCGTGCAGAACTAGTTCCTGCCGGAACCCAGACAGCCTTTCGGCTCTACGAAACTTTTTCGCTGGGAGGGAGAGAGAAGGCCAGAAATGTCATGGCATGTGTATGTGAGAAAGAGTGGTTTTTGGGCAGCCCCCTCTACCCCTATTTATAGGCCAAGCCCAAGGGGTAGAGGACCAAAATGCCCTCAAAGGTGGCTTCTCCAAGAAGCCACCAAAAAGTGCTTTTCACTATTCATGGAAACATTTTTCCGCGACCGTTAAATCCGAAAATATTTCTGTAGGTCTTAGAATAATTCCAGTAACCACTAAAATAATTTTGGACGCGTTCCGAAACAATTCTGGATTAGTGATTTTCATCTGCGAAAAGCAACCAAAGCGGTTCCGGCAGCTCCGGAACATTTTCGGGTTTTTTCTTTGGAAAAATCCCAGAAGTTTCTAGAACAATTCTGGCACCCTCTAAGAATTTCCAGGCGTGTGCCGAAACCATTTTGACTTAATGGTATACTCCGAAACAACCTTTCGGTTTTACCGAAACTATTCCGGTGTTCTCTCTCCGGAACTCTTCCGTTGTCTCCGAAACTTTTCCGGTGACTTTCTCTCAAACTCCCTGTCTAGTATTCAGCAGATAGATGACCCTTAAGCGTGTGACCCTATAGGTTCGGTGAAGTATAGACATGACCGGAACACTTTCCGATCAATGATCAACGTCTGAGCCGTGGACACCCATATTGACCCCTATACCCACACGAATAAATATTCGAGTGAACCTGCTATTGCCGTGTGCTATTCCTGTTGCTTCGCGATATGTTACAAATACCCGAGGTAAGACTTATCGGCATCCCCATGGATCAACAACTTGTCCACTATGCCAGTTACCTCGTTACCGGTTTTGTTCTCTTTTCTCGTTCCCGTGTTCCGGCATCCCTGTGATCAAATCACAATGTGTCTGGCCAGACGATGATGGATACCGTAACACCGAGAGGGCCGAAAGAATATCTCTCCATCGTCGGAGGAGCAAATCCCAATCTTGAGCTATCAAGTCCGTTGACTTACTTTTCCATGAACCCGTAAGCCGCCGTAATAGCCACCCATTTACGGATGACGTTTAACAAACCCCAAAGTTCATGAAGCAAGCAAGAAGAAACTCGATACTCTCATGGTCTAAGGAATTATGCAAACGTTAACTTTCTCTGTGTTATTAACCATTAACTTGTGACGAATGTATCTCATAGCATAACATCAATTCGGGTCGATTCAACCACAAGTGTTCTACTAACATTGTGCCCTCAAAGTTGCCGGCATAGTCATGCCCATGATCAGGAAAACAGAACCATCATGCAACACTTGAGCTAGTCTTAGAGGCCAGACTAGGAATACATTTTACCGTTTATTATTCCACACGTGCATATGAGTCTTCCTCCGAGCCTCGTGGTTATTGTAGACTCGAGAACCATAGCAGTTATAGCACGGAATATAAACTTAATTACGAACATGGGGATAAATAATAACATTTATTATTGCCTCTAGGGCATATCTCCTACAGATATCTCAAGATCCGGAGAACGTGATCACGAACAACACTTGAGCTAGTCTTAGAGGCGAGACTAGGAATCTTTATTTTACCGTTTATCGTTCTACACGTGCAAATGAGTTTTCCACTGAATCACATATTCCAGGATCATAGCAAATTTAGCATAGAACATAAAATCTTAATTATGAATATGGAAATATAATAATACAATATTATTGCCTCTAGAACATATTTCCAACAAAATATATAGCTATACTATTGGCACCATTGTTCATTTTCCATGTCCTACACGTGACAAGTTTTATCACCTCTTCCTGATGTTGCTTGTGGATCTTAGTAACTCTGTAACTCTTCCTTCCCACATATAAGTTGCGGCTTCATTTTAGAAGAACCTTCACCTGTACAAGTTTTAGTTTCTTTCTGGTTGGTATCACCTTGCTCAGTCCTTCTTTCCCTTTTTATGCTCACACCAATTAGTACATCGTCTGTAACTGCATGTCCGAACAAACATATTTCTTCTTTGTTGATTAGAACTAACGCAAAGGATAAAGAACACATAGTTTCTTAACTCAGTGTTTAGTTTCTGAATGTTGACTCAGAACTTGTAATTATTTCTCCTGCTCGTGCATGCATTCAGTTTCAGAAAGAGAAGGCCAATAAGATGCTATCATGTTAAATATGGATAGCTCGTTCAATCAATGAACAGTCAACCGGAGAATTTCACAACCAATTAAAGGTCTGTGTAGTTCCAGTAGAGACATCACATAGGTCAGAAAATAACTTAGAAATGTTTCACATTGTTTTTTTCTTTTCAAAATTGGAGAGATCTCTGAGTCAATAATTGTAGTTGAACTTTTGGATAGAGGAAAATGCCGACGATAATTTTGGATTCCTGCTGTTCTATATCACTCGATGCCCATGTTCTATTTCCTTGTGAAATTTACCATACGTAAGGAGGTTAATTTTACTCCTTCTCTTTGTCACGCCTACAATTATTTGTTCAATTCAAAAGTGCCAGACCTGGGTAAATAGGTCTTTGAAATGTTTCAAATTTTCCATCACAATGCAGACTTAGGAAATGACGTGTTCCCTTTTATTTAATTTATATATCTTCTGCCAATTTTTAATTGTTTTCGTCCATCTCAGAAAATACTAGAATTAGCTGTAATGTTACATTTGGGTTATCTAGAGCTAAGACATGTAACTGATATGCAGGGCACTATGAGATGATTTCCATTTTTTATGCAGAAGATGTGTGTAATTTGCTTCATGATGATGTGTGAGTTACCATTGTGAAAGAGGAAGGAATTGAGAGGAAGACATGCTTTAATATATTACACATGCTTAATTTCAAGCCATGTATGAACTGGTTCAAGGCATGATTTGTTTGAGTTGTTCAGTATGAACTGGTTGACTACATGCATGGGTACAATAGAGAACGACACTGTATGAACTTTGGGATGACCATCAACGATTTCAAGAGCTTGTCACAGAAGATTGAATGTGTGTGGCCCCCCATTTTTCTATGTAGTTATTTTCAGTTTATCAATCAAAGGGCAGAACCATTACATGTGTAGTTATTTTGGTCCGAGTATTGACAAATGATGATACTTTTTCTTTTGAACATGCTAAAATCTGCCCTGTGGCAAATGATGTGCATTATGCATTCGAGAAGAAAATCGCGAGTCTTGAGTGAGTTGATTGTGCCCATGAGAGTTGTCCTGATATTAGACTTGGTGTAACATGTCGCATGTCACTAAAAAAAGAAAATCACACATTTTTTTTGTTTAGAATATGAATCTGAAGCTAACTATACATCCCTTAAAATGTCGCCAGTTAAGTAGTAAAATTTAGTTGGTTTCAGTAGTGCAATGTGACCCTACTGGAAGTTAATTCTACCTCATTTCATTTCTTTATTACCTACTCACTCCGTCCCATAATATAAGATGTTATTATATCCAATATGTGAGTATATTGGATGTAATAAGATCTTGTATAATGGGACGGAGCGAGTACTTCATTTTAAACTAAAGCTGGCGAGGAGGGAGGAAGAAGAAGATGCGCGTCGCCGATGAACACACTGATGTTTATGTGGTGCTGGTTGGCGTCAACGAAACGGGTTGGCGAAGAGGTTGTGATTAGAAGATGTAGGGGAGGATGAGGAATAAAAGAACGACAAGTATCCCTTCTAGTGGTAAATGGTGTGTGGGCTCAAGATGGAGCTTATTGGTGAGTAGGGATATGTTCAGATTGACACTCGCCTCCCATGTCAATATGTATGTGTATTTTTCCATTAGTTCGTGGCAACGCACGAACATTTAGATAGTATGTATTATATTGAACCACAATAACTGGTTGTGATTGCCCAGGAGGAGACACCATTGAACGATGGGTATGGCTATGTGCTGCCTGCTGCGATGCCTAGCCACGGCTCGCCTGCAGAAGCCGGAATTGGGTCGGCCCAGTAACCAGGAGCCCCACCGTGTTCATGTCATGCTTACGTCATGTGTGTTTTCTCGTTTTTCTTCCCATTTTTTACTTTTGTTTATATTTTCAAATATTCTAAATACATATATTACAAAAAAAACTTCAATAAAAAATTGAAAAATGTTAATCTTGCATTTAAAAAATTGTTAAACATGTATAGGAAAATGTTTCTGATGTATATGAAAAATATATATAATTGAAATGTAAAAAGTAGAAAATAAAAATCGTGTATACGCCATATGTATGTAAAATGTTTGTGACAATTAAAAAAATGCCACACATTTTTAAAAATGTACCTGACATTTTAAAAAATGTTGCTACAAATGTTAAAAAATGTTCGTGTATTTAATATGTACGTCACATTTACGAAAAAATTAAACATTTTTTTAAAAATGTGAATCTTTCATTTAAAATAATAATTAAACATGTATAAGAAAATGTTTCTGATGTATACAAAAATGTATAAATGTAAATGCAAAAGGTAGAAAATGAAAATTGTGTACACAAAAATTGTTAATCATATGTATGAAAAATGTTTGTGAAAATTAAAAAAAATGTCACACATTTAAAAATATGTACGTCACATTTAAAAAAATCTTCGTATATTTTAAAAATGTGTTCGTGTCATTTTCTAAAAAATGATTGTACAATGCACAAAAATGTTTTCATAATAAAAAAATGTTTTTATCATATGAAAAATGTTTTAACATGTAATTGTAAAATATATTCAAAATACTTTTGTGAAATGTTAAACATGTATCTGGAAAATATTAAACGTGTATAAAAAATGTTTTACAAGTACCAAAATTGTACAATGTGTATGACAATTATAAATGTATTGAAAAAGAAAATAAAATAAGAATAGCAAAGAAATAAAAAAAATCTGAATAACCCAAGAAAGAAACAAAGAAAAGCAAAGCATAAAGAAGAAATAAGAAAAACCGTTGAAAAAACAAAGAAAACCAAAACATAAGGAAGAAAAACCAAAAAACAGTCAAAAAAAAGATACCTAGAGAAAAAACAATAGAAAACGAAAACAAAAGGTCAAAGGCAGCAACCAGACGCTGACGAGCGAAGACAACGAGCGACACAGCTAATGGGCCGGCCCGTTGTAGGCGATCCCTATTAGGAATTGGTACGAGACATAGCCCTCGCGTCGAATGATCGTTCCCATGTGCGCGGCGACTATGTCTCACATTAAGCGAGACGATAGATTGTCTCGCTGAAGGGGTCTACAGTAATTGGGTCGGCCCATTCGCGTGTAGTTAATAAAGGAAAAAGGAGAGGAGAAATTGGGGTGCGCACGGATTCGAACCCTGCTCTCCTAGTTGACGGGAAGTGCGACTAGCCACTGAGCTTGGCTCGCGTTTGTGATGGACAAGTAGGGCGGTTGTTCTTAAGTCGGAACAAGCCGGGTTTTCCACTGTTTCTTCTAAAAAAAAATCCAGTTTTTTTTGTTTTTTCCCCGTTTTTATCTCTTTTCATTGGTTTTTTCTTTTCTTTCTTTTTTCGTTGTTTTTCTTTGGTTTTATTTTTTTGTTTCTTCTGTTTCTTTTCTTTTTGATTCTCCGGTTTTTTCATTCTTTTTTGCATTTGTTTCTTTATTTATTTTATTTTATTTTATTTTATTTTTCCTTTGGTTTATTTTGTTTCTTTTTGGGTTTTATTTTTTTGTGTTCTTGTTTCTTTTGGTTTCATTCTACAATTTTGGTATATGTCAACCACATTTTTCTAATACACGTTTAACATTCTTACAATACAAATTTAACAGTTTTTAATACAAGATCAACATTTTATCTATACACATTTAACATTTTCCAATTGCTTGATTAAAAAAATTGAAATAATTGTTCAACAATTTTTCAAATGCTTGACTAACATTTTATATACATGATAAAAAAATTCATCATTTTTAAATACATAGTCAACATTTTTCCTATACACATTTAACATTTCCAAATGCTTGATTAACATTTTTCAAATACTTGTTCAACATTTTTTCAAATGCTTCATTAACATTTTTATATACATGATAAAAAAATCATCATTTCTTTAATACATGGTCAACATTCTCTCTATACACATTTAACATTTTTGAAATGCTTGATTAAAATTTTAAAATACTTGTTCAACATTTTTTCAAATGGTTGATTAACATTTTTATATACATGATCAAAAACATTCATCATTTTTTTAAATACATGGTCAACATTTTTTCTATACACATTGAATATTTTTAAATGCCTGATTAGCATTTTTCAAATACTTGTTCAACATTTTTTCAAATGCCTGATTAACATTTTTTGAACAGATGATCAATTTTTTATACATTTTTTGTATACGTGATAAACATTTTCTCTATACACATTTAACATTTTTCAAATGCTTGGTCAACATTTTCGAAATGTTTTTATAGAGTGTTTTTTGTAATATATATATTTAGAATATTTTGAAGTATAAACAAAAATATATAAATTAAGCAAAAAAGGAAAACAGAAAACAGAAGAAAAAAAAAAGAGGCTGGAAGTACCCGCGCGGCTGTGCCGGCCCATGTGGAGCTCCCCCGACGCGAGGCTGGCCTCTGTCTCGCTTACAGTGAGACGTAGGGGCGCCCTCCCATGTGTGGGTTCGATCACCCCTCAAAAAAAATGTGTGGGTTCGATCGAGCGAACTGTTTTTGTTCGCTCGGAGAACCCTAGGGCTAACTAGGCCCAGTAAGCCCATTTAGTACTTCTCCCAGCCCGTTCACCATTTTACGAAAAATCCAAATTCTTGCCATCTTATAAAAACAGCAGCTGAAAATGAATAATCACAAGATCAAGGTTTTCGGATGCATAAAAAAAGCTACCATGATTTTACTCTAGATAATTGCCATCCCCAAATATTTACTCTCTTTTTTAGAAACAAGGCCTGCAGCCCGGGGTTAAATTAATAACGCCCTTGCAAACAAGTACAACACCACATGAACAAAGAGTTTTCACAAAATTGCAAGTGACATATTTGATTAATTTCTTTTTGATGAATTTTGTCCGTGAGATGTTTCATGCCATGTCACTGTGCAAAAGAATGCCATGTTTGTGATAACATTTGTTCTTTGTTTTCGCCATGGACCAATACAAAATGCCATGTCACAGTACAAAAAGGTCTAAATGTGTGCCATCCTCCTAATAATAAAATGTGAATAATAAAAATGCCATGTTATTAATAATAAACTGTCATGTACAAAAATAAACTTGACTTGTGAACATTAGGAAATAAAAATGCTATGCTCTTAATAATAAAAATGCTATCCTCTTAAAAATAAAAATGCCATGTTATTAATAATAAAACTGACATGTAGAAAAACAAACTTGACTTGTGAACATTAGAAAAACAATGTTTAAATTTGCCATGTGACAAAGTTCAGAAAAATATAAAAACTGCCCTAAGCAAAAGAAAACATATTTTGCCATCTCGTAAAAAAGTAGAAAAAAGGAGACACCGAGATTATGTCCTAGGTCTCCTAGGTGGAGGCTCACGTCGGTAATCAGTGCGGTGGGTGGTAGTGTTTTGTATAGGACAACATTCGCTGGATTTTGTATCACAACGAACGAGTTCAAAATCTGACATGTCTCCTGTGCCTTGTGCCAAGACTCGTGCAACGAAACCGACGGAAGAGAGCGCGTTCGCCGGGGTTGGCCCTGGCAATCGGTCACCAGTTAACATTTCCAATTATATTTACCTACAACATACACAAATTCGTGCATGTTCCGGTGGTCTGTTTGTTGTGCACCTTCTGCTAAGGTCGTGGGATTGAGTCCTCCCACCTAAGCTTTTCGTTTTTTTCTTTCAACCGCAAGTGGCCCACTGGCAGAGACAAGAAAGGTGAAAGTTGGTAGCTGTGTTCACTGTGGTAAAGCAGGTTGTGTGTCTACAAAGTCATAGGCACACTATATGATCATTTGTGTAGTTCAAATTCAAATAGTTTGAAATTTTTCGTTCGGTAGCGACATTCCTCGGTGGGTAACGAAAAGGCCGGTTACCGACCGGTTTCCGAAAATCTCAGTCAAGAAAAAAAAAACAAGTTTAGTACACATGAGATATGATGGATCAAGGTGGAGAAACCGTGGGACGAGATGTGAAACTGTAAGTGTATGGCCGTGCTCCGACGATTCCAAGGGTGATTCCAACGATTAAAGTGGAACTTGCAGTTCTCCACCTGCGCGCTGCCTCACCCCTCGCCGGAATGCGGGGGCTGGGGCAGTATGTTCAGGGCGCTCATTGTTGAATGGTACATGATCTTTCTAATTGCCCACTACAAATCAACAACGACCACACTTTAAGCTACAAAACTTGGGCGGCTTGATCTCAACTACAACTATCTTTGTACCATTGCCCCGCCTCCTCCCCCTCCCCACCACACACACAAAATACTATATTTGTATCATTACTCCAAATCTAGGGGCCTGCATGTGGGTAAAATCATCGTGTCGTCATCATCACCGTTGGATTCATTCGGGCACCATCATTCTCTCTGTTGTCTTCCATGAACTTCGGAACATCTTAAGATGACGTAGTTTTGAAAATGCCGTGCAAAAAAATGGAAACTCCATCCCTGTTAAAAAAAGTTACGACAATTCTATATTTTCCAACACAAAACACATCCTCTCACACAGATCTTGCCTCTATGCTATGGATGAGCACGTGGTAACCAGGGTCCTGAACATACCCGAGATGCTCGTGGGTGGCGCGAGATTAAATCTACGTGAATTGGGCGCGGACATGACAATTTTTCTAGTGGTGTGTCATTTTATCATGGTCATAATAACAACACTTTTAACTACATTGCCATGTGTGGTTGCCCCATAATGTCTTACATCACCAAGATATTGAAGTTTAGTGGTTACTTGAGTTTCCAAATGAATTTTGTGCAAAACTTGTAACCCTCGTTGGCCATCTCGACATACAAAGATCGAATAGAGAAGATACCCCACACAGTCAGGCTCCACTAGAAGATGTCAGGTTTGTGTGATTGGTTAACTGACATCAACATATTAACAAGGTACAACCATGGCACCCACTTACAACCAAGAGCACACGCCGAAAACCAATATCCGTGGTACGTTCGCAAAGTTTTTTTTTTCCCGTTCAAGGGCTTCCCGCCCCAATTTCATTGATATGAAACTGATCATACACTACACCGGTTTCAAAAAACAGGAAACCAAGCATCACCAGAAAGGCACAACCACCCCACCTGATCTCAAATATCTTGTTATATACTTTCTCCATTCCAAAATAATTGAAGTTCTAGCTGTGTCATAAGTCAAACTTGTTTAAGTTTGACCAACTTTATGTAAAAACCAACAAAGATCTACACCACTAAATATACATAGTTCAAAATATATTTAACGCTAAATCTCATTAGACCAATTTGGTGTTCTAGATGTTTATATATTTTCATATAGACTAGGTGAAACTTAAACAAGTTTAACTTAGGCAAACCTAAAACTTCAATAATTTTGAAACGGAGAGAGTAACTCCTACACAATATTTGAGCTCCAAAGACCAAACCAAACCAGATCCCAGAAAAGCGAAACATCACTAGAGTTTCTTTCTTGTAACAGAATTGAGACTACGAGTCGTTGACATTACAGTTACAACTTTCTGTCCGTAAGACTTGTTTCACATCTCACGAGTGAAACTTTTTCGCCGAAACCTTTTTTTTTTCTCAAGAACCCCTGGTGAAACGGCAAAGCATCCAGCTATCCGCTGCACCATTGGCCCCCAGCCTTTTCTCCTGTGAAAAATCTCGACAGCTCTCTGCTGGAGCATTTTTTTTGTTGCCCCTATTCGCTGGCTCGATGCTCCTTTATGTACTGTATGCCATACCAATACGAAAACAAATAATATGCTAAAGATACCACTGCAATAGGATCATACGGAATCTACCCCGGAAAAGAGCATTATCTCTAGTTTCCATATCGATCAAATAATCGCAGCAATAACTTAACAATGCTCCAAGCATACCTGGCTACATCGCAATGAAGGAACAAGTGATCCACATATTTTTCTCATCACAAAATAAGCAGTTATCATTATCTACGCCTTCCCTTTTACTGAGATTATCACTAGACCACATAGATTATCCCTAGGTAATTCGCAATTAAAGATATCCGTCACAGCAGCGTGTTGCCGTTGAGTGATGATACATAAACCTCGTGTCTCTACCATTCCCATCCATAAACGAACCTGCACTAAAGAAATCGTCCATCCCTTATACGTTACCAGAATGGTGAGCTGTCACATGAGACAGATTTTGAACTGGAGATATTTGTCACTTTGCAACTCCTGCCACTTGAGACAGATGTGCGGAGGTGACGACGATGACAGGTTGCTGTGCACTGTACTACTAGAGTCCAAGCGACACATGCAATTACGACGTGAACATTTTGGAGGTGACGACGCGGCAGTTTGAAAGTATGTGCATGCATGTGTACATCCTTATCGAATGAAAGCGTCAGAGTTCTAGAGAAAATGGAGATTCAATTCTCACTTTCGATAAGGATCCAACGTAGTTGAACATCACCGAGACACCAACGTTGTCGTGGCGTGTAAAGTAATCGTGGCGTGAGCTTCGGTGCAGTTTTGCTTTAGTCACGTCGGACCGGCAGCGGCCGCCGGCGGGTGGAGGCACGCGCGGCTCCGATCGGCCGTCGGATATATATGCTGGAGGGGCGGCAGCCATCAGTTTCTCGTACTGCCTCTTGCAGAAGATCACGCGACGCAACAGTCTTGACAAAAAAGCTGTTGGTTGAAGGGTCGATCCATTCCATGGCGAACCTCGGGTCGTTAGCCTCACTCGCCGCCATCGTCGTCCTCGTCTTCGTCGAAGTCGTTGTTCTCTCCTCGTTCGCGGCCGCGCAGCTGCGGCCGGACTACTACGCCAGCGTCTGCCCCAACCTGGAGGGCATTGTCCGGTACTCCGTGAAGCAGTCCATGGTGAAGTCCCCCATCTCCGCGCCCGCCACGCTCAGGCTCTTCTTCCACGACTGCGCCGTCATGGTATGGCACACACGCACACAAGTAATAACACCGCTCTCTTACACGACTGACAGACTGACCGAAGCACGCATGCGTGCAGGGCTGTGACGCATCGGTGATGATCATCAGCCCGACCGGCGACGACGAGTGGCGGAATGCGGACGACTATTCGCTGAAGCCGGAGGGCTTCCAGACGATCCTGGACGCCAAGGCTGCCGTGGACAGCGACCCGCAGTGCCGTTATAAGGTGTCCTGCGCCGACATAATCGCCCTTGCCGCAAGAGAGTCCGTCTCCCAGGTAGTGTTGGTCTAGCCAAAAGCTATGCAAATCGATAACGGAGCTTCATTTGGCAATTTTCTTATATAATAAAAATAAAATAAAGAAAAAAAGATAGAATCATGTATCAATTTAGTATCGTATATACATATATACTTGACAATTGACATGCATTCGTATATGATATATCACATATACTTGATATATACCCAGCCATAACAAAGTAAAGATTGACGCATACAGCCAATTATAGCAACTAATCATTGAGCCATAACAAAGGCATAGCAAAAAACATCCAGCCATAATAAAGCAAAGCATGACATATATAGCTTTAGCGTGACGCTAAACTAAGGTCCAAAATTAGTAGTACTAATTAAAGTACTCTATAGCACATTATTAGCAAAAAAAATCCATTAAGCGCATAACACGTGTAGCTTTAATTTTGCGCAATAGCCCATTATTTAAAATAAAATACAGTAGTAGGAGGACCATCTTCCTTTGCCATGAGACGACCATGAACAAATGTGTTGCAGAGCGGAGGGCCAAACTACACAGTGGAGCTGGGCAGGTACGATGGGAAGATCTCGACGACGAACAGCGTCATGCTGCCGCACGTCAACGACAACCTCGACAGCCTCAATGCCTTCTTCTATACCCTAGGCCTCTCCCAGATCGACATGATTGCATTATCAGGTACGTGATTCAGCTCAACACGTCGTCTACTTCTGAATCTGATCGCGTCGGACGACCTGTTGTTGACCACCATCTACCACTCCCTCAGGTGCCCACACCTTGGGCGCGGCGGACTGCAGCTTCTTCCAGCACAGGACCAGGGGCAAGGACCCAAGCATGAATCCGAGCTTTGACGCGCAGCTTCAGGGCACCTGTGCCAGACAGAACTTCGCGTTCCTGGATGATGTGACACCGGTGGGATTCGACAACTTCTACTTCCAGCTCCTGCAGAATGGCAGGGGCCTCCTGGGCTCCGACCAGGTGTTGTACACAGACGAGAGATCACGCGGTACCGTAGACTACTACGCGTCCAACCAGGGCACCTTCTTCTACGACTTTAGCGTCGCAATGACAAAACTCGGCAGGGTCGGGGTCAAGACGGCCGCTGACGGCGAGATACGCCGTGACTGTCGGTATCCAAATTAGATACTTATAGCCTCTGAAGATTGCTCATTGTCTGAACATATCGCTGTCTATAAATGATGGACTATAAAATGTGTAAGGGTGAATTCCATATATGCCATTGAAAATTTACCCGTACCCTCATATGCCATTCCAAATTTCCCTCTCCCAAATGTCACTGAAATTCTGCAACACGTACACATATGCCACTACCGCCAGTTGACTGGTAGTGGACCGTCAAGTGGCAGTTGAAAATATGATTTTGCCCTTGGTCATACCTTGTGATGATTTAGCCAAATGACTGAATTTTGCAGGGTAGTTAACACATAGGAACCCGGGACCCACTCATAACTGCACTTCTATGCGATGATTTAGCTCATATTTTTAAATTTCCTAATTCCTAATCCATAATCAAGAACAAATAAGATTCTCTCCTTGTTAAAAAAATGATTTCACCATTTCATAGGTTGAGAGAAGAACAAATCTGAGCATCAAGAACTCGTCCAAAATCTCCATTCACATCCTAGGAATCAGTGAAATTTTGTACTCTCTCTGATCCAAATTAATTGACGCAGCGTTTATACAACCTCTATATAATGTTGTATAGAGGTTGCGTTAATTAATTCGAGTCGGAGGGAGTAGTACATTAAGGGACGGAAAGCGAGGAAAAGAATGATGAATTAGAGCTCTCGAGGAGCAAGATGGAGCACAGTGGAGCAGTCGAGGAGTAGCACCGGATCGCCGTGTAGCTGCAGTGGTTGTAGATGAGGATCACGCGGTAAAGGTGGAGGCCACGGCGGCGGCAGTGAGCAGAGCGCACGCGTACGGCCCCGGGCAGTCCTTGCTTTTTTTTTGCGGGACCGGGCAGTCCTTGCTGATCAGGGACCGGGCAAGGAGAAAGGCACGAAGCCGTTGACGCCGTGGCCATGGCTGTTGCGCAGGAAGATGTCGAGTGTGAGGCGGCGGAATAAGCGGCCTGCTGGAGAGGAGGACCAGGGCCGCCTGCTGGACATGAGTACGCGGTCGGCGGCTGAAGCGGGACTGCGTGAATGGCGATAGTGGCTGGATCGTGGGAGGAGAGAGTCAGGGGGAAGAAGATTATGAAAAAAATCTGCTAGCACGTTTGAGTTGGTACGTACACGGTCAAAGAGGGGTCAACTCACAGTAGTGGCATTACTAAAAAAAAAAACTCACAGTAGTGGCATATATGTACTCGGTGCAAAATTTTAGTGGCGTATTTGGAAGAGGGAAAATTTGAATGGCATATGGGGACACAGGCAAATTTCCAGTGACATATATGGAATTCACCCGATGTGTAATGGTTGATCTGTTCAGAATCCAATCAAGTCCATGCATGACTTACCGTTGGACTTGTCTATTCTACAAGCGTCCTGAAAGAGCTTATTCTATACATATTTCAAAAAAAATTACTCATTTGAAAGAACATATTTCACTCATTTCAAAAAATTGTTTTTCACTCATTTTATTAAAACAGATTTGACGCATTGGTCTTGTTCTATGAAGCATCACACACTGAAATAGACTTGAGTGATATAAGTGGGCTGAAACGTTGAAATTTAAACGTATTTGAAATATATTCAAGATTGATCTTGTTCTAAAGGTCATGGCGCCAGAAGTTCAAATATATAAGAAGATTGAAAAGCATAATTATGGTGTAAAATAGAGTATATGAATAGCTTAAATTAGCAAAGTTGGAATAAAACTATAAAAGGATGTGATCGTTCGATGAGAGAGGTAAACCTGGGCATTCTCCGGGCCGGGCTTGACAAAACCCGAGCAATGAAATCCCAAGCCCGGGCCCGCAGACCGGCAAAATGCCTATTTTCCATGTTTTAAAATACCAATATAGCTATTTTTGGGGATTAATACTATAATACTATACCTATATTTATATAAAAAGCCTAAATATCATGTTACCCCGGGCTTTTTCTGGGCTTCGGGCCGGGCTGGAAAGTGAGACCCGAACCCGGCCCGGGCTGCGGGCTGGAAAGAGAGTCTCCAACGTGTCTGCATGTGAAGAGAGAGATGATGGGGCATCCAGTGGCGGAGCTTGAAGCCCAACTCTGGGCGGGCTGGCCGGGCCAAAATGAAAGAAATAGCCTGTGGACTGGTATTCTAAGGCCCAACAGTAAAAACATTGTGTACAAATTTCAAAATGTTGGGCGGGCCATGGCCCATCCGGCCATGTTGTAGCTCCGTCATTGGGGGGGACCCATAATGATTTGACTAATTCATTTAGGATGGACGTGGATTCATGCATATACATTTGGAATGCCTGCGCGCGGGGTTGACTTCTTACCGTACATACCCTTCCCATCAGAAAGAATTTTCCGGCATGGACGCCGACAACGAATATTCGTGGTAGTGATACATTTGCAAAGACAGTAATCTGTTGCTGTTGAGTGTTTGTAAATTGAGGTTAAGGACATCTCACAAATGTTCGTGGACATATCCACGGACATGGATATAAGAGCCGTCCCTTCAATATTATACCTCAAATGTCTGCCTTTCACCAAATAGCAGAGGCAATAATCTTAAGCCAAATAGCTACAACATTTCGTCAACCTTCCACCAAATAGCAGCGGTCACATACTAAGCACTTGAAGAAGAAGAAAAAAGAGTGGAATAAGCATGCATTAACATATGCTAGCAGCTAGCAAACCTTCCGCCAAATGCAGTGCTAATCATTAGTAGCTTCCGCCAAAAAAAAGTGAAGCAAGCATTCTTAGCTAGCAAACCTTCCGCCAATGCAAGCATGCTAATCACCTTACCTCATGCTAATCACCTTACCATGCAAGCATGCTAATCACCTTACCTGATTAGTGGCTTCCGCCAAATATGCTAGCAGCCTTCCGTCAAACGCCAATGCTAATTGCCATTCATATACGGAGAGGAGGGGTACATGGTGGCTCTTGATTAGCCAGGCGGATGTCCGGACTTTCGTCAACCTTCCCCATGTTTGCTTTCGGTTTGCAGGAGTTCGGAGAAGCTGACGCGTCCGCGGACGTTTGTGACATCCGGTTGGATGGTAAAAACGGTCGGGACGTTTGTGGTCGTTTTGGGGGCAGCATTGGAGATGCCCTAACGTTGGCTGGATGGCGCGTCCCCCAACCTCGCAGCTTGCCAAAACCTCCAGTTGCTGCCATCCAAAGAAATCGTCCTTGACTTATACGTTTCCAGAACGGTGGGCTGCCTGTCACATGAGACAGAGTTTGAAGCCTGCCACTTGAGACAGGTATTGAAGGCACTAGAGTTGAAGCTGTGTGAGGACTAAACCTCGTGGAGAGGCGTCGGCATGTGTGTTCTTTTTCAGATAACCTCTCCATGCTTTGGCATGCGTCGGCGGCAGATCGATTACTCGGCAAGAAAAGGAAAATCCAGTTGTCACTTTCAATAAGAATCCTTGGATGTCATGTGAACGAGACACTCACGATCGAAAATTCTCCAGCATATGTATATCCGACGTTTGAACATCACCGAGACACCAACGTAATGGTGGCGTGACAAGTAATGGTAGCGTGAGCTTCAGTGCGGCTTGCTTTAGTCACGCCGGATGGGCAGCGACCGCCGGCCGCTGGACGCACGACTCCTCCGTCGAACAGTGCCATTATTACTAGGACTGGAGCAGGGCAGAAGCCATCACTTTCGAACAGCTAATTTCGGAATAGTAGTGTTGACAAAAGCAGTTCAAGGGGTCGATCGGTCGATGCAATCCATGGCAAACCTCGCCGTCTTCATCGTCGTCGTCCAAGTGGCTGTCCTCTCGTCGTTCGCGGGCGCGCAGTTGAGGGCGGACTACTACGCCGGCGTCTGCCCCAACCTGGAAGGCATTGTCCGGAGCTCCGTGAAGCAGTCCATGGTCAAGTCCCCCATCTCCGCGCCGGCCACTCTCAGGCTCTTCTTCCACGACTGCGCCGTCACGGTATCATGGTACACATTGACGCAAGTAATTGATGGCTATCGTGCAAGAACCGACGGACGTCATGCGCGTGCAGGGCTGTGACGCGTCGGTCATGATCATCAGCTCGACCGGCGACGGCGAGAACCCCGACGACTATTCGCTCAAGCCGGAGGGCTTCCAGACGATCCTGGACGCCAAGGCCGCCGTGGACAGCGACCCGCAGTGCCGTTACAAGGTGTCCTGCGCCGACATAATCGCCCTCGCCACAAGAGAGTCCGTCTCCCAGGTAGGTGACCGTACGGATACGGTAGGAGGAGGAGCATCTTCCTTTCCCTGAAAGGATGTGTGGCATGGCGTATGACACAATCCTTAGGTTCAATCTGAGAAAGTTCTAAGAAGTTTTGCCGAATGGATAAAAAATTACAAGCAAATTTCGGATTCAGGAGATGATGACATGGCGCTATGACTAGGTGCTGACTAGAACATTGATTGGTCGAAACCAATAAAAAAAGAGTCAAAAACCACCTCAGGGTTGTTTTTTGTCTGGTATTAAAAAGTTAAGAGTTGTAAATTAGACGGTTTCATAGTTTATGATTGTGTTCTAAACTTTGGCGGTAGTTTGAGGTTGTAATATGGACTTCTCTCTTCCCTGCACAAATGTATCTGCAATCTGCAGAGCGGAGGGCCGAACTACACGGTGGAGCTAGGCAGGTACGACGGGAGGAAGTCGACGGACAGAAAAAGCGTCAGGCTGCCCCACGCCGGCGACAACCTCGACAGCCTCAATGCCTTCTTCTCAACCTTGGGCCTCTCCCAGACCGACATGATCGCACTATCAGGTACGTGAACATGAACGTGATTCAATTCAACTCAACTCGTCATGGACTTCGGATTTCTAAATCTGTTTGCTGAGTTTTGAGTTGACCACCATATCTCTCATCGGTTCAGGTGGCCACACCTTGGGCGCGGCGGACTGCGGCTTCTTCAAGTACAGGACCGGTGGCAACGACCAGAGCATGAACCCGAGCTTCGACGCGCAGCTCCAGGGCACCTGTGCCAAACAGAACTTCGCGTTCTTGGACGACGTGACACCGATAGGGTTCGACAACTTCTACTACCGGAACCTGCAGAACGGCAGGGGCCTCCTAGGGTCTGACCAGGTTCTGTACACGGACGAGAGGTCCCGCGGCACGGTGGACTTCTACGCGGCCAACCAGGGCACCTTCTTCTCTGACTTCGTCGTCGCCATGACGAAGCTCGGCAAGGTCGGGGTCAAGACGGCCGCTGACGGCGAGATACGCCGTGACTGTCGGTACCCAAATTAAGGCTCGTCGACCCGTGCAACTGCACGGGCTAGCATTACTGGAAAAAATAAATGAAGAGTAAAATCTCTGGAATAATGTTTTGCTTTACTTTAAAAGAGGAATTTAATTTGTCTACTTTAGTAGTTCATTATGTACAATATTGAGAGGAATCTATCTATCTTTTCTTTTTCTCGACAACCCGTAAGCAATCTATCTATATATCTGAAAGTGCCGCTTAGAGCTCGGGCTACGGGTAGCCCGATATCTTGGCTGTTTGTCTGCTTCGCGATCCAACTTCTGACATGTCAGTCATCTATAGATCGTGTTGTCTGGTGTTGAGATTTTAGCACAGTCCACGGTCCCACAACCCTGCCCAGAAGTCCATCTTATTTGGCCCATATCTCCACCTCATCCAAGCACGTGGTATGGGCCCGCACTTTCATCTCGCCGTCAGCACCATTAGTTGTGGGGAGAGAGAGGGGGAAAGGGGAGGAGCGGCGACGCGAGCGCTATATCTCGCATTCAGCGAGATCGAAGGTTTCTCTCACTGAAGCGTCTCGATGAATCGGGCCGGCCCACTAGTGCATACAGAAATGGAAAAAGTAGCGATAAAATGAGGGCGCGATGGGTTTCGAACCTAGGTCATTTCCATAGTGCATAGAGCTACTAGCCACTGCGCCAATGGTGACTTCATGTGTACATAGGAGAGGCACGCTACTTGAGGTAAAAGACCGGAGTTTTTTTCCCCCTTTTTTTCCCTTTTTTTCGTTTCTCTCGTTCTTTGTTTGGTTTTCTTATTTTTCTCTGGCTTTATTTTTTTGTCATTATAATTCATTTTTATTTTGGTTTCTCTTTGTTTTTTTATGGTTTTTACCGCTTTTCTTTTCTTTCTCATTTTCATTCTTTTATTCTACTGTTTTTATAGTTTTTCATTTTTTTGGTTTTCTCTACTTCTTTTGGTTTTTCATTCTACATTTTTTTATATGTCAACAACATTTTTCTAATACATGTTTAGTATTTTTCCAATACAAATTTAATATTTTTTAATACATAGTCAACATTTTTTCTATACACATTTTTTAACATTTTTCAAATGCTTGATTAACATTTCCCAAATACACCATAAACATTTTTTGAATAGTCAACATTTTTTCTATACACATTTAACATTTTCCAAACGCTTGATTGACCTTTTTGAAACACTTGTTCAACATTTTTTTAAATGCTCGATTAACTTTTTTTTATACATGATCAAAAAATTTCATCATTTTTTTAATACATGGTAAACATTTTTTCTATACAAATTTAACATTTTCCAATGCTTCATTAGCATTTTTCAAATACTTGTTCAACATTTTTTTCAAATGCTTTATTACCATTTTTATATACATGATCAAATTTTTTTTCATCATTTTCTCATACATGGTCAACAATTTTTCTATACACATTTAACATTTCTCAAATGCTTGATTAACATTTTTGAAATACTGGTTCAATTTTTTTTAAATGCTTGATTAAATTTTTTATATACATGATACAAAAATTCCATCATTTTTGTAATACATGATCAACAATTTTTCTATCTACATTCAACATTTTTCCGAATGCTAGATTAACAATTTTCAAATACTTGTTCAACATTTTCCGAATGCTTGAAAGTGCATCTGCGACAAAAAGAAAGAGGCAGTGGGAGTGATCTCCCTATCTCCCTATCCCAAACCATGTGTAGGAGAGAAGCTTCGCAGCAGGTTCCCGTTGAAATGGACCGAATATTTCACTGATTTGACACACGTCATGATCCATTGTGTCCATTTATGAGCGAAACCTAACCCTCTCATCGCATCTTCAAGGTATTTCCAGTAGACTCTGTCATAGGCTTTTGCGAGGTCTAATTTATAGGCGCAATACAATCAGAGCATTGTCTGTGATCATTCGGCCTGGAATGAAGGCACTTTGAGTTGGGGCTACCAAATCATGGATCAGTGGTCGCATCTTATTTACCAGACATTTGGACACAATATTGTACATTACCTTGCATAAGCTGATAAGTCTATAGTCTTTTAGGGAGCTCAGGTTTTCCTTCTTCGGTATTAACACTATAACAGTATTATTAACACCCTCCAGCATTATGCCCAAATTAAAGAATTCTCTTACTGTCTTGATCACCTCATTTTTTAGAGTACCCCAATGCCTTTGATAAAATCTAGCAGCGAATCCATCCGCTCCGGGGGCCTTCAGATGACCTATTTGGATCAATGCGTTGCTGATCTCTTCATCCGAAAATTCACTACACAACATACTCCCTCCGTCCGGGTTTATTAGGCACCCTTTTATTTTGGGCTAAAGTTTGACCTAAAAAATTAACTAACAAAATGTAAACTATATGTCACAAAAATTATATTGTCGGAAAGCTCTTTCAAATACAAATCCAACAGTATAATTTTTTTATAGCATATACTTTATATTTTTGTAGTCTATAGATGGTCAAAGTCTGACCCAAAATACGAAGGGGCCCAATAAACCCGGACGGAGGTAGTATCATTTATCTGCTCTGGATTAGCGGCTCCATAGTATCCAGAATAAATTCAGGTTGTACTCGCTGGTCGCCTGTGTATAATTCCTGGAAAAAAAAGACGTAGCAAGCGCCTCCATCTCCTGAGTATTATTTGTAACGTTGCCATCTTCCTTCTCCAGCTGATTAATTTTATTTTTCTTTTCCCTCCATGTTGCCTTACGGTGAAAAAAGTCCGTATTTCCGTCACCATCACGAAGTTATTCTATTCTCGATTTTGCTTCCAGAAGAGCTCTTCCTTCTCTAGCAGGCTATCTAGTTCTTTTTCTAGCCGTCATTTGATCATCTGTTTGTGTGGGTTATTCCTATGTATTACAGCTTCCAATTCTTTACGTGTCTTGTCAATTTTCCTTGGGACCGAACCCACTGTCGTATTACTCCATGAATGAAGCGCAGCCATCACTCCCTCCAATTTAGTTGCTACATCTCCCAGGATCGTTGCCTGTCTATGCATGGCCCTTATTTTATTTTTTTGAGGGTAAAGCAGAGCTTTCTAACTTAACGGTGTCCGGGCAAATCACCCGTGACACAAACAGCCACTTGGGGCGGTACAACGGAGTTCCAACTCATACAGTCATTTGGTAAGCACGTACGACCGCCATCTCCCCTTCTCGCACTTTATTTCTATTATTCCACCAATGCCACCAGAAGGTAATGATTAGTATTCTCTTTTTCTCATCGAGCCCCCACAAATACTCTAACATTGCATGTACGCCTGAAAACTGCTCCAGCTCTCTTCTTTCCATCTCAAGTGACAGCGCTCGCCAAATTTCTTTCACCACTTTACACTTGATGAACAAGTGGCCACCATCTTCTGTGGCTCTCCCACAGAAGAAGCATTTATCACGCTCCAGTTTCATACCTCGATTCACCAAGTTTGTACACACGGCCAACGATTCATGTTTCATCCTCCAAACAAACATTTGCAGTTTCCTTGGACACGGTATTTTCCATATGCGGCTCCAAGATTTGTCGCCCGAGTTTTTGAGTTGACCAGCAGCCTCTGAACTATTTCCCGGTGCCCCCATTTCGTTCTTGTTTGGCCAATTGGACCTGAAGACGGTATGCACTTCTTACTGAATGTCTGTCCTTACTGTCAAAGTGCCAAGCCATGAAATCTTCTGCTCCTTCCCGGAGTGGGATCTGCAAAATGTGTCGTGCATCCTCCGCCCAAAAGGTGTCCCGAACCAGCTGTTCATCCCACTGTCCAGTTATTGGGCAGATTAGTTCTTCAACCCGGGATAGGAGATTTGCACCTTTTGGGGTGATGACCTGTCGTGACCATGCCCGTGGTATCCACGGATCCGACCATATGTTTACAGATGCACCGTCCCCGATCCGCCATATGTATCCATGCTTAATCAGGGTGATACCTTGTAGGATACTCCTCCAAGCATAAGATATCCCCTCCTTCGGCTCGGCTTGCAACAAGTGACAGTGTGGGAAGTATCTGACTTTTAGAATTCTTGCACATAGGCTTTCTGGATTTTGGAGAAGGCGCCAACCCTGTCTGGATAGCATGGCCAGATTGAAGCTGTGCATGTCACGGAATCCGAGTCCCCCTTTTGATTTGGGTAAAGTTAGCTTGTCCAACCTAACCCAATGAAGCGTGTTCTGTCGATCTTGCTGGCTCCACCAGAATCTACCCAGAAGGCTGTTTATTTCATTGCACAGAGTTTTGGTCTGGTCGAAACATGACATGGCGTATGTGGGAATTGCCTGCGCCACCCCCTTAACCAAGCCCTCCTTACTTTCCTTCGCTAACAGCTTCTCCTGCCATCCGTAGACACTGCCACATATGTTTCCTTTGATGTATGCATTGGTTTTCCTCCTTGACTGACCCACATGTACTGGGAGACCCAAGTACCTTTCATTCCAATTCTCACTAACAATTGCCAGGGCGTTCTTAACTGAATTCTTTGCGTTCTCACTTGTATTAGGGCTGAACATAATTGCAGACTTCTCTATGTTTATGCATTGTCCCGAGCAGTCCTCATACAATGCAAGTGCATCATGCAGTGCCTCTTGTTGGGCTGATTACAAAGAGGTACAGCGACAAAGGGTCTCCCTGCCGTAAACCTCTTGTTGGGCTGAATTGTTCTGTTCTTGTCCCATTCACCTTGATCTGATATCTGACAGTCTATACACATTTCATGATTAGGTCCACCCAACACCTGCTAAACCCCAGCTTCAGCATCATAGCCTCCAGGAAACACCACTGAACTCGGTCATACGCCTTACTCATATCCGCTTTCACAGCAGCATACCCCTCTTTGCCATTTCTTTTGTTCATCAGGAAGTGTGAGACTTCATAAGCAATTAGCACGTTGTCAGTGATCAATCTCCCAGGCACGAACGCACTTTGATTATCTGAGATGATCTCCGGGAGTACCACTTTAAGCCGGTTTGCAAGGACCTTTGAGACAAGCTTGTACAAGACGTTGCATAAGCTTATTTGCCGGAGGTCTTTGATCCTATTCGGGTTCTTTACCTTCGGAATAAGTACCACTAGTGTATCATTCCACCCTTCTGGGATCTCACCCCCATTAAGGACAGCAAGCACCTCCTCAACAACTTGGTCTCCCATGAAATGCCAATGCCGCTTGAAGACAATAGACGGCATGCCATCCGGTCCCGGCGCCTTAAGATCTCCGTGTAGGGTAACGCAGCAGAAAACAAAAAATTTCCGACCTACGTACCAGCCCAGGATCACTATGGAGACTGCATACAAGGTTTGATCTGTTTCGTTACCGACTCGTAGCGCAGCGGAAGTAGAGTCGATGACGATCGGCGGTGCAGATCCCCGTAGCTAGGATTTACAACCTCCCAACCGCGAGGATGTATACCCTCATCCGCCCCCAGATAGCCCTCCGAGAGGCGGTCGGACAGTCCCTCGGACGGTGTCACGGACAGCCCTTCGGGAGGACCATCGAAACTCGGACAGTCACTCGGACAGCCCTTCGGGAGGACCATCGAAACTCGGACAGTCCCTCGGACAGCCCTTCGGGAGGACCATCGAAACTCGGACAGTCACTCGGACAGCCCTTCGGGAGGACCATCGAAACTCGGACAGTCACTCGGACAGCCCTTCGGGAGGCACTCTCGAACTAAGACCGAAACTACGATCTCTCTACAGAGTTGCACACATACGGTGTCATCTATCCGGCAGGGCTTCGCCGTCCAGAACTAGTTCCCACCGGAACCCAGACAGCCTTTCGGCTCTACGAAACTATTTCGCTGGGAGGGAGAGAGAAGCCAGAAATGTCATGGCACTTGTATGTGAGAAGGAAGTGAGTGTGGAGGCAGCCCCTCCACCTCTATTTATAGGAAATCCAAGGGGTAGGGTTTCTTGGCCCCCAAGCCTTCTAGAAACCTTTTTGGGAAAATATCCCAAAGGTGACTTTTCCATAAATATCCCAAAAAGCACTTTCACTATTCACGACGACATTTTTCAGCGTCTGATCGAACTGAAAATATTCATGTGGGCTTAGAACATTTCCAGTACCCACCAAAATAATTTTCAACGCGAGCCGGAACAATTCCAGTTTAGTGATTTTCATCTGCGGAAAGCATCTGAAGCGGTTTCGGCAGCTCCGGAACATTTCCGGTTTTCATTCCGGAAAATTCCAGAAAGTTTCCAGAATGATTCTGGCACCCTCCAAGAATTATCAGGGATGTGCCGAAACCAATTTGACTTAATGGTATCCCCTGAAACAACTTTTCAGTTTTACCGAAACTGTTCCGGTGTTCTCTCTGCGGAACTTTTCCGCTGTCCGAAACTTTTTCGGTGATTTTCTCTCAGACTCCCTATCTAGTATTCAGCAGATAGATGACCCTTAAGCGTGTGACCCTATAGGTTCGGTGAAGCATAGACATGACCCAGAACCCCTTCCGATCAATGATCAACATCGGAGCCGTGGACACTCATATTGACCCCTATACCCACACGAATGAATATTCGAGTGAACCTCCAGTTGCCGTGTGCTATTCCTGTTGCTTCGCGATATGTTACAAATACCCGAGGTGAGACATGTTGGCATCCCCGTGGATCAACAACTTGTCCACTATGCCAGTTACCTCGTTACCGGTATTGTTCTCTTTTCTCGTTCCCGTGTTCCGACATCCCCGTGATCAAATCACAAAGTGTCTGGCCAGACGATGATGGATACCGTAACACCGAGAGGGCCCAGAGATATCTCTCCATCGTCGGAGGAGCAAATCCCAATCTTGAGCTATCAAGTTACTTGACATACTTTTCCATGAACCCGTAAGCCGCCGTAATAGCCACCCATTTACGGATGACGTTTAACAAACCCCGAAGTTCATGAAGCAAGCATGAAGAAACTCGATACTCTCATGGTCTAAGGAATCATGCAAACGTTAACCATCTCTGTGTTATAAACCATTAACTAATGACGAATGTATCTCATAGCATAACATCAATTCGGGTCGATTCAACACAAATGTTCTTCTAATATTGTGCCCTCAAAATTGCCGGCATAGCCATGCCCATGATCAGGAAAACAGGATCATCATGCAATACTTGAGCCAGTCTTAGAGGCCAGACTAGGAATACATTTTACCGTTTATTATTCCACACGTGCATATGAGTCTTCCTCCGAGCCTCGTGGTTATTGTAGACTCGAGAACCATAGCAGTTATAGCATGGAACATAAACCTAATTATGAACAGGGAGATAATCAATAACATTTATTATTGCCTCTAGGGCATATCTCCTACAGACTCCCACTTGCACTAGAGTCAATAATCTAGTCAATGCTAATGCACTTTACACCTATGGCATACTGGTGTAAAATATGCTTCGCTTGTGGTATAGCCTGATGTCCAACGGATCTGACGACTTCAGCTCCGTGTGTAACTTTGCATATCCTCGCGTTTTCACGCTTTCACAAAATTCATATTTTGTGTGGACTTGGCTTTGCATATGTGTGAATCATTGGTCGAAACCTGATTCCTCAGACTGAGCTATGGAGCAACTATCTGCAATAGTGTCCCATAGACCAAAGCCATCTTGGAACCATACTAAGTTCATGAATGAACTATATGATTCAACAACTTCTTTGTCGCTTCTTAAGCATCAACATACTCAGCCTTTGTTATAGAATTCGCCACAGTATCTTGTTTGGAACAATTTCCAACTACCGTGCCACCATATTGTGTATTACACAAAAAACCCTTAACTTAAATCGAAAATCGCATGGAGCATTGATGAAGACTGTATCGATGTAATTACTTTACAACGAGCACTTCATAATCTCTGCTTGCGAGAAAACATGTCATCACTACTACTCTAGTACTCAATGACATCTTTCACTGTTGTCCTATGATCAGTACTTTGATCATTTTGGTATCTATACTCGCAACAACTTTGGAGTATTGGACATATCTGGTTGTTTTTACGTACCATGGAATACATGATTAATCCAAACACAAGAGTGTGTGGAATCACCATCATGTATTTTGCTCATCAGTGTTTTGGGACACCGAGTCTTGCAAAAACTCTTTCCATGTGACTTCGGCAAGAATCACTCCTTGACGTTTTTCAATGCTAAAAGGTTTTAGCATCTTGTCAATATGTATTCATAGCTTAGCCCCATTAGGTAAATCTATCTCCATAGATCATCATGCCTAATATTGAGGCTATTTAGCCTAAGCACTTCATCGAAAAACTATTTTCAAATGAAGTCCTAATTCGTGTCAAGAAATTTATTTCCAATTAACAATGTGTCAAGTACACAAGGTTTTTAGAAATATTATTATGCTCCCACTTACTTTCTTGAATCACAAGCATCTTCGATACCCATTTGATGAAGTCAAACCCCTTTGACCATTCCATCAAAAACGAAGATTCTAACTCCACTTTGCTCTCTTCTGTCCATCGCGGGAACTCTGAAGTTTGCATACTTACTAGCATCCTCTGGATCGACAAATTTCTTTGAACTGTATCACATACAAGTCCTAGGTTTCATTTCCATCAGATGGAAATCCTTTTGTCATCCATGTTTCATATCTCATGATTGAAATATGTATTAATTGCTAGTTCAACCCGAACCGACTTCAAGCATCGCTACGGTGAGACAATATCATCGTAGTCAACTCCTTGAACTTGTTATTGCAACAAGTCGAGCTTTATGGATAAAACATTTTATCCGTATCAGTTTTTAGTTCCATAAATATTCGTTAGACTCTAAGTCTTCCGAAAGGTGTATCAAGATTTTAATCTCGAATCACTTATATGGAAACTATCTCGGATTGTATTGGCATTTAGCCAATTCCGGAGTCAGGGCCCATCAACGCTTCCTTGTGTATTGTAGGTATACTATTGTCTAACAACAATATCTCGTTTGCGCACCTGATAGGTTTGCACGAGCTTTGCCTACGTGGTTCAGCTACAAGTTCGACCGAAGTCCATACATTTTATTGTAGAGACTTCCGTATCAGTCGCAGTAGGAAACTCCGGAATCACTTCCAAGGTTCCTTTCCTTTGATCTGATGACGAAGATACTGGTTATCTCGTCGAGTTGCACTGTCCTCTCACTCACCTTTTGTAAGAACTATTCTCTTTAAAAGCATACCATTTTGTGGCAAAATCCTTTGCCTCGGTATAGTGGTGGGGGAATACCCAATGACTTGGGATAACCTACAAAGTAGCACTTGTCTGATTTGGAATAGGTTTGTAACCTTTTACACAAGCCCCATATTCCAAATTTTAAGAAAAGATATAACATGGTTGGGCGTACCATACCATGGCGTCATTTCAACAGACCTGCTGGAGCTCTTTTCAGTGTAAAAGCCGCAGTCTCTAAAGCATCACTCTATAAAAGGGATAATGGCAAGTTTATTTATGTCATCTTTGATCTTACCATGTCATAAATGGTTCGATTACATCTTCACGGACTTTTCACTTGCAGTGGTGTTCCGGGAGGTGCAAGTTATGAAACCCTTTTCATAACTCATCAGACATTCGCTAAACTTGTAACTCAAATATTCCTTTCTGCAATCGAATTGTAGAAACATAATTTTCTTGTTACAATAACTTCTACTTCATTTTTGAAAACCTTATGAATGAATTCAAAAGATCCAGACTTCGTCTCAACAAGTAAATATCCATATATCTACTTGAGTCATTTCTGAAGATAGATAAATCCACTACTTGCAACAACATTTATTGGACTACACACATCACAATGTATGATCACCAATATGTTCTTTGCTCGTTCCTTATGGCCTGTGAACGGTATTTCAGTCACTTCACTTTTCAGAGGAAAGTTGCAAGTGTCAGATGATTCAAAATCAAACGACTTCAAAATCCATCATAATGGAATTTTCCATGCGGGTTTCTCCAATGTGACCAAATGCAGTGCCACACTTGTGTGGTATTCTTTTAGTCTTGCGACATTTAGCGTCAGTGTTATGGATGTATCATATTTTCCATCAATATTCATAACATACATCCCATCTAGGATGGAAGCATGGCCCTTCATGTTATTCATAATACTGAACAACAATTGTTGTTTTATGAACAACTCTTTTGCAACAAACATTGTGCAATAGGCTAGAGTGTATGAAACTCTAAAATGAATTATGAAAGTAAACCCAGAGGTAATGTATTGTTATCAATATTCATAACATACGTCTCATTCATAATGAAAGTATGGCCCTTATGTTATTCATAACACCGAACATCAAAAGTTCTCTTATGAACAACCTTCTTGCAAGATACCTTATGCAAAGGGATAGAGTGTGAAACTTTAAAATGAATTATGAAAGTAAATACATAGGGAATACACCTATGGAAGGCATAGTAACATTTACTATGTTCCCTGCGTGTATCTAAACCTCATTCCTGGCTAGTCTTTCAGGCCATAGTAGTTCTTACATCGAGTTGCAACAGAATGCAATCAAGCGGGTATCTTTGTGATTAACTCACAATACCCAAGAATTAGTGATTAGCATGTTTAACCATAATTCCCAAGAACTATATCTTTGACCAGCCTTCTATACATCAAAAACTTGTATAACATTCATACATGAGCTGGACATTCCAGTCTTCTTTCCTTTTGCCTTTATACTTCTAACAGTTTAACTTTTAGTATTTCTCCTACTCTCAGAAGAAGCATCCAACTTTAAGAGTGGCGTTAGCCCCGGACTTCCTAGGCGTGAAAGTCTCACTAACACCCTTCGGACACTTCCTTTCTCTTTAAGTTGTTGTTTTATTCACCTTTCATCATATGATAGGCGTTCTCCTAGATCCCTCTCTTTATCAGTCTAATGCATAGTAAACTCCTTTGCTAATAGTTTGTAAACAAACATTGCTTTGGATATCTCATATCTTTTAGCCTTTGTCTGTCTCTGAAAATGATTTTCAGATTCCATGAATATTACATAACTATCCAAACTTTCGAAGTTCGGGTCTCATGGAAGCAAACATATTGCACTTTGACTGAAAAGGAATTCTAGCTTTTGGATCGAAGGACGAGAGTCATATCATCCATAGCATTAGCGGGAGAATACCGAAAGTATGCGATAGGACATAGTCCTTCTCGGCACTCTTGAGGACAATCCTCACATTACGTTACCAACCGTAAAGTTTTAACCAGATATTTAACAGCTATTCAATTTTAATTGGGAAGGTGGAAACGCGAGCCATTCTTCTACAACTTTTATGCAAACCACACTTGGACAGTGTTCAAAATTAATTGCACTAAGATTTAAACAAGTTAATTCTACAGTGCGCTCCCACTCAAATCAATATCTCTCATAATTGATTGTGAGTGATACAAGACCCGCATTGTCATTCAACGCCATTGAACGAGATGAACACTGATGGCGCGAACTTCAATCGGTAGGCAAACTTGCCGATCACATCTCTATGTGATTCTTGTTCATCTTTCGATGCGTGTGTTCCGAGCTCAGGGAGATCCTTCCAGAACGTCAAGACAACCAAGTGATCTCGCTGCGAGGTCTCAACTCACCCGCCTCACACTTCTCTAATCGTTCGTACCCAGGGAGATCCTGTGATACCCCGAAAAGTTAGGTGCCGTGACGGTGCAACACTTGGGAGAACACTAACTACTTGATATTTTTGTGAGAGATCACCCTAATAAAAGCGACTACCGCGCAATCAAGAAGGGTGCATCGTAAGGGATAAACATCTCAGGCAATTCATAATAGCATGATATGGTATAGCCCTTTCTGACGGAGAAGTCTTTCATTTCTTCGTCTTCGGCATTCGCGTCGATGTTCACCTTCGCGAAGATTGCCACCACCTTGTCGATGCACCAGATAATATTGCTATCTCTATAGCTAATAAAATAATGCATTACAACAAGGTTGACACGCAGGTCATTAAAGTGACAATCATATGGCTCCATCCATCATGTCGAATCATGACACGCAGGTCATGTTAATTTACATTATATAGTCATCTCATACATAATCAAATTAAATATGAGTACTGCTATACCACATCATATGCACATCTCATGTCATCCTGCAAAACCAAGTTAGACGCCTCTAATCGGTTTATACAAGATTTTATTTTACGTGGCTTCTAAGGTTTCGAACAAACCGCAGCTACCAATGTTTTATCATCAAGTATGATAATTCAAGTCGCTAGATTAACATCGCGGGGTGTATGAAACACGAGATAATTAAATCTCGAGCCCCATACTAAACTTCGTCATACGCATGACCCCCGTGCATATCATATCTGCATTGCCCTTTCGTCTGCGAAATTTCATCTTTCTTTTTAACTACGGTGGAATTCAAAGAACTGTTAGCACTTCGTTGATCAATCAGGATCGCGGATTGCCAGAACTTTGAAACTCCACCATACCGTTATCAAGATCAGAAATATGCAAATTCCAGGGAAGTAACAAGAACATCGGGTAACAGATTTCATCTGCTACCCGCACAAATAATTTTCAGCAATAGAACTCATCTACTACCTAATTATATTGTGCAACACCCATACATCTCATGTATTCTAGATCGCAACCTGCATCTACGCATAGCACGGCTCATGATGCCACTGTAGGGTAACGCAGCAGAAAACAAAAAATTTCTGACCTACGTACCAGCCCAGGATCACTATGGAGACTGCATACAAGGTTTGATCTGTTTCGTTACCGACTCGTAGCGCAGCGGAACTAGAGTCGATGACGATCGGCGGTGCAGATCCCCGTAGCTAGGATTTACAACCTCCCAACCGCGAGGATGTATACCCTCATCCGCCCCCGGACAGCCCTCCGGGAGGCGGTCGGACAGTCCCTCGGACGGTGTCACGGACAGCCCTTCGGGAGGACCATCGAAACTCGGACAGTCACTCGGACAGCCCTTCGGGAGGACCATCGAAACTCGGACAGTCACTCGGACAGCCCTTCGGGAGGACCATCGAAACTCGGACAGTCACTCGGACAGCCCTTCGGGAGGACCATCGAAACTCGGACAGTCACTCGGACAGCCCTTCGGGAGGCACTCTCGAACTAAGACCGAAACTACGATCTCTCTACAGAGTTGCACACATACGGTGTCATCTATCCGGCAGGGCTTCGCCGTCCAGAACTAGTTCCCACCGGAACCCAGACAGCCTTTCGGCTCTACGAAACTATTTCGCTGGGAGGGAGAGAGAAGCCAGAAATGTCATGGCACTTGTATGTGAGAAGGAAGTGAGTGTGGAGGCAGCCCCTCCACCTCTATTTATAGGAAATCCAAGGGGTAGGGTTTCTTGGCCCCCAAGCCTTCTAGAAACCTTTTTGGGAAAATATCCCAAAGGTGACTTTTCCATAAATATCCCAAAAAGCACTTTCACTATTCACGACGACATTTTTCAGCGTCTGATCGAACTGAAAATATTCATGTGGGCTTAGAACATTTCCAGTACCCACCAAAATAATTTTCAACGCGAGCCGGAACAATTCCGGTTTAGTGATTTTCATCTGCGGAAAGCATCTGAAGCGGTTTCGGCAGCTCCGGAACATTTCCGGTTTTCATTCCGGAAAATTCCAGAAAGTTTCCAGAATGATTCTGGCACCCTCCAAGAATTATCAGGCATGTGCCGAAACCAATTTGACTTAATGGTATCCCCTGAAACAACTTTTCAGTTTTACCGAAACTGTTTCGGTGTTCTCTCTGCGGAACTTTTCCGCTGTCCGAAACTTTTTCGGTGATTTTCTCTCAGACTCCCTGTCTAGTATTCAGCAGATAGATGACCCTTAAGCGTGTGACCCTATAGGTTCGGTGAAGCATAGACATGACCCGGAACCCCTTCCGATCAATGATCAACATCGGAGCCGTGGACACCCATATTGACCCCTATACCCACACGAATGAATATTCGAGTGAACCTCCAGTTGCCGTGTGCTATTCCTGTTGCTTCGCGATATGTTACAAATACCCGAGGTGAGACATGTTGGCATCCCCGTGGATCAACAACTTGTCCACTATGCCAGTTACCTCGTTACCGGTATTGTTCTCTTTTCTCGTTCCCGTGTTCCGGCATCCCCGTGATCAAATCACAAAGTGTCTGGCCAGACGATGATGGATACCGTAACACCGAGAGGGCCTAGAGATATCTCTCCATCGTCGGAGGAGGAAATCCCAATCTTGAGCTATCAAGTTACTTGACATACTTTTCCATGAACCCGTAAGCCGCCGTAATAGCCACCCATTTACGGATGACGTTTAACAAACCCCAAAGTTCATGAAGCAAGCATGAAGAAACTCGATACTCTCATGGTCTAAGGAATCATGCAAACGTTAACCATCTCTGTGTTATAAACCATTAACTAATGACGAATGTATCTCATAGCATAACATCAATTCGGGTCGATTCAACACAAATGTTCTTCTAATATTGTGCCCTCAAAATTGCCGGCATAGCCATGCCCATGATCAGGAAAACAGGATCATCATGCAATACTTGAGCCAGTCTTAGAGGCCAGACTAGGAATACATTTTACCGTTTATTATTCCACACGTGCATATGAGTCTTCCTCCGAGCCTCGTGGTTATTGTAGACTCGAGAACCATAGCAGTTATAGCATGGAACATAAACCTAATTATGAACAGGGAGATAATCAATAACATTTATTATTGCCTCTAGGGCATATCTCCTACACTCCGATGTGGTCGAGAGCTGCTTTCACCTCTTCCCGGGTGAACTCCGCCTCGAGGATGGACCGCATCGCCTCTGTGACTCTCGGCTTCACCTTGTCAATAAGTTCGGACGTGCGGTTTCCAGCACAAGTGGTAAAGAGGTCCTGAAAAAAAGAGCAGACATAGTTAGTTAAATCCTCTCCCTCCTTCACCACTACTCCATCATCCTTCCTTAACTCCTTTATTCCGTTTGCTTTCTTCCTTGCCGTCGCCACAGCTTTGAGATAGCCAGTATTCCTATTACCATCTCGCAGCCACCACATATGTGCTCTTTGCTTATAATGTGTATGTCTCTTCTCTTCTAGCTCTTCCACCAGCCCTCTCAATCTCGCTTCCTCTTGGATCTTGCCCATTGAAACCGGGGTGCGCATGCACTCTTCCAGATCCTTACGTGCTTTCTTTAATCTTCCTTCCAACTTGCCCACTACCTCCTTGCTCCACCTACTCAACTGCCCCGCCACCGATGTCAAAGCTTGAGCTACTCGCCCTTCCCCTGAATTCCTGCTTTCCTCCCATGCCTCCTGAATCACCTCCGCACAGCCATCTTCCTACAACCATCTAGCCTCAAAGCGGAATCCCTGGTCTCTCTTGTTCCATCCTCTATCAGTCCCCTCCGTACACAGTATAACGGGTCGATGGTCAGAGTGTCTTGGGTCGCCATTGATCACCCCAAAGTGAGGAAACATTTCACACCATTTTTCATAATATACATTGCAAGCTCTTTACTATGATTTCGCCAAGTGAAGATATCTCCCTCATAGCCTAAGTCCCGGAGCTCACATCGGTCCAGAACATTCCGGAACGCATCCATGCATTGCTGTGAGCGATCTGCACCACCTTCCTTCTCATTGCTAGCCAATATTTCATTGAAGTCCCCTAGGCAGAGCCAAGGGCGGCCTTCTTGATGCTGTTGGTTCAGGAGCGCAAGAGTTCTCCAAGTCTCTTTCTTTCTTTCTGCTGCCGATTCTCCATAGACTCAAGTTAGCCACCATATGTTTCCCTCCTGCTCCGTTACATTCACGTCGACATGCCTGCGACCATATGATCTTAATGACACATCCACTCCCCTCTTCCAGTACATAGCCACCCCTCTACTCCTCCCCTCCGCCTTCCATGCAGTCATGTTAGCGAGCCCTAACAGCCATCGAAACCTGTCCAATTCCTTATCCGTCAGCCTAGTCTCACAAAGAAATAAAATGGCAGGGTCCTCAACTCCCCCCAGCTCGAGGAGAAAATGAACTGCCGGGCCATTCCCGAGTCCCCGGCAGTTCCAGCTCACGATTTTCATTGCTCTCGGCGGGGCTGCTCTAGCAGCCCGGCCGATATGATCTCAGTTTTGTTGTTGTTGTCATTTGCTTCCTCACCTGCACCACTCACTGGCTCAGCCCCTTTCTCCCCCTCCTCTGCAACTGTATTTTTATTACGGTCCTCCTCCATCCTTCCCCTTTTGCTCGGGTTATTGCCATCAACCTCCATATCTTCCCCGTTTCTCTTCCCTCCCTTCTGAACTACTGTCTGGCTTGCTGCCTTATCGTCCTTCCTCTCTCTTGGTTTTCTCTTGAATTTTCCTCCACTTTTGCCCTTTCCTCCTTCCTGGCCCACCTTTCCAGTAAGGTTTATGTTTTGACCCATAGTACTGCATGAGTCCTTAATTTTAGCTGCACCCCCTGTATCATTCTTCGATCCCTTTCCTTCACCAGTCACAGGTTCATCAATCACCATATTTCCGGTGTCATGTTTCTCCATAGGGATAGAGGTTTGCACAGTAAAGTCCAGCTGTTTCATAGCTGCATTTTTTCCTAATTCGGTTCCTCCATTATTCTTTTTGAGAGGGCTAGTGACTTCAATCCCATCCTCCACATTGTTCTGTTTTGTGGCACGCGATCCCAGTCCATCCTTCCTCCATGTTGGTGCATCACTGCCCGAAGAGCCTCCCCCTCTTCCTAGTCTATACTGCCTTCTATCACCGAGATCAGAAGCTCCTCTACCGCTCCTTCCTCCACTCCAGCTCCTACTTCCACTACCACCCCTGCCATCTCCCCATCGCCCCCTACCTCCCTCCTCCACTCTCCTATTAGCTTCTTCTGCCCGCAACCATGGGCCAAACTGAGGAGCTTCACCTTTAAGGGGCTTCTGGACACATTCCTTCTCTCCATGACCGACTATACCACAAGTGTAACAAAAGTCGGGCAAGTGTTCATATTCAAATCTGCACCAGAGAACTGTTTTCTTTTTCTGTTTTAGTTCCACATCTTGCTTGCCGCCCCTTCCCTCTTCTTTATTCTTCTCTCTATCCAATAAGAATCCTCGCATCAGAGGCTCCCTAATGTTTAGCTTCACCTTGATCCTCAGGAATTTCCCTACAGCCTTCCCATCGTGCCCTACATCTACATCCAACAATTCATAAAAGTCCTGCCCAATCAGTTCCCCTGTCGCTCTATTCATCGACCCCAATGGCAGTCCAAAAACCCTAACCCACATAGGAATCAGGTTGAAGTCATACTCCTCGATCGTTTTCTCTGGATCGAAAGCCTCCATTACCAAAAGTTCCTTATCAAACCACCATGGACCATCTTCCAACGCCCTCCTCCAACCCGCCGCTTGCCGAAACATGAAGAGGAACGTGTTTTCCTCCCGCTCATTGCATCCCACCCCCTTTATTGGGCACCAGATCCTGCCCAAGGTGTGTCCGACGACACTTGCATGCGCCAGTTTCTCCGAGAACAGCTTCCCTACCGCCTGCGGATCCTCTTCAGCCCACTCAAGCACCTTCTCCTGTTCTACCTCCTCAGTTTCAGTCCCTTCCTCTCCGCCGCCGTCAGTTTCAGCCCCCTCATCATCCCTTCCAAATCTTCCATCCCACACCACTACTCGCCCAATCACCAACCTAAAAGACTAGGAAAAGTGTTTTACGATCGGGCGCCCTAGTACGCCCGAAAGGCTTCTGGTGGAGAGGAGAACACAAACAGGGAGGAAGACAGGCCTTGGACGGGAGAGCACGCCGGAGATTGATGGCGACGCCGCCTGTGGCAACGCCTAGCGACGAGAGAGATCAGATCTCAACCCGATCGCCCCCGCGATCGCCCCTGCGTGATTACCGGAACCGTCACCAGGGACGGACTCAAGTTGTGAGTTTGTTAACGTCAACAACGACCAGAGCTTCTACTTCATCTGCTAGAGCTTTTCCCTTTCCCAAATAAATTTCTTATTTGCGGCAACGACGACCGGAGCTTCTCCCAGTCGATTTTTGTGTAAGGTTTATTAACAGAGGAATATGGTCAGATTAACAGATAAATATTATTGAAGGTGCACCTTGATGTTACGTCTTCCAGATTATTTATTATCGTATAAGTCCACGGCGTGCCAGAGGAGCCGAGGTCGTCCCCATGCAGTCTTAGATCTGCCGTAAGAGCTGTTTTTTTGCGGCAAAACCCCTAAGAGCATCTCCAATAGAAGATGTAGATGCAAAAATACCTAACTTTTGCATCTCCGAGGGTCAAAAACACCTCTCCAACAGAATGTAAACTACAACACCTTGCGGTGCAAATTTGCATCTCCACCTACAGGAGTTGTAAAAACGTTGGTCACGCGCCAACCGCCAACCGCCGTTCACTTTCCTTTCCCCCACCCCCTTCTCCTTCCTCCCGTCGCCGCGCCGCACTGCCGCCGCCGCCCGCCCGCCCACTGCCCCGCGCCAGATCCGGCCTCTCCACCACCCCCGCCACCGGTTCCGGCGCGTTTTGGCTACCGGCCGCCGCCGCACGCCATGAATCGGGCGTTTTCCTCCGCCACCGCCGCCGCCACCCGATTCGTCCCCGCCGCCGTGTCCGCCGTCGCCGCAGCCATCACCCGACCGCCAAGCCTCCACCCAGCCATCACCACACCGCCGCCCCGCCCACATGCCGCGAATCCGTCGCATTTGCCCCCGCCACGCCGCCGCCCGATTCGGCCGCCCGCCCACCACACCACCACCGCCGCCCAATTCGGCCGCCAAGCACCACCGCCACTGCCTTCAGCCGCTGCCGCCGCCACCCCTCCAGCCGCCACCACCGCCGGCCCAATTCGACCTCCGCGGTTCGGCCGCACCGCCCCGCCATCGCCATGCCGCCGAGGAAGACCCCGAAGGGCAAGACGGGGTTCTTCGGCGTGAGGGCGAAGCCCTCCGGCAACTTCGGGGTGGAGTTTTGCGACGCCGGCCGCCGCTTTTGGATCGGCACCTACCCCACCGCCCACGAGGCCGCTCGTGCCTATGACGTGGCGGTGTGGCGTGCCGGGAGGCCGAAGAAGGACCTCAACTTCCTGGAGATCGAGAACCGGGCAGATGCGGAGTTGCTCGTGTCGGGGGACATCGATATGGAGGAGATGACGCCGAAGAAGAGGAAGAAGACGAAGAAGAGGCCCACCATTGTCGTTAGTCCCGGCGATAGCGATGAGGCTGCGATGGCGAGGTTCGCGCGTGAGCATCCCGAGTATGTGCAGGCCGAGCAGGAGTTCTTCTGGAAGCGCGACGCCGAGCAGAAGAAGAAGAAGGGGGTGAAGAAGGAGGATGAGGCCGGCCCCTCGACGGTGATCCTCATCGAGTCCTCGAAGGAGGAGTGGGGTGACTCGGAGGAGGAGGACGAGGGGTGCGACGACCCGAACAAGGATGAGTTCTGGGATCAGTTCAAGAGCTCCGACGATGAGGAGTAGTTTTATCTTCGATGATGTAGTTGAAGCAGTAGTTCGAACTAGTAGTAGCACTAGTAACTTGATGAATGTAGTGGGTCGAACTAGTAGTAGTTGAGTTTGCTATGTTTTTAATTAGAACTATGTTTAATTATTATGTTTGAAATGAAGTAGTAGTTGAATTTGCTATGTTTGAAGTATAGGTTTCAAATTAGTAGTAGTTGAAGTATAGTTTTACATCTCCATTTGCATCTTCTATTGGAGTTGCTGTTTTACATCTCCAATATACATCTTCTGTTGGAGTTGGCATTTTTTTTTTTTTTGAGATGCAAAAATCACTTTTTGGAGATGTAAATTTTTACATCTCCTGTTTTACATCTTCAAATTTGCATCTTCTATTGGAGATGCTCTAAAATTTCAGTTTTTAGGTCTTAGGCTCATTTGTAGGCTAGCTGTTGCAGATTCTCTTAGTTTTATTTGAACTGCTTCTCACACAATACGTGCACGTCTACATAATCAAGCTAAGTCAGCGACACGTTGTTGCCCTAGCTATTTTATTAAAGTCACGCGCCCGATCTCGATTTTATCTTGTTGTCCACGATGATGAGGAGACCTGCTCCTGCCCCGCGGCCGGAATCGGCAGAGATGGTGCAGGAGATCCTGCTCAAGCTGCCCACCATGGACGTGGCCCGCTGCTGCTGCGTTTCCAGGCCATGGCGCGATGTAGTCGCCGACCCTATGTTCCCCAGGCTCCACGCCGAGGCCGAGGCCAACCACGTCTCCGCCGCGTCGGAGGCCTTGCTCGTCACAGAGACGCGGGAGCCCGACAGGCCGGACGAGGCCAGCTTCTTCATGGCCTCCTCGCCGAGGCCCGCGCCCATGCCCCACCGTGTCATCATCCCCTGTGGCTACAGCCTCTCCAACGTCTGCAACGGCCTCCTCTGCTTCACCTTGGATGATGACTCCCAGGCGCCGGCGTTCGTCTGCAACCCCGTCACGGGCAAGACGGCGACCCTCCCGGTGCCGCCTCCGCCCGTGCCGAGCACCGTTTACCATCACATCGCCTTAGCGTTCAGCCCCTCCACCAAGGAGCATAAGCTATTCCGCTTCACCTTCTCATACCCCCATTCTTCGCACCGGAAGAACGTGAAACAGAGTGTGTGCACCTTAGACGGTGTTGCTGGCGGCAGCGGATGGCGCCAAAGCTCTTACCGTTCCCAGTGTCCTCTATTGCAAACTTTGGCCCCAGTTCTTGTCCAAGGTAAACTCTACTTGGTCACCACTGGCCGTACAGAACCAGGCAAGCCCCGGAACCCTGACGGGTTGCTGGAGGTCGACGTGGCAACCGAGGCGCACCGCAAGTATTGTCTCCCATTCAAGGACGATGAGTACCACCCTGCCTGGGATCCACTGGTGGTCGCCTTTGAGATGAGCGGGCGACTGGGCCTCGCCATGGAAATCCTCAGGGTTGACGAAACAGAGGTCCGGAAGGTCCAGTTCTGGGTACTCATGTCGTCGCCGCTCGACCGCAACAACAATGTGCGCTGGGACCTGCACTATAGCTTCTATGTCGATGGCAGATATCGTTTCTATGAGCCGAGGAGCGCTTGGTTCGACGACCGCGAGATGACACTGTGCTACAAGGATTATGAGGCATTGTTCAAGCACAGCACGAGAGGACGCTCGCCGGAGCCGTCTCCTGACGCTGATTGCCTGCAATGTGACCGACGACTGCCGCTGCCGCCAACGCCACGGAACTGCCAATGGAACTTTTTTGCGGGCTATCGCCCTAGCTTTCTTTCGCCTCTCACCTTGGCACCGCCGCCGTCGTCTTCGGATAGCGAGGAAGAAAGAGACGAATTCGAGGAAGAAAGACAAGAATTCGAGCATGCCTTGTTACATACACTGCGCCGGCGAGAAGAATAGCTGTTGCCTTGTTACATGCTACAAGAGAAGCCAATGAAAGCATCACGCTTACGCTGAGCTTAACTCAAATACGCTGGCAAGCATTAACTCTCTCTTAGTGCAGCATCCACAACTCAACATTCATGGTTTGCATTGCTACTATAGTTTCTTTAGTTTTATTTTTATTTTTACAAGAGTTTTATTATTGTTTGAGAAACTAGTAGTAGCTTCCTTTGGCCGCTCCGAATGGATCATCTAGCACGCTCCATGTACTCCATTCCAATACTTGGTAAGTAGACTCTACATTTTATTATTTTTTGCGGGAAAAATTGGGAGTTTTATTCCTTAGGTAATAGGATTACAATCACTGGCAAGAGCTCCTCGATACAGGGAGGGCCTATTTGGAGCCAAAGAGCAGTACATGACTCAGTACAGCTGTAGTTAGCCAGACAATCTGCTCGTATTTTGAGACCTGGTAAGCTTTTGGGGAATAAACTCCCGACCTTCCATCAGAAATTGGTTGACACCGCATTACTGAGCTACAAGGATTATGAGGAATTGTTCAAGCACCACAAAAATATGTCACTTGGATGCACATTTGAAAGAATTTTTGGATGATATATTTTTAATAACATATAAAAACAAAAGGAGTATTGCATAGAGATAGTACTCCCTCCGTTTCTTTTTAGTCTGCATATAAAATTTGGTCAAAGTCAAGCTTTGTGAAGTTTGACTAACTTTATATTAAAAAATATCAACATTCACAATATGAAATCAATATTATGAAATGCATCATGAAATGTATTTTCATACTATATAGTTTTAGTATTGTAGATGTTCATATTTTTTTATGTAAATTTGGTCAAACTTTGTGTAGTTTGACTTTGACCAAATTTTATACGCGGAGTAAAAAGAAACGGAGGGAGTACCACGGTGGAGCATTGAGAGCGGTCTTATTAGCCAATTACCGTGTCGCGGTCTTCCACCGTGTCGTGTAATTACATCAGTTTAATGCCATCACCTAGCGTAGGTTTGGTTTTCAGGTTCGTGGCGCTAGGATTTCCTGGTGACTCGGGGGAGGTTCTTGTCGGAGTCACTCTCTCGTCAAAGTTGTGTTGTGACACCGCATCCATCCCGAACCAGTTATCCTCTTGGGGATCTCATCGAGAGTGTGGTGTCTCATTGTTTAATTTCGCCCACGGGTCAATTACATCAAAATATCACAAACGCGTGAAAAACTTGTAACCGCTCTTCCTTTTCCTCTTTGCTAGTATTTCTCAAACTCTGAATTCGCCAAGTTACACTCGGAACACACACGGCCAAATACTCAGCAACGACCGTGTTTCATGTACAATTGCGAAAATAAATTGAATCATGACGAACACAACACAAAGTCATAAACACGACACATGCTATCCTCGCTCCTGCACATTGCAGATAACCCAGAGGCTTGACGATGTATGACAACAACAAAACCTCGAACAGAAAACAAAACGAATTCATGCAGCAAGATCGAGTAGCAGGTACTTCGTTATTAAGTTTTTGCGGCCGGCTGGCTCACATAGGAGATGGTGCCGATGGCGGCGGGCTGTTGCTGTCGCCCCCGTAGAACTGCAACACGGTGTAGACGGTCTGCATGACGGTCATACCGAGGAGGAAGACGGCGGCGGCGAGGGAGAGGAACGCCCAGGGGCTCCTGAAGTAGGTGTGGATGAGGTTGGCGCGCCACATGTTCCACGGCTGCCGGAAGTAGCCGTTCACCTGCCGCTGCACAGCGTCGAGCGCGCTGTTGGGCTCGAGCACCACATCCCTGGAGATGGTGTTGAAGAGCTTGGCCACGGCCTGGTCGCTGCCGATGGCGTTCTGGATGATCCCCTTGGAGCTCAGCAGCGCCACGTCCTTGGCCGAGTCGATGATGTTGTCCATGAAGAAGACGTAGCCAGTCACATCGTTGCCGGCGCCGGCGTGCAGCCGCTCGAACGCCATCATGTTGAGGAACATGTACTCGGTGGAGTCGTCTACCGACACCGTCGGCATGCTCAGCGTGCCGCGCCGGAACCGGATGTCATGCAGGCTCAATGTCTTGCTCGGCTTGAACTGGATCCCGGCTTCGTAGAGCTCCACTGCTGACCGGATGATGGCGTTGTCGTCCTCAATGTCCTGGGGGCTCCGGATTTTGTGGTGCTTACCCGTGAGCATGCTCCGGCGAAAAACATCCAGCGGGTGGAGCCCTAAGCCGATGCCTGCTGGTAGTGTCCCGGATGATTGGGCCAGAAATTTCAGCACCATTCGGTTGATGAAGTCGTCGCCCTGGGCCATCATCCATGCATGCAATCATCAACATCCATTAGTTGAGGAGAAAGAGACACCGTAGAAACAGTCTTTTACCCCGCTTTACAGATAAATCAACCATCACGTGTCCATATACAATGTTCAAGTGCAACAAAAGTAATTATAAGTTTGTTGGGGCAACTAGACAAACATGCCCAAAATTAAAGAGAAAACAATCCACACGGGTGGAAGATTAGCGGCTAGCAGGAGAGGCAAGGTGGCGTCCTGCCGAAGTCAGCTCAACGTAGTAGGTAGTACTATTGAAAGGGACCAGCTATACATAAGTTGCTTGAAAATTTATGACCGACTATGCAAGGTTTGTACCGAAGCACACCCTTTTTTGTGACCGACTATGCCTAAAACTTTATTTTGGGTAAGTTAATTTTCTGGGCTGTTGGATTCCATCATTCTTTCTTTTTCTTCTTCTTCCATCTTTCTTCCTCTTCGTTCCTTCTCCGTCGCTTGCCTCACTGCCTCTCGTCCGGCTATGATGGCACGCCTCTTTGCAGCTCACCACGCCGTCCTTGCCTCCGGCCAGGGCGCTCTCTAAATTAAGGGGGGATCAATACTAAAGGCACCCGTCTCCCCTCCCACACCCACACTAGTCAACACTCGGACCGCCTCCATTTGAGCCGCCGCGGTGAACTACGTCGCCTCCGGCTCGGCCTTGCCTCCTTATTCCTTCAACCACGAAATCGACTTACCTAAATTGTAAATTCAGGCAATTTACATACAACCGTGTGCCCTCTTTTATATTTTTGAAATTTTGGCAACGTGACCTTCACAACAAGACTATTATTGCATATATGTTAACTAGCGTAGATTTAATTACTTCATGTCTCATATTTAAAAACAATTTTAGGAATATTTTACAAGGTACATTTTTATTCATTTTTTTGAAAAAAACTTTGTGCAATTTTCATTGTTTATTTTTTAAACAACAGTATTGGAAGGCAGAGTAGTTAATAATTACCGGAGGCTTTCCACTCTCAACCTCAACGAGCTTCTGGAGCAGGAGCAGCGGTAGCTGGTTCTCGAGCATGAGCACGTCTCGCCGGATGTAGGGCACCATGTAGAGTATCCCGTGAGGGCTGAAGATGGGGTCGTTGTTTGCATAGTCGCCGACCTGCTTCCCGTCGGCGGCGGTGCACCTCATCACCTCCAGGAGGAAGCAGCCGTCGAAGATCATCATGGCCAGGAACCGGTCCCTGCCCCCGCCGGCGCGCCACTCGCTGTCGAGGTCCATGTACGAGCCCTCCAGCTCCTCCACGACCTCCTCCACGGCGGCGACGAAGTCGTCGAGCGGCCGGTCCGCGCGCCGGAGCAGCTGCCGCAGCGCCCGGTGCTTGTGCTCCTCCATGGGCCGCAGGTCACGGTCGCCGTGATGGAAGGGGCCCAGCGACACCACCTGCGGCTGGTACGCCTTGCTCTTGATGTTGGTCATGCAGGGCGGCACTTGGTAGATGCAGTGGCGCTCCCACCGCGAGACCTCCGCCGAACCGTCGGCTTCCTTGAGCTTCTTCTCCACGTCCACCACCCACGTCCTCTTGCTGCTGCTGCCGCCGGCCGCCGCCATTGCAATTGATTGATTGATTTATGCAAGATATATGGTTGCTACTGATCTGTGCATGCATGTGGAACTGCGGATGCCGATGCAGGGCCGGGCTAGCTATATCTACGTAGAGAGATACGTTACTTGCAAAAGTTGCATTGCATGCCACATTTCGCGTGCTAGACAGGTGTGTATGTACAAAAAGAGCTTCATGTCATGTGCATGCACGCATGCTGGTCCTATTCCATGGTCCGATCCTTAAAGTGAAAAAATTGCACGGTACCGGTAGGTACCAGCAACGCTCTAGCCAATCAGCTAGTGCCATTTAACAGCGTATATTCTCTTCCTTTGTTGTATAATTTATTCCTATATTTAAAGAATATTGGTATTTACCCCACAACTGTACTCTACATGCATCCCTGGCAGCAATGTGGCAGAACACGCTCTCTCTTCTCCCACACAATAAATCCAATCATTTCTTTCACTTTGTCTAATTTAAAACATCCATATCTTTTAAACCATGTATTAGTTTTTGAAACTTTTTTCATATTGGAACTCCTTGCATTAAAACCTTGAAAATGAGATCAATCTTGGATATTTTTCAACCACGTTTAAATTCGAACGCATATTTCACATTTTGCAATAATCAATTTCACAATGATATATTACAATTTCACTTTCTGTAGTTACTATTTCACAATTCAGAAGCAATATTTCACTTTCCACTGGCTTGTTTTCACAAAAAATACATCTTTTTTATTGCATATTTTTTAAATAAGATATTTCACTCTTTTGAAATAAACTGTTACACATTTCCAAATAATCAGTTTCACAATGATACATTTAAATTTCACTTTCTGTAATTACTATTTCACAATTCATAACCTACATTTCACTTTCCCCTAGCTTGTTTAGCAAAAATCACATCTATTTCAATTACACATTTTTGAAATATCATATTTCACTCTTTTGAAATAAATTGTTAGACATTTGTAAAACAATCAGTTTCATAAAATCACATATATTTCAATTGCATATTTTTAGTTTGTGTGGAAAATGTTTGTTTCACGTATCTGAAATATAATTGGGTTAAATAGATTTCTAGTGAAATGGGTTTGTTTCACATATTTCTACTGAAAAAGGTTTGTTTCACAAATTTTCTAGTGAAATAGGTTTGTTCAACATATGAAATGTGAAATGTTGAAAATTAAACGTGCTTGAAATGTATCCAATATTGGTCTAGTTCTAAAGGTCTTGGTGCTAGGAGTTCAAATATATAAATTATTTCAAAAATGAACTTATATTTCAAATGATATAAACGATTTAATTTAGTCAAGGTGAAATAAAAGGGTGAATTTATGTGAGACAGAGAGAGAGAGACAGAGTGGGCGCTGATAATGCTGCCATTCCTGCCATATCAAGGACAAATGTTGGGGCCCATAGATGTATTAGGTCTAGTATTCAATTTTGTATAGTAAAAAGGATGGAATAATAGCTGTGCTTGGCTCGGATCTTAAAGCGGGTTGTGAACGACGAGATCCTTGCCGGTAGGTACCGCTACCGCTCAAACTGACATTCTGGTCCGATGCTGGTCTCCTTGTTTCACTCCATGGTAAGTTTAACACGCATCTATCTATCTATCTATTTACTACTCCTATAAAAGCACGAGAGGGGGTAGATCCAAACAATTATATTCGTCCATCTACAATATCTAATGGCCTCAAATCCTCCCGTGGTTAACACAGCAAGCCACGCTTAAGCCACTAATCCTCGATCACTAACTCTACCCACCCTTTCGAAAAAAAAACAACCGCTGCCCACGACGCCCACGCACGCACGGCCTCTCGCCCGCTCCTCCTCCTGCCTCCCACGCTGCCCGCCTCCCCTCCCGCGCCGGCCGCCTCCCTCGCCGGCCCCCGCCTACCGCGCCGGCCGCACGCCTCCCCTCCCTCGCCGGCCGCCTCCCGAGCTGGTTCGACCGCCGCCGCCGCCGCCGGTCCTCTTCTGCTTCCCGGCGTACAAATGCGACCGTGAGCAGCACCCCCCCCCCCGCCGATCCTCCCGGAGGGACGCCCGCCGCCGCTCAGCCCCGCCCCTCGGACCCGCTGCATTCCTCCCCACCCGCCGATTCTCCACGGCGGAGGCTACACTCCTACCTGGGGTTGAGCCGGCCGAATCTTCGCTTGAGGTTGAGCCAGCCGAACCTCGCCAATCACCTTATTCCGGCCGAACCTAATGGAGGCAGGGCGGCGTGGGAGCAACGGTGAAGGGAGGCAGGGCGGCGCGGCGTGGGACATGGTCGCGTAGCGTAGAGCTCTACGCCGCACCTGCTGCTCAGCCCCTTTACTGGCTGCTGCAGACGCAAGGTGAAGGTGTTCTCTCTTTTCATCTATATACAAAATTAAGTACAAACTTGTTTAAATATCTGCAGCTTAGAAACGTCAGTCTATCTGATCAGAATAATACTGGCATCTACAATTGTTCTGCACACTGCAATTAAGCACGATGCCTCTGAATTTTTCTGCGAGCTGAAATTAAGCACAATGCCTCTCAATTGTTCTGCATCTTCAATTGTTAGCTTTATACAATTCCTGGTTGGAGCAGTAGTGCTTTCTGAATAAATGTAGTTATCTACTTCACATCTTCCGAAGTTAGACCCATTTGAGAGAGGTTACACCTGATCATGATAGGTGAAGAATGGGTAGTAGATGGATAATAAAAATGTTGTAAGCTTCTATTATTGGTGATAAAAAATGCAGCTCCAGAATTTGAACTGAACTAGATATTCATTTCAGTCAGTTGTTCCTGAAAGTTGGAATTACAAGAGTGATGAAGGGAGGTTGGCCCAACTATGATTCTTGGCACTGATCTTTAGCATTAATCTGACGGCCAGAATAAGTGGACGCATTCAAAAGCACCAACCAGCAGGATGAATCTCGGCTGCCCTTTCACCTCATCAAACCAAAGTTTTAATTATATCAACAACGCGCCATTTCCATGCACAGCATAGCTGCTACCTTTTTTTTCCTAATTAACCAATGCTATTAAATGAATCGTCAAACAAAGCAATTGCCAATACAGAGGGAAATACATAGTAGTTCGGCTAATAGATACTGATTGAGTTTTGACATCATCAGCTACTCCACTGCTTCATAGCCATCATTTTGTGATTATATCAAGCAGTGATATGCTCATATCAGCATATTTTTTACAGACTGACTTTTGTATCCATTTACAAATTTTGATTAACAGATGGAGAATCGTAATCGGCTCGACATGAGGCATGAGGCAGCCACAACAGTTTAAGTTGGGGAGATAGCAAGTACCAACAGCAGTACCACGAAGGTCCTTCCTCCTTCCTCTGCCCATAGTTAATTCATTCAGTTCTAGCTGGGTTTCAGGAAAGTATTTGTATCGAGAATGCAAGAGGTGCAAGCTTTAAATAAGAACAAAGGGCACAAATCCTTCTCCAGATCAGTGAAACCCTCCTCTGATCCCTGGCATGCATGTTCTTTTATTCCCTCGCTTCAGTTTCTGTTGAAACGAGATGTGGAATGGGTTGGATAAGTCCCTCAGGACCACCACACATGTATATATACCATCACTTTAGGGTTTCCTGTTACATTATACAGTACTGGGCCTGGGCCTCCATGGGCCTCTAACACTCCTACTTTCATATGTACCAACACTCCCCCTCAAGATAACTCAAACTACAACCACTCTAATGAACAGAAAAACTTAACCAACTACTATACATGAGAGCCATTGCCCTCTCCATCATCTTCTCACCACCTCCAACTTGTGATGGCCCTCAGCTGCCTCTCCATTTATGCGCCCGCAGCGCCTACAGCTGAGCACCACGCACCTCCTCAACAACCTCGGCTGCCTCACCACACAGGTTCCGTAGAACCATCCACACTTGCCTCAATGTCCTCAGCCCGTCTTCCCAAAAACCCCCGGCCACTGACCTCTGCCGTCTTCCCACAAACCTCCGGGCAACTCCGGCCCCAGCCATCTTCTCCTCAGGCACGCCGGCCTCTCCCCCGGTCAGGCCTCAACCACTCTCACCTCAGGCACGCCGGCCTCTCCCCCGGACACATCCACAACCATCACCAACCACACTCAAGCCGCAGCATCATCATCTTCATCACCACATCTCCCTCTCTCCCCCTAAAAGAAAATCCACCAGGCTGCCATCAGTAGCAGCATCTCATCCTTCTCCCCCTCTGTTCCCTGGTCCTTGCAGCGAACCAGGAGATCTCTCCCCCTCAGCTCCTTGCAGCAAGCACGGAGCAGCAACACTTCAACACAGCAGCTCATCCATCTCCCCCTCTGTTCCCTGGTCCTTGCAGCGAACCAGGAGATCTCTCCCCCTCAGCTCCTTGCAGCAAGCACGGAGCAGCAACACTTCAACACAGCAGCTCATCCATCTCCCCCTCTGCTCCTTGTCTCTGCAGAGAACCACGACAAGGACAAGGAGCAGCAACAACTTCCTTCTCTTCCCATTTGCATCTCAGCATCTCCACCATTTTTTTTAAGTAGCAACACTCAGTTGCAGCAGCAGCAGCTACACCTTCTCTGCACACACCCGAATCAGCTACAGAGTCAGCAGGAGCACCTCTGCTCCCACGTCCACACAGCAGCAGAGCCAACCTCCTCTCACCACCAACAGCAACAGTACCTTCCAGCAGACAGCACTCAGTCTTTCTCCAGCAGCAGCAAACCAGCCGCACAAGCAGCAAAGCAGCCAGTACTTGGCCTCTTCCCTGGCACAGCCGCCTCCTTCCTCTGTCCTCTGCCACACACAGGAGCACCCGCAGCACCAGCAGCACTTCGCGCGCGCGCACCTCTTCACAGGAGAGAGCAGCGCCGCCCGCAGCCTCCAATCCCCTCCAGGCGCTCCGCCGCACGCGACTCCGCAGGCAGCCCGCGCGCTCGCACGCAGCCGCCGCGCACTCCTTGAACGCAGCTCGCGCGCAGACGCACAGCCGCGCCCGCCGGTCCTCTCCAGGCGCCCTGCCAGTCGCCGTGACGCTCAGCCGCGCACGCGCGCGCCCCAGATCCGCCGCCTGCCTCCGCAGCCCGCAGGACCCGAGTCCCTGCGCGCTGCGCCTCCTGCTCGCTGGCACGTGCAGTCCCGCGCCTCCTGCAGCACCCGCCGCGCCGCGCGCCCCTCGCAGCGCTCGCCCGCGTCTGCACCTCGTCGCCCAGACGCTCGCCCGCGCCTCTGCACCTCGTCGGAACCCCGCCGGATCCCTCACTCCTCCCGAATCCAGCTCGCCCCCGCACGGATCCGCTCTCACTCCGCCCGGATCCGCGCCAGGCCTCACTTCACCACCACCTCGCGGCCGCTTTTCTCCGCCATCACCTTACGCAGCTCACTCCGCACCAGGATCCGCTCCTGCCAACACGTCCCCGCCGCCTCCTTCCCTGGCAACCGTGGGCATTGCACACAGCCACCTCAGGAGACGGCGAGGGGAGTTTCTCGTGGTGGCTACGAACCTAGCTCTAATACCATGTTGAAACGAGATGTGGAATGGGTTGGATAAGTCCCTCAGGACCACCACACATGTATATATACCATCACTTTAGGGTTTCCTGTTACATTATACAGTACTGGGCCTGGGCCTCCATGGGCCTCTAACACTCCTACTTTCATATGTACCAACAGTTTCACATACATAGGGCGCACCTGGGTCGGTCATGTGCGCCACCTCTGTATGATCAACCAATGTTATGGTGCAGCTTTTGAATTCTGATCATGTTTAATTTCCTTCCTTCAAACTGATGCAATGTGTTATACTATCTTATTTTTTGCAGGTATACACTGAAGAGTGAAGAAAACCCTCCTTCAGTTTGTTTTAGTGTTGGAATCATCTACCAACCAGGCATTTGGTGAGGATTTGTCCTACCTCATCCTCGCCTCCCAAGGACCTCGGCAACCGGGGCCTGTTTAATTTGATCTCGCCTGCAACACCGTCGCCGCCAGGAAGTCGGCCGATGAGATCCGTGCGCATCAGGCCCGGCGGCGGCTCCGCTCCTCAGCCGGGCCCAAAGCTGGAGAAGGCGCTGCTGGCTGTCCACTTCGTCGGCTACTTCACCCGGGACGGCGTCGCAGGTGAGTCCCGCTACCCCCTGAATCCTTCATTCTCCATGTCCAACACCTGTACACCCGCGTGCAGCAACTCCTCAATGCTTCACATGTTCAGTTGCTCCTCTAATCACTCTCTCTCTCTCTCTCTGTGCTTTTCTTTGTATTGTCAACTAATTACAGTAGGTGTACTGTTCTATCTTTGTACTATTTTCTTTAACTTTTTTTGTTGTATATACTTTATTAGTAAATGCTCGGTTTTTTGCAATTATCTCATCACAGCGATCTGGAAGTGGCTGGTTCGAAACCCTTCTAAACAGTCACGTAAATGTTTTCTCTAATGGAGAAATCTTCTCAAATAAAGAAAGGAGGATTAACTTTTCATCTGTAATAAAGACAATGGATAAGGTGTATAACGTGGATTGGAATAGTAGTGCTTCCAAGAATGAGTGCACTGCTGCCGCTGCCTTCAGTTGGATGCTTAATCAGGTGATGATTTTGATCAGTTTTCTTTTTGCTTCATTCTTTTTATTTGTAGGCATCGTTGTCAAGTTTGTGTTAAAAGCAATATACACATGTTCTTATATCTGATTAGGGTCGTCGAGGAGAAGAACGGTGGCCCGGACTGCATACACATTATGGAACGCACCTTGCGGACGATGCGGTACCAGGCGTGGAGAAGAGATCCTGAGGTATGTAGAAGCCTTCTAAGCTTTTTAGTTTAGTGACAGCAGAACTGAACAATTTTTTGTGTGTACTCTTTTAAAGTTGATTCAGTTACAGCCTTATAATTCAAGAGCATGTGTGTACTGTTTTTGGATTGATGATGATGAGTTGTAAATTTGTGAGATTAGTTGCAACGAAATTCGGTTCAGCAATTCAGTGTTTAGACATACAAGATACTATACTAGAGCTCAGGATTAAAATGTTATATGTAGTTCTGCACTTCGCAAGTCCTACTGACTTTTCCTTGTGGTAGGAGGAGAGGATATTGGATCTGAGTACGTGAGGGAGAAGCAAAAGGATATTCAGATTTCTGTTGCTCCTGATGATTTAGCTAACTGATGTAAAGTGGATGTTATATGGACCGATGAAAGTGTTGTTTCACCTCACGAAGTAAGCAACTTTTGGCCCATCCCTGTATCCAGACCTAATGTTTGTATTTTACTTACATGTGCTCTAGAAATTATACACAGTTTGCTGCACAGGTTAATAGTGTTGATGATATCAGTGGGTTAGTTTTCTTTATAGAAGCGAATAAGTATTGAATTCTTGAAAAGGAATTAGCTGAGGAATATATATAGGAACCGATTGTTCTATAATATGAATTTCGAAAATCTACATGGCCATGAAATTTCATTTGGCTCAGTCGTCAGTACTCCCTCCGTTCACTAATGTAAGACCTTTTAGCTATTTCAATATTGACTATATATATACAAAAATCCGTGAACATACGTATTAAAATGCGTCTAGATAAATACGAATTAAGAAAAGCTAGGTACTCCCTCCAATCCAAAATAAGTGTCATGGTTTTAGTACAAATTTGAACTAAAACCACGATACTTATTTTGATCGGAGGGAGTATTATATTAGTGAACGGAGGGTGTAGTACAAATTTAAAGAGTTGATAATTAACTAATCATAATGATTTATTTGTCATGTTTCTCCTAGAAGGGAAATCCTATCATTAGTAATTATTTTGTTTGTCAAAGTTGCACTATGCCACCTATTTCTTATGTTTCTAATTTTCTATTGGGGTACCTTCTCATACTTGCAATAGGATGGTGTTGTTGTTAATTAACAACTTAACATGGGACGAATCTCGGAGATATGGATTATACAATCCGTCTTGATCTTGAATCGCGTCTTTTCAATTTCGAGTGAAATTGTTGTACAGTGATAAAAATAGTTTTTAATCACAGCTGAGGGGTGAATTTGATCTACAGAAGGAAAGGAACAATAAAAATATTGATCGTGAGACCAACCGTGGATGATTAGCCCTTGCCTGTTGGTGGCATATTTTTATAGAACTCCTTAGTGAAATTCACTTCCGGTGGAGTCAAACTATGGTCGCTAGGCGTGTCACGATGACCCTAACGGCCTAACCATTGGGCTACTGCCCGTTCCCAGTCTGAAAAAAGATAGTCGCGGCAGGGAAAAGAGAGGGGGCATAGAATTATCAATGATGATATGAAGGGGAAAACACTTATTGTTTACATGTTGCATTGTGATCTATAATGATCAATTAAGACGTGCGTTGCACGTGCAGCCTAACTATAATGATGATATCATCCATATACAAAGCTGCCGCCAACTATGACACTTGACGGTGAGTAGGCGACGAAGCGAAGGAAAATTGCTGGGGAGTTCCCTTTTTTTTGCTTCAAGTTGTAGCGCACCGACTATGGAAGGCGTTGTATATGCAATGGGATACGTCCAAAGGGTGGTTTTGCTTCAAGCATGATAAGCCTTTTTTGGTAGCCAATGCTGGATATACCTTTGAAGCTGATGAAAATGATCTGGCTGTGTCATGTAAATTTGATACATATGTGAATACCTTATTAATTTCCACATCAGTTAGTTTGCTGCAAAAGGTTGTATTTTGATTCGTACTATATGAATTTTGTTTTTGGTTCATGTTGTGGAATATGAAGTCTGGTAGATATGAAGCATATCCATCTTATTACAAGTTCACATGTAAAAACTGTGCACACACAAAAAATCAGTGGAAACTCAGGCGACAATTAGCTATGATGTACCTGATTTAGACTCTTCTGAATCAAAAAAAAAAAAAAAACTGGTTCATACAAGCAGACCCACGCCTTCCCTGGGTAATAGTTCTGATGCTTCATTAGGATACAAAGACACATCAGCATGCACTAAATTTATGTCATCTTTACCAAGCCAGACACGCATGAGGTCTATCTTTTGTGGGGACGATTTCTCATCTTGTTGAATTTCACGTGCATGCTTACTAGTACAGTCTAGTAATTTTATAATATTAGGTCATATGATATATATTACTCCTATATTCTATCACTGTGAGGAAGGGGTATGGTCAATTTTTTTTCATTGCATGTAGTCTTTACAGCTGCGAGATGGTCGGAAGTTGCAGGCTTTTGGCAAAGGAGAGATCAAGATGCTACGGGAGCAGCTGGCCGGAGGCACGAGGAAGCGAGGAATTAATACGCACATGAAAGTAGATGTTGTTCAGTTGTTGCTAATGGTCCATGCAAGCGAACATCTGATCTGCTCTAGGACGGAGGCATCGCATGCATTTGCTTTATACTCCCTCTAGGTCGCTAATTTTACTAATATGTAACATGAATTATATGTCACAAAAGTTATATACCTTAGAACATTTAAAGTTTCGGTGCCGCTAAATCTCAGTCGACGCGTCAACCATTTGATTGTTAATTGCTTTAAGATTCACGCTGGAGGGTGGGGTTTTCTTCTTTCTGCCTGTTAAGGAGCGTGCCCAGTCCGTTTATTTTTTTCTTCTGTTTCATTTTTGGGTTGGGCTCTTTTAGTTTGTCCTTTCATGTGTCTTTTTTCTGTCCGGCCAGTAGTTGGTCGCGCCGACTATTTCTCGCATTAAGCGAGCCCGTAGGAAACTCTCGCTGAAGGGCGTATGGTAGTTGGGCCGGCCCATTTTCGTGCGCAGTTAAACGAAAAAGGAATGGGAAAATGGGATAAGCGGGGATCGATATCCGGTCTCCAGAGAGAGGGCTGGCTACGCTAGCCACTTCGCCCGTGTCTTGCATGCGGTAAGTTGTTGGCGCGATGTGTACTTGAGGCAAATGACGCCGCCGGTTTTTCCCTGGTTTGCACGGTTTTTTTTTTCAGTTTTCCCTTTTTCTTCTTTGACTGGTTTTCTCCTTTTTTTTCTTCGTTTTTTGCTTGATTTAATTTTTCCTTCTCCATTTTTAGTATTATTTTAATGTTTTCTTCTCCATTTTTTTGTTTTTCTTTTAATTTTTCTTATGTTTGTTTTCGTTTTCTCCGTTTCGTGTTGAATACTAGGGCGCACCCTACTTATAGAGAAAAAGAGCCGGGTTTTCTCTGTTTTTTTGTCTTCTCCGGGTTTTCCATTTGTTTCTTCAGTTTTTTTGATTTTCTTTTTCCTTTGGTTTATTTTGTTTCTTTTTCGGTTTTCTCTCTTTTGGCTTTTTTTTGTTTCTTTTTGGTTTTCATTCTACATTATTATATACATGATCAACATTTTTTTCAAATACTTGTTCAACATTTTTTAAATACATGTTCTTTAGTTTTACATACATGATCAGCATTTTTTTCAAATATTTGTTCAACATTTTTTCAAATACATGTTCAACATTTTTCAAACACTTGTTCAACATTTCAAACACTTTTTCAACATTTTTATATATATGACCAACATTTTTTTTAAATACATGTTCAACATTTTTCAAATACTTGTCAATATTTTTTAAATACTTGTTCAACATTTTTCAAATACTTGTTCAACATTTTATATAAATGATCAACATTTTTTAAAATAATTTTTCAACATTTTTCAAATCATTGTTCAATTTTTAAAAAAAATGAAGAACCAAAATAAAAGCAAAAAATAAAAAAGAAAACGTAAAAAAAAGGAAAAACAGGCTATGGTCTCCCGCGCTCGTGGGCCGGCCCAGCTGGCACGCCCCTTCAGCGAGTCCGAATCCAGACTCGCTGAAGGCGATATACAGGCGTGCCTTGTTAGTTGGAGTGTGCTCAACGGCTCTAGGAATTCCTTTTTGTTTTTTTTCCTTTCATTTTGGACTTTTTTTCTCATTTGTTGTTGACTTTCTTTTGTAGTAAACTGTGTTGTTTGACCGCAAGGACTTAGGGGGCTAGGGGGTTGAAAGTAAGTGAAGAAAATATACCTACGTCATGCTGTTTAATATTTTTTGTTTTATTCCTTTTAAAAATTTATATTGATTTTTACGTTTTCATTCTACTTTTAAAAATATTTTGCTTCTTTCTTTACTTTTCTTGATATATATTTTTCAAACATTATTTCATGGTTTATTAACCATATATTGTATGAATTTTTTTTAAATCTGCAATGTTTTTAACAAATACATAGACTTTTTAAATGGACATTTTATTTGTGCATAGTTTATTTCAATTATGGGATGACCATGTTTATTTCACATGTATGTATGTATATATGCAAATATATTTCCCATTTTTGTATATTTTTCCTTCATACACATTTTTTTTTTACTTTGTTTGATTCATATTGTTTGACATGGTATTTTTCCAAGTACGGATTTTTAGATTTCAACTTTTTTCGTTTGTGTTCCCTGTGGTGTCTTTTTTTTTGGGCCGTGCTACGCGTCCAACGGCTGATCTTTTTGAAAGATCGGCCGGGCATGAGCAGTCAGATCTGACGCATCGAGCGGCCGAGCACCTCTTCACCATTGCAACACGGGTTTTGTTGCAGAACTATTTTTGCAACACAGGTCTTGTTGCAGAATTTTTTGCAACAGAGCATTTGTTCCAAAAAAAATTGCAACCGAGGTTTTGTTGCAGAAAATTTATGCAACAGAAGTTTTGTTGCAAATTTTTTTACAACTGAGTTCTTGTTGTAGATTTCTTTGCAACACTTTGTCGTAGATTTTTTTTTTTGCAACAGAGAGGATGTTGCAGAAACTTGTCTAAGTTGCCACCGTTGAGCATCGTCGTTCGCCGTCGCCGTCGTCGAGCACCTGCATAGCCATAGCCGCCGCCAACTGCAAGGCCATCCACCCCCGAGCTCCCGTCGCAAGCGCCGCCAATCCCTGTCGCCGAGCCGGCGAGCTCGCATGATCCATCCATGGGCACTTGCTGTTGAAGCCGCTAGCTGTTGCTTGCTTGCTATCTCCATGAGCACTCTTCACCCTAGGCGTGCATGATGGAGGAGGCTGGATGGTTGGGGAAGGAGAGAAGACGAGGTCAGGGAAAAGATATGTGGATGTGAGTCTCTGAGGGAGAAGATAAGGACGCAGGTGAAGCAGTGCACGGGCCCACTGGGACACGCGTCGCTCGTGGGATGCGGCGAAGCACAGGGAAAATCAGCTGGATGACGGGGATCATTCCCCCCTTTTTTGCATTTCTCTTATCACTTTTTTCTTTTTAATGATATTTTAGACCTTTTTCTTGCTAACAGCAGGATTTCATGCTATTCATTTTGTTTTTATATTTATTAAATAACAATTTTTATTTTTTAAATTTGATAATATTGCCATCTAGTTGCACAATTGTCTCAAATTGCAACTGCATATCTTCAACGCCATTGCAACTTAGTGATATTTTGTCGGGGGAGGGGGCAGTTGAAGGTCTGCCACCGACACGCAACTGCAAGTGCCACCCCGACTGCAATTGCATGTCTTCAACGTGACGGCTACTTGTTGTTGCTTTGTCGGAGAGGGACAGTTGCTTGTCAGCCATCAACACACAATTGCAACTGTCGCGCCCGACTGCAATTGCATGTCTTCAACGCGACCACTACTTTGTGTTGTTTTGTCGGGGGAGGGGAAGTTGCATGTCTGCCACCAACATGCAACTTCATGTCTCATATTTAAAAACAATTTTATGAATATTTTATAAGGTACATTTTTATTCTTTTTTTTAATTATTTCTGTGCAATTTTCATTGTTTAATTTTTTTAACAACAGTATTGGAAGGCAGAGTAGTCAATAATTACCGGAGGCTTTCTACTCTCAACCTCAATGAGCTTTTGGAGCAGGAGCAGAGGTATCTGGTTGTCGGTGAGGGGAGAGGGGCAGTGGCATGTTTGCCACTAGGCACGCAACTGCAAGTGTCTCCCTCAACTGCAACTTCAACTCATTGGTGTTTTGTCCGGGGGAGGCGGAGTAGTTTCATGTCTGCCATTAGGCAAACAACAACAAGTGTCGGTCCTTACTTCAACTGCATGTATTCAAACATGACAGCAACTCAGCGATGCTTTTTGCTAGGAAAGGGGGCAGTTGCACGTCTACTAGTAGGCCGCAACTGCAAGTGTCCCCTGCCGCAGTTCCATGTCTACAACTATTTCTATTCTTCTGCTTTTATTTTTATTTTTGTAGGTTTTTTAGCTTTTTCTAAATAGTGGTGTTTTCCCTTTCAAATATGCCACCCAGTTGCATGTCGCCCCATGTGCAACCGCATATGTTATAGTCTGCATGCAACTACAAGCGACACCACCCCGGACAGAACTAGGGTGCGTGCGGAGCAGGGGACTGGGTGCTTGGGCAGCCCGGTATGGTGGGTCTATTTTTATTTTTGCGTTTTGCATTTGTGTTTTTCTACTTTTTTTTTTTTGCATTTTTCTACCTTCTATTTTTTTTTTGACCTTTTCATTTTTCTACTTTCTTTTCCTAGTAGTGAAGTATAGAATTTTTCTTTTAAATAACGCAACTTGATTTGCACACACACACATGGGCCGCACACAGTCGCATGTACTCCGACCATGCCCGCCCGTGTACAACTTAACATTTTTTATCTTTTTAAGAAATAGTGCAACTAGTTATACACGTACCAGTTATATGTTCATCCCCCACGCGCAATTGCATGCTCGTCATTTCTATGCAACTTTTTTCCCTCCAAATATTGTCATCTGGTCGCACACACGTTAACCACATGGAATTGCATGTCCATCATCCGTGTGTAACTTATTTTTTCACTTAAAAATATAATTTATTTTCCCACGGATCACCTAAAACTAGTGATATACACTAAGACAGAAGTAGATGGTCCCAAACTAGGTATATGCGACATAACTCTTGTTCTATATATAATCTTTTTTGTTGATTAGAGAGTCAGCTTCAGTTTTCTACTACCCGCTTCCCCTTTTTTTAGCAGTTTTTACCACATGCACCAGGAAAGCTCATTTTTAGTTCAGCCAGGGATGTTCCTTAATTTATTTTTCTATTTTTTACATCAAAATTATATGCTCAAAGTAATACAAACACACTATTTTTTTATGCTTTATGTTTCATGTAGACACACTCCACGCCGGCTGGGAGCGTTGACACAGAACTGATATATTTGAAAGGCCAACCAACCAAGTATAGGAGACAAGATTGTCAAAAAAAAAAAAAAGGAGACAAGACAACCCAGCACACTTAAGAAAAAAGACACCAGAAAAAAAAGGACAGCCCAACACGTCACAAGCTTTGGACAAAAGCAAGCCCACTTAAAAAGACAAGCAAACAAAAACAAAGGACAAAAAAGAAAAGGCTCGTACAAGGGAAACTATTCCCTTCAACGGGCGGATCCTCCTGTCTCATCGACCGCGTCTCTCGCGTGACGTGTGTCCCCGTGGGACCCATCACCACATCATCTCCTTCGTGCTTATCTACAGCTCTCAGCTCCGGAACGAACCCAGCCACTCGTCCACCTCATCCCAATCCCGCTCCAGCCGGCGCCGCCCCTTTCCACTGGAGCTCCCTCCGGCCGCCGCTCTCCTGCGCCATCGCAGCCTCCTTCCTCTTACCCTCCCGTCCGCCTACCCTTGGCCTCCCGTTTTCTCCAGTTCATCTTTCATTGAAAAAAAAAAATCTGCAACATCGTTCATGTTGCAAAAATCCTCCAGCAACATCTCTATGTTGCAAAAAATAGTTTAGACGAAAACAAAAAAAAGTCTGCAACACCACCTTTGTTGCAAAAATCCTCCCGCAACATCATCTATGTTGCAAAAAATGGTGAAGACGAAAACAAAAAATTTATGCAACACCACCTCTACTGTAAATGTTTCTGCAACAAGATGTCTGTTGCAGCACAACAGAGTCTAACACTTCGCTGGTTTCACAACAAAGCAGTTGTTGCAAAGCGAGCTGCGCAACATCTACCTTGTTGCAATTCACGACGAGCACCTCAGGGGAGATCCAACGGCTATTTGTGGCTCAATCCAACGGCGAAGGGGGCGGCCGATGTTTCCAATTCATCCACCGGCGAACGCGTAGCAGCCCCCCTCGTACAAACAAGCCCAAACGTACGAAGCCGAAAATCAATCGATCGGGCAGGCCTATATGTACGACGCTGACATCAGTCGCGAAGTCTCAGTCGACTGAGTCCTTGCTAGACCCTTAAAGTTTCTATTGGAATATTTTTTGTAACGGGCTTGCTAAAACTCAGTCGACTGAGATTTAACGAAGTCCCAGTCGACCTCGCAGCATTTTGTCCCATGGTTTGCAACATTTCTTTCTGCCGGTTGCATCATCCGTCTTATTGGTTGTAGCATGTTGTCCCTCGTTGATTGTAGCACGTCATCTCACCGGTCGCAACATTCTCCATTGTCGGCTGTAGCATTTTTAGTCAGAACGGTTGTAGCATATGTTGTCATTGCTTGCAGTATTGTCATAACATTTTTCATCGCTCTTTGCAGCATCCAGCCATGCCGCTTGCAGCACCACAACTACGCTGACGTCACTCGACTGAGATTTCGTTAAGTCTCAGTCGACTGAGTTCTAGACAGACCCTTTTTGTCATATGAACTGCCTGTTAGGCAGGCAGTTTTTTATTTGAACCCGACACGACAGATTTTTAGAGTCGGTTATGTCTTTTTCAACCGTCTGAGTGAGTTTATCAACGCCAGCTTAAAACATTCCACTGAAAATCGATTCCATGGACCGACTCCAAGCTAAAGGATTGGTAGGCTGCTTCCATCCACGGTGCTACAAATCACCGGAAAACCGCCTCTCCTCATGCTCGTGTCTTGGTCGATCTGGAATTAATAGGCGCAACGGCGCGACGCGTGCACCTGTCTGCAGGCACGTCTCCAGTGATTTGTACTACTCGTACATAGCAGAAACTATAGAAAAACAAATGCATGCGATGCCTTCCTTACTCCACTCCATCCTAAACCGTATGTTATCATTCCCGACAACAGCTACTTTGACGTAAGCACATATTCCTCGCTTCCTCAGGGCTCCGGCCAGATGCTCTCCCTAGCATCTTGTATGGACCACATGCAATGAACAATTGACCATGACCCCTTCCTGATATAGAAATATAACATAAACATACAATAACGTGGCATGTAATGCAAGTAACCGTTGTTGCATAGGCAACGTATATGGCGATCATGATCTTTATCTGTCTATATATAGCTTGCTAACCTCCCCTGCACGCACATACATCTACTATCCTAGCTATAGCAATCACATATCTTGGAGAGATCAATCAGAATGGCGGCGGCCGGCGGCAGTAGCAAGAGGACATGGGTGGTGGACGTGGAGAAGAGGCTCAAGGAAGCCGACAAGTCGGCGGAGGTGTGGCGGTGGGAGCGCCACTGCATCTACCGCGTGCCGCCCTGCATGACCAACATCAAGAGCGAGGCGTACCAGCCGCAGGTGGTGTCGCTGGGCCCCTTCCACCACGGCGACCGTGACCTGCGGCCCATGGAGGAGCACAAGTGCCGGGCGCTGCGGCAGCTGCTCCAGCGCGCGGAGCGGACCTTCGACGAGCTCGTCGACGGCGTGGAGGACGTCGCGGAGCAGCTGGAGGGCGCGTACATGGACCTCGACAGCGAGTGGCGCGCCGACGGCAGGGGCAGGGAGCGGTTCCTGGCCATGATGATCTTCGACGGCTGCTTCCTGCTCGAGCTGATGAGGTGCACGGCCGCCGACGGGAAGCAGGTCGGCGACTACGCGCATAACGACCCGATCTTCAGCCCCCATGGGATACTCTACATGGTGCCCTACATCCAGCGAGACATGCTCATGCTCGAGAACCAGCTACCGCTGCTCCTGCTCCAGACGCTCGTTGGGGTTGAGAGTGGAAAGCCTCCGGTATTTAACTACTCTGCCTTCTAATACTACTGCTGTAACAAATTTGAAACAATGAAAATCGCACAGGAATAATACAAAAAATAAAATGCATCTGTACGAAATAATCTACAAATTAATTTGAAATATGACTTGAAATAACTAAATCTACACTAGTTAACATATATGCAATACAAGTCTTGTTCTCAAGGTCTTGTCGCCAGAATTTCAAGTATATAAAAATATTACAAATCAAACCTTTGGTTCAAATGTTAAAATTGCTCATCAGAATACTACATGAGTTGGGCACTAGCTGATTGGCTCCCGCGACTCTGTTGGGTATCAGATCCGTTAGAATTGCTTTTTTTAGTACGCAGTAGTTATTGGTAAGTTGCCTTTAAAAAAAATTGGGTCAGTCAATTCGAGAGAGGAGGCACAGCCCCGAGGCCAAAGACGGCAGCGCCGCGGCCAGCGCCAGCGAAGCCTCAGACATGAGTGACTCAAAACCGGCAACGACGCGGCAGCAGCGTCGCGGGCGGAGGGTGTCAGAGGCTTGACTTTGTTGGGGTCCTGGGTGGGGTTGACGTCGCCAGAGTGCACGGGACCGCCGCCGGCCTGGTGGGCGGGGCAGGCGTTCCGGCCGGTGGTCTTGGGAGGAGGGGGGTCAGTTCGAATCGTGGGAGGAAGATTATGAACAGTAGAACGTGGGAGGAAGAAGAAACTCATTCGACCGTTTCAATACAGATCCAACGGCTCAGGGAAATCAACTGACCCAAGTTGTTTTTTCCAGGCAACTTGTTAATAGTCGGCCCTTTTCTATCTCTACCTTTTTTTTTTTGACAATCATCTCCTCCTTTATTCAAGTGTCAAGATAGTGGCATCGTTTACAAGCATTTGGATGATCGCACTCGGGGCAGAATCCATCCATAACTCGGGAGGAGAAAACTTAGCTACCCTAGCTAGTTCATGAGCTACTTGATTACACTCTCTAACACAGTGTTCATATATTACATGATTGAAATCTAAGGACATAAAAAAGCAATCATCAAATATTGCACTAGCAACTGAAGATGAATAGCCATCTTTCAAAGCCTCAATCACCTCAACGTTGTCCGAATTAATTTCGATCTTGGTGACGCCCACTGTACGCGCAAGGTTCATGCCAAATCTGACCGCGGTAGCCTCAGCCGTGAAGGAATCAAAGCATATATCAATCTTTTCATTAGCAGCAGCAATAAACTTTCCTGTGTGATCTCGTAGAACTGCGCCAACTGTTCCCTCTAGAGTGTCCACATCATACCCAGCATCAACATTTAGCTTCATATACCCATGTCTCGGCTTTACCCAAGCAGCCACTCTCAGCTTTGCTTTCGGACTGCATGAAATGATGAAGTTTGCTGCAAGACTTCTAACTGCCAAGTTTATTTGGTCTGCACTCTGTGTTGGTTCTCCATGAGTTAACTTCCTTCGCTCATACCACAAATACCAGGTAGCAGTGGCCACTATTTCTCTCAACTTTGGCATACCCAGCACGTGAATTTCTTGCTCCACCATACAAAGCAAGTTTTGTAGTATGACCTCACCTGCCCTGTTCACGGCGCACGCCTTCTTAATAATATCTCCCAAACCAAGCAATTTCCACACATCGAACGCCAGCTTGCACTCGAACAAGAGATGTTTAATTGTATCAGGTCCAAGTTTGCATGCAGGGCATCACGGATTGATTTTAAGATGCTTGTTGGCCAGTACCGAACGACATGGGATCGCGCTGTGAAGTGCCCTCCAGATAAAAAATTTAATCTTTGCTGGACACAATAAGCTCCAAACTGGGTCCCAATTGTTACTTTGGGTAGACGTACCTTCCGTATTCTGTATCTTATGTCCAAATTGGGACTGCCATACCACATGATAGGCTGAGCGCATAGTAAACAATCCTGTTTTAGTAGCATTCCATGCAATGAAGTCTCTCATTTCATGCAAAGGAAGGGGTATTGCCAGGATCCTTTGGGCATCCAAATCCCAAAATGTTTGCCTGATCAATGATTCATCCCAGTCTCCTGATGCAGGGTCTATAAGATCATTCACACGAGTAAGAAGATTGTTACCCCTGATTGTAATCACCTTCCTTGATGGGGATTGTGGTATCCATTCATCCTCCCAGATCTTTATGTTCTCTCCATCACCAACTCTTCAAATATGCCCAAGCTTCAAAGTTTCAACACTTGCCATAATGCTTTGCCAAGTATATGAGGCTTTATTTTTCAACTTGGCACTCATGAGATCACCATCTGGATAATATTTCGCTTTCAAGATCTGTGCACATAGAGAGTCTGGATTATCAATAAGACGCCAAGCTTGTTTAGCCAATAGTGCAAGGTTAAAGCAATGAATATCTCTGAAACCCATGCCTCCTTTTTTCTTCGGTATGCACATCTTCCACCAAGCAAACCAATGCATCCTCTTATGATTAGCATCATCGCCCCACCAAAATCGAGATATCGCGTCTGTGATTCCTTTGCAATTTTTTTTAGGAATTTTAAAGACTGACATCGCATAAGTTGGTATGGCTTATGCTACTGATTTAATAAGGATCTCCTTACCTCCTGAAGAAAGGCATCTTTCCTTCCACCCAGTAAGTCTCAAAACTAACCGATCAACCAAGTATTGGAAGCTGTCAGTTTTATCAAGTCCAAGTGTAGCTGGCAATCCCAAGTACTTATCATTCAGTGCCTCCGTCATAATATCAAGATAGGAGCAAACCTCGGCCTTGGTATCCACATTCGTGCTTGGGCTGAAAAAAATACTCGACTTGTCCACACTCACAAGTTGCCCAGAGGCAGCACAATACATGTCCAGAATAGATTTTAAGCAGGCAGCATTTTGGACATTAGCTTTCATCAATATTAATGAGTCATTAGCGAAGAGAAGATTTGTGATTGCAGGTGCTTCTCGACACACCTTAACTCCCATTAAATCTCCAGTAAGTTCTGCATGGGAAAGCAGGGCCGTCAATCCTTCAGTACAAAGGAGGAATAAGTACGGGGACAATGGATCCCCCTGACGTAACCCTCTGGAGGGTTTGAAAGCTTCTGTCTCAACTGAGTTGTACCTCACTCTATATTCAACCGAGGAAACACACATCATAATTAACTTAACCCAGTCGTAATGAAAGCCAAGTTTTAGCAAAATTGCCTCCAGGAAAACCCACTCAACCCTGTCATAAGCTTTATGCATGTCAAGCTTCACAGCACACCATCCCTCCTTTCCAGTCTTTTTATTCTTAATAGCATGCAAACTCTCATAAGCAATAAGCACATTATCCGTTATTAGCCTTCCTGGGACAAAAGCGCTTTGGGTTGGGCTAATAATCTCTGGAAGCAATGTCTTAAGCCGAGCAGCAATCAATTTTGATATGACCTTATAAACTACGTTGCATAAACTGATGGGACGAAACTGAGTAACTCTCTCTGGAGTATTTACCTTAGGAATCATAACAATCGTGGTGTCATTCCAACCTGGTGGCATCACTCGTGAGTTTACTGCATGAAGAACCTCTTCCACGAGATCATCTCCCAGCATGTTCCAAAATCTTTTGTAGAACACTGCATGAAGGCCATCCGGTCCTGGCGACTTAAAATCTCCTATAGAGAAGAGGGCCTTCCTCACCTCTTCGGCAGTGTATGGCTCCATAAGTACATCATTCACCGCCCCAGTTACACGTGTTTGAACTTTTCTTAGAACGTTATCATCTGGCACAGTCACCTGCGAGGTAAACAGATTTTTGAAGTAACCAGAGATAATGGTATTAAGATCATCAAAACTCTCTTTCCAGACTCCCGAGTCATCCAGCAGCCTCTTAATACAATTTCTTTTCCTCCTAGCACTTGCGGCCTTGTGAAAAAATGAAGTATTCCTATCTCCATGGAGGAGCCAGTTGGCTCGCCCGCGCTGCAGCCAAGTCAATTCTTCTTGATCGAGTAGGTTCTCAATAAGGATCTGAGTTTCCTTCAGCTTCTGGCGGACATCAACAGTCAGCGGCCCTCTTCTCAGCTTCTCTAGTTCCTTCTTCAACTTGTGTATTCTTTTCTTTGCCCCCTGGAGTGTATTTCTATCCCACTGATGTAAGTCATCTTTAATTGCTTTTGTGCGGTCCGAAAGTGAAGGCCCAATCCCCGCAAGCTTAGCTCGTTCATAAGCAGTGTGGACTATCTCGTCCACTGTAGCTTCATTCAACCACCTTGCTTCGAACTTTCTTTCCCCACACGGTTTCTGTCCCATAGCAGAAGCAAAATAATCAGTGTCCAATAGAATCGGTCTATGATCAGAGTGGACGTGGTTTTCATGAATCAAACCCGCAAACGGGAACATAGCAGCCCATTGCTCATTACAAAGGCCTCTATCTAGGCGCTCTCTGATTACTCCACGACTCCAGGTAAAAGGGTCTCCAATAGTCATGACTTCTTGTAGCTCACAATCATCTATACAATCTCTAAAATTCTGCATGTATTGTTGTGGTCTAACATTCCCGCCTTCCTTCTCACTCGCCACCAGGATCTCATTAAAATCCCCGAGGACCAACCAAGGCCCTGTTGAATTACTATGGAGGTTCCTCAAATATGTCCATGACAAGTGCTTCTGATCCCAGTTAGGTTCTCCATAAAAGCATGTCAATCTCCAAGCCACAGAATTACCTTCCATGACAAAACCATCAATGAAGTTAGGCGAGGAATAATTTAAGACCACTTCATTAGAAGGATTGTAAAAGAGTACAAGCCCCGGATAATAAAGCACGCATCGTTTCTGCCCGCTGACCCGTCGCGGCAGTTTTGCAAAAAAGCCCCTGCTATTTTTCGTAATTAACCCGCGGTACGGTTTTAAGTGGTAAACTGTGAAAACGTTTCGTTTTTGGGCTTGGGGCTTATACTTGCTATTGGGCCCGAGGAAAACGCACGAGGCAAACAGAAAAACGCACGGGAGAAAAATGCACGAGCGGCCGGTCTTCCTCTCCTCGATGCGTACTGGTACGCCGCCGCCGCCGCCACCACGCGAGGCCGACGAGGTTAGGGGGCGCCGGATCCAGAATTCGGGGTGGCGCCATGCGCGGCTGCGGCTGCGGACGGTTGGAGACGCGGCCTTAGGCGAGCTGCTGCTGCTTTCGCCTGCGAGCGCCGCTCCGTCGAGTCCGACGGACGAAGGATTAGGGGAGGGGCGGGCTGCGGAGACTTGGGGCGGCTGGTGGAGGCGCTGGCCTTGCCGGAAGGCCGGAGGAGGCGACCGGTGGCGGCTCGCCATGGCTGCACTGCACGGGAGCGGAGGCAGGCGTTCGGTGGCCAGTCCATGTGGATGCAGATGAGATCCAGCCGTGATGAACAAATAGGAGCAGACCGTGCTGCTCTTTTCCTCTTATCTGAATTTTCTTTACCAGGTATCATTGATTTCCTTGACCATTAAATTGTTAATACCATTGTCCATTGTCCCGTGCGTGCTAGCTAGAAATTGATGGATGATGCTTGGTGTATTCTTGTGTGTGTCCATCAGAACAGAAGTGGAGGGCGGGTGAGGCTCCAGTCCATCGTGACCCCATTGACAGAGTTCGACCACTCTGAGAAAGACGATGCTCTTTATGGTAAGTTTCTTTATGGTTGTGGCCTGTGGGTGTTTATCATGATGTGTTTGAATGAGAGGTATCTGTTTATACATGCTCAGTTCTTAGAAAGGGGTCGTCAGTTGTGCCAGATTAATTACCTGTGGAAGTAACAGTAGTTCACTAGATGACAGAGTAAGTTGTAGGTATATGCAAAGCTATAACTGATTATCAACTGAACATGGCCTCAGTCAAACAGATGTCAATTTTTAGCTGTTGATCATTCATGCAGCTGGTCTACAGGACCTTTTGAATTTGGTCATGCCTGATCATGAAAAACTGTCACTACCCCTATGTGTGCTCACAGAAAATTGTGTTGTGTTTGAAAAGCTTTAATTTAGAAAAAAATATGAATTGACAAGGGCACGAAACAATCGGAAAAAAAGTAGCAAGCTGTTAAAATCGAGATATTTCCCTCATTTGTTGCTTTTGTTTTGTGGAACCTAGCTTGTGAAATCCTCCTGTGTTCTAACTTGCACCTCTCCTGTGGTTTCAGCAATGGAGTTGGCTCTAGCTCTTGAAAAGCTCGTGAATGAGAAGCTGCACAACCTGCACTCTGTAAGTTGCTCCTTCATGCTTGCAAGGAGGTTATTGTAAAAGGGATGTGCGTGCGACTGCAACCAAATGAATTCCTGATTGATTTATCAGAACAAGTGCGTGCAATACTGCGCCACACCATAGTTAAAATATTCATCCAAAATTTAACAGGTGGCAACAAGGTGCAACGATCCTCAGCTGAGCGACTTTGTTGAGAGTCAATTTCTTCAGGAGCAGGTAAAAATAAAACCGCCTCAATACAGGGAGTCAGAGATCTGCCACACACGCACCGTAGTCTTGAGATGCTTTGCTTCATTTTGTGCTTTGCTGACCGAATAACTCCTGCTAAATTCTTGTGAAAGGTTGATGCATGGAAGAAGATCTCCGAGTACGTGACGCACAAAAAACCCTGAGCTATTGAAGAATCAACCCGCAATACCCATCACTGCTATCATTAAGTCAACATAGCTGGGTCGCCGCCTCGCCGTTGTGTGCGGGTGGCCGGTGGACCATCCGGCCGTGGGAGACAACGTTGTGTCCAGAACACCTGTGGCCGACGGCCGGCGGCGCGGCAGCTGGCGACTGTTGTGTGCTGTGCTTGGTGGCAGTCGATGACAGGTGTGTCGTGCAATGGCCGGGATTGACCAAGTTCAGACATATTGTGATTAGTGGAGACCGCGGTCATCGTCGGCGAGGGACTAAGATAAGTGGTGACACGGGTGGGACATCATGTTGAAATAGAGGACGTTGACATGTGGGGGGTCTTGAGCCATATTTATCGGGCCCGTCGCAACGCACGGGCATGTTTACTAGTACCTACTAATAAAGGGATTAGTACTTCTATCCATCCGACAGGAATTTTACAAAAAAAACTGTAGTTTTCTCTAACCAACCTGCGGTCCTGGTTTTAGTGTATAACTGAAAAAAGTTTCATTTTTTGCAAAACCTCCCTACTGTTTCTCAAAATCAACCTGCAGGACAGGTTTAGGTGACGTTTCATGTTTTTTCAGAAAACCCCCTATTGTTTGTGGTAATCAACCCGCACTACAATTTTAAGTGAAGTTTTGCCACAGTCTATATTAAATGTCTTTCAAAAATATCCATATCTTTTAAACCCGAACACCAATTTTAACATGTGATTTATGGAATTTTATTAGAAAAATATGTAGAATCTGAATATGATTTTATTTTACCTATTAACTATTTTGAAAAATATTATTTATGGTGCAACCTTAATCAGTAGCGCATGTTCTGTCTTTCTTTCGTACTGGTGCCAATCCAGATTGGAAATGAACACCTCAGCCAAACGCGTTGGAAACGAAAAAAATTCTCTATAACCACACATGCACGCCTCGGCAAAACCTCGCAGGGGGAAAACAACACGGATTTTTCATCTTATGCCGAGAGAAAGACGCCTTAGAATTGATCACATTCAAACGTGTTGTGATTATGTGAGCACTGAGACCACCATCGGCGAGGGTGAGAAAGAGGATAAGCGGCAACACATATGGGATGCCATATTGAAATAAAGGACGTGGACCTACTGGAGTCTTGGGTCATGTTTATTGGGTTAAGAACGCGTGTGGTATTTTTTCTCTCCCGTTGCAACGCACGGGCTCGTGTTGATGCTTGCATTTGGATGGCCAGAATGACGACTTCATCAACCGGATGGTGCTGAAATTTCTGGCCCAACCTTCCGGCCCACTACCACCAGGCATCGGCCTAGGGCTCCACCCACTGGATGTCTTTCGCCAGAGCATGCTCACTGGTAAGTGCCATAAAATCAGGAACCTTCAAGACACGGAGGATGACAACGCCATCCTCCGGTCAGCACTGGAGCTCTACGAAGCCGGGATCCAGTTCAAACCGAGCAAGACGTTGAGCCTGCACGACATCCGGTTCCAGAACGGCACGCTGACCATGCGGACGGTGTCGGTGGACGACTCCACCGAGTACATGTTCCTCAATGTGATGGCGTTCGAGCGGTTGCACGCCGGCACCGGCAATGACGTGACCGACTACGTCTTCTTCATGAACAACATCATCGACTCGGCCAAGGACGTGGCGCTGCTGAGCTCCAAGGGTATCATCCAGAATGCCATCGGCATGGACCAGGCTGTGGCCAAGCTGTTCAACACCATCTCCAGGGCTGTGTTTTGAAATTCGGCCGAAAAAAATGGATTTCGGCCGAATTTCGGCCATCTCGGCCTGGGGCGAAATCTATTTTCAGCCGAAATTGGTCAAATTTGGCAATTTTTGGTCAAATTTTGGCCGAAATTTTTGAAAATGGCCGAAATTCGGCCATCTCGGCCTGGGGCGAAAAAAAATCTCAAACCGAAAATCAAAACGCTGCTCCAGGGACGTGGTGCTCGAGCCCAACAACGCGCTCAACGCCATGCAGCGGCTGGTGAATGGCTACTTCCGGCAGCCATGGAACATGTGGCGCGCCAACCTCATCCACACATACTTCAGGAGCCCCTGGGCGTTCCTGTCCCTTGCCGCGGCCATCTTCCTCCTCGGTATGACCGTTATGCAAACCGTGTACACCATGTTGCAGTTCTACGGGGGCGACAACAACTGCCCGCCGCCATCGGCACCATCTCCTATGTGAACAGCCGGCCGCAAAAACTTAATAACTAAGTACTCCCTCCGATCCAAAATAAATTTCACAGTTTTTAACTAAAATTAGTTCAATCTTACTTCAAAACTGGGATACTTATTATGAATCGGAGGGAATACCTGCTAGTCGATCTCCCTGTATGAATTCGTTTTGCTTTTTGTTTGAGTTTTTATTGTTGTCGTACATTGTTAAGCACTCAAGTCTTTGAGTTATCTGCACTGTGCAGGAGAGAAGATAGAATGTCTCATGTTTGTGACTTCGTGTTGCGTTCGTTATGATTCAATTGTTTTTTCCAAATTAGCTATTGGTCAGTGGCCTAAAAATAAAGTTTTTTTTTTTGACGTTCAAACAACTCTTATTTAATCATAGAACGCAGGAATCTCTGCCGATACAACGGACAGAATACAGTCCGGAGGCTCATGCAACCAAACTTTACATAAATTCTCTGAAACTCCTAGCTTAGCTAAAGCATGCGCTGCGCCATTCGCCGAGCGCCGAACTCAACTAATCTTCCACTGTTGACGCGCCTCCAAAAGCATTTTAACCTCTTCAATCACAGGCCCCAACACTGAGAGATCTTTCTCCTTACTCTGAAGCTTACTTATCACTTCTTTGCAGTCCATTTCAATGTGCAGGTTACTTACATTCAGCTCGTCCGCAACCTGCACTGCCCTTCGACAAGCTTGTAGCTCCATCGCTGCTGGGTCAGTACAATGAGGTATGTAATGACAAGCACCAGCAAGAAACGCTCCTGCATGGTTCCTGAGTACAATACCGGCACCACCTCTATCTCCCATCTTTGACGTTGCACCGTCAACATTCGCTTTCACCCAGTTCATTTCCGGCGCCTCCCACTTCTGCACAGGGATAACTTTGGCGGCCTTACTGACTCTCCCATTTACGGACTGCCATACTTCCATGGCTCGAACGACTGAGCTCGCTATATCCGCAGCTTCTTCTATCTTCTTCCCGTCCCTTGCATTATTTCTAGCGAGCCAAAGCCCATACAGCCCCTGTAACATGGTCGCCTTCTCGTCATCTGAAGCATCTGCGATCCAGGACAAGATCCAGTTGGAGAGGTCACCCTGGGAGCAAGCTGTGACCGGTGGGATTGCCACCGGAACTCCCAATTCCGAGTGTAACACCTTCCAAAACTTAGCTGAATGAAAACAGCCCCAGAACCTGTGATAGTTTGTCTCTTCACGTCCGCAGGCCACGCAGAATACCCCCGCTTTTATTTTCCGCCTCTGAAGTTCGGAACCAACAGCAAGTCCATTCCTTATCAGCCTCCATGCATGTGTTTTAACCTTTCCAGGAGCAACTGTATCCCAAAGACTTAGCCAGGCTTTGTGGTTGGCCACCGTCGACGACGTCTCCGGCCGTCCGGATTTGAGTCTTTTCTGCGACATCCTAAGATGATATGCCGACCTGACCGTGAAAACGCCGTTCTTTGTGAAGTTCCAAGCTAGATAATCCTCCACCCCGGGCCCCCCGATCTGTATTTGCATTATTTCTTGTGCTTCGTCCGGAGGAAACATCTCCTGTACCTTGTGACGGTCCCAAGATGTGCCATGCACATTCAGCAGGTCACAGGCCTGGTTAACCCCAGGAATATAGTTCTGGCCCAGTGGCGTCAAACTACCCTTTCGGGGAACCCAATTATCGTGGTGGATTTTAACCTTACTTCCATCTCCTATCCTCCAGATGAGTCCATCCAGCAGCAGGTTCCGGCCATGAATAATACTTCTGAATGTATATGAACCTCCTCCAGGGCAAGTAGCATTAAGAATAGAGCCTTCTGGGAAGTACCTTGCCTTAAGCACCCTTGCACACAGCGACATGGGGTTCTGTAACATGCGCCAGGACTGTTTCGCGAGCATAGTTGGTTGAAAGCCTCCGGATCTCTAAACCCAAGTCCTCCTTCATGCTTTCTAGTGCACATCTTGTCCCACGCAATCCAGTGCACCTTCTTCTCACCATTAACTGCGCCCCACCAGAAGTTAGAAGAGATCGATGACAGGTTCCGGCACATTTTCTTTGTGAGTTGAAAACAGCTCATGGTGAATGTTGGGGTGGACTGAAGACCGGACTTCACTAGCACCTCACTTGCTGTCTTGGAGAGACCTTGGCCCTTCCATCCTGCAACTTTCTTGCCCGCGCTCTCTCTGACGTACTTAAAAGTCCCCTCTTTAGACTTGCCTACCACCGTGGGCAGCCCCAAATACCTCTCACCCAGTGCCTCCGAAGAAATACCCACCGTTTGTTTTAGCACTGCTTTATCCTCATCGGATGTCCCCTTACCAAAGAAGATGGCCGATTTTTGCAGATTCACTTTCTGACCAGATGCAACCTCATAGTCCTGTAAAATAGCTCGGAGCACATCAAAACTCTCTCTGGAGCCCTCCAAAAACACCACACTATCGTCCGCAAAAAGAAGGTGAGTTACAACGGGCCAGTGCTCCCGAAAGAAACACCTTTAATCTTCTTCTCTTCCTGAGCATGCCTCAATAGTGCAGAAAAACCTTCTACGCAGAACAGGAAAAGATATGGTGATAATGGGTCACCTTGCCGGAGACCCCTAGATGACACAAAACGGTGTGACAGTCCACCATTCAACTTAACCCGGAATCTAGTTGAAGTAACACACTGCATGACCATCCGAACCCACTGTGCCGAGAAGCCAATCCTCTCCATCATTTGTTTTAGAAATACCCATTCCACTCGGTCGTACGCCTTCATCATATCAAGCTTCACGACACACAGAGGCTTTTTCCGTTTCCTTCTCCTAATAGCATGAACACACTCGTACGCCACCAAAACATTATCAGTTATCAGCCTACCGGGTACGAAGCCGCTCTGTTCTTCCGAAATCAGAAACGGCAGCACCACCTTTAGTCTATTGGCCAAAACCTTTGCCGCAATCTTATACAAGACGTTGCATAGACTTATGGGCCGAAACTGCGAAAGTAACTCCGGTGAGTTAACTTTCGGAATCATGACAATGATAGTATCATTAAAATCACTTGGCGCCTCCTTCCCTGCGAGAAAATCTTTTACTGCCATGCATACATCTTCCCTAACCAACGACCAGTGACGTTGATAAAATAACGCCGGAAAACCATCCGGTCCCGGCGACTTGGTTGGCCCCATCTGAAATAATGCTTTCTCAATCTCCTCATCAGATATTGCCTCCGTTAGTTTGCCATTCATCTCTTCTGTGACCAGTTGATCAAAGAGCCTCAACAATCTCTCCCCCTCTTGGGACCCTTTTGACATGAATAATTTTTCATAAAACTCTGCCGCCATCTTCCGCATCTCATCATCATCACTGCATTTTGATCCATCCTCACGCCTCAATGCCTTGACAGTGTTCTTACGCTTCCGGTGAGATGCTCTATTTTGAAAATACTTGGTGTTCTGGTCCCCTTCAAGAAGCCAGTCTACACGGGACCTTTGCTTTTGGTACACTTCCTCTCTTTCATATAACTCATGCAGCTGGTCCTCAATATTCTTTATTTCCCGCCTATAACCGGTGCAGGCCGCTCTTTCCTTTGCATCCCTGAGCTGGCTCTTAAGGTGAGCAATTTGCTTCTTTATTGACCCAAAAACTGTTCGACTCCATACTTGCATGGCTCTAGACATCTGAGCTAGCTTGTTGCATGCCGCACCAAGACCTACCCCCTGCTGATTCGCTGCATGCGCCTCTTCCCATGCACTAGTGACCATTTCCTCATACTAATCATGCTTAGTCCATGCAGCCTCAAATTGGAAAGGTCTGTGTACTCGTTGCTCGCATGTGGCCAGTGCCGACGAGACGCGAATGACAAGGGCCTGGTGATCTGATTCTTCTGTGATAATGTGCTGCACCTCAGAACCAGGGAACATCTGCATAAAATCGGCGTTACACGTAGCCCGGTCTAATCTGACTTGGATATTCTCCGAAGCGTCTCGTTTGTTATCCCATGTGTAAGGGTAGCCCGAGAAGCCCATGTCCGCCAAGCCACAATCAGTTAAGCAGTCTCTAAATGCCTCCATCTGCCGTAAACCTCTCAGATTCCCGCCAAGTTGTTCTGTCTGTACTAACGCCTCGTTATAATCACCTGCACAAATCCATGGAAGGTCATCTTGAGCTCTAAGGTACCGTAGCACTTCCCAGGTTTTCTTCCTCTTTTCCACACATGGTTCCCCATAGATTCCAGTGAATCTAAAGGTGTTACCATCAATCACAAGTCCTGCGTCAATGTAGTATTGACACCATGGTCTGACAGTGACAGACACGTAGTCTCTCCACCACAATGCCAACCCCCCACTCTTCCCTACACAATCGACCGCCACTCCATGTGTAAATCCGAGGCTCCATTTTAGTCTCTCCATCGCACGTGCCTTCTTTCTTGTTTCTGATAAAAACACCACCGCTGGGTTGTAGGACCGTATCAGGTCTCGTAGTTCGCCCACTGTCGAGTCCAACCGCAATCCTCGACAGTTCCAGGCTAGAAGATTCATTGTGCCCGGCGGCCCTGCTCCCTGGCAGGGTCCGCCGATCTACCAGCTGATTCCGAGATGCGATCAAACACCGTATACGTCTTCCACCTAGTGTCGCGAATGAAATCATCATGCCCAAACTGCTTACCATTATCCTCTTTTGGAACCCACATTTGCTTCGTTCCCCTTTTCCGACATGTATAGGCTGCATGTGAACTTTCCTCCCTTGAAAACTTAGCCTCATGGTCCGGCCTGTACTTGCGCCTGTACGTGCCCTTCTTCCTCCCATCATTCCCGTAGCCTCTCGGACCATAATCAACATCTGTATCCCTGTATGCAGCTCGTTCATTCCTGCCTCGCTCCCCATTGTTCTCCCGAGCATCTTCCCTCTGCCTCTGTTGTTCCTTCAGCTTGTTTCGCAGTTCCCATTCTTTCTTTCTTTCTAGCTCATGCCTCAGATCTCTCTCATTAGCCCAATCTCTTCTTGCATGCTCCTTTATTGGGCTGTTTACTTCTCCCTTCTCCGGTCTGTTCTCCACGCCAGTGCGGGAGCCCTCTGGGCGACTCATCTCAGAAAAAAGATTTCGCTTCGTTGGTAAGTCTCTCACCCTCGCATGGCCATGGTGCACCCGGTCACTTTCCCCTGTCTGTGAGCTTGCAAAGCTGTGACTGCTATTTGCCTTGCAACCAAACGAGTCTTCCTTGCCACTGTTACTTCTTCCTGGTGACGCCCGCAGCCATCCACCCCATTGAGAGGATGAATCAACAGTGGGATCACAAGTGCCTCCAACATGCACCAGCCGGCCACACTCAAAACAGAAGTGTGGAACCTTTTCGTACTGAAATTTAAACCAGGTTCCCGTCTTATCTTCCAGTGAAGATTTCAAATAGAACCCTCTGACTAGCGGCTCATAGACTGAAATTTTTGCTCGAACCCTGAGCTGCTGTCCTTTGGCCACACCATCTTTATCTACGTCCACCTTCACAACCTCACCTAGACAATTCCCCAGCGCTTTGCCAAAAGTTTCTGTTCTCTTACCCGGGGGAAGATCCGTGATTCGAACCCACATCTCCACCTTGTCAAACACCATCTCAGAGGGCCTAGTGTTGTGTTCATACTCCTTCAGAATCAGGACATTAAAGTCATACTGCCATGGCCCATTATACATCGCATGCTTCCAGTCCCCCTCACTCCCGAAGTGAACTCCAAATATATTGCCTCCCAGATCTTCAAACTTTGCCTCACGATGGAGCCCCCATGCCCTTTGCATTGTTCGTTCCAGAGTTTTAAAGTTGATCGGCCTGGGAGTACATGCCTTCCCCACGGCAGACCATCTTGAATTCTTGGGCATGGCCAATTCAGCACCATCCCACCCAGTCTCGCTGAGAGGCTAGCAGTGGGATCCGGCGTCCTGCTTTCAGCCGGGGATCGGGTAGACCCTCCGCTTCCAGTTTTCCCCGACGTCCTTGCCGCCGGCGGGGTCGCCTTGTTCACCTTTGCCCCTGCCTGCTCTACTCTCGATCTCTCCGCCATAGCACCGCTCCGTGGAAGAGGAGAAAGCCGCCGATCTGTGGCCAGGGAAGCGCAGTCGCCGCCCTCGTCACCACCGGAAACCACACCACCCCCGTATGAGAAACCCTAACCCTAGCGATGGAGTTCGGTCGCCTCGCGATCGCCCTCCCAATCGCCTTAGCGCTCCTCTACGTGGTGGACCCACGGCCTAAAAATAAAGTTAGGATCAGTCGATTAGGATTAATTAGTTTTTCCACTAACCGTTTATTGCCTGGTCAAAGCATCGGCTGATACTTAATTTTGGGCTGGTGCATCCACATACGAGGCTTGCTCAATTGAATTAGCAGATGCATAAGGGCATGGGCATGTACAATTGTGTTATCTTAGCAGTGCCACATAGAATTAATGCTGAGGTGGAGGAAAGAGAAACCAAAGAAAAGACACTGTCTTCTCTTAATTAAGAGATGATCTCTTAGCAACAATCCTCTCACCACGTTTTTAGGAACTAGAGATAAAATTAAGAGACCACCCATTGTACACCAATTCTTTTTGTCATCTATAGACTACATGGCACATTTAAGATAAGATTGTCTTATCAACCACTGTACATGCCCTAACATGTGTGTGCGTGTGTTTTGTGCATGCAATGCGTTGGTTTTCTTGTCGAATCTATTTCTTAGTTCACGATCTCTCTTACTAACTGCAATAAAGAATTAGTAGATCTATTGTGTCCACGGCGTGAGTGTGCTTATGAAAAGATACGAGGGGAATGACACCGTTGGTATGAGATGAAATTCGTTTTTTATGCACTTTAGCTATATGTAAGTTGTCTAATCTTTAAATTTGGGTAAGTTTATTTTTTAACGTTTGATTTCTATCAACATCCATGCTATTTTTTTCCTTGTGCTGTTTCATGACTTTTTGGACAGAATTTTTTATTTGCTCCTGTTTGGGGTTAGTTGACTTTATTTTAGTTTTTAATTTTATTTTATTTCTTAAAGGTAATACCAATGTCACTAATTCATTTCTTAGGATTTTTAAAAAAATTCCACTATTATATGATTATTACTGCAAGTTATAAGAAATCGCAATTTATTTTTTAAATTGTGTGCAAATTTTGTAATTATTTTTCATTTTCTTATTTCTAACATGGTAATATCAATGCCACTAATTCATTCCTTATTAGAAAACTTTATTATTTTGATTTTTTTTTGTATTTTTTGTGCGAAAATTCAATTTTATTATTTTGTATTTATTTTTTGCTTAAAGGGTAATACCAATATCACTAGTTTGTTTCTTCCTCACCTCAACATTTATGCTATGTGGCACTTCTAAAATAGCATCATCGTATACGCCCTAGTGCTGGTGTTTGATTACTATAAAGTTTCGCTCCTTAGGAAAAGAATGAATTTATCTAGTGCACATCTTGTCCCACGCAATCCAGTGCACCTTCTTCTCACCATTAACTGCGCCCCACCAGAAGTTAGAAGAGATCGATGACAGGTTCCGGCACATTGACTTTGTGAGTTGAAAACAGCTCATGGTGAATGTTGGGGTGGACTGAAGACCGAACTTCACTAGCACCTCACTTGCTGTCTTGGAGAGACCTTGGCCCTTCCATCCTGCAACTTTCTTGCCCACGCTCTCTCTGACGTACTTAAAAGTCCCCTCTTTAGACTTGCCTACCACCGTGGCAGCCCCAAATACCTCTCACCCAGTGCCTCCGAAGAAATACCCACCGTTTGTTTTAGCACTGCTTTATCCTCATCGGATGTCCCCTTACCAAAGAAGATGGCCGATTTTTGCAGATTCACTTTCTGACCAGATGCAACCTCATAGTCCTGTAAAATAGCTCGGAGCACATCAAAACTCTCTCTGGAGCCCTCCAAAAACACCACACTATCGTCCGCAAAAAGAAGGTGAGTTACAACGGGGCCAGTGCTCCCGAAAGAAACACCTTTAATCTTCTTCTCTTCCTGAGCATGCCTCAATAGTGCAGAAAAACCTTCTACGCAGAACAGGAAAAGATATGGTGATAATGGGTCACCTTGCCGGAGACCCCTAGATGACACAAAACGGTGTGACAGTCCACCATTCAACTTAACCCGGAATCTAGTTGAAGTAACACACCGCATGACCATCCGAACCCACTGTGCCGAGAAGCCAATCCTCTCCATCATTTGTTTTAGAAATACCCATTCCACTCGGTCGTACGCCTTCATCATATCAAGCTTCACGGCACACAGAGGCTTTTTCCGTTTCCTTCTCCTAATAGCATGAACACACTCGTACGCCACCAAAACATTATCAGTTATCAGCCTACCGGGTACGAAGGCGCTCTGTTCTTCCGAAATCAGAAACGGCAGCACCACCTTTAGTCTATTGGCCAAAACCTTTGCCGCAATCTTATACAAGACGTTGCATAGAATTATGGGCCGAAACTACGAAAGTAACTCCGGTGAGTTAACTTTCGGAATCATGACAATGATAGTATCATTAAAATCACTTGGCGCCTCCTTCCCTGCGAGAAAATCTTTTACTGCCATGCATACATCTTCCCTAACCAACGACCAGTGACGTTGATAAAATAACGCCGGAAAACCATCCGGTCCCGGCGACTTGGTTGGCCCCATCTGAAATAATGCTTTCTCAATCTCCTCATCAGATATTGCCTCTGTTAGTTTGCCATTCATCTCTTCTGTGACCAGTTGATCAAAGAGCCTCAACAATCTCTCCCCCTCTTGGGACCCTTCTGACATGAATAATTTTTCATAAAACTCTGCCGCCATCTTCCGCATCTCGTCATCATCACTGCATTTTGATCCATCCTCACGCCTCAATGCCTTGACAGTGTTCTTACGCTTCCGGTGAGATGCTCTATTTTGAAAATACTTGGTGTTCTGGTCCCCTTCAAGAAGCCAGTCTACACGGGACCTCTGCTTTTGGTACACTTCCTCTCTTTCATATAACTCATGCAGCTGGTCCTCAATATTCTTTATTTCCTGCCTATAACCGGTGCAGGCCGCTCTTTCCTTTGCATCCCTGAGCTGGCTCTTAAGGTGAGCAATTTGCTTCTTTATTGACCCAAAAACTGTTCGACTCCATACTTGCATGGCTCTAGACATCTGAGCTAGCTTGTTGCTTGCCGCACCAAGACCTACCCCCTACTGATTCGCTGCATGCGCCTCTTCCCATGCACTAGTGACCATTTCCTCATACTGTTCATGCTTAGTCCATGCAGCCTCAAATTGGAAAGGTCTGTGTACTCGTTGCTCGCATGTGGCCAGTGCCGACGAGACGCGAATGACAAGGGCCTGGTGATCTGATTCTTCTGTGATAATGTGCTGCACCTCAGAACCAGGGAACATCTGCATAAAATCGGCGTTACACGTAGCCCGGTCTAATCTGACTTGGATATTCTCCGAAGCGTCTCGTTTGTTATCCCATGTGTAAGGGTAGCCCGAGAAGCCCATGTCCGCCAAGCCACAATCAGTTAAGCAGTCTCTAAATGCCTCCATCTGCCGTAAACCTCTCAGATTCCCCCCAAGTTGTTCTGTCTGTACTAACGCCTCGTTATAATCACCTGCACAAATCCATGGAAGGTCATCTTGAGCTCTAAGGTACCGTAGCACTTCCCAGGTTTTCTTCCTCTTTTCCACACATGGTTCCCCATAGATTCCAGTGAATCTAAAGGTGTTACCATCAATCACAAGTCTTGCGTCAATGTAGTATTGACACCATGGTCTGACAGTGACAGACACGTAGTCTCTCCACCACAATGCCAACCCCCCACTCTTCCCTACACAATCGACCGCCACTCCATGTGTAAATCCGAGGCTCCATTTTAGTCTCTCCATCGCACGTGCCTTCTTTCTTGTTTCTGATAAAAACACCACCGCTGGGTTGTAGGACCGTATCAGGTCTCGTAGTTCGCCCACTGTCGAGTCCAATCCCAATCCTCGACAGTTCCAGGCTAGAATATTCATTGTGCCCGGCGGCCCTGCTCCCTGGCAGGGTCCGCCGATCTACCAGCTGATTCCGAGATGCGATCAAACACCGTATACGTCTTCCGCCTAGTGTCGCGAATGAAAGCATCATGCCCAAACTGCTTACCATTATCCTCTTTTGGAACCCACATTTGCTTCATTCCCCTTTTCCGAGATGTATAGGCTGCATGTGAACTTTCCTCCCTTGAAAACTTAGCCTCATGGTCCGGCCTGTACTTGCGCCTGTACGTGCCCTTCTTCCTCCCATCATTCCCGTAGCCTCTCGGACCATAATCAGCATCTATATCCCTGTATGCAGCTCGTTCATTCCTGCCTCGCTCCCCATTGTTCTCCCGAGCATCTTCCCTCTGCCTCTGTTGTTCCTTCAGCTTGTTTCGCAGTTCCCATTCTTTCTTTCTTTCTAGCTCATGCCTCAGATCTCTCTCATTAGCCCAATCTCTTCTTGCATGCTCCTTTATTGGGCTGTTTACTTCTCCCTTCTCCGGTCTGTTCTCCACGCCAGTGCGGGAGCCTTCCGGGCGACTCATCTCAGAAAAAAGATTTCGCTTCGTTGGTAAGTCTCTCACCCTCGCATGGCCATGGTGCACCCGGTCACTTCCCCCTGTCTGTGAGCTTGCAAAGCTGTGACTGCTATTTGCCTTGCAACCAAACGAGTCTTCCTTGCCACTGTTACTTCTTCCTGGTGACGCCCGCAGCCATCCACCCCATTGAGAGGATGAATCAACAGTGGGATCACAAGTGCCTCCAACATGCACCAGCCGGCCACACTCAAAACAGAAGTGTGGAACCTTTTCGTACTGAAATTTAAACCAGGTTCCCGTCTTATCTTCCAGTGAAGATTTCAAATAGAACCCTCTGACTAGCGGCTCATAGACTGAAATTTTTGCTCGAACCCTGAGCTGCTGTCCTTTGGCCACACCATCTTTATCTACGTCCACCTTCACAACCTCACCTAGACAATTCCCCAGCGCTTTGCCAAAAGTTTCTGTTCTCTTACCCGGGGGAAGATCCGTGATTCGAACCCACATCTCCACCTTGTCAAACACCATCTCAGAGGGCCTAGTGTTGTGTTCATACTCCTTCAGAATCAGGACATTAAAGTCATACTGCCATGGCCCATTATACATCGCATGCTTCCAGTCCCCCTCACTCCCGAAGTGAACTCCAAATATATTGCCTCCCAGATCTTCAAACTTTGCCTCACGATGGAGCCCCCATGCCCTTTGCATTGTTCGTTCCAGAGTTTTAAAGTTGATCGGCCTGGGAGTACATGCCTTCCCCACGGCAGACCATCTTGAATTCTTGGGCATGGCCTGTTCAGCACCATCCCTCCCAGTCTCGCTGAGAGGCTAGCAGTGGGATCCGGCGTCCTGCTTTCAGCCGGGGATCGGGTAGACCCTCCGCTTCCAGTTTTTCCCGGCGTCCTTGCCGCCGGCGGGGTCGCCTTGTTCACCTTCGCCCCTGCCTGCTCTACTCTCGATCTCTCCGCCATAGCACCGCTCCGTGGAAGAGGAGAAAGCCGCCGATCTGTGGCCAGGGAAGCGCAGTCGCCGCCCTCGTCACCACCGGAAACCACACCAGCCCCGTACGAGAAACCCTAACCCTAGCGATGGAGTTCGGTCGCCTCGCGATCGCCCTCCCAATCGCCTTAGCGCTCCTCTACGTGGTGGACCCACGGCCTAAAAATAAAGTTAGGATCAGTCGATTAGGATTAATTAGTTTTTCCACTAACCGTTTATTGCCTGGTCAAAGCATCGGCTGATACTTAATTTTGGGCTGGTGCATCCACATACGAGGCTTGCTCAATTGAATTAGCAGATGCATAAGGGCATGGGCATGTACAATTGTGTTATCTTAGCAGTGCCACATAGAATTAATGCTGAGGTGGAGGAAAGAGAAACCAAAGAAAACACACTGTCTTCTCTTAATTAAGAGATGATCTCTTAGCAACAAACCTCTCACCACGTTTTTAGGAACTAGAGATAAAATTAAGAGACCACCCATTGTACACCAATTCTTTTTGTCATCTCTAGACTACATGGCACATTTAAGATAAGATTGTCTTATCAACCACTGTACATGCCCTAACATGTGTGTGCGTGTGTTTTGTGCATGCAATGCGTTGGTTTTCTTGTCGAATCTATTTCTTAGTTCACGATCTCTCTTACTAACTGCAATAAAGAATTAGTAGATCTATTGTGTCCACGGCGTGAGTGTGCTTATGAAAAGATACGAGGGGAATGACACCGTTGGTATGAGATGAAATTCGTTTTTTATGCACTTTAGCTATATGTAAGTTGTCTAATCTTTAAATTTGGGTAAGTTTATTTTTTAACGTTTGATTTCTATCAACATCCATGCTATTTTTTTCCTTGTGCTGTTTCATGACTTTTTGGACAGAATTTTTTATTTGCTCCTGTTTGGGGTTAGTTGACTTTATTTTAGTTTTTAATTTTATTTTATTTCTTAAAGGTAATACCAATGTCACTAATTCATTTCTTAGGATTTTAAAAAAAATTCCACTATTATATGATTATTACTGCAAGTTATAAGAAATCGCAATTTATTTTTTAAATTGTGTGCAAATTTTGTAATTATTTTTCATTTTCTTATTTCTAACATGGTAATATCAATGCCACTAATTCATTCCTTATTAGAAAACTTTATTATTTTGATTTTTTTTTTTGTATTTTTTGTGCAAAAATTCAATTTTATTATTTTGTATTTATTTTTTGCTTAAAGGGTAATACCAATATCACTAGTTTGTTTCTTCCTCACCTCAACATTTATGCTATGTGGCACTTCTAAAATAGCATCATCGTATACGCCCTAGTGCTGGTGTTTGATTACTATAAAGTTTCGCTCCTTAGGAAAAGAATGAATTTATCTAGTGCACATCTTGTCCCACGCAATCCAGTGCACCTTCTTCTCACCATTAACTGCGCCCCACCAGAAGTTAGAAGAGATCGATGATAGGTTCCGGCACATTTTCTTTGTGAGTTGAAAACAGCTCATGGTGAATGTTGGGGTGGACTGAAGACCGGACTTCACTAGCACCTCACTTGCTGTCTTGGAGAGACCTTGGCCCTTCCATCCTGCAACTTTCTTGCCCGCGCTCTCTCTGACGTACTTAAAAGTCCCCTCTTTAGACTTGCCTACCACCGTGGGCAGCCCCAAATACCTCTCACCCAGTGCCTCCGAAGAAATACCCACCGTTTGTTTTAGCACTGCTTTATCCTCATCGGATGTCCCCTTACCAAAGAAGATGGCCGATTTTTGCAGATTCACTTTCTGACCAGATGCAACCTCATAGTCCTGTAAAATAGCTCGGAGCACATCAAAACTCTCTCTGGAGCCCTCCAAAAACACCACACTATCGTCCGCAAAAAGAAGGTGAGTTACAACGGGCCAGTGCTCCCGAAAGAAACACCTTTAATCTTCTTCTCTTCCTGAGCATGCCTCAATAGTGCAGAAAAACCTTCTACGCAGAACAGGAAAAGATATGGTGATAATGGGTCACCTTGCCGGAGACCCCTAGATGACACAAAACGGTGTGACAGTCCACCATTCAACTTAACCCGGAATCTAGTTGAAGTAACACACTGCATGACCATCCGAACCCACTGTGCCGAGAAGCCAATCCTCTCCATCATTTGTTTTAGAAATACCCATTCCACTCGGTCGTACGCCTTCATCATATCAAGCTTCACGACACACAGAGGCTTTTTCCGTTTCCTTCTCCTAATAGCATGAACACACTCGTACGCCACCAAAACATTATCAGTTATCAGCCTACCGGGTACGAAGGCGCTCTGTTCTTCCGAAATCAGAAACGGCAGCACCACCTTTAGTCTATTGGCCAAAACCTTTGCCGCAATCTTATACAAGACGTTGCATAGACTTATGGGCCGAAACTGCGAAAGTAACTCCGGTGAGTTAACTTTCGGAATCATGACAATGATAGTATCATTAAAATCACTTGGCGCCTCCTTCCCTGCGAGAAAATCTTTTACTGCCATGCATACATCTTCCCTAACCAACGACCAGTGACGTTGATAAAATAACGCCGGAAAACCATCCGGTCCCGGCGACTTGGTTGGCCCCATCTGAAATAATGCTTTCTCAATCTCCTCATCAGATATTGCCTCTGTTAGTTTGCCATTCATCTCTTCTGTGACCAGTTGATCAAAGAGCCTCAACAATTTCTCCCCCTCTTGGGACCCTTCTGACATGAATAATTTTTCATAAAACTCTGCCGCCATCTTCCGCATCTCATCATCATCACTGCATTTTGATCCATCCTCACGCCTCAATGCCTTGACAGTGTTCTTACGCTTCCGGTGAGATGCTCTATTTTGAAAATACTTGGTGTTCTGGTCCCCTTCAAGAAGCCAGTCTACACGGGACCTCTGCTTTTGGTACACTTCCTCTCTTTCATATAACTCATGCAGCTGGTCCTCAATATTCTTTATTTCCCGCCTATAACCGGTGCAGGCCGCTCTTTCCTTTGCATCCCTGAGCTGGCTCTTAAGGTGAGCAATTTGCTTCTTTATTGACCCAAAAACTGTTCGACTCCATACTTGCATGGCTCTAGACATCTGAGCTAGCTTGTTGCATGCCGCACCAAGACCTACCCCCTGCTGATTCGCTGCATGCGCCTCTTCCCATGCACTAGTGACCATTTCCTCATACTGATCATGCTTAGTCCATGCAGCCTCAAATTGGAAAGGTCTGTGTACTCGTTGCTCGCATGTGGCCAGTGCCGACAAGACGCGAATGACAAGGGCCTGGTGATCTGATTCTTCTGTGATAATGTGCTGCACCTCAGAACCAGGGAACATCTGCATAAAATCGGCGTTACACGTAGCCCGGTCTAATCTGACTTGGATATTCTCCGAAGCGTCTCGTTTGTTATCCCATGTGTAAGGGTAGCCCGAGAAGCCCATGTCCGCCAAGCCACAATCAGTTAAGCAGTCTCTAAATGCCTCCATCTGCCGTAAACCTCTCAGATTCCCCCCCAAGTTGTTCTGTCTGTACTAACGCCTCGTTATAATCACCTGCACAAATCCATGGAAGGTCATCTTGAGCTCTAAGGTACCGTAGCACTTCCCAGGTTTTCTTCCTCTTTTCCACACATGGTTCCCCATAGATTCCAGTGAATCTAAAGGTGTTACCATCAATCACAAGTCTTGCGTCAATGTAGTATTGACACCATGGTCTGACAGTGACAGACACGTAGTCTCTCCACCACAATGCCAACCCCCCACTCTTCCCTACACAATCGACCGCCACTCCATGTGTAAATCCGAGGCTCCATTTTAGTCTCTCCATCGCACGTGCCTTCTTTCTTGTTTCTGATAAAAACACCACCGCTGGGTTGTAGGACCGTATCAGGTCTCGTAGTTCGCCCACTGTCGAGTCCAACCCCAATCCTTGACAGTTCCAGGCTAGAAGATTCATTGTGCCCGGCGGCCCTGCTCCCTGGCAGGGTCCGCCGATCTACCAGCTGATTCCGAGATGCGATCAAACACCGTATACGTCTTCCGCCTAGTGTCGCGAATGAAAGCATCATGCCCAAACTGCTTACCATTATCCTCTTTTGGAACCCACATTTGCTTCGTTCCCCTTTTCCGAGATGTATAGGCTGCATGTGAACTTTCCTCCCTTGAAAACTTAGCCTCATGGTCCGGCCTGTACTTGCGCCTGTACGTGCCCTTCTTCCTCCCATCATTCCCGTAGCCTCTCGGACCATAATCAGCATCTGTATCCCTGTATGCAGCTCGTTCATTCCTGTCTCGCTCCCCATATTTCTCCCGAGCATCTTCCCTCTGCCTCTGTTGTTCCTTCAGCTTGTTTCTCAGTTCCCATTCTTTCTTTCTTTCTAGCTCATGCCTCAGATCTCTCTCATTAGCCCAATCTCTTCTTGCATGCTCCTTTATTGGGCTGTTTACTTCTCCCTTCTCCGGTCTGTTCTCCACGCCAGTGCGGGAGCCCTCCGGGCGACTCATCTCAGAAAAAAGATTTCGCTTCGTTGGTAAGTCTCTCACCCTCGCATGGCCATGGTGCACCCGGTCACTTCCCCCTGTCTGTGAGCTTGCAAAGCTGTGACTGCTATTTGCCTTGCAACCAAACGAGTCTTCCTTGCCACTGTTACTTCTTCCTGGTGACGCCCGCAGCCATCCACCCCATTGAGAGGATGAATCAACAGTGGGATCACAAGTGCCTCCAACATGCACCAGCCGGCCACACTCAAAACAGAAGTGTGGAACCTTTTCGTACTGAAATTTAAACCAGGTTCCCGTCTTATCTTCCAGTGAAGATTTCAAATAGAACCCTCTGACTAGCGGCTCATAGACTGAAATTTTTGCTCGAACCCTGAGCTGCTGTCCTTTGGCCACACCATCTTTATCTACGTCCACCTTCACAACCTCACCTAGACAATTCCCCAGCGCTTTGCCAAAAGTTTCTGTTCTCTTACCCGGGGGAAGATCCGTGATTCGAACCCACATCTCCACCTTGTCAAACACCATCTCAGAGGGCCTAGTGTTGTGTTCATACTCCTTCAGAATCAGGACATTAAAGTCATACTGCCATGGCCCATTATACATCGCATGCTTCCAGTCCCCCTCACTCCCGAAGTGAACTCCAAATATATTGCCTCCCAGATCTTCAAACTTTGCCTCACGATGGAGCCCCCATGCCCTTTGCATTGTTCGTTCCAGAGTTTTAAAGTTGATCGGCCTGGGAGTACATGCCTTCCCCACGGTAGACCATCTTGAATTCTTGGGCATGGCCTGTTCAGCACCATCCCTCCCAGTCTCGCTGAGAGGCTAGCAGTGGGATCCGGCGTCCTGCTTTCAGCCGGGGATCGGGTAGACCCTCCGCTTCCAGTTTTCCCCGGCGTCCTTGCCGCCGGCGGGGTCGCCTTGTTCACCTTTGCCCCTGCCTGCTCTACTCTCGATCTCTCCGCCATAGCACCGCTCCGTGGAAGAGGAGAAAGCCGCCGATCTGTGGCCAGGGAAGCGCAGTCGCCGCCCTCGTCACCACCGGAAACCACACCACCCCCGTACGAGAAACCCTAACCCTAGCGATGGAGTTCGGTCGCCTCGCGATCGCCCTCCCAATCGCCTTAGCGCTCCTCTACGTGGTGGACCCACGGCCTAAAAATAAAGTTAGGATCAGTCGATTAGGATTAATTAGTTTTTCCACTAACCGTTTATTGCCTGGTCAAAGCATCGGCTGATACTTAATTTTGGGCTGGTGCATCCACATACGAGGCTTGCTCAATTGAATTAGCAGATGCATAAGGGCATGGGCATGTACAATTGTGTTATCTTAGCAGTGCCACATAGAATTAATGCTGAGGTGGAGGAAAGAGAAACCAAAAAAAAGACACTGTCTTCTCTTAATTAAGAGATGATCTCTTAGCAACAAACCTCTCACCACGTTTTTAGGAACTAGAGATAAAATTAAGAGACCACCCATTGTACACCAATTCTTTTTGTCATCTATAGACTACATGGCACATTTAAGATAAGATTGTCTTATCAACCACTGTACATGCCCTAACATGTGTGTGCGTGTGTTTTGTGCATGCAATGCGTTGGTTTTCTTGTCGAATCTATTTCTTAGTTCACGATCTCTCTTACTAACTGCAATAAAGAATTAGTAGATCTATTGTGTCCACGGCGTGAGTGTGCTTATGAAAAGATACGAGGGGAATGACACCGTTGGTATGAGATGAAATTCGTTTTTTATGCACTTTAGCTATATGTAAGTTGTTTAATCTTTAAATTTGGGTAAGTTTATTTTTTAACGTTTGATTTCTATCAACATCCATGCTATTTTTTTCCTTGTGCTGTTTCATGACTTTTTGGACAGAATTTTTTATTTGCTCCTGTTTGGGGTTAGTTGACTTTATTTTAGTTTTTAATTTTATTTTATTTCTTAAAGGTAATACCAATGTCACTAATTCATTTCTTAGGATTTTAAAAAAAATTCCACTATTATATGATTATTACTGCAAGTTATAAGAAATCGCAATTTATTTTTTAAATTGTGTGCAAATTTTGTAATTATTTTTCATTTTCTTATTTCTAACATGGTAATATCAATGCCACTAATTCATTCCTTATTAGAAAACTTTATTATTTTGATTTTTTTTTGTATTTTTTGTGCGAAAATTCAATTTTATTATTTTGTATTTATTTTTTGCTTAAAGGGTAATACCAATATCACTAGTTTGTTTCTTCCTCACCTCAACATTTATGCTATGTGGCACTTCTAAAATAGCATCATCGTATACGCCCTAGTGCTGGTGTTTGATTACTATAAAGTTTCGCTCCTTAGGAAAAGAATGAATTTATCAAAAGGACAACTTTTCTTGACACGCACAGGTTAACGTACATGGTCAATTTGTGTCTGTCTAAAAAAAGTTCAATTTGTGTCAATCTCCATTACGCAAAAGCGTGCTCTTTCCGTGAGAAAGAATCAGAACCCTTTCTCTATTTAAAATCAGAAACCCACGTACATGCCGTAGGCCGTAGCTAGTCATCGAACCCGAACCGGTGGCGCCGTAGCGGACACCGCTTCCTAGTCTGTCGAACTCGTTACAGCGTGGTACAACAAGAGCTTGCAAAAGTTGAGTTGGCGCATCAGATTAGCGTCGTCCGCTTCATATACACGATGGCGACCGCACCGCAGCAACGCCGTCGACAAATTACATGCACGCCGGAGGATCCAGCTTCAAAGGTGCCGATAGAGTGGACGCTCCCAGCGGATCTCCTGCTCGAGATTATCGCGCGCTCCGACATCCGCACCCTCATCTGCTTTGCCGCATCATGGAAGCTCCTCCGCTGCGACGTACTCAACCCGTCCTTCATCCGCCGTGTCACACAACAAGGTGGTATCGTGCCTTCCTGCATCCTCGCCTGCCTCAATACTCACGACGCGGGCGATCTATTGCCACCCCTCTCTTTGGTCCACCCGGCCACGCCCACCGCCATGTCGTTTATCGACGACTCTCTAGCGCCTTTCATGTCGCGCAACGCTAATGACTTCCTTAAAGAGTATTATCCCGTGACCTCTCGTGGCGGTCTCGTCCTCCTATGCCACCGCCACCCTTGTAGTAGACGATCTGACATGTGCGTGTATGACCCCATCACTGGACAACGCACCTTCCTACCCAAGCCTCCTGTCACCCCGGATTCTGTTGGATGCATTAGTGGGTGTGTCTTGCTCACCGCTGCGGACGGCATTGACTGCTACTTCTTGCTATTCGTCGGCAAACTCAGCAGTAATGGACGTGCCATCAAAATCCAGACATTCACATCGTCAACCAACACCTGGGGACCCGTCGTGACCCATGACGGCTTCTTCCTGCAAAATTGGCTTAAGAGGCACCGCAAAGCCATTGTTCTCCCCGGTGGCATTATCCACTGGTTGTTGGATGGTGGCGGCAAGATCATAACCTATGACGTCCGCACAGCAGAACCAGGCCAGCTGGAGGTCCCCGTCCCTGCTTTTACCAACTTCAAAAGAGGACGACTCTACCTAGGATCCTACTCCTCCCCAGCCGGGTGCGGCTCCAGGTTACTAAGACTGTTTTGCGTCGATGGTTTCACTATCTCCATGTGGCACCAGCTTTATGACGGCGGTGGATGGGCCCTAGAGACTGTGATCGATGTGGGGGAGAAGGTGCGGTCGCTAGACCCCGACATCCCTGCCGACCGACATCTTCGAACTACGTTCATGCACCCCAGTGAGAGAAGCACTATCGTGTTCCTGCAGATAAACCTACGTGATGTGATGACCGATTTCCATCCTCGGCTCGTCATTCTTGATCAGGAAACGATGGAGATCCGCGTTATGCAGCGTTTGGCTCTCTTCTCAAAGCTCTTTGAAATCGACATGCCTTCTCAGTTACGAGCCATGAAAATCTTTTTGTAACTGGCTAGTATGCATCCTAGCAAAGTTGCAAATTAAGGTCAATATGCCGTGTGGAATGCAATGATTTGTACTGCGACCGGACTATATATACGGGTGTCGATTTCTCGTGTGGGTTGGCAACACTTATTTTTAAGTCTGCGAGTTTGCACATTGATTTTTCATTAGATGGTTAATTATATGATTGCATGTTTCTGATGCATTATGTGGGGCTATGTGTTTGAGATGGGCGGCCATATATACATTTGTACAAATTTTGTTGTGCAATTTAGTTGACTTCCTGTGCTTACTGGCATGGGTTTACAGATATGCGTGAGCTTGACTTTTTTTTATTTGAATAGGGCAATCTCCCCTTTCCATTAATTCATAACGACCAGAATTTGCAAACAGGAAACAAGAAAGGGGAGAGAGCGAGTTCAACGTACTGCCAAAAACCCAATGTACGCGCTCTTAACTGTAACGTACACTATGGGACGAAAACCTGAAAGCACCATACAAAATAGAGACTATCCTAACAATCAGTAGCGAACACAAACCAAGCATGGGACAACCAACTCCCAGCCAAACAAAACCACAATTACTAATGGCTGGTAACATATGTAGAATGATCATCGAAAACAAGACACCAGAGGCATGACCATCAAGTGGAAGTCGATTCATCATTCACAGCATCACAGATCCTCTTGAGGTTGATGGCATTAGTGTGTACGTACGGGAGCTTGAGAGTTGGAATTGGAGTACTTCAACTTGGGACAAAGTTGTTGGAAACAATTAGTCCAACTTTTTTATGCGGGAAACAAATGGACCAAGTTGTTTAATGGGAAACGTTTAACACCGGCAGTCCGGCGCAACGCTCGGCCCGCGAGAGCTATTTCTCGCATTCAGCGAGGCGATAGCTTGCTCTCGCGTCGGAGTCTAAGTATTTGGGCCGGCCCATTCGTTCACGCATTAAAGGAAAAAAAGACACGACATGCAAGTACCAGGATCGATCCCTGATCTGCAGAGAGATGAGGCGCGCTGGTAGCCACTCCACCACTTTCCTTTCGTTGCAACTACTAGGGGGCACGACCAACTTGAGGCCAGTCGCGCCGGGGTTTTTTCCTTCTCTTTTTTTTTTCTTTTTTCGTTTTCTTTTCTTTCTTTTCATTTTTTCTTTCTTCTTCTCCGGGATTTTTCATTTGTTTTTCAGTTTTTTCATTTTCCTTTTTCTTTGGTTTTTTTGTTTCTTTTTTGGTTTTTCATTTTTTTTGGTTTTTCTTTTGTTTCTTTTTGTTTTCATTCTACATTCTTATATACATGGTCAACATTTTTCAAATACTTATTCAACATTTTTCAAATACTTGTTCAATATTTTTCAAATACATGATCAACATTTTTTTTCAAATACTTGTTCAACTTTTTTTCAAATACTTTGTTCAACATCTTTTCAAATACTTGTTCTGCATTTTTCAAATACTTGTTCAACATTTTTCAAATAATTGTTCAACATTTTTTATATACATGATCAACATCTCTTCAAATATATACTTGTTCTACATTTTTCAAATACTTGTTCAACATTTTTCAAATACTCGTTCAACATTTTTAAATACTTGTTCAACATTTTTCAAATACATGATCAACATTTTTTTTTCAAATACTTGTTCAACATTTTTTCAAATACTTTGTTCAACATCTTTTCAAATACTTGTTCTGCATTTTTCAAATACTTGCTCAACATTTTTCAAATAATTGTTCAACATTTTTTATATACATGATCAACATCTCTTCAAATACTTGTTCTACATTTTTCAATTACTTGTTCAACATTTTTTAAATACTCATTCAACATTTTTAAATACTTGTTCAAAAATTTTCAAATACATGATCAACATTTTTTTTTCAAATACTTGTTCAACATTTTTCAAATACTCGTTCAACATTTTTAAATACTTGTTCAACAGTTTTCATATACCTATTCAACATTTTCAGTACTTATTCAACATTTTTTCAAATACATGTTCAACATTTTTTTCAAATACTTATTCAACATTTTTAAATACTTGTTCAACATTTTTCAAATTCTTGTTCAACATTTTTTAATCCCTGTTTAACATTTTTTCAAATGTTGTTTTTGGGAGAGTGTTTTTGTAATATATGTATTTAGAATATTTCAAAGTATAAACAAAAGTAAAAAAAAAAGCAAAAAAAGAAAAAACGTGAAAAAAACGAAACAGGAAACAACAGTTGCTTACCTGCGCACGTGGGCCGGCCCATATGCTCGCTGGCTTCAGTGAGTCGGAACGCGCGACTCGCTGAACGCGAGAAATAGCGCTGCCCCGCTCGGCCGGCCGCTCGTGCGTACTGCGTAACGTGGGGGCCCAGGTACGTATCGCTAGCTGTTTCCTTTTCGGTCGCTGTACGCCTGTACCTTATCCTTTGCCAGCTCTCCTGTTTCTTTTTTCGGTTTTGCTAAAACTCATCTAGCTGAGATTTATTTTGGTCTCATTCACATCCTAGACCGTTGGATGTAACATGCAGTGATTCGTGCAGGAGACAACTGGGTGCTCGCTCGAGTTATGCCTACAGCCCGTTTTCGTCGTTTTTTTTTCTGGTTCTCTGGCACTAGGCCTGGTGGTGAGTTTTGGGCCTTTCTAACCGTTTTTGTTCTACAGCATGGGTGTTTGTTTGTTTTTCTCTAGTGGCCAGGTGCTGTTCTCGTGGATTTGATATCGGCCTTTTTATATGAGCGGCGGCCTCTTTTTTTTTCTTGAGCACCGCCTATTTCTGTTTGTACTACTACCTTACTACCTTACTGATGCATCGGGGTCGCACGCCATTGGGCTAAAAAAAGAACGTGTAGTTGAAACCCCTTTTCTAAGTGATGTGTAATGGAAAACTCGAGTCTACACTAATGCTGGCTTTTGTTGTTTTTTCTATTACATTTTATTGTGGCACAAATTTAAAGCGGATCTATGAATATGCACGTTTTTACAAAAAAAAAAAAAATCAAATTCGGCACATAATTATTAATTTTAATACACTATAGTCTTGGTTTCATGTCTTTTTGCATTTGTTTTGTTCACTGTTTTATTTTATTTTATATTTTCTATTTTTCAATCTTCTTTTTTGTTTGTGATTTTCTACTTTTATTTTTATATTTTTTTTCATTTTTCTTTTCTAAAATAAGGGTGTTTTGTGATTTTTTTTAAATGCCATCCAGTTTGCAAATCCACCCTACATGTTCAACTGCATGAGTTGCATCTTGCATGCAACTAGAAGGGTACAGTGCATGCGTAACTAGGAGATGCAGAGGATTGGATGTGTGGATGGTCTCGTGGGTGCATTTATAATTAATGTTTATCTTGTTTTATTATTCATTTGACACCCATCAACCAAACATAATTGTATTGTCCTTTGTATGTATTGTTTTTTCTTGAAAAAAATGCCTCCAATTGTAAATATGCAGCCCAATGTCCACCACTCACGTGCAACTGCCTCTGCAGCGCCCGGATGCAATTACAAGTGACACAAGGCGCACACATCTAGGGGTTTGGGGCCGACACGGTATGTGGGCATTTATTTATTTTATCTATGTTTTTGTTTTCCATTTTTTTCGCATTCATTTTTGTGTTTAGGGTTTGTTTTTCATGCGGCCAATGGGTGGGGAGTTGTCGTGCCGATTGCGTATCCAATACTATACATGTAACTGCAAGTGTCGTAACCCGACTGCAACTGCATGGACCCACAAAGCCACCGCAAGTGAGAACGGGAGGGCCGTTGGCCAGCTTGCATATCCACAACCGTACATGCAATTGCAAGCGTTGTAGCCCGACTGCAACTGCATGACCTACAAATCAACTACAATTGGGGTGACTCAGGGATTGCCGGACCAATTGCATGTCCACCACCACATGCACAATTAAAAGTTTGTAGCCCGACTACAACTGCACGACCCCACAAAGCGACTGCAACTGGGTGGGAGGGGGTTTTGTCGCCCAGCTGCATGTCCAACATCAACCATGCAACTGCAAGTGTTGCAATCTGACCGCAACTGCATGGCCCATAAAGCGAATGCAACTGGGGGCGGAGGAGGGTTGTCGTCCAATTGCATGTCCACCATCAGATATGCAACTGCAAGTGTTGTAACTTGTCCGCAATTGTACATCCCACAAAATGATTGCAATTGGTGATCGGGAAGGGGTTTTGTCGGCCAGTTGCATGTCCAACACTACACACACAACTGCAAGTGTTATAACTCGATCGCAACTGCACGGCCCTCGAAGTGATTGCAATTAGGGGCGGGAAGAGGTTGTTGGGTCAATTGCATGTCCATGATGACACGTGCAACTACAAGTGTTGTATCTCCAATGCAACTACACAGGCCTATAAAGCAACCACAACATGGTGTCGGAGGGGGTTTTGTCGCCTAGTTGCATGTCCAACACCAGGCATGCAACTACTAGGGGTGGGAGGGGGTTGTTGGCCGGTTGCATGTCCACCGCCAGACATGCAACTACAAGTGTTGTAACTCGAACGCAACTACACGACCCACAAAGCGACTGCAACTAGGGGTGGGAGGGGGTTGTCGGCCGGTTGCATGTCCACCGCCAGACATGCAACTGCAAGTGTTGTAACTCGAACGCAACTGCACAACCCACAAAGCGACTACAACTAGGGGTGGGAGGGGGTTGTCGGCCAGTTGCGTGTCCATCGCCAGACATGCAACTGCAAGTGTTGTAACTCGAACGCAACTGCACGACTCACAAAGTGATCGCATGTGACGCCCCCGATCCGACCGTGCACTAATCATACATGCAAATGCGCACGATCAAGTCCAGGGACTCACGGGAAGATATCACAACACAACTCTAGACACAAAATAAAATAATACAAGCTTTATATTACAAGCCAGGGGCCTCGAGGGCTCGAATACAAAAGCTCGAGAACAAGCGTTAGCAGAAGCAACAAAAATATCTGAGTACAAACATTAAGTTAAACAAGGTGCCTTAAGAAGGCGAAAATAAACAACGTCTCTGATCGAAAGAGGCAAAGCCTCCTGCCTGGGAGCTGATACGTCTCCGTCGTATCTATAATTTTTGATTGTTTCATGCCAATATTCTACCACTTTCACATATTTTTGGTAACATTTTATATTATTTTTGGGACTAACATATTGATCCAGTGCCCAGTGCCAGTTCCTGTTTTCTGCTTGTTTTTTTTTTTCACAGAAAATCCATATCAAACGAAGTCCAAATGCAATAAAATTTTACGGAGAATTATTTTGGAATATATGTGATTTTTGGGAGGTGGAATCAACGCAACGTGGTGCTCGTGGGCCCCACGAGGCACCTGGGCGCGCCAGGGGGGCCAGACGCGCCGTGGTGCCTCGTGAGGCCCTCGTAGGTCGGTTGGTGCTATTCTTCGGGCGCAAGAAAGCTAATATCTGCAAAAAACCATGTTAAAATTTTAGCGCAATCGGAGTTACGGATCTCCGGGAATTTAAGAAATGGTGAAAGGCCAGAAAACAGGAATGCGAAACAGAAGAGAACAGAGAGAGAGCCAATCTAGGAGGGGCTCCTGCCCCTCCGCCGCCATGGCAGCCATGGACCAGAGGGGGAAACTCTCCTCCCATCTAGGGGGGAGGCCAAGGAAGAAGAAGAAGGAGGGGGGCTCTCTCCCCCTCTCTCCCGGTGGCGCCGGAACGCTGCCGGGGCAATCATCGTGACGGTGATCTACACCAACAACTTCGCCACCGTCAACACCAACTCTCTCCCCTTCTATGCAGCGGTGTAACACCTCTTCTCCCCACTGTAATCTCTACTTAAACATAGTGCTTAATGCTACATATTATTATCCAATGATTTTTGGCCATCCTATGATGTTTGAGTAGATTCGTTTTGTCCTATGGGTTGACTGATGATCGTGATTGGTCTGAGTTGTATGTTTTATTTTGGTGCTGTCCTATGGTGCCCTCCGCGTCGCGCAAGCGTGAGGGATTCCCGCTGTAGGGTGTTGCAATACGTTCATAATTCTCTTATGGTGGGCGGCTAGAGTGACAGAAGCTTACACCCGACTAAGGGGGTTGTTGCGTATGGGAGTAAAGAGGACTTGATACTTAATGCTATGGTTGGGTTTTACCTTAATGATCTTTGGTAGTTGTGGATGCTTACTAGAGTTCCAATCATAAGTGCATATGATCCAAGTACGGAAAGTATGTTAGCTCATGCCTCTCCCTCATATAAAATTGCAACAATGATTACCGGTCTAGTTATCGATTGCCTAGGGAAAAATCATTCTCTTGTGTTACAAAAGCTTTCTACTAAACAACTAATTTTTATTATCTTGCAAATTACTCGTAGTTTTATTCTCGCAAAGTACTTCTAGTTTTATTCTTGCAAACCTATCCTATCACCTACACAATAGTTTCATATTTGTTCTTGGTAAAGCGAACGTTAAGTGCGCGTAGAGTTGTATCGGTGGTCGATAGAACTTGAAGGGAATATTAATTCTACCTTTAGCTCCTCGTTGGGTTCAACACTCTTATTTATCGAAAAAGCTACAATTGATCCCCTATACTTGTGGGTTATCAAGACCTTTTTCTGGCGCCGTTGCCGGGGAGCAATAGCGTGGGGTTGATTTTTCTCGTGTGTGCTTGTTTGCTTTATCACTAAGTAGATTTTATTTTCTGTTCTAAGTTGTTTTCTATCTTTAGTTATGGGTAGGAAACGTAAAATACCAAAAAAATTAGTTGTGTTGAAGAACCACCCAAAATCTATTATACTACTGAAGCTTTCTAATTGGATCATCTTCGATCCCTATGTGCTCGTGCTGAAAACCCAACTAGCTTAGTTGAGGGAAAATCATTAAATGAGCATTCTTATTTTGTGCGACACCGCTTATCTCAAAAAGGGAAACTTTTACGGCATCATATTAATAATTTGAATTGCTATGCTTGGAATTTATGTGAAATACATGATTTTACTTGTTGTTTTGAAGATCCTAAAAAACACCTTTCTTTCCAATGTGAGTTTAAGGATAATGGAATCGTATCTTCTTATGCCAAGGGTGTTTATAATTACTATGATATTGAACAAATTGAATAATTTGTTGCTTTTAAGGGTGCTTATGAAATTGCTTCTTTGATTGAAAAGTGTGATGCTACTCTTTACAAATCTGAAAATTTTGCCATACTTAAATATTGTTATGAAAACTATGCTTCTGATGCTTATGTGAAAGAATATATTGAGGACACTTCCGCTGTCCAAGAAGAGACTAATATTTTGCAGAAATCTATGGAAGAAGAAATTGATGACACTGTGAGCTCATTAGATGATAAAGATGATGAGGAGAGCGAAGAACAAAAGGAGGAAGAGCGGATTGATCACCCGTGCCCACCTTCTGATGAGAGTAACTCTTCAACTCATACATTATTTAATTTCCCTTCGTGCTTACCGAAGGATGAATGCTATGATGATTGCTATGATCCCTTGGATTCGTTTGAAATATCCCTTTTTGATGAAATTGATGCTTGCTATGATTGTGGCCATGATGCCAATATGAATTATGCTTATGGAGATGAACTTGCTATAGTTCCTTATGTTAAGAATGAAATTGTTGCTATTGCACCCACACATGATAGTCCTATTATCTTTTTGAATTCTCCAAACTACACTATATCGGAGAAGTTTGTGCTTATTATGGATTATATTGATGGGTTGCGTTTTACTACTACACATGATGATTTTGATGGATATAATATGCATGTGCTTGCTGCTCCTACTTGCAATTATTATGAGAGAGGAACTACATCTCAACCTCTCTATGTTTACAACACAATAAAATTGCAAGAAACTGTTTATGCTATGTATTGGCCTTTACTTGATGTGCATGAATTGTTCTTTTATGACATGCCGATGCATAGGAAGAGAGTTAGACTTCGTTGTTACATGATATATATTACTTTGTGCTCACTACTAAATTACAAATTATTGTTAATTAAAATTGGCTTTGATATACCCTGGGATCCAGGTGGATCAATTAGTTGAGCACTTTATGCCTAGCTTAATGGCTTTAAAGAAAGCGCTGCCAGGGAGACAACCCGAAAGTTTTAGCGAGTAATTTTATTCTGTTGTGTGCTTTTATAAAGTTTAAAAACAAAAAAATATAGAGGGGAACCTAAAAATTTCAAAAAGGAAAGTGAAAGTAAGAAAGACGAGCACCGTTGAAGTGGGGGAGCTCCTTGAACTTTGTTCATGCCCATGGAAACTTTGCAAATCTGGAATTACAGAAACTTTTCAACAAAAATAATTATCCTCTTGTACAAATCCATTGTATTATAAAAATAATGTGCCAAGATTTACCGTTAGGATGTTTAAATTGCTTGTTTGGTGTGTGCGGTGCAAAAAAAGAAACTTTTGCTATAGTGCGTGAATTTACATTTTATACTGGAACGTGAAAAAATTCTGAATTTTTTACACAGTACTGCTATGCAAACTGTTTATTTTTTACTAATTTTTCAGAATTTGTTGAGTTACATAAGTATGGTTAATGTTCAGATTACTACAGACTGTTCTGTTTTTGACAGATTCTGTTTTTGATGCATTGTTTTGCTTGTTTTGATGAGACTATGGATTGTATCGGAAGGTATAAGCCATGGAGAAGTTAGAATACAGTAGGTATAATGCAAAAATAAAATATGAATGGGTTTGCAACAGTACTTAAAGTAGTGATTTGCTTTATTATACTAACGGATCTCGCGAAGGTTTTGTTAAGTTTTGTGTGGATGAAGTGTTCAAAGATCGAGAAGATATTGATATGAGAAGAATGAGGAGAGGCAAGAGCTCAAGCTTGGGGATGCCCAAGGCAGCCCAAGTAAATATTCAAGGAGACTCAAGCGTCTAAGCTTGGAGATGCCCCGGAAGGCATCCCATCTTTATTCAACAATTATCGGTATGTCTCGGTTTTTGTTTTGTTCACATGATATGCGTAAATTCTTGGAGCGTCGTGTGCCTTTTATTTTTCTTTTAATAATGCACCATGCTGGCATGAGATAGTCCTTGGTTGATTTATAGAATGCTCTTTGCACTTCACTTATATCTTTTGAGTATGGCTTTATAGAATGCTTCACGTGCTTCACTTATATCATTTGAAGTTTGGATGCCTGTTTATCTTCATATAGAAAACCGTTATTTGTAGAATGCTCTTTTGCTTCACTTATATTTGCTAGAGCATGGTCTTTTGTAGAAAGAATTAAACCCTCTTGCTTCACTTATATCTATTTAGAGATTCAACAGGAATTAACCATTCACATGGTTAGTCATAAAATCCTACATAAAACTTGTAGATCACTGAATATGATATGTTTGATTCCTTGCAATAGTTTTGCGATATAGAGATGGTAATATGTGGGAGGTACTAGTGAATGATTGTGGTTTAGTAGGAATATTGGTGTTAAGCTTTGTGATTCCCGAAGCATGCACGTATAGTCTCTCGTTATGCTAAGAAGTTGGAGCATGATTTATTATTGATTGTCTTCCTTTGCGTGGAAGTCGGGGGCGCGCGATGGTTAACTCCTACCAACCTCCCCCCTAGGGGCATGCGTAGTAGTACTTTGCTTCGAGGGCTAATAAACTTTCGCAATAAGTATGTGAGTTCTTTATGACTAATGTGAGTCCATGGATTATACACACTCTTACCTTTCCGCAATTTGCTAGCCTCTACAGTACCGTGCATTGCCCTTTCTCACCTCGAGAGTCGGTGCAAACTTCACCGGTGCATCCAAACCCCGTGATATGATACGCTCTATCACACATAAGCCTCATTTTATCTTCCTCAAAACAGCCACCATACCTACCTTTTATGGCATTTCCATAGCCATTCCGAGATATATTGCCATGCAACTTCCATCATCATCATATACATGACTTGAGCATTCATTGTCATATTGCTTTGCATGATCGTAAGATAGCTAGCATGATATTTTCATGGCTTGTCCGTTTTTGATATCTTTGATACGCTAGATCGTTGCACATCCTGGTACACTGACAGAGGCATTCATATAGAGTCATACTTTGTTCTAGTATCGAGTTGTAATTTTTTTAGTTGTAAGTAAATAGAAGTGTGATGATCATCATCATTCATTATTAGAGCATTGTCCCAGTGAGGAAAGGATGATGGAGACTATGATTCCCCCACAAGTCGGGATGAGACTTCGGACAAAAAAAAAGTGAGGCCAAAAAGAGCCCAAGAAAAAAAAAGAAAAAAAATAGAAAACAAAAAAAATGAAATGAGAGAAAAAGAGAGAAGGGGCAATGTTACTATCCTTTACCACATTTGTGCTTCAGAGTAGCACCATGTTTTTCATATAGAGAGTCTCCTATGCTTTCATTTTCATACACTAGTGGGAATTTTCATTATAGAACTTGGCTTGTATATTCCGATGATGGGCTTTCTCAATTGCCCGAGGTCTTGAGCAAGCAAGTTGGATACACACCCACTTAGTTTTCAGTTTGAGCTTTCATACACTTATAGCTCCTAGTGCATCCGTTGCATGGCAATCCCTACTCCTCGCATTGACATCAATTGATGGGCATCTCCATAGCCCGTTGATTAGCCGCGTCGATGTGAGACTTTCTACTTTTTTTTGTCTTCTCCATATTAACCTCTACCACCGCATTCTATTCCACCCATAGTGCTATGTCCATGGCTTGCGCTTATGTATTGTGTGGGGGTTGAAAAAGCTGAAGCGCGTTAAAAAGTATGAACCAATTGCTTGGCTGACACCGGGGTAGTACATGATTTATATTTTGTGTTAAGAAGATGGAGCATGACAAAGCCATATGATATTGTAGGGATAGCGTTATTTAGCATTTTTATTCTGAAAGGCATGATTGTTTGTTGGGATGCCTGAGTATTGATGTCTTTATATCAAATTATAGACTATTGCTTCGAATCACTCGTGTCTTAATATTCATGCCATGATTAGATTATATGATCAAGATTATGCTAGGTGGCATTCCACATCAATATTTTTTTATCATTTACCTACTCGAGGATGAGCAGGAATTAAGCTTGGGGATGCTGATACGTCTCCGTCGTATCTATAATTTTTTATTGTTTCATGCCAATATTCTACCACTTTCACATATTTTTGGCAACATTTTATATTATTTTTGGGACTAACATATTGATCCAGTGCCCAGTGCCAGTTCTTGTTTTCTGCTTGTTTTTTGTTTCACAGAAAATCCATATCAAACGAAGTCCAAATGCAATAAAATTTTATGGAGAATTAGTTTGGAATATATGTGATTTTTGGGAGGTGGAATCAATGCAAGGCGGTGCTCGTGGGCCCCACGAGGCACCAGGGCGCGCCAAGGGGGGCCAGGCGCGCCGTGGTGCCTCGTGAGGCCCTCGTAAGTCTCTTGGTGCTATTCTTCGGGCGCAAGGAAGGTAATATCCGGAAAAAAATCGTGTTAAAATTTCAGCGCAATCGGAGTTACGGATCTCCGGAAATTTAAGAAACAGTGAAAGGCCAGAAAACAGGAACGCGAAACAGAAGAGAACAGAGAGAGATCCAATCTAGGAGGGGCTCCTGCCCCTCCGCCGCCATGGCAGCCATGGACCAGAGGGGAAACTCTCCTCCCATCTAGGGGGGAGGCCAAGGAAGAAGACGAAGGAGGGGGGCTCTCTCCCCCTCTCTCCCGGTGGCGCCGGAACGCCGCCGGGGCAATCATCGTGACGGCGATCTACACCAACAACTTCGCCGCCGTCAACACCAACTCTCTCCCCCTCTATGCAGTGGTGTAACACCTCTTCTCCCCGCTGTAATCTCTACTTAAACATGGTGCTTAATGCTACATATTATTCTCCAATGATTTGTGGCCATCCTATGATGTTTGAGTAGATTCGTTTTGTCCTATGGGTTGATTGATGATCGTGATTGGTTTGAGTTGTATGTTTTATTTTGGTGCTGTCCTATGGTACCTCCGTGCCGCGCAAGCGTGAGGGATTCCCGCTGTAGGGTGTTGCAATACGTTCATAATTCTCTTATGGTGGGCGGCTAGAGTGACAGAAGCTTACACCCGAGTAAGGGGGTTGTTGGGTATGGGAGTAAAGAGGACTTGATACTCAATGCTATGGTTGGGTTTTACCTTAATGATCTTTGGTAGTTGTGGATGCTTGCTAGAGTTCCAATCATAAGTGCATATGATCCAAGTACGGAAAGTATGTTAGCTCATGCCTCTCCCTCATATAAAATTGCAACAATGATTACCGGTCTAGTTATCGGTTGCCTAGGGACAAATCATTCTCTTGTGTTACAAAAGCTTTCTACTAAACAACTAATTTTTATTATCTTGCAAATTACTCGTAGTTTTATTCTCGCAAAGTACTTCTAGTTTTATTCTTGCAAACCTATCCTATCACCTACAAAATAGTTTCATACTTGTTCTAGGTAAAGCGAACCTTAAGTGCGCGTAGAGTTGTATCGGTGGTCGATAGAACTTGAAGGGAATATTAATTCTACCTTTAGCTGCTCGTTGGGTCCGACACTCTTATTTATCGAAAAAGCTACAATTGATCCCCTAAACTTGTCGGTTATCAGGAGCCTCCTAAACTACTCCTGGTCGTCGGTCTCCACGTAGAGTAAGCTCCACCGGAGGGGTAGTAGTAGTCTTCGACGGGATCAGCTGGCTTCGGGACTCCATCATCTGATCGCAGCAATCGGGAAGGGGGAAAATGTAGCAAAGCAACCGTGAGTACTCATCCAAAGTACTCGCAAGACTTACATGAGATCTAAACTAAGTATGTATCGGTATCAAAGGGAAGGGGTTGTATCTGTGGACTAAACTGCAGAAATGCCAGAATAGAGGGGAAGGCCTAGCCTATCGAAGACTAGCATCTTCAGCGTCTTGCAGCATTAGAAGAGTGTAGATTAGGAGCATAACATAAAGTAACAAGCATGTAGTAGCAAAGCCCAGAGATCCTTCCTCGACTCCCTGCGAGAAAGCGATCCCGGAGCTTACATATAATTAACATGTATCCAGTTCAAGTTGTATTAGATCGGGATACAACACTGAGCGTCTTGTTACCGTGGACACGGCTGTTCGAATAGATAACTTTCCTGCAGGGGTGCACTACTGTTACCCAACACGCTCAATTAACTCTGCCCGGACACACTTTTCTGGGTCATGCCCGGCCTCGGCTGATCGACACGATGTAGTCCTACCTAGGCTCAGCAGAGAGGTCCCCGCCGGTTTACATCCTAAGTGCTCAGGGGTCTTGGGCCCATCGCCCTTTGCACTCCGGGTCGTTGTGCGCAAGGTGGATCCAGCGCCACCCCTCTCCTAGATGGCACGATCCGACCCGGCCACAATGCTGAACTGGACATCTGACAGAGCTTTCGGCTGATACATACGGTGTAGAGGGCCCCATTAAACCATTATCCCACGTGGTGGTAGTGCGTATAGGCCAGTGGCCAACTCAGATCAAATACTCAAATCCGTTAGTGTGTTGGGAGCTCACGGTGATGATCAGTACTCCTGTCGCCCCGTCTCGAGGAAGTGCTACAAGGGTCAGGCCCATCCCTCTCTAGGGCGGTCTCTACCTGCCTGGCCGCGCCTCGTAATTATCTCGCGGGTACCCTCCAGGTCAACCCGACTCTCAATAGACTGTCGGGAACTCAGGTCCACCTCTACCGGGGTGGTACCGCCTGTCCCTTCAGTCCCGCAATAATAGTACAAGGGGGCAACAGTTAAAGGTGACCGTGTGTCCGTAACATCAAGAGGGTAATCCGAGGAATCACCCACTCGATGCTACCGTCAAGGTGAACCCGGAGGAATCACCCTCGATGGATTCACACTTGAGGGGTTGCACGATGATACGTCTCCAACGTATCTATAATTTATGAAGTATTCATGCCATATTTATAACAATTCTATATGGTTTTGGTATGATTAGATTAGAACTAACCCGGACTGACGCTGTTTTCAGCAGAACTACCATGCTGTTCTTTTTTGTGCAGAAATGAAAGTTTTCCAAATGAGCTGAAACTTTTTGGAGATTTTTTATTGGACAAATAAAAAATATTGGCACCAAGACCCACTGGAGGGGGGCCACCCAGTGCCCACGAGGCACCATGGCGCGCCACCCCCCCCAGGCGCGCCCTGGTACCTCATGGGGCCCACGTGGCTCCGTTTCGCGTGATTCCAACGCTGAAAAATCATATATATTTAGAAACCCCCAAAAGTTAACCGAGATGAGTTTTTACGCCGCCGCAAGCCTCTGTACCTCCACGATCTCATCTACAGCCCTTTTCCGGCACCCTGCCAGAGGGGGGAAGGCATCACCGGAGGCCATCTTCATCATCCCGGCGGTCTCCATGACGAGGAGGGAGTAGTTCACCCTCGGGGCTGAGGGTTTGTACCAGTAGCTATGTGTTTGATCTCTCTCTCTCGTGTTCTTGAGATGGCACGATCTTGATGTATCGCGAGCTTTGTTGATATAGATGAATCATATGGAGTTTTCCCCTCTCTATCTTCTTGTGATGAATTGAGTTTTCCCTTTGAAGTTTTCTTATCGGATTGAGTCTTTAAGGATTTGAGAACACTTGATGTATGTCTTGCATATGGATATCTGTGGTGACAATGGGATATTCACTTGAGTCACTTGATGTATGTTTTGGTGATCAACTTGCGGGTTCCGTGACCTTGGCGATTTATGCATAAGGGTTGGCACACGTTTTCGTCTTGACTTTCCGGTAGAAACTTTGGGGCACTCTTTGAAGTTCTTTGTGTTGGTTTGAATAGATGAATCTGAGATTGTGTGATGCATATCGTATAATCAAACCCGTGGGTACTCGTGGTGACATTGGAGTGCCTAGGTGACATTAGGCTTTTGGTTGATGTGTATCTTAAGGTGTTATTCTAGTACGAACTCTAGGGCTGTTCGTGACAATTAATGGGGATGGCTCATAAGATTGATCGGGAAGGATAACTTTGAGGTGGTTTCGTACCCTACAACAATTTCTTCGTTTGTTCTCCGCTATTTGTGACTTTGGAGTGAACTCTTTGTCGCACGTGAGGGATTTACATATGATTCAACTATGTCAACAGTGTTGGGAGATCGCACTAGTGAAAGTATGAACCTTAGGTCTTGTTTCTAATCATTGCAATACCGTTTTTATGCCCGTTTACTATTTGTTACCTTGCTGTTTTTATATTTTCAGATTACAAAAACCTATATGTACTATCCATACTACACTTTTACCACCATCTCTTCGCCGAACTAGTGCACCTATACAATTTACCATTGTATTGGGTCTGTTGGGGACACAAGAGATTTCTTGTATTTGGTTGCAGGGTTGTTTGAGAGATACCATCTTCAACCTACGCCTCCCACGGATTGATAAACCTTAGGTCATCCACTTGAGGGAAAATTGCTACTGTCCTACAAAACTCTGCGCTTGGAGGCCCAACACGAGTCTACAAGAATAAGTTGTGTAGTAGACATCAAGCTCTTTTCTGGCGCCGTTGCCGGGGAGGTGAGTGCTTGAAGGTATATATTTAGATCTTGCAATCGAATCTTTAGTTTCTTGTTTTATCACTAGTTTGTTTTATAAAAGAAAACTAGAAAAAAATGGAATTGAGGTTGCCTCATATTATTCGTCTTTATAATGTTTTTCTTGAAAATAAGGATTCCGATAATTGTGCTCAATTGATAGAAGAAGAATTCAATAAAATGTTTGCAATAAAATCCATGAATGATGAGCATGATTGCAATGTTGCTAGTATGAATTCTTTGAATATCCATAATACTAATGATGATTGCACTAGTCATGATAATGATGTCTCCTATAAGGATGTTAATTTTTGTGGAGTGAATTGGGAGTGCAAATGCATACCAAAAAGGGAAAATAGATTTTGTAAGAGGCATAAGCATCTAGAAACTAAAGGGTTGCAAGAGAGGCTAGATGATTGTGCTGAAAAATTTAATTTTTCTTGCCATCCTTGTGAACTTTGCAATGAACGTGGTCATTTAAATCTCCAATGCAATTTTTTTCATGATCGAATCGTGTCCAAAAATTGTGATAACTTGATTACCCTTGCGCATCATAATGAACTTAGTCTGCTTCTGGGGTATGAAGAAATGAAACGTATAACTAGGGATATTCCAGAATATAATCTCAAGAGATTTCTCGATTTTGATCTAGAGGAAATTTATATGTATTGTGTGGTAAATTGCATTGAGAATCCTTATATTGCCAATTATTTAAAGACAAGAAAACAAATAGAAGATGAAGAGAATACTAATGAAGGGGAAGAGGTTTCCCAATATCCTCCTATTTTTTCTTATGATGAATCAAGTAACGAGGAGGAGCTTTTTATTCAACTAATCTCTTCAATAAAGTGCATGGAAAAATTGATTAAACCCACACATGAGGTGGTGAAGAAGAAAAAGAAAAGAAGAAAGAATAGAGGTAAAAAGGTATCCCTCCCAAATGATGTTGCTCCTATTATTGTTGTGCCTCATGAGGATGAATCAAAAATAATTGTGGAAGATGATACACTTGATGATGATATTGCTTCTTTGTCTTATGGTACAATGTCCGAATGAACTATTGAGGGTGATATTGTTATGCATATTACTAGTTGTGATGATTATGATTGGGAAGATAATGATACTTCTTATAATCTTGAAAATCTTTATGGTGCCAATTTGGAAAATTATGATGATAATGTGACACCCTGGTTTTTGGCAACTTTTTCTTTTCGAAATCTTTCTGGCTTTATTTGCAATCTGGTTGGATTTTGAACCTTTTAAGTTGACTTTGGACTTATGAATTCCTCTCAGTGATCCAAAGCCCTCACCATCTTGCCAAAATCTTGTCACTCACCAACTGGATCAATTTCCAATTCTTTATCTCTCCCAAATATTCATTTTCTTCCTTTGGGAAAATCTGTCATCACTATGGGTTACACAGCAACCTATAGTTCTGGTGATCAGAAAAATCCCAAATTAATCCCAGACCTTCTTGACATCATCTACTCCCACAATCTACAAAAACATCTCATGGTCCAGTACAAAGTTTATTCCAGAAAACTTCATTTGCTCTCTGGACAGTACTGGTCATTTGTGAAGGAGCTCATATTTTCCCTACTCAATTGATTCCCATAAAATTCCCTGAGATATTAGGGAACCTATCTTTCCACAATATCCAAAAATATCATCTTGTCCAGTACAAATTTTCATCACCAATATTCTGCCAAGTTTCTGTTCAGTTGGAACCTCTGTGAAGGAAGTACCATCTAGAGGTATCCATTTGAGCTGAAATTTTTATGGCATCTTCTCCTCACCAAATAACCCTGCCACACCAATTTTCAGCCCCAGTAGATCAACCAGATGAGTGCATCAAGCTCATCTCTGTTTCTGGTTAAGTACAACACTTGTACATGAACTATATCCATATCTTGATCAAATCTTCTCAAACTTGGCTAGATCATAGGCCTTCCAAAGAAGAACACCCCAGACATCTCCATTGGCTCCATCCCCAGCTCACCTCTCCTCTAGATCCCTCTCAAGTTTCCTGTCAGAAACTATAGCTGAAGCTACACTTCGGTTCAGAGTGAACCTAGTCGAACCAGAGGCGTAGAGAGGCTAAGTGATCGAGGGTCGACGTGCCAGACAAGAAATGCCATGCTCACGAGGCCTCTAGACACCAATGCCCGTGGTGAGCACGGCACTGGCACGCCAAATCTCGCGCTCTGCACCTCGCCAGCGTCGGGTGTGGTCATTCCGGCCGTCCCGTGCTGTCACTCGGTGTCTGGGTGTGCCGACGTCGTCGATGCCGTCCACGTACTCCTCTCCCGAAGCCTCCCGTCGCCGGAATCGCCCTTGCCGGCCGCCACGCACGCGGGCACTGTGCCGCCCGTGCCGGCACAGTGGACGTGCGGCGCGTCTTCTTCCCCCGCTACCCGCCACTGGCCGCCTTAACTCCCCTGCTAGCTCCCGTCACTTCGCCCCGCGTCGCAACGGCCAGCTCGCCGTCCTTGCGCCGGCGACGTGGCCTGAACCTCGCCGCTTCCAGAGAACTTCCCCGAGCTCGCCTCCTCCTATAAATACTCCTCCCCGGCCTCTCCCGAGCTCCTCCTCCACCTCCTCCACCTCCTAATCAACCTCCTCGAGCCCGAGCCACGGCCGAGAGGCCCTCTAGCCTCGCATCTCGCCGGAGCACCGCCGCCACCCGAGCTTTGCCTCCCCGCCGTTCTACTCCTCCCTGAGCTCCACCGACTCCGCCATCGAACTCGCCTCGCTCCACTGACCTCGCCCGACCTCTTGCCCGAGCGAATTGCTGCCGGAACCGCCGTCTCCGACGACACCCGAATGCCGCCGCCGCCGGAGAGGAAGGGGACAACGCCGTCCGGCCACCGTTCGCCAACCCACGGGTACGTGCGAGTTCGTCTCGTTGTGCTCGATCCATTCCCCCTCTCTCCCGACCTCGCCGTCGTCCGTATCGCCGGCGAATGCCGCCGGAGCTCCACCGTCTCTGTTTCCCTCCCCCTCCTTTTAAATCTGACGGCTGGGGCCCGCCAGTCAGCGACACGCCGAAGCGGTAAGTGGAGGCGCCCCTCCACTTTACGCCTTCGACGTGGCCCCCTGAGGTTTTTCTGATTTTTCTGTTTAATCCAGATTTTGACCAGAACTTTGACCGTTCATAAATTTTAAACCATAAGTCCAAATCAATTAATTCTTTTTGCATCTGGTTTGTCTTGAGCTCCTCTATTTGCTTGTAAAATTTGGTATTTTCCTCATGTTCACAGAATTTCTGGTGCTCAAAACAGTAGCATGTGAAATTTTCAATTGCTTTTTAAAAATATTTTCAGAAGGTAATAACTTTGGATTTGAAGCCCAAGAGTTTGTGGACAACCCAACAGAGCAAGGCAAGCCATGTCATCCATTGCATGAAGCATTTCAATAGTGTTGGTTATTTAATTGAATTTCATGCATTATTTTAATATGTGCTAATTCCTAATAAATTATTTAAATGCCTAGCTACTGCCATATTAAATTATTCCTGATAAATATTTATACTGATTAAATTCTTGACAACACTAAACTTAGTTGTTTTTTTTGAGAACCCTAAACTTAGTTGGTTGATCAAGAGCCACCTACCCGGACTTTTCTGTGCAGCCACATTTGCCGGTGTGGGACGGCCTTGACTTGGTCTGGCTTTGTGCTCTTCTATCGGTACCACCAAACTAGGGAGGGTTATGCGTGCGTGCTGCCCTGATCAGGTAGACGACGATAATCCTGTGAGCCCAGTTGAGTTATTTTGACGGCGTCCCCGTTTGGGACAGTTAGTGGCCACGACGGTGGTAGGTGTCACGGGGTGACACAGGGGCCACCCAGGACATGACCCTGGGAGGGTATGATTGTCGGTGGTATGATAGAGGGGTCACGAGTCAGGCAGGTTTCGTTGGAGCACCACCGGTCCACCCGAATGGGATCACGAGGCCAGGTACTCCATGGTGTGGGTAAAGTGCGCAACCTTTGCAGAGTGTAAAACCTATTCGAATAGTCGCGTCCATGGTATTGGACAGTCCGTTTAGGCCTCTCTAGGATGGTCAACCGTAATGATAATAATGATGGAAGAACTTGTCTTATGTTCGGAAGTGCTCTGTGGATTGTGAGCATTCCGAGGGTTGTGGGACAACCCAGATGAGAGTAAGTTGGTACTGGGTACCAGTAAGTGAGCAACCTAATCACTTAACTTGCCATGCTATTGTTTGCTGCTTTGTTTTGGTTGCCATGAGCTTGCGAGTACATTCCAAGTACTCACCTGGCGTATCATGCCAGATGCAGGAGAAGCCGAGGACGGAGGTCCCGAAGGTTCGTGCTATGCTAACTAGGCCGTGTTCACAGCAGTGTCCCTGTGGATGGAGTTTCCCGCGCTATGTTCCGCTACGCCGTAGTCTACCCAGTAGTATCGAGGCCCTGCTATGTTCCATAAATAATGTAGATATTGTCTCAGCACGTATAGTGCTTTGGCCTCGCTATCGATGTAAATTATAAGCTTGTACTCGAGATATTTTAATAAAGTTTAGTTCAGTTCTGTTCCAAGTTGTTGTGTGTTTCCAGAAGACATGATCTCTGGGTTGGAAACACTGGTAAACCGGTTCTCTGAGCCGGGGTGCCACAGATAATAACTATTGGTGCTATTCATACTATTGATGATAATAGTGATAATGCCAATGATATGCAAACCAACAAGCTTGGGGATGCTATGTTTGATGAGAATGAAATTTTTGAGAATATATTTGCTGCAATTAAGATTTGTCCCAAGCTTGGGGATACTATGCTTAATGAAGATGATCTTTTTAGTCCCCCTACTTTGAATGATCAAATTTGTTATGATGATTTCATGCCTCCTATCTATGATGATTATTGTGATGATACTTATGTTATGAAAAATAGTGATGATTATTATTATACTTGTTATAATTATGAAAATCCTTTTACTGAACATCACTCTTTTAATGTGGAAACAATTTATAGCATTCGAGTCTCATACGATACTCCCACTATTATGAATGAGAAGAAAATTGCTTGTGTGGAGAGTAATAAGATTTCTATGCTTATGTATCATGACAAGAATGCTTTGTGTGATGGATATATTGTTGAATTTATTCATGATGCTACTGAAAATTATTTTGAGAGAGGAATATATGCTTCTACATATTTTAATAATATCAAGTTTCCTCTCTATGCGTTGAAAGTTTTGAAGTCATGCTTGTTTTGCCTTCCTATGCTAGTTGATTCTTGCTACCATAAACTATTTGCTCACAAAATCCCTATGCATAGGAAGTGGGTTAGGCTTAAATGTGCTAGTCATATGCTTCATGATGCTCTCTTTGTGTTTCAATTCTTTACTTTTATGCGAGCATCATTGAAATCATCATGCCTAGCTGAAAGGCTTTAAAGAAAAGCGCTTGTTGGGAGGCAACCCAATATGTATCCTTTCTGTTTTAGTATGTACACATGATTAAGCTACTGTATTAATCATGTTTTATGTGTTTTCTTTCAATAAAGTGCCAAGTAAAACCTTTAGGATAGTGTGGATACTTGTTGATTCAATTCTGTGCAAAAACAGAAACTTTTGCCTCCAGTGTTTAATTTCCCAGATTTTACTGGAGCGTCAAAAAATTCTGAAATTTTTATAAAGTATTGATATGCAAATTTTTGACGTTGTCCTAATTTTTCAGAATTTTTAGAGTTCCATAAGTATGGTAGTTGTTCAGATCATTACAGACTGTTCTGTTTTTGACAGATTCTGTTTTCAATGCATAGTTTGCTTGTTTTAATGTTTCCATAGCTTATATTATGAGATATAAATTGTGGAAATGATAGAATACAGTAGGCATTATATGGTAATAATTGTGAATCTTGTCTTGGACAGTACCTAAGTGATGGTTTATTCTTTATCGTACTAACCGTTCTCACGAAGTTCCGTTAAGTTTTGTGTGATTGAAGTTTTCAAGTTTTGCGTGAGATATCGATATGAGGAGAATAAGGAGTGGCAAGACCCTAAGCTTGGCGATGCCCAAGGCACCCCAAGGTAATATTCAAGGAAGACCCAAGAAACTAAGCTTGGGGATGCCCCGGAAGGCATCCCCTCTTTCGTCTTCAACATTATCGGTAACCTCACTTGGAGCTATTTTTTTTTCGTCACATAAAATGAGTTTTGCTTGGTGCATCATTTTATTCTGTTGATATTTGTTTGCTGCTATCAATAATCATGTTTTGTATCTTTTAGTTCAATAAAATGCCAATTATAGCCTTTACCATGCTCAGTTTGCAAGTTCATGTGTTGCTGTTTGAAAACAGAAAGTTTTCTGTTATGTCCAGAATATTCCTGAATAGTCATAACATGATAAAAATCTGAAATTTTTACACAGTAAGCATGCATGAGTTCTCTGTCACGTGGTAATTTTTCAGAATTTTTGGAGTTAGGGAAGTATGGATTCTTATTCACCCTTTACAGACTGTTCTGTTTTGGCAGATTGCTGTTATAGTTGCATTGTTTGCATATGTTTGCGTGTTTAATGTTTCTATTTGAGGATAGGAGTATTAAATATGAAGAGGCATTTAGTACGCAATGTTTAATTATAATGATTTGCTACAGTAGAGAATGTTAAGGTTTTGAGTTGATTTATACTAACTTATCTCACGAGTTCTTGTTGAGTTTTGTGTGAATGAAATTTTTAAGATTTATAGAAACCGTGATATGAGAGGAATTAAGGAGACACAAAAGCTCAAGCTTGGGGATGCCCAAGGCATCCCAATATAATATTTCAATAAGTCTCAAGCATCTAAGCTTGGGGATGCCCCGGTAGGCATCCCACCTTTCTTCTTCAACAACTATCGGTCAGTTTTGGTTGAGCCTAAGTTTTTGCTTCTTCACATGATATGTGCTATTCTTGGAATGTTATTTTATTTTGTTTTTCTTGCTGTTTGAATAAAATATCAAGATCTGAAACTTTTTTAAATGAGAGAGAGTCCTTACATAGCTACTTAATGGTTTCACTACTCATTGATCTTCACTTATATATTTTGGAGTAGTTTGTCATTAATTCTCATGCTTCACTTATATCTTTTTGAGAGTTAATAATGGTAATGGTAATTTGCACAAGATATGAATTTGGTCCCAAGATGATGAATATTCGAGAGGGATATAATAAAAACTTCCAATTAGATCATTGGATATGATAAGTGTGATTCCTTGCAATGAAAATAATGAAAGAGATCATATGCCAATCTTATGGAAAGTAATGACATTACATAAAGAAAAGTATAAGTGGTAAAATTTATTGGAGTTTAACAAGCATAGCATTAGTCAATGATGCAATTCATGAAAAAGTTAATAAGGGAAGAGAAGATTCACATGCAAATATACTATCTTGGACATCATGCAAATATACTATCTTGGACATCTTTTATGATTGTGAGCCCCCATTAAGTATTTTATGTCAAAGTGTTGACGTTGGACAAGGAAGACAACGTAATGAATTATGTTTGTTCATATTCACATAGAAGTTATATTGTTATAGATCCTCCAACATGTGGTGCTTGCCCAATATCTTTGCTAGCCAAAAATCCGCACCAAGTAGAGATACTACTTGTGCATCCAAAACCCTTAAACCCAGTTTCTTCCCATGAGTGTCCACCATATCTACCTATGGATTGAATAAGATCCTTCATGTAAGTTGTCATCGGTGCAAAAAGCAATAAAAATTGCTCCTAAAATATGTATGATCTTTTATTGTAAGGGAAATAAGCGTTGTACGAACTTGTGATGGTAAAGAAATAAAAGCGACGGACTGCATAATAAAGGTTGCTATCACAGGGGGCAATATAACGTGATGTTCCTTTGCATTAAGGGCTTGTGCATCCAAAAATAAAAAGCGCATGACAACCTCTGCTTCCCTCTGCGAAGGGCCTATCTTTTACTTTTATGCATTTACTTTTATGTATTTATTTTTTATGCAAGAATCAATAGTGTTCTCCTCTACTTCCTTTTTATTTTTCTCTTTTGCAAGCATCATGTGGTGGGGAAAGATCTAGACACATATATCCAGTTGGATATGAGTGATCATGAGTTATTATTGTTGACATCACCCTTGAGGTGAATAAGTTGGGAGGCGAAATCACAAGCCCCTATCTTTCTATGTGTCTGGCTGAAACTTTTGCTCCATATATATGTCGTGAGTGTTAGCAATCATAGAAGACTAAATGATGGTTGAGTATGTGGACTTGCTAAAAAGCTCCTACATGAGACCCTTCCTGAAAATATGATGAATTGCAATTGCATTGTTGACTAGAATAGTTTGTTAGGTTCCAAGAAAGTTTATGCCTTATAATTCATTGTTGTGATGAATTGTTACTTGCTCATGAGAAGTTCTATGATAATAAATATTGCTGTTATAATAATGATCTTGCTTTGAATCATTCAAGTCCAATGTCCGTGCTATAAAAGAAAAGATTATATGATGATTATGATAGGTAGCATTCCACATCAAAATTTCTGTTTTTAATTGCTACTTTATCATGATGACTTTTATGAGAGAAAGTTGCTGTTATGATGCTAGGAAAAGTGATTGAAATTATCATTGATCAAACTTATGCACTATGCTAGCATTCACACTTCATAAATTATTTCTTTTATCATTTACCTACTCAAGGACGAGTAGGAATTAAGCTTGGGGATGCTGATACATCTCCAACGTATCTATAATTTATGAAGTATTCATGCCATATTTATAACAATTCTATATGGTTTTGGTATGATTTGATTAGAACTAACCCGGACTGATGCTATTTTCAGAAATGAAAGTTTTCCAAATGAGCTGAAACTTTTTGGAGACATTTTATTGGACAAATAAAAAATATTGGCACAAAGACCCACTATAGGGGGGCCACCCAGTGCCCACGAGGCACCAGGGCGCGCCACCCCCCCCTAGGCGCGCCCTGGTACCTCGTGGGGCCCACGTGGCTCCGTTTCGCGTGATTCCAATGCTGAAAAATCATATATATTTAGAAACCCCTGAAAGTTAACCGAGATGAGTTTTTGCGCCGCCTCAAGCCTCTGTACCTCCACGATCTCATCTACAGCCCTTTTCCGGCACCCTGCCGGAGGGGGGAAGGCATCACCGGAGGCCATCTTCATCATCCCGGCGGTCTCCATGACGAGGAGGGAGTAGTTCACCCTCGGGGCTGAGGGTTTGTACCAGTAGCTATGTGTTTGATCTCTCTCTCTCTCGTGTTCTTGAGATGGCACGATCTTGATGTATCGCGAGCTTTGTTGATATAGATGAATCATATGGAGTTTTCCCCTCTCTATCTTCTTGTGATGAATTGAGTTTTCCCTTTGAAATTTTCTTATCGGATTGAGTCTTTAAGGATTTGAGAACACTTGATGTATGTCTTGCATATGGATATCTGTGGTGACAATGGGATATTCACTTGAGTCACTTGATGTATGTTTTGGTGATCAACTTGCGGGTTCCGTGACCTTGGGGATTTATGCATAAGGGTTGGCACACGTTTTCGTCTTGACTTTCCGGTAGAAACTTTGGGGCACTCTTTGAAGTTCTTTGTGTTGGTTTGAATAGATGAATCTGAGATTGTGTGATGAATATCGTATCATCAACCCCGTGGGTACTCGTGGTGACATTGGAGTGCCTAGGTGACATTAGGGTTTTGGTTGATGTGTATCTTAAGGTGTTATTCTAGTACGAACTCTAGGGCTGTTCGTGACAATTAATGGGGATGGCTCATAAGATTGATCGGGAAGGATAACTTTGAGGTGGTTTCGTACCCTACAACAATTTCTTCGTTTGTTCTCCGCTATTTGTGACTTTGGAGTGAACTCTTTGTCGCACGTGAGGGATTTACATATGATTCAACTATGTCAACAGTGTTGGGAGATCGCACTAGTGAAAGTATGAACCCTAGGCCTTGTTTCTAAGCATTGCAATACCGTTTTTATGCCCGTTTACTATTTGTTACCTTGCTGTTTTTATATTTTCAGATTACAAAAACCTATATCTACTATCCATACTACACTTTTACCACCATCTCTTCGCCGAACTAGTGCACCTATACAATTTACCATTGTATTGGGTCTGTTGGGGACACAAGAGATTTCTTGTATTTGGTTGCAGGGTTGTTTAAGAGATACCATCTTCAACCTACGCCTCCCACGGATTGATAAACCTTAGGTCATCCACTTGAGGGAAAATTGCTACTGTCCTACAAAACTCTGTGCTTGGAGGCCCAACACGAGTCTACAAGAATAAGTTATGTAGTAGACATCACACGACAGGGGCATCATCGGAGGTGGTGAAAGAGGAATCACCCTCGGTAACCCACAACCGACTAGCTATGCTACAGAGATATCATTAGGAGTGAGGTAGGAGGTATCACCCTCGGCACTCGATAGTAGCTCTGCAGAGTCGTACAACTAAGGGGGTGTGCGGTGCGGTGTTCGGTCTCTGAACATCGATCACATGGATCGGGGCACCGGTAATAAAGCGGGGTAACAAGGACAAGGATGTGGGGCCACTGATGGATCACTAACCAGCCTATACTAAGCATATAGGACAACAGGTAAAGTGTCAACAGCAGGTTACAACATCAGGCTATGCATCAGAATAGGAGCAATCAATTACAGTAGCAAAATCTAATGCAAGCACGGGGGAAGAAAGAATGGGTGATATAGGAATGATCAAGGGGATTTTGCTTGCCTGGAAGCTTTGCTGAAAAGGAAGAAGGGTCGTCCGTGACGTAGTCGATCATAGGGACAGTGTCGGTCTCGGGGCTATCGGAGAGAAGAGAGGGAAGAAACAATAAATATAAAGCAAACAAATGCACACAGATGCTAGGCATGGCAATAGACTGTGCTAGGGGTGCCCTAATGCAGTGCTAGGTATTTTAACGGAGCGGGAAAATATCCGGGAATATTTTCCCAGCTCCAAACACTATTCATTTAGCGGTTTCGGTACCAAATGTTCAACGTTCAGTATGCTAGAGGCATGTGACAGGTATATGGAGGGCATATTCGGATTCTTCATATTTTTCTGATCATTTTTCATATATAAATTATTTTCATCCGAGCTACGGATTATTTTATATGATTTTTCAAAGTTTTAATCATTTTCTGGAATTATTTTAATTATTAAATTCGAATTATCCAAAAGAGTAACCTGTGACGTCAGCATGATGTCAGGGTGACGTCATCGGTCAAACCCAGTTGGCCAGGGTCAAACCTGACCAGTGGGACCCACATGTCATACATAGTGAGCTAATTAGGGATTAATTAAACTAATTAAAGATTAATTAGAGGGTGGGCCCCATCTGTCAGTGACTTAATTAGTAATTAGATTAATTAACAGATTAATTATCCTTTTATTTATTTATAAAAATGTTTAAATAGTGCGGGGCCCTCATGTCAGTCAGCCACGGTCACCGACATGTGGGGCCGGTCAACGCTGACTGGGCTAGGTTAAAGCTGACACGTGGGGTCAGGGTAATTATATTAGTCTAATAAATTTAATTAGTCGGTTAATTAAGCAGGCGGGACCCACTTGTCATTGGCACAGAGGGTAATTAGGCCGGTAAGTAGTGGCTAATTAAACCGGCCACGTCAGCCCGGCCGGGGTTCGCCGGCGACGAGCCAGACGCGGTGGCGACGCTCGGGAAATGCCCTCCGGCGACCAAACGGGCGGCGAAGCGCATGGTTCGAACGAGCGCATCGCCGCGCATCCAATGGAACAAACGGGAGGTCGCGGGGTGGCCGGAGTCGGGCAGGGCATCGACCTCGGCGGTGACAGGAGCTCGGCTGAGCACGGCCCCGTAGCTACGGCACGCGCGAAGGCAAACAAACGAGCTGGCGGCGCTCTACGGGTCACCAGGAGCTCACGGGCGCGATGCAAATGAGCAGAGGAGCTCGGGAGCGTGGAGCTCGGACGGTAATGGCGGACGGCGGAGCGGCGGCTATGGTGGCGCATGCTAGAGCTCGAATTCGAGCTCGAAGGGAAGGCAGAGAGGAGGCGCGGCTCACAGCAGGTCTAATGGACGGCTCGGTGTAGCCAGAAGTGGTCGAGGATGAGCAGAACGTCGGCGAGCCGTGGCGGATCCCGACGGAGACGATGGGCGAAGGCGACGCTGATGAGGTTCCTCTGCCCCGATCCGGTGAAGTAGTCGATGAAGATGAGCCTCGCGGTGCTCCTGGACATGGAGGGGTGACGCGGGGAAGCCGGTAGCCACGCGGGCGAGCAGCGGCGGCGATGGCTGTGTTGGGTGAGGAAGGGGGCGACGCGTGGAGAGGGAGAAAGGGGGATTAGGGTTGTCCCAGGGGCTGCGGGCGAGGCTATCTAGCCCCAGGCGACGGCGACGGCGTCGCGGTGTCGAGCAGCGGGAGGGGGGCCTGGCGCGCGGGTGTGCGGGCGTGCGGCCACGCAAGGAGAGACAGAGCGGGAGGTTAGGGACGGTTAGCGCGGGCTGGGCCTGGAGCACTGTTGAACTTAAGCCCAGCCAAACAGTGCTCCCCATCCTTTTCTCTTTTCTTTTTCTGTTTTCATTTTTAGCCACTATTTTCCATTTATTTAAAATAGCAAATGAATTTTGTTGAACTTGAAACTTGGCTCATAAATACTTCCCAGTATTTTGGAGATGTCCACAAAGTTTGGGGGCATTTTGAAATGTGTAATTATTTTTAGAAATTGAAATATTCAAATTATTTACTGCTGGTCCACATTAATTGTAGTTAGGGTCAATTTGGAGATTCAAATAATGTTGATTTTATTTTTATAATTGCTTTGGGAATTTTTGCAATATTATGAACATTTTTGTTTTGCTGTTTGAAGAAATAATTATTTTACTTGCATTTTGAATTTTGAATTGAAGTTGAATTATTTCCTAATGCAACTTAATGAAGATGATCATGATGGCATGAAAATTTAATTAGCTTAATGACAGGGTTAAGATCTGGGGGTGTTACAAATCTCCCCCACTACAAGAAATCTCGTCTCGAGATTTAAGAGGTGGGGTAAGGGGTATCTTCGGAATCAAGGATGTACAGGAGAATCAGGTTTCGATCCTGTGGAACTGTGGTTAGTGTGGGTTAAAAGTAGGAAGGGCGGTGACATCTTGCACGGCCATGATAGCAAGGCACGTCAGAGGATAGTTTGTCAGCTAGGTTGGCAACAATGTCGGTACCAAGGGCGAGGGATGAAGAGAACAATTTCCCCGCTCGTTAAAACGAGGCGGAACAATAGGCAAGGTTCTCATCGACCGTCGGTTACCTGAATGCCAACAGCAATAGTAACATGGTGTTACCGACAGAGTGGTACATCGAGGTGTTTGCATAAGTAGGGAATCATTACTGCTTAGATAAAAGCTAGATTACAAGAAAGGTCAAACAGACCAATGGAAAGGAAGATGTGATGATCAGATTAAACAGACCAATGGAAAGGAATAATTACAGATAATCCAGCTCTCCGGGTGGATGTGTTCACGAGAACCTAGAGTTAGAGTCAGTAAAAAATTTAACCCGAATAGAAGATAGATCAGAGTCCCAGAGTAAAGGAGAGGAATAAAAGATCCTAATACCACCTATTGGCGACGTGGGTCCGTAACCCACAGAGCCATGTTAGAAAAATCATTTTTCGAAGACTAGACTCAACTTTGGCCAAGGAGTTGGAAAGGGGGTTCCTACAGGCAGTTGGCTCTGATACCAGCTTGTGACACCCCCGGCCCGACCGTGCACTAATCATACACGCAAATGCGCACGATCAAGCCCAGGGACTCACGGGAAGATATCATAACACAACTCTAGACACAAAATAAAATAATACAAGCTTTATATTACAAGCCAGGGGCCTCGAGAGCTCGAATACAAAAGCTCGAGAACAAGCGTTAACGGAAGAAACAAAAATATCTGAGTATAGACATTAAGTTAAACAAGGTGCCTTAAGAAGACGAAAACAAATAACGGCTCTGATCGAAAGAGGCAAAGCCTCCTGCCTGGGAGCCTCCTAAACTACTCCTGGTCGTCGGTCTCCACGTAGAGTAAGCTCCACCGGAGGGGTAGTAGTAGTCGTCGACGGGATCAGCTGGCTCTGGGACTCCATCATCTGATCGCAGCAATCGGGAAGTGGGAAAAATGGAGCAAAGCAACCGTGAGTACTCATCCAAAGTGCTCGCAAGACTTACATGAGATCTAAACTAAGTATGCATCGGTATCAAAGGGAAGGGGTTGTATCTGTGAACTAAACTGCAGAAATGCCAGAATAGAGGGGAAGGCCTAGACTATCGAAGACTAGCATCTTCAGCGTCTTGCGGCATTAGAAGAGTGTAGATTAGGAGCATAACATAAAGTAACAAGCATGTAGTAGCAAAGCCCAGAGATCCTTCCTCGACTCCCTGTGAGAAAGCGATCCCGGAGCTTACATATAATTAACATGTATCCAGTTCAAGTTGTATTAGATCGGGATACAACACTGAGCGTCCTGTTACCGTGGACACGGCTATTCGAATAGATAACTTCCCTGCAGGGGTGCACTACTGTTACCCAACACGCTCAATTAACTCTGGCCGGACACACTTTTTTGGGTCATGCCCGGCCTCGGCTGATCGACACGATGTAGTCCTACCTAGGCTTAGCAGAGAGGTCCCCGCCGGTCTACATCCTAAGTGCTCAGGGGTCTTGGGCTCATCGCCCTTTGCACTCCGGGTCGTTGTGCGCAAGGTGGATCCAGCGCCACCCCTCTCCTGGATGGCACGATCCGACCCGGCCACAATGCTGAACTGGACATCTGACAGAGCTTTCGGCTGATACATACGGCGTAGAGGGCCCCATTAAACCATTATCCCACGTGGTGGTAGTGCGTATAGGCCAGTGGCCAACTCAGATCAAATACCCAAATCCGTTAGTGTGTTGGGAGCTCGCGGTGACGATCAGTACTCCTGTCGCCCCATCTCGAGGAAGTGCAACAAGGGTCAGCCCCATCCCTCTCTAGGGCGGTCTCTACCTGCCCGGCCGCGCCTCGTAATTATCTCGCAGGTACCCTCCAGGTCAACCCGACTCTCAAGAGACTGTCGGGAACTCAGGTCCACCTCTACCGGGGTGGTACCGCCTGTCCCTTCAGTCCCGCAATAACAGTACAAGGGGGCAACAGTAAAAGGTAACCGTGTGTCCGTAACATCAAGAGGGTAATCCGAGGAATCACCCTCGATGGATTCCCACTCGATGCTACCGTCAAGGTGAACCCGAAGGAATCACCCTCGATGGATTCACACTTGACGGGTTGCACGAGAGGAGCATCATCGGAGGTGGTGAAAGAGGAATCACCCTCGGTAACCCACAACCGACTAGCTATGCTACAGAGATATCATCGGGAGTGGGGTGGGAGGTATCACCCTCGGCACTCGATAGTAGCTCTGCAGAGTCGTACAACTAAGGGGGTGTGCGGTGCGGTGTTCGGTCTCTGAACATCGATCACATGGATCGGGGCACCGGTAATAAAGCGGGGCAACAAGGACAAGGATGTGGGGCCACTGATGGATCACTAACCAGCCTATACTAAGCATATAGGACAACAGGTAAAGTATCAACAGCAGGTTACAACATCAGGCTATGCATCAGAATAAGAGCAATCACTTACAGTAGCAAAATCTAATGCAAGTATGGGGGAAGAAAGAATGGGCGATATAGGAATGATCAAGGGGGTTTTGCTTGCCTGGAAGCTTTTCTGAAAAGGAAGAAGGGTCGTCGGTGACGTAGTCGATCACAGGGACAGCGTCGGTCTCGGGGCTATCGGAGAGAAGAGGGGGAAGAAACAATAAATATAAAGCAAACAAATGCACACAGATGCTAGGCATGGCAATAGACGGTGCTAGGGGTGCCCTAATGCAGTGCTAGGTATTTTAAACGGAGCGGGAAAATATCTGGGAATATTTTCCCAGCTCCAAACACTATTCATTTAGCGGTTTCGGTAGCAAATGTTCAACGTTCAGTATGCTAGAGGCATGTGACAGGTATGTGGAGGACATATTCGGATTCTTCATATTTTTCTGATCATTTTTCATATATAAATTATTTTCATCCGAGCTATGGATTATTTTATATGCTTTTTCAAAGTTTTAATCATTTTCTGGAATTATTTTAATTATTAAATTCGAATTATCCAAAACAGTAACCTGTGACGTCAGCATGACGTTAGGGTGACGTCATCGGTCAAACCCAGTTGGCCAGGGTCAAACCTGACCAGTGGGACCCACATGTCATACACAGTGAGCCAATTAGGGATTAATTAAACTAATTAAAGATTAATTAGAGGGTTGGCCCCATCTGTCAGTGACTTAATTATTAATTAGATTAATTATCCCTTTATTTATTTATAAAAATGTTTAAATAGTGCGGGGCCCGCATGTCAGTCAGCCACTGTCATCGACATGTGGGGCCGGTCAACGCTGACTGGGCCAGGTTAAAGCTGACACATGGGGTCAGGGTAATTATATTAGTCTAATCATTTTAATTAGTCGGTTAATTAAGCAGGTGGGACCCACTTGTCATTGGCACAGGGGGTAATTAGGCCGGTAATTAGTGGCTAATTAAACCGGCCACGTCAGCCCGGCCGGGGTTAGTCGCCGGTGACGAGCCAGACGCGGTGGCGACGCTCGGGAAACGCCCTCCGGCGACCAAACGGGCGGCGGAGCGCATGGTTCGGACGAGCGCATCGCCGCGCATCCAATGGGAAAAACGGGAGGTCGCGGGGTGGCCGGAGTCGAGCAGGGCATCGACCTCGGCGGCGACCGGAGCTCGGCTGAGCACGGCCCCGTAGCTACGGCGCGCGCGAAGGCAAACAAACGGGCTGGCGGCGCTCTACGGGTCACCAGGAGCTCATGGGCGCGATGCAAATGAGCAGAGGAGCTCGGGAGCGTGGAGCTCGGACGGCAATGGCGGACGGCGGAGCGGCGGCTACGGTGGCGCATGCTAGAGCTCGAATTCGAGCTCGAAGGGGAGGCAGAGAGGAGGCGCGGCTCACAGCGGGTCTAATGGACGGCTCGGTGTAGCCGGAAGTGGTCGAGGATGAGCAGAACGTCGGCGAGCCGTGGCGGATCCCGACGGAGACGATGGGCGAAGGCGACGCCGATGAGGTTTCTCTGCCCCGATCCGGTGAAGTAGTCGATGAAGAAGAGCCTCGCGGTGCTCCTGGACATGGAGGGATGACGCGGGGAAGCCGGTGGCCACGCGGGCGAGCAGCGGCGGCGACGGCTGTGTTCGGTGAGGAAGGGGGCGATGCGCGGAGAGGGAGAAAGGGGCATTAGGGTTGTCCCAGGGGCTGCGGGCGAGGCTATCTAGCCCCAGGCGACGGCAACGGCGTCGCGGTGTCGAGCAGCGGGAGGGGGGCCTGGCGCGCGGGTGTGCGGGCGTGCGGCCACGCAAGGAGAGAGAGAGAGCGGGAGGTTAGGGACGGCCAACGCGGGCTGGGCCTGGAGCACTGTTGAACTTAAGCCCAGCCAAACAGTGCTCCCCATCCTTTTCTTTTTTCTTTTTCTGTTTTCATTTTTAGCCACTGTTTTCCATTTATTTAAAATAGCAAATGAATTTTGTTGAACATGAAACTTGGCTCATAAATACTTCCCAGTATTTTGGAGATGTCCACAAAGTTTGGGGGAATTTTGAAATGTGTAATTATTTTTAGAAATTGAAATATTCAAATTATTTACTGCTGGTCCACATTAATTGTAGTTAGGGTCAATTTGGAGATTCAAATAATGTTGATTTTATTTTTATAATTGCTTTGGGAATTTTTGAAATATTATGAACATTTTTGTTTGCTGTTTGAAGAAATAATTATTTGACTTGCATTTTGAATTTTGAATCGAAGTTGAATTATTTCCTAATGCAACTTAATGAAGATGATGATGATGACACGGCAATTTAATTAGCTTAATGACAGGGTTAAGATCTGGGGGTGTTACATCGCACTTGGGAGGGGGGAAGGGGTTTTGTGGGCTCGTTGCATTCAACACTACACACATGCAACTGCAAGTTTGGTAACCCGACCACAATTGCATGACCCTCAAACGATTGCGACTAGAGGCGGGAAGGGGTTGTTGTGCCAATTGCATGTCCACAACCACACATGCAACTACAAGTTTTGTAGCCCAACTGCAACTGCATGGTTCCACAATGCAAGTGCAACTGGGGACGACAGGGGGGAGGGTCTGGCCAGTTGCATGTCCACCCCAGACACGCAACTGCAAGTGTTGTAACACAACCGCAACTACATGACCAAAAAAGTGATTGCAATTGGGGGTGACGGTTTTGTAGTCAAGTTGCATGTCCAACACTACATATGCAACTGCAAATGTTGTAACCCGACTGCAACTCTACGACTCTCAAATCAATTGCACCTAGGGGCGGAAGGCATTGCCCGGGCCAATTGCATGTCCACACTCCTGGTAAACATGATGAATATTTTACACATGTGATGACTTTTTTTTTATCATGCGATGAACATTTTAGAATAAGTAATGATTTTTAAAATATGCGGCTAACAGTTTTGAATATGCGGCAAATGTTTTTCAAATACATGATGAAATATTTTTTGAATATGTGACTTTTTTAAAATACGCGATAAGCATTTGTTTTACGTATGAACGTGTGTTATTTTTCATTTTTCACATTATAATATTTTCTCTTTTGATGTTTAACATTTCTAGAATTTTTTTTTTGAAAAAGTATTTCTGGAAAATAAAAAAATGTGTGGGACAAAACCGGACATGACCCTGCGCTAGAAGCATCCTGGAAAAAAAACGTGTGGGACAATTATGTTGTTTTCACCGGGCTCATAATATACGAGTCTAATGCATAGCAGTTACAAGGCAAATAGAAAAAGCGTATGGAAATGTTATCGTAATACGCTCATCTGTAGATGGTTGTAGGCCTATTTTGTTTTGTTCCAAAAAGTGCATGAAAACACATAACACAAATAAAAAAGAAAAGAGACACAAGTACAAGGCTGGACACACAGTGCAGCCCACTAATAGCCCATATTGACGACCCAGACAACGCACGTACAAAGAAAACTGACCTACAGCGAAAACTAGACAGCCCACGTACCAGATTGATACACGATGATGTCAGCCTGACATAAGCTGATTGAGACCAAATTATATCTCATTCAGCTGAGGTCTAGGCGCTCCCTTCTTTTTTTGCCAGCTCTCTCTCGTCTCCCATCCCGCATCAAAGCTCACGCGAGCTTTTTGCTCACGAAGCTATTGCTACGACTGGAGCAACAACGAGTATGCTTCAACGGTAAGGTTGATGCCTCGCGAGACTTTGGAACCGGTGGCAGAGATACTACGCCCGTTGTCGTTGCGTGTTAGAATCGACTGCGGCGACGCTGCATCAGCGGTCGTTGTGTGCTGGAACCTTCATATACCAGTGATGCAACCGTTGACAGAAAGTACTTCAACCATATATGAGAAAAGCTTCAACCATAGATAAAAAAAGCTACAACCAGGCACTATATAACAGAAATAGCTGCAACTGTTGAAGAAAAAAGCTTCAATCGTATATGAAAAAAGCTTCAATTGGCTATAGAGAAAGCATCAACCTCCCACTGCGTAACCGGGAAAGCTGCAAGCGTTGACAAAAAAAGCTTCATCTATAGCTGGAAAAAGCTTCAAACGGCGATTGAGAAAGATTTTCATCGTCCACTGCGCAACCAAAACAGCCACAACCGTTGATAGAAAAAGCTTCATCCGTAGCTGGTAAAAGCTTCAAACGGCGACAGAGAAAGATTTTCACCGGCTACTGCGCAACCAAAAAAGCTACAACCGTTGGTAGAAAAAGCTTCATCCGTAGCTGAAAAAAGCTTCAACCGGTGAGCGGCGACAAAAAAAGCTGCGGGCCAACCGTCGTTGCACACTTTTTTTTTCATCCACATGCTACGACAGTAGGGGCGTAGCGTCGTGGCGACGAGCTCAGGCGACAGGCGGAGAGGGGTGCTACTGTGGGCTGCAAATTTCCAATGGCATAACTGTTGTTTTCTCGCGTCCATGGCGTTTCTTTTGTTGTGACGGTTGCTGTGTAGGGGCGGACCGGCGAGCGGCGACTACGAGAGCTGACGAAGGTGAGCTGCTGCAGGCCTGTGGTGGTAAGCTCGGCGCGTCCCGGGCACCAACATGGAGCAGAGAGGAGTTGGAAGAAAAGGGGATCTCCTTTTGATTTTGTAGCAGATCTGAGATAGAGACAAAGGTGGAAGATAAGCTCGTGGATCCAACGGTTTGGGGACTGCCCTATCGAACGGTGTACGGGTGACCGGCCAAAGTTTTCGGCCGGCTAACCGGCGCCTATCAGTCGCCTTGTTTAATTGCGTTTGAACCAGAAACGTGCAGTTTCAATACAGTTAGACTGGCAATAGTTTGGTTTTTTTACAGGGTAAGACATGGGGTTCATTGCTCGTAAACAGTGTTGCAGTCTACAACAAGGTAAGGGCATCTCCAACGCGGACCCTCAAATCGCCCCTATATGTTCTTTGGGGAGTCCGGACACTTTTTGTTATCCAATACTATCCCCAAGTGTCTGAAAACGCGTCCGGACGTCCAAACTCTCCCAAACTAGATGCAAAGTTGGGGAGCTTTGGGAGTATCCGGACATCCGTCTAGCCAACCAAAAGCCACCACGTCAGACATTCAAGCATCCCCTCTCTCTTCTTAACCGCGACATGCACATGCATAGAAGGACATTTAGGGGACATGGTTGGATGACCGGCTCCCGCATCAGTGCCCGTGGACTGGTCCCCACCGGTCCACGGACAAACAGTGTGTCCGTTTTAGATGTCAGCGTTGGAGATTTCCTAAAGATATGCTATGACTGGTGCTACCCTGAAGCCTGAAACTGTAATTTTGGACCTACAAAAATCCCGGTAATTTTGGAGCAAATGAAGGCCAACCGAGTGTAGCTTGTCCAAATCATAATCAAATCTCTCTTGCCAGACTATTACTTACTGGAAATATTGTGGTTCCAATTTTGGAGGAAAACTATTAGTTTTGCGAATATATTTACTAGAGGGTGCATTGTTCTATTTTTTTGCGGGTGAGGGTGCATTGTTCTAATTTTAAGATAACAAATGGTATCATCATGTAAGACAGTAGAGAAACAATACACCCTCTAGAGAAGAAAAAAAGCAATAGAGAAACTCCGGCACTTGACACGACACACATGGGGGCATACCTCCCCTTTTCCCCATGGGGGCATACCTCCCCTTTTCCCTGTAGCAACGCACGGGTATTGTGCTAGTTCCTTGTAAGTTGGCAGTAGCTAATTGGTTGAGGACACTCAAATGTTTCTCACACGTTTACTCTCCTATGCTTGTTGTGTTGTCATCGCCGAAGTACCATCAATCACCTTTGAACACTTCATTGGAAAGGACACACGGCTCAGAGGTCCCTGTAGCGACGTCGCACACCATTGGGACACGCACCCAGTTGATCCAATACACACTGTCGGGTCGCACCACGGGGAATGCGATGGCCCCGGTGGCTCGCACCACCGCCGGGTTGCTGTTCTTGCCGATGAACACCGAGTAGCCTCCGAGATCCTTCACCGCTTCCCAAGACAGCCAGAGTCCCGGGTCATACCTCAAGATGAAGATCTCGTCCGATGACATTGTAAACCCGGAGGCCAACTTGACGGTGGCGCTGTTGTACTGCCAGACCTGGTACAAGCTGCCATGGCAGAAGAAGAGTTGCTTGGTGAACGTGAGGGTGGACACGATGTCGTAGGGCGGGGCAAAGACGGCGGACAGGCGGCTCAAGGGGGGCTCATTGGCTACGGCCGACGCGTCCTGGATGTTCTGGCCGTTTCGGGGGATGCGGAGCACGCGCACGCCCCCGTGTGAGTCGAGGCAATACAACTTGCTGCCTCCAGCATCGAAGGCCAGGTCGGCGAGGTGCTCCCCATAGCTGTGGATGATGTCGACGCGCGGCCGTCCACACCATGTCCCTTCCCTTCACGCTCCCGCCGGTGTTGATGTAGGACACCTTCTTGCGGTCGCATGCGGCCACGACGGTGCCGTGACCGGTGTCCGGCGTGAACACGACCTTGCCCACGCACCTGTACTCATCCCAGCTGGCCGGAGGAGGGAGGAGCTGGACGACCTCGCCGCCGCTGCGGGGGTCAAGGAGAGAGATCCTCACCGTCCTGCCCACGAAGGTGCTATCGCCCCAGTGGCGCTCACGGTCTTGGTGGGAGTACTCACGGTCGCTGAGGTCGTCGTCGCCGTTTCCTAAGCCGACGACGCGGGCGCGGCTGCGGAAGCGGAACCCCTTAAGGTCGGGGTGGTTGTTGCAGCGATTGTCGAGCTCTTCGGACGCCGTGTAAAGGTGGAGCGAGCGCCCCATCAGGAGGGAGGAGACGGAGGCGCTGCGGGCGCCGCCGTCGGTGAGGTGGAGAACGCATGGGTACGGCGGCGCGAGGGCCGGGCGGCACTCGTACTGTCTTAGAGGCGAACCACGGGCGGCTGCGACGGCGGCGATGGACACGAGGAGCTCGCTGTTGAGGTCGGCCCAGGACGAGCAGGGCCTGGCAAGGGCGGATCTATATGGTGGCCAGCCCAACCTGGGATTTTGGTTCGGCCCATATACCATACGGGAGAGAGAATTATGAAAATTAAAAAAGCCCAATACTTGTCTATTAGCAGTTCAGCACCACACTGTGCCACCCGAGTCCCGACCAGGCCGACCCTTCTCCCAACTCGCTGACCAAAGTGGCCAATTACCAGCAGCTAGCTTCCCTCTCGCTGACTCCCAAGCCCAATTACCATAGCTGATTTTGCAACAACAGAGTATTTCACATTGACGCCCTATTGCCATTGCGAATTGAAAACTGGTTTTTTTCATCTTCCTCACAAGAATATTTTGGAAACTTAAATGATGCCATGCCTTCTTTTTAACCTTGCTGATTGTATGATTGTGGAGTAAAGTACCATTGGTTTTTTTGCACAAAAGAAGTACCATTGGTTTCTTAAGGAAGGATAATGGAAGCGAGAGCAGCCGGCGGCCACACGAGTAGTTTGTTCGGGATCGTGCGCGTGATGCGGACAGTTAGTTGTTGTTTCCGTTGTGTCGCTGCTGCCGTATCGTGTAGTACTAATTCATAATTTTGCTTAACTTCTCTTGTTCTTTCGTTGTGTCGTTTTTTTTTACACTACACTAGTGTCAAAAAAAGTCTTACATTATGGAACGGAGGGAGTATTATATTCACACAGATAATGGAAGATTGCTCGCCTCGAATCATCATCTGCTTGTTCTCTCTCTAAAATTAGCATCATCTGCTTCAGCTTGTATGTGAATATGTGATTAATTTCCATGTCGTAGAACTCAATTCACTGCTTCCCCATGGAGTTCTAGATAAGAAAAAAAGGGAAACGCTTTTCCTAGACCGACTGATTTTACGCTACCGCAAACCGCCTCGCGAGCCGTCTGATCGACTCGAGATCGTACGATTCCAAGTCGACGCGCGTCAGCGAGCGGGCCCAGGCCGTTTCGGTGTTGCGTTTCTTCCGTGACCTTTGTCCATTGCAGCACAACATCCATTTCTCTTCTCTCGTCACACCAGGTCGACCCTATCCTTTTATATATACAAGAATTTCAGACATTTCAGGCGGAGGTATGTTTTTTGCTGTAGAATGGGATCCCAGCAAATTACGGCATAGAATTTCAGATATTTTCAGGTTTGTTGTATAATTGTTAGAGCATCTCTAGCAGACCCCTTAAAGCCGCGACCCTTAAACCGCGGATAAGGGCCGAGAAAAACGCGTTTTAAAGGCCTAAATCGGCTGCGGCGGAACCGATATGCTCTTTTACCGCTCGGGTTTGCGGGCTCTGTTCAGCGCGCTGCCGATTTCGGCCCTCAAACCGTAAAACCGCACAATGCAATTGACCGCGATTTTGACAAATAAAACTGTAGGATCGAAAGTATGTCTAGAGGGGGGGTGATTAGACTACTTGACCAAATAAAACTTAACCTTTTCCCAGATTTTATTTGTAGGCAGATTTTAACAATAGTACATGTCAAGCATCACCATACACATGCAATTCTAAGAGTATAGCAGCGGAATGTAAGCAATTGCATATGTATGTAAAGGAGGGATTGGAGATTTCAAACGCAATGAAGACACGGTGGTTTTTGGCATGGTTCCGATAGGTGGTGCTATCGTACGTCCACGTTGATGGAGGCTTCAACCCACGAAGGGTAACGGCTGCGCGAGTCCACGGAGGGCTCCACCCACGAAGGGTCCACGAAGAAGCAACCTTGCCTATTCCACCATGGCTTACGTCCATGAAGGACTAGCCTCACTCGGGGTAGATCTTCACGAAGTAGGCGATCTCCTTGCCCTTACAAACTTCTTGGTTCAACTAAACATTTGGTTGGAGGCTCCCAAGTGACACCTAACCAATCTAGGAGACACCATTCTCCAAAAGGTAATAGACGGTGTGTTGTTGATGAACTCCTTGCTCTTGTGCTTCAAATGATAGTCTTCCCAGCACTTAATCAACTCCTCACAGATTTGGCTATGGTGAAAGAGAGATTTGAGTGGAAAGCAACTTGGGAAAGGCTAGAGATCAACGTTCAAATAGTAGGAATGGAATATCTTGATCTCAACACATGAGTAGGTGGTTCTCTCTCAGAAAATGTATGGTGGAAGTGTAGGCACGTTCTGATGGCTCTCCTTACTGAGAAGGATGTGGTGGAGGGGTATATATAGCCTCCACACAAAATCCAACCGTTACACACTTTTGACTCAACTCGGTGGCATCGAAACGATAATCTCGGTAGCACCGAACTGTGTAAAAGATATGAACTTTAGGAATCTCGGTGGGACCGATACGAACAACTCGGATGGACCGAAGTGCAATGGCTAGGGCAATCCTCATCTCGGTGGCACCGATTGCATCAACTCGGTAGGACCGAAGTGAAGCAATAAGGCAACAGGGACTTGGCAAGCCATCTCGGTGAGACCGATTTGCAAACTCGGTGAGACCGAAGTAAATGCAAACGATTACAGAGAGTTGGCAAGGCCATCTCGGTGAGACCGAGATCCATTTCGGTGGATCCGATTTGTTAGGGTTTGGCAGTGGCTAAGTCTTGGATGAACTCGGTGGAACCGGGTAGGAAATATCAGTGGGGCCGAGTTGGACTTTAGGTTTAGGACCTATTTGGGATTGAGATAGTGGTTGAGGGTTTAGGAATACTGTCACTAAGCACTTGAGCAAAAAGACCATTAAGCAACACCTCATCCCCTTTTAATAGTATTGGCTTTCCTATGGACTCAATGTGATCTTGGATCACTAAACCAAAAATGTAGAGTCTTGATCTTTGCCAATCCTTGTCCTTAGCATTTTGAGGGGTCCACTTCTCTAGTCCATGCCATGCCAATCATTGAACATCCTGAAATCTTAATCTTTAATGGACATTAGTTCAATGAGATATATGTTGTTATGAATTACCAAAACCACCAAGGGAGCAAATGTGCTTTCAATCTCCCCCTTTTTGGTAATTGATGACAACATATAGATCAAAGCTTCGACGGATGATTAAATGAATGAAATACATCGTCGCTTTGAGAAGTATGTGATAAGCAAGAGCTCCCCCTAAATTTGTGCATTATTAAAAATTTGCGTTTGAATGCAAATGCACAATCGATTAGGCTCATGGGTTACTCTTCCGTGTCACATACATCTTGGTGGAGTGCGCAAAATGATAAGATTGAAATAATAGGCACGCATCACCAACATAAGTAATTGATCATACAAGATGATGATAAAGATAAACATGGAATATCACAATAGGCATAATATGATCAATCAACATAGTATCTCACAAGCATAAACGACAGAATACTGTAGCAAGCACACATAAAACAGAGTAGCATCAAACAAACAAGTAGCAAGAACTCTCTCGAAGCAAATAAAAAAAAACGAGAAACTCTCTCTCTCTCGAAGCCTATGATCTATACAGATTCTCCCCCTTTGGCAACAAGTACCAAAAAGTTTGAATCGTATAGCACTAGTGGGCTCTCTAGGCACGGTCCTCCGAAGGCGATCTCCTGCTGGCGGCTCCGGTGTGCGTAGACGGCGTTGAGATAAGAGCGTCCGCGAATGCTTGTGCTGATGACTGCTGAACTGGTGGACTGGAGACCTGCTATGGCACTGTGGCTGTTGTGGCTGGTGCAGATACTGTGGTCCGTGGATCCACAACTGGTATCGCAGCTGACCTGGCAGCCCTAGGCACTGACTGAAACTGCTCTGTAGTCGGTCTCTCATCTTCACTGTCATCTGATCTGGCTTGCTTGACAGCATCGACATCTCCTTGCAGTTGTTCCACCGTGGTCTGAATCTCAGTCACCTTTACATCCAAATTATGAAATTTGGTCTCTATGATCCGCTCAAAACTAGCCTGGGTCTGGGTGAGGTTGGCCAGACTTCGCTCAATCCTCAGAGTGGCTTCAAGCAGATATTGCATTTGATCCTTTGGTGTCTTGAGATTCGCAATTGGAGCATTGGGAGCTGCTGCTTCCTGAGCTGCTTTAGCTTCTTGGGCTTTGCGGATTTCCTCTTGAGCTTGTGCAGACGTGGGATGCGACGAATCCATCACTATAACGTTGTCCTCAAAATCTGGACGCAAAGGCAAGTGCTCTCGATCAAGAAGATACGTGCTGGTTCCAACCTTGGAATTGATCAACAACTGAATATGTGGAGCATAACCACACGATCTCTTCTGATCTGCTGCTGTCCTCTTGATAGTCTCAACTATCAGGCTCATCACCTTGAATTTCTGAGGTGTATCAAATAAACGCAGCAAGTTGATAGAGTGGCCACGAATCATCTTATCATCGCCTGACTTGGGTAGCAGAGTGTACCGCAAGATAGTGTTCGATGTGGCCAGTCCTGGTAGCAAATGCTTTACGGAACCAAGTTTGTGAGTCTCAAGATCCTCCTGGGGAATAACAGTGTACATGTTCTTCATGGAGTTGTGATCAAACTTGAGCTTGGCATATACATCATAATCATCATCTTCTTCCTTGGGTGCTCCAAGAAGCTTTGCCCACTCAGAGATGGTAGACTGATATCTGATTCCTTCAGTCATCCACACTATTCTGCCATCTGGATAGAAATGTGCAGTGGAGTAAAATTGCATGACCATCTCATCGTTCCACTTAGTCAATTTCTGTCCAACGAACTCATCAACTCCAGCAATTCTGAAGCTTTCATGCACATGGGGGAAATAATCCTCGTTGGCATCAATATATTTCCAGTCCACCCACCTCATGTCACTGACTATGGGCTTCTTGTCAAGCAATACTGTCTCATAAAAGTCCTGTTGTTCACGGGTGTGAAAACGATAATCACAAGCAGTCCTTCTTCTGATAGCATAAGGATCTGACAATCTCCATTGACGCAGTCCTTTGTCCTTTCTCAACATCATGTTCTCAACTACGGGGTGTGCATTGTCATGATCTGGTATCTTTGGCTTCAATTTTCTGAGCACTAGAGGCTCTTCATCAACAGTTGATTCAGGCACTGGGGCCTTGTTCTTCTCTGCAGCAGATATGTGTAGGGTAACGCAGCAGAAAACAAAAAATTTCCGACCTACGTACCAGCCCAGGACCACTATGGAGACTGCATACAAGGTTTGATCATTTTCGTTACCGACTCGTAGCGCAGCGGAAGTAGAGTCGATGACGAACGGCGGTGCAGATCCCCGCAGCTAGGATTTTACAACCTCCCAACCGCGAGGATGTATACCCTCATCTGCCCCGCGGACAGCCCTCCGGGAGGCGGTCGCACAGTCCCCCGGACGGTGTCGCGGACAGCCCTTCGGGAGGACCTCCGAAACTCGGACTGTCACTCGGACAGCCCTTCGGGAGGACCTCCAAAACTCGGACGGTCACACGGACAGCCCTTCGGGAGGCACTCTCGAACTAAGACCGAAACTACGATCTCTCTACAGAGTTGCACACATACGGTGTCATCTATCCGGCAGGGCTTCGCCGTCCAGAACTAGTTCCTGCCGGAACCCAGACAGCCTTTCGGCTCTACGAAACTATTTCGCTGGGAGGGAGAGAAGAATGCCAGATCATGCATGGCTTTGTATGTGAGAGCAAGAGTGTGAAGATGGCAGCCATCTCCCTTCCTATTTATAGGAAATCCCAAGGGGAATATCCCTTTCTCAAAGGAATATGCCTTTGGAATATCCCTTTCTCAAAAGGAATATGCCTTTCTCAAAAATATCCAAAAAAGTGCTTTCACTATTCACGACGACATTTTTCAGCGTCTGATCGAACTGAAAATATTCATGTGGGCTTAGAACAATTCTAGTACCCACCAAAATAATTTTCAACGCGAGCCGGAACAATTCCGGTTTAGTGATTTCATCTGCGAAAAGCATCTGAAGCGGTTTCGGCAGCTCCGGAACATTTCCGGTTTTCATTCCAGAAAATTCCAAAAAGTTTCCAGAATGATTCTGGCACCCCCCAAGAATTATCAGGCATGTGCCAAGACCAATTTGACTTTATGGTATCCCCTGAAACAACTTTTCCAGTTTCACCGAAACTCATCCGGTGACCTCTCTCTGCGGAACTTTTCCGCTGTCCGAAACTTTTCCGGCGTCCGAAACTTTTTCGGTGTTTTTCTCTCAGACTCCCTGTCTAGTATTCAGCAGATAGATGACCCTTAAGCGTGTGACCCTATAGGTTCGGTGAAGCATAGACATGACCCGGAACCCCTTCCGATCAATGATCAACATCGGAGCCGTGGACACCCATATCGATCCCTATACCCACACGAATAAATATTCGAGTGAACCTCCAGTTGCCGTGAGCTATTCCTGTTGCTTCGCGATATGTTACAATAACCCGAGGTGAGACATGTTGGCATCCTCGTGGATCAACACTTGTCCACAATGCCAGTTACCTCGTTGCCGGTATTGTTCTCTTTTCTCGTTCCCGTGTTCCGGCATCCCTGTGATCAAATCACCCTGTGTCTGGCCAGACGATGATGGATACCGTAACACCGAGAGGGCCCAGAGATATCTCTCCATCGTCGGAGGAGCAAATCCCAATCTTGAGCTATCAAGTCCCTTGACATACTTTTCCATGAACCCGTAAGCCGCCGTAATAGCCACCCATTTACGGATGACGTTTAACAAACCCCAAAGTTCATGAAGCAAGCATGAAGAAACTCGACACTCTCATGGTCTAAGGAATTATGCAAACATTAACTATCTCTGTGTTATAAACCATTAACTAATGACGAATGTATCTCATAGCATAACATCAATTCGGGTCGATTCAACACAAGTGTTCTACCAACAATTATGCCCTCAAAAATTGCCGGCATAGCCATGCCCATGATCAGGAAAACAGGATCATCATGCAATACTTGAGCCAGTCATAGAGGCTTGACTAGGAATACATTTTACCGTTTATTATCCCACACGTGCATATGAGTCTTCCTCCGAGCCTCGTGGTTATTGCAGACTCGAGAACCACAGCAGTTATAGCATGGAACATAAACCTAATTATGAACAGGGACATAATCAATAACATTTATTATTGCCTCTAGGGCATATCTCCTACAGACTCCCACTTGCACTAGAGTCAATAATCTAGTCAATGCTAATGCACTTTACACCTATGGCATACTGGTGTAAAATATGCTTCGCATGTGGTATAGCCTGATGTCCAACGGATCTGACGACTTCAGCTCCGTGTGTAACTTTGCATATCCTCGCGTTTTCATGCTTTCACAAAATTCATATTTTGTGTGGACTTGGCTTTGCATATGTGTGAATCATTGGTCGAAACCTGATTCCTTAGACTGAGCTATGGAGCAACTATCTGCAATAGTGTCCCATAGACCAAAGCCATCTTGGAACCATACTAAGTTCATGAATGAACTATATGATTCAACAACTTCTTTGTCGCTTCTAAAGCGTCAACATACTTAGCCTTTGTTATAGAATTCGCCACAGTAACCTGTTAAGAACAATTCCAACTTACCGTGCCACCGTATTGTGTATCACACAAAACCCTTAACTTAAATCGAAAATCGCATGGAGCATTGATGAAGACTGTATCGATGTAATTACTTACAACGAGCACTTCATAATCTCTGCTTGCGAGAAAACATGTCATCAGTACTACTCTAGTACCTAATGACATCTTTCACTGTTGTCCCATGATCAGTACTTTTGATCACTTTGGTATCTATACTCGCAACAACTTTGGAGTATTGGACATATCTGGTTGTTTTACATACCATGGAATACATGATTAATCCAAACACAAGAGTGTGTGGAATCACCATCATGTATTTTTGCTCATCTGTGTTTTGAGACACCGAGTCTTGCAAAACTCTTCCCATGTGACTTCGGCAAGAATCACTCCTTGGCGTTTTAAATGCTAAAAGGTTTTAGCACCTTGTCAATATGTATTCATTGCTTAGCCCCATTAGGTAAATCTATCTCCATAGATCATCATGCCTAATATTGAGGCTATTTAGCCTAAGCACTTCATCGAAAAACTATTTTCAAATGAAGTCCTAATTCGTGTCAAGAAATTTATTTCCAATTAACAATGTGTCAAGTACACAAGGTTTTTAGAAATATTATTATGCTCCCACTTACTTTCTTGAATCACAAGTATCTTCGATACCCATTTGATGAAGTCAAACCCCTTTGACCATTCCATCAAAAACGAAGATTCCAACTCCACTTTGCTCTCTTCTGTCCATCGCTGGAACTCTGAAGTTTGCATACTTACTAGCATCCTCTGGATCAACAATTTACTTTGGACTGTATCACATATAAGTCCTAGGTTTCATTTCCATCAGATGGAAATCCTTTTGTCATCCATGTTTCATATCTCATGATTGATATATGAATTAATTGCTAGTTCAACCCGAACCGACCTCAAGCATCGCTACGGTGAAACAACCTCATCGTAGTCAACTCCTTGAACTTGTTATTTCAACAAGTCGAGCTTTATGGATAAAACATTTTTATCCGTATCAGTTTTTAGTTCCATAAATATTCGTTAGACTCTAAGTCTTCCGAAAGGTGTATCAAGATTTTAATCTCGAACCACTTATATGGAAACTATCTCGGATTGTATTTGGCATTTAGCCAATTCCGGAGTCAGGGCCCATCAACGCTTCCTTGTGTATCGTAGGTATACTGTTGTCTAACAACAATATCTCGTATGCGCACCTGAGAGGTTTGCACGAGTTTTTCCTACGCGGTTCAGCTGCAAGTTCGACCAAAGTCCATACATCTCATGTAGAGGCTTCCGTATCAGTCGCAGTAGGAAACGCCGGAATCACTTCCAAGGTTCCTTTCCTTTGACCTGATGACGAAGATACTGGTTATCTCGTCGAGTTGCACTGTCCTCCCACTCACCTTTTGTAAGAACTATTCTCTTTAAAAGCATACCGTTTTGCGGCAAAACCCTTTGCCTCGGTATAGTGGTGGGGAAATACCCAATGACTTGGGATAACCTTACAAAGTAGCACTTGTCTGATTTGGAATAGGTTTGTAACCTTTTACACAAGCCCCATATTCCAAATGTTAAGAAAAGATATAACATGGTTGGGCGTACCATACCATGGCGTCATTTCAACAGACCTGATGGAGCTCTTTTCAGTGAAAAAGCCGCAGTCTCTAAAGCATCACTTTAAAAGGGATAATGGCAATTTTATTTATGTCATCTTTGATCTTACCATGTCATAAATGGTTCGATTACATCTTCACGGACTTTCCACTTGCAGTGGTGTTCCAGGAGGTGCAAGTTATGAAACCCCTTCCATAACTCATTAGACATTCGCTAAAGTTGTAACTCAAATATTCCTTTCTGCAATCGAATTGTAGAAACATAATTTTGTTGTTACAATAACTTCTACTTCATTTTTGAAAACCTTATGAATGAATTCAAAAGATCCAGACTTACGTCTCAACAAGTAAATATCCATATATCTACTTGAGTCATTTCTGAAGATAGACAAATCCACTACTTGCAACAACATTTATTGGACTACACACATCATAATGTATGATCACCAATATGTTCTTTCCTCGTTCCTTATGGCCTGTGAACGGTATTTCAGTCACTTCACTTTTCAGAGGAAAGTTGCAAGTGTCAGATGATTCAAAATCAAACGACTTCAAAATCCATCACAATGGAATTTTCCATGCGGGTTTCTTCAATGTGACCAAATGCAGTGCCACACTTGTGTGGTATTCTTTTAGTCTTGCGACATTTAGCGTCAGTGTTATGGATGTATCATATTACCATCAATATTCATAGCATACATCCCATCCTGTATGGAAGCATGGCCCTTCATTTTATTCATAACATCGAACATCAAAAGTTCTCTTATGAATAACCTTCTTGCAAAATACCTTATGCAAAGGGCTAGAGTGTATGAAACTCTAAATGAATTATGAAAGTAAATACAGAGGCAATGTATTAATATCAATATTCATAACATACGTCTCATTCATAATGAAAGTATGGCCCTTATGTTATTCATAACACCGAACATCAAAAGTTCTCTTATGAACAACCTTCTTGCAAGATACCTTATGCAAAGGGCTAGAGTGTGAAACTCTAAAATGAATTATGAAAGTAAATACAGAGGCAATGTATTAATATCAATATTCATAACATACGTCTCATTCATAATGAAAGTATGGCCCTTATGTTATTCATAACACCGAACATCAAAAGTTCTCTTATGAACAACCTTCTTGCAAGATACCTTATGCAAAGGGCTAGAGTGTGAAACTCTAAAATGAATTATGAAAGTAAATACAGAGGCAATGTATTAATATCAATATTCATAACATACGTCTCATTCATAATGAAAGTATGGCCCTTATGTTATTCATAACACCGAACATCAAAAGTTCTCTTATGAACAACCTTCTTGCAAGATACCTTATGCAAAGGGCTAGAGTGTGAAACTCTAAAATGAATTATGAAAGTAAATACATAGGGAATATACCGATGGAAGGCATAGTAACATTTACTATGTTCCCTGTGTGTATCTAAACCTCATTCCTGGCTAGTCTCTCAGGCCATAGTAGTTCTTACATCGAGTTGCAACAGAATGCAATCGAGCGGGTATCTTTGTGATTAACTCACAATACCCAAGAATTAGTGATTAACATGTTTAACCATAATTCCCAAGAACTATATCTTTGACCAGCCTTCTATACATCAAAAACTTGTATGACATTCATACATGAGCTGGATATTCCAGTCTTCTTTCTTTCTGCCATTATACTTCTAACAGTTTAACTTTTAGTATTTCTCCTACTCTCAGAAGAAGCACCCAACTTAAGAGTGGCGTTAGCCCCGGACTTCCTAGGCGTGAAAGTTTCACTAACACCCTTCGGACACTTCCTTTCTCTTTAAGTTGTTGTTTTATTCACCATCATCATATGACAGGCGTTCTTCTGGATCCCTCTCTTATCAGTCTAATGCATAGTAAACTCCTTTACTAACAGTTCGCAAACAAACATTGCTTTGGATATCTCATATCTTTTAGCCTTTGTCTGTCTCTGAAAATGATTTTCAGATTCCATGAATATCACATAACTATCCAAACTTTCGAAGTTCGGGTCTCATGGAAGCAAACATATTGCACTTTGACTGAAAAGGAATTCTAGCTTTTGGATCGAAGGACGAGAGTCACATGATCCATAGCATTAGCGGGAGAATACCGAAAGCATGCGATAGGACAAGTCCTTCTCGGCACTCTTGAGGAAAATCCTCCTATTACGTTACCAACCGTAAAGTTTTAACCAGATATTTAACAGCTATTCAATTTTAATAGGGAAGGTGGAAACGCGAGCCATCCTTCTACAACTATTATGCAAATCACACTTAGACAGTGTTCAAAATTAATTGCACTGAGAATTAAACAAGTTAATTCTATAGTGCGCTCCCACTCAAATCAATATCTCTCATAATTGATTGTGAGTGATACAAGATCCACATTTCAATTCAACGCCATTGACGGGTTCATCACTGATGACGTGAATTTCAATCGGTAGGCCAACTTGCCAATCACATCTCTATGTGACTCTTGTTCATCTTTCGATGCGTGTGTTCCGAGCTCATGACTCTCATGCCTGAACGTCAAGACAACCAAGTGATCTCGCTGCGAGGTCTGACCTCACCCGCCTCACACATCCCTAATCGTTCGTACTCATGTGTACATGTCGTACCCCGAAAAGTTAGGTGCCGTGACGGTGCTACACTTGGGAGAACACTAACTACTTGATATTTTTGTGAGAGATCACCCTAATAAAAAACGACTACCGCGCAATCAAGAAGGGTGCATCATAAGGGATAAACATCTCAGGCAATTCATAATTAGCATGACATGGTGTAGCCCTTTCTGACGGAGAAGTCTCATTTCTTCGTCTTCGGCATTCGCGTCGGTGTTCACCTTTGCGAAGATTGCCACCACCTTGTCGGTGCACCAGATAATATTGCTATCTCTATAGCTAATAAAATAAGTGCATTACATAAGGTTGACACGCAGGTCATTAAAGTGCAATCATATGGCTCCAGCCATCATGCCGAATCATGACACGCAGGTCATGTTAATCAATTTACATCATATAGTCATCTCATACATAATCAAATTATTATGAACACTGCTATACCACATCATATGCACATGCAAACCATCCTGCAAAACCAAGTTAGACGCCTCTAATCGGTTCATGCAAAATTTTATTTTACGTGGCTTCTAAGGTTTCGAAACAAACCGAAGCTACCAACGTCCATCATCAAGCATGATAATCCAAGTCGCTAGATTAACATTCCAGGGTGTATGAAACACAAGATAATAAAATCTCGAGCCCCATACTAAACTTCGTCATACGCGTGACCCCCGTGCAGATCATATCTGCATTGCCCTTTCGTCTGCGAAATTTCATCTTTCTTTTTAACTACGGTGGAATTCAATGAACTGTTAGCACTTCGTTGATCAATCAGGATCGCGGATTGCCAGAACATTGAAACTCCACCATACTGTTATCAAGATCAGAAATATGCAAATTCTAGGGAAGCAACAAGAACATCGGGTAACAGACTTCATCTGCTACCCGCACAAATAATTTTCAGCAATAGATCTCATCTACTACCTAATTATATTGTGCAACACCCATACATCTCTATGTATTCTAGATCGCAACCTGCATCTACGCATAGCCTGGCTCTTGATGCCACTGTAGGGTAACGCAGCAGAAAACAAAAAATTTCCGACCTACGTACCAGCCCAGGACCACTATGGAGACTGCATACAAGGTTTGATCATTTTCGTTACCGACTCGTAGCGCAGCGGAAGTAGAGTCGATGACGAACGGCGGTGCAGATCCCCGCAGCTAGGATTTTACAACCTCCCAACCGCGAGGATGTATACCCTCATCTGCCCCGCGGACAGCCCTCCGGGAGGCGGTCGCACAGTCCCCCGGACGGTGTCGCGGACAGCCCTTCGGGAGGACCTCCGAAACTCGGACTGTCACTCGGACAGCCCTTCGGGAGGACCTCCAAAACTCGGACGGTCACACGGACAGCCCTTCGGGAGGCACTCTCGAACTAAGACCGAAACTACGATCTCTCTACAGAGTTGCACACATACGGTGTCATCTATCCGGCAGGGCTTCGCCGTCCAGAACTAGTTCCTGCCGGAACCCAGACAGCCTTTCGGCTCTACAAAACTATTTCGCTGGGAGGGAGAGAAGAATGCCAGATCATGCATGGCTTTGTATGTGAGAGCAAGAGTGTGAAGATGGCAGCCATCTCCCTTCCTATTTATAGGAAATCCCAAGGGGAATATCCCTTTCTCAAAGGAATATGCCTTTGGAATATCCCTTTCTCAAAAGGAATATGCCTTTCTCAAAAATATCCAAAAAAGTGCTTTCACTATTCACGACGACATTTTTCAGCGTCTGATCGAACTGAAAATATTCATGTGGGCTTAGAACAATTCTAGTACCCACCAAAATAATTTTCAACGCGAGCCGGAACAATTCCGGTTTAGTGATTTCATCTGCGAAAAGCATCTGAAGCGGTTTCGGCAGCTCCGGAACATTTCCGGTTTTCATTCCAGAAAATTCCAAAAAGTTTCCAGAATGATTCTGGCACCCTCCAAGAATTATCAGGCATGTGCCAAGACCAATTTGACTTTATGGTATCCCCTGAAACAACTTTTCCAGTTTCACCGAAACTCATCCGGTGACCTCTCTCTGCGGAACTTTTCCGCTGTCCGAAACTTTTCCGGCGTCCGAAACTTTTTCGGTGTTTTTCTCTCAGACTCCCTGTCTAGTATTCAGCAGATAGATGACCCTTAAGCGTGTGACCCTATAGGTTCGGTGAAGCATAGACATGACCCGGAACCCCTTCCGATCAATGATCAACATCGGAGCCGTGGACACCCATATCGATCCCTATACCCACACGAATAAATATTCGAGTGAACCTCCAGTTGCCGTGAGCTATTCCTGTTGCTTCGCGATATGTTACAATAACCCGAGGTGAGACATGTTGGCATCCTCGTGGATCAACACTTGTCCACAATGCCAGTTACCTCGTTGCCGGTATTGTTCTCTTTTCTCGTTCCCGTGTTCCGGCATCCCTGTGATCAAATCACCCTGTGTCTGGCCAGACGATGATGGATACCGTAACACCGAGAGGGCCCAGAGATATCTCTCCATCGTCGGAGGAGCAAATCCCAATCTTGAGCTATCAAGTCCCTTGACATACTTTTCCATGAACCCGTAAGCCGCCGTAATAGCCACCCATTTACGGATGACGTTTAACAAACCCCAAAGTTCATGAAGCAAGCATGAAGAAACTCGACACTCTCATGGTCTAAGGAATTATGCAAACATTAACTATCTCTGTGTTATAAACCATTAACTAATGACGAATGTATCTCATAGCATAACATCAATTCGGGTCGATTCAACACAAGTGTTCTACCAACAATTATGCCCTCAAAAATTGCCGGCATAGCCATGCCCATGATCAGGAAAACAGGATCATCATGCAATACTTGAGCCAGTCATAGAGGCTTGACTAGGAATACATTTTACCGTTTATTATCCCACACGTGCATATGAGTCTTCCTCCGAGCCTCGTGGTTATTGCAGACTCGAGAACCACAGCAGTTATAGCATGGAACATAAACCTAATTATGAACAGGGAGATAATCAATAACATTTATTATTGCCTCTAGGGCATATCTCCTACAATATGTTCCTGGTTGATCTCTTGGGTGCTGATGCCTTTGGCTTGGACTTGGGAGGGGCAGCAGTCTTGATTGCATCAGACATGAGCTTCTGAGCTTTTGCAGGGGGTGCAGCAGCTGGCTCATCCTCCTCCTCTTCTTCATCAATCATCATGGAGGGTCTGCCAATTACACGGGCAGTAGTTTTCCTTATCCTCTTCTTCTTGGCACCTGCAGCTGCCTCACTAGGCTCTTCAAGAGTGAATTGTATGGACTGTTTTGGCACTTTCCTTACTGTAGTTCTTTCTTTGACAGATGTAGGCTTTGTGCTGTACTCCTTAGCAAGCACTACTCTCTTCTTCTTAGGTGCAGCTTCACTTGCAACAAAGTCCTCATCCTCACTATCTGAGGTTTTCTTCTTCCGTGTTCTGGTTGCAGCTTTAGAAAGATCTGGAGAGCTTCTCTCTCCCTCATAGAAACTCTTATTATGGCTTGATCCTTCACTTTGTTCTTCAGGCTGCTCTGACCTGTTCTGACTGTCACTGACATCAGACATATTGCTGAGCTGACCCTGTGAATAGATGGGTATGGGTAGAGTAGATGAGTCATCACAAAAAGCAGATAGTTTTTTTTTCATAAAATGAGTTCAAACTTTAGTTCTAGGTTTTCACAGAATGCAGTTCGGATGGACCGAGATGGTAATCTCGGTGACACCGAAGCACACTACAGAGACATGGCACGCCATTTCGGTCAGACCGAGATGGGTTTCGGTAGCTCCGAGATGCTAGGGTTTCACTGAGACGTTACTTTCGGTCTTACCGATTCGCACAACTCGGTGGCACCGAGATGCACTTGTGCTGTGGCCAGAGACCAAATCGGTGGTACCGAAAATTCCTATTCGGTCGGTCCGAGATGCGTTCGGCGGAAACCTAACCCTAAATTTTTTGCTCGAATCTCGTTCAAATGAACTAATCTGGTGGATAGAGAATTGCATTCGTGGCAACATTACAGGCAGTCCAATCGTGCATTGAATCGGAAAAAGGGAAGCACGAAAGGGATCGAATCTCACCCTAACTTGGTGGAGATCCTCTACGGCGGCAACGGCAGTGGAGATTACCGTTGACGGCGATGGAATCCTGCGACGAGGGCGCACAGGCGACGACGGCGACGATCCGAAGATCAAAGGGGCGGCAGCAATGGGGCGCGGGCGCGTGATGTTTGAAGAAATTTTCAACCGCACGGTTCGCTGGGAATATATACCCATTCGTTGTCGGTGGCACCGAGTGGAACAAATCGGTAGCACCGAGACGTGCAACTGCTTGCAGTTACAGCAACTCGGTCCAACCGAGTTGGTCTAATCGGTAGCACCAAGATTAAAACCTAGATCAGTCTAAATGCTTTCGGTTCGACCGAGTTTGAGTAGGTTGGTCTGACCAAAATCAATTAGAAGGTTTTGGAAGTTCAACCCTTTCAGATCGGTGGCTCCGAGTGCTCCTCACCCGAAGGGTCCGAAAATGACTTGTTCAATTTTTGTGATGCAGCAAGAATAGAATTTGAGACAAGAAAGCATAGATAGCTAGAGAAGGTTCTTAGGCATTCTTGTACATCCACTTGGCCAGAAAAACCAAGACAATCAAAACAACAAATGGATGTCCTCGAATGATGAAAACATGCAAACCAACATGCTCACACAGTAAGATTGCAAATGAAATATGTGTCAAACATGCACAACCAATTCTAGCATATATCAAGCAATGGCGATGACTAGGTCATCTATATGTGAGTATATTGACTTAGGAGCCAAATGAGTACATTTGATCATAGGTCATACTCATCATTTAAGCACAAGTGGGGTTGCCACTTTTACATAAAGCATTAATGTGTTCACACCATTAGAGTTGCTTTAGCTCAATTGTTAGAGCAAAGCTCCCCCTAGATGTGATATCCCCCCTAAGAGGGATGAACTAACCTTGGGTTTTGTCGATGATGACTTCATGTAGATGTTGAAGATGTGGATGCTCAATGTTGATGTAGACGATCAAAAGTTGGGAGCAATCCTTTGGAGTTTTGTGCTTTCAATACCTACATGGGTTAGTCCCACACAAGGAACATACAAGGATATCCATAGACATAGAGTGAAATACACATATGATGATGTCCATGAATGCATTGATTACCTTGTCCCTTGCCTTACCAACAAGAGGGTTTGTGACTCCATGAACTAGTGCAAAATTTGGAAATTGGTTGCACAAGTCCTTGCCATAAAGAATATGAGTGAAGTTTGTTGGCGGAGTCACCCTCAAGAACTCTCTAGTTCTTCTTCTTTTGGACCCACATCAACTTGATGGGAATCCTTGGAGTTGTAGTAGCACTTGATGAAGTAGAACTTGATGTAGTCTTGGGAACCCACTTGACCATGGCTTGAGGAGCTTCTTCAAATGAATCAGTCTCTTCTTGAAGCTTGTCCTTGCCTTTTAGCTTGTGGTCTTGTGGTGGAAGATCTTCTTGAGCTTGTGTTCCCTTGAAGGAAGTAGGATCATACTTCTCTTGTTGAGGAACAAACTTCGTCTTGGGGTATTGACCTTCTTCTCATTCAACTCCATCGGCATTGAACTTTCGTTCAAAACCAACACCTTGGTTCTTCCGGTGCCTTCCTTGCTTGCGTACAATTTCTTCAAATTGCTTACTCCCGGCAAGGCTCTTGTAGACACCTTTTTCTATAATTCCTTTCAATAGCATATTTTCTTGCTCAAGTGTAACTTGGCTAAGAGAATCATTAGTGGAATCAATAGAACTACTAGAAGCAACAATATTGGATTTAGTATTGTTATTGTTACTACTAGAGGTAGAACCATTTTTACCCTTGTTGCTAGTTTGCTTAGGTTTAACTTGTGGCATAAACGTAGACAAGAGTAAACGCTTGGCAAGATATGAAGAACTCTTCTTTCGAAGATCGTCATTGATAGCTTTAAGAAACTCATGCTCTTGCTCTAAATTTAGCTTCTCAAAGCATAGCTTCTCATGAGTTCTTAGAAGTTCTCTATGATCTTCTTGAGTTGTTTCATGAGCTAACTTAAGAGCATTTAGTTCTTTAGTTAGACGCTCAATCTCCTTCATAGCATTGTCACTCGTTTCCTCTTGACTATCATGATTACTAGCATTTTCATTATAGCTCACATCACTAGCCCTATCAACAAGTAAATCATCATCACCAAGAAAATCATCTTCATCACTATTGAAATCAAGATACTCGGGGTGTGATACCTTGGGGCCTTTTGCCATGAAGCATCTTCCAATTCCTTCATTTGGTGAGTCAAATAGATCATAAGAGTTGGATGACACAAGTGCAAGTCCGGCAACACCTTCATCTTGACTATAGTCGGAGTTGGAGTGATAACTTCTCTCGGAGTGGTTGTCGGAGTCGGAGCCGGAAACCCATTCACCAACATGAGCTTGATGTCTTCTTCTTGTGTAGCTCCTTGATGACTTGTCCTTCCTCTCCGAATCCTTACTTCTTCGAGAGTGTCTTCGTTCATAATAATCATCTCTACTCCTTCTCTATTTATGAGGTGATTCATCTCTTCTATGTCTTCCTCTTGGTGATTCGTCTCTTTTCTTGTAGGGAGCCGTACACTCATTTGAGTAGTGTCCGGGCTTTCCACAATTGTAACAATTACGGTCACGACTTGATGATCTTCTCTCATAGTGTCTTGAGCTAGAGCTTCTTTCTTTCCCTTTATTCTTGTAGAACTTGTTGAACCTTTTCACCGTTAGGCTAATCTCTTCATTGGATACTAGCTGGTCACTTGAAGTTGTTGGAGCATCGGTTGAGGCTTTGTAAGCACCACTTGACTTGTTGTGCAGCTCCTCTTTGTCCTTGAGTGACATTTCATGAGCGACAATCCTTCCAATGACTTCCGTGGGCTTGAGATCTTTGTAATTTGGCATCATTTGGATTAATGTGCAGACGGTATCATATTTTCCATCCAAAGCTCTAAGTATCTTCTTGATGATGAATTTTTCGGTCATCTCTTCACTTCCTAAGCTGGCAATCTCATTTGTGATGAGAGCAAGCCTAGAGTACATCTCTGCGACTCCTTCACCATCCTTCATCTTGAACTTGTCAAGTTGGCTTTGAAGCACATCCAACTTAGATTCCTTGACGGACTCAGTACCCTCATGCATATCAACCAAAGTATCCCAAATTTCCTTTGCATTCTCGAGGTGGCTGATTTTGTTTAATTCTTCGGGACATAAACCGTTGAATAGAATGTCACAAGCTTGAGCATTGTAATGCAACATCTTCAATTCTTCCGAGGTTGCCTCACGATCCGGTTCCTTGCCATCCTCAAAGAAGTCACCTTGCAAGCCAACACGAACAACAGCCCAAACGGCGGGGTTATGACCAAGAATATGCATTTTCATCTTATGTTTCCAACTAGCAAAGTTTGTACCATCAAAATATGGACCTCTACGGTGATAGTTACCCTTACTAGACGCCATACTCTCCTAGGTTGTGAAACCAAGGCTATGATCACCAAAGCTATGGACATCAAGGCTTACGGAGACCAAAGCTCTGATACCACTTGTAGGATCGAAAGTATGTCTAGAGGGGGGGTGATTAGACTACTTGACCAAATAAAACTTAACCTTTTCCCAGATTTTATTTGTAGGCAGATTTTAGCAATAGTACATGTCAAGCATCACCCTACACATGCAATTCTAAGAGTATAGCAGCGGAATGTAAGAAATTGCATATGTATGTAAAGGAGGGATTGGAGATTTCAAACGCAATGAAGACACGGTGGTTTTTGGCGTGGTTCCGATAGGTGGTGCTATCGTACGTCCACGTTGATGGAGGCTTCAACCCACGAAGGGTAACGGCTGCGCGAGTCCACGGAGGGCTCGACCCACGAAGGGTCCACGAAGAAGCAACCTTGCCTATTCCACCATGGCTTACGTCCACGAAGGACTAGCCTCACTCGGGGTAGATCTTCACGAAGTAGGTGATCTCCTTGCCCTTACAAACTTCTTGGTTCAACTCCACATCTGGTTGGAGGCTCCCAAGTGACACCTAACCAATCTAGGAGACACCACTCTCCAAAAGGTAATAGACGGTGTGTTGTTGATGAACTCCTTGCTCTTGTGCTTCAAATGATAGTCTTCCCAGCACTCAATCAACTCCTCACAGATTTGGCTATGGTGGAAGAGAGATTTGAGTGGAAAGCAACTTGGGAAAGGCTAGAGATCAAGGTTCAAATGGTAGGAATGGAATATCTTGATCTCAACACATGAGTAGGTGGTTCTCTCTCAGAAAATGTATGGTGGAAGTGTAGGCACGTTCTGATGGCTCTCCTTACTGAGAAGGATGTGGTGGAGGGGTATATATAGCCTCCACACAAAATCCAACCGTTACACACTTTTGACTCAACTCGGTGGCACCGAAACGATAATCTCGGTAGCACCAAACTGTGTAAAAGATATGAACTGTAGGAATCTCGGTGGGACCGATACGAACAACTCGGATGGACCGAAGTGCAATGGCTAGGGCAATCCTCATCTTGGTGGCACCGATTGCATCAACTCGGTAGGACCGAAGTGAAGCAATAAGGCAACAGGGACTTGGCAAGCCATCTCGGTGAGACCGATTTGCAAACTCGGTGAGACTGAAGTAAATGCAAACGATTACAGAGAGTTGGCAAGGCCATCTCGGTGAGACCGAGATCCATTTCGGTGGATCCGATTTGTTAGGGTTTGGCAGTGGCTAAGTCTTGGATGAACTCGGTGGGACCGAGTAGGAAATATCGGTGGGGCCGAGTTGGACTTTAGGTTTAGGACCTATTTGGGATTGAGATAGTGGTTGAGGGTTTAGGAATACTGTCACTAAGCACTTGAGCAAAAAGACCATTAATCAACACCTCATCCCCTTTTAATAGTATTGGCTTTCCTATGGACTCAATGTGATCTTGGATCACTAAACCAAAAATGTAGAGTCTTGATCTTTGCCAATCCTTGTCCTTAGCATTTTGAGGGGTCCACTTCTCTAGTCCATGCCATGCCAATCATTGAACATCCTAAAATCTTAATCTTGAATGGACATTAGTTCAATGAGATATATGTTGTTATGAATTACCAAAACCACCAAGGGAGCAAATGTGCTTTCAAAAACACAAATTCCGAGAATTCAAACACAGTTTTGGCGACATTTGAACATAGTTTTCGCGCCACAACCCAAAAGACGGCGCATCCATCATCACTCATCCATCATCATCATCATCACAAGATCAAATCTTCACCGCCACCATTGCCACCACCACTTGCCGAACCACCACCGAACCTTGGCACCGCATGGCCTCTTGCGGCTACCCTCCTCCTCTCCAAGATCTGCAACCTTGCTATGTCATGCCATTCTTTGGTGAGCTCATCCATCTCATTTCTATTCATCATCATGATCTTGTTATCCTCTTGAAGGAGCTTGGCCATGGCTTTGTTCTCCTCGGCCATGGCTTCACTAGTAGAAAACATGGCATTAGTCCCGGTTCCTAAGGGCCTTTAGTCCCGGTTCTGCAACCGGGACTAAGCAATCGGGACTAAAGGCCCCCACTTTTAGTCCCGGTTGTGTTACGAACCGGGACTAAAGGAGCTCCACGTGGCCGCTGTGGGGCGCCCAGGCAGGAGGATCTTTAGTCCCGGTTGGTAACACCGACCGGGACTAAAAGGCAGCCACGCGTCAGCACCTGCCAAGTGCTGGGGTTTTTGTTTTTTTTAAATGAGGGGTTTAAGGTTTTGGAGGGTTTAGGGGTTTCATATTGTGTTTCCCCCTTTTCTTTTTGTGTTTATCATTCAATTCTTTTACATTTAGGGTTTTTATTTTTATTTTACGTTTTCCATTCAACTCGACGCTAGCTACTACATATAGCAATGAAGGAACCATTACATAAATCGTCATGAATATAGAGAGAAGTGACCTCTCTTTCTCCGTGCTTGGTCGAACAACAAGTTTTCGTATATCTATTCGACGCTACTATGTATAGTACACGTTCATGCATATATACAATGTAACATCTCTTACGATCCCTAATATCTAATTACCAACATTCACTACCAATTCTCGATGGTATTCTCCAGTTTTAGCTATGATCTCTTGAAGGAAGAATCCCGCCAATTCCTCTTGAATTGCTCGTATGCGAGCCTTTGGTAGGAGTTCGTCCCGCTTCCGTTCGATATAATTTAAAGAAGGGGGTCAATATATATATATATATATATATATATATATATATATATATATATATATATATATATATATATATATATATATATATATATATATGAATGAAACTCAACACAATTGATGGTAATAAAATTAATCTGTGAATATTGTTTACGTACTTCAAGTTTTTCAAAAAATCTGCCCGTCTCAGAGGTCGTCTGGCGAATGAACTCGCAAACGTAGTATCCACATAAGTTATTCCCGGATCCCTGCCTCGAGCACTTTACGAGAATAGAGTTCAATCAAAATAATAATCAAGCATGATAGTGGTATTGAAACTAGAATCAAAGAGATGCGCGGACCTAGCTAGTACTACTTACACTGAGTTGTTCAAATCGCAGCTCCTCTCTCCATTCACCCCTAACCTGCTTGGTGAACTCTTTCCAAACCCTGCCCGGCAAAGAAAATGAATAAAGGAGTTATTATTTACTTGATATCAGGAAATGAACGATAGTTGCCGATATAGTGCGATAATGATTGAAATTACCTCTGGAGAATTTTTTTCAGGTCCGCCCACATCTCAGGGTCTTTACGTAACGAGTCCATGACAAGTATTTTTCCTGCGTCAAACTGAATGACTAGCAGAATAAAGTGGAACCTGCGCACGCATAGCTCATCAATTACACTTAACATCGAGTAAGCGAAACAGAATGATGTGTACAAGACAGTATAACACTCACTGGAAGTTGTAAGGAAATAGTATTTCCCTTTTGGTTTGTTGTTTAATTAACGCCCTTAGCAAGTTCTTCTCTGTATCCTTGGCATTCCATTTTACCGTAGCTTCATGAATAGTATTTGGGTTAATGAACCCAATGTCATAGATTTGTCCTCTTTTGCATTCGAGGATCTTCTTTCTGCATAATATATATAGTGAGGATAATTATACATGCAATGAATGAGCTGAGCTAGAGACTTAATTACAGAAATGATACTTACAAACAATAGCAACTGACGATAGATTTGTCGATGATGTCTTGATTGTATAACTGAAATAATTCTTCAAATTCAATGAAAATCTCCTCGTCTCCATTGAAGTAATGCTCATCTTTAACTCCCGCAATGATATAGTTGCTCCCTTGCTTTGAGGCTTCCAATTACCAGTCATGCAATCTTCGCATCATCGTTGGTAGATGCGGGAGCTCCTCAGGTCTGACGAGAGGCTTCCCGTGCTCGAATTTAAAGGCTAACTCAGCCATTTCGAATTGTACCTCATCGCCTAAGTAATCACCAAGAGTGAAACCAGGATCAGCGGCCGCTACCCCCGGATCATTAGCGATATCGGTAAACACCTTGAGCGGAGGGCACTATTGGTTTTTCTGTTCGCCGAGTTGGGGAATTGTTTTCCCCCTTGCACTACTGCTACTTCCCGACCGCTGCTGTGGATCTCTATATGACTTTACAATAGAGCGGTCATAGTTTGATAGCAGCGGAGGCGGCGGTGGTTTTGTAAGGTTTTCCAGCAATCGCCTCGCTTTTACCGAATCTATTTTCTCCGTTGGATCTGGACGGGTCGGTGCAAGCTGGCGTTTCACGTCGGTAGCCACGATCTCCTTGGTTTCCTCCTCAGTCATGTCGTATGGTAACTTGGCAGGAGCCTTCTTGACGCTACCTGCTCTGGATTTCTTCGCTGTTGTACTACTAGCCACCGGAGCGGCGGCGGATCTCTTCCGCCGGTGCTGAGGCGGCGGAGGAGGCGGAGTCAGCTGACGCGGCGGATTCTGTTGAGGGGCCTCCTCCAGCGGAGTCCGCTGACGCGGCGGAGACAGCTGAGGCGACGGAGTGTGCTGACGCGGCGGAGACGGCTGAGGCAGCGGAGATAGAGCTGGACTATGACGAGTCTACTGAGGGGCCTCCTCCGGCGGAGTCTGCTGACGCGGCGTCCACTGTGGAAGCACGATGTGTTCCTTTCTCCATAGAACGGTAGTCCTTCTGGCATCTCCCAGATGAGTCCCCCCTTCACCTGTAGGGTACTCAAGCTCCAGCTGCTCAAATCCGTTGATAACTTCATCCACCCCGACAACAGCATAGCCATCTGGAATCGGAGAGCAATGGTAAGTTCCATCAGGTACACGAGGTAAGGCATAGCCGACCGCCACCTTCAAGGATATGTTCATGCATTTCGCATGTAGATCACAATGTTCCCTCTGCGTGATATCATCCACGGGGTAGTGAGGAGCCGTGATATCAGGCCGAACGAGCTCCGTGGAAGCCACGCTGCTTTTCCGCTGAGATGGTGGGGTAGCTCCGTGGGCAGTATCGAATGAAGGATCTTCGTGCCGCTGAGAGGATGGGCCGGTAGCTCGCTGGCTGGTAAGTGCCTCTATTTGCTTCTGCTGCAACGCTACTATTTCTTCTACCTTCTGCAGCCGGTCTGCATCCTGTTTCTTCTTTCTCCCTCGGCTTCTGTAAGTGTCACTAATGTCGGGAAACCCAACTTTCCACGGAACGGAGCCTGATGTGCCTCGTGTTCATCCAGGGTGTTCAGGATTCGCGAGGGCGTGTGTGAGCTCGTACTTCTCTCTGTCGGGATGGAACTTCCCCTCCTGCACGTCCTTCATTGCAGCTTGAATGGCTTTGACGGGTGTTGCAAGTTGAGCTTTCGTATAAACACACTTCCCTGTTTCTGGGTTCAAAGTTCCCCCATGCCCGAAGAACTAAGTCCTTGCCCGTTCGGTCCAGTCCAATGTCTCTGGATGGATCCCTTTAGCAAGCAGGTCGTTCTCAACTTTCTCCCACTTAGGCCGGGCAGCCTTGTAGCCACCTGACCTCGTAACGTGGTGATATTCCTTCTTTGCAGCATTTTGTTTATTTATATTTGACCTTTTCTTACCTGCCTCCGATGTCTTGTAATCCACAAATGCGGGCCAGTGATCTTTTAACTTCTCATCTGCTCCGGTGAATGTTGGAGTCTTCCCTTTCAGGACATACTTTTCGTGCAATCTTTTCTTCCAGTTGTTGAATTGTCGGGCCATCTTCTTAAGAGCCCACGCCTTGACTTTTTGCTCCACCTCTGGCGGTAGGGTGAAATTTGTCATGAGCGTATTCCAAAGCTCATCTTTGGATCTATTGTCGACATAAGAAACTCCATCCGCATTTGGCTTATTCCATTCTTGAATGCTGATCGGGATGTTGTCCCTAAAAACAACTCCGCACTGACTTATAAATCGGTCTGCGGTCCGCTTGGGAGCAGTCGGTTTGCCATCTGCAGCAAGTTCTTTGATCGTGAACCTTTAATTCTCGCCCAACCTTTTCTTCGGGCCTCGTCTCTTTATAGAAGTTTGGCTCAATCCGGAGGGCTAAAAGAAGAAAGAAGCGTTAATATATGTACATACAAATCAATTAATGCATCTAGTCAGCAGAGGCTTAATTAATATACCTCGCCGGACTTTGCAATAGTTAAGGCTCCAACACCGTCGGAGCCGTCATCTTCTCCCTCCATTCGATCACCGGAGCCGTCATCTTATCTTCCCTCACCATCGGAGTCGTCGTTGAGAAACTGTGAGGTGATATCATCATCTCCGTCACGGATTATTTCCCCCAACATCTCTTCTTGTTCTAAGTCTCTGTCGTGTTCCATAGTTTCTGGAAAGACTTGCAAGTTATTTCAATGCTATAAACAAATTATTAAAACAAATTCACATTTCCATGTCTATTTGCATCTCGATTAAAAAAATCACATTATTAAAAGAAATTCACATAATATCACTAATACATCTCGAATAATCTAGTTAATGCAATAATATTATCATATAATATCACTAATACATCTCGAATAATCCAGTTAATGCAACAATAATATCACATAATATCACTAAACATCTCGCCCAATCAAACTGGACGTCGACTCCCGGTTCCTGAGCCGCGGACGGTGAACACCTAAAGAGAAGGAACCATCACAGGATCATAGCTCGGGTGCGATCCCTGAAGAAACCGCCAGGTATTGGAGAAGCTGTCGTCCAACGCAACCATGTAGCGACGGACGTGCTCGTCCTCCTCCCTGACACGGCGACGTACCACCCTCTCGGGGGCCGGCTCCCTCTGCACCGATAGTGGCCCACGCGACCGCCACCAAAGAAGCTCCGGGTCGACGACGAGACCCCGATTCCTCACCAAGCTGCGCGCCCCGGAAGGTAGCACCTCCCAGTGCCAGCCCGGCGGAGCCCAGTCCCGGACATGGCGCCTCTCAGACTGGTTGTCGCCGCCGAGTCGACGACGAGGATGCGGGCCGGGCATCGTCGCCGAGAACAAATTCCTATGAAAACAAATCAGGTCTATTTCTCGTTCATTGTGAGACGTTGCTCCGGCTCGCCTTTATTTCATTGTGTGCATCAGATTTCTTTAATTTTTCTTTTTTTCTCTCACCACATGTCTATATATTTTATACACCTATCAAATACACGATTCACATTTTTTATAATATATGTTTTAATGCCAATTTTTATTCATACACATTGTACATTTTTGTATACATCTAAAACATTTTATACACATCTAAGTGATTAACTTTTTTCAAATAAATATCATTAAATTTTTTCTAGTGACAAAAAAAAAGAAGATGAGGTGAAGGGGGATTCGTAGCTCACCCTCGGCTGTAGAGGAAGTAGTTGATCAGCGGAGGGAAGATCGGGGACCAACAGCTCCGACATCGATAAACACTCCTCGGAGATGCAACACCACAAATCTGTAAATTGCACCGATTTAAAAATTTAGACCATCACATATCATATAGCTTTTAACAACATCTCAAATTGCAAAATAAGTTTCATCAATTATTTACTACATATTCGCATGAGAAAAATAGCTCCAAAAATATCTTCTCAAATTACAAAATGGCAAATAATGTATCTTATGAATCAACATGACCTAACACTAACTTGATCAACATCCATCCATCCATCCATCATTAACTTGACCAACATCCATTCATCAATATTTTACAAAATAAGTTTCAAAAAAATTTGACCAACATTCCATCCATCCATCCATCTATGAATCTAACAACATCCATGCATCCATCTAACACAAATTCATCCATGCATCCATCCACCTAACAAACAGTAGTTAACAGTAGCGAGAAACTGAAAAAAAACATGAAAAAAAATGAAGAATGCTCACCGGCCGGGGGTCGGAAGAGGGGCGTCGTGGGCGCGGGTGCAGCGGGTCACTCCGGGGAGATGCGACACCACAAAGTCTGCAAATTCCACCGAGTGAAAAAAATTTAGATCATCACATCACATACAACATTGACACATTATCCATACTTCAAATCCTAAATTTTCCGTCGCGGATTATTGACCCCAACATAAGCCCAATCGAGGGGAATTGAACGGCGGCGGCTCACACAGCGGGGGCGGCGTTGCCGGGGAGCGGGAGCGGCGAGGCTCGGGGAGGAGGGCGATCGAGGAGGTCCGGCGAGCGGGGGCGGTGACGACGAGGACGGGCTCGGGGATGGTGACGAGGAGCGTACGGGCTCGGGGGCGGCGACGAGGAGCGGGCTCGGGGGCGGCGATGCTCGGGGAGGAGGGCGAGGAGGTCCGGCGACGGTCAGCGGGCTCGGAGACGGCTCGGAGGCAACGGCGATCTCCGGCAGCTTGGCGGCGTCGTGGTGTGGTTCGGCGTCGGGGGTTGGAGTGAAGAGGAAGATTGGGGGGAGGGAGAAGGCGCAGTTAAATACCCACAGCTTTAGTCCCGGTTGGTGCCCCCAACCGGGACTAAAGGCCTACCTTTAGTCCCGGTCCGAGCCACCAACCGGGACTTTAAACAGATTCAAAAACAGTAGCATACATGCCTAGTTTTGATTTAATTCTTTTTGCTATTAAAGTTTTTAACAAAAAATACTTTATGAATGTTTTAGTTGCATAAATTTTATATAATTTTAAGTTAATATTATTTTGATCATAACTAGAGTTTTATAAAAGCTTTTTAGTTGATTCTTTTTGCTATTGAAGAATATTATAGTTTTGTTTTAGTTGATCATAACTAGAATTTTATATAACTTTATTTGATGATATAGATTTTCATCAGATAGTGAAAAATAGTTCTATCAAGTTATTTTTCATAGGTACCATTGCCGCAACATTTCGCATTGAAGGGCCAGCATCAGGTTTGTCAATATGTTTTTGAAAATATGACACAAGGCGATCAATGCTGTCAAAATCTTTCTTCCGGAATCTAAAGCCCTTTGAGTATAACCCAACATACTCATGATGTGGGTTTGTACTCTTGATGTAAGATAATATAAAGGTGCCTGGATGTTCATGAGATATGCCAAAACAATAGACTATTCTCGAGAATGGCCATATGATATGTTGTCCTCAGTTTCACCAGAAAGCAACCAGAGAACTCCTCATCTGGACCTCCAACTTTATGTCATACAACGTTTCTCTCTTATCATCTCCGATGCTTCTGCTGTATTCATCTATGTCAAGACGTTTAAGCCATGTCTATATTAACCTTGTTATTTTATATGGAGCCACCAACCGGGACTAACCGCGTATGATCAACCTTGCAAAACTTGGGATTGAAATCACTACAACTGGTGAGGGTGTGTATGGCCTATGCCTGTCAACCTCAAGCGACTTATCTGGAATGCTCAGAAGACATTCATATTTTGTTTGGACATAATTGCATTGATTAACTCCTCTGTATAATTAAAATACTAAAAGGATAGGAATAATTAAAATTTCATAACTTAATAAATAATTATTCTAAAATCATGTTTCAAATGCCAAAATGCCCTAGCTAGCTCTTACAAAGATTCCGACCGGTTTGTCCGAAGTGGCACTTTCCAGCTAAAACTTTTTCTTCGCGTGTGTCCCTTGCTTATTGCGTCGTAACCATGGATAATCTTCATCATTTAACAAGATGCTTGGGTCAGTCTTCACTGTGAAGGGAGGAATTTCATGAAACTTTTCATAATCTTCTGACATGTCTGTCTTGTCCTCCACTCCCACGATGTTTCTTTTCCCTGAAAGAACTATGTGGTGCTTTGGCTCATCGTATGATGTATTCGCTTCCTTATCTTTTCTTTTTCTCGTTTTGGTAGACATGTCCTTCACATAGAAAACATGCGCCACATCATTGGCTAGGACGAATGGTTCGTCTGTGTACCCAAGATTGTTGAGATCCACTGTTGTCATTCCGTACTGTGGGTCTATCTGTACCCCGCCTCCTGTCAGATTGACCCATTTGCACCGAAACAAAGGGACCTTAAAATCACGTCCATAGTCAAGTTCCCATATCTCCTCTATGTAACCATAATATGTGTCATTTGCCCTATTGGTGTTTGCTGCATCAAAGCGGGCACCACTGTTTTGGTTGGTGCTCTTTTTATCTTGGGCAATCATGTAAAATGTATTCCCATTTATCTCGTACTCTTGAAAAGTCAATACAGTCGAAGATGGTGTCCTGGCCAACAAGTACAGCTCATCTCCAACAGTGTTGTTACTCATGAGATGTGTTTGCAACCAACCGCCGAAAGTCGACATGTGTGCACATGTAATCCAGTCATCAGACTGCCCCGGGTGTTGGGAGCGTACAATATTCTTGTGTTCATTGATATACGGGGCCACCAAGGTAGAATTTTGTAGAACTGTGTAGTGTGCTTGCGCCCAAGAATACCCGTCCCTACATATTATTGCTTTCGGTGCTAGCGTGCTTTTCCACTCAGTCTCCCCTCATGCCGCGATTGAGGAACACCAATCGGCTTAAGGTCAGGAATAAAGTCAACACAAAACTCAATAACCTCCTCTGTTTCATGGCCCTTGGAGATGCTTCCTTCTAGCATGGCACGGTTATGAACATATTTCTTTAAGACTCCCATGAACCTCTCAAAGGGGAACATATTGTGTAGAAAAACAAGACCCAAAATGGCAATCTCGTCGACTAGGTGAACTAGGACGTGCGTCATAATATTGAAGAAGGATTGTGGGAACACCAACTCGAAACTGACAAGACATTGGACCAAATCATTCTGTAACCTTGGTAGGATTTCTGGATCGATTACCTTCTGAGAAATTGCATTGAGGAATGCACATAGCTTCACAATGGCTAATCGAACATTTTCTAGTAGAAGCCCCCTCAATGCAACCGGAAGCAATTGCGTCATAATCACGTGGCAGTCATGAGACTTTAGGTTCTGGATTTTTTCTCTGCCATATTTATTATTCCCTTTATATTCGACGAGAAGCCAGACGGGACCTTGATACTGAGCAGGCATTCAAAAAAGATTTCCTTCTCTGCTTTGGTAAGAGCGTAGCTGGCAGGACCTTGATACTGCTTTGGAGGCATGCCGTCTTTTTCGTTCATACGTTGCTGGTCCTCCCGTGCCTCCGGTGTATCTTTTGTCTTCCCATACACGCCCAAAAAGCCTAGCAGGTTCACGCAAAGATTCTTCGTCACGTGCATCACGTCGATTGCAGAGCGGACCTCTAGGACTTTCCAATAGGGTAGCTCCCAAAATATAGATTTCTTCTTCCACATGGGTGCGTGTCCGTCAGCATCATTCGGAACAGATTGTCCGCAAGGACCCTTTCCAAAGATTGCTTTTAAATCCTTGACCATATCAAATATATCATCACCAGTACGGGGGACAGGCTTCTTCCGGTGATCTGCCTCACCTTTGAAATGCTTGCCTTTCTTTCTTAAGGCATGCTTGGTCGGAAGAAATCGACGATGTCCCAGGTACACATTCTTCTTACATTTGTCCAAATATATACTTTCAGTCTCATTTAAACAGTGCATGCATGCATTGTATCCCTTGTTTGTCTGTCCTGAAAGGTTACTAAGAGCAGGCCAATCATTGATGGTTACAAACAGCAACGCTCGTAGGTCAAATTCCTGCTGTTTGTGCTCATCCCACACACGTACACCTTTGATATCCCACAGCTGTAAAAGTTCTTCAACTAATGGCCTTAGGTACACATCAATGTCGTTGCCGGGTTGCTTAGGGCCTTGGATGAGCACTGGCATCATAATGAACTTTCGCTTCATGCGCAACCAAGGAGGAAGGTTATAGATACATAGAGTCACAGGCCAGGTGCTATGATTGCTGCTCTGCTCCCCAAAAGGATTAATGCCATCTGCACTTATACCAAACCATAAGTTTCTTGCGTCATCTGCAAACTCCGGCCACTTTCTCTTGATTTTTCTCCACTGCGACCCATCAGCGGGTACTCTCAACATCCCGTCTTTCTTACGGTCTTCTTTGTGCCATCGCAACAACTTGGCATGCTCTTTGTTTCTGAACAGACGTTTCAACCGTGGTATTATAGGAGCATACCACATCACCTTGGCAGGAACCCTCTTCCTGGGGCGCACGCCCTCAACATCACCAGGGTCATCTCGTCTGATCTTATACCGCAATGCACCGCATACCGGACATGCATTCAAATTCTCGTACTCCTCACTGCGATAGAGGATGCAGTCATTAGGGCATGCATGTATCTTCTGCACCTCTAATCTTAGAGGGCAGAGAACCTTCTTTGCTTCGTACGTACTGTCAGGCAATTCGTTATCCTTTGGAAGCTTCTTCTTCATTATTTTCAGTAACTTCTCAAATCCCTTGTCAGATAAATCATTCTCTGCCTTCCATTGCAGCAATTCCAGTGTGGTACCGAGCTTTGTGTTGCCATCTTCGCAATTTGGGTACAACCATTTTTTGTGATCCTCTAACATGCGATCGAACTTCAACTTCTCCCTTTCACTTTCGCATTCTCTCTGTGCATCAACAATGACCCGGCGAAGATCATCAGCGGGCACATCTGGTGCCTCTTGATCTTCAGCTTCCCCCATTGCAGTATCACCGTATTCAGGGAACATAGGATAGTTGTCATCATCCTCTTCTTCTTCATTGTCTTCCATCATAACCCCTCTTTCTCCGTGCTTGGTCCAACAATTATAGTGGGGCATGAAACCCTTCTTAAGCAGGTGGAAGTGAAGGGTTTTCGAGGAAGAGTAATCCTTCGTATTCTCACAGACAACACATGGACAATACATAAAACCATTCTGACTATTTGCCTCAGCCACATCGATAAAATTATGCAGGCCCGTAATGTACTCGGAAGTGCGTCGGTCACCGTACATCCATTGCCGGTTCATCTGCATTATATAATTAAGTATATCAAAAACCATTACAGAACATCATGAATAGAGAAATGACCAAATTAATACAAGTTCATCATCACATTAAAACCAAAGTACAGTAGTGATCAAATGTTATTACTGCAAAAATAAATACATAAAGTTCATACATAGTTCTCATAAAACAACATACAACTATGTAAAACATTTAAATGCAACAACAAATGCGATCAAAATCGCAACTAAGGTAACAATTGATCCAACAGCATAATGATACCAAGCCTCTTTATCAATGGCATATTTTCTAATCTTTCTAATCTTCAAGCGCATTGCATCCATTTGGATCTTATGTAGATCGACAACATCGGCAACATGCAACTCCAATTTCATCTTCTCTTCTTCAATTCTTTTCAATTTTTCTTTCAAATAATTGTTTTCTTTTTCAACTAAATTTAACCTCTCGGCAAGAGGGTCAGTTGGAATTTCCGGTTCACATACCTCCTAGATAAAAACATCTATGTCAAGTTGGTCGGCATAATTGTCATAAACACTAAATGAAACAAATAGTTATAAAAGATAATATACGACATCCGAATCATAGACCGGACGAGAGCCGACGGGGGCGGATACCAAAACCATGGCACTATATAATAACAAACAATAATACAAGTAAGAAAATTATACAAGTAGCTATCTAAATCATACAAGTAAGAATTTGTTCTTTTAAAAAAAAGATAAGAACAAGAGGCTCACCACGGTGGTGCCGGCGACGAGATCGGCGCGGGCGATCGACGGCGGTGAGGACGGGGACGGGGACGGGACGGCACCCTATACATGTGCAAACTAAGAAGTTAATTTGAGCTCAAATTGTGCATCTAAATCAAATAAACTCCCACATACACTCCTCCACTAAAACCGACAAACCACTCTACTTCTAGAGCATATGAAATGAGCTAAACTAGCAGTGAGAGATGAAAGGATGAAGTTGCTAACCTTTTAGAACACTTGGATAGTTGGTGCACCACCAAATCTAGACAAATCTTGGGGAAAATGGAGCTTGGAGGTCGAGATTAGAGGAAGAACAGAGGAGAAAGCTTAAGTGTGGCTCGGGCATTTCATCGAACACCTCATGTGCATAAGAAGTGAGAACAGAGTAGCACACACACCTCCCACCTTCTACGGCCAAAAAACAGAGGAGAGGGCGGGCAGGGGCGAGGATATATATAGGCATCTTTTTAGCCCTGGTTGGTGTCTAGAACTGGGACTGAAGACTAACCTTTAGTCCCGGTTGGAGACACCAACCGGGACTAAAGGGAGCGAGGCCCTTTAGTCCCGGTTGGTGTCTGGAACCGGGACTAAAGGTCCCAGTCGAACCGGGACTGATGCCTGCCGAGGCCCGGCCGGCGTCCTAGCCGTTCGAACTGGGACCGATGCTCACATTAGTCCCGGTTCGTAACATGACCGGGACTATTGCTCTGATCTGGCCAGAACCAAAGCCCTGTTTTCTACTAGTGCTCTTCTCTCCTCAATGGCAGCCTTGCGCATGGTCTCCTCCTTGAGTAATTGCCACTTCTCTTGCTTCTCTTGAGCCTTCTTCTCGGCCAACTCCTTCTTTGCCTCCAATGTCCTGATCACCAATTCCTCATTGGACTTGACCATGTGATCTAGCTTATCCCGCAAGCTTGATGCCTCCGCTTCCCTGTTGATCTTGTCCTTGGCCTTTTTGTTTCCATCGGGCTTGTTCTTGTTTCTTGGGCCATCATCATTTTCATCATCATCATCCATCTTGGTGAGTGCACCTCTCTTCGGTGGGGATTCTTTGTCAATCACCTTCCACTTCTCGCTTTCTTTAAGAAGTTCCCAACAATGCTCTAGTTGAAATGCCTTTTTACTGGAAGCTTCCAGGTCCTTGTACCTTTCTTGCGCAATTTTGTCCTACAAAATGAAAACAATGTCAAATTATGCAACCACTCTGACGGCTACAAAAGATTTGCACAACTTGGGACATGAAAACAAACTCACATAATCGGCTTCAACGGTACCACTTGGAGGTGCATTGCGGACTTGTTGCAAGCATGCAGCCCAACGGCTAAAAAATCGGCTTGATCACGTCCCAACGACCTTGGAGAGACCGAAAGGTGCGTGGCGTCCTGTTGGGATACTTTGCCATCATGCGGAGGTATTGATTCTCTATCCTTTGCCAATACCGCTTGGCGGTTTGATCAGAGCCGGTGCACGCATCAAGAGACACTGATTCCCAAGCCTTGATCAAGACTTTATCTTCCAATGGCGTGCAATTCTTCGATCTTGCGCGTGATTTTGCTTGCGCTTCGTCGAACACCCCCTCCTCAACCTCCTCCACATCATCTTCTTCCTCACCGTGACCGTGCACGCCACCATCCATCTCATTGTAACCGTAATCACCGATCGGGGCTTGATCGATGTCGACGGTGTTGTCGTCCAACATTTGCACGAAGTCGGCAGTCACATCATGCAAACCGGCGCTACAATTTCGCTCAACAAGTCACGAACACGCGCAATGGATAAAAGTGAAAGAAACGCAAGCAATCGAAGCATCATACCTTGCGTCCATTCCGTCGAACACCTCGGGGGCGGCGGCAGCAGCGTGCCGTCGACGGGCATCCTCGGGGTAGTTCTTGCCGGGGCAATCGGGGGAGGTGTTGGCGGGGTAGGTCTTCCGGCGAGCTTCTTGCGTTTCACACCGGAAACCTTCTTCGCCGGCGGGTGCCCGACCGGATTCGCATCGTAGGCGGTGGGGCCGGCGGGCGCGCTTGCCTTCCTGGCGGGGGCTATGGGAGCGCCGCCCTGGACGACGACGTTGCCCTGCCGCTTGCGGGGTGGCGCGGTGGAGCCTTGAACGGCAACGAGCGCGACATGGCCGGCGACGAGATCTGCTGAAGGGGTTGGCGCGTGGATGACATCCACGGTGACGGCCGACGGCTGGGAGGCTTCCATGGCGGCGGAGGGAAGCCGGGGAAGGTGTTCCGGAGCGGGCGGAGGGAGGAGGTTGGCGGCGGAGGGAAGGGGAAGCAGGAACAGCTGCGCGGAAATGTCCCTCCTGCCAAATCTCGCAGCCGATAGGGGTCAAGCTCGGGTCGGCCTCCCACCCCATGAATCTAAAGGTTGAGGGCGAAGATTTTTCGCGCCCCGCAAATTTTTTTACAGGTCGCAGGCCGATACGGTGTCTGATCGGGCCACTTTTTTCGCCCGAAACCTTAAGCGGGCGGTTATTTTGCGGGTCGGCGCGTTTTAAGGGGTCTGCTAGAGATGCTCTTAAGACATTTCAGACATACGGGTTGAGTAGTGTTTTTAGTTCTGCTGCTTCTCTCACTGAAATTGTATAATAGTGCAACAGAGCTATATGGCTGTTGCATTTGTTTAGTTTCTGAATGTGCTTCACTGTATTTGTGTAGTAGTGCAGCTCATGGCTCTTTTTGCATTTTTTAGTTTTCTGCTTCTTCTTCGCTGTTTTTTTATGCTGAACCGCAAATGAGATGCATGCTCATTCTAGTTGGTATACTCGCAGCAACCCTGCATTTTTTTACACTCATGGGCTTCGGTTTTTTCGGGGATAGTAGTGTTTTTCGCAGCACATACTGATGCTAATATGCATCCTCATTGTTTTGATGTTTTTATCTGTGATGATTGCTTTTCTTTTTTATTCCTGTTGCAATGGGGGCAGTGGTGCTTCATTTTCAAATCATTCCATATTTTTATATATAGTGTGTTTCATTCCACTGCTGTTGTTGCATAGGTTCGTAACAAAGCGATATAATATGTTGTGGTTGTTGTTCTTTTTGTTTTTGCAGAGGCTCAACAATGGATGAGAACCTACTGATGTATCTTTCTCAAAACGCTTTTCAGCCTCTCGGTTGCGTCTGGTTGCGCAGAAACATCTGAATGATGAAAAGAGAATAGTCATAAACAAGTCAGCTTCGGATCGATGATGAATATCACCACATTCTCTGTACCAGGCGAGCTTACGGACTGAACCTAGCATTTTGGGATTATGATTTACATGCATGGGGCAAGGTAATGTGATAGGGTTTTTTTCATCATTGTTTAATGGATTATATGATCTTTCGCAGTTGCTTATATCTAGGGAGTGTGGGTGTTTTTTTTTTGTTTGATTAGTGGTGCGCCGGTGCTTAGATAAGTTGGTTTTTATGTCAGTAGATATTGTTTCATCACGTAGTGACCAATGCAAAGCCTCAAGAATGGATGATGAGATTGAAGAACCTACTGATGGGTCCTTCACAACACGTTTCTAAGCTTCTCTGAGAAACATCTGAATGTCGACAAGAGGGGAACCTTAAATGATTGCAACTTTGGTCCTTTGATGAATATTTCCCCCTTTTTCCGTACCAGATGAGCTGCTAGACCGGGTAGTCATGAAGAGTGACCCTAAGGGCAACTCTAACCGATCCCCTATAAAATAAAGGAGGATCCGGCCGAGCAAAACTTAGTGGAGGATTTTTACTCCACTAACTTTTGGTCAGACCTAACCGAATTCCTAAATTTAATGGAGTAAAAAACCAAATTTGTATAAGTTCAACCTAGTTTCGATTTAAACAACCAAAATTGGACACATTGTCTTGACCACCGAATTTAAACAACCGATTTAAACATCAACTTAAATTAAAAACTAAACTACTCATCATCACCATGGTAGAGGTTGAGCTAATCTTGCCTTGACATTCCACTGCCCATTGGGTCCGGGCCGGTGCGGTCGTCGCCGGAGTCAGGGAAGATGCGCCGCCACTCTTCAACATCGAACTCCTCCCCGTCCTTGCCGCCGTCGTCGCCGCCTTGCTCCTCGTCGTCAGAGATGATGATGACATCCCCGTCGACCACGCGCTCCGCGACGATCACCCACTTCGCCTCCACAAGCTCGGTGTATTGGCGGCGGAGGTCTGCCATGTACTCCTCGGCTGCGGCCTCCGCCGTGATGTGCTCCCTCGCCTCCCGGTCATCCCGAGTCATCACTGCATTCACCACACCCGGCGCCGGTGGGATGAGGTGGGCGGGCGCCGTCCCCCACGGGAAGTTGAGGCGCGCCGCCGCACCGTGGAACCGGACTTGCCATCGGTCGTATTCGAGGGTGGCGAGCTCCGCCGTGTGGAAGGAACCGATCCACTTCCTCATGTGGGTCTCACGGTCGGTTATCTCCGCCTCCCACGTCCCTCACGCTTGCTGGCGGACGCTGAGGTATTTCCTCTGTGGATGCCGCGGCGGAGGGAGGTCGGGAAGCCAGAGATGTGGCGGGCGGGGGGCGCATCGGCGGGGCGGCGACGGCGGCTTGAGGAGGCCCCTCTTGAAGACGTGCGGTGGGCTTGGCGGCGCGGATCGGTCATGAGATCGGCAGCGAGGAGCGCCGGCCATGGGGTCCGGCCATTGGGAGGAGGGGCGTCGGGGAACATCGCGGGGGGGGGGGGGGGGGGCTGCGACGGGGATGGGGGAGGAGGAGAGGCAGAGGAGGCGGGCGAGACAGTGGGGATTTTTTACTCCGCCGTCGAGCGGTGGAGTAAATATAGGGGTGGTGAGGGTGTCCCGGACTAGAGGGTACTAACCCATACGGACTGTTATCTATCGGCCGAACTATGGCCCGCCAGCCACTGCCTGGAGGACAGCCAAAGCTGTGAACCTCGTCGCGCGCAAGATGGAAACCACCGAAGACTTGGCTTATACTTCAAAGACAGTTCTAATAGTCGGCATGTTTATTCCTAGTTGGCAACCGGCCATATGTGTAAACCTAGGTACCCGGTGCCTATATAAACCGAGGGGTTTAGTCCGTAGAGGCACAATCACAAGCCTTAGGGTTTAGAACACAATCATACGATCTTGAGATAGATCTACTTGTACTCCGTACTCCATCACATCATCAATACAATCAAAGCAGAACTTAGGGTTTTACCTCCATTGATTTGTACCACTCGTACATAGCACATACTATAGAAAACAAATGCATGCGATGCCTCCCCTACTCCACTCCATCCTAAACCAAATGTTCTCTTGCATGGATCATTCCCGACAACAGCTACTTTGACGTACATATTCCTCGCTTCCTCAGGGCTCCGGCCAGATGCTCCCCCTAGCATCTTGTATGGACCACATGCAATGAACAATTGACCATGACCCCATCCTGATATAGAAATATAACATACTATAATGTGGCATGTAATGCAAGTAACCGTTGTTGCATAGGCAACGTATATGACGAGCATCATCTTTATCTGTCTAATATAGCTCGCTAACCTCCCCTGCACGAACATACACCTACTATCCTAGCTATAGCAATCACATATCTTAGAGAGATCAATCAGAATGGCGGCCGGCGGCGGCAGTAGCAAGAGGACATGGGTGGTGGACGTGGAGAAGAAGCTCAAGGAAGCCGACAAGTCGGCGGAGGCATCGCGGTGGGATCGCCACTGCATCTACCGTGTGCCGCCCTGCATGACCAACATCAAGAGCAAGGCGTACCAGCCGCAGGTGGTGTCGCTGGGCCCCTTCCACCACGGCGACCGTGACCTGCGGCCCATGGAGGAGCACAAGTGCCGGGCCCTGCGGCAGCTGCTCCAGCGCGCGGAGCGGACCTTCGACGAGCTCGTCGACGGCGTGGAGGACGTCACGGAGCAGCTGGAGGGCGCGTACGTGGACCTCGACAGCGAGTGGCGCGCCGACGGCGGGGGCAGGGAGAGGTTCCTGGCCATGATGATCTTCGACGGCTGCTTCCTGCTGGAGGTGATGAGGTGCACGGCCGCCGACGGGAAGCAGGTCGGCGACTACGCAAACAATGACCCCATCTTCAGCCCCCACGGGATACTCTACATGGTGCCCTACATCCGGCGAGATGTGCTCATGCTCGAGAACCAGCTACCTCTACTCCTGCTCCAGAAGCTCATTGAGGTTGAGAGTGGAAAGCCTCCGGTAATTATTAACTACTTTTCCTTCCAATACTGTTGTAAGAAAAAATAAACAATCAAAATTGCACAGAAATAATTCAAAAAAACGAATAAAATGTACCTTATAAAATATTCCTGAAATTGTTTTGAAATATGACATGAAGTAACTTAATATAGCTAGTTAACATATATGCAATGATAGTCTTGTTGTGAAGGTCTCGTTGCCAAAATTCAAAAATATGAGAAAGGACAGACGGTTTGTATGTAAATTGCCTGAATTTACAATTTGGGTAAGTCAATTTCATGGTAGAAGGAAGGAGGCAAGGCGGAGCTTCGAGGCTGAGCCAGAGGCGATGTAGTTCACCTCGGCGGCTCAGGTGGAGGCGGTCCGAGGGTTGACTAGTGTGGCTTTGGGAGGGGAGACGGACGCCTTTAGTATTGATTCCCACTTGATTTAGAGAGCGCCCTCGCTGGAGGCAAGGGTGGCGTGGTGAGCGGCAGAGAGGCATCCCATCATAGCCGGACCAGAGGCAGTGAGGCAAGCAACGGAGATGCAACGAAGAGGAAGAAAGATGGAAGAAGAAGAAGAAGAAGAATGAACCAGGCATGGGCGTGTTCTGAACCTCTCTAGCTTCTCAAAACTCCACAAATCCAGCTTCTTGAGCTAGCTTCTCACTTCACCTGGCTATTCCGATGCGTTCGGCTTGCTTGGCAGCTTCTCCCAGCTATTCCGATGCGTGCGGGCGGGTTGTTGCGGGGAACAGGAGTCACGCGAGCTGTGTGAATCGTTTTTCACAACTTGGCGGTGGCATCCCCTTGTAAATACGCCGGACTCCTCGCTTCTCCGGTTCGTGAAGCTGGCAAAAGGCTGCTTCAATATTTTGCACTAGAGGCCCGCAGCGCTTCGCGAAGCCCACTCCTCGCTGCTCAGACGTTCGGTCTAGCTTTGCTCGCGGAGTCACAAAAAAGGGTGCGCTTCGATATACACCTTCACTTCGGCAGGACGCTGCCTTGCTTCTCCTGCTAGCGCTGATCTTGCACCCGTGTGGCTTGTTTTCTATTTAATTTGGGGCATTTTTGTCTTGTTGCCTCAGCAAACTTATATTTACTGCATTTGAACATTTTATATGTACTTGTGATGGTTACTTTATCTATAAAACGGGGTAAAAAACTGTTTCGAGAGTAATATATGGCGTCTCTTTCTCTTCATGCTATTAATGGATGTTGATGATTGCATGCATGGATGATGGCCAGAACGACGACTTCATCAACCGAATGGTGCTGAAATTTCTAGCGCAATCTTCCGGCCCACTACCACCAGGCGTCGGCCTAGGGCTCCACCCACTGGATGTCTTTCGCCGGAGCATGCTCACCGGTAAGTGCCATCAAATCCGGAGCCCCAAGGACATTGAAGAGGACAACGCCATCATCCGGTCAGCAGTGGAGCTCTACGAAGCCGGGATTCAGTTCAAGCCAAGCAAGACGCTGAGCCTGCACGACATCCGGTTCCGGCACGGCACGCTGAGCATGCCGACCGTGTCGGTGGACGACTCCACCGAGTACATGTTCCTCAACATGATGGCGTTCGAGCGGCTTCACGCCGGTGCCGGCAACGACGTGACTGGCTACGTCTTCTTCATGGACAACATCATCGACTCGGCCAAGGACGTGGCGCTGCTGAGCTCCAAGGGCATCATCCAGAACGCCATCGGCAGCGACCAGGCCGTGGCCAAGCTGTTTAACACCATCTCCAGGGACGTGGTGCTTGAGCCCAACAGCGCGCTCGACGCCGTGCAGCGGCAGGTCAACGGCTACTTCCGGCAGCCGTGGAACATGTGGCGCGCCAACCTCATTCACACCTACTTCAGGAGCCCATGGGCGTTCCTCTCCCTCGCCGCCGCCGTCTTCCTCCTCGGCATGACCGTCATGCAGACCGTCTATACCGTGCTGCAGTTCTACGGGGACGATAGCAACAGCCCGCTGCCGTCGGCACCATCTCCCATGTGAGCCAACCGGCCGCAAAAACTTAGTAATTACTAAGTTCCTGCTACTCGATTCTTTTTTTTTTGAAAAGGAGGATTACCCCGGCCTCTGCACCCGAAAGATGCATACGGCCATCCTGCTACTCGATCTGCTTGCTTCATGAATTCGTTTTGCTTTCCGTTCGGGTTTTTGTTGTTGTCGTACATTGTCAGGCCTCTGGGTTATCTGGACTCTGCAAGAACGAAGATAGTACGTGATGTGTTTGTGACTTTGTGTTGCTTTCGTTATGATTCAGTTTATTTTTTGCATTTACTATTCACTAGGCAACAACTAAAATATGTAGTGTTTATTCGATTGGTAGGTTTTAAAAGTGAGTAGCGCAGCTATGCGCTCGAGCCAGGGCCACGGCATCACCGGTGAGAGCTCGCCGGTACCACCCCGGAGGTGGGGGCGGAGAGGAGAGTGAGGTTCATTGGTATGGTGTGGCCTTTTCATTTGGACCATACTTGAGTAATTTTATATCATGGTCTCTCTTATCCCCCTTTTTTCACATGAGAGGTAAGAAGGTAAGAGTTAATCAGATGACGCAGAGTTTCTCAGCCCGAACTTGTTGTAAACCGTGGGCTATACGGTCTACCCTCTAATTCCTCTGTCTTTTTCGTGGTGCCGCTCACAATGCATATTGAGGCTAGAGGGTAGGGACCTATTTATAGACTCCACTTCCAGATGCTTTTATTATTTCCACCTGTTTCCGGAAAATTCTGTATGACTCCTGAGCAATGTAACCAATCACGATCAAACATGCTAGTTTTCCGAGTCTAAATATACTAGTCCCTAGCACACATGTGTGAGTCATGTGCCATGATTAGATTGTATGTGCGAGATCAACTTCCAATCTTAATCATGTGGGTCAACAGCCTGCAGAGCCGATCCTGCACAACAAACCCAGCTCTTCCACCTGTGATGTCCCGGGAAAAATACATACGTACATATAAAATTCCAGTAGAGTCGACCCCTATTAATTCCTCTACTGTATTCCATCACAGTTGTCCTCGGCACCTCGAGTATCAATTCCTCGAGTGAAATTCCGCATCAGTTATTCCCCGTCACAAACATTAATAATATGAATAATTCCACATTGAGTTAAATAAGTTATAATCATGTTGAATAAATGTTGAAAGCCACATAAATATCCAACATCTCCCACTTGGCTGAAACATTGTAATCAATATATGAAGTTCCATGTGTAAACATGTTTTTAAAATAATTCCTGAATCTAGTCAGTGAACCTGCACATATTAGTATTATATACAAATAAATCAAATATACGCACCTGGGTTTAATCATTCCACACCTCATGTATATAATGATAACTTCCTCAATGTGTTTACTTTTAACTATAAACTCCGGAGTAAGTGACAGGTTGTGATGCACATTCCACGATCATATATGATGCGTGAGATTCCCTTAGCGACACATATTTTCTTCCACCACTTGAATGTGGCAATTAATTCCGGTAGCTAAGGTTGATAGTATAACAAGATACATACAAATTCCAGTATCATTTATTATTCCTTTTTTTTTACAGGAGTTCAAGGATAATTCCTCACTGGGTATGATTCCCCTTTTCATGGTATTTTAACTTGTTTGCAATTTTCCATAGAAAAATGTATCACAACACTCCCTATGTATTTCCACTCCCAAAAATCGGAAGCTTCAAACATGCCTTTCATATGAAAGTTAGAATATGTCCAAGCTTACACTTCCATCAATGTGACTTTAGCATTGCAAACAACAAGAACAGTGTTAACATATACAATAATAATGCAAAATACTTTACACTTACATTTGTAGATGACCGATCTGCTTCCTCTAGAAAACCATGTGTTCTGCTATTCCATTGATGTGAAGCTTGTTTCAAGAGCATTAATCTATTCAGCCAGCAAACCATGTCTTTATTTCTTATTTCCCTAAAAACTAGGAGAAAGAATTTCCACAAAGTATATTTCCTTTGTGTAAATAATTGAATTAACAAGAGTGACATTATCAATTCCAGCGAGCCAAATTTCCTTAAAAGAAAAAACACCCGTAGACAATGGGATTACGGTTGTTTGGTAAGATAATAAGTTCCCAAACTTTACTCTTCCTCATTGAGTTTATTCCTTCCTGCATTTCTTCCACCCATAGGTTGCGTTGATGGAAAATTTAAGCCTTCTTAAGAGACTTTAGTCATTCCTCCAAAAAATTCAGAGTCACTTCCCACCAGCAACATACGATAATTATTCAAACATGATATTTCAAGTTATTTCCTCCCACTTATCCTAAGCATGTTAGTGTCAGGGGTTTCACTTGAAGTTTCCTTTGGTGTCAAGATTATATTCTAGTATAATTGCCAATAATTCCAGCATTATCCATAAAAATATCGTGCCCCCACTTTCCACCAGTTTTCCTTTTCCAGATCAAAAACATACCATTGATCCACTAGCATAACAATTAACAAATTCCTGGTGTGTGCTTTGTAGTAATTGAGAATTCCTTGACAGAATAAAATACTTCCTTCCAGTCTACAAACCATATGGAATGACTGTGCTAGATGAAAAATGATATGAACACAATATGTAATGCTTCCTCCAAAGAAAAACAAGGGAGTATCAAGGATATTCAGTTCCTCCATTCAATTGTGAAGTATACAGGAGTATTACAACGGTGAATGAAGTTCCATGCTCTTTACATATTCAATTGATATATATACCTGAAGTGTACTTCCCCCACCAATCAGTTGTTAAAACTTCGAAACTCTTTAATCAACTAATTTTCCACTTCAGTACAAGATTTTTACTTGAAAGATAAACATAACCATATCAAGTGTAGTCAAGAGTCAATGGTGAATGAGATAAAATAAATAATCTAACCTCTAGTGGGAGTATCCAAAAAAAATACCATAAGTACCAAAAGAAAAAGTGTGAAACCTTTTTATCTCCTTCCACCTTAAGAAAAGGTGTGCAAGTCAAAATACTCATTATATATGCTTCCAAAGTACCACAATCCTCCCACTAAAGTTTAGAATTCCAGAATTAATAAACCACTCAATCTCGTTCCAAGATATGTGATCAAGCCATATATGCATAAATATTGAGATTCCAAGCATGTGTTCCCATTGTCGGTATTCCTCCACATGGAGTTATCTTCCCCAAGTAAATAATTTGGGTTGCCAACTTTCAATGGACCATCAACAAAGAAGAGACCATTGTGCGAAATTCCACAATGTAGTAATCTTATCTTTGAGCAATATTTCCATTCTTCCTTTTCCAAAAAAAAGCATGACATAGTCAATAAATTCCAATATAGAACAATAAATCAAATCCCATCTCACTGGAGTTGCACAAAGTGTCTTATAACAATAATAGTTTTCCTCCACGAAGGAGTTTGATGACATAATTTCCAATTCCAAAGTGTACAAGATTTAGCAGCAATGACAAAACACACAATATATATAATTTCCTTTGGCATTGTTAGCATGTCAATAAAATTGCTATTGTATTCCAGCAATATAATACATAGAAGCTTAAATCCACATTCCAACTATTTGAAAAAGTAGTGACATATACATATTTAATGCAAATATTAACAATGTGCATACTGTTAAGTGAGAGCAAATTTCCTTATTTCTCACGGAGTGGTTCCCATCTTCCTCCATAAATAAGTGATGCTCAACAATAGACACTTCCATGAATTCCTTTTCATGCAAAGTTGGTATAGTTACCACAATTATCCTCCACTTCCTCTTTGCCAATTCCATTGATAAATAATATATTTTCCTTTCCATGGTGCAGTAAAAATATATTTGACCAAACCCTTCCCCCGGAAAGTTTTCTATGTTCTTCCATAGCTCGAAAAATGTCCCATATTGCACAATATCAAATAAAGTTAAATTGAAAAATCAATTATTTTGATCAATTTGGCATAGAGTTAGAAATAACCAATATATAACCAGCAATATGTATTTCCCGAGAGATATCACACCAGAAAAAATATATATTCCAGATTGCACTAATTTTCCATGCAATTTGTTCACTCTCATATTTAACAGCCAATAAATAAATAATAGAATTATCATGAGTACATAAGCCATTTGCCATCCATAATATTTTCCTTTTCCTCAACAGTGGCATATAAATTTGGTCTTTTCCGGTTTGTTTAGTCAATATACTGATCAATGTACCTCACAGGAAATAAATTTATTCGTATCTTCCAAACCGTGATTAGCCATGTAGTCTGTGAGTTCTAAACAAATTAAACATAAACGGTACTGAATACCACGGTGTGTGAAAAAAAAATTGTTACCGATCGATAGACTTTGATATGAAAATTTTCCTCAAAAAAAAAAGATATGAAAAATTCACGTGACCAACTTAATTTCGTGAAACATTGATATGCTCCCTTACTCCTCGTGTAGCTACTCAATTTGTTTCTTCTGGTAGAGTAGTACACGGCTTGGCAGAAAAAACATAGTACTCCTTCCAAAAACACGTATACACACATGCATCTGGTTCTTCCGGCCGGCCGGTTGGCCGCGCAGTTGCCTTGAAATTCCAAGTAATTTTCGGAGGGACTCGTAAGTCGTAGCAGCGGTAGCCGGCGTGTGCGTGACCTGCAGTTTCCGAGCAGCCCTCGTTCGGCTCGCCGAGTAGTGGCAACTTCGTCATAGCGAGGACATGGCGAGTATACGGACGGACGGTCGCCACAGGAGGCGCCGGGTTCCACGTGAAGTCGGTGAGGCACGGCGGAAGGACGCCGGTTCCGCGCGAGGTCGACGAGTGCCAACTTGTCCGACTTGGCGCGTATGGAGAATTCGTCGACGGGCTTCGTCGTGGGCTTGATTCCGAAGCAAGGCACCGGCAGCAATGTCCAAGTATGCTAGCCTGATTGATTCCTGTACGACTAGCACAGTACTTGCAATGATAGGCTTGATTTCCTGTCCTTGATCCACGTGAACAAGCAAAAATCTGACCAAGGCAGTAAAGAAGACTTCATGTTCCATGCGCAGAGCAAAACAATCTTGATCTTCGCGCAAGAAGATATCAGCATGTAAAGGCCTGCTTGCTACTTCCTCGGTCCACGAGCCTGAGATCATGATGGTGCGGACCTGATGCAGCAAGCCTGGACAAGGCCCTTCGATCCGATCGGAACACGCGAACAGAACAGGATGCGCCGCGGAAAGCAGCGCAACCCAGATCGATCTGATAGGAAAACACCTTGGTGAGAATAACCCGATCCCGAATAGAGATCGCAATTGATTTACGTGGCGACCACGAAGGCAGAGATGCGCAGCGGATATAGCTAGGATCGCGGCGGCGACGCGAGCGACCAGAGTTTCACGGCCGACGCCGGCGCCTTTTCCCATCGGCTCATGATACCAATGTTGTAAACCGTGGGCTATACGGTCTACCCTCTAATTCCTCTGTCTTTTTCGTGGTGCCGCTCACAATGCATATTGAGGCTAGAGGGTAGGGACCTATTTATAGACTCCACTTCCAGATGTTTTTATTATTTCCACCTGTTTTCGGAAAATTCCGTATGACTCCTGAGCAATGTAACCAACCACGATCAAACATGCCAGTTTTTCGAGTCTAAATATACTAGTCCCTAGCACACATGTGTGAGTCATGTGCCATGATTAGATTGTATGTGCGAGATCAACTTTCAATCTTAATCATGTGGGTTAACAGCCTGCAGAGCCGATCCTGCACAACAAACCCAGCTCTTCCACCTGTGATGTCCCGGGAAAAATACGTACGTACATATAAAATTCCAGTAGAGTCGACCCCTATTAATTCCTCTACTGTATTCCATCACAGTTGTCCTCGGCACCTCGAGTATTAATTCCTCGAGTAAAATTCCGCATCAGTTATTCCCCGTCACAAACATTAATAATATGAATAATTCCACATTATTCATATTATTAATGTTTCAGGTGGTGTGGCGAAACCTGGCTCTCACTTTGGCACCCTGGGAGGTTCTTTCCTCAGGTCCTGCCCGCGGAAAACTGGTGGGGGCGGTTGCAAAGCTAGAAAAGCTGGCAAGAGATCCTCCGCTCATTTTGTGGCCGGATCCAGGCTGAAGAACTATGGATACGCTCTGGCTTTCAAGCTGGTGTAGTGGAGCATGCTGGAACAGCAAAAGATGATCTCCTCTCTATAGAAGATTGAGCATTAGTGATTTGTTTTACTGTGTGTGTGAGTGGAGGTCTAGTTTGGTATTTTTGTGTTGCCTGAGTTGCTAAACTTTGAGTAATCTGTTATTTTGTGTCCATTATGGATGAGCTAAGGTAGCTGGGCTGCTAGCCTTCGCGTGCTGTAATAAGAAAATGTTGTATGAATCTGGTTTCATTGATGAAATGGAGCCGGGGTCTTTGACCCTTTTGTTCAAAAAAAAAATTCCACATTGAGTTAAATAAGTTATAATCATGTTGAATAAATGTTGAAAGCCACATAAATATCCAACAGAACTCAAACGAGCTTGGGTGAAAAAAAATTAACCAGGAATTGAAAAACTAGTCTTCCAGAAAGTTGGTACTCCTACAGCGGGACAAATATAACCAGGAATTAAAAAACCAAAACCAATCAATAGTGGGCCGGCTCCCATCGCGAGCCTTGTGCACTTTGTAGGCTGGAGGAAGGAACCACAATCAATCAAGACGATATTCTAAAAAAAAAAAACAATAAATCAAGAAGAGAGAGGATCGCCTCCTATTCGTTTCTTTCCCCTCCCGTCTCTCTCGTCGCAGAGGCCGGCTGGGAAACCCTAATCCAGCTACTTCCTCACCAGGAGCGATGCCCCAACCCACTCTGCCGCGTATCATCGGCTTCTGGAGCCCCCATGATTATGTGCCCAGGCCCGGCCACTTGGTCGCTGACCCGGAGCACCACGCCGACCCCTCCCGGATGGCGACTCCCCCTCAACCCAACAAGGGCGGCCATCCGTCGCCAATCCCCATGGCTGGATCTCCTCAAGCGCTCTTCCATGAATCCGGCCCTCAGACCCGGAGGGTTTCCATGGCACCTCTACAGCCACCTGCCGAGTCACGCGACGAATTCATGCAACAGGCCGAGCCGCCGCCGGAGCCCAACACCCGCTTGCCGCCTGGCCCACCGATCCTCTTGTGGACGTTAGCACCTGGGGGATACGGTTCTACATCAGGGCTGATCGCACCGGGGGATGTTTCTACATGAACCCCTGTGTCGACGGCGCGCCCTTTCCCAGCGCCGAGCACGCCGAGGCCGCCATCCACCGCCACCTTCTCGGCTGCCAGGATAGGAAGATGCTGATGGGGCTATCTCCACTGGACTGTGCTGTGCAACTGGCCCTCTACTGGCCCGACGGCACGAGGGAGAAGCGCCTGAGGTCGCAACCGATCTCTAATAGAGCCCGCGACTCAGATCTCCAGTTGGCTGAATCTTTGGTGGACAGATATAACGATGATCACAATCTTGTCGGGGATCTTGCATATGAACTCAAAGACATCGTGTGCTCCCAATGTTTTGATGAGGGAGGTAGGCTCTATTGCATTACAATCTCACTGCCAAGACTAGAGGAGGAGCCGCTGCTGATGATGAGGGATGCAGCAAGCTGTTCTTTGTTGAAGTCCTGTATAGGATCCCGTCGTCTGACCTGTTGGCCACCATATGCATGCTTGAACCTGCTGCTAATAATGACAATGGCTCTTATTGCTATGGCTGTAAAAAGCATGGAAGTGGTGACTTGAAGCACCCTGCAGATCATACCGATTTCGTTGGGGGTCACACGGAGCGTGCATTTGTCCGATATTGTGCAGGAAAGACAGATCGTCGTGAACACTTTGACGGCGAGGACACCGAGGAGGAGCTGGAAGCTGAGAAGGCCAGGTTAAGGCGGCGGCTTGACGGCTTTGATGTTGTATACAATGGCCATCAGCAAATGGTGAGACTTGCCAGGAAGCACCAAGGGGATGATGATGCTTCACACGAGACGAAGCGAATGAGGACACTTACCATGGAACACCAAGGAGAGGCCGCCAGAGGCCAAGGAGGGCACTGGGATTAACTGGGGCACTTGAAAATTTTCTGTCGACATTTTTTTAGCCTGAATATAAGTATTATTAATTTCATCATCAGCAACGTACCCTTGCTCAGATTATTAAATCTTCCAAGCTGTAGATCCGAGCAGCTTGCTTTTCCTGCTGCTTACACCTGAATTTTACAGCAAGTTATGATCAAGTAAGTATTGTACATATTGTTCTATGGTTGATAATAGTATAAGGATTTTTCTTCAATACTGTAACAAAGTCACCATGTTCAAGTGGAAGATGCATAAGCATAATCTTATGTTCGTATCATACATTCATACTAGAGAGGAGTTCACTTTTGAAGGTACCTTTTGTCTTCTGCTAAGATAACAATGGTACATTTTCTTCAAACCTCGGTATAAAAACTTGGTATTTTACATGCTAGCAGCTCTCGTATTCGTGATCAACTCAACAAATGGTTATAGCTACAACTCTGACATTTATTCAAGTATATAGTTTTACGAGCTTTGCCATTTTCCAGTTCATGAAAAGTAACTCACATATCCAAAACCAGCTCATACACCATATGTTTACTCGTTTCTTAGTAAGGCTATTTTGGCATCTCCTCGCCAAAAAACTTGTCCAGGAAGGACAATATCTCAGAGTTCACCCTCTCGGCCTGCTCTTGCTGGAGGTAATGGTGACCTTCAATGATGGCAACCTCAAGGTCTGGAACACTGGACTTGAAAGCTCCGCTCTCGATGTAGTGTTTGATTCCAAAGGACTCGACACCAGTGTCCTTATCACCCCCAATAAACTTTGCAGGCACCGTGATCATTGCGCCATGCCATGGCGCGGTAAGCATCCAGTTCCTGTGTTTCCCATAAATTAGTGCTACAAAGCTAGACTGAATAAAAATCATGAAAAGAAATTGTGTAATTTACGTGTCCATCATGCGGTAGTAGTTGAGTGGCCCGGTGAAACCAGACTTTTGAAACTTCTCGGCGTACCGACCCAGTTCTTCCTCGGTCATCCAAGGAAGTGGGGATGATGATGCCTCCAAAAAGTCTATTATCTCCACTCCAGGAGGAGCAGTGAGGTCATCTAATTCGATGGAGTAGAACTTCTTTAGGACGGTTGCAGCATCGTACCGATCGAATGCCCTTTCGGCTCTTCCGGGTTCCTACATGGATGATTTTGAAACAAGTTGGTCCTTTGCAACAGCTACGGTGCTCAATACATAGCGACCATTCACGACTACAAGTCCACAACCATGAGGTAAAGAGATATGCTATGCCTGGTGCCACCCCTGGGCCTGAAAATGTAATTTTGGAACCCCCCAAAAAAAACAGTAATTTGGACCAAATGAAGGCCGACTTAGTGTATGTCTCCAAATCATCGTCTCTTGCGTGACTAATACTTTTGGGAAATATTATTTTTCTAATTTTGAAGCAAAACTATTACTTTTACAAATATATTCAACAGAAGGTGCGTATGTGATTCATTTGCTTGTTCTCTCTCAACACAGTTCGTATGTGATTCATTTCCATGCATGGTTTTAAATAGCGCGCTATAGCTTCGCTATAGCACACTATAGTATTTATAAAAGGTCTTGCGCTAAGGGACTTTGATTAAAACATATGAACAAACATTTTAAATAGCGCGCTATAGCTTCTCTATAGCACGCTATAGCGTTTAGAAGAGGTCCGCCGCTAAGAGGCTTAGTGCGCTATTTAAAACTTTGTTTCCATGTCACACAAGTCAATTCACTGCTTCCCATGGCGTTGTCAATAAGAAGAATGGATGGTGAAAATATATAGGACTGTGTCACCTGGTACTGCGTGATGTAGAAGCCATCACCGCGCGCTGCGAACATCTCCGTCACGGGTCGAGGGGAGCGTGGGAAGAACGGCACCCCCAGCGCGACGACGGCGCGCACCCGGTCCGGCCGGAACAGGCACAGATGCCACGCCGCCTGCGCGCCCAAGTCGTGCCCCACCACCACCACCTGCGCCGGCGCCCGGTGTCAGCGCGTCACTCGCGGCGGCCGCCGAGGGAAGAAAGAAAAACGAAGCTAGAGCGGTGCAAAGAAGGGCGCACCTTGGTGAGGTAGAGGTGGTCGAGGAGGGCGATGATGTCGCCAACGACGTGGAGGATGGTGTAGGCTGCAGGGTCAGCCGGGGCGCCGGAGTCGCCGAAGCCGCGGAGGTCGGGGGCCAGGGCACGGAAGCCGCGCGCGGCGAGCGCGGCCATCTGGTGGCGCCACGACAGCCAGAGCTCCGGGAAGCCGTGCAGGTGGAGCACCGCCGGGCCGGCGGCGGGGCCCTGCTCGGCCACGTGGAGGGACACGCCGTTCACGTCGGCGTTCCAGTGCCGCACACCGCCGTTCTCCTCCATGGCTTAGTTGACTCGCTCGCCGGCCGCGCACCGCTGGTCAGGAGAGTTGGCAGTAGTGGCCAACCGAGAACGTATTGAAGTTTTACAAGCTGACTAAAAAGGATACGTCCGCGTTGAACGGAGACAAAAAAATGTTCCGGATTGACCAGGGCGCCGCCTCATACTTTTGAACTTTTCTCGCAAAGACAGATGGGATCGAAAACAAGAAACGAGCGACCGGTGGACGTCCAAAACGCACAACTTGATTAAGGGAAACGATTCGGTCGGACCGCCCCCGTCGCTACAACAAGTGCCCTGCGCTGCTACGACCGGCGTCCGGTTTTGCTACGACACATGGTCATCGATGCCATGGATGCTACAAAGCTTTTTTCGACGGCACCAATGCTAGGACAAGCTGGCGGTGGGCGTTCGTGTTGCACCCGGCTCCCCGCGTCACTAGGAAGGGCGAAATGAGGTGCTACTACGAGCAAGTTGAGGTGCTGCTAGCGGTGGGTGTCGTCAGGCTACCACAACGACTCCCAAGATATTGCGTCCACACCCATCACGTGCTGGAACCGACGGGCCAAATTGATGTGACCCGCAGGCCAATTAGCTGGGAAACCCAATAAAAACCAGAAGGAAAAACAAAGAAACCTGAAAAAGAAAATGAAAACCAAAGAAACCCAATGAAAACGAATGGGAACAAAGGAAGCCGAGAAAGAAACAAAGAAAAAAGAAGAAAAACAGAGAAAAAATTAAGAAAGAAAGAAAAGCATAAAAAACAGTGAAACTGAAAAAAAAAAACGAATAAAAACAAAGAAAGAAAAGAAAAACCAGTGAGAACCGTGAAGAAAACTAGTGACAATACCACCCGGGGTGGCTGTGTGCTCGCCCGTATTGTGGTGGACTTGTGGACGTTAGTCGGTGGTGGGATTGGGCTAATGCTAGAAAGGATGTGCTGGGATGGATTAGGCCTCCTAAAAAATGGTAATTTCAGTAATACCAAAAAATTGTTTTTATACCCAAAAAATCAATCTCCATATGGTTTCTAGATTATGTACCATGCCATAAATCAAAAATCATATTAACCAAAAAACTAGGCTCGATTCGGTTTTTATAGACTCAGTTTTAAAATGTGCAGAGTCAGTGGCCCTATTCACCGCTCTTCACGAGGAGAGCTCCTATATGACACCGTGTGCGCCAAAATGACAGAATGTCGCATAGAGCATCCGCTATGGGTCGGACCATTAAATTGCTAGCAGCAACATTGTGGTCTGCTGGTTTTTAGTGATTTAACTGGGTTTTTTTCGATTTTATGTGTTTTAAGTTGTTTTTTTTTCATTTTGCTTTCTGTAAAAACCGGAAATATTAGTTTGGTTTTCAAAACAAACACAAATTTATTTAATATTAAAACCTAAAACATGTTTTGACACTTTGAGAAAGTTTTATCAAAAAATATGAACATTTTTTAAAAACAATTGTGAACATTTTTCGAAAAATGCAAACATTTTTCTGAAACTTTGGTCAACATATTTTTACATTCCGATTTTTTTTTATTTTTAATTTTTCTAAAAGGAAGATTATTTTAAAAATCAAACGCTTTTTAAATTTTGTGCATTTTTTGCAAAAAAATAACATCAAAAATAGAGGAAAAAAACAGAAAAATGAAAAACGAAAAACAAAACCGGAACCTTCTAAGATTCCTAAAACCAGAAAAACCGAGAATTAGAATCTTCCGAAAACTGGAATGTGTAGACACGCTATCTAGCTAAAATGAAAAAATTTAGCTACTCCCTAATGGCCCAGTTAAGCCACTCGCTCGTTGGCTCTGTCCAAGACGTTGACATTATGTCTAAATGTGCGCCAAATAGGAAATGCTCCTATTTTGCACATTAAGCGCCAGGTTGCCAAAAAAACCGCACGGGCCTCAGCCCACAATTCTCTGGAAAAAATACAGGCTATCTTGTTTTCAGTTTTGAAAAAATTGGTGAAATAAAAAATATTAACGGGTTTATAAAAAATCATGAATTTTGAAAATTTTGACATATTTGAAGAATGTTCACAAAATTTGAAAATACTCAGGAATTTGCAAAAGCATTCACGAATTTCCAAAAAGTTCACAAATTTATAAAAAATGTTCACTACTATAAGAAAATGTTCACGAATTAGAAAATATGATGATTTTTTGTGAATTTAAAAAATGTTCACAAAAGTAAAACATGTTCGTAAGTTTAAAGAAACAACGAACAAAAAGAGAAACATGTGAAAAAGGAAAAAGAAACAAAAAAGAAAAAAGGAAAAATTGTGGAAGGTTCAAGGAAAACAGTACTGAGTGCCACTACGTGGGCCAACCATTACTGAAATAACTCTACAAGAGGGTTATGCGTTTCCTACCAAAACAATGCATGTAATCAGTAATTAAGGAGTACCCTCCGCGGGGTCACCGCGCTTGCTTCCCAGCGCGACAAGTGGCGCAACGTTGCGTGACGAGGTTGGTCTCGGGTGCATCCGCGTTCAACACGTGGCGGAAGGAGAGGTGGTCGCGCAATTATTTTCCTTTTTTCCTTTCTGGGTTCGATGTTCTCCACCGTGGGAAGCACTCCTGTGCCCACGGGAGCACATGTGTGCTTCACGCGAGAGCACCCCTCACTTTTTTCTTTTTCCGGTTTGAATGTGCTCTCCCACACCTATGCTTTGTGTGGGAGCACACCTTTCTTTTTCCCTATTCTAATTTTTGGATGTGCTCCGCCACGGAGCACACCTCCGCTGCCCGTGGGAGCACAAGTGTGCTCTGCACGGGGAGCACACTTTTGTGCTTTCTATATACAGTACATGAGAAAAATATATATAATAAAAACAGAAAAACAACAAAACCAGGAGAAAACCTAAAAAACCAGGAGGGAAAAGAAGAAAAAAAACTGCACCCCCCCTCTGGCCCGTGAACCTCACACTTCCTGTGCGGGTTGCGCCCAGCGCTTCCTCGTGAATGGGAAGCCCATCCAGAAGGTACCCTCTGACTAACTCCCAAGTGCAGATGCAGGGGATGCGTTGCACGCGTCGTGAGCCGCCAAGCTCAGGCCCAATTAGAATATGTAGTACAGCTCCACAAATATGGTCATGCTCGGTCAATAATTTGGTGGAATTCCCACTGCCTACACACAAATCACACTCGGAAGTCTTTAAATTTTCAGCCCATCTTTTAAGAATTAAAAATTTCTACTCTTTCTCACAAATTATGCAATACTTGAGCAAGTGCCGGAAAACAATACAAACCTATCAACTCAAGAGCACCGTTGGTGGCAATTCTATGTTAATTGTGCTCCCTTCAAGCATCTCGACAACTCTAGTCATTGTTGGACGATCTGTAGGACTCAACTGTATGCACCACAACCCAACCACTATCATCCTCCTTACAATCTCTGAGGTCTCTCCATTAATCTCAGAAGCACTAACACAATATTCATCTAAATGTTCATAAATCCATTGTGGGAAATATTGGCTGCTAGATTCACTATTTTGACTGATATTCTTATCCCTTGCCCCAACCATCTCAAGAACCATCATTCCATAACTGTAAACATCAGACTTGGTACTTACTGCTCCAAATTGCTTCGAATAAACCTCGGGAGCAATATAGCCTATTGTTCCTCTTGCACCACCAATGGAAATAACACTTTCTTTATTGACGCACAGCTTGGCCAGTCCAAAATCGGAAATCTTTGGACAGAAATTTTGATCCAATAGAATGTTGTGGGGCTTGATATCAAAATGCACTATGCGGGTATTGCATCCTCTATGGAGATATTCGAGTCCTCGAGCAATACCCACTGCTATATCAAATAATTTCTCCCAACCTAAAGTATTTCCACCTTTAGAGCGATCTTTGAAGGCATACTTTTCAAGTGAACCATTGGGCATATAGTCATAAATTAGGGCCCTTTTGGATCCTTCCAAGCAAAATCCTAAGAGAGTAACAACGTTAACGTGAGAAGTTCTACTAATGCTAGCTACCTCATTGATGAAATCCTCCCCATCAGTCTTGTAGTCCTTGAGTATTTTGACTGCTGTCCGATGACCATCAGAGAGGTCGCCTCTGTAAACAGCACCAAATCCACCTTGACCTAGCTTTTCAACAAAAGATCTCGTTATTCTTTTCACTTGGGCATAAGTGTATCTTTTCAAATGGATAGTTCCGTTCGTTTGTAGGATGGACTCAATCTTTGCTCTCTCCTTTGATTTCCTTTTGGATCCATACTTCCAGTAGCCCAACCAAAATGCAAAAAGAAGCATAAGTATGCTCGAGCTGCCTGCTATTGCATCTGCGTCGAAATTTAGGAGGGGAAAAGGCATCAAAAGGGGACGTAACTTCTACAATCTTCTAGTTAGTGATTGCATCTTGCAAAATGTGTGGAAATATTCTAGTGTCACGCAATAGAGAGAAGTGCATCTCGAGTTGAAGACTGGTTTTTGGCAAACCTACTTGTATTATGTATTCTAAAAGGCTAGATATATTTATATCTTCGTCATAAACGCCAGACTCAATCTCATGTCAAGAACTCGTGCCACTTTTCAGATAAACTGAACACAACAACTAAATACATACAATTGAAGCAGAGCTTGTTAAGGATGGACAAAAATGGGAAGATGCAAACGAATTGTCATGTGAATGAGAGATCTTACATATTTTTATTCTTGTCTTTGAGTATCCATGCCCTGGAGAAATTTCAGTCTTTGAGTTGATAATATGTGGAGGAGAGTAGGGAAAATGGTCGATTCTACCGGAAGAATTCCTCTTTGGCTGATGGGTACTATAGTTGGTATTCCCATGCCCTGCAGAAATTTCAACATAAACGCTCATGAGTATATGGAAAATGCATTTATTCATAAATATAAGGCCTGCACCACAAGGTCAATATTCCTTTAGTTTATCATACACATTCAAACAGAAGTAACTTGTTATTCGTCTACTGTTCTAGCACATTAGTAATTTCTGTTGCATGAACAACTAGTGTTGTTCTCTCTAAAAAAGGAACGACCATTGTTTTCTATGCATAACCTCTGACAGATATAAGTTTATACATGAAAAATAAGGGCCAGTTCTTATTTTCTCAAGAAAAGATCATCACTTGAAGTTGATCTTATACTGACCAATAGTTAAGTCTCTTGTCAGTTTTAGGATTAGTGGTGATGAATTGAATGGTGTGATTGTTTTGAGATTAGTGGTAATTTCAGGTCAGAATAGTGAATGTCATGGGTAAGCGAATACTGTCAAGTGACGAACACAACTTAACTAGTGTTCACAGGATAAGACTTCCGTGATGCATGCACTTCTGAATTGCTCTCGGTGCTAAACAGATGATATTATCAGCTACAGATGGAATTGTCTGCGGTCAATGTGCTAAGAAGTTCGACACACATCATTCATATGGATATGTCATGCCCACAACCATAAGGTGGTTCCTGTTGAGCAGTCCCCAAAAAATATGAGGAAACTGAAGTTTCCAGCGCCAACTAAGTCCAGACCGAGTAGTCCGAGCCGTGGTTCCTGGTTCAAGATGGGCTTCAGTTTAACTACTAACCTGAACAACTATATTCAAGTTACAGGCATTGCCAGACCTGAAGAAACGTGAGGAAACTGAAGATTCAGAGTTAGATCTGACAGGCTTGATTTACAGCGATCAGAGATGTTCAGCTTGCGCATCTAGTTAGTGAGAAATTATACAACGTGCCGTGTCAGGAAGATGCAAAGCCACAGCAAGTGGCGGGCGCTCCAATGCACGAAAAGGGAACAGAATGTACGAGATGCAAATAACACAACATGGAAGGCCAAAACAGCCAAGTGATTTCAAAAAATAATATAGATAGAAGGCCCTAGATATCATATGGCAGGCTGATCAGTGATCACTTCTCCTTAGAACATCTCCATGTACTGGCATGATATCATCGGCGATAGCAGTCGAAGAAGAAGGTGAGCTCGCCCAAGGAGTCGATGTAGTTCAACCACTCGTTACTGAATGTCACGTTGTGGCTGACTGTGGGGCACTTGCACTCCCCGAGAATAATGGTGTAATTTTGGTAGAATAACTCCGTGTAGTTGTATTGGCCGACTGGAAGGAGTGCTTTCTATGGCGGCTAGCAGAAGATCTTCAAATCGATGAGTAGTAGGATGTGTAATCGAGGATTGTTTGAGTTGCATTTGACAGATAGCATGGACAAGTTGGTGGTTCACGGTTCAAGCCATAGAGAATTGGACATAACTTAAAAACAAATAAATGAAGTGGAATTCCAGTTAATCTACCTTAGACACTAAAAGATCTATCAGCTTTGTAACACATAGAAGAACGTCAAGGTGACAAAGGATTACCAGGAGCTGGAGCCAATGGCCTGAACCACATTAGATCGATAAGATAGTATCCCCCAACCAGTACTGGATTGATCCGAACTGTATGCAGCCTAAGAGAATAATTCATCGCAGTAACTTGGTCGGATGAGAAGCTATTTCCAGTGTGGGGAGCTATGTCCATTGTCATATCTATCCCAGAAGTTCCAAGAACATTGAAATTTACAATCTCAAACTGAGTAACCCGCAATTTGAGCTGTGATGCAAGGTCCTCAAGAAATTCATTGCTCCAATTTGAATTCAAGAGAACATTGTCAAGAAAGAGCACAACTCTTACTGGGTAAACACAACGGCAGTCCTGACTACCTCGTCTCTGTACCATGTTCGGAGCACAACAGCCTAGTAAAACAAAAGGTGAATTATAACAGAATTGACTATTTGGCAGCATATCTAGAGCAAATATCAGGATGTACTACAAACCATAAGTATCTATGATTGAAGTCAATGTTATCCAACACCGTTCATTATTTATGAAACAGCTACCAGCCGCAAACTTCATATCACCAGTCACCATTCCAAATTGTTTGATCAAAACATAATGCTTGAATTAGTAAAAGCCAACAAAGTTATATAATTTACTTCCTACGACTCCAAAAAAGAGGGTGCGCGCGCTTTTCAATATTTAATTTTTTACAATTACACCAATAATACATACGTTATGTAAACTAAAAATTATACCATTGAAAAATTCTTTCGGATACGAATTTAATGATATAATTTTTCTAAGACATAACCTACATTTTATTGGTTAAGCTCATGGTCAAACTTGAATTTAAAAAAGTGCGTTCCTTCTTTTTGGAGTCGGAGGGAGAACTATGTAAGATAACTGGTATTATGATCAGTCATGAGGTGCTATTTCCCCGAATGAGGAGGATGCCAAACCTGACTAAACAACAAAAGTATCACTTTTTATGTAATTTTTGTAGTCACGTTTGACATGATGAGATCAATTTGGAATTAAATTATTTCAGGATCTAGAAAAACTTACCATTGTGTGGAGATACTGGGGGCTGCACTGATCCAGAAGGAGCTGCACTAGTATTCGAAGCTGCATCAGGGAGAGCAGCGTCCACATGAGCAGGAACATCTTCTGCTGAGCGCCTGTTATGCTGCACCGAAGGATCGGACAGGTCCAGGGAATCAAAGACGAGGTCAGAAGCACCAGAGATAGAGCTATAGCTCGGCGCAGACATAGGAGAGTGCATAGATGATAGAGCTGATGGTGATGAATATAGATTCTTTTGTCTATGCTGACGCATTGCAGCATTTATGACAACTTTGGTTTGGGATACCATGGGCCGAACTGAACTCCATCCTTGTGAAGGAGACATAATAGGAGTGTGAGTGTCAGCCTTTAGAGCCGATGATTTGGCAATCAAATCGGTCTCATTGATAAATTCCAGAGCCAATATAACAACCAAGAAATTAAATAGAAGTTTCCCTGGAGCATCTTCAAACAGTCCTGCCAAGAAACAGTACAACCAACCAGTCAGCATCATCTTAAGACAGGGGTATGCTGCCAAATGCCGAGAGACAGGTGCAACCAATTGATACGAACTCATATATCTACATAATTAGTGCGAACAGCCCATTATCCGCACGGCCCAGAGAAATTGCGTTTCAAACTGGTCAGGTCAAAATGTTTTCAAGATCATAAACTAAACACATCTACCACCAGCGCAAACTAGCTGAACTGATGTGAAATGAGGCTAAAAGTAAGACTTTAATTTTTAAGAAGGTGCAGAAATAAAATAATACACTGACTCGACTACTCATCATCTCGATTTCGTCCATAGCATTTCTTAATTCAGCCAATAAAGTAGTTCTTCTCTCTGGCAACCGACCTACCTACTGAAGCAGCGCAGTCTGATAAGAACGGGAGATTTGACGATAACCCCCCCTGTTGGTCTGCCTTTGATCATAAGCCCCCCCTTGTGTCACTGACGTGTGGGACCGGACCCCACATGTCAGTGACACAAGGGGGGGCTTATGATCAAAGGCAGACCAACAGGGGGGGTTATCGTCAATTCTTCCGATAAGAACGGGCAAGAAAATACAGTGCAAATGTTCCATCAAAGGCACGGGGTTCATGCCATCAGACAATTCTAAGCTCTTGAATCCTTCCCGGATTGGGCTCCCGCTACGCTACACAGCAAAGCAAGGGCAGCGAAGGTCCTACGAGCCCCTGAATCCACCATTCCCACGACTCCCAGTCGAGCTCCAAACGGGGCCACTGAAGCAAAGCAAACAGGACAGCGAGCACGGGGGTCCCTGTGTTCCAACGCAACCTTGGAGTGAGCTCAGATCGGGGGAGGCTGACTGACCTTGTTCAGCGCGGCACATGGCATGCCCGGGCCGCATCACCCCCTCGCACGGCGGCTGGAGGGACTGCGCCGGCGACAGGGGGGAGGGAGGGCTGGGTATAGAGGGAGCCGGAGCCGGAGCCGCGCCGCGCTGCGAAATCGTCTATGCTTTTTCCCCTGTCTGCTACCACTCAACCAGTCAACCTATGGTGGGAATTTGGCAGAAAGAAAGAGGGGAGCATGTGGGAGGACGCGGAGTCACAGACATTTCAGTGCTCGGGCGCGTTGGCGGGCGCGACCTCCTATTCCCCGCTGTACGCCGGTGGAAAACGACGTAACGCGCAAACCTGGGCCGGCCCAGGCGCGGGGCAGGGCTCCCCTGCTTTTCTTTTCGTTTCCTTTCCTTTTGTTTTTTCTTTTCTGTTTTGTTTTGCTTCTTTAAAATGTTCAGGATTTCGAAAAAAGTTCCGAATTTCAAAAAAAATCATGAACTCAAAAACTGTCTTTTGATGCTGGTATGATGTGAGTCAGTTGCTTCCGCCTCTCCGGGACTGTCAATGAACACTTTTAGAATTTTGATGAACAATTTCGGATTTTTTTTATGAACATTTTTTGAATATTGATGAACATTTTTTGTATTTGATGAAAAAACTTGAATTCGATAAACTTGTTTTGAATTTGATGAATAGAATATGAATTCAAGAACTTTTTTTGAATTGGATAAACATTTTTTGAAAATGGATGCACAACTTTTTTTAATTTGATGAACATTTTTTGTATTTGACGAAAAAACTTGAATTCGATAAACTTGTTTTGAATTTGATGAACAGAATATGAATTCAAGAACTTTTTTTGAATTGGATAAACATTTTTTTAAAATGGATGCACAACTTTTTTTAATTTGATGAACATTTTTTAATATGATGAATAGAACCTTCCCAAAACCGGAAGAGGGGTCCTACGTTGGGCCGGCCCAACTCACTTAGCGAGCACCAAGGGGGGGGGTGCGCGTTTGGTCTACTTCCGTCGACGCGGAGAATAGGAGTCACCTTGGCCGGCGTTAGGCCTATAGATTTTTTTAGGGGCGCTAGGCCTATAAAAATGGACCGTTTTTCATGGGCCGACCCATGAGTACGCGTGTCTGACATGTAACGGGCCTAGTCTCGAACGTGATGTGTCTGGCTTGCTCATCCGCACAGGTGAGGCCCGGACCTCTTTATTATGTTTAATTTTTTCCTCAATTTTCTGTGTTTTTTAAAGTTGACCCAAAAACAGCCCGAAAGGCTGAAAAGCACGTGGGTCGGCCGGCACACGTACCGTGTCGGGCCCGCCCGTTTACCATGAACGTCGTGCTCGTCCACCGAGGTAAGACCCACGTGCCGGCACGACACGCCCCACTTATAAATGAGCCGCCGCAGGCCGTGTTGGGCCAGACCCATTTAGGCGCGTGTTGGGATGGCCCGTTGGCCACCTATGGCTAGGCCTAGGCATGAGCAGGCTATAGAAGGAAATAATCACTTGCCTTCGTAGCCGTCCGATTCGACCACACATGTCTCTCTGATCAACCATGTGACACTACTCGCGGACGTAATTGCATCACCAACCGTGCCCCCTCTCGCTCGCATCGATCGTTGCCTTGCACCATGCTTGCGGCATCTGGCTACCGTTGTACGCACTGATTCCGTATGTGGCCTATGTTGGGGAACGCGACAGAAAACAAAAATTTCCGGTATAGCGAGCACGCCCAGGACCACTATGGAGATTGCATACAAGGTTTGATCTGATCCGTACCGACTCGTAGCGCAGCGGAAGAAGAGTCGGTGTAGATCGTCGGTGCAGATCCCTGCAGCTAGGATTTACAACCTCCCAACCGCAAGGATGTACTCCCACTCCGGACAGCCCTTCGGGAGGCGGTCGGACAGTCCCCCGGACGATGTCGCGGACAGCCCTTCGGGAGGATCCACGGAACCCGAACAGTTACCCGGACAGCCCTTCGGGAGGACGCCGGAAACTCGAACGGTAACTCGAACAGCCCTTCGGGAGGACACTCGAAAACAGCCCCTCGGGCAAAAGATCGAAACTACGACCTCTCTACGGGGTTGCACACATACGGTGTCAACTATCCGGCAGGGCTTCGCCGTCCAGAACTAGTTCCTGCCGGAACCCAGACAACCTTTCGGCTCTACGAAATACTCTTTTCGTGTGAGGGAGAAGAGAGAGCTAGCAAAGCATAGCATGTGTATGAGAGCATAAGGATGAGGAAGTGGGCTGCCCACTCACCTCTATTTATAGGCTAGCCAAGGGGTAAAGTTGTCATACAAAAACCCCAAAATGCCCATGGAATATCCCTTTCCTAAAAGGAATATGCCATATGGGAGTGCCATGTGGAGCACCATGGTGCCCCACCCATTCTTGGCCGGCCACACCCTTGGGGGACCCCCATGAGGGGCTGCCTTGGCCCCCAAGGCCTTCTAGAAACCTTTTTGGAAATATCCAAAAAGGTGTTTTTCCACAAAAATCCAAAAAGCACTTTCACTATTCACGACGACATTTTTCAGCGTCTGATCGAACTGAAAATATTCATGTGGGCTTAGAACAATTCTAGTACCCACCAAAATAATTTTCAACGCGAGCCGGAACAATTCCGGTTTAGTGATTTCATCTGCGAAAAGCATCTGAAGCGGTTTCGGCAGCTCCGGAACATTTCCGGTTTTCATTCCAGAAAATTCCAAAAAGTTTCCAGAACGATTCTGGCACCCTCTAAGAATTATCAGGCATGTGCCAAGACCAATTTGACTTTATGGAATCCCCTGAAACAACTTTTCTAGTTTCACCGAAATTCATCCGGTGACCTCTCTCTGCGGAACTTTTCCGCTGTCCGAAACTTTTCCGGTGTCCGAAACTTTTTCGGTGTTTTTCTCTCAGACTCCCTGTCTAGTATTCAACAGATAGATGACCCTTAAGCGTGTGACCCTATAGGTTCGGTGAAGCATAGACATGACCCGGAACCCCTTCCGATCAATGATCAACATCGGAGCCGTGGACACCCATATCGATCCCTATACCCACACGAATAAATATTCGAGTGAACCTCCAGTCGCCGTATGCTATTCCTGTTGCTTCGCGATATGTTACAATAACCCGAGGTGAGACATGTAGGCATCCTCGTGGATCAACAACTTGTCCACAATGCCAGTTACCTCGTTGCCGGTATTGTTCTCTTTTCTCGTTCCCGTGTTCCGGCATCCCCGTGATCAAATCACAAGTGTCTGGCCAGACGATGATGGATACCGTAACACCGAGAGGGCCCAGAGATATCTCTCCATCGTTGGAGGAGCAAATCCCAATCTTGAGCTATCAAGTTACTTGACATACTTTTCCATGAACCCGTAAGCAGCCGTAATAGCCACCCTTTTACGGATGACGTTTAACAAACCCCAAAGTTCATGAAGCAAGCATGAAGAAACTCGATACTCTCATGGTCTAAGGAATCATGCAAACATTAACCATCTCTGTGTTATTTAACCATTAACTAGTGACGAATATATCTCATAGTATAACATCAATATTGGGTCGATTCAACACAAGTGTTCTACCAACATCGTGCCCTCAAAATTGCCGGCATAGCCATGCCCATGATCAGGAAAACAGGATCATCATGCAATACTTGAGCCAGTCTTAGAGGCAAGACTAGGAATACATTTTACCGTTTATTATACCACACGTGCACATGAGTTTCCCTCCAAGCCTCGTTTAATTTGCAGACTCGAGAATCATTGCAGTTATAGCATGGATCATAAACATTCATTACAAACTTGGAGATACAAAAGTAACTGATATTACTGCCTCTAGGGCATATCTCCTACAGTCTCCCACTTGCACTAGAGTCATAATCTAGTTACATGGCTTCCCTAACACCAATGGCAATCCGGTGTTGCTCATGCTTTGCTCGTGGTAGAGGCTTCGTCATCGGGTCTGACACATTCAGATCCGTGTGAACTTTGCGTACTTTCACTAAACCTTCTTCGACATGATGTCGAATGAGTTTATATTTGCGTTGAATATGCATTGTCTTATGGTGCGAACATGGTTCCCTTGCCTGAGCCACGGCGCCACTATTATCACAATAGATCTCCACCGGGTCCACAGCACTTGGAACCACACCAAGGTCTTCAAGAAATTGCTTGATACCGACAGCTTTCTTGGAGGCTTCTGAAGCAGCAACATATTCCGCCTCCGTCGTAGAATCCGCCACAGTCTTTTGTTTGGAACTTTTCCAATCAACTGCGCCGCCGTTCAATATGAAAACATAGCCAGATTGAGATTTGAAGTCATCTGGGTCAGACATGAAGCCTGCATCAGTGTAACAACTTACAATGAGATCTTCATCACCTCCGTACACAAGGAGTAAATCCTTGGTCCTTCTGAGGTACTTAAGAATACCCTTGACTGCGGCCCAGTGTTCCAATCCTGGATCACCTTGGTACCGGCTGCTAACACTTAGCGCATAGGAAACATCCGGTCTTGTACATAGCATGGCATACATAATAGAACCAACTGCCGAAGCATATGGAATATCATTCATTTGTACTCGCTCATCAAGGGTCCGAGGACTCTGATTCTTGCAAAGCACTGTGCCAGGTGACATGGGGAGTAGGCCTTTCTTGGAGTTCTCCATGTTGAACCTTTTCAACACCTTGTCAATGTACGTGCTTTGGCTTAGCGCTATTAAGCGTCTTGATCTATCTCTATAGATCCTGATGCCTAATACATATGCCGCTTCGCCTAAGTCTTTCATTGAAAAACTCTTCTTCAATGAGTCTTTTATTTCGCTAAGAAATTTCACATCATTTCCAATCAACAATATGTCATCCACATACAAGATTAGAAATGCTTTTGCGCTCCCACTAAACTTCTTGTACACACAAGATTCTTCATCGTTCCTGATGAAGCCAAACTCTTTGACCACTTCATCAAAACGAATATTCCAGCTCCTTGATGCTTGCTTCAGACCATAAATGGCTTTCTGAAGCTTACATACCTTTCCAGCATTCTTAGGATCGACAAAACCTTCTGGCTGTATCATGTATACATCCCTATCAAGGTTTCCATTTAGGAAAGCCGTTTTGACATCCATCTGCCATATTTCATAATCGAAATAAGCAGCAATTGCTAGTAATATCCGAACAGACCTAAGCATAGCTACGGGCGAGAAAGTCTCGTCGTAGTCCTCTCCTGGAACTTGCGTGAACCCTTTCGCGACAAGTCTAGCTTTGTGGATAGTAATGTTACCATCCGCGTCCGTCTTTCTTTTGAAAATCCATTTACAACCAATGGGTTTTACGCCATCTGGAAGTTCTTCCAAGTTCCAAACTTGGTTTTCGTACATGGATTCCATTTCGGATCTCATGGCTTTGTGCCATTCCCTTGAGCTAGGCCCCGCCATCGCTTCCTTGTAGTGCGCAGGTTCATCGTCTTCAAGAATGAAGATTTCATTATGAAACCACTCAGGTGGCTGGATAGCCCTACCTGATCTGCGCGGTTCAGTTACAACAGTGTTTGAAGTTTCCGCATCACATGCGACAACTTCCGGTTCGGTTGTAGGGATAATTAGCGGAATTACTTCCGGTTCCTTAGCCATATCAACGGTTGCCGAAGATTCACTAATCTCATTAAGTTGTACTGTCCTCCCACTCACTTCTTTAGTGAGAAACTCTTTCTCAAGAAAAACTCCATGTTTTGCAACAAACACTTTGTTCTCGGAGGCGTGGTAGAAAGAATACCCAACTGTCTCCTTGGGATAACCTACAAAGTAACATTTGTCTGATCTGGGATCAAGTTTGCTTGGCTGTAAACGCTTTACGTATGCCTCACAACCCCAAATTTTGAGAAACGACAGGTCGGGTTTCTTCCCGTGCCACATCTCATGTGGTGTCGTCTCAACAGACTTAGACGGTGCTTTGTTTAGTGTGTGAGCAGCAGTTTCTAGTGCGTGACCCCAAAAAGATATCGGAAGATTTGTAAGAGACATCATCGACCTTACCATGTCTAACAGGGTTCGGTTACGTCGTTCCGACACTCCGTTTCGCTGTGGAGTTCCGGGAGGCGTAAGTTGTGAAACGATTCCACGGTCACTCAGATGTTGGCCAAACTCGTGACTAAGGTATTCGCCTCCGCGATCAGACCGCAGAAACTTAATCTTTTTGTTACGATGATTTTCTACCTCATTCTGAAATTCTTTGAACTTTTCAAAGGTTTCCGACTTATGCTTCATTAAGTAGATATAGCCATACCGACTTAAATCATCAGTGAAAGTCACGAAGTAAAAATACCCACCCCGTGCGGCCGTGTTCATTGGACCACATACATCACTATGTATTATTTCCAATAATTCACCCGCCCGTTCAGGATGACCCGTGAACGGCGTCTTGGTCATTTTTCCCATCAAGCAAGCTTCACATGTGTCAAATGATTCAAAATCAAGGGACGGTAAAACTCCATCTTTATGGAGTCTTTGCATGCGTTTCTTTCCGATGTGGCCAAGCCGACAGTGCCACAAGTAAGTGGTGGTGGTATCAGCCTTCTTAAGGCGTTTAGCATTCACGTTAAAGACATCATTTCCACATTCAAGATTTAGTATGAAAAGGCCCCCAATAATGGGTGCAAATCCATAAAACATGTCCTTACAATAAAGTGAACAACCATTGTTCTCAGACTTGTAGGAGTACCCGTCGTGCACTAAACATGATCCAGAGATAATGTTTCTACACAACAACGGAACAAAATAACAGTTACTAAGTTCCAAAATAAATCCTGAAGGGAGACGTAGAGGCATAATGCCGACGGCTTGAGCGGCGATCCCAGCGCCGTTCCCGACACGCATCACGACTTCATTCTTTGCCAGCTTGCGCACCTTCTGAAGCCCCTGTATCGAGTTGCAAATGTGAGCAACCGATCCGGTATCAAATACCCAAGACTTAGAATTTTCGCTAGCAAGCAAAACGTCAATGACATTAACTTGTATAACAATTATACCTTTTCCGGTTTTCCCAGACTTCTTATCTTCCAGATATTTCTTGCAGTTTCTCTTCCAGTGACCTGTGCCCTTGCAGTAGAAGCACTCAGTTTCATTCTTGGCTCCGCCCTTAGATTTGCGTTGGAAGCCGGTCTTACCGGCCCCCTTGCCCTTCTTTGGCTTGCCTTTCTTTTTGAAACTGGCAGTTTTATTCACAAGCAACACTTGCTTGCGATTTTTCTGCAGTCCTCCTTCAGCAGTTTTCAGCATGGCAAGCACCTCATGAACTGTTTTGTCCAACCCATTCATGTGGTAGTTCATGACAAAACCTCCGTAAGAAGGGGGGAGTGAACGGAGCAACATGTCCATAACATGCTCATCTGGAAGTGGGAATTCCAGGGTTTTAAGCCTTTCAGCGTGGCCAATCATATTGACCACGTGTTCGCCAACTGAACTGCCCTCAGCCATCTTGGTCTCCGACATCATTTTCATGATATCAAAACGTTCAGACCGTGCATTAAACTTGTACAGAGCATCCAGATCCTTGATCATATCAAAGGAGTTATGGAATTCAAAACGTTTTTGAAGCTCTGAACTCATGCAAGACAGCATGAGGCACTGCACTAAGTTGAAATCATCATCCTTAGTGGCCCAGACATTTTGTATGTCTGCCGCGGCTGTTGCCGCCGGCTTAGGTGGAAGAGGTCCGTCAAGCACGTACACTTTCTTAGCGCTCCTGAGGACAATCCTCAGGGTACGGACCCAATCCGCATAGTTGTTTCCATTCGCAGCTAACTTCTCTTTCTCTAACATAGGGCCTAAGTTGAACGCGGTGTTGCGAGCCATTTGATCTACAACGGAAAACACAAGTTCATTTTAGACATTGTTCATAATGATTTTGGCACTAGTGAATAAACAGTTTTATTCTAAAGTGCGCTCCCACTCAAATCAATATCTCTCAAAATTGATTGTAAGTGATTCAAGACCCGTGTCTTGATTGTTTGCCATTGGTGTAACACCACTGATGACAAAAATCTTAACCGGTAGGCCAACTTGCCAATCACATCTCTATGTGACTCTTGTTCATCTTTCGATGCGTGTGTTCCGAGCTCATGACGGTCATGCCTGAACGTCAAGACAACCAAGTGATCTTGCTGCGAGGTCTCAACTCACCCGCCTCACACTTCTCTAATCGTTCGTACCCGTGTGACACGGCGCACCCCGAAAAGATAGGTGCCGTGACGGTGCTACACTTGGGAGAACACTAACTACTTGATATTTTTAAGTGAGAGATCACCCTAATAAAAAGCGACTACCGCGCAATCAAGAAGGGTGCATCAAGAGGGATAAACATCTCAGGCAATTCATAATAGCATGATATGGTATAGCCCCTTCTGACGGAGAAGTCAAGTATTCTTCGTCTTCGGCATTCGCGTCGGAGTTCACCTTCGCGAAGATTGCCACCACCTTGTCGATGCACCAAATAATATTGCTATCTCTATAGCTAATAAAATAAGTGCATTACATAAGGTTGACTCGCAGGTCATTAAAGTGCAATCATATGGCTCCAGCCATCATGCCGAATCATGACACGCAGGTCATGTTAATTACATCATATAGTCATCTCATACATAATCAAATTTAATGTGAGCATTGCTATACCACATCACATGCATAACCATCCTGCAAAACCAAGTTAGACGCCTCTAATCGGTTTATGCAAAATTTTATTTTACGTGGCTTCTAAGGTTTTTACTTAAACCGCAGCTACCACCGTTTATCATCAAGTATGATACTTCAAGTTGCTAGATTAACTTTCCAGGGTGTATGAAACACGAGACAGTAAAATCTCGAGCCCCATACTAAACTTCGTCATACGCGTGACCCCCGTGCAGATCATATCTGCATTGCCCTTCGTCTGCGAAACATCCATCTTTCTGTGACTAAAGTGGAACCCAAAGAACTGTTAGCTTCATTGATCTGTCAATCAGCATACTCAGGAGCAGCATGAAAGGATCGCGGATTGCCAGAACTTTGTCAGATTCCACAATGCTGTCAAGATCAGGACTACGCAAATTCAAGGGAAGCAACAAGAACATCGAGTAACAGATTTCATCTGCTACCCGCACAAATAATTTTCAGCAATAGATCTCATCTACTACCTAATTATATTGTGCAACACCCATACATCTCTATGTATTCTAGATCATAACATGCATCTACTCATAGCCTGGCTCTTGATGCCACTGTTGGGGAACGCGACAGAAAACAAAAATTTCCGGTATAGCGAGCACGCCCAGGACCACTATGGAGATTGCATACAAGGTTTGATCTGATCCGTACCGACTCGTAGCGCAGCGGAAGAAGAGTCGGTGTAGATCGTCGGTGCAGATCCCTGCAGCTAGGATTTACAACCTCCCAACCGCAAGGATGTACTCCCACTCCGGACAGCCCTTCGGGAGGCGGTCGGACAGTCCCCCGGACGATGTCGCGGACAGCCCTTCGGGAGGACCCACGGAACCCGAACAGTTACCCGGACAGCCCTTCGGGAGGACGCCGGAAACTCGAACGGTAACTCGAACAGCCCTTCGGGAGGACACTCGAAAACAGCCCCTCGGGCAAAAGATCGAAACTACGACCTCTCTACGGGGTTGCACACATACGGTGTCAACTATCCGGCAGGGCTTCGCCGTCCAGAACTAGTTCCTGCCGGAACCCAGACAACCTTTCGGCTCTACGAAATACTCTTTTCGTGTGAGGGAGAAGAGAGAGCTAGCAAAGCATAGCATGTGTATGAGAGCATAAGGATGAGGAAGTGGGCTGCCCACTCACCTCTATTTATAGGCTAGCCAAGGGGTAAAGTTGTCATACAAAAACCCCAAAATGCCCATGGAATATCCCTTTCCTAAAAGGAATATGCCATATGGGAGTGCCATGTGGAGCACCATGGTGCCCCACCCATTCTTGGCCGGCCACACCTTTGGGGGACCCCCATGAGGGGCTGCCTTGGCCCCCAAGGCCTTCTAGAAACCTTTTTGGAAATATCCAAAAAGGTGTTTTTCCACAAAAATCCAAAAAGCACTTTCACTATTCACGACGACATTTTTCAGCGTCTGATCGAACTGAAAATATTCATGTGGGCTTAGAACAATTCTAGTACCCACCAAAATAATTTTCAACGCGAGCCGGAACAATTCCGGTTTAGTGATTTCATCTGCGAAAAGCATCTGAAGCGGTTTCGGCAGCTCCGGAACATTTCCGGTTTTCATTCCAGAAAATTCCAAAAAGTTTCCAGAACGATTCTGGCACCCTCTAAGAATTATCAGGCATGTGCCAAGACCAATTTGACTTTATGGAATCCCCTGAAACAACTTTTCTAGTTTCACCGAAATTCATCCGGTGACCTCTCTCTGCGGAACTTTTCCGCTGTCCGAAACTTTTCCGGTGTCCGAAACTTTTTCGGTGTTTTTCTCTCAGACTCCCTGTCTAGTATTCAACAGATAGATGACCCTTAAGCGTGTGACCCTATAGGTTCGGTGAAGCATAGACATGACCCGGAACCCCTTCCGATCAATGATCAACATCGGAGCCGTGGACACCCATATCGATCCCTATACCCACACGAATAAATATTCGAGTGAACCTCCAGTCGCCGTATGCTATTCCTGTTGCTTCGCGATATGTTACAATAACCCGAGGTGAGACATGTAGGCATCCTCGTGGATCAACAACTTGTCCACAATGCCAGTTACCTCGTTGCCGGTATTGTTCTCTTTTCTCGTTCCCGTGTTCCGGCATCCCCGTGATCAAATCACAAGTGTCTGGCCAGACGATGATGGATACCGTAACACCGAGAGGGCCCAGAGATATCTCTCCATCGTTGGAGGAGCAAATCCCAATCTTGAGCTATCAAGTTACTTGACATACTTTTCCATGAACCCGTAAGCAGCCGTAATAGCCACCCTTTTACGGATGACGTTTAACAAACCCCAAAGTTCATGAAGCAAGCATGAAGAAACTCGATACTCTCATGGTCTAAGGAATCATGCAAACATTAACCATCTCTGTGTTATTTAACCATTAACTAGTGACGAATATATCTCATAGTATAACATCAATATTGGGTCGATTCAACACAAGTGTTCTACCAACATCGTGCCCTCAAAATTGCCGGCATAGCCATGCCCATGATCAGGAAAACAGGATCATCATGCAATACTTGAGCCAGTCTTAGAGGCAAGACTAGGAATACATTTTACCGTTTATTATACCACACGTGCACATGAGTTTCCCTCCAAGCCTCGTTTAATTTGCAGACTCGAGAATCATTGCAGTTATAGCATGGATCATAAACATTCATTACAAACTTGGAGATACAAAAGTAACTGATATTACTGCCTCTAGGGCATATCTCCTACAGCCTATGCTACAACGAACAGAGTACCAACCGCTGTTCAAGGTGGTGTGTGAGCACGGGTGGAGCAGGGAGGTTTTACCCAACATGGGTGGTAGCACAATATTGTTTGGATCGGTACACCTCCTCAGTTGACATAGGCATAGCTTCGGTCTCATATGGCTTTATCGTTGTCAACTTATCGTTTTTATATTCTTTGTCAGGTGGTTCGTTTGTTGGCTGTGTGCATCTTAGTTATGCAGAGCTCAAGTGTTGCTCATTATGCTTTGTATCCGCTCGATGCTTCATTTTGAGTTAATAAAAAAATGCGTTTTATGCTGTCCCACGGTGGCAACATCGTCTATAACAACGCCATGACCCACACAGTGTCACCTTGCAGTAGCAGTTCCCAAAGTGAAGAATTCGACGATGGCGGCTAGGACGCATGCTTGTGGCTGGGGTTGGGCTGGGGGAGGTAAGGAAACTGTACGAGCAGGTCGACGAAGAGCTACGTGACATCTACTTGTATGGACCCAGATATACTTGGTCGAGTGAGCGGGACATGCCGACTCTCGTGCGTAACATCTATTTGCATTTTCTTTTTCTTTTCTTTTATTTTTTTCTCAAAAAATCACATATTTTCAAAAAATATTCAAATATTAAAATTCTTTGCATTTTCTAAGAAAAATGTTCATAATTTGTAACAATGTTCACACTTTTTCAAAAATGGTCTGGATTTTCAGAAAAATGATTGAAAATTTCTAAAATTATTCGCTATTCCAAGGAAATTAAAAAATCAAAAAATTTCCGTATGTTCAGAAAATGTTTGTAATTTCAAAATTTGTTCAAGATTTCAGAAAATGTTCATAAATTGTTCGTATTTTCAAAAGTTGTTCACTTTTACAAAAGAATGTTCGCATGTGAACTATGATCGTTTTTTGTCCACCATGTGTTAGTTGTTTTTTTAATGAACTTGTTCATTCAGTACCTTTTGGCACAAATTATGGTTGTGTTTAGTTGTTTAATGGATCAGATGGACTTTATTTATGCTCGTAGTTCAATTTTGATGTGGTGCATTTGAATTGTTTATGTTTGCATTGAAATATGATGAATTTGTTTCAATTATATGAGCAAAGGTTTGAATCGATTGGCAAAATAATTTTTCGTGGGATAAAGCTATAGGGAATTTGCTAGATGAAGAAATGTTTAATCCCCTAAAAATAGGTTTTTTTGGATGAGGAATACATTTTGAAATTTTAGGATAGGAAATCTGCTATAGATGTCAATAGATGTAGCTCGATCTGGCTTTTGTCGGGTGTGCCTCAATTCCGGCACATGTAGGTAGTTCAGTCATTTGTGTATTTTTTTTATAAAGGGCGCTTTTATTAACTTAAAATGTAGCATCAAGCGGATACAAAGCATAATGAGCGACACCCGGGCTCTGCATAGCTAAGATGTACACAACCACAAATGAATAGTCTAACAAAATAAATATATACAAAACCGACAATTTGGCAACAGTAAAGCCATATAAGTCCGAAACTATGCCAATGTCGACGGAGGAGGTGGACCGATCTGGAAATTATGTTGTCACCCATGTTGGGTAAAAATCTCTCTGGCCACCCACTCCAACCGCATACACACGAAGCCAGTGTGTACAATGGTAAATAACCTGCATAGTAGAAAAGGTTTTGCCATTCAAAACACAATCGTTTCTACGTAGCCAAAGCGACCATAGTAAGGCAGGCGCTCTCACCCGTATTAGCATACTAAACGTATTTGATATTCCATCAAGTCAGTGACCATATATGTTGACAACATTTCTGGGCGGATACAAATTGAACGCTATTTGGATGACTGACCATATATAACGCGCAAAATTGCATTGAAAGAAGATGGTATAGCGGCCAAATCTTTGCGTTTTGGACTCGTCGTTAGATTTGTTTGCGCTGTTCCCTGTCCGGCACGGCAAGCGCCATCGATTAAGCGTGCGATTCCAAAGCCTACCTCTATATATTCACACACCAAAGTCACGCGTACGTCACCGGTGTGTGGCCAGTGATCGTAGCGTGTGCCTCGGTGGAATTTAACAGTCCGCGCAACGTAACCGTAGGGGCAGACATGGGCGAACGTCACAGGGAGCAAACAAGACTTGACTCAAGGCGTTACCTTGCGTCCACTGGAACCCACCGTTGACGCCCGCCTCCGACCGTCGATGTAAATATCTCTGTTACCGTCCAATTGATTCTTCTGAAAACTCAAAAAAAGAATCAAAATTCAAAAAAAAAAAAAAAATCTTCTGTACGCAACGACCGTACGCCTATAAATTATGGGTGTGTGTGTGTGCACCCTTCAGTACCCGTGCACACAGCCTTCCCAAAGTACCATGCCTCCCACCACCAAGTTCCTCCTGCTCCTCCTCGTGGCAACAGCCGCCACAACCTTTGCTCTCGGCCATGGCACAGCTGTCTGTGTGCCGCGGGAGCGTGATGCCCTGCTGGCGTTCAAACGTGGCGTCACAGATGACCCCTCGGGTCGCCTCGCCTCGTGGCTGCGAGGCAGCGACTGCTGCCGGTGGAGGGGCATAAGGTGCAGCAACCGGACTGGCCATGTCCTCCAGCTTCGGCTTGGAAATAATTTCCCGAGTTATGATGATTGGGGACCATCTTTGAGTGGCCAGATAAGTCCATCTCTATTTTCTTTGGAGCATTTGGAGCACCTTGATCTCGCCTGGACTTTTCAGTATAGTAGTGGTGGTCATGTTCCAAAATTATGGGGCTCTCTAAAAAACTTGAGATACCTGAACCTCTCCCATGTACGACTCGATGACGACACGCTGCTTCCTCAGCTTGGTAACCTCTCTAAGCTGCAGTATCTCGACCTTTCCTACACCACCTATACCATACGCGTGCAACCAACAGATTTTTTTAAGGTTAACACAGCTACCTTTGCTACACCATCTTGACCTTGGTGGGGTAAATCTCACCATGGTACATGATTGGCCTCGTATCATGAATATGATTCCTTCTTTGCAAGTTCTCTATCTTTCTGATTGCTCGCTTCATAATGTCAACCAACAGCTCCCACGCTTGAACCTCAGAAAACTTGAGCGGCTCGATCTTAGCGAAAACCAATTTGATCACCCCTCCGAATCTTGTAGGTTTTGGAATTTGACAAGTCTCAAGTACCTCAACCTTCGACAAACCTTTTTGTATGGTCAGTTTCCCAAGAGACTAGGACAAATGACATCCCTTCAAGTCTTTGACTTTTCATACAACAAGTATCTCGACGGCGACCCCGCCGGCATCATAGCGCCAGGGTTGATGAGAAACCTATGCAATTTGGAAGTGCTAAACCTTGAAGAAGCGTATGGGAACATGACAGAGTTGTATGAGAGCTTGCCACATTGCTCGTCCAGCCGACTAAGAGAACTGTATTTGGATGGAAACAATATCACCGGGACCCTACCAGCTGGGATTGCCCAATTCACCAGTTTGGCCACTCTCTTCCTCTCTCTGATAACCATATGACTGGACCTGTGCCCACTGAGATTGGTAAGTTCAACGGCTTGATTTCCCTAGACCTAAGAAACAACAATTTGACAGGTGTCATCACCGAAGAACATTTCTATTGTTTCACGAGCTTAAAGTATATAGATTTATCTAATAATCCCTTGACGATTATGGTAGATCCTGGTCTGCTACCCACCCTGAAACTAGAGCAACCATCTTTTGCATCTTGCCAAATAGGTCCTCATTTTCCTTCTTGGCTTCGGTTGTTGCCTAGAGCTGCTTACATTGATATGTCAAACACTAGTATAACCGGTCAGCTCCCATACTGGTTCTCGACAACACTTTCACAAGCTATACTTTTGAACTTCTCCCACAACCAGATCAGTGGAAGCCTACCAAAAAATATGGAATCCATGTCAGTGAACTATCTCTATCTAGATAGAAACCAAATAACCGGTGAAATACCTCCATTGCCAGAAAATCTCACTTGTTTCTCCATATCTAACAATTCTCTATCAGGTCGTATTACAAGATCTATCTGCAAAACCCAAAAGTTGGAGTGCTTGGATTTAAGCATCAACCAGTTGGAGGGAGAATTTCCTCAATGTCTCAAGATGAGAAACATACGGAGTCTTATTTTGAGTAACAATATGTTCTCGGGAAAGTTCCCATCTTTTCTGCAAAAGCACAAATATAAAGTTTCTAGATCTATCAAGAAATAAGTTATTTGGAAGATTGCCTGAATGGATCGGAGACTTGATGGCATTAGAGTATACTAGCAAAAGGACATGTGCGTTGCAACGGGAGAAACAAATCTTGCACGTCCTAGTTTGTGTTTCTACTTGAATGGCACATATTATGACTGAAATTTGTTTGCAGATCAAAAAGAGCAATCCGCTTTAGTACCAACTTCAACTTTGCACATGTTTTCAACTTGTAATGTAGTGTAATCATGTGTCCTGAAGGAATAGCTTCAAAATGAGAAATAGCTAGCACGGACCGAAATCATCTGATCGTCAGCTGCTGTACATTAGCTCATCGTGACTTCATTTGTACACTTCTTGTGCTCTTTGTTCTTGCATGTCCCGTCACAAGCGCTCACTCAACAGAAGAGATGAGAGAGATACAGTAGTATTCACAAGAGAATGGATTCAGCAACTGATGGTTACTCATCACAGTACATTATAGCTTTCCATCTTTAACTGGAGCACCAGAGTGTACGCAAGCAAACTTGGGTTTGTAACCCACATAAGACCATTTTTTTTATAACCTACAAAAGAGAAATTTAGTCCGTATGGGCATCATCCTTTTGCACATATTGTCGGAATGTCGTTCAAAGAAATAGCTAGCACGGACCTGAAAGAGATACAAACATATATTTTTCTGAATATTAGTACAGTACATAGTCCTGGGTACCATTTCTTTCTCAATCAGCATGATTACCTGGCAAGATCACAAATTTGTGTTGCTGAAATTTCATAACAGAGAGGGGATTCGAGAAGAGAACTGCCAAATAAAGAGCTGAAGAAGCCCATCTCATCGCCATATGCCACCAGTTGTTTGTCTTGGTGGATGAAACAAACTAATACCCTGAACGAAATTTACCTTTGGCCATGATAACCTAGTACCACGAGACAATATCATTTTGGAATAGACCAGTAATTGGTTTGAACTATAAAACAAACGTTGAGTTCCTCTGAATTCTGAAGTGAAAAGCAAACTTATTGTATTAGCTACACCTAGCTAACTGCGCATTGCTGCATCATAGTAAGAATGCCATGGTTATGAACGTTATCAAACTTATTATTGTGAAAACAACAATATTCCAGAAGAAAATGCCATGGTTGTGTACGATATCAAAAACACAAAAATTAAATACATATAGTAAGAATGTCACTGTTTCTCAAAGACATACCAAACTAACTATTAGATAAACAGCAAACCGTGCAAGATCTGTTCAATGAAACCAGCTATTAGTTTTCTGTAAAAATCTGATTATAGCAGAGGAAGTGAGCACAAATATTTATCATCTACTACAGACTGGTAACCAAGAAAAAAGAAGAGCTTGAAATTCAAATCATTTGAGTACCTTGTAGGCAATCTTGTTAAGCTTGTTCATTTGTGTGAATTGCACCATTATACCTGTAATATCAAGTAGATTATCTTGGGCCTCTCACTCTCTCCAATCCATGGATGATATGTGTGGTTAAATGAATTAGATCGAGACACTAATACACCGTGTGGTTGTCCCTATAAGCAGCTAGGCCGGCAATGGTTGCTGCTTCTTGCTGCTCCTCGTCGATTCTAATCACCCTTCCTGCCTCAAACACCTGCACATGTAGCACAAGAAAAATCAGAGAAGATGACAGAGAACAGAGAGCAGCACGATGACAGGAGGAGATGTGTTGTTCAGCCATCGATGACAAAAATCAGAGATAAGCATTCCAATGTTGACCCAAATCCAAGCATGGATGCCGCTGATTAATTAATTTCCCTGCCGGCCGTAAGCTCATCTACGTGGACCTGAGCTAGCTAGATCGATTTAATCAACTCTCTCGACGGAACTTGCCAGCGAGAACGGAATAGAACACAAATCGGTGGATCGCCACAGGCCTTAAAGATTTTTCCTCCAGATTTTTCTTCCATTGTATATACGTAGACAAATAGATGACGGCACTTTTACTGCAAATCCTATAACCATAAGTAAACTCAGTTGCAAATTAAAGATAGCTACTACAGGAGCTGATCCACGCTTGGTTGAAGAAAATTGCAAGAGTTAACCTGTAGGCCCTCGTAGGATTTAGCAAACCATTGCAACAAAAACCAATTTGTCACCAATGAACTCCTGGTTACTTTCAGTAACGACTCTCAACAGTAGCGCTAATTTCAATAAACTGCAGGTTGCCAGAGAACAAAGACCATGATTTCAAGCCTCCTGGTCCACATACCTGAAGCGTAGAACCGGCCAATGAAACTCCGGCGAACTGTGAGCACTGTCGGATGCCGGCTTGTTTTCCGTCAAAGTCTGAGAAGGCGAGCACAGGTGGAGGAGACCAGCCGCTGGGGTGGGAATCGACAGCGGGGTGGCGGCGATGTTCGCCGCGGGAGCCAGGCGAGCGGTTCCAACAGGTGGCGGGGAGGATTCCCGGCGGCGCCGTGGTAGCAGGGGCGGGGGGAGCCGACAATGGCCGCAGCGTCGAGTGTCGCCGGTGGTGGAAGGCTATGAGGGTGGGGGACTTGGGGTAGGGGTAGGGGCGGGGTTGGCGGCGTGCGGCGGCGGGGCGGGGACCAGCGGCGCGCAGCAGCGTGGCAGGGGTGGCGGCACGCTAGAGGTGGAAGATGGGATTGGATCGTGGGTCGTGCGGCTATGAGCTCGTTTTTTTTTCTTTTCTGTCGCTCGAACGGTTTGGGTTGACTTTGATCGACTGGACTGCGGGTTGGTTCCCATAAACGCCAGGGTTGTTTCTGTAAAAACGCCGCGACGGTGAACCCGACAGAAGCACTGCGTGCTTTATTAGTAACTAACAAACATGCCCGTGCGTTACAACGGGTACAAAATAAATATGTGCCTAGAAATGTGAAACCAGTTTACCACTTAGGTAACTTTGCAAGTAGCAAAATAATATTGAAAGTACTCAAAGGTACAATTTCTATGCCATGTTGATGGGCCAATCTCATATTCACGAGAAAACATGTTCTAGCATCCCCCTTCGTGAGCCTCTGTATGTGCCGACTTGAAATTTTGCAGACTTGTAATGATGGTGGGCGTCACTCTTCTCTCAACTACACTTGGTGCATGCACCATCCCCACACTCACGCTCCCTAGCACAACGCACGTGCTTCGCCAGAGAAAAAAACACCGGTTCCTATGAACCACGGTTGGCTAGGTCAAGGAACTGTCCCGCATAGTCAACACCATGTTTAGGAATAATGAGGTCTGACATGGAAGGTAAGTTTATGAATAAGTTCAGGTTTACACATTGCATCAAGCATCTGAAAGTAATATAGCAAATGCGAATCATTTGTCTTAAAAATAAATTTGTACCTGGATAAACATATGTTAATGACATGAAAACAAATAATGAAACATCGTTATCAAAAGCAAATTAGCAAATCAAAGAAGTGATAGATAAGATGCAATCCTAGGAAATTAATTATAAAAATATTAGAATCTAGTTGTTAAATTTTAAATCCACCGTAAAAAAAAAGGAAATGTTGACAGACTCTAGTTGATCTCCGATCAGCTGCTTGCTTTGAACTCGTGTGTTCTTTTTCCTGGCGACTTCCGTGGTTGTGTGCCATGTTGTTTCCATACTGTGGGGAGGACGCACTTGTGCATGGGCGACGGCCTATTCACACCATCTTTCATTCGGACCCCCGGGATTAATGCCCCCCAATTGATGATGACGTGCAAGTCCTCCTTTTAATATATATGGATACAACACAAATCTCGTTTACCCACCACCAGTGCATGCAGATTAATTTCTTCATGTGCATCATGCATGTCATGAATCCAGATTAATTAGTCCACTATTTTAATTAGCCCACCACCGGTGCATCCATATTAATGATGCATGTCCCATGCCACCGGTGCATGCCGATCAATTCCCTCCTTGTGCGGCCTTGCCTCCCTCTCTCCTTGGTTCCTTGGGAAGAATCCAATCCACGTTTTACCATCGGCCCATTGATTCCTGAGGCAGCTCGCTGATTACCTAGACAACTCGAGGAAGTATATAAACTGGTGGGATTTAATTCAAGGGGGTGAGGTGGGATTATTTCAATTTTTGTGTTGTGCGCTTATGAAGAAAAAAAAATTAGTATGTCTCTACTTTGGGCAGAACAAATTTCTTGGCGTTGTGGCTCTTTGGACAGAACAAATTGCTTGGCGTTGTGGCTAGGGCGTGTTGCTCTGACGGGTTGGTGCTGTGTTCGAATCCCATCTTTGCCATTAATTTTTTCCACTTAGTGCGAGTGGTAGGCAGGCCGTGGTGCCTGCTAGTTTAGGCCCAGTACCAGCCTGGACGGCCCAGACGTGCGACAAACAATAAGTAGCGTGGGCGAAGGCCCAGCCGTTCAACGTACCAAACACAAGCGAGTTCGACGTACGAAGAAACACACGTGAACGACGGACGGACGAAGCCAACAATGGACTAAAGACGGACCAAATTACGGTGGTATAAGAAGCAATAGCCCCTTTATTATATAATATATATATAAATAATATATATATAATATAATAATAATAATAATATATATATATATAATAATATAATCATATAATAATATAGCAAAAGAGCCCGTGCGTTGCAACGGGAGAGAAAACATAACACACGCTCTTAACCCAACAACCATCACTCAAGACCACAACAGGTCCATCTCCTTTATTTTAGCGAGGCATCATATTTGTGTTGCCGCTTATCCTCCTTCTCACCCTCGCCGCCGGTACGAAAGAAAAACGAATCGTGCGCTATAAATTAGAAGTTTGCTTTCAAAACAATATTTAAAAAATATTTAACAAGTAAAATTAACATCATATTCAGATTTCACACATTTTTCTAATCAAATTTCATATATAACATGTTAAAATCGGAGTTACGGTTTAAAAGATACGGATAATTTAGAAAATCATTTGTTTGACTTAAATATCTTTCAAAATAATATTTAAAAATACTTAACAGGTAAAAAATAATCTCATATTCATATTCTACATATTTTTCTAATCAAATTTCATATATAACATGTTCAAATCGGAGTTACGGTTTAAAAGATATGGATGATTTAGAAAAACATTTGTTTGACTTAAATATGATCCGCGGATGAATTACGTAAAAGATCAGGGGGGTTTTCAAAAAATGTAAAATAACGGTTCGGGTGTGACTTAAATCCGGACTGCGGGTTGATTTCAAGAAAACACAGGGGCTTTTGTGTAAAATACGAAAAAACGATTCGTTTTTACTTAAAACAGGACTGCGGGTTGAATTCTCTGAAATAGAGGGACTTTTCTGAAAAATGCCATGACAGACGACCAGAAACCCAATTTTCTTTATTATTAGGTAAAGATATATAAGGTAAAGATAGGATTAAGCTATAATATGTTCTCTGGGAGTATTCCATTCAGCATCACCAATCTTGATGGAATGTACAATCTGAATATAGCAGGCAACAGATTGCCAGGTGTTATACCTCGCAATCTTTCAAATTGAAAGGGCGTGGCAGGTCAGAAGCGATTCTTTAACGTGGACTCGAACTGGATGCAGCCTCAATTTATTTTGCCCGTGTTCACAAAGCGACAAGAGCTTCATTATAAACAATCATTTGCTGACTTTTCAAGCATTGACTTATCCTTGAATTACTTAACTGGAGTAATTCCGGAAGAAATTACTTCTGTGAATGGATTGGTGAATCTGAATATTTCTTGGAACTACTTGACTGGAGAAATTCCACGTAGTATTGGGTCCATGAAATCACTGGACCTACCAAGGAACAAACTTTGTGGGGAAATTCCATCGAGCCTATCAAATCTGACCTATTTGGAATATTTGGATTTGTCCTACTGATGGAAATATGCCCTAGAGGCAATAATAAAGTTGTTATTATTTTATATTTCCTTGTTCATGATAAAGGTTTATTATTCATGCTAGAATTGTATTGACCAGAAACTTAAATACATATGTGAATACATAAATAAATACCGTGTCCCTACACTAGTAGAAAACAGGGCTTTGATCCCAGCTCGATCTACACATTAGTCCCGGTTGCATTACGAACCGGGACTAATGTGAGCATTAGTCCCGGTTCGAGCGGCTAGGGCGCCGGTCGGGGCTCGGGAGGCATCAGTCCCGGTTCAAAAGGGACCTTTAGTCCCGGTTGGAAACACCAACCGGGACTAAAGGGGTTGAGGCTTTAGTCCCAGTTGGTGTCTCCAACCGGGACTAAAGGTTAGACCTTTAGTCCCGGTTGGAGACACCAACCGGGACTAAAGGGATTCTGAAAATTTCTTTTCTGTTTTTCCATTTGTTTTCTGTTTTTAGTTTCTGTTTTAAATTGCTTATATCTTTTAGGTTTTAGTGTCTAGTTGGTATAGAAATTTTGAAATATGAATTTTGACCGTTTTTACCACATTAATGCTAGAAAAATCATAATTAAATCATTCTAATTCAGAAAAATACAAATAATATATCAAAAATTGCAGAAAAATAAGATCTATCCGAAGAAACTCTTTGTTTTCCGTTTCAAGAATTTTTAAAATCACAAAATTCCAAAGGAAAAATAGAGTTTTTGGACGTTTTAGACGTTTTAGGGTTTAGGTCTAGGGTTTAGATTTCCAAGTTTAGGGTTAGGTTTTAGGGTTTGAACCTTTAGTTTTACTGTTTAGAATAGAGTTTCGGACGTTTTAAGTCCCGGGTTGAGGGGTTTCGAGAATTTTTAAAATCACAAAATTCCAAAGGAAAAATAGAGTTTTTGGACGTTTTATACGTTTTAGGGTTTAGGGCTAGGGTTTAGATTTCCAAGTTTAGGGTTAGGTTTTAGGGTTTGAACCTTTAGTTTTACTGTTTAGAATAGAGTTTCGGACGTTTTAAGTCCCGGGTTCAGGGTTTCGAGAAGTTTTAAAATCACAAAATTCCAAAGGAAAAATAGAGTTTTTGGACGTTTTATACGTTTTAGGGTTTAGGGCTAGGGTTTAGATTTCCAAGTTTAGGGTTAGGTTTTAGGGTTTGAACCTTTAGTGTTTACTGTTTAGAATAGAGTTTCGGACGTTTTAAGTCCCGGGTTTAGGGTTTTGAATTTTTTTATTTTTTTGAATTTTTTCAATTTTTTGGATTTTTTGATTATTTTGAACTTTTTATATTGTTTTGGAATTTTTTATTTTTTTAGTTTTTGGTGTTTTTTGAATTTTTTGAAAATTTTGAGTTTTAAAATTAATAATTGAATTCCGCATAAAGATTCTTATTTTATTACTTATTTTATTTTCATTGAAATTCAATATTATTATTACTTATTTTATTTTGAACTTTTTGTATTATTTTGGATTTTTTGTTTTTTTTTGTTTTTTAAGAATTTTTTGAAAATTTTGCCTTTTTTTGAAGTTTTTTTGAGTTTTTAAATTTATCATTGTTGTTTGTTAATCATTGTTGTTTATTTTAATAATTGTTTGGAATTCAAAAAATTAAATCATGTGACATCAAGACCTAAGGGTTAATAGGATTGATAGCTTACTATTATCAGGAAAACAACAACTGCAGACTTGGAAACTAGGGGCGATAGAACCAGGAAGTTAAGCGTGCTGGGGCTGGAGCAGTGAGAGGATGGGTGACCGGCCAGGAAGTTAGACGATTTGGAATGAGTGCTCCACGCTGGAGCAGTGAGGAGGGGTGATTAGAGATTAAATTGTCAAATAATTCAAAGATTTGAAAATCGGAATAAAACTTAAAAACAAATCAAAAAATATTTAAAAAACAAAAAAAAATCAAAAAAAAAATTCAAAAAAATCACCAACCGGGACTAAAGGTCCTCCATCCCCCGCCCCAGCCAGCGGCCACGTGGAGGGCCTTTAGTCCCGGTTCGTAATGCAACCGGGACTAAAGGGGGGGGGGGCTTTAGTCCCGGATGCTTAGTCCCGGTTCCAGAACCGGGATAAAGGCCCTCTGGAACCGGGACTGAAGACCCGTTTTCTACTAGTGCTAGTGAGCCTCTACTAGACTAGCTCGTTGATCAAAGATGGTTAAGGTTTCCTAACCATAGACATGAGTTGTCATTTGATAACGGGATCACATCATTAGGAGAATGATGTGATGGACAAGACCCATCCGTTAGCTTAGCATATGATCGTTCTGTTTATTGCTACTTCTTTCTTGAATGTCAAATACATGTTCCTCAGACCATGAGATCATGCAACTCCCGGATACCGGAGGAATACCTTGTGTGCTATCAAACGTCACAACGTAACTGGGTGATCATAAAGATGCTCTACAGGTATCTCCGAAGGTGTCCATTGAGTTGGCATGGATCAAGACTGGGATTTGTCACTCCGTGTTTCGGAGAGGTCTCTCTGGGCCCTCTCGGTAATGCACATCATAAGAAGCTTGCAAGCAAAGTGACTAAGGAGTTAGTTACGGGATGATGTATTACGGAACGAGTAAAGAGACTTGCCGGTAACGAGATTGAACTAGGTATGGAGATACCGACGATCGAATCTCGGGCAAGTAACATACCGACGGACAAAGGGAATTACATATGTTGTCATTGCGGTTCGACCGATAAGATCTTCGTGGAATATGTAGGAACCAATATGAGCATCCAGGTTCCGCTATTGGTTATTGACCGTAGAGGCGTCTCAGTCATGTCTAAATCATTCCCGAACCCGTAGGGTCCGCACGCTTAACGTTCGTTGACGATATAGTGTTATATGAGTTATGTGAATTGGTAACCGAATGTTGTTCAGAGTCCCGGATGAGATCCCGGACGTCACGAGGAGTCTCGGAATGGTCGAGAGGTAAAGATTTATATATGGGAAGTCATATTTTGGGTTCCGGAAAAAGGTGCAGTTTTTTCGGTATTGTACCGGGAAGCTTCCAGAAGGTTCCGGAGGATTCCGGAGGAGTCCGGAAGTCCACAAGTGGGTCCACCACGTCCCAAGGGCTGGCATGGGCTAAGGGGAGGCGCCCTGGCCTTATTGGGCCAGTCGCACCAAGTCCTCAAAAGCCCACGCAGCTAGGGAAGGAAAAAGGGAGAGTCCTAGTAGGAATAGGATTGGACTTTGGAGTCCAAGTCCACGTGTTTACTATTCACGGTTACTATTCACGTGGCACTATTCTTTCTACTCCAAGCCCCTACACATATATAAATAGAGGAGAGGGGGCGCCCCAAAGGATATACAACATTGTGTTAGCCGTGTGCGGCACCCCCCTCCACAGTTCCGTCCCTCGGTCATATTTTCGCAGTGCTTGGGCGAAGCCCTGCGGAGATAGCATCACCATCACCGTCACCACGCCGTCGTGCTGCCGGAACTCATCCACTTCCTCGCCGTCTTGCTGGATCAAGAAGTCGAGGACGTCACCGAGCTGAACGTGTGCTGAACGCGGAGGTGCCGTACGTTCGGTGCTCGGTCGGTTGGATCGTGAAGTTGTTCGACGACATCAACCGCGTTGTTCTAACGCTTCCGCTTACGGTCTACGAGGGTACGTAGACATACTCCCCCTCTCGTAGCTATGCATCTCCATGGATAGATCTTGCGCGTGCGTAGAAATTTTTTGTTTTCCATGCAACGTTCCCCAACAGTGGCATCATGAGCCAGGTCTATGCGTAGATGATATGCACGAGTAGAACACAAAGAGTTGTGGGCGATGATCGTCATACTGCTTACCACCAACGTCTTATTTTGATTCGGCGGTATTGTAAGATGAAGCGGCCCGGACCAACCTTACATGTCCACGTACATGAGACCGGTTCCACCGACAGACATGCAACTTGTTTTGCATAAAGGTGGCTGGCGGGTGTCTGTTTCTCCTACTTTAGTTGAATCGAATTTGACTGCGGCCGGTCCTTGTTGAAGGTTAAAACAGCAAACTTGATAAATCACTGTTGTGGTTTTGTGCCGTAGGTAAGAACGGTTCTTGCTAGAAGCCCGTAGCAGCCACGTAAAACTTGCAACAACAAAGTAGAGGACGTCTAACTTGTTTTTGCAGGGTATGCTTGTAGGAGATATGCCCTAGAGGCAATAATAAATGTTATTGATTATCTCCCTGTTCATAATTATGTTTATGTTCCATGCTATAACTGCTATGGTTCTCGAGTCTACAATAACCACGAGGCTCGGAGGAAGACTCATATGCACGTGTGGGATAATAAACGGTAAAATGTATTCCTAGTCAAGCCTCTATGACTGGCTCAAGTATTGCATGATGATCCTGTTTTCCTGATCATGGGCATGGCTATGCCGGCAATTTTGAGGGCACAATTGTTGGTAGAACACTTGTGTTGAATCGACCCGATTGATGTTATGCTATGAGATACATTCGTCATAAGTTTATGGTTAATAACACAGAGAAGTTAATGTTTGCATAATTCCTTAGACCATGAGAGTGTCGAGTTTCTTCATGCTTGCTTCATGAACTTTGGGGTTTGTTAAACGTCATCCGTAAATGGGTGGCTATTACGGCGGCTTACGGGTTCATGGAAAAGTATGTCAAGGGACTTGATAGCTCAAGATTGGGATTTGCTCCTCCGACGATGGAGAGATATCTCTGGGCCCTCTCGGTGTTACGGTATCCATCATCGTCTGGCCAGACACAGGGTGATTTGATCACAGGGATGCCGGAACACGGGAACGAGAAAAGAGAACAATACCGGCAACGAGGTAACTGGCATTGTGGACAAGTGTTGATCCACGAGGATGCCGATGTTTCTCACCTCGGGTAATTGTAACATATCGCGAAGCAACAGGAATAGCTCACAGCAACTGGAGGTTCACTCGAATATTTATTCGTGTGGGTATAGGGGTCAATATGGGTGTCCACGGCTCCGATGTTGATCATTGATCGGAAGGGGTTCCGGGTCATGTCTATGCTTCACCGAACCTATAGGGTCACACGCTTAAGGGTCATCTATCTGCTGAATACTAGACGGGGAGTCTGAGAGAAATTCACCGAAAAAGTTTCGGACGAAACGGAAACGTTCCGGAGAGGATATCGGAATAGTTCCGGTAAAACTGAAAAGTTGTTTCAGAGGATACCATAAAGTCAGATTAGTTTCGGCACATGCCTGATAATTCTTGGAGGGTGCCAGAATCGTTCTGGAAACTTTCTGGAATTTTCCGGGATGAAAACCGGAAATGTTCCGGAGCTGCCGGAACCGCTTCAGATGCTTTTCGCAGATGAAAATCACTAAACCGGAATTGTTCCGGCTCGCGTTGAAAATTATTTTGGTGGGTACTGGAAATGTTCTAAGCCCACATGAATATTTTCAGTTCGATCAGACGCTGAAAAATGTCGTCGTGAATAGTGAAATCAGATTTATGGATATGGTTGGAAGTTGGCTTTCCACAAATATCTTCCCAAGATATTTTGGGATGACATGGCATTTTGGATATGCCCATCCTACCCCTTGTTTTTCCTATAAATAGAGGGGAGGAGGCAGCCCCATATGCTTCATGCTTGCTCTCACATACACATGCCATTGACTTGTCTGGCTTCTCTCTCCCTCCCAGCGAAATAGTTTCGTAGAGCCGAAAGGCTGTCTGGGTTCCGGTGGGAACTAGTTCTGGACGGCGAAGCCCTGCCGGATAGATGACACCGTATGTGTGCAACTCTGTAGAGAGATCGTAGTTTCGGTCTTAGTTCGAGAGTGCCTCCCGAAGGGCTGTCCGAGTTACTGTCCATGTTTCGGGGGTCCTCCCGAAGGGCTGTCCGAGTGACCCGCCCGAAGGGCTGTCCGTGAGGCCTCCCGGAGGGCTGTCCGAGGATCCGTCCGGTGGGACTATCCGAAGGACTGTCCAGAGGCCTCCCGGAGGGCTGTCCGAGGATCCGTCCGGTGGGACTATCCGAGGGACTGTCCAGAGGCCTCCCGAAGGGCTGTCCGAGGATCCGTCCGGTGGGACTATCCGAGGGACTGTCCCGATGCCTCCCGAAGGGCTGCCCGGAGATCCGTCCGGTGAGCTGACGAGGGAGTACATCCTCGCGGTTGGGAGGTTGTAAAATCCTAGCTGCGGGGATCTGCACCGCCGATCGTCATCGACTCTACTTCCGCTGCGCTACGAGTCGGTAACGAAACAGATCAAACCTTGTATGCAGTCTCCATAGTGATCCTGGGCTGGTACGTAGGTCGGAAAATTTTTGTTTTCTGCTGCGTTCCCCAACAGTGGCATCAAGAGCCAGGCTATGCGTAGATGCAGGTTGCGATCTAGAATACATAGAGATGTATGGGTATTGCACAATATAATTAGGTAGTAGATGAGATCTATTACTGAAAATTATTTGTGCGGGTAGCAGATGAAATCTGTTACCCGATGTTCTTGTTGCTTCCCTGGAATTTGCGTTTGCTCAATCTCGAGACAGCATGGTGGAATTTCACAAAGTTCTGGCAATCCGCGATCCTGATTGATCAACGAAGTGCTATCAGTTCTTTGGGTTCCGCCATAGTCAAAAGAAAGATGAAATTCGCAGATGAATGGGCATTGCAGATATGATCTGCACGGGGGTCACGCGTATGACGAAGTTTAGTATGGGGCTCGAGATTTAATTATCTCGTGTTTCATACACCCCGAGATGTTAATCTAGCAATTTTGAATTATCATACTTGATGATAAAACGTTGGTAGCTGCGGTTTTGTTTCGAAACCTTAGAAGCCACGTAAAATGAAATTTTGCATAAACCGATTAGAGGCGTCTAACTTGGTTTTGCAGGATGGTTTGCATGTGCATATGATGTGGTATAGCAGTGTTCATAATAATTTGATTATGTATGAGATGACTATATGATGTAAATTGATTAACATGACCTGCGTGTCATGATTCGGCATGATGGCTGGAGCCATATGATTGCACTTTAATGACCTGCGTGTCAACCTTATGTAATGCACTTATTTTATTAGCTATAGAGATAGCAATATTATCTGGTGCATCGACAAGGTGGTGGCAATCTTCGCGAAGGTGAACACCGACGCGAATGCCGGAGACGAAGAAATGAAAGACTTCTCCGTCAGAAAGGGCTATACCATATCATGCTATTATGAATTGCCTAAGATGTTTATCCCTTATGATGCACCCTTTTGATTGCGCAGTAGTCGCTTTTTATTAGGGTGATCTCTCACTTAAATATCAAGTAGTTAGTGTTCTCCCAAGTGTAGCACCGTCACGGCACCTAACTTTTCGGGGCATTGCATGATCTCCATGGGTGCGAACGATTAGGGATGTGTGAGGCGGGTGAGTTGAGACCTCGCAGCGAGATCACTTGGTTGTCTTGACGTTCAGGCATGAAAGTCATGAGCTCGGAACACACGCATCGAAAGATGAACAAGAATCACATAGAGATGTGATCGGCAAGTTTGCCTACCGATTGAAGTTCGCGCCATTTGAGTTCATCTCGAACCGTGGCGTTGAAATTAAATGCGGGTCTTGAATCACTCAAAATCAATTATGAGAGATATTGATTTGAGTGGGAGCGCCCTTTAGAATTAATTCTTTTAATTCTTAGTGCAATTAATTATGAACTTTGTCTAAGTGAAAATTGCATAATAGTTGTAGAAGAATGGCTCGCGTTTCCACCTTCCCTATTAAAATTGAATAAGCTGTTAAATATCTGGTTAAAACTTTACGATTGGTAAACGTAATATGAGGATTGTCCTCAAGAGTGTCGAGAAGGATTTTGTCCTATCGCATGCTTTTAGTATTCTCCCGCTGATGCTATGGATAATGAGACTCGTCCTTTGATCCAAAAGCTAGAATTTCGTTACGGTCAAGTGCAATATGTTTGTTTCCATGAGACCCGAACTTCAAAAGTTTGGGATAGCTATGTGATATTCATGGAACTGAAAATCATTTTTCAGACACAAACAAAGGCTAAAAGATATGGGATATCCAAAGCAAGGTTTGTTTTGCAAACTGTTAGTAAAAGGTGTTTACTATGCATTTGACTAATAACAGAGGGATCCAGTAGAACGCCTGTCATATGATGAAGGTGAATAAAACAAACAACTTAAAGGAAATGTCCGAAGGGTGTTAGTAAGACTTCCACGCCTAGGAAATCCGGGGCTAACGCCACTCTTAAGTTGGATGCTTCTTCTGAGATAGAAGAAATACTAAAAGTTAAAACTGTTAGAAGTATAAAGGCAAAAAGAAAGAAGACTGGAATATCCAGCTCATGTATGAATGTCATACAAGTTTTTTATGTATAGAAGGCTGGTCAAAGAAATAGTTCTTGAGAATTATGATTAAACATGTTAATCACCAATTCTTGGGTATTGTGAGTTGATCACAGAGATACCCGCTCGATTGCACTCTGTTGCGACTCGATGCAAGAACTACTATGGCCTGAAAGACTAGCCAGGAATGAGGTCTTAATACACGCTGGGAACTTAGTAAAAGTTACTATACCTTCCATCGGTGTATTACCTATGTATTTATTTTTCATAATTCATTATAGAGTTTTACACACTCTAGCCCTTTGCATAAGGTATCTTGCAAGAAGGTTGTTCATAAGAGAACTTTTGATGTTCGGTGTTATGAATAACATAAGGGCCATACTTTCATTATGAATGAGATGTATGTTATGAATATTGATAATAATACTTTACCTCTGTATTTACTTTCATAAATCATTTTAGAGTTTTATACACTCTAGCCCATTTGCATAATGTTTGTTGCAAAAGTGTTGTTCATGAAAGAACAATTGTTGTTCGGAATCATGAATAACATAAGGGCCATGCTTCCATAGTGGATGGAACGTATGTTATGAATATTGATGGTAATATGATACATCCATAACACTGACGCTAAATGTCACAAGACTAAAGAGAATACCACACAAGTGTGGCACTGCGTTTGGTCACATTGGAGAAACCCGCATGGAAAATTCCATTATGATGGATTTTGAAAGTCGTTTGATTTTGAATCATCTGACACTTGCAACTTTCCTCCGAAAAGTGAAGTGACTGAAATACCGTTCACAGGTCATAAGGAACGAGCAACAAACTTATTGGTGATCATACATTTTGATGTGTGTAGTCCAATAAATGTTGTTGCTGGCAGTGGATTTATCTATCTTCAGAAATGACTCAAGTGGATATATGGATATTTACTTGATGAGACGTAAGTCTGGATCTTTTGAATTCATTCATAAGGTTTTCAAAAATGAAGTAGAAATTATTGTAACAAGGAAATTATGTTTCTACAATTGGATTGCGGAAAGGAATTTTTGAGTTACAAGTTTAGCGAATGTCTGATGAGTTGTGAAAAGAGTTTCATAACTTACACCTCCCGGAACTCCACTGAGAGTGGTACGTCCGTGAAGATGTAATCAAACCATTTTTGATATGGTAAGATCAAAAATGACATAAATCAATTTGCCATTATCTCTTTTAAAGTAATGCTTTAGAGACTACGGGTTTTACACTGAAAAGAGCGCCATCAGGTCTGTTGAAATGACGCCATGGTATGGTACGCCCAACCATGCTTGGTCTTTCCTTAACATTTGGAATATGGGGCTTGTGTAAAAGGTTACAAACCTATTCCAAATCAGACAAGAACTATTTTGTAGGTTATCCCAAGTAATTGGGAATTCCTCCACCACGATACCGAGGCAAAAGGTTTGCCACAAAGAACGGTATAATTTTGAAAGAAAATGTTTCTTGCAAAAAGGTGAGTGGGAGGACAGTGCAACTCGACGAGATAAACAGTATCTTCGTCATCAGATCAAAGGAAAGGAACCTTGGAAGTGATTCCGGAGTTTCCTACTGCGACTGATACGGAAGTCTCTACAATAAAATGTATGGACTTCGGTCGAACTTGTAGCTAAACCACGTAGGCAAAGCTCGTGCAAACCTATCAGGTGCGCAAACGAGATATTGTTGTTAGACAACAGTATACCTACAATACACAAGGAAGCGTTGATGGGCCCTGACTCCAGAATTGGCTAAATGCCAATACAATCCGAGATAGTTTCCATATAAGTGATTCGAGATTAAAATCTTGATACACCTTTCGGAAGACTTAGAGTCTAACGAATATTTATGGAACTAAAAACTGATACGGATAAAATGTTTTATCCATAAAGCTCGACTTGTTGCAATAACAAGTTCAAAGAGTTGACTACGATGAGATTGTCTCACCGTAGCGATGCTTAAAGTCGGTTCGGGTTGAACTAGCAATTAATACATATTTCAATCATGAGATATGAAACATGGATGACAAAAAGATTTCCATCTAATGGAAATGAAACCTAGGACTTGTATGTGATACAGTCCAAAGTAATTTGTCGATCCAGAGGATGCTAGTAAGTATGCAAACTTCAGAGTTCCAGCCATGGACAGAAGAGAGCAAAGTGGAGTTGGAATCTTCGTTTTTGATGGAATGGTCAAAGGGGTTTGACTTCATCAAATGGGTATCGAAGATGCTTGTGATTCAAGAAAGTAAGTGGGAGCATAATGATATTTCTAAAAACCTTGTGTACCTGACACATTGTTAAATTGGAAATTTCTTGACACGAATTAGGACTTCATTTAAAAATAGTTTTTCGATGAAGTGCTTGGGCTAAAACAGCCTTGATATTAGGCATGATGATCTATGGAGATAGATTTACCTAATGGGGCTAAAGCCAAAAATACATATTGACAAGATGCTAAAACTTTTTAGCATTTAAAAACGCCAAGGAGTGATTCTTGCCGAAGTCACATGGATAGAGTTTTGCAAAACTCGGTGTCTCAAAACACTGATGAGCGAAATACATGATGGAGATTCCACACACTTTCGTGTTTGGATTGATCATGTATTCCATGGTATGTAAAACAACCAGATATGTCCAATACTCCAAAGTTGTTGTGAGTATAGATACCAAAGTGATCAAAAGTACTGATCATGGGACAACAGTGAAAAATGGTCATTGAGTACTAAAGTAGCACTAATGACATGTTTTCTCGCAAGCGGAGATTATGAAGAGTTCGTTGTAAAAGGTTACATCGATACAGTCTTCATCATTTCTCCATGCGATTTTCGATTTAATTTGAGGGTTTTGTGTAATACACAATATGGTGGCACGGTAGTTGGAAATTGTTCCAAACAAGATACTGTGGCGAATTCTATAACAAAGGCTAAGTATGTTGATGCTTAAGAAGCGACAAAGAAGTTGTTGAATCATATAGTTCATTCATGAACTTAGTATGGTTCCAAGAAGGCTTTGGTCTATGGGACACTATAGCAGATAGTTGCTCCATAGCTCAGTCTGAGGAATCAGGTTTCGACCAATGATTCACACATATGCAAAGCCAAGTCCACACAAAATATGAATTTTGTGAAAGCGTGAAAACGCGAGGATATGCAAAGTTACACACGGAGCTGAAGTTGTCAGATCCGTTGGACATCAGGCTATACCACATGCGAAGCATATTTTACACCAGTATGCCATAGGTGTAAAGTGCATTAGCATTGACTAGATTATTGACTCTAGTGCAAGTGGGAGTCTGTAGGAGATATGCCCTAGAGGCAATAATAAATGTTATTGATTATCTCCCTGTTCATAATTATGTTTATGTTCCATGCTATAACTGCTATGGTTCTCGAGTCTACAATAACCACGAGGCTCGGAGGAAGACTCATATGCACGTGTGGGATAATAAACGGTAAAATGTATTCCTAGTCAAGCCTCTATGACTGGCTCAAGTATTGCATGATGATCCTGTTTTCCTGATCATGGGCATGGCTATGCCGGCAATTTTGAGGGCACAATTGTTGGTAGAACACTTGTGTTGAATCGACCCGATTGATGTTATGCTATGAGATACATTCGTCATAAGTTTATGGTTAATAACACAGAGAAGTTAATGTTTGCATAATTCCTTAGACCATGAGAGTGTCGAGTTTCTTCATGCTTGCTTCATGAACTTTGGGGTTTGTTAAACGTCATCCGTAAATGGGTGGCTATTACGGCGGCTTACGGGTTCATGGAAAAGTATGTCAAGGGACTTGATAGCTCAAGATTGGGATTTGCTCCTCCGACGATGGAGAGATATCTCTGGGCCCTCTCGGTGTTACGGTATCCATCATCGTCTGGCCAGACACAGGGTGATTTGATCACAGGGATGCCGGAACACGGGAACGAGAAAAGAGAACAATACCGGCAACGAGGTAACTGGCATTGTGGACAAGTGTTGATCCACGAGGATGCCGATGTTTCTCACCTCGGGTAATTGTAACATATCGCGAAGCAACAGGAATAGCTCACAGCAACTGGAGGTTCACTCGAATATTTATTCGTGTGGGTATAGGGGTCAATATGGGTGTCCACGGCTCCGATGTTGATCATTGATCGGAAGGGGTTCCGGGTCATGTCTATGCTTCACCGAACCTATAGGGTCACACGCTTAAGGGTCATCTATCTGCTGAATACTAGACGGGGAGTCTGAGAGAAATTCACCGAAAAAGTTTCGGACGAAACGGAAACGTTCCGGAGAGGATATCGGAATAGTTCCGGTAAAACTGAAAAGTTGTTTCAGAGGATACCATAAAGTCAGATTAGTTTCGGCACATGCCTGATAATTCTTGGAGGGTGCCAGAATCGTTCTGGAAACTTTCTGGAATTTTCCGGGATGAAAACCGGAAATGTTCCGGAGCTGCCGGAACCGCTTCAGATGCTTTTCGCAGATGAAAATCACTAAACCGGAATTGTTCCGGCTCGCGTTGAAAATTATTTTGGTGGGTACTGGAAATGTTCTAAGCCCACATGAATATTTTCAGTTCGATCAGACGCTGAAAAATGTCGTCGTGAATAGTGAAATCAGATTTATGGATATGGTTGGAAGTTGGCTTTCCACAAATATCTTCCCAAGATATTTTGGGATGACATGGCATTTTGGATATGCCCATCCTACCCCTTGTTTTTCCTATAAATAGAGGGGAGGAGGCAGCCCCATATGCTTCATGCTTGCTCTCACATACACATGCCATTGACTTGTCTGGCTTCTCTCTCCCTCCCAGCGAAATAGTTTCGTAGAGCCGAAAGGCTGTCTGGGTTCCGGTGGGAACTAGTTCTGGACGGCGAAGCCCTGCCGGATAGATGACACCGTATGTGTGCAACTCTGTAGAGAGATCGTAGTTTCGGTCTTAGTTCGAGAGTGCCTCCCGAAGGGCTGTCCGAGTTACTGTCCATGTTTCGGGGGTCCTCCCGAAGGGCTGTCCGAGTGACCCGCCCGAAGGGCTGTCCGTGAGGCCTCCCGGAGGGCTGTCCGAGGATCCGTCCGGTGGGACTATCCGAAGGACTGTCCAGAGGCCTCCCGGAGGGCTGTCCGAGGATCCGTCCGGTGGGACTATCCGAGGGACTGTCCAGAGGCCTCCCGAAGGGCTGTCCGAGGATCCGTCCGGTGGGACTATCCGAGGGACTGTCCCGATGCCTCCCGAAGGGCTGCCCGGAGATCCGTCCGGTGAGCTGACGAGGGAGTACATCCTCGCGGTTGGGAGGTTGTAAAATCCTAGCTGCGGGGATCTGCACCGCCGATCGTCATCGACTCTACTTCCGCTGCGCTACGAGTCGGTAACGAAACAGATCAAACCTTGTATGCAGTCTCCATAGTGATCCTGGGCTGGTACGTAGGTCGGAAAATTTTTGTTTTCTGCTGCGTTCCCCAACAATGCTGTGATGTGATATGGTCAAGACATGATGTGATATACGTTATTGTATGAGATGATCATGTTTTGTAATTTATCGGCAACCGGCAGGAGCCTTATGGTTGTCTCTTTATTGTATGAAATGCAAGCGCCATGTAATTGCTTTACTTTATCGCTATGCGTTAGCAATAGTTGTAGAAGCAATAGTTGGCGAGACGACCACGACGCAACGATGGAGATCAAGGTGTCGAGCCGGTGACGATGGAGATCATGACGATGCTTTGGAGATGGAGATCAAAAGCACAAGATGATGGCCATATCATGTCACATATTTTGATTGCATGTGATGTTTATCCTTTATGCATCTTATTTTGCTTAGAATGGCGGTAGCATTATAAGATGATCCCTTCACTAAATTTCAAGATAAAAGTGTTCTCCCCAAGTATGCACCGTTGCTAAAGTTCGTCGTTTCGAAGCACCTCGTGATGATCGGGTGTGATAGATTCTACGTTCACATACAACGGGTGTAAACCAGTTTTACACAAGCAGAATACTTGGGTTAAACTTGACGAGCCTAGCATGTACAGACATGGTCTCGGAACACTGGAGACCGAAAGGTCGAACATGAGTCATATAGTAGATATGATCAACATGGAGATGTTCACCATTGATGACTATCCCATTTCACGTGATGATCGGACAGGGGCTAGTTGATTTGGATCATGTATCACTTAGTTAACTTAAGGGATGTTAATTTAAGTGGGAGTTCATTAGTAATTTGATTAATTGAACTTAATTTATCATGAACTTAGTCTTGATAGTTTCTTTGCATATCTATGTTGTAGATAAATGGCCCGTGCTACTGTTCCGTTGAATTTTAATGCGTTCCTAGAGAAAGCTAAGTTGAAAGATGATGGTAGCAACTACACGGACTGGGTCCGTAACTTGAGGATTATCCTCATTGCCGCACAGAAGAATTATGTCCTTGATACACCGCTAGGTTATGGACCTGCTGCAGGAGCTGCTGCAGACGTTGTGAACGCCTGGCAGGCTCGATCTGATGACTACTCGATAGTTCGGTGTGCCATGCTCTACGGCTTAGAACCGGGACTGCAAAAGCGTTTTGAACGCCACGGAGCATATGAGATGTTCCAAGAGCTGAAATTGATATTTCAAGCTAATGCCCGGGTTGAGAGATATGAAGTCTCCAACAAGTTCTTTAGCTGTAAGATGGAGGAGAACAGTTCTGTCAGTGAACACATACTCAGAATGTCTGGGTACCACAACCACTTGACTCAGCTGGGAATTGATCTTCCGGTTGAGAGTGTTATTGACAGAGTTCTTCAGTCACTGCCACCAAGCTATAAAGGCTTCGTGATGAACTATAATATGCAAGGGATGGAGAAGACAATTCCCGAGCTCTTCGCGATGCTGAAATCAGCGGAGGTAGAAATCAAGAAGGAGCATCAAGTGTTGATGGTTAACAAAACCACTAGTTTCAAGAAAAAGGGCAAGGGAAAGAAGGGGAACTTCAAGAAGAACGGCAAGCAAGTTGCCGCTCCCACGAAGAAACCCAAAGCTAGACCCAGGCCTGAAACAGAGTGCTTCTACTACAAAGGGACTGGTCACTGGAAGCGGAACTGCCCCAAGTATTTGGCGGATAAGAAGGATGGCAAAGTGAGCAAATGTATATTTGATATACATGTTATTGATGTGTTCCTCACTAATGGTCGCAGTAGCGCCTGGGTATTTGATACTGGTTCGGTTGCTCATATTTGTAACTCGAAACAGGAGCTACGGAATAAGCGAAGATTGGCTAAGGACGAGGTGACGATGCGCGTCAGGAATGGTTCCAAGGTTGATGTGATCGCCGTCGGCACGCTACCTCTACATCTACCTTCGGGATTAGTTTTAGACCTCAATAATTGTTATTTGGTGCCAGCGTTGAGCATGAACATTATATCTGGATCTTGTTTATTGTGAGACGGTTATTCATTTAAGTCAGAGAATAATGGTTGTTCTATTTATATGAGTAACATCTTTTATGGTCACGCACCTTTTGTGAATGGTCTATTCTTGTTGAATCTCGATCGTAGTGATACACATATTCATAATATTGATGCCAAAAGATGCAAAGTTGATAATGATAGTGCAACATACTTGTGGCACTGCCGTTTAGGTCATATTGGTGTAAAGCGCATGAAGAAACTCCATGCGGATGGACTTTTGGAATCTCTTTATTATGAATCATTTGATACTTGCGAACCATGCCTCATGGGCAAGATGACTAAAACTCCGTTCTCCGGAACAATGGAGCGAGCTACTGATTTGTTGGAAATAATACATACCGATGTATGCGGTCCGATGAATGTTGAAGCACGCGGCGAGTATCGTTATTTTCTAACCTTCACAGATGATTTGAGTAGATATGGATATATCTACTTGATGAAACACAAGTCTGAAACATTTGAAAAGTTCAAAGAATTTCAGAGTGAAGTAGAGAATCATCGTAACAAGAAAATAAAGTTTCTACGATCTGATCGCGGAGGCGAATATTTGAGTTACGAGTTTGGCCTTCATTTAAGAAAATGTGGAATTGTTTCACAACTCACGCCACCTGGAACATCACAGCGTAATGGTGTGTCCGAACGTCGTAACCGTACTTTATTGGATATGGTACGTTCTATGATGTCTCTTACCGATTTGCCACTATCGTTTTGGGGTTATGCATTAGAGACGGCTGCATTCACGTTAAATAGGGCTCCGTCTAAATCCGTTGAGACGACACCATATGAACTATGGTTTGGCAAGAAACCTAAGCTATCGTTTCTTAAAGTTTGGGGATGCGATGCTTATGTGAAAAAGCTTCAACCTGATAAGCTCGAACCCAAAGCGGAGAAGTGCGTCTTCATAGGATACCCTAAAGAAACAATTGGGTACACCTTCTACCACAGATCCGAAGGCAAGGTCTTTGTTGCCAAGAATGGGTCCTTTCTAGAGAAGGAGTTTCTCTCGAAAGAAGTGAGTGGGAGGAAAGTAGAACTTGATGAGGTAATTGTACCTTCTCTCGAATTGGAAAGTAGCTCATCAGAGAAAACCGTTCCCGTGATGCCTACACCAATAAGAGAGGAAGATAATGATAAAGATCATGAAACTTCAGATCAAGTTACTACTGAACTTCGTAGGTCGACCAGAGTACGTTCCGCACCAGAGTGGTACGGTAATCCTGTTCTGGAAGTTATGTTGTTAGACAACAGCGAACCTACGAACTATGAAGAAGCTATGATAAGCCCGGATTCCGACAAATGGCTTGAGGCCATGAAATCTGAGATAGGATCCATGTATGAGAACAAAGTGTGGACTTTGGTGGACTTGCCCGATGATCGGCAAGCCATTGAGAATAAATGGATTTTTAAGAGGAAGACAGATGCTGATGGTAATATCACTGTCTACAAAGCTCGACTTGTCGCGAAAGGTTTTCGACAAGTTCAAGGGGTTGACTACGATGAGACTTTCTCACCCGTAGCGATGCTTAAGTCTGTCCGAATCATGTTAGCAATTGCCGCATTTTATGATTATGAAATCTGACAAATGGATGTCAAAACTGCATTCCTTAATGGTTTTCTCAAAGAAGAGTTGTATATGATGCAACCAGAAGGTTTTGTCGATCCTAAGGGTGCTAACAAAGTGTGCAAGCTCCAACGATCCATCTATGGACTGGTGCAAGCATCTCGGAGTTGGAATATACGCTTTGATGAGGTGATCAAAGCATATGGTTTTGTAAAGACTTACGGTGAAGTCTGTATTTACAAGAAAGTGAGTGGGAGCTCTGTAGCATTTCTAATATTATATGTGGATGACATATTGTTGATTGGAAATGATATAGAATTTCTGGATGGCATAAAGGGATACTTGAATAAGAATTTTTCAATGAAAGACCTCGGTGAAGCTGCTTATATATTGGGCATCAAGATCTATAGGGATAGATCAAGACGCTTGATAGGACTTTCACAAAGCACATACCTTGACAAAGTTTTGAAGAAGTTCAAAATGGATCAGTCAAAGAAAGGGTTCTTGCCTGTCTTGCAAGGTGTGAAGTTGAGTCAGACTCAATGCCCGACCACGACAAAAGATATAGAGAAAATGAAAGTCATTCCCTATGCCTCAGCCATAGGTTCTATTATGTATGCCATGCTGTGTACCAGACCTGATGTGTGCCTTGCCATAAGTTTGGCATGGAGATACCAGAGTAATCCAGGAGTGGATCACTGGACAGCGGTCAAGAATATCCTGAAGTACCTGAAAAGGACCAAGGACATGTTTCTCGTTTATGGAGGTGACGAAGGGCTCGTCGTAAAGGGTTACGTCGATGCAAGCTTCGACACTGATCCGGATGACTCTAAGTCACAAATCGGATACGTATTTATATTAAATGGTGGAGCTGTTAGTTGGTGCAGTTCCAAGCAAAGCGTCGTGGCGGGATCTACGTGTGCAGCGAAATACATAGCTTCTTCGGAAGCAGCACATGAAGGAGTCTGGATGAAGGAGTTCATATCCGATCTAGGTGTAATACCTAGTGCATAGGGTCCAATGACAATCTTTTGTGACAACACTGGAGCAATTGCCATAGCCAAGGAGCCCAGGTTTCACAAGAAGACCAAACACATCAAGAGACGCTTCAACTCCATTCGTGAATATGTCATGGATGGAGACATAGAAATTTGCAAAGTACACACGGATCTGAATGTGGCAGACCCGTTGACTAAGCCTCTTCCACGAGCAAAACAAGATCAGCACCAAGACTCCATGGGTGTTAGATTCATTACTATGTAATCTAGATTATTGACTCTAGTGCAAGTGGGAGACTGATGGAAATATGCCCTAGAGGCAATAATAAAGTTGTTATTATTTTATATTTCCTTGTTCATGATAAAGGTTTATTATTCATGCTAGAATTGTATTGACCGGAAACTTAAATACATGTGTGAATACATAAACAAATACCGTGTCCCTAGTGAGCCTCTACTAGACTAGCTCGTTGATCAAAGATGGTTAAGGTTTCCTAACCATAGACATGAGTTGTCATTTGATAACGGGATCACATCATTAGGAGAATGATGTGATGGACAAGACCCATCCGTTAGCTTAGCATATGATCGTTCTGTTTATTGCTACTGCTTGCTAGAATGTCAAATACATGTTCTTCAGACCATGAGATCATGCAACTCCCGGATACCGGAGGAATACCTTATGTGCTATCAAACGTCACAACGTAACTGGGTGATCATAAAGATGCTCTGCAGGTATCTCCGAAGGTTTCCGTTGAGTTGGCATGGATCGAGACTGGGATTTGTCACTCCGTGTTTCGGAGAGGTGTCTCTGGGCCCTCTCGGTAATGCACATCATAAGAAGCTTGCAAGCAAAGTGACTAAGGAGTTAGTTACGGGATGATGTATTACGGAACGAGTAAAGAGACTTGCCGGTAACGAGATTGAACTAGGTATGGAGATACCGACGATCGAATCTCGGGCAAGTAACATACCGACGGACAAAGGGAATTACGTATGTTGTCATTGCGGTTCGACCGATAAGATCTTCGTGGAATATGTAGGAACCAATATGAGCATCCAGGTTCCGCTATTGGTTATTGACCGGAGAGGCGTCTCAGTCATGTCTAAATCATTCCCGAACCCGTAGGGTCCGCACGCTTAACGTTCGTTGACGATATAGTGTTATATGAGTTATGTGAATTGGTAACCGAATGTTGTTCGGAGTCCCGGATGAGATCCCGGACGTCACGAGGAGTCTCGGAATGGTCGAGAGGTAAAGATTTATATATGGGAAGTCATATTTTGGGTTCCGGAAAAAGGTGCAGTTTTTTCGGTATTGTAGCGGGAAGCTTCCAGAAGGTTCCGGAGGATTCCGGAAGTCCACAAGTGGGTCCACCACGTCCCAAGGGGAGGCGCCCTGGCCTTATTGGGCCAGGCGCACCAAGTCCTCAAAAGCCCACGCAGCTAGGGAAGGAAAAAGGGAGAGTCCTAGTAGGAATAGGATTGGACTTTGGAGTCCAAGTCCACGTGTTTACTATTCATGGTTACTGTTCATGTGGCACTATTCCTTCTACTCCAAGCCCCTACACATATATAAATAGAGGAGAGGGGGCGCCCCAAAGGATATACAACATTGTCTTAGCCGTGTGCGGCGCCCCCCTCCACAGTTCCGTCCCTCGGTCATATTTTCGCAGTGCTTGGGCGAAGCCCTGCGGAGATAGCATCACCATCACCGTCACCACACCGTCGTGCTGCCGGAAATCATCCACTACCTCGCCGTCTTGCTGGATCAAGAAGTCGAGGACGTCACCGAGCTGAACGTGTGCTGAACGCGGAGGTGCCGTACGTTCGGTGCTCGGTCGGTTGGATCGTGAAGTTGTTCGACGACATCAACCGCGTTGTTCTAACGCTTCCGCTTACGGTCTACGAGGGTACGTAGACATACTCCCCCTCTCGTAGCTATGCATCTCCATGGATAGATCTTGCGTGTGCGTAGAATTTTTTTGTTTTTCATGCAACGTTCCCCAACACATACAACAATCTGTTCGGAAGAATACCATCAGGATCGCAACTTGACACTCTCTACGAGAACTACCCATATATGTACAGCGGCAACGTTGGTCTATGCGGGCGTCCTCTCCAACGGAATTGTCCAGGAAGTAATAATGCAACAAAGCTAGTTGATGGTGGTACCAAGAGAAGTGCACATGTGTCTGATTCAATGTTCTTTTACCTCGGGCTTGGGTCAGGGTTTGTTGTTGGCCTCTGGGTGATGTTCTGTACCATGCTCTTCAAGAAAACATGGAGGATTGCATATTTCTGGCTCTTCGACAAGGTATATGACAAGCTATATGTATTTGTCATTGTCGCCTGGGCAAGATTGGCACAAAAGGCACTGCAACTCATTGGGAAGCTTGGCTAGAACCACAAATGGAGATACGTAAAGCGTGCTTGTTTTCCGAGTTTCAGCTAGTCTTGGTATGCTTTGAAGCGATAAGTTTAAATAACAAATGTTGCTCAGCTCATGTAATATATACGTGTGTATGTGTTTGTACTAGCCGTGTTTTCACTGTTGCTTAGCTAAATGTAATGTGTGTTGATCGTTTGTTTGAACTAGCAATATGAATGTCACTTAGTTTGTGTAATTTATGTACGTAACCTTATTGCACTAGCCAAGGCATCAATGTTGTTTAATTACGAGAGATTTTGAGGGTTGAACTGAGGAACCTCCACGGCCTAGCACCTCAATGGTGGACAGCGGCTGGTCTTTTTTAGCGAAGACAACAACTGGTGATGCAGGCCTCGTTCTGTATGGCTATCTAAGAAAACGCTGGGCCTGCTTCACGTGTGTGTTAGAAAATGCAAACGGTGCGACGAATGCACGTACGCAGAAAATCTAGGGCGCCGCTATACATCGCGGCGGTTCCTATTCCTGCTCGCCCTGTCTACTGTATGGGCCGCCCAAATCCGGTTGACTTTCCACCCGGTTTTGGGAAGGTTCTCCCTCCATGGACCTTTTTTTTTTTTCTTTGTTTTTTCTTCAGATTTTTCTTTCTCGTTTTTCCTTTTTCCTTTTTCCTTTAAATTTTCTTTTTTCATTTCTGTTTCTTTTTTTTCTTTTTTCAGGTTCGTTTTTATTTAATTTTTCACTTTTCTTTTTTTCATTTTTATTTTTCATTTTTGTGATCACCTTTCAAATTTTTGCACATTTTTTTTGAAATTGTGAACATTTTTTGGGAAAACATTTTCTGAATTCGTTAACATTTTTATAATTTTCGAATAGTTTTTTGAAATCGTGAACATTTTTTAGATTCACGAACATTTTTTCAATTTTGCAAACTTTTTTCTGAAATCACGAACATTTTTTACAAATTTCCGAACATTTATGAATTCTGTGAACATTTTATGAAATTCAGGAACTTTTTCTTGAAATGCATGAAAATTTGTAAATTTTTAAACCTATTTGAAATTCAGGAACTTTTATTAATTTTTTGGAACAAAATTTAAAATTCGGGAATATTTTTTGAAAAGCTTTATAAAATTCAGGAAGAGTTTTTTAATTTGCGAACATTTTTTCAAATTCTTGAACTATATCTTTGAATACATGCACATTTTTTTATTTTCCAAATATTTTTTATTTTCTGAATTTTTTTTGAATATGCGGACATTTTTTGACAATCACGAACAATTTTTGAATCAATGAATATTTATGAGTTTCCGAACATTTTACAAAAATTATAATTTCTTTTTTTGAATTGACGATTTTTTTTATTTCTCAACCATTTTCAAATTTCTCTGTTGTTTTGAAAGCCCGAATTATTTTAAAAAATAGGAAAGCAGAAATGAAAAAACAAAAGAAGAAAAAACGAAATAGAAAAAACAGTGGCGTCTCGCCCCCTCATGGGCCGGCTTGAAAATTGTTCAGTGTAGCAGAGGGGTGCGCGTTCCCTCCCTACTTGGCGCCCAGGTCACCAAATAGGAGGTGCCATACATCTCCTGACGCGAGCTGGAGCCAGGTAGGTTACAGGTAAGTTCGTCTTTCTCCTATTTTCTTTTCTTTGTTCGTTGTTTTTTTATTCTTATTGTCAAAAATATTGTAAATACATATATCTGAAAATATAATAATAAATAAAAGTTAAATCGTGAATTTGGATAAATGTTAACACAACAGAAAAAATGTAGCATAATACAAAAAAATATTGATGGCATATTAAAAAATGTTGATATTGATAGCATTTCAAAAATGTTCACATGTTTCAAAAACTATAGTGTGATATTATCAAAATGTTAATCATATATTTCAAAAAAATAAAGGTATATAAAATAATTGTTTCAAATGCTTTATCAAAATGTTGATAGCATACAAAAAAATGTTTGTGATATTTTAAAAATATTCACGCATTTCAAAAATGTGAATAATTTTATTTGGAAAATGTTAAATCTATATTCAATAGATGTTTCAGATGTATATGAAAAATGTAGGCATCAAACATGTATTTGAAAGAAATGGTAACCATTGTATTTAAAAATGCCAATCTTGTATTATAAAAATGTTGATCATGTATTTTAAAAAATAAACATGTATATAAAATGTTGATCATGTGTGAAATATTTTTTATGGGCAATAAGCATTTTTTACAAAGAATGTACATTTGTTTCAGACATCATAAAAAAATTTATACATTTTAACATTTTTTATATACTGAATTAACGTTTCGAATAATTATTTTCTGATTTCTGCTTTTACTTAATGTACATTTCACATTTTTTGTATACTTGATCAACACTTCTATATACACTTTTAACATTTCAAAAAATATGGTCAACATTTTTTAATATGAGCAAATGAAAAACAAAGAAAAAAAAATGTAACAAAGGAAATCAAAACAGAAAATAGAAATCAAAACCAAAGAAAACCTTGCAAAAAGAATGGAAAATTTGTAAAACCGAGAAAGAAAAAAAGAAAACCAAGAAAACCGATGAATAACAAGAAAGATACAAAAAAACCAAAGAAATAGTAGAAGAAAAGAATGGGCAATGAAAACCATTAAAGAAAAAAAATCAAAGAAAACAAAGAATTAAGAAATAAATGAAAAACCGAATGAAAATCTGATAAAGAAACAAAGAAAACCGGTGAAGAACAAAGAAAAAAGAAAAACCTGTGAAAACCGCAGAAAAACCAGTGTATAAAAGAAATAAAGTAAAACAAGAAAACCAGAGAAAACTGAGAAAGAAAGAAAAACGAAGTATACTGAAGAAAAAAAGAAAACCGAAAGAAAACCGGAAAAGAAATAAAAAGCAGAAGAAAAAACAAAAGAAAACGAAAAAAGAAAAAAAATGAAACAATAGAGAAACAAACGAACGAAGGGACGAATGATCGAGAAAACATGTTATGCTGGGTCGGCCCATTAGCGCAGCACTTCGGAAAGCTTCAGGTGAGGGGAGTTATCATCTCGCTAAAAGCGAGATATAGCTCTCGCGTTCTTGCTGAAGATGAGACATAGACACTCCCGTCTGGGTGCGACCGTGGGCCAATAAAATTACGCTTTCTAGTTATAAGCTTTGCCCACCAATTAAAAGATCATTTGAATGGACACGGGCCCATGCACGTAAAACAAAGATAGAAAAAAGACATCATTTATGTGCATATGAATCATAAGGGGAATTCTCATAACGGAGTGAATTAAGACTACATTTAATTGTCCACAAATGAAAATAGGATTCAGTTCCAAGGGGTGGAGTGGATGTTCTATGAAATCTAGTGCATATGAAATATGAAAAATCCCATAGGTTGCAATTCTAAAAAAATAATTAACAGCACACATAGATTTTTTTTCTCGTCCTCCCCCTCCTCTTTTTCGTCATCATTCTCGACCTCCTCTTCCTTAATCTCTAGTGTAGAAAAAAAAATTGTATAATAATAATAATAATAATAATAATAATAATAATAATAATAATAATAATAATAATAATACATCTTTTACTTTGGTAAATGAAAAAAAATGTGATCATATTTCTCTTAAAAAAACAATTTGGATTTGAAATATAGATCTGGGCTTCTTTGATTTAGAATAATTTTAAATACTTATGAGGATTTAATCCTATATATTATTCATGTATAGGACTATAGTCCTTGAAAAGTTTCCTATCCCTTGGAGAACATTTTAGAGGAAAAAGCCTCATCAATTCAAATCTCTTACTACAAATCATATGTTTTTCATGTGTGTGTGTGTGTGATTTAAAAAACAATCTAAATTTTAGGATTAAAAAATACATAACATTCTATCATGACTTTTATTTTCTATTCTCGTATTTTAGGAGATATGCTGTCAGAAAAGCAATGGATAAAAACTAGGGAGAATCTCCAACGGTTAGATATGTAATTTAATCTGTTTTTGCGGGTAGATATGTAATTTAATCTGGACATTTAGTTTTTCATGGATGTGTAAAACATTTCTTATGCCAACTCATATAGTTTTAAAATACTTTAGGACCCAACAATACATAACATTCTAATCATCGTGTTTTTTATTTTCTATTCTCATGTAAGAATCTGTCAAGAAGTCAATGAGTAAAAACAGGGGAGAATCCCCTACGGTTAGATATTTAAATTAAGGATGTGACTTGCTCTCATCTAAATGTGAATTAACTAAGTTATTAAGTCTCATCTAAGTGACATTAGCATATAATTCCTTTTCTTCTTTTTTCACTTTTTTTTATTTCTCGACATTTTTTGTTGTGTCTTCTCAAAAGACATAAATAAAGTTGTGGACACGGACGATGGACATGTATGTAGTTGTGCAAGGTATGCGAGCGTGCAATTGTAGTTGCGTGTGGCCAGACGAACGTGCAACTATTTTTGCACGCAGCATTGAAAAGGGTGGAAAAAGAAAAGCGTAGATGTGAAACTGCAGTTGCGCGCCAATATGCAGACGTGCAATTGAGGTTGCGCGCATCGGACACAGAGTGTTGAAAAAAAATACTCAAATATAAAATATAAAACATAAATCAGGAAAAAGAAAAAAGAACACAAAATCTCCATGTAAAATTAAATGCATTGTAATTAGATAAAACTTTGTCAATTCTCATCTAGCAAATCCGATACAATAATTTGGACATTTGAATTCCGGATTCATATATGTGTATCTTCATCCTTATGTACTAGAGTACTTCCATGAATACCAGTGCTTATTGGCCTTCTTATACATTAATTTACATGGTTTATCTATGTGCCTAATTAATCCTTACATCAAATGGTTGCTTACAATCTCAAAATTAATTAATCAAGGGGAAAAAAAGTCTACATACAAGGGGAAAAAAATCATTCCATCAGACGTCCGGCGTCGTGCTGAAAACCGGCTTGTCCTTGTCAACGATGGGCGCGGCCACGGCCACGGCGGGGCCATTCCCGGCTGTGGCGGAGCTCCCGCTCTTCCGCCGCGGCTTGGCCTCTCCGAGCATGGTGAGCACGTCGCGCATGGAGGGCCTGTCCCTCGGCAGCTTGGCGGTGCAGAGCACGGCGATGCGGAGCACGAGCAGCATCTCCTCCCGGACGTGCGCGCAGCCGCCGCCGACGAGCGGGTCCAGGTGCTCCTCCACCGTGTTGCTCCGAATCTTCTCCCTGACCCAGCCGACGATGTCCTGCCCCTCCCCGAACGCCGCCGTCTCCACCGGCCTCCTCCCCGTGATGAGCTCCATCAGCACCACCCCGTAGCTGTAGATGTCGCTCTTCTGGTCCACCTTCAGCGTGTACCCGTACTCGGGCGCGATGTAGCCGTAGGAGCCGGCGACGACGGAGACGGACTCGCCGGTGCGGCCCAGCGCGCGGGCGAGCCCGAAGTCGGCGACGCGGGCCTGCATGTCGGCGTCGAGCAGGATGTTGTTGGACTTGATGTCGCGGTGGAGGACCGGCGGGTGGCAGTCGTGGTGCAGGTAGGCGAGCCCCTGCGCCACGCCGGCGGCCACGTCGTACCGGGACACCCAGTCCGTCAGTATCGTCCTCGACTCCGGCGCCCCGCCGTGCAGCGCCTCCCACAAGCTGCCGTTGGGCATGAACTCGTACAGCATCATGGCGTCCGCGTCGTTGTGCATGTACCCGAGGAGCCGGACGATGTTCCGGTGCCGGAGGCGGCCGAGGAGGCCCACTTCCTTTAGCACGTCATCGGTGAGGTTGCGGACCGCGTCGCCGTCTGTCGCCGCTGGGCGCCAGAGCTTCTTGACGGCGATCACGGTGCGTGCGCGCGGGAGCTCGGCCTTGTACACGACGCCGGTGGCGCCCATGCCGACCACGTTCGCCTCCTTGACGCATGCGAGCACGTCGGCGCACGTGAACCCCAGCCGCTGGAACGCCGTCAGCCTCCACGGCCACGCCCCGGACTCGTACTCCCCGGCGCCGCCAACGACGTACCACCGGCGGTATGCGTGCCAGCCGCCGAACAGGGCCGTGAACGCGGCGATCACGACGACCATCCCCACGAGCCACCCCACTGCAACGTGCTTGAGGCGCGCGCCGCTGCCGCCGCGCGCGCGGGACAGACCGGCAGCGCGGCTCCCGGAGCACGGCGGGAGCACGCCACCGCACAGCCCGGCGTTGCCGGCCAGCTCGTCGGGGTTGATCGTGCGCAGGACTCCGTTCCCCGGCACTGGCCCGGTGAGGTTGTTGTACGCCAGGTTGGGCGTCTCGAGCGCCGGCGAGCCCCCGAAATTGTCCGGTATGCCCCCGGTCAAGAAGTTGCTCGACAGATCAAGAATAGCGAGCGCCGGCATCTTGGCCAGCGCCGGCGGTATCTCGCCGGTGAGCCCGTTGTGCCGGAGGTTCAGGTTGACCAGCCTTGCGCAGGAGGCGAGGCTCGATGGGATCTTGCCGAGGAGCCGGTTTCCCGACAAGTCCAGCGCGCCCAGCGCGAGGCAGTCCTGAAACTGGTCGGGGAGCTCGCCGGAGATCATGTTGCCCGCTGCCATGAAGCTCTGCAATCCTGGGATAGCGAAGAGGCTCGACGGAAGCGAGCCCTGGAGGCGGTTGCGCGACACGTCGATGAACGAGAGCGACGCCGACGACGCCAGGGCGCCGGGGATCTCGCCGGAGAGCTCGTTGCCGGCGAGCTCGAGCCGCTGAAGCAGCGGCAGCTTCCCGAATCCGGCAGGAATCGTTCCGTTGAGCCGGTTACCCTGCGCGCGCAGGCGCACCAGCGACGCACACGACGCGACGCCGGCGGGGATCTCGCCGGAGAAGCCGTTGCTGAACATGATCAGCTTGGCCAGCGCCTTGCCGTCGCAGATCCCGGCGGGTATCTCACCGGTCAAGGCGTTCGACGAGACGTCCACCCACTGCAGGGGCGAGCTCCGGCCGAGTGACGCCGGGAGGGTACCTGTCAAGGAGTTGTTCCACAGCTCGAGCACCTCGAGTTTCTTCATGTCGCCGATGGCCGCGGGCACGGCGCCGTCGAGGTGGTTGCACATGAGATTGAGCAGCTGTAGGTTGCTCAACCGCGCCAATTCGGCGGGGATCGGGCCCGTGAGCAGGTTGTCGGAGAGGTCGAGGAAGACCAGCGAGGAGGCGTTGCCGAGCTCCGGCGGTATCTTACCCTCGAGACTGTTCTTGTAAAGGAAAAGCGAGGTGAGCGCCGGAAGCCTCCCGATCTCCGGCGGGATCGGGCCCTCGAGGTTGCCGATGGCGAGGTCGAGGTCCTGGAGGTTGGCGAGGTTGCCGAGCTCCGGAGGGATGGGCCCCTCGAGCTCATTGTACCCGATGATGAGGCTCTCGAGCGACTCGAGCTCGCCGAGCTCCGGCGGGATCTTGCCGCCGATGTTGTTGCCGGAGAGGCCCAGGAACCTGAGCTTGGTGAGGCTCCGGTACGCCGCGGGAATGCCGCCGCTGAAGAAGTCGCCGCGCATGTCGATGCTCTCCAGCGACGTGGCGTTCGCGAGGTCCTCCGGCAGTGCGCCCACGAAGTTGTTGCCGGAGCCATTGACGGCGACGAGGTCGGCGCACGATCCGAGGCCCGCGGGGAAGGCGCCCTCGAAGGAGTTCTGGCTGACGTCGAACACCTGGAGGCTCGACAGCGGCGCGAGCGACCTGGGCAGCGCGGCGGCGAAGGCGTTGGAGGAGAGGTTGAGCACCGCCAGCGTCGGCAGCCGGAGCAGGTCGCCGGAGACCTTGCCGCTCAGGTTCCTCCCGGCGAGGTCGAGCCCGTCGACGAGGCCGGCGGCGTTGCACCGGACGCCGGTCCACTTGCAATGCAGTGAGCCGGCAGCCTTCCAGTCGGCGAGCGCGCCCAGCGGGTCGACGAAGCCCGCCTTGAGCGCCAGCAGCGCCGCCCGCTCGCCACCGCCGCCGCCGGCCGCGCCCACATTGCCGCCGCTGGACAAGACGACAGCCAGTGCCGCCACCACCAGAACCGCCACTCTCGCCGCCATTGCCAGCGCAGAATCCACCACAGGAAAACCAACTTTCTCTTAAAGAACTCGCTTCCACTAGCTCAGCTCAGCTCAGCCCAGCTCTCTGCTGCTTCTAGTGCTCTGCCATTGTTAGTGCAGTGTCTCCTCTGCTCTGCTCTGCTCCCCTTAGTTTACTCCACCTGCTTGCATCCGCAGGAGGAAGAAGAGGAGGAGGAGGAGGAGCAGGGTCTGCAGCTAGCCAAGATATCACCAGAAACTTTATATGAAGGTGAGATGAGGAGAATATTGCATGGTTTGTTCTAAGCAGGAGGAGGATCGCAGCATATTATATACACACCACTAAACTAAAACCTCCTTGGCATTTTTCAACATGGGCAGCCAAATTGCTGCTTGTTTAGTGGCACAACACATCACCCAGTGAGCTAGCAGATGTGAGGTGTCTGGAGGAGGAAGAGGATGGAACATGAGAACATGGAACATGGAGGGAATGTGTTCCTCAAAGCCATGGCTGCTTTTGGCCATCTAATCTACCTCTGCCAGCCCATTAGATTAGTTGGTAAAGTACATCTTTCATCCTAGTACATTCCCTACCTGTGCAGGCATTTGCAGGCAGAGACAGTAGATGGCCCTGACTAATTAACTACATTGCTAATCAGAGACCCTGCTGTTTACTGGGAGGTGGCAGTACTACTGTACTAGTGTGGTACTGGTTTATTCTTTGGAACCTTCTGCTTATGAATCTCTCTCCAGTAGAGATTTGCAGCTAGTAGTACAATTCTGTGTGGGTGCAAAAGTCTAAAAGCACTAGAACTGAACTGATTGATCTATACATGTGTAGGAGGAGCTAGATGGTTTCCTCCATGGGGGAACTTTGTGTAGGTACTTAGACAAAGTTAATTAGGGATCTTACCTGAGAAGATCTGCTCTAGCACTAAGCAGAAGTAGTACCAGTACCAGTACTACTAATCTTATACTATGACTTTTTGACAGTGAGTAAAACAGGGCACTTGCTTTGCAGGAGACAAGGATTAATTAAGCTAATCTCTCCCAAGGAGAGACAAGAGAGTATGTTCTTTTCTGCTGTCCTACACATGTCCTGCACAGGGATTAAACAAAAAGTGCAGTTACCCTCTGCACAGCACAGCAGGTGCATGTGTTAGGCTGCCTAAGTGGACATTGTTAGAATAGAACCTCTGCTAATCATTCCTTTGACAGTGGAAGTACAGTAGTACCTCCTGCTGCTGTTACTGCTGCGTGCTGACACAGCAGGGGGATCGCTGGCACATGCCCCCAGTAGAATGTTCAGCACTGCTGCATTAGATTAATTAGGGGCAGCAGAAGTACTACTGGTTGTGTAATTAAATGGGGGTTAGCATTTGGCAAGCAGGGTTTGGTTGACACAGTCATAGGGCTGCAGGAATATTCAGAGAAAAAGAACTGCAGGTGATTAGTACTGATTAGTAAACTTGGGCTGCAGGATTTTGCCTTATGCAGTCTTCCATGTCTGATCAGGTAGCAACAACAGTAGCATTAGTATCTAGGTTCTAGAGTTAGGAACTGACCAGACAGCAAAAGTTAATTAAGACAGATACGTTAAATTAATGGTGCAGAAACCATACTGGAAGTAAGTTTGAGGTGTATATAATGAAAATGAACATTTTTCAGAGTGCACAGTGGGAAGACCACAAGAAAGTGAATGACTAATTCTTAAACTCTTTTCGACGAGTCAATTTACATGTTTTTGATTCTGAGATCAGTGGTTTTGGACTCTTATGAACAAAAACTTTGTGCGCTATTAGCCAATCCGAAGTTAAAAGACATCAACCTAAGAAAATCGGTTCAATTGGAGCTGAATTTTTTTTCCATTCCCAACTAGTTAGATCAACCATCATGATAATCACAAGGAAGTACCCTATAAAATGCAACCAAACATGTATTAAAAAACTGGTCATCAAATGTAAAATAATAGCAAACAAATGACACAAACAAGTTCTTGCAACTTGTGCACTTGTGCTGATGCAAAGTGCAAGCACAACGATAAATACTGGTTCTTGCACGACTGCATTGCAATGAAATCTCCATTACCTGCCTTCACATACGTTGTGAATTTAAGTATTGACTCTGCAGTTTGCACCATGGATCATCCCAACCAAGCATCTGATTTTGCACCTTTCATGCAGAGAAGAATGAAAAGAAATGGAATATAACTGAAAGTTGCACCGCAGGACCGATCAAATGATGTTCAATCAGACAGATGTATGCATGCTTGTGGTTCAGTTTGATGCATCTGGCACAAATTCAGAAATTAAAATCTCCGAATGTACCAACACACACCAAATTGGACAACAAACACGTCTCGATACAATCGAAACCAAGTGGTGAATGAACCTCTGCATTTGGAAGCTTTGCAGGAACTCAAAGAGACGTTGGCGTGCGGTGCTACTTAAGCAACTGTTGGCACCAACCAACCAACCAACCGAACTTAATCATTCGGCCATGACAGAGTTCGGTGTCGGAGAAGAAATGAAATTTTAAACAAGCTCAAAGCTAACATATGCTAGCCTGTGACATTCTCTAGCTTTTCTCTGCCTCCAGATATGCAAATGCAATCATCTCGTACCAGCTACAGCTAGCTCTGGAATCGAATCGTTAATTACAGTTACTTTACACTTTCTTAGTCACAAACAAGCATGTAGAATGGTCTCGATTTGTTTACATGATGAGAGTAGCAGACAATTAAGCTGAACAAATAGTTCAGGCAAGCTTAGCTTCTACCTAGCTGCACCACAAGTGCTAGTGCAACAACAACTACAGTCATAAAGTTTCTATAGTACCCTGTTATGGAAAGCTATGCTACAGACCAAATGAAAGAGAATCAGCAGCACACACTTCAACCTGGTTCGGCGCGTTTAATTACCCGACAGCATGCCGATAAACAAACTCTAACACCGAGACGTCACCGCCTTAATTTAACCCAACTAGAGGAGACCTCTGCATTAGCACTACAATGTAAGCTACCATGCCAGCATGACCTCTGTCCCTGGATCTAAAGAAAAGGATGTGAAACCATGTACAGATAGAAGAAGCATTTCTATCTCATCTTTGTTTTACATCTCTCTCTCCCAATCATGGCCAGATCGAAAGCATCAAACTTTAGCAGCAACAAGTAAACAAACGGTGATGAATTATTGACGCGTTACGCTGGCTCTAGAGGTGCGAATGGGTCGCTTAATCTTCAGAGAATCTTTGCCATGTTAGGTTTGTTGCTCCTCCATGTAGGAGGGGAGGATGTATGCAGCATAACATCCCATCTTTGGTGTCTGTCTACTTTATTAGGTTGAAATTGGGGCATATGATGGTGACTAAACAAAACATATAGGAGTGTAGGTTGAAAATGCAGTTTATAGGCAGATTTCAGCTGAAGTGTGAGTAAATTTGCATGTCAGGTAATGAAAAAAATACTTACCAGAATTAAAATGCTGACAGATTAAATTTGTAAAGGCAAACGAAAATAAGTAAATAAACAGTAGGTTTCTTTCAAAATTTCTTCAGACAGCGGGATAACATTGTCCTGTTTCTGCATTCTCAGAATGCACACAGCCGTTGATTATTACTACATAATTACACGGATTAGCCTTATAACTACCCAAAACCTTTAATTTCTAGTAATAGTTCTAAAAGCATCTTCGAGAATCATTTTGGGATAAATGCATCAAATCGGTTTGTTAGAGAGACTTTCTTACGAATGATTAACCTATATTAGCAGCGTACTATTCCGTAAGTTGTACCATACCAGAGGAAGAAGAATCATTTAACATGCAGAAAAAACTAATCATGGAGAAACATGCAGATTAATCATGGCCCAGGGAACATGTTTAGTAGGCTTAACAGCCTATCTAGCTACCTGGCTATAGGCAGCCACATGCACACTCACATGCATATGAGAGTGAAACCCTCCATGGCTGGCCATGTGAAACCCTCTCACTAAGCAGCTTCCAAAGTACTATATCTATATTGTTAATCATCTTTTTATATACCCTCTCACCCACCACTCCAGTACACCCGTTAACACACGGTAAAGATGGCACCCGCTTCCACGTGGGGCCGACCGGGCTGTCGGGCCCGGGGTCAGTGACTGTTCCGCGCGTACCGTGAGGTTGGCATATGCCTCTCTCGCCATTATTGGATGAGATGAACGATTAATCATGCAAGCAAACGATCCTTTGCTAATATACATTCTCCCCACCTCTCTCGGGCCGGTGAATCTAATCTGATCTGAAAATGTAATCTTGATTATCCTGTCGACTTTTCTGGCGATGCGTTTGGTGAGAGGCATGTGGGCGAGTGAGTGCCGTTTAGCTGGCTAGGGTTCGTGCCTTTTGGGAGTTGAGATCGAGTTGGATGGAACCCAATCAATCATGGACGAATGAGTGGGTTTTTGGGGTGGCGGTTAACGTAACATGCCAACACGCAATTGGGTCTGGAACGTACGGTGGATCGGACAGGCGTGTGGTGGTATGACCTGTCCAAGTGGCCAAGCCAAACAGCCGTTTGTAATGAATTCAAATTCAAATCTTGGCTTGAATCTCTGCCAAAATGTGTCTTTTATGTCCATCCATGCAAGGGTTTTGCTTTATACTATTAGCTTATTCATAAACTAAACATGAAAAGAGCCTGGTTTTTTTCTTATATAAACTAAAGTTATCATATCCGGCCAATTAATTTTCTGAACTAAAGCGTGCCAAAAGATTAATACACCTACTTGGTTAAAAAGAAGTTCAAATATATGAATCATATATCTATCGATCGGCATTGTTTCTATGGCACCCTGCCGTACGAGGATTTTTATATTTTTTTCTTTGTGAAAATACCAAAAGCCATATATCAAGTATCATAGACCCTTACAAAAAAAATACAAAACATCCAAGTTCTTCGGGATGCCGAAGTCTTATTTCCTCTTACATCGACCGGCGGCGCGCCATGAGAAAAGCTCATTTCCGCCTTTCAGTCTCCATCTCAGCGGACCAAACTTGTTAAAACCCAAGAGCTTGTAGAAGCAGCATCCGAGAAGTCGTTGTTATGGACTAGAAGACACCGACGACCATGATTTGCGTAGCCAATCGCCGCCCTAGAGAAAAAACAACATAGTGGCCCTGCAGAACGCCCCAGGTCCGGTCAAACGGAGTTGAGGAACACAAACCTCACACGCTCCTTGATGAGGCCGATGCTAGCCAGCCTTCGTTAGTCGGAACTATAGCAGGAGGACTAAGACATACTACCACATTGTCCGCTTCATAGGAGAACGCCACCAAGACAAATCATCAAATGACAAATCCAGATCTCGGGACACACCATCCTCAACAAGCGTGACAATACGATGAAGCAACACCGAAACGAGGACGGGGCGAGGAGACCTTAACTTATACTACGTCCATTTTGGTTCCCAAAAGAGTGTACCACTGGATTTGCACCCGGAAAGATGTTTTCAAAAGTATACTTTTTGCGGAACACAACTCGTATTTCTTTTGTTAAATATGCGGGCAACTTTAAACCAAAAATACAAACGTTCTTGTAAACCATAACGGAAAGGATACAAAAATTTGTAGATAACACGCTGACTTTATCATCTCTTTCATAACCCACTACTAGAAAAACGAGCATTAGCAGCGACCCCAGGAAGCGGTTGTGACCAAGCATAGCAAAGCTGCCTATAATAAACTCGCCGGAGGCAGTTATTTATCCTATAAGAAGCATCGGAGGTGGTTAGAATTATGGAACTGCCTGTAGGATATACTGCATGCTGGATGTGGTTGGTAGTTTGTGGCCACCTCTAGTTTCTCATTGCCGCAGGCAGTTTCGCTCAAGAAACCCTCTGCATTGTTGGAGTACCTTGTGGCACTGCCTTTTCTCCCCCTGTCTACGTTCTCAGGCACGACCGCTTCATTTCTTCGCCTCACCCGATCCACGACAGTCGAGTGGTTCTCCCACTAAAGGAGACGACTCTTTGTCATCGATCCGCAATGGCGCGGTGGCACACCCACCCAACTGCGGCGACGAAGTGGCACACCGGCCCAACCGACAAGGTGCGGTGGCAGGTCAATCGAGTCTGACCACACCATCGACCGAGGTCTCATCCATGGACCATCCGCCACAGATCCGATGGGCAGTGCTACGCCGTCGACCGTCACGGCTCGCCTGGAGTGGAATGTTGGGGAACATGTTAGGCAACAAAAAAATTATGATACATGATCACACCCAGAAACACTATGAAGGCGCAAGTAATGATCAAACTCACCAACTAGTACAGTAGCAGAGGCAGTGAAGAAGTTGGTGAAGCGCGATGATTCCCGCACCTAGTTTATACCTTCCAGCTGCGAGAATTTCTCCAAGACGATCCACTGATCTAGAGTCAAAGTAGACGACCCCTCCTAGGTATCCACGTGTTCCGAAGTAGTAATCTGGCACCACTTCATCATCCAGGAAGACGAGCTCCGAAAAAACTAGAGAGAGAGAGAGAGAGTGAGAGAGAGAGTAGCCTACCGGTGATCCCGTCTAGTTAGGAGTCTAATTTAATTAGGCCAATTAGACTGGGAGAGAATAGAGCGTAGCTATGTGGGAGGGATCCTCCAAAGATTTGATGTGTCTCTAGGGGGACCCTCGCCACATATTTATAGGTGGAATAATGGCCGAATTAGAGAGGGAGTGGAGCTCCTCCCTTGGTTCAGCCGAACCTAGAAGGAGGACTCCTCCTCCCCAAATCGGTTTGCCCCCTTGCCATAAATAGGGGGTACCACCTATTGGGCCTCTTTTGGCTCATGTGGTGCAGCCCCCTTGGGCCTAGCCAAGGGGGTTTCCATCCTATAGCCTTCCATAAGTTTTCAAACGTTTTCGGGAACCTTTCGGACTTTCCATAAATAGACCGAAACTTTTTGGGCACTTGTTATACACTTCCAGAACTCCCAGAACACTTCCGAGACCATCCGGAACACTTCTGGATCCATCTGAAACACTTTCGGAGCTCATTATCTCATACTCTATAGTCTCCTAGTTCTCATATAAATTACTAGTCATTAAGTGGGTGTGAACTACATCGCAAGCCTCATATAGGTGGCCTCTATCTCCTTATGCAACCATGACCACATCAGAAACAGGAGCCTCACCTCGAGACCCCATTTCTCCCTCTGCCGCTCAGCCAGTTCCATTGCCGGAGGAGCCGGGGGAGGTGGGGAAGGCGGGGGAGGCGGGGGAGGTGGGGAAGGCGGGGGAGGCGGGGAAGGCTGGCGAGGCAGGGGAGGCGGCGGCAGGCCGGCGACGGACATGCATAGCAATGGACTTGATGGAATGGAATGGACTAGATGGGCATTTTTCCATTGATCCCTTTTTCTATGACCCATCCCCAATTGGTGTGGCCCAAAGGGGTTGAATTGGGTCAGACGACATCGGCACTGCTGTTTGTTGCCTTCCCTGGACTTCTGTTTTTTGTTTTGTTTTTATAGTTTGTATTCAAACCATGGTTTCTTTTGTGTGTTCTTCTCAAATTAGAAACAAACTAGAAAGATAGATTGATAGTCATTAGAAATTGATCACAAACTAAAATTCAAAGAACTAAAAACTCAGCATCACCATCATGAAGTTCAGACAACATACATCCCTCATTATTATAGGTTCAAAGGTGTTTACTCTTCTTTGCCACCCGCCGATCCAATATTCCCACATAAAAGGCCGGAGTAGACAGAGTCGGAGGCAATGGGAACTTTGGACACTAGAATCCCTCCAAACTCCAAGGCTTCGGTTGCTCATCGGCACATGGATTCTGTTCGATGATGAAATTCCAATGTGTCACTCCTTAAGCACTCACTTGATAATCTCCCCTGAGTTCTCCCTAATTACTGCAAGCAACACTGTGGCCGGGATTGGGGAACCTTGGCGGTGCGAAATTGAAAGGACCACGATGTCGCCTAGAGGGGGGGGGGTGAATAGGCGTTTTAAAATCTTTTATGGATTTGGCAATATCCTAATGCGGAAATATATTAAGCGGATACTTTTCAAGCACAAATCCTAAATATACTAGGCTCAACTAAGTGCACCAACAACTTATTCTAAATAAGATGAGCACAACAAGGATACTAGTAAGCACAGGTAAGTTACACAAACTTACTCAAGATATCACACGATATGGAAATGAAAGATACAATATAGCAATTCACACTAAGCACAAGATAGAACAATAGTAGCAAGTATGAATTGCGGACTATAAAGTGTTGGCCTAAATAATCTCTACGATATGGTAACCAACACAATATAATGAGGACAACAAGGATACTAACAAGCACAAGTAAGTTACACAAACTTACTTGAGCAATATCACAATATATGGAAGTGTATGACACAAGTTAGCAATTCACACTAATCACAAAGTATATTAATAGTAGCAAGTATGAATTGCGGAATATGAAGTGTAGGCCTAAATAATCTCTACAAGGGAATGGCCAACACAATATAATGAACCAACACAATATAATGAGGACAACAAGATATAGTGAATGCACGGTCAAGTGACCAAAGTAAACCACAAGTAAGGAGAAAGGGTTAGGGATAACCGAAGTCACGGAGACAAGGATGTATCCCGATGTTCACTTCCTTGGAGGGAAGCTAGTCACCGTTGGAGGGATGGGTGTTACCACGAAGGCACACCAACACCACGAAGGCTCACCCTATTCTCCTTGAGATATCACCACGAAGGTGATTCCCAACCACTAGTGGTAGACCTTGAGGCGGCCTCCAAACCTTCACAAACTTTCCGGGGGACAAATCACAAGTTGATTCCTCACCGGAGTACTCCTACCACCTAGGAGTCTCCAACCTCCAAGAGTAACAAGACTAAGGGGGAAATGCTCAAGACTTGCTCAAATCACAAATTGCTTTGGTCAAAAGAGAGAGGAGGAGTGGATGTATGCTTGGATGAAATCTCTCTCAAGAACTCTCACAAATCTCTCTGGAATCTTTGATTTGGTGTAGGAGAAAGGAGAGGGAGCCACTTGGGTGTTCTTGGGTTCCTTTAGATGAAGAGTTCAACGAATGAACCCTAGATCCATGGGATAGTTTTCCCCCAAATGTATTGGAGTTTTTAGGCTTGGGGGAGGAGGAGTGAGCTCTCAAGGATGGGGAGATTTTGGATGTAGAACCCTAGCTCGTTGGGGAAGAAGGGTACCTTATATAGTCCCCCCACCAAATCTGCCCGTTATGCACAGAAAAACGCAGCCCGGAACTTCCGGGCTCCCATTGGAGAATATCAGCGCAACACTCTGGAAATCCCGGATCTTACCCCGGAACATACCCCGAAACTTCCGGACCCCGGAACCTCCGGGCAGCCGAACTTCCGGCCCTCCAGATAGTAAAACATGCACAACTTTTTCATAAGAACTCCGATTTTGATGATCTTGGGCTCGTTTTGAAGCTATGGAAAAACCCCAGGTCCTCACATAGAGAACCATACAAGATCAACCAAAATGGAGGATGCCAAATATGCAAAGGTCTTATCATATATTTGGGAAACCTATTTGGCTTTGGATTTTCTTTGGTATATAGGATAGGAGTGGAATTGTGTAGAGAAGATGTTGACTTGAGCAAATCCATCACGAACCCCTTTGATCCCCTCTTAATAGTGCGGGATCCCTATAACTCAAGAATCATAAAAGAGCTATACTACATAGCTATCAAGAATCCATTCTTTAGTGTATGCGTTTCTTCGGTGGTCATCACTCCACAACACTAACGTCAAAGGAAATAATACCTTTGACTCGAGCCTTTCACTTGAGCTTGATGTTGATGTTTCTTCTTGGCTCAAGTTAAAGGCAAGACATTGGTGAAGTCTTCAAGTAGCTCCCCCATACACAATGTGGGAAGCTTTGCTTTGTATTCATCTTCACGTGTCCATCACATGATCATCTTTGACTCGAGCCTTTCACTTGAGCTTGATGTTTCTTCTTGGCTCAAGTTGAAGGCAAGACATTGGTGAAGTCTTCAAGTAGCTCCCCCATACACAATGTGGGAAGCTTTGCTTTGTATTCATCTTCATGTGTCCATCACATGATCATCTGCAAGCTTCAAGCATGTAACTCTTCAGAATGCCTATCTTGAACTTGCCCTTGTAAACCATGATCATCATCACTTGATGTCATCCTCTCATGGGCACTTGAAATCTTTCTCTTGATGTAAGTAAGTCCATGAGAATCACCTAACCCACACAGACATAGAAAACACATAGAATGGGTTAGTACACAAAGCGCAATTGACAAATTCTTACCATACCACAAGATCTCATGTGGCACATGATTTGCGCTTGTGTGTTGACCATCTTTGAATTCAATCTTCGGTCTTCATATTGGTCAACAATTATCTTTGCTCCATGATTAATCTTGATGCACAACTATATGTATATGACATTCATTCCGAATCCATTCAATCTCCATCTTGCATCACCCATGGAACAAACCTTCCTATATAACTTGATGTCATTGTTTCTTCATAGGAATTGTCATTCATTATCAAGTCTCAATGCATATATTTATGTTGATGGATTTCATCCATCAATTCATCCAGTATTCTTCATGCATTGCAAATGGAACTTTCCTTCAAATGTATATCTCAATGCAAACATTAGTCCATTAGGATTGTCATTTAATTACCAAAACCACACATGGGGATTACATGTACTTTCAGAAATCATGCGCTGCTGCTCCTCCGGCACCGCCTACACATAAATCGGCCTCGCAAATGCGCTCATCGCCTATGGCCCTCCATGCAATCTAGGAAACACGCTCCTCATGCATTGCTAGCACGAACAACAACACATCCCTCGCAAAGGTGGCACTAATCTCTTTCTGTAGCCATGCCCACATTGAAAATAGGAGTCTCACCTCGTGAGCCCGTAAAGCACTCTCCCGCTCGACTGGTTCCATTGCCGGAGAAGGTGGGGAAGGCGAGGAAGGCTGGGAAGGTGGGGAAGGTGGGGGAGGCGGGGAAGGTGAGGGAGGCGGGGAAGGCGAGGTAAGTGGGGAAGGCGAGGAAGGCTTGGAGATGGGGAAGGTGGGGGCGGCGGGGAAGGCTGGGGAGGTGGGAAGGTGGTGAACATGCATCGCAATGGACTGCATGGTGGCGACAGACTGGTAGCATACCAGATGGAATGTAATGGACTAGATGGTTTTTTTCAGGGATCCCGTTGTTTTTCTATGACACACCCCTGACTGGTGGGGCGCACATTTTCAAACGCGTCTCCTAGCCGTTGCCTATGACATGGCAAAGTGGTGGATCCCATAGAGGAGGAAATGGGTCAAATGAGGCGGCAATGAGGGGTTGACCTGGTGGTAAGTCGTGGAGATGGCGTGCATGGGCTTGTTGCTAATTTCTTCACAGGCATAGTGGTACAACTACAATTCATGAAATTCTTGTGGCATCCATGGAATATCGGCTCTAGATAGTGACACAGGCTGAATAGTCCCTTAGATTAACAGTAGATCTAGTTAAAATGGTCACTGCCTCCACTGAGGCATAAAGTGGTGAGGCAGATGTCCCGAGCAACAAACATCCAAACATCATATCTAGTTTGGTCCCATTTTTGTTCTCTTTCGCCAACTTCTCCTAAGTGAGGACAACAAAGCTAGACCTAGCCATTCTCTATTGCTTTGTCCTCCATTTTTTTCCTTTTTCAACCAAGAGACTGGTTCATTAGTTAGTCCCTACTACTTTCCCCCCTTTCTTTCCTTTTTCAACCAAGAGATTGGTTTGTATGCATGACGTAGCTTTTCTCTAATAGTAACAATTTAGGTGGTGCTGGACTAGCCGAGCCTAGCTATGTGTGGAGCTGGGGCAGTAGAAAAAGAACCACATGCAGTGACGTGGGGAGCTGGGGTAGTAGAACAAGGCCGTTTCCAAAAGAAGTTATACCTGAGGGTCAGAGGGATGTGGCTCGCGCTCAGGGTCCTCATCCTCTACCCACACTATGGCAGTGACGGGGCGGAGGCTCCTCCCACACCGGCACCGAGTCCGAGAGTACGACATGGCCCGTAGATCTGGATGCGCTAGTAGTGGGTCTCCTCCCTTGCCACCAACGACCACGTCAATGCTGCACCTCCTCCTCTTCCCTAGCGGACGGGATCCTGCCAGATCTGTCACCACCGGTGAGGAAAGAGAGAGAGATTGGTGACTGTCGTCTTGTTCAGATCTGAAGAGGGTGAGAGAGTGAGAAGGGAGCTGAAGCTCCAGCCTATATAGTAGAGTATTTTTATTTTTCTCTCCATACCAATCATTTTTAATTGTATAAACATCATTAAATAAAACTCGTCCAATAATACGCCACCATGTCCAGATCGCACTTTGTATCATTGACATGTGGTGCCCGACCCTCCATGTCATTGAACAACCGTGGCTCAAATTGTTAAATTTCCAGATCGTATATGGGTTGTCTCTTTGTATACTACTACACTCCACCACCCTCGCGTGTGTGTAAGAGATCAACCTAGATAGATATCATGTGTGTGTGTGTGTTGAGAGAGACCTAGATATGAGAGAGAAATGGTATGTGTGTGTGAGGGAGAGTGTGTGTGTGTGAGAGAGAGGGAGAGAGTGTATGTGTGTGTGAGAGAGATAGAGGCCTAGAGAGAGAGGGTGTGTGTGTGAGATAGATATTGGGAGAGGTTGTGTGTGTGAGAGAGATAGAGGGAGTGTGTGTGTGAGAGAGAGAGAGGTTGTGTGTGAGAGAGAGTGTGTGTGTGAGAGAGGGAGAGTGTGTGTTTGTGTGGGTGTATGAGACAGAGAGTGTGTGTGAGAGAGAAAGAGACATAGCGAGTGTGTGTGAGAGAGAGAGCGAGGGAGAGAGAGTGTATGTGTGAGAGAGAGAGGGAGAGAGTGTGTATGCGTGTGTGAGAGCGAGATAGAGACCTAGAGAGAGAGGGTGTGTACATGTGTGTGTGTGTGAGAGAAAGAGAGAGAGAGAGAGTGTGTGTGTGTGTCAGAGAGGGAGAGAGGGAGTGCATCTATGTGAGAGGGAGCGGGAGGGAGGCCAGGTGTTAGAGAGTAGGGAGGGAGAATGTGTGTGTATGAGAGAGAGACATGGAGTGTGTGTGTGTGTGAGAGAGAGAGAGAGAGAGAGAAAGAGTGAGACCTGAAGAGTGTGTGTGTGAGAGAGAGAGTCCTAGAGGGAGAGTGTACATGCATGTGTGTGAGCGAGATAGAAGAGGTCGCCCAAGGAGAGAGAGTGTGTGTGGGAGAGAGGGAGGCCTAGCTAGAGAGAGTTTTCATGTGTGAGAGACCTTGAGAGAGAGAGAGAGAGTGTGTGTGTGTGAGAGAGAGAGAGAGAGAGTGTGTGTGTGTGACTTAGAGATCGTGTGTGTGTGTGTGAGAGAGAGAGAAGAGGCCCAGGGAGTAAGTGAGTGAGAGAGGGTGATAGAGTGTATGTGAGAGAGAGGGAGAGAAACTGTAGGATCGAAAGTATGTCTAGAGGGGGTGATTAGACTACTTGACCAAATAAAACCTAACCTTTTACCAATTTTAGTTGTAGGCAGATTTTAGCAATAGTACATGTCAAGCATCACCCTACACATGCAATTCTAAGAGTATAGCAGCGGAAAGTAAACAATTGCATATGTATGTAAAGGAGGGATCGGAGATATCAAACGCAATGAAGACACGATGGTTTTTGACGTGGTTCCGATAGGTAGTGCTATCGTACGTCCACGTTGATGGAGGCTTCAACCCACGAAGGGTAACGGCTGCGCGAGTGCACGGAGGGCTCCACCCACGAAGGGTCCACGAAGAAGCAACCTTGCCTATTCCACCATGGCTTACGTCCACGAAGGACTAACCTCACTCGGGGTAGATCTTCACGAAGTAGGCGATCTCCTTGCCCTTACAAACTCCTTGGTTCAACTCCACATCATGTCGGAGGCTCCCAAGTGACACCTAACCAATCTAGGAGACACCACTCTCCAAAAGGTAATAGACGGTGTGTTGTTGATGAACTCCTTGCTCTTGTGCTTCAAATGATAGTCTTCCCAGCACTCAAACAACTCCTCACAGATTTGGCTATGGTGGAAGAAGGATTTGAGTGGAAAGCAACTTGGGAAAGGCTAGAGATCAAGGTTCAAATGGTAGGAATGGAATAGCTTGATCTCAACACATGAGTAGGTGGTTCTCTCTCAGAAAATGTATGGTGGAAGTGTAGGCACGTTCTGATGGCTCTCCTTACTGAGAAGGAGGTGGTGGAGGGGTATATATAGCCTCCACACAAAATCCAACCGTTACACACTTTTGACCCAACTCGGTGGCACCGAAACAGTCATCTCGGTAGCACCGAACTGTGTAAACGATATGAACGTTAGGAATCTCGGTGGGACCGATACGGACAACTCGGATGGACCGAAGTTCAATGGCTTAGGGCAAACCTCATCTCGGTGGCACCGATTGCATCAACTCGGTTGGACCGAAGTGAAGCAATGAGGCAACAGAGACTTGGCAAGCCATCTCGGTGAGACCGATTTGCATAACTCGGTGAGACCGAAGTGAATGCAAACGATTACAGAGAGTTGGCAAGGCCATCTCGGTGTTACCGAGATCCATTTAGGTGGATCCGATTTGTTAGGGTTTTGGCAGTGGCTAAGTCCAGATGAACTCGGTGGGGCCGGATGGAGAATTTCGGTGGGGCCGAGTTGGAATGTTGGTTTTGGACAACTTTGGGATTGAGAGAGTGGTTGAGGGTTTAGGAGTACTGTCACTAAGCACTTGAGCAAAAGGACCATTAAGCAACACCTCATCCCCTTTTAATAGTATTGGCTTTCCTATGGACTCAATGTGATCTTGTATCACTAAACCAAAAATGTAGAGTCTTGATCTTTTGCCAATCCTTGTCCTTAGCATTTTGAGGGGTCCACATCTCTAGTCCATGCCATGCCAATCATTGAACATCCTGAAATCTTTAACTTGAATGGACATTAGTTCAATGAGATATATGTTGTTATGAATTACCAAAACCACCAAGGGAGCAAATGTGCTTTCAGAAACCTAGGTGGAGATAGGAGGGAGAGAGTGATGGCTCTATTTTTCAACACATTTTAGAGCTCATTTGTTGCATAATAACTCTATGTATCATCTCCCATTGAGCCATTCATATGGCCGTTATGTATGATTTTCAATTTATACTCATTGCATCATGAACATTGCATAGTTTTTAGTTTTTATTAGTTTTCCTTGTTTTGTTCTGTTTATAGGTGATTTGGAAGTCCCATGGACTTAGCACAATTAAAAGACCAAGGATGGGATCAATACGGAGGATTTACACGCACCAGATATAGGGCTGATGTGGAGTTTGCCAAAAAGAGATTTCCCATCAAGCCCAAACTGAATATCCACTACAATGGGTGTGTCAGGCTTTTCGATATGAATCCAACGAGCCCAAGAACTCCCAAACCGGGGTTCATATGAGGAAATGGTGACCAAAATATGAAACTCCATGCGCAGCCTCTAAAGGAGAAGATGGGGCGCGGTACGACCATACACGGCCGTACCAGCGCTCGTACCAGGTGCCAGAGGCTGCGAAATCAGCCATAACTTCCACGATTCTTCATGGATTTCGTCCCCGTTTGTTCCCACGACTTCCTTTACCACCATGGGAGGTATTGGGAGAGGATTGGGCTCATCTAGAGCCCTTGGATCAAAGGAGAGGAGGCACATCCATGGAGGAGACCCGTGGAGGCCGCTTTTATATACACTTCCAACCCTAGCCATCTAGAGACGTTCGCCAATCATCTTCATCATCCACAACCAATCTCGAGTACTGCACCAAGATCAATTCCACCATATAAGAAGGGCCAAGACAAGGAATAAGGAAGAGGGAGCTCTGCCAGCACCCCACAATGGCCCCGCCGGCACCGCCATTCCTTTCTCCTTCCCCAACTCGGTGTTGGCTTGTAACCTGACTCCCCTCTATGTTAATTCCGTACATGTTTGAGTAGTTGTATTAGTTCTCGGGGAAATGGATGAACTCTAGTGTGTATTAGAACTGAACACTAATAGAATACAATATCCTCTTTTGCATATTTATGTTAATATTCTTTCTGATGTTGGTTGAAGTGGACCACTCAACATTTGCCTATTTGGACATGAAGGATATTACTATCCGGATGAAGCGGGAAGCGGAGGTATTGCGGTGACAGAAACTACCTCCCTCCTTGAGACCCCGCTGATCCGTGTGATGGTGGGATGTGGAAGTATAGAGGTGACAGTAACTACTTCCCTTCCTTCTCTGAACATTTGCTATGGGAATAATGGAGTCCGCCCATTGGCCGCGTCCACGGGGAGACCCTTATTCATCGTTGCCATAACCTGAATGTGGGAAGGAACGGTGGTGGCATGTCTGATATGTGGCTGCTGCATGTATGCACATATGTTGTACCAGGCTTTGCCCACTTATAGAAACATGCGAGGTGGATTAGTGAGCCGAACCTAGAATTGTGCTCTTGCACAATTACATAGATTACACTAGTAGTGATGAATCCGAAACCCCTGAGAGTGCTTTACTACTCAAGCACTATTCTTATTAGTCTAGTCCTTTTATTTACTGTTTTACCTTCTTGTTAGTAGTTTAGTTAAAACCTCTTTTATTAGCACTTCCCTAGCAACCGATAGAGTAAACTATTTCCAAACTCCTATTTGGGTGCGAGCATAGTTGCGTCCGTGACAACATAGCTGCGGGGTTGATAGTTATATTCCTATAAGCTCTCTATGGGTTCAACACATAAACTGGGCAAATACTTCCCGCGAATTATGCTCGACAACAACTCTGTGCACTTGCAGACATCAACCTTTTTCTGGCGCCGTTGCCAGGGAGCATAGCGCTTGGTCATTATCTTCCCATTCACACTTAGTTTATTTTTGTTTGTTGCTATTTATCTTACGGTTTTTATTTAAACCAAAAAAAGAAAAAGAAAATCTTCTAATCATGTCTTCCAAGATGACTACTCGTGAACAGATGAAACCTGGAATGGAGGACAAGAGAGACACAAGTCTACCACATTTGGCTGTCGATGATGAGATAAAAGAATGGCTAACACTGCTGAACAAATGGTCATCAATAATATGCAGTGGATACCCAATCACATGCGACGTATGTGAATCCTGAGGGCATCTAAACTATCAATGTGAGTACAGTATTGATCCAGTATTAGCAACTTATAATAAGGGTGATAAATGTAATGCTAGTATGGAGGTCGTACAATTAGTACTTCTTTTGGGTACCGGTGAGGTTCTACGTCGAATAGGAGATCCTTGGGGAGAATTCATTGTGCTTAATAGTGCTTATAAACAACTACATCCTATTCACTGCTTTTGCATTGATAATTTCCATAATAATGCTTTTGTGATCAATTGTCCGAAGCGGGTTGCAACAGCATTGGAAGAAAACTTTTTGCAGAACTCACAGAAAAAAGAAGAAAAGGATGTACACAAAGAAGATATGTTCTCCACCGATGACTCTTCCTCTAGTGATGAATCTTATGATGCTCAAATCCTTCGTGAAAATTCTCAAGAGGACTTTGATTCTAATTATCATTGTCTAGATAATATTTCTGATAGAATTAATAATGATGAGCTAGAGCTGAAATCTGCTATACCTCCAATAGTTCCTTGCTATATTAATACAGTGCAGGGAATCCTAATGGAGAAGGGTGAATTACCGGCTTCAACAGAATATTATGAAGTGTTCACCTACAGTGGTAGCCATGGTAAGATCTTAAAGATACTGTATAACTCTCTGACCCTCTTGTTGCAGATATATGAGAAGACATGCTCACCACGCTCGGTGCATCATTTCTCGCTTGAATGCGAGTACTTATTTACTTACATGATGCCGATGCACCGTAAGCGGGTACGACTCCGACCAAACTTTGCTATGAGGTGCTCCAAACCTCGGTCGAAGGTGAGACTTACACCTCGGGTCGATATCCCTTGGGATCCGGGTGGATAAATTAATGGAGCACCGAAGCCTAGTTATATGGCTATAAAGAAAGCGCTGCCAGGGAAGCAACCCGGAAGTCAGTAGGTATATTTCTTAGTTTTGTGTCTTTGAATTTAGTTGCATTCATGTTTGCATTGGCACTTTTATTTCTGCATAGTTACTATTAGAGTTGAGCCTGCATTTATGTCTGTCTCGTCATAGCAACAACTCGCATGTCACCACTATGTTGAGCCTGCATTTGCACAGGCACCACACGTCTTGCAAGTTTCTGTTGCAAGAACACAATTGGTAAGCACTATATATATTCAATTCAGAAATAATACATGAATAAGTTGACATTTACTACAATTCATACCAGGAGTGGCTTCACGACATTGCTCTTGTTCAATATGTGCACGAATGGCATGAATGAGCCATCGTACGGGCCAGCATTGGAATCCTCAACAGCTATCTCAATGCTTTCCACAAAGCATACAGCCGTATCCAACTCTTGCCAAGAAAGAGTCGCGCCTGCAGTGACATGCCACCTGTCCACAATCCAACGAGTTTCGAAGGACCCAATGAAGTAAGCTGTCCAAATTATATGTAATAAAGATTTGTTACAGCAAGTAATATAAAGGGTAACTCATCCAATCTATATACGGTCATGAAAACTTAAATGGGGGAAGCACTGGAACATTGGGCAAGTGCACCATGATGTCAAGTTCGTGTTGGCCAACAATGTACATCGCGATCTTTGTGCCGACCTCAAGCACGTATGCCTTGGCCAATCCTCTCCAACCAGGGCAACCTACAAAGGTATGATCTCCTTCATTTTTTATCATAACCGTGAAGTTAAATCCATCTTTTGTTTCGAGATGGGATTCAACCATGATACGCTGATGGATTGGAACCTTGAGCATCCCCAGGACTTCAAGCCTTGCAAAGCAAGGGATGATCTGAACAAAGTTGAAGGGAAATAAAATCAAATCATAGTTTGTTGGGCACATCTATGTAAGGGTTTATGAAATCATCCTTTCTTACAAACATATTGTCTTCTGCCTGAAGTCCTCTCCAAGCATAAGGAAAAAGCGATTGTTCTTCATCCACCTTTGCCCCCGTTCAACCACCCTCTCGCACCTACACTAACCTACATTACAAATTAAACCAACACAAACCTATATACACTACTTAAACCAACACTAACCTATATATACACTACATATTAACTAACACGTACTATGTATATAATGTATCGTCGGATCGGCCGAGGAATCTCACTAGCGGTGGATCGAGGGGCGGCGAGGATGGCGGCCGAGGACTAGGACACGGCGAGGACGACGGGCGCCGGACTTCGGGGCGCGTGGGCGAGGACGGCGGTGATGGGCGTCGGGTGTCGCGTGGTCGCTGGGGACGGCGAGGAGGGAGGCCACGGTGGGAGGGAGAGAGAGGGTCGGGGAGAGAGAGAGAGGGGTGGAAGAACGCGTGGGTTCGGGGAGTTTTTCCCCAAGCCCGTGCGGTTGCGGTTTGTATACCCGCATTATTAGCAGCGTGCCTGCTGCAGAGGACACCACCGATATAGCAGTACACTAGTAGCGCACAAAACTAACCGCACGCTGCTAGTAGCTTTACGACTGGCGCGCACAGGACACAGGAAACGCAGCTAGTGTCTTATTATTCTTTTATCATATTGAAATCTATTATATTATTAAGACGATAGAAAACGAACGGTGGAGATTCATCGCTCTAGAGTTGAGATACATGAACGGCCTAGATTTAACAACATATATTCCAGAAAGCCATGTAGTAGAATCAAACCTGCCTAAACTGGTGTATGCAAGTCGGTGACGGGCATCTATAGCAAAGAAAATAGAGAAGTGCATATTTCAACCCTGAACTTTAGCCCTAGTCCAATCTACAACCCCGAACTCTAAAACCGTCTAAGATTCAACCCTCAACTATCAAAACCGGCTAGGACTCAACCCTCCCCTCCCCTGACCCTGGTTTTGACCCCGTTGACCGGTTTTGACCGTCCAGGCAACCATACTGTTCATAATATATGTGATTTTGCCAAAAATCTGAAAATTCATTTTCTGCAAGAAAAATCCGAATGCACATACTGTTCATAAATATGGGATTTTGCCGAAAAATCTGAAAATTCATTTTCTGCATGAAAAATCCGAAATTTTTGCATACTGTTTTGTAGCACTGCTCACAAGGTAAAAAACAATTATGAACAGTGTTTTGCCCGTTCCCGGAAAAACTTTAAATCCGAAGTTTGCGTACTGTTCGTACACACTGTTCAGAAGGTAAAAAAATAATTATGAACAGGGTTTTTCTTGCAGAAAATAAATTTTCAGGTTTTGCAGCAAAATCTCATATTTATGAACAGTGTTATGAACAGTACCATTGACTGGACGGTCAAAACCGGTCAACGGGGTCAAAACCAGGGTCAGGGGAGGGGAGGGTTGAGTCCTAGCCGGTTTTGATACTTGGGGGTTGAATCTTAGACGGTTTTAGAGTTCGGGGTTGTAGATTAGACTAGGGCTAAAGTTCAGGGTTGAAATATGCACTTCTCTCAAAGAAAATACAACCTGAATTCTGGAGGCACACGGCACACCAGTACAGTACACGCATCAGCAGTTTCCTGATTGCACACGGACGGATATCCATGAAAAAAACGGACGGATACATGCATAACCATACAGACTCGGTGTCACAACAGATTGAGACACCCGCGAAATACGATACATGCATAACCATAGACTCGGTGACATAACAGATTGAAAGACACACACGAAATAAATCTCTGAATACTTTCGTAGACTAGACACACAGCGCGTATGAACACACGCCGCGACGGCGGAACACCCGGCAAATCGAACGCAAGACAACAACTTATCCAATATTCATCCATGACGCCGGGCCGATCAAAGGCACGGCACATCCAGTACGCGGCTGCAATTCTCGACACCCGAGAAAGCAAAAGAAGGCAAGCAACAACCCATGAAATTTAGGTAATATTCACACGCACTCCATGTATTATGTTAGAAACATCTTTCTGGTATCTGGAAGCATGCGAATTTTCCTATAACAGGTATAGAAGGGATACGTACTCCTCCAACCGGCCAAAAAAAGGGATCCGTACTCCAGGTAGGACTTCCAGTATTTGGAAAATCAGCAGGCGTGCAAATTTCTCTCTCAATCCATTAGGTTGGAGTACTATAACAAACACACGAGCCCAGAAGAACAAACAAACACGAGCTTAGCTTCCGTAAAACTTATTTTGTCAATGCATCATGTCGGATACTTAATTAACTGTCTCACACATGTATGTACGTGCTTTTACAGTAGCACGTACGTGCTTTTACGTAAAAAGCACGTACGTACGTAAGAGCTAGCACCAGGAGAGACATACGAACCCCGGAGCGACTCTTATAAATAGAAAGTTTTACGTACATGGAAGGGAATTTGGCACCTGCTAAATTTAGCACTAGCAAAAAATAGCTAATAACGTGTTAGATAAAGAATATAACTCTTATTATGCACAGGTAAAGAATAAACCACACTCGACACTAATTTAAATATGAAATTTAGAACGAAGTAAATAAAATAGTAATATAGTTAAATTTTAGCCGGAAATGCAATTCGGCTCCGGGGAGCACGTGCTCCTGCTTATGGAAAATGAATTTTGAAATGTCAAAAAAATTGGGACAAATTTTTTTGGTGATCTTTGTCACATACAAATGCTACATGTAAATTTTGAGGCAAAAAGGTTAAGCATTTTGGCCTGCGCAAAAAAAAACAAATCGAAGACAAAATGTCACCACAAAACAACAACCCAAATTTGTTTTTTCACCGACGAAACACCGCTGCTCCGTTTCGCATGAAAATTGTCAAGCATGCTTGCGACACCAACACGATCATCTACAAATTTTTTCAGAATTTTTTGAAAACATTTTCTATTATTTTTGTGGTTACTGTTCATCCGGGTGCAAATGCACCCGGGAGCCAAAACGCCGCCCCCAATTTTAGCATGAAATTAAGGAAAACCAAATGGATAAAGTACCTACTCGAATGTTCTATTTGTCTGCAAGCGGGCATATCAAACCAACGAAGGAAAACCATGTTACTAATATAAGCGAGAGCGAGCGAGAGTTGTGGTTACTGTTCATCCGGGTGCAAATGCACCCGGGAGCCAAAACGCCGCCCCCAATTTTAGCATGAAATTAAGGAAAACCAAATGGATAAAGTACCTACTCGAATGTTCTATTTGTCTGCAAGCGGGCATATCAAACCAACGAAGGAAAACCATGTTACTAATATAAGCGAGAGCGAGAGAGAGAGAGAGAGAAGCTTATCAAGGCATGTCATTGCACAAATAAAAAAAACAAGAACATGGGAATTATTACGCCGGATAAAAACACACAAAAAAATGTTCATTGAAAGAGAAAAAATAATGAGTATTTAAGAAGCCAAATTTCCAAAGTGGTACGAATTTCAGTAGTTGTGCATGGCAAGTCATGGATTCTGTTGTCGCATATCAAGGTTCTTACAAATATACTTATGCACTCACCAGAATATTTTCAGAAATCCAATAGCTCTTCCGCAAAAGAACTTATTGGCTATAATCATTTTCTATGATTTAAATGATTTATAAATTTATAAATTCAATGAAGGGACAAATTAAATCTAATTTATCTTTTTGCTATTCAAATAATTGCTTCATATAACAACTACAAGTAGATTTTCTCATGTTTGTATTTGTTTACAATGTTTTCTATAATTCCATCGTGTATCTAAGGGTCTACAGACTCCAAAATCTAATATCATAAACATGCAAAAACCAGTATTTAACATGTAAAAAATCTAGCCGCGCAAATGCGCGGGTTACGTTGCTAGTTATAGAAAATAAAAAATGTGCTCTAGAAGCAGAAACTAGGGCTGGATTTTGGCATGCTGTCATTATATGACCACTTGAAGATGTGGTTAAATTTTGAAAGTGTTATACAAAAGTTTTGATAGACATTGCTTAGAAATCGAATGGACGATCCAGTTTCGAAGGGGGATGTGTGTCCGGTTTGAGAGAGAGATGGGTAGTGTTGTTTTTTCCGTGACTTCAAAAGTTTGTATACATGTTATAGACCATTTTTAGTTACATGCCCAGATTTGGGTTTTTTTGGGCTTGTTTTCATATTTTTAGGGAATTTAATGCAAAATTCATATTAGCAGCGTGTGGTGTAATACACACGCGACTAGTAGTGGCGTTAGAGGCGATCAGCTTTGCCGCACATGCTGCTAGTAAGGATAGTTAGGGTATTTACTATTTTTGTTGATATTTTGTAGGGGTGTTAACAGATTTGTGTGCGTCACATTTTCTATTACAATTTTTTATCATATTGTCTTATTATTCTTTTATCATATTGAAATTATAGAAAATGAAAAATGTGCTCTAAAAAACAGAAACTAGGGATGGATTTTGCCATGGTGTCATTATATGACCACTTGAAGCTGTGGTTAAATTTTGAAAGTGTTATACAAAAGTTTTGATATACGTTGCTCAGAAATCGAATGGACGATCCGGTTTCGAAGAGGGATGTGTGTCCGGTTTGAGAGAGAGATGGGTAGTGTTGTTTTTTCTGTGACTTCAAAAGTTTGTATACATGTTATAGACCATTTATAGTTACATGCCCAATCTTGTTTTTTTGGCTTGTTTTCATATTTTTAGGGAATTTAATGTAAAATTCATATTAGCAGCGTGTGAGTTGACACACACGCGGCTAGTACTGTAATTAGTGGCGATCACGTTTGCTGCACACGCTGCTAGTAAGTATAGTTAGTGTATTTACTATTTTTGTTGATATTTTGTAGGGGTATTCACAGATTTGTGTGTGTCACAATTTCTATGTATAAGTTATTTGACCAATTAGATTAGTTTCGAATGGAAAAGTGTATACCATATTTTGGAAATTAGTGCTAGCTGCAGGATCGATAACACATGAAGAAGTATTGCTTGCATTGAGCTGATCTTGAGTACATGCATAATACGAAGAACTTAATTAATAGTTCAAGAACTAAAACAATAACTGGCCATTGTTCCTCTAGGTAATGTCTAAGCAAAAAACATCATCAGTGCAATGGATGCCACTAGAAGAAATCCTGCTACTGATCCAGCTGGGAGTACGAAACAAATCATCACAGCAACTAGGAGTGCATATCGAAGCTTCTTAAAGTTTTCTATCTGGGCTCGCATCTCATTGTTTTGGGTGTGCATAACATTAATTTGTACTTGCTGCTCATCCAGCTTGACTTGCTTCTCATCCATGTTGACTTGCTTCTCTCGTGCATCTGTCAACGCATCATCCAACTGGGTTCTGAGTGATCGAGTGCTGTACTCGACCAACTGGTTTACATAAGCCATTAAGAGATCGACCCATATCCATGTGTCACAAGAGAATGCTTTCTGCATGTGTGTGCACATAAAATGCCGTGAGAAACGAGAGTTGCATGCGAAATTGCTAATTAATTAATTACCAGAGAGAGATGTTTTGTTATACCTCGGTTCCCTTTCCTGCACGCTTGAGGAATTCTCGACTTGCATTCCTTTGTGTGTACGAGGTTCTCTTCACAACAAGGCATTTGCAGCCACAAAGGAGCACATGTGGGCTCCCCAGATTTTTTTGGGAGGGGGGGGGGGTGGGGGCTTCACCGTCGGTGGTGTCTGAAATGCCGCTGTATCCGACGGACGACGCGCTGTTGCAACGCGATGATTCATAGGACACCGCCAGCTGCATAGGCTATGACGGAGAGCTCATGGTGGGCACCTACTGTTGAGAGAAGAAAAAAGTGAAAGAAGTGAAATGAAAGAAGAGTAGAATGGGGAGAGGGGAAATAGAGTGAATAAAAATGGGGGGGGGGGAATCTAGTGATCTACCTAGATAGCTAGTGGGGAGAAAGAATTAAAGAGAGAGAGAGGGGAGGGGAAGAAGGGAGAGGAGAGAAAGAAGAGAATGAAGTTAGGGGATGGAGGAGGAAGAGAAGTGAAGTGGAAGGATAGAAGAAGGTCGGGGTCAATTATTGTGCAGAATAATTAGCAACTTGCAAGACCAAGGGACCACCACTAGTAACTACATTACTAGCAGCGTTTAGAACATGGGCACGCCGCTAGTAAGTGGGGCCCACAGGCATGCAAGTGCATGCGGCCCAGACAACGTACTAGTGGCGCTCCAGTATTTGGTACACGCCTCTAGTGCTTACGACACTAGTTGCGTTCAGTTAAGGTGCACACTGCTAGTGTTTTCTGGCTGGAGGGTTGCCCGGGTGTACCTAACTAGTGGCGTTTAGATTTATCGAACACTGCTAGTAAGTGCTTATCAGCAGCGTGCGCTCTTTTCCTTGATGCCACTGGTAGTTAGTCTAGTTAGCGGCGGCGTGCCATTTTTGGGGCTCGTTGCTAATAGCAAAATCCTATAAGGGGTTCCTGCACTAGTGCTTGTACAAGTCCCATTTTAGATATTTTGCTGGTAAGCTCCTCTCCAAATGGGAAGGACCTTTTATTATTGAAGATGTTTATCAGTCAGGAGCAATCAAGATCAACAACGCTGATGGCACCAAACCGAGAGTGGTGAATGGGCATAGACTTAAGCATTATATTGCCTCTCGAGGTGGATACCGATGTTATACAGGTAATTGTGACACCTCTGACTCAATCGTGCACTAATCATACATGCAATCATGCACGATCAAGATCAGAGACTCACGGGAAGATATCACAACACAACTATAAGACACAAATTTAAACATAAATCTTTATATTACAAACCGGGGTCACGAGGACCCAGAATACATCAGTCAACAAACAACATGAGTCTGGGTACAGACAAAATTAGACAAGTTTGCCTTAAGAAGGCTGAGCAAAACAACGACAACTAGATCGAAAAGGCACAAGCCTCCTGCCTGGGACCTCCAAACTACTCCTGGTCATCGAGCTCCACGTAGTAGTATCCTCCCGCGGGATCCTCAGGCTCCAGGGCTCCAACATCTGATCGCATCATCCGGGAAGAAGAAAAGAGGTAGCAAAGCAACCGTGAGTACTCATCCAAAGTACTCGCAAGACTTATATCAGATCTATACTAAGTATGCCTCGGTGTGAAAGGAAAGGGGATATATCTTTGGACTATACTGCAGAAATGCCAGAGTAGAGAGGGAGAAGCCTATCCTAACGAAGACTAGCATCTTGCAGCATCAGAAGAGAGTAGCGTATATATATATATATATATATATTATAGCAATGTGTTTATATCAAAAATACCCTGAGATCTGATACGTCTCCAACGTATCTATAATTTTTGATTGTTCCATGATGTTATAATATCAATCTTGGATGTTTTTATAATCATATACAGCAATTTTATATCATTTTTGGAGACTAACCTATTAACCAAGTGCCTAGTGCCAGTTGCTGTTTTCTGCCCTGTTTTTGTTTCACAGAAAATCAATATCAAACGAAGTCCAAATACAGTGAAACTTTTTGGAGATTTTTCTTGGGCAAGAAGAATACCAGAAGCTTCGAGGGGAGGCCAGAAGACCTTGGTGGGCCCCACGAGCCACCAGGGCGCGCCCTGATGCCTCGTGGGCCCCACCAAGCTCCGTTTGACCTAATTCCAGCACTACAAATTCCAGAAAAATCAGAAACCCTCGGGGGAGTCCACGAAATACTTTTTACGCCGCCGCAAGCTTCTGTTCCAGAGAGATCCCATCTGGGGCCCCTCTCCGGTAATCTGCCAGAGGAGGAATCGATCACGGAGGGGCTCTACATCAACCTTGCTGCCTCTCCGATGATGCGTGAGTAGTTTACCACAGACCTTCGGGTCCATAGGCAGTAGCTAGATGGCTTCTTCTTTCTTTTTGATGTTCAATACAATGTTCTCCTTGATGTTCTTGGAGATCTATCCGATGTAATCTTTCTTTGCGGTGTGTTTGTTGGGATCCGATGAATTGTGAGTTTATGATCAGATTATCCATGAAATTATTTGAGTCTTTGCTGCACTCTTTTATGCATGATTATTATAGCCTCGTATTTCTTCTCCGATCTATTGATTTGGTTTGGCCAACTAAGTTGATTTATCTTGCCATGGGAAGAGGTGCTTTGTAGTGGGTTCGATCTTGCGGTGCTCAATCCCAGTGACAGAAAGGGACATGACACGTATGTATCGTTGCTACTAAGGGTAAAAAGATGGGATCTATTCATTGTGTTTATTAATTCATGAGTTTGTCTTGTCTACATCATGTCATCGTTCTTAAGGCATTACTCCGTTCTTATGGACTTAATACACTAGATGCATGCTGGATGGCGGTCGATGTGTGGAGTAATAGTAGTAGATGCAGGCAGGAGTCGGTCTACTAATCTTGGACGTGATGCCTATATACATGATCATTGCCTTGGATATCGTCATGATTATTTGCTTTTCTATTAATTGCCCAACAGTAATTTGTCTACCCACCGTATGCTATTTTCTCGAGAGAAGCCTCTAGTGAAATCTATGGCCCCCGGGTCTATCAAAATCATATTACTAAAACCCTAAAAATATTGCTTCCATTTTCTTTTATTTATTTTATTTAGTATTTTTGCTGCAATCTATCAATCTATCAAATACAATTTAATCTTACCGCCAAGGGATTGACAACCCCTTGTTTGCGTTGGGTGCAAGGATTTGTTGTTTGTGTGCAGGTACTGCTTACTAGGTGTTGTGTGATTCTCCTACTGGTTCGATAACCTTGGTTTCATAACCGAGGGAAATACTTATCTCTACTATGCTGCATCATCCCTTCCTCTTCGGGGAAATACCAACGCAAGCTACAAGTAGCAGGAAGAATTTCTGGCGCCGTTGCTGGGGAGACATCATCAACATTTATTAAGTACCTTTGCACAAACACTCATCCCCTTGCATTTACTTTATTTGCCATTTGCCTCTCATTTTCATCTCCCCCACTTCTAAAATGATTTTACAAAAATACAAAAATATTTTCCGTTGCCTTTTTGCCTTTTTCTCGTTTGCTTGTTTTGCTTGCTTGAAGTTGTTATCATGGCTGATTTTGGTATGGAAAAAAGTGAGGATGGCAAGACTCCTAAAATTGAAAGTTCTACCAATCTTGATACTAAAACTTTTGTGTTGGGACACGGGAATGTTATAGGAGAAGGTGTCATCCAAGAATTCTTTAATTGCGTTGGGACTTTGGCTTTTGATGATGCACCTATACTTAAAGAAACTAAGAGTTATGCCGATGCTATTTCTGTACTTGTTCTTAAGCTTGAAAGAAGATTTATTCACACCCATCCTACTTTGCAAAGATTGTTTTATGAGTTGCCGGTGATAAGAAACCCTAGATCTAAGAAAATAGCTACCCTTGTCCTCATGAATGAATTTGATCATATAGTGCGATAAGCTCGGGAGATCTTTGATTTGGTATGAGCCGTGAAAAACCGGTAATAGATGAGATCCTTTATGATAGAAATTACTTGTTGAGATATTTGTTTCGCAATGACCACATCTTTGATGAGAATACTAAAAAAGAAGTCCCTCCTCTAAATATAATCCAACAAGTTTTCAATAGTGTTAATAGTCAATATTCATGGATTGTAGCCGGTAATCAAGAGGGATTTGCGGATGGGCAACTTGCTAATGCTAAAATTTCTATGAATGATGTGTTTCATATTACCTTTGAAAAGCCTCCTGACAATAACATATCTTTGGATAAGAAAACCAAAGATGACAACACTTGAAATTATGCATTATGCCTAGCTAGGGGCATAAAACAATAGCGCTTGTTGGGAGGCAACCCAATGAATAAAATAAATTTTTGTTATAAGTTTCTGTTATGGTGTGTTTTTACTGTCATGCTACTGGTATGATAGTGTTTTTGTGTTTTTAATTAGTGTTTGTGCCAAGTAAAGCCTTTAGGATGATTTGGAAGATAGTATAATTGATGCTGTTTGGAAAACAGAAAGTTTTGCGTCCAGTGCCCGAATTTTGTTTCTGTACTCGAGCGTCAGAAAAATCTGAAATTTTTACAAAGTATTGGTATATAAATTTCCCACGTTGTCCTAATTGTTTAGAATTTTGGAGTTACAGAAGTATGGATTTTAAATAGATTACTACAGACTGTTCTGTTTTTGACAGATTCTGTTTTTGTTGCACTACTTGCTTGTTTTGATGAATCTATGGATTGTATCGAGGGGTATAAGCCATGGTGAAGTTAGATTACAGTAGGTATAATGCAAAAATAAAATATGAATGGGTTTGCAACAGTACTTATAGTAGTGATTTGTTTTGTTATACTAACGGATCTCACGAAGGTTTTGTTGAGTTTTGTGTGATTGAATTTTCAAGTTTTGGGTGAGATCACGATGGATGAAGGAATACGGAGTAGAAAAAGCCTAAGCTTGGGGATGCCCGAGGCACCCCAAGGTAATATTAAAGGAAGACTCAACCGTCTAAGCTTGGGGATGCCCCGGAAGGCATCCCCTCTTTATTCTACCAACCATCGGTAATTTTACTTGGAGCTATATTTTTATTCGTCACATGATATTTGTTTTGCTTCGAGCGTCTTGTATGATATGAGTCTTTGCTTTGTTTGCTTTTTAGTTTGTCACAATCATCTTTGCTGCACACACCTATTTTGAGAGAGCCACACGTTATCATCATAATTTGTAGAATACTCTATGTGCTTCACTTAAATTTTTTTAGCTAGGCAGTTTCTCTAGTGCTTCACTTAAATCCTTTTGAGCACGGTGGTGACTGAAATTTTGTAGAAATAAACTCTCATGCTTCACTTATATTATTTTGAGAGTTGATTGAAATTTTGTAGAAATAAATTCTCATGCTTCACTTATATCATTTTGAGAATTGACTTGATTAGAATTTTGAAGAAATGAATTCTCATGCTTCACTTATATTATTTTGAGAATTGTTAAGATTGAAATTTTGAAGAAATATTTGCACTCTCATGCTTCACTTAAATCTTTTTGAGAGATGATGATAGTAACGGTAATTTGCACATGTTATGCAATTGGTCCCAAAGTGATGAATATTCAAGAGGGATATAGATAAAAACTCTCATATAGATCATTGGATATGATAAGTGTGATTCCTTGCAATAGTTTTGCAATATGGAAATGATGATATGTGATGCCATGTTAGTGAGTAATTGTGCTTAAGTAAGAATATTAGTGTTAAGGTTTGTGATTCCCTATGCAAGCACGTTAAGTCAATAGTTATGCAATGAAGTTATATCCTACTATGGTGCATTATTCGGTGTTAGTTATGTTCAATGCATGTTTTTGACCGTTTTCGTTTTTTGGTTGGTTGCTTCTCAATCTTTTGCTAGCCTTCATTTGTACTAAGCGGAAGTACTGCTTGTGCATCCAAAATCCTTAAAACCAGTTTTGCCTTATGAGTCCACTATATCTACCTATATGCGGTATTCCAATGCCGTTCCAAGTAAATTTGCGTGTGCCAACTCTAAATTTCAAAATAATTTTTCTGATTTGTGTGCCTGTACCGCTCATGAAGCGGAAGGGGGTAGCCAATATCTTCCATGCTAGGTGTGTTATTCTCACGATGAGTGTTTATTCACTTGTCATTGCACGAGAGTGTGGTGGTAATAGGGATGCCCAGTCTTGAAATGTGAAATGAAATGAAATGAAAAATCTTATGTGATCACAATAATAAATTCCTTGGAAAGTGATGGTATGGAGGGCACCCGTGGATACGGCTAGCCTTGGATTGTGAAAGAATTGGTGGAAAGGAATAAACTTTATTTTCTGTTTGGGAACCGCCTATGATGTATGTAGCATGTAAGATATTGGGAATTCTCATTCGTTTTCGTTGATAGGAAAAGCATGCCTCCCAAAATATTTTTATCTCTTTAATTTCAGCTTTGAGCTCTGGCACATTTGACAAATCTCTGCTTCCCTCTGCGAAGGGCCTATCTATTTACTTTTATGCAATTTTTATTTTTCTTGAGTCTCCATCTTCTCTTACAAAAGAAACAACTAGAGAACACCATTGTCATACTTGTGCATTGGTTGTAGCTAATATTTGAGTGTGTTTCATGAATGGATCAATGATTGAGCATAATGGGCTAGGGATAACTTTCTTTAGCGTTGATATTTTGAAAGACATGGTTGCTTGTTAGTATGCTTGAGTATCTATGTTTTCATGTCAAATTATAGACTATTGCTTTGAATCATATAAGTCCAATGTCCATGCTACAAAAAGAAAAAGAATATGTGATAAATATGTTAGGCAGCATTCCACATCAAAAATTCTGTTTTTATCATTTAGCTACTCGAGGATGAGCAAGAATTAAGCTTGGGGATGCTGATACGTCTCCAACGTATCTATAATTTTTGATTGTTCCATGCTGTTATAATATCAATCTTGGATGTTTTTATAATCATTTACAGCAATTTTATATCATTTTTGGAGACTAACCTATTAACCTAGTGCCCAGTGCCAGTTGCTGTTTTCTGCCCTGTTTTTGTTTCACAGAAAGTCAATATCAAACGAAGTCCAAATACAGTGAAACTTTTTGGAGATTTTTTCTTGGGCAAGAAGAATACCAGAAGCTTCAAGGGGAGGCCAGAAGACCTTGGTGGGCCCCACGAGCCACCAGGGCACGCCTGGGGGGGGGGGCAGGCATGCCCTGATGCCTCGTGGGCCCCACCAAGCTCCGTTTGACCTAATTCCAGCACTATAAATTCCAGAAAAATCAGAAACCCTCGGGGGAGTCCACGAAATACTTTTTACGCCGCCGCAAGCTTCTATTCCAGAGAGTTCCCATTTGGGGTCCCTCTTCAGTAATCTGCCGGAGGGGGAATCGATCACGGAGGGGCTCTACATCAACCTTGCTGCCTCTCCGATGATGCGTGAGTAGTTTACCACAGACCTTTGGGTCCATAGGCAGTAGCTAGATGGCTTCTTCTCTCTTTTTGATGTTCAATACAATGTTCTCCTTGATGTTCTTGGAGATCTATCCGATGTAATCTTTCTTTGCGGTGTGTTTGTTGGGATCCGATGAATTGTGAGTTTATGATCAGATTGTCCATGAAATTATTTGAGTCTTTACGGCACTCTTTTATGCATGATTATTATAGCCTCGTATTTCTTCTCCGATCTATTGATTTGGTTTGGCCAACTAAGTTGATTTATCTTGCCATGGGAAGAGGTGCTTTGTAGTGCGTTCGATCTTGCGGTGCTCAATCCCAGTGACAGAAAGGGACATGACACGTATGTATCGTTGCTACTAAGGGTAAAAAGATGGGATCTATTCATTGGGTTTATTTATTCGTGAGTTTGTCTTGTCTACATCATGTCATCGTTCTTAAGGCATTACTCCGTTCTTATGGACTTAATACACTAGATGCATCCTGGATAGCGGTCGATGTGTGGAGTAATAGTAGTAGATGCAGGTAGGAGTCGGTCTACTAATCTTGGACGTGATGCCTATATACATGATCATTGCCTTGGATATCGTCATGATTATTTGCTTTTCTATCAATTGCCCAACAGTAATTTGTCTACCCACCGTATGCTATTTTCTCGAGAGAAGCCTCTAGTGAAATCTATGGCCCCCGGGTCTATCAAAATCATATTACTAAAACCCTAAAAATATTTCTGCCATTTTCTTTTATTTATTTTATTTAGTATTTTCGCTGCAATCTATCAATCTATCAAATACAATTTAATCTTGCAATCTTACCGCCAAGGGATTGACAACCCCTTGTTTGCGTTGGATGCAAGGATTTGTTGTTTGTGTGCAGGTACTGCTTACTAGGTGTTGTGTGATTCTCCTACTGGTTCGATAACCTTGGTTTCATAATCGAGGGAAATACTTATCTCTACTGTGCTGCATCATCCCTTCCTCTTCGGGGAAATACCAACGCAAGCTACAAGTAGCAAGATCCTTCCTCAACTACCCTGCGAGAATGCGATTCTGGAGAAGTTATCACAGTTAAATAATATTACAGTATCTGGTTCTAGTTGTAGTAGATCAGGATACAACTCCGAGCGTCCTGTTACTGTGGACACGGCTATTCGAAAAGATATATCTTCCCTGCAGGGGGTGCACCACATTGCCCAACACACTCGATTACCTCTGGCCGGACACACTTTTCTGGGTAATGCCCGGCCTCGGATGATCGACACGCCGTAGACCAACCTAGGCTCTCCAGAGAGGTCAACACGCCGGTCTAAATCCTAAGTGCGAAGGGGTCATGGGCCCATCACCCTAAGCACTCCTGCACGTTGCGTGGCTGGCCGGGGACCAAGCCAAACCTCGGTTTCCAGGCATGCCGCTCACCCCAACAATCAGCCCGCCTCTCTGAAATGTGATATCTGGAAAGCTTTTGGAAGGAACGTACGACGCCGAGGGCCGCATAAACCATTATCCCGCGTGGTGGTTAGTGCGTAAAGGCCCGTAGCCCAACTTAGATCAAACACCCAAATCCGTTAGTGTATTATTAGTAACTCGCAGAGACGACCAGGGCCGTCGCTCCGACTTGGTAACTCGCGGACCACGACCAGGGACCTGGCCCACCTCTCACCTAGGTGGTCTCCACCTGCCCTGCCGTTCTGCCACAATATCTCTCGCGGGTACCCTTGGGGCCGACCCATCTTTATCATCGGGGCTGTCGGGGCTCAGGTCCATACCATCAAGGTGAAACCTGAGGAATCACCCTCGGTAGGTTCACAGTTGATATACTGCACGACAGAGACATCACCTAGAATTAAATATGAGGAATCACCCGCAATAAGATCACCCTAGATGTGCTACACTACTGAGTCATCATCGAGAGTGAAATACAAGGAATCACCCTCAGTAGGTTCACACTTGGTGCGGCTCTGTAGAGTCGTACAATTGTAGGGGCCAAAGGGGTGTTCAGGTCTCGGTACAACGGTCAACTTGTTCGGATCACCCATATGGTTCAGCATGGCAACACGGACAAGGATGTAGGGCCACCGATGGGATACTGACTTCCTATACTAGGCATATAGGATAACAGGTAAAATATGAACAACAGGTTACCAAAAAACAGGCTATGCATCAGAATAGGAGCTACCGGAACAACAACATTAGCAAAATCTAATGCAAGAATAAGAGAGAATGAATGGGCGATATCTGGATGATCAAGGGGGTTTTGCTTGCCTAGAAGCTTTGCTGAGAGGGTCTGGTCGTCTGGAGTGTAGTCGTACTCGGTGGCGTCAGCAGTCTCGTGGTCTACCGGAGAGAAGGTGGGGGAAGAAACAATAAATATAAAGCATACAAATGCAACACAATGAATGACATGGCAAAATTTTATGCTAGGTGTGCTCTAATGCATTACTAAGTATTTTAGACGGAGAGGGAAAATATTCGGGAATATTTTCCCAGTTCCAGGTACTATTCATTCAGCTGATCTGGCAGCTAGAGTTCAATGTTTGGTACGTTAGAGGCATGTGACAGGTATGTGGATGGCATTTTCGGATTCATTATATTTTTCTGATCATTTTTCATATATAAATTATTTTTATCTGACTTACGGTTTATTTTCTATTAATTTTCAAAGTTTAAATGATTTTTTAGATTTTCTGAATTATTTCAGCTTCGAAATTATAATATCTATAATTACTAAGTGCACCCAAAGTTGCACCCAGCAGAGTGCAATAGTGGCTGACTAGTGGGGCCAGGGGTGTGCTGGGTCAGCAGTCAACTAGTCAACAGGGTCAAAGGGGCCCACCTGTCATTGACTGGAGGCAATCCCAGTCAGCATTGACTGGTCAACTGGGTCCAGTGGGACCCAGTTGGCAGTGACTGTTAGTTAACTGAGTGTTTTAATTAAGTTAATTGAGTTATTAGAGTGGTGGGGCCCAAGTATCAGTGTCTAACTTAATTACCAGGTTTAGTTGATTTAACCCTAATGCTACAGTGAAGGGGCCCACGTGTCATAGTGTGCTTAGGGGTTAACTAACGCTACTAATGACCTGGGCCCACACGTCAGTGGCCCAGGGATGGTGGCGCGTCGGCGGTGAGGCTCCGGCGGCCATGAACACGGCGGAGGGGCTTGGGACCTCGTCGGGATTCGCCTACAGAGCCCCATTTGGCGTGCGGGGGGGGGGGGGGGGGGGGGCGTTCAAACACGAGGAGTGAGCTACGTCGGAATGTGGCCATGGCAGGCGCTGCGGTGGTCAGAATCGACGCCGGCGATGAGCTGGAGCGGCGGCCGAAAGCGGGCGAGTATGAAATCGAGGCTAGGGGCACAGCAAACGATGCTGAGGGGCTCGCTGGCTTCCTATGAATGCCAGGAGCGTGGTACGGTGCTCGAGCATGAGCGGCAGCGGCTGTGAGCACGGCGGCGGCATGGACGGTGGCGGCGAGCCTCGGGCGCGATGGCAACGACGGCTACGGGCACGAAATCGTGTGAGGTAGAGTGGGGTTTTGCGCGTGAGCTCACCGTGAGCCTGTAGGTGTGCAAAGTGGGCTCGGGGGAGGCTCGATGTTGCTGGATTCGACGACAGCGATCCGCTATGGCTGAGGAGGTAGACGAGGATCAGGGCGATGATGCAGGGGCTCCCAGCTCCAACGGGTGGCACCAGAGGGCGTAGCAGACGACGGCGGAGCGGACGGACACGGTGGCACGGTGATGTCTACTATGCAACCTTTCTTCTTGTAGACTCTGTTGGGCCTCCAAGCGCAGAGTTTTGTAGGACAGCAGCAAATTTCCCTCAAGTGGATGAACTAAGGTTTATCAATCCGTGGGAGGTGTAGGATGAAGATGGTCTCTCTCAAACAACCCTGCAATCAAATACAAGAAATCTCTTGTGTCCCCAACACACCCAATACAATGGTAAATTGTATAGGTGCACTAGTTTGGCAAAGATATGGTGATACAAGTGTAGTACGGATAGTAGATATAGGTTTTTGTAATCTGAAATAATAAAAATAGCAAGGTAGCAAGTAGTAAAAGTGAGCACAAACGGTGTTGCAATGCTTGGAAACAAGGCCTAGGGTTCATACTTTCACTAGTGCAATCTCTCAACAGTGCTAACATAATTGAATCATATAACAATCCCTCAACGCGCGACAAAGAATCACTCCAAAGTTTCTATTAGAGAACGTAGGACGAAAACGTGTATCAAACTATGTGCCTAGATTACCCCAATGTCACCACGGGAATCCGCAAGTTGAATACCAAAACATATATCAAGTGAATCAATAGAACACCCCATTGTCCGCGGGTATCCACATGCAAGACATACATGAAGTGATCTCAAATTCAATATCCAGTCCAACATTACGAAACCTCAAAGAGCAAGACTCAATTCATCACAACAAGATGGAGAGGGAAGAACACCATATGATCCAACTATATTAACAAAGCTCGTGGTACATCAAGATCGTGCCAAATCAAGAACACGAGAGAGAGAGAGAGAGATCAAACACATAGCTACTGGTATATACCCTCAACCCCGAGGGTGAACTACTCCCTCCTCGTCATGGAGACCATCGGGATGATGAAGATGGCCTCCGATGATGATTTCCCCTCCAGCAGGGTGTCAAAAAAGGGCTCCAGATGAGATCGCTTCGGAACAGAGGCTTGCGGTGGCGGAGCGGAAGTTCTAGGTTAAGTTTTGGGGGTTTCCCTATTTATAAGAATTTTCTGGGTTGATTTCACACCAGGGGGGTGTCCAAGGGACTGACGAGCTCAAGGGGCGCGCCCTAGGGGGGTGGCATGGCATGAATACTTCATAAATTATAGATACGTTGGAGACATATCAGCATCCCCAAGCTTAATTCCTGCTCGTCCTCGAGTAGGTAAATGATAAAAGAAATAATTTATGAAGTGTGAATGCTTGCATAGTGTATAAGTTTGATCAATGATAATTTCAATCACTTTTCCTAGCATCATAACAATAACTCTTTCTCATAAAACTCATCATGATAAAGTAGCAATCAATTCACATGTTATGGTTCAAACAATGCATTCTCTTGAAACTTAACAACCTATGTTCTTAGTCACCAAACAATTACAATTCATATTGTTTTCTACAAAGTCTAAGTAAGAGCTCCACATACTCAATTATCATTTAGTCTTCTATGATTGCTAATACTCAAAGCATATTTTTAGAACAAATAGCATCCATCGAACACAGAGAAAGATAGGGGCTTAATGTTTCGCCTCCCAACTTATTTACCATAGAGATAATTGTCAACAATAATAATTCATGATCAAATATATTTGACTGGATATATGTGTCTGGATCTTTCCCCACCACATGATGCTTGCCAAGAGTAGGTTGGAATAAGAAATTGGCTCAACAAAAAATAAAATTGACAGAAAAAGTAAAAGATAAGCCCTTCGCAGAGGGAAGCAGGAATTTGCAGCGGTGCCAGAGCTCATTGCTAAAACAGAGATGAATACATTTTGAGTGGTGTGCTTTTCCTGTCAACGTCACGACAAAGGATTTCAATATCTTCCATGCTAAACACATTATTGGTGGTTCCCATGCGGAAATGAAAAGTTTACTCCCCCTCAACCATACAATCACAGGCCATGGCTAGCCGAATTCACGGGTGCCCTCCAAACAATCAACTTTCTAGGGGGAGTTTATTATTTTTTATTTTTTTCTTTTTGATTGACGGGACTGGGCATCCCAATTACTAGCCTCTCTCATGCAATGACAAGTGAATAAACTCTCATCATGAGAATAACCCACTTAGCATGGAAGATATTGACCGCCCCGTCACTCCATGAGCGGTACGTGCACACAAAACAGATGTTTATTTGAAGGTTTTAGAGATGGCACATGCAAATTTACTTGGAACAGCAAGGTAATACCGTATATAGGTAGGTATGGTGGACACTCATCGAAGAAACTTGGCTTAAGGATTTTGGATGCACAAGCAGTATTCCCGCTTAGTACAGAAATTTTGGCTAGCAAAGATTATAAACACGCACCACATGTTGGTGGATCAATAACAATATAAGTTTTACACAAATATACCCAAACATAACTCATTATGTTGTCTTCCTTGTCCAAATTCAAGTAATTTGATCAAGTATGAAAAGAATTAATGGGTATTCACAATCATAAAAGATGTCCAAGATAATATATTTGTATGTGAAAGTTCTCTTCCATATACTATCTTTCATGAATTGCTTGTATGACCAATATTGTGATTGTCAAACTTCAATAGATTTTACCTTCTAAACCCAATGTGAAATATTACTAAGCATAAGGAACATATATAATTTGAGGTTTATGATATTCAATTCATTCAACAATTAACTCTTAGGATATAAGTGAAGCTCGAGAGTAAATGACAAACGACTCCAAAAGATATAAGTGAGGATCAAATGAGTAGTCAAACAATTAAGTAGCTATGTGAGGACTCTCTCCAATTTAATTTTTTTAGATCTAATTATTTTATTTGAACAGCAAACAAAACGAAAATAAAAGGACACACCAAGGATAGCACGCATCATGTGAACAAATTAAAACTTAGGCTCAACAAAACTAACCGATAATTGTTGATGAAGAAAGGTGGGATGCCTACCGGGGCATCCCCAATCTTAGATGCTTGAGACTTCTTGGAATATTGACTTGGGGAGCCTTGGGCATCCGCAAGCTTGAAATATTGTGTCTCCTTAATTCCTCTCATATCACGATTTCCCTAAATCTTAAAAACTTCATCCGGACAAAACTTAACTAGAACTTGTGAGATAAGTTAGTATAAATCAATGCAAAACCTTAATATTCTCTACTGGAACAAATTACTAAAATTATAATTAAACATTGCATACTAAATGTCTCTTCATATTTAATAATCCTATCCACAAATAGAAACATTAAACAAGCAAACATATGCGAACAATGCAAACATAATAACAATCTGTCTAAACAGAACAGTCTGTAAAGGATGAAGCAAGATCCATACTTATTTAACCCAAAAAATTCTGAAAATTTACCACACTGTAGAAAATTTATCATAGCTTACTTTGTAAAAATTTCAACCTTTTATCACATTCTGAATTTTCTGGAAAATTCAATCAATAATGGAAAACTTTCTGTTTTGAAACAGCAACTCATGAACGTGCAAACTAAGCTTGGTGAAGGCTATACTTGATACTTTTATTGAAACAAAAGATAGAAAACATGATTCTAAATAACATCAAGCAAATACAAATAAAATAAAATGACGCTCCAAGCAAAACTCATATTATTTGATGAATAAAAATATAGTTCCGAGTGAGGTTTCCGATAATGTTGAAGACGAAAGAGGGGATGCCTTCCCGGGCATCCCCAAACTTAGTTGCTTGGGTATTCCTTGAATATTACCTTGGGGTGCCCTGGACATCCCCAAGTTTAGGGTCTTGCTGCTCCTTATTCTCCTCATATCGATATCTCACCCAAAACTTGAAAACTTCAATCACACAAAACTTAACGGAACTTCGTGAGATGCGTTAGTATAATAAAACAAATCATTCACTTGGGTACTGTCAAGACAAGATTCATAACTATTCCCACACAATACCTACTGTATTATAACATTTTCAGAATTTATATCACTCAATATAAGCTATGGAAATATTAAAACAAGCAAACTATTCATTGAAAACAGAATCTGTCAAAAACAGAACAGTCTATAATGATCTGAATTAAAATCATACTTATGCACCTATAAAAATTCTGAAAAATTAGAAAAATGTAAACAATTTTTATAGAAATAATGTGAAATTTTTTTATACCAATCTCACGTTCCAGTAATAAATTTAAATTCCACCATTGAGCGCAAAAGTTTCAGTTTTTGCACATAATCAATTCAACTATCATCCGCATTATCCCAAAGGTCTTACTTGGCACTTTATTGAATCAAAAGCTATAAAGCATGATTACTATAGTAGCTTAATCATGTGAACACACAAAAACAGTAGGGGTAAGTATTGGGTTGTCTCCCAACAAGCGCTTTTCTTTAATGCCTTTTTTAGCTAGGCATGATAATTTCAGCGATGCTCACATAAGAATAGTAATTAAAACATGCAAGAGAGCATCATGAATCACATGGCAAGCACATTTAAGCCTAACCCGCTTCCTACGCATAGGGATTTTGTGAGCAAACAATTTATGGGAACAAGAATCAACTAGCATAGGAAGGCAAAACAAGTGCAACTTTAAAACTTTCAACATAAAGAGAGGACACTTGATGTTATTGAAATATATATAAGCATATGTTCCTATCTCATAATAATTTTCAGTAGCATCATGAATGAATTCAACAATATAACTTTCACATAATGCATTCCTTTCATGATCCACTATCATAGAAAATTTATTACTCTCCACATAAGAAAATTTATTCTCATCAATAGTAGTGGGAGAAAATTCAATGAAATAACTATCATATGATACTTGATTGACATAATCAATTTGAGAATTAAAATCATGATGAGCAGCAAGAGATGGTGATACAAGTGTAGTACGGATAGTAGATATAGGTTTTTGCAATCTGAAATAATAAAAACAGCAAGGTAGCAAGTAGTAAAAGTGAGCACAAACGGTGTTGCAATGCTTGGAAACAAGGCCTAGGGTTCATACTTTCACTAGTGCAATCTCTCAACAGTGCTAACGTAATTGAATCATATAACAATCCCTCAACGTGCGACAAAGAATCACTCCAAAGTTTCTATCGGAGAACGTAGGACAAAAACATGTATCAACCTATGTGCCTAGATTACCCCAATGTCACCACGGGAATCCGCAAGTTGAATACCAAAACATATATCAAGTGAATCAATAGAACACCCCATTGTCACCACGGGTATCCACATGCAAGACATACATCAAGTGATCTCAAATCCAATATTCAATCCAACATTACGAAATCTCAAAGAGCAAGACTCAATTCATCACAACAAGATGGAGAGGGAAGAACACCATATGATCCAACTATATTAACAAAGCTCGTGGTACATCAAGATCGTGCCAAATCAAGAACACGAGAGAGAGAGATCAAACACATAGCTACTGGTACATACCCTCAACCCCGAGGGTGAACTACTCCCTCCTCGTCATGGAGACCGCCGGGATGATGAAGATGGCCTTCAATGATGATTTCTCCCTCTGGCAGGGTGCCAGAAAAGGGCTCCGGATGAGATCTCTTTGGAACAAAGGCTTGCGGCGGCGGAGCGGAAGTTCTAGGTTAAGTTTCGGGGGTTTCCCTATTTATAAGAATTTTCTGTGTTGATTTCACGTCAGGAGGGTGTCCGAGGGACCGACGAGCTCAAGGGGCGCGCCCCCCAGGCTCGTGGCTCCCCTGGCCACCCCCTGGTGCATCTCCGGTACTCCGTGGGTCTCTTTTGGTCCATAAAAAATCACCGTAAAGTTTTGTGGCATTTGGACTTCGTTTGGTAGGGATTTTCTAAAAAGCCAAAAACATGCAGAAAATAGCAACTGGCACTGGGCACTAGGTCAATATGTTAGTTCCATAAAAATCATATAAAAGTGAACCAAAACCATATAAAATTGCTGTAAACATGGCATGAATACTTCATAAATTATAGATACATTGGAGACGTATCACGCGGCGTGGGAACGACGGTGGCTACGTGGCCGGTGATGGCATGGTGACGGAGGCGCTCGGTGGAGCCCGAGATCTAGCGAGGGAGTGTGAGGGGAGAGGGGGAAAGTGGATAGACTCGCCCACGTCATCGGCAGCGTCGTTCTTATCCCCCACGAGCTCCTGTAGCGTCGCGGTGTCGCTCTCTGACCGGCGAGCGTGCGCGCGGCCACGGGCATGCCGACATCGCGATGAAGAGAGAGACGACGCATCTAGATGGGCTGGGCCAGCGCTGTTCCACTTGGGCCTAAGTGCACAGTGCGTTTTCTCCTTTTTTCTTTTCTGTCAATTATTTCAGCCACTGTTTTGCATTAAGTTGAGTGAGCAAATGATTTTTGCTATAGATGATACTTGGCACATAAATACTAGGTATTATCCTTTAGCTGCACAAAAAGTTTGGGGTCAATTTGAATCCTATAGAATTTATGGTGGAATTTAAATGAGCTAAAAGGGGCTGTTTGGTCCTGTTTTAATTTTCAGGGGCATTTTGGGAATTTTTAGTGATGTTGTTTTCCTTAACAAAATTAACTATGTATTATTTGCAAAATTATGAACTATTTTGTTGTTCTGTTTGATGGAATTTTATTTTGTCTTGATATTTGGATTTTGAATTCGAATTTGTCCTGAACCCAAGTGACAAGTGGCATTGGAAAACATGATGACTTGGCATTTATTATGCTGGATCACTGTAACACATTACAAGGGGGTGTTATAATTCTCCTCCTCTAAAAGAAATTCTCGTCCCGAGAATTCAGGAGGTAGATGGAAAGAGAGAGGGGTATTCATCACGAAGACGGTCCTCGCGCTCCCAAGTGGCTTCATCTTCAGAATGATTCGACCATTGAACTTTAAGGAACTTGATTGCCTTCTGACGGGTTCGACGTTCAGCTTGATCAAGGATGCAAATCGGATGCTCTTTATAAGATAGATCATCTTGCAATTTAAGCACTTCATGATCCACTACTCGAATTGGATCCTTGAAGTAGCGACGGAGTTGCGACACATGGAAAACATCGTGAACCTGAGAAAGGTTCGGTGGTAGTTCCAACTAATATGCCACTTCTCCATGTCTGGCAATAATATGGAATGGGCCAATGTAGCGGGGAGCTAGCTTGCCCTTGATTCCAAAACGATGAGTGCCCTTCATCGGGATGACACAAAGGTAAGCTTGTTCGCCAGGTTGATAGACCATTACCTTGTGATTACGGTCATAATTGCTCTTCTGATGAGACTGAGCAGTTTTTGAATGTTCTTGAACAATACAAACTTGCTCTTCAGCATTATGGATAATATCCGGACCGAAGAGTGGCCGTTCCCCAGTTTCTGACCAATTCAGAGGAGTTCGGCACTTATGTCCATATAACACTTCGAAGCGTGCCATCTTCAAGCTAGACTGATAGCTATTGTTGTATGAGAATTCAGAATGCGGGAAAGATTCCTCCCATTTCTTGCCAAATGAGATGACACATGCACGAAGCATATCTTCAAGCACTTGGTTAACTCGTTCAACTTGACCCTGGGACTGGGGGTGAAAATCCGTGCTAAAGGATACATGAGTTCCCATAGCTTCTTAAAGACTTTCCCAGAACCTTGAGGTAAAGAGGCTGCCACGGTCTGAGTTGATCTCCAACGGAACACCGTGGAGTGACACAATTTTGGAAACATACAAGTCTACTAACTGACTAGCAGTAATTGTCTCCTTGACAGGCAGAAAATGAGCAACTTTGGAGAATCGGCCAATGACGACAAGAATGGCATCATGACCCTTCTGTGACCTGGGAAAACCAGTGATGAAGTCCATTTCAACTTTGCCCCATTTCCATTCAGGAATAACAAGTGGTTGCAGAGTTCCAGCGGGCCTTTGATGTTCTACTTTGATGCGACGACAAACATCACATTCAACAACATATTGGGCAATATCTCGCTTCATGTTAGGCCACCAGAATCTCTGATGAATGTCTTGGTACATCTTGGTACGACCCGGATGAATAGATAGAGGTGTGTCATGAGCTTCTTTCATGACACGTGGTGTCACATTCAGGTTGTCCTTTCTAGGAACCACTAGGCGACCTTTGAAGCGCACGGCACCATCATCATCAAAAGTGAAGATGGAGGGCCTTCCTTTTGCGAGGTAACTCTTAATCTTGTCGACTTCAGGGTCAAAATTATAAACTTTCTTGATGCGGTGCTCAAGATCTAGTTCAACAACCAAGGTATTGAGAGAAACCTGGGGAACAATGTGGTGGTTCAACTTCCGGAGTTCTTCATAAAGAAGGGGTTGAGCTTGCTGAACCACGAGGTTGTTGCAATAAGATTTGCGGCTCAAAGCATTAGCCATTACATTAGCCTTGCCAGGGGTATACGAAATATCCATGTTGTAATCGGCTATTGCTTCAGTCCATCTTTGCTGACGGAGATTCAAATCTGGCTAAGTAAACAGATACTTCAGACTTTGATGGTCCGTGTAGATCTCGCAACGATTACCGATGAGGTAATGTCGCCACAGCTTCAGAGCATAAATAACTGCTACTAGCTCGAGATCCTGCGTTGGATAATTCTCTTCATGAGGACGCAACTGTCAAGATCCATAAGCAATCACTTTGCGATCTTGCATTAGGACACAACCTAATCCTTGGAGGGATGCGTCGCAATAGATTACAAAGTCCTTGCGAGAATCTGGGGGAGCAAGCACTGGGGCAGTAGCCAACTTGTCTTTGAGAGTCTAGAAACTTTCCTCGCACTTTGATGTCCACTCAAATTTCTTGCCCTTGTGTAGCAGATCAGTTAATGGCTTAGCGATCTTTGAGAAGTTCTCGATGAAACGGCAGCAATAACTAGCGAGTTCGAGAAAACTTCTAACTTGCTTAACATTCTTCGAAGGAGTCCAGTCAAGAATAGCTTGAACTTGTTCTGGGTTAACAACAATACCATCCTTGGAAATCATATGACCAAGATAGGTCACCTCACATAACCAGAATTCACACTTGGAATATTTGGCATATAGCTGATGTTCTCAAAGTTTCTCCAGCACAAGACAAAGATGTTGGGCATATTCTTCTTTATTCTTGGAATATACAAGGATATCATCCAGATAAACCACGATGAATTTGTCGAGGTATTCCATGAAGATGTAGTTCATCAGTCGAGAGAAAGTGGCTGGAGCATTGGTTAAGCCGAAGGACATAACGGTGTACTCGTATGGACCATAACGAGTAACGAAGGCTATCTTTGGAATATCCTCTTCATGAACTCTGATCTGGTGGTATCCTAACCTCATATCGAGTTTAGAGAATACTGAGGAACCAGCGAGTTGATCATAAAGATCACTGATCCGAGGAAGCGGATACTTGTTCTGAATTGTTTCTTGGTTAATGGGTCGATAATCCTGGACCAATCAATTCATTCCATCCTTCTTCTTAACGAAGAGAGAAGGTGCTCCCCAAGCGGAAGAACTTGGGCGAATGAAACCTTTACGAAGCAATTTGTTGATTTCCTCCTTAAGCTCGAGGAGTTCATGTGGTGGCATCTTATAGGGACGCTTAGCAATAGGAGTGGTGCCTGGTTTCAAGTCGATGACAAATTCAACAGCTCTAACAGGGGGTACTCCTGGTAGTTCCTCTGGGAAGACATCTTGGAATTCATGAACGACTGGAACGTTATCGATTCCCTCAAGAGGTGAAGCGTTTAACGCATTCAGAGCATATATCTGTGCCGGCATTCTGGATAACTCGAGTGGAGTAGTTTATTATCTGGTTGGAAGGGTGTAGGAGCTGGACGGTTTTAGTGGCACAGTTTATGGAAACAATATGGGCTTTCATCCTATCCATTCCGAGAATGAGGTCTATGTTGGAAGACTTCAAGATGATGGGAGAAACAAGGAATTCCAATCCTTCAATTTCAATGGTGACATCATGGCTAATCATGGAGGCTTGACACTGGGATCCGAGAGTGCTTATAACTAGTGGAAGGTCCACCTTTCCAAATGTAATGTCATGCGTTAATACAAATGCTTCCGATATGAATGAATGAGATGCTCCCAAATCAAATAAAATAGAAGCTGGTATTGAGTTAACAAGAAGGATACCCATCACAGTAGTTGGTTCCTCTTGAGCTTCAGCCGCATCAACATGGTAAGCTTGACCACGACCATAAGCAGGGGTCTGGCATTGAAGTTGTGGGGCTGGTTGTAGCCACGGCCATTACCACGGCCGGGAGCAGAAAGTGCTAGCTTGTTCTGGTTCTGACAGCAATCTCTGGCACGGTGACCTAGGTGGCCACACTTGAAGCACAATCCGTCATTGGGACGGGGAGCCGCAGCTCTGGGCAGTGCAGCTTGAAGTCTCGGCTGTCTCGATGGTGGCGGAGGCAGACGAGGTGCGGCATATGAGGGCCTTGGTGTAGGGGCAGCTTGACGGTACATGTTGTGGGGGATCCACACTCGACGCTTCTGTCCCGATGAGCCCAAAGATGAGCCAATGTCACGGGTGCGCTTGAGTGACTCCTTGTATTCCACCTGACTAGTCTCTACCTGGATGGCCTTGTTTACCAAGGTGGCGAAGTCAGGACATTCATGAACAATGAGTGCGAGTTTGATGTCTGGGTGCAGTCCATCATGGAACTTTTCCTTCTTGCGAGCATCAGTGGCAACATCTTCTTCAGCATAGCGGGACAAGTCAAGGAACTCCCGCTAATAAGCATCCACAGTCTTGCTGCCCTGAGTGAGATTGCGGAACTCTTTCTTCTTCCTGTCCATAATTCCCTGGGGAATGTGACGGGCACGGAAGGCAGTCTGAAACTCTAGCCAGGTGACAACTGTTCCAGCAGGCAATGTACGTCTGTGGCTGTCCCACCATTGAGCAGCAGGACCCTTCAGAAAGTATGTCGTAAAGGTGACAAGGTTGGCAGGGGCGACATTAGCAGACTCCATCTCATAGGTGATTTTGTGGAGCCAATCATCAGCATCCAGAGGGTTGGTTGAGTTGCAATAAGTGGCCAGGTTGAGGCGCATGAATTCTTGCAGTGTTATTGGGGCAGGCTGTTGATGAGCATTCTGGTTTGGAAACTAGGCCATGATCCCAGTCATAAACTGATGGTTCAGCTCAAACTGCTGCATCATAGCGGCCATGTAGTCTGGCGGTGGTGGATGATTGGCACCACAGCCATGACCACCGGGTCTAACCATCCTGCTAAACATAACAGGGGGTAGTTTAGTAAAAACACATGCAAGTGCATAGGGTCATTCATGATGTAACATGCACAATGAACAAGAGGTGCATTGGGTACATAACAGTAGTCATTCATGACATACAGATCCATACACGAAGTTGGTTACAAGCTCATAGTACAATTTCAAAAAAACACAGCTAGGGTAGTAGGCGGCACGCAGGCACGCGGTGGAGGGATACAACAACGGGACATAGCAAAGGCTACATCAACGTCAGGGAAAACCACTGGAGCCTAGCAACTGTAGGTGACGACGCATGGTGCCCTCGATATAAGGGTCCTGCGGTCCGTGAACACTCTGATGCAGAACCTGGTTCTCGACTCGGAGAAGAGGTCCACGTGCAGGGGTGCAACCTCCAACTGCAGGCCAATCGACACCAGGTGGCATCTCTGTCCTGCGCGGGTAAAGAATGTACTGAGGATGTATCCCATCACTGACGGCAGGAAGCAGCTGCGTTAGAGCATCGTAAAGACATGCACGAGTGGCATACAACTCGACGCAAAGAGCTCGGGCAGTGCGATCTAGAGCCTAAGTATACTGAATCAAGACCTGCGGGTCATAACGACGTCGCGAGTAAGGGGTGTAGACAATAGTGTAGTGTCCACCCTCCTCTCCAGCAGAGGCATACTGGATGTATCGGAACTCAGAATCATCCAAGTGATGATGCTCTCCACGAAGACGTGCGATAGCAGCATAGGGAGCGTCATGGACTGCCATGTCAACAGTCACACCAACACCATGAAAGGTGTGCAACACAGTGGTGGAGTTCGCCTGTCGATCATAGATACGAACAACGGCATGGTACTGCTCCTGGTTGAACTCGTGGAAGTCCTCGTAAACAGAGTACTCGGGGTGCCAACGATATCCCAATCTGGTCAGGAGGTGGACCAGAATAGCAGGGAATCCGGTCGCACCAACAGCCATAGTCTGGCATACGAGCTGCGTTGCGGGACGCATCTGAAACAAAGGAGATTTCAAAGATGTCAAATGACAGTGATTGAATCATGCATCATGCATTCAAAGGAATAACTTCATATAATTTAGACCTCCGAGTTGATGTGATCATGAGAACCTAGAGTTAGAGTTAGTAAAATCTTTAACCCGAATAGAAGAGAGATCAGAATCCCAGAGTAAAGAAGCAGAATAAAAGATCCTAATCCCATTCATTTGCCATGTGGGACCGTAAGCCGCACAACACTGTTAGTAGTTCAAAAATAGTTTTTCAAAGACTAGACTCAACTTCGACCAAGGAGTTTGGAAAGGGGCTCCTATAGGCAGTCGGCTCTGATACCAACTTGTGATGCCCCCGACTAAATCATGCACTAATCATACACGCAATCATGCACAATCAAGATCAGAGACTCACGGGAAGATATCACAACACAACTCTAAGGCACAAATTTAAACATAAAATTTAAACATAAATCTTTATATTACAAACTGGGGTCACGAGGAGCCAGAATACATCAGTCAACAAACAACATAAGTCTGGGTACAGACGAAGTTAGACAAGTTTGCCTTAAGAAGGCTGAGCAAAACAACGACAACTAGATCGAAAAGGCGCATGCCTTCTGTTGGGGAACGTTCCATGGGAAACAAAAATTTTCCTATGCACACGCAAGATCTATCCATGGTGATGAGCATCTACGAGAGGGAGAGTGGATCTACATACCCTTGTAGATCGCTAAGCGGGAAGCGTTAAGAAACGCGGTTGATGTAGTCGAACGTCTTCGCGATCCAAATCGCCGAGCGTCCCGCGATCCCATCACGATCCATCTCGCGATCCAATCTCGATCCGTCCCGCGATCCCATCACGATCCATCCTGTGATCAAATCACAAATCGTCTCGCGATCCTGATCACGGTCCTTCCGATCTAGCGCCGAACGGACGGCACCTCCGCGTTCAGCACACGTACAGCTCGATGATGATATCCGCCTTCTTGATCTAGCAAGAGGGAGCGGAGAGGTAGAAGAGTTCTCCGGCGGCGCGACGGCGCGGCCGCGATGGTGGTGGAACAATTACGACAGGGCTTCGCCTGAGCACCGCTGAAACTAGACTAGAGGAGAAACCGATCTAGATGAAGTAGAGGGAGCACGTGGCAATTAGGGTTAGCTCTTCCCTCTAAATACTCAAGTATATATAGGAGGGAGGGAGGGGAGGAGGCATCCTCAAGCCCTCAAGGTTTGGCCGAAATTGGAGGTGGAGGAGTCCTACTCCAATCCTATTAGGAGTAGGATTCCTCCTATCCACTTGGAAACCCTTCCACCTTTCCTCCTTTGGATTTTTTCCACCCAAAGCCACATGGGCCTTAGTGGGGGGGGGGGGGGTTAGGCCAGCCCACTAGGGGCTTGTTTGACTCCTCCCACAGCCCATGAGGTCCTTTGGGTCGAGACACCCCTCCCGATGGTCCCCGGTACCCCTCCCGGCACTCCCTGTACACTACCGAAATACCCGAAACTTTTCCGGTGACCAAAACAGGACTTCCTATATATCAATCTTTACCTCCGGACCATTCCGGAGCTCCTCGTGCCGTCCAGGATCTCATCCGGGACTCCGAACAACCTTCGGTCACCACCATACATAACTCTACTGTACCGAAACGTCACCGAACCTTAAGTGTGCAGACCCTGCGGGTTTGAGAACTATGTAGACATGACCGAGACACCTCTACGGTCAATAACCAATAGCGGGACCTGGATGCCCATATTGGTTCCTACATATTCTACAAAGATCTTTATCGGTTGAACCTCTATGTCAAGGATTCAGTTAATCCCGTACGCTGTTCCCTTTGTTCTTCGGTATGTTACTTGCCCGAGATTCGATCGTCGGTATCTCTATACCTAGTTCAATCTCGTTACCGGTAAGTCTCTTTACTCATTCCGCAATACAAGATCCCGTGGCTAACACTTTAGTCACATTGCTTGCAAGGCTTATTGTGATGTTGTATTTCCGAGTGGGCCCTGAGATACCTCTTCGACATACGGAGTAACAAATCCCAGTCTCGATCCATGCCAGCTCAACAGACACCTTCGGAGATACCTGTAGAGCATCTTTATAGTCACCCAGTTATGCTGTGACGTTTGATACACACAAGGTATTCCTTCGGTGTTAGTGAGTTGCATGATCTCATGGTCATAGGAACAGATACTTGACATGCAGAAAATAATAGCAATAAACTGACACAATCATATGCTATGTTCATAGTTTGGGTCTTGTCCATCACATCATTCTCCTAATGATGTGATCCCGTTATAAAATGACATCTCATGTCTATGGCTAGGAAACCTTGACCATCTTTGATCAACGAGCTAGTCTATTAGAGGCATACTAGGGACACAGTGTTGTCTATGTACCCACACATGTATTTGAGTTTCCAATCAATACAATTATAGCATGGATAATAAACGATTATCATGAACAAGGAAATATGATAATAACTAAATTATTATTGCCTCTAGGGCATATTTCCAATAGTCTCCCACTTGCACTAGAGTCAATAATCTAGTTCACATCACCATGTGATTTACATTGTTATGAATCTAACACCCAATGAGTTCTGGGGTTCGATCATGCTTTGCATGTGAGAGAGGTCTTTAGTCAACGGGTCTGCGACATTCAGATCCGTGTGTACTTTGCAAATCTCTATGTCATACTGTAGACACTGCTACCACAATCCACTTGGAGCTATTCCAAATGGCTGCTCCACTATACGTATCCTGATTGCTACTTAGAGTCATCCGGATTGGTGTTAAAGCTTGCATCGACGTAACCCTTTACGACGAACTCTTTATCACCTCCATAATCGAGAAATATTTCCTTAGTCCTCTAGTTACTAAGGATAATCTTGACCACTGTCCAGTGGTCCACTCCTGGATCACTCTTGTACCCCTTGACAGACTCATGGCAAGGCACACACAGGTGCGGTACATAGCATGGCATACTATACATAGCCTATGGATAAGGCATAGGGGACGACCTTCGTCCTTTCTTTTTCTTCTGCCGTGGTCGAGCTTTGAGTCTCACTCAACTCCACACCTTACAAATCAGGCAAGAACTCTTTATTTGACTGATCCATTTTGAACTCTTTCAAAATCTTGTCAAGGTATGTACTCATTGAAAGTTTTATCAGACGTCTTGATCTACCTCTGTAGATCAAGATGCCCAATATTTAAGTAGCTTCATTCCAGGTTTTCCTTTGAAAAACTCCTTTTCAAACAACCCTTTATGCTTTCCATAAATTCTACATCATTTCCGATCAACAATATGTCATCCACATATACTTATCAGAAATTCTATAGTGCTCCCACTCACTTTATTGTAAATACAAGTTTCTCATAAACTTTGTATAGACTCAAAAACTTTGATCACCTCATCAAAGCGTATATTCCAACTCCGAGATGCTTGCTCCAGTCCATAGAAGGATCGCTGGAGCTTGCATATATTTTAGCATCCTTAGAACTGACAAAACCTTCCGGTTGTATCACATACAACCTTTCCTCACGGATACCGTTAAGGAAATGATGTTTTGACATCCATCTGCCAGATTTCATAATCGAAAAATGCAGCAACTGCTAACATAATTCCAACAGACTTTAGCATCGCTACGGGTGAGAAAGTCTCATCGTAGTCAACTCCTTGAACTTGTGAAAAACCCTTTGCCACAAGTCGAGCTTTATAGACGGTGACATTACCGTCCGCGTCTTTCTTCCTTTTAAAGATCCATTTGTTCTGAATGGCCTTTCACCCTTCAGGTAATACTTCCAAAGCCCATACTTTGTTTTCTTACATGGATCCCATCTCGGATTGCATGGCCTCTAACCATTTCTTGGAATCCGGGCCCATCATCGCTTCTCCATAGCTCGTTGGTTCATCATTGTCCAACAACATGACCTCTAAGACAGGGTTGCCGTACCACTCAGGAGCAGTACGCGTCCTTGTCGACCTACGAGGTTCGATAGTAACTTGATCCGAAGCTTTATGATCATCATCATTAACTTCCTCTTCAACTAATGTAGGCTCCACAGAAACAACTTTCTGCGCTGTGCTACTCTCTGGTTGAAACAAAGGTTCAACAACCTCATCAAGTTCTATCTTCCTCCCACTCAATTCTTTCGAGAGAAACTCTTTCTCAAGAAAGGACCCGTTTTAGCAACAAACACTTTGTGCTTGGATCTGAGATAGAAGGTTTACCCAACTGTTACGTTAGGGTATTCTATGAAGATGCATTTGTCCGCTTTGGGTTCGAGCTCATCAGGTTGAAAACCTTTTCCACATAAGCGTCGCAGCCCCAAACATTAAGAAATGACAGCTTAGGTTTCTGCCAAACCAAAATTCATACGGTGTCATCTCAACGGACTTAGATGGTGCCCCCTTTTTAAAGTGAATGTAGTTGTCTCTAATGCATAACCCCAAAACGATATTGGCAAATCGATAAGAGACATCATAGTACGCACCATATCCAATAGAGCACGACTACGACGTTCGGACACACCATCACACTATGGTGTTCCAGGTGGCATGAGTTGTGAAACAACTTCCACATTGTCTTAAGTTGTATACCAAACTCGTAACTCAGATATTTACCTCTATGATCATATCGTAGATATTTTATCTTCTTGTCACGATGATCTCAAACTTCACCCTGAATTTGTTTGAACTTTTCAAATGTTTCATACTTGTGTTTCATTAAGTAAATATCCCCATATCTACTCAAATCATCAGTGAAGTTAGGAAAATAATGATATCCACCGCACGCTACAACACTTATTGGACCGAATACATCAACATGTATCATTTCCAATAAGTCACTTGCCCGCTCCATATCAGAAAACGGGGTCTTAGTCATCTTGCCTATGAGGCATGGTCCGCATGTCTCAACCGATTCGAAATCGAATGAGTCCAAAGATCCATCAGCATGGAGTTTCTTCATGCGTTTTACACCAATATGACATTTAGCGGCAGTGCCACAAGTATGTGGTACTATCATTATTAACTTTGTATCTTTTGGCATCAATATTATGAACATGTGTATCACTACGATCAAGATTCAATAAACCATTCTCATTGGGTGCATGACCATTGAAGGTATTATTCATGTAAATAGAATAACCATTATTCTCTAACTTGAATGAATAACCGTATTGCAATAAACATGATCTAATCACGTTCATGCTCAACGCAAACAACAAATAACATTTATTTAGGTTCATCACTAATCCCGAAGGTAGAGAGAGCGTGCGATGGTGATCACATCAACCTTGGAAACACTTCCAACACTCATCGTCACCTCACCCTTAGCTAGCCTCCATTTATTCCGTAGCTTTTATTTCGAGTTACTAACATTTAGCAACCGAACCGGTATCCAATACCCAGGTGCTACTAGGAGTACTAGCAAGGTACACATCAATAACACGTATATCAAATATACTTCTATCGACGTTGCCAGCCTTCTTATCTACCAAGTATCTAGGGTTGTTCCGCTTCAGCGACCGTTCTCCTCATAATAGAAGCACTTAGTCTCGGGTTTGGGTTCAACCTTGGGTTTCTTCACTGGAGCAGCAACTGACTTGCCATTTATGAAGTTTCCCTCCTAGCCCTTGCCCTTCTCGAAACTAGTGGTTTCACTAACCATCAACACTTGATGCTCCTTCTTGATTTCTACCTTCGCGGTGTCAAACATCGCGAATAGCTCAGGGATCATTATTTCTATCCCTGGCATTTTATAGTTCATCACGAGGCTCTAGTAGCTTAGTGATAGTGACTTGGAGAACTATATCAATCACTATCTTATCTGGAAGATCAACTCCCACTCGATTCAAGCGATTGTAGCACCCAGACAATCTGAGCACATGCTCACCGATTGAGCTATTCTCCTTCATCTTGCAGGCAAAGAATCTTGTTGGAGGTCTCATACCTCTCAACACGGGCACAATCCTGAGATCCCAATTTCAGCTCTTAGAACATCTCATATGTTCCGTGACGTTCAAAATGTTTTGGAGCCTCAATTCTAAGCCGTAATGCATGACGCACTGAACTATCAAGTAGTCATCAGAACGTGCCTGTCAGATGTTCACAACATCTACAGACGACGCTTGAGGGGTTGGCGCACCGAGCGGTGCATTAAGGACATAAGCCTTCTGTGCAGCAATGAGGACAATCCTCAGATCACGGACCCAGTCCGCATTATTGCTACCATCATCTTTCAACTCTATTTCTCTAGGAACATATAAAAATTCAAGGGAGCTACAGCGCGAGCTAGTAATCTACAACATAATTTGCAAAGACATTTTTACTATGTTCATGATAATGAGTTTAGTTAATCATATTACTTAAAAACTCCCACTCAAATTGACATCCCTCCGGTCATTCGAGTGACACATGATCCAAATCCACCAACTCAAGTCCGATCATCACGTGAGTTGAGGTGGTTTCAATGGTGAACATCTTCATGTTGATCATATCTACTATATGACTCATGTTCGACCTTTCGGTCTCTTGTGTTCCGAGGCCATGTCTGTACATGCTAGGCTCGTCAAGTTTAACCCGAGTGTTCCGCACGTGCAACACTGGCTTGCACCCGTTGTATGTGAACGTAGAGTCTATCACACCCGATCATCACGTGGTGTCTCAAAATGACGAACTTTCGCAACGGTGCACACTCGGGGAGGACACAATTTTATCTTGAAATTTCAGTGAGGGATCACCTTATAATGCTACCGTCGTCCTAAGCCAAATAAGATGCATAAAATGATTAACATCACATGCAAATCATAAGTGACATGATATGGCCATGAACTTGTGCTTTTGATCTCCATCTTCAAAGCACCGGCATGATCTCCATCGTCACTGGCATAACACCATGATCTCCATCAATGTGTCGCCATGAGGTTGTCGCGCCGACTGTTGCTTCCACGACTATTGCTAACTCATAGCGTTAAAGTAAAGCAAAAACGGCAAAAATAATTAAAGACAACCCTATGGCTCCTGCCGGTTGCCGTACTCATCGACATGCAAGTCGTGATATTCTATACAATACGTGATCATCTCATACATCACATATATCTCATCATGTAATTGGCCATATCACATCACAACATACCCTGCAAAAACAAGTTAGACGTCCTCTAATTGTTGTTGCAAGGTTTACGTGGCTGCTACGGGTATCTAGCAAGAACAATTCTTACCTACGCAAAAACCACAACGGTGATACAAAAATTGCTATTCAACCTTCTCAAGGACCGCCTTTGTCAAATCCGATCCGACTAAAGTGGGAGAAACAGACACCCGCCAGCCATCTTTATGCAACGAAGTTACATGTCATTTGATGGAACCGGTCTCTCGTAAGCGTACGAGTAATGTTGGTCCGGGCCGCTTCATCCCACAATACCGCCGAATCAAGAAAAGACCAAGGGAGGAAGCAATCTGAATATCAACGCCCACAAACTCCTTTGTGTTCTACTCGAGATCTCATCTACACATAGACCTAGCTCATGATGCCACTGTTGGGGAATGTTGCATGGGAAATAAAATTTTTCCTACGCACACGCAAGATCTATCCATGGTGATGAGCATCTACGAGAGGGAGAGTGGATCTACATACCCTTGTAGATCGCTAAGCGGGAAGCGTTAAGAAACGCGGTTGATGTAGTCGAACGTCTTCGCGATCCAAATCGCCGAGCGTCCCGCGATCCCATCACGATCCATCTCGCGATCCGATCATGATCCGTCCCGTGATCCCATCACGATCCGTCCCGCGATCAAATCACAAATCGTCTCGCGATCCTGATCACGGTCCTTCCGATCTAGCGCCGAACGGACGGCACCTCCGCGTTCAGCACACGTACAGCTCGATGACGATCTCCGCCTTCTTGATCCAGCAAGAGGGAGCAGAGAGGTAGAAGAGTTCTCCGGCGGCGCGACGGTGCGGCGGCGATGGTGGTGGAACAATTCCGACAGGGCTTCGCCTGAGCACCGCTGAAACTAGACTAGAGGAGAAACCGATCTAGATGAAGTAGAGGGAGCACGTGGCAATTAGGGTTAGATCTTCCCTCTAAATCCTCTAGTATATATAGGAGGGAGGGAGGGGAGGAGGCAGCCTCAAACCCTCAAGGTTTGGCCGAAATTGGATGTGGAGGAGTCCTACTCCAATCCTATTAGGAGTAGGATTCCTCCTCTCCACTTGGAAACCCTTTCCACCTTTCCTCCTTTGGATTTTTTCCACCCAAAGCCACATGGGCCTTAGTGGGGGGGGGGGGGGGTTAGGACAGATCACTAGGGGCTGGTTTGACTCCTCCCACAGCCCATGAGGTCCTTTGGGTCGAGACACCCCTCCCGATGGTCCCCGGTACCCCTCCCGGCACTCCCGGTACACTACCGAAATACCCGAAACTTTTCCGGTGACCAAAACAGGACTTCCTATATATCAATCTTTACCTCTGGACCATTCCGGAGCTCCTCGTGACGTCCAGGATCTCATCTGGGGCTCGGAACAACCTTCTGTCACCACCATACATAACTCTACTATATCGAAACGTCACCGAACCTTAAGTGTGCAGACCCTGCGGGTTCGAGAACTATGTAGACATGACCGAGACACCTCTACGGTCAATAACCAATAGCGGGACCTGGATGCCCATATTGGTTCCTACATATTCTACAAAGATCTTTATCGGTTGAACCTCTATGTCAAGGATTCAGTTATTCCCGTACGCTATTCCCTTTGTTCTTCGGTATGTTACTTGCCCGAGATTCGATCGTCGCTATCTCTATACCTAGTCCAATCTCGTTACCGGCAAGTCTCTTTACTCGTTCCGCAATACAAGATCCCGTGGCTAACACTTTAGTCACATTGCTTGCAAGGCTTATTGTGATGTTGTATTACCGAGTGGGCCCTGAGATTCCTCTTCGTCATACGGAGTAACAAATCCCAGTCTTGATCCATGCCAGCTCAACAGACACCTTCGGAGATACCTGTAGAGCATCTTTATAGTCACCCAGTTACGTTGTGACGTTTGATACACACAAGGTATTCCTTCGGTGTCAGTGAGTTGCATGATCTCATGGTCATAGGAACAGATACTTGACATGCAGAAAACAATAGCAATAAACTGACACGATCATATGCTATGTTCATAGTTTGGGTCTTGTCCATCACATCATTCTCCTAATGATGTGATCCTGTTATCAAATGACATCATATGTCTATGGCTAGGAAACCTTGACCATCTTTGATCAACGAGCTAGTCTATTAGAGGCATAATAGGGACACAGTGTTGTCTATGTACCCACACATGTATTTGAGTTTCCAATCAATACAATTATAGCATGGATAATAAACGATTATCATGAACAAGGAAATATGATAATAACTAAATAATTATTGCCTCTAGGGCATATTTCCAACACCTTCTGCCTGGGACCTCCGAACTACTCCTGGTCGTCGAGCTCCACGTAGTAGTGTCCTCGCGCGGGATCCTCAGGCTCCCGGGCTACAACATCTGATCTCATCATCCGGGAAGAAGAAAAGAGGTAGCAAAGCAACTGTCAGTACTCATCCAAAGTACTCGCAAGACTTACATCATATCTATACTAAGTATGCCTCGATGTCAAAGGAATGGGGATATATCTTTGGACTATACTGTAGAAATGCCAGATTAGAGAGGGAGAAGCCTATCCTAACAAAGACTAGCATCTTGCAGCATCGGAAGAGAGTAGCATATATATATATTATATAGCAATGTGTTTATATCAGAAATACCCTAAGATCCTTCCTCGACTACCCTGCGAGAAAGTGATCCTGGAGCAGTTATCACAGTTAAGTAATATTACAGTATCCGGTTCTAGTTGTAGTAGATCAGGATACAACTCCGAGCGTCCTGTTACCGTGGACACGACTATTCGAATAGATATATCTTCCCTGCAGGGGTGCACCACATTTCCCAACACGCTCGATTACCTCTGGCCGGACACACTTTTCTGGGTAATTCCCGGCCTAGGATTATCGACACGCCGTAGACCAACCTAGGCTCCCCAGAGAGGTCAGCACGCCGGTCTAAATCCTAAGTGCAAAGGGGTCATGGGCCCATCACCCTAAGCACTCCTGCACGTTGCGTGGCTGGCCGGGGACCAAGCCAAACCTCGGTTTCCAGGCATGCTGCTCACCCCAACAATCAGCTCGCCTCTCTGAACTGTGACATCTGGAAAGCTTTCGAAAGGAACGTACGAGACCGAGGGCCCCATAAACAATTATCCCGCATGGTGGTTAGTGCGTAAAGGCCCGTAGCCCAACTCAGATCAAATACCCAAATACGTTAGTGTATTATTAGTACCTCGCAGAGACGACCAGGGCCATTGCTTCGACTTGGTAACTCGCGGACCATGACCAGGGACCAAGCCCACCTCTCACCTAGGTGGTCTCCACCTACCCTGTCGTTCCACCACAATATCTCTCGCGAGTACCCTTGGGGCCGACCCGTCTTTATCATTGGGACTGTCGGGGCTCAGGTCCATACCATCAAGGTGAAACCCGAGGAATCACCCTCGGTAGGTTCACACTTGATATACTGCACGACAGAGACATCACCTAGAATAAATATGAGGAATCACCCTCAATAAGATCACCCTAAATGTGCTACACTACAGAGTCATCATCGAGAGTGAAATGCAAGGAATCACCCTCAGTAGGTTCACACTTGATGTGGCTCTGCAGAGTCGTACAATTGTAGGGGCCAAAGGGGTGTTCAGGTCTCGGTACAACGGTCAACTTGTTCGGATCACCCATATGGTTCATCATGGCAACACGGACAAGGATGTACGGCCACCGATGGGATACTGACTTCCTATACTAGGCATATAGGATAACAGGTAAAATATTGATAACCCACAAGGGTAGGGGATCAATTGTAGCTTTGTCGATAAATAAGAGTGTCGAGCCCAACGAGGAGCTAAAGGTAGAATTTTTATTCTGTTTAAGTTCTATAGACCACCGATACAACTCTACGCACACTTAACATTTGCTTTACCTAGAACAAGTATGAAACTAGAAGTACTTTGTAGGTGTAATGCTAGAACTACTTTGCAAGAATAAAACTAGGAGTACTTTGCTAGATAATAAAAGTTAGTTTGTTTTAGTAGAGAGCTTTTTGTAGAACGATGAGAAAGATTGTCCATAGGCAATTGAATATAACACGATAGATATTTATCATATGCAATGAGGGAGAGGCGTAAGCTAACACACTTTCCGTACTTGGATCATATGCACTTATGATTGGAACTCTAGCAAGCATCCGCAACTACTAAAGATCATTAAGGTAAAACCCAACCTTAGCATTAAGTAACAAGTCCTCTTTACTCCCATACGCAACAACCCCCTTACTCGGGTTTGTGTTTCCGTCACTCACGCAACCCACTATAAGCGAATTATGAACGTATTGCAACACCCTACAGCGGTAATCCCACACGCTTGCGCGACACAGACGGCACCATAGGATAGCACCATATCAACATACAACTCATATCAATCACACAATACCACAATTAACCCATAGGACAAAAAGAATCAACTCAAACATCATAGGATTGCCACACATCATTGGATAATAATATATAGCATTAAGTACCATGTTTAAGTAGAGATTACAGTGGGGAGAAGAGGTGTTACACCGCTGCATAGAGGGGGAGATAATTGGTGATGACTAGCCACAATCATCCACTAGTACACCCACATATTACCATCTTAATATCGCAAAACTATTGCAAGCAATCAAACATATCATATTCAGTGATCCACATGTTTTATGTAGGATTTTATGACTAACCATGTGAATGAGCAATTCCTGTTAACTCTCTAAATAGATATAAGTGAAGCATGGGAGTTTAATTCTTTCTACAAAAGACTCGGCAAAGCTCTAATAAATATAAGTGAAGCAAAAGAGCCTTATACAAATAACGGTTTTCCTATGGAGAGAAACGAGCATCCAAACTTCAAAAGATATAAGTGAAGCACATAAAGCATTCTGTAAAGCCATACTCAAAAGATATAAGTGAAGTGCAAAGAGCACTCTATAAATCAACCAAGGACTATCTCATACCAGCATGGTGCATAGAAGAAAAGGGAAAAATAAACACAAAAGACGCTCCAAGAATTTACGCATATCATGTGAACAAAACAAAAATTGAGACATACCGATAATTGTCGAAGAAAAAAGATGGGATGCCTTCCGGGGCATCCCCAAGCTTAGACGCTTGAGTCTCCTTGATTATTTACTTGAGGTGCCTTGGGCATCCCCAAGCTTGAACTCTTGCCTCTCCTTATTCTTCTCATATCGATACCTCCTCGATCTTCGAACACTTCATCCACACAAAACTTAACCGAACTTTTTATTAGAGGGGTTAGTACATATAACATCAAATCCCATCATGTCTTGCTGTAACATTATTGTATAATTATAATCAAACATTACCTGCTGTATGCTATCATAATTCTATGGTTCCCAAATCAATGGGGCTCAACAAGATTTCAAACATAAGCAGATAAAGAAACTATAACAGCAATTTGTGAAAACAGGACAGTCTGTAAAGATGCAGATGAAACATATACTTCTGTAACTCAAAAAATTGTGAAAAATTAGTATGTGATAAATTTTTTGCGTACAAGTACTGTGTAAAAATTTCAGAAACTTTTGACATCCAGTAAAAAATGAAAATTCACGCACTACAGCCAAAGTTTCTGTTTTTGCACTGCACATATCAAACAAGCAATCTAAACATCCTAAAGGTAAATCTTGGCACATTATTTTTATAATACAATGGATTTGTACAAGGGGATAATTATTATTGTTGAAAAGTTTCTATAATTCAAGATTCACAAAGTTTCCATGGGCATGAACAAAGTTCAAGGCATGCTTCCATTTCAACGTTGCTCGTCTTTCTTAATTTCACTCTTCTTTTTGAAAAGTTTTAGGTACCCCTCTATATTTTTTTGTTTTTAAACTTTTTAAAAGCACACAACAGAATAAAATGACTCTCTAAAAATTCTGGGTTGTCTCCCAGGTAGCACTTTCTTTAAAGCCATTAAGCTAAGCATAATGTGCTCAAGTAGTTGATCCACCCGGATCCCAAGGTATATCAAAGCCAATTTTAATTAACAATGATTTAGAATTTAGTAGTGAGCACAAAGCAACATATATCATACAATGACGAAGTCTAACTCTCTTCCTATGCATCAGCATGTCATAAAAGAACAATTCATGCACATGAAGTAAAGGCCAATGCATAGTATAAACAGTTTCTTGCAATTTTATCGTATTCGAAACATAGAGAGGTGGAGATGTAGTTCCTCTCTCATAATAATTGCAAGTAGGAGCATAAAGCACATGCATATTATATTCATCAAAATCATCATGTGTAATAGTAAAACGCAACCCATCAATATAATCCTTAATAAGAGCAAACTTCTCCGATATAGTGTAATTGGGAGAATTCAAAAAGATAATAGGACTATCATGTGTAGGTGCAATAGCAACAATTTCATGTTTAACATACGGAACTATAGCAAGTTCATCTGCATAAGCATAATTCATATTGGCATCATGGCCACAAGCATAGCAAGCATCAAGTTCATCAAAAAGGGATATTTCAAATGAATCAAAGGGATCATAGCAATTATCATAGCATTCATCCTTCGGTAAGCATGAAGGGAAATTAAATAATGTATGAGTTGAAGAGTTACTCCCATTAGAAGGTGGGCACGGGTAGCTAATCCGCTCTTCCTCCTTCTGTTCTTCGCTCTCCTCCTCATCTTTTTCATCTAATGAGCTCACAGTTTCATCAATTTCTTCTTCAATAGATGCTGCAAAATATTAGTCTCTTCCAAGGCAACAGACATTCTCTCAATAAATTCTTTAACATAAGCATTAGAAGCATAGTTCTCATAGCAATATTTAAGTATGGCAAATTTTTCAGATTTCTAAAGAGTAGCATCATACTTTTCAATCAAAGAAGCAATTTCATAGGCACCCTTAAAAGAAACAAATTCTTCATTTTGTTCAATATCATAGTAACTATAAACACCTTTGGCATAAGAAGATAAGATTTCAATATCATTAAACTCACATTGGTAGGGAAGGTGTTTTTAGGGCCCTCAGAAAAACAAGTAAAATCATGTATTTCACATAAATTCCAAGCATAGAAATGCAAACAATTAATTTGATGCCATAAGAGTTTCCCTTTTTGAGACAAGCGGTGTCGCACAAAATAAGCATGCTCATCTAATGATTTTCCCCTCAACTAAGCTAGTTGTCTTTTCAGCACGAACACAAATGGATCGAAGATTATCCAAGTAAAAAGCTTCAGCAGTATGATAGATTTTGGGTGGTTCCTCAACCACTGGGTTAGCAAGTACAACTAATTTTTTTGGTATTTTGCGTTTCCTACCCATAACTAAAGATAGAAAACAAGAACATAAAATAAAATCTACTTAGTGATAAAGACAACAAGGACACACAAGAATATTCACCCCACGCTATTGCTCCCTGGCAACGGCGCCAGAAAAAGGTCTTGATAACCCACAAGTGTAGGGGATCAATTGTAGCTTTTTTGATAAATAAGAGTGTCGAACCCAACGAGGAGCTAAAGGTAGAATTTATATTCTCTTCAAGTTCTATCGACCACCGATACAACTCTACGCACACTTAATGTTTGCTTTACCTAGAACAACTATGAAACTAGAAGTACTTTGTATGTCTAATGCTAGAACTACTTTGCAAGAATAAAACTAGGAGTACTTTGCTAGATAATAAAAGTTAGTTTGTTTTAGTAGAGAGCTTTTTGTAGAACGACGAGAAAGATTGTCCATAGGCAATTGAATATAACACGATAGATACTTATCATATGCAGTGAGGGAGAGGCGTAAGCTGTCGGGGCCGGATTTCCGGGACATGGAATCCCAAGAATAACCCCTCGTGTCACCACCAGCCCAGGATTACTGTTACTGGTGGGCACGTCCTTGTTACAGATTACCAAGCAATTACAAGAATGGGGTACAAGACCATAATGGTCTAATGATACAACAATGATTTCTAGTGACGGTTGACGGAAGCGACTCGTGGTTCTCCAACGCTGATGGGGCTCCATTTCCACAGGAACAGATGACCCGGATAATTCCTATCCCGCGTGGCTGCCATCCTAGGCGCCGCATGAACGTCATTGTAGTACTCCTCGTTGAAATCCTGACCTGGCCAATTAAATAGCCAGGGACAAGCCAGTGAGTACGTTGGAATGTACTCGCAAACATAATGAACATAGGATATACCGAATGCATATAATCATGATGGGTTAAATTATATGCATATACTGAACGAAATTTAAGCATGGCATGTTGAATATTAATACGATGCTAAAGAATAAATATAAAATGTTAGTGACAAACAAAGAAAGTTAAAGGAGAATCGGGCCAGACAGGACCGCCCGAGAATGCAAAAGAAAATATAAAAGTGGAGAATCGGGCGAGACAGGACCGCCCGAGAATCCAAAAGAAAAATAAATAACGTGGAGAATCAGGCGAGACAGGACCGCCCGAGAATCCAAAAGAAATGCCAAACGGGTGTCTAAATGCAACGCCTCGAGAGGTCTTGAAGAGAAATGCCAAACGGGTGTCTAAAAGCGACGCCACGAGAGGTCTTGAAAAGAAATGCCAAACGGGTGTCTAAAAGCGACGCCACGAGAGGTCTTGAAAAGAAATGCCAAACGGGTGTTTGAAAGCGACGCCACGAGCGGTATTGAAAATAAATGAGTATCCCGGGTAGTCTAGCCAGCCCATGAGAAACTCAGAAAATAAAATAAAACTGAGTGTCACGGGTAGTCCAGCCAGCCCAAGTGACACTCAGGGTCAGTCCACAATAATACTCATGTTAACAATAATATTCGTGATAGCAATAATACTCATGATAACCATAATATTCATGCTGGCATTAGTGGTGACAATAATTATCCTGCAAAATAAATCAGGCTCAATTTTAATTATTTCCTCCGAAGACCGACACTTGACCAACCCAGACTGTAGTCCTTAACCGCGGACACGGCTATTTGAATAGGTTTTAAAACTCTGCAGAGGGTGTACTCTTTACCCACAAGTAAAGGATTTCTTTAGTCAGCACCGAGACGCTGACTAATTCCAATTATGGTCTTTGGGTTGAAAACACACCTAACCCGCATGCACCAGCCTTAATTTTTCCCGGGCCAGGAATCACCCAAAGCAGCGGTAAAATAAAACTCTAAGTGGGAAGGCCTCATACAACGGCCTCCAATAGCATGAACATTTAGCTTCGGTCCCAGACCGGCCATTCATGGCCCCGGACCAAGTGACATGCCTACCAGTGATCAGATGGTATCTTTCACTATGGCCTCTCTATACGGTGTGTGCAGGAAACGGGTTAACAACTTACTGAACCATACCCTACCAGCGGCAGGGACATGTGGTAGCATGGATCAAGTTTGGGGGTTACCGGAACAAGACTTGATCTACGGTCGACTCAGGAGGCTTATGTATTTCCTGCAGTGGTTAGCACAATAAAGTGTTCTTTCAACAGTAACACCAAAACAGGGCCACAACCCTTGCATGTCCCAACATACATAACCAACAAGGGATGATCACGCTCCGACATGATGAAATTACAACACAATTTGATAACTGTACCAAAAAGTTATTTGGAAAATTTTAAAATAAATACTAAAATAAACTAGAGGAAAAATGAGGAATTTTAGAAAAAGAATCAAGTTATTTGGAGTTCATATGATTATCCTAGAGAATTTCTAAGCTGGAATAAATAAAGAGATAGACTATTTAATAACTCCTACAGAGACAAGGCTTAGGAAAAATGTTCACCCTAGCTGGATTAATAGAGCATGATTTCAGGAGTATGTAGAAATTTGAATCATCCAATTTGGCTTAGAAATGAATTCTGTGGAATTATTTGAAATCCACTAGAAAATAAAAAGAGAAAAGAGGCAGAGGCGCGCCCTGAGCGCGGTATAGCCGCCTGGCACTACTGGGCCAAGCATAGCCGCTCGGCGCGTGGGGTTGTTGGTGACGTCGTAGGCATATTCGGGAAATACGCTTTGCCCGCGCGAAGACAACTTTGCGGGAGCCCGTCTCCACTTAAACGCGCGGCGCGGGTCACGGTCGCTGACAGTGGGCCCCACCTGGCCCACTGGTCAGGTTTGACCGGTCCATGTCGGCGCCTTCTCCCTCCTCTTTCGTTCGGCCGAACAGAGGCGGCACTCCGGCGGCCGGCGCCGGCGAACGGCGGGGACCCACGGAGAGCTGAGCTCTTGGGCGTGCTCAGGAGGTCGAGGCGGCCCTTCCGGTACCCGCCATGGTAGCTGGGGTGGTCGGAGTCGTCGACGGCGAGATCACCCGAAGAACTCCGGCGAGAGCAAATTGAGCTTTTCGTCCACGGTTAATTTCAGGCAAAATTAAAGGGTGGAAGGGAACCGTGGGATCGAGGGGGGGCTACTGGAGAAGAGTATGAGGCGAGGGAGGCTCTGGTTTCGCCGGAATCAACACGACAGTGGATGCTGTGGTTGTCGGGAGTGAAGAAGACGGCCATCTTCGGCCAGCTTGCTGCTCTAGGATGCTCACAGAGGGGGTAGGGAATGATGTGTCCAGCGAGGTGAGCTCGGGAGGTCTTCTTATAGCTGGAAGAGGTCGGTTCCGTGGCTTCCCAAAGAAGACACGACGGCGGCGGCCATTGATGGCGCCGTTTGGGTGGTTGGGGCGGTGGCGATGGTCAGCGAGGCCTGTGAGGTGGTCTGCGTGCTGTGGATGAACTCGGGTGGTTGGCAATCAAGGCGAGGCGGCTTGGCAGAGACATGGCGGGACAAGACTCATCGGGCGACGATTTGGACGGCGGTGGCCGGCGCCAGCGGCCAGGGGAGGGTGTCGGCGAGGGCGGTGGCTTGCCTGTGAATCTATCTGGAAAGGCTGGCATGCGGAAGCAGCAGCTGAGAGGCCACGCGGGCCGGTGCCGACGCCTACAGTTTTGGCGCTCTGGCCGTGCTCTGCGCACGCGCACCAGCTGCTCGATGAAATGCCAGGGTGGGCTACACTGGTCCAACCAAGATGAGTTTTGGCAGGATAGTGCTACCGTGGATGAAAAGGATGTTGGACAAGTTATTTTAGCAGAAAGAGCAAGTTCCACATGGTGGCTTAGGAGGTTGCCAGATTCTGTCATGCACATCACCTGTTTGACAGAATGCTAGGGCTAGTTAGGGAACATTTTTGGATGTGATACTTGGCCGGTTGGTGTCTCCTTAGATGATAAAGATGATGGTATGGTTGTTTTGACAGAAGGAAAAACTTGCTAGTGCAAGTTTGAAAGAAATTCAGTTCTGGATTGAAAATACAGAGAATTATTTGGTGGACCTAAATGAGGCAATTGGAGCTGATCTTCTGGACTTAAGGGTTTGGTTGGAAGGACTATAAGGTGGAATAATTTCAGAATTTTTGGGGGTTGCAGTTATAACCTAGGATTGAGACAGAATTGAAAAATGGAAGTTGTGCTCAAAATTTCCAAAAGACCAAGGTGGGTTTTTGCATAAAATTGATCTATAGGCATCACATGACCCCTCATAATTTTTGTGGAATTTTAAAAGAATTATTTAAAATAGTTGTAGTCCAACAGAAGCATTTCAAATGCTGGAAATGCTATTAAAATGATTATCTTGGGCAAAATTTTATTATGAAAATATTTCCTACTGTTATTAAAATATAAAATAAATGATTTAAGAAAACTACCAAAGCCCATAATATTTTTTCCCAAAATTTTATTATATGGAGGGAAGATGTAACATCCCCATGTATTAAGCTACAATGATTACCCTTTTGATAATGACAAGTCACCATGCTTAACAGTGCTTGATCATCATTTGCCTCATATCTCATTTCAAATTCCAATTCAAATTGAAATTCAAATTTAAAGTGAAAATAAAAGTTGATCCAAATTGAAAACTAAAATGTTCATTAAATAGGAAATAATCCATAACCAAATGAGTTAGGAAGAACAACATCACTAAAAAATCACTAGAGGACTCCATCATCCAAAAACAGTACCAAACAGCAATATTTAAATCCCATTTTATTTAATTAAAATTCAAATGAAATCATTTTGCATTCAAACCTTTTTCTGGCAGTGACATATATTACCTAGTATTTAATTGGGCAAGATTCCTATTTTACAAAATTGTATTAGAGGTAAAAGAAAATACAAAACAGAAACAAAATTAGAAAACAGAAAAGAAAGCAAAGAAAAAGAAAAAGGCCGCGCTGCTGGGCCTAAGTCAAACCGCGGCCCAGCCCGTCTAGCCTCTTCCCCTACCCCCGCACTGCTTTCCCGCCTCCCCCGCTGTCGAACACCCAGCGCCCGCGCACCCCCGCACCCCGGCCCCCCTCCTCTCTGATCGACAGCGCGTCGCTCCCGCGCTTGGTGGATAAGGCGAGCCCCCGCTCCCCCCTGGCGTCTCCCTTGCCTCACTCTCCCCCTCTCTCCCTCTCTGCCACCACACCCGAGCGCCGCTATGGCCTTGCCGCCGTGACGCACGCGGCCACCGTGCCTCCCTCGCCGCTCTGACGTGCCCGCTAGGACCACCAGACTCGGCTACTTCTTCTCCGCCTACTCGCTTGAGCCGGGATGCACTGCATCGTCTGATCCCCGTCGTCTTCCTCCTCGGGACCCGCCGCATGTCGTCGTCGATCTCGTCGCCTCGCACCTTCCCCGAGCCCACTCTAGCTCACTTGCAGGCTCGCTGTAAGCCGCGCCCCTCTCCCCTCTCTCTCCCGCATGGATCTGTCCTCATAGCCGCCGTAGCCATTGCCGCCCGAGCTCGGCTCCGCCGTTAAGCTCGCTGCCGTTGCTCCCGACATCGTCGTGGCCATCCAAGCTCACCAGTGAGCTCGGGGCACACCCGTAGCACGGCCAGGCCCTCTCAAACCGCTCGCGCGCGCGCTATTCGCCGTTCCCGTGAGATGCCCGAAGACTACCGCTGCCGCCGTCTGCGCCGCGCTCGATTCCGGCAACCCCCGTCGCCGCAACCGCCACCGTTGGACGCGGCATAGCCGTAGCTTTCGAACGCGACCGAAAATGCCGCAAAAGACACCCTGTAGCGCAATCCCGACGCTCGCCGGCGAAGAGCCGCCGCGGGAGGCTCGCCGGAGTGTTCTGTGGCCAGTGTTCGACGTGGCTGCCACCTGGGCGCCTCGGGCCCGCCTTGTGCCGCTGCCAGATGGTCCCGGTTGACCGGTTGACCGGGTCAACCGTTGACTGGGCGGCCCCATGTCACTGACATGTGGGTCCCGCCAAATTAAAATGATTTTTAAAATAAATAAAATGTTAATTAAATCATTAATTAAATTGTTAGTTAATTAGTTAGCTAATCAGCCACTGACAACTGGGTCCCACCTGCTAATTAAACTATTTAACTAAATTAACTACTGTTAATTCTAAACAATCACTGACCAGTGGGACCCACTGGTCAGGTTTGACCTGGCCCCGCCGGGTGTGACCCGCTGACGTCACCCTGACGTCATGATGATGTCACGGTACACTGTTTTGGATAATTCAAATTAAATTAATTCCAGAAATTGTAGAAAAAGATTAAAACTTTGAAAAATCATATAAAATAAACCGTAACTCGGATGAAAATAATTTATATATGAAAAATGATCAGAAAAATATGAAGAATCCGAATATGCCACCCACATACCTGCCACACCCCTCTAACCTACTGGACATGGAACCATCCCCTTCGGTTCAGTGTACTGATAATGCCACCCACATACCGAGCAGAAGGCGTCACAAGCTGGTATCAGAGCCGACTGCCTGTAGGAAGCCCCCTTCCAATTCCTTGGTCGAAGTTGAGTCTAGACCTTGAAAAACTATTTTACTAACAGTCATGTGTGGCTTACGGGCCCACGATTGCACATGGATGGGATTAGGATCTTTTATTCCTCTTCCTTACTCTAGGATTCTACTCTCTCCTCTATTCGGGTTAAAATTTTACTAACTCTGACCCTAGGTTCTCGTGATCACATCCATCCGGAGCTTTAGTTATCTGCAAATTACTTCCTTAAATGCAAAATGCAAGAATACACTCACTGTCATTTGACAATCTTGAAATTTCTTCTGTTTCAGATGGATCCCTTGTTCCCGCCGCGCCCTAGGACGCAGCTTGTACTTCGGACTTGGGCTCATGATGCGACTGGTTTTCCAGCTATCCTGAACGCCCTTCTAACCAGACTGGGCTACCGCTGGTACCCCGAGTACATGGTTTACAAGGATTTCCGCGAGTTCAACCAGGAGCAGTATCATGCCGATGTTCGTATCTTTGATCAGCGGGACGACTCCGACACTGAGTTGCACACTTTTCACGGTATTGGCGTGATGATTGAGATGGCAGTCCATGATTCTGCCCATTCTGCTGTCGCACGTCTCCGTGGAGAGCATAGTTGATACATCTCCAACGTATCTATAATTTTTGATTGTTCCATGCTGTTATAATATCAATCTTGGATGTTTTTATAATCATTTACGGCAATTTTATATCATTTTTGGAGACTAACCTATTAACCTAGTGCCCAGTGCCAGTTGTTGTTTTCTGCCCTATTTTTGTTTTACAGAAAATCAATACCAAACGAAGTCCAAATGCAACCAAACTTTTTGGAGATTTTTTATTCCTCAAGATAAACACTGGAAGCTTCGGGAGAGGGCCAGAATAAGAAGAGGTGGGCCACGAGGCACCAGGGCGCGCCCCAGGGGGGGTGGCGCGCCCTGGTACCTCGTGGGCCCACCCCAGCTCCGTTTGACCTAATTCCAGCACTATAAATTCAGGAAAAATCAGAAACCCTCGGGGGAGCCCACGAAATACATTTTATGCCGCCACAAGCTTCTGTTCTAGAGAGATCCCATCTGGGGTCCTTCTCCAGTAATCTGCCGGAGGGGGAATCGATCACGGAGGGGCTCTACATCAACCTTGCTGCCTCTCCGATGATGCGTGAGTAGTTTACCACAGACCTTCGGGTCCATAGGCAGTAGCTAGATGGCTTCTTCTCTCTTTTTGATGTTCAATACAATGTTCTCCTTGATGTTCTTGGAGATCTATCCGATGTAATCTTTCTTTGCGGTGTGTTTGTTGGGATCCGATGAATTGTGAGTTTATGATCAGATTATCCACGAAATTATTTGAGTCTTCTCTGATCTCTTTTATGCATTATTATTATAGCCTCGTATTTCTTCTCCGATCTATTGATTTTGTTTGGCCAACTAAGTTGATTTATCTTGCCATGGGAAGAGGTGCTTTGTAGTGGGTTCGATCTTGCGGTGCTCAATCCCAGTGACAGAAAGGGACATGACACGTATGTATCGTTGCTACTAAGGGTATAAAGAAGGGATCTATTCATTGGGTTTATTAATTCGTGAGTTTGTCTTGTCTACATCATGTCATCGTTCTTAAGGCATTACTCCGTTCTTATGGACTTAATACACTAGATGCATGCTGGATAGCCCATCGATGTGTGGAGTAATAGTAGTAGATGCAGGCAGGAGTCGGTCTACTAATCTTGGACGTGATGCCTATATACATGATCATTGCCTTGGATATCGTCATGATTATTTTCTTTTCTATCAATTGCCCAACAGTAATTTGTCTACCCACCGTATGCTATTTTCTCGAGAGAAGCCTCTAGTGAAACCTATGGCCCCCGGGTCTATCAAAATCATATTACTAAAACCCTAAAAATATTGCTGCCATTTTCTTTTATTTATTTTATTTAGTATTTTTGCTGCAATCTATCAATCTATCAAATACATTTTAATCTTGCAATCTTACCGCCAAGGGATTGACAACCCCTTGTTTGCGTTGGGTGCAAGGATTTGTTGTTTGTGTGCAGGTACTGCTTACTAGGTGTTGTGTGATTCTCCTACTGGTTTGATAAGCTAGGTTTCATAATTTATGGAAATACTTATCTCTACTGTGCTGCATCATCCCTTCCTCTTCGGGGAAATACCAACGCAAGCTACAAGTAGCAGGAAGAATTTCTGGCGCCGTTGCCGCGGAGACATCATCAACATTTATCAAGTACCTTTGCACAAACACTCATCTTCTTGCATTTACTTTATTTGCCATTTGCCTCTCATTTTCATCTCCCCCACTTCTAAAAAGTTTTTACAAAAATACAAAAATATTTTCCGTTGCCTTTTTGCCTTTTTCTCGTTTGCTTGTCTGCTTGTTTGAAGTTGTTATCATGGATGATTTTGGTATGGAAAAAAGTGAGGATGGCAAGACTCCTAAAATTGAAAGTTCCACCAATCTTGATGCTAAAACTTTTGTGTTGGGACACGAGAATGTTATAGGAAAAAAGGGTCATCCAAGAATTCTTTAATTGCGTTGGGACTTTGGCTTTTGATGATGCACCTATACTTAAAGAAACTAAGAGTTATGCCGATGCTATTTCTGCACTTGTTCTTAAGCTTGAAAGAAGATGTATTCGCACCCATCCTACCTTGCACAGATTGTTTTATGAGTTACCAGTGATAAAAAACCCTAGAGCTAAGAAAATAGCCACCCTTGTCCTCATGAATGAATTTGATCATATAGTGCGAGAAGCTAGGGAGATCTTTGATTTTTATGGTATGAGCCGTGAAAAACCGGTAATAGATGAGATCCTTTATGATAGAGACTACTTGTTGAGATATTTGTTTCGCAATGACCACATCTTTGATGAGAATACTAAAAAATAAGTCCCTCCTCTAAATATAATCCAACAAGTTTTCAATAGTGTTAATAGTCAATATTCATGGATTGTAGCCGGTAATCAAGAGGGATCTGCGGATGGGCAACTTGCTAATGCTAAAATTTCTATGAATGATGTGTTTCATATCACCTTTGAAAAGCCACCTGACAAGAACATATCTTTGGATAAGAAAACCAAAGATGACAATACTTGATATTATGCATTATGCCTAGCTAGGGGCATAAAACAATAGCGCTTGTTGGGAGGCAACCCAATGAATAAAATAAATTTTTGTTATAAGTTTCTGTTAAGGTGTGTTTCTACTGTCATGCTACTGGTATGATAGTGTTTTTATGTTTTTAATTAGTATTTGTGCCAAGTAAAGCCTTTAGGATGATTTGGAAGATAGTATAATTGATGCTGTTTGGAAAACAGAAAGTTTTGCGTCCAGTGCCCGAATTTTGTTTCTGTACTGGAGCGTCAGAAAAATCTGAAATTTTTACACAGTATTGGTATATGAATTCTCCACGTTTTCCTAATTTTTCAGAATTTTTGGAGTTACATAAGTATGGCTTTTAAATAGATTGCTACACACTGTTCTGTTTTTGACAGATTCTGTTTTTGATGCACTACTTGCTTCTTTTGATGAATCTATTGATTGTATCGGGGGGTATAGGCCATGGTGAAGTTAGAGTACAGTAGGTATAATGCAAAAATAAAATATGAATGGGTTTGCAACAGTACTTATAGTAGTGATTTGTTTTGTTATACTAACGGATCTCACGAAGGTTTTGTTGAGTTTTGTGTGATTGAAGTTTTCAAGTTTTGGGTGAGATCACGATGGATGTAGGAATACGGAGTAGCAAAAGCCTAAGCTTGGGGATGCCCGAGGCACCCCAAGGTAATATTCAAGGAAGACTCAAGCGTCTAAGCTTGGGGATGCCCCGGAAGGCATCCCCTCTTTATTCTACCGACCATCGGTAATTTTACTTGCACTACTAGGAAAAGGCCTGCTAGTGGCGCACCTGTTTTGGCTACTAATGGCGCACTACAGGTGCGCCACTAGCATCACGCCATTAGAATTTTTTACTAATGGCGCACCACGGGTGCGCCATTAGTATCTGGTATACTAATGGCGCACCACGCAGTGCGCCATTAGTATATCCCACGGTGCGCCATTAGTATGCCTCCCAGGGGGCCATATTTACCCATTTTTTTTTATTTTTTTTGAATTTGGAAGGCGGGAAAATAGTAATGGCGCATATTCTAACCTCCATGGTGCGCCATTACTATTTTGAATTTTGAATCTGGATCTGGATCGTGATTTTTTTGCTCGTTTTTTTTGCTCTTTTTTTGCCTAGTTTTTGCTCGATATTTTTTCAAATTTCGTTCTCATTTTTGGATCTTGTACGTTCTTTTTGCCTAGCTCCACATGTGGCCGGAGAGGAGCTCGCCAGAGAGGAGCTCGCCGGAGAGGAGTTCACCGGAGAGGAGTTCGCCGGAGAGCATTTCGCCGGAGAGGAGGAAGGAGAGACCGTGTGGAGGAGAGGAGGGAGGAGGGAGGAGGAGCTCACCGGAGAGGAGGAGAAACCGTGAGGGGAGGAGAGGAGAGGAGGGAGGAGGAGAAGGTCACCGGAGAGGAGCTCACCTACATCGCCGGAGAGGAATGGTAGGTCGCCGGAGAGGAGGAGGAGGTCGCCGGAGAGGAGTGGGAGGAGGTCACCGAAGAGGAGGAGGTCGCCGGAGAGGAGGCAGCCGGAGAGGAGGAGGGGAGTATGGTGGAGGAGATGGAGTGGGGGAGAGGAGGAGGTGGAGTGGAGGAGAAAAATGAAGAAGAGAGGAGGAGAGAGGCCGGCCAGCCCTATATATACGGCATAGTAATGGCGCACCGTGGGCTGGTGCGCCATTACTAACTTTTTTTTATTTTTTTGATTTATTTTGAATTTGGAAGGCGGGAAGATAGTAATGGCGCACCGTGGGCTGGTGCGCCATTACTAACTTTTTTTTTTTTTTTTACTTATTTTGAATTTGGAAGGCGGGAAGATAGTAATGGCGCACCTAGCAAACCGTGCGCCATTACTAAGTTTGATATTTTTTTGAATTTTTTTGCCTCCAGATCTTGAAAGCCCCGTAACTTTTTTTCTTTTAGGTTTTTGAGGATTCTAAAAATCTTCAACGGGGTTCCCCCAATTGAATTCGGATAGAACTTTTCGAGTAGATGATTTTTCATATAAAAAACTTTTTCATCGGAGTTCGTATGCAAAAGTTATGCCCATTTTACAAATTCTCGAGAGATTTTGCAAAAAAAATCGAAATTCATGTTTGTAAATTTTGCTAACAACTAGACCACAAATCATATGGGAATCTTATTATTTTTTTATGTTTTTGACATTTCTATCATTTTCTTTTATTTTTTTTAAAACTGAAAAGGCGGTCCACCGGGGGGGGGGGGGTGCATTTGGTGAAAACTAGGTAAAACTGAAAAGGCGGTTACTAATGGCGCACCACCCACAAATGCGCCATTAGTAACCCTGGTTACTAATGGCGCACCAGCTTGAGGTGCGCCATTAGTAGTTTTGTAAAAAAAAAATTATATATATATATAGTAGATATATAGTAGTGGCGCACTGTGTTGGAGGTGCGCCATTACTAGTTAAACTAGTAATGGCGCACTCTGCCATGGTGCGCCATTAGTATTTTTGGAAAATAAAAAAAAACATTTGTTACTAATGGCGCACCGTGGGTCCGGTGCGCCATTGGTGTCTACCACACTAATGGCGCACCAACTCATGGTGCGCCATTACTATATAGTAGTGGCGCACCAAGTGTCTGGTGCGCCATTAGTGGCCATATCATCTATAGCCCTTTTCCTAGTAGTGTTGGAGCTATATTTTTATTCATCACATGATATGTGTTTTGCTTGGAGCGTCTTGTATGATATGAGTCTTTACTTTGTTTGCTTTTTAGTTTGTCAGAATCATCTTTGCTGCACACACCTATTTTCAGAGAGCCACACGTTATCATCATAATTTGTAGAATACTCTATGTGCTTCACTTAAATTTTTTGAGCTAGGTAGTTGCTCTAGTGCTTCACTTAAATCTTTTTGAGCACGGTGGTGGCTGAAATTTTGTAGAAATAAACTCTCATGCTTCACTTATATTATTTTGAGAGTTGATTGAAATTTTGTAGAAATAAATTCTCATGCTTCACTTATATCATTTTGAGAATTGAGTTGATTGAAATTTTGAAGAAATGAATTCTCATGCTTCACTTATATTATTTTGAGAATTGTTAAGATTGAAATTTTGAAGAAATATTTGCACTCTCATGCTTCACTTAAATATTTGGGAGAGATGATGATAGTAACGGTAATTTGCACATGTTATGCAATTGGTCCCAAAGTGATGAATATTCAAGAGGGATATAGATAAAAACTTTCATATAGATCATTGGATATGACAAGTGTGATTCCTTGCAATAGTTTTGCGATATGGAAATGATGATATGTGATGCCATGTTAGTGAGTAAGTGTGCTTAAGTAAGAATATTAGTGTTAAGGTTTGTGATTCCCTATGCAAGCACGTTAAGTCAATAGTTATGCAATGAAGTTATATCCTACTATGGTGCATTATTCGGTGTTAGTTATGTTCAATGCATGTTTATGACTATTTTTGTTTTTTGGTTGGTTGCTTCTCAATCTTTTGCTAGCCTTCATTTGTACTAAGCGGAAATACTGCTTGTGCATCCAAAATCCTTAAAACCAGTTTTGCCTTATGAGTCCACTATATCTACCTATATGTGGTATTCCAATGCCATTCCAAGTAAATTTGCGTGTGCCAACTCTAAATTTCAAAATAATTTTTCTGTTTTGTGTGCCCGTACCGCTCATGAAGTGGAAGGGGGTAGCCAATATCTTCCATGCTAGGTGTGTTATTCTCACGATGAGTGTTTATTCACTTGTCATTGCACGAGAGTGTGGTGGTAATAGGGATGCCCGTCCCAAATTGTTAAATTGCTAGAATGCCAAAATTGCAGTAATGCAAAAATAATGAAAACAAAAGCAAATCTGCCTTGGAAAGAAATAAAAAATCTTAATGAAGGGGAGTACTCTCGCGGAAAGAAAAATCTTAATGAAGGAGAGTATAATTTATTTTCTGTTTGGGAACCGCCTATGATGTATGTAGCATGGAAGATATTGGGAATTCTCATTCGTTTTCGTTGACAGGAAAAGTATGCCTCCCAAAATATTTTTATCTCTTTAATTTAAGCTTTGAGCTCTGGCACATTTGACAAATCTCTGCTTCCCTCTGCAAAGGGCCTATCTATTTACTTTTATGCAATTTTTATTTTTCTTGAGTCTCCATCTTCTCTTACAAAAGCACCAACTAGAGAACACTATTGTCATACTTGTGCATTGGTTGTAGCTAATATTTGAGTGTGTTTCATGAATGGATAAATGATTGAGTATAATGGGCTAGGGATAACTTTCTTTAGCATTGATATTTTCAAAGAAATGGTTGCTTGTTAGTATGCTTGAGTATCTATGTTTTCATGTCAAATTATAGACTATTGCTTTGAATCATATAAGTCCAATGTCTATGCTACAAGAAGGAATATAATATGAGATAAATATGTTAGGCAGCATTCGACATCAAAAATTCTGTTTTTATCATTTACCTACTCGAGGACGAGCAGGAATTAAGCTTGGGGATGCTGATACGTCTCCAATGTATCTATAATTTTTGATTGTTCCATGCTGTTATAATATCAATCTTGGATGTTTTTATAATCATTTACAGCAATTTTATATCATTTTTGGAGACTAACCTATTAACCTAGTGCCTAGTGCCAGTTGCTGTTTTCTGCCCTGTTTCTGTTTTACAGAAAATCAATACCAAACGAAGTCCAAATGCAACCAAACTTTTTGGAGATTGTTTATTCCTCAAGATAAACACTGGAAGCTTCAGAAGAGGGCCAGAAGAAGAAGAGGTGGGCCACGAGGCACCAGGGCGCGCCCCAGGGGGGGTGGCGCGCCCTGGTACCTCGTGGGCCCACCCCAGCTCCGTTTGACCTAATTCCAGCAGTATAAATTCAGGAAAAATCAGAAACCCTTGGGGGAGTCCACGAAATACTTTTTACGCCGCCGCAAGCTTCTGTTCAAGAGAGATCCCATCTGGGGTCCTTCTCCGGTAATCTGCCGGAGGGGGAATCGATCACGGAGGGGCTCTACATCAACCTTGCTGCCTCTCCGATGATGCATGAGTAGTTTACCACAGACCTTCGGGTCCATAGGCAGTAGCTAGATGGCTTCTTCTCTCTTTTTGATGTTCAATACAGTGTTCTCCTTGATGTTCTTGGAGATCCATCCGATGTAATCTTTCTTTGCGGTGTGTTTGTTGGGATCCGATGAATTGTGGGTTTATGATCAGATTATCCATGAAATTATTCGAGTCTTCTCTAATCTCTTTTATGCATGATTGTTATAGCCTCGTATTTCTTCTCCGATCTATTGATTTTGTTTGGCCAACTAAGTTGATTTATCTTGCCATGGGAAGAGGTGCTTTGCAGTGGGTTCGATCTTGCGGTGCTCAATCGCAGTGACAGAAAGGGACATGACACGTATGTATCGTTACTACTAAGGGTAAAAAGATGGGATCTATTCATTGGGTTTATTAATTCATGAGTTTGTCTTGTCTACATCATGTCGTCGTTCTTAAGGCATTACTCCGTTCTTATGGACTTAATACACTAGATGCATGCTGGATAGCCCATCGATGTGTGGAGTAATAGTAGTAGATGCAGGCAGGAGTTGGTCTACTAATCTTGGACGTGATGCCTATATACATGATCATTGCCTTGGATATCGTCATGATTATTTGCTTTTCTATCAATTGCCCAACAGTAATTTGTCTACCCACCGTATGCTCTTTTCTCGAGAGAAGCCTCTAGTGAAACCTATGGCCCCCGGGTCTATCAAAATCATATTACTAAAACCCTAAAAATATTGCTGCCATTTTCTTTTATTTATTTTATTTAGTATTTTTGCTGCAATCTATGAATCTATCAAATACAATTTAATCTTGCAATCTTACCGCCAAGGGATTGACAACCCCTTGTTTGTGTTGGGTGCAAGGATTTGTTGTTTGTGTGCAGGTACTGCTTAGTAGGTGTTGTGTGATTCTCCTACTAGTTCGATAACCTTGGTTTCTTAATTGAGGGAAATACTTATCTCTACTGTGCTGCATCATCCCTTCCTCTTCGGGGAAATACCAACGCAAGCTACAAGTAGCAATAGTCGCTTGGATGTCTCCGAGTTCCGATACATCCCATATGCCTCTGCTGGAGATGCTACCAGATACTACACAGTTGTCTGTGCCCCTTACGAGCGACGTCGATATGACCCGCAGGTTTTGATTCAGTGCACTCAGGCTCTGGATCGCACTGCCCGGGCTCCTGCCGTCGAGTTGTTTGCCACTCGAGCACGTCTCTACGATGCTATGACACAGTTGCTGCCAGCTGTTCATGCAGGGATACATCCAGAGTACATTCTTTACCCGTGCAAGACTCAGATGCCCGCAGGTATCGATTGGCTTGCTGTTGGAGGTCACACATCCGTACGTGGACCGCTCCTTCCAGTTCGAGACCGGGTTCTGCATGAGAGTGCACACGGAGAGCAGGACTTTTCTGCCATGAGCACTCGTCGTCCGCACTTGCAGTTACCCCGTTTCAGTGGTTTTCCCCGACGTTGATGTAGCCTTTGCTATGTCTCGTTGTTGTATTCCTCACCGCGTGCCTGCGCGCCGCCTAGTATGTCTAGCTGTTTAATTTTGCGAACTTATGATGCCCGCGTGTAACTGACTCTGTGTATGGATCTGTATGTCTTAATTGACTACTATTATGTATTTATTGCACTACTTATTTATTGTCGTGTTACATCATGTTTTTTTGCTAAACACTTGCAGTTGCTTTTACTAAACTACCCCCTATTAAATCTTTAGCAGGATGGTTAGACCAGGTGGTCGTGGTCGTGGCCGTGCTCCCAAATAGCCACCACCGCCAGACTATATGGCAGCTATGATGCAGCAATTCGAGCTGAACCGTCAGTTCATGACTGGAATCATGGCTCAGTTTCCACTCCAGAACCAGAATGCTCAGAATCAGCAAGCCGCTCCAATAACTCTGCAGGAGTTTGTACGTCTCAACCCAACTGTTTACTGCAACTCTGAACAGCCACTGGATGCTGATGACTGGCTTCGCGACATCGCCTTCGAGATGGAGTCTGCCAATGTCGCCCCTGACAACCTTGTCACTTTCGCGTCCTACTTCTTGAAGGGCCCCGCTGCTCAATGGTGGTCCACCCACAGGCGTTCCCTACCTGAGGGGACAGACATCGCTTGGCTCGAGTTCCAGACTGCCTTCCGTGCTCGTTACATTCCTCAGGGAATCATGGACCGGAAGAAAACCGAGTTTCGCAACCTCACTCAGGGCAATAGGACTGTCGAAGCTTATCAGCGTGAATTTCTTAACCTGTCCCGCTATGCTGAAGAAGACATAGCCACCGATGCTCATAGACAGGAGAAATTCCGCAATGGACTCCACCTAGACCTCAAGTTAGCCCTTGCTGCTCAAGACATCACCGACTTTGCCACCCTCGTGAACAAGGCTATCCTGGTTGAGACTGCTCAGATGGAGCACAAGGAGTCGCAGAAGCGTTATCGTGATGCTGGCTCATGTTCGAGCTCAGCGCAGAAACGTCGGATCTGGATTCCCGACATCCTGTATCGTCCAGCTGCCCCTGCGCTCAGGCCTTCCTATGTGGCACCCCGTCTGCCTCCTCCACCACCGAGGCAGCCAAGAGCTCAAGCTACTCCACCCAATGCTCCTCTTCGTCCTGAAGATGGTCTGCGTTTCAAGTGTCGCCAACCAGGTCATAATGCTAAAGACTGCCGCCAGAATCGCAATCAGTTGGCACTTCCTCCTACTGGCTGTGGAAATGGCCGTGGATACAACAAGCCCCGCAACTATAATACTGGGCCTTCTGCTTATGGTCGTGGACAGGCTTACAACATTGACATTGAAGAAGTTCAGGATCAACCTGCTACTGTGATGGGTACCCTTATCGTTAACTCAGTACCCATTTCTGTTTTATTTGATTCAGGAGCATCGCATTCGTTCATGTCAGAAGCATTTGCATTATCACATGACATTGCATTCGAAAGTATGAAACTACCAATAGTTGTCCGCACCCCTGGAGGTCATTGTCACACCTCCATGATGGCACACAATGTCCCTATTGAAATCAAAGGATTTGAATTCCTTGTTTCACCCATCATCTTGAAATCTTCCACCATAGACCTCATCCTGGGAATGGATTGGTTGAAAGCTCGCATTGCTTCGATCAATTGTGCCACCAAAGTTGTCCAACTCCTTCACCCCTCCGACGAGATAGTAAATTACACCGCCCGAATTATCCAGAATGCCGAAGCTCAGATATATGCTCTGAATGCTTTGAAGGCTTCACCTCTTGAGGGAATTGAGAACGTTCTAGTCGTTTGCGATTTTCCGGACGTCTTTCCAGAAGAACTTCCAGGAATACCCCCTGTTAGAGCTGTCGAATTCGTCATTGACTTAAAACCTGGCACTACCCCTATTGCCAAGCGCCCATACAAGATGCCGCCGCATGAACTCCTTGAACTTAAGCAGGAAATCGACAAGTCACTTAAAAAGGGTTTCATCCACCCCAGTTCTTCTACTTGGGGAGCACCTTCTCTCTTTGTTAAGAAGAAGGATGGAACTAACCGATTGGTCCAGGACTATCGGCCCATTAACCAAGCAACCATCCAGAACAAATATCCACTTCCCCGGATCAATGATCTTTATGATCAACTTGCCGGATCCTCTGTGTTCTCTAAACTCGACTTAAGGTTGGGTTACCATCAGATCCGAGTTCGTAAGGAGGATATTCCGAAGACCGCTTTCGTTACTCGCTATGGATCATACGAGTACACCGTTATGTCCTTTGGATTAACTAATGCTCCAGCAACCTTCTCTCGATTGATGAACTATATCTTCATGGACTACCTCGATAAATTCGTCGTGGTTTATTTGGATAATATCCTTATATTTTCGAAGAATGAAGAAGAACACGCTGAACATCTCCGGCAAGTATTGGAGAAACTTCGGGAGCACCAGCTATATGCCAAATACTCTAAGTGTGAATTCTGGTTATCTGAAGTGACCTATCTTGGACATGTGATTTCCAAGGATGGCATTGCTGTTAACCCAGAACGAGTTCAGGCTATTCTTGACTGGACTCCCCCGAAGAATGTCAAGCAAGTCAGAAGTTTTCTCGGTCTCGCTAGCTATTGCCGCCGATTCGTCGAGAACTTCTCCAAGATTGCTAAACCACTGACTGATCTGCTTCACAAAGGCAAGAAGTTTGAGTGGACGGACAAGTGCCAAGAAAGTTTTCAGACAATTAAAGATAAGTTGACATCTGCCCCAGTGCTAGCACCCCCAGATACTCGCAAGGACTTTGTGATATATTGCGACGCATCCCGTCAAGGATTAGGCTGTGTCCTAATGCAAGAGCGCCAAGTGATTGCTTATGGCTCTCGTCAGTTGCGTCCTCACGAAGATAAGTATCCAACTCATGATCTCGAGTTAGCAGCAGTTATCTATGCTTTGAAGCTGTGGCGACATTACCTTCTCGGTAATCGCTGCGAGATATACACGGATCACCAAAGCCTAAAGTATCTGTATACTCAACCAGATTTGAACCTCCGCCAACAAAGATGGCTCGAGACAATAGCTGACTATGACATGGATATTTCTTATACCCCTGGCAAGGCTAATGTAATGGCCGATGCCTTGAGTCGCAAGTCTTATTGCAACAATCTCATGGTTCAGCAAGCCCAACCCCTTCTCCATGAAGAACTTCGCAAGTTGAACCTTCACATTGTCCCACAGGGTCATCTCAATACCCTGGTTGTTGAACCAGACCTCGATGACCTCATCAAGCATATACAGAAAGCTGACTCTGAGGTCAAGAAGATTAAGCGCGATCTAGCGAAAGGAAAGCCCTCATTTTTCACTATTGATAATGATGGCACCTTGTTCTTCAAAAATCGCTTAGTGGTTCCTAGAAAGGACAACCTGAATCTGACCCCGCGTGTCATGAAAGAAGCTCATGATACACCTCTTTCAATTTACCCTGGTAGTACCAAGATGTACCAAGACATTCGTCAGAGATATTGGTGGCCTGATATGAAGCGAGACATTGCTCGTTATGTTGCTGAGTGTGACGTTTGCCGTCACATCAAAGCAGAACATCAAAGACCTGTTGGAACTCTGCAACCACTTGCTATTCCTGAATGGAAATGGGACAAAGTCGAAATGGATTTCATTACTGGTTTTCCCAGATCGCAGAAGGGTCATGATGCTATTTTTGTCGTCATTGACCGATTCTCCAAGGTTGCTCACTTTCTGCTAGTCAAGGAGAGAATCACTGCTTGTCAGTTAGCAGACTTGTATGTTTCCAGAATCGTGTCACTCCATGGTGTTCCGTTGGAGATCAGTTCAGATCGTGGCAGCCTCTTTACCTCAAGATTTTGGAACAGTTTCCAAGAAGCTATGGGAACTCATCTGTCCTTCAGCACCGCTTTTCACCCCAGTCCCAGGGACAAGTTGAACGAGTCAACCAAGTGCTTGAAGATATGCTTCGAGCTTGTGTCATCTCATTCGGTAAGAAATGGGAGGAATCTCTCCCGTATGCCGATTTCTCTTACAACAATAGCTATCAAGCTAGTTTGAAGATGGCACCCTTTGAAGTTTTGTATGGACGTAAGTGTCGAACCCCTCTGAATTGGTCAGAAACTGGGGAACGATCACTCGTTGATCCGGACATTATCCATCAAGCTGAAGAACAAGTCCGCATTGTCCGTGAACATTTGAAAGCTGCTCAGTCTTGTCAGAAGAGCAATTATGATCGCAAACACCAGGTAATGGTTTATCAACCTGGCGAACAAGCTTACCTCCGTGTCACTCCGATGAAGGGTACTCATTGATTTGGGATCAAGGGCAAGTTAGCTCCTCGCTACATTGGCCCATTTCGTATTCTCGCCAGACGTGGAGAAGTGGCATATCAATTGGAATTGCCGCCGAATGTCTCTCAAGTTCATGATGTCTTCCATGTGTCGCAACTCCGTTGCTGCTTCAAGGATCCTATCCGAGCAGTGGATCATGAAATGCTCGAGCTGCAAGAGGATCTTTCTTATCAAGAGTATCTGATCTGCTTTCTTGATCAAGCTGAACGTCGAACCCGTCAGAAGGCAATCAAGTTCCTTAAAGTTCAGTGGTCGAATCATTCCAAAGATGAAGCCACTTGGGAACGCGAAGATCGTCTTCATGAAGAATACCCCTCCCTCTTTCAGCCTACCTCTTAATTCTTGGGACGAGAATTTCTTTTAGAGGAGGAGAATTGTAACATCCCCATGTATTAAGCTATAGTGATCACCCTTTTGATAATGACAAGTCACCATGCTTAACAGTGCTTGATCATCATTTGCCTCATATCTCATTTCCAATTCCAATTCAAATTGAAATTCAAATTGAAATTCAAATTTAGAGTGATAATAAACGTTGATCCAAATTGAAAACTAAAATGTTCATTAAATAGGAAATAATCCATAACTAATTGAGTTAGGAAGAACAACATCACTAAAAAATCACAAGAGGACTCCATCATCCAAAAACAGTACCAAACAACAACATTTAAATCCCATTTTATTTAATTAAAATTCAAATCAAATCATTTTGCATTCAAACCTTTTTCTGGCAGTGACATATATTACCTAGTATTTAATTGGGCAAGATTCCTATTTTACAAAATTGTATTAGAGCTAAAAGAAAATACAAACCAGAAACAAAATTAGAAAACAGAAAAGAAAGCAAAGAAAAAGAAAAAGGCCGCGCTGCTTGGCCTAAGTCAAACCGTGGCCCAGCCCGTCTAGCCTCTTCCCCTACCCCCGCACTGCTCACCCGCCTCGCTCGCTGTCGAACACCCAGCGCCAACGCACCCCCGCACCCCGGCCCCCCTCCTCTCTGATCAACAGCGCGTCGCTTCCGCGCTTGGTGGATAAGGCGAGCCCCCGCTCCCCCGTGGCGTCTCCCTCGCCTCACTCTCCCCCTCTCTCCCACTCTGCCACCACACCCGAGCGCCGCTATGGCCTCGCCGCCGTGACGCACATGGCCACCGTGCCTCCCTCGCCGCTCTGACGTGCCCGCTAGGACGGCCAGACTTGGCTACTTCTTCTCTGTCTACTCGCTTGTGCCGGGACGCGCTACATCGTCTGATCCCCGTCCTCTTCCTCCTCGGGACCCGCCGCACGCCGTCGTCGATCTCGTCGCCTCGCGCCTTCCCCGAGCCCACTCTAGCTCACCTGCAGGCTCGCTGTAAGCCGCGCCCCTCTCCCCTCTCTCTCCCGCACGGATCCGTCCTCGTAGCCGCCGTAGCCATTGCCGCCCGAGCTCGGCTCCGCCGTGAAGCTCGCCGCCGTTGCTACCGACGTCGTTGTGGTCGTCCGAACTCACCAGTGAGCTCGGGGCACTCCCGTAGCACGGCCAGGCCCTCTCAAACCGCTCGCGCGCGCGCTATTCGCCGTTCCCGCGAGATGCCCGAAGACTACCGCCGCCGCCGTCGACGCCGCGCTCAATTTCGGCAACCCCCGTCGACGCAACCGCCACCGTTGGACGCGGCACAGCCGTAGCTTTTGAACGCGACCGAAAACACCACAAAAGACCCCCTGTAGCGCAATCCCGACGCTCGCCGGCGAAGAGCCGCCGTGGGAGGCTCGCCGGAGTGTTCTCCGGCCGGCGTCCGACGTGGCTGCCACCTGGGCGCCTCGGGCCCGCCTTGTGCCGCTGCCGGTTGACCGGTTGACTGGGTCAACCGCTGACTGGGCGGCCCCATGTCACTGACATGTGGGTCCCGCCAAATTAAAATGATTTTTAAAATAAATAAAATGTTAATTAAATCGTTAATTAAATTGTTAGTTAATTAGTTAGCTAATCAGCCACTGACAACTGGGTCTCACCTGCTAATTAACATATTTAAATAAATTAACTACTGTTAATTCTAAACAGTCACTGACCAGTGGGACCCACTGGTCAGGTTTGACCTGGCCCAGCCGGGTTTGACCCACTGACGTCACCCTGACGTCATGATGACGTCACCCTACACTGTTTCGGATAATTCAAATTAAACTAATTCCAGAAATTCCAGAAAAAGATAAAAACTTTAAAAAATAATATAAAATAAACCGTAACTCGGATGAAAATAATTTATATATGAAAAATGATCAGAAAAATATGAAGAATCCGAATATGCGACCCACATACCTGCCACACCCCTCTAACCTACTGGAGATGGAACCATCCCCTCCGGTTCAGTGTATCGATAATCACCCGGAGCTGGGAGAACACTCCCGGATAATTTCCCGCTCCGACTAACTTGCGTAGTGCTGCATTAGAACACCCCTAGCACATCATGTAGACATGTCATGCATCCCTGTTGCATTGTTTGCCGTGTATTTATTGTTTCTTCCCCCTCCTTCTCTCCCGATAGACACCGCGACTGCCGACGACACCGCTGGGTATGACTACATCGCTGACGACCAGACCCCTTCAGCTGAGCTTCTAGGCAAGCAAAACCCCCTTGATCATCCAGATATCGCCCATTCCTTCTCTCTTATGATTGCATTAGTATTGCTTCTATTGTTGCTCCGATAGCTCCTATTCTGATGCATAGCCTGATTTTGTCGCCTGCTATTGGTATCTTACCTGCTATCCTATAATGCTTAGTTAGGTGTGTTATGTTTCATCCGTGGCCCTTCGCCTTGTCCGTATGCCATGCTTGATATCGGGCCGTGGTCACACTGGGTGATGATCACGGAAATGTTTACATATTGCAGTACTTAAATTGTTAAAGTCGGGCTGGCCCCAAGGGTGCCCGCGAGAGAATAATATTAAAGACGGGTCGGCTCCAAGAGCACCCGCAAGTGATATTATGGCGGAACGACAATGGTCCGCGTGTTACCAAGTCGGAGCGACAGAAACCCTGTTCATCTCTGCGAGTTACTAATTACGCCTAACGGATTTGGGTATTTGATCGGAGTGGGTCGTTGGCCCTATACGCACTACCACCACGTGGGATAATGGTTATGGGACCCTCTACGTCGTAGTATGAGCCGAAAGTTCTTTAGATTTCACAGCTCAGAGATGCGGGCTGATTGTCGGGGTGATGTCGGGGGGATGACCCCCGGGTAGGCAACGGAGCCCGAATCCCTTTCGGAAAATCATCAGAGCAAGACAAGTCCCTCTGGCCGGCTGGCCAGGCACGCCGGCTCCCCAGCGCGAGCCGGCTCGGCGTGGCAACCCGGCCCGGCCGGCTGGCCCATGCCGGCTGGCCGCGAGGCGGCGAAGCCTTAGCGACGAAGCAAGCGGTGCTATAGCGCCCCTCCCTTTACCCTGACAGAGCAGGTGAGGCTGCAGCTTTCCTTGCGCCCCCGCCCGAGGCGAGCGGTGTCAGTGAGGCGCGGTCCTGTAGAAATGGCGGCGCCGACCTCCCTCTGACGATGGACAAGACGCGCCACAGTGCCTCGAACCCAGACTGACGAGACAAGACCCGTCACGATACCTGTGCCAGGCAGGTGCAGCGCACCTGGCAACCCGGCACCCGGCGACCCGGCATCCCGGCATCCGGCAACCCGGCGACCCGGCCACCGGATCCTGGTCAATGACATCAGGGGCCCGCGCCTCTGGTACGTTACCGTTGTAACCCTGGGGGTCGGCCTATAAGACCCCTAGGGAGGCCTCCGTGCAGGGGGATCAGGTTTTAGTGGCTGAGAGTTCGAGTTAGTATGGTAAGATCAGTTCTCACCCTAGCTAGCTCTCTCCAGATCACGAACACTCGCACGGGAGAGGCAGAACGGTGGCTTCGCCCCTTCCCCCTCCGCCGTCTAAACAGCTCCAGGAGCAATTCTGTAACCTCTGTGCTTATCAACTCACACGGCAGGAGTAGGGGTGTTACCTCTCCAGAGGGCCCCGAACCTGGGTACGTCTTGTGTCCCGCACTCGCTCGTGCCAACCTCGCCTCCGGAACCCTCCGGCGTCCTATCGTAGCCCCACCTCATAAGCCATCTCATGGCATCTGCCGTGAATCACGCACCCCCTGCGAGAATACCACGACAGTTGGCGCCCACCGTGGGGCTGCTCGCGGAGTCGGCCGGAGTCAAGTTCCGGACGAGGCCCTTCACCTGCTCCAGCGAGCGCATCGTGCACGGTTTGGTCCGTGCGCCCCGCACGGCCAAACCGGCCGGCTGCAGCGCCGCGCTGGGCGCGGACGTCGCCGGCCCCGCGGGCTGCTTCATCGTCCCCTTCGGCGCGCTGCGCGTCTTTATCGCGCTCGTCCCCGACGTGTTTCCCAGCGAAGTGTGCAACTGCGCCGACTCACCTATCCCCGTTAGACGCGCCGTCCCCGACGACGTCGCTGCTCTCTGCGTTCACGCGGAGGTGCTCACCATCAGCACCAGTTCCGGCTCCCCGCGCGCCAAGGAGAAGGCTGCCGCGGCCGCCGCCTTGGCTGCGGCTCCGCCTCGCCGGACCGACCCGCTCCACGACACGATCCGAAGTCTGCAAGCCCCCATCACGCCTGACGCCTACGTGGCTGCTGCGGCGCCCCAGCTCAACGAGGGCCGCCAACATCTGCTGCTCGAGGCCACGGAGCTTGCGGCAACCCGGCGCCGGCTGGAGTCCGCCCAGTGAGAATTCGACAGCGCACATGGCCTCACTCCGCCTGTCGTCGAGCCCAGCCGGGTCGCGGAGGTGCGGATCCGCGGGGGCGCACTCGGCCGTGCGCTAGGCGCAGGACGACCCGTCTATGACACCCCCGTCAAGAACATGCGCGCGGCGCAGGCCGCGATTGCTGATCTCGAGTTTCTGGAGGGCAAGGAGCTGCTGCAGCAGCAGCAGCGCATCCGCGACCTCATCACCGCGGCGAACGAGCAGCAGCAGCGCTTCGACTCGGCCCAGCCATCCGGCTCCGCCTCAAGAGGAACCGGGGACCCGGAGAGGGCTCTCCGGGATGCGCGGCAGACGTCTTCACATGCCACTAGCGCAAGCCGCTCTGGCCGGCACCGGTCCGGCCGGAGCCGGCACAATCGCGCCACCACCGCTGGAAATGGTAACGCTGGCGAAACGGCCGGTGACGGCCGGGTTCAGCAGCCGGAGCCTCCCGTGCGGCCGGCTCGGCGGCCCGAGCCGGCCCCAGAGGCTCCTGCTCCCCGCGGTCCCGTGGCCGACCGAATCGGTCCCCGCGTTCCCGTGGCTGACCGGCTCAGCCCCCGCGAGCCCTACGACGAAAGCGACGCCCGTAACCGCATCGACCGGCTGGCGCGCTCCACGGCCCTAGAGGAGGAAAGCTCTGTTGGCCCGGCATGCTTCGACCCCCGCATTCGCGAAGAACCCTTCCCCAAAGGCTTCTCGCTGCCCCGCGACTCGACAAAATACACCGGCGCCACCAAGCCGGAGGACTGGCTAACCGACTACACCACAGCTATCGGCATAGCCGGCGGCAACCGGCGTGTGGCCGTCCGTAATGTCCCCCTCATGCGGCTCGGTTCGGCCCGGACGTGGCTTAACAGCCTCCGAGCCGGCAGTGTGAACTCCTGGCTGGATTTCGAAGACGCGTTCGTTCGCAACTTCACCAGCACCTACACGCGACCCGGCAAGCCTTGCTAGCTCTCCATGTGCGTCCAGAAGCCGGGCGAGCCACTGCGCGACTTCCTCAAGCGGTGGACGGAGCTTCGCAACTCCTGCGAAGGGGTCCACGAGGTCCAGGCCATCCAATGCTTCTTCGACGGATGCCTAGACGGCACCCTGGTCAAACACCGGCTGGTGTGCGACGAGCCGGAGACCCTGGCGGAGCTCATGGCCGTGGCGGACAAGTACACTACGGCCGACTCCGCGATGGATGTGAAGATCACGATCGGCGCGGACGGCAAGCTCCTCCCGGCCCAGCTGGCTCCTCCCAAGCCGGCTGGCGACAACAGCCAGCGCCGGCAAGACGGCAGCAACAACGGCAAGCGCCAGAGCGACCAGCCGGCGCCTCACTATGACCACCGGCAAGTCGCTACCGTGGAGAGGGAGCAGCCGGCCGAGCAAGGCCCCAGCCAGCGCCCGCGCACCGGCAAGGCCGTCTGGCAGCCCAAGCTGACCTTCGAGCAGATGCTCGACGCCCCCTGCGAACACCACAGCGGCGCGAAGCCATCGACGCACACGCTCCGGCAGTGCAGCTTCACGCAGCGCCTCTTGAAGGGCAACCTTCCACCCCCGCCGCCTGGAGCCGGCTCGCAGCAGCCACCGCTGCCGCCGCCTCCACCGCCACCCGGCGCCCTCGCCAACAACCCTTTCCCGCGCTCGGACGCATCCTACGTCGTCTTCACCAGCGAGGGGGGGTGACAAGCACGCCAAGCGCAAGCACGTGGCCGAGGTAAACACCGTTGTCCCTCCGGTTCCCCAGTACATGCACTGGTCCGACCGACCGGTGAGCTGGACCCGGGAGGATCACCCGGACGTCATGCCCATGCCGGGCGGCTACGCCCTTGTGCTCGACCCCACCTTCGTCTCCGAGAAGCGCACCTGCCGCATTTCGCGGGTGCTTATCGATGGCGGCAGCAGCATCAACATCATCTACCGCGACACGATGACCAAGCTCGGCATCGAGACGCGACAGCTGGAGCCGACCCAGACAGTGTTCCACGGCATCGTGCCGGGACACTCCTGCTCCCCGATCGGCCGGCTCCAGCTCGACGTCCTTTCCTGCTCCAGTAGCCATTTCCGCCGCGAGCCGATCTGGTTCGAGGTGGTCGACCTGGCCAGCACCTACCACGCGCTGCTGGGCCGGCCCGCAATGGCCAAGTTCATGGCGGTCCCCCACTACGCCTACCTGAAGTTGAAGATGCCGGGTCCCAAGGGCCTCATCACCATCATCGGCGACTACAAGAAGTCTCTCGAGTGCGCCAAAGACGGCTCCCAGTTGGCCGAGTCGCTGGTCATCGCCGAGGAGAGGCGCCAGCTCGACAGGATCGTGGCGATGGTTAACGCGCAGTCAGCTGTGCCGGCTCCGCCCAAGCCGGCCGACGAAGCCTCCTTCAAGCCGGCCAAGGACACGAAGCGGGTCCCGCTCGACCCGGCCGACCCCAGCTCCAGCAAGTACGTCGTCGTGGGTACCGGCCTCGACAGCAAATAGGATGGCGAGCTCGTCGATTTCCTCTGTGAGAATCTGGACATCTTCGCATGGTCTCCCAAAGACATGCCGGGTGTCCCGAGGGAATTCGCCGAGCACAAACTTCACGTCCGCAAGGACGCCAAGCCCGTCCGGCAGCCGCTGCGTCGTTTCTCCGAGGAGAAGCGAAGAACCATCGGCGAAGAGATCGCCCGGCTGCACAAAGCCGGGTTCATCATGGAAGTATTCCACCCCGAATGGCTGGCCAACCCGGTCCTCGTCCTGAAGTAAAACGGTACTTGGCGCATGTGTATCGACTACACCAGCCTGAACAAGGCATGCCCCAAGGACCCGTTCGCTCTGCCGCGGATTGACGAAGTCATCGACTCCACAGCTGGCTGCGAGCTCCTGTCCTTCCTGGACGCCTACTCCGGCTACCACCAGATCAAGCTGGACCCGGCCGACCCCCTCAAGACGTCCTTCATCACGCCCTTCGGGGCATACTGCTACATCACCATGTCGTTCGGGCTAAAGAACGCCGGCGCCACCTTCCAGCGCTGCATGCAGAAATGCCTGCTGCCCCAGCTCGGCAAAAATGTGCACGTCTACGTCGACGACATCGTGGTGAAGACCAAGCAGCACCTCACGCTCCTGGCCGACCTCAAGGAAACCTTCGCCAATCTGCGCCGGTTCCGGATCAAGCTCAACCCGGAGAAATGCGTTTTCGGCGTGCCGGTTGGCCAGCTCCTCGGCTTCCTCGTCTCGGCGCGCGGCATCGAGGCCAACCCGGAGAAGATCAAGGCAATCGAGCGCATGCGGAAGCCAACCCGGCTGCGCGACGTCCAGAAGTTCACCGGCTGCTTGGTCTCTCTCAGCCGGTTCGTCAGCCGGCTGGGAGAGAGGGCCCTGCCCCTATATCAGCTGATGAAGAAGACGGTGGCGTTCGAGTGGAGCGACCAGGCGGACGAAGCTTTCCGCGACCTCAAGCGCATGCTGTCAACCGCGCCCATCCTGGCCGCGCCGGCTGAGAAAGAGCCACTCCTGCTATACATCGCCGCCACCTCTCGCGCGGTCAGCACGGTACTGGTCGTCGAGCGCCCGGAGGAGGGCAAGGTGCAGCCGGTCCAGCGTCCGGTGTACTACCTCAGCGAGGTGCTCTCTGCCTCCAAGCAGAATTATCCCCACTACCAGAAGATGTGCTACGGCGTGTACCTTGCCGCCAAGAAGCTGAGGCAGTACTTCCAAGAGCACGCCATTACCGTGGTGAGCACGGCCCCCATCGGCGAGATGGTGGGCTGCCGGCATGCCTCTGGCCGGGTGGCCAAGTGGGCCCTGGAGCTAGCCGACCACACAATCCTCTACGAGCCGCGTACCACCATCAAGTCCCAAGCGCTGGCTGACTTCCTCATTGACTGGACCGAGACGCAATACCTGCCGCCGGCGCCGGAGTCGACTCACTGGCGCATGCACTTTGACGGCTCCAAGATGCGCAACGGCTTGGGAGCCGGCATCGTGCTGTCCTCCCCCATGAACGACCGGCTGCGGTACGTGCTCCAGATCCTGGCCGGACTGGCGGGCCTCGAGTTCTTCCTCCCCGGACTGTCTCGGCGGAAGGTCGACGGCGCTGCTCCTGGTCTTCCTCCAGGTGACCTCGCCCGCTGCGGCCTCCGTCGCCGCCACCGCCAAGTCAAGAGCCGACCTGTACGCGGCGGATTCATCACGGCGAAGGCATAAGGAAGAAAAAAGATAATCCACAAGACGACAGTTGGCGCCCCACAAATAAGGCAAGGAGCACTTACCCGATGACCGTCGGGGGCTCCCGCCTCGGCCCTACGGACGGGGCGAGCCGGCGCTTCTTCTTCACGACAGCCCTCGCGCGCGCCGGCTCCGCCGCCGGGCGTTTCGCGGCCGGCCTCGCCTCGACCACCTCCTTCCCGTGCGGCCGGCTGGCAGTCGCTGCCGCGCGAGCCGGCCCGGCACCAGCCACCTTCCGCATCCGTTTTGGGGGGTCGACGCTGGCGTCCTCCCCAGCCGAGGGCACTGCACCGTGGGCATCGGTCAGGCTCTCCTCGTCGTCATCCGGCCAGTCCCGCAGTAGATCTGGAGACGGAAACTTACCTGCGACCCGCGACCCGCCGGCTGCGGCGTCGGCCAGGCACGCCTCGACCGCCCCCTCCTCCGACTCGGCGCCGGCCTCCTCCGCATCCGAGTCAGGCAGGTCGGCCAGCTGGATCTGGGCGTTCGGCCCGTCGTGGTTCCGCTGGCTGGCGAATACCTGCGGCCATCCCGTGGCGTCAGGACGCAAGAATAACGTCGAAGCGGCAAAATATAAAGACCAGGGACTCACCGCAGGCGCCGGGTTCTCCCAGTGATAGGGTGCCTTCCCGAAGCTCCACTCCCCCTCCTTCAGCGCGGCCTTGGAGATGTAGTTGACCCGCTGGACGATCCCAGCCGGCGTCAGCTCCTTGGTCGACGTCCGGGTCGGGTCGTGCCGGCCGCTCATGTCGCCAATCCGGCGTACCCGGCGCTGCAGCGGCAGAACCCGGCGTGCGATGAAGGTCGCGATGAGATCAGCCGGCTTCAGCCCTTCGTTCTTCGTCAGCTCCCTGACCCGGCCGCAGATCTTCTCCATCTCCTTCGACGGCTCCTTGGGGCGGTACCCCCAATTCGGCTTCTCGAGCGGCGGCGCATCAGAGAACGGCGGAAGATTGATGACGTCGACAGCCGGGTCGGCGTTCCGGACATAGAAAAACGTCGACTGCCACTTCTTAGCCGAGTCCTCAAGCGGCAGCTTGGGAAACGGCCCGTTTGGCCGGCCGGTGACCACCGCTGCGCCACAGTCGGACATGGCGCCGGCTGACGCTCCCTGCTGCTTGAGGAAGAACATCATCGGCCACAGCTCCACGGTCGGCAGCATCCCGAGATAGCCTTCGCAGAGCGTGGCAAAGCCGGCTACCTGCAACACGGCATTGGCGCCGAGATGATGCGGCTGCAGCCCAAAGAAATCGAGCCACGCACGGAAGAAGAGACTCGCGGGGAGGCCGAGCCCGCGCTCGAAGTGCGAGAAGAAGACCACATGCTCGCCCTCCTGCGGCGCCGGCACCCTCTCCGGGCCCGGCGCGCGCGCGAGCAGCGCCTCCGCCGGCGGCAGCCGCTTCGTGCGGCGTAGGTACCGGATGTTTTGCTCCGTCATGATGGAGCCCTCCCAAGAGCCTTTCGGTAGCGCCATTGGGAAGGGTTTTCCGCGGGCGGCGAGATTCGGCGATGGAGAGGAGGAAAAAAGGAGGAGGGCGGCGTGCTGCGGGCTTCGGGTCGCGGCGTGTAGCAGGCGTGGGCGAGGCGACGACGGCTGCAGCACTTCGCTTGGGCATGGCGGAGAAGGAGAGGAAGCAGAGGAGGAGCAAGGGGCAGGGGTGCGGGCGCGGGCGTCCCGTCACACTCCCCCCTTTCTCATTTATAACCACGCGAAATCGTGGGGGAGTGGGATCGGTTGCGCCCACAATCCCCACTCCCCCGCACTGCGCGCGCGCGTTCCCCACGCGCAATAACTACGCGGGGAAGTGCAATCGCCAACGGTCGCCGCAGTGAATCCCCCGCGCGCGGGCCGAGGGCGTGTAATGGCGGGCCCGAGCCACGGTCACGTCCCGTCGCGCGCGTGGGCTGGCAGGCCTCGCCCACCGCAAGGCCGCACGTGGCAGCCCGTCAAGTTGCGGCGGGCGCAAATCGACGTGCAAAGCAAGACCCATCTGGCGGGCGTTTCCGTTTACCACTCAGGCCGGGGTGCCGCGACCCGGCCCCCGGAGGCCAGCCCCCCCCAGCGGGTGTTCCCGGCGTCCGCTGCCGCGAAGCCGGCAAGCCGCCAGGTGAAGCCGCCCGGCCGGACTCCGGCGCTTCATCAACAAAACCGGCTCCTCAGGGTGGTAAGCTGCAAAGGCTCCCCTGCCTGAAGCCGGCGAACCTTCACAGCTTCGGGGACTACTGTCGGGGGGATCATCAGAGCAAGACAAGTCCCTCTGGCCGGCTGGCCAGGCACGCCGGCTCCACAGCGCGAACCGGCTCGGCGTGGCAACCCGGCCCGGCCGGCTGGCCCATGCCGGCTGGCCGCGAGGCGGCGAAGCCTTAGCGACGAAGCAAGCGGTGCTACAGCGCTCCTCCCTTTACCCTGACAGAGCAGGTGAGGCTGCAGCTTTCCTTGCGCCCCCGCCCGAGGCGGGCGGTGTCAGTGAGGCGCGGTCCTGTAGAAACGGCGGCGCCGACCTCCCTCTGACGATGGACAAGACGCGCCACAGTGCCTCGAACCCAGACTGACGAGACAAGACCCGTCACGATACCCGCGCCAGGCAGGTGCGGCGCACCTGGTGACCCGGCACCCGGCGACCCGGCATCCCGGCATCCGGCAACCCGGCGACCCGGCCACCGGATCCTGGTCAATGACATCAGGGGCCCGCGCCTCTGGTACGTTACCGTTGTAACCCTGGGGGTCGGCCTATAAGACCCCCAGGGAGGCCTCCGTGCTGGGGGATCGGGTTTTAGTGGCTGAGAGTTCGAGTTAGTACGGTAAGATTAGTTCTCACCCTAGCTAGCTCTCTCCAGATCACGAACATTCGCACGGGAGAGGCAGAACGGTGGCTTCGCCCCTTCCCCTCCTCCGTCTAAACAGCTCCAGGAGCGATTCTGTAACCTCTGTGCTTATCAACTCACACGGCAGGAGTAGGGGTGTTACCTCTCCAGAGGGCCCCGAACCTGGGTACGTCTTGTGTCCCGCACTCGCTCGTGCCAACCTCGTCTCCGGAACCCACCGGCGTCCTATCGTAGCCCCACCTCATAAGCCATCTCATGGCATCTGCCGTGAATCACGCACCCCCTGCGAGAATACGACGACAGGTGAGCTGGTTACGTTTGTGGTGCTTCCACAGTCGCGCTTGGGCCCCGGCCAGTCACGCAACGTGCAGGAGTGCGAAGGGCGATGGCCCAAGACCCCTTCATGCTTAGGATTTAGACCGGCGTGCTGGCCTCTCTGCTGAGCCTAGGTAGGACAGCGTCGTGTCGATCTCCCGAGGCCGGGCATTACCCAGCAAGTGTGTCCGGCCAGATGTGATCGAGCGTGTTGGGTAACAGTAGTGCACCCCTATAGGGAAGTAATCTATTCGAATAGCCGTGTCCACGGTAACAGGACACTCGGAGTTGTATCCTGATCTGCTACAACTACAAATGGATACTGATGCAATGATAAACTATTACTACTGCTCTCGTGATCACTTTCTTGTAGGGTAGTCGAGGAAGGATCCCAGGGCATTACTAAAATATGATTGATTATGTGTTATCTTGCTCTATTCTCTTCTGATGCTGCAAGAATTGCTTCAAGATGCTAGTCTTCGATAGGCTAGGCCTCTCCCCCTCTGTTCTGGCATTTCTGCAGTTTAGTCCAAAGATATAGCCCCATTCCTTTGATACCGATGCATACTTAGTATAGTTATGATGTCAGTCTTGCGAGTACTTTGGATGAGTACTCACGGTTGCTTTGCTATCTCTTTTCCCCATACCCGGTTGCTGCGATCAGACGACGGAGCCTAGGAGCAGGAGATCCCCGGAGGAGCCTACTACTACGTGGAGATCCCCGACGACCAGGAGTAGTTCGGAGGCCCTAGGCAGGAGGCCTACGCCTTTTCGATCAGTGTCGCTGTTTGTGCTAGCCTTCTTAAGGCAAACTTGACTAACTATGTCTGTACCCAGATATTATGGTTTGTATGACTTATGTATTCGGGTCCTCGTGACCCTTTGGCTTGTAATATGAAGATTTATGTTTAAATTTGAGTTTAGAGTTGTGTTGTGATATCTTCCCGTGAGTCTCTGATCTCGAGTGTGCACGTTTGCGTGTATGATTAGTGCACGGTCGAGCAGAGGGCGTCACAGAAGAATTTTGGAAAACTGAAACAGAAATACTCTGAAATAAATAAAAGACTTAATATAATTCAAAATTTTATTTCTGGCCAAATTTTACTTAATAAAAATATGGTTAAATTTTTGGGGTGTTACAAACTCTACCCCCCTTAAGAAAATCTCGTCCTCGAGATTTGTTAAGGTGGTTATCTGTAGTCCCGAGATACATATACCTACACTATCAAAACCACACGGTTGCAAAAATGGTGTATGCTACACCTCACGTATATACAAGCAGCGCTCCACCCAAAGCTACTAGTACAGGACATGCAACTATACATTGCAACAACACTCCATGGGACTAATCCACATGATTGCTGGATGGCCTAGGACCTGAGGAAAAGTGGTTCCCTGCTTGGGCTTCCACATTTGAGTTGGCTAAGATGGAAACTAAGCTCGAGCGGTGGCGACGTTGGTGTGGTTCTGGATGAGACGTTCCGGCTCTGATCCTGGCTGGGTACTCTTCAAACACTCGACGAGAGTAGCCAGAAAAGAGGGACGGACCATTCCGCTGGTTGTCCCCTGGAATTCTTGAATTACTTCCCGGGACTGCAGATAGAATAACTGATGGTTCTGCACTCCCCCTTACTAGTGGGTGTTGAGCAATGGCTCTCCTCGTACTGGAGAGTTCCCTGGCAACTTGGGTGAGCAGTGACTCTTGTGCGGCCACAAAATGCACAAAGTTTTCCAGGGCAGGGTTTTGCTCGTGCTCGGAGTTGGCAATATGCATTTCTCTGTCGTAGCTGGATCTAGATGGATAGTAGAAGAATGAGCGATTGCGAGTTCTTAAAACTTGGTGGCGAAGTTGGGCAGTAGCTTCTCTGGCTGCATACTAGATGGCTTGATATTCTCTAGCCATTACTCTTTCCGTGAATCGGTAAGAGTGTTCTTGTGTCAAGGCCCTTCCATTAATAGATATTGTGGCCCAATACTGGGTGAGGCCATTGCGATCCCTTGCTTGGTACACCACATATCGTGGTGATTCTTCCAAATCAAGGGCACGTCGGGTGACGTTAGAGAGTATGCGGACGAAGCCATCAAGCTCCGACGCGGTGGTCTCCTGGTGGATGAGGGAACGAGGCATCTTGGTGGTTTGGATTAAAGTGAGAATGAAGGCTGTGTTGCGCTGAGTTGAGGCAAGGCTTCCTTTATAGGCTGGCCAAGCCTTCCATGGCACGCTTGTGGATGGGACAACTCAGGTGTTGGCCACAGGCACATGGCCTATGGACAGGCTGATAGGTTGGGCACCGACTGTCAAAAGATGTCGGCTGGCCACTGTGTAAGCTTATCGGATGAGATGGGCTTAGCTACGGACAAAAAAGATTTGGATGGTGTGGAAACCTAGGGATAATGACCAGGCTAAGATAGGATTAGCCAGTGGTCAGCATGGCTCTGATACCAAGGCTGTCGGGGCCGGATTTCCGGGACATGGAATCCCAAGAATAACCCCTCGTGTCACCACCAGCCCCAAGATTACTGTTACTGGTGGGCACGTCCTTGTTACAGATTACCAAGCAATTACAAGAATGGGGTACAAGACCATAATGGTCTAATGATACAACAATGATTTCTAGTGATGGTTGACGGAAGCGACTCGTGGTTCTCCAACACTGATGGGGCTCCATTTCCACAGGAACAGCTGACCCGTATAATTCCTATCCCGCGTGGCTGCTATCCTAGGCTCCGCATGGACGTCATTGTAGTACTCCTTGTTGAAATCCTGACCTGGCCAATTAAATAGCCAGGGACAAGCCAGTGAGTACGTTGGAATGTACTCACAAAGATAATGAACAAAGGATATACCGAATGCATATGATCATGATGGGTTAAATTATATGCATATACTGAACAAAATTTAAGCATGGCATGTTGAATATTAATGCGGTGCTGAAGAATAAATATAAAATGTTAGTGACAAACAAAGAAAGTTAAAGGAGAATTGGGCAAGACAAGACCGCTCGAGAATCCAAAAGAAAAATAAATAAAGTGGAGAATCGGGCGAGACAGGACCGCCCGAGAATCCAAAAGAAAAATAAATAACGTGGAGAATCGGGCGAGACAGGACCGCCTGAGAATCCAAATGAAATGCCAAACGGGTGTCTAAATGCGACGCCTCGAGAGGTCTTGAAGAGAAATGCCAAACGGGTGTCTAAAAGCGATGCCACGAGAGGTCTTGAAAAGAAATGCCAAACGGGTGTCTAAAAGTGACGCCATAAGAGGTCTTGAAAATAAATGCCAAACGGGTGTCTGAAAGCGACGCCATGAGAGGTCTTGAAAATAAATGAGTATCCCGGGTAGTCCAGCCAGCCCAAGTGACACTCAGGGTTAGTCCACAATAATACTCATGTTAACAATAATATTCATGATAGCAATAATACTCATGATAACCATAATATTCATGCTGGCATCAGTGGTGACAATAATTATCCTGCAAAATAAATCAGGCTCAATTTTAATTATTTGCTCCGAAGACCGACACTAAGACCGACACTTGACCAACCCAGACTGTAGTCCTTAACCGCGGACACGACTATTCGAATAGGTGTTAAAACTCTGCAGAGGGTGTACTCTTTACCCACAAGTAAAGGATTTCTTTAGTCAGCACCGAGACGCTGACTAATTCCAATTATGGTCTTTGGGTTGAAAACACAGCTAACCCGCATGCACCAGCCTTAATTTTTCCCGGGCCAGGAATCACCAAAAGCAGCGGTAAAATAAAACTCTAAGTGGGAAGGCCTCATACAACGACCTCCAATAGCATGAACATTTAGCTTTGGTCCCAGACCGACCATTCATGCCCCCAGACCAAGTGACATGCCTACCAGTGATCAGATGGTATCTTTCACTATGGCCTCTCTGTACGGTGTGTGCAGGAAAGGGGTTAACAACTTACTGAACCATACCCTACCTGCGGCAAGGACATGTGGTAGCACGGATCAAGTTTGGGGGTTACCGAAACAAGACTCGATCTACGGTCGACTCAGGAGGCTTATGTATTTCCAACAGTGGTTAGCACAATAAAGTGTTCTTTCAACAGTAACACCAAAACAGGGCCACAGCCCTTACATGTCCCAACATGCATAACCAACAAGGCATGATCATGCTCCGACATGATCATCCTTCTGCCGGTAACGGTATTTGTCTTATTCCCGCTCCTGCAAGTTAGTCATGACAAGCACATGTTGCACGGTATGAGGAAACATGCCAACACTACATGCATGCAAATTTTATTTGAATTCAACATATGCATGATTCAATTATTCTTGCAAACAGTTAACCATGCAATCACCATATGAAGTGTTCAAGATGCTTGCCTTGAGCATGCAGAAGTGTTGGGTGCATTCCATAACTTTGAAAATTTATCTTCCCTCCATTTCCTATTTTCAAAAATATTGAAATTACCACACAATTTGATAATAGTACCAAAAATTTATTTGTAAAATTTTAAAATAAATGCTAAAATAAACTAGAGGAAAAATGGGGAATTTTAGAAAACGAATCAAGTTATTTGGAGTTCATATGATTATCCTAGAGAATTTCTAAGCTGGAATAAATAAAGAGATAGACTATTTAATAACTCCTATAGAGACAAGGCTTAGGAAAAATGTTCACCCTAGCTGGATTAATAGAGCATGATTTTAGGAGTAAGTAGAAATTTGAATCATCCAATTTGGCTTAGAAATGAATTCTGTGGAATTATTTGAAATCCACTGGAAAAGAAAAAGAGAAAAGAGGCAAAGCCTCGCCCTGAGCGCGGTATAGCCGCCTGGCGCTACTGGGCCAAGCCTAGCCGCTCGGTGCATGGGGAGTTGGTGACGTCGTAGGCGTATTCGGGAAATACGCTTTGCCCGCGCGAAGACAACTTTGCGGGAGCCCATCTCCACTTAAACGCGCGGCGCGGGTCACGGTCGCTGACAGTGGGCCCCACCTGGCCCACTGGACCGGTTTGACTGGTCCACGACAGCGCCTTCTCCCTCCTCTTTCGTTCGGCCGAATAGAGGCGGCACTCCGGCGGCCGGCACCGGCAGACGGCGGGGCCCCACGGAGAGCTGAGCACCTGGGCATGCTCAGGAGGTCGAGGCGGCCCTTCCGGTACCCACCATGGTAGCAGGGGTGGTCAGAGTCACCGACGGCGAGATCACCCGAAGAACTCCGGCGAGAGCAAATTGAGCTTTTCGTCCACGGTTGATTTCAGGCAAAATTGAAGGGTGGAAGGGAACCGTGGGATCGATGGGGAGCTACTGGAGAAGAGTATCAGGCGAGGGAGGCTCTGGTTTCGCCGGAATCAACACGACAGTGGCGGCGGCCGTGGTTGTCGGGAGTGAAGAAGACGGCCATCTCCGGCCAGCTTGCTGCTCTAGGATGCTCATAGAGGGGGTAGGGAATGATGTGTCCAGCGAGGTGAGCTCGAGCGGTCTTCTTATAGCTGGAAGAGGTCGGTTCCGTGGCTTCCCAAAGAAGACACGACGGCGGCGGCCATTGATGGCGCCGTTTGGGTGGTTGGGGCGGTGGCGATGGTCAGCAAGGCCGGTTAGGTGGTCTGCGTGCTATGGATGAACTTGGGTGGTTGGCAATCAAGGTGAGGCGGCTCGGCAGAGACGTGGTGGGACAAGACTCGTCGGGCGACGATTTGGACGGCGGTGGTCGACGCTGGCCGGCGCCAGCGGCCAGGGGAGGGTGTCGGCGAGGGCGGTGGCTTGCCCTTGAATCTATCTAGAAAGGCTGGCGTGCGAAAGCAGCAGCAGAGAGGCCTCGCGGGCCGGTGCCGATGCCTGTAGTTTTGGCGCTCTGGCCGCGCTCTGCACATGCAAACTAGCTGCTCGACGAAATGGCAGGGTGGGCTACACTGGTCCAACCAAGATGAGTTTTGGCAGGATAGTGCTATCGTGGATGAAAAGGATGTTGGACAAGTTGTTTTAGCAGAAAGAGCAAGTTCCACATGGTGGCTTAGGAGGTTGCCAGATTCTGTCATGCACATCACCTGTTTGACAGAATGCTAGGGCTAGTTAGGCAACATTTTTGGATGTGATACTTGGCAGGTTGGTGTCTCCTTAGATGATAAAGATGATGGTGTGGTTGTTTTGACAGAAGGAAAAACTTGCTAGTGCAAGTTTGAAAGAAATTCAGTTCTGGATTGAAAATACAGAGAATTATTTGGTGGACCTAAATGAGGCAATTGGAGCTGATCTTCTGGACTTATGGGTTTGGTTGGAAGGACTATAAGGTGGAATAATTTCAGAATTTTTGGATCAAGGAAAATTGGGGTTGCAGTTATAGCCTAGGATTGAGACAGAATTGACAAATGGAAGTTGTGCTCAAAATTTCCAAAAGACCAAGGTGGGTTTTTGCATAAAAGTGATCTATAGGCATCACATGACCCCTCATAATTTTTGTGGAATTTTAAAAGAATTATTTAAAATAGTTGTAGTGCAACAGAAGCATTTCAAATGCTGGAAATGCTATTAAAATGATTATCTTGGGCAAAATTTTATTATGAAAATATTTCCTACTGTTATTAAAATATAAAAGAAATGATTTAAGAAAACTACCAAAGCCCATAATATTTTTTCCCAAAATTTTCTATATGGAGGGAAGAATTTTGGAAAACAGAAACAGAAGTACTCTGAAATAAATAAAAGACCTAATATAATTCAAAATTTTATTTCTGGCCAAATTTTACTTAGTAAAAATATGGATAAATTTTTGGGGTGTTACATAAGCTAACACACTTTCCGTACTTGGATCATATGGACTTATGCTTGGAACTCTAGCAAGCATCCGCAACTACTAAAGATCATTAAGGTAAAACTCAACCATAGCATTAAGTAACAAGTCTTGTTTACTCCCATACGCAACAACCCCCTTACTCGGGTTTGTGTTTCCGTTACTCACGCAACCCACTATAAGCGAATTATGAACGTATTGCAACACCCTACAGCGGTAAACCCACACGCTTGCGCGACACGGAGGGCACCATAGGACAGCACCATATCAACATACAACTCATATCAATCACACAATACCACAATTAACCCGTATGACAAAAAGAATCAACTCAAACATCATAGGATTGCCACACATCATTGGATAATAATATATAGCATTAAGCACCATGTTTAAGTAGAGATTACATTGGGGAGAAGAGGTGTTACACCGCTGCATAGAGGGGGAGAGAGTTGGTGATGACGGCAGCTAAGTTGTTGGTGTAGATTGCCGTCACGATGATTCCACCGGCGGCACTCCGGTGCCACCAGAGGAGAGGGTGAGAGAGCCCCCCCTCTTTCTTCTTCTTCCTTGGCCTCCCCCCTAGATGGGAGGAGGGTTTATCCTCTGGTCCATTGATGTCTACTACACAACTTGTTCTTGTAGACTCGTGTTGGGCCTCCACGCGCAGAGGTTTGTAGGACAGTAGCAATTTTCCCTCAAGTGGATGACCTAAGGTTTATCAATCCGTGGGAGGCATAGGTTGAAGATGGTATCTCTCAAACAACCCTACAACCAAATACAAGAAATCTCTTGTGTCCCCAACGCACCCTATACAATGGTAAATTGTATAGGTGCACTAGTTTGGCGAAGAGATGGTGATAAAAGTGTAGTATGGATAGTAGATATAGGTTTTTGTAAACTGAAAAATATAAAAACAGCAAGGCAACGAAAAGTAAACGGGCATAAAAATGGTATTGCAATGCTTAGAAACAAGGCCTAGGGTTCATACTTTCACTAGTGCGATCTCCCAACATTGTTGACATAGTTGAATCATATGTAAATCTGTCACGTGCGACAAAGAGTTCACTCCAAAGTCACCAATAGCGGAGAACAAATGAAGAAATTGTTGTAGGGTACGAAACCATCTCAAAGTTATCCTTCCCGATCAATCTTATGAGCCATCCCCATTAATTGTCATGAACAGCCCCAGAGTTCGTACTAGAATAACACCTTAAGATACACATCAACCAAAACCATAATGTCACCTAGGCACTCCAATGTCACCACGAGTACCCACGGGTTTGATTATATGATATGCATCACACAATCTCAGATTCATCTATTCAAACCAACATAAAGAACTTCAAAGAGTGCCCCAAAGTTTCTACCGGAAAGTCAAGACGAAAACATGTGCCAACCCTTATGCATAAATCCCCAAGGTCACGGAACCCGCAAGTTGATCACCAAGACACACATCAAGTGACTCAAGTGAATATCCCATTGTCACCACAGATATCCATATGCAAGACAAACATCAAGTGTTCTCAAGTCCTTAAAGACTCAATCCGATAAGAAAACTTCCAAGGGAAAACTCAATTCATCACAAGAAGATAGAGAGGGGAAAAACTCCATATGATTCATCTATATCAACAAAGCTCGCGGTACATCAAGATCGTGCCATCTCAAGAACACGAGAGAGAGAGATCAAACACATAGCTACTGGTACAAACCCTCAGCCCCGAGGGTGAACTACTCCCTCCTCATCATGGAGACTGCTGGGATGATGAAGATGGCCTCTGGTGATGCCTTCCCCCCTTCGACAGGGTGCCGGAAAAGGGCTGTAGATGAGATCGTGGAGGTACAGAGGCTTGCGGCGGCGTAAAAACTCATCTAGGTTAACTTTCGGGGGTTTCTAATTATATATGATTTTTGGCATTGGAATCACGCGTAGAAGGGCCACAGGGGGCCCACGAGGCACCAGGGCGTGCCTGGGGGGGGGGGGGGGTGGCGCGCCCTGGTGGCTCGTCGAGCCCCTGTGGGTCTTCTGGCCTCCTCCCGAAGCTTCTAGTGTTTATCTTGGCCAATAAAAAATCTCCAAAAAGTTTCGTGGCATTTGGACTTCGTTTGGTATTGATTTTCTATAAAACAAAAACAGGGCAGAAAATAGCAACTGGCACTGGGCACTAGGTCAATATGTTAGTTCATGAAAATCATATAAAAGCCATATGAAAGTGCACCAAAATCATACAAAACTATAATAAACATGGCATGAATACTTCATAAATTATAGATACGTTGGAGACGTATCAGCATCCCCAAGCTTAATTCCTGCTCGTCCTCGAGTAGGTAAATGATAAAAGAAATAATTTATGAAGTGTGAATGCTAGCATAGTGCATAAGTTTGATCAATAATAATTTCAATCACTTTTCCTAGCATCATAACAGCAACTTTTTCTCATAAAAGTCATCATGATAAAGTTGTAATTAAAAACAAAATTTTTGATGTGGAATGCTACCTATCATAATCATCATATATTTTTTCTTTTATAGCATGGACATTGGACTTGAATGATTCAAAGCAAGATCATTATTATAATAGCAATAGTTATTATCATAAAACTTCTCATGAGCAAGTAACAATTCATCACAACAATGAAGTATAAGGCATAAACTTTCTTGGAAACTAACAAACTATTCTAGTCAACATAGCAATTGCAATTCATCATATTTTTCAGGAAGGGTCTCTTGTAGGAGCTTTTTAGCAAGTCCACATACTCAACCATCATTTAGTCTTCTATGATTGCTAACACTCACGACATATATATGGAGCAAAAGTTTCAGCCAGACACATAGAAAGACAGGGGCTTGTGATTTCGCCTCCCAACTTATTCACCTCAAGGGTGATGTCAACAATAATAACTCATGATCACTCATATCCAACTGGATATATGTGCCTAGATCTTTCCCCACCACATGATGCTTGCAAAAGAGAAAAAAAAAGTAGAGGAGAACACTATTGACTCTTGCATAAAAAATAAATACATAAAAGTAAATGCATAAAAGTAAAAGATAGGCCCTTCGCAGAGGGAAGGAGAGGTTGTCATGCGCTTTTTATTTTTGGATGCACAAGCCCTTAATGCAAAGGAACGTCACGTTATATTGCCCCTTGTGATAGCAACCTTTATTATGCAGTCTGTCGCTTTTATTTCTTTACCATCACAAGTTCGTACAACGTTTATTTCCTTACAATAAAAGTTCAGACATATTTAGAGGCAATTTTTATTGCTTTTTGCACCGATGACAACTTACTTGAATGATCTTATTCAATCCATAGGTAGATATGGTGGACACTCATGGGAAGAAACTGGGTTTAAGGGTTTTGGATGCACAAGTAGTATCTCTTATTGGTGCGGATTTTTGGCTAGCAAAGATATTGGGCAAGCACCACATGTTGGAGGATCTATAACAATATAACTTCTATGTGAATATGAACAAACATAATTCATTACGTTGTCTTCCTTGTCCAACGTCAACACTTTGACATAAAATACTTAATGGGGGCTCACAATCATAAAAGATGTCCAAGATAGTATATTTGCATGTGAATCTTCTCTTCCCTTATTAACTTTTTCATGAATTGCATCATTGACTAATGCTATGTTTGTTAACCTCCAATAAATTGTACCACTTATACTTTTCTTTATGCAATGTCATTACTTTCCATAAGATTAGCATATGATCTCTTTCATTATTTTCATTGCAAGGAATCACACTTATCATATCCAATGTTCTATATGAAAGTTTTTATTATATCCCTCTTGAGTATTCATCTTGGAACCAAATTCATATCTTGTGCAAATTACCATTACTATTATTAACTCTCAAAAAGATATAAGTGAAGCATGAGAATTAATGACAAACTACTCCAAAATATATAGGCGAAGATCAATGAGTAGTGAAACAATTAAGTAGCTATGTAAGGACTCTCTCTTATTTAAAAAGTTTCAGATCTTGATATTTTATTCAAACAGCAAGCATAACAAAGAAACAACAAAGTATAGCACACATTATGTGAACAAGTAAAAACTTGGGTTCAATCGAGACTAACCGATAGTTGATGAAGAAAAGTGATGCGATGCCTACCGGGGCATCCCCAAGCTTGAATGCTTGATACTTTTTGGAATATTAACTTGGGGAGCCTTGGGCATACCCAAGCTTGAACTCTTGTGTCTTGTTAATTCTTCTCATATAATAGTTTCCCTAAGTTTCAAAAACTTCATCCACACAAAACTTGACAAGAACTTGTGAGATATGTTAGTACAAATCCACTCAAAACCTCGACATTCTCTACTGTAGAAAATCACTAAAATTATAATTAAACATTTAATACTAAATGCCTCTGCATATTTAATACTCCTATCCTCAAATAGAATCGTTAAACAAGCCAACATATGCAAACAATGCAAACATAACAGCAATCTGCCAAAACAGGACAGTCTGTAAAGGATAATTATGAATCCATACTTAGATAACTCAAAAAATTCTGAAAATTTACCACACTGGAAATAATTTATCAAAGTTGAATGTGTCAAAATGTCAAGATTTTATCACATTCTGAAATTTCTGGGCAATTTAATCAATAGCAGCAAACTTTCTGTTTTGAAACAGCAACTCATGAACTTGCAAACTGAGCATGGTAAAGGCTATAATTGGCATTTTATTGAACTAAAAGATACAAAACATGATTATTGACAACACCAAGAAAATATCAACAGAAGAAAATGACTCTCCAAGCAAAACTCATATTATGTGACGAATAAAAATATAGCTCCGAGTGAGGTTACCGATAGTGTTGAAGACGAAAGAGGGGATGCCTTCCGGGGCATCCCCAAGCTTAGATGCTTGAGTCTTCCTTGAATATTACTTTGGGGTGCCTTGGGCATCCCCAGGCTTAGGGTCTTGCCACTCCTTATTCTCCTCATATCGATATCTCACCCAAAACTTGAAAACTTCAATCACACAAAACTTAACGGAACTTCGTGAGAACGGTCAGTATGATAGAGAATAGACCATCACTTAGGTACTGTCCAAGACAAGATTCACAATTGTTCTCATATAATTCCTACTGTATTCTATCATTTCCACAATTTATATCTCATAATATAAGCTATGCAAACATTAAAACAAGCAAACTATGCATTGAAAACAGAATCTGTCAAAAACAGAACAGTCTGTAATGATCTGAGCAACTACCATACTTCTGGAACTCTAAAAATTCTGAAAATTAGGACAACGTCAAAAATCTACTACACAACTTGTTCTTGTAGACTCGTGTTGGGCCTCCAAGCGCAGAGGTTTGTAGGACAGTAGCAATTTTCCCTCAAGTGGATGACCTAAGGCTTATCAATCCGTGGGAGGCGTAGGTTGAAGATGGTATCTCTCAAACAACCCTGCAACCAAATACAAGAAATCTCTTGTGTCCCCAACACACCCAATACAATGGTAAATTGTATAGGTGCACTAGTTCGGCGAAGAGATGGTGATAAAAGTGTAGTATGGATAGTAGATATAGGTTTTTGTAATCTGAAAATATAAAAACAGCAAGGTAACGAAAAGTAAACGGGCATAAAAATGGTATTGCAATGTTTAGAAACAAGGCCTAGGGTTCATACTTTCACTAGTGCGATCTCCCAACATTGTTGACATAGTTGAATCATATGTAAATCCCTCACGTGCGACAAAGAGTTCACTCCAAAGTCACAAATAGCGCAGAACAAACGAAGAAATTGTTGTAGGGTACGAAACCACCTCAAAGTTATCCTTCCCGATCAATCTTATGTGCCATCCCCATTAATTGTCATGAACAGCTCTAGAGTTCGTACTAGAATAGCACCTTAAGATACACATCAACCAAAACCCTAATGTCACCTAGGCACTCCAATGCCACCACGAGTACCCACGGGTTTGATTATACGATATGCATCACACAATCTCAGATTCATCTATTCAAACCAACACAAAGAACTTCAAAGAGTGCCCCAAAGTTTCTACCGGAAAGTCAAAACGAAAACGTGTGCCAACCCTTATGCATAAATCCCCAAGGTCACGGAACCCGCAAGTTGATCACCAAGACATACATCAAGGGACTCAAGTGAATATCCCATTGTCACCACAGATATCCATATGCAAGACATACATCAAGTGTTCTCAAATCCTTAAAGAATCAATCCGATAAGAAAACTTCCAAGGGAAAACTCAATTCATCACAAGAAGATAGAGAGGGGAAAAACTCCATATGATTCATCTATATCAATAAAGCTCGCGGTACATCAAGATCGTGCCATCTCAAGAACACGAGAGAGAGAGATCAAACACATAGCTACTGGTATCAGCCCCGAGGGTGAACTACTCCCTCCTCGTCATGGAGACCGCCGGGATGATGAAGATGGCCTCCGGTGATGCCTTTCCCCCTCCGGCAGGGTGTCGGAAAAGGGCAATAGATGAGATCGTGGAGGTACAGAGGCTTGCGGCGGCGTAAAAACTCATCTAGGTTAACTTTCGGGGGTTTCTGAAAATATATGATTTTTTGGCGTTGGAATCACACGAAGAAGGGCCAGAAGGGGCCCACGAGGCGCCAGGATGCGCCTGGGGGGGTTTCGTGCCCTGGTGGCTCGTGGAGCCCCTGTGGGTCTTTTGGCCTCCTCCCGAAGCTTCTAGTGTTTAGCTTTGCCAATAAAAAATCTCCAAAAAGTTTCATGGCATTTGGACTTCGTTTGGTATTGATTTTCTGTAAAACAAAAACAGGGCAGTAAGCAGCAACTAGCACTGGGCACTACACTACTGGAATCAGAGGATTTGCCATCAGCCACTTCTTTGCCGTCTGCTAGCAGACGGCAAAGGAGGTCTTTGCCGTCCGCTTTCAAAAAACAGATGGCAAAGAACTGGCTGATGGCAAAGATCATTTTTGCCATCAGCCACTTCTTTGCCGTCTGCTAGCAGACGACAAAGAAGTGGGTGGGGTCCAGTGGAGGCCAGCGCTTTAAGGGCCCACCCCCACCTCTTTGCCATCTGCTAGCAGACGACAAATAGTTCTTTGCCGTCTGCTAGCAGACGGCAAAACGAAATACCCTAACGGTTAGGTAACGGCCAGCCCGCCCCACCTCCCACTCCCCTCTCTCTCTTCTCTCTCTCCCACTGACCCCCACCGCACCCGGCCGCCGCCCCCGACCACCACCGCCCCCGCTGCCCCTGACCCCGCCGCCCCGGCCCGCCGCCCGCCGGGCCAGCCGCCCCACCGCCCCGGCCAGCCGGCCCGTCGCCCCCGCCCGTCGCTGCGGCCGCCCCGGCGCCCCACCGCCCCGAGGCCCCGCCGCCCTAGCCCGCCGCCACGCCGTCCCTGCCCGCCGCCCTCGCCGTCTGGTGAGGTTTTCTTTTTATTTCTCTGTTTTTTTATTTCTCTGTTTTTTTTTATTTCTCTGTTTTTAGTTAGTACTGTTAGGTTAGTGCTAGGGATGTTACAAAGGAACTAGGAAAAGAACTAGGTTAGTGCTAGGGATGTTACAAGATTTTAGGTTAGTCATATTTTAGGTTAGTCAATATTAGAAGAAGAAGAAGAAAAAGAAGAGGAGGAGGAGGAGAAGAAAAAAGAAGAAGAAGAAGAAGAAGAAAAAAAGAGGAGAGGAGGAGAAGAAGAAGAGGAAAAAGGAAAGGAAGAAGAAGAAGAAGAGGAGGAGGAGAAGGAAAAACTAATAATAATAATAAGAAGAAGAAGAAGAAGAAGAAGAAGAAAAAGAAAAAAGAGGAGAGGAGGAGAAGAAGAAGAGGAAAAAGGAAAGGAAGAAGAAGAAGAGCAAGAACAGAAAAAAAAACTAGATAATTACAATGTTATAGATAATGTTATTGCTTTGCTCTTCTGTAGACAATGTTATAGATAATTACAATGTCTTAAAATACTTAGTGACAATGTGTTCCCGCAAAAAAAAACTAGATGACATTGTGGCAGATGACATTGTAGAGAAGAGCAAGCAATAACATTGTCACTAGACTAAAATGTCATCTAGTTTTGTTTACAGAGGCAGTAGCTTATATAATTAATGTTAGAAATGTATTTTGTAAGCTAATGTGGATAAGAGATCAATGTAATTATCTATAATTCTCAATATTCTACAAAACCTACTATGTTGGCTGGTGAGCTCCTCCTTCTCTGGTGCTGCTGGTGCTTGAGGCTACTGCTTGTTGTTATTGCATATATACTGTTATTGCTTTGTTGTTGTTGCTAGTTCAGTGAATAGTTGGTGGTAGTGCTTGACTGTTGTTGCATGTTTGCTGCTGGTGCTATAGTACTGCTGCTTGCTGCTGGTGCTATAGCTAGTGCTTACTTTAATTGCTTGCTGCTGTTGCTGTTGTGGTGTTGCTGCTTGCTGATGCTGCTGATTTGCTGTTGCTGCATGCTATGGTAAAATATTGTCTTGTAGAGTAGGGTTTAGGGCCCATAAGTATGCATCGCTATTAATTTGGTATGTTGTGTGTTGACTTTCATTCTGATGGTGCTTCCTTTTGAAAGAGATGAGAGTGAGAGATGAGATGCTCTTGAAGGAAGGATACCGGCTGTTCGTAGGTGGTCGGTCTTTCTCGTCCTCCCCCTCTGAGACCTTGGTAAAGCAGGGGGAGGACGAAATGACCGACCATCACCGACGGTCGAAATAACATTGAGAGATGAGAGATGTTATAAGAGGAAAGACACCGGCTGTTGTCGTAGGTGGTCGTTGCTCCTCATCTCTTGTTGTGAGGCCTTGGCAACGCAGCAAGGGATGGTAGTAACGACCGTCACCGACGATCGAAATAAACAGGCAAGGAGTGCCCCACCATACATATATACCACCACTTGAGAGGTGAGAGTTGTTGAAGGGAGCATCGACGGAATGAAAGTCAACCCGACACCCCGACACCCCGACCCGACACCCCGACACTCCGACCCGACACCCCGTCATATATTTGTGAATTATGAGTTAGGTCATATATTTTCTGATTTTGTTATGAAAAACATCATATATATTTGTGTTGATCTGGTGGATTTAAATGTGCAGTTGTTTCATCGCTGCGAGGGTCTGGTGTTCGACGACCTCCCCGTGCATTCGACGAGCTCCGCCCCTGCATTCGTGGGTGAGGACAAATGACATCTTGTCCTCCCCCTTCATTTGCTCTGTTCCGGTCTTCGTGCCGATGAAACTTGCTAGCTATAGGTGTCTTCAATCATCAGTATGCGTGACCACTATGCGTTTCCCGTTCGAAAGGGTTACATCTATAAATATGCATGCATTTGCATATTTATAACCGTGATTCTTTCGAATTGTCCAACGTTATCCATGGACAGCCCGAGTATGTGTAGATTGGGTTCGTTTTCCCATATGCTCTGCTCCGGATCCGATGTAGAATTTCGTCAGTGCCTCCCTATTGTTCTCCAGGTACACATCCTCTCTGCTTATTGCCGAGACGTGTATTAGGAGAACAGCGGGGAGGTGCTACCGAAATTTTGCGTCGGATCCGGAGCAGAGCATGGGAAAACGAACCCAATCTACACATACTCGGGTGGGATTAGGACCTATCTTTACCTATTAGCGTCTAGGTTGCATGGACGTAATAAAACTGACAAACTCCATTAACTGATGAATATGGTTTGTTGAATTATGTATATATTTCTTATGTGTCCAGTAGCTAGGCAAGATGAGTGATCGTGCGTGGATGAACACCGGTCACACTAGTTAGAAAGACTGGACCGATGAATGGTTAACAAAAACCAAGGGGTTTGTGAGAGCCGCATTTGCAAATGGCCAAAGAAAAACCTGGTGCCCCCGTGTCCGGTGCGACAACTATAATAAGAGGACAGAGCTTGAAATGAGTAAACACCTACAGAAGTGGGGTTTTACGCCTGCTTATATGGTCTGGACATTTCAAGGTGAGTCTGCCCAACGTGCCAGAGCTGAGGTGGGCCGTCGTCGCATCGACGAGCATGGTACCGGGATCGAAGACATGGTGGAAGACTTTGATGATGCTCGGGATTCGGACGATGAGATGGAGGAATCTGCAAAGGCCTTCAATGATATGTTGGAGTCTTCAAAACGTCCTCTCCACGAGCACACTGAGCTTTGTCAGCTGGATGCCATCGCACAAGTAATGACTCTGAAGGCTCAATTCAACTTGGGCAGAGAATGCTACGACACGATGATGACACTATTTGGACGATTTCTACCCAAAGGCCATGTAATGCCTGCAAACCTGTACCAGTCGGACAAAATCCTTCGTGTACTTAAGATGCCCTATGAGAAGATAGATGCCTGTGAGAATGGATGTGCCTTATTTAGGCTTGAGTATGCGGACTTGAACTATTGTCCCATTTGCAAGTCTTCCAGGTATGTTGTGGTAGACAACGGTATGGGTGAGAAGAGTCAGACTAAAATCCCAGTTAATGTTCTTCGGTATATGCCAATCATACCAAGACTTCAACGTCTTTTCATGGTCGAAGAGACGGCCAGACAGATGACATGGCACAAATTGGGCAAAAGAACCGAACTAGATGCAGATGGGAATCAGATGTTGGTACACACATCGGACGCTTTTGCGTGGAAGCACTTCGATGCAGTACATCATGATAAAGCGGTAGATCCAAGGCATCCTCGAGTCGCTATCAGCACGGATGGGTTCAATGTGTTTGGTATGATGGCAGCCCAATACAGTTGTTGTGGCCTGTATTTGTCATTCCACTCAATCTCCCCCCCGGACGGATTATGCAAAGAAAGAACATTTTCCTGACGTTGATAATTCCGGGGCCCAACTATCCGGGGAAGAGTATGAATGTGTACATGCAGCCGCTTAAGGATGAATTGCAAGAAGCTTGGGATAATGGGATCAAGACATACGACGCCGCTACAAAAAAAACTTCCTAATGCATGTGTGGTACATGTACTCGATGCATGACTTGCCGGCGTATGCACTATTCGTTGGCTGGTGTGTGCATGGAAGGTTCCCGTGCCCCACATGCAAGGCAGCTCTTGAGTTTCGTTGGCTGGATGCGGGTCGCAAGTATTCTTGCTTCGACTTGCATAGACAGTTCCTGGATCCTCGCCATAAGTTCAGAAAAGACAAGAAGAAATTCATCAAAGGTAGAGTTGTCAAAAACTCTGCACCACCTGCGTTGACAGGCCAACAGTGAATCCGACTTCACCCCTGAGCCAGAACAAGAAGAGCCGGAAGAAGAAGAGATGGAACAAGAAGAGGTTACTGCTACGGATGACCTGTCAATGCTTGACCAATTACGTAAAGGAGGCCTTCCACATGTTGATGCATTTATTGATGATGATGATGAGCACGCCATTACCGATAGTGATGATGATGATGCATTAAATGACCCCGGAGCATATATAGACGATGAAGATTAATATTAGTTCATGTTAGGTATTCAATTATTGTTATGTACATATATATTATTAATTAGTTCATGTTAGGTATTCCATTTTTTATTATTCATGTCGGTATTAAATTTTTTTATGTTGTACTAATTTCGTTTACTCTTTGTCATGGCAGGTGTTGAAAGATGGTGGGCGCGGGTCCGGAGCGCTCCGAGGCTCCTTCTTCATCGGCACGTGGTGGGAGGGGTTCCATTCCACCCGTACCTCTCCGCCGAGCGTTGTTGGACAGTATGGGGACACCGTCGGGCCCTTCTTCCTCGGCGTCGGTGCCCATCGGGGGACAAGGTCGGGGAGGGAAGAAGAGAGGAGGTAGATCAGGACGTGGCCGCGGGAGAGGAGGTAGGCAGGCTCGTACGCCTTCCTCGCCGCCACCCCCAGCTGATTCACCCGAGCACGTGACTGCTAGGGTGGACCCGTCCGAGGAGGAGGCTACGCGGACTCCGGTCCACGAGCCTCGGGTCGACGGGCCTTTGGCCGACGAGACTTTGGCCCACGAGACTCCGGACCAGGCTACGTCCCAGGAGACGTCCGGATGGGGTACCTGGCCGGATCCGCCTGCGGGGCCGAGTGGCCATGCTGATGGTGGCGGGGATTCGGCTGATAGCGAGGACGAGGTGGTTGAGGGGGCCACCGTCTACCAGCGAGGTTGTACATGGCTCCCGACCGTGCCGGCGGCCCGCGAGCAGAGGTGGTTGATTTTCCCTGATGGGGAGAGGTAAGTGCATTTACTCTTTTTGTACCTTTTGCCTTCACGTTTCTTCAAATATCTAATGCGTTGGCCTTGTCATACTGCAGGGGTTGGGACCACGCTCCGGATGTCCGCAGGCCCAACACCGTCCTTGGTGTGCTTTGCCGGCAAAACATCCCGGGGTTTCTCACGTTGCCCGGTGAGGGTCAGGTTCCACAGCTAGGATTGAGCTGCGAGCACTACTTGGCTGCCCCGGCCCCGCCGGAGGAGATGATCGACGGTGTCTTGTGCCACACGAGGGCAGAGATGGTGATCAGAAAGTTTTGGGTAATTTCTCCTTTACACAATTAAAAATCTTCAAATAGCTAGTTATTGTACTAATCAATGTTGTCTCGTTTGATTGCAGACCTTCTACAGGTGTGAGGAGGGATACGAGGAGGCTGCGGCACAGGTTATCGATGCCGCGTGCAAGCGCCTACTACAAAACTTACGGCACGAGGCTCGAGTGCAGGCTGTTCGAGACTACTACGCCTCGCGTGGTATTAAGAAGACCAAGCAGGCGTGCCGTGAAAAGTTTCTGAAGAAGGAGCAGTACATGACGGTAATTACCTATTCTTAAGGCCTTGTACTTAGTTTCCTTGATTTGATTCGTAGGCATAGCGCTCAAGTTTCTCTTTACTAACTTAGGTGCCCCCGAGATGGTGTGCGGATCAGATGGATTGTTGGGAGGTGTTGGTGGATGAGTGGTGCTCAGACCAATGGCTAGCCCTCCACAACAATGCCAAGGACCGGCGTGCCCAAATGGAAGGTGTGCCACACCATCAAGGCAGCGCCAACTTATATCAATTCGGGCGGAACTGGGTATGTGGTTTGCTTCATGATTCATGCAATTCATTCTTCATGCTAGCTTGAGCCCTTTAATTACTAATTTACTCTGTTCCTCTCATTTAGGGGCGATACAATAAGGCGGAGGTGCCAGAGGTGTATGACCTCTATGCCATGGCCCATACTGCCTCGTACAAGAAGGTCAAGGCATTCTCTACGTCTGACCTCGATCATCCAGAGAGCTTCACCAACATCTCCTCGCACAACAAGCTCGTGAGGTACAGAGATGAGGGGAAGGCGAGGAAAGGGGAGGACTTTAACCCGAGCCAGGGTCCCATTGATCCAGAGCTGGTGATGATATCTGGTGGCGGGAGGTCCCATGGCTTGATAGCCATTGGAGATGGACTTATACGTTGTCCTAGCACTCTCCCGGAGATCAAGGCGCGCCAAACGAGCTCCGCCCCTGAGATAAGGCCTCGTCCACGGCCAATGGAGCTCGCCATCGAGGTTAGTTATACGGACTCAGATTTCTTTCCTCTCCATTACATTGTGTGTGCGTCTGCTCGATGATTACAATGCTAACGAGGAGTGGTGTTGCAGGCTGCTATTCAGAAAGAGAGAGAGAAAACCCAGGCGCTTCTGCAGGAGAGGGACCGGCAGGCGGCGGAGAAGGAGCGGGAGTTGGAGGAGAGGACGGCTAGGATGTTGGAGGAGGAGAGGGCATGGAATGACATGGCGAGGAAGGGCCATGTACGAGCTCCTCGTGGTAAGTTTCTTCTGCATATTAGCCAAATCATGCACTTAATGTTCGTTTCATTACTAACTAATATGACTGACTCGTCAAAACCAAATGTGCAGTCTGTGTGCGAGAAGACCGGTCAGACCCCTCCGCCGATGCCAGTCATTGCTCCGGGGACCACAGTGAGTTTCATTTGAATGGTCATTAGTTACTAGTCTTAACATTTGAGTGTCATCATGCTAACGAGACATTGCAAATGATCTTTGGTGCAGCGTAACTCCAGACAAGCATCGCACGATCCTTCTCCAGGTGCTACCGGCACGAGCACCCCCGGTGCTTCAGCTCCGTGATGACGGTAAGTTTTCTCTAGTGTTTTGCTTAAAAAATGCATAATGACCTAGACTTAGCTTTATTTCCTCCAATATGCTTACCATAATGACCTAGACTTAGCTTTATTTCCTCCAATATGCTTACCATAATGACCTAAACTTAGCTTATTTTCCTCCAAAATGACATAATAAGCTTACTTAGCTCCAAAATGATCCATTTTACCTAAGTTAGCTCTAAAATGGCCTAAGTTAGCTCTAATATACTTAGTTACCTAGGTTTGCTCAATAATGACATATACTTAGCTTACTTATGTCAAAAATGGCATAATTAGCTTACTTAGGTCAAAAATGGCATAACAACCTTGGTAACCTCATAAATGTCATATACTTAGCTTATTTTCGTCCAAAATGACATAATAAGCTTACTTAGCCCCAAAATGATCCATTTTACCTAAGTTAGCTCCAAAATGACCTAAGTTAGCTCTAAGTTAGCTCTAATATGCTTAGTTACCTAGGTTAGCTCAATAATGACCTATACTTAGCTTACTTATGTCAAAAATGGCATAATATGCTTAGTTAACTCAAAAATGGCATAATTACCTAGGTTAGCTCAATAATGACCTATACTTAGCTTATTTAGTTCATTTATGACATAAGTAGCTTACTTAGCTCATAAATGGCATGATAACCTTGCTAAGCTCATAAATGTCATATGCTTAGCTTACTTAGCTCATAAATGACATGATAACCTTGCTAAGCTCATAAATGCCATATACTTAGCTTACTTAGGTCAAAAATGGCATGATAACCTTGGTAAGCTCATAAATGTCATATACTTAGCTTACTTAGCTCATAAATGACATGATAACCTTGGTAAGCTCGCATTGATGGAGTGATTCTTTTTTACTTTCTTCTTCTTCTTCTTCTTCTTCTTCTTCTTCTAGTCTTCTTCTTCTTCTTCTAGTCTTCTTCTTCTGTTTCGCGTTCCTGTTTCTGGCTGAAAACCGTTTCTTATATTCCCGGAGATCCGTAGCTCCGATTGGGCTGAAATTTTGAGGGGATTTTTATCCGGATATTAGCTTCCTTGCGGCGGAAGGACACCCCCAACCAACTTACAGGGGAGCCACGAGCCTGCCCGGCGCGCCCACCCCCTGGGTCGCGCCTTATGAGCTCGTGGGCCCCTTGAGCATCGTCTCGCTTTGATTCTTTTTCTCAAAAATCACATATATTCCAAAATAAATCTCCGTAAAATTTTATCGCGTTTGGATTTCGTTTGATATGGATTTTCTGCGAAACAAAAAACTTGCAACAAACAGGAACTGGCACTGGGCACTAGATCAATATGTTAGTCCAAGAAAATCATATAAATTGTTGCCAAAAGTATGTGAAAGTTGTAGAATATTGGCATGAAACAATAAAAAATTATAGATACGATGGAGATGTATCAAATATCAACAACAGGTTACCAAAAATAAGCAAGAATAAGAGAGAATGAATGGGTGATATTTGGATGATCAAGGGGGTTTTGCTTGCCTGGAAGCTCTGCTGAGAGGGTCTGGTCGTCTGGAGTGTAGTCGTACTTGGTGGCGTCAGCGATTTCGGGGTCTACCGGAGAGAAGGAGGGGGAAGAAACAATAAATATAAAGCATACAAATGTAACACAATAAATGACATGGCAAAATGTTATGCTAGGTGTGCCCTAATGCATTACTAAGTATTTTAGACGGAGAAGGAAAATATTTTCCTAGCTCCAGGTACTATTCATTTAGCTAATCTAGCATCTAGAGTTCAATGTTCGGTATGTTAGAGGCATGTGATAGGTATGTCATGGCATATTCGGATTCGTTATATTTTTCTAATCTTTTTTCATATATAAATTATTTTCATCTGACTTACGGTTTATTTTCTATTAATTTTCAAAGTTTAAATGATTTTCTGGATTTTTTGAATTATTTCTGCTTCGAAATTATAATATCTATAATTGCTAAGTGCACCCAAAGTTACTCCCAGCAGAGTGCATCAGTGGCTAACTAGTGGGGCCAGGGGTGTGCTGGGTCAGCAGTCAACTAGTCAAAGTTGACTAGTCAATAGGGTCAATGGGGCCCACCTGTCATTGACTGGAGGGAATCCCAGTCAGCATTGACTGATCAACTGGGTCCAGTGGGACCCAGTTGGCAGTGACTGTTAGTTAACTGAGTGTTTTAATTAAGTTTATTAGTTGTTAGAGTGGTGGGGCCCTAGTGTCTAACTTAATTACCAGGTTTAGTTAATTTAACCCTAATGCTACAGTGAAGGGGCCCATGTGTCATAGGGTGTTTAGGGGTTAACTAACGCTGCTAATGACCTGGGCCCACACATCAGTGGCCCAGGGATGGTGGAGTGCCGGCGGTGAGGCTCCAGCAACCACGAACATGGTGGTGGGGCTCAAGACCTCGTCGGGATTCGCCTATAGAGCCCCATTTGGCGCGCGGGAGGGCTCTTTCGAACGCGGGGAGTGAGCCACGTCGGATGGTGGCCATGGCAGGGGCTGCGGTGGTCGGAATCGACACCGGCGACGAGCTGGAGTGGCGACCGGAAGCGTGCAAGTATGAGATCGAGGCTAGGGGGCACATCAAACGGTGCTGAGGGGCTCACTGGCTTCCTAGGAATGCCAGGAGCACGGTACAGTGCTCGGGCTTGAGCGGCAGCGGTTGTGAGCACGACGGCGACATGGACGGTGGCGGCGAGCCTCGGGCATGATGGCAACGATGGCTACGGGCACGGAATCATGCGAGGTAGAGTGGGGTTTTGCGCGTGAGCTCACCGTGATCCTGTAGGTGTGCAAAGTGGGCTCGGGGGAGGCTCGACGTTGCCAGATTCGACGATGGCAATCCGCGATGGCCGAGGAGGAAGATGAGGATGAGGGCAATGATGCAGGGGCTCCCAGCTACAATGTGTGGCACCAGAGGGTGTAGCAGACAACGGCGGAGCGGACGGACACGGTGGCGCGGCGTGGGAATGACGGTGGCTACGTGGCCGGCGACGGCATGGTGAAAGAGGCACTTAGAGGAGCCCGAGATCTAGTGAGGGAGTGCGAGGGGAAAGGGGGAAAGTGGATAGACTCGCCCATGTCATCGGCAACGTTGTTCTTATCGCCCGCAAGCTCCTGTAGCGTCGCGGTGTCGCTCTCTTGTAACACCCCCAGATCTTAGCTTTGTCATTAACCAAATCAACATGCCTTGTCATCATGGTTATCATAATTGAAATGCCATTAAGGAATAACCCAATCTTAGATTCAAATTCAAATAGCAAGTGAAATTTGAAAAGCTACAAACAATGCTACAAAATAGTTCATGTTTTAGCAAATAATCCATATGCAATTAACAATCAAGAAAACCATATCACTTGTTTGCTTATTTAAAAGTTGACACCACAAACAGTACCCAGAACAACTTCTTTTAATCCTTTTCCTTTTAACCAAAATTCAAATGAAATTATATGGCTCCCAAACTTTTTGTGGTAGTACTACATAATGCATAGTAATTGATTTGGCAATCTTTACAATTTACAAAACTCATTTTTGTGTCAAAAGAAATGCAAACAGAAACTATAAAAGAAATCAGGAAAAATAAAAATAAAAGGGGGGACCTAGCTACTGGTGGACTGGGCCTTAGGTCAACAGTGCGAGGCCTAGCCCACCCGCACCTCTCCTTCTTCCCCCCTGCCCCCTTCCTCCTCGATGTCGCCACAGGAGCACGCGCACGCTCGGGGCCCCCTCCCTCGCGCGCTCGACAGCGGCCCTGCCGACGCCATGGTTGGATAAGAGCCCCCTGACGCCAGGGACAGCCCTAACCCCTCTCTTTCTTCCTTGTTCCCCTCTCTCTTGCAATTTTGGTGGCGCCCAAAGTAGCCGTCGCTGCACCGCCGATGACCACGTGTTCCGGAGCCGCCCCGTGCCACGCAATGATGTCCAGGAGCTGCGGCCCCTCCGTCTACGTCGGCTACATCAAAAGATCGGGCGGGATCGCCAGTACATCGTCATCTTCGTCCATCTCCCCCAACTGCAGCCGCCGCACATCATCACAAATCACGGTCGGCCTCGTCTTCCCCCGGCTTCTCCGAGCTAACCGCGGGCTCCGCTGTGAGCTTCCCTCCATATCCCCCTACCATCGGGCTCGATTCGAGCTCTCGCTAGCCGTAGTGGTCATCGTGCTCTACCAGAGTTCCGTTGCTACTGCCATGCGCATTAACGTTGCTGTGATCCACCCCGAGCCGAACCAAGGTCACTACAGTGACTGCAGCGTTGCCTGGATGCCGCCTAACCCGTTGCCTTGCTCGTTTTCGAGCTCCTGTGCCGTTCTGGCTGACCGCCGTAGCCGCCGCAACTCACCGCTGTCGCTGACATCGACCCGGTCCACCCCTGCTTTCACTGCTAGCACTGGCCGATGCAGCGCGAAGCGCTCGCTCGAATGGCTCGAGCCGCTGCTTGATTTGGTCGCCGGGGACGGCCTCTAGGACCTCGCCGTCGTCCTCTGTCCGCACCAGCGTGCGCGCGCAGTTAGTTTAGGCCGGCCGGGTTACTGTTGGTGGGCCCCGGCCTAATTAGTTTAGGGCACTAACCCCTGATTAGTCTAACCCTAGGCACTGACTATGGGCCCCCTAACTGTTTAGCTAATTTAATTAAACCCATTTATAAGCCTGAGACAATGACAAGTGGGTCCCACCGTTTACTGTTCAAATGGATAAGATTTGCTGACTGTGCTCTGTTGACTCAGCTCGGGGACCCACCTGTCTTTCAAATGGGCTAGCTGAGTCTGAGTAGAAAAAGTATTTTGCACTGTTTTGGATAATTCGAATTAAATAAATCCAGAAAATTCAGAAAATCAATAAAACTTTGAAAAATCATATAAAATAAACCGTAGCTCAGATGAAAATAATTTATATATGAAAAATGATCAGAAAAATAAGACGAATCTGAATATGCAACCCACATACATGCCACACCCCTCTAACATGATGAACATGGAACTTTCCCCTCCGGATCGTCTGACCAATAATCACCCGGAGCTGGGAGAACACTCCCGGATATTTTTCCTCTCCGCCTAAAATACTTAGCGATGCATTAGAGCACGTAATAAACCTCATACCGTCATGTCATGCATATGTGCTGCATTTGTTGCCGTGTATTTATTGTTTCTTCCCCCTCCTTCTCTCCCGATAGACCCCGAGACTGCCGCCGATGCAGATCAGTACGACTACGTCGTCAATGACCAGACCCCTGCGGCAGAGCTTCCAGGTAAGCAAAACCCCCTTGATCATTCCGATATCGCCCAGATCCTTCTCTCTTATGCTTGCATTAGATTTTGCTGCTGTTAATCCAGTACTACCTATTCTGATGCTTAGCCTGTTTTTGTAACCTGCTGTTGTTACTTTACCTGTTGTCCTAAAATGCTTAGTATAGGTTGATTAGTACCTCATCAGTGGCCCTACACCTTGTCCGTGTTGCTATGCTTTACTACTGGGTACTCCGAGCCAGATGGTTGTGGAGCAGAGACTGAACACATCACCAGGACCCCCTTAATTGCCCGACTCTGCAGAGCTACTATCAAGTGCCGAGGGTGATGCCTCGTATTCCACTTCCGAAGGTATCTCTGTAGTGTAGCACATCGAGTGTGGTTCACCGAGGGTGATTCCTCATACCCCCCTCTCGATGATAACTCTGTCATGCAGTACCTCAAGTGTGATTCTCTCGAGGGTGATTCCTCCGAGTTTACCTTGATGGTTTACCTCAAGTGAGAGTCAATCAAGGGTTATTCCTCAGATTCCCCCTTGAAGGTATGGACACACTATTACACTTAATGTTACTACGGAACTAAAGGGCAGGTGGTACCACCCGGTAGAGGTGGACCTGGGTTCCCGACAGTCCTTTGCTTAAGTCGAGTCAGCCCCAAGGGTACCCGCGAGTGATATTGATGTGGGTCGGCCAGACAGGCGGAGACCATCTAGGAGAGAGATGGGCCTGGTCCCTTGCCGTGAACCACGAGACAGGGCGACAGGAGCACTGATCGTCACCGCGAGCTCCTAATACACTAACGGGTTTGGATATTTGATCTGAGTTGGCCGTTGGCCTATACGCACTAACCACCATGCGGGATAATGGTTTAATGGGGCCCTCTACGTCGTATGTTCCCTCCGAAAGTTCTTCAGATGTCACAACTTTGCGGCCTGATCGTTGGGGTGAGTTGGTTACATCTAATGGTGCTTCCACAGTCGCGCTTGGGCCCTTACCAGCCACGTAACGTGCAGGAGTGCTTAGGGCGATTGGCCCATGACACCTTCGCACTTAGGATTTAGACCGGCGTGCTGACCTCTCTGCTGAGCCTAGGTAGGACTACATCGTGTTGATTATCCGACGCCGGGCATTACCCAGGCAAGTGTGTCCGGCCAGAGGTAATCGAGCATGTTGGGTAACAGTAGTGCACCCCTGCAGGGAAGTAATCTATTCGAATAGCCGTGTCCACGGTAACAAGATGCTCGGAGTTGTATCCTGATCTATTACAACTACAAACGGATACTGTTACAATACTTAACTGTTATATGGCTCCGGGATCGCTTTCTCGTAGGGTAGTCGAGGAAGGATCTCTGGGCATTACTAAAATATAATTGCCATTAGATGATACTGTGCTCTACTCTCTTCTGATGCTGCAAGATTGCTGCAAGATGCTACTCTTCGATAGGCTAGGTCTTTCCCCCTCTATTCTAGCATTCTGTAGTATAGCCCAGAGATACAGCCTCATTTCTTTGATAATGATGCATACTAGTATAGTTCTGATGTAAGTCTTGCGAGTACTTTGGATGAGGACTCACGGTTGCTTTGCTACCTCTTTTCCCCCACTACTCGGTTGCTGCGACCAGATGGCGGAGCCCAGGAGACAGAGGATCCCGCCGGTGGTTACTACTACCCCAACGGAGGCTACTACTACACGGAGCCCGACGACCAGGAGTAGTTCGGAGGCTCCAGGCAGGAGGCCTGCGCCTTTTCGATCAGTGTTCTATTATGCTAGCCTTCTTAAGGCAAACTTGTTTAACTATGTCTGTACCCAGATAATATTTGCTTCCGCTGACTTATGTATTCGGTCCTCGTGACCCCTGGTTTGTAATATGAAGATTTATGTTTAAATTTGTGTTTAGAGTTGTGTTGTGATATCTTCTCGTGAGTCTCTGATCTCGAGCGTGCACGTTTGCGTGTAGGATTAGTGCACGGTCGAGGCAGGGGCATCACAAGTCGGTATCAGAGCCGACTGCCTGTAGGAAGCCCCCTTTTGATTCCTTGGTCGAAGTTGAGTCTAGTCTTTGAAAAACTACTTTTACTAACGGTGTTGTGTGGCTTATGGGCCCACATCGCAAATGGGTGGTATTAGGATCTTTTATTCCGCACCTTTACTCTGGGACTCTGATCTCTCTTCTATTCGGGTTAAAGATTTTACTAACTCTGACTCTAGGATCGTGTAACTCCTTCCTCCCGGAGAGCCCCTCCTCCCAGATGATCGCCTGATTCACCAGAAGGTCCCGAAGATACTCTTTGATGTTTTCCCGAGACCCGATGTGCCCACCGCTTTTGCATTTCCGTACCATCAATAAATCCTTAGGGATAACTACCTACACTCGCCGTTCATATAATTATTCCCTGCTGCTCTTGTTATTACAAGATGCCCCGAAACACTCTCCGATGTTCCGAGAATTCTTTGTGTCCACTGCCTGGCAGCTCCATGTCGCATGGATGCAGCTACGAATAATTCCTCAAATTTATCGGGGATTTGGTAATTCCCAGTTGTTCATGTGTTTCACAAAATACTTCATATTGCTATCCGATCTTCTGATAATCCTCTGCATCCTATTACTCTTGAAACTCTTGACTGCCTGCATTATGGTTAATTCCATATGTCTAGTAATCTTCGTTGATATCCCTTGTCATTGTCATTTTGAACCTTTGGTTCATCATGTGTGCGAATGCATGCAATCATCAGTTGATCCTTAGAAATTACCCTTCTGGCTCAGATGTCATTCCGGATATGAGCTGGTTCTCGGCCAATCAAGTTGCAATTGATTGTGCCTCTAAGTCTGTTCAACTTACTCACCTTTTGATCAGAACGTCTGCATCCGATTCCCCGTTGTGGAAATCACAATCCCTTTGTATTTAAGCTTCAAATTACTCAGATGTTTCTATAATCCGATGCCCTTGCATTCTTCTTCTTCTAGTTGTGTACCGATAATCACATCAGATCCTTTGCGGTCAGCCAGATCCTTTGGAGGATTATTATCCGACCGGTCCTGTATATTCTAAAACCTTGAGTTCTTCCCTTGATACAAATTGCCTGTGTCGAATCGTATCATCCACCTTGACTTGGGTACTCTGCTTTCGAACTTGTATCCCTTTCTTCGGATGTTTATTGTATAGGTTCCTAAAATGCCCTGATGGGTTGTATCTATGCTCCTACCTTCTGTGTGAACCCGAAAACTTATACGGGCCATACTCTACTGATGTTACGCCAGATGAATTTTCAACACTACAACTTCTTCGAAAGCCAGAAGTCAATGAAAGGTTAAGCATTGAAGAAGTGGGAGTCAACCTTGAACTTTGTGTTCATGCCCATGGACACGATGTAGATCATATCACAGAAGCTTCTTGCAAAATATTTATTCATTTGTATAATTCTTCTAGTATTCTCCATTTGATCCCATGCAGTTATGGTTTCGACCATGCTGTCCTCATTTGATACGTCTAAGAGTAATCCATTCACGTGCCTCGTCTATTTTTCGACAAGGTTAAAGCATTTGCTATCCACAGATCAACGATCTAGTCTAGCTTCTATTCTATTCTACCTTCGGGTATTACCCTCTGGTTTCTCGAGGATATCGTGCCATTGCACTACATCGTATGAATTTTTGATGAAGTAGTACCTTTCCCCGTCTTGGTCATTCCACGGGTTCTGAGTCGTTTGTCACTCGAGAACACCGATATGCGAATCGAATCCACCCTGTAATGCATTGACCTTCTGCTTCCCCATTTCTTCTGCTTGATCATGTTATTGAGCAATTACATCTTTATGAAACCTCTCGACAAAATGTGTCATGATCATTGCTAACATTTTGGCTTCTTCCGAGATGTCAATTGAAGTCATGATAAGGAATACCATCCTTGCCCCTCGATAATTTGTGTTATCATCGACAACATCCTTGCTTTTCTTCCAACATAGGCTTGGACATGTTCTGGTTGTACCTTAAGTTCCTTGCTATCCTTGAAATTGTCCTTGTGTATTTCTTGTGCTCTTCAAACCCAATCTTTACTTTAACACCATATCATTGCTATCCTGAAGCATGACTGTGGTATTCCGAATATCAACAAGAACACGGGAAGCGCAATGCTAAATGTTTCTTGAACAATTATCCAAACACCGTTGTATGGGTAAACATCATGATTCCCATTGTCCCTTTTACTCGATGGGTTATGTACTTACTGACCTGCTATGATTATCCTAGTCTACTCTCTTGAGTAGGATATACTCCTAATACTTGTGCATAATCACATTTTTTCCCATTCCATTGGTTAGTCTAAACTGATAATCACATTTTCCTTTCCGTTGGTTTGTTTAACCTTTCTTGCGATCCATATAATCTAAGCAGAAATAAATCCCTGCTTATGTAAACACCTCGGTGCACAACTCTGTCAGTAAGACCCTGTTACTATTGTTGACATTCCGGTAACCACCGATGGACGAGAACTTTACCTACTGGTTTGCCTCGTTTTAAATGAGCAGGAAAATGGTTCTCTTCGTTTCCCGCCATTGGTACCAATGCTGTTGCCGACATAGCTGACAAGCTATCCCCTGACATGCCTTGCTATCATGACCGCACAAGATGTCACTCCCTTCCTATTCATCATGGTGGTATGGTTGTTGATCACGTCGATTCTGATCATTCTAATGATTTGGAAATGCTCAAGTTCCAAATACATAAGGGTGCCTTCTGCCTTACCTTTCGGTAGAACTTGCGACTGTATCCCCCAGTTACTCATGTAAACAATTATCGTTCTGACCTGACCATGTCGATCATTTGAACCCCCTCTGAAAGATCTCTTGATTATAAAGTTTTATGACTGTTCAGCTAATTTAATTAAACCCATTTATAAGCCTGAGCAATGACAAGTGGGACCCACCGTTTACTGTTCAAATGGATAAGATCTGCTGACTGTGCACTGCTGACTCAGCTCCGGGACCCACCTGTCATTCAAATGGGCTAGCTGAGTCTGAGTAGAAAAAGTATTTTGCACTGTTTTGGATAATTCAAATTAAATAAATCCAGAAAATTCAGAAAATCAATAAAACTTTGAAAAATCATATAAAATAAACCGTAGCTCAGATGAAAATAATTTATATATGAAAAATGATCAGAAAAATAAGACGACTCCGAATATGCAACCCACATACCTGCCACACCCCTCTAACATGATGAACAAGGAACTTTCCCCTCCAGATCGTCTGACCGATAATCACCCGCAGCTGGGAGAACACTCCCGGATATTTTTCCACTCTGCCTAAAATACTTAGCGATGCATTAGAGCACGTAATAAACCTCATACCGTCATGTCATGCATATGTGCTGCATTTGTTGCCGTGTATTTATTGTTTCTTCCCCCTCCTTCTCTCCCGATAGACCCCGAGACTGCCGCCGATGCAGCTGAGTACGACTACGTCGTCAACGACCAGACCCCTGCAGCAGAGCTTCCACGCAAGCAAAACCCCCTTGATCATTCCGATATCACCCAACTCCTTCTCTCTTATGCTTGCATTAGATTTTGCTGCTATTGATCCAGTACTACTTATTCTGATGCATAGCCTGTTTTTGTAACCTTCTGTTGTTACTTTACCTGTTGTCCTAAAATGCTTAGTATAGGTTGATTAGTACTCCATCAGTGGCCCTACACCTTGTCCATGTTGCTACGCTTTACTACTGGGTGCTCCGAGCCAGATGGCTGTGGAGCAGAGACCGAACACATCACCAGGACCCCCTTAACTGCCCGACTCTGCAGAGCTACTATCAAGTGCCGAGGGTGATGTCTCGTATTCCACTTCCAATGGTATCTCTGTAGTGTAGCACATCGAGTGTGGTTCACCGAGGATGATTCCTCGTACCCCCTCTCGATGATGACTCTGTCGTGCAGTACCTCAAGTGTGATTCTGTCGAGGGTGATTCCTCCGAGTTCACCTTGATGGTTTACCTCAAGTGAGAGTCAATCGAGGGTGATTCCTCAGATTCCCCTTTGATGGTATGGACACACTATTACACTTAAATGTTACTATGGGATTGAAGGGCAGGTGGTACCACCACGGTAGAGGTGGACCTGGGTTCCCGACAGTCCTTTGCTTAAGTCGGGTCGGCCCCAAGGGTACCCGCGAGTCATATTGACGTGGGTCGGCCGGACAGGCGGAGACCATCCAGGAGAGAGATGGGCCTGGTCCCTTGCCGTGAACCGCGAGACGGGGTGATAGGAGCACCGATCGTCACCGTGAGCTCCTAATACTCTAACGGGTTTGGATATTTGATCTGACTTGGCCACTGGCCTATACGCACTAACAACCACATGGGATAATGGTTTAATGGGGCCCTCTACGTCGTATGTTCCTTCCGAAAGTTCTTCAGATGTCACAACTTTGCGGGCTGATCGTTGGGGTGAGCTGGTTACGTTTGATGGTGCTTCCACAGTCGTGCTTGGGCCCTGACTAGCCACTTAACGTGCAGGAGTGCTTAGGGCGATTGGCCCATGACCACTTCGCACTTAGGATTTAGATCGGCATGCTAACCTCTCTGCTGAGCCTAGGTAGGACTACATTGTGTTGATTATCTGAAGCCAAGCATTACCCAGGCAAGTGTGTCCGTCCAGAGGTAATCGAGCGTGTTGGGTAACAGTAGTGCACCCCTGCAGGGAAGTAATCTATTCCAATAGCCGTGTCCATGGTAACAGGACGCTCACAGTTGTATCCTGATCTACTACAACTACAAATGGATATTGTTACAATACTTAACTGTTATATGGCTCCAGGATCGCTTTCTCGCAGGGTAGTCGAGGAAGGATCTCTGGGCATTACTAAAATATAATTGCTATTATATGATACTGTGCTCTACTCTCTTCTGATGCTGCAAGATTGCTGCAAGATGCTAGTCTTCGATAGGCTAGGTCTTTCCCCCTCTATTCTGGCATTCTGCAGTATAGCCCACAGATACATCCTCATTTCTTTGATAATGATGCATACTAGTATAGTTCTGATGTATGTCTTGCGAGTACTTTGGATGGGTACTCACGGTTGCTGTGCTACCTCTTTTCCCCCACTACTCGGTTGCTGCGACCAGATGGCGGAGCCCAGGAGACAGAGGATCCCGCCGTTGCTTACTACTACCCCGACGGAGGCTACTACTACATGGAGCCCCATGACCAGGAGTAGTTCGGAGGCTCCAGGCAGGAGGCCTGCGCCTTTTCGATCAGTGTCGCTGTTATGCTAGCCTTCTTAAGGCAAACTTGTTTAACTATGTCTGTACCCAGATAATATTTGCTTCCACTAACTTATGTATTGGGTCCTCGTGACCCCTGGTTTGTAATATGAAGATTTATGTTTAAATTTGTGTGTAGAGTTGTGTTGTGATATCTTCGCGTGAGTCTCTGATCTCGAGCGTGCACGTTTGCGTGTATGATTAGTGCATGGTCGAGGCGGGGGCGTCACATCTCTGACCGGCAAGCGCGCGCGCGGCCACGAGCATGCCAACAGTGCGACGAGGAGGGAGACGACGCGGCTAGATGGGCTGGGCCGGCGCTGTTCCACTTGGGCCTATGTGCACAGTGCGTTTTCTCCTTTTTCTTTTCTGTCAATTATTTCAGCCACTGTTTTGCATTAAGTGGAGTGAGCAAATGATTTTTGTTATAGATGATACTTGGCACATAAATACTAGGTATTATCCTTGGGTTGCACAAAAAGTTTGGGGTCAATTTGAATCCTAGAGAATTTATGGTGGAATTTAAATGAGCTAAAAGGGGCTGTTTGGTCCTGTGTTATTTTTCAGGGGCATTTTGGGAATTTTTAGTGATGTTGTTTTCCTTAACAAAATTAACTATGGATTATTTGCAAAATTATGAACTATTTTGTTGTTCTGTTTTATGAAGTTTTATTTTGTCTTGAAATTTGGATTTTGAATTTGAATTTGTCTTGAACCCAAGTGACAAGTGGCATTGCAAAACATGATGACTTGGCATTGATTATGCTGGATCACTGTAGCACATTACATGGGCGTGTTACAGTAATTACCTTAGAAGAATTCATCAAAAATAAATTCCAGAAGGCTAAGAACCCTGAAAAGGAATAGGTACGTGGAGTATGGAAATCAACTCCAAAAAATTGGGAAAAATTAATTTTGGAACTTTATAAGAAATAAAAAAATATCGGGAAAAAGAGGCAACCGAGGGGGTGCCCGTGGGCCCCATGCGGGTGCACAGCGCGGCCACCCCCTGGCCGTGTGGCCTGGCTGCGTGGAGGCCTCGGACACTGCCTTAGCTCTGTCTCTTGCCCGATGACCCCTCCTGCACGCAAATTTTTTATTATAAATTTCCCGGATTTTGCTGATCTATGTATCACACTTTTCTCTCCTATTTTTGTTTCGAGCTATTTTCTATCATGATTTTGAGGTTCTAGATTGTCATGTCGTCCTCCAACATGAATTGTCATTCACCCGATAAACGTCCATAATGAGGGCGATGATGATCGTAGGAAAGAGGAGGATGAAGAAAGGGAAAAGAAGCTTGAGGAACATGAAGCCCTAGGAAGTTCTGCCGAACCTGAAGGAGAACCGAAGGCTCCAGCTCATGAACCTCCATCAGCAGTTGTCGCCAGCATCTTCACCACCCAGACCTCTTCGAGCATAAAGAGAACAACAAGGATGTATGCATGTGGTAAGGTACTGATGTACAAGTTGTCTCATAAGTCCTCAGCCAGGTTATCTAGAAACTCTTTTAACAATTTGATCCATAATTACGGAGTAGAGAACACCTCTTTTGCACACATACCATGTAACTGGGATATCCAACGTTCTAGTAAGGCTGATGCAGGAAAAGGTGATGGTTGGCGAACCAATAATGATCACATCATGGAGGGGGTCAGACACAACACAATCTTGCTGCAAACGGTCCTAAATCGGATCAAAGACATGGAAGAGATACTGTTAAGCTTTGTGGAAGACTACAACAACAAGTCATCATCACCGCCAAAGGACCAAGAATGAGTATATGGGCAAAGGCACCCTCCTAGGCTTGTTCCAAGCTTGGGGTAGGTGCCATGGTATCTTTTACATCATTCTGATTTCTCTTTTATCTTTCAATCCTTAGTCATATCATGGTTTAGAGAATTTATAGTTCGAGATAGTATTGGCATAAAAGTTCTATCGCTCCTTCAGAGCAATTATCTATGTATCCATTGGTGTGAGGTTATATAATAAAGAGATGGAATGAGACATCCTTTTGCTTTTCATTATTATATATTCTAACACTGCAATTCAATCTTACAAACTTATCTTGTGAGAGGTCATGACTTTACATGTGTGGTATAGTAAATAAAATCTATTGAGAATTAATAAACAAGCATTAGTCACTCATGGCAATTCATGAAAACTTAGTACAAAGGAGAGAGACATCACATGCAAAGACACTATCTTGGACATATTTTATGATTGCGAACTATCAAAGTATATTTTCAAACCTGATCAAATTGTTTAGGCTAGACGTGGAAGACAACGTAATGAATAAACATGATTGTGCACCTTTTGAAGTTATATTGTCATGGATCCTTGCATGATTTATTTCAGCCTTTGCTAGCCTAATAACACTGTACTAAGCATAAATTCTGTTTCTGCATCCAAAAATTCCTTCAGCCAAGTCACCTCCACATGTGTCCACTATACCTACCTATTGGTCGAGAAAGACCTGCCAAGTAAGTTGTCATTGGTGCAGGCATCATAGTTGCCACTTAATTAAGTATGAAATTTTATTGGAAGGGACTTGAAGCTTTATACAAACTTGTGATGGGGCGTAAAACCATAATAATAATGCAAATGGGCACCATCACAAAGGGCAATGTAAAGTTAGGTTCCTTTCCATTAAACTTTTATCTATCCATCCTTATAAGTGCATGGGAATCTCTGCTTCCCTCTGCGAAGGGCCTATCTTTTACTTTTATTGTTGAATCAATCTCCTTAATCCCCTTTAATCTCTAAAAAGTAAACATAGCATGTTGGAGAAAGATACATTTACGTATAAATGATTAATGTGTGTGATCATGATTCATTATTGTTCACATTATCCCTGAGATAAATAAGTTAGAAGCTAGCACTTGCTAAACTTTAATCTTCCTTTGTGTTTGGTTGAAACATATTTATTATAAAAATATTGCTCCTGAGTGCTAGCTGATTGTTTAAAGACTAAGAGATAGTTGAGCAAGTGGCATTTGCTAAACAAATAGCTTTGACATAGACCCTTCTGGAAAATGAGAATAATGTAATTTTTCAATGACTAAGAACATGGTTTGATAAACTCAAAAGGCTTTTAGTTGTTAAACTTTTGCATGTAAAGGGTTTCATGACCTCTTCACAAGAAGTTTTATGAGAAAGGGTGGATGTTTAGAATGTTTGATCATGAAGGTAAATAGTGATGCTGTCATGTCCATAGTCTTTATTATCAACACCACACTTCATAAACTTGTGGTCATGTTTTCTAAGCTCGGCATTCGCTTGGGGACAAGCGGAGTCTAAGCTTGGGGGTGCTGATACGTCCATTTTGCATGAGTATTTCTTATCATAAATTACGCTTTATTAATGATATATTTCACATTGTATCTCAATTCTAATGTCTTTTCCCCATCAATTTACATGATTCACTTGAAGAGGGGAATTACCGGACAGCTGCAGAAAAGGAGCAAAACAAGGACTAGTGAAGAAATGCATTTTCTTGAGGTCAAAAAATTCCATAAAAAATATATTAAAAAATGTTATACGGGAAGAGACCCAGGGGTGCTTGGGCCCACATGGGGGACCAGTGTGGGGCCCACGCAGCCTGGTGGCATGGCCACCCCTCTTACCACGTGGTGCGACTGTGGGGCCCATAGGAGGCCCCTCGGCCGCCTCTCATGCCCCGTAGCTCTATATTACCCTAAAACATGATGTGGAACTTTACAGGATTTTTTGCCACCATATGTGAGGCAGAACAGAGGCGGAGCATTTTAGACCTCCAGCGGGCTGATCTGCTAGAATTCCATCCCTCCGAGAGGGGGAAATCGAAGCCATCGTCATCACCAAAACTCCGTTCGTCATTGGGATCATCATCTCCATCAACCCCTTCACCCGCACCATGATTTCTATCATCACCATCTATCCCTACTATTCCATCTATGAACTATTATCTCAGATCTATTGCTGAGATTACTTTCTGGTGTTGATTACTTCTTGTAGTTGATGCTTAGAATTTTTATTGGTGAAAGATTTATATGTTCAGATTGTTTACCATATTATCATCCCAACTGATCGTGATCCATATGATGTCTTGTGAGTAGTCTATTACGTTCTTGAGGACATGGGAGAAGCCTTGTTGCTAGTAATCATGTGAAGTTGAATAAAGTTCAGTGTTTTGATATTATGTTGTGGTGTGATTCTCTTGTGATGATGTGCGACCGTCGACTGCATAAGGGGCTGTTGGAACCCTAAAGTTTAATGCTATGGTTAGATGTTATCTTAATTACTCTTCTTGTATTTGTGGATACTTGCATAGAGGGTATAATCATAAATATGTATGTTGTCCAAGTAAGGGTAGTACATTAGCGTAGGTTCCACCACACAACAATTATCAAGGCAATGAAAGTTGAACTCAATTAAACTAGATGAAAGTAACTTGGTGAAATTCCCGTGTGTCCTCAAGAGTGATTTAATCCCTATAAGTAATACAACTGGCTTGTCCTTAGCACAATTTAGGATTGGGACACTTTCTGCACCATTGCACTTTTGGTATTATTTACGTTCTTGCAACTATCCTTGTTATCAAACTAACAATCAAACTATCTTTACAACTTTTATAGTGTATCCTTGCTAAAATCTATTGACCAATTCCTTCTGCTCATCATTGGGTTCGACACTCTTAGTTATCAAAAAGAGCTACGATAGATCACCTATATATACCTATCATTTCAATGCTAACACACTAAAGCCATGCCAATAATATGCAAATTAATTCACAAGCCAGCAACATTTCCAACATGTCAACAAATTTAAGTGAAGCACGAAGAGTTATAACGTTTTTATCACCCTAACGCTCTAATAGGTATAAGTGAAGCACAAAGAGTGTTCTATAAATATCCTGACTCTAAAAGATATAAGTGAAGCACACAGAGCATTCTATAAATATCTGAGCCATGAAGGACCATCCCCAATCCAGTGTGGTGTATGTTTATTGAAAAGAAAAAGAAAAACGATGCTCCAAGAATTACACATATCACGTGAACAAATAAAAACTTAGGCCCAATCGAGACATATTGATAGTTGTTGGGGAAGATGAAGGGGATGCCGAGGCCTCCCCAATCTTGGAGCTTCAGACCTCTTTAAATGATTTCTTAGGGATGCCTTGGGCATCCCCAAGCTTGAGCGCTTGCATCTCTCCAGCTTCCTCTCATATCATGGTCTCCCCCCTGGTCTTAAAAACTTCATCCACACAAAACTTAACATAACTTGTGAGTAGGTCAGTCCAAAAGAAAATATAAACATAGACTTGTGTAACTCAAAAAATTCTAAAAAATTAGCACATAACAGAGAACTCATATGTGTACTGTGTTAAATTTCCTGATTTTACCACGTTCTGTTAATCCATGAGAATTTTTTTGCTAGCAGCAAAATTTCTATTTCAGCACAACACAGATACAATTGCAAATTTAACATGCTACAGGGAATTCTTGGCACTTTATTTTTATAGTACAATGGTTTTATACAAGGGCATAATTATTTTTGTTTGAGAAGCTTCCATGAAAAGATTTGCATTCTTTCCATGAGCATGAACAGAAATGTTCAAGGTCGACCCTCACTTCTTCAATGCATACCTTTCCAATCACTTCTCTTTTTGAAAACGTTTTAAGTTCTCCTCTTTATTTTATTTTTGTTTTTGAAAAGTTCATTTGTTGAAAACAGTACCAAATGACTCTCTAAAACTTCTGGGTTGCCTCCCAGGCAGCGCTTTCTTTAAAGCCATATAGCTAGGCTTAAAGTGCTCATTTAATAGTTCCACCAGGATCCCAAGGTATATCAAAGCCAATTTAAATTAACAAAGATTTGGATCTAAGTAGTGAACACAAAGTAACATAGAGCATGTAACAATAAAGTCTAACCCTCTTCCTATGCATGGGCATGTCATAAGAGAACAATTCATGAACACGAAGTAAAGGCCAATGCATAGTGTAACCAGTTTCTTGCAATTTTAGTGTATTAGGAACATCGAGAGGGAGAGATGAGGTCCCTCTCTCATAATAATTGCAAGTAGGAGTAGCAAGCACAATCATATAATTTTCATTAGCATCATCATGAGCGTAAGTGAATCACAACGCACCAATATAATCCTTAATAAGAACAAACTTCTCCTCTCATTGGAAGGTGGGCACGGGTAGGTAATCTGATGGGACTATCAAGTGTGGGTGCAACCTTAGAAACTTTATTATTATCATAAATAACAATAGCAAGTTCGTCTGCATAAGTATATTTTAGAGGGGCATCGTGCCCATAAGTATAGCAAGCCTCAAAGTCATCAAAAAGGTATTTTTCATCTAAGGAGTTCAGAGAATCATAAATTTCAGCTGCATAGTTTTCATCCTCCGGTAAGCATGGAGGGTAAGCAAGCAATGTATGAGTTAAAGAGTTACTCTCATTGTAAGATGGGCACGAGTAGGTAATCTGCTCTTCCTCCTTTTGTTCTTCACTCACCTCCTCGTCTTTTTCATCTAATGAGCCCTTCTCTTCAGCAGTTTCTTCTTTTGTTGATTCCTGCAAAACATTAGTCTCTTCTTGGGTAGTGGAGACCTACTTAAGATGATCAACAATATATGTATTACTACTAAAAGTTTTATAACAATAATCAAGCATATCATATGTTTTAGATTTAGTATACTGAACAAGCTCACAAGTTTCAACTTGTTCAACTATAACAACAACTTCATTGGCTACAATAAAGATAACAAATTCTTCAATTTGTTCTATATCATGATAGTCATATTCATTATTAACATACGAGGATATCATGTGGTTGTCGCTATTCTCGCATTGAAATCCAAAGTGTTTTTGAGAGCAACAAGTTAAACCCTTATAATAACACAAATCCCAGGCATAACAATTCAGTTGATTTAATAAATCCTTCAAGTGTTTTCCTTTTTGAGACAAGTGGTATTTGAAAAATTCTCATCTTCTAATGATTTTCCCATACTATACTAGTTGGGTGTTTAGCACAAGCACGAATGGATTCAAGATCATCCAAGTAGAAGCTTTCAGCAATGAGGATTTTAGGTGGCTCCTCAACCCTACTACTAGTGGCTACAACTAATTTTTTTGTAACTTTTGTTTCCCACCCATAAATAAAGATAGAAAACAACTATAGAATAGGAATAAAAGCTACTTAGTGATAAAGCAAACAAATGCACATGAGAATATTCAACCTAGCGCTATGCTCCTCGGCAATGGCGCCAGAAAAGAGCTTGATAATCCACAAGTGCAGGGAGTATTGTAACACTTTCCAAAGTGGAGGGGTAAGTATGGAGTGTCGAACCCAAAAGGAGCTAAAGGTAGGATTCGTATTCTCTCAGGTTCTATCTGCCAATGATACAACCCTACGCACACCACACGTTTGCTTTACCTAGATGCAATAACTAAGAATACTTTAAAGGTAATAAAGGGATAGTTTGCAAGATTATAAAGTACTAGTAAATAAAAGTTAGTTGCTATAATGTAAAGGTATAATAAATTAAAATATAGCAAGTGTGGAGTAGCGGTGGTAACTGTTGTGGAATTGTTCCTAGGCAATTTGCTATGATACTAGACCGATAATCATGCATTGTAGTTTTATATGCGGGAGAGGCCAATGCTCATGTACTATTAGTACGTGTACTCATACATACTTATGATTGAAACCTTAGCAAGCATCTGCAACTACTAAGAAATTATTAAGGTAAAACCAACCATAGCATTAAGATCTACGGGTCCTCTTTATCCCATATGCATCAAGCCCTATACTTGGGCACGGTGTTATCTATCACTCCGTCCCCCCCCCCTTTGCATAGTTATCTCAATATACTAATAACCCTAATGTGTGATCCAATATACGTGCATGCTCATACATTGGCACCAAAGGACAGCAGCATATCATAATGTACAACTCAAATCAATCATAATAGATCACCAAAAAGACATAGGACAAAAAGGATCTACTCAGACATAATAGCAATGCAACAAATCTTTGGATAAAAATTCATAGCATCAAACACCATGTTCAAGTAGGGGATTACAGAGGTTTATGGATGAGTCGACCAGTATAGAGAGGGGGTAGATGGCGATGGAGATGGTGGTGAAGTCGGTGGAGTCGATGGAGACAATGGGGGTGATGATGGTTCCCCTGTCGGTGTTTCGGTGCCGCTGGAAGAGAGGGGGAGAGAGGCCCCCTCATTATTCTACCTTGGCCTGCCCCCTAGGTGGGGGAAGGTTTCCCTCTCTAGTCCTTGGTGTTCATGGCCCCCGAAGGGTGGGAGCCCCCTCTGAGATTGGATCTAGCCTCGGGCTGTATTTTTCTAGATGCTGAAATTGGTGTCCCGTCACCATTTTATTGACCACGGGAGATTTGTTAACTCTGGAAAATATGAAAAAATAGGGCGGTTTGCAAACTTCCAAAGCAAGTTTACGGCCAAAAGATGGCTCCAATCGACATACCACATGGCCACACAGCCAGAGCTCGCGGCCTGGGAGGCGCGTGAGAGGGGCACGTGGGGCCCCTGTGGCCCCCCCTCCTGGTGGGTCCAGGCCCCCTGGGTCCTCCTGGTGATGAAACTTGCCGACGTATCTTTATTTTTTTCGCACCCAAAAAATCATTTTTTTGCAATATACAAAAACAATGGAAAAGAGGAACTGGCCTTGGCAATAGATTAATATGTTAGTCTAGTTAAAATGACATAAAAAGGTGCCAAAAGTATGTCTAAATGATGTAAATATAGCATAAACATAACAAAAATTATAGATATGTTTGAGACTTATCTGAAGGCTATATTGACATCAGGTCATGTCCTGAATAAAATTTCCATGAAGAATAAAGAGATTACTCCCTATGAGCAATGGGAGATTACGCACTTGGGGTTGTTTGGCGAAAGTCAATGTGCCAATTCCCAAAAGGCATAAGCGTGGACCAAAGACCATGGACTACATTTTTCTGGGCTATGCTAAGCATAGTGTTGGTTGTAGATTTCTTGTAGTAAAATTAGAGGTACTTGACATGACGGTCCGTACTATAATGAAGTCTAAGGATGCTACATTCCTTGTGGATATTTTTCCCATGAGAGATATGCAAAGCACTTCCAGACATGAATCTGATGAGACTCCTAAACCTACCATTCTGATTGAATATTATGAATGAACACATGATGAAAATCCTGTCGAGGAAGACAATGAAACTCCTACTAGGAGCAAGAGACAATGAAACTCCTACTAGGAGCAAGAGACAATGAAACTCCTACTAGGTCCTTTGATGGCGATTTCATTGTGTACCTTGTGGATGACACTCCCAATTCCATTTCAGAAGCCTATGCATCTCCAGATGCTAACTACTAGAAGGAAGTGGTCCGTAGTGAGATGGATTCCGTATGGCTAATGACACATGAGAGATCACTGATCGTCCCTATGGTTGTAAACCTGTGGGATGTAAGTGGGTGTTCAAAAATAAGCTTAGGCCTGATCGTACAATTGAAAAGTACAAGGCTAGGTTTGTGGCCAAGGGTTATACCCAAAAGGAAGGTGAAGATTTCTTGATACTTACTCACATATGGCTAGATTGACCACCATTCGAGTGCTTATCTCATTGGCTGCCTTGCATGGTCTTCTTGTTCATCAGATGGACGTCAAGACAGTTTTCCTAAACGAAAAGTTAGACGGGGACATCTACATGCAACAGCCAGATGGCTTTGTAGTAGAAGGTCAAAAAGGAAAGGTGTGGAAATTAATGAAGTCTTTGTATGGTTTGAAACAAGCACCTATGCAATGGTATGAGAAGTTTGACAAAACTTTAACGTGTACTGGCTTTGTTATTAATGAAGCTGACAAATGTGTATACTATCGCCATGGTGGGGGTGAAGGAATTATATTGCACTTTTGTATATTGATGACATACTGATATTTGGAACCAACCTCAAAGTTATTGAGGAGGTTAAGACTTTTCTGTCTCATAATTTTGAGATGAAAAATCTTGGTTTGACTGATGTTATCTTGAACATCAAGCTACTAAGAGATGATGCTGGTGGGATTATCCCATTATGTTAAGAATATTCTGAGTCGCTTTGGCTATTCAGATTGCAAACCTTCTCCAACTGCATATGACCCTAGTGTGCGAAATCGCAAGTTTGAAAGAACAACTGAGGATCAATTGAGATACTCTGAAGTTATTGGATCACTCATGTTTACTGTGAGCAAACTAAGCCAGTTTGTTTCCAATCCGAGAGATGTATATTGGAATGTTATTGAAAGAGTTATGTGCTACCTAAAAGGTAGCATGAGCTATGGACTCCACTATACAGGATACCCAAGGTTACTTGAAGGGTATAGTGATTCGAACTGGATTTCTAATGCTGATGAGATGAAGGCCACAACTGGATATGTGTTTACACTTGGAGGTGGTGCTATTTCATGGAAGTCTTGCAAGCAGACTATCTTAACGAAGTCAACAATGGAAGCAAAACTCATAGCATTAGATGGATTTTCCAGTGGTTGAAAAGCCAATTCCAGCTATCCTCAAGAACTGTGACAATCATACAATCATTGTCAAAGTGAATAGTTCAAAGGACAACATGGAATCCACAAAACATATAAGGAGAAGACTGAAATCTGTCAGACATTTAATAAACTCCGGAGTGATAGCGTTGGATTACATGCAAACGGCTAGGAATTTGGTAGATCCTTTCATAATAGGGCTATCACAAAATGTGATAGAAAATGCATCAAGGGAGATGGGTATGAGACCCACATGAGTTGCCATGGTGGTAACCCAACCTATGTGATCGGAGATCCTGTGAATTAGGACCTGGGCTATTGGTTAACTGGAGGAGAGTAACTTGACTAACCCACTCCGTTGGAGATGCACTACTCTCACAATATGTATGGCAAATTGACTTTGTCTTAATGTGTTCTGAGGCTTGTAAAAGCGAGATGTTGTCCTATAGAGCAATCTTGGAAGAACATACCGATATGAGCCCGACTGCTGGTCACGGTCTATGAGATAGGGTAATCTCTAGTAAACTCATGAATAGGCTAGGAGTGTGACTAATATGCTCCACCCACGGGGTTAGCCTTTGGCAGCCTAGTATCAGTAAGACAAATGGTTAAACTTCTTCATGCAAAACAAACAATTCAAGAGATAGTCCATTGTTCAGTTGTGGACAAGTGTAGCCCTTTGCTCTAGGTAGATGTTCAACCTTAACCGGTCTCCACTAAAAATACCGGTATATAAAAATAGTGATTGGAACCGAGGACAACACAATGTGCCTTCGAGATCTAGTTGGGGATTGTTGAATGTTAGATGGGATTTAGGAACATATAACAAATAATTCCTGGATAAATCTCATAGGCCCATGTGGTGTTTCATGACTTGGTGGGAAGTTTAGTCCCACCTCAGAAGTGGAGGAGAGTTGGGACCAACTTATATGGGACTCTCTTGCATATCCTATTGGAGCATGAGAAGAGGAGTGGTACACACGTGCACTCCTCCTCCGCCGCCCGCCTCGCCCGTGCGCATCGTGTTTAATGAACAAGTCAAGCTGAGCTCAGACCTATGTCATGTGTATGCTTTATTTTTGCTGGCTGGAAATGGATAATTAATTGCCAATTAATTATCAGTCCTTAACGGACACATTACGAGCAGCCGTATCTGATTTGTTTAGATACTGGGCTATTACCAACTCGGTCATGGGCCTAACCCACCTCTTACTACCTGACAGCCAATATATTGGAGGTGTTGGCAACCCTATCTATCACCCTGATCAGATCGCATCTGCTGTACCTCCTCACGCACGAACCACCACCGTTGTTCCTCTCGCTACTGCTCCTTTCGACTACTCCATCCCATCGACTGCGTGCACTCCCACTACTCCGGAACCCCATTCTTTGTGAGCCTGCACCGAGGGAAGGGTGAAAAGGTTTTTGGAGAGTGTCTCGGCGTTACTGCTCACTGCTGTTCATCTACGTCTATGACTTCGACTACTTCCTCAACTTCCGCACCGACGCCATGGGTGACAGCTCCGCTACCTCCAAGAAGAAGGTTGTCGATGTCACCCCTGCTGCCACCGCCAGCATGGATTTGACCTTCCCAACTGGAGGGTATGGTCTATTATTTCTCCTATTAGTTCATGCATGTGCAGTACTTATGAATATCATAGTTTCATAGGATCTATGTCTAGTTCGCACTCGTATGAATACTTTATAATATGTCTTTAATCTTGCTCACAATGTGATCATGGTTTTCATATGGATTAAATTAATCAGGAAATTGCTAACTTATCCAACAATAAGAATAGAAAATATTCCAAAGATGGGCATGTTTTGGGAGGGGTATAGCGACCCCCCCCCCCCCGTAAAATGTGGTTTCCACGGAGTTTTTAACTCCACATGGTCTGTAACGACCCAGATCTGGTAGGATCTGAATCCATGTGCTTACTATGCTATCCCTGGATCGTAGCTAGCACACACAAAAACAAGAGTGAATATCAACAAGACATACATCATTTACTACAAAATGACGAATCCCGAATTACATATACATACTATATGCACAACTCAACGCTGGCACATATTACAATGGAAACATACATAATACTAAGTTAGGGCTCCATCCACGCCACTGGGCTCATTGAGTGTAGACCCATGATCCTATTGCCTCTTAACCTATCGACATCTGCACATGACAGGTGCAGATAAGTATGTGGAATGTACTTGCAAGTTGCAAAGGAAATTATAACAGAGTATACATGCAAGGTAAGTCAAAAGAATTGCTAAGGGGTTTGTTTTGTGGAAAGCCAATTTTCACTTCCACTAAGAGTTGCAAACTTTCTTGAAATGTACAAATAGTTTTTAAGTTGAAATATATATAGGGTTAGAGTGAAACACTTGGGTAGACACGCCAAGGCTCAGCCCCCAGCCTAAGTAAAACAATACTTAGGGTTGAAGTGAAACACACCCTTGTGCTCAATCCTCAACCTAGAACCCTTGAAGACAGGTTTAAGAAAAGAAAGGGGAGATCCTTCTTCAGTTCAGGTCCTCAGTTTCTCACATTGCTCGTATCTAGGGACACCACTAATCTACTATGTTTGACTCTACAGAGTTTGTACACGTTCCCCACATGACACAACCAACCCCATTTGTCATTGAACCCATTTTGTGCACAACTGGGAGACGATTGTGACAAAGCCGATCCTTAGGAGCCCCCTCTACTTAGTCCTAGTTTGCCAGTTGCTTCAGCAATTAAGGCCCTTCTTCGATGGCGGTACCAAAGTAAAGGGTTTCCCACTAAGTACAAGCTAAGCCAGAGCCCATAATATCACATGGCTTTACTGGAAGCTACTTTGTACGTAAACTTGGAAGATCTCGGTCTCCTGGGCTGTGGTACCCTGCAAAAACCTATGTGCAAGACCCCAGTTGGGTGCAATCACTTAAGTGTGCAAGTCCCCAATCGAGCGCAATCACTTAGTGTGCAAGACCCAAGTCAGGTGCAATCACTTGTAGACGCACCCATCAATCAATTTCGCCCAGAGAGTAGAAGTAAAATATTGATATTTTTTTCAAACAGAGTTTTCTCAAAGACATTGCTCTAGGAGGGAGCAAGTTTAGAAAAAAAAATTAAAACAAGTTTTGATTTTAAATCCAACCCACGACTACAAGTATGGCTAAACATAAGCATACATACAATACGCATAACACCTAGGGCTTTAACTTGAAAGATAGTACTTTGCAAAACTTTAGTAAAAAGCCTACACATGCCTACTACTAAGATTTAAAGAACCATGCATAAGATAAAAATATAGGACAAAGGATGGTCAATTTGCAACTTGCCTGAGTTTCTCGAAGATGATAATATCCTATTCCTTATCAACTATCCTTCTCATTATGATATATCTAACCATAAAAGAAAATACTTCAACAAACAACAAACACCAAATAAAGGTCCAAATAAAATATGCAAATTATTTAGCTAGTAATATTACTAGGATAATTGTTAGGGCATGGCTATGGGTTGAGGTAATCCAAATTTGGATAGGATCAAACTTGATTTGAATGGAAATGTGGTATAAATCATTCCCTAGGGTTTGGTATACATGATATCAAGCCAAAGTCTATTTCATCAAAAGGTCATGGATATAGTCCAAAGACTTTGCTTATAACCCAATTGTCATATGGAGCTTGGTTATAAGATCAAAGGGTTTGAAAATATATCCAAACTCCATTTAGTTTGAACATATGGAAATGTGAAAGATTGATCATGGCTTTAGGATCTTGATCATTGGATAACAATCTAAGTCATCATATCTAAGAGTATATCCTAGAATCGAATATCATGGTCCAAAATCCAAAGTCATGGTTCAAATCCAATATATTCTATATTGAGTTTCTATTGAATCCAAAATATTCAAGTCCAATATCATATGAAGTTTCCATCTATGTTTCATGGCTTGGTCAATGATTTGGCACAAGGGATTGCTATTAGAACAAGTTCCTATAACCAAATTTCTCTAAAGAAATTATTTGGAATATTTTGGCCAGTTAAAGAAATGATCAAAATGTGCTTAAACTCCCTTTGAATTTGAATCAGTGGACATGGCTTGGTTTCAAAGAGTGGGAAACTAAGTGTGTCGATGCCAGGGGAGTGTTATGGTCATAAAACCAAAGTTTGCAAAAGGAATTCTTTTAAAAGAATTTCCAAACTAAAGTTATGATCAAAATATGCTCAAATACCTCATTTGAAATTTGAACAATTTTGACACTCCAAAATTTGGTGCTAAGCATGGCATTGGATTGTATAATTTCTAAGGATCTCATGGATATTAAATTTGCTAAAAATGGACTGGTGAATCTCAAGATATGAAAAAAATATGCCCAAATGCATATTTCAAATTTTGAACTAGCCAAATATTCAAATGAGCACTTTTAAACATTTCCAATGATATTTTTGGAGAAGTCATATTATCTCCTCTCATTTTTTTATTATATGAATAATTGGAAACATTTAAATGGCCTTTAAATGCAAATAATCAAATAAACTCCAAATTCAAATAAGAATTCAGAATGAAATATTTGTCAACAATGAATTGAGAAAGTCATTTAATTCTCACTCTAGATATTTAAATGTGGTTTCAAAATATTTCAAATAGTCCAGAAGGAAATAAAATCCTTTTGAATTTTTGAATATAGCTCACAACCAATAATTTTATTTATTGGATAATTAATTATCCAATTCTCATAACATGGTTTGGGAAGGTTTAAACGAAGACTCAAAAAGTTTTAATTTTCCCTTAGAATCAAACTAATTCACATAATTTCACTTATTTATTTAATTAACAATGTAAATTTAGGAAAACTTTGGTATGTTACAAACTACCACCCTTAAAAGAAATCTCATCCTCGAAATTTGAGGTTTCTTGGGTTACTTCCCCATGGGTATAGCATATCATTCGCGCTTGCAATATTATCGTTGACTACTTGTTTTGGAGGATGTTGTCCCTAGGTACAATCCTCTATACTCCTGGTCCTTCAATACCTCTTAGTTCTTGAGGTTTTAGGCACCAATACTGAGTCTTAAACAGGTTGTCGTACGAATCAACCTTCCAGGGTGTTCGGGTACTGCCACCCTTAAAAATAAACTTGTGGGGTTCCTGCATTTTCTTCATTCCATGCAGCTTCTATTGGATCTTCATGAAGCTCCTATGAATAAGGATATGGCCTTTACTCAAACGATCAAGTCTTTCTCAAAATCCATAAGTTCCATAACTACTTATCAAGACTCTCATGGTGGTCGATGAAATAGCTTCTGATGGAACTCCTTGGAGATCTTCATGTTTTTTCCTAACCGTTCAACCTACATTAGGCACAATTGCCTATCTATAAGAGTAGTGTGTCTTACCATTCTATGGTTTTTAGGCTTGTCGCATCGACACTCTACTAAGATTTCATGGCTCTTAGATTTACCAATCCAACATACGAAAGTATATAATAAGAGTCTCTGGTATGGGGGCCAATCCACCCCTTACTTGAATCTTTACTTCATACAGATAGGTGAATTGCATATTCTATCACTCGGTCATTCTCGCTCCTCTTAAAGAGGTCTTCACCTATAAAACTAGTAAAACATTTTTGGTGGCGAAGATACTACATGGATTGTGTCCAAAAACTTGTATCCGTGGGGTAGAAAAATTCCCTTGTATAAGAGTTGCGTTCTTCATGCAAATGAGCAATTTCTACCCAGAGAGTCTTGGTTCTATTCTCTCTTGCAAACACATATTGTCTCTCCATAGATGGTGCATGTGGTGATCCTCATGCACATGATCTCTAGCATGGTCTTCTACCCTTAATCTGTCAAACTTTTCTATTCACTCAATTTCACTTGGGTCATAATAAGTATTGAAATATGATGAACAACATCTATGATAAGAAAGTAACCACACTTCATTAACTTTACTGTTTTTATTTCATAACATGGTATTTGTGGTGACATAACCGATGAGTTAAAACTTGCTTCAAAATCCCATTACAATGCTTATTCATGCCTGTCTATCTTCACTACTTCTTTTTGGCCTTTTTCTCATTGAAACATTCATCCATGTAGTGTCTGGGTTCCTGACATTTCTAACAAATTAACTTGGACAAGTCCTTCTTCTTCTTTACTTGCCTGCTGGTCGAGGCTTCTTGGTTGGTCTGGCTGGGATCTTTGAGATTTATGGTGTAGTAATCCCTTTGATGTAAGGCCTCTTCTTCTTCTTGGACTTGATTTTCTTCTCCTTCAGCTTTACCTTAGCAAGTATGGATGCTAATTCTTGTGGGTCATACATCATTTCAACTAATTCAACTCCATGTGCATATTCTTTCTTCTTATCCCCTTACAGGCAGGAGTTGGATTTGTGTCCTTATTCTCCATAGGATTAACATGACCTGAGGAGACTAATTAGTTCTCCATGGAATCATTCTTCATCAATGATCTTCAATAGTATGGTGTTCTCTTGTGGATATTCCTCGAGTACTACTTGCTTCCTTTTCTTAGTTTGTTGGACTCTCCTTTATACTTCTAGATAAATCCTACATTGAGCGGGATAATGATCAGTTCCTTCACATAAGAAACAAGTCACGTGAATGGTGGGACATTTTTCAGCTGGATGGTTCTCTTCACAATTGGTACATTGATCAATATGTCCCTTATGAGTGTGTCCTTCTCGACAAATCTTCTAGGCACGAGACTTCCTTGCATCTTCACATGGTTGCCTCAGATCTCGGATGATAAGATGATATTGAAGTAAAACCTCCTTGAATTGTTCCCAAGTGATTTCCTTTTAGGATTCATCAATGGCTAGATGCATCCTCCACCAAGTGTCTGCATCTTGGATAAAGTATTAGAAACATAATTCACCATCTCCTTTGGTTCTACCTTATTGTCCTTCATTACTCCTTCTATGTCCTGAATCCACTCTTCAACTTTCAAAGGAGTTACTAGTCCAATCAGAGTAGTTCCATTCATCTATGGAGTTTTAAAGGTTTTTGGTTAGGGAGGAGATAGAACATAGATAGAAACAGAGATGGATAAACATACAAACAGTCATTATATATAACAATTGTTGTTGCCAATAGTTAACAACTCACCGCTTCTAACCTTTGTTCTAGTACTAGGCTCGTTTACTATGGTCTCACCATGAAGTCTTCATATCTTCAGTTCTTGAAGGTCTTCAATGCTTGTAGCTTCATCCATATGAAGGTCTTGTGACTGATGATGAATCATTTGTAGTTCACACCTCTCGAGGTTGAATGAAACAATAAGATACAAACCTACAACATGCGCATCCTAATAAATGCAAAACCACATAACAACAAACTGAAATAACACCAACAAATAACATCAACAAAACTCCAAAGTTCACTCATTGATTTTATTCAAACAACTCCTATGGTACCGCCATCCACATGAGTTGGTATGGTTAGATACTCTAAGCGCAAAGCATTTATCATTTTATTACATCCATGGTGGACCAGCACTAAGCTAGCCTATCCAGATCATGCACCTTGCTAGCGAGGGGCTCATGCATCTTATCTCCATTGGGCTTCAACTTGTTGTACTTGATCTCTTCGAGTTGCACTGCCAGGTTGTCAATATCGACACAGAGTTTTTTGTAATGACCATGCGTCTCCTTTAGCTGGGCTTGTAATTTCTTGATTTTAACGTCCTTGGTCTGAACCATGGCCTGGTTGTCATCCAGTTCCATGTGAACGATCTTGATCTCGCAGTCCCGCGTCTCGTTATTGGCTATTGTTAAGCTCTGGGTCTTGAGTTCATCACGTAATGCTTCATTCTCGAACAATGCTTCCAGAAGATCCATTTGAAGATTCTTGATGTACTGTCCCAGATCCTGGTTATACACCAATAGGGGTGAAAGTTTCCTCTTGTGTTCCTCCGTCAATGTGATAGGTGCTCCATCCACTTTTTGCCACCCAAGCTTACCAAAATTATGGCTGCTTAGTTCATTGTGATGGCGATAACATAGACATGCTATAGCATCGTGGATGGCAGTGTTTACACCCATCTCGCTATCGGGAGCTATCATCCCATAGGTGATATCTTCAGTTTTGGGGTCCTGTTGATGGCCAAAAATACGAGTCTTGATGTTCCACCCAGGTTTTCTGGCTTTCCTCTTCCATACATTGGTCTCAGGTACTGGTAAACTCAATAGCCCGACCAGGTCCATAAGCGGTGGACCATAAAGAACGTCCTTGTAATGTAGTCCGTCGTCATGATGAAATGTTCCGTCAAAAAGTTTTGAAGCAAGAAGGACTTAGTAAAGAAAACAAAAGTTACGAGAATGCAAGTAAGTAATACCGAAAGTTGTTCCTAACGGGGTTTCCTAATTCTAAGCCATTTCTAGGGGTCACGCCCTACAGTCAACGTATGCCCTGATACCATTTTGTAACGACCCGCATCTGGTAGGATCCGAATCTCCGTGCTTACTATGCTATCCCTGGATCATAGCTAGCACCCATAGTAACAAGAGTGAATATCAATAAGTCATACATCATTTACGACAAAACAATGGATCCAGAATTATATATGCATACCACTTGCACAGCTCAAGGCTGGCACATATTACAGCGGAAATATACATAATACTAAGTTAGGGCTACGTCAACGCCACAGGGCTCATTGAGTGTAGATTCATGATCCTATCACCTCTTAACATGTCAACATCTGCACATGACAGGTGCAGATGAGTACGTGGAATGCACTTGCAAGTTGCAAAGGAAATTATAACAAAATATTCATGCATGGTAAGGCAAAAGAATTGCTAAGGGGTTTGTTTTGCGAAAAGTCAATTTTCACTTACACTAAGAGTTGCAAACTTTCTTGAAATGTACAAATAGTTTGTAAGTTAAAAGATATATAGGATTAGAGTGAAACACTTGGGTAGAAACACCAAGGCTCAGTCTCCAACCTAGGTAAAACGACACTTAGGGCTCAAGTCAAACACACCCTTGTGCTCAAACCTCAACCTAAAACCCTTGAAGACAGATTTAAGAAAAAAAGGGGAGACCCTTCTTCAGTTCAATTCCTCAGTTGCTCAAGTTGCCCTTATCTGGGGGCATGGCTAATCAATTAGGTTTGACTCTGCAGAGTTTGTACACGTTCCCCACATGACACAACCAACCCCATTTGTCATTGCACCCATTTTGTGCACAACCGGGAGAAGATTGTGACGAAGCCTGTCCTTAGCAGCCCCCTCTACTTAGTCCTAGTCCACCCAATGCTTAGGTAATTAAGGCCCCTCTCTGATGGCGGTACCAAAGTAAAAGGTTTCCCACTAAGTACAACCTAAGCAAGAGCCTATAATAGCTTGTGGTTGTACTAGAAGCTACTTTGTACTGAAACTTGGAAGATATCGGTCTCCTGGGCGGCAGTCCCCTCCAAAAAGCTGTGTGCAAGACCCCAATCGGGCGCAATCACTTAAGTGTGCAAGTCTCCCATTGGGCACAATCACTTGTAGACACTCAAATAAATCAATTCCGCCCAGACAGTAGATGTAAAATAATTATATTTTTTTAAAACAGAGTTTTCTCAAAGATATTGCTCCAGGAGGGAGAAAGTTTTTAAAAAAATCTTTAAAATGAGTTTTGCTTTTCAACCCAACCCACCACTACAAGCATGGCTAAGCATAAACGTACATACAATAGGCATAACACCTAGCGCTTTAACTGGCAAGATGATACTTTGTAAAACTTTAGTAAAAACCCTACACATGCATACTACTAAGATTTAAAGAAGCATGCATAATATGAAAATATAAGACAAAGGATGGTCAATTTGCAACTTCCTGAGTTTCTCGAAGATGATAATACACTATTCATGTCCGACTCTCCTTCTCATTACGATATATCTAACAATAAAAGAAAATACTTCAACAAACAACAAAAAGCAAATAAAGATACAAATAAAAGATACAAATTATTTAGCTATTATATTAAATAGAATAATTGTTAGGGCATGGCTATGGGTTGAGGTAATCCAAATTTGGATAAGATCAAACTTGATTTGTATGGAAATGTGGTATCAGTCATTCCCTAGGGTTGGGTATACATGATATCAAGCCAAAGTCTATTTCATCAAAAGGTCATGGCTATAGTCCAAAGAGTTTTCTTATAACCCAATTGTCATATGGAGCTTGGTTGTAAGATCAAAGGGTTTGAAAATATATTGAAACTCCATTTGGTTTGAACATATGGAAATCTGAAAGATTGATCATGGCTTTAGGGTCTTGTTCCTTGGATAACAATCCAAGTCATCATATCAAAGAGTAAATCGTAGAATCCAATATCATGGTCCAAAACCCAAAGTCATGGTTCAAATCCAATATATTCTATATTGAGTTTCTATTGAATCCAAAATACTCAAGTCCAATCCCATATGAAGTTTCCATCTTTGTTTCAGGTCTTGGTCAAGGATTTGGCACAAGGGATTGGTATTAGAATAAGTTCCTAGAACCAAATTTATCTAAAAAAATTATTTTGAATATTTTGGCTAATTAAAGAAATGGTCAAAATGAAAAATGTGATCAAACTCCCTTTGAATTTGAATCAATGGACACGGCTTTGTCTCAAAAAGTGGGAAACTAAGTGTGTGGATGCTAGGGTAATGTTACGGTCATAATACCAAAGTTTGCAAAAGGAGTTCTTTTAAAAGAAGATCCAAACTAAAGTTATGGTCAAAATATGCCCAAATCCTTCATTTGAAATTTGAACAATTTTGATACTCTAAAATTTGGTGCTAATCATGGCATTGGATTGCCCAAGTTCTAAGGATCTCTTGAATATCAAATTTGCCAAAAATGGACTTGTGAATCTCAAGGTATGACAGAATATACCTAAATGCTTATTTGAAATTTTGAATATATTTGAAATGGGAAAATGGGTGATAAAAGGAAATATTTCAATTCTACATGTTCCAAGGATTCCAGAAATATAAACTTCATAAAATTTGGCCAAATAGAATGAGAGATATGATTTTCCAAAGTTTGGGCAATTTTTTGTCTAAAAATAAATAGAAAATGAATTTCTGGAAATAGGATGGGACACGCGACATATTATGATTTGAGGATACCAATTCGCTTAAGTGATTAAACAGGGAGCGATGATCTGGAGATCAACGACTAAGAGTGCATACCCCTTCGAGGTTATAAGTGATCTAATCTCAGCGGTTAAAAACAGATCAGACAGCTCAGGAGAGAAGGCACCCCGGTCGGCTGGTTTGGTCACCGAAGATGGTGGCGGCGCTCTCGAATTTGGTCATTGCTGATGATGCAGAGGTCACCGGAGTCGAGGGACATGTGTACGGTGTTCGGAGTTACTTGGCAAACTTGGTGGACTCCTTGTCGTGCTCGACGGCGTCCTGTGGCACTGGTGAAGATCGGCTGCACTTTGCCAGGGTAGTGGCAAAGCTCAGCTTCATCATGTGCTTGCTCTGAGGCATCCCTGAGAGAAACCAAAGTGTCAGACACATGCACAGAGATGAGTTAAAGAGAAATAGGGTAGCGGGGGACCTTGGGTTGCTCAGATGGCTACATGAGCTTCATCAGACCCGACGGTGATGTCTACTACACAACTTGTTCTTGTAGACTCGTGTTGGGCCTCCAAGCTCAGAGGTTTGTAGGACAGTAGCAATTTTCCCTCAAGTGGATGACCTAAGGTTTATCAATCCGTGGGAGGCGTAGGTTGAAGTTGGTATCTCTCAAACAACCCTTCAACCAAATACAAGAAATCTCTTGTGTCCCCAACACACCCAATACAATGGTAAATTGTATAGGTGCACTAGTTCGGCGAAGAGATGGTGATAAAAGTGTAGTATGGATAGTAGATATAGGTTTTTGTAATCTGAAAATATAAAAACAGCAAGGTAACGAAAAGTAAATGGGCATAAAAAAGGTATTGCAATGCTTAGAAACAAGGCCTAGGGTTCATACTTTCACTAGTGCGCTCTCCCAACATTGTTGACATAGTTCAATCATATGTAAATCCCTCACGTGCGACAAAGAGTTCACTCCAAAGTCACAAATAGCGCAGAACAAACGAAGAAATTGTTGTAGGGTACGAAACCACCTCAAAGTTATCCTTCCCGATCAATCTTATGAGCCATCCCCATTAATTGTCATGAACAGCCCTAGAGTTCGTACTAGAATAACACCTTAAGATACACATCAACCAAAACCCTAATGTCACCTAGGCACTCCAATGTCACCACGAGTACCCACGGGTTTGATTATACGATATGCATCACACAATCTCAGATTCATCTATTCAAACCAACACAAAGAACTTCAAAGAATGCCCCAAAGTTTCTACCGGAAAGTCAAGACAAAAACATGTGTCAACCCTTATGCATAAATCCCCAAGGTCATGGAACCCGCAAGTTGATCACCAAGACATACATCAAGTGACTCAAGTGAATATCCCATTGTCACCACATATATCCATATGCAAGACATACATCAAGTGTTCTCAAATCCTTAAAGACTCAATCCGATAAGAAAACTTCCAAGGGAAAACTCAATTCATCACAAGAAGATAGAGAGGGGAAAAACTCCATATGATTCATCTATATCAACAAAGCTCACGGTACATCAAGATCGTGCCATCTCAAGAACACGAGAGAGAGAGAGATCAAACACATAGCTACTAGTACAAACCCTCAGCCCCGAGGGTGAACTACTCCCTCCTCGTCATGGAGACCGCCGGGATGATGAAGATGGCCTTCGGTGATGCCTTCCCCCCTCCGGCAGGGTGCCGGAAAAGGGCTGTAGATGAGATCGTGGAGGTACATAGGCTTGAAGTGGCGTAAAAACTCATCTAGGTTAACTTTCAGGGGTTTCTGAATATATATGATTTTTTGCGTTGGAATCACGGGAAGAAGGGCCACAGGGGGCCCACGAGGCACCAGGGCATGCCTGGGGGGCGATGGCGTGCCTTGGTGCCTCGTGAAGCCCCTGTGGGTCTTCTGGCCTCCTCCCGAAGCTTCTAGTGTTTGTCTTGGCCAATAAAAAATCTCCAAAAAGTTTCGTGGCATTTGGACTTCGTTTGGTATTGATTTTCTGTAAAACAAAAACAGGGTAGCAAACAGCAACTGGCACTGGGCACTAGGTCAATATGTTAGTCCATGAAAATCATATAAAAGCCATATAAAAGTGCACCAAAATCATACAAAACTATAATAAACATGGCATGAATACTTCATAAATTATAGATATGTTGGAGACGTATCAGCATCCCCAAGCTTAATTCCTGCTCGTCCTCGAGTAGGTAAATGATAAAAGATATAATTTATGAAGTGTGAATGCTAGCATAGTGCATAAGTTTGATCAATAATAATTTCAATCACTTTTCCTAGCATCATAACAGAAACTTTTTCTCCTAAAAGTCATCATGATAAAGTAGCAATTAAAAACAGAAATTTTGATGTGGAATCCTACATATCATAATCATCATATAATCTTTTCTTTTGTTGCATGGACATTGGACTTGAATGATTCAAAGAAAAATCATTATTATAACAGCAATATTTATTATCATAAAACTTCTCATGAGCAAGTAACAATTCATCACAACAATGAAGTATAAGGCATAAACTTTCTTGGAAACTAACAAACTATTCTAGTCAACAGTGCAATTGCAATTCATCATATTTTCAGGAAGGGTCTCATGAAGGAGCTTTTTAGCAAGTCCACATACTCAACCATCATTTAGTCTTCTATGATTGCTAACACTCACGACATATATATGGAGCAAAAGTTTCAGCCAGACACATAGAAAGATAGGGGCTTGTGATTTTGCCTCCCAACTTATTCACCTCAAGGGTGATGTCAACAATAATAACTCATGATCACTCATATCCAACTGGATATATGTGCCTAGATCTTTCCCCACCACATGATGCTTGCAAAAGAGAAAAATAAAAAAGGAAGTAGAGGAGAACACTATTGACTCTTGCATAAAAAATAAATACATAAAAGTAAATGCATAAAATTAAAAGATAGGCCCTTCGCAGAGGGAAGCAGAGGTTGTCATGTGCTTTTTATTTTTGGATGCACAAGCCCTTAATGCAAAGGAACGTCACGTTATAGTGCCCCTTGTGATAGCAACCTTTATTATGCAGTCCGTTGCTTTTATTTCTTTACCATCACAAGTTCGTACAACACTTATTTCCCTTACAATAAAAGTTCAAACATATTTTAGGAGCAATTTTTATTGCTTTTTGCACCGATGACAACTTACTTGAAGGATCTTATTCAATCTGTAGGTAGGTATGGTGGACACTCATGAGAAGAAACTGGGTTTAAGGGTTTTGGATGCACAAGTAGTATCTCTACTTGGTGCGGATTTTTGGCTAGCAAAGATATTGGGCAAGCACCACATGTTGGAGGATCTATAACAATATAACTTCCATGTGAATATGAACAAACATAATTAATTACGTTGTCTTCCTTGTCCAACGTCAACATTTTGACATAAAATACTTAATGGGGGCTCACAATCATAAAAGATGTCCAAGATAGTATATTTGCATGTGAATCTTCCCTTCCCTTATTAACTTTTTCATGAATTGCATCATTGACTAATGCTATGCTTGTTAACCCCCAATAAATTTCACCACTTATACTCTTCTTTATGTAATGTCATTACTTTCCATAAGATTAGCATATGATCTCTTTCATTATTTTCATTGCAAGGAATCACACTTATCATATCCAATGATCTATATGAATGTTTTTATTATATCCCTCTTGAATATTCATCTTGGGACCAAATTCATATCTTGTGCAAATTACCATTACTATTATTAACTCTCAAAAATATATAAGTGAAGGATGAGAATTAATGACAAACTACTCCAAAATATATAAGCGAAGATCAATGAGTAGTGAAACAATTAAGTAGCTATGTAAGAAATCTCTCTCATTTAAAAAGTTTCAGATCTTGATATTTTATTCAAACAGCAAGCAAAACAAAGACACAACCAAGTATAGCACACATTATGTGAACAAGTAAAAACTTGGGTTCAATCGAGACTCACCGATAGTTGATGAAGAAAAGTGATGGGATGCCTACCGGGGCATCCCCAAGCTTGCATGCTTGATACTTCTTGGAATATTAACTTGGGGAGCCTTGGTCATCCCCAAGCTTGAACTCTTGTGTCTCGTTAATTCTTCTCATATAATAGTTTCCCTAAGTTTCAAAAACTTCATCCACACAAAACTAGACAAGAACTTGTGAGATATGTTAGTATAAATCCACTCAAAACCTCAACATTCTCTACTGTAGCGAATCACTAAAATTATAATTAAACATTGAATACTAAATGCTTCTGCATATTTAATACTCCTATCCTCAAATAGAATCATTAAACAAGCCAACATATGCAAACAATGCAAACATAACAGCAATCTCCCTAAACAGGACAGTCTGTAAAGGATAATTAATAATCCATACTTAGATAACTGAAAAAATTCTGAAAATTTACCACACTGGAAATAATTTATCAAAGTTCACTGTGTAAAAATTTCAAGATTTTATCACATTCTGACATTTCTGGGCAATTTAATCAATAGCAGCAAACTTTCTGTTTTGAAACAGCAACTCATGAACTTGCAAAATAAGCATGGTAAAGGCTATACTTGACATTTTTATTGAACTAAAAGATACAAAACATGATTATTGATAGCACAAAGAAAATATTAACAGAAGAAAATGACGCTCCAAGCAAAACTCATATTATGTGACAAAAAAATATAGCTCCAAGTGAGGTTACCGATAATGTTGAAGACGAAAGAGGGGATGCCTTCCGGGGCATCCCCAAGCTTAAGCGCTTGAGTATTCCTTGAGTATTACCTTGGGGTGCCTTGGGCATCCCCAAGATTAGGGTCTTGCCACTCCATATTCTCCTCATATCGATATCTCACCCAAAACTTGAAAACTTCAATCACACAAAACTTAACGGAACTTCGTGAGAACGGTTAGTATGATGAAGAATAAACCATCACTTAGGTACTGTCCAAGACAAGATTCACAATTGTTCCCATATAATGCCTGCTGTATTTTATCATTTTCACAATTTATATCTCATAATATAAGCTATGGAAACATTAAAACAAGCAAACTATGCAATGAAAACAGAATCTGTCAAAAACAGAACAGTCTGTAATGATCTGAGCAACTACCATACTTCTGGAACTGTAAAAATTCTGAAAAATTAGGAAAACGTCAACAATTTGCATATCAATACTGTGTAAAAAATTTCAGAATTTTTTGACGCTCCAGTAAAATCTGGGAAATTAAACACTGGAGGCAAAAGTTTCTGTTTTTGCACAGAATTAAATCAACAAGTATCCACACTATCCCAAAGGTTTTGCTTGGCACTTTATTGAAAGAAAACATATAAAACATGATTACTACAGTACCTTAATCATGTGAACACACTAAAACAGAAAGGATACATATTGGGTTGCCTCCCAACAAGCGCTTTTCTTTAAAGCCTTTTAGCTAGGCATGATAATTTTGAATGATGCTCACGTCGATGTGAAGAATTGAAACTTAAAGGTAGCATCATGAGAAATATATCAAACACTTAAGCCTAACCCACTTCCTATGCATAGGGATTTTGTGAGCAAATAGTTTATGGGAGCAAGAATCAACTAGCATAGGATGGCAAAACAAGCATAACTTCAAAACTTTCAACACATAGAGAGGAAACTTGATATTATTGCAACACCTACAAGCATATGATCCTCTCTCATAATAATTTTCAGTAGCATCATGAAGAAATTCAACAATATGTCCATCACATAAAGCATTCTTGTCATGATACATAAGCATAGAATTTTTATTACTCTCCACACAAGCAATTTTCCTCTCGTTCATAATAGTGGGAGCAAACTCAACAAAATAACTATCATGAGATACTTGATGGGCATAATCCAATTGAAAATTAAAATCATGATGACAAGTTTCATGTTTATCATTATTCTTTATAGCATACATGTCATCACAATAATCATCATAGATAGCAACTTTGTTATCATAGTCAATTGAAACCTCTTCCAAAATAGTGGAATCATCACTAAATAAATTCATGACCTCTCTAAATCCACTTTTATCAATATAATCATAATAAATAGGAGGCATGCTATTATCATAATAAATTTTCTCATCGAAACTTGGGGGGCTAAAAATATCATCTTCATCACACATAGCATCCCCAAGCTTGTGGCTTTGCATATCATTAGCATCATGGGTATTCATAGAATTTATACTAACAACATTGCAATCATGCTCATCAATGAAAGATTTTATGCCAAACATTTTATTGAATTCTTCTTCTATCAATTGAGCACAATTTTCCTTTCCATCATTTTCAAGAAAGACATGATAAAGACGAATAATATGAGGCAACCTCAATTCCATTTTTTTGTAGTTTTCTTTTATAAAACCAAACTAGTGATAAAACAAGAAACTAAAATATTCGATTGCAAGATCTAAAGATATACCTTCAAGCACTCACTTCCCCGGCAATGGCGCCAGAAAAGATCTTGATGTCTACTACACAACTTGTTCTTGTAGACTCGTGTTGGGCCTCCAAGCGCAGAGGTTTGTAGGATAGTAGCAATTTTCCCTCAAGTGGATGACCTAAGGTTTATCAATCCGTGGGAGGCGTAGGTTGAAGATGGTATCTCTCAAACAACCCTGCAACCAAATACAAGAAATCTCTTGTGTCCCCAACACACCCAATACAATGGTAAATTGTATAGGTGCACTAGTTCAGCGAAGAGATGGTGAGAAAAGTATAGTATGGATAGTAGATATAGGTTTTTGTAATCTGAAAATATAAAAATAGCAAGGTAACGAAAAGTAAACGGGGATAAAAATGGCATTGCAATGCTTAGAAACAAGGCCTAGGGTTCATACTTTCACTAGTGCGATCTCCCAACATTGTTGACATAGTTGAATCATATGTAAATCCCTCACGTGCGACAAAGAGTTCACTCCAAAGTCACAAATAGCGGAGAACAAACGAAGAAATTGTTGTAGGGTATGAAACCACCTCAAAGTTATCCTTCCCGATCAATCTTATGAGCCATCCCCATTAATTGTCATGAACAGCCCTAGAGTTCGTACTAGAATAACACCTTAAGATACACATCAACCAAAACCCTCATGTCACCTAGGCACTCCAATGTCACCACGAGTACCCACGGGTTTGATTATACGATATGCATCACACAATCTCAGATTCATCTATTCAAACCAACACAAAGAACTTCAAAGAGTGCCCCAAAGTTTCTACCAGAAAGTCAAGACGAAAACGTGTGCCAACCCTTATGCATAAATCCCCAAGGTCACGGAACCCGCAAGTTGATCACCAAGACGTACATCAAGTGACTCAAGTGAATATCCCATTGTCACCACAAATATCCATATGCAAGACATACATCAAGTGTTCTCAAATCCTTAAAGACTCAATCCGATAAGAAAACTTCCAAGGGAAAACTCTATTCATCACAAGAAGATAGAGAGGGGAAAAACTCCATATGATTCCTCTATTTCAACAAAGCTCGCGGTACATCAAGATCGTGCCATCTCAAGAACACGAGAGAGAGAGAGATCAAACACATAGCTACTGGTACAAACCCTCAGCCCCGAGGGTGAACTACTCCCTCCTCATCATGGAGACCGCTGGGATGATGAAGATGGCCTCCGGTGATGCCTTCCTCCTCCGGCAGGGTGCCGGAAAAGGGCTGTAGATGAGATCGTGGAGGTACAGAGGCTTGCGGCGGCATAAAAACTCATCTAGGTTAACTTTCGGGGGTTTCTAAATATATATGATTTTTTGGAATTGGAATCACGCGAAGCAGGGCCACAGGGGGCCCACGAGGCACCAGGGCGCGCCTGGGGGGCGATGGCGCGCCCTGGTGGCTCGTGGAGCCCCTGTGGGTCTTCTGGCCTCCTCCCGAAGCTTCTAGTGTTTGTCTTGGCCATGGGCAGAAAACAGCAACTGGCACTGGGCACTAGGTCAATATGTTAGTCCATGAAAATCATATAAATTCCATATAAAAGTGATCCAAAATCATACAAAACTATAATAAACATGGCATGAATACTGCATAAATTATAGATACGTTGGAGATGTATCAGACGGCAGAGTGCAAACTCTGGTGAGCAATTACTCATAGAAGAGAGCGAAGGATAGAGGGGTTTCGGGCCAGGGAATGAAGGACAACGAGATGAGCATCATGGCCCTATTTATAGGAGTAGGGGAGGTTGGTTCAGAGCGCTCCACGGTGAGGTCGGTGCGGCAATTAATGGTGGCTTAATGCACATTCGTTACTCTTGTTTAAAACAAACTAGAGAGGGAAGAGGGGACGGCTGAGTGCAGGGATGCACTTGGACATGTCCACGGGCTAAGGGACAAAGACGAAGGGGCACATGACGCAGAGCAGCTCGGCTTCGGTCATTTCTTGAGCGGCGACACAAGGTTCAGGAAGACCTGCGGGCGGGACCCGCTGGATAGAGAGAGAGAGAAGACAGAGGGATGCATGTGTGCCTCTTCGGGCTATGGCTGCAATTTGGCGTGGGTGGAAGATAGCGAGATAGCGAGAGCTTTGGGCAGGGTTGCGGCTGCGACTACGGTTCATTCCCGAGCGATGAATAAGAGAGGAAAAGGGATGGGCCTGGCCCTGTTCGTTAGGGTCTCCTATTTTTATTGTTTTCTATTTCTATTGCTAAAATGATTCTGGTATTTAAAATACCAAATCATTTCCCAAACATCCAGAAAAGTGCACATAGGCTCAATAAAATACAAAGAGTCTAGAAAAATATTTCCCTCTCCATATAAATTTTATAAATAGGTTTATATTTTCAAAAATGATTTGAGGTCATTATAAATTCCCAAAAATAGTTTTAGGGTTTTATAAATACCCAAAATGATTTTGAACTAGCCAAATATTCAAATGAGCACTATTAAACATTTCCCATGATATTTTGGGAGAATTCATACTATCTCCTCTCATTTTTATTAATTATATGAATAATTGGAAACATTTAAATGGCCTTTAAATGCAAATAATCCAATAAACTCCAAATTCAAATAAGGATTCAAAATGAACTATTTATCAAGAATTAATTGAGAAAGTCATTTTATTCTTACTCTAGATATTTAAAGGTGGTTTCAAAATATTTGAAAAAGTCCTGGAGGAAATGAAATCCTTTTGAATTTTTTAATAAACCTCACAACCAAGAATTTTATTTATTGGATAATTAATTATCCAATTCTCATAACATGGTTTGGGAAGGTTTTAATAAAGACTCAAAACGTTTTAATTTCCCCTGAAAATCAAAGCAATTCACACAATATCAGTTATTTATTTCTTTATTTAACATTCCAAAATTGGGAAAATTTTGGGATGTTACATGGTCTCTACCGGACTTTCTCCTCTTTCTCTTTCTAATGGAGGGTAATTTCGATATTTAGGGCAATTTTCTCAGTCGACCAGGCAGCCCGCCAGCCCCTCACCTTCCCGGCCGACCATGTAGGCCCCAACTCCCCTCGAGGTGCTCTCTTCTCTCCCATCGCCCATTATCCCTCATCTAGTTCATTTCCTCTTCGTCTAGCCTACAAAGACCGAGCTCCTCCATCGCCTTGCACATCGTGCGCCAGATCCTGATCCATCCACCACATGCCGCCACCTGATCGAGGGCACCACGTCCTCTCCCATAACACCCGCCGTCACCTCCTTTCCAAACTAGCCAGCCAAAGACTCCTAATTATTCCTTCTCCTTGAGCCACTGACCGACACTAAGCATTCTACACTTCGTACTAGATTATATAGTGAAGCAGGTAGGCTAGTTTAGGTGTGGGGAGATGGAACGATTGCCTTAGGCCACTCCCAATGCATTATATCTTAAGCTATATCATATGCATTAAATATGTATTTAGATATGTAAGTGCATCTAGTGCCCCCTTTGTGGTTTGGGAGTACTGATGAGAAAAGTGGTTAAAAGGACCAATGTGTTTGTGAGTATACACAGGTGAAAGTCCCTGAAAATTTGGTTTAACCAACGTTAGCAACCCCTAAAAATGTTAAGGAAACATGAAGATTTTGCTGCGCCCTCGTGAAGAATTAGGGTTCTCTAATAGTTTTTTTATTCTTATGGAGTCATAGGGCAATCCATAGTGTTAAGGGGGGCCAGGTGATACGAAGGCAGTATTTCCAAAGTGTTGCTCAATCCAAACCTAGTTCTTCAGAGTTGAAGACTTTGGAAATCTCCTGTCAGGCGAAGTCTTCAAACTATGTGTGAAGGTGATTCTTCAGTACACACGGTTTGATTTCTTCTCTGTGGAGTCAGGAAACCTTCAGTGAGGTTGTCCTGCCATGAGGAATTTGAGAGTTCAAAAATTCTGAATTGGTGGGCGAATCCCATCTAACGGACATATCGGCCGCCTTGGGTTGGGATCCGACTATAAATAGCCCTCAACTTCAACCTTAACCGGTTGGCTGCTCCATGTGAAATGAGACAAGTGGCTGAGAGAAACACATCCTCCTAAAGAATTTGAGTGAATCCTATGTGAGGAAAACCCAGAGCCTAATAGCCAAAGTGATTGAGCATCACTGAAGAATCTGTCCGAGTACACTGATGACTTATTACTTTTGAAGATTGTGATCTTCTAGACGGTTAGGTGTCAGTTCATAGTGTCCAAGAGTTATTGTGGAGTGCCAAAGAACAAGTCTGTGAAGGTTTGGAGATCGCCTTGAAGATCTACCACGAGTGACTGGGCGAGGTCTAAGTGATCTTAGCTCAGGGAGAATAGGGTGTAGACTTTGTCTTCTGAGTTCAATCTCAGCTCCGCCAACCAGATGTAGAGTTGTCACAACAACTCAAACTGCGTGCCAAATCCCTGTCTTCACTGAGCCACTGGATCTATATTCTTTGTCTTATTTTACTTTATGCAAGTCGCATTTTCTAAAGAATTAGATCCTCCTTCTATCTGAAGACTTTCACTGAATACTTACTTGTTCCACCGAATTTACTTATGCTCTGCTCTACAATCAGTGTTACGGTTCTTAACTGTTTCTATCTTTGCCTTAGTCTAGTTTACTTGTTCTGTTACCTTGATCGCATGCTATCCACTGTTCTGATGACTTTATCCTAGTTCTGATTGCATGCTCAGTTAAGTTTATCTTATTGTTCTACTTAAGTTGCTTAGTTTCTGTTCTACATAATCTTCTGTTCTTCGAAGACATAGGTTTTTCGAAAAATTTCATAAAATTCTCCCATTCACCCCCTCTGGTTGATAACTTGTACTTTGAATTGGTATCAGAGCAAGGTGCTCCCTTGTTCTGTGTGATTTGGTTTAACCACCAGGAGTTTAGTTATGTCAACTACAGGGAACTTCTAGACTTCCGCCAAGCATCATGTCCTCGATGGCAAAGACTACCTGTATTGGAAGAATAAGATACATCTTCACCTTACAGCCATCGATGAAGAAATATGGAGAATTTTTTAAGATGGTTTTGTGATCCTTGACACAAACAATGTCACGCCTGATGATAAAAGGAATAGACAGCTTGATGCTCAAGCCAAAGACCTCATCTGTGACTGGCTCACCGAAGGGCAATTTGGTTGCATCAGCTCCTTAAAGACTGTCAAGCAAATCTGGGATTGGCTTGAGTAGGTTAATGAGGGTGTCTCCACTCAAAGAGATACTAGGGTTGATGTTCTTTGAAGCCACCTCAATTGCTTTCAAAGAGTTGACAATGAATGTGTCCAGGATACTTATGATCGGCTGTCATCGATTGCTAATGAACTCCAAGCTCTCATGATGAAATCATGAAGAAACTGCTATGCTCTCTGGACAACTCCTTTGACACACTGGTTTTGATGATACAAGAAACCGCTGATTACAAGGAACATGATCTAGCTGATGTCCTCGAAAGGCTCAACACACATGAGCTGCAAGAAGAAGAAAAGAGAGACTTGTATGGCTCCAGCTACTACAAAACTCATGCACTAAAGGCAAAAGTTGATTCCTCATCCAAAGAAAGTGCTCCCTCCTGTGGTCCTGATGATCCTGAGTCAATTGGCAAAGACCTCACTTTGCTTGTGAGGAAATTCAATAAATACAAGCCAAAGAATCGCCTCCAAAAATTTCCCAAGAATGATTCCAAGAAATCCTCAGGCTCAAGTTCTTTAAGTGAGTTCATCATCCAAGAAGAAAAGCTCTCAAAAAGCACAAGCTTACATGGGCAAGGAAATGGATTCTAAAGCTAAATATGAGTCCGAAGAAGCTTCAGAAGAAGAAGAATCATTTGATGAGGAATCTGATTCTAGCATGGGTGGCATCGCTCTCACTTCATTGCCAACCCATCGTTCCATCTTCGACACTGAAGACACTGATGATGATGATTGTGATGTCCCTACCTTCTGCTTCATGGCTAAGGCCTCGAAGGGCTTTGTCTCCGAAGGAAAAGAGTGGGTCATGGACAATGGCTGCACTAATCATATGACCGGAGATAGAAGCATGCCTGCTAATTCCGCGCTAAATGTTCCTCACAAGAAGAGTATTACAGTTGCAGACAACAGCAAGGGAAAGATAATTGGGTTAGGTAAGGTTGTTATCTCAAGGAATAAACACATACATAAAGTAATGCTGGTTGACTCCCTTGGATACAACCTCATGTCCGTTTCTAAATTATGAGACATGGATATGCATGTTTTATTCTCTAAGACTAGCTGCAATGTCATCATGGAGAGTGATTATTCTTTTGTCTTTGAAGGTTTTTGGAAAGGTGACTTGTATATTGTAGATTTCTGAAAAAGTCCATTGGTTGGCATTTGTTTGCATGCAAAAGCAACTAAAAGTTGGCTATGGCACCGAAGACTTGGACATGTAGGCTTGAGGAATCTGCAGAAGCTCTTGAAGAATAATCACATCGTAGGCATCAAAGACGTCAAGTTCACCAAGGATCGCTCGTCTAGTGCTTGCGATGTTGGCAAGCAAGTGAAGAAATCGCATTCTGCGAAGACTGTGATGACTACAACTCATCCACTCAAACTTCTTCAGATGGACCTATTCAGACCACAAAACTATGCAAGTTTTGGTGGTAATAACTATGGACTCATAATTGTCGATGATTTTTCTCGATTGACCTGAGTGTATTTTCTTGAAGATAAATCCAGGACCCAGGAATGCTTCAAAAGGTTCACCTGAGGAACTAAAAATGATTATGAAGTCATCATCAACCATGTGCGAAGTGACAATGGCACTGAGTTCAAGAACATGAACATCGACATATTCCTCAATGAGTATGGCATCACGCATGAGTTCTCTGCCGCCTACACACTGCAACGAAATGGTGTCGTCGAATGCAAGAACATGACTCTCATCGAGATGGCGTGTACCATGCTCGATGAATACAAGACCCCACTCGGATTTTGGGCTGACGCCATCAACACAGCATGCCATATCATCAACCAAGTATATCTGCACAAATTCCTCAAAGAGACTTCATATGAGCTTATTATAGGTAAAAAAACCAAATGTAAGTTACTTCAAAGTCTTTACTGCATGCTGTTGGATTCGTGATCCTCATCATAGCTCAAAATTTGACCGAAAGCATATGAGGGCTTTCTACTTGGTTATGGCTCAAACTCGCATACCTATAGTCTTCAACAACCACCACCAAAAAGTTGTTGAAACCATTGATGTGTGGTTTGATGAAAGTAATGTCTCCCAAATGGAGCAATTGCCACATGTGCTAGATGAACCTCCTGCAGCTTAAGTAATCAAAGCTATGTGCATTGGAGAAGTCAAGCCCATTGAAGAACAAGCTATTGCTCCCAATGCTGAAGAAAATTGATTAACTCCTCCTCGATTTCCTCGTCAAACCAATCCACCTCCTGAAGACAATGTTGATCCTAAAAAAATGCCAAAAATGAAGAAAATGATCAACAACAAGAAAATCCTCGTCCTACACATCCAAGAGTTGTAAATGAAGTCCAGATTGATAGGATCCTCAACAACATCAATGCTCAAGGTCCACTTACACGGTCCCGTGCTCGTTTGGCTATCTTTTGTGGGCATTTCTCCTTTGTATCCATTCTAGAGCCTAGCAAAGTTGATGAAGCCTTCAAAGAACCAGAGTGGATCGAAGCAATGCAAGAAGAATTGGTGCAATTTGAGCGCAACAAAGTGTGGTCATTAGTCAAAAGACCAGATCCCACTCAGCACAATGTCATCGACACCAAATGGATATTCCGCAACAAGCAAGATGAAGATGGTCAAGTTTTGAGAAATAAGGCTAGACTTGTCGCACAAGGATACACACTGATCGAAGGTATTGACTTCGGTGAGACATATGCATCAGTTGCTTGTCTCAAAACAATTCAAATCTTACTCGCTTATGCTAACCATCATAATATATTGCTATGTCAAATGGATGTGAAAAGTGCCTTGCTCAATGGTACTATAGAGGAAGAAGTGTATGTTGAACAACCTCCAGGTTTTGAAGACCCAAAGCATCCAGACAAAGTCTTCTGGCTAGACAAGTCACTCTATGGCCTCAAGCAAGCTCCTCGAACTTGGTATGAAACATTGAACCAATTCCTGTGGAAAAAGGGCTTCAAACCACGATCTCTGGATACCACTCTATTCACCAAACTTTATGATGGTGACTTATTTGTGTGCCAAACATATGTGGATGATATTATCTTTGGGAGTACTAACTTTCGATACAGTGAAGAATTTACTGCATTAATGGCCGAGGAATATCAAATGTCTAAGATGGGGGTACTAAATAATTTCCTCGGGCTTCAAATTTGTCAACAAAAGAATGGCATATTCATCTCTCAAGAGAAGTATCTCAAGGACTACCTAAAGAAATTTGGCATGCAAGATTGCAAAGGCATCAAGACACCAATGCCTACAAATGGCCAACTCGACTCCGACAAAAATGGTAAACCATTCGACCAAAAGGTATATTGCTCCATGATTGGGTCTTTGATGTATCTATGTGCATCTAGACCCGATATCATGCTTAGTGTATGCATGTGTGCTCGGTTGCAAGCCGTTCCAAAGTAATCAAATGACCAAGCTTTGAAGCAAATTCTTTGATATTTGGTTCACACCCCAACTTTAGGCTTATGGTGCCCTAAAGGAGCACTGTTCGATCTTTTTGGTTAATCACACTGGGACTATGCTGATGACCGCGTGGGTCGCAAGTCTACATTAGGAACCTGCCATTTCCTCAGAAGATCTCTGGTGTTGGTCCTCGAAGAAGCAGAACTATGTGTCCCTCTCCACTGTCGAAGAATACAATGCTGTAGCTGCTTCCTGCTTATAGTTGATGTGGATGAAGCAAACACTCAAGGACTATGGCATCAAGGTGAAGAAGATACCACTGCTCTGTGACAATGAGAGTGCAAGCAAGATCTCACACAACCCGGTACAACACGCAAGAATGAAGAACATTGATATCAGGCACCATTTCCTCAGAGATCACGTGACGAAAGAAGACATAGTAATCAGCCACATGAAAACAGAAAAGCAACTTGCAGATATCTTCATCAAGTCTTTGGACGAGAAAATGTTCTGTGTGTTTGATACGTCCATTTTGCATCATGTTTTACTACTGTTATTTATAGTGTTTTTAATCAATATAACACTTTGTGTAGCAATTCTAATGCCTTTTCTCTCTTAATATGCAAGATTCACACAAGATGGGAGAATACCGACAGCTGGCATTCTGGACCTGAAAAAGCTCTGTCAAGATACCTATTCTGCACATCTCCAAATGAGCTGAAATGTTTTGGAGAATTATTTTGGAATATATAAAAAATATTGGAAGCAAGAAGTACTAGAGGGGGCCACCTAGGTGCCCACGAGGCACCAGGGCGCGCCACCCCCCCCCCCCCCCCAGGCGCGCCCTGGTACCTCATGGAGCCCCTGGCCCACTTCTGGCCCCCATCTTCTGGTATATAATTGCATTTGACCTAAAATAATTATAGAGAGGACTTTCGGGATGGTGCACCGCCGTCTCGAGGCGGAACTTGGGCAGGAGCACTTTTGCTTTCCGGCGGAGAGATTCTGCCGAGGATACTTCCCTCCAGGAGGGGGAAATCGTCGCCATCGACACCACCAGCGACCCTCTCATCGTGGGAGGGCCAATCTTCATCAACATCTTCACCAGCACCATCTCATCTCAAACCCTAGTTCATCTCTTGTATTCAATCTTTGTCTCAAAACCTCAGATTGGTACCAGTGGGTTGCTAGTAGTGTTGATTATATCTTGTAGTTGATGCTTGTTGGTTTACTTGGTGGAAGATTATATGTTCAGATCTATTATGCTATTCAATACCCCTCTGATCATGGCTAATTTTTTTTAAATAATACACTTTTTTTATTAACTTTCAGAAATATTACGCCGTTTTATTTTTTTTAAAATAATACAGCGTCAGCCACCTGGAAGTCGACTGGATCCAGTCGGCCGTGGGTAAGCCGATTAGGTCCCTTTTGGCTATAGGGAGGCCGATTGGCCTCCTGTCGGCCTAGGGGTGGTCGACAGGCCTCTCGGCCTCTGGCAGAGGATCCTGCCGGCTAACTGGTAGCCGACTGGACCCTGTCGGCTAACTGGTGGCCGACTGGACCCTGTCGGCTAACTGGAGGCCGACTGGAGCTAATTAGCTACCCCCAGGCCGATAGGTGCATGGGCACTCCCTCCGTTTTCCGCTTCTGTGTTCCCGCTTATATCTCGGGCCGCCGTTTCCGTGTTTTCCGCTTCTGTGTTCCTGCTTATATCTCGGGCCGCCGTTTCCGCTTTCTAGTCCCCGCCATATTTTTCCCGCTTTCTAGTTGTTGCCACATTTTACCGCTTTCTAGTTCCCGCCATATTTTTCCCGCTTTCAAGTTCCCGCCATATTTTTCCCGCTTTCTAGTTGCCGCCATATTTTCCCGCTTTCTAGTTCCCGCCATATTTTTCTCGCTTTCTAGTTCCCACCATATTTTCCCGCTTTCTAGTTCCCGCCATATTTTTCCCGCTTTCTAGTTGCCGCCATATTTTCCCGCTTTCTAGTTCCCGCCATATTTTTCCCGCTTTCTAGTTTGGGCCACATTTTTCCCGCTTTCTAGTTCCCGCCATATTTTTCCAGCTTTGTAGTTCCCGCCATATTTTCCCACTTTCTAGTTCCCGCCATATTTTCCCGCTTTCTAGTTCCCGCCATATTTTTCCCGCTTTCTAGTTCCTGCCATATTTTTCCAGCTTTCTAGTTCCCGCCATCTTTTCCAGCTTTCTAGTTCCCGCCATATTTTTCCCGCTTTCTAGTTCCTGCCATATTTTTCCCGCTTTCTAGTTCCCACCATATTTTCCCACTTTCTAGTTCCCGCCATATTTCCCCGCTTCCGAGTTCCCGCCTATTTTTGTCTTCTCAACCTATAAAACACCATCGGCAGTAAGGTGGGTAAGCAATCTAGTGTAGTCTCGTAGTCTCGCGAAGATGTCCGGATATCCTTTTGATCGTAGTTTTCACCCTGGTATGTCCCGATGTCTTCTGCGTTTAGCCGCCAATTTCAGGGTTGACAACATATTAGTTCCATGGGACAAACTCATCAGTAGTGACACGCTACTGAATGAGCTGGCTCACGCATTAAGTAGGTCCAGGTGGCCTTCCAGGACATTTGAGGAGATACGGAAAGAACTTCTCAGGTTGCATGGAAGATGGAAGAAGCAACATCATAAGAGTGAAGCATTCCTAAAGGCTGCAGCAGAAAATACTTATTTATGGACCCAAGACAGCGAGGACGAAGACGATATCTTCATGCCGAGCACCAAGGCCAAGAGTACCGCATCGTCGAAGGGCAAGAGTTCTTCATCGTCGAAGGGCAAGAGTTCTGCATCGACGGAGGATGACGATGATGACTTCATGTAGTTTTTACATTGTATGTTGTAAGTTCCATCCTACCTACCGTTTAATTCAGATGTAGTTGTATCCAGTTGTTTGTACTGTCTTATTGTAGGAGAAGTATGTTCTATCTAAATATGATGTTGTAGTTGGCGCACGACGTTGGATAACAGAGTACTAAAACAGAGTAGGCATATGTCTCATACATAAGTACATAGTCATTTGTCTCATACATAGAATTAGCATAAGTCTCATACATAAGTAGATTGTCATGTCTCTACTGATAGATAGAAGCGTCACTGACGACGTCTGCCATGGCGCTCAGGCTGTGCATGAGGCGTCGACCATCCAAGCCTGTGGGGTGCCCTAATGTTACGAGGAGGAAGCTCAGACTCGTCCTGGTCATACTGTGTATCCTGTGTGGGGCCTGGTGGAGGAGTCGAATACATGTTCATCCACTAGGTGTGCTGCGACATGTGATCATGTATGTTCTCCTCAGGATCTTGATCACTCCTCCACGTGGATTCGGATATGGACGCCTGATATCCATAGGCTCCTCCAGGAGGGAATGTTAAGTCATGAAGAATTAGGTCGCCTGAATTCATATTGAAAACAATAAATATGAAGAGACATACCAGCTGGCTGTGGCTGAAACACGAAGCTCGACGTGGGACCCTGCTACTGTGGCTGTGGCTGAAACACGAAGCTCGACGTGGGACCTCGGTGCTGTGGGTGCTGCCACGTCGAACTGCCAGGTTGGTCAGGAGGGGGTGGCCTGGTCGTCGGCGTATGTGCTAGACGTGGACGTGGCTGATGTCGGTGCGTGGAGGGACGCGGCGGCTGCTGCTGCTGCTGCTGCTGAACAACGTCGGTTCTCCGGGTGCATGTGATAGTATCGTAGATAGCTCGTATCTTGTTCTGCATGCGTGTCACAAAGGGCTGGAGCACAGACCGGTGCTGAAGAAGAGGTCCAGACGACAGTGAACGTCCAAAGGTGGACACATCCTCGTAGGGTCCGAGTGTCAAGTCAGCCTGAAAATTGTCAGGATGATTATCAAGTATGCACGACAAAGTACATGACAACTAGATGCATTACATAAAGATTATATATCTTACCGCGTACTGCCTAGAGCCCGAAGTATCATAGCTCGTGTACATATCCGACGAACTAGGGTCAGGTATCTCATCTGGGTGAGAGTGATGAACGATGCGTAACCGTGTTCCGGTCATGTACCGCTGCAATTAGCGATGGAATTCATCGAGATCAAAGTCGATATTCTTGTGCCACAGATGTGTGTTCGTAGTCTCCCATTCTGTAACGTACGGCTGAAGCCTAACTAGCCACTCAGCAGCGGTCCTGTGAATCCCCTTCCTCGTGGTCCTAAAATTGTGGTGTGTGTTCAAAAATTAACTAATGCTTCAAAGGGACAATTGTGAAAGACAATGCAACATTGAATAAATAGACAGTACCTGTGGATGTGTCCCGGCACCGGGTTCTCTATAGGGTGAGGGGCCTCTAACTGCTGAAAACCAAATTGCCTCATAACCCTCTGTTGGGCCATCTCCTCGACGAAGACATCGAAGATGATCTTAGATTTCGTCATCCAGTAATCACAATCTCTTGTGCATAGCTCAGACATACCGCAGGGGTATCTCGTCTCTATGGCTGCTTGCATGTAGGGTTGCCAGATGACCCCAGTGTACGCATCAACTGCTCGTTCAATGCCGTGTATGCTCGCCTAGTCTGATCAGCAGCAAAGCGTCTCTGCGGAAAACAAAAGTTAGTTTCAGCCATAGTGTGCATAAATAAGATGCATTAAATTATAACACGAGACATACCCTGCGATGTGTCCAACACAGAGCGAAAGTAGGCATGTCGATGCCATGAGCATCGAACATGGGTTCCATAGGCTCATCAACACGTATGTCCGGTCGTCCTATAGAGAACCTCTCCCACGACCATAGCTGTAGAAATAGAGGGCATCCAAGAAGGGCTGCCGTGTCCGATGTAAGCTGGCAAGCGTTGCACATACCTCGGTATGTAGCCGCTAAGACCGCCGAACCCCAACTCCTCTGTGTGATCTGATCCGGAATCTCAGCGTTCGCGATCTCCAGTGCAATAAGGATGTAGCACGCGCTAATAATGGTGACATGGTTCTCGGTGAACATCACCTTGCCGAGAAGCCACATTAGGTATGCCTCCAGGCTGCGAGTGATCTTTGCCGCATTCAACGGCTCCGGGAACTTCTGTATCTGTATTGAGCAAAGAGAAAGTAAGTATTAGTAAACAGTGAAGGTATCTTCTGTAAAACCATATGCACGACAACTGAAAGATATGAGGTAGGGGAACTAACCTGGAAACGGAGCAACCAATCATACTTAGGTCCGTGACGCTCCGATGCCAGAGCCGGAGCACCGGCAAAAATTGCACCGAAACGTCGTGCCATATCTAGCTCCCAACCAGACGGTGCCTCCAACGGTCCTATGGCATCGCCTGCCAACGGTAGTCCCAGCAAAAGTGACACGTCCTCTAGAGTAGGAGCCATCTCTCCCCAGCGGAAGTGAAACGTGTGGGTCTCAGGCCTCCAACGGTCCACTAAGCAGGTGAGCAAAGAGGAGTCGATGGCGAGGCGTTTGCATCCTTCCGTCTTCTCAACCAGACGCACGAAAGGTAAAAGGCCGGCCCATTTAAGTCTGCATGTCAGAACAATTCAGTTAGTGTGTCCCATTAATATACATGCTTGAAGGAAATAAATAAAGCACGTAACGGTCAACCCATTGCGGGTGTATCTTCCAATATTCTTTAGAAGTTCGAGTGACCAGGGGCTCGAGCTTCTTCGTAGAACATATCGCAGAACGATGCTTACTATCAATGTCCCGCTTAAGCAACCACATTCCCGCCATTCCTGCACATACAAATTTAGAACATAGTTGCACACTAAATACAAATTTCAAACATAGTTGCACACTAAATACAAATTTAGAACATAGTGCCACACTTAATACAAATTTAGAACATAGTGCCACACTTAATACAAATTTAGAACATAGTGCCACACTTAATACAAATTTAGAACATAGTGCCACACTTAATACAAATTTTGAACATAGTGCCACACTTAATACAAATTTCAACGCAGCCTAGCTTATTCCTCTCCCTCTTACTCCTCTTCCTCCTCTCCCTCCTCTTTGTCCCCGGTTGCCTCGTCCACGCCCAGTGACGAAAGTGGGACAATTAGTGTCCCTATGGCCAAATTCGTTGCATAGAATGCATTGCCTAGTCAGGCCTCTAGCTTCAGATTCATCCATATCATTCCGGATGCGCTAACACTGTCGTCTGCCTCTACTTGTACGCATATTCTCAGGGTCTGGAATGTAATGCCTTTCAGCAGGGTTGACGGTGTTGAAGTTACCCATTGATCGAAATCCCAGCAACTCACCTATCCAGGTATTGAGGACAGACTCTTTCAGATAAAATGGAGACACGAACGATATTGCGTCCACTCCTAGCTGCCCACAAGTAGCAAGTACATGTGAGCAAGGTAGGTGAAGCAACTTCGGTTTGTTGCACGTGCACTCACACGTTGGCCAGGCTTCATTTCCAATTTTCACCTCATGCATCCTCAACTCCTTTGCACATCCGAATTTGTTGTTAGCTAAGCGGACCTCAAACCTTCTTTCTTGATTACCGATGGTGACTACAGTGTGTGACCTAGCTTTTTCCATCTTTTGGTGCACTGGAGCAAGGTACGTGTGTTCGGGTTGTTCAGGATATGCTGCTCTGCTTTTTGACGTCTATCTCTGAAATAATTCATGGTACCATAGAAAATACCCTCAACGATGGCGGTAAGTGGTAATGCCCGGTTTCCTCTGAGGACAAAGTTGTATGTTTTTGCGAGGTTGGTAGTCATGACACCGTACCTTGCTCCAGTGTGTCATGCAGCAAAGACCACCTCTCCAGAGGCTCATGCTCTATCCACTGCTCGAAGGTTTTAATCGACTCCCGAGCCTTCTCCTAGTACCAGGTGGGTGAAATCCTGGCAAGTCACATAGCCCAACAGGCTCCTCCTCCACTGCCGCTGTTCCTGTTGCTAACTGTGCAGCTACTGCTTCAACATGTGCCCTCACCACTGCATCTCTTGCAGCTTTCCTGTCCCTAACGTGTCTCTACGTGCACACATTAAGTCTGCCACGTATCAAATTGTACTTCCATAGCTAGTTCTGCTTGCAGAGTTTTTTGAATAGATTCATCAGGCTGTTATTTCTGAACTGCGAGAAGAAATTAGCCCCCAGATGGCACATGCACCAACGGCTCTGCAAGTCCTGCCATGGAGTTTGTTCCTCAGGGCCAGGGTTTGTCAGTGTCTTTATCGCACTGAGTATACATGCATGCCTGTCATGAAGGATGCACACATTGGGCTTATCCTTCACAACTGATATTTTCAGTTGCCTGAAGAACCATGTCCAACTTTCAATGTTCTCACTCTCAACAAAAGCAAATGCGAGTGGGACTACTTGATTTTGGCCGTCTTGACCAATGGCTGTCAGGATCTGACCCTTGTACTTGCCAGTGAGAAAAGTGCCATCTACACATATCACCGGTCGGCAATGCCTGAAAGCTTCGATGCATACACCGAAAGAGAAGAACAGTCTATGCAGCACCCTCACAGTTGTGAACTCTGGCATGAAGAGGTCTTGGATATCGACATAGGTGCTAGGATTCCGCTGTTGCAGTGTGTGGAGGAGCCGGACAACAGAGTCATATGCATCGAAATAAGAACCAAATCTCCTCTGAAGTGCCGTATGCTTAGCCCTCCAAGCCTTGCCATAAGAAATTCTGTAGTTGAACCTGACGAAGACTTTTTTCTGGATTGCCTTCACTTCCATCGCTTTGCTCTCCACTATCTCGCTGTAAAACAACCTCGCAATAAGCGTGGATGAAAGGTTGGGATGATCTTGAGGGATGCAGGGAATAAGATAAGTGTGATGAACTAAGTCACTCATTACAAGAAATATGGCAACTTGCGACCATCAATATTGATCACTGAATGGTCATTGTTTTTCATTTGCGACCTTTTTGTGACCAAAAACAGTTGGTCAAAAGCTGGCCGTCTTTAATGAAACTTAACGACCTTCAATGTGAAATGGTCGTAGACTGTTATGACCGAAACAAAATGTCGTAGGTTCTACGACCAATTGTTTTGGTCACTGGCAGTCTGCCCAAACCACGTCAGATCCAATGTGGCAAAATTACGACCAAACAAAATGGTCATAGATTAAAATCATCCCGGTCCAGTTCGGTGCTTCACATGGGCCAAGCCCAACAATTCAGCTTATTTATATCTTTTTTCCTGTGAATTTTTGGTCAGCTTCATGGGCAAGCCCAACATTGCAGCCTTTTTATTTTTGGGCCGTGGCCTTTTTGTCTCAACAGTTTCATTTTTCTTTTTTTATAAAATGGGTCCACTAGTCAGGTGGGTCCCCGTTGTCAGGTTCTGGTAACTGGGTCCTAGCTGTCAGGGTCATATTCTTCATTTTTCAATTTAACGTAAATAAATACCCAGTATTTAAATTGGCACACAGAAAACACACGAAATACTTCAAATATTATCAGCCAGATTCAGTACAGAGCTCCTGCTGTACAAATAACACGTAATAAGCTCTAACATACACTTTGCAAGCTCTGCAAGTGTAATAACAGTATGGCAGTCACAGTTACAAGCTCCACAAGTTCAATAACTAGATACAGTACTTTACAAGCTCGACAAGCATTATGTTCTTCAGCATGGAGCTCCTTCGACAGCGATCACAAACTAGGCACCCTGTTATTACACTGGACGACCATAGTCAGGACTCACTGGACGACCATAGTCAGGACTGGGCTAACAGAACGGTGATATGCCTTCCACGGTCGCTCTGTTACATGAATCAATAGAGAAGAATCAGAAAAACTGGAGCCAATATACTATGAGCAGACCATTCAAAAAAGGATAGTTATTTAGAATGACGACACAAATTCAGCTAGTACCATGCTTTTCGTTCTCCAGCTAGTTAAAATGAGATACTAATTCATACAAGAAAACAGAGACACAATATGAATATTCATTGCACAAGTGCAGGTCGTGCAAAAAACTTCACTGCAACACATTGCGCCTAAACAACAATACCATTCTACTACCACGGCCATCCATTCGAAAGGTAAGATCTGACATTACTAGTCAGAGCATGCATACTAACATCACAAACACAGGAGAGAATAAAGGGAACCGAGAGAGATACCTCTGGATGATAGTGTCGACGATGATCTGGATTGAGTTAGCATCTGTGAGGAGGTGGATGATCGCCACGGTGTGCTTGATGATGCGCACGGCCATGATCTTCTTGCCGCTGTTGCATCCGTGCGCTCGATGATGGGGGTACCAATGCATCCAAGTAGAACATAACCACCATCATTAACCCACAGCTTCAAGTACAAGCTAAGTATGTATCAAGTGACAACGAAAACAAGTTGAGAAAAACACTGAAAATAATTATTTCATGTCATGCAAAGTTCAAACCGAATAAACGTATGCATACCAAGGTGAAATATTACAAAGAAAGCACTCATCAGGTAGCAGTGCATACAAAATCTCTGTGTTGGCAGTAGTAAATACTCTCTGTGTTAGCAGTAGTAAAACTCATGCAGTACCAAGTTAACAACTCTGAGTCAGAAAATCTAGAAGTGTCTCTTAAGAGAGAGTAGAACTTAGAATTAAGGCACAGATCATATTCTGAATAGTATCAGTACCACGGCATTAACAATTAACAGTAGTAGGACATCAATGGGGCACAACTTAGTTTGCTACTAATGTTCAGCAAATTCAAAGATTGTCTGTTCTAGCTAACAAAAATATAATACCATGCTTAGGAACTCGGAGCGAGAAAAGTATGTGTCGCTTAAGAGCTACCACAATTGATACTAATCAAGGATAAAAACAGGTAGATATCTTATAATTCTCATCACAATCATACATTGAATTCATTAAAGTCTATAGATTCATTTCTTAGTTATACAATTGGAAAATCACAAGAATAGTAGATTAACCAATGTGTCCAGATAACACAAGGACGTCACCATCACATAGCAAAGGAAGAGAGTGGGACAGACCGAGGACTAACGTTGTGGAGAGATCAAAGATGCTTCCTCTTCCTCGGCGGACAGATCAAAGAACTAACAACTGTAGACCATACACAAGGATCAGTGTTAGAAGATTGAGATATATTTGTACAAGCCATTGACAGGTACCAATCCAGTGCAAGATAATAGAGCAAATATGTCAAAGTTATTCAGGTAAAGATTCGATTCTATGCAAACAATCTAATTTTATTTTTTTATATTACTAAAACAAAAGTTTATCAGGTAAGATCAATAACACTAATATTAACACAGACATATCTCCCTTTATGTGAACAAGTCTGCTTCCTTCATTAATTAGTAGTAATCGTTCCATGCTAATACAAGCACACGCCATGGCTATCAAAGTCTGAATCTAATTAAATTGCACCGCGGACGTATCATATCACCAAGGCAAGTACTAGTAAATCTTTGCACCATTTTTCAGATAGATAAAAATGTAGTTGTGCTCATCCTAACTAGCGTTGTGCAACAACGCTAGAGGAAAGGCGGTTGTCAGCATACTACATGGCATGTCAAAAATGTTCCAAAGGCCAGTATGGTAGCAACATGAACTCTTCCCTCCAAGCAAATCAGCAGTCAGTCAGTCAGGTGTAAGCTGCCCATGTGTGTAGACAGAAGAACATATGGATCAATAGGCATTAGCAGCAGCAGAAGTTCACCCTAGCTAATCCTATTTCACATACCCAGTAAGAAATTAATATGTGCATTCGACAACGCTAACAGTCAGTCCAAAATCTGATTCTCAAAAAAGAAAAGAGCAATCTATACAAAAATTCACAAGGGTAGAAATCCCATCAGTGAAGGGAGGGGAACGGGGGAAGAGGAAAGGGAAGATGGACCGTAGGAAGAGCACCAGGGTCGAGCTCGTGCAGGGCCACTTGGTTCTCCAACACCCACGTCCTGCAGCAAGGGAAACCACATCCATCCGGCTGCTGCAGCTCATCCATGGCTGGGCGTCCTGCATCCATCCGACTGCAGCTGCTCGTCCATGGTAGGAAACCACATCATATCTCAGTCAAGGGAATGGAGGGTAAGGGAAGAAGAAGAAACTGAAGGGAAGAAGACCTGCATGGCGTCAGGGCAGTGGCGTCGGGGTAGGGGGTGAAGACGGTGTCCTCCATCCACTCCATGGCGTGTTGGATCTGGGAGGATGGAGAGAAGAAGAGGTGAGGAACAGAGGGGGCACTGTAAGAAAGAGGAGGAGGAGTGGAGGGACTCATCTCATTCGCCGGAGACACGCCAGAGACACGCCGGCGACGCAGTGACCGAAACCCTAGCCATGGGAGGGGACATGGGTGAGCAGTAAAAGCCGCGAGAGATAGATTTGGCCAGAGGAAAGGGAGCAGCAGAGGCGAGGGAGCTCGGATCTGTCCTGCACGCCGGCGAGGGATGCTGGAACTCGCTGGAATTGGGGCGGGAGAGGGCTGGGGCGGCGGCTGTGGATGGGAAGCAGAGGAGTCATGGGGATAGGGCAGGGGTTTCTGTCGAAGGGATTTTCCTTCTCGTGAGAGAGAGATGGATCTCGCCACGCGCGCCGGATCTCGCCGGACAGGGGTCGTCGATTCCCGCCTGAGGTCGCCAGGATTGGGCGCCGGAGGTGGCGGCGGCAAGGGAGGAGTGGAGCGCACAAGGGGTTCGCGCGAGAGATAGAGAGGAGGTCACAAGGGGTTGGGTGGGGTTCGCGAGAGAGAGAGAGAGAGGGGTTTGCTGCGGTGGGTTGGATGGATGGATGGATGGACGGACGGATGTTTGCCATGTCATCGATCCATGCCACAACTGATTCCACCAATCAGAATTAAGCTTATGTAGTATTGTATTTTCCTTTTGTTCTCTTATATTTTTTACCCTCTCATTTCAGGTAAACATTTAACATATTACCATTTTATAGTTTGTTAAAATGACCCAATATTGTGCACATGTGTGTATCTTGGGATGACAACCAATGTTGATTTGGGGGGTTTTCATTTTCTTTGCACAAAAAAATCATTTTCTATTTTTGGAGTGCCAAAAATCGGCTTTTTTGTGAAGAACCTACCAAATCTTTATTGTAAAATTGTACCGCACCATTTTTCAAAAATATTAGACCATATTTTATGTACAATTGACCAAATGTTTGCCACTCAAAAGGTTTCGATCCACCTCTCATCAAAAAGACAAATTTCCGCCGATTCAGTAGGAAGCGGGTCAAATTTGAACTACAGCTGCCTCATAGTTTGCTTTATATTTTTTCCAAAAATCATTTATAGCTACATAAGTATCTATTTAATAAGAGAAACTCCAAAAGTTTTGCAAGATTCAACCCCTAGCTACGAACGGTCATGCCCGGCATTTTGACCGCATTTTGAAACGGGCATAAGAAATTCAAAAAAAATTGAAAAAATTGAAAACCTTCGCATTGTGTCATTATATGTGACCTAGTTTCTAGGAAAAATAACAAACTTGGACTACAACAAATGTCTTAAAAAAGTGTTCTCAGAAACGAGCTATCATGTATGAAGATCCATGGCTTCCAAGGCAAACGGCCAATGTTATGGCAACATTCATGGCATAGTTTGTTCAAATGATCTCTTATTATGCACAAGGGTGCATATTGGAATGACAAATAATGTTGCCCAAGGAAGTTTTCACTTTCATTGCACGAAGAATTCATTTTCCATTTTTTGAGTGCCCAAAATGGATTTTTTTGTGAAGAACCTAGCAAATATTTGTTGCAAAATTGGACCAAATCAATTTTCTAAAATATTTGGCCATATTTAATGTACAATAGACCAAATGGTTGGGTGTCAAAAGCTTTTCTTCCACCTCTCGTGAAGAAGACAAATTTCCGACGATTCAGCAGGAAGTGGGTCAAATTGGAACTACAGCTGCCTCATAGTTTGCTCTTTATTTTTTCCAAAAATAATTTTTAGGTACATAAGTATCTATTTAATAAGATAAACTCCAAAAGTTTTGCAAGATTCAACCCCTAGCTACGAACGGTCATGCCCGCCGTTTTGACCGCATTTTGAAACGGGCATAAGAAATTCAAAAAAAATTGAAAAAATTGAAAACCTTCGCATTGTGTCATTATATGTGACCTAGTTTCTAGGAAAAATAACAAACTTGGACTAAGGCAAATGTCTTAAAAAGTGTTCTCAGAAACGAGCTATCATGTATGAAGATCCATGGCTTTCGAGGCAAATGGCCAATGTTATGGCAACATTCATGGCATAGTTTGTTCAAATGATCTCGTATTGTGCACAAGGGTGCATATTGGAATGACAAACAATGTTGCCTAAGGAAGTTTTCACTTTCTTTGCACGAAAAATTCATTTTCCATTTTTTGAGTGCCCAAAATGGATTTTTTTTAAGAACATAGCAAATATTTGTTGCAAAATTGGACCAAATCAATTTTCTAAAATATTAGGCCATATTTAATGTACAATTGACCAAATGGTTCGGTGTCAAAAGCTTTTTATCCACCTCTCGTGAAAAAGACAAATTTCTACCGATTTAGAAGAAAGCGGGTCAAATTTGAACTACAGCTGCCTCATAGTTTGCTCTTTATTTTTTCCAAAAATCATTTCTAGGTACATAAGTATCTATTTAATAAGAGAAACTCCAAAAGTTTTGCAAGATTCAACCCCTAGCTAGGAACGGTCATGCCCGTCATTTTGACCGCATTTTGAAACGGGCATAAGAAATTCAAAAAAGCAAAAAAATTGAAAACCTTCGCATTGTGTCATTATATGTGACCTAGTTTCCAGGAGAAATAACAAACTTGGAATACAGCAAATGTATTAAAAAAGTGTTCTCAGAAACGAGTTGTCATGTATGAAGATCCGTGGCTTCCAAGGCAAATGGCCAATGTTATGGAAACATTCATGGCATAGTTTGTTCAAATGATCTCTTATCGTGCACAAGGGTGCATATTGGAATGGCAAACAATGTTGCCCAAATTGGATTTTTTTTGTGGAGAACCTAGCAAATATTTGTTGGAAACTTGGACCGAATCAAATTTATAAAATATTAGGCCATATTTAATGTAAAATTGACCAAATGGTTGGGTGTCAAAAGCTTTTGATCCACCTCTCGTGAAAAAGACAAATTTCTACCGATTTAGAAGAAAGCGGGTCAAATTTGAACTACAGCTGCCTCATAGTTTGCTCTTTATTTTTTCCAAAAATCATTTCTAGGTACATAAGTATCTATTTAATAAGAGAAACTCCAAAACTTTTGCAAGATTCAACCCCTAGCTACGAATGGTCATGCCCGTCATTTTGACCGCATTTTTAAATGGGCATAAGAAATTCAAAAAAAATCAAAAAAATTGAAAACCTTCACATTGTGTCATTATATGTGACCTAATTTCCAAGAAAAATAACAAACTTGGAATACAGCAAATGTCTTAAAAAAGTGTTCTCAGAAACGAGCTGTCATGTATGAAGATCCATGGCTTCCAAGGCAAATGGCCAATGTTATGGCAACATTCATGGCATAGTTTGTTCAAATGATCTCTTATTGTGCACAAGGGTGCATATTGGAATGACAAACAATGTTGCCTAAGAAAGTTTTCACTTTCTTTGCACGAAAAATTCATTTTCCATTTTTTGAGTGCCAAAAATGGATTTTTTTTGTGAAGAACCTAGCAAATATTGGTTGCAAAATTGGACCGAATCAATTTTCTAAAATATTAGGCCATATTTAATGTACAATTGACCAAATGGTTGGGTGTCAAAAGCTTTTGATCCACCTCTCGTGAACAATTCAAAATTCATGGCATAGTTTGTCCAAATGATCTCATATTTTGTATAAGTGTGCATATTCGAATGTCAAACAATGTTGCTAAAGGGAGTTTTCATTTTCTTTGCACAAAAAAAAATCATTTTTCATTTCCCGAGTATGAAAAATGGGCTTTTTTGTGTAGAAACTACCATATATTTGTTGAAAAATGGCACCAATACATTTTTCAAAAATATTAGACCATATTTTATGTCGAATTAACCTAATGGTTGCATAGTTTGTCCAAATGATCTCATAATTTTAAAACCCAAATTTTAGAATTGAATGTTTGCATTTCATCATGGCATAATTTTAAAAACCTGCATTTATTTTATCTTGCATTTGAATTTAAAATAATAATCCCAAAATTTTATTTTGAATTCTTCAAAACCCTATATATAGCAATATATAAGCTTAGAGGTATTTTTATTTTATTTTGACTAAAAACAGTCCCTAATACTCTATAATGACAGAGGACAACTTTACAAATTTTTCAAAATTTATTTGGTTGAAATTGGAGTTCAAAATCAATAGTTATAAAAGGAAACAGAAAAGAACAAAAAATTGGAGTTCAAAATTTTCGAAATTTATTTGGTTGAAATTTAAGTATTTTATCTATTTCCCACCAGGCCCAGCCGGCTGTGGGGATAACCCCCAGCCCGAGCCGGCCCCTTGCCCACTCTCTCTCTCTCTCTCTCACCCGCGGCTCTCTGGCCCTGATCCCCTTCTCCTCTCGATCTCCACTGCCGCCTCCTCGGTCGCCGGCTATCTCCGGCCTACTCCGGCGTGCTCCGCCGCCATCCGGCATGCCCACGGCTTCACCTCGCGACGCTACACCTACTCCACCGCATCGATCTGTCTCCCCTCGCCTCCAGAGCTCGCCCGCTTCGATTCCCCTTTCTAGGGTTTCGGTTGGGTGAGCTCCTCCAGTCGCCGGCGGCTCCGGGGCCATGGACCAGTCATCCCCGCCTCCCACCGTGCTCCCTTGTGTGGTTGTGCTCCCTGGGGTGCCCCCGTGCTCATGGCGTTCGTGCGCGTCGGCGGGACGGCGAAGTGGCGCAACCCCGTCGCGACGGTGCGGATGTGGTGCGGTGGCTGCCTCCTCGCCGTGCAAGGACGGCAGCGACGAGCTCTGCCGCAACCGCGGCAGGCTGAGCTACTGCCTCAGCTACAGACCCGCATGGTGAGCTCCTCTCCTTCTGCCTTACTGCTGCTCCTACTGCCTTGGCCATGGCCGCAGCTGGGTTCATGATCTGTGCCGTTGGTGCCTTTGGGACAAACTAGAGGATGGACTGGTGTTGTTCTAAGCTCCTGTTAATTCACTAGTTGTTCCAGAGATCATATTCTTTCTTATCCATCTAGATTGATGTGCTGTGCTAGCTCCTGTTGGTCCAAATGGTCCAAGTTCTGGTTGATGCCTATGGACTTACTATTGTGCACATGATCATTCTTTTGTGTTGTACAACTCCTAATTTTGGGATTTTCTCCAAATCCTAGGGTTCATATATAGTTCATGTTTATGTATGTGTCATGCTGTACCTAGTTCATCTACTCCAGTTAAGTGCTAAGTATGATGTGTGAGGCATGTGTAGTTATCTTACTTGCTGACTTGTTAATGTTGGTCTACTTATTTACTTATGCTCATTTGCCCTGAGCTGTTGAGTTATAAGTTACTGGTTTATAGTTTAATTGCTATATCCAGCTCTACTGGTATATATGATGTTGATGTTGTAGTTTATTTTAAGTGCAGTAATGATTGTTGGTCCTGTTATACTCTTGTAGATATTCAAGCACTAGTTATAGATGGTTATATAACTACTGCCATGCTCCTATTCCTGTTCTTATACTAGCTAATCTGATATGTTCTGTATATATATATGCAGCTTGTCTTGCTCTGTTTATTAGTTAATTAGTTGCTGCTCTACTTGCTATGTAATTTGGCTACTGACAGAACATGATCTTATACTTACATGAACTGGTTTTAAGTAGATGGACAGAAACTACTGTGCTAGTGCATGAACAAAAACTTCATATATTTTTATAAATTTGGCAAGAAACTTCATATTTGAATATCACAAATATAAACCAGATGGACAGAAACTACTTGTCTTGTCTTGCTCTGGAGGTATATGAACTGGTTTATATTTGTGTGCTAGTGCTACTGTTTCTTGTTAACATGGTTGTAGATGTCCATCTGTTGTACCACTATGCTTTTGTTGCACATACACACTGTGGTTTGAGTTTCTGTCCAACAGCACATACTATTACTGTTGTCATTTAGCTGCTGATGCCATCGGTTGACATATACAGGTAGTACTGTTCTTAGTTCAATTGGCATGTTTGTATTGATGTATATAGTTCCTAGGTTGTGTCTTGGGCCAGCTAGACTCATAGTGACAGCTGTGCCCCTTTAATTATAACTTTGCAAATGAGTTGGTGCTGTTGTTATTGTGTTTGTGGCTATTACTTATGACTTGGCTCTATTGTTGTTTGTTGGATTTGTGAGCTATGACTTTCACCTCTTGCTGTACATATATCCTGTACATACTCCACTCTTGGACTTGATCTGCTACAGCTGCTCTCCCCTGATACTTGATCATGTACTGTTCCTTTTGTCTCTAATCCTGTACATTTGGTCACTTGCTATTCCATTACCTAGCTTTGCTGGTTTTCTATTGGAAACTTCTGATTAAGGGTATTTGGACTAGTTCCAAGTAGTCCTAAGTGCCAGCTCATATAGTAATGCATTTCCCAAAGGGGAATGCAACATTTCTAACGTAACACACTCCGTCTTCCTGTATTGTTCTTTTGCAGGTCTTGAACTTGAGAAGGAGAAGATTAGAAGAAGATCAAGAGAAGAACCAGAAAGGGATTTAGTCTAGGTTTAGTTTATGTTTACTTCCTTTTCTTTATTTCATTTCTTCTATCCCACAATGTAATTCCTAAATACTTTGTATCTGTATTTATAGTAATAAAATGTATTGTTTCTTTTATCCAGATTGTAATATTTATAATATTACTTTGTACTAATTCATTTATTAATAAAGTTTCTTTTATACCTTATTGGATCAATTTTTTATTGGATCAATTCATTTATTAATAAAGTTCTTTAATTCCTTAGATTTAAACCTACTGCTATCACACGCAAGCCGAAAATTGACACATGGACTTGACACATAGGCAAAACTGATGAGGTGGTGTCCAGTCATATCAATGCATCCACGTTTACAACGTCATGACCATCTAGATTGGTCGTAATCAGCTAGAAATAAGGCCGTCGACCACTGCTGTCTGCTTTACGACCATTTTGGGTAAGGCAATTATGACCTTTTTGACTAAAATGGTCATTATGGTTTAGGGTTTGGACCCTCCCAAATAGCTTACGAACAATTGGTTCAAAATCGTCGTAGATTTATGACCAATTCACCCACGGTCACTAACAGAAGGTCACAAGTTAGCATATTTCTTGTAGTGACTGATCACCCAACTTGTGCCATACTTAGGGAGATAGCCGTGCACCCTGGCAGGACAACCTGCATTCTTGCATACCATTGTCAAGTATTTCTGACTGGACACCTCAGCTATGAAAACCCTTTGCGTGGACATTGCCCAATTTATTATTGCGTCCTTCAGAGCTTCTTTGTTGGGATACAGAGCACCCGTTGCAATGTTGTTCTGGTGATATTGCCAGGCAAAATCATGCCCATCGTTCACGGTCATTGCAGATGAGAAGTCACGATTCCATGATGCAGGATTCGGGACCTCCTCTGCATCTTCTTCTTCATCTGACTCGTCAGAATCATCGGCATGACCACTATCAATATCGGTGTCTTCTTCCATCAGGTTCTGCATGTGCCCATCTACCTCGTCAGCGTCCGCCTCACCACTATAAGCCTTGCCACTGTAATAACCATCGGCATTTCCTCCTTCTACCTGACTACTCTGCCCTGGTTCATAACCATCATCTCCAGCATTTGACTGCATCCCTTCACTGCTCTGGCCAAGATCGTAGCCACCCTCGCCTTCATGTGCAGTGACTTCCTTCACGACGGGAAGCACTAAGGCAACAGGATTGCATCCCCTGCGTTCACAACCTTGTAACCAGCGCACCCACTGGGAGTCTTGCTCTATTGGCCTCAAATAAAAGTAAATGATTGAACTTGACTATGTCCACAATGCATGAACACCGACGGTGTGTGTTTCAGTATTAAGCCCTAAACTTGATGTCACCCATTCTTTCAACTGACTGACTGACCATGTTTGAGGGTCGGTCAGTGGCACCTCTATGTAATCAAATTCACTCAGATCAGCTCCCGTCTCAGTTGTTTGGACAGTACCAGAACCGTAGTAAAATACGAAGTTCACTACATCAGACATCTCGGGTCACCTAAAATATTTTTCAACAGTGACAGACAACTATTAAGCAGCATGACAAACTAAATATATTAACACTCCTCAATAATTGACATGTACATATATTACAGAATATTACCAAACCAACTACAAATATTCACACACCTACAAATGTGAACTCTAAATATATTACGGATATTACCGGAGCAACTACAAATATTGACAGAACTAAATATTTGACATCTAAATATATTACGGATATTACCGGAGCAACTACAAATACTTACACACCTAAATATTTGACATCCACATATAGTATGGAATATTACCGGAGCAACTAAAAATATTCACACAACTAAATATTTGATAACTAAATATATTACGGATACTACCGGAGCAAATAACAAAATCCGCACACCTAATATATTTCACATCCAAACATACTACCGAATACTACCACCGGAGCAACTAAGACAGGTAAAATGTATGTTGAATTATACCCTTGAAGCGTGCGAAGCAACGACGAATGGCGGACTTCAATCACCGGAACCGGAGCCGGAGACTCCACCACACTGCCGGAGCTTCACCTCCACCACCTCCACCACACTGCCCAAGCTTCACCACCGCCACCTCCACCTTCACCGCCACCACAACCTCCTCCAATGTGCTCAAAAAAAGCTCCAAAAAAATGCTCACCACGACCACCATGATCTACCCCATCAGTAGATCGAGGTTTCCCTTGCCTCCCCCAACTATCTACAACGCATCCACGGTGGCAAATCAGCAAAAAAATAACTGATTTTGGTGTAGAAATGAGAGAGTTTTCGAGTGACAGAGAGAAGAAACGAAGAACATAGAAGAAAGAAGGAAGAGAAGGGAAGAGGAGGAAGAAAAGGGGGCTGCCGTGGGAGTGGCACCCTGTCGGCCTGCGGCAAGCCGATCGGCTTGCGGGTGGCCGACAGGGCTTGTCGGCTGGGCCCCAGCCACCGACAGCAGCTCACGGGCCGACTGGGAGGGGCGCGACGTGGCCTTGCCACTAATCGGCTTACACGTAGCCGAAAGGCCACTTGTCGGCCACCGATAGGCCGACGTGCCCCAGTCGTCCACCGGTAGGACGATAGGCTCCTGTTGGCCTGTAGTAAGCCGACGCTGTATTATTTAAAAAAAATGGCGTAATATTTCTGAAATTTAATAAAAAAGTGTATTATTTAAAAAAAATTAGCCTGATCATGAACATGTTTATGGCTTGTGAGTAGTTCCTTTTGTTCTTGAGGACATGGGAGAAGTCTGGTCATAAGTAATAATGTGAATTCGGTATTCATTTGATATTTTGATGATGTGTATGTTGTGATTCCTTTAGTGGTGTCGTGTGAACGTCGACTACATGACACTTCACCATCTTTGGGCCTAAGGGAATGCATTGTGGAGTAGTAATTAGATGATGGGTTGCTAGAGTGACAGAAGCTTAAACCCTAGTTTATGTGCTATTCCGTAAGGGGCTGATTTGGATCCACATGTTTAATGCTATGGTTAGAGTAATCTTAATTCTTCTTTCGTAGTTGCGGATGCTTGCGAGAGGTGGTAATCATAAGTGGGAGGCTTGTTCAAGTAAGAACAGCACCCAAGCACCGGTCCATCCACCTATCAAATTATCAAAGTAACGAACGCGAATCGAACAAACATGATGAAAGTGACTAGATGAAATTCCCATGTGTCCTCGAGAACGCTTTACTTACTATAAGAGATCGTTCCGGCCTGTCCTTTGCTACAAAAAGGATTGGGCTATATTTCTGCACTCTTTGTTACTATTGCTACTAGTCACTTGTTACAAATTATCTTGCTATCAAACTACTCGTTACCGATAATTTCAGTGCTTGCACAAAACACCTTGCTGAAAACCACTTGTCATTTCCTTCTGCTCCTCGTTGGGTTCGACACTCTTACTTATCGAAAGGACTACGATTGATCCCCTATACTTGTGGGTCATCAAGACTCTTTTCTGGCGCCGTTGCCGGGGAGTGAAGCGCCTTTGGTGAGCGGAATTTGGTAAGGAAACATTTATATTACGTGCTGAAATTTACTGTCACTTGTCACTATGGAAAGTAATCCTTTGAGGGGTTTGTTCGGGGTATCTTCACCTCGACCGGAAACACCAAGAGTTGCCCCTCAACCTACTGTACCTATTGAAAAAGATATTGAATATGAGATTCCTCCGGGTATGTTAGAGAAACTGCTAGCTAATCCTTATGCAGGAGATGGAACGGTACATCCTGATATGCACTTGATCTATGTGGATGAAATTTGTGGATAGTTTAAGCTTGCAGGTATATCCGGAGATGGAGTTAAGAGGAAGGTATTCCCTTTATCTTTGGAGGGAAAAGCATTAATATGGTATAGGCTATGTGATGATACTGATACATGGGACTGGAACCGATTGAAACTAGAATTCCATCAGAAATTTTATCCTATGCATTTGGTTCATCGTGATCGGAATTATATATATAATTTTTGGCCTCGTGAAGGAGAAAGCATCGCTCAAGCTTGGGGTAGGCTTAAGTACATGATGTACACATGCCCCAATCATGAGCTCTCAAAAGAAATTATCTTACACAATTTTTATGCTCGGCTTTCTCATGATAATCAAAATACTTTTGATTCTTCTTCGACTGGCTCCTTTATGAAGAGAACTATTGAATTCAGATGGGATCTTCTGGATAGAATTAAATGCAACTCTGAAGATTGGGAACTCGATAGAGATACTGAGTCAGGTATAATACTTGAGTTCGATTGTGTTAAATCTTTTATGGCCACCGATGCTTTTCATAAGTTTAGCACTAAATATGGACTTGACTCTGAGATAGTAGCTTCGTTTTGTGAATCATTTGCTACTCATGTTGATCTCCCTAAGGAGAAGTGGTTTAAATATCATCCCCCTGTTAAAGAAAAGATTGAGGAACCTGTTAGTGTTAAAGAAGAAACGATTGTTTACCATGTTGATCTAGTTGTGCCTACAGCTTATATTGAGAAACCACATTTTCCTGTTAGGATTAAGGAACATGCTAAAGTTTCAACTGTGGTTAACAAAAGTCATATTAGAGCACCTAGACCCTCTGAACAAATTAAAGTTGAACCTAACGTTGCTATGGTTAAAGATCTCTTGGTTGATAATATTGATGGGCATGTTATTTACCTCCGCGATGAAGCAGCTAGAATTGCTAAACCTGATCCTAAAGATAAAAATAGACCCGTTGTGGGCATGCCTGTTGTCTCAGTTAAAATAGGAGATCATTGTTATCATGGCTTATGTGATTTGGGTGCTAGTGTGAATGCTATTCCGTTTACCTTATATCAAGAAATTATGCATGATATTGCACCTGCTGAAATAGAAGACATTGATGTTACTATTAAGCTTGCAAACAGAGATACCATTACACCACTTGGGATTGTTTGAGATGTTGAAGTCTTGTGTGGAAAAATTAAATACCCTGCTGATTTTCTAGTTCTTGGTTCTCCACAAGATGATTTTTGTCCCATTATATTCGGTAGGCCTTTCTTGAACATTGTTAATGCCAAGATTGATTGCGCTAAAGAAATTGTTAGTGTTAATTTTGGTGGTATGTCTCATGAGCTCAATTTCTCTAAGTTTCGTAGACAACCTCATGATAAAGAATTTCCTAGTAAAGATGAAATTATTGGTCTTGCTTCTATTGCCGTACCTCCTACTGATCTGTTAGAACAATATTTTCTAGACCATGAAAACGATATGCATATGAATGAAAGAAATGAAATAGATAGAATGTTCTTTGATCAACCACCAATCCTTAAACACAATTTGCCTGTTGAAACTCTTGGAGGCCCTCCTCCACCCAAAGGTGATCCTGTGTTTGAATTGAAGCAATTGCCTGATACATTGAAATATGCTTATCTTGATGAAAAGAAGATATATCCTGTTATTATTAGTGCTAACCTTTCAGCGCATGAAGAAAAGAGATTACTAAAAACTCTAAGGAAGCACTGAGCTGCTATTGGATATACTCTTGATGATCTTAAGGGCATTAGTCCCACTCTATGTCAGCACAAAATTAATATGGAGCCCGATGCTAAACCAGTTGTCGACCACCAACGACGATTAAATCCTAAGATGAAAGAGGTGGTAAGAACTGAAATATTAAAACTTCTGGAAGCAGGTATAATCTATCCCATAGCTGATAGTAGATGGGTAAGTCCCGTTCATTGTGTCCCTAAGAAAGGAGGTATTACCATTGTTCCTAATGATAAAAATGAACTTATTCCACAAAGAATTGTAACTGGTTATAGGATGGTAATTGATTTTAGAAAATTAAACAAAGCTACTAGAAAAGATCATTACCCCTTACCTTTTATTGATAAAATGTTAGAAAGATTGTCTAAGCATACACACTTTTGTTTTCTAGATGGTTATTCTGGGTTTTTTCAAATACCCGTATCACAACCCGATCAAGAGAAAACCACATTTACTTATCCCTTTGGAACTTATGCTTATAGACATATGCCTTTTGGTTTATGCAATGCACCTGCTACCTTTCAAAGATGTATGACTGCTATATTCTCTGACTTTTGTGAAAAGATTGTTGAGGTTTTCATGGATGATTTTTCTGTTTACGGAACTTCTTTTGATGATTGCTTAAGCAACCCTGATCGAGTTTTGCAGAGATGTGAAGAAACTAATCTTGTCTTGAATTGGGAGAAGTGCCACTTTATGGTGAATGAAGGTATTGTCTTGGGGCATAAAATTTCTGAGAGAGGTATTGAAGTTGATAAAGCTAAGGTTGATGCTATTGAGAAAATGCTATGTCCTAAAGATATTAAAGGTATAAGAAGTTTCCTTGGTCATGCTGGTTTCTATAGGAGATTTATTAAAGACTTCTCTAAAATTTCTAGGCCTCTTACCAATCTTTTGCAAAAAGATGTTTCATTTATTTTTGATGATGATTGTCTAGAAGCCTTTGAAACACTTAAGAAAGCCTTAACCACTGCACCTATTGTTCGACCACCTGACTGGAACTTGCCTTTTGAAATTATGTGTGATGCTAGTGATTATGCTGTTGGTGGTGTTCTAGGACAAAGAGTTGATAAGAAATTAAATGTTATCCATTATGCTAGTAAAACTCTAGACAGTGCCCAAAGAAATTATGCTACTACAGAAAAACAATTTCTAGCAGTTGTGTTTGCGTGTGATAAATTCAGATCTTATATAGTTGATTCTAAAGTAACTGTTCACACTAACCATGCTGCTATTAAATATCTTATGGAAAAGAAAGATGCCAAACCTAGACTCATTAGGTGGGTTTTATTGCTAGAAGAATTTGACTTGCATATTATTTATAGAAAGGGAGCTGAGAATCCCGTAGCTGACAACCTGTCTAGAATTGAAAATGTTCTTGATGACCCACTACCTATTAATGATGATTTTCCTAATGAGCAATTAGTTGTCATAAATGCTTCTCGTAACACTCCATGGTATGCAGACTATGCTAATTACATTGTTGCGAAATATATACCACCTAGTTTCACATACCAACAAAAGAAAAAGTTCTTCTTTGATTTCAGACATTACTTCTGGGATGACCCACATCTTTATAAAGAAGGAGTAGATGGTATTATTAGACGTTGTATACCTGAGCATGAACAGGAACAAATCCTACGGAAGTGTCATTCCGAAGCTTACGGAGGACACCATGCGGGAGACAGAACTACACACAAGGTATTACAATCTGGTTTTTATTGGCCTACTCTTTTCAAGGATGCTCGTAAGTTTGTCTCTTCTTGTGATGAATGTCAAAGAATGGGTAATGTTGGTAAACGTCAGGAAATGCCTATGAATTATTCACTTGCTATTGAACCATTTGATGTTTGGGGATTTGATTATATGGGACCTTTTCCTAAATCCAATGTGTATACTCATATTTTAGTTACTGTTGATTATGTTACTAAGTGGGTAAAAGCTATTCCAACTAGTAGTGCTGATCATAACACTTCTATTAAAATGCTTAACGATGTTATTTTCCTAAGGTTTGGAGTCCCTAGATATTTAATAACAGATGGTGGTTCACATTTTCTTCATGGTGCATTCCGTAAATTGCTTGCTAAATATGATGTCAAGCACAGAATTGCATCTCCCTATCATCCTCAAACTAGTGGTCAAGTTGAATTGAGAAATAGTGAAATAAAATTAATTTTGCAAAAAACCGTCAATAGATCTAGAAAGAATTGGTCTAAGAAACTTGACGATGCATTATGGGCTTATAGAACCGCTTTTAAAAATCCTATGGGTATGTCTCCTTATAAAATGGTTTATGGAAAAGCATGTCATTTACCTCTTGAGGTAGAACATAAAGCATATTGGGCAATTAAAGAACTAAATTATGATTTTAAACTTGCCAGTGAAAAGAGGTTATTTGACATTAGCTCATTAGATGAATGGAGAACCCAAGCATATGAAAATGCCAAATTGTTTAAAGAAAAAGTTAAAAGATGGCATGATAGAAGAATCCAAAAACATGAATTTAAAGTAGGTGAGCACGTTCTATTGTACAACTCTCGTTTGAGATTCTTTGCAGGAAAACTCCTCTCTAAATGGGAAGGACCGTATATCATCGAAGAAGTTTACCGCTCCGGAGCCATCAAAATAAACAACTCCGAAGGCACTAATCCGAGAGTGGTGAATGGGTAGAGAATTAAGCATTATATTTCAGGTACCCCTATTAATGTTGAAACTAATATTATTGGAACAATTACACCGGAAGAATACATAAGAGAGACCTTCCGGAGCACTCCAGAACCCTGAAAAGAAGAGGTATGTGATACGGTAAGTAAACCGACTCCAAAAAATCCATAAAAATATTTTCTGTCAGTTTTGGAATATTTTCAAAAATAGAAAAATAAGAAACAGCCGGGGGGACCCACCTGGTGCCCACGAGGCACCAGGGCGCGCCACCCCCCCCAGGCGCGCCCTGGTACCTCGTGGGCCCCACGTGTGCCTTCCCGACTCTGTTTTTCTTCTGGATTACTTGTTTTGCAAGATAAAAAATCTTTATATATACTTCCAGACGTTTTGACCACCGTATCGTAGAAATCTCCTCTGTTCTTGTTTCGTGCTATTTTTCTGACAGATTTGAATCATCATGGCTCCTCAAAAGCTCCGTGCCAAGCACCGCATCATGCAGCCATCGTCGGGCAAACGCCCCTACAGCGAGGTTTACTATGAGTTGTCATCAGGAGAAGAAGAGAATGGCAAGGAGGAGAAGGTCGAGGAAGCTGCGGGAGCCCAAGCTCCAGAGGAGACCGCAGAGAAGGGAGATATCCTTCAACCCTTATATGATCATCTCTCCCCATCCGTAATTGAAGCCCTAAGAGTCTTTGAAATAGTTAGTGTTCAGAATACCTCTCTCACGCGCGAAGTTATTTGGTTGGAGGAACAAAACATCGCCCTTCGAAGCATCAACCACAGATTGATGTATTTACTTGAGCTGAAGGACAAGCTTGCCACTTCACCATCACCACCATCACCGGAGAAGGAAACTTGAGCACATGGGTATGGGCACTCCCCTTGGCTTGTGCCAAGCTTGGGGGAGGTGCCCCGGTATCGTATCACCATCACTTTTATTATCATTACCTATTTTTAGTTCGATCCTTAGCTATTTCGTGATCTAGTTGAATAAAAACTTAGTATGATCTATTTTCGAGTGTTAGTTTCGTTATCCATCTATCTATGTAATCGAGTTGAGAGTTATATAATAAAGAGTAGTTTGAGTTTTTGCTTCTTTACTTTCATGTTAGAATTCTAGCAATGAAAATAATGAAAAAGATCATATGCTAATCTTATAGAAAGTAATGGCATTACATAAAGAAAAGTATAAGTGGTAAAATTTATTGGAAGTTAACAAGCATAGTATTAGTCAATGATGCAATTCATGAAAGAATTAATAAGGGAAGAGAAGATTCACATGCAAATATACTATCTTGGTCATCTTTTATGATTGTGAGCCCCCATTAAGTATTTTATGTCAAATTGTTGACGTTGGACAAGGAAGACAACGTAATGAATTATGTTTGTTCATATCCACATAGAAGTTATATTGTTATAGATCTTCCAACATGTGGTGCTTGCCCAATATCTTTGCTAGCCAAAAATTCGCACCAAGTAGAGATACTACTTGTGCATCCAAAACCCTTAAACCCAGTTTCATGTCATGAGAGTCCACTATATCTACCTATGGATTGAATAAGATCCTTCAAGTAAGTTGTCATCGGTGCAAAAAGCAATAAAAATTGCCTCTAAATATGTCTGAATTTTTATTGTAAGGGAAATAAGCTTTGTACGAACTTGTGATGGTAAAGAAATAAAAGCGACAGACTGCATAATAAAGGTTGCTATCACAAGGGGCAATATAAAGTGATGTTCCTTTGCATTAAGAGCTCTAGCATCCAAAAACAAAAAGTGCATGACAACCTCCGCTTCCCTCTGCGAAGGGCCTATCCTTTACTTTTATGTATTTACTTTTTATGCAAGAGTCAATAGTGTTCTCCTCTACTTCCTTTTTATTTTTCTCTTTTGCAAGCATCATGTGGTGGGGAAAGATCTAGGCACATATATCCAGTTGGATATGAGTGATCATGATTTATTATTGTTGACATCACCCTTGAGGTGAATCAGTTGGGAGGCAAATTCACAAGCCCCTATCTTTCTATGTGTCTGGCTGAAACTTTTGCTCCATATATATATGTCGTGAGTGTTAGCAATCATAGAAGACTAAATGATGGTTGAGTATGTGGACTTGCTAAATAGCTCCTACATGAGACCCTTCCTGAAAATATGGTGAACTGCAATTGCATTGTTGATTGAAAACATAGTTTGTTAGTTTTCAAGAAATTTTATGCCTTATACTCCATTGTTGTGATGAATTGTTACTTGCTCATGAGAAGTTTATGATAATAAATATTGCTGTTATAATAATGATCATGATGCTTCTATGTCTGTATTTTGTTTTTATCGATACCTCTCTCTCTAAACATGTGGACATGATTATCGATATCGGCTTTCGCTTGAGGACAAGCGAGGTCTAAGCTTGGGGGAGTTGATGCGACCATTTTGCATCATGTTTTACTACGTTTATTTATAGTGTTTTTAATCAATATAACAATTTGTGGAGCAATTCTAATGCCTTTTCTCTCTTAATATGCAAGATTCACACAAGAAGGGAGAATACCGGCAGCTGGAATTCTGGACCTGAAAAAGCTCTGTCAAGATACCTATTCTGCACATCTCCAAATGAGCTGATATTTTCTGGAGAATTATTTTGGAATATATAAAAAATATTGGAAGCAAGAAGTACCAGAGGGGGCCACCCAGGTGCCCACGAGGCACCAGGGCGCGCCACCCCCACAGGCGCGCCCTGGTACCTCGTGGGGCCCCTGGCCCACTTCTGGCCCCCATCTTCTGGTATATAAGTGCATTTGACCTAAAAAAAATTATAGAGAGGACTTTCGGGACAGTGCGCCGCCGTCTCGAGGCAGAACTTGGGCAAGAGCACTTTTGCTCTCCGGCGGAGAGATTCTGCCGGGAGGGGGAAATCGTCGCCATCAACACCACCAGCGACCCTCTCATCGTGGGAGGGCCAATCTTCATCAACATCTTCACCAGCACCATCTCATCTCAAACCCTAGTTCATCTCTTGTATCCAATCTTTGTCTCAAAACCTCAGATTGGTACCTGTGGGTTGCTAGTAGTGTTGATTACATCTTGTAGTTGATGCTTGTTGGTTTACTTGGTGGAAGATTATATGTTCAGATCTATTATGCTATTCAATACCCCTCTGATCATGAACATGTTTATGGCTTGTGAGTAGTTACTTTTGTTCTTGAGGACATGGGAGAAGTCTTGTCATAAGTAATAATGTGAATTCGGTATTCGTTCGATATTTTGATGATGTGTATGTTGTGATTCCTTTAGTGGTGTCGTGTGAACGTCGACTACATGACACTTCACCATCTTTGGGCCTAAGGGAATGCATTGTGGAGTAGTAATTAGATGATGGGTTGCTAGAGTGACAGAAGCTTAAACCCTAGTTTATGCGCTATTCCGTAAGGGGCTGATTTGGATCCACATGTTTAATGCTATGGTTAGAGTAATCTTAATTCTTCTTTCGTAATTGCGGATGCTTGCGAGAGGGGGTAATCATAAGTGGGAGGCTTGTTCAAGTAAGAACAGCACCCAAGCACCGGTCCACCCACATATCAAATTATCAAAGTAACGAACGCAAATCGAACAAACATGATGAAAGTGACTAGATGAAATTCCCATGTGTCCTCGAGAACGCTTTACTTACTATAAGAGATCGTTCCGGCCTGTCCTTTGCTACAAAAAGGATTGGGCTATATTTCTGCACTCTTTGTTACTATTGCTACTAGTCACTTGTTACAAATTATCTTGCTACCAAACTACTCGTTACCGATAATTTCAGTGCTTGCAGAAAACACCTTGCTGAAAACCACTTGTCATTTCCTTCTGCTCCTCGTTGGGTTCGACACTCTTACTTATCGAAAGGACTACGATTGATCCCCTATACTTGTGGGTCATCAGTGTTACAGTGTCAACTGAATATCTTAGAGGCTTCGAGCATGCAGTAACCCTGCACACATCCTAACGCTAATGCTAATTGATAACTTAGGTGCACAACACATGATGAAATTGTACTCTTCTCTCAATGAAGAATTACACTTTGAGTGTCAAGAAATTAATGAAGAACTTGACTCACAAAACTATACGATAAAGTGTACACAGTTCTGAGTCAGCATATTCTTACACGGTTGGTAACGCCACCACTCCTTATGCTAGTTTTTTTAATCTGACCTAATATTTCAGTTTGCTATTTCGTCAAGTTGCTAATTCTTCATTATAATTGGTTCTAGTCCCCTATGATATTCACTTATAGCTAATTCGTTGATTTGCCTTTTTATCTAAGTGAATGTCTTCGGACCCTACCTCTCTGTGCTAATCTTATCCAATCTACTCTAATTCTTCATTTGCATTCTATTGAAACTTTTAAAATTCTTCGACGTGTCCTTGTCTACAAAGAATTTCTGAACCAAACTTAAATCTAATTTCAATGGTTTGACACTGATTTTACTGCTATCTCGAGAACTGCTCAGATATGAATAGATCCTGGATCATCGCAACGTGTGCAGTGAATCCCAACTGTCTGGCCTCATCCAGCCGTTGAATTTGGAACGACTCGCTGTCTGATAACCCACAAGTATAGGGGATCGTTTGTAGCCTTTTTTGATAAGTAAGAGTGTCAAACCCAATGAGGAGCTAAAGGTAGAATTTATATTCTCTTCAAGTACTATCGACCACCGATACAACTCTATGCACACCAACGTTTGCTTTACCTAGAAACAACTAATAAACTACTTTGTAGGTGTAATGGGATAGGTTTGCAAGATAATAAAGAATGTGAAAATAAAAGTTAGGTGCTGTTTTAATAAAAGAACAATTAACTTAGTATAGTGAGTGTGGAAAAGTGGTGGTAGGATTTGCGGAATTGTGATCAAGCAATTGGCTAAGGTACTAGACCGATAGCAAGTTTTTATGTGGGAGAGACCACTGCTAGCATGTCATCCCTTACTTGGAATTCTATGCACTTATGATTGAAACTATTAGCAAGCATCTACAACTACTAAAGTTCATTAAGGTAAAACCCAACCATAGCATTAAGATATATTGGTCCCCCTTCAATCCCGTATGAATCAATTTCTATGGTAGGAAGAAGTTTTCGTCACTCTTGCCCTCCAATGCATAGTCCTATCAACATACAACTAACCACAAGCAATTTAAACCAATCATAGCAATTCACCGATTACCCATAGCACAACAAAAATATACTCAAACATCATAGGATGGCAACACATCATTGGATAATAATATGAAGCATAAAGCACCATGTTCAAGTAGGGGGTACATCGGGTTGTGGGAGAGTGGACCGCTGATAATAGATGAGGGAAGGTGATGGAGGTGCTGAGGAAGACGGCAGAATTGTTGGAGTAAATCGCCGCCACGATGGTTACCCCGGCAGGCGCTCCGGCGCCACCGGGAGAGAGGGGGAGAGAGCCCCCCTCCTTCTTATTCTTGCTTGGCCTCCCCCTAGATGGGAAGAGGGTTTCCCCTCTGGTCCTTGGCCGCCATGGCACCCGGAGGCCAGGAGCCCCTCTAGATTGGATCTCTCTCTCTCTCTCTCTCTCTCTCTCTCTCTGTGTTTCTCTTCTGTTTCTGCCTCCCTGTTTCTGGCCGAAAACCGTTTCTTATATTCCCGGAGATTCGTAACTCCGATTGGGCTGAAATTTTGAGGGGATTTTTGTCTGGAAATTATCTTTCTTGCAGCGAAAGAAGGGCTCCAACTGACTTACGAGGGAGTCACAAGGCAACACGGCGCGCCCAACCCCCCAGGGCGCGCCCTGTTGCCTTGTGGCGCCCTCGGGTACCGTCTTGCACTGATTCTTCTTCCCAAAAATCACATATATTCCAAAATAAATCTCCATAAAATTTGATCGCGTTTGGACTTTGTTTGATATGGATTTTCTACAAAACAAAAAACATGCAAAAAACAGGAACTGGCACTAGGCACTGGATCAATATGTTAGTCCCAAAAATAATATAAATTGTTGCCAAAAGTATGTGAAAGTAGTAGAATATTGGCATGAAACAATCAAAAATTATAGATACGATGGAGACGTATCAGCATCCCCAAGCATAATTCCTGCTCGTCCTCGAGTTGGTAAATGATAAAAAGATAATTTTTGATGTGGAATGCTACCTAGCATAATCTTGATCAAATAATCTAATCATGGCATGAATATTCGAATACGAGTGATTCAAGGCAACAGTCTATCATTTGACATAAAGACATCAATACTCATGAATACTAACAAACAATCATGCCCTTCACAATAAACAATGCTAAAGAACGCTATCCCTACAAAATCATATAGCTTAGCATGCTTAGTCTCCCTAGCATAAAGTATAAATCATGAGCACCCCGGTGTCAAACCAAGCAATTGTATCATACTTTTTAACACGGTTCAGCATTTTCAACTCCACTGAATACATGAGTGTGAGCCATGGACATTAGCATACGGGTGGAATAGAATGCGGTGGTAGAGATATATAGGAGAAGTCAAAAGGAAGAAAGGCTTGCATCAACTCGGCGGATTAACAGGCAATGGAGAGGCCCATCAATCGATATCAATGCGAGGAGTAGGGATTGCCATGCAACGGATGCACTAAGAGCTATAAGTGTATGAAAGCTCAAACTAAAACTAAGTGGGTGTGCATCCAACTCGCTTGCTCATGAAGACCTCGGGCATTTGAGGAAGCCCATCATCAGAATATACAAGCCAAGTTCTATAATGAAAAATTCCCACTAGTATATGAAAGTGACAACTCAGGAGACTCTCTGTATGAAGAACATGGTGCTACTCTGAAGCACAAGTATGGAAAAAGGATAGTACCATTGCCCCTTCTCTCTTTTTCTCTCATTTTTTGTTTTTTTTTCATGGGCTCTTTTTGGCCTCTCTTTTTTTTAGAACAGTCTCATGGACCTCATCCCCACTTTTTTGAGGACTCATTAGTCTCCACCATTCTTTTCCGCACTGGGGCAATGCTCTAATAATGATGATCATCACACTTTTATTAACTTACAACTCGATAAAACTAATACAAGATGACTCTATATGAATGCCTCAGGCAGTGTACCATGATGTGCAATGATCTAGCGTAACATGTACTACAATGATGAACGGTGGCTGTGCCACAAATATCATGTCAGCTCTATATGATCATGCAAAGCAATATGACAATGAACACAAGTCATGTATATGATGATGGTGGAAGTTGCATGGCAATATATCTCGGAATGGCTATGGAAATGCCATGATAGGTAGGTATGGTGGCTGTTTTGAGGAAGATATAAGGAGGCTTATATGTGATAGAGCATATAATATCATAGGATTTGGATGCACCAGCGAAGTTTGCACCAACTCTCGAGGTGAGAAAGGGCAATGCACGGTACCGAAGAGGCTAGCAATATGCGGAAAGGTGGGATGAGTAATTGTCCATGAACTCACATTAGTCATAAAGAACTCATATACTTATTGTGAAAGTTTTATTAGCCCTCAAAGCAAAGTACTACTCACATGCCCCTAGGGGGGAGGTTGGGAGGAGTTAACCATCGCGTGCCCCGATCCGAACAACACAAAGGATTTCAATCAAGGATAAATTATGCTCCAACTTCCTCGCAAAACTAAAGACTGTACGTGCATGCTTGGGGAATCACAAACCTTAACATCAATATTTTTACTAAACCACAATCATCCACTAGTACACCCACATATTACCATCTTAATATTGCAAAACTATTCCAAGGAATCAAACATATCATATTCAGTGATCCACAAGTTTTATGTAGGATTTTATGACTAACCATGTGAATGACCAGTTCTTGTTAACTCTCTAATAGATATAAATGAAGCATGAGAGTTTAATTCTTTCTACAAAAGACCACGCTCTAATAAATATAAGTGAAGCAAAAGAGCATTCTACAAATAACGGTTTTCCTATGTAGATAAACGAGCATCCAAACTTCAAAAGATATAAGTGAAGCACATGAAGCATTCTATAAAGCCATACTCAAAATATATAAGTGAAGTGCATAGAGCATTATATAAATCAACCAAGGACTTTCTCATACCAGCATGGTGCAATGCTAAAAGAAAAATAAAAAGCACATGACACTCCAAGAATTTACGCATATCATGTGAACAAAACAAAAACCGAGACATACCGATAATTGTCGAAGAAGAAAGATGGGATGCCTTCCGGGGCATCCCCAAGCTTAGACACTTGAGTCTCCCTGAATATTTACTTTTTTTTTACCTGAAACTGTAGGGAAAAACCCCCACAGCAATAATTTTATTCCAGAAAAATACAAAGGTACAAGATTTACAGAGCCCAAAGGGACCCAAAAGAAAAACTACGAAAGCCTACTGGAGAAAAAACTAACCTCAAGGAGGTAAAAAAGAAATCCATCTAATGAGTTCTTCTTTGTATTTGGATTTAATCCTATGGACCATGAGGGAGATATCTAAAATAAAACTAGCCCTCCACCTTCTAAAAGAAGGCTGGATATTGCGAAAGACCCTGTCGTTTCTGACAGACCAGATGTTCCAACAAGCCAGAAAGACCACTTCTGCAAAGAACGGCTGGCGAAATTCCCTTCTGGCAGCATATGCAATGGAAGCCATATCATCCCCTACTTGCCAATAGATTTGCAAGTAGTTCCAGACTCTGCAGCTGAAATTGCAACTGAAGAAGAGATGATCCCTATCTTCCTTAGAACGTGTGGGGCATAAAACACAGAGATTAGAATCAGAGACATTCCAATGCCTTCTTTCCAACATGTCCTGAGTATTCAATCTGTCCATAATCAGCATCCAAGCAAAGAACTTAATCCTCATAGTACAACAGCTGGACCAAACCCACGCTAATAGTGGATTGGACACAATGTGTTTATGCAGGAGAGTGTAATACTTCTTAGCAGTATAGCTTTTGTTATCCTCCTTCCACACCCACACATCATCTAATTCCAGGTTACCCTGAAAATTTTGGAGCAAGAGCTGCAAAGACTGAAGTTCCAAAAAAGCCCTCTCAGACAGAGGCAGGTGGAACAGGACAGACAATTCCTCAGTGGCAAAAACTTCAGAGGCAGATATAAGGGGATCAATTGCATATGAGAATAACCTCTGAAATCTACAGTCCAGTGGGATGTTAGAATCACCCAATGTCCATGAGTCAGACCAGAAGAGGACAGAATCACCCTTATTAACCTGGACTGAAGACACCATTCTGAACTTATCCATTAACTTGCAGATGTCCCTCCACCAGAATGAACCACAAAGGGCAGTTGCATGAGGTACTCTCTCATGATAATAAGTGTCCCAGATCAAATGAACCCAGGGCACATCAGCCTTATTATAGAACCTGCTAGCATGCTTAAGAAGTAAGGCTTCATTCTGCAACTTCAAGTTTAAAATTCCCAAGCCCCCTTTGTTTTTAGGCCTACAGACCAGATCCCAGGCTGCCATGGACTTTCCAGAATCCTGGCCATACTTCCTCCAAAGACACTTCCTCTGAATTCTCTCCAGCTGCTTTAGAATACCAGGGGGTAGTTCCAGACTGCATAGAAAGAAAATTGGCACAGAACACAGTGCATAAATTAGGTACTGCAGCCTCCCTCCACGAGCAAGGAAAGAAGAGCTAACAGAAAGTTTCCTCTCCATACTATCAACCAGAGGCATTAGATCCATAATCCTGGGCTTGGTAGTACCAACCGGGAGACCAAGATATGTGAAAGGCAGGGTGCCAACCACACAGCCAAAGATATCAGCCAGTCTAGCTATCTCAGCAGAGTCAACATTTATGGGCAACATTGAGGATTTATGATAATTGACATGCAGACCAGTGGACTTTGAAAAAAGATGCAACATTTGTTTCAAAGATAGCAACTGAGTCTCATCAGCGGGCAAGATTATGAGAGTATCGTCCGCATACTGCACAATTGGATAATCTATATCATGACAGGGGATAGGAAGCTGCAGGAATCCTTTAGCATGCATATCATTCACCACAGACTGCAAAAGATCTGCAGCAATTGCAAATAAGAGAGGGGAGAGAGGATCTCCCTGCCTAACCCCCTTCTTGCAAGCAAAATGTTTTCCAAGGACTCCATTAAGAAGGACATAGGAAGTTCCAGAGGTCAAAAATTGCTTCACCCAAAGAATCCACTTCTCATTAAACCCCTTGTGTCTCAAAATCTGGAAAATTGCCTCATGCTCAATGGGGTCAAAAGCTTTCTCAAAGTATAGTTTAAGAATGACAATGGGCCTCTTGGATTGGTGACATTGATGTATATATTCCAGTGTCCAAGCAACACAATCCTGAATAGTTCTAGACTTAATAAAACCATACTGATTTTTATGAACACATCTAATAATGACATGCTGCAACCTATCAGCTGCCATCTTGGAGAGGAATTTAACACCCATCCCAGACAATGATATAGGCCTGAAATCATTAACAGTCTCAGGTGACCTCTTCTTGGGAACCAATGTTATATAGGAGTAATTAATATTTCCCAAATTAGTAGTTCCAGCATGAAAGGCATTGGCAAGCTCATAAAAATCCTTACTGGTTATAGGCCAGCATTTCTTAAAAAATAAACCATTAAAACCATCAGGACCTGGGGATTTATCAACTGGCATGCCTCTCACTGTTTTATCCATTTCCTGTTTGTCAAAAGGCCTAGTGAGGTGATCCAGGCCATCAACTTTGACCAGAATAGAAGACAGGTCAAAAGACATATCAATGCCCTCACTTGTCCCCATCCGATTCTTAAAAGCCAACCAAATAGCACCAGCCATTTGATCATGATCAGAAACAATACTGCCATCCTCCATACGCAGACTAGCAATAGAGTTATTTCTAAATCTCTCAGTGGCCAGAGCATGAAAGAATTTGGTATTTTCCTCGCCCACCTTAATGGATATGATGGTGCACCTCTTCTTCCAATATAAGAACTGAAGATGCAAGAGATGTTCCACATGCAATTTAACAATGTTCCTGAAATTAAACTCATGCCTATAGAGTGGCCTTAATTCTTCCAAGCAATCCAAGATAAGAACCACTCTATTACATTTAGCAATGAGAACTTTCATCCTGGAGAGATTTGTGCGCCACCTCTTGAGAGCAAGCCTCAAAGATTTGAATTTATTAGCGATTACTGCAGAAATATGAGGCTTTCTTGAGACAGAGTTCCAAGAAGCAGAAACACAATCCATGAAACCCTCCATTTCCACCCAATAATTCTCAAAAGGGAAAAGACTGCATTTAGGGATGGAAGTGTTGATAGAGACAACACAAGGCACATGATCAGAGGCAGTCCTAGCAAGGGGCAGCACCAGTGTGGATGGATAACAGGAGATCCAGTTGGCAGAGGTAAAAAACCAATCCAACTGTTCAAGTAAAGGATTATCCTACATATTTGACCAAGTGAAAGACCTGCCTTTAATTGGTAACTCAAGCAAACCAAGATGCCCAATAATTTCATTGAAAATGAAAATATCATTGATATCCCCACCAGGGAGGTTTCTGCATTTAGTCGACCTGATAAAATTAAAGTCACCGAGAATAAGCCAATTCTCACTATCCGGAATGGACAAATTGTATAGCCAACTAACAAAAGCATCTCTGGCAGGTCCTTGACACGGCCCATACACATTGACTAAGGTCCACTGCTCATTATTATGGGTGGAGGTGAAGTGTATGATAATTCCAAAAGATTTGGTGTTGACCAATCTCCCCGTTAGCACAGAAGAATTCCAAACAATCACAAGACCTCCCGAGGCACCAGCAGAAGGACTGCAGACAAAAGAATCAAACCGACGAGGACAATTTTTTTTTATAGATCTGGAGTCCATAACCTCCATCTTAGTCTCCTGTAAACAGACGACCGAAGCCAGACTTTCATCAATTTTGTTTCGCACAGGCCGTTGCCGGTCATCAGAATTCAGACGACGAACATTCCAGCAGAGAACACGCCAACTTCTAGTAGATCGACTATCCATTAAGTACAAATTTAAGGGTAGCAAAAGCACACTCACACAATGAGCGGCAAACACACAAGTTCAGACATACCCAGTACCAGAAGTTCAGAAAGCACATCCGACATATAGTCTTAACAGACCACAGGAGCCAACAAGCAAATAAAAACCTAAGATAAACAGTCAATTTAGGGGCTGACCACACCCAGTGTTCCAAAACGGAAGTAGACATCAGTGTGCTTTGTCTTGGCAGCAGAAGGATCCGCCATAAGCGCATCCACCGTGAGCTTCTCAGGAGGAATCCCCAGATCCTCCCCTATCTGCTGAATGTGTTTGAGTGGCGTCGGCGGTGGCATAGAAGGAGAAGAGCGAGCCTCATGATCAGGATAGACTGAAAACTCCATAGGCTTGGAACGTGGCTTCTTCATCTTGGGCTCATTCATAGGTAAGGATTGCATAACCGGCTTGAAACCATCCCGCTTGGCCGAGCTCCGCGTGCAACGACGGAGAGATGTGTCCACAAGTGGTGGGCCAATCCGCTTAGAGCTTTTCTTCTTCTTCGCACATTGAGCAGAAAAGGAAAATTGTTCATCCATGGCCTGGGCACCAGACAGAGCATCAATTGAAGGACTCATTTCCTGATCATTTGGAGCAGAGAACAGAGCGCGCACCACCGGTCTTGAAGCAGAAGAAGCCACCAAAGGAACAACCAGGACAACAGCATCACCCAAGACCACCTCAGAAACCTAATTGACACGATCAAAAGCAAGAGACCAGGAGCGCTTAGAAAGTACAATCGGCACAAACGGGGATAGAGAGATTGGCTTATGCACCTCAGTAACAGAGCAATGACTCAGCAGAGTGTCAAAGGTTCTCTTCCAGGCCATCTCAGGCGGCAATGGCGGACCATAGTACACCCGAGCCATACCAACAATAACTTCAGACTGCTGCAACATAGGTGGCTGATAGGGAACAATGGCCAGAGCATTATCATCAGGCAACACTTCCACATCTTCAGCATTATCATCTGGCAGCACTTGGATATCCTGATGCATGGCACCCTGAGCATCAGCCAGAACCGGGATAGCATCATTAGGAGCCAGAACATCTCCATCTGCCGCTAACAAACCATGTAGCTCACCCTGAAACCCAGCTGGCTGTTGAATATCCTCTTGCAACAAGGCATTCTGGTGCATATTCAAGTGGTCTTGCGCCTCAGACTGACTAACATAACCAAAAAAGTCCTGCTGATTGATGAACATAGATTCCTGATCATGAACAGCAGCATCATGCTGTTGCTCGACAGGGCCATCCTTAGGCCATCCCCAGCCACCACCCGGCTGAACATTATCCATGGGGGGACGTGGTGGAGGAACATCATTCCATCCAAGAGCCGGGAACGGGGGAAGGGCAAAGAAATTCTCATCATGCACCAGCTCACCAGGCAAAGGGTGCGGATTGCCGTTAAGTGGCATTGGTTCCTCATCCTGCGGCATCTGCTCCGCAAAGTTGGCGCCAAGAATGTAACAGGGGGCAGTCCAAGAAACTTTAGCTCCACCCCAATCCGCATAATCAGAAAAGAGAACATCCCTAGGAACAAGAATATCCTCCGGGAACGAAGCAAACACAATCGATCGCACCAGATACGGGTCATCACTAATCCAATGGTGAAATTTACCAAAAGTATTGACTGCCACACTAAGATTCTCAGTATTACGGAGATCCAGAGGCACCCCCAAAAAGATCAGACAACCCTCACGAAAACCCTGAATGCCATGAAAACCCTCACCCTGATCATGCTTCATGAAGCGAACAAACCGATCATTACCAAGATCTTGCGGGGGCAACTGAATCAAAGCAAAGCGCTCACCCGCATCTTGAACTTGAAAAAGACCCACTCCAGATATCCAAGGCTGAGCAGACCGAACATGAAAACCCATCTGATTAATAAGCTCCACCACTTCCTCACATACCTGACCCATCTGACCCAGGGGAGGGGCTGGCATCACCTCAGCAATCATGTAGCTCTCATGCCTGCGAACAATGGGGGATACCGGCGTGGCGAAGGTGTGAGGAAGGCGATGAGCCCCGCCGTCGATGATATTGTGACCCACAGGCACGTAGCGAGCTGGATCGAGCGCAAAGACTGCCATAGGACTAAGAGGTGAAGCAGGTGGGGGAGGAGGTTGCGGGGGCGGATCGACAGGGGTGCGTGGATCGTCAGGAGGCGAGGTGGGTAATGGTGATGGGACGGAGCAATGCTGCAGAGGCGGCGGCAGTACATGATTCCCAATGCAGGAAAGAGAGACCGGAATATCCGAGATAGCAGGACGTTTCCGTTTCCAACACAAACCTCTCTCCATAGCAATCGATGCACAATCCCTCCGAGAATGACCAGGGGCCCCACAGGCCAAACAAACAATTTTAGAGGGGCAATTGACAGACAGGTGGCCCACGGTGGAGCAGAGCTGACACGTCAAGATCTGGTCCACCATGTCATTAACCATAGCCTCAAACTCATCATTAGCCTCCTGAGAAGATGGGATAACCACCGAGGAAAGATTACATGGCCTAGCAGACACGGGTCGGACCAAATCACAGGAAGGAACAGGCCCAATGAGACCCGGGCGGTCCACAGAACGAGAGAAGGTGGGCCGAGGTAAGCGCGTAGGCGAGGGCCCAGATATATCCGAGTCAGAAGCGGATGGCTGAGAGCAATTTGAATCTCCAACAATCCCGCCCGGAGACCGCGCAGTTGATTTCTCCAGCCGATCCGGAGAAGACGGCCAGAAAGGCTGAACCGTGCCAAACGTGATCGATGGCGAGGCCACCGTCCACTGGAGTTCCACCGGTGGCGGAGGGTGGATAACAACACGTTCCCAGCTGGGGAGATCATAACCCCCCATAGATGCCAGTTTGATGCAATTCTGTGTAGCCGGATAACGATAACCTTTGCACACATCATAAGTTTGAAATGTGGCAAAAGAAAGACTCTTACGAGCAGAAGAACCAGATCGCATGGCAGACTTAGAAGGAGGTTTATGCATAGCTAACAAACCGAGTGCTGCACGGCGTTTAGTAGGGCTAACAAGAATCCATTCAGCATCACACTCCTTCTTCCAGATCTTAAACTCACACCACCAATTTGGGCCACCATTACCCCAAAGATGGAAGTAGCACTTGAACTGAGGGCAGGCAAAAGAGCGAAGATCAACAATATGAAAACCAACCTCTTTGCAAGAAACCACAAAGGAGAAAACATTATCCTTGATGCATGTCACCATAAGATCAATTGCAGAACCACCAATGGCTGCCTCGAGAGCAGCGGCAACAGAATCCTCATCCAGACGAAAATCATGTCTACTAAAAGACACCACCAATGTAAAGCCACGAGATCCCTCTAGAGGATGAATTGAAAGACCAGAAGACCGAAAAACCTCATCTGCAAAAGCCAAACCTTTGGAAAAATCTAGATCCAGGGTTGATCCCCCATTGGAACCCATTGAGATGAGCACCAACAGAGAGAGCGAAGAGCGCCGCATAGATTGAGTGGAGGAAAGCCAGAATCCACCGGAGGATCACTGAGATCGTAGGGAAACCCTAGCACCGCCATGGGGGGGGGTGGGAGGGAGCCATACCGATAGTCTGAGAAGGGGCAATGTTACTATCCTTTACCACACTTGTTCCCTGAATATTTACTTGGGTCCCTTGGGCATCCCCAAGCTTGAACTCTTGCCTCTCCTTATTCTTCTCATATCGATGCCTCCTCAATCTTCGAACACTTCATCCACACAAAACTTAACCGAACTTTATTAGATGGGTTAGTACATATAACATCAAATCCCATCATGTCCTACTGTAACATTATTGTATAATTATAATCAAACATTACCCACTGTATGCTATCATAATTCTATGGCTCCCAAATCAATGGGGCTCAACAAGATTTCAAACATAAGCAGATAAAGAAACTATAACAGCAATCTGTGAAAAAAAGGACAGTCTATAAAGATGCAGATGAAACATATACTTACGTAACTCAAAAAATTCTGAAAAATTAGTACGTGATAATTTTTTTGCATATATGTACTGTGTAAAAAAATTCAGAAACTTTTGACGTTCCAGTAAAAAATGAAAATTCATGCACTACAGCCAAAGTTTCTATATTTGCACTGCACATACCAAACAATCAATTTAAACATCCTAAAGGTAAATCTTGGCACATTATTTTTATAATACAATGGATTTGTACAAGGGGATAATTTTTTTTGTGAGAAACTTCCATAAAAATCCTAAATTGTTTCCATGAGCATGAACACAAGTGTTCAAGGTCGACCCTCACTTCTCCAATGCATAACTTTCCAATCGCTTCTCTTTTTGAAAAAAATTTAGGTTCCCCTCTATATTTTTTTGTTTTTAAACTTTTTAAGAGCACAAAATAGAATAAAATGACTCTCTAAAACTTATGGGTTGTCTCCCAGCTAGCGCTTTCTTTAAAGCCATGAAGCTGGGCATTAAGTGCTCAAGTAATTGATCCACCCAGATCCCAAGGTATATCAAAGCCAATTTTAATTAACAATGATTTATAATTTAGTAGTGAGCACAAAGCAACATATATCATGCAATGATGAAGTCTAACTCTCTTCCTATGCATCAGCATGTCATAAAAGAACAATTCATGCACACAAAGTAAAGGCCAATGCATAGTATAAACAGTTTCTTGCAATTTTATCGTATGAGAAACATAGAGAGGTGGAGATGTAGTTCCTCTCTCATAATAATTACAAGTAGGGGCAGCAAGCACATGCATATTATATTCATCAAAATCATCATGTGTAATAGTAGAACGCAACCCATCAATATAATCCTTAATAAGCGCAAACTTCTCCGATATAGTGTAGTTGGGAGAATTCAAAAAGATAATAGGACTATCATGTGTGGGTGCAATAGAAACAATTTCATGTTTAACATAAGGAACTATAGCAAATTCATCTCCATAAGCATAATTCATATTGGCATCATGGCCACAAGCATAGCAAGCATCAAGTTCATCAAAAAGGGATATTTCAAACGAATCAACGGGATCATAGCAATTATCATAGCATTCATCCTTAGCTAAGCACGAAGGGAAATTAAAAAATGTATGAGATAAAGAGTTACTCTCATCAGAAGGTGGGCACGGGTGATCAATCCGCTCTTCCTCCTTTTGTTCTTCGCTCTCCTCCTCATCTTTTTCATCTAATGAGCTCACAGTTTCATCAATTTCTTCTTCCATAGATTCCTGCAAAATATTAGTCTCTTCTTGGACAGTGGAGACTTTCTCAATAAATTCATCAATATCGGGATTGTATTGTAATTCTCATAGCAACATTTAAGTATAGCATAATTTTCAGATCTGTAAAGAACATCATCACAATCTTCATACTTTTCAAACAAAGATTCAATTTCATAAGCACCCTTAAAAGCAACAACTTCTTCTATTTGTTCCACATCATAGTAATCATATACACCATTAGAATAAGAAGCCAAGGTTTCATTTTCATTAAATTCACATTGAAAGGGAAGGTGTAGAGCCTTCATCTTAGAGCAAGAAGTATAATCACATCTTAAGCACAAATTCCAAGCATACCAACGCAACTTTTTAATTTGATCCCATAAGTGTTTCCCTTTTTGAGACAAGTGATAATCCATAAAGTATTCCCGGTGATCCAAAGTATCTCCCATTATCAAGTTGAATGGAGATTTATCAGGATTATCAAAGTAGTATTTAATGTTTTCCACATAACCAGCATCAAGGGTTTTAGGAGGTTCCCCATCTCCATGAGTAGCAAGTACAACTATTTTTTTTTGTGTTTCGTGTTCCATATCCATAACTAAAGATATAAAACAAATTAGAACAGAAAATAAAATCTACTTAGAGATAAAGCAAACAAGCACACACGAGAATATCAACCCCACGCTATTGCTCCCCGGCAACGGCGCCACAAAAAGGTCTTGATAACCCACAAGTATAGGGAATCATTTGTAGCCTTTTTTCTATAAGTAAGAGTGTCGAACCCAACAAGGAGATAAAGGTAGAATTTATATTCTCTTCAAGTTCTATCAACCACCAATACAACTCTACGCACACCAACACTTGCTTTACCTAGAAACAAGTAATAAACTACTTTGTAGGTGTAATGGGATAGGTTTGCAAGATAATAAAGAACGTGAAAATAAAAGTTAGGTGCTGTTTTAATAAAAGAACACCTAAATTAGTATAGCGAGTGTGGAAAAGTGGTGGTAGGATTTGCGAAATTGTCCTCAAGCAATTGGCTAAGTTACTAGACCGATAGCAAGTTTTTATGTGGGAGAGGCCACTGCTAGCATGACATCCCTTACTTGGAATTCTATGCACTTATGATTGGAACTATTAGCAAGCATCTGCACATACTAAAGTTCATCAAGGTAAAACCCAACCATAGCATTAAGATATATTGGTCCCCCGTCAATCCCGTATGAATCAATTTCTATGGTAGGAAGCAGTTTCCGTCACTCTTGCCCTCCAATGCGTAGTCCTATCAACATACAACTAACCCTATGGTGTGATCCACACGTGCACTCATATGATGGGCACCAAAGGATAGCAACATAACCACAAGCAATTTAAACCAATCATAGCAATTCACCAATTACCCATAGGACAACAAAAATCTACTCAAACATCATAGGATGGCAACACATCACTGGATAATAATATGAAGCATAAAGAACCATGTTCAAGTAGGGGGTACAGCGGGTTGTGGGAGAGTGGACCACTAATAATAGATGAGGGAAGGTGATGGAGGTTTTGAGGAAGATGGCAGAGTTGTTGGAGTAAATCGCCGCCATGATGGTTCCCCTGGCGGGCGCTCCAACGCCACGGGGAGAGAGGGGGGGAGAGCCCCCCTCCTTCTTCTTCTTGCTTGGCCTCCCCCCTAGATGGGAGGAGGGTTTCCCCTCTGGTCCTTGGCCGCCATGGCTCCCAGAGGGCAGGAGCCCCTCTAGATTGGATCTCTCTCTATGTTTCTCTTCTGTTTCTGCCTCCCTGTTTCTGGCCGAAAACCGTTTCTTATATTCTTGGAGATCCGTAACTCCGATTGGGCTGAAATTTTGAGGGGATTTTTTCTCCAGAAATTATCTTTCTTGCGGCGCAAGAAGGGCTCCAACCGATTTACGAGGGAGTCACAAGGCAACACGGCCGCCCTACCCCCCATGGCGTGCCCTGTTGCCTTGTGGCGCCCTCGGGTACCATCTTGCGTTGATTCTTCTTCCCAAAAATCACATATATTCCAAAATAAATCTCCATAAAATTTTATCGCATTTGGACTTCGTTTGATATGGATTTTCTGCAAAACAAAAAACATTCAAAAAACAGGAACTGGCACTGGGCACTGGATCAATATGTTAGTCCAAAAAATAATATAAATTGTTGCCAAAAGTATGTGAAAGTTGTAGAATATTGGCTTGAAACAATAAAAAATTATAGATACGACGGAGACGTATCACCGTCCACCCCTCAATCAAGGGCTATATATATATACTCTCCCTTCTATTCTTTTACCCGTGCCCTCCCCGATGGAATTCTTTGACGCTGGAGAAGGACGCGCTTAGCTACCGCTATTTCTTCATCGACCTTGGTACATCTTTTGCCGTTGTCACCGTAGAAGTTCTTCGACGCTGAGTTAGGGCTTGAAGGGCAGATATGTGATTCTTCGTCTTCCCCGAACCGCAGTTCATCTCCAGTTCTTCATCTCAGTAATTATCTTTGATTTTTCCTACTCTGTTTGATCCATCCAGTAAAAATTTCTCAGTCAAGTGTTGTTTCTTAGGGTTGAATTCTTCAGCACTTCGATTTTGCATCTATGTCATAGATCTATTTTCACAAAGTCATTTTAATCGCATGATTCCTCATTTGTGCATATTCTTCATCTATACAAATCTAGCACCAACATGTTAAAAGTCTTCAGTGAAATTCTTCAAAGGAAAATAACTCAAAATCTTCAATTGAAAATGGTTTTTTTCAAAACCATCTGAGAATGCATATGACCATACCTACTTCCCTCACATCTTAAATTCTTTGCAGGTACACATGTCCTCTGTAGAATCCAATGGTTCTCAGAGTCTGAATTCCTTTGCAGCATTTTTAGATTAGAATCTTGATTCTTTAGAAGGCTACTCAAAGAAATCCAACACTGAAGCATATTCCGACCAGTCAAAGCGCAAGCAAGTGACTGTGAAGAATATGTCTGAACCAAGCCCTTCTATTGTTTCAAACAAAACCAGAATAGATGGAAAGAAGCGCAGTTCCAATACTACTAAGGGCATACCTGAAGAAGTTCTTGATGGGTATAGAACACCTGATGAAGGTGAAACTAACAATCAGCGCAAGACGCACTTGCAAAGGACTCGTAGATACTGGTCTTGTTAATGGTTCACTACAGATTCGTCACATATTTCTATGAACAAAAGATTGCTGTAAATCCTCCAGGGGATGATTGTGTATTCAAGGGCCTGGTGAAGAAAGTGAAGGATCCTGCATCTCATCCTCTAATGATTCGGTACCCACCACCTACTAATGCACATTCTTCAAGCATGCGCTGGTGCCGTGACCCAGAATTATTCGCTGCAAATGCAAAATTTGCGAAGAAATAAGAGTCAAAGTACTTGGATGAGCCTAAAATCATGGAAGTGATGAATGTAGCCAGAGCCGCTGCTGCTGTGGCTAGAATTGCTTTGAACATTTCTCCAAGCCCAGTTCAAGAAGAAAAAAATCCAGCTCCCCCGAAGAAAGTGTAGTCTAGCAACCCAAAGCAAAGACTTCTGAGGCAACTTCTTCTGTGCCCAAGCAATAGCTAAAGAAAGCGGCTCCACGCCCAAAATCTTCTGTGCATGAAGAACATCAAAATGCACCTCCTGAAGAAAGTGTGCAAACTAGAAATGAGTCCTGCATTTCACCCCATGTTTCTCCTCATCAGAACACGAAGTCTGCTACTGCCAGAGGGACAAGGCCTCCCAGCGATGTATCTGATAGAGAAGAATCTTACTAAGATTATGATACCTTAGCTACTATCATTAAGAGCAAGCAGGAACAAGCTGCTATAGCTAAGCAATCTGCCATTCCACTTCTTCTGGATCCAACACTTCTACTCACATTCATTGATGAATGGATGATTGATCCAAAGAAGCCCCTTGATGACTTACCGATTCCTCCTGGTCTGGGTCATATGCTGAGCCATTTCATCGCTAAAGAAAAGGAGAAGAATTGACAAGCGAATAAAGTGTTGAACCTGATGAACAAGATAAAGAAGGAATTCAAGCAGAAAGTTATTTCTTCAACTACTGAAGAAGTTGAGGCATTTAGACATGAAATGAAAGTTATGAAAGAACAGTTTGAAGATAGAGAGAAGGATTGCAATGGCATGTGTGGTAGGCTGAAAGCACATGCCACTAGGATTGTGGATGAATACAATTGCTCACTTCAAGTTCCTAAGCCTGCACCTGCTGTGATGAAGAAAGTGACTCCAGCACATTCCTCACCTAAGAAATCAGCCCCTTCAGCCTCTGCTGCATTGAAGACAAAGCAAACTGAAAAAAAAGGAAGGCTTCTGATGAAACCACTGAGAAGTCTTCAAAGAAGAAGAAAAAGAAATCCACTGTGTCTGCCCCATTTGAGATTCCAATTTTTGTGACACCTTTGGCCTCTGTTCCTGTGGGCCAGGCTATTTCGTCTGAGAATACTGAGCGGAACATAGTTCCATTTGAGCCCGTCCGTGAAGAAACTCGCTAAGAAACTCCTCCCCAACTGATTGATGAAGAATTTGTCCCAAGTGACAATGTGGTGGTATCATCGCCACCCGCTGCAGAAAATGTTCAAGGCAACGATGAAGAAAGTGAGTTTGTGGACATTGAGGATGCCCCAACTCCCAGAATCCATGACGAATATTGGTCTGCTATGGATCCTGATGCAACAATCCCAGTGATTCAATCGCTAGAGTCATCATTTGATCCTTTAGCCATGGACATTGAAAATGACAGACCCCAGTCACCTCTCAAAAGGCTTCGCAAATGATCGAAAATGCCTCCATCACCTCTGAAGAGCATTCCTGAGGAAACTGCATCTAAACAAGCTACTGATGAAAATGCACCAGTACAGCACGCTGAAGAAAATGTGCCCAATCCTAAAGAATCTGCACCATCTTCTTTTGCTGAGGATGAGTTTTCAAGGGCACGTGTCAACTTGATGCCAGTTCCATTGATGCCAAGGTTCACTGGTTTTTCATTTGGCAAGTATCCCAAGTTCCATGAAGAAAATGTTACAAGAGAACGGAGATTTCTTCTGAGTAAAAATCCTTATGATTCACCGTGCATGACAGATGCCCATTTCTGGACACCTATGCAGAAGCTATATTATGCTGCCGTGCTTTTCGATCAGAACAGGATATTTCCTCATCAGTTCATAAAGCTTCAAGAAATGAAATTGACTCCATGCTTTGAACCTATCCTTGAAGCATTTGATGCAGTTGGGCTACTTCAGTTCATCAGTGAAGAAAATCACAGGAATGAAGAACTCGTTCTTCAGTTCTATGCCACCTTGCACATATCTGGAGATAACAAGGATAGCACTATCTGGGTGTCTGACTGGATGTCAGGAAACACTTACTATTGTGCCCCTGTCGCTGAATTGCTTCAACGCACAGGTTTGCCCATTCCAGACCTTGGTACTCCCACCTTCTACAAGGGACCCGAACCCGACATTATTTAGATGCCATCACTGTTGGAACCACTCGCCTCTGATGAAGTTCTTCCAAGTCATTTCTTCGTAAAGGAGTTGAAATATATGCTCAAAACTATCTATTAGATTCTGTCGAATACTTTGTGCCCAATCAAAGGTCATACCTCAAATACACAGATTGTTGGTCTGATGAAGAAATTGCTTTACAACATCACCAACTCCATTAAGTTTGATCTGCATGATTTCTTCTCGAGGACATTAGTTGCTATTGCTACTGCTCCATATCATCAGAGGGCTTATGCACCTTGGATTATGAAATTCATCATAAGTCATTCAAATCTTGCATACCAAGCATCTGCCAGAAATCACTGTGGATTTCTTCCACCAGTTGAAATTCTTGAAAGTACCATTTCTTCTGGCAAAGGGAAGACTCCTCTTCACAAAGATGATGGTCCTAGTTGTACAGCTCTACCAAATGCTTCACATTCAGCTCAACAATTCACATATCAAAATCTTCTGGAAGGTCAATTTTGTCAGTCAACTGCAAGTTTTGATTACTCTGCAACCAGAATGATAGAGCCATGACTGACTATGAGCTCCTAGTCAGTCTTCACCAGAAAGTTGACAAGCATCATGACTGGACTCAACGTCAAATGGTTGAACTTCTTGACGATGCCAACTATGTTCGTAACATGTCTGTGAAGAATAACTATCATGGCCATGAAACTTTCCGTCGCTCATGGGGTGCGCTTACTCTTCAAGAAAGTGTTGAAGAATTATGTGATCTGGGCTATGAAGAAAACTTCAAAAGGTCTGCACCTTCACTGAAAGAATTGAAGTTTTAAAGCACTCCGCCGCTTGTCTCTTCTTCATACAGTTCTTCAGCAGATACTGTCATTGTTGACTTTGACGATGACAGCGTCACTTCACCTCCGGCCTCGATGGTACCGCGCCAACACTCTTTAACTGCTCCCGCAGCAACACCGCTCATCCCCAAAACACTCGAGCTGCATCAACCTCTCCATCAGCAGCTCATGGGAACGAGTAGTTCCTGCATTTCCTCAACTTTTTTTGTCATCTGACGACAAAGGGGGAGTGAAATGTGGATGTTAAATCTTCAAGTGCGGGATAGTTATATATGGGTGGTTGTTTTTATGTTATAATTCTTGTTCTTCACTGGATGATTTTGTAATGAGTTATAAACTTAAGCTCTATGGCTCAAAACTTTTGCTACTCCTATTTCTTCATGCATTACCCTCAGTTAATCTTATGTGCATGTTAATATTCTTCAGAGACCACATTTCATTGTGCATTGTAATTCTTCTTTTTATATCAGTTCAATGTACATGATTGGATTCCAAGATATAGGGGAAGATCTTCTCAATTCTAACCTGCCATGTGCATTTGCATTCAAAGCAAATTCTTCATAGGTACATCTTTAGGGGGAGTTCTTCCTATATCATGGAATCAAAACCTTCAAGTTTTACTTTTCCACTTTATTCATTCCTGTTGAAAACTTTAACCAATTTTGTCATCAATCACCAAAAAGGGGGTGATTGTAATGCATCTAGTGCCCCCTTTGTGGTTTTCGAGTATTGACGACAAAAGTGGTTAAGAGACTAATGTGTTTGCGAGTATACACAGATTAAAGTCCCCGAAGATTTGGTTTATCAAACGTTAGTGACCCTTAAAATATTAAGGAAACATGGAGAATTCGGTGCGCCCTCGTGAGAATTGGATCGTGAAGAATTAGGGCAATCCGTACTATTAAGGGGGGCCAGGTGATACGAAGGCAGTATTTCCAAAGTGTTGCTTAATTCAAACATAATTCTTCAGAGTTGAAGACTTTGGAAATCTCCTGTCAGGCGAAGTCTTCAAACTATGTGTGAAGGTGATTCCTTTGTACACACAGTTTGATTTCTTATCTGTGGACTCCTGAAACCTTCAGTGAGGTTGTCCTGCCATGAGGAATTTGAGAGTTCAAAAATTTCGACCTCTAGTGTCAGCTGGCGACAGCTCGTTGGTGGGCGCATCCCATCCAACGATCATGTCGGCCACCTTGGGTTGCGACCGGCTATAAATAGCCCCTAATACGTTTCCAACGTATCTATAATTTTTGATTGTTTCATGCTACTATATTATCAATCTGGGACACTTTATATGCATTTTTATACTATTTTATATCATTTTTTGGGACTAACCTATTAACCCAGTGCCCAGTGCCAGTTGCTGTTTTTTGCTTGTTTTTTGGTTTTTCAGAAAATCAATATCAAACGAAGTCCAAACACGATGAAACTTTATAGAGATTTTTTCTGGACCAAAAGGGACCCTAGAAAGTTCGGGAGAAGACCAGACGTGCTACGTGAGATCCACGACCTCACAGGGCGCGCCCTGGGGGGTAGGGCGCGCCTCCTGAGCTCGTGGGCCCCACGCAGCTCCGCTTGACCTAATTCCGACTCTATAAATTCATATATATTCCCAAACCACCAAAAAGGAGCCCGAAACACTTTTTCCGCCACCGTAAGTCTCTGTTCTTCCACGATCCCATCTGGAGGCCTTTTCCGGTACTCTGCCGGAGGGGGAATCGATCACGGAGGGCTTCTACATCAACCTTGCTGTCTTCCGATGATGCGTGAGTAGTTCACCACAGACCTATGGGTCCATAGCTAGTAGCTAGATGGCTTCTTCTCTCTCTTTGATCTTCAATACAATGTTCTGCTCGATATTCTTGGAGTTCTATCCGATGTAATCTTCTTTTGAGGTGTGTTTGTTGGGATACGATGAATTGTGGGTTTATGATTAGATTATTCATTGAAAGTAATTGTGTCTTTTCTGAACTTTATTATGCATGATTGTTATAGCTTTGTATTTCTCTCCGATCTATCCGTTTGGTTTGGCCAACTAGATTGATTTATCTTCAGTGGGAGAGGTGCTTTGTGATGGGTTCAATCTTGCGGTGTCCTCACCCAGTGACAGAAGGGGTAGAAAGGCATGTATTGTATTGTTGCCATTAAGGGTAAAACGACGGGGTTTAATCATATTGCTTGAGTTTACTTTGTCTACATCATGTCATTTTGCTTAAGGCGTTACTCTGTTTGTCATGAACTTAATACCATAGATGCATGTTGGATAGCGGTCGATTGGTGGAGTAATAGTAGTAGATGCAGGCAGGAGTCGGTCTACTTGTCACGGACGTGATGGCTATATACATGATCATTTCCATGAATACGTTATAACTATGCGTTTTTCTATCAATTGCCCAATAGTAATTTGTTTACCCACCGTATGCTATTGTTTCGAGAGAGAAGCTTCTAGTGAAAACTATGGCTCCTGGGTCTACTTTAATTATATTACTAAAACCAAAAATAACTTTCTGCAATTTATTTACTTTTATTTTGTTTTGCAATTTATTCATCTACCTATATAAGATTTAATCCTTGCAAGTAATAAGTTCAAGGGGATTGACAACCCTCTTGCCCGCGTTGGGTGCAAGTATTTACTTTTGTGTGTGCAGGTGCTGTCAGGGGTGGAGCCCATTGGGCCGGCCCGTATGCACAGGAATACGGGTAAATATTTTTGCTAGTAGTACCGATTAATTAAAAAGGCCCAGTGCATCAGGGTAGCCCAAGAGCAGTGCATCGGGTCAGCCCTTTACCGCATGCACCTCCGAACCGGCCCAACCCAGCAGGACACCTAATCAATTCTTACGACAATTCTCTTGACTAATCAGGGTGGCCCATGACAGTTAGCTTGATCGATCCTCACGTACGCATGGGTGCTCCTAATTGGCGCTTCAGGCGCCAGGGAAGCTCCCTGGCGCCCACACGCTTGTTAGTTGGGCCGGCCCGTTAGCGCTCTGCAGTCCTCGCTCCTTCGAGCCGCTCTGCAGCGTCGAGGTTACTGTAGCGTCACGTGGTACTGTGGCGTCGAAACACTTAGCACTGCTGGCGCACAATTCGAAAACAGTTCAAGAATTTGAAAAAAAATTCTCAAATTCAAAAATAGTTTATGAATTTGAAAAAAAAGCGCAAAAATTGAAAAAAGTTCGTGAGTATGGAAAAAAGTTCATCGATTTTGAAAAAAAAAGTTCATCAAAAACGAAAAAATTTCATCGAATACGAAAAAAGTACATTGAATTTTAAAAAAAGTTCATCGATTTTCAAAAAAGTTCATAGAATTTGAAAAAAGTTCATCGAATTTGAAAAATGTTCACCGAATTTGGAAAAAGTTCATCGATTTGAAAAAAAAGTTCATCGAATTTGAAAAAAAGTTCATCGAATTTGAAAAAAGTTCATCGATTTTGAAAAAAAGTTCATCGATTTCGAAAAAAGTTCACCGATTTTTTGAAAAATCATCAACTTTAAAAGGAGTTCATCAATTTTGAAAAAAGTTCATCGCTTTTGGAAGAAAGTTCACGAATTTGAAAAAATAGTTCATCCATTTTCAAAAAAGTTCATCGATTTTGAAAAAAGAGTTCACGAAATTGAAAAAAGTTCGCGCCTTTAGCAAAAGAAAAAGAAAACGAAAAACACAAAAAGTATAAAAGAAAAAAGAAATTAAAAAGTCAAACAAAACCGTTCCAAAAAAAGAAAAGAGGAACAGGAAAAAAGAAAGAAAGAAAAATGAGAAAAGAAAGAAGAAATAAGAAATGAAAAAGGAAAAAAAAAAAACTAGGAAAGAAAAAAAGAATGAAGAAGTTATAAATAAACACATGTGATTGGGTGGCGGGTTGGTTTGTGTGGCGTACAATGACGTTTGCTGAATGTAATGTAACGGGCGCTGTAGGCGCCAAATAGGAAATGCCCGTACGCACACACGCACGACACCAGGGCACGCCTGTATGCACGTACGCACGCACGAACACGACGGTTTGCTTGCCTAATCGATCCAGTTTCCACTATAAAAAAAACTAATCGATTCTCTAAAACTAATCAATCTGTCGATTGATTTCTGTAGACGCAGCGTACGAAGCTAGCCTACCATAGTACTATGTGCGTCGCCGTCGCGTACACAGGAGGCAGCGGCAGCGCGACGGCCGCTGGACGCCGCAGACCACGCAGCCTGGGCACTCACACAGCGACGACGCGACGCACGCGAACGACCCTACACGCCGTCGGCCGGTCCGGCCCGGCGCTCGGTAATTTTGCAACCTTTGCAATCTTGAATCTTCATCTCCGTGCGTCCATAGATGACAAAGTCAACACAATTATGGTAGCGCCTTTGACCCTTTGTCTTGCTTATCCTAATTTAATTTACAAACTACAACAATCATGTAAAAACTTGTAGCGAATATAATAAATCAATATGTTTGGGCAAGGCATAGGGCATTTTCTAGGGTTAACTTCTAATTAGGGTGTATTTTATTTGTCTAGACAAGTATTCATGTCTCATTTATAATTTGTATTTGTCAAATACAGATACTATGGACAGGTTTCTTCTCAAAAGAAAAGCACAATCACAGGATGTTTCGGAAGAAATAAATTTGGAAGAGGAGATTGAATATGATCTGCGCAAGAGAAAATTGATAGAACATTACCATTCTAATTTGAAATATCTGGTAAGAAGAAAATATTTGTTGAATGTATCTTGTCAGCCAAGAGACATTGATTTTGAATCCTTGAATTTTGGGGGTAAACAGAGAAAGCTCAACTCTGATTGGTTTGATGAATATGAGAGTTGGCTTGAATACAACAAAGAGAAGAAACAGGCGTATTGTTTTTTTTTTTTTGCTTCTTATTTAGGGACCGTAGCCACAAGAAAGAAGCTGGGTACTAAAGGTAATTTTCAGTTTGTTAGCCATCTAAGTACTTTCGTTTGGGAATTTTATTATGTTCTACTAATAAGTATAATTCTATTTGTATCTTGTAGGTTGCTGAGCCTTGTTGTCCGACGATGTATTTTGGAATTTGAAAATGCAAGACATCCTTTTCAGGTAATTGTGTCCCTTGTTTTACCATTATTGTAAGCATTTTGGTGGCTACATTTTGTTTTTACAAACCGCCTTCTACTATATCCAATAATGTGTGCTAGAAGCTACGAAACACATATTCATTCAATACACCGTTGCTTGAAAATTTTATGCCTTGGTAAAGTGGTGCATCGGGTAACATTTGCTCCAGCTCCGCCCCTGGGTGCTGTTCACTGGGATTTGGTTGGTGCTCCTATTGGTTCGATAAACCTTGGTTCTCACTGAGGGAAATACTTATCTGTACTATACTGCTTCACCCTTCCTCTTCGGGGAAAATCCCAACGCAGCTCACAAGTAGTAGAAAGAATTTATGGCGCCGTTGCCGGGGAGCTATCATCAAATCCTATCAAGTACCTTCACTCAAACTATCATCTACTTGCCCTACTTTTGATTTACCTTTTTATTTGCCTCTCTTTTTCATCTCCCTCCACTTATATCTAAAAAACGAAAAAAACAAAAATATTTTACTTTGTTAGTTTGCTTGCTTGCCTGCTTTGTCACTATGTCTCAAGAAAATACCAAGTTGTGTGACTTTTCAAATACTAATAATAATGATTTTATTAGTACTCCAATTGCTCCTCCCGCCACTAGTGCGGAGTCATATGATATTAATGCTGCATTGCTAAATCTTGTTATGAAAAAACAATTTTCTGGAAATCATAATGAAGATGCTGCATCCCATCTTAATACCTTCGTTGAATTATGTGATATGCAAAAGAAAAAAGATGTGGATAATGATATTATTAAGTTGAAATTATTTCCTTTCTCGCTAAGAGATCGTGTTAAAACTTGGTTTTCATCCTTGGCTCGCAATAGTATTGATTCGTGGGATAAGTGTAAGGATGCTTTTATTGCCAAGTATTTTCCTCCCGCTAAGATTATTTCTCTAAGAAATCAAATTATGAACTTTAAGCAACTTGAGCAAGAACATGTTGCACAATCTTGATGGAGAATGAAATTAATAATTAGAAATTATCCCACTCATGGTTTAAGCTTATGGATGATAATACAAAATTTCTATGCGGGACTAAACTTTGTTTCTAGAAATCTTCTAGACTCTGCTGCAGGTGGAACCTTTATGGAAATTACATTGGGAGAAGCTACAAAGCTCCTTGATAACATGATGACAAATTATTCTCAATGGCATACCGAACGAGCTCCAGCTGGTAAGAAGGTAAATTCTGTTGAAGAAATTACTACGTTGAGTGATAAAATGGATGCTCTTATGAATATGCTTACTAGTAAAAGTGCTCATGTTGATCCTAATGATGTGCCACTATCTACTTTGATTGAGCCAAATAATGATGTTATTGATGTGAATTTTGTCGCTAGAAATAATTTCAACAACAATGCTTATAGAGGTAATTTCAATCCTAGGCCGTATCCCAGAAATTCCTCTAATAATTATGTTAATTCCTATGGTAATTCACACAATAATAATAATAGGATACCTACTGATTTTGAGAACAACATTAAAGAATTCACTAATTCTCAAAAGATTTTCAATGCTATGGTAGAAGAAAACTACATAAAGTTGATGACATGGCTAGAAACATGGATAGAATAGCTCATGATGTTAAAACTCTTAAAATTAAAAATTTGCCACCTAAGCATGATATTAATGAGTCTATTAAGTCTATCCAATTATCCATTAATGAAAGTAAAGATAGAACCGCTAGGTTGAGAGCTAAGCGAGAATTCCTAGAAAAAGCGATTCCACCGGTTTTTATCGTAATCATGATGAAGATATTAAAATGATTGGTGTCTCACCTATTGCAAATTTGTTTAGTAATATAAAACTTGATGAAAAAGGGACTGGAGATGAGTCAACTTTAGCTAGAAGCCGTCCCAATTGTTCGGAGGGTGATGATCTTAATGATAAAAATGATAAAAGTGGGTTTGGAGAGGTCAAGACTTTAAATAGTGATGTGCCCACTACTTTGGATTACAAGGACTTTAATTATGATAATTGTTCTTTGATGGAGTGTATTTCCTTGTTGCAATTCATGATTAATTCACCTAATGCTTACGAACAAAATAATGCTTTTACTTAACATATTTTAGAAGCTATGATAAAAACTCATGAAGAAAAGCTAGAATTGGAGGTTTCTATACCTAGGAAATTGCATGATGAATGGGAACCTACTATTAAAGTAAATATTAAAGATTATGAATGTAATGCGTTGTGTGATCTAGGTGCTAGCGTCTCTACCATACCAAAATCTTTATGTGACGTGCTAGGTCTCACCGATATGGATGCATGTTCCCTTAATTTACATTTAGCGGATTCAACTATTAAGAAACCATTGGGTAGAATAAATGATGTGCTCATACTTGCTAATAGAAATTATGTGCCCAAGGATTTCATTGTGCTTGATATTGAATGCAATTCGTCTTGTCATATAATAGTTGGTAGGCCTTTCCTACGAACCATATGAGCTATTATTGATATGAAAGAAGGAAATATAAGGTTCCAATTTCCATTACAGAAATATATGGAACACTTCCCTAGGAATAGAATTAAACCACCATATGAATCTATTATGAGAGATACCTATGGAATTAATTTGAAAGATGACAATACTTGAAACATTGCCTTATGCCTAGCTAGGGGCGTAAAACAATAGCGCTTGTTGGGAGGCAACCCAATAGTTATCTTAAATTTTTGTTTTTATTTTCTGTTTTGGTGTGATGACACAATTATTTATACTGTTATGATTGTGTTTTTATGTTTTGATTAGTGTTTGTGCCAAGCCTTTGGGATGATTTGGTTGATAGTTGACTTGATTCTGTGAAAAAACAGAAACTTTTGTGTCTAGTACAGGAATTACTAAAAATAACTGGAACATGATCTTTGTATGAAATTTTTACAAATTATTGGTCTACAAATTTCCCACGTTTTCCTAATTTTTTAGAATTTTTCGAGTTTGAGAAGTATGATTTTTATTCAGATCATTACAGACTGTTCTGTTTTAGATAGATTCTGTTTTTATTGCATAGTTTGCTTGTTTTAATGATGCTATGAATTATATCGGGGGGAATAAGTCATGGAGAAGTTAGAATACAGTAGGTATTATGCAAGAATAAATTATGAATGAGTTTACAACAGTACCTAAAGTTTATGATTTGTCTATTATACTAACGGATCTCACGAGGTTTCTGTTGAGTTTTGTGTGCTGAAGTTTTCAAGTTTTGGGTGAGATCACGATGGATGAAGGAATAAGGAGCGGCAAGACCCTAAGCTTGGGGATGCCCAAGGCACCCCAAGGTAATATTCAAGGAATACCCAAGTGTCTAAGCTTGGGGATGCCCCAGATGGCATCCCCTCTTTCGTCTACAATATATCGGTATGTTACTTGGAACTACATTTTTATTCATCACATGATATGAGTTTTACTTGGAGCGTCTTGTGCCATAGTCTTCTTTCGCTTTTTAGTTTGCCACAATCATTGTTTGCTTGACACACCTTTTGAGAGGGACACGTATTTATTGTGATTTGTTAGAATACTCTCTGTGCTTCACTTATATCTTTTGAGCTAGGCAGTTGCTCTAGTGCTTCACTTATATCTTTTAGAGCACGGCGGTGGTTATATTTTATAGAAATGATTGCACTCTCATGCTTCACTTAAATATTTTTGAGTGTCTCTAAATAGTAAGTGGTAATGAACACGAGTTATAAGACTAGTCCGAAAATGATAGGTATTCAAGGGGGATATAATAAAAACTTTCATCTAGATCACTAAATATGAAACGCATGGTTTAATGATATTGATGTCGTAATATGAAAGGATATAGGTTCATGATCATTGGTTAGTAGAAATATCGGTATTAAAGCTTGTTATTAACTTCTCATCCAAGTGTTTGTCATGGCATGGTGGGGAGGTTTGAGCATTTTTATGTCTGAAATGAAATCATTTGTGCTGTTATAATCGGGGGTGCACGATGGTTAACTCCTACCAACCTCCTCCCTAAGGGCATGCGAGTAGTACTTTGCTTCGAGGGCTAATAGAGTTTTACAATAAGTATGTGAATTCTTTATAACTAATGTGAGTCCATGGATTATATGCACTCCTACCTTTCCGCAATTTGCTAGCCTCTCCGGTACCGTGCACTGACCTTTCTCACCTTGAGAAATGGAGCAAACTTCACCGGTGCATCCAAACCTCATGATATGACACGCTCTATCACACATAAGCCTCCTTATATCTTCCTCAAAACAGCCACCATACCTACCTATCATGGCATTTCCATAGCCATTCCGAGATATATTGCCATGCAACTTCCACCGTTCCATCACATGACTTGTGTGTTCATCATCATATTGCTTTGCAAGATCATATAGAGCTGACATGATATTTGTGGCACTGCCACCATTCATCATTGTTATACATGTTACGCTAGATCATTGCACATCCTGGTACACTGCCAGAGGCATTCATATAGAATCATATTGTTCTAGTTGTAAGTAAATAAAAGTGTGATGATCATCATTATTAGAACATTGTCCCAGTGAGGAAAATATGATGGAGACTATGATTCCCCCACAAGTCAGGATGAGACTCCGGACGAAAAATAAATAAAAAATAGGCCAAAAAGAGCCCACCAAAAAAAAAGAGAAAAGAGAGAAGGGTCAATGTTACTATCCTTTTTCCACACTTATGCTTCAGAGTAGCACCATGTTCTTCATATAGAGAGTCTCCTGAGTTATCACTTTCATATACTAGTGTGATTTTTTTGTTATAGCACTTGGCTTGCATATTCCAATGATGGGCTTCCTCAAATGCCCGAGGTCTTCATGAGCAAGCGAGTTGGATTCACACCCACTTAGTTTCCGTTGAGCTTTCATACACTTATAGCTCTTAGTGCATCCGTTGCGTGGCAATCCCTACTCCTCGAATTGATATCGATTGATGGGCATCTCCATAGCCCATTGATCCGCCGAGTTGATGCGAGACTTTCTTCCTTTTGACATCTCCTATTGATCCCTACCACCACATTCTATTCCATCTATAATGCTATGTCCATGGCTCACGCTCATGTATTGCATGAAGTTAAAAATGCTGAAGTGCATTAGAAGTACGATCCAATTGCTTGGTTTGACACCGAGGTGCTCATGATTTATATTTATGCGGTGAAGTGATACGTCTCCAACGTATCTATAATTTTTTATTGTTCCATGATGTTATAATATCAATCTTGGATGTTTTTATAATCATTTATAGCAATTTTATATCATTTTTGCAGACTAACCTATTAACCTAGTGCCCAGTGCCAGTTGTTGTTTTCTGCCCTGTTTTTGTTTTACAGAAAATCAATACCAAACGAAGTCCAAATGCAACCAAACTTTTTGGAGACTTTTTATTCCTCAAGATAAACACTAGAAGCTTCGGGAGAGGGCCAGAAGAAGAAGAGGTGGGCCACGAGGCACCAGGGCGCGCCCCAGGGGGGTGGCGCGCCCTAGTACCTCGTGGGCCCACCCCAGCTCCGTTTAACCTAATTCCAGCACTATAAATTCAGGAAAAATCAAAAACCCTAAGGGGAGTCCACGAAATACTTTTTACGCCACCACAAGCTTCTGTTTCAGAGAGATCCCATCTGGGGTCCTTCTCCGGTAATCTGCCGGAGGGGGAATCGATCACGGAGGGGCTCCACATCATCCTTGCTGCCTCTCCGATGATGCGTGAGTAGTTTACCATAGACCTTCAGGTACATAGGCAGTAGCTAGATGGCTTCTTCTCTCTTTTTGATGTTCAATACAATGTTCTCCTTGATGTTCTTGGAGATCTATCCGATGTAATCTTTCTTTGCGGTGTGTTTGTTGGGATCCGATGAATTGTGAGTCTATGATCAGATTATCCATGAAATTATTTGAATCTTCTCTGATCTCTTTTATGCATTATTGTTATAGCCTCGTATTTCTTCTCCTATCTATTGATTTGGTTTGGCCAACTAAGTTGATTTATCTTGCCATGGGAAGAGGTGCTTTGTAGTGGGTTCGATCTTGCGGTGCTCAATCCCAGTGACAGAAAGGGACATGACACGTATGTATCGTTGCTACTAAGGGTAAAAAGATGGGATCTATTCATTGGGTTTATTAATTCATGAGTTTGTCTTGTCTACATCATGTTATCGTTCTTAAGGCATTACTCCGTTCTTATGGACTTAATACACTAGATGCATGCTGGATAGCCCATCGATGTGTGCAGTAATAGTAGTAGATGCAGGCAGGAGTCGGTCTACTAATCTTGGACATGATGCCTATATACATGATCATTGCCTTGGATATCGTCATGATTATTTGCTTTTCCATCAATTGCCCAACAGTAATTTGTCTACCCACCGTATGCTATTTTCTCGAGAGAAGCCTCTAGTGAAATCTATGGCCCCTGGGTCTATCAAAATCATATTACTAAAACCCTAAAAATATTGCTGCCATTTTATTTTATTTATTTTATTTAGTATTTTTTCTGCAATCTATCAATCTATCAAGTATAATTTAATCTTGCAATCTTACCGCCAAGGGATTGACAACCCCTTGTCTGCGTTGGGTGCAAGGATTTGTTGTTTGTGTGCAGGTACTGCTTACTAGGTGTTGTGTGATTCTCCTACTGGTTCGATAATCTTGGTTTCATAATTGAGGGAAATACTTATCTCTACTGTGCTGCATCATCCCTTCCTCTTCGGGGAAATACCAACGCAAGCTACAAGTAGCAGGAAGAATTTCTGGTGCCGTTGCCGGGGAGACATCATCAACATTTATCAAGTACCTTTGCACAAACACTCATCTCCTTGCATTTACTTTATTTTCCATTTGCCTCTCGTTTTCATCTCCCCCACTTCTAAAACGTTTTTACAAAAATACAAAAATATTTTCCATTGGCCTTTTTCTCGTTTGCTTGTTTGCTTGATTGCTATTTTATTTGCGTAGTCACGATGTCTCAAGAAAATACCAAATTGTGTGATTTTTCCAATACTAATAATAATGATTTTATTAGTACTCCAATTGCTCCTCCCGCCACTAGTGCGGAGAATTGTGATATTAATGCCGCTTTGCTAAATCTTGTTATGAAAGATCAATTTTTCGGTAGTCCTAATGAAGATACCGCATCCCATCTTAATACTTTCGTAGAGTTGTGTGACATGCAAAAGAAAAAAGATGTGAATAATGATATGGTGAAATTGAAATTATACCCGTTCTCATTGCGGGATCGTGCTAAAATTTGGTTTTCATCTTTACCATGAAATAGTATCGATTCTTGGGATAGGTGTAAAGATGCTTTTATTACTAAGTATTTTCCTCCCGCGAAAATTATTTCTCTAAGAAATCAAATTATGAATTTTAAGCAACTTGATCATGAACATGTTGCCCAATCTTGGGAGAGGATGAAATTCATGATAAGAAATTGCCCTACTCATGGTTTAAATTTATGGATGATCATACAAAAAATTTATGCGGGATTGAATTTTGTCTCTAGAAATCTTTTAGATTCCGCCGCGGGTGGTACGTTTATGAAAATTACTTTGGGTGAAGCTACTAAATTGCTTGATAATATTATGGCAAATTATTCACAATGGCATACTGAAAGAACTCCTACTAGTAAAAAGGTGAATTCCGTTGAAGAAATTAATACTTTGAGTGATAAAGTTAATGCTCTTATGAAATTGGTTGCTAGTAAAAATGCTCCTATTGATCGTAATGATGTGCCTTTATCCACTTTCATTGAGCAAAATAATGATCCCGTAGATGTGAATTTTGTCTCACGAAACAATTTTAATAGTAATGCTTATAGAGGTAATTTCAACGCTAGACCGTTTCCTGGAAATTCCACTAATAATTATGGCAATACTTATGGTAATTCCTACAATAATAATAGGATACCTTCTAATCTTGAAAGTAATATTAAATAATTTATTAATGCTCAAAAAGTTTTCAACGCTACGATAGAAGAAAAATTGAGTAAAATTGATGATATGTCTAGGAGCATCGATAGAATTATTCATGATGTGGAAAATCTTAAGACAAAAATATTGCCACCTAAAATTGATATTAGTGAATCAATCAAAGCTTTATATGTCTCTATGTATGAAAGTAAGAAAAGAACCGCCATGCTAAGAGCTAAACGAGAATTTTTAGAAAAAGTGATTCCTCCCGGTTTCTATCGTAGTAACGATGAGGATATTAAAATGATTGGTGATTCATCTATTGATTCTTTATTTAGTAATTTTAAACTTGATGAAAAAGGGACTAAAGAAGAGTCAACTTTAGCTAAAGAGCGTCCCCATAATTCGGAGGGTGAAAATCTTGATAAGAAAATTACTAAAAGTGGGTTTGGAGATGTAAAAACTTTAAATAGTGATGTGCCCACTATTTTGGATTACAAAGATTTTAATTATGATAATTGTTCTTTGATTGAGTGTATTTGTTTGTTACAATCCATGTTAAATTCACCCAACGCTTATGAGCAAAACAAAGCTTTTACTAAACATATAGTAGAAGCCATGATGAAAGCGTTAGAAGAAAAGCTTGAACTAGAAATTTCAATTCCTACAAAATTATATGATGAATGGGAACCCACCATTAAAGTTAAGATTAAAAATTATGAGTGCAATGCTTTATGTGATTTGGGTGCTAGCGTTTCCACAATTCCAAAATCTCTATGTGATGTGCTAGGTTTTACCAATATAGATGAATGCTCCCTTAATTTGCATCTTGCGGATTCTACTATTAAAAAGCCTTTGGTTAGAATTAATGATGTGCTTATTCTTGCAAATATAAATTATGTGAACGCTGATTTTATTGTTCTTGATATTGAATGCAATTCTTCTTGCCCTATAATACTTGGTAGACCGTTTCTACGAACTATTGGTGCCGTTATTGATATGAAAGAAGGGAATATAAAATTTCAATTTCCATTAAAGAAAGGTATGGAGCATTTCCCTAGGAAAAGAATTAAAGCACCATATGAATCAATTATGAGGCCCACTTATCGAATCAACTTGAAAGATGACAATACTTGAAATTATGCATTATGCCTAGCTAGGGGCATAAAACAATACTGCTTGTTGGGAGGCAACCCAATGAATAAAATAAATTTTTGTTATAAGTTTCTGTTATGGTGTGTTTTTACTGTCATTCTACTGGTATGATAGTGTTTTTATGTTTTTAATTAGTTTTTGTGCCAAGTAAAGCCTTTAGGATGATTTGGAAGATAGTATAATCGATGCTGTTAGAAAACAGAAACTTTTACGTCCAGTACAGAAAATCCTAAAAATGACTGGAGCGACGAAAAATTCTGAATGTTCTACACAGTATTGGTATATGAATTTTCCACGTTGTCCTAATTTTTCAGAATTTTTGGAGTTACAGAAGTATGGCTTCTAAATAGATTGCTACAGACTGTTCTGTTTTTGACAGATTCTGTTTTTGATGCACTACTTGCTTGTTTTGATGAATCTATGGATTGTATCGGGGGGTATAAGCCATGGTGAAGTTAGAGTACAATAGGTACTAACGGATCTCACGAAGGTTTTGTTGTATGAATGGGTTTGCAACAGTACTTATAGTAGTGATTTGTTTTGTTATACTAACGGATCTCACGAAGGTTTTGTTGAGTTTTGTGTGATTGAAGTTTTCAAGTTTTGGGTGAGATCACGATGGATGAAGGAATACGGAGTAGCAAAGGCCTAAGCTTGGGGATGCCCGAGGCACCCCAAGGTAATATTCAAGGAAGACTCAAGCGTCTAAGCTTGGGGATGCCCCGGAAGGCATCCCCTCTTTATTCTACCGACCATCGGTAATTTTACTTGGAGCTATATTTTTATTCGTCACATGATATGTGTTTTGCTTGGAGCGTCTTGTATGATATGAGTCTTTGCTTTCACTAGTAGAAAAGGGCCCATTAGTCCCGGTTCCAGAGGCCCATTTGTCCCAGTTCTGGAACCGGGACTAAAGGGTCGGGACTAAAGCCCAAAACCTTTAGTCCCGGTTCTCTTACGAACCGGGACCAAAGGGGCTCCATGTGGCCGCTGCGGGAGCCCAGGCAGGAGGACCTTTAGTCCTGGTTGGTAACACCAACCGAGACCAAAAGGCAGCCACGCGTCAGCAGCTCGCAGTCGCTGGGGGTTTTGTTTTTTTTTGGAAGGGGGGGTTTTGGGTTTTGGAGGGTTAATTTAGGGGTTTCATATTGTGTTAGCGAGCTAATAGAGAGAAGTGACCTCTCTTTTTTCGTGCTTGGTCGACGCTAGCTACTACACATATAGAGAGAACTCGACGCTAGCTAGTAAGCAAATAAAGGAAACCATTAATTACACAAGATCGTCATGAACATATATAGAGAGAAGTGACATCTCTTTCTTCGTGCTTGGTCGAACAACAAGTTTTCGTATATCTATCCGACGCTGCTACATATGTACAATATATAACATCCCTTACAACTCAATTTCACATGGTATTCTCCGTTTTCAGGTATGACGTGGTCAAGAAAGAATCCCGCCAATTCCTCTTGAATTGCTCGTATGCGATCATGTGGTAGGAGTTCATCCCGCATCTACCAGATCTAATTTAAAGAAGGGGGTCAATACATATATATGAATGAAACTCAACACAATTGATGGTAATATATAAAATAAAATTGTGAATATTGTTTACGTACTTCAAATTGTTTCTCAGAGGAGGCCCGTTCAGAGGTATAGTAGTGAATGAACTCGCATACGTAGTATCCACATAAATGAGTGTTGGGTGCCTGCAACAAGCTCTTTACGAGAATAGAGTTCAATCAAATTGATAAGCAAGCATGATAATGGTATTGATGAAACTAGAATCAATGAGAGATGCGCGGAACTAGCTAGTACTACTTACTTTGGGGTGTGTAAATCACAGCTCCTTCTTCAGACCCGGAACCTTAGCGGTGAACATTTTCCAAACCCTGGCAGGCAAAGAAAATGATTACTTGATATCAGGAAATTAATGAAATTTGCCGATATGGTCCCAGTATTGATTGAACTTACTTCTGGAGCATTGCAGTCATGTCCGCATAATACTTGGGATCTTTACGGAGCGAGTCTAAGACAGTTACTAATGCCCCGTCAAGGTTAATGGATAGCAGAATATAGTGGAAGCTGCGCACGCATAACTCATCAATTACATTACTTAACCACGAGTAAGCGGAACCGAATATGCAGAAGACAGTAACACTCACTTGAAGTTGTAAGGAAAGAGTATTTCCCTTTTGTTTTGATGTGCAAGGAACGTTTCTAGCAAGTTGTTCTCGGTATCTTCAGCCGCCTTTCGTACCGACCATTCATTTACGTTATTTGGGCTAATGAACCCAACGTCGAAGATTCCTGTTTTTTTGCATTCGACCATCTTCAATCTGCATAATATAGTGAGGATAATTATATATACATGCAATGAACGAGCTGAGCTAGAGACTTAATTATAGAAGTAATACTTACAGACAGTAGCAAGTCATGAGTTGTTTGTCGAGGGCCTTTTGATTGTATAATTGAAATAACTCCACAAATTCAACAGGCAACAGGTCGACTCCAGGGAAGTCATGCTCTTTTTTAATTCCGACTAACAAACTGTCTTTCCCAGACTTCCTGCAGGTTTCCATGTACCAGTCATGCAATTTTTGCATCATCGTTGTTAGATGAGGATGATCAGGTTTGACGAGAGGCTTCCCGTGCTCGTATCTAAAGACGTCTACTACCTCAGCCGTTTCAAACTGTACATCATCGGGCAGGTAATCATCAAGAGTGGTACCGGGCAGTAGCACCGGATGATTAGCGATATCGCTAGACACCTTGAGCGGGGGGCACGATTGCTTCTCCTGTTCGCCGAGCGGGGGAATTATTTTCCCACTTCTTCGTTCTTTCGCTCTTGCAGCACTGGAAGTACTTCCCGACTGCTGCGCTTCAGCATGTGTCTTAGTAATTATGCTTTCATAGTTGGAATCCAGCGGAGGCGGTGGTGGTCGCTTTAGGGCATTGATAGTGCGCTTCACTTTCACAGGATCTACCTTCTCCTTCGGAGGTGGAGTTTTCTTTGCAAAATGGTCCCTCAGTTGGGCACGACATATGTCCTCGTTTTCCTGCTCGGTCCTCTCATATGGTAACTTTTCCAGAGGCTTGAGAGATGGACCGTATCTGAATTGGCTCCCACCTTTGCTTGTACTGCTAGCTGCCGCGTCTGTCTTCCGCCGTTGCCGACGAGGCTGAGGAGGAGGCGGACTGCTCCGACGCGCCGGAGTAGGCGAAGGAGGAGGCGGAGTGCCCTGACGCATCGGAGGAGCCGGAGAAGGAGGCGGAGTGCCCTGATCACTCGCCGGAGGAGGAGGAGGAGGAGGAGGCGGAGTGCCCTGACTTGCCGGAGGAGGAGGAGGAGGCGGAGGCGTCCAGTTTGGAAGCTTGATGTACTCCTTCTGCCATAGACATGTACTCCTCAGGGCACGAACCAGCTGATTCTCCCCTTCACCTGTAGAGTGGTCAAGCTCGAGCTCCTCAAATCCCTCCATTACTTCATCCACCATCACAACAGCATAGCCATGTGGAATCGGACGGCAGTGAAAAGTTCCGTTGGGTTGAGGAGGTGCAACAGAGCCGACAGCCGCCTTGAAAGTGAGGTTTCGGCATTTTGTCATAAGCTCGCAATGTTGAGCCTCCGTGATAGTATCCACAGGGTAGCTACGAGACGTGAAGTCAGGCTGAACGGGCTCCGTGGAAGCGACGCTGCTTCTCCACTGAGATCACGGGGTAGCTTCTGGCGTAGCTTCGTGCCGCTGAGATGGTTGGCCGGCAGCTCGCTGGCTCTCAGCTTCCTCTAGCTTTTGTAGTCTTGCATTGAGCTTCTGAATTTCGCTCAGCTCCGCTTTCCTCTTTCTCTCCCGGCTTCTGTAACTGCCTGCGTCGGGAAACCCAACCTTCCACAAAACGGAGCCGGGTGTGCCTCGTGTTCGTCCAGGGTGCTCAGCATTCCCTAGGGCCTCAGTCAGCTTGTCCTTCTCTCTGTCGGGAATGAACGTCCCTTCCTGCGCTGCGGTGATATACTCCTGAAGCTTCGTGACGGGTATTGCAAGTTGCTCGTCCGTCCAACGGCACTTCCCTGTTTCAGGGTCCAAAGTTCCCCCAACCCCGAAGAACCAAGTCCTTGAACGGTCTGGCCAGTTCAATGTCTGTGGTTCGACCCCTTTAGCAATCAGGTCATTCTCAGCTTTGTCCCACAACGGCCGGGCTTTGAGGTAGCCACCTGACCCCGTGTGATGGTGATACTGCTTCTTTGCAGCGTTGTTCTTGTTTGTCTCTGACATTTTCTTACTCTTGTCCGATGTCTTGTAGGCCACAAATGCGGGCCAGTGATCTCTTATCTTCTCAAATCGGCCGGTGAATTCTGGAGTCTTCCCTTTGTCGACAAACTTTGATTTCAACTCATTCTTCCACCTCCTGAATAGATCTGCCATCTTCTTAAGAGCACACGCCTGGACCAGTGGCTCTATAACTGGCTTATTCGGATCCTCCTCTGGCGGTAGGGTGAAATTTGCCTTCAGCGCGGTCAAAAGATCATCTTTCTGTCTATCGGTGACATAATCACCTTCAGGGGCGTCGTCCTTAGGCTTATTCCATTGCTTGATGCTGATCGGGATGTTGTCCCTAACAATAACTCCGCACTGAGCAGAAAATGCGTCCTTGGTCCGCTTGGGTTCAATCGGATGGCCATCGTCCGCGAGTGCTGTGATCGTGAACCTTTCATCGTTGCGCAACCTCTTCTTCGGGCCTCGTCTCGTTACCGAAGTTTGGCTCGATCCGGAGGGCTATAAAAGAAGAAATAAGAGTTAATATATGTACATACCAAAACAATTAATGCATCAATTAGCTAGTCAGCACAGGCTTAATTAATATATATACCTCGCCAGACTTTGCAACAGCTATCTCCTCCGTTCGGTCACCGGAGCCATCATCATGGTCTCCTTCTTCCTCCGGCATTCGGTCACCGGAGCCATCATGATCATGTCCTTCCTCCTCCATTGTTCGATCACTGGAGCCGTCATCCTCTCCTTCCAGACCATCGGTGTCGTTGAGAAACGACAAGACATCACGTCCGCCGAGGATTATGTCCCCCAACAACTGTTCTTGTTCCAAGTCTCTTTGAGCCATAGTTTCTGCAAATATTACAACATGGCAATTAATATACAAACATGAATGTCCCACGTCCGGACCGCCTCTCTCATGAATGTCAAACAAGGGATTCTCTTAACCTTTAAGGGATTTAATTAACAAAATGGCGCCATTCTGGATGTGCAGAAAATGGTCCATATTTTTCCTGATCTCATCTACCCTTCTATATGTCACGTTGTCTAGTGTCAAAGGATTCAAGAAAACCATGGCTTCATCATTAGCCGGAAGTAACAGGCGCATAATGGTACAAAGCTCTACAAAATTGTTTTGGCGGAGTCCCGGATAGGATAATTAATTAGCTTTTTGGTACGAAGTTCAGCAAGAGCCTTCCGAATATCGCTATTTGGAAGACCATTGCTGAAATTTGTACCAAAAAGCGAAATATTCTATCCGGAACTCCGTTCCAAAACAACTTTGAAGAGCTTCGTAGCATCATACGCCTGTTACTTCCGGCTAATGATGAAGCCATGGATTTCTTCAATACTTTAACAGACAATGTGACATATAGAAGAATATATATATATATGAGATCAGAAAAAAATTGGATCAACTTGTGCACATCCATAATGGGGGCATTCTTGATAAATCTATTTCAAAAGTCAAACTTTCACATATGATCAAACTTTGACATATGATAAAAATTTGACATATGATCAAATGTTGCATATGTATATCGACAATCCTTTTTTTCTAGGGTTTGGGTGGCCTCGAGAGTTGGTCGCCCGGTATATCGAGAGGGGGGTGAACATTTTACCTTAGTAACTTAGAAAAAAAATGTTATCGGGGAGGGGGTATATCGACAACGCTTTTTTCTAGGGTTTGGGTGGCCTCGAGAGTTGGTCGCCCGGTATATCGAGAGGGGGGTGAACATTTTACCTTACTAACTTAGAAAAAAAATGTTATCGGGGAGGGGGTATATCGACAACGCTTTTGTTCTAGGGTTTGGGTGGCCTCGAGAGTTGGTCGCCCGGTATATCGAGAGGGGGGTGAACATTTTACCTTACTAACTTAGAAATAAAATGTTATCGGGGAGGGGGTATATTGACCCCCCCCCCTCATGTCGAAGTTATCGGGGAGGGGGTATATCGACAACGACATACATACATGGAAAAAATGCTATCCATCTATACATACATAGCCACATACATATATACATGGAAAAAAATGCTATGAAAAAAAATACATATATGAACAAAAAAATGCTATGAACATCCATACATACATACATATAGCCACATACAAAAAAATTAATACATATATGAACATCCATACATACATATAGCCACATACATATATACATTATATATATATGAACAAAAAATTCATCATATAAAAAATGAACAAAAAAATGATATGAACAGAGCCGGGGCGGCGGCGGCTCACAGCGGGGGCGGCCGGCGAGGGCAACGGCGGGGGCGGCGAGGGCGTCGGCGACGGCGACAGTGGGGGCGGGCCGGGGCAGGGGCGTGGCCGGGCGCGCTCGGGGCGGCGGACGGCATCGGCTGGCGAGGGCGACGGCGGGGGCGGCGCGCGAGGGAGCCGGCGACGGTGTCGGCTGGCGAGGGCGACGGCGGGGGCGGCGCACGAGGGAGCCGGCCACGACGGCGACGGTGGGGGCGGGCCGGGGCGCAGAGGCGCGGCCGGGCGCGCTCAGGGGCGGCGGACGGCGACGGCATGGGCGGCGGACGGCGTCGGCGTGGGCTCGGGGGCGGGGCAGGGGCACGGGCGATGGCGACGGCGTCGGGGCAGCCTGGCGGCGTCGAGGAGGTCAGCGTCGTCGGGGGGAACTGCGAGATGAAAATGAATATTTTCACAAGTGCTGCTTATATACACACAGCATTGGTCCCGGTTTGAGGCAGGAACCGGGACCAATGCCCCCCTTTGGTCCCGGTTAGAGCCACCAACCAGGACCAAAGGTCTCTTTTCAGCAGCCCAAAGGGCGGGAAGCAGAGACCTTTGGTCCCGGTTGGTGCCACCAACCGGGACCAATGGCCTTGCACAGCGGCGTGGTGGGAGTTTAGTCCCACCTCGCTACTTGAGAGAGTGCCGCACCTGTTTATAAGGCGCGGTGCGCCAGAGCCTTCGAGCTCCTCTCTAAAGCAGGCTTACGGGCCTAACCACTCTGTATCTGCCTGTGGGCCTATAGGGCCTTCTGCGGGCCTGAATCCTGGCCCAACTGGCTGGTTGGGTTTCTAGTCGTATTCAGGCCGTGGTGGCCCAGTAGGCGGCATTTTTTGTTTTTTGCATTATTTATTTCTTTTCTTTTTTGCTTTATTTTTTTTAATTCTTTTTGCTGTTAGGTCACAAAAATTATAAACTTTCTGTTAGTGCCATTAGTTTTCAAATTTGAATAGTTTAAATTTGAATTCTTTTAAATTTGTGTGAATCACGAGTTTGTGAATAACTTTACTATAAAAATAGATTTTCGAGTGATTCTTTTTCCTGCTATTTAATATTACTGTGTTTTATCATTATATTCAATTTGGTAATTTTTTGGTTATTTCAAATGTCCGTTTTAATCAAAAACAGATTTTGTTATTTAAGTTTTCTATTAAAGTTTCTAACAAAAAAATTCTTTATGAAAATTCTATAGGTTTATAAAAGCTTTTTAGTTGATTCCTTTTGCTATTAGAGTTTTATAAAAGCTTTTTAGTTGATTCTTTTTGCTATTGAAGAAGATTATAGTTTTGTTTTAGTTGATCATAACACAATATTTTAATTGATTATTTTATTTCATTCTTTTTGCTATTAGAGTTTCATAAAAGTTTTCTAGTTCATTCTTTTTGCTATTAGTTCATTCTTTGAGCTAAATGACCCTGAAATTGAAAAGCACTACAAATGAACTCTGAAAAGGTTGAAAGTTGGCATGGTATCATCATTTCACCCACATAGCATGTGCTAAAAAGTTGAGAGGGTTACGGCAAAAACTGGATGCACTTCGTGTACAAAATGGACAATCTCTTTCGAAGTATCAGGGTTTCGGACGAAAACTCATCTGTTACAAAGGGATTTCATTTTTTTGAACTTATTTGAACTCCAGACTTTTTGTGTGTTCAAAATGCGCCATTCAAAGCCACATCATCAATTTTCAACCCTTTCTGACTTCATTTGGTATTTTTCATGCATTTACTGATTTTTTTGAGCTCAATGACCCTAAAATTGAAAAGCACTACAAATGAACTCTGAAAAGGTTGAAAGTTGGCATGGTATCATCATTTCACCCACATAGCATGTGCTAAAAAGTTGAGAGGGTTACGGAAAAAACTGCATGCACTTCGTGTACAAAATGGACAATCTCTTTCGAAGTATCAGGGTTTCGGACGAAAACTCATCTATTACAAAGGTATTTCATTTTTTTGAACTTATTTGAACTACAGACTTTTTGTGTGTTCAAAATGAACCATTCAAAGCCACATCATCAATTTTCAACCCTTTCTGACTTCATCTGGTATTTTTCATGCATTTACTAATTTTTTTAAGCTAAATGACCCTGAAATTGAAAAGCACTACAAATGAACTTTGAAAAGGTTGAAAGTTGGCATGGTATCATCATTTCACCCACATAGCATGTCATAAAAAGTTGAGAGGGTTACGGCAATAACTGGATGCACTTCGTGTACAAAACGGACAATTCATTTCTTCACATGTAACTGCAGTGATATTCTAGATCAAAGGCATCATCATACTAGTTGTGGAGAGAAAGTCTTCACTTTTTCTTCGCTTGTGTCCTTTGCTTATTGCGTCGTAACCATGGATAATCTTCATCGTTTAACAGGGTGCTTGGGTCAGCCTTCACTTTGAAGGGAGGAATTTCATGAAACTTTTCATAATCTTCAGACATGTCTGTCTTGCCCTCCAATCCCACGATGTCTCTTTTTCCTGAAAGAACTATGTGGCGCTTTGGCTCATCGTATGATGTATTCGCTTCCTTATCTTTCCTTTTCTCGGTTTGGTAGACATGTCCTTCACATAGAAAACATGCGCCACATCATTGGCTAGGACGAATGGTTCGTCTGTGTACCCAAGATTGTTCAGATCCACTGTTGTCATTCCGTACTGTGGGTCTTCCTGTACCCCGCCTCCTAACAGATTGACCCATTTGCACTGAAACAAACGGACCTTCAATTCATGTCCATAGTCAAGTTCCCATATGTCCACTATGTAACCATAATATGTGTCCTTTCCCCTCTTCGTTGCTGCATCAAAGCGGACACCGCTGTTTTGGTTGGTGCTCTTTTGATCTTGGGCGATCGTGTAAAATGTATTCCCATTTATCTCGTACCCTTTGTAAGTCAATACAGTCGAAGATGGTCCCCTGGCCAACGAGTACAGCTCATCAGAAACAATGTTGTCACCCATGAGACGTGTTTGCAACCAACTGCCGAAAGTCCTGATGTGTTCATATGTAATCCAGTCGTCACACTGCTTCGGGTGTTTGGAGCGCAGAATATTCTTGTGTTCATCGACATACGGGGTCACCAAGGTAGAATTCTGTAGAACTGTGTAGTGTGCTTGAGACCAAGAATGCCCGTTCCTACATATTATTGAGTCCGCTCCTAGCGTGCCTTTTCCAGTCAGTCTCCCCTCATACCGCGATTGAGGGAGACCAATCTTCTTAAGGTCAGGAATGAAGTCAACACAAAACCCAATGACATCCTCTGTTTGATGGCCCATGGAGATGCTTGCTTCTGGCCTAGCGCGGTTACGACCATATTTCTTTAAGACTCCCATGAACCTCTCAAAGGGGAACATATTGTGTAGAAATACAGGGCCCAGAACGATAATCTCGTCGACTAGATGAACTAGGACGTGCGTCATGATATTGAAGAAGGACGGTGGGAACACCAGCTCGAAACTAACAAGACATTGCACCAAATCACTCCTTAACCTTGGCAGGATTTCTGGATCGATCACCTTCTGGGAGATTGCATTGAGGAATGCACATAGCTTCACAATGGCTAATCGAACGTTTTCCGGTAGAAGCCCCCTCAATGCAACCGGAAGCAGTTGCGTCATAATCACGTGGCAGTCATGAGACTTTAGGTTCTGGAACTTTTTCTCTGCCATATTTATTATTCCCTTTATATTCGACGAGTAGCCAGACGGGACCTTCATACTGAGCAGGCATTCAAAGAATATTTCCTTCTCTTCTTTGGTAAGAGCGTAGCTGGCAGGACCTTCATACTGCTTTGGATGCATGCCGTCTTTTTCATGCACACGTTGCTGTTCCTCCCGTGCCTCCGGTGTATCTTTTGTCTTCCCATACACTCCCAAGAAGCCAAGCAGGTTCACGCAAAGATTCTTCGTCACGTGCATCACGTCGATTGCAGAGCGGACCTCTAGGTCTTTCCAATAGGGTAGGTCCTAAAATATAGATTTCTTCTTCCACATGGGTGCGCGTCCCGCATCGTCAGTCGGAACAGATAGTCCGCCAGGACCCTTTCCAAAGATTACTTGTAAATCATTGACCATATCAAGTATGTGATCACCAGTACGGAGGGCGGGCTTCTTCCGGTGATCTGCCTCACCTTTGAAATGCTTTCCTTTTTTCGACATTGATGGTTGGTCGGAAGAAATCGACGATGCCCCAGGTACACATTCTTCCTGCATTTGTCCAAATATATACTGTCAGTGTCATCTAAAAAGTGTGTGCATGCGTGGTATCCCTTGTTTGTCTGTCCTGAAAGGTTACTGAGAGCAGGCCAATCGTTGATGGTTACAAACAGCAACGCATGTAGGTCAAATTCCTCCTGTTCGTTCTCATCCCACACATGTACACCTCTTCCATTCCATAGCTGTAAAAGTTCATCAACTAATGGCCTTAGGTACACATCAATGTCATTGCCGGGTTGCTTAGGGCCTTGGATGAGCACTGGCATCATAATGAACTTCCGCTTCATGCACAACCAAGGAGGAAGGTTATACATACATAGAGTCACAGGCCATGTGCTATGCTTGCTGCTCTGCTCCCCAAAAGGATTAACGACATCTGCACTTAAACCAAACCATACGTTCCTCGGGTCACCTGTAAAGCTGCTCCAATTTCTCTCGATCTTTCTCCACTGCGACCCGTCAGCGGGTGCTCTCAACTTCTCGTCTTTTTTACGGTCTTTTATGTGCCATTGCATCAACTCGGCATGCTTTATGTTTCTGAACAGACGTTTCAACCGTGGTATTATAGGAGCATACCACATCACCTTGGCAGGAACCCTCTTCCTGGTGCACTGGCCCTCAACATCACCAGGGTCATCTCTTCTGATCTTATACCGCAATGCACCGCATACCGGGCATGCGTTCAAATCCTCGTACGCACCGCGGTAGAGGATGCAGTCATTAGGGCATGCATGTATCTTCTGCACCTCCAATCCTAGAGGGCATAGAACCTTCTTTGCTTCGTACGTACTGCCGAGCAATTCGTTATCCTTTGGAAGCTTCTTCTTCATTATTTTAAGTAGCGAACTAAATCCCTTGTCAGATACACCATTGTCTGCCTTCCATTGTAGCAATTCCAGTGTGGTACCGAGCTTTCTGTTGTCATCTTCGCAATTTGGGTACAACCCTTTTTTGTGATCCTCTAACATGCGATCGAACTTCAACTTCTCCCTTTCACTTTCACATTCTCTCTGTGCATCAACAATAACCTGGCGAAGATCATCATCGGGCACATCGTCTGGTTCCTCATGATCTTCAGCTTCCCCCATTGCAGCATCACCGTATTCAGGGGGCGGGTAGTTGTCATCATCCTCTTCTTCTTCGTTGTCTTCCATCATAACCCCTCTTTCTCCGTGCTTGGTCCAAACATTATAGTGTGGCATAAAACCCTTCTCAAGCAGGTGGAAGTGAAGGGTTTTAGAGTTGGAGAAAGCCTTCGTATTCTCACAGACAGTACATGGACAATGCATAAAACCATTCTGCTTGTTTGCCTCAGCCGCTTCGAGAAAATTATGCAGGCCCTTAATATACTCGGAGGTGCGTCGGTCACCGTACATCCATTGCCGGTTCATCTGCATGCGTTATATAGTTCTCATTATTGAACAACATATAACTCTCTAGAGCATCTAATTAAATCATACAAGTAAGAACTATCTAGAACAACATATAACCAAAACCATCGCACTATATAATAACAAACAATAATAAAAGTAAGAAAGTTACACAAGTATCTATCTAAATCATACAAGTAAGAATTTTTTTCTTTTAGAGAGAAGATAAGAAGAAGAGGCTAACCACGGTGGTGCCGGCGCCGAGATGGGCGCGGGCGATCGACGGCGGTGAGGACGGGGACGGGACAGGACGGACCGCCAAACCTAGACAAATCTTGACGAAAATGGAGCTTGGACAAGGAGCTTCCCAAGGAGAAAGCTTAAGTGTGGCTCAGGCATTTCATCGAACACCTCATGTGCATAGGAGGTGAGCTAGAGCACCACAAAGCTCTCCCACAGCCGGCCAAAAAAACAGAGCAGTGCACTGCTCTCCTCGCGGGCAGGGGGGTATATATAGGCCGACCATTGGTCCCGGTTTGTGGCTGGAACTGGGACTAAAGGACATCATTTGGTCCCGGTTCCAGCCACAAACCGGGACCAATGGTTGTGGGCCAGGAGCGAGGCCCATTGGTCCCGGTTCGTGTCTGGAACCGGGACCAAATGGGTCAGACGAACCGAGACCAATGGCCCACGAGGCCCGGCCGGCGCCCTGGCCTCACGAACCGGGACCAATGCCCCCATTGGTCCCGGTTCGTGAGTGAACCGGGATTAATGGGCTTTTCAGGGCTTGACCAAAGCCCTGTTTTCTACTAGTGTTTGTTTGCTTTTTGGTTTGTCACAATCATCTTTGCTGCACACACCTATCTTGAGAGAGCCACACGTTATCATCATAATTTGTAGAATACTCTATGTGCTTCACTTAAATTTTTTGAGCTAGGCAGTTGCTCTAGTGCTTCACTTAAATCTTTTTGAGCACGGTGGTGGCTGAAATTTTGTAGAAATAAACTCTCATGCTTCACTTATATTATTTTGAGAGTTGGCTGAAATTTTGTAGAAATAAACTCTCATGCTTCACTTATATTATTTTGAGAGTTGATTGAAATTTTGTAGAAATAAATTCTCATGCTTCACTTATATCATTTTGAGAATTGAGTTGATTAAAATTTTGAAGAAATAAATTCTCATGCTTCACTTATATTATTTTGAGAATTGTTAAGATTGAAATTTTGAAGAAATATTTGCACTCTCATGCTTCACTTAAATATTTTTGAGAGATGATGATAGTAACGGTAATTTGCACATGTTATGCAATTGGTCCCAAAGTGATGAATATTCAAGAGGGATATAGATAAAAACTTTCATATAGATCATTGGATATGACAAGTGTGATTCCTTGCAATAGTTTTTGCGATATGGAAATGATGATATGTGATGCCATGTTAGTGAGTAATTGTGCTTAAGTAAGAATATTAGTGTTAAGGTTTGTGATTCCCTATGCAAGCACGTTAAGTCAATAGTTATGCAATGAAGTTATATCCTACTATGGTGCATTATTCGGTGTTAGTTATGTTCAATGCATGTTTATGACCGTTTTTGTTTTTTGGTTGGTTGCTTCTCAATCTTTTGCTAGCCTTCATTTGTACTAAGCGGAAATACTGCTTGTGCATCCAAAATCCTTAAAACCAGTTTTGCCTTATGAGTCCACTATATCTACCTATATGCGGTATTCCAATGCCGTTCCAAGTAAATTTGCGTGTGCCAACTCTAAATTTCAAAATATTTTTTCTATTTTGTGTGCCCGTACCGCTCATGAAGCGGAAGGGGGTAGCCAATATCTTCCATGCTAGGTGTGTTATTCTCACGATGAGTGTTTATTCACTTGTCATTGCACGAGAGTGTGGCGGTAATAGGGATGCCCAGTCCCGAATTGTGAAATGAAATGAAATGAAAACTCTTATGTGATCACAATAATAAATTCCTTGGAAAGTGATGGTATGGAGGGCACCCGTGGATACGGCTAGCCATGGATTGTGAAAGAATTGGTGGAAAGGAATAAACTTTATTTTCTGTTTGGGAACCACCTATGATGTATGTAGCATGGAAGATATTGGGAATTCTCATTCGTTTTCGTTGACAGGAAAAGCATGCCTCCCAAAATATTTTTATCTCTTTAATTTCAGCTTTGAGCTCTGGCACATTTGACAAATCTCTGCTTCCCTCTGCGAAGGGCCTATCTATTTACTTTTATACAATTTTTATTTTTTTTGAGTCTCCATCTTCTCTTACAAAAGCACCAACTAGAGAACACTATTGTCATACTTGTGCATTGGTTGTAGCTAATATTTGAGTGTGTTTCATGAATGGATCAATGATTGAGCATAGTGGGCTAGGGATAACTTTCTTTAGCGTTGATATTTTGAAAGACATGGTTGCTTGTTAGTATGCTTGAGTATCTATGTTTTCATGTCAAATTATAGACTATTGCTTTGAATCATATAAGTCCAATGTCCATGATACAAAAAGAAAAGAATATGAGATAAATATGTTAGGCAGCATTCCACATCAAAAATTCTGTTTTTATCATTTACCTACTCGAGGACGAGCAGGAATTAAGCTTGGGGATGCTGATACGTCTCCAACGTCTCTATAATTTTTTATTGTTCCATGCTGTTATAATATCAATCTTGGATGTTTTTATAATCATTTACAGCAATTTTATATCATTTTTGGAGACTAACCTATTAACCTAGTGCCCAGTGCCAGTTGCTGTTTTCTGCCCTGTTTTTGTTTAACAGAAAATCAATACCAAACGAAGTCCAAATGCAACCAAACTTTTTGGATATTTTTTATTCCTCAAGATAAACACTGGAAGCCTCGAGAGAGGTCTAGAAGAAGAAGAGGTGGGCCACGAGGCACCAGGGCGTGCCCCAGGGGGGGTGGCGCGCCCTGGTACCTCGTGGGCCCACCCCAGCTCCGTTTGACCTAATTCCAGCACTATAAATTCAGAAAAATCAGAAACCCTAAGGGGAGTCCACGAAATACTTTTTACTCCACCGCAAGCTTCTTTTCCAGAGAGATCCCATCTGGGGTCCTTCTCCGGTAATCTGCCGGAGGGGGAATCGATCACGGAGGGGCTCTACATCATCCTTGCTGCCTCTCCGATGATGCGTGAGTAGTTTACCACAGACCTTCGGGTCCATAGGCAGTAGCTAGATGGCTTCTTCTCTCTTTTTGATGTTCAATACAATGTTCTCCTTGATGTTCTTGGAGATCTATCCGATGTAATCTTTCTTTGCGGTGTGTTTGTTGAGATCCGATGAATTGTGAGTTTATGATCAGATTATCCATGAAATTATTTGAGTCTTCTCTAATCTCTTTTATGCATGATTGTTATAGCCTCGTATTTCTTCTCCGATCTATTGATTTGGTTTGGCCAACTAAGTTGATTTATCTTGCCATGGGAAGAGGTGCTTTGTAGTGGGTTCGATCTTGCGGTGCTCAATCCCAGTGACAGAAAGGGACATGACACGTATGTATCATTGCTACTAAGGGTAAAAAGATGGAATCTATTCATTGGGTTTATTAATTCGTGAGTTTGTCTTGTCTACATCATGTTATCGTTCTTAAGGCATTACTCCGTTCTTATGGACTTAATACACTAGATGCATGCTGGATAGCCCATCGATGTGTGGAGTAATAGTAGTAGATGCAGGCAGGAGTCGGTCTACTAATCTTGGACATGATGCCTATATACATGATCATTTCCTTGAATATCGTCATGATTATTTGCTTTTCTATCAATTGCCCAACAGTAATTTGTCTACCCACCGTATGCTATTTTATCGAGAGAAGCCTCTAGTGAAATCTATGGCCCCTGGGTCTATCAAAATCATATTACTAAAACCCCAAAAATATTGCTGCCATTTTCTTTTATTTATTTTATTTAGTATTTTTGCTGCAATCTATCAATCTATCAAATACAATTTAATCTTGCAATCTTACCGCCAAGGGATTGACAACCCCTTGTCTGCGTTGGGTGCAAGGATTTGTTGTTTGTGTGCAGGTACTGCTTACTAGGTTTTGTGTGATTCTCCTACTGGTTCGATAACCTTGGTTTCATAATTGAGGGAAATACTTATCTCTACTGTGCTGCATCATCCCTTCCTCTTCGGGGAAATACCAACGCACGCTACAAGTAGCATGAAGGCGGAGTCATGCCATGCTAACTTGATAAAATGAGTGGGGATAACATTCGTTAAGGATCGTATATTTTGAAAAAGTAATTATTATGCTTCTTATATTCATGGATATTATTATGTTGATATTGTTACTTCATCGTTTCTCATTATTTATACCGTCAAAGAGATTACATGATACACATGTTAGGTAGCATTTCACATCAAGAATTCTGTTTTTATCATTTACCTACTCGAGGACGAGCAGACATTAAGCTTGGGGATTCTTGATACGTCTCCAATGTATCTATAATTTTTGATTGTTTCATGCTACTATATTATCAATCTTGGATACTTTATATGCATTTTTATGCTATTTTATATCACTTTTTGGGACTAACCTATTAACCCAGTGCCTAGTGCCAGTTGCTGTTTTTTGCTTGTTTTTGGCTTTTCAGAAAATCAATATCAAACGAAGTCCAAACACGATGAAACTTTACGGTGATTTTTTCTGGACCAAAAGGGACCCTAGAAGGTTCGGGAGAAGACCAGACATGCTACGAGAGAGCCACGAGCTCACAGGGCGCGCCCTGGGGGGTAGGGCGCACCCCTGAGCTCGTGGGCCCCACGCAGCTTCGCTTGACCTAATTTCGACTCTATAAATTCACATATATTCCCAAACCACTAGAAAGGAGCCCGAAACACTTTTTCCGCTGCCGCAAGTCTCTGTTCTTCCGTGATCCCATCTGGAGGCCTTTTCTGGTACTCTGTCGGAGGGGGAATCGATCACGGAGGGCTTCTACATCAACCTTGCTGCCTTCCGATGATGCGTGAGTAGTTCACCACAGACCTATGGGTCCATAGCTAGTAGCTAGATGGCTTCTTCTCTCTCTTTGATCTTCTATACAATATTCTCCTCGATCTTCTTGGAGTTCTATCCGATGTAATCTTCTTTTGCGTTGTGTTTGTTGGGATCCGATGAATTGTGGGTTTATGATCAAATTATTCATTGAACGTAATTGAGTCTTTTCTGAACTTTATTATGCATGATTGTTATAGCTTTGTATTTCTCTCTGATTTATCCGTTTGGTTTGGCCAACTAGATTGATTTATTTTCAGTGGGAGAGGTGCTATGTGATGGATTCAATCTTGCAGTGTCCTCACCCAGTGACAGAAGGGGTAGCGAGGCACGCATTGTATTGTTGCCATTAAGGGTAAAACGACGGGGTTTAATTATATTACTTGAGTTTACTTTGTCTACATCATGTCATCTTGCTTAAGGCGTTACTCTGTTTGTCATGAACTTAATACCAGAGATGCATGCTGGATAGCAGTCGATTGGTGGAGTAATAGTAGTAGATGCAGGCAGGAGTCGGTCTACTTGTCACGGACATGATGCCTATATACATGATCATTGCCATGAATACATCATAGCTATGCGCTTTTCTATCAATTGCCCAACAGTAATTTGTTTACCCACCGTATGCTATTATTTCGAGAGAGAAGCCTTTAGTGAAAACTATGGCCCCCGGGTCTACTTTAATCATATTACATAAACCAAAGATACCTTGCTGTAATTTATTTACTTTTATTTTGTTTTACAATTTATCCATCTACATATATAAGATTTAATCCTTGCAAGTAACAAGTTCAAGGGGATTGACAACCCTCTTGCCCGCGTTGGGTGCAAGTATTTGCTTTTGTGTGTGCAGGTGTTGTTCACTGGGATTTGGTTGGTGCTCCTATTGGTTCGATAAACCTTGGTTCTCACTGAGGGAAATACTTATCTCTACTGTATTGCTTCACCCTTCCTCTTCGGGGAAAATCCCAACGCAGCTCACAAGTAGCAGCCCTCCACTTCAACCTTAACCCGTTGGCTCCTCCATGTGAAATCGAGACAAGTGTCTGAGAGCAGCCCATCCTCCCAAAGAATTCGAGTGAATCCTAAGTGAGGAAAACTCAGAGCCCAACGGCCAAAGTGATTGAGCATCACTGAAGAATCTGCCCGAGTGCACTGACGACTTATTACTCTTGAAGACTGTGATCTTCCAGATGGTTAGGTGTCATCTTTGAGCTTCCAAGAGTTATTGTGGACTGCCGAAGAACAAGTCTGTGAAAGTTTGGGGATCGCCTTGAAGATCTACCACGAGTGACTAGGCGAGGTCTAAGTGATCTTAGCTCAGGGAGAATAGGGTGAAAACTTTGTTTTCTGAGTTCAATCTCAGCCCCACCAACTAGACGTAGAGTTGTCATAGCAACTCGAACTGGGTGAACAAATCCCTATCTTCACTGAGCCACTGGTTCTAAATTCTTCGTCTCATTTTACTTTATGCAAGTCGCATCTTCTGAAGAATTTGATCCTCCTCCTATCTGAAGATTTTCACTGAATACTTACTTGCTCCACCGCATTTACTTATGATCTGCTCTATATTCAGTGTTGCAGTTCTTAACTGTTTCCGTCTTTACCATAGTCTAGTTTACTTGATCTGTTACCTTGATCGCATGCTATCCACTATTCTAATGACTTTGTCCTAGTTCTAATTGCATGCTCAGTTAAGTTTATATCTTATTGTTCTGCCTAAGTTGTTTAGTTTATGTTCTACATAGTCTTCTGTTCTTCAAAGAAATAGCTTTTTCTAAGAATTTCATAAAAATCGCCTATTCACCCCTCCCCCCCTTGTCGGTAACTTGTACTTTCAAGATATAGCTCCTCCAATGGATTGTATCCTATTGTTGTATCTAAAAGAGGTCTCATTTAATGTGTTTTATGAGAGAAAAAATATGAGTTGTCTTGGTTTTGGTGCTAAGATCTATATCTAGATTAAGATATGGTGACTCTCTCTTTCCTCATTAAATAGGGTATCACATCAGATTTTTGCTTAGATGTCATGATTAAGATATAGTCCAAGGTGGAGCACTGGGACTGTCCTTAGTCTCAGAGATCAAGTTTCCTTTTGCCAAAATTGATCCTGGTGCATAAATTTGAGTAATTGTCCTGTGTTCCAACTTCCAACCCTTCTTTCAATAGCCAAAGAGCCAGAGTTTAGGCCATACTTTCAAACCTTTTCTTTATATGTTGTATTGTCATTTTGCACACAAAAAAACTAAGAATAAAATGCATTTCTACCCCGTCCTAGTTCTCAATCATTTCCTGGCACTGGGTGTTCATACCCAATATGATTTACTCATGAATTGTGCGATGTAATCGTAGTGATGTTATGTGTGTGTTATTAAAATTGATTGAACCTTTAGCATGGGCTAAATGTAATGTTCCTTTTTCCGCTTAAAGGTACTACTTTGTTGTGGCCTTTTGGCATCTCATTGAAGAGCTTTCACATTATTGCCTTCTCTTTACGTTATTTTAATATTGGACTGCACTAACTGCCAAACGGTTGGCAGTTAGGGATAGATCCGAATGATCTCTTCTCCCCCCTAATTACATCCATGTATGCATTAGAATGATTCCCTCTCCCCTCCAATTACATGCATGCATGCATTAGAATGACTTCCTCTCCTCCCAGGTGCACTTCTTCATCTAATTACATGCATGCATACACTGGAGGACAAAAAGTTGATGTCATCCTAGATTCTTCCTATTTTGAAAATTTAAAATGTTTTGTAACTCAAACCGTCAGTCCGATTCAAAATCCATTTTCACATAAAAATTCGTCGTGACGAGATCTTCGAAACTAGATCCCATGTTGATATGTTCCGACGACTTTTTGTGTGTCAAAAGATACCATGCCTGGGTTATGTAAGTCATCACGCATGTGATACATAAGTTACCGTGCCGTTTACACAGAAATTATCGGAACATAAAAATGGTTCCTTCAACCTTCTCCCCACATGCACATGCATGCATGCACTAGAGGACAAAAACTGATGTTATCCTAGATTCTCCCTAATTGAAAAATTCAAAATGTTTTGTAGCATAAATTGTCGGTCCGATTCAAAATCCATTTTCCCATAAAAAATCCGTCGCAATGAGACCTTCGAAACTAGACCCCATGTTGGTATGTTCCGACGCTTTTTTTTGGGTCAAAAGTTACCACGCCTGAGCTAAGTTACCACACCTGCAGTACATAAATTATCATGGTGTTTACACTGAACTTACCGGGGTATGTGTCAACAATTTTTACTGGGTCAAAGTTACCATGGTATTTGTACGTAAATTATCAGGTCTGCGGTTCGTATATTATCATGCTATTTATACAGAAGTTACTGGAAGGATACGTTTTCAACAAAAAAATTCCCAAATCAAAAGCTACCACGGTATTTGTACCTAAGTTTGCAGGTCCGTGGTACGTAAATTACCACGTAATTTACACAGAAGTTATCGGGTATATTTGAATAAAGTTTTTCCTGGGCCAAAGTTATCATGATATTTGTACGTAAGTTATTAGGTCTGCGATGCGTATATTATCATGCTATTTACACATAAATTATCGGGGGTATATTTTCAACAACTTTTTTTTGTGGGTCAAAAGTTACAGCGGTGTTTATACGTAAGGTATCAGGTCTGTGGTGCATAAATTACCATACTCTTTACAGAGAAGTTACCACGGTATGTTTCAACAACTTTTTTTTTCGGGTCAAAAGTTACCACGGTATTTGTATGTAAGTAATCAGCTTTGCGATGCGGGCATTTACACGAAAAGGTACCGAGGTATGTTTCAACAACTTTTTTTTCCGAGTCATAGTTCTTGTAGATACAAAGTCTCGATTATAAAAATAGCAACAAAATCGAGTACAGAGTACATAACAGAGCTAAGTAAAAGCCCCGGTAGGAGCCCAGCCCCGCCCGGCCACGGCAGTCCTACACTCCTACTCACCAAGTCATTTCGTCGAGCACCTCATGTGCATGTTGAAGTGCATGCTGAAGAAGACGAGCTCATTAGTCGATTGCAGCTGTCTTGAGGCCTCGTACTACTAGTAGCCCCCAGTGCAGTCCCCACGCCAGCAGGTTCGACATCAGCCTCGGCAGCCTCGGGTTGATGAGGGGGCGCGCGCACACAGCCTCCAGCAGCACGGCTCCCAGCAGGTACACGACGGACTTGGCCGTGAGCTGCCTCATCCGGCAGTACTCCGGGTCGACGTACCCGAAACTGCCATTCACCGTCGTCCTGACGTGCATCTCGTCGAGCACCAGCCCGGCCTTGAACATGCCGATGTCGACCATCTTGGCCGTGAGCTCGCCGTCCAGCAGGATTTTGGACGACTTGACGTCGCGTTGGATCACCGGCTTGTCCACGGCCGTGTGCAGGTAGAGGAGGCCCCTCGCCGCGCCGCCGCACGCCTCCAGCCGCTGCATCCAGCTGAGAGGTGCCGCACAGTCCGCGCTGCCGCCTGCCGCGGCCGTACAGCCGGCTCCTCAGCGAGCCGTGCTCCATGAACTCGTACAGCAGGATTTGTCTTTGCCACCCAGTGGTAGAGCATTCCCGTGGTTATTTCATCGGACGGAGCGAACGCGCTTTGACGGAGATCATGTGGTGCGGAAGGCGTTCCGCACTAAGACGAGATTTGTAACGTTCGGCAGTTACATTTTTCGTTTATTATTTTATCACACATTGATGGCCGTGCCGAGTATTTTTTTTAAGCTGAAATACTTATGATATTTTGGAGTATTTTTTTGCCTATTACATAATAAAGTAAATGACTTTCCATAAATATATTTTTTCTATTGGTATAACAAAGTAGAGAACACAACTAATGTGCCAACCTTCTTCATAATCTTACATTGCATACCATCCACAAAGAAGAGAAAACCACATCTCCAGGTCTTAACTGCAAAGAGCATCCCAAACCACAGCCAGAAACCGAACACAATCCCAGCAATCACCCAGTAGTACAACCACTGATCCTTGTCTTCACCATTTCTCTCATTTGGGGCAAGCGAAGTATTTGCACAGGGAGTGTCGAGAGGAAATCCACAGAGCCCAGAATTGTTGGAGTAAATTGATGGATCAGTCAGGGTTCGCATCTGACTCCCAGTGGGTATCTTGCCCGACAAAAGATTGTTCGAGACATTCAACGTGTTGAGCCATAATAAGCTCGACATGCTTGGAGGAATTGCTCCGATAAGACCATTAGATGATAGATCAAGGGACTCAAGAATAGTTAAACGACCAATGTTTTCAGGAATAACGCATGACAGATGGTTTCTTGACAGGTTCAGAAACCGGAGGCCCTGAAGGTTATTTAGCTCTTCAGGGATGCACCGAGACAACAAATTACCCGACAAATCAATGCCGGCTAATAAATGGACCTGGACTACTGTTTGGAAAATATGGTCCTGGCCCTTCCAGATTATGTCTATTCTATCTTCGTATTTTGACCTGTAGAGCGGTTCATTAATTGACAGATTTTGTGGATGCTTCATGGAGGTCAAGTTGCCGAAGGCTACCGGAATTGAGCCAGTCAAGCTATTGTTTGCCATGTCGAGCAGCTGAAGTTGCGAAAGCCGTGATAACTCCGAAGGAATTTCTCCAGTGAAATTGTTTGATCTAAGGCTAAGGATTCTCATCTTTGGGACCTGACTCCCGATCCATGAAGGGATAACACCAAAGAACATGTTGTTCCCCATGTCTAGGATGGCCAGCGATTTGCAGCGCTCTAGAACTGGCGGGAAGCCACCGACGAAGCTATTTCCGGCGAGGTAAAGCGACCTAAGAGAGTAGTTGTGGTTTGCCACGGCTGTGGGGATTTTACCTGAGAACGAGTTGTTGGATAGATCCATGAACTGCAGAGCCTTCATGTTCCACCAGCAGTCCGGGAGCTTCCCGGTGAGCCGGTTGTTCGATAGGTCCATGTACCACACAGCCTGAAAATTGCACCAGCAGTCCGGGAGCTCCCCGGTGAGCTGGTTGTTCGACAAATCTAGTATCATAACGGAGAGGAGCGTACAGAGCTGGTGTGGGATGTCGCCGACCAGGTTGTTATTGTAGAGCTTGAGGCTGATTAGGCTGCGCATGTCTTTTAGCTGCGGTGGGATGGAGCCGTTGAACATATTGCTGCTGAGGTCGAGGTGGGCTAGCGAGTTGCAACCCTGTAAGAATGGGAAGGCTCCAGCAAAGGCATTTCTGGCTAGATATAGTGATTCGAGGGAGCAGTTGTGGCTTGCCTTAGCCGCCGGGATTTCACCTGAGAAGGAGTTGTTGGACAGGTCCAGGAACTCCAGAGCCTCCATGTTCCACCAGCAGTCCGGGAGCTTCCCGGTGAACCGGTTGTTTGACAAGTCGATGTGCCGCAGAGATAGGAGGTCGCACGAGCAGTCCAGAAGCTCCCCGGTGAGCCGGTTGTTCGAGATGTCCAGTAGCTGGACGGAGAGGAGCCCGCAGAGCTGGTGTGGGATGGCGCCGACGAGGATGTTATTGTAGAGCCGGAGGTGGACGAGGCTGGGCATGTCACCAAGCTGCGGCGGGATGGAGCTGTTGAACCGGTTGCTTCCGAGGTTGAGTCGGACGAGGGAGCGCAGCCACGAGATACTGGCCGGGATGGCACCGCCAAGGTTATTGCCGCTGAGGTCCAGATCGGTGAGCGCAGGGAGCGCCGTGGTGTCGAGCGTGTCGAGACCGCCGGAGAGACCGAGTCCCCCGAGCCTTAGCGCCCAGACGCGTTCTTCGGAGCAGTACACACCATCCCAGGAGCACATCGGCACAGCCTGGGTCCAGTTAGATAGCGCGGCCGCGTCGACGAGGCTGGCCTTCCATGACAGGAGGATATCGGCCTCCGAGGGCACCATGCCAACTGTCATCGCTGGGATGGCGGCCGCTAGCAGGAAGAGCGCGGCAGTGCCGGCAAGGCGCGCTTGGGTTGGCCCCCTCATGTCCCCGACGGATCCGGAGTGTGATGGTTGAGTAGGGAAAATCCAATAGGCAGAAGATCGCACACACACACATATGACATATATATGGATGGATCGGCCGGCGACAAATGCCGAGCGCGTGCGTTTAGTGCGGCAGAAAATCATACGCTCTGTGGTCTGCACCCGAGTTATTTACACCAGTGTCCTTGGGTTCGTCATCTGTATGCGTACCGCCGGCAGCCCGGCAGGTAGGCACCGCAACGAATGGCGCCGGCAAACATTAATTAACAGCACCAATCAAGGAACACACACATAGGTCCAAATGTCTAATCAAATGATCGTTTTGAAAACCTAGTCTGAGACTGAGTACGTTGTGCTGAACTTCTTTAACAAACCTAGGCTCAAACAAACTTAAAGGGTAGTTGATACGGAATAAAATATGGTTACGGAACTATTTAACCACATTCGATGTTATCCATATCTACTCGAACATTATCCGGATAATTATTTAGATAGTATATCTAGATATAGAGAAATTTTAAGGTGCACCTAAACTGATATGGACCGTTAATTGAACATGACCTAACGGTTGTTACAAGTATATTACCTTACGAGGTATTCCCTCCGTTCACTATTATAAGATATTCTAGCTTTTTTCTGATTCGGATGTATATAGACGCATTCTAGTGTGCTTGTTCACTCATTTCAGTCCGTACGTAGTTCATATTAAAATATTCAAAACATCTTATTGTTGTAAACGGAGGGAGTAGGAGATTAACATCGAAGACACACACCAAGACGGAGGCCTAGATGCCGTTCATGGTGAATCCAAGTGTTAACGATACAGAAAAATTGAGCCCTGCATACAAATCTACTGTAGTCTAGTTTTGAAACCTATACCAGATACAACTCTTACCTATTACTAGTCGCCAACCCATCCAGACTTACGGGCTAGCATAATTTTAAATAGATGTATATAAATTAGGACCGTGATATGTGGCAATCATTATGATTTTAAGGAATATGCCAAACACCCCTTCCCAATTGAGACCGAGCGTGCGAGGGCGAGCCATGCGTCGCGAGAACCGATTTTTCTTTCTCCGAGCGAGGCTGAGCTGTGGTGCGCGCGCTTGCACGAGGAAGTTATCTTTTTCTCGAATACGCACGAGTGTGCGTACTTTATATTAAAGGAGGAGAGGGGGTAAAGAGCCCCTTCCACTTGGGATTACAAACTTTGCATGTACACCCAACTCCACACGCAGTCTGCGTACCGTACAATGCTGCTAACTACTCGCGTCACTACCCGCCGTTAGAGCCACGAGGAAACTATCCATGTCCGTCTTCAGGATGCCCGCCGTCTTCCAGGCTCTACACTCAACACCTATTTTGCGGATGACGCTCATGGAGGATGGGCTAGCTCCGTCGAAGACGATCGCGTTCCGGTGCTTCCTGATTTCCCACATAACGAGCAGTGTAAGGGCCCATGTGTCCTTGCTGCCGGCGGCCCTACCATCAATCTGTACACACCACTCCAGAAGTCTTGTAGTGCTATTTGGCACCCATTCCTGCTTGTTCATCGCTCCGCATATCCGAGTCCACACCTCCCTAGCAAGGACGTACTGGGTGATGATATGGTCCATGCTTTCCTCTGCTTGATCACAAAACGGGCACGCATCTTGGTGATCCAGTCCTCGTCGAGCCAGTCTGTCTGATGTCCAACATCTATTCCGGAGCGCTAGCCACGCAAAGAATCTGCATCTCAATGGCGCCTTTGACTTCCATGTGAACTGCGCTGCTGGTGTCACTTCACGTCCCAGAATCTAGCGTTGTATGCCGACTGCACTGAGAATGTTCCGTTCGGCTCCCACGCCCATCGCACCGAGTCGGTCCCTTCCTGGTCTAGCTGTACTGTCGTCATCCGCTCCCATAATATCAGGTACTCGTTTAGCATCGGTGGTGTCAAATCTGGGCCGACGTCCAAGGCCCAAGATCCATGCATCAATCCCTGCTCGACCGTCCGAAGAGCTCTTGTTGTTTGCCGGTCTTGCTTGTATAGGTTAGGAACTAGCTCTTCCGCTCTAAGTCCATCAATCCATCTGTCCTCCTAGAATAGCGTGTGTCGTCCGTTGCCAACCGCAGAGAAGGTGGCAGCTCTAAACAGCTGCATCGATTCCTCGGGCACCTGTATGTCAAATTCACTCCATGGCCTCGTGGGATCCGTACGCTTCAACCATGGCCACCGTGCCTGCATGGCAATGTTCATCCACCTCAGGATCGGAATGCCCAGACCACCTGCCCATCTCGGTGTGCATACGTCTTCCCAAGCTACTACACATTGACCACCATTTGCCTGAGTTTTTGCACACCAAAGGAACCCTCTGCATATCTTGTTCATTGCGGTGATCGTCTTGATCGGGATGTCCAGAGCCATCATCGCGTGGATGGGAATTGCACATAGCACAGACTTGGCCAGAATCATTCTGCCGCTCTTTGGCATATTGGCGGCCTTCCAACTTGGTAGGCGTGCCGCCAATTGGTCCACCAGTCCAGATAATTGCGCCGCCGTTTGCTTTCTGATCGTGAGTGGAAGCCCAAGGTATTTGCACGGGTAGGTCCCAATCGGGCACCGGAGAATTTGGGTCACCTGTTCCATTTGTCTTGCGTTGCATCGAATGGGCAATGCTGCACACTTGTTTAGGTTGACACGCAATCCAGAGGCCTCACCGAACATTTGTAGGATGGCTGCACACGTTTGGAGGTCCCGTGTATCCGGCTTGAGGAATACCATAACGTCGTCCGCGAACATTGAGACCCTTTGTGACAGACCCCTAGATGCTAAGGGTGATAGGATGCCACGCTCCACCGCAAGCTCAAACATCTTCTGTAATGGCTCCATAATGAGCAAGAAGAGCATCGGTGATAGTGGGGCCCCTTGCCGTAGGCCTTGCCGGATCAGGATGGGTCTACCAGGAGCACCGTTGATCATGATACGGGTTGACGAGCTAGCAAGTAGGCCACAGATCCAATTCGTCCATCGTGCACTAAAGCCCATGTGCGAGAGTAGTTCCACCATGAAAGGCCATTGTACGGAGTCAAAAGCCTTCGATATGTCGAGTTTGAGCATCACTGCTGGCTCCTTGAGGGCATGCAAGCGTCTTGCCGTCCCTTGTACAAGCATGAAGTTATCGTGAATGGAGCGCCCCTTGACGAAGGCACTTTGATGCATGCCCACTAAGTTTGGAAGTTCCACCGCCAGCCAGTTGGAAAGCGTTTTGTCAAAAATCTTGATCGCCCCATGGACCAAACTCACTGGCTTGTAGTCTTTAACATCCACCGCTCCGTCCCTCTTAGGTAGTAGGGTGACGATAGCTTTGTTGATAGCCGGCAATCCTCTCATGTCTCCCCGATGGAAGTAGTCTAGTGCCGCCATGATGTCCACTTTTATTATGTCCCAGCATGTCGCATAGAAACGCCCGGTAAATCCATCCGGCCCTGGCGCCTTATCCATGGGCATGGACTTGATCACTTTCCTCACTTCCTTCTCAGTGAATGTATCATCCAGCGTCTGCATGTCCACAGTAGGTAGCTGGAGCTCATTTAAGTTGATGGTGTGCTGCCGAGTTGGGCTTGCTCCAATTATGCCTTCAAAGTAAGTGTCCACCATATTTGCAAGCTCCTCGTGCCCTGTCGCAATCTCCGTCCCATTTGTCAGCGTAGCTATAGCATTTCTCCTCTGGCGTTGGCACGCACTCTGATGAAATAGTCTTGTGTTCGCGTCACCCTCCCGTAGGAACAGGAGCCGCGACCTTTGCCGCGCGATGGTTCTCTCGAGGGAGCATAAGCCCAAAAGTTTGTGCTTGAGCACCTTGCGTAGCTCCCTCTCCTGGTCCGTGAGGTCTCTCTGATCCATAGCTTTGTATAGCCGTAGTATGACTTCAAGCGCAATTGCAATTTGCAATTTTATGTTTCCAAACCAACGATCGCTCCATCTCTTCAAGGCCTTGGCCGTGGCCCTAAGCTTGCTGTCCAGGACCACATACGGGTTGCCTCCACTTTGTACTGAGTCCCACGCCTCTGCAACAGTATCCATGAAACCTTCGGCCTTGGTCCAGAAAGCCTCAACCTTGAACCTTTTGCTCATGCATAACTCCGCGTTGAGGTCCAAGAGTAGCGGGCACGAGGAAGTTATCCACACTGTTGTCTGCGACTTACCCCCAAGTGCAAGGGATAATTATAGCACTTTGCAATTATGGATGCGGAAGTATTGAGTGTTGAACCCCATAGGAGCAAATATGTAGGCTTCCTAAGTTATGTATGTTGACATTCTATGCACTTTTAATATCTACTTCACTAGGCGTCAAGTTGAAAGGAGTTTTTGTAACTTGTAGAGGCAAGTCAATTAAAGTTACGTGTTATTATCAATTAGTTTATAAAAAAGTAAAACAGAGAGTGTGTGTGCCGGTTATGGAGAAAGTGTGTGGTATCCAATGGAAGCAAATATTCTAGGCAATTGGCTATTTTGTGATAAAGTGGTTGTCTTTCTTATAGCAGGAAAAAAAATTCTAAAAGCAACGCAAAAGATACATCTCAATATTCTACCTATGTAATTTCTCTCCAATGTTACCTCAAGGTACTGTCACAACGTGGGTAGACATGACATTAAGTAAGATTGACTTTGTGTTTCTCTCCATAAGTGAACCTCGTGTTTATTTCTAGGGTGGAGCCTAACCTTACATGCTGGAAAATCCATTGACTCACATGTATTTATGATTGAACTCCCAACAAGCATCCGCAAATATTGGAAATTATTAAACTAAACCCAACCATAGCTTTAAGATCTAGGGTCCCCGTACTCTCATATGCTATAACTCGAAGATCCAGGGAATGGTATTCTCCTGCATCCCTTCATAAATTCATTATAACACACTAGTCATCAACCCGTGCACCAGCACAGGCTAGCAATTTAATTTACACACAAAATCATAAAAAAATGTTTTTATTTATTTATGCATCAATGAACATAGAGAAAGAATTGGCATAAGTTCTTTGTCCAAAAATCCTCCTTGCATTCAAAAGCAAGTAAAATGGGTGCGTTAAACGTAGGAAACCGATAGAAATTAATGAAATTCTATATCAGTATATGTCGAACTCGTTTGCAAATCCTTTCCTTGGCACTCCTTTGGAAATTCTATATCAGTAATGTATAAGACCATGTTATATTAAGCGGCTATAGTTCGAGAAATGTTTGAAGTAAAAAAAAAACCATATTTGACCCATGGAAAGTGTAAGTTGATTGCAAAATTTCCTACATCGCTTTGGAGAAAGATTCAATTTATATATATAAAATCTTCGTAATTCAATAAAAAGATACGTAAATAGTAAGAGAACAGAAACTGGATGTGTTCATACCATGGTCCATACAAACATCCATAGTAATAAATCTACATGAATATAAGTGCAACTGTATCATGACTCTATAATAATCCAAATCCTACATCCATGCTCATGGAAGCGAGCTAACCTTGGCAAAGAGGGCTTGCATACAGCTCATTATGCAAGAATAACCTATAAAAACAACCTGCATGAGTGTACGATACTTTGAAAGAGAAAACTACTTGGTCAGCACCGAACATGCCCTCTAAGGATAACTTCGGATATAATTTCTCTCTGCATCCATCAACTAATCAAATCCTGCTCTCAATAATAAAACATTAACTCTGCTATTGTATCAAATGATGAACGGTTCATAACTTGATTATTTCTTATCTCAGGTCACAGATTTTAAGCTATATCTGTTTCATAACATTGGTTATTGCAACCTTAAAATGAACATAAACTGCTCCTTATCGTCCATAATAGGTGAAACTTTTGAGCAAATCTCGCACACCCTAAATTAAATGTCAGCACAACCTTCTCATATGGATGCTGCTTATGTGCCGATCATAAATCTTTGGTATTTGTTCAAATTACATAGAAGGCAGATAATAGATCAGAAATATCAAAGTGAATAAAGTAATTTAAAGAAAGCCATATATCCTACAAAAGTGATTAGCGTTCACTACTGGAAAATTCATTTTTGCCGAGTGTCAGGGTCTTTGCCGAGTGCATTTCGTCGGGAACTCGGCAAACATGGTCTTTGCCGAGTACCATGGACAAAATACTCGGCAAAAATATGAAACTCGGCAAACAGGTGCTTCGCCGAGTGCCGTGGACAAAACACTCAGCAAAACAGTGAAACTCGGCAAACAATGGCTTTGCCGAGTGTTACACTTGGCAAAAGGGGTCTTTCCCGGGTGTTCTACTCGGCAAAAGGGGTATTCACTGTGATGCATTGTTTTGGCTGACGAGTTTGCATACGACCTCGGATGGAGATGATCCAAAAATCAAAGTTGTTCATTTTGACGATACGAATAATTTTCATGTTGATAACTTTTTCATTTTAGGCTATCTAAAGTACATTTTTTTTGCCATGCCAAAATATCGTGTCAACACATGCCCCCTGCAAGTCCAAAAAATGCGAACGAAGTCAGAAAAGCATGAAACTTGGTATGGTGCCATCATATGACACATATAGAATGTGGTAAAAATTTGAGAAGGTTTCGCAAAAGTGATGACATACACTACTTAGAAACCGCATCATCTCCGAGAAAGAATCATGGTTTCAAGAGGGAACGGGCCAGCTTTGAAGGCGACGCGACCGCTGTTTCATCCGTTGGGCTTGAAATTTTTTGTACACTCAATGTACACCATTAATTTATCCATGTCAAAATTTGGAATCTTTCGAGGTTCGTTTGCTATATTTAAGTCACTAAATGCATTTATAGACATTTAGTGAATATAATTTAAATTTGAACTGCAAGTGCATGAAAAAGTTGGCAAATTTGGCTTGAAAAATCCTATTGGTGTTGTTGAGTCTATGTTTAGGCCTTATACAAGAAAAGGAAAGGAATTCCAAACATGAGCATGCCAAGACACGACCCTGGACATGGAGTTTGTTGGTTTTTTAATTTCAAAAAATGCGAACGAAATCAGAAAAGCATGAAACTTGGCATGGTGCCATCATATGACACCTATAGACTGTGGTAAAAATTTGAGAAGGTTTCGCAAAAGTTGTGACATACACTACTTAGAAACCGCGCCATCTCCGAGAAAGAATCATGGTTTCGAGAGGGATCAGGTCAGTTTTGAAGGCGATGTGACCGCTGCTTCATTCGTTGGGCTTGAAATTTTGTGTACACTCAATATACACCATTGCTTGATCCATGTCAAAATTTGGCATTTTTCGAGGTTCGTTTGCTATATTTAAGTCATTCAATGCATTTATAGCCATTTAGTGGATATAATTCAAATTTGAACTGCAAGTGCATGAAAAAGTTGGCAAATTTGGCTTGAAAAATCCTATTTGTGTTGTTGAGTCTATGTTTAGGACTTATACAAGAAAAGGAAAGGAATTCCAAACATACGTGTGCCAAGAAACGACGTCAGACAGGGAGTTTGTTGTTTTTAATTTTGAAAAATGCGAACGAAGTCAGAAAAGCATGAAACTTGGCATGGTGCCATCATATGATACCTATAGACCGTGGTAAAAATTTGAGAAGGTTTCGCAAAAGTTGTGACATACACTACTTAGAAAGCACACCATCTCCGAAAAAGAATCTTAGTTTCGAGAGGGAACGGGTCAGCTTTGAAGGCGATGTGACCACTGCTTCATTCGTTGGGCTTGAAATATTTTGTACACTCAATATACACCATTGCTTGATCCATGTCAAAAATTGGCATCTTTCGGGGTCTGTTTGCTACATTTAATTCATTAAATGCATTTCTAGGCATTTAGTGAATATAATTCAAATTTGAACTGCAAGTGCATGAAAAAATTGGCAAATTTGGCTTGGAAAATCCTATTGGTGTTCTTGAGTCTATGTTTAAGCCTTATACAAGAAAAAAAAAGGAATTCTAAACATGTGTGTGCCAATAAACGACCCCGGACATGGAGTTTGTTGATTTTTTTAATTTCAAAAAATGCAAACGAAGTCAGAAAAACATGAAACTTGGCATGGTGCCACAATATGACACCTATAAACTATGGTAAAAATTTGAGAAGGTTTCGCAAAACTTGTGACGTACACTACTTACAAACCGCACCATCTCCGAGAAAGAATCATGGTTTCGAGAGGGAACGGGTCAGCTTTGAAGGCGATACAACCGTTACTTCGTCCATTGGGCTTCAAACTTTTTGTACACTCAATATACACCATTACTTGATCCATGTCAAAATTTGACATCTTTCGGGGTCTGTTTGTTATATTTAAGTCCTTAAATGTATTTTCTAGGCATTATGTGAATATAATTCAAATTTGAACTGCAAGCTGATACGTCTCAAATGTATCTATAATTTTTGATTGTTTCATGATATTATAATATCACATTTGAATACTTTTTATAGCATTTCTTATATTTTTCTAGACTAACCTATTAATTCAGTGCCCTGAGCCAGTTGTTGTTTTCTACATGTTTTTTGTTTTCCAGAAAATCCATATCTACGGAGGTCAAAAAACCCTGAGGATTTAATACGGTTTTTTTGTGACCCGAAGATTCCAGAAAGTGCCGGGACCTGCCGGGGGGTCACTCAGGGGCCCCACGCGGCCCGAGGCTTCTTCATCAACTTTACTGCCTCCATGACCATGTGTGAGTAGTTCCTTTAGGACCTTAGGGTCCATAGCAGTAGCTAGATGGCATCCTCTCTCCCTCGTGATTCAATACAAAGTTCCCGTGAGCTGCCTCACATGATTGGGATCCATATGATGTAATCGGTGGTGTGTTTATTGGGATATGATGAATTGTCACTTTATAATCAAATTGTTCATTAAAATCAATTGAATCTTTTGAAGTTTCTTTGTTGTATAATTGAATAGCTTTGTATGCTCTCCGATATATTTGTCTTCTTTAGCCAAGTTTGATGAGTAGTATTCAGAGGGAGTTGTGGGTTCATATATTGCGGGTGATCTATATCCCAGTGACAGAAAGGAACAAGACACGTATTGTATTGTTGTCACTAAGCATAAAACGATGGTTTCTTTATCACACTTGGATGATAGTTTTACTGTCTACATTATGTCATCTTGCTTATTGCAATGTTCTGTTTGTTGTGAACTTAATACTTCGAGATCCATGCTAGATAGCGGTTTTGGGGTGGAGTGTTGGTTGTAGATGCAGTTGGATAATGGTCTACATATCATGGACGTAATGCCTATATGAGATTGAATGATCATAGTCATAAATATAAATATTACAATTTAATCGCTGCCCAATTGTAATTTGTTCACCATACTACACTTTTATGCTTGGAGAGATGCCACTAGTGAACCTACGGCCCCGGACGTCTATCTTCTTATACTGAAAACTTTACGAAAAATATTATTTCCTTGCTGTACCGTTTATTTTATTTTATCTATCTATCAATTCCTACCATACCGTGTAATTAATCTTATAACTAGCAAGACAAGAAGCTTGACAACCTTTTTGACGTGTTGGGGACAAGTTTGTTTTGTGTTTTGTGTGTATGTAACGGTGACTTTGTTTGCTAGAAGAACTCCTTCTGGTTCAATAAACCTTGATTATCTATTGAGGGAAATACTTATTGCTTGGTTACATCACCCTTACACTTGGGGGTTACCCAACCACTTTTACGAGAGAGCAAGCACAAGTGAATGAAAAAGTTGGCAAATTTGGCTTGAAAAGTCCTATTGATGTTCTTGAGTCTATGTTTAGGCCTTATACAAGAAAAAGAAAGGAATTCCAAATATGAGTGTGCCAAGACAAGACCCCGAACATGGAGTTTGTTGGTTTTTTAATTTCGCAAAATGCAAACGAAGTCTGAAAAACATGAAACTTGGTGTGGTGTCATTATATGATCCCTATAGGCCATAGAAAAAGTTTAAAAATGTTTCGCAAAAGTTGTGATGTACGCTGCTTAGAAACCGGTTCATCTCCGAGAAAGAATCATGGCTTCGAGAGGCAACGAGCCAGGTTCGAAGGCAAAACGACTGTTGCTTTATCTGTTGGCCTTGAAATGTTTTTTACGCTCAATATACACAATTACATGTTTCTTGTCAAAATGTGACATTTTGGGGATTCGTTTGCTATATTTAAATCATTTAATGCATTTTTAGGCTTTTAGTGAATATAAGTTAAATTTGAACTGCAAATGCATTAAAAAGTTTACCAAATTGAGTTGAAAAATTATATGTGTGTTCTCCAGTTTATATTAAGTTGAATGTCCATTGGTGAATGTTCATAGGAAAAAAAATAAAGAAGTTAACAGAAAAAGGAAAAAACATTGCCGAGTGTTTGCTCTTGGCAAAAGCAAACAGCTTCTGCCAAAATTTCCACGCTATGTCTCTTGTACAGGCAAGCAAAAAGGGTCGCAAAGAAGCACATGTACAGGCAAGCAAAAAGGGTCGCAAAGAAGCACATAATCTGCGTGCTGGATGCTTATTGGTCAAGGCGTGGAGTGCTTGTTGCTCATTGGTGGAGGCGTGGAGACGCAGATCGATGAGGTGCCAAATAAACACCAAAAAATATCTCCTCTCTCCTTATCTCCTTCACTCCAAAACGTGAGTGGCCACGGATTGAGGAGTAGTACGTGCAGGAGGAGCTTGGCAGCGACCGGGCAGCTCAGGCAGCACCTGCTACTGGCCAGCGAGATGGCAGCCATGGCGACGGGCACGAGCTATTGGGGTCAACCTCGTCCCCGGCAAGCCGTCTCCCGGCAAGCCCTGTGTACATCTGTACACAGGGTGGCCCTGCGTAGGGCCCATGTGCGTCGCACATGGGGTGGCTCGTTTGTCACGCCGGTGTCAAATTCGTGACATTGGCGAGCGCAAGTAATAGTAATGGCAAGCCCTACTGCATCAGGGTGTTGTCCTATCTAGGGATAGGTAGGTAGTTTTCTATTGAACGCTCACAGGAGAGCGAGAGCCAGAAATATCCCAGTATAAAGATCTTCCTCCTCCTCTCCCCTGCCTCGCTTTCCTTCCCGGGAACGAGGCCCGGCAACACTCCCGGAACAAGCAGAGCTCTCTCCGGTCACCGGCCGATCCACGGTTTGGGCCAACAATTGGTATCAGAGCACCAGGTTGTTATGATGAAGCATATGCCAAGAACGGCATCATCGGCGCGGCCGACGCGCTCGCACTTCGGGAAAGGCCCGGAGGTGAGCTGGGCGCACCGCGCTCCTTGCACGACGTGGGTATGTCCAGCACCTCCTTTCCCCTCCTCACGAGCACCAACTATCCCAATTGGTTGCTCTTGATGATGGTCATCATGGAGGCATGGCACATGTGGAAAGCCATGAAAACTGGCGATGTCGAGTATGCCGAGGACCGGCTGGCGATGGAGGCAATCCTGCGCTCCGTCCCACCGAAGATGGTGCCTACCCTTGGTGCCAAGAAGACGGCCAAGGAAGGGTGGGACCCATCAAGGTTCTGCGCATCGGCGTAGAGCGCGTACGGGAGTCGAAGGCTCATACCTTGCACCTCCACTACGAGGAGATCAGGTTCAAGACTCGTGAGCTGGTTGACGACTTCACCATGCAGCTGCAGGATCTCGTCAACCAGCTCACAACGCTCGGGCATCCCATCGACGACAAGAGGATGCTCCTCAAGTTCCTCCACGTTGTCCCCGGGCAGTACAAGCAGCTGGCCTGGTCCATCGAGAGCTTTGTGGATTTCTCCACCATGACAATTGAGAAACTGGTAGGCCGGCTTATGGTCGTCAAGGAGTGTGGTGACACCACTGACGAATGCGCTGGCGTCCAACTGCTGCTCACAGAGGAGCAGTGGAACGCGCGCCTGCAATAGCGCGGACACGACGGTTCTTCTGGCAGTGGGGGAGGTGCCTCCACGGGAAACCGAGGTCATGGTAGACGCGGAAGCTGCGCCCAGAGAGGGGGTGGCAACCGTGGGCGAAAGCCAGGCCAGCCCTAACAACAGGGCGAGTCTGCGAGCAGTCCCGGCAACGACGACCGAGAAAAATGCCACTACTGCGGCAAGTCGGGTCACTAGACCCGCGAATGTCGCAAGAGACTGGCCGACGAGGCCGCCGCGGCAGCGGCGAACTTCGTCCAGGTTGACGTAGATGGTGGGCCCGCTATGATGTTGTCTTACGTTGAGACCGTGCTGGAGCGCCCAGCGTCTCCGGCGACCACTGTCCCGGCAACCGTCGAGTCCGTGCAGGAGGCACGGAGCCCGTCAGCCGTGCCCATCCCTCCAACGGTAGGCCACACCCCGACAACGACATTCTCGGGGGGCCTTCGACTGGGAGGCGGTGAAAGCACGGGCATGGAGAAGCCACGCCCCGGCAACCACTTCCCCGACGACGCTGACTGTTGCCCCGGCAACAATGGGCCCGACAACGTCAAGGCCCGGCAAGACTGTGCAAGAGGACACGGCGCATTTGGTGGGCCACGCCCCGACCATGATGTTGGCGACCATTGAGTCCATGCAGGAGCGGACGGCGATTTAGGTTGGCCACACCCCGACACCAAGGTGTTCGGGGTCTACTGCGTTCGCGGGAGATGGCTCACCGACAACGGTGTGCGCGTGCGACTTCGTCTTCCTCATCAAGGAGAGAGCGGTGGCCATGCCCAGCCGACAAGGCGACATGCCCGACGAGGGTTGGTTCCTCAACACCGGCACCACAAACCACATGACTGGTTCAGTCGACGCGTTCGCGGAGCTAGACCACTCGATCACCGGGAATGTGCAGTTCGCCGACGGCTCAATGGTTGACATCCATGAGCGCGGGACCGTTATCTTTGCCAACAAAGGGGGTGACCACAGGGCATTCATGGACATCTTCTTCATCCCGGCGCTCAAGAGTAGTGTCGTGAGCCTCGGCCAGCTCGACGAGGGCTGGTACGACATCATCATTCAGCGTGGTGTGCTCACCGTGCGCAACCAGCACATCCGGGTGCTCATCAAGGTAACCCGAGAAGCGAATCGCCTCTACAAGCTCTTCTCTCACCATATGCATCATGTGTGCCTCGCCGTGGGCCATGTCTCAGACGCATGGCGTAGGCATGCGCGCCTCGGACACCAGCACTTTGACGGGATGCGGAAGATGGTGCGTGGTGATCTTGTTGGCGGGCTGCCACGCATCGAGCATGCCGACGAGCTGTGCGAAGTGTGCCTTACCGGGAAGCAGCGGTGTCTGACCTTCCCCGAGAAGGCAAGGTACTGGGCGAGGAAACCCCTGGAACTGGTTCACGGGGACCTCTGCAGCCCGATCACCCCAGCAACGCCAGGCGGTCGTCGCTACATCCTGTTGCTCGTCGACGACTACAGCAGGTTCATGTGGGTGCTGCTGCTCACCTCCAAGTATGAGGGGGAGGCAGCCATCGTCAAGCAGCAAGTGGCAGCAGAGGTTCAGTGCGGCCACAAGCTGCGCGTGCTACGCACGGACCGTGGCAGCGAGTTCACATCGGCCACGTTCTACAAGCACTGCGACAACAAAGGGGTGCAGTGTCACCTCACGCCCCCCTACTCACCGCAGCAGAATGACGTCGTCAAGCGCAGGAACCAGATGGTGCTCGGGATGGCACGCTGCATGCTAAAGGCAAAGCAGATGCCGAGCACGTATTGGGGGGAAGGCTGTGCTCACGGCCGTCTTCATCCTCAGCCGCTCCTTCATGAGGAGCGTCGACGGCAAGATGCCTTATGAGGCTTGGTACGGGAGGAAACCCGACATATGCTTCCTCCATATTTTTGGCTGTGTTGGGCACGTCAAGACGGCGCGCCCACAGCTGAAGAAGCTCAACGACAGGAGCACCCCAATGGTGTTCATGGGCTATGAGACTGGCTCCAAGGCGTACAAGATGTACGACCCCGTCTCGAAGCAAGTGCATGTGTCCCGTGATTTCGTCTTCGACTAGGACGTGCGCTCGTACTGGGAGGCACCAGGGGAGGCGCCGGCAAGCAGCTCCTTTGTCGTGGAGTACCCGACGTACTCCAGAACCCCGGGTAGTGCCACGTTAGGCACAGTGACCCCGGGTAGTGTCACGTTAGGCACAGCGACCACGGGAAGAGAGGACCCGAGAGCTGTGACCCCGGGAACACCGACCCCGGGAGCAGCGTCCCCGAACACGCCTACGAGCGAGGTGGTTCCCGGGCAGTTCGCAACCCTGCCAATGGCGTGGTCGGAGTTGTTCGACGCCGGTGACATAGTTCGCACCCCACATAGATACCGTCTCCTCGGGGATCTTCTCGGCAACCCTGTGGAACCACCGCAGCTGCCCAAGAACACCGACGACGACATCCTGCATCTGATGGCCGGCGAGGTGCCACCCACATTCGCGGAGGCAGAGCAAGAGGACTGTTGTCGCCGCGCAATGTTGGATGAGCTGTCGTCGATCAACGACAATGTCACCTCGACACTCACCACGCTGCGTGCAGGACATCGAGCCATTGGGCTCAAGTGGGTGTTCAAGGTGAAGAAAGACGAGCACGGTGCCGTTGTCAAGCACAAGGTGCGGCTCATCACAAAGTGCTATGTGCAGCGCGCGGGGGTGGACTTCAAGGAGGACTTTGCTCCGGTGGCAAGGCTCGAGTCCGTGCGGCTGATCCTTGCCGTGGCGGCTCACCAGGGCTGGGAAGTGCACCACATGGATGTCAAGTCGGCGTTCCTCAATGGCGACCTCGACGAGGAGGTGTACATCTCCCAGCTGCCAGGCTTTGTTGCCGGCAAGCACGAGCAGGGCATGTACAAGCTACACAAGGCCCTATATGGGCTCCGGCAAGCCCCGAGAGTGTGGAACGCCAAGCTGGACGCAAGCTTGGTCTCTCTCGACTTCTCCCGCAGCGCCTCTGAGCATGGCGTGTACTCCCGAGGGACCGCGAACATGCTGCTCATCGTCGGCATCTACGTCGACGACCTGGTCATCGCCGGTGCAGAGCCCGACGAGGTTCAACTCTTCAGCATGAGCGACCTCGGGCGGCTCCGATACTACCTCGGGCTGGAGGTGAACCAGGAGCATGGTCGCACCACGATAACACAGACGGCCTACGCCGCCAAAATGCTCAAGCGTGCAGGCATGGAGGACTGCCATGCTGTGCATGCCCCGATGGAGGCAAGGTGCAAGCTCAGCAAGGAGAGCCCCAAGAAGCCGGTGGATGCAACATTCTACCGCAGCATTATCGGGAGCCTCAGATATCTCGTGCATACCCAGCCCGACAGTGCATTCGCTGTCGGGTTCCTGAGCTGCTTCATGGATGCCCCGGCAAGCGATCACCTCGCTGCCATCAAGCACCTGCTCCGGTACATTGCGGGAATGCTCACGCACGGATGCGTGTATCGCCGTGGCAATGGTGAGAACCTGATCGGATACAACGACTCTGATCATGCTGGAGACGTGGACTCCAGGAAAAGCACCTCTGGTGTGCTGTTTTTCCTCGGGAGTAGTGCTGTTAGCAGGCAATCCATGAGGCAGAAGGTTGTCGGCACGTCTTCATGCGAAGCGGAGTACATTGCGGCAGCCACGGCGGCGTGTCACGGGTTCTTGATTGCTCGCCTTCTCGGCGAGATGCTGAATCAAGACACCGCCCCTGCGCTCATCTTCGTCAACAACAAATCGGCGGTTTTCCTCTGCAAGAACCCAGTGTTGCACGACCGTAGCAAGCACATCAATCTTCGCTATCACTTCATACATGACTGCATCAAGAAGGGCACGGTGGACGTGGAGTTCATCAGGACTGGTGAGCAGAAGGCCGACATCCTGACAAAGGATCTTGGTCGCATTTGGGTACAGGAGCTGCGCGACAAGATCGGGATCGTCGAAGTCCAACCCCGGCGACAGGGTAGAAGGGGAGAATGTTGGGGTCAACCCCGTCCCTGGCAAGCCCCGTGTACAGCTGTACACAGGCTGGCCCCACGTAGGGCCCCATGTGCGCCGCACATGGGGTGGCTCGTCTAGCACGCTGGTGTCAAATTCGTGACATCGGCCTGAGCAAGTAGTAGTAATGGCAAACCCTGTTGCGTCAGGGTGTTGTCCCATCTAAGAATAGATAGGTAGTTTTCTATTGCCCTATACTGCATATACAAATATCAATGGAATGCACAAAGGGGAGCGAGAGCCAGAAATATCCGAGCATCAAGATCTTTCTCCTCTTCTCCCCTGGCTCGCTTCCCTTCCCGGGAACGAGTCTCGGCAACACTCCCGGAACGAGCAGAGCTCGCTCCGGTCACTGGCCGATCCACGGTTTGGGCCGACACGAGCCTCCGTCTGGCTTCTCTCCTACGGCCACACGGGCGTGAGCTGGCGGCCATGGCGACGGCCGCGACGCTCCGGCCAGCTTCGCCCCTGCGCGATTCGGCTGCGAGCTGGTGGCCATGCCAACGGCCGCAAGCCTCCGGCTGGCTTCTCCCCTACGGCGATACAGCGCGAGCTGGCGGCAATGGCGACGGCCACGAGCCTCGGGCCGGCTTCTCCCCTACACGATTCGGCGGCGAGCTAGCGGCCATGGCGACAGCCGCCACGCGCGTCCTGCCCCGCGTTGCCGCACGGCTCGTTCCCGTGTCACCTTCCAGGCGTCGCTCGCCCCCACCTCGACTCATTCTCCTGCGGGCTGGAGTACCTGCACACGAACACGAGCTCGTCTCGTTTGGGTACAGGGCTGGATGCCTCCACCCCAAGCGGCCAAATCTAGGACGAAACTGCCAGCGCCTGTCGGTTGCCTTGCTGCGCGGGCCGGCGGCCGCCTCCCGGCTCTCACCGCGAATATTAGTAGCTGCGGAAGGATTAGCTGTGAGGATTAGTAGCTACATTTTTTTTTGTTCGTCATCTTTTGCGGCAAATCACCTGTGCCATGTGGCAATGGCGACATCTGCTCCATTCCGTCTGGTCGCTTTTATTTGCTGAGAACCGTGTTTTGACCCTCGGCGAAGCCTTTGCCGAGTGCCTGACGGAAGGAACTCGATGAAGTTTGCTTTGTCTGAAGGGTGTACGCCATGTCTCTTTTGCCGAGTGCAACACTCGGCAAAACTTGCATATGGGCCCGGTGTTTTGGTTACCGAATGGGGCATTTTTACCCAGGGGGACCAGTAAACGTGGTTACCACGGTTACCACGAAATTTCGAGCAAATTTCGAACGAAATTTATAATTGAATATTGAATTCAATTTTTTTCAAAATAGATATAGATAGCACTTGAACTTATATTTATAATAAAAGAGTTCTAGCTCAGTGGAACGCTGTCTACGCGTGCAAGAAGGGGCACTCGAACCAGCTACCTCTCGAATAGGGAAATAGATTGTTACCACCACGCCATAACTAACTATGTTGAAATAACTGAGATGTTGCCATACTTTGCTATACATTGAGCGTTTAAATTCAAAAAAATCGATTTTTTTGCTCGAAATGCCCATTTACCGGGGGGCCTCGAAATACGCGGTAACCGTGGTTTGACACTGGCCTCCAGGGGTACGGACAACTATTGGTAGGTTCATCTTTTGAAATGCAATGTCATGTGCTAATGCAAATGCTTCTGTCATAAATGAATGCGATGCTCCTGAATCAAATAAAACAGAAGCGGGTATTGAGTTAACGAGAAGGGTACCCATCACAGTAGCAGGTTGATCCTGAACTTCTTCAATGTCAATGTTGTAAGCGTGTCCACGAACATAAGCAGAAGACCCAGTATTATAGTTGCGTGTCTGGTTGTTGCCACGGCCATTTCCACGGCCAGTGGGAGGAAGTGCCAACTGATTCTGACTCTGGCGGCAGTCTTTGGCAAGGTGACCTGGGCGGCGACACTTGAAACACTGACCATCTTCAGGACGAAGAGGAGCATTGTGTGGAGCAGCTTGAACTCTTGGCTGCCTCGGTGGTGGAGGAGGCAGACGGGGTGCAGCATAGGAAGGCCTTAGGGCAGGGGCAGCTGGACGATACACGCTGTGAGGAATACAGATGCGACGCTTCTGTGTTGAGCTCAAAGATGAGCCAACGTCACGATAGCGCTTCTGCGACTCCTTGTGCTCCATTTGAGCAGTCTCAACCAGGATAGCCTTGTTCACGAGGGTGGCAAAGTCGGTGAAGTCTTGAGCAGCAAGTGCAAGCTTGAGGTCTGGGTGGAGTCCATTACGGAACTTCTCCTGTCTATGAGCATCAGTTACTATGTCTTCTTCAGCATAGCGGGACAGGTTAAGGAATTCACGCTGATAAGCTTCGACAGTCCTATTGCCCTGAGTGAGGTTGCAAAACTCCATTCTCTTCCGGTCAATGATTCCCTGAGGAATGTAACGAGCACGAAAAGCAGTCTGGAACTCGATCCAGGTAACAACTGTCCCAGCATGTAGTGTACGCTTGTGGGTGGACCACCATTGAGCAGCGGGGCCCTTCAAGAAGTAGGACGCGAAGGTGACAAGTTTGTCAGGGGCGACATTGGCGGATTCCATCTCGAAGGCGATGTCGCGAAGCCAGTCATCAGCATCCAGTGGCTGTTCAGAGTTGTGGAAAATGGTTGGGCTGAGACGCACAAACTCCTGCAGAGTTATTGGGGCAGCTTGCTAATTTTAAGCGTTCTGGTTCGGAAACTGAGCCATAATTCCAGTCATGAACTGACGGTTCAGCTCGAATTGCTGCATCATAGCTGCCATATAGTCTGGCGGTGGTGGACGTTCAGGAGCACGGCCACGACCACCTTGTCTAACCATCATGCTAAAGATTTAACAGGGGGTAGTTTAGTAAAAACAACTGCAAGTGTTTAGAGACAAACATGATGTAACATGACAATGAATAAGTAGTGCAATAGATACATAACAGTAGTCAATTAAGACATACAGATCCATACACAGAGTCGGTTACACGCGGACAGCATAAGTTCGCAAAATTAAACAGCTAGACATACTAGGCGGCGCGCAGGCATGCGGTGAGGAATACAACAACGAGACATAGCAAATGCTACATCAACGTCAGGGAAAACCACTGAAACGGGGTAACTGCACGTGCGGACGATGAGTGCTCATGGCAGAAAAGTCCTGCTCTCCGTGTGCACTCTGATGCAGAACCCGGTCTCGGTCTGGAAGAAGAGGTCCACGTGCAGGTGTGTGACCTCCAACAGCAGGCCAATCGATACCTTCCGGCATCTGAGTCCTGCGCGGGTAAAGGATGTACTCTGGATATATCCCTGCACAAACAGCTGGTAGCAACTGTGTCATAGCATCGTAGAGACTTGTGCGAGTGGCAAAGAACTCGATGGCAAGAGCCCGAGCAGTGCGATCCAGAGCCTGAGTGCACTGAATCGAAACCTGCGGGTCGTATCGACGTCGCTCGTAAGGGGCACAGACAGATGTGTAGTATCCGGTAACATCTCCAGCAGGGGCATACGGGATGTATCGGAACTCAGAGGCATCCAAGCGACTATGCTCGCCACGAAGACGTGTGACAGTAGAATGGGCAGCATCATGGACTGCCATCTCAGTCGTCACGCCAATACCGTGAAAAGTGTGCAACTCAGTGTCGGAGTTGTCCCGCTGATCATAGATACGAAGATCGGCATGGTACTGCTCCTGATTGAACTCGCGGAAATCCTCATAAACCATGTACTCGGGGTACCAGCGGTAGCCCAATCTGGTCAGGAGGGCGATAAGGACAGCTGGAAAACCAGGCGCATCACGAGCCCAGGTGCGAAGCACAAGCTGCGTCGCAGGGCGCGACGGAAACAAGCGATCCATCTGAAACAGAGGAAATTCAAGATTGTCAAATGACAGTGAGTGAATTCTTGCATCGTGCATTCAAGGAAGTAAATTGCAGATAATCAAAGCTCCGGGTGGACATGACCACGAGAACCTAGAGTCAGAGTTAGTAAAATTTTAACCCAAATAGAGAAGAGAGGAGAATCCTAGAGTAAGGAAGTGGAATAAAAGATCCTAATCCCATCCATGTGCAATCGTGGGCCCGTAAGCCACACATCACTGTTAGTAAAATAGTTTTTCAACGTCTAGGCTCAACTTCAACCAAGGAATCGGAAGGGGGCTTCCTACAGGCAGTCAGCTCTGATACCAACTTGTGACGCCCCTGCTCGATCGTGCACTAATCATACACGCAAACGTGCACGCTCGAGATCAGAGACTCATGGGAAGATATCACAACACAACTCTAAACCCAAAATAAGACATAAATCTTCATATTACAAACCAGGGGTCACGAGGACCCGAATACATAAGTCATACAAACCATAATATCAGGGTACAGACATAGTTAGTCAAGTTTGCCTTAAGAAGGCTAGCACAAACAACGATACTAATCGAAAAGGCGAAGGCCTCCTGCCTAGGGCCTCCGAACTACTCCTGGTTGTCGGGGATCTCCACGTCATAGTAGGGTCCTCCGGGGATCTCCTGCTCCTGGGCTCCGTCGTCTGATCGCGGCAATCGGGTATGGGAAAAAGATAGCAAAGCAACCGTGAGTACTCATCCAAAGTACTCGCAAGACTAACATCAGAACTATACTAAGTATGCATCGGTATCAAAGGAATGGGGCTATATCTTTGGACTAAACTGCAGAAATGCTGGACCAGAGGGGGGAAAGGCCTAACCTATCGAAGACTAGCATCTTGAAGCAATCTTGCAGCATCAGAAGAGAGTAGAACACAGTAGCATCTAATAGTGGTTATATAATAGCAACGCCCTGAGATCCTTCCTCGACTCCCTGCGAGAAAGCGATCCCGAGAGCAGTAGTAACAGTTTAATATTGTATCAGTATCCATTTGTAGTTGTAGCAGATCAAGATACAACTCTGAGCGTCCTGTTACCGTGGACACGGCTATTCAAATAGATAACTTCCCTGCAGGGTTGCACTACTGTTACCCAACACGTTCGATTACATCTGGCCGGACACACTTGCTGGGTAATACCCGGCCTCGGGTAATCGACACGATGCAGTCCTACCTAGGCTCAACAGAGAGGTCCACACGCCGGTCTAAATCCTAAGTGCGCAGGGGTCTTGGTCCCATCACCCTTTGCACTCCTGGACATTACGTGGCTGGTCAGGGCCCATGCGCGACACTGAATTCACCAGTGACGGAACCAGCCCACCCCAACGATCAGCCCGCATTTCTGAGCTGCGACGTCTGGAGAGCTTTCGGCTGATACATACGACGTAGAGGGTCCCATAACCATTATCCCATGTGGTGGTAGTGCGTATAGGGCCAATGACCCACTCAGATCAAATACCCAAATCCGTTAGGCGTGCTTAGTAACTCGCAGAGACGAACAGGATTCATGTCGCTCCGACTTGGTATCACATGTCGCGCGGGTGCTCTTGGAGCCGACCCGTCTTTAGTATTATTCTCTCGCGGGCACCCTTGGGGCCAGCCCGACTTTAACTATTTAAAGTATTGCAATATGTAAACATGTGACACCCTGGTTTTTGGCAACTTTTTCTTTTCAAAATCTTTCTGGCTTTATTTGCAATTTGGATGGTTTTTGAATCTTTTCAGTTGACTTTGGACTTAGGAAACTTCTGAATCTCTCTCTAAATAATCCAAAGCCCTCAACATCTTGCCGAAATCTTGTCACATACCTTTAGGATCAAATTCCAATTATTATTCTTTCCAAGTAATTCATTTTCTATCTTTGGGAAAATCTGTCATCACTATGGGTTATGAAGCAACCTATAGTTCTGATGATTAGAAAAATCCCAAATTAATACCACACCTTCTTGTCATCATCTACTCCCATAATCTTCAAAAACATTTCATGGTACAGTATAAAATTTTGTCCAGAAAACTCCATTTACCTTCTGGACAGTACTGGCCCTTTGTGAAGCAACTTATATTTTCCCAACTCATAAAACTCTCAAATAATTCCCTGAGATAATAGGGAACCTATCTTGCCACAATATCCGAAAATATCATCTTGTCCAGTACAAATTTCCAACAGCAATATTCTGCCAAGCTTCTGCTCATTTTGAACCTCTGTGAAGGAAGTACCAGCTAGAGGTATTCAATTGAGCTGAAATTTTTATGACATCTTCTATCCACTAAATAACCCTCACATACCAAATTCCAGCTCCAGCAGATCAACCATATGAGTGCTACAAGCTCATCTTGTTTCTAGATCAGTAACAGCTGTTGTGCATGAACTGCATTCAAATCTTGATGAAAACCTCTCAAATTTGGCCAGTTTGGAGTCCTTCCAAAGTAGATCATCCCAGACATCTCTACTAGCTTCATCTCCAGCTCATCTCTCCTCTAGAGCTCTCCCAAAGTTTCTGTCAGAAACTGTAGTTGAAGCTACCCTTCGAATCAGCATGTATCTGGCCAAACCAAGGGCACAGGGGGACTAAGTGATCAAAGGAGAACCTGCTGGACACGATGCGCCAGACTTGCGTGGCCTCCAGGTGCCAGCCACCGTGGTGAGCACGGCATTGGCATGCCAATGCACGTGCTCTGCACCTCGCCCGCGTCTGATGTGATGCATCCGACTGCCCCGCGTGGCCGTGCCTTGTCTTAGCTCGCCGACATCCTCTCCTCCACCCACCTGACCATTCTGGAGTTCTCCCCTCGCCGGAATCGTCCCCGGCGGCCGCCACCACACACGGGCACTGTGGCACCCGTGCGGGCACTGTGGCCCCGCTGGCCATCGTGTTCCTCTGCAAGCTGCCACTGCGCGTCTTAACTCCTCTGCCCTCTCCCATCCCGTCGCCCACGCCAAGCCAGCCAGCGCGGCGTCCTTGCGCCGGCGATGTGGCCGTGGCGCCGCCCGGTTCCAGAGAGCTCCACCCCGTCTATAAATAGCCACGGCCAGCCCTCCTAGCTCCTCACCGCACTCCACCCGCTCCCAATCGAGCTCCCAAGCAACGAGCCAAGGCCGAGAGGCCCTCTGGCCTCGCATCTCGCTGGCGATTCGCCGCCACCCGAGCTCTGCCACCTCGCCGTTTCACTTCACCCCAGCCTCGACCGACTCCACGCGCAAGCTCCACACACTCCCCTGACCTCGCCTGACCCCTTGCCCGACCGAAACCCTGCCAGAAACGCCGTCTCCGGCGACACCCGAAAGCTGCCGCCACCGGAGAGGAAGGGGATGATGTCGTCCGGCCATCTCTCGTCACGTTGCGGGTACGTACGTGTTCGTCTCCATGAGCTCGTCCCATCCCTGCTCTCTCCCGACCTCTTCGTCGACTACATCGCCGGCGACCATCGCCGGAGAGCCACAGCTCTCTGTTCTCTCTCTCTCCCCTTTTAAATCTGGCAGCGGGGCCCGCACATCAGCGGCTCGCCCCCGCACGCCAAAGTGGTAAGTGGAGGCGCCGCTCCACTTTACGCCATCGACGTGGCCCTCTGCTGATTTTTCTATTTTCTGTTTTTAATTCAGATTTGACCAGTAACTTTGACCACTCATAACTTTTTATCCATAAGTCCAAATCAATTGATTCTTTTTTGCATTGGGTTTGTCTTGAGCCCCTCTATTTTCTGGTAAATTTTGGTATTTTTCTCATACTCACAGAATTTCTAGTGAACAGAAAAGTGTTATGTGACATTTTCCTTTGCATTTTCAAAATATTTTCAGAGGGAAATCCTTTTGGTCTTGAAGCCCAGGAGTTTGTGGACAACCCAACAGAGCAAGGCAAGCCGACCATCTGATATATGCCCTAAAGCATTGCTCTGTGTTATTCTTGCGTGTTTAATTAATGAATATACCTGTGTTAGAAATAATTAAACTCCTGATAGTTGGTATTACTATTTGCAATACTTGCTAACGCTCATCACATTATTGCACTAGTGACTCGTATGTGACAATATGGAGATAGGTTGTTATATTTTCATCATGCTTTACTGTGGTATTGTAATAAAAGAATGTGACTTAATAATGACAACCTCCTCCGTCGGCTGGATCGAGTCATAGTGCCACCGAACCGAGCTCATCGAGTGCAACCACACTTGCCTGGATGGGGAGGCCCTAGCTTGGTCTATTGTCGTGCCTCTTATCGGTACCACCAAAGAGGGGGGATTATGCGTGCGTGCTACTCTGGCCCGGTAGGCGGCGATAATCCTATGAGCCCAGTTTGGTTTATGTGCACAGGTCCCTGTTTGGGACAGTTTAGTTTGGCCACGACGGTGGCAGGTGTCACGGGGTGACACAGGGACCACCCAGGACTTGACCCTGGGAGGGTATGATTGTCAGTGGGGCCGTAAGAGTGCCGGGCAATAGACAAGTTTTGTTGGAGCAGCACTGGTCCACCCGAATTGGAGGATGAGACCAGGAGCTCCATAGTGTGGGTAAAGTGCGCAACCTCTGCAGAGTGTAAGAATCTATTCGAATAGCCGCGTCCACGGTATTGGACAGTCCGCGCTAGGCCACACTGATTGGTCAACCGCAATAATGTTAATAATGATGGAAGAACTTGTCTTATGTTCGGAAGTACTCGATGAATCATGAGTATCTCGAGGGTTGTGGGACAACCCGGAAGAGAGTAAGTTGGTATTTGGTAACAGTAAGTAAGCAACTTAAGCACTTAACATGTTAATTGCCATGCTGTTGTTTGCTGCATTGTTATGGTTGCTGTGAGCTTGTGAGTACATTCCAAGTACTCACCTGGCGTATCATGCTAGATACAGGAGAAGCCGAGGACGGAGGTCCCGATGGTTCGTGCTACGCTAACTAGGCCGTGTCCCAGCAGTGTCCCTTTGGGATGGAGTTCCCACGCGATGTTCCGCTATGCCGTAGAGTCACCTAGTAGTATCGAGGCCCTGCTATGTTCCATAAATAATGTAAATATTGTCATAGCACGTGCAGTGCTTCTGGCCTCGCTATCGATGTAAATTATGAGCTTGTACTCGAGATATATCAATAAAGATCAGTTCACTTCTGTTCCAAGTTGTTGTGTGTTTCCAGAAGACATGATCTCTGGGTTGGAAACACTGGGTAAACCGGTTCTCTAAGCTGGGGTGCCACAAAACATTTCCGTGATCATCACCCAGAGTGATCACGGCCCGATAATAAGCATGGCATACGGACAAGGTGAAAGGCCAGCTAACGGAACAACGGCATAGCTAACTAAGCATCATAGGACAGCAGGTAGGTATCAACAGTAGGCGACGAAAACAGGCTATGCATCAGAATAGGAGCTATCAGAGCAACAACAGAATCAATACTAATGCAAGCATAAGAGAGAAGGAATGGGCGATATCTAGATGATCAAGGGGGTTTTGCTTGCCTGGAAGCTCAGCTGAAGCGGTCGGGTCGTCGACGTCGTAGTCATACACAGCGGTGTCGTCGGCAGTCTCGGGGGCTATCGAGAGAGAAGCAGGGGGAAGAAACAATAAATACACGGCAAACAATGCAATAGGGATTTAGGAATTTATCTGGAATTATTTTATCAAGGTCATGCACTATTCATTTACCGGAAACTGGCAAAAGTTTCCATGTTCAGTATGTTAGAGGGGTGTGGCAGGTAAGTGGGTGACATATTCGGATTCTTCATATTTTTCTGATCATTTTTCATATATAAATTATTTTCATCCGAGTTACGATTTATTTTATATGATTTTTCAAAGTTTTATTGAATTTCTGGAATTAATTTAATTTGAATTATCCGAAACAGTAGCTGTGACGTCAGCATGACATCACAGTGACGTCAGCGGGTCAAAACCGGCTGGGCCGGGTCAAACCTGACCAGTGGGTCCCACTGGTCAGTGACTGTTAGACTTAACAGTAGTTAATTTAGTTAAACAGGTTAATTAGCAGGCGGGACCTCGTTGTCAGTGGCTAATTAGTTAGTTAATTTAATTAACCATTTAATTAATATTTTATTTATTTAAAAAATGATTTTAATTTGGTGGGTCCCACATGTCAGTGACACGGGGCCAGCCCAGTCAGCGGTTGACCAGGTCAACAGGTCAACCGGGCCCAGTGGCAGTGGCTCAGCGATGGGGCCCGCGGCTGCCACGTCGGCGCCGAGTCAGCACCGGCCACCGGAGACGTGCCAGCGAGCCCGAGCGCGGTGGCGAACTCCGGCGAGCTCGGATTTGCTCTACGGGGCACCAAATCGGGCGCGGCTGGGCTCTCTGGAACGAGCACTTCACGCCGCGTCCTTTGGTGGGGGTCACAGCGGCTGGGGTGGCCGGAACAGGGCAGTGCGATGACGGCGGGCGGCGGCGGCTCTCGGGTCCGAACGAGAACGCGGCCGCGGGGCGAGTTCGGGCGCGCTAACTAGCTAGGCGGTGTCTACGAATGCGGCGAAGCTAACGGGCACGAGCCCAAGACCAAATGGCCACCGGAACAGCACCGGCGACGAGCTCCACGTCGGAGAGCTTGGGCGCGATGGGGGCGGCAGCTACGGCTACGGAGAGAGAGCGGGGAGAGAAGGGATCGACGCGGCGCTCAAAGTGATCCTGTAGAGGAGCAAAGCGGGCTGAGGGATGGCTTGACGACGGCAAATCGAGGTGGCGATCACCGGCGTCCGTGCGGGGAAGACGAGCTCATGGGTGACGCGGTGACGGCTCCGAGGTCCAACCAGTCGGGGTAGTCGACGTAGCCGAGGTCGGGGAAGACGAAAGACACGGCGGGGCGGCGAGAGGGAGACGGTGGCCGCGAGTTTCAGCGGAGGCCGATCATGGCGGCGCTCGGGTGCGGGTGGCACTACAAGAAATATGTCAACTTGCGACCATCAATATTGGTCACTGAATGGTCATTGTTTTCCATTTGTGACCTATTTGTTACCAAAAATAGTTGGTCAAAAGCTGGCCGTCTTTAATGAAACTTAACGACCTTTGTTCTGAAATGGTCGTAGACAGTTACGACCAAAATAAAAGGTCGTAGGTTCTACGACCTATTGTTTTGGTCACTAGCAATCTGCCCGCACCACGTCAGATCCAACATGGCAAGATGATGTGGCAAAATTGCGACCAAATGAAAAGGTCGTAGATTAGAATCAGCCCGGTCCAATTCGGTGTTTTACATGGGCCAAGCCCAACAATTCGAGTTTTTTTTTCAAGTCAAGTCTTGTGGGCTACATGGGCCAAGCCCAATATTTCAGTTTCTTCACTTTTGGGCCATGGCCTTCTTTCAATCAATTGATTTTCTATTTTTAGTCATTATATTTTGGAGCATTTTGGAGCTGGTCCCACTAGTCAGATGGATCCCACTAGTCATAATGCCATACATCGGTCCCACCTGTCAGAAATTTCAAAATTGCTCAGATTATTTTCATAAGTGGGACATAATCATTATTTCAAACAGGACAGAACAAATATGATTCATCAAATAACACTACATTAGTCTTTTACAATCTGTTACAATATTACAATCTACTACAGTCAGACAGATCAAACAACTCTTTGCTGAGTAGGGCTTCACCGCTTCACACTTGGCTTCACGGCTTCACACTTCAAAAAAATTAGGCCTGGAGCTCCTGTAAGAGAGTGAACATAAAGGCTACCAGCATTAGAGTGTACTGTTGCTGAGGCCAGAACCAAACAACTTCAATGGCAACACTAATGTAAGCGTAGAGCAGATCTAAAAAGGTAAACAAAATATGCATTATGGTACACTTAAGAAGATGTGATCAATGTTTAGCAAAATTATTCGTGGGAGTAACCTTAGTCGTTCAAAATCAGAGTTGAAAATGCAAGGAAATTAAATTACATAAGACAATTAGGTATTCTATGTACGCAGCATTGTCAACAACAAATACAATTCTCTACTAGCGACAAAATTTGTTTTCTTTTCATCCTTAATCCTTGCAAGTTGAAAACAAGACAAGGTAGCATCAAATCAGGTGATAGTTCGTGGGAATCAATGCACACAGCATGAACAAACAAAATGGTTAAAATACCAATCAAGTAGGCCTCATCCTCTTTCCCGTTCCAGATTTGGTGTTGGTTAGCTTAGTAGCTGAGGCAGAAGCAGAAGAATTTGAGGAGGAAAGCTACGTACATGTGCACTTGCGAGGCCACATATTCCGGGTCGTCCACCACACTAGCCACCATCACGTACCCGTCGCCATCAGCAATGTTGCTCCTGCAGCAGCAACAGATAAACATTTATAAATTAAACGGACCAGCTATACGCACAAGGTTATACTAAGCAATTAAGCATGCAAGTATAGTCCAGCTATAAAGTGGATGGCACAAACAAGCTGACTGTTTACATATCACTTTCTGCAACAACAAATGATTTTCATCGTGACCCGATATGTAAACATCAGTCGCTCGCCACGGCATCAGCTTCGGGCACCTTCTTCTTGAATTTGATGCAGAGGGCATAGCAGATCTGCTTGATTGATTTGAAGAATGCAGCAACACACATCAGTACAAATGCATAGCAGTTCTTGAAGAATTTGATGGAATGCAGATATTGAACAATCAATCTAACATTGCTCAGATTAAGAATTTGATGGATTTCAGTTTCAGTTAATCTCTAGAGCTTGACTATTATGGTTTGCACCTTAGGTATTGTGAATCTACGATGCAGTCCTCTATTAGTACCAACATACTGCAACACATTTCTTTCTGGCAGTATAATTGCCCATGGAATTGTTCTGGTAGTAAAAATCAAAAACTGGGTTTGATTGTTCCAGTTATTTTCATGTGGCTAGCCAAGCACATTAGTAGAGGAAGTCTAAAAATGCTTGATGCACACATTTAACATGTCAACATCCATTTAGAGAGAGAAGAGTACAGATTTTTCAACATACTGGGGCTAGATTCTGTTTATGAATTAACCAGCAGGGAATACTGGATAACAAGAAAGAAATAGCCATAAAAAACTTGCGAGAAAAAATCTGAAAGAACTGGAAATGATGTTTTAGCTTATTTCAGAAACTATCACGATGTTTATATGGTTCAGAAACTATCAGGATGTTTATATGGTTCAGAAACTATCACGATGTTTATATGGTTCAGAAACTATCACGATGTTTATATGGTTCAGAAACTGCACAGAAGGAGCTAAACTGAACCCAGAGATAGCCACTGAAGGAGATAAACTGAAGCCAAAGATAGCCCAATTGTTGTTAAACTGCACAGAAAGTAGATGCCCATGTAGAGGATCAAGGAGTAGACCATGGTCAGTAAGGTTAACAAAAATACTCCCATCATGTTTAGACAACAACATGGCGTAGCTGAATTAACAGTCAAGTTATCAAAGAACATGGTTTGGTAATGGCCGAATTAACAGTCGTAGGAGTATAGTCAGTAGCTGAATTAGTACTCCCAGCATATTCATCAGACAACAACAACAAAAATAACAGCAGCTGAAATATTAGCACATCATCTGAACATGGTGTGGTACTCGGCCATCGGACTGGACTGGACTGACGTCGGACAGACGCACATGGAGCTCGGAGTAATTCACACATGGAGCTCGGCTAGGTAATTCACACATGGAGCTCGGCTAGGTAATTCACACATGGAGCTCAGCTTGCGTCATTCACATGGACTCCTCTAGTAATGCTACTCCGCCGTCAGACAGACGCACAGTAGAGAAGCAAGAAGAGTAGTGATTGTACCTGCAGACACAGATGTCGTCGCAATCCGCCATCGATGCAGCAGGGGAAGATGACGGCACGCATGGACAAGCCGCCGCAGCCTGAACGAGGACCTGCCGCTCATGCCCCTCCTCCTCGAGCAGAGCAGGGCCGACGGCTAGGTGCGCCCCTCATCCTCATCCTCCTTTAGCAGGGCAAGGCCGACGCCCTCCTGCCGTCGTCGTCATCTCCACACCATGGTGACCTGCAGCAAAGGGACAGATAGGAGGAGAAGGTGAGGTGAGGAGGAGAGGGTGGATCCGGGCGAGGAAGGAGGGGAAGGGCCTACCTAGACAACGCCGGTGACGGATCCCGCGAGCTCCGGCCTCGCCATCGCCGGTTGTGGCGGATTCCGGCAAGAACACGGGAGGCACCCGAAACCCTAGCCGTGGGCGAGGGTGCAGGCCTTGAGACACGGATCTGGATGGAGGGGAGGGAGGGGTGGATCTTGGGGAGCTTGGGGGCGTGTTACGCGCGGTCGGAGCTCGCCGGAATCGGCCGGCGCTGGGTGCTGGTGGCGGCGAGGAGATCGTGGGGGAGAGGATGGAGGAGCCCGATCGAGGGGTGGGGGAGAGAGAGAGAGTTTGGTGCGGTGGGGGAGAGGAGCCGATCGAGAGGTGGGGATGATGGATGAATGGATGGATGGATGGATGTGGGATTGCTGGGAATGGATGGTAGGATGTTTGCCATGTCATCGATCCATGCCACAATAATTCCACCAATGAGAGTTAAGCTTATGTAATTGTGCTTTTTTTCCTTTTGTTTCTCTTATAGTTTTTAACCTCTTATTCAGGGTAAACATTTAACATATTAACCTCTTATAGTTTGTTCAAATGAACCAATATTTTGCACATATGTGTATCTAGGGATGACAAACAATGTTGATTTGGGGGGTTTTCATTTTCTTTGCGCAAAAGAACCATTTTCTATTTTCCGTGTGCCCAAAATGAGTTTTTTTGTGAAGGACCTACCAAATCTTTGTTGCAAAATGGCACCACACCATTTTTAGAAAATATTAGACCATATTTTATGTACAATTGACCAAATGTTTGCATGTCAAAAGCTGTCGATCCACCTCTCATCAAAAAGACAAATTTCCGCGGATTTAGTTGGAAGTGGGTCAAATTTGAACTACAGCTGCCTCATAGTTTGCTCATGATTTTTTCCAAAAATAATTTTTAGGTACAAAAATAGCTATTTCATTAGAGAAACACCAAAAGTTTTCCAAGATTCAACCACTAGCTAGGAACGGTCATGCCCGCCCTTTTGACCGCATTTTGAAACGGGCATGAAAATTCAAAAAAATAAATCAAAAAATTGAAAAGCCTTCGCATTGTGTCATTATATGTGACCAAGTTACCAGGAAAAATAATAAAATTGTAATACAGCAATTATTTTAAAAAAGTGTTCTAAAAAATGAGCTATCATGTATGAAGATTCATGGCTTTCAAGCCAAATGATCAATCTTATGGCCACATTCATGGCATAGTTTGTTCAAATGATCTCATATTGTGCACAAGGGTTCATCTTGGAATGGCAAACAATGTTGCCTCAGGAAGTTTTTATTTTCTTTGGACGAAAATTTCATTTTCCATTTTACAAGTGCCCAAAATGAGTTTTTTTATGAAGGACCTACCATATATTTGTTGCAAAATTGGACCAAATCAATTTTATAAAATATTAGGCCATATTTAATGTACAATTGATCAAATTGTTGTGTGTCAAAAGCTTTGATCCACCTCTCGTGAAAAAGACAAATTTCCGCCGATTCAGTTGGAAGCGGGTCAAATTTGAACTGCAGCTGCCTCATAGTTTGCTCTTTATTTTTTCCAAAAATTATTTCTAGGTACATAAGGATCTATTTAATCAGAAAAATACCAAAAGTTTTCCAAGATTCAACCACTAGCTAGGAACGGTCATGCCCGCCGTTTTGACCACATTTTGAAATGGGCATGAAAATTAAAAAAAAAAATCAAAAAATTGAAAAACCTTCGCATTGTGTCATTATATGTGACCAAGTTACCAGGAAAAATAATAAACTTGTAATACGGAAATTGTTTTAAAAAAGTGTTCTCAGAAATGAGCTATCATGTGTGAAGATTCATGGCTTTCAAGCCAAATGATCAATCTTATGGCCACATTCATGGCATAGTTTTTTCAAATGATCTCATATTGTGCACAAGGGTGCATATTGGAATGGCAAACAATGTTTCCTAAGGAAGTTTTCATTTTCTTTGGACGAAAATTTCATTTTCCATTTTTTGAGTGCCCAAAATGAGTTTTTTGTGAAGGACCTACCATATATTTGTTTCAAAATTGGACCAAATCAATTTTCTAAAATATTAGGCCATATTTAATGTACAATTGACCAAATGGTTGCGTGTCAAAAGCTTTGATCCACCTCTCGTGAAAAAGAATAATTTCCGCCGATTCAGAAGTAAGCGGGTCAAATTTGAACTGCAGCTGCCTTATAGTTTGCTCTTTATTTTTTCCAAAAATCATTTCTAGGTACATAAGTATCTATTTAATCAGAGAAACACCAAAAGTTTTTTAAGATTCAACTACTAGCTAGGAACGGTCATGCCCGCCGTTTTGACCGCATTTTGAAATGGGCATGGAAAATTCAAAAAAAATCAAAAAATTGGAAAACCTTCGCGTTGTATCATTATATGTGACCAAGTTACCAGGAAAAATAATAAACTTGTAATACGGCAATTGTTTAAAAAAAGTGTTCTCGGAAATGAGCTATCATGTGTGAAGATTCATGGCTTTCAAGCCAAATGATCAATCTTATGGCCACATTCATGGCATAGTTTGTTCAAATGATCTCATATTGTGCACAAGGGTGCATCTTGGAATGGCAAACAATGTTGCCTAAGGAAGTTTTCATTTTCTTTGGACGAAAATTTCATTTTCCATTTTTCGAGTGCCTAAAATGAGTTTTTTTGTGAAGGACCTACCATATATTTGTTGCAAAATTGGACCAAATCAATTTTATAAAATATTAGGCCATATTTAATGTGCAATTGACCAAATGGTTGCGTGTCAAAAGCTTTGATCCACCTCTCATGAAAAAGACAAATTTCCGCCGATTCAGTAGGAAGCGGGTCAAATTTGAACTGCAGCTGCCTTATAGTTTGCTCTTTATTTCTTCCAAAAATCATTTATAGGTACATAAGTATCTATTTAATCAGAGATACATAGTGTGGTGGCGAGAAGTCGAGGTTTGGACGGTGGTCGAGGGCCCCAACTCCAGAGCGCATAAACTGGCATGCCAGCCACGTGGTCACCACGTGACCGTGGCATTGCCACGCGTTCTAGGCGGCCTAGGCATGTCTGGTGGGTTGGGCACTCCCCCGTTAGGTGTTAGGAAGAAGAATACAATAGAAGAATCTCGTGAGGAGACTGAACTAAGCTCAAACATGAATTAGCAGCCAAGTGTTTGATTAGCGGTGGGGGAAATTCACATGGCCAATGGGCCTGAGTTTTGGCTGAGGACGATCATCTACTAAGGAGACTGTCTTGGAAAATTTGCAGCTCAAATGGAGGAGCCTAGGTGGCACTTGCTTTGCAAAGTACCACACTGGACAGAAATATGGATGTTGAAGCTGGGCTCAAATGAATGAATGGATTAAGCTGAAATTTGGTGGAGGATGGTCATTTGGGCATAGGAAAGCACTATAAAAATTTGATACCATTTGGACATGCCAAAGTGGTACTTCATCCACAATGCTCTTCTCTGGACAGAAACTTGGGAAAATTAGTGAGAGAAATGGGCTAAATGAAATGAGCTCCAATTTGGTGGAGGGAAGTTATATAGGTAGGAACATGCGCTGGTAAAGTTTCAGCAATAATTAAGCAATATAAAATATAGTTGCTTCACAAACTGAAAATATGACCAGAATAAAAGATTGGATGATGAGCTCACATGGATTGCTGGATAGAGCTCAAATTTTATGGAGAGTGATGATTTGAGCATATGGAAGATTTGGAAAAATCTCAAATCCTTTGGAAAATCCTAGCTAGTACTTCCTTCACAAAGCTTCTCTCTGGATAGAAACTTTGGAAATTTTCAGATGAAGATTTACTATGCAAATGGAGCTGAATATTGTCATGTAGGAATGATTTGGATATGGAAGAGTGCCCCACAAGTTTGAGGGAAATAGGAGTGGTCTAGATAGCACTTGCTTTGCAATATGCCAATCTGAACAGAAAATTGGGAAAAATATTGAGGGAAATTGGATAAATTAAATGAGCTCAAATTTGGTGGAGGGAGGTTCTATGGGCAGGGTCATGTCCTGGTAAATTTGCAGCAATTATAAAGTAATATAAAATATAGTTGCTTCCCAAACTGAAAATATTACTAGAAACAAAGATTGGATGGTGAGCTCACATGGATTGTTAGATGGGGCTCAAATTTTGTGGAGAGCTATTATTTGGGCATATAGAAGATGTGCCAAAAATTCAACTCATTAGGATATGCCTAGCTAGTACTTCCTTCACAAAGCTTCTAGTTGAACAGAAACTTTGGAAATTTGCTGAGGAAGATTTACTAGGCAAATGGAGCTGAATTTTGTCATAAGGCAATGATTTGGATAGGAAATAGTGCCCAAATTTTTTGAGGGAAATCAAGAAAATATAAATAGCACTTCCTTCACAAAGTGCTGTTCTGAACAGAATAGAAAAATGAATATTCCTGAATTATTTTTGAACTAGGCAAGGAAGGTTTTTGACATATTTCAGGAAGATATGATCCAAACAATTTATGAGAATTTTTTGGGAATTTTGGGAATGACAGAAATATAGGCTGCTTCACAACCTAGGGCAAAAATTGACACATGGACATGACACATAGGCAAAACTAATGAGGTGGCGCCTAGTCATAGCAATGCACCACAATTTACAAGGCTATGACCATCTATATTGGTCGTGATCAGCTAGAAATAAGGCAGCGGACCAGTGCTGTCCGCTTTATGACCATTTCGTGTAAGTAAATTACGACCTTTCTGACCAAAATGGTCGTTATGATTTAGGGTTTGGGGCCCCCGAATAGCTTATGACCAATTGGTATCAAATGGTCGTAGATTTACGACCATTTCTTCCAGGGTCACTGATAGAAGGTCACAAGTTGACATATTTCCTGTAGTGTGGAGAGAGTGAGGGAGGAAGGGGAGAGGTGCTAGGGTTCGTCCTCGGGGACGAGGAGGGGTCCTTATCCCCTCCAGAGGCGCAGCCGCGGCTCGCTGTCGACAGGAGGAGATGGGGGGCCGAGCGCGCCGAGCGTGGACACGGCGATAGCGCGCGCGCGTGAGCAGTGGGAGGAAGGAGGTGACAGGCGGGGTGGGCTGGGCCGCGTTTGACTTAGGCCCAGTTGTTGCGGCCTTTTTCTTTTTCTCCTTTTCCTTTCTGTTTTGTTTTTGTTTTTCTGTTTTGCAAAAATGTGTGGCCACCATTTGACTTTTGAAAAATATGTGACTTAGCTTATTAAATATGGTGCAATATTTACCACTGCCAGAAAATGGTTTGGATCCAAAGTGATTTCATTTGAATTTTAATAATAATGAGATTAGATTAAATGGTGCTGTTTTGGTACTGTTTTAGGATGTTAGAGTCATCTAGTGATTTTTAGTGATGTTGTTTTTCTTAACATAATTTGTTATGGATTATTTCCTATTCAATGGACATTTTAGTTTTCAAATTTGAACAACTTTTATTTTCACTTATATTTGAATTTCAATTTGAATTGGAATTTGAAATGAGATATGATTTCAATGATGATCAAGCACTCTTAATCATGATGACTTGGCATTATCAAAAGGGTGATTACTGTTGCTAATACATGGGGGTGTTACAAGGAGTTAACGCCTGGAGTACACAAATTTCAGTGAAATCGTATGAGGAAACAATAGCCACTTTATCTGCATGCAATCTATGGAGTAACCAATCAACTTGCTCCAGCTTCAGCATTGCCATGCCTCAACTTCTAATATACCATGGATATTTCACCCGCAGGGTAATGAGATACTATAAAGCCATCATCTTTCATATGTACTAGATGACCCGTTGCGCCCATGGCGCAAAAAGCGAGAGCGAGCCGAGTATTCAAACCATGTATATGTGGCTGATACTTAATAGATACTTGATACCATGATAGACTAAAAGGAAGTAATGAGATCACTTGATAATAGCATACTATGCACATCGGAATATTTAGATACAGTCGAGGCATAACATTATAAGAGAGGCATAAGATCAGTTTACGATAGCTTATTTACATTGCTTTTATCAAGCAAGGCACATAGGTAAAGATGCATCATATAGACACCTTTGAATTTGCTATATATGATTGATAGTGTTATGACGAATATGTAGCAGTACCAATACAACTGAGGGGATACATCAATATTAGGAAGTCACGTTGCACCAATGGCGCAAAAACCCTGTTCGAACCGTTATTATGTGGCTATTGTAGGGCACCTTAAGGAAGAGACAAATATAGGCTTATCTATCTGCGCTCATACTTATAGTAGTTCAGATGGACGATCTATAATATCTATACTAAGAGGTAATCCATAAGGAAAGACAAACCAATGTGCAGATAGCATAACAGCATTATAAACATGAAGCCTGGTACACAAGCTATATATATGTGACACTGAAGGTTTACGATGGTGTCCTCATAGGGAGTGAACGGTTAGACAGAGGCGGAGGCGCTTTGCCTTGCGCCTGAAGGTGAAGGCATACATAGTTCCTTCATCTATGTTTGCTATGTGAAGAACTCCGTCCAGTTTGTTGTTAAGGTAGCCCCGTCAGCAGCTCCTTCCAGAGAAATGTTTTCTCTTGTAAAGTAGTAGACCATAAAAGAACCTGCACCCTACAAACAGAGAAATATCAAAACCTGAGGAAGGTGCTTCGGATGTGGAAAAAAATAGAACTTCACACGAGAAATAACCTCTCCAATATGTACAAATACAATCGGTTTAATATGAAACGAAACAAAAACAGAAACAGAAATCAAGAGAAATTAAGAAATGCATACCGGACCATGCTAAGCACCTTCAGTTTAACCATAGGTCAGGCTGCTAAACCAAATACACAAAAAAATAGTAAGGCAATATTTCAAGTGAATGAAGGAATTAATAAGATGGAGAGTTGCATTATCATCATTAACGGAAGGAAAAAGCATAGGCAATGGAGAATATTTATTTTATAGTAGGCATGAACATGAATATAGACATACACATGATATTCTTCCACAATATGTACAATTTAATTTATAGAAATCCATGTTGTTTTATAGTAGAAAGAACACACTTGCATCGACAAAAATACAAAATTGAAATGTAAGATCCGAGTAACTATACAGATAGGCAACACAATAGAATGTAAGACATGATAACATAGAGCACTGTGTCCAGGAGCAGTTCTTAGGAATATCAGTCAATTACATCATATAGTAATTGGATCCAAAACCATCAACCCATGGTACCTTTTCTACAGAAAAAGCACACACAAATATGATATAAAAGCTTCTTCTCATCTTCTCTACCAAATATGATCAGTCTGATCTTCGTGACTATGATCAGTCTGATAAAATATGCAAGCAATATGATACTACCAAAAAGATGGACACAAACTTGTGAGTTTCCTTATGCACAAATCAGAATAGATGTGTACTGAAAGTCGAAAGATATTCAAGCTTCCAGATGAAAAACTTCGATAAAATAACTCAGGATGTTGCAATCAACTGACATTATACTGCAACCTAGTGTTGTTGCTCACCGTGAGACCTCTACTGAAGCATGAAACAAAAAGAATGTGCGACCTGACATTATTATAATACAGCTTCTTGTGACCGCAGATTAGGAATGCAGATCATAAAAATATGGTGGATATAATGATAAATTGAATGACTGGAGCTAGCAAAAAGAAGGGTCGTGGAATATCTCAAACAGAAGAAATTACTAACATGAAAGTAGTTGTCATTCGTGAGACCACCCCTCAGTGTTCTGGTATGCATGTGCGACCTGAACATTGTTATGACGCTAAACATTGGTCAACTGCATCTGCATTTCTAATTTCTTATTAAAAAGATGAGTGGTTTCCTTTCATACAACTCTTGTGTATTTATTTGAGTGGATGTCAATAATTTAGATAGTCACTATCTGGGAATAAGGCAGCTCAAATCAGTAGTAAAATGTAGTAGCGCAACTGATAAAAAATGCATTAAACTTTCTCTAATAGAATCAGAATCCATTGTTCAAAGATACGGAATCTACTTAAAAGATAATCTTGGCTGTTGGCCCTCGTAGATTGATTGAGAGTAGCTGTTAGAGCTCTACCCTGTTTTTCCATAAAAAATAAACTGAACGGTACTAATGATTGTAGGCTTGTAGCTAAAGTTTTAAACTATGAAGCGACACACATAGCCAACTGACATAGCGAACTACTTAGTTCTGTATTATAGAGCAAAATCTAGACATGATAGTCCTGCTACGAAACAACTATGAGGTGCACCAACTTCGTTTTGGAAAATACAAACACCCACTAAAGAAGATCAAAGTTGCACTCGGCCAGCAGGGCATTTAACGCAAATGCATTGGCTAATGCCAATGATGTCTGTTTCTTACCGAGGATAGCCATGAAACTGTTAATCATATGAAAGTATAGGAATGCAAAGAAACCATGATCATTCTATAATTGTTGAAGCAAGTTATTATATTTCAAGAAATCCTATAGAAATGAAGCAATGTAAAAAGGGGAAACAGCTAGGCACGCACTAAGAAACTGACAAACAATATCTGTCCAACTAAACATCTACACCTGATTAAATCAATATCCTTGCGGAGGGCCCTATATAATTGGAACAAATAAACAATTTGAAAAAACAGTGCCCCTCTGTTATCACCATACTCTAGCAGATTAATTTAACACAATTTAGGATGAGTAGAACTATGATATTAAAACTGAACTAATTGTTCTTGCTACTTGTGCTTTCTGATGCCTTGTGGCATTGCTAATGAAAATACCTTGCGAACCCATTCAAACGAATTTGTACACTTCTGTTGATTTGTCAAAGGGAACATACTGTAAACAGGACAAGCACCATTACAGAAGTTGACATTACAATAAGCTTAATGACCTTTCGGAATAACTTCTGTGGTACTAAAAGAGCTACCCCTGCAATTACAGTAAACAGTTAATGGCTTCATTCTTAGTGGCGCAAGGAAAATAGGGAGCACAGATGAAAATGTTCATACAGGAAGATCGTCGTCGATGGGGAGTGGGAAAGTGTTCTGCACTTGGAGAGCAAAGCTAGTCTGCAAAAATGTATAGAAAGAACATGAACTCTTGACCTGTTGCCATGTCCTCGGCAGAGTGCCATCGCCATGACCGAGTAAAAATAATAATAGCCTATCCAAGCTTGACTGGATATATAGATTCCCAAGGAAAAATTACAAATCTATACTGTACTAATATAGTGGATATCAAGATTCTTAGGAGAAATGTGTAAACTAAAATACTAAAATAGAATCATAGCCCATTCCAAAACGACTGCATATACATACAAAGATTTTCAAGAGTAGATATGATTATGGCATATGTTCAAACCAGGAATACAAATAGTGAAAATGTTTATCCTGAAATTTGCTCTAAAACCTACACATGTTTATGTTGCAAATAGTAAAACATAAGCATTAGCATTCCTTTTAGCATAAAAAAAAGGATCAAAACAGTTAAAGGAAGAAAGAACCACCTTTTTTTGTCAAACCATTCCTTTTCAGGGAACCTTTGCTAGGCAAGCCTTGTGGCATCTGTAACCCTGAAACCACACATAACTCACCATCAGAAAACTGAAGTTTCAAGCTTCCTATAAAGGGGTATTTAGATTCCTTAACATACCGAGAAAAAGAATCAATCGTGCAATGAAGATATGTAGGTAAATAAAAGAAAGAAAGCTTTTCACTGCAAATCTCATCTAACTTCATCGTATTCTCTTCTCTCCCTCATGTAGTCATGTTTATAGCATCAAAATGAGAGAACAAAGGTTAACAAGAGGGAGAAAAAGCACCTTGATCATCTTCAATTCTTTAGCTAAACTTCATCCTCAGATCTGCACATGTCATGTTTAGAAAACGAATATATTAGCAAGTTTAAATGCGAGCACATTGTCGCGAATTACAATCTAAATCTAGAACATGAATGGGCACCAAGCATCGAGCACTTTAAAAGCTAAGTTACCGAAAGGAAACATTAAGCATTACAATGCTAGCTTCACTTACACATAGAAAGACATTACGAAAAGGAAAATAACTTGGCCAAAGGAAAATAGAGAATTAATATAAGTACACAACGAACATACTATGGATAATTGGATCCCACGAGATTTAATGAGGTACTTTAGTATACACTATTGGATCCAGCACACAATTCAAAAGATATACCATACGCCAGCCTGTACTTTACCATCAAAAATAGAATTGGGGTTCATGACCGACCGACTAACAGGACTTTCTATTTTTGATGGTAAATCAACAAATTGGTACAGCTCCATGTAATAATTCTACACGATGGATTACATGCCCACCACGGTCTACTCCATAAATAGAGAATAAAGGATGAACACTGAATAGAATCTTCAGTTTGCTATGCTTCGGAAAGCCACCAGAAAAAGAGATGGTACCTTTGGGTATCCCATGAAATTGCCACGTTGGGCCTGCAGGATTCCAGAGAAAAGTAAGTTCGCGTCACACATCACAGAACATAAAATTTCTTCAAAACCAGCCTAGTACATATTCATATATGATACAGTAACACGTGGCAGCAATTTCGCAAGCGCAAGCACACATCTTTTTTCAACTAACAGACTGTATCTAAAGCCCACCCAAAATCTGACTTAGAATCTAATCAAAGAAGTAAAACCCCCTTTTTTAGACCAAACAAGTATGCCTTCCTCTGGCTACAGTTTAGTCTTGGCTAGAATTTAATCTAACAAGCAGAAACCTCATCAGAATTCAGTCTAGAATATGAACGGCAATAAAACAATTCTAAGCAAAGAGGAGAAAGAGGGGAGCGAAGCTGACCGGGAAAGGTTGTCGGGGCAAGCTGACGGCTCGCGTTCAGAAAAACTCTCCCACGGGCTTGCTTGCCCGGCGGACGGGTGAGGCACCGGCAAGCTGCACGACCCCCCATGCACCGTTGCTCTCGACCGCGACCGTCGCCGGAGCGCCGCCGCCCTCGGGCCTCCCTCTCTTCCCCTCCCTCGTCGCTCTCCTCACGCCCCGCTCGACCGCGACCCCGCGTGCTTGCACCTCCGCATCGACGAACAGCGCCGCAGCCTGGTGCCGCGCGCCGGCCGGGCACGACCTCCGTCGGGCCGCCTTTCCCGGTCAGCATCTGCCATCACTGCAGCCACTCACCTCCGCCTCGACGAACAGCGCCGCAGCCGGGTGTCGCGCGCCGGACGGGCACGGCCTCCATCGCGCCGCCGGACAGGGATCAGGTGACATGCCTCTGGGCAGTCACGCCGTAACATGCGGCCACCCATCCAGCGCTTATTCAACATCTAACGGCCAGCAGTGACCATTGCATGGAAACGTCTAGTCGCCTATGATAATTGGAGAATAATAACTGTATTGATTGAGGCCTCAAAGGGCTGTTTATATAGATTACAAAACTTGGACTCCAAGACTAATAGAGATAGATTACAATTCAAAACCGGCCATACTATCCGTAACCGACCTATACTCTAATATCCCCCCACAGTCTCAGCATCAGGAGTAACGATGTTGAGACTGGAGTGTATGTCGGTGAAAGAGGCAGTCGGAAGTCCTTTGGTGAAAATGTCAGCAAATTGAGCACTGGTAGGTACATGAAGAACACGGACCTCGCCAAGAGCCACCTTCTCTCGAACGAAGTGTATGTCAATCTCAATGTGCTTAGTGCGACGATGCTGAACTGGATTGGAAGCCATGTATACTGCAGAGATGTTGTCACAATAAACGATGGTTGCACGATCAAGTGGGCGATGAAGTTCCACGAGAAGCTGACGCAGCCACACCGCTTCAGCCACAACATGAGCAACCGACCTATACTCAGCCTCAGCAGAAGACCTGGAAACTGTCGCCTGCCTTTTAGAACACCAAGAAACAAGATTATCACCCAAATAAACACAAAATCCGGATGTGGACCGTCGAGTATCTGGACAACTTGCCCAGTCCGCATCAGAATAAACTGTCAAGCTTGTCGGAGAAGAAGAATTAATGAGAAGACCATGATCAAGAGTTCCTTTTAAATAGCGAAGAATGCGGTGGACGTGAGCAAGATGAGGAGCACGAGGATCATGCATAAAAAGACAGGCTTGCTGAACGGAGTAGGAAATGTCGGGCCTAGTGAGAGTGGCATATTGAAGGGCACCGGTGATGCTACGATACAAAGTGGGGTCAGAAACAGGATCACCATCAGCCGACAATTTGGCACCAATGTCGGCCGGGGTACGAGTGGGTTGACAATCAGACATACCAGAACGAGAAAGCAAGTCTAAAAGATAGGATCGTTGAGAGAGAAAAAGGGTAGACTTTGTGCGAGAAACAGTAACGCCAAGAAAATGATAAAGAGGACCAAGATCAGTCATGGAAAATTCATTACTAAGAGAAGAGATTATATGTTGAAGAAAAGAGTCAGAGCTAGCCGTGAGAACTATATCATCAACATAAAGCAAGAGATAGGCAGTGTGAGAAGAGGAGCGAAAAATAAATAATGAAGAATTAGATTTGGAGGGAATGAAGCCTACTGTTTGAATAAAGGCAGCAAAACGTTGAAACCATGCACGAGGAGCTTGTTTAAGACCATAAAGAGATTTGTTAAGAAGGCAAACAGAATTGGGAGAAGAGGGATTCTCAAAACCATATGGTTGCTGACAATAAACTGTTTCATTAAGAGTGCCGTGGAGAAAAGCATTTTTAATGTCTAGCTGATGAATGGGCCAAGAGGAGGAAACAGCAAGACTAAGAACAACGCGAATAGTACTTGGTTTAACAACGGGAGAAAAAGTTTCATCAAAATCAATGCCATGTTGCTGAGAGAAACCACGACACACCCATCTGGCTTTGTAACGAGCAAGAGTGCCATCAGAATGAAATTTATGACGAAAAACCCATTTTCCAGAAACAACATTAACACCAGGAGGTTTGGGAACAAGAGTCCAAGTATTATTTTGCTGAAGAGCGTTAAATTCATCGCGCATAGCGGAGAGCCAAAGAGGATCAAGAAGAGCTCGTTTGTAAGAAGAGGGAATAGGAGAAAGGGTTGGGGTGGCTGTGAGGTTGAGGCGTTTTGTGGGTAGAAGGAATCCGCGTTTGCTGCGGGTGCACATGATGTGATCATTAGTGGGTGGTGGAATGGGTACAGCGTTGGGTGGTAGTGGTGGTTGGGAGTCTGGCGGGGCCGGGCTTGCCAGGGCCGAGCTTGCCGGACTTGCCGGGTTGGCCGGACTTGCCGAACTTGCCGGGCTTGCCGGACTTGCCGGGTTGGCCGGACTTGCCGGGCTTGCCGGACTTGCCGGGCTTGCCGGGCTTGCCGGGGCCGGGCTTGCCGGACTTGCCGGACTTGCCGGACGTGCCGTGCTTGCCGGGCTTGGGCCTGCCGGGACTGCCGGGCTTGCCAGGCTTGCCGGCCTTGCCGCGGGAGAGGGAGAGGCCGCGGCAGAGGTGGTGGTGGTAGGGATTGATGCGTGGTGAGTGACAGAATAAGGAAAAGTGTGTTCATCGAATGTGACGTGGCGAGAGACAAGCACGCGACCAGAAGATGGATCGAAACAGCGATATCCTTTGTGATCGTCAGAAAGACCAAGATGAATGCAAGGTAGTGAACGTGGTTCGAGTTTGTTGGAGGCGGTACAGGCGGTATTCGGAAAACAAAGACAGCCAAAAACACGTAAAAAAGAATAATCGGGATGGGAGAGAAAAAGAGATTGAAAAGGCGAATAAAGAGGACATGTCTTAGTTGGTCGAATATTTAGAAGTAGTGTGGCAGTGCGAAGGGCTTCGGCCCAAAACCGAGAGGGCAGAGAAGCTTGTAATAGCAAGGTGCAAAGAATATCATTAATGGAGCGAAGAGAACGTTCAGCTTTACCGTTTTGAGGGGAGGTATAAGGACAGGAAAAACGAAGAAGAATACCTTGCGAGAGAAAGAAGTTGCGGTTTTGAGTGTTGTCAAATTCTCGACCATTATCACATTGAATAAATCTAATTGGCAAGCCAAAGTGTGTAAGAACATATCGTCGAAAATTGAGAAAGATGGCATGTACTTCAGATTTAGCACAGAGAGGGAAAGTCCAAATATAATGAGAATAGTCATCCAAAATCACAAGATAATATTTGTAACCAGAGACACTAGGGACGGGAGAGGTCCATAAATCACAGTGAATTAATTCAAATGGAAAAGTGCTAAGGGTAGTAGAGGTTCCAAAAGGTAATCTAACATGTTTGCCGCATTGACAGGCATTACAAAGAGAGGGATTATGAGGAACACTAGAACTAGGAATACAAAATTCTTGCAGCAAAGATGACAAGGTTGTTTTATTGGGGTGTCCTAGACGACGATGCCACAAATCAACTGATGCAAGCATGGCTCGGGGAGTGGATGTAGGTGTGCCATGAAGCGGATAAAGATCGCCCGTGCTATTGTACCGAGCGAGGACCTCCCCCGTTGTTAGATCCTTCACAGACAAACCAAAAGGGTCAAAAGCCAAAATTACTCGATTGTCAATACAAAATTGGCGAACAGAAATAAGATTTTTGATGAGGGAAGGAACAACCAGGATATTGCGGAGAAGAAAATTGGCGTAAGAGGAAGAGATGTAAGAATGACCGGTGCAGGAAACAGGTACGGTGGAACCATCACCAATGGTGATCGTAGAAAAAACAGAAGGGAAGCAAGCTGACAGCAAATTCATATTTGAAGACATATGCGAGGATGCACCAGAATCGAAAATCCAATCCGTACCTTCGTTATTGAGAGTAAAGTTGTTCATGGCGTTGATGAAGGCGGCTTGATCCCAGGCCGGCTGCTGTGGAGGAGCAGAGGGGCCAGGAGCGTGCATGGGAGTGTAGGGCGGGGTCGGCAAGGTGCCGTAGGAGGCCGGCAAGCCCGACAAGCCCGGCAAGGTGCCGTAAGAAGCCGGCAAGGTGTAGTAGGGTGGCAGTAGTCCTGGCGCGCTGGGAGGTGGCGTAGGAGTGGCGGTGTAGACTTGCGACGGCGGCTTGGGCCCAAGGAGTCCAGGAGAGCCGGTGGCCGGGCGGAGGCCAGGGCTCCACGTGCCCGTGTAAGCAGGCGGGGCGCCGTACGGCGAAGGGGCCGACCAGGGCATCGGCCAAGCTTGAACAAGGCCGGTCCAGGGATCGTGCGGAGGCTGCCATGTTGAGGGAGCCGGTGACGACGGAGCGGCCGATGACGAAGCTTGTGCAGGGCCGGAGGAGCGAGATGCAGGGGGCCGGTAGATCGGATTCTTGCCCCGGTAGTTCGGGCTCGGGCGCCAGCCTGGGGGCGGTGGAGGAGCTGCTGCCGCCGCGGTAGGAGGGGATGGTGCGGCAGATTGGCGCGGCAGCCCAGGCGGGGCCCCGGCAAGCCCGGCCCCGACAAGCCCGGCAAGCCCGGCCGCGGCAGGAGCGGCAGCGTGAAACACCTGCGGTGGCCGTTGCGCCTTGCGAGCTTGATTCTTCTCTTCTTGCTGGAGGAGGGAGCGAACCTCCTTGAAGGTGGGGTAGGGCTTGAGCATGGGGATGAAGGACTACTGCTTCTCGAACTGCTCGCCGAGGCCGACGAGGAGAGCGTTGATGAGGGCGCGATCGTCGACGTGATCGCCGAGTTCACGAAGTTCGTCGCCGATAGCCTTGATCCGCTGGCAGAAAACGGTGACCGGGGCATCGCCTTGGACGGTCGTACAGAGCTCGGTGTTGAGGGCGTTGATGCGCGCGTCGGAGTTGTCCTGGAACAGCTGCTGGAGAGATGCCCAAAGCTCGACAGCGGTGGCGTCGTCGGAGGAGACCAGATTGAAGAGCTCCGTGGAGATGCGTGTGTAAATCCACTGGATGATGGCGAGATCATCTTTCACCCAGCGAGGATCGGCGTGCTGCGAAGGGTAGGATGGATCTATGTGGTGGCGGAGGCCGCAGCGGCCGAGGTGGATGGTGAAGAGGTGGCGCCAATGGTAGTAGTTGTGGGCGCCAAGATCTAACGAGATTGGGATGAAAGGGGAGACGTCGGCAATGGTGTCGGCTAGGGAGATCATTGGGAGTTGAGGGGGGGTTGTTTGGGTAGTTGTAGAGGAGGAAGAACAAGGGGGGGCACCGGCGGCGCGGAACTCGGCCATGGAGAAGAGGGGCCGAGTCGGCCGGGGCGGCGGCACGGTTGGCGGTGCCATGCCAGGTGCGGAAAACCTAGGCGTCTGATACCATGATAATTGGAGAATAATAACTGTATTGATGGAGGCCTCAAAGGGTTGTTTATATAGATTACAAAACTTGGACTCCAAGACTAATAGAGATAGATTACAATTCAAAACCGGCCATACTATCCGTAACCGACCTATACTCTAATAGCCTACACTAGTAGTTCTCTGTACAGGCAACAACAGCTATGCACTAAGTGCTCTCCACATTACAATATTTTTAAAAAAGAAGTACTAGTAATTAAAAATAAGTTTTAATAGGAACAACTAGACTTTTTTGTGGTACAGGAACATCAGAGAACTAAAAACTAAACAATTCAGAGCATTACAACTGGATACACCAAATCTGGCCCCCAAACGTCCGCGGACGCGCGGACAGTGACCGGTCACACCTTAAATTTTCGTTTGCACAATCGAATACCTTAAATTCATGCACCTGTTGCACCGGCGGATCCAAGCGCCTGTTGCACCGACGCAATGGATTCGCGCCGGACATATCCTGACATCTATCGGGCGCACTCCTCCCGGGAGCGGCGGAGGGTAATGCAGACGGCCATAGCCTCCACACTCACACATTCATAAGTGTTTAAATTAGAAATTTTGTAGCCAAATCAAGCGCGCACACACACATGCATATATCATCAGACGGGGCGGCGACTCCCGGCGGCGGGCATGCGGCGGCGTGCGCGGGCGCCTAGCTCCATGGGGTGTGGGTCTCCCGGCGGCGTGGCGGCTCCCGACGGCAGCGGGATCGGGCGGTGGCAGGCTTGGACGACGGCGTGGGCCGCGCGGCAGCGGATCGCGTCGCACCTGTCCTCGCGGAGGAATCTGGACCTGGGGCGGCGGCGTCCTTGGCGGGCGGCGCTCGCGGGTGGTGGATGGATGACTTCTTGACCGCGTGGGCGGTGATTGGGCGGCGGCGGCACAACGTGTGTCATGTCCTTCTTGGAGGTGCCGCCTGGGGCGTTCGGGTGCTCGGTTAGAGGACTTGCAGGCGGAGGGGATGGGACCAGTGGTAGCAGGTGGTGTTTGCGAAGGTGGAGCCACGTGGCATTTGACGCATCGACTACAGTGGGTCTCGGCGGCATGGGGCAGCGGGGTCTCAGCGATGGTCGCGTGTTGATGGACGCACGCAGGATGGTGGCACTGTCTGGCGTCGTGGTGACGTCGACGGCAGTTGGGTCTGGCAAGGCATATGCATTGATCTCTCCTAAAGATGGGACGACAGAAGATGGCGGCGACGGATTCTTCAGTGTGCGCATGCTGTGTGTGCTGAGGGTCTACTTCACCGGTTGGTGCTCTCAGCTCGGTCAGGCAGCCTGGGGTGGCCACCGGATTAGATGGTGTGCGGGCACTCCATGAAACTTGTAGGTGTAGCGATTGAGGTCGTCAGGAAGGTGGCTTTGGGTTGATCCTTGTATCTACTTTGTCGGACTCTGTTGAATAATTAATAAAGATGGCTGTGTGCATCGTTTGATGCAGAGGCCGGGTAATCCTCCTTTTCGAAAAAATCAGGCCATTAGCTACCCATAAGAGAAGTGAAAAATGATCTTGATTCAAAAATAGACCAGGCCATGGCAGTGCATCAAGAATCAATCCATGCCTCGCTGTATACATAGGTAGGCGTGGGTGGATACTCGACGGATTCTGGTGCCGCATGCGGACGTATTCTCGACCCGTATACATATGCATGCGGAAGTAGTGTGGGAGCGGTGTACAGGTGTACAGAGAACTACTAGTGTGGGCGTCTCCATGCAAAAAATGCCAAGTGTTGGCTTTTTTCACTTTGGTCACTGATGGCCGTTGGATGTTGAATGAGCGCTGCATGGGTGGCCGCATGTTACGGCGTGACTGCCTATAGGCATGTCACCTGATCCCTGTCCGGGAAGAAGAGGGCGTGGGGCTCGAGGATTCGTCCCTGATGCGCAAGGTTTCCGGGAGAGAATTGGCTCGACGCGGTGCGGGCCACAAGCGCTCCAGTCCACCCCTCTTTTTACTGCAGGCCGTCTGTTTTTCTCACACGAGCGCACGCACAAACCACACACTGCGCCGCTGGTCCCATGCAATTGCCTGGCCCAGACGTCATCCCCCAGAACCCAAATACATGGCGTGAGTTAAGACCGACGGCAGGATATTTGACAGAGATGAAAAGGACTGAAAACTTTCCAGCGACGCAGAACGGGTGAACCAGATCGAAAGCGCGATGAAAACCCTCCAGAACAGTGGGTAGCATAGAGAGGTTTATAGGAGAAATGTCCACCGCAGCCTAGTGTGTACAATGTCAAGAAAAATAAAAGTAATCTTGTGAACTGGTCCGGGAAAAAAAGATTTTCTTTCCGACATGCAGGTGGTAGCTTGGTGTCGTATGGCAAGGAAGCAACTCTGGCAGCATGCATCCGAGGAGAGAAGGGTGGCCACTGAATTAGAGGGTGCCCATGATAGAGAGGATGTGCGTGTGGAGAGTAACTCCGTAGGCCTGCGGAACGAGATACTATTGAGTTGTGGCTTAAATTTTTCTTGTTCAGAAGGTAGGGATCAATCTGATCCATTGGGGATTCTGTGATGAACTCAACGGTTTGTAGAATAGCGCATCATCACATGCACGCCGCCCGCCGCACGCATCCCGCCGTGCCGCCGAGCGCCCACACGCCGCCTCCGGCCTCGAAGACCAGCACAGATACAGAGTTTTCGATAAAGCACATATACATATATTAGCTAGCTAGCATCCGCTGATCGATCTCCAACTCCGAGCACTATATATATGTTGGCATGCAGCTCTTACCTCTGTCCTCCAAGCTAGCTCTCGTGTAGCATGGATGAAAGTTCAATTATTAGGGCGGCAGCCGGCATGGGAGGAGAAGGATGGGGGAGAGCGGCGGAGGAAAGGGGTCTGCGAGCGATGTTAGCGATATTATTTTTTTGGCGGACGGTACAAGAGTTCGGCAAGGAAAAGGCTCGGGCGTGGGACAGTGGGCAGGTACTCCGTGACATACAACATCCAACAGTTGTCGTTACTACTGGGGAGATCTGACGAACAATTTTGCTTATTTCTCAGGATTAACATGGGAGCTCGTATGGTGCCTTCAATTAGTAAATACGTATAAAATTACACATCATATGTGTTCCCCTAATGCGAACCAACCTATGGTTGGATGGTTAGAGGGACTGTGGTATCCCCAGCCCATCAGGGTTCAAGTCCTGGTGCTCACATTTATTCCTGGATTTATTTCAGGATTTCCGGTGATGCGCATTCAGTGGAGGAGACGTTCCCGTCGACGACGAGGCGCCTACGGTGACTTCGTAAATCTCAAGATGATATGCCGGCTCAGTCTCTCGGAGGTGCTCATAGGGGTAGGGTGTGCGTGTGTGCGTTCATAGGGGTGAGTGTATGCGCGTGTATGTGAGCGCTTGCGTCTGTACTGTGTTCAAAAAAAAAAATGTGTTCCCCTAATGAGTGCGTGCACTCATACAAAAGCCACAAAAGATTGCAGAGAAATCAACATATAAATATGGAACCAATCTTCATACTATTTCACCACTGCCATAGAACGAATAACTACTCAAACTTTGATATAGAGATGCAATAAATCCTGCAGAAATCTATATACCTAATAATAAAAGGAGAAAACTTTCTTAGTTCTCCTTCCGTCACCACTTCATATCCGTTAATTTTATTGTTAACATAAAGATTGATGGCTGAGATTTCTCTCCTACTTATTGATGGACAACAGACTAGATCGATCGGAGGAAAAAAGAAAAAGAAGAAGAGATCGGATCCGATGTACATCCGGCAGAGAAGGTTGTGTGAGCGAGGACACTACTCCTGTAGTAGATTCAGGTGAGAAAAACATGAAGGGCGTGAGGATGCTGAGCGGCGGTGGTGTGAGCGAGCAGACTGGGTCCTTGCCAGCCACCGCTCCTCCCACCGCATCCTCCGTTGTCGCCCCTCCTCTGCATCCTCCTTCCCCCGGCGACGGGATCGTGCTGCTGGAGGTGGCCGCCGTCGTGGGCAGGCTCGCCAGCCGCCGCCACAGCCCTCACATCCCCGAGCTCAATCAATGGGCTCCCCACTTCCCCAGCCGCCGGCTGACCGAGGTCCTCCTCGCCATGGCCCTCGGGCACCGCAACCACCGCTGGAGCCGAGCGTGCAAGGGTACGCCCTGGTCCATCCGCCGTCATCGTCTCTCTTATGGCTCTGGGTGCGCCATCTCCTTGAAAGTCAACAACAAAACGTGGGGACGATGGTGTTTTTCTCTTGAAAGCCTGTACAGCTACAGCAATGAGTCCATCCAGCCTCAGCGTGCGTGTCTACACGCTCACCGTCAGGGGGAGATCGGCAACGGCAACCTCAACTTCATGTACATCGTTAGCTCTGACGCAGGCGCTGTTGCCGTAAATCAGGTTCGTCCGACTGACTCCGACTGACGCGACGATTCGAATCAGGCGCTGCTGTACATCTGATGCATTGAGGACACACGGCGACGACAAGGGAGCGGGGTTCGAGGCCTCGGCGCTGTCGGAGCACGGCCACCTCTGCCCGGGCTACGTGCCGGAGGTCTACCACCTTGACTGGCCGCTGACCCCGCCATGGAGCTGAGTTAGGTTGATTCTTCTCCCGCACCCCTGGCCGTCCTCCTAAACCTGCACTTCACGTCTCCGGCTTCCAAGTTGTTATTCTCTGCTGTGATTAATCCAAGGTGTTGAAATCACGCAGCGCAGTTGAACAATGTTAAGCTATGCAGAATTGCAGATATGAACCTATAGCTGTTTTTTCCCACTCCCGCAATACAACCTAACCAATCCTTGGTTCCAAAGTTACTGAGTTAGCAACAAATCAACATTGTCGGTTAAAAGAAAACAATTCCCCCCCCCCCCCCCCCCCTTCTCCTCTCGCGACCGCGTCGCCCCCGCGGGCGACCGGCCGCCCTCCGGCCTCCTCTCCCGCCAGCCCCACCCCTCACCCCTCCCTCCCCGCCGCCGTCGCCGGCGCCCGCGGCCGGACCTGGCCCCGGGGCAGCTGGTGGCGGCGGCCCCCTGACTTCCCTCTCCCGGTGGCTCTCTAACGCGGGGCGGAGCTGCGCCGGGGGGTGCTCCTAGGCGGCGACGGTCCGGCGTGGCGGCGGGTTTCCTGGCGCGGCGCGGGCGAGCTGCTGGGCGGGGGCGCCGTCGTTGGCGGCGGGGTGGTGCGGCGATGCGACCTGACGGCGCCCGCTCGGCCCAGATCTGGGCCCTTTGGGCCCCATCTGGGCCTGGGCGGGCCGGCGGCGGGGAGGGTCTGCGGCGTGACTTTCGGGAGGCGGGGGAGCGGCGGTGAGCTGCTGGGTGCTGACGGCGCCGATGCCGGCCTGCTGCAGCGTGGCCGGTGGGGCTTAGCGGGCCCGTTTCAGGCCTGGCCGGGCCAGGGGTGGCCTGGTATGCCCTGCTACCGCGTCCGGACGGCGACCACGACGGTGCCGGAGGCACGGGCCTCCCGCACGACGGCGGTGGAGGTGGTTCCCTCCCGTTCGGCTACGGTGTTGCTGCTCCCGTCGCTTGGCGCTTCTCTCCGGTGCTCTTGGCCTCGTGTTGGTGCTCTCAGTGAGGCGGCATGGGTGGCGGCGCGACCGCGATGGCGCATGCTGGTGGGCGGCGGTTTGGCTGGTCGGCTCCGGTCCGGTTGGGCGGTGGGGTTTGGAGTGCGGGAGAAATCCTTGCTAGTTCTTCCGGCTCCGATGCGGTGACATCTGCGGGTGCCGCCATTCCTTGCTGGAGGGTGTCGGTGGTATCCATCCCCCACTTCCCTCCGCGTGCCGGGGGAAACCCTAGGACACGTCCGGGCAGCAGCGTCGTCGGCGTCGCATTCCTTCTTGGAGGTGCTGCTTGGTACGCGGCGGATCGGAGCCTCGGACTGTGGTGGAATGTTTCCGGAGGGCGCAGTGGTGGCGGGTCATCCGCGTTCTGTCGAGCTGCCGTTGTTGGCATTTGTTTCTTCTTTTTTCTTTGGGCTTGATGTGTTGCTCGCCCAGCAATGCTATGTGATCGGTGTTGGTTGCTTTCGAATACAAAGCGGGGGGAAACCCTTTTTCGGTAAAGAAAACAATTCAACATTGTCTTCCTTCACAATTACACCACAATTACTCAATCATGCGTGGTAATCTGCTCTCACTAACAAGTAGCAGATTTGTAAAATTTGACACTCAAAAGAATCATGCTTGAATACCATCAATTGACTCCGGCCGGCTAAGAGAACTGGATAATTCAACAATAGCAGGATGGAGCTAGCGGAATCAACAAAATTAAATGTCTAATTTGTCCATGCACAGTTCCGTCTGGTCCGGTTTCACAGTTTATTGGTTACAATTTCACTGGTCATGGAACAAACCATGTATAGGCCCAGGTCAAAGCAAAGTGGACAATTCATCAAGCATGGTCCATCAACATAGCGCGAAGCTTCTCAACCAAAGAATATTTCGAAGTGGTGCCTTAGAAATCAAGCCTTGATAACGCTGTCGCTCTTTTGGTTTTCCGAGTGGCCTTTTAAGCTTATTTATCTCTTTCTAGCATAATATGTTCAAACGACGGATCTCAAGCACAACCTCATCCCCAATTTCCACATAAGCCTGGTCCAAATCAAACCGCATCTTCTTTGCCTAAGTTCGTGAGGCAATCTAATGGTGCCACAACTCGCCGGGTTGGAAGATAGGTCGGCGAACAACTGCACTCGAGAATTATCTCTTTTTTTTGCGAGGGCGAGATTTATCCTTCTAACTGTACCATATCTGCACATCATGATTCTCGCGCCTTGCATCGTGTTGTTTACCGTTGCAATGCACGGGCCCTTTTGCTCGTAATTTATAACACAAGACATCAAGTTTTCCAATGGATTAAAGAGGTTTTGTGTTGGAGAAGCCCCATGTACTAAGGAAGAATATGGTGATGGAGATGACGGTGAAGGCTATGGCGGTGATGGTGGTTCCCCCGACGGTGTTTCGGCGCCGCCGAAAGAGGGGGGGAGGGTGGGGGGGGGGGGGTGCTCTTTCTTCTTCTTAATTACTTGGCCTTCTCCCTAGGTAGAAGAAGGGTTTCTCCTCTGGTTTTTTGTGGCTATGATGGATTGGAGGCGAGAGCCTCCCCCGAGATTGGATCTAACTTTCAGGGGTGCTCTTTCTTCTTCTTAACTATGTTGTTTTCTGAAGCTACAGCTAAATTTTAGCAGTAGCGCGCTTTCTTACCTGCGCTGCTGCTACTGGTGTTAGCAGTAGCGCGGGGTGGGCCCCGCGCTACTGCTACGTAGCAGTAGCGCCTATTTTTTCCCTCGCCACTACTATTAGTGCGTATTTCATTTCTTTACATTTTTACTGTATTTATACACTGTTATACAATTTTTATACAGTAGCAATGAAGAGGTTGTGGAAGAAACACGGATTAGATTAAAGTGGATGGATCCAAGTGAGCAAGTTGAATTAGCAACATCATGGATCCATCCACTTTAATCTAATCCGTGTTTCTTCCACCCCAATGATATAACAACTCATCATCCGTAGTCATATAATAATAACTCATCATCATCATCCATAGTCATATAACAACTCATCATCCGTAGTCATATAATAACTCACCATCAATATAGCACATGACAAGTTAACCAATATTAGCTAATGGTTATCATCCTAGGTAATAACTCATCATCATTCTAGCACATGACAAGTACTAGCTAGGACCTACTCCTCTCTCTAAGGTAAAATAGCATAAAACAGGAAAGCCCCTCAATCTCCATTATGGAGAATAGAGATCCACCTGTCTCCAATTTGTGTGCTGCGCACCATATTGCCTCAAACTAGTTCACTGCGCGCATTCATTACTTTTCTCCATCATTTGATTCTGAGGTCTTCATCTCTTCAAGAAATCGAGTATGGACTGCGGAAAGCCACCGGCGGACTTGGCTGTAAGCTAATAATATTCATGTCAGCTTCGATATACCACTAGTAGAAAAACCCCCTTTAGTCCCAGTTCCAGAGGGCCTTTAGTCCCGGTTCTGGAACTGGGACTAAAGGGTCGGGACTAATGCCCAAGACCTTTAGTCCCGGTTGGCTTACGAACCGGGACCAAAGGCCCTCCACGTGGCCGCGTGGGCTGGAGGACCTTTAGTCCCGGTTGGTGTTACCAATCGGGACTAAAGGCTAAAGGAAATTTTTTTTTCAATTTTTTTTTTCAATTTTTTGATTTGTTTTCAATTTTTTTTCTTCTGATTTTCACAATTTAATCTCTAATCACCCCTCCTCACTGCTTCAGAATTTAATCTCTAGTCTCTAATCAGCACTCATTCCAAATCGTCTAACTTCCCGGCCGGTCACCCATCCTCTCACTACTCCAGCCCCAGCACGCTTAACTTTCAGGTTCTATCTCCCCTTTTTTCCAAGACTGCACTTGTTGTTTTCCTGACAATCTTAAGCTATCAATCCTGTTAACCCTTAGGTCTTGATGTCACATGATTTAATTTTTTGAATTCTAAACAATTATTAAAATAAACAAAATAAGTACTAATAATATTGAATTTCAATGAAAATAAAATAAGTAATAATATTATTTTATTAATTTTTTTGCCATTTATTCATTTAATATGACATAATTAATATCTTTAAATCTGTAAATCGAAATTCGACAAATAATATATCCATTATTATCAGAAAAATGTGAGGAATCCAAATATGACATCTTTTATTTTTTTTAAATTATTTTTTAAAATTTTTAAAATTATTTTTTTGATTTGAAATAACTTTTTTTTCCTTTTGGAATTTTGAGAATCTGAGAAAACTTCACCGGGTGAACCCGGGTGAAATCGAGTCCCAATTTTTCTCTAGTTTTTTTTTATATATTAAACTTTTTTTTTTGACATCGTATGCAAAAGTTATGGCCGTTTTACATTTTTTTTTCGTTTTTTTGCAAAAAAGGTCAAAATTCATATTTCAAAATTTCTATACCAACTAGACACTAAAACCTAACTACATCTCAAAGGATTTTATTTTTTGAAGATTTTATCATTTTTGTTTATTTTCTACAAAACTAAAAAAAGGCGGTCCACGGGGGGGGGGGGGGGGGGGTAGAGTTTGAAAATTTCAGAACCCCTTTAGTCCGGGTTGGTGTCCATCCAATCATACACTACACATCTGCTAGCACCGTCCCAGCCAGAGTCACAACTAAGGTTAACCAAGCCAGAGTCAACCCTTTCTAACTTCATTTGCTATTTTTCATGCATTTAATGATTTTTTTGAGCTAAATGACCCTGAAATTGAAAAGCACTACAAATGAACTCTGAAAAGGTTGAAACTTGGCATGGTATCATCATTTCACCCACATAGCTTCTGCTAAAAAGTTGAGAGGGTTGAAGCAAAAACTGGATGCACTTCGTGTACAAACTGGACCATCTCATTCGAAGTATCAAGGTTTCGGATGAAAACCCGTCTGTTACAAATGCATTTCATTTTTTTAAATAAAATCCTAATTTAAATTATTCTAAAAATAACCAAATAAATCTTACTGTGACAACAATCTAACACGTGACTAGGAGCAAAAAGAATTAAATTAAAAACTATTTGTAAACTCAAGTTATTCACAATCTAGGATTTGAAGCAAATTTGAACAAATTCAAATTTAAACCATTCAAATTTGAAAACTAATGGCACAAACAGAAACTAGACAAAATTTTGAATCTAATGCAAAAAGAATCACTCAAAAACATCAAATATCTTAAAAGATATAAGCAATTTAAAACAGAAACTAAAAACAGAAAACAAATGTAAAAACAGGAAAACTACCTTTAGTCCCGGTTCGTAACACCAACCGGGACTAAAGCCTCAACCCCTTTAGTCCCGGTTGGTAACACCAACCGGGACTAAAGGGGGGGGCCTTTAGTCCCGGTTGGAGATACCAACCGGGACTAAAGGGGCTGGCACCGTTCGAAGCCCCTTTAGTCCCGGTTGGTCTCTCCAACCGGGACTAAAGGTCCCGTTCGAACCGGGACTGATGCCTGCGCCGCTCGAACCAGGACTAATGCACCCATTAGTCCCGGTTCGTAATAGAACCGGGACTAATGCTCTGATCTGGCCTGGACCAAAGCCCTGTTTTGTACTAGTGTACATCAGATTAGGCACGCACTCCTTCGGGAGCTTCTGTTGAAGAACATAATAGTAACATAGTTAGCAATGTAGTTTAGCTTAAGAAGAATGTATGCAAAAGATGGACTAGTGACACAATAGTAAAAAATCTTACCATGGTATCTCCATGGATGTTACCATAGTTCAACACGTGGACTAGTGGCACGTATTGACCATAATTTGGGCTAATTTCATAATTGATCTTGAAAGTCTCAACATCATTACTAAATGAGACAAGATAAATTTTCTCCTCCCAAGTTAGTTCTGCGCCATAACTGTAGTAGGTATCGTCTACTACCTTCCGTATATTTCTTGGAGACTGGAAATAAGCTGTCAATTATAAATAAACAAGTTTAATAGGGATGAATACCAACTATTTTTAAATAAACAATATAAATTACTTAAAAAATTTGTTTGACAAACTCACATGGAGGTAGAATTGGAAGCATGTCCACATCCACCCAAATGTCGATATTATCTTCAATATCATCTTCAGGACGAATAGTGAAGGTTATTTTCATATCCTCCTGAAATCCGTAGGCCTTGCATAGTCCTCTCCAATTTGAGCAGCCAAAATGTGAGTGATTTACTGCATTGTAGAGCTTAATTCCAAAAGGGAAACCATGTTTCGTCCTAAGGTGAGCTATCTTCATCTCCATACTCTCCCTATCTTCGAAACTGAGCTTATCCAAGACATACGGTCTTGCATGGTAGGGGATTCACTAGTCGAATTGTAAAAAAAAGGATATTATACGTTGAAGCAAAGAAGCACAAGTCATGCTTAATTACGAAAAAAATACTTGTCGTCGTTACGTACCATAAAAACTTCGAAGGTCTTGTCCAGCGTGATGGTGAAGCACCTACCGTTTTGCAGGTGAGGCTTGTCGCACATACCCCGATCGTCGCTGCAGTAATCGCACTTAGGGATCCTATCGTCGTCAGACATTTTCTGTGATCATAATTCAAAGATTAAAAATCGACGGCAAATAGCAGGAACTCAACACACAGATCACTATTCAGCATGGGTTGACTTTCGGTCTATCGAGTCTTCCTTGAAAAACTCTCATCTCTTGTGGTGTATATGGTGGGCACTCCCTCTCTGATATTGCGACCGTCGGTGATGGTCGCTCCCCCCTTCTTTTCCGAGTGCATTACACCAAAATGTCTAGCACCCGGGAAAGAAGAAGAAGCGACCCCCACGACAACAGTCGGGATTCTTCCTCTCTGATATTTCGACCATATATGGTGGACACTCCCTCTCTGATATTGCGACCGTCGGTGATGGTCGCTCCTCCTTTCATTCCAAAGTGCATTACACCAAAATGTCTAGCACCTGGGAAAGAAGAAGAAGCAACCCCCACGACAACAGTCGGTATTCTTCCTCTCTGAAAGTCACACTAGGAGCCCCAACAGACTGAAAGTCAACCCGTTACATATATGGAGTAATGACATAAAAAATGCCCTATGTTTTTCCGGAATGTCGTTTAATTCCCGTTCCGTCAAATCACGGGCACTCAATATGTCCTACTTTCTAGCACAAGACATGCCAAAATTCACGAAAATTTTCGGCATGACCTTTGCTAAAAACAGAACATATCAAGCGCCTGAAATTTGCCGGAACGGAAGTGAATCAACATTCCGGCAAAACATAGGCCACTCGGAGTTTCCCTGCAATAGAAAGAGATATATGTGGCCATCTTTGGCACCACATACACAGCAACTCAAGTTCAACATGTCCATACACATACACATGTCCAAATAGTACAAAGTATCAACATTGAAATGATCTCATACAAACTTTGTATATAATTGTTGGTCATTTTCATGTCTATTTCTAGTGTGCATACTTTGCTGCCATGTCTACCCTAGGTGATTGGTATTGATTCGGAAAGTTGAAAGGCGATGATGTTCTTAATTTAGGTAATTAGATAGAGTAACAATTAGTAGTTATGGTTTAGCCTTGAGCTATTATGTTTTCTTAGTAATATGTACCCAAATCGGTAGCAATAATATTTCTTCTAGTTTAGGCAATTAGCTATATCAATTAACTATTAGCAGTTATTGTTTAGCCTTAAACAAATATAGTTTCTTAGTAACGTGTTCCCTTGATCAATAGCGACATTTCATCTTCTGTGAGTCATTATATATTCAATGTATAAAACAATCTAGCCAAAAAAACCTAAATATAGTCATAATAACACTAAATATAGCAAACTAACCAAATAATGTTAAATATAACAACATTAAATATAGGAAAAAAATACTAAAGAAAAAATTGACCTAAATAAAACTAAATAAGAATTGGACTATATAATGCCATGTCTACCCTAGTGTGCATCCAATATTGTGGCCATCTTTGCTGCCATTATCATCCAATAATGACCTATATCTGCCATATGAACCCTAGAAATTAAAACGAAGAAGAAGAGAGGCAGAGGAGGGAGGCTACCTGCGGCGGAGTGGACTTGGAACGGCGCGATGGCGGAGGGGGTTGAGGACGACGGAGAGAGGTAGCGGGGCCTGGCGGCGGCGCGGGAGGGCGGCCACGGGGGAGGTCCTGGACGGGGAAGGGCGGCCGCGCGGGGAGGGCCGGGATATGGGAGGGTGGCCGGGACGGGGGAGGGCGGACATGGGGGAGGGCTGGCCGGGAAGGGGGAGGGGCGGTCACGCGGTGCCGAGCGTCGGAGCAGGGAGCATGGAGAGTGGAGAGGGAGAGTAACGGGCACAGGGGGGATAGGGCCGCTTAGCAGTAGCGCGGGTGACAGCCAGACGCTACTGCTAACGACAGTACCTGTAGTGGCCCCGTGTACCAGACCCCGCGCTACAGCAAGTGCACTTAGAAGTAGCGTGTGTTAGGGCCCGACGCTGCTACTACGGCTCGACTCGGGGGGTACCGTGGGGCCCACGTAGCAGCAGCGCTGGGCTTTCCAGCCCGCGCTACTACTAACACGTACCTGTAGCGTGGGTTCTGCCCACCGCTGCTGCTACTTAATAGTAGCGCTGGGCCCTTACCCATCGTTACTGATAAGCATCTACCTATAAGGTATTTCCTAGTAGTGCACCATTTTATAATTTTACGGAGATCCGTAACTCCGAAAAATCTAGAAAAAAATAATGCGGTTCTAAAACTTTGGGATCAAGCTTGCAGTAAAAGGAGAGCTTCTGGAAAATTCTAGAGTTTACATCCATCCTCCCTGCGCGCCTTAGGGCTAGGGCGCATGCCCAGGGTGCGTGAACCCCTGTGGGCCCCCTGGTTGCCTCCTTTTTGCGAGCCTTCGTGATCTGGGAAAATATTTGCACCTGAATTTTTCCACATTGACTTTGGGAAGTTTCCTTCATTCACAAACATCAAACATGCAAATCTGCCCTTCTGGCAATTAATTACTGGGTTAGTCCAAATAAATATAAAACCTTGCATAATTGAATAAGATATCGGCATGAAAACTTCAAAAATTATAGATATGTTTAGGACATATCACCTACAAGCCTACATAGTCTTTATTTGACTCTCCTCATGAAGGTGGTGACACATGGCTAAAGGCCCTAAGGTATCTCACTGCTGCAGGACAGGCTACCAGTGACGGGCACAAAATGGCTACCAGTGATGAGCGGGGCGCCCATCATTGGTAACTCGGGGTGGCCCGCTCATCATTGGTATGTGCATACCAGTGACAGTCACACATAACCGCTCGTCACTTATAACCATCACACCAGTGATGCGCAATCCGGAATGCTCATCACTAGTAAGCATCACACCAGTGACATGCACTCTAGGCCGCACATCACCGGTAACTGGACCAGGCCCAACCCATAATTTTCTCTTTATATATAATCAGCAATTAATATTTGAAATTCCACAGCAACTGAATTCATATCATATCACCACACATATATCAAAGTATACATCCATGCAACATGAAATTAACCACAAACACAATATATAACAAGTGTAGACAATATACCGACTACGATGAAATTAAATCACAAGTGTAGACAAGTTTGGCAATACACAACCACAAACACAAAAAAATTGCTGTGCATTTTCCTCCTCTAGGGCCTAGCTTGACGCTTTAACTGAGCAGCAGTGGGGCGAGCATCTTCCCGGTTATTGAACAAGGGCGGGATCTCCCTTCCTCGCTGCTCTAGGCGAGCCAAATGTTCCTCCGGTGGGTCGTTGCCACCGTATAAAATCTCGGTAGACAAGACGGCATCCTTGTTGATGTTATTTGCAAAGACACTCTGGTAGTGTGCAAACTCTTGGCTCCAGTCGTACGACATGTGTTTGAGGTTACAACCCCACTTGTGCAAGTCCTTAGGTTTGTAGAATGTGTTCCTCGCTCGTACAAAGTCGTCCATGTGGGAAATGATATAGTAGCCACATGTCACACTATCATGTGGTTGCTGCTTAGAACAAAATTGAGTCACATGTTTGAAGCGTGGAGGACCACTCCTTTTTGCCACAGTTCCTCCCATGTGTTTGTAGTCGAAGAGAGCAGCATCCAGAACTTTCTTGATTAGGGTGTAGTCTTCTTCTTCCTTTTCAGGAAATCGAAAGAATAAGCAATGCTTTACTTCGGCACTTGTACCAAGAGGATCCAATGGTTGATGCATAAACATGTGAACAAACCATTACATATTAACCCCCAAAGTAGGCTAGGTGCACTAGCATAAGGGAAATTTATGAAAGCACTTAGTAGAGAAGGACTTATATGGGATTGTAGGGCACGAGTAGGTAGTCCTTGCCCTTATGCGCTAGCAAGGCTCGCACGAGGTAGTCTTTCATAATCTGCCTACCTTGTTCGGAGCGAATATTGTTCTTGTGCATGTGATACGGATCTGCTATTCCAACATCCGGATGATTCAGACAACATGACTAAGGATCCTTTGAGCCTATACAGGTTGAACATGTCGAAGATCTCCACAAACTCAAGATAGAATTTGTCCGTGGGATACTGCTCGATGAAATGGAAACCCTCTGGCACGTTCACCGTGTAATATGAGACATTGTTTTCATCAGGCGCTAATTCCACTTGTCGAATGTTTTCATGCAAAATCATCATTTCATTTGGAAGGGCATCAAACTCAGCCCTTGGTAGCATGTGGTGACCCAGGATATGATGGCCCCGCCATTGACGACCCGTTGATCCCGGTCCTGATTGGGAAGATGATGGGTAGGTTAAGGATATTTTTCAACCTCGCCTCACCATGTGTATCCTTAGTACCGGTGCCGGCCTGTCTCTTCTTCGCCCCTTTCCTCGACTATTGCGATTCCAGAGATACGACCCTCTTCATGTCGCCCATCGCTTCCCGCGTTGTGATGACAAGTGTGTTAGGAGACATCATCTTCTGGGCTTGCTCATCATGCTGGGGGTGGTGTATCTACAAATATTTGTTGCTCTTGGTTAGGAGGCATGTCATGCTCCGCGCCCTCATCGGCGCCCTCCAGATCCCTAAACGAGAGAGGTGGGTAAAGAATCAAAGGAGATGGTCCTGGTGATGGAGTGTGGGTCTACTTCAGTGACAGTATTACGCGATTGGGGGTCTTCATCAACTTTATCGCGTACTTCGGCCACCTGAGGAAAAACCCAGTGCATTGTCCTAGCTTTTCATAACCCTCTTCAGGGGGGTGTTGGAAATAAGCCCTAGAGGCAATAATCACTAATGGAATCAGCAACTTTGCCGTCTGCCATGGCTGACGGCAAAGGCATGCATTGCGGACGGCAAAGGTCTTTGCCGTCAGCCAGCAGACGGCACCACATCCGGCTGAACGAGCTCCGGTAAAGGCCACTTTGCCGTCAGCTGGCCGACGGCAAAGAGTCGAAGGTCTTTGCCGTCTGCCAGTAGACGGCAAAGTTGCTGATTCCAGCTTAGGTCCGTTAAGGGGTTAACGGCGTGCTTTGCCATCTGCTGGCTGACGGCAAAGAATTTAGGGAAATATTAAAAAAAACGTTCGATGAGCAGCGTGTCCGGCGTCCTGCGTACAACGTGTCCAGTGTCCGACGAGCAGTGTGTCCGGCGCCCCGCGTACAGCGTGTCCGGCGTTCGGTGAGCAACGTGTCCAGCGTCCGGCGAGCACGACTGTGGCGGCGTCCTGCATGCAGCGAGCAGTGTGGCCAAAGCAACAACAGACGACGACAGCGGCCGGAGCAACAGTGGACGATGGCGGCCGGAGCAGCGGCCATGGATGGAGTAGCAGCGGACGACGACGACCATGGCTGGAGCAGCAGCGGCGGGGGAGAGCAACATGGGCGGCTGGGGAGAGGAAGAAGGGTGAGGGCGTGGCCGAGCGTGGCCGGAGGTGAGCTCGGTGGAGCTCAGGCGAGGGGGAGAGGAAGAAAGATGGCGGCCAGAGGAAGAAGGGCGGCGGGAGAGAGGAAGGACGGCGCGGGCTGAGCGGTTGCCCGGGAGGCGGCAGGCGGGGTGGGCGGACCAGCGGCCGGGGCAGCGGTGGGAGGCAGAGGGCGGCGGCCGACGCGTGAGAGAGATAAGGGAGAGAGATAAGGGAGAAAGAGAGTGGTGGGGCCGGATAAGGCACAGGAGAGATCGTGGGGTGGGCTGCGCGTGGGGTGGATTTCACAGTGCGTCTAAGATGTTGCCACCTCATCGATCCGCATGGTGTGCTTTCTCTTTGCCGTCTGCTGACAGACGGCAAAGAGTTCTAACTCTTTGCCGTCTGCTAGCAGACGGCAAATCGGGTGCCCCGTTAGCGTGTGGACGCCGTGCCCCTGCGGGCCCCACCTCTGTTCTTTGCCGTCTGCCAAATGCCTCTTTGCCGTCTGCTAGCAGACGGCAAAGAAGCGGCTGATGGCAAAGAGCATCTTTGCCGTCTGCTAGTTCTTTGCCATCTGTTTTCTGGAAACGGATGGCAAAGAGCTTCTTTGCCGTCCGCCAGCTGACGGCAAAGAACTAGCAGACGGCAAATTTGCTGATTCCAGTAGTGAATAAAGTTATTATTATTATATTTCCATGTTTATAATTAAGTTTATATTTTGTGCTATAATTGCAATGGTTCTTGAATATGAGATTAGGAGGAAAACTCAGTTGCATGTGTGGAAACATAAACACCAAACAGATCCCTAGTCATGCCTCTGGACTAGCTCATGTATTGATGACGATCATGTTTTCCTGATCCTGGGCATTGTTAAAGTAACAAGGATGCCAGCAATAATGAGAACACATTGTTGTCAGAACAATGGTGTTGGATAGACCCAAATTATGAAATATTGCGAGATCAGATCATCATTATGTTGTGGGTATTTTCGTATAAATTGTTAGCGTTTACTTGCATACATAGACCATGAGAATATCATAGACCAACATACTGGATGGTTACTTTGGGGTTGCCAAACGTCACAACGTAACTGGGTGATAATAAAAGTAACTTATGGGTACACCGGAAAAGTATGTCATCGTGCTCGATAGTTCAAGACTAGGATTTGTTCCTCCGACGATGGAGAGATGCACTCTGGGCCCACTCGTTATTATGATATCCATCATCGTCTGGCCAGACAAAGTGATTGAGATCACAGTGATACCAGAATACGGAAATGAGAAAAGAGAACAAAACCGGTAACGAGGATAACCAGGCATAGTGATCTAAGTGTTGATCACGGGGATACCAATAAAAGTCTCACCTCGGGTTTGTAACGTATCGTGAAGCAAAGGGAATTGTATGTTTTAACAAAAGGTTCACTCGATAAAGATTTTTGTGAATCTATGGGAATTATCAAGGGTGTCCAGATCCCGCTGTTAATTATTGACCGGAAGGTGTTTCAGGTCATGTCCACATATTTCCGAACCTGTAGGGTCACACACTTAATGACTAGTGGTTTATAGGAGAACTATAAGATAATGGAGAGTGACAAATTGGGCACCGGAAGTGTTCCGGATGATCTCTGGAGCGTCCCGGGAGCGTCCCAGTTGAAAGTTCATGTAGCCCCTATGTGTGGGTTGGGTAATTAATGACAATCCCTATGGACTAGTGTTTTCATTGAGTTATACTTGAAGAGGTTGTTCGTAGGCAATGCTTGAAGACCATATGTTGGTTTCAAGGTTGAAAAAAGAAGATCAAGTGATGACCAAGGTGATCTTCAAGGAGTTATCCAAAGATTGGTCATGTGAGAGTTGAGTCTATTGCAAGCATGTCTTGAAGAAGAAGATTGTGTGATCATTCAAGTCGATCAACACATTTAGCATAGAAGATGTACCGAGTGGGATCAAGTTATCTCACGGTATGGTAAGCATTGTCCATTGCGCTTTGTGAAATAACCCATGATCTATTTGTTTGTTGTTTTTATGTGGGGTTAGGTATCTTTCCATGGGCTTGCATCAAAAGGAAGATCTCATATAACCCATGGAGGATAACATCAAGTGGTGATCGTCATCAAGGTTGAGTTGTGCAAGTTCAAGTGGAGCATCACGAAGATATCACATGGTTGAAGCTTGCCGTCCATCATGGTGATAATGGACTTGTGAAGATGTGCCTAAGAGAGGCTCTCCCATAGTGGTGTATGGGGGAGCAATTTACCAGTCTTCATCAAGCCAGCACAATCAAGAAAGGTGGTCCAACTTGAGGAGGTCAAGATCATCATCATTTAGCTCAACTGGACTATGCGCAAGGCAAAGGTTTAACCTTGATAGGTTTTCTATCTTACCGGTCTCATGGTGTTAGTTTGGAGACCGGGTTATAGGATCGATAGCCGTACTATCAAGGGAGGCTCTTAAGTTAGTAGCTTGATCATATCGTTCGTAGAGAGCTCAAACCTTTGCATCCTTGGCATCATCTTTCTTGGTTGTTGTTTTGATTTTCTCTATGTGAGGTTTTAGAGCTTGTGGTTTTCTTCGTGACAAGCTCAAGTTCATCGAAAACGGATTTCCTATGCATCTTCTATTGCGTTTTCAGTGTTGGAGATTTTACCAGTTCTTATTTGAGGAAGGGTTCTCACCTTTATATAATTGGTATTTTCTCCGTTACTAGTTCTTAATATTTCCAACACTGAAAAGTTATGGCCATTTTAGTTTCCTATCAAGCTTGAGTTCGTTGAAATCAGAGTTCAGTTGCAAAAGTTATGGCCGTTTTAGTTTGCATGTCCGGGCGCCCGGAGCCTTTCATGTCCGGGTGCCCGGAGGCTCCAGAGAGTTTTTGCCTTGGGCTCAGCCCTGTCTAGGTGCCCGGGGATGGGCTTTTCTTCTCGGATGTGTCCGGGTGCCCGGGGCCCCCATGGTCTGGTTGCCCGGGGTCTCCCTGCGGCCCCTCTGTGCACCCTGGGTACCCAGGGTCTTGGACCCCCGGGTGCCCGGCCACCTCTGTTGTGCCGCCTCTGATCTGTCCGGGTGCCCGGGATAGGGGTATTTTTCCTCTGGGTTGTTCGGGTGCTGGGACCGCTTTTGTCCGGGTGCCTGGGGGTGCGGCTGTGCAGTTGTCATTTACCCCATGGGGGTATAAATACCCCCCTTCTTCCACCTCCAACCTAAGAAATCTGAGCAAGTTCCCCCCCACCATTGTTGACCTCGTGGAGCTTGCTTTCTCTCTATTCCTCCCATCTTTCTTGCTTGTTTTTGAGTGAAAAGAGAGAGGAGATCTAGATCTACATTTCCACCAATCCATCTCTCCTTTAAGTGAGGGGAACCTAGTGGATCTAGATCTTAAAGTTCTTTGTGGATTTCCTCCTTTGTTCTTCCTCTCATATTCCTCCATAGCATTAGTTGTTTTGGTGCAATTTGGGAGAGAAGGACTTGAGCACTCCGTGTGTTCTTGACATCACATTAGTTGCATCGGGTTGAGTTCTCGACGGTGATTCATGGAAGTGAAAGTTGAGTAGCTTATTACTCTTGGGTGCATGGTACCCTAGAGCTTGTTCCTCTTGGGTGCTTGGGCGCCCTAGATGGTTGGTGGTGTTGCGAAGCTCAATCATTGTGGTGTAAAGCTTCGGGCAAGTTCGGGGGACTCCAATTAAGTTGTGGAGATTGCCCCGGGCAATTGTACGCATTTGATGACTGCCCTTAAGGGTCCCCAATTGTACCGGTTCGGTGACCACCCTCAACGGTCCCTTAGTGGATTCACATCACCTTGCATTGTGCGAGGGTGTGAGGAGAATACGGGGAGCCATTGTGGCGCTTGGGGAGCATTGTGCCTCCAGACCGCTCGAACGGAGATTAGCATCTGCAAGGGTGTGAACTTCGGGATGCATCATCATCTCCGCGTGCCTCGGTTATCTCTTACCCGAGCCCTTTACTTATGCACTTATCTTTGTGATAGCCATCGTGCTTCAAGTCATATATCTTGCTATCACATAGTTGTTTATCTTGTTTAGCATAAGTTGTTGGTGCACATAGTTGAGCCTAGTTTATTTAGGTTTTGTGCTTGGTAAATTAAACACTAGTTTTATTCCGCATTTAGTCAAGCCTAAATCATAATTGTTTTTAAACCGCCTATTCACCCCCCCTTTAGGTGACATCCACGTCCTTTCACCAGTGATGCAGGGAGCGTCCCAGAAGTGCCCGGGAAGGTCCCGGAAGGCCCTAGAAGGTTCTGGAAGGTTCTAAAAACTTCTAGAAGATTACAGAGGGTCCTAGTGGGTTGTCCCCTTGGTTGACCAAAGGGGCAGTGCCCACATGGGCCGAATTGGGCCCCAAGGATGGGGCGCCCCAAGTGGCCTTGGGGGACAAGGCAAGGTGGCACGGGGGGAGTCCTAGGAGGGCTTCTCCTCCCTAGTCAGGCGAACAAGGAGGGGAGCCCCTCCCCAAGTCGGCTAGCCGCCCCCCCCGTCCACCTATATATACGTGGGGAGGGCTCCCCCTAGAGCACTCCAATCCTTTGGAGGATCCCTCCCCGCTGCCCTGCGCCGAGTTTTCTCTCCCCGTTTAATTTATTTAGACGGGTACACCGTTAGGCTCTCTCTCTCTATTTCTCCTGGTGATGCTTTGTGCTGGTCCACGAAGTGCTGCCAAACCTCTAGATCGATATGCGTGGATACCTCAAGGGAGTCGTCTACTTTGACTGTAGATCGGCGGATCGTCTAGGAGAAATTCTCGCGGCTGGGAGGTATAACCTAGCTGTGGGAATCGTCGCACTTCACCAACAATCTACACTTCTTCCACTGCATTCTAGTTGGTGAGATTGATCGTTACCCGCCTCTTCATTGTGTTCCTGGGTGTGATCATGTATGGTAAAAAAATTGTTGCGTGGCATGTTCCCCTTCAGTGGCATCAAGAGTGGTTCTATGAGTAGATGTAGGTACGATCTAGAGCATATGAGATATGTGGGCATTGCACATGGTGATGTGTGGGTAATTAAATTAGATCTAATACCAGATGTTCTTGTTGGTGCCCTTCTAATTGTGAAATTTTGATCTTGACGGCATAGTGGAATTTTGTTACAAAGGTATGGCTCTCCGCGGTCCATTTATGCTGCTCTTGAGTATGCTGATTGCTTTACCGAAGTTATGTTTTAGATTCTTTGGGTTCTACTTTGGTCAAGAAATATATTTTTTCCGAGAGGAAGGGCTTGTAGATTTGATCTATACGGGGGTCACACGTTTAATGAAGTTTAGTATGGGGCTCGAGATTTTTAATTAAGTCTCATGTTTCATATACCCTGATAGTTAAACTAACAACAAGGAGTAATCATGCTTGATGGTTATGTAGGTAGCAAATGGTTTGTAACGGAAACCCTACCAGTCATGGTAATTAGCAAAAGCGATTAGAGGCGTCTAACTTGTTTTTGCAGGATGTGCAAGTGATGCGGTATAGCCTTTGTGAAGCAATATATTTGTATGAGATGTGATATGTTGTAATATTATTTTGTCATGACATGCATGTTGTGAGTACGGCAGGATGGCTGGAGCCAGATGCATGTCGTTAATTTATTTAACCCGCATGTCAAAATTCAAGTAACACATTTATTTTATTAACTATAGAGATAGCAATAGTTATAGTTTCGATGACATGAAGATGACGATCAAGCATCGATGGTCCTCGATGCTACGCCGTCTGCGAAGAAGGTGTTCTCCGCCGAAAGACGTTGAAGAAAAGGGGCCACAGCGTCCAAAAATTTCTTTGGTGCAAAGGGGCTATGCTACATCACATTTGTTAACTACATGTGATGTTAATCCATTTTATTCACCTTATTTGATGCACAGTAGATGTACTTTATAGGGTAATCCCTCACAGAAAAATATCAAGTAGTTAGTGTTCATCCAACTGTAGCACCATCTGAAATACACGTCACTTTGAGGTGCGCCATGTTACATTGGTACGATAGACTTGTCGTGTATGAGGCGGGCATGAACTGTTCATGCAGCAAGAACACTTGGTTGTCTTCACGAGTTTAGCATGAATGTATTGAGATCGGAACACGCGCATCAAAAGATGAACAAGAATCATATAGAGATATGATTGGCAAGTTGGCCTACCTATCTCATTACTTCCATCATCAGTGATGTTACATCAATGGTGGAGTAAGTGAGTCACGGATCTTGAATCGCTAGTAATCAATTATGAGAGATATTGATTTTAGTGGGAGCACACTCTAATTAAAATTGTTAATTTGAGTTGCATTAATTATGAACAATGTCTAAATGAATTTGCATTTTCATTGTAGATAAAATGGCACACAACACCGCCTTCAATTTAGCACCTATGCTTGATAAAGATAAACTGAGTGCATCTAAAAAACTCTTTACAGACTGGTTACGTAATCTTAGAATTGTTCTCAAGAGTGCTAAGAAAGTATATGTTCTGCAAGCAACTCTTCCTGCTGCCCCTGGTGACAATGCCTCGAAAGATGATAGAAATGTCTATCAGACGAAAAGTGATGACAATATAGCAGTACAATGCATCATGCTTGTATCCATGGTGCCAGAACTTCAAAAATGTTTTGAGAACTATGGCGTTTATGAGATAATCATGGAGCTAAAAGCTTTGTTTTAGCAACAAGCAAGGGTCGAAAGATATGAGATCTCTAAGGCCGTGTTTGATTGCAAGATGGGAGAGGAAACTTCAGTGAGCCAACACATACTCAAGTTAGCTGGGTACTAGCAAAGATTGGAAGCTTTGGGCTTCGGAATCCCTGCTACATTGGGCACTAATCTTGTCCTTTCATCTCTCCCTCCAAGCTATAATGACTTTATCATGAACTATAACATGAATGGGATAGACAATAGTGTGAATGAATTGTTCAACATGCTCAAAACTGTAGAAATTGGGATACAGAAGGATGCCAATCATGTGATGATGGTGAACAAAAGGACTAGTTTCAAGAAGAAGGGTAAGGCCAAGAAAAAGGGCAAATCTAAGGGCACCGGTAAGACTGATGCAGCTGAAAAACACAAAGGTGGCACCACTTTAGAGACTGAATGTTTCTTCTGTAAGCAAAAGGGTCATTGGAAGAGAAGCTGCAAGAAGTATCTGGCAGAGTAGAAGAAGATTGGACAGTCCAGCTCAGGTATGAGTGTCATACATGTTATTAATATTTTCCTTGCTAGTCCTCATTGTAATTCTTTGGTATTAGATACCGGAACATTTGCTCACATTTGCAACTCGATACAGGAAATGCGGAGGCATAGAATACTGGCAAAGGACGAGATGTCGATGTGCATCGGGAATGGAGTAAAAGTTGCTGTCAAAGCCGTCGACATCTTACCACTACATCTACCTTTGGGATTTATATTAGAGCTTAGTAATTGTTACAATGTTCTGGCCTTATGCAAGAACATTATATCAGGATCATGTTTATTGCGAGATGGTTATTCATTTAAGTCAGTAAACAATGGTTGTTTGATTTATATGAATAATATATTTTATGGCTGTGCACCTATTGTGAATGGGTTGTTTATTATGAATCTTGAATGTGATAATCACATCTTCAACACTGACGCAAAATATCTTAAGACGATTGATAAAATGAATACCACATTTTTCTGGCACTGCCATCTCGGTCATATTGGAAAGAAACACATGAAGAAATTCCATAGTGATGGACTTTTGGAGTCATTTGATTATGAATCATTTGACAATTGCGAATCTTGTTTGATGGGAAAAATGACTAAGATGCCGTTCACAGGTCAAATGGAATGCGTGAGTGACTTGTTGGAAATCATACCTACAGATGTATGTGGTCCGATGAGTGTACCGGTGCGCGGTGGATTTCTCTACTTTGTAACTTTTACCGATGATTTGAGTAGATATGGTTGTATTTACTTAATGAGCTATAAGTCTGAAACTTTTGAAAAGTTCAAAGAATTTCAGAATGAAGTAGGAAATCATCGTAACAAGAAAATCAAAATTTTGCAATCGGATCGCAGAGGAGAATATTGGAGTTACGAGTTTAGTGAGCATCTGAAGAGTCATGGAATTGTTTCATGGCTTACGCCACCTGGAAGTCCACAGAGGAACGGAGTGTCTGAGAGACATAATCGAACCTTGTTGGACATGGTGATATCTGTAGGGAACACAGCAGAAAACAAAAAAAAATTGAAGTACGAGCACGCCCAGGATCACTATGAACATGCATACAAGGTTTTGATCTGATCATTACCGACTCGTAGCGCAGCGGAAGTATAGTCGATGAACATCCTTGGTGCAGATCCCCGCAGCTAGGATTTTACAAGCTCCCAACCATGAGGATGTTCTCCCTCGTCAGCTCCCCGGACGGTCCCTCGGACAGCCCTTCTGGAGGCCTCTGGACAGTCCCTCGGATGGTTTCTCGGACAGCCCTTCGGGAGGACCCTCGAACAGCGCCTCAGGCAGAAGATCGAAACTACGACCTCTCTACTGGGTTGCACACATACGGTGTCAGCTATCCGGCAGGACTTCGCCGTCCAGAACTAATTCCTACCGGAACCCAGACAGCCTTTCGGCACTACAAAACTATTTCGTGTGAGGGAGAGAGAAATGGCAGATCATGCATGCCTTGTGTTTGAGAGAGATGAGTGAGTTGGAGAGCCCCTCTCCTTCGCCTTTTATAGTGGTGGAAGGGGTGGAGGGGGCTGAAAATTTCAGCCCACAACGGCCCCCCCTCCAAAAACAAGCTCCCACCAAAGGCGGGGAGTTGCCCCATGGAGACCCCCCACCACCATGGCCGAATTTGGGGCTGCCCCCAAGGAGCCCCACCATCCCTCCAACATGTTTCCATGTTTTGTGGCGCTTGCTCCCACCCACAGCCCCCCTCCCCAGCCAGCACCCACCAAAAGGGGGCTGCCCCCCTAAAGGGTGCGCCCCCTAAACAGCCCCCATGATTGATGGGATCTTGTCCCCTCTAGCTGGGACAAGATGTTTTTCCACGCATTCTCCTCGAAAAAACTCTGGAAGGTCCTAGAACATTTCTGGCACCCTCTAAAATATTTCTGGATGCGTTTCGAAACAATTCTGGTATGATGGTTTTATTCTGAGACATTTTCGGTACGATGGTTTTTCTCCGAAACAATTCTGGTTTTCTCTCCGGAACTTTTCTGTTGTCTCCGAAACTTTTTCCGTGACTTTCTCTCAGACTCCCTGTCTAGTATTCAGCAGATAGATGACCCTTAAGTATGTGACCCAATAGGTTAGGTGAAATATATACATGACCGGAACCCCTTCCGATCAATGATCAATAGAGGAACCGTGGACATCCATATTGACCCCTATACCCACACGAAGAAATATTCAAGCGAACCTGTAGTTACCGAATGCTGTTCCTGTTGTTTCACGATATGTTACAAATACCCGAGGTGTGATTTAATGGCATCCTCGTGAATCAACAACTTGTTTACTATGCCAGTTACCTCATTACCAGTTTTGTTCTCTTTTCTCGTTCTCGCATTCCGGCATCCCTGTGATCAAATCACATTGTGTCTGGCCAGATGATGGTGGATACCATAACACCGAGAGGGCCCTAAGAATATCTTTGCATCATCGAAGGAGAAAATCCCAATATTGAGCTATCTAATTCCTTGTCATAATTTTTCGTGAACCCGTAAGCCGCCGTAATAGCCATCCTGTTACAGATGACGTCTAACAAACCCAAAAGTTCACGAAGCAAGCATGAAGGAACTTGATACTCTCATGGTCTAAGGAATTATGCAAACATATAACTTTCTCTGTGTTATAATCCATTAACTTGTGACGAATGTATCTCATAGCATAACATCAATTTGGGTTGATTCAACACAAGTGTTCTTCTGACATTGTGTCCTCAAAGTTGCCGGCATAGTTATGCCCATGATCAGGAAAATGTGACCATCATGCAACACTTGAGCTAGTCTTAGAGGCATGACTCGGAATATATTTTACTGTTTATTATTCCACACATGCACATGGGTTTTCCTCTAATCCTTTATGGATAAACGGGCTGAAGGACCTTGCAGTTATAGCATAGAACATAAACATTAATAACAAACTTGGAGATAAATAACAACTGTTATTATTACCTTTAGGGCATATCTCCTACAGACTCCCACTTGCACTAGAGTAAATAATCTAGTTACATGGATTCTCTTACACCAATGGCTATCCGGTGCTTCTCATGCTTTGCTGGTGGTAGAGGCTTTGTCATCAGGTCTGACACATTCAGATCCATGTGAACTTTGCGTACTCTCACAAGACCTTCCTCGACATGATGTCGGATGATGTGATATTTGCGTGCAATATGTCTTGTCTTATGGTCGGATCTTGGCTCCTTTGCATGAGCCACGACGCCACTATTATCTCAATAGATCTCCGCCAGGTCCAGTACACTTGGAACCACACCAATCTCTTCAAGAAACTTCTTGATCCAGACCGCCTCCTTGGAGGCTTCTGAAGCCGCGAGATATTCTGCCTCCATTGTAGAATCTGCCACAGTGTTTTTCTTGGAACTTTTCTAGACCACTGCACCACCGTTCGAAATGAAAACATAGCCTGATTGAGATTTGAAGTCATCTGGGTCAGTCATGAAGACTGCATCAGTGTAACCACTTACAATGAGCTCTTCATCACCTCCGAACGCAAGGAGCAAGTCCTTGATCCTTCTGAGGTACTTAAGAATATTTTTTACTGTGGCCCAGTGTTCCAATACTGGATCACTTTGGTACCTACTGCGAACACTTAGCGCATAGGAAACATCTGGTCTTGTACATAGCATGGTATACATAATGGATCCAACTGCCGAAGCATATGGAACATCATTCATTTGTACTCGCTCATCAAGAGTCCGAGGACACTGATTCTTGCTGAGCACTGTGCCAGGTGACATTGGGAGTAGGCCCTTCTTGGCATTCTCCATATTAAACATTTTTAATACCTTGTCAATGTACGTGCTTTGGCTAAGCGCTATCAGGCGTCTTGATCTATCTCCATAGATTTTGATGCCCAATATATATGCCGCTTCCCCAAGTCTTTCATTGAAAAACTCTTCTTCAATGACTCTTTTATTTCACTAAGAAAATTCACGTCATTACCAATCAATAATACATCATCCACATATAAGATTAGAAATGCTTTTGCACTCCCACTAAACTTCTTGTAAACACAAGATTCTTCGTCATTCCTGATGAAACCAAACTCTTTGACCGCTTCATCAAAATGAATATTCCAGCTCCTTCATGCTTGCTTCAGACCATAAATGGCGTTATGAAGCTTGCACACCTTTTTAGCATCCTTAGGATTGACAAAACCTTCAGGCTGTTTCATGTATACATCCTCATTGAGGTTTCCATTTAGGAAAGCCGTCTTGACATCCATCTGCCATATTTCGTAATCGAAATAAGCAGCAATTGCTGGCAGTATCCGTACAGACTTAAGCATAGCTACGGGCGAGAAAGTCTCATCGTAGTCAACTCCTAGAACTTGCATGAACCCTTTCGTGACAAGTCTAGATTTATGGATAGTAATGTTACCATCCGCATATGTTTTTCTTTTGAAAATCCATTTACAACCAATGGGCTTTACACCTTCTGGTAGTTCTATCAAGTTCCAAACTTGGTTTTCGTACATGGATTCCACTTCGGATTTCATGGCTTTATGCCATTCCCTTGAGCTAGGCCCCACCATCGCTTCCTTGTAGTGCGCACATTCATCTTCTTCAGGGATGAAAATTTTGTTATGAAACCACTCAGGTGGCTTGATAGCCTAACCTGATCTACGCGGTTCAGTTACATACTTGTCTGAAGTTTCCGCATTAGATGCGTCAACTTCTGGCTCGGTTGTAGGGATAATTTGCAGAATTATTTCCGGTTCCTCAGCCCTATCAACGGTCTCTGAAGATTCACTAATCTCATCAAGTTGTACTGTCCTCCCACTCACTTCTTTAGCGAGAAACTCTTTCTCGAGAAAGTGTCCATTGCTTGCAACAAAAACTTTGTTATCAGATTGGTGGTAGAAAGAATACCCAATTGTTTCCTTGGGATAACCTAAAGAAACTTTTGTCTGATCTGGGATCAAGTTTGCTTGGCTATAAACACTTTACGTATGCCTGACAACCCCAAATCTTGAGATGCGACACATTTGGTTTCGTGCCATACCATAATTCAAATGGTATCATCTCAACAGACTTAGACGGTGCTCTGTTTAATGTATAAGCAGCAGTAGTAAGTGCATGACCCCAAAAAGATAACGGTAGTTCTATAAGAGACATCATAGACCTTACCATGTCCAACAAGGTTAGGTTACATCTCTCGGACACTCCATTCCTTTGTGGGGTTTCGAGAGGTCTACGCTGTGAAAGGATTCCACGGTCACTAAGATGTTGACTAAACTCATCACTAAGATATTCGCCTCCATGATCTGATCATAGGAACTTAATCTTTTTGCCATGATGATTTTCTACTTCATTCTGAAATTCTTTAAACTTTTCAAAAGTTTCTGACTTATGCTTCATCAAGTAGATAGATCCATACCTACTTAAATCGTCAGTAAAAGTCACGAAGTAGAAATACCCACCGCGGGCAGCTGTGTTAATTGGACCACATACATCACTATGTATTATTCCCAATAATTCACCCGCCTATTCAGGATGACCCGTGAACGGCATCTTGGTCATTTTACCCACCAGTCAAGCTTCACATGTGTCAAATGATTCAAAATCAAAAGACGGTAAAACTCCATCTTTATGGAGTCTTTGCATGCGTTTCTTTCCGATGTGGCCAAGACGACAGTGCCACATGAAAGTGGTGGTGGTATCAGCCTTCTTAAGGCGTTTAGCTTGTACGTTAAAGACATCATTTCCACATTCAAGATTTAGTATGAAAAGGCCCCCAACAATGGGTGCAAATCCATAAAACATATCCTTACAATATATTGAACAACCATTGTTCTCAGAGTTGTAGAAATACCCATCGTGTACCAAACATGATCCAGAAATAATGTTTCTGCACAATGCCGGAACAAAATAATAGTTATTTAGTTCTAAGATAAATCCTGAAGGGAGACGTAGAGGCATGATGCCGATGGCTTGAGCGGCGACTCCAGCACCGTTCCGGACATGCATCGTGACTTCATTCTTTGCCAGCTTGCAAATGTGAGCAACTGATCCAGTATCAAATACCCATCACTTAGAGTTTTTGCTAGCAAGCAAAACATCAATGACATTAACATGTATAACAGTTATACCTTTCCCGGTTTTTCCGGACTTCTTATCTGCCAGGTACTTCTTGCAGTTCCTCTTCCAATGTCCTGAGCCCTTACAGTAGAAGCACTCAGTTTTAGTCTTGGCTCCACCCTTAGACTTGCTTTGGGAGCCGGTCATACCGGCACCCTTGCCTTTCTTGGACTTGCCCTTCTTTTTGAAACTGGCGGTTTTATTCACAAGCAACACTTGCTTGCGATTCTTCCACAATCCTACTTCAGCATTTTTCAGCATGGCAAGTAACTCGTTCAGTGTCTTAGTCATCCCATTCATGTTGTAGTTCATGATAAAACCATTGTAATATGGTGGGAGTGAAATAAGCAACATGTCCACCGCGAGTTTTGGTGGAATTGGAAATTCCAAGGCTTTAAGCCTTTCAGCGTAGCCAATCAAGGTGACCACGTGTTCGCCAACTGAACTTCCTTCAGCCATCTTGTACTCAATCATGGTCTTCATTATCTCATAATGTTCAAACCCGACATTTAGTTTGTACAGAGCATCCATTGCTCGGATCATATCACAAGGAGATTGGAGTTCAAAACATCTTTGAAGCTCTGAACTCATGCAAGTTAGCATAAGGCACTGCACCACAGTGCAATCATCACATTTAGTGGCCGAGACATTTTTCTCATCTTTGGGGGCAGTAGCCGCTGGTTCCTTTGGAAGAGGTTTGTGTAGCACATACTCTTTCTTAGCACTCCTGAGGACGAGCCTGAGGGTACAGACCCAGTCTGCATAGTTGTTTCCAGTTGCAGCTAACTTCTCTTTCTCTAACATCGGGGCTAAGGAGAACGGGGTGTTGCGAGCCATTTGATCTACAACCGTAAACACAAGTTCACTTAGACTTTGTTCATAATTAAATGCACTAGTGATTAAACATTTTAGTTCTAAAGTGCGCTCCCACTCAAATCAATATCTCTCATAATTGATTGTGAGTGATTCAAGACCCGCATTTTAATTCAACGCCATTGATCGAGATGATCACTGATGACGTGAAGTTTAATCGGTAGGCCAACTTGCCAATCACATCTCTATGTGACTCTTGCTCATATTTGGATGGGCATGTTCCGAGCTCAGGACTGTCCTACCTGAACGTCAAGACAACCAAGTGATCTTGCAATTAGGTCTGACCTTCACCCGCCTCACACTTCTCTAATCGTTCGCACTAATGTAGATCATGGCGTGCCCCGAACAGATATGTGTTCCAGATGGTGCTACACTTGGGAGAACACTAACTACTTGATATTTTAAGTGAGAGATCACCCTAATAAAAGTGACAACTGCGCAATCAAAAGGGTGCATAAAAAGGGGATAAATATCTCAGGAAATTCATAATTGTATGATATGGTATAGCCCTTTCTGACGGAGAAGTCTTTAATTTCTTCATCTTCGGCTTGTGCGTTGGTGTCCACCTTCGTAAACTTGCCACCGCCTTGTCGATGCATCAAATAATATTGCTATCTCTATAGCTGATAAAATTAATGCATTACAACAAGGTTGACACGCAGGTCATTTAAAGTGACAATCATATGGCTACAGCCATCATGCCGAATCATGACACGCAGGTCATGTTAATTAATTTACATCATATAGTCATCTCATACATAATCAAATTAAATATGATGAAGACCATACCGCATCACATGCCATCCTGCAAAATAGTTAGACAACTCTAATCGGTTTATGTAAAATTTTATTTTATGTGGCTTCCAAGGTTTCGATTCAAACTGAAGCTACCAACGTCCATCATCAAGTATGATTATTCAAGTCGCTAGATTAACTTTGCGGGGTGTATGAAACACGAGATAAAAGATCCTGAGCCCCATACTGAACTTCATCATATGCAAGAACCCCATGCAGATCTTATCTGCATTGCCCTTTACTTTGCGAAACATTCATCTTTCTTAACTATGGTGGAACCCCAAGACACTAAAGCACATCATTGATCTATCAACCATCATGCTCAGGAGTAGCATAGAAGGATCATGGATAGCCAGAACTTTGTACCAAAGTTCCACCATGCCGTCAAGATCAGAATTATGCAAATTCAAGGGAAGCAACAAGAACATCAGGTAATAGATTTCATCAACTACCCGCAAAAATAATTTTCAGCAATAGATCTCATCTACTACAAAATTATATTGTGCAATATCCATACATCTCATGTATTCTATATCGTAACCTACATCTACCCATAGCATGGCTCATAATGCCACTATCGGGAACACAATAGAGAACAAAAAATTTCCAAACTACGAGCACGCCTAGGATCACTATGAAGATGCATACAAGGTTTTGATCTGATCATTACCGACTCGTAGCGCAGTGGAAGTAGAGTCGATGAAGATCCTCGGTGCAGATCCCTGCAGCTAGGATTTTACAACCTCCCAACCATGAGGATGTTCTCCCTCGTAAGCTCCCCGGACGGTCCCTTGGGCAGCCCTTCGGGAGGCCTCTGGACAGTCCCTCGGATGGTCCCTCGGACAGCCCTTCGGGAGGACCCTCGAACATGAAGATCGAAACTATGACCTCTCTACTAAGTTGCACACATACGGTGCCAGCTATCCGACAGGGCTTCACCATCCAGAACTAGGACCTACCGGAACCCAGACAGCCTTTTGGCACTACGAAACTATTTCGTGTGAGGGAGAGAGAAATGGCAGATCATGCATGCTTTGTGTTTGAGAGAGATGAGTGAGTTGGAGAGCCCTTCTCCTCCTCCTTTTATAGTGGTGGAACGGGTGGAGGGGGGCTGAAAATTTCAGCCCACAAAGGGGCCCCGCTCAAAAAAAAAGCTCCCACCAAAGGTGGGGAGTTGCCCCATGGGGGGGCCCCACGACCATGCCCGAATTTGCGGCTGCCCCCTAGGGGGCCCCACCATCCCTCCAACATGTTTCCATGTTTTGTGGGGCTTGCTCCCACCCATGGGGGCCCCCCCAACAGCACCCACCTAAAGGGGGCGCCCCCAAAAATAGCCCAAAAACAGCCCCCATGATTCGTGGGATCTCGTCCCCTCTAGCTGGGACAAGATGTTTTTCCGCGCGTTCTCTCCGGGAAAATTCCGGAAGGACACAGAATATTTCCGGCACCCTCTAAAATAATTCTAGACACGTTCCGAAACGTTTCCGGTATGCTGGTTTTATTCCGAGTCATTTTTGGTACGATGGTTTTTCTCCGAAACAATTCCGGTTTTCTCTCCGAAACTTTTCCGTTGTCTCCGAAACTTTTCCGGTGACTTTCTCTCAGACTCCATGTCCAGTATTCTGCAGATAGATGACCCTTAAGTGTGTGACCCTATAGGTTTGGGCAAATATAGACATGACCGGAACCCCTTCCGATCAATGATCAATAGCGGAACCGTGGACATCCATATTGACCCCTATACCCACACGAATAAATATTCGAGCGAACCTGTAGTTACCGAATGTTGTTCCTGTTGCTTCACGATATGTAAAAAATACCCGAGGTGGGATTTAATGGCATCCCCATGAATCAACAACTTGTTCACTATGCTAGTTACCTCGTTACCAGTTTTGTTCTCTTTTCTTGTTCCCACGTTCCGGCATCCCTGTGATCAAATGACACTGTGTCTGGCGAGACGATGGTGGATACCGTAACACCTAGAGAGCCCTAAGAATATCTCTCCATCGCCGTAGGAGCAAATCCCAATATTCAGCTATCTAATTCCGTGTCATACTTTTCCGTGAACCCGTAAGCCGCTGTAATAGCCATCCTGTTACAGATGACGTTTAACAAGCCCCAAAGTTCATGAAGCAAGCATGAAGGAACTCGATACTCTCATGGTCTAAGGAATTATGCAAACATATAACTTTCTCCATGTTATAATCCATAAACTTGTGACGAATGTATCTCATAGCATAACATCAATTTGGGTCGATTGAATACAAGTGTTCTTCTAACATTGTGTCCACAAAGTTGCCGGCATAGTCATGCCCATGATCAGGAAAACGTGACCATCATGCAACACTTGAGCTAGTCTTAGAGGCACAACTAGGAATATAAATTTACCATTTATTATTCCACACATGCACATGGGTTTTCCTCTGATCCTTTATGGATATACGGGTTCAAGGACCATTGCAGTTATAGCATAGAACATAAACATTAATTACAAACTTGTGGATAAATAACAACTTTTATTATTGCCTCTAGGGCATATCTCCTACAATATCGATGATGTCGTTAACTGAACTGCCATTATCGTTTTGGGGTTATGCGTTATAAACGGCTATTTTTACACTGAATAGAGTGCCATCAAAGTCTGTTGAAATGACACCATATGAGATATGGAATGGGAAGAAACCCAATTTGTCTTTTCTTAAAATTTGGGGATGCGGTGTTTATTTAAATTATTTACAACCTAACAAGCTCAATCCCAAATCAAACAAATGCTAGTTTGTTGATTATCCCAAAGATACTGTTGGGTATTACTTCTATCACCGACTTGAAGTCAAAGTGTTTGTCATGAAAAATAGATTATTTCTCGAGAAAGAATTTCTTGCAAAAGAGGTGATTGGTAGGACAGTATAGCTCGACGAGATTGATGAATCTTCGGTGTTAGATCAAAGGACCAAAACACCAGAAATTGTTCTGGAGATCAGTCCTGCGACGACACCGGAAGCATCTACATGTGATGTAGAAACTTTGGTCAAAACTATAGCTAAATTACGCAGGATAGGAAAAATTCATTCTCTACCGCAGAGGTTTGAGGATGAAGTTTTCTTGCTAGACAATGATGAACCTCTGAATTACAAAGAGGCAATGGCGGGCCCTAACTCCAGGAAATGGTTCGAACCATGAAATCTGAAATAGCATCCATGTACGAGAATCAAGTTTGGAACTTGGTTGACCCTCCGGAAGGTGTTAGACCTATCGAATGTAAATGGATCTATAAGAAGAAAATTGACGTGGATGGAAATGTTTACATCCATAAAGGTCGACTTGCTACAAAGGGTTCTCGACAAGTTCAAGGAGTTGACTACGATGAGACCTTCTCGACCATAGCGATGCTTAAGTTTCTTCATATTTTTCTAGCAATTCCTGCATATTTCAACTACAAGATATGGCAGTTGGATGTCAAAACGGCTTTCCCTAACGGAAATTTAACCGAGGATGTATACATGATACAACCCGAGGGTTTTGTCAATCCTAAGGATGCTAGAAAGGTATGCAAACTTCAGAGATCCATCTACGAACTAAAGCAAGCATCAAAGGTTGGAATCTTCATTTTGATGAAGTAATTAAAGGGTTTGGGTTCATCAAGGAAGGCGATGAGGCTTGTGTTTACAAGAAAGTAAGTGGGAGCGCAATAGCACTTCTAATACTATATGTGGATGACATATTATTGATTGAGAATGTTGTAGAATTTTTTAACATGATAAAGAATTCCTTAAAGAAGAGTTTTTCAATAAAGAATTGGGTGAAGCAGCATACATATTGGGCATAAAGATCTATAGAGATAGATTAATGCACCTGCTACTTGTAGCTTGCGTTGGTATTTCCCCGAAGAGGAAGGGATGATGCAGCACAGTAGAGATAAGTATTTCCCTCAATTATGAAACCAAGGTTATCGAACCAGTAGGAGAATCACACAACACCTAGTAAGCAGTACCTGCACACAAACAACAAATCCTTGCACCCAACGCAAATAAGGGGTTGTCAATCCCTTGGCGGTAAGATTGCAAGATTAAATTGTATTTGATAGATTGATAGATTGCAGCAAAAATACTAAATAAAATAAATAAAATAAAATGGCAGCAATATTTTTAGGGTTTTAGTAATATGATTTTGATAGACCCGGGGGCCATAGGTTTCACTAGAGGCTTCTCTCGAGAAAATAGCATACGGCGGGTAGACAAATTACTGTTGGGCAATTGATAGAAAAGCAAATAATCATCACGATATCCAAGGCAATGATCATGTATATAGGCAGCACGTCCAAGATTAGTAGACCGACTCCTGCCTGCATCTACTACTATTACTCCACACATCGATGGGCTATCCAGCATGCATCTAGTGTATTAAGTCCATAAGAATGGAGTAATACCTTAAGAACGATGACATGATGTAGACAAGACAAACTCACGAATTAATAAACCCAATGAATAGATCCCATCTTTTTACCCTTAGTAGCAATGATACATACGTGTCATGTCCCTTTCTGTCACTGGGATTGAGCACCGCAAGATCGAACCCACTACAAAGCACCTCTTCCCATGGCAAGATAAATCAACTTAGTTGGCCAAACCAAATCAATAGATCGGAGAAGAAATATGAGGCTATAATAATCATGCATAAAAGAGATCAGAGAAGACTCAAATAATTTCATGGATAATCTGATCATAAACTCACAATTCATCGGATCCCAACAAATACACCGCAAAGAAAGATTACATCGGATAGATCTCCAAGAACATCAAGGGGAACATTGTATTGAACATCAAAAAGAGAGAAGAAGCCATCTAGCTACTGCCTATGGACCCGAAGGTCTGTGGTAAACTACTCACGCATCATCGGAGAGGTAGCAAGGTGGATGTAGAGCCCCTCCGTGATCGATTCCCCCTCCGGCAGATTACCGGAGAAGGACCCTAGATGGGATCTCTCTGGAATAGAAGCTTGCGTTGGCGTAAAAAGTATTTCGTGGACTCCCCTGAGGGTTTCTGATTTTTCCTGAATTTATAGTGCTGGAATTAGGTCGAACGGAGCTGGGGTGGGCCCACGAGGTACCAGGGCGCGCCACCCCCCTGGGGCATGCCCTGGTGCCTCGTGGCCCACCTCTTCTTCTTTTGGCCCTCTCCCGAAGCTTCCAGTGTTTATCTTGAGGAATAAAAAATCTCCAAAAAGTTTGGCTGCATTTGGACTTCGTTTGGTATTGATTTTCTGTAAAACAAAAACAGGGCAGAAAACAACAACTGGCACTGGGCACTAGGTTAATAGGTTAGTTTCCAAAAATGATATAAAATTGTTGTAAATGATTATAAAAACATCCAAGATTGATATTATAACAGCATGGAACAATAAAAAATTATAGATACGTTGGAGACGTATCAGCATCCCCATGCTTAATTCCTGCTCGTCCTCAAGTAGGTAAATGATAAAAACAGAATTTTTGATGTGGAATGCTGCCTAACATATTCATCACATATTCTTTTCTTTTTGTAGCATGGACATTGGACTTATATGATTCAAAGCAATAGTCTATAAATTGACATGAAAACATAGATACTCAAGCATACTAACAAGCAACCATGTCTTTCAAAATATCAACGCGAAAGAAAGTTATCCCTAGCCCATTATGCTCAATCATTGATCATTTCATGAAACATACTCAAATATTAGCTACAACCAATGCACAAGTATGACAATAGTGTTCTCTAGTTGGTGCTTTTGTAAGAGAAGATGGATACTCAAGAAAAATAAAAATTGCATAAAAGTAAATAGATAGGCCCTTCGCAGAGGGAAGCAGAGATTTGTCAAATGTGCCAGAGCTCAAAGCTGAAATTAAAGAGATAAAAATATTTTGGCAGGCTTGCTTTTCCTATCAACGAAAACGAATGAGAATTCCCAATATCTTCCATGCTACATACATCATAGGCGGTTCCCAAACATAAAATAAAGTATACTCTCCTTGATTAAGATTTTTCTTTCCACGAGAGTACTCCCCTTCATTAAGATTTTTTTATTTCTTTCTGAGGGAGATTTGCTTTTGTTTTCATTATTTTTGCATTACTGCAATTTTGGCATTTTAGCAATTTAACAATTCGGGACGGGCATCCCTATTACCACCACACTCTCGTGCAATGACAAGTGAACAAACACTCATCGTGAGAATAACACACCTAGCATGGAAGATATTGGCTACCCCCTTCCGCTTCATGAGCGGTACGAGCACACAAAATAGAAAAATTATTTTGAAATTTAGAGTTCGCACACGCAAATTTACTTGGAACGGCATTGTAATACCGCATATAGGTAGATATAGTGGACTCATAAGGCAAAACTGGTTTTAAGGATTTTGGATGCACAAGCAGTATTTCCTCTTGGTACAAATGAAGGCTAGCAAAAGATTGAGAAGCAACCAACCAAAAAATGAAGCATCAGAATTTATTTCTTCAAAATTTCAATCAAGTCAATTCTCAAAATGATATACGTGAAGCATGAGAATTTATTTCTATAAAATTTCAATCAACTCTCAAAATAATAGAAGTGAAACATGAGAGTTTCTTTCTACAAAATTTCAGCCACCACCATGCTCAAAAAGATTTAAGTGAAGCACTAGAGCAACTGCCTAGCTCAAAAAATTTAAGTGAAGCACATAGAGTATTCTACAAATTATGATGATAACGTGTGGCTCTCTCAAAATAGGTGTGTGCATAAAGGATGATTGTGACAAACTAAAAAGCAAACAAAGCAAAGACTCATATCATACAAGACGCTCCAAGCAAAACACATATCATGTGACGAATAAAAATATAGCTCCAAGTAAAATTACCGATGGTCGGTAGAATAAAGAGGGGATGCCTTCCGGGGCATCCCCAAGCTTAGACGCTTGAGTCTTCCTTGAATATTACGTTGGGGTGCCTCGGGCATCCCCAAGATTAGGCTTTTGCTACTCCGTATTCCTTCATCCATCGTGATCTCACCCAAAACTTGAAAACTTCAATCACACAAAACTCAACAAAACCTTCGTGAGATCCGTTAGTATAACAAGACAAATCACTGCTATAAGTACTGTTGCAAACCCATTCATATTTTTTTTTTGCATTAAACCTACTGTACTCTAACTTCACCATGGCTTATACCCCCCGATACAATCCATAGATTCATCAAAACAAGCAAGTAGTGCATAAAAAACAGAATCTGTCAAAAACATAATAGTCTGTAGAGATCTGAATTATGGTCATACTTCTGTAACTCTAAAAATAATGAAAAAATAGGACAACGTGGGAAATTCATATACCAATACTGTGTAAAAAATTCAGAATTTTTTGTCGCTCCAGTGATATTTAGGATTTTCTGTATTGGACGTAAAAGTTTCTGTTTTCCAACAGCATCAATTATACTATCTTCCAAATCATCCTAAAGGCTTTACTTGGCATGAACACTAATTAAAAACATAAAAACACTATCATACCAGTAGCATGACAGTAAAAACACACCATAACAGAAACCTATAACAAAAATTTATTTTATTCATTGGGTTGCCTCCCAACAAGCGCTATTGTTTTATGCCCCTAGCTAGGCATAATGCATAATTTCAAGTATTGTCATCTTTTAAGTTGATTCCATAAGTGGCCCTCATAATTGATTCAGATGGTGCTTTAATTCTTTTCCTAGGGAAATGCTCCATACCTTTCTTTAATGGAAACTGAAATTTTATATTCCCTTCTTTCATATCAATAACGGCACCTATAGTTCGTAAGAACGGTCTACCAAGTATTATTGGGCAAGAATAATTGCATTCAATATCAAGAACAATAAAATCAACGGGCACATAATTTCTATTTGCAAGAATAATCACATCATTAATTCTTCCCAAAGGTTTTTTAATAGTAGAATCCGCAAGATGCAAATTAAGGGAGCATTCATCTATATTGGTAAAAACCTAGCACATCACATAGAGATTTTGGAATTGTGGAAACGCTAGCACCCAAATCACATAAAGCATTGCACTCATAATTTTTTATCTTAACTTTAATGGTGGGTTCCCATTCATCATATAATTTTCTATGAATTGAAATTTCTAGTTCATGCTTTTCTTCTAACGCTTTCATCATTGCTTCTACTATATGTTTAGTAAAAGCTTTGTTTTGCTCATAAACGTTGGGTGAATTTAATATGCATTGTAACAAAGAAATACACTCAATCAAAGAACAATTATCATAATTAAAATCTTTGTAATCCAAAATAGTGGGAACATCACTATTTAAAGTTTTTACCTCTCCAAACCCACTTTTAGTAATTTTCTTATCAAGATTTTCACCCTCCGAATTATGGGGACGCTCTTTAGCTAAAGTTGACTCTTCTTCAATCCCTTTTTCATCAAGTTTAATATTACTAAATAAAGAATCAATATATGAATCACCAATCATTTTAATATCCTCATCGTTACTATGATAGAAACCGGGAGGAATCGCTTTTTCTAAAAATTCTCGTTTAGCTCTTAGCATGGCGGTTCTTTTCTTACTTTCATCCATGGAGACATATAAAGCTTTGATTGATTCACTAATATCAATTTTAGGTGGCAAAATTTTAATCTTAAGATTTTCCACATCATGAATAATTCTATCGATGCTCCTAGACATATCATCAATTTTACCCAATTTTTCTTCTATCGTAGCATTGAAAACTTTTTGAGCATTAATAAATTCTTTAATATTACTTTCAAGATCAGAAGGTATCCTATTATTATTGTAGGAATTACCATAAGGATTGCCATAATTATTAGAGGAATTTCCAGGAAATGGTCTAGCGTTGAAATTACCTCTATAAGCATTACTATTAAAATTGTTTCGTGAGACAAAATTCAGATCTACGGGATCATTATTTTGCTCAATCAAAGTGGACAAAGGCACATCATTAGGATCAATAGGAGCAATTTTACTAGCCACCAATTTCATAAGAGCATCAACATTATCACTCAAAGTATTAATTTCTTCAACGGAATTCACCTTTTTACTAGTAGGAGATCTTTCAGTATGCCATTGTGAATAATTTGCCATAATATTATCAAGCAATTTAGTAGCTTCACCCAAAGTAATTTCGATAAATGTACCACCCGCGGCGGAATCTAAAAGATTTCTAGAGACAAAATTCAATCCCGCATAAATTTTTTGTATGATCATCCATAAATTTAAACCATGAGTAGGGCAATTTCTTATCATTAATTCCATCCTCTCCCAAGATTGGGCAACATGTTCATGATCAAGTTTCCTAAAATTCATAATTTGATTTCTTAGAGAAATAATTTTCGTGGGAGGAAAATACTTAGTAATAAAAGCATCTTTACACCTATCCCAAGAATCGATACTATTTCGTGGTAAAGATGAAAACCAAATTTTAGCACGATCCCGCAATGAGAACGGGAATAATTTCAATTTCACAATATCATTATCCACATCTTTTTTCTTTTGCATGTCACACAATTCTATGAAAGTATTAAGATGGGATGCGGCATCTTCATTAGGACTACCGGAAAATTGATCTTTCATAACAAGATTTAGCAAAGCGGCATTAATATCACAATTCTCCGCACTAGTGGCGGGAGGAGCAATTGGAGTACTAATAAAATCATTATTATTAGTATTGGAAAAATCACACAATTTGGTATTTTCTTGAGACATCGTGACTATGCAAATAAAATAGCGATCAAGCAAACAAGCAAACGAGAAAAAGGCAAATGGGAAATATTTTTGTATTTTTGTCAAAACTTTTTAGAAGTGGGGGAGATGAAAACGAGAGGCAAATGGCAAATAAAGTAAATGCAAGGAGATGAGTGTTTGTGCAAAGGTACTTGATAAATGTTGATGATGTCTCCCCGGCAACGGCGCCAGAAATTCTTCCTGCTACTTGTAGCTTGCGTTGGTATTTCCCCGAAGAGGAAGGGATGATGCAACACAGTAGAGATAAGTATTTCCCTTAATTATGAAACCAAGGTTATTGAACCAGTAGGAGAATCACACAGCACCTAGTAAGCAGTACCTGCACACAAACAACAAATCCTTGCACCCAACGCAAACAAGGGGTTGTCAATCCCTTGGCGGTAAGATTGCAAGATTAAATTGTATTTGATAGATTGATAGATTGCAGCAAAAATACTAAATAAAATAAATAAAAGAAAATGGCAGAAATAATTTTAGGGTTTTCGTAATATGATTTTGATAGACCCGGGGGCCATAGGTTTCACTAGAGGCTTCTCTCGAGAAAATAGCATACGGCGGGTAGACAAATTACTGTTGGGCAATTGATAGAAAAGCAAATAATCATCACGATATCCAAGGCAATGATCATGTATATAGGCATCACATCCAAGATTAGTAGACCGACTCCTGCCTGCATCTACTAGTATTACTCCACACATCGATGGGCTATCCAGCATGCATCTAGTGTATTAAGTCCATAAGAACGGAGTGAAGACTTAAGAACGATGACATGATGTAGACAAGACAAACTCACGAATTAATAAACCCAATGAATAGATCCCATCTTTTTACCCTTAGTAGCATTGATACATACGTGTCATGTCCCTTTCTGTCACTGGGATTGAGCACCGCAAGATCGAACCCACTACAAAGCACCTCTTCCCATGGCAAGATAAATCAACTTAGTTGGCCAAACCAAATCAATAGATCGGAGAAGAAATACGAGGCTATAATAATCATGCATAAAAGATATCAGAGAAGACTCAAATAATTTCATGGATAATCTGATCATAAACTCACAATTCATCGGATCCCAACAAACACAGCACAAAGAAAGATTACATCGGATAGATCTCCAAGAACATCAAGGAGAACATTGTATTGAACATCAAAAAGAGAGAAGAAGCCATGTAGCTACTGCCTATGGACCCAAAGGTCTGTGGTAAACTACTCACGCATCATCGGAGAGGCAGCAAGGTTGATGTAGAGCCCCTCCGTGATCGATTCCCCCTCCGGCAGATTACCGGAGAAGGACCCCAGATGGGATCTCTCTGGAACAGAAGCTTGCGGCGGTGTAAAAAGTATTTCATGGACTCCCCTGAGGGTTTCTGTTTTTTCCTGAATTAATAGTGCTGGAATTAGGTCAAACAGAGCTGGGGTGGGCCCACTAGGTACCAGGGCGTGCCACCCCCCTGGGGCGCACCCTGGTGCCTCGTGGCCCACCTCTTCTTCTTCTGGCCCTCTCCCGAAGCTTCCAGTGTTTATCTTGATGAATAAAAAATCTCCAAAAAGTTTGGTTGCATTTGGACTTCGTTTGGTATTGATTTTCTGTAAAACAAAAACAGGGCAGAAAACAGCAACTGGCACTAGGCACTAGGTTAATAGGTTAGTCTCCAAAAATGATATAAAATTGCTGTAAATGATTATAAAAACATCCAAGATTGATATTATAACAGCATGGAACAATCAAAAATTATAGATACGTTGGAGACGTATCAGCACCTAATAGGGCTAAGCCAAATCACAAACATTGACAAATTACTAAAGAAGTTTAGAATGGAAAATGCCAAGAAAGGGTTCTTGCCAATGTCACATGGCACAATGTTGAGCAAGAGTCAGTGCCCGCAGACCACTGATGAGTGAGTACGGATGACTAAGATTCCATATGCTTCCGCAATTGGATCTATCATGTATGTCATGATTTCTGCAAGACCAGATGTGTCCTATGTTCTAAGTGTTATGAGTAGGTACCAGAGTGATCCGGGAATGGATAATTGACCAGCAGTTAATAATATTCTAAAGTACCTTAAGAGGACTAAGGAAATGTTCCTAGTGTATGGAGGTGATGATGAGTCATTGTAAAGGGTTACACTGATGAGAGCTTCATGACTAATCCAGACGACTTTAGATCTCAATCAGGATTTGTTTTTACAGTAAATGGTGGTGCGGTAAGGTGGAAAAGTTCTACGGAAAGTACTGTGGTGGATTCTATAACGGAGGCAGAATATATGGCTGCTTCAGAAGCATCAAAGGACAGTTATTGGACCAAGAAGTTCGTCACCGAGCTTGGTGTGGTTCTAAGCGCGCTGGATCCTATGGAGCTCCATTGTGATAATAGTGGCTCCGTAGCCCGGGCGAAGGAGACAATGTCCGACCAGAAATCCAAACATAATGAACACAGATTCCACATAATTTGATATTTTGTGGAGCGTGTAGACGTAAAGTTATGCAAGATTCATACGGACCTGAATGTGTCAGATCCGTTGATGAAGCCTCTACCACGAGAAAAGCATGAGCAACACCGGAATGCCATTGGTGTAAGGCAACTTATGTAACAAGATTATTGACTCTAGTGCAAGTGGGAGACTATTGGCAATATGCCCTAGAGGCAATAATAAATTTGTTATTATTATATTTCCATGTTCATAATTAAGTTTATATTTTGGTGCTATAATTGCAATGGTTCTTGAATATGAGATTCAGAGGAAAACTCTGTTGCATGTGTGGAAACATAAACACCAAACGAATCCCTAGTCATGCCTTTGGACTAGCTCATGTATTGATGGTGACCATGTTTTCTTGATCATGGGCATTGTTAAAGTAACAAGGTTGTCGGCAATAATGAGAACACATTGTTGTGAGAACAATGGCGTTCGATAGACCCAAATTATGAAATACTACGAGATCACATCGTCATTATGTTGTCGGTATTTTCGTATAAAGTGTTAGCATTTACTTGCATCCTTAGACCATGAGAATATCATAGACCAACATACCGGATGGTTACTTTGGGGTTGCCAAACATCACACCATAACTGGGTGATAATAAAAGTAACTTACGGGTACACTGAAAAAGTATGTCATGGTGCTCGATAGTTCAAGACTGAGATTTGCTCCTCTGACGATGGATAGATACACTCCAAGCCCACTTGGCATTACAGTATCCATCATCGTTTGGCTAGCCATAGTGATTGAGATCATAGGGATACCGGAATACGGAAACGAGAAAATAGAACATAGCTGGTAATGAGGATAACTAGGAATAGTGTTCAAAGTGTTGATTGTGGAGATACCGATAAAAGTCTCGCATCAGGTTTTGTAACATACCACAAAGCAAATGGAATTGTATGAGGTGACAAAAGGTTTATTTGATAAAAATCTTCATGAATATGTGGGAATTATCATGGGTGTCCAGATCCCGCTTTTAATTATTGACTGGAAGGTGTTCCGGGTCATGTCCACATTTTTCCGAACCTGTAGGGTCACACGCTTAACAAGTAGTGGTTTGTAGGAGAACTATAAGAATATGGAGAATGAGAAATAAGGCACTGGAAGTGTTCCAGATGACCTCGGGAGCGTCCCGGGAGGTCCTGGGAGCATCTCGGTGATGTTAGGAGAGTCCCGAAAGGCTCTGGAAGGTTCTAGAAACTTCTAGAAGGTTCCAGGGGTCCTTATGGACTGACCCCTTTGGCTGGTCCAAAGGGACATGCCCTAATGGGCCCTATGGGGCCCCTATGGTAGTGCGACCCCTTGGCTTGCGGGGCAAGGTGTGTGGGGGGTGGGGAGCACTCCTCCTGCCTAGGTCGGCCGAACCAGGAGGAGCTCCTCCTCCAAGTCGGCCAGGCCCCCTGGTTCCACCTATATATATGTGGGGAGCCCTCCCCGCTGCCCTGCGCCCAGTTTTTTCTCCCTGTGTAATTTATTTAGAGGAGTACACTGCTAGGTTATCTCTCTCTCTTATTCTCCCGGTGATTCTTTGTGCTGGTCCATGAAGTGCTACCGAACCTCTAGATCGGTATGCGTGGATACCTCAGAGGAGTTATCTACTTTGACTCTAGATTGGCAGATCATCTAGGAGAAATTCTCGTGGCTGGGAGGTATAAACTAACTACAGGAATCATCGTGTTTCACCAAAAATCTACTTCTTCCGCTGCGTTCTAGTTGGTGAGATTGATTGTTACCCGCCTCTTCATAGTCTTCCTAGGTGCCAGCGTGTACGGTAATTTTTTTGTTGCATAGCACATTCCCCTACTATAGGAGATATGCCCTAGAGGCAATGATAATAGTTATTTTGTATCTCCAAGTTTGTAATTGATATTTATGTTCCATGCTATAACTGCAATGATTCTCGAGTTTGCAATAACCACGAGGCTCTGAGGGAAACTCATGTGCACGTGTGGAATAATAAACGGTAAAATGTATTCCTAGTCTTCCTTCTAAGACTAGCTCAAGTGTTGCATGATGGTCCTGTTTTCCTGATCATGGGCATGACTCTGCCGGCAATTTTTGAGGGCACAATGTTAGAAGAACACTTGTGTTGAATCGACCCGAATTGATGTCATGCTATGAGATACATTCATCACAAGTAAATGGTTTATAACATAGAGAAAGTTAACATTTGCAGAATTCCTTAGACCATGAGAGTGTCGAGTTCCTTCATGCTTACTTCATGAACTTTGGGGTTTGTTAAACATCATCTGTAACAGGGTGGCTATTACGGCGGCTTACGGGTTCACGGAAAAGTATGACAAGGAACTTGATAGCTCAAGATTGGGATTTGCTCCTCTGACGATGGAGAGATATTCTTCGGGCCCTCTTGGTGTTACGGTATCCATCATCGTCTGGCCAAACACAGTGTGATTTTATCACAGGGATGCCGGAACGCGGGAACGAGAAAGGAGAACAAAACCGGTAACGAGGAAACTGGCATAGTGGACAAGTTATTGATTCACCGGGATGCCGATAAATCTCACCTCGGGTTTTTGTAACATATGACGAAGCAACAGGAATAGCACACGGTAACTACAGGCTCAGTCAAATATTCATTCGTGTGGGTATAGGGGTCAATATGGATGTCCACGGTTTTGCTATTGATCATCGATCGGAAAGTGTTCCGGTCATGTATATACTTCACCGAACCTACAGGGTCACACACTTAAGGGTCATCTATCTGCTGAATACTGGATAGGGAGTCTAAGAGAAAGTCACCGGAAAAGTTTTGGAGACACTGGAATAGTTCCAGAGAGGAAGTCGACGAAAAAGTTTCGGACACGACAGAAAAGTTTCAGTGTAAAAACCAGAAAAGTTCTGGAGAAAAGTCATCATACAAAAATGTTTCGGAATGCATCCAAAATTATTTTAGGGAGTGCCGAAAATGTTTTGGACCTTCGGGATTTTTTTTGGATTAAACAGACACTGAAAATATTTTGTCATGAATAGTGGTGTGAATAGTGGCAGCACTATTAGGGTACGACTACTCCTTTGGAGTTTTGTGCCAAAAAGTCAAGGGGTTGGCATGGGATGGTGGGACTTTCTTTTGGGGGGCCCCACACAAGGTGGCCGGCCAAGATGGAGCTCCTCCATGGAGCTCCACTTGCCTTCCCTTTTTGCCCTTATGAAGGACTCATCTCATGGGTTTTTTGGAATTTCCAAGTGGCCTCTACCCCTTGCCCTCACACTATAAATAGAGGTGGAGAGGTGCTCTCCAAACTCACTCAAGCTCTCATACACATGCCATGCATTATCTGGCTTTCTTCTCTCCCTCACACGAAATAGTTTTGTAGAGCCAAAAGGCTGTCTAGATTCCGGTCGGAACTAGTTCTGGACGGCGAAGCCCTGCCAGATAGCTGACACCGTATGTGTGCAACCCCATAGAGAGGTCGTAGGTTTGGCCTTCTGCCCAAGGGGCTATTCGAGGGTCCTACCAAAGGGCTGTCCGAGAGGCCGTCCGAGGGACTGTCCAGGGGCCTCCCGATGGGTTGTTTGAGGATCCGTCCAGTGAGACCATCCGAGGGACAGTCCTGAGGCATCCCGAAGGGCTGCCTGGACATCCGTCCAGTGGGCTGACAAGGGAGTACATCCTCGCGGTTGGGAGGTTGTAAAATTCTAGCTGCAGGGATCTGCATCGATGATCTTCATCGACTCTACTTCCGCTACGAATCGGTAATGATCAGATCAAAACCATGAATGCCTTTTCATAGTGGTCCTGGGCATGTTCTTACTACGGATTTTTTTGTTTTCTATCGCATTCCCCTACAGTGCTATCAAAGTTGTGCTATGTGTAGATGTAGGTTTCAATCTAGAATACATGAGATGTATGGGTTTTGCATAATAAAATTTTGTAGTATATGAGATCTATTGCTGACAATTATTTATGCGGGTAGCAGATGAAATCTATTACTCGATGTTCTTGTTGCTTCCCTTGAATTTGTGTAGTCCTGATCTTGACGGCATGATGGAATCTTACAAACTTCTGGCAATCCACGATCCTGATTGATCAACGAAGTGCTTCAGTATTTTGGGTTCCACCATTGTTAAGAAAGATGGATGTTTCACAAACTAAAGGGCAATGCATATATGATCTGCACGGGGTTCTTGCGTATGATGAAGTTCAGTATGGGGCTCGAGATTTTTCATCTCGTGTTTCATACACCCCGCAAAGTTAATCTAGCGACTTGAATAATCATACTTGGTGATAAACGTTGGTAGCTGCGATTTAAGTCAAAACCTTAGAAGCCACGTAAAATAAATTTTTGCATAAACCGATTAGAGGCGTCTAACTTGGTTTTGCAGGATGGCATGTGATGTGGTATAGCAGTTGTCATATTAATTGGATTATGTATGAGATGACTATATGATGTAAATTAATTAACATGCCTGCGTGTCATGATTCGGCATGATGGCTGGAGCCATATGATTGTCACTTTAATGACCTGTCTGTCAACCTTATGTAATGCACTTATTTTATTAGCTATAGAGATAGCAATATTATCAGGTGCATCGACAAGGTGCTGGCAATCTTCAAGAAGGTGGACACCGACGCAAATGCCAAAGACGAAGAAGATAAAGACTTCTCCATCAGAAAGGGCTATACCATATCATGCTATTATGAATTGCCTGAGATGTTTATCCCATATGATGCACCCTTTTGATTGTGTGGTAGTCGCCTTTTATTAGTGTGATCTCTCACTAAAAATATCAAGTATTTAGTGTTCTCCCAAGTGTAGCACCATCACGACACCTATCTCTTCAGGGTATCACATGGATACATGGGTACGAACGATTAGAGAAGTGTGAGGCGGGTGAGTTGAGACCTCGCAGCAAGATCACTTGGTTGCCTTGACGTTCTGCGTTGAATTGAAATATGGGTCTTCAATCAATCACAATCAATTATGAGAGATATTGATTTGAGTGGGAGCACACCTTAGAATTAAATTGTTTAAATCACTAGTGCAAATTAATTATGAACAAAGTCTAAGTGAAACTTGTGTTTACCGTTGTAGATCACATGGCTCGCAAGGCCACGTTCAGCTTAGGCCGGATGTTAGAGAAAGAGAAGTTAGCTGCAACTGGAAATAACTATGTGGACTAGGTCCATACCCTGAGGATTATCCTCAGGAGTGCTAAGAAAAAGTATGTACTTGACACACCTCTTCCAGCTAAACTGGCGGCAACTGCCCCGGAAGATGATAGAAATGTCTGGGCCACTAAGGATGATGACTGCACTGTAGTGCAGTGCCTCATGCTAACTTGCATGAGTCCAAAGCTTCAAAAACATTTTGAAGTCCACACCGCCCAAGATATGAACCGGGAAATGGATGCTCTGTACAAACTCAATGCACAGTCTGAGTGTTACGATGTAACAAGACCATGATGGGGTGCAAAATGGCTGAGGGAAGTTCAGTTGGCAAACAAGTGGTCAAATTGATTGGCTACGCTGAAAGGCTTAAATCCCTAGAATTTCCGATTCCACCAACACTCGCGGTGGACATGTTGCTTGCTTCACTCCCCCCGTCTTACGATGGTTTTATCATGAACTACAACATGAATGGGATGGACAAGACACCGAACAAGTTGCTCGCCATGCTGAAAACTGCTGAAGGAGGACGGCGGAAGAATCACAAGCAAGTGTTGCTCGTGAAGAAAATCGGCAGTTTCAAAAAGAAGGGCAAGTCCAAGAAAGGCAAGGGCTCCAGTATGGCCGGCTCCCAAAGCAAGTCTAAGGGCGGAGCCGATACTGAAACTGACTGCTTCTACTACAAGGGCACCAGGCACTGGAAGAGAAACTGCAAGAAGTACCTGGGAAATACATGTTAATGTCATTGAAATTTTGCTTGCTAGCGAAAATTCTAAGTCTTGGGTATTTGATACCGGATCGGTTGCTCTCATTTGCAACTCGATAGAGGGGTTTCAAAGTGTGCGCAAGCTGGCAAAGAATGAAGTCATGATGTGCGTTGGGAACGGTGCTGGAATCGCCGCTCAAGCCATCGGCATCATGACTCTACATCTCCCTTAAGGATTTATCTTAGAACTTGAGAACTGTTATTTTGTTCCGGCATTGTGTAGAAACATTATCTCTTGATCATGTCTGATACACAATGGGTATTCCTACAAGTCTGAGAACTATGGTTGTTCACTTTATTGTAAAAATATGTTTTATGGATTTGCACAGATTGTTGGGGGCCTTTTCATTCTAAATCTTGAATGTGGAAATGATGTCTTTAACATAGGAGCTAAACACCTTAAGAAGGCTGATACGACCACCACTTACTTGTGGCACTGTCGTCTTGGCCACATCAGAAAGAAACGCATTCAAAGACTCCATAAAGATGAAGTTTTACCTTCTTTTGATTTTGAATCATTTGACACATGTCAAGCTTGTCTGATGGGCAAAATGACCAAGACGCCATTCACGGGTCATCCTGAACGGGCGGGTGAATTATTGGAAATAATACATAGTGATGTATGTGGTCCGATGAGCACAGCCGCACGGGGTGGGTAATTCTACTTCGTGACTTTTACTGATGATTTAAGTAGGTATGGATATATCTACTTGATGAAGCATAAGTCAGAAACCTTTGAAAAGTTCAAAGAATTTTAGAATGAGGTAGAAAATCATCATAACAAATGGGTTAAGTTTCTGCGATCAGATCACGGAGGCGAATATCTTAGTCATGAGTTTAGCCAACATCTGAGTGACCATGGAATCGTTTCACAACTTACACCTCCTGGAACTCCACAACAAAATGGAGTATCCGAGCGACATAACCGATCCCTGTTAGACATGGTAAGGTCAATGATGTCCCTTACAGATCTACCAATATCTTTTTAGGGTCACGGACTAGAAACTGCCACTTACACATTAAACAGAGCACCGTCTAAGTCTGTTGAGACGACACCACATGAGATGTGGCATGGGAAGAAACCTAGTGTGTCGCATCTCAAAAATTTGGGGTTGTGAGGCATACGTAAAGCGTTTACAGCCAAGCAAACTCGATCAAAGATCAGACAAATGTTACTTTGTTGGTTATCCCAAGGAAACCATTGGGTATTCTTTCTACCACCAGTTCGAGAACAAAGTGTTTGCTGCAAAGGTCGGACACTTTCTCGAGAAAGAGTTTCTCGCCAAAGTAGTGAGTGGGAGGATAGTACAACTTGATGAGATCAGTGAATCTTCGACAACCGTTGAGATGGCCAAGGAACCAGAAGAAATTCCGCAAATTATCCCTACAGCTGAGCCAGAAGTTGTCGCATGTGATGCAGAAACTTCCGACAAGTATGTCACTGAACCGCGCAGATCAGGTAGGACCATCGTGCCACCTGAGTGGTATCATAAAAAAATCTTCATCCTTGAAGATGATGAACCTGCACACTACAAGGAAGTGATGGCGGGGCCTAGCTCAAGGGAATGGCACAAAGCCATGAAATCCAAAATGGAATCCATGTAGGAAAACCAAGTTTGGAACTTGGTAGAACTTCTAGAAGGCGTAAAGCCCATTGGTTGTAAATGGATGTTCAAAAGAAAGACAGATGCGGATGGTAACATTACTATCCATAAAGCTAGACTTGTCACGAAAGGGTGCATGCAAGTTCCAGGAGTTGACTACGACGAGACTTTCTCGCCCGTAGCTATGCTTAAGTCTGTATATTGCTGCTTTTTTTTATTATGAAATATGGCAGATGGATGTCAAAACGGCTTTCCTAAATGGAAATCTCAAAGAGGATGTATACATGATACAACCTGAAGGTTTTGTTGATCCTAAGGATGCTAAAAAGGTATGCAAGCTTCAAAAGGCCATTTATGGTCTGAAGCAAGCAACAAGGAGCTGGAACATTCGTTTTGATGCAGTCAAAGAGTTTGGCTTCATCATAAATGATGAAGAATCTTGTGTTTACAAGAAGTTTAGTGGGAGCACAAAAGCATTTATAATCTTATATGTGGATGACATATTGTTGATTGGAAATGACGTGAATTTCCTTAGCGAAATAAAAGACTCATGAAAGAAGAGTTTTTCAATGAAGGACTTGGGCGAAGCGACATACGTATTGGGCATCAAAATCTATAGAGATAGATCCAGACGCCTGATAGCGCTTAGCCAAAGCATGTACATTGACAAGGTGTTGAAAAGGTTCAATATGGAGAAGGCCAAGAAAGGCCTACTCCTCATGTCACCTGGCACAGTGCTCAGCAAGAATCAGTGTCCTCGGACTCTCGATGAGCGAGTACAAATGAATGATGTTCCATATGCTTCGGCAGTTGGTTCAATTATGTATGCCATGATATGTACAAGACCAGATGTTTCCTATACACTAAGTGTTACCAGCAGGTACCAAAGTGATTTAAGATTCGAACACTAGGCCGCAGTCAAAAATATTCTAAAGTACCTCAGAAGGACCAAGGATTTGCTCCTTATGTACAGAGGTGATGAAGAGCTCATTGTAAATGGTCACACTGATGCAGGCTTCATGACTCACCCAGATGACTTCAAATCTCAATCAGGCTATGTTTTCAATTTGAACGGTGGCACAGTTGACTGGAAAAGTTCCAAACAAAAAACTGTGGTGGATTCTACGACGGAGGTGGAATATGTTGCGGCTTTAGAAGCCTCCAAGGTGGCGGTCTGACCTTGGTGTGGTTCCAAGTGCGCTGGACCTGGTGGAGATCTATTGTGATAATAGTGGCGCCGTGGCTCAGGCAAGGGAGCCATGTTCCGACCATAAGACAAGACATATTGAACGCAAATATAAACTCATTTGACATCATGTTGAAGTGGGTTTAGTGAAAGTATGCAAAGTTCACACAGATCTGAACATGTCAGTCCCGATGACAAAGCCTCTACCACGAGCAAAGCATGAGCAGCACCGGATAGCCATTGGTGTTAGGGAAGCCATGTAACTAGATTATTGACTCTAGTGCAAGTGGGAGTCTGTAGGAGATATGCCCTAGAGGCAATGATAATAGTTATTTTGTATCTCCAAGTTTGTAATTGATGTTTATGTTCCATGCTATAACTGCAATGATTCTTGAGTCTGCAATAACCACGAGGCTCGGAGGGAAACTCATGTGCACATGTGGAATAATAAATGGTAAAATGTATTCCTATTCTTGCCTCTAAGACTAGCTCAAGTGTTGCATGATGGTCCTATTTTCCTGATCATGGGCATGACTCTACCGGCAATTTTTGAGGGCACAATGTTAGAAGAACACTTGTGTTGAATCGACCCGAATTGATGTTATGCTATGAGATACATTCGTCACAAGTAAATGGTTTATAACATAGAGAAAGTTAACATTTGCAAAATTCCTTAGACCATGAGAGTGTCGAGTTCCTTCATGCTTACCTCGTGAACTTTGGGATTTCTTAAACATCATCTGTAACAGGGTGGCTATTACGGCGGCTTACGGGTTCACGAAAAAGTATGACAAGGAACTTGATAGCTCAAGATTGGGATTTGCTCCTCCGATGATGCAGACATATTCTTAGGGCCCTCTCGATGTTACGGTATCCATCATCGTCTAGCCAGACTCAGTGTGATTTGATCACAGGGATGCCGGAACGCAGGAATGAGAGAGGAGAACAAAACCGGTAACGAGGAAACTGGCATAGTGGACAAGATGTCGATTCACGGGGATGCCAATAAATCTCACCTCAGGTTTCTATAACATATCACGAAGCAACAGGAATAGCACATGCAACTACAGGTTCACTCGAATATTCTTTCATGTGGGTATGGGGGTCAATATGGATGTCCACGGTTTCGCTATTGATCATCGATCGGAAAGTGTTCCGGTCATGTCTATACTTCACCCTACCTACAGGGTCACACGCTTAAGGGTCATCTCTCTACTGAAAACTAGATAGCGAGTCTAAGAGAAAGTCACCAAAAAAGTTTCGGAGACACTGGAATAGCTCCAGAGAGAAAGTCGACGAAAAACTTTCGGAGACGACAGAAAAGTTTCAGTGTGAAAACCAGAAACGTTCTAGAGAAAAGTCATCATACAAAAATGTTTTGGAATGCATCCAAAATTATTTTAGGGGGTGACGGAAATGTTCTGAACCTTCAAGAATTTTTTTAGATTAAACAGACACTGAAAATATTTTGTCCTGAATAGTGGTGTGAATAGTGGCAGCACTATTAGGGTACAACTACTCCTTTGGAGTTTTGTGCCAAAAAGTCAAGGGGTTGGCATGGGATGGTGGGCCCCATTTTTGGGGGCCCCAAACAAGGTGACTAGCCAAGATGGGACTCCTCCATGGAGCTCCACTTGCCTTCCCTTTTTGCCCGTATGAAGGACTCATCTCATGGGTTTTTTGGTATTTCCAAGTGGCCTCTACCCCTTGCCCTCACACTATAAATAGAGGTGGAGAGGTGCTCTCCAAACTCACTCAAGCTCTCATACACATGCCATGCATTATATGGTTTTCTTCTGTCCCTCACACGAAATAGTTTCATAGAGCCGAAAGGCTGTCTGGGATTCGGTAGGAACTAGTTCTAGACGGTGAATTCCTGCCGGATAGCTGACACCGTATGTGTGCAACCCCATAGAGAGGTCGTAGGTTTGATCTTCTGCCCGAGGGGCTGTTCGAGGGTCCTCTCGATGGGCTGTCCGAGAGACTGTCCAGGGGCCTCCCGAAGGGCTGTCCAAGGATCCGTCCGGTGAGACCATCCGAGGGACTGTCCTGAGGCCTCCCGAAGGGCTGTCCGGAGATCTGTCCGGTGGGCTGATGAGGGAGTACATCCTCGCGGTTGGGAGGCTGTAAAATCCTAGCTGCGGGGATGTGCGTCGACGATCTTCATCAACTCTACTTCCGCTATGAGTCGGTAATGATCAGATCAAAACCTTGAATGCCTCTTCATAGTGGTCCTGGGCGTGTTCGTAGTGCAATTTTGTTTTGTTTTCTGTCACGTTCCCCAACACCTACACCCAAATGATGTGTATTTGGCGCAATCATGGGAGACTTGCATGTACACAAATGGTTGTAACAAGCTAGGTCCCAGATGTCAGCCTGTCAATACAGGAGCCATATGCTGAGTACTTGGCGCAGTCGTTGGTGACTCGCATGTACATGAATGGTTGTCACAAGGTGGGTCCCAGATGTCTGCCTCTCAATATATGTCGGCGCCATTTCCCAAAAACAAATTCCAGAAATAACCCCTCGTGTCATCACCAGTCCCAAGATCATTTTAACTGGTGGACACGTCCTTGATACAGATTACCAAGCAATTAGAGGGTTTGAATACAGGACCATAAAGGTCTAAAGGTTACAACAGTGGTTTCTAACAGTGGATGGCGGAAGCGGTTCGTGGATCTCCAACTCCGATGGGGCTCCATTCCAATAGGAACGGCTGACCGGGATAATTCCTAGCTCATGTGGCCGATATCTTTGGTTCCTAGGCTGGCTCCTTATCTCCAGAATCTAGCAAATCAACAAGCCAAGTGAGTACTTTGAATGTACTTGCAAGATATCATGGACAAAAGATATAATGAAAGCAGGCAGAGCGCATGCAATTAAACTTTCAAGTAGGTTCAAACATTGTTATAGCATGGCATGAGGTCAACCAAAGCATGTTATTCATTTAATGAAGATACATGGTTAAAGACAGGTTACTTTAAAATTCGTGATGATTAATACTCTGTTTCTTAACAATAGGCTACAAATGTTTTATCTTAACAACACAACCAAATCTTATGTGATCTCAAACTGTGTGATGGATATCCAACTTCATCTCAATTATGGGTTAGGACAAGCAATTCAAGCAAGATCAACTACTTCCTTCAAACATTCCTATTATTAATCCGATAATAACAGCATAACCTCAAACCGTTCAAATATACATAGAGTGTTACTAGGATGTAATTATATGAGAATGTTGTATATGCATAAGGATTAAAAGGTTGTTAGTAATCAAGATATAAAACATTCACATAACAAACATTGGTTCAAGCATTCATATAACAAACAATGATTTCTTAGGAGGTATAGACCGTCCCAAAAGAATCTTAAATAAATGTAAAAGCGGAAATTCAGGCGATGAACCTCCCAAAGATCCAAAAGAAAATGAACACACAAGCCAGACGGGTGTCTTCGCGACGCCATGACAGGTATTAAATAAATGTAAAAGCGGAATTTCGGGCGATAGACCTCCCAAAGATCCAAAAGAAAATGAACACACAAGCCAGATGGGTGTCTTTGCGATGCCTTGAAAGGTCTTAAATAAATGTAAAAACGGAAATTCGGGCGATAGACCTCCCGAAGATCCAAAAGAAAATGAACAGACAAGCCAGACGGGTGTCTTCGCGATGCCATGGAAGGTCTTAAATAAATGTAAAAGCGGAAATTCAGGCGATAGACCTCCCGAAGATCCAAAAGAAAATGAACACACAAGTATCAAACAGAGTATAATGAGTATCCAGGTGGTAGAACCTTCCCAGAAGATACCCAAACAATACATATAAGAGGAATGGTTAGTCCATAATAGTAGTAATAATAATATCCATGATAGTATCAATAATAACAAAACAACATCAATAATAATCATCAGGTATAAGTGATTCATGATCAATTCTTCATTTGGTTATTTCCTCCGAAGACCGACACTTAGACCGACACTTGACCCTTCCAAACTGAAGTCCTTAACCGCGGACACGGCTATTCGAATAGGTTTTACATTCTCTAGAGGATGCACTCTTTACCCACATGTAAACGACTTCTTTAGCCAACACCAGAGTGCTAATGAGAGATTTTCAATTATGGCCTTTGGGTAGCAACACGCCTGACCTAAACACACCAGCTTTAACCCATCGATCCAGGAATCACCCAAAGCAACGGTAAAGTAAAAATCCAAGTGGGAAGGCCCCAACCTCCAATAGCATGAACATTCAGCCTCGGTCCCAACCGGGCCATTCATGCCCCCGGACCAAGTGACACGATTCAACCTGGCTAGTGGTATCATTCACTATGGCCTCTGTATATGGTGTGTCCAGGGAAGGGGCTAACAACTTACTAAACCCTGCCCTACTACGTAGGAACATATGGTAGCACGAAATTAGTTAGGAAGTAGTGGGAACAAGACTCGATCTATGGTCGACTCAGGAGGTTTATTCCTTGCAGTGGTTAGCATAATAATTGTCATTTTCAAATTTAGCACCAAAATAGGGTCACAACCCGGCATGTTTCGACATGCCAAAATCAAGTCGTCTCAACGTGATCTCTGTTTCTCGATCACTTTTAGTTGTGACAGATTCTTTCCTGTTCCTACAAGTTAAACCTGACAAGTACTATAAGTTATATAGCATAACATGTCAACATCACATAGGATACCATACTGATGTCGTAATAAGAGCTATACAAACAAGCATACACGCCGTGATCAAAACTATGTATACCACTTGTTATGCGATCATTCAATTATCACCATAATCATGTTAAACTTCTAGCAAGCAACCAACCAAACAATCACCATATCAAATGTTCATATATGCTTGCCTTGAGCATGAAGGAAGTTTGGGTACAGCCCATAGGCTTTGGGAAAAAATTCTCTTCCCTTCTTTTTCCTATTTTCAAAAATAGGCCACATAAACTCACAACAGTACATAAAAGTGTTTGATAAAATTTTGAAATAAATAGTAAAAGAAATTATAGGAAAAATAAAGAATTTCAGAAAAAGAATCAATTAAAAAGGAGTTAGGAATAAAAAGTAATTAAGATTTTAGCTCCAGGGACTAGTTTGTAATTATAATTATTACTACAGCGTCCTTAACAACTAAATAGAAAACGCTTCGGCTAGATGTACGCTTTTGAGAAAAGAAAATGTACTCTTGAAATGGTATAAATGTAATCTTATAAAAGATTAAAACGCTGACGAGCGGGACCCATTGGGCCCAGTGGTCAGGTTTGAGAGGGGGTCATTGTCTACCTCCCACCAGTGACGTCAGCGCTGGTGCCGTCGATGATCCCCGGCGGCAGAGGACATTAATCACGAAGATGGTTGTACCGGCATGCTCAGGAGGGTGTTCCGCGTCCGTTGGACGTGGAGATGGTCGCCGGGGAGCTCGGAATTGAGTGGAGCTTCAAGTGTGGTGGAGGAGGGCATTTTTGAAAGAAGGCTTTCGGCCAAGAGGTGCACTGGCTAAAATTGATGGGTGGAACTGACGCAAGGGTGCACATGGGTTGATCTGGTGTGAGTAATTGTTGTGGGGAAGGGTTGGATGGCTCGAATTGATCTGAGGTGGTGGCGGCGGCAATGGCGGCCGTAGGTGGGGGAGACAGGCACGGGAGCTCGAGTCCTTCATCCAGGATGCTACTGTGAGGTTGAGAAGGAGTTAAGTCCATTTGGATGAGCTCGGGAAGGCTTAAATAGTGGGAATGACGTGGTTCCGCTTGTTCCAGAGATGGCCACGACGGACATTGGCCATTAATGGCGATGATGTGGATGGTGGTGAGGTAGGTGAGATGCGGACGTGCTTACGTAGTTGGCAGTTGGACATGAGGTGCGTTGGTGGCCTTGGACTGGTGCCAAGTTGCTCAGGGGAGTCGTGGCAGACATGACGGCGATGGTCAACGGTACTGGTCGGTGCTGGCCGGCGCTAGAGGCCAAGGTGAGGGGTGGCGGGCTGCAGTGGTGACCTGGCGATGCTTGATGTGGACTGGAATGGGTAGGGGAGGTGCTGGAGAGGCGCACAGGTGCTCGGTACCGGCCTTTGCTAAATGACCGCCCTGCGAGGGGTGACCATGCGATTACCAGTGGTGACCATGCCATCCACATTCTGGCATTTGGCAGCACCAACCGAGGTAAGTTTTGGCAGGGTTCGGCTACTGCGGATGCTAGGCATTATGGTTAATCTGGTTTATGAAAAGTAGTAAGTGTCACATGAAGGTTTTCCAAATTTTTAAAATTCTGCCATGCTCACAAACAGTTTGAGAGAATGATAAGGTGGCCTAGGAAATCTTGTTGAATTTGAAACTTGGCAGGATGATGCTTCATTGGGTGATAAATAAGGTGGTAGGATTGGTTGGGGAAAAGAAATATCTTGCAAGTGCAAGTTTTGATGGATTTCAGTTCTAATCCAAAGTTTGGGTGGATTATTTGGTAAATTTACAGAATGCAAATGAAGCTGAGCTTCTCGATTTAAGAATTACTATAGAAGAACTCAAGGATGGATTTTTTTGGAATTTTTCAAGCAATATTTAATATAGTTGTAGTTATAAGTTAAAAATGGGATAGAATTGAAAAGTGGATGGTTTGCTCAAAATTTTAAAAAGGCATGAATGGATTTTTGCATACAAGTGATCTACAAAAAATTTATGGCATCTTTATAAAATTTATTTTTAATGTTTTCAAGCCAACAGAAGCAAATTATAGCTTAAAACTATTAATAAATGCATTCTTTTTGAGATATTTTATTATGAAAATATTTCCTACCGAGTTCTAAGAAGTAATGAAAAAAATGAGTAATATTATCAAGACCAACAATATTTTCCAAAGGTGTCTTTAAAGAGAGAAGGAATCTGGAAAGAAGAACACCGAGAAGTACTTTGAAATTATTAAAAGGCCCAATTTGATTGTCCAAATTATTTCTAACAAAATTTTATTTTGTGAAAACTTTGTATTAAAATTTAGGGTGTTACAATGCCTACCCCCCTTAAGGAAATCTCATCCTCGAGATTTGTTAAGGGCAGAAAAGTTAAATACAAACCACAACAATCAAGTGCACATTCAACACACAATCATAGCAACTCATCTATGGCATGCAACTGAAACAATAACACAAAAGTCACACGATGCATCAAGCACTACACACTACAACAAACACGATCATGACCATCTACGGCCCAAAGGTGAGATCTACTGGGTTTTGTGGAAAAATTCCTGGTTTTGGGATACGCTCCTCTTCCTCTGGAGGAAGTGGAGGAAGAAGACAAAGAACATGTCCTTCCTGAGTTGGTAAGGGTGGTCCTCCAATGGTGATTTGGGGATTCAGGATAGCAAGAACATGGAGATAATTCATCATTTGCTGGGTCAGACAGTCATGGGCCATCACATGTTTAGTAAGGTTGGCTAGTGCTAGATCTCTCTCTATACGTTCACAACAGAACGTTGCTTCCGCTCTGGACGCTGCGCGGCTCGGAAAGTAACAGTACTTCCTTTCGCTAGCTTTGGGCACCAAGAATCGAAGGCGGGTAACTGCTTCATAAGCGGCAACTTCTATGGCCATGCCTGGGGTTGGCATGGATCTTCCGATGAAAACAATATATGGAGGGCCTTGGTTTAAATCTTATGGCGAGATTTGCGCAACTGCCCAATACTTTGAGGAATCGGGGGTGATCCTCAACTTGTACACCTCATACTGGGGTTGGAGGGTGGAATCAAGGGTATTGCAGGGAAAGTCCCAGAAAACCTTAACAAAGCTACCAGGGTTTTCATCTGGAGTTCTCTGGTAGGCTCTTGGGTGAAACATCGGGTGTGTGGGTTATGGTAGCTGTGAACAAGGTAGATGGTTGCTGATGTTGGGGTACGGGAATGGCCTGTTGTAGAGTGTCTTGGGTGTAGCTGGCTTGGGTTAGAAACATGATGCGGCGCCGGTACAGCTTGGGTATAGGTCCTTTCACAGGGTTGTCTGAGGTTAAGCTAATGTGTCAGACCTCAATTCCCAATAGAGAATTGACACCTTACTATACTGGTCGGTTAGGGTGGTTATGACAGCTAAGGCTTAGGAGTCTCAAAACCTACCATGCGAACAAGCACGACACACAAACAAATCATGCAACATCAAGCAAGGCACATGCAAGACACTAACCCTCAAGCAGTCCAATAATTTCACCACATGCACACCACTATAACTCCCAAGGTACGGGGATACAGGGTTACAGGGTAATGGGGCCACCAAGGGCTTGGCAACTACTCTAGTGGGCTCAGTCTACTCCATTGACATCCAGCCGGGTGTGTCCAGCAGATGTTGGGATTTCTCCATGCGCTTTGGCTTCAGAACTGGCTGGGGTAGGAGCGGGAGTTATGGGGCTGCGATAACTACAGTGCCTCACTCGGGATGTCATAGCCACAGTCCCGTTGGAATAGGTCTCCAACAAGTGGCGGAGTTCCTTCGGGTTGACAAATGCATTGCTCGGTTGGACCACATGGGTGGACCTAGGAGGTTTGACGGGTCTTCCAAATAGCACTACTGAGGTGCCGGTGGCAGGTACAACTTCACTTCTCACAGGGTTCAGGAGAGCAAGTGTCCCACGAGTTGCAATCAGATCATTGTTGACCTGATCGAAGAGTGCTTCTTGCGCTCTCAGGTAGCGCACTAGATGCACTAGTTCAGGATTCGACTCCTGGTCTCCGTTGGTGACTTGGGTTGGCCTACCATAGAAGGCACGGCTAGAGTAGTAGAAGAAAGGGTAGATGTCAACCCTCGGTGACAGATGCCGGAGTTGAATCACAACCTCTCGGGATGCAATCTAGATGGCTTGGGATTCCTCGGATGCCGTCCTTCCGGTGAACCCATAGGGGCCTTTTGCCACAGTGCCCCTCCCATAGATGTGCATGGTAGCCCAGAAGTGACGGATGGGATTACTCATGTTCTCTCGGTACACAACAAAATCCAAGGGCTCCTCTATACCAAGGGCACGATGAGTGATATTGGCAAGGATGGCTACAAAGTCTCCAAGCTCGGCTACGGTGGTCTCGTTGACAACAATAGCACTAGACATATATGTGGTTGGGGTGTCTAAGCAAGGGTGAAGGTTGTGCTAAGTTGAGTTGAGGTAAAGCTTTCTTTATAGGCCAACTGGGTCTTCCATTGCATGCTTGCGGATGGGATGATTTAGGTGTCTGGCATAGGCGCACGGCCTATGACCTAGGTTAATAGGTCGGGCACCGACTATCAAAAGATCAGCCTTGTCTTTTGTAATCTTAGGGAAATGGAGATGGGGTGATCCCGACCCTTGCCGGCGAGAGGGATCATGCTTTGTTTTTAGGTGTATTTTTGAGTCTGTTTAGGGTTTGTGTCATGCTCAGGAAGGCGAGGCGGTGGAGGCTCCCTAAAGAGGGAATAAGGTTCTCCCCGCCAGCCCCCGTCCGGCGGCGCGTCTCGCATCCTCGAAGGCTGGGTGGAGGTGTGTCTCCGACGGATATTGCGGGATTTGGTCGATGTTTGTATTTGGTTGATCTACATGGATCCAGTCTTCGTCCGTTTGTGTTCATGTGTCTACAGGTTTGGGTCCTTCCGATCTACGCTTCTCTTCACCGATGACAATTGCTGTTTTTGGGAAATGTAGTAGAAAACAAAAAAATCATCCTACGAATCGAAACTATTTCCATCATCTCCAAAACCTTCACTGGTGACAATTGGCACCCCTCGCAACCCTATCCACAACAGGTGGGTGCCCCCACTAATGGGCCTAAAGGCCTATGTGGGGCTACCCCACTAGGGCCAAACCAAGTTGTAGCCCCATGGCATCCTCCGGAAGGTTCTGAGCACTTCCGGAACCCTCTCATAATTTCTGGATGCGAGTTAGGGTCCTCTGGTATTCTTTTGGCTTCCCGGTTTAATCGGGTTAACTCCGAAATACTTTTGGTTCTCTCTCGTAACTACTTCCATCATCTCCGAAACCTTTCCGGTGATATTCTCTTAAGTTCCTAACTCAACTAGCACTCAATAGATTGATAACTCTTAAGCATGTGACCCCGCAGGTTTGGTAGGTGATAGACATGACCGGAACTCCTTCCGTTCAATATTCAGTAGCGGAAAAATTTACATCCATATTGACCCCTATACCTACACGATTGTTTATTGAGTGAACCTATAGTTACCATGTGCTCTTTCTTTTTCTTCACAATATTTTATAATAGCTGAGGTGAGATATATCAGCGTCGTTGTGACTGAACACATGATCACTATGCCAGCTTTCTCGTTAACGGTTTTATTCTCTTTTCTCGTTCTCGTGTTCCGGCATCCCTGTGAGCAAGTCACACAGTGTCTGACCAGACGATGATGGATGTCCTCCCACCAAGAGGCCCCTAAGAATATCTATCCATCGTTGAAGGAGCAAATCACAGTCTCGAGTTATCTAGTCCCTTGTCATACATTTTTGATGAACCTGTAAGTTGCTGTTATGATCACCCTATTATGTTAACGTTAGAACAACTCAATAGTGTATCTCCAGTATGAAGTGACGCGATAATCTCATGGTCTAAGGAATTATGCAACCGTTAACTTTATTGTGTTATTAATTATTAACTCATGATGAAAGGATCTCATTGGATAACATACAACTTGTGTCAATTCAACACAAGTGTTCTTCCAACATCGTGCCCTCAAAGTTACCAGCATCCTTTGTTACACTTAACATATGCCCATGATTAGGAAAACAGAAACATCATGCAACACCTGAGCTAGTCTTAGAGGCAAGACTAGGAATCAAGATGGGCTTTGTCATTGGCACGTCTGCGCTATGGCAGCCAGCTAGTCTGCTGCTCGAAGCACAGACAACAGTGACATCCAGCCAGGGATGGGCGTGGCTGAAAGTGCAATCATGCCCTTACATCATATTTTGATGTTGATGACAATATACATGTAGGGGACTAACTATGTTTGTCAAGTAAATCTTAGGTGTTAGTCCCCGTATGACGATGTGTGTGGATCACAGACAAATGGAATGGATATGACTCAAGGAAGGAGAAACAAAAGGTTTATGAGTTTCATTTTTGTTTATTCTTGAGTATAGGGATCCCGCACTATTAAGAGGGGATCCGTAGGGCTAGTAAAAGATTTGCTCAAATCATCACGGGTTCCAGATTCTTCTCTCTAGCCATCCCACCAAAATGCCATCATGTTATATCAAATGTTTGTCCAACCAATATCACACGTATACACTCACTCAAGTTTTGTGGACTTTAACTCTACTCTGGATGGCCAGATGTCCGGGATCTAGCCAGAAATCTGGCCTGCTCATCACAGAACCTATGCTAAAAATAACCCAAATAGCCCGGATGTCTGACACTCTGCCGGATGTCTGGGGTACACTACCATGCCGGATGTCCGGGTCACTCCCGGATGTCCGGGCACTCACTACGATCATGGATGTCTCCTAGATATCTGACCTCTAGTGTCTAGTACCATGGTGAATCTTGGCACTTGACTATCGGATGTCTGGTTACCTTCCGGATGTCCGGGATCTCATGATAACCCGGATGTCCGGGACTCCCCCGAAAATCCGGTTGCCCTTGTCCAGAACCTAGTTGAAATTGTGGGTGTGTTCGTCGGATGTCCGGCACCAGGCCGGATGTCTGGGACTTCCTGTTCAGCCGGATGTCCGGGCTCGCCCCGGATATTTGGGCACCCTGTTTTTCTCACTAAGATTATGCATTTTGGGTGTTGTTTCTCAGCCGCCAGACGTCTGGCCCTTGTCCGGCTGTCCAGCCCATCTCAACCACTTACACTAAAACGAATATATTTCTAGTGGCACTATAAATACCCCTCTACCCATCCGGTAGAGGGTTAACCATTCACTTTGAGCTAACCCTAGAACACACACTACTCTCTCTCCCATCCTCATACACCAAATCCTAGATCCCGGAGGGATTTGAATGTTCTTGGGAGGTTCTCCAATCAAGTGATAGATCCACTCCTTCCCCTTCTCTTGACCAAAGGAATTCATCATTTGACCAAGTTTTGAGCTTTTCCCCATTGTTCTTATTACTCTTGGAGGTTGGAAACTCCTAGGCGGTAGGAGTTCTTCGGAGAGGAATCGTTCATTGTGATTACCCAGGAAAGTTTGTGAAGGTTTGGAGACCACCTCAAGGTCTACCACTAGTGGTTGAGAAATGCATTCGTGGTGTTGTCTCAAGGGGAGAATAGGGTGAGCCTTCGTGGCATTGGTGTGCCTTCGTGGTAACATCCACCTCTCTAATAGTGACTAGCTTACCTCCAAGGAAGTGAACATCAGCATACATCCTCGTCTCTTAGATTTGCATTATCCCTAAACCTAACTCCCTACTTGTGGTTGTTTGTCTCATTATCTTTACTTACTTGTTATTATACTTTCTTACCTTGCTACTTGTTGTAGTTGGTCACTTTTCTTAGTACTAGACTCACCGTTGCAATTGTTAGACTCACATTCATATTTCGCTTTATTGCCTAAAATTTCTAAGTAACAATTAAAATTTGTAATTGTACCTATTCACCCCTCTCTAGGTCCATCTCGATCCTTTCAATTGGTATCAGAGCCTCGTGGTCTAATCTTCTGGCTTAACCAACCTAGAGCAGGATGAACACCGATGAGGTCCTCGGTGTTACAAATCCTAAAGAGAAGGGCGCCTCTCCTTCAGAAGAGCACATGTCGTTCTCCTATGAGGATTTGGAACGGGCCCTTGCTAAGCAAAGGGAGGAGCATGATGCTTCTATTGAGGCCTTGGTCCAAATGAGGTTGGCCGCATTAGTTTCGAACCCTACACTACTTGTAAACTCAAGTAGTGTGGCTCCGGGACCAAATGCGGCTCTTCCCCCTTTGGACCAACAACCTCATGTGAGTGAAAACTCCGGTGTTTCATGGCTATATGCAAAATCTAAAGTGGAGAAACCAAAGTATAACCCTAGGGGTAAACCTCCATTACTTGATGACACTGCCGATTTTACTTTGTGGAGGGTTGGTATGCAGGACCATCTTAGGTTCGCCAATGATGAGATGTTGGAAATTTTGGAGAATGACTACAACCCCGTCCACCCGAAGAATCTCACACCGAGAGAAGCATATGACAAGCAGCTCAATGACACCGCAATTATGATCATAAGGAAGGGAATGTCAGACAAATAGAAAAGGCCCTACATGCACATCAGAAATGCCAGGGAGCTATGGGATAGCATTGTCATGACAAAGACCAGAACCTCTTCCCTTCGACTTGCACAATATGATATTGCAAAAGGGGCATTGGAATACTTTTCACTACAAAATTTTCTCTATTTTGTGACAAAATCCCTGGTGACGAAACAAGAAACGTCACCAGAAATCATTTTTCGTGACGGTCCACCATCACGAGTTTTTTCCCTCCCGGGGCAGTGCCCTCGGCAATTTTGGCGACCCTCCAAGCTGATTTTTGGCGACGTATTGGTCCGTCATTAGGCATGTCCATTTTGTGTGATGAGTCTCAGTGTCACAATTAATGTTGGTGGGTCAGTTTTTTGTAAATGTAAATAGAAAAATAACAAGTAATTGTTTTTCAGCTGACTCATTTAGTGGGAACACATCACATAATAGCGGGAACTTGGAATTGGGATCGTCCGGTTCCCTCCTAACAAAGGGAATTGGGATCGTCGGCTTAGGGCACTCCGCCCATACCATGCCCCCGGCGAGTCGAGAGGCCAGCACGGCGAGGTGAATGCGGCTGCGATGCTACGGCGAGGCCACGCGCCACAGTTGAAGGGCGAAGTCACACGTGACTGCGGCAGCGTGAAACAGGGGCGATTTCAGGTAGGATCTGTTTACTAAAAAACATCGTAGCAAATATCGGGTGCGTTCTATTTACTTTTCATGTTATATAGACAATGGATCATAGTTGGATTAATGGAACGGTGCTGACGCCACCATACATGGCTGGCGTGAATCAGTTTATGGAATTCGTGCTTGCTCACAACAACGGGGCCGAAGATATGTTGTGCCCATGCAAAAATTGTCATAATGGGATTCATGAAACTATTGATGTTGTCAGATGTCACGTAAATGTCACTTGTATGCTCAGGACCTATACGAGGTGGATGTATCATGGGGAATTGATACGTTTCCAACGTATCTATAATTTATGAAGTATTCATGCCATATTTATAACAATTCTATATGGTTTTGGAATGATTTGATTAGAACTAACCCGGACTGACGCTGTTTTCAGCAGAACTACCGTGGTGTTGTTTTTTGTGCAGAAATGAAAGTTTTCCAAATGACCTGAAACTTTTTGGAGATTTTTTATTGGACAAATAAAAAATATTGACACCAAGACCCACTGGAGGGGGGCCACCCAGTGCCCACGGGGCACCAGGGTGCGCCACACCCCTAGGCGTGCCCTGGTACCTCGTGGGGCCCACATGGCTCCGTTTCGTGTGATTCCAACGCTGAAAAATCATATATCTTCAGAAACCCCCGAAAGTTAACCTAGATGAGTTTTTACGCCGCCGCAAGCCTCTGTACCAGAGAGATCCCATCTACAGCCCTTTTTCGGCACCCTGCCGGAGGGGGGAAAGTATCACCGGAGGCCATCTTCATCATCCCGGCGGTCTCCATGACGAGGAGGGAGTAGTTCACCCTCGGGGCTGAGGGTTTGTACCAGTAGCTATGTGTTTTATCTCTCTCTCTCGTGTTCTTGAGATGGCACGATCTTGATGTATCGCGAGCTTTGTTGATATAGATGAATCATATGGAGTTTTCCCCTCTCTATCTTCTTATGATGAATTGAGTTTTCCCTTTGAAGTTTTCTTATCGGATTGAGTCTTTAAGGATTTGAGAACACTTGATGTGTGTCTTGCATATGGATATCTGTGGTGACAATGGGATATTCACTTGAGTAACTTGATGTATGTTTTGGTGATCAACTTGCGGGTTCCGTGACCTTGGGGATCTATGCATAAGGGTTGGCACACGTTTTCGTCTTGACTTTCCGGTAGAAACTTTGGGGGCACTCTTTGAAGTTCTTTGTTTTGGTTTGAATAGATGAATCTGAGATTGTGTGATGCATATCGTATAATCAAACCCGTGGGTACTCGTGGTGACATTGGAGTGCCTAGGTGACATTAGGGTTTTGGTTGATGTGTATCTTAAGGTGTTATTCTAGTACGAACTCTAGGGCTGTTCGTGACAATTAATGGGGATGGCTGGTCGGGAAGGATAACTTTGAGGTGGTTTCGTACCCTACAACAATTTCTTCGTTTGTTCTCCGCTATTTGTGACTTTGGAGTGAACTCTTTGTCGCACGTGAGGGATTTACATATGATTCAACTATGTCAACAATGTTGGGAGATCGCACTAGTGAAAGTATGAACCCTAGGCCTTGTTTCTAAGCATTGCAATACCGTTTTTATGCCCGTTTACTATTTGCTACCTTGCTTTTTTTATATTTTCAGATTACAAAAACCTATATCTACTATCCATACTACACTTTTATCGCCATCTCTTCGCCGAACTAGTGCACCTATACAATTTACCATTGTATTGGGTGTGTTGGGGACACAAGAGATTTCTTGTATTTGGTTGCAGGGTTGTTTAAGAGATACCATCTTCAACCTACGCCTCCCACGGATTGATAAACCTTAGGTCATCCACTTGAGGGAAAATTGCTACTGTCCTACAAAACTCTGCGCTTGGAGGCCCAACACGAGTCTACAAGAATAAGTTGTGTAGTAGACATCAGGAATCAGGGGACATCGGTGCAAACAGTTGTACTGCCAATGATGATGGTTATGAATCTGACGACTCTGATGATTTTGTGCTGTACCAACAATCTGTGTTTGATATATTGGGAGCTCTAGTGGATGACATGGGCAGAACAACTGGAAATAAAGAAGATGCATCTGCTGGGTTGGACATTTTTAAGAAGCTCAATGAAGAAGCGATGAAACCCCTTCACAAGGAATGTGGCAGTATGGCACGGATGGCGTTCATTATCAGGGTGCTTCATATCAAAACATATACGCGTATGACCAACAAGACATTCAATATGCTTTGTTAGTTGTTGAACACTGCTTTGCCTAAGGTGGACTTTCTGAAATCTTACGCTGATGCTAAGTGAGGTCTTTCTGATCTTGGTCTTGGATATCAGACAATTCATGTATGCAAGTATGACTGCATTTTGTATTGGGGAGACTATGCCAACAGTACTCACTGTCCCCACTATGGTATATCAAGGTGGAGACATGTTGATGGGAAGAAAAAGGTTCCTCACAAGATCCTTTGATACTTTTCGATAATCCCACGGTTACAAAGATTTTTTTCTTCGAGGGAAATATCAGAGCACACCAGGTGGCATAAGGCAAAGAGGGCTCAAGAGGCTAATGTAATGAGGCACCCCGCTGATGACGATGCATGAAAGTACTTCGACGAAAAACATGGAGAATTTGCTAAAGATGCCTGCAACTTGAGGTTAGGATTTGCAACTGATGGATTCAATCCCTTTGGACACATGAGCAGTGCATACAGTATGTGGCCTATTTTTGTCATTCCATACAACTTCCCACCCTGGATGTGCATGGACCAATCCAATTTCATGATGGCATTGCTGATTGCTGAAAAATACTCACCAGGAAAGCATTTTCATGTGTTTATGCAGCCACTGATAGCAGATATGCAGAAGCTGTGTGTTGGTGTGGAAACAACAGATGTATGCATGGGAAAACCTTTCAATTTGCGTGCGATGCTTATTTGGTCCATTCATGATTATCCTGCATATGGCACTACCTCCGGTCGGAGCACAAAGGGTTATTATGCATGTGTGCATTGTGATGAGAATTCTTGCTTTCAAAAACTAAAAAATAAAATTGGATACATTGGCCATCGTCGATTCCTTCCTAGAAAACATCGTTTTAGAAGACAGGCAAAACCGTTTACTAACAAGACAGAGCATAGGGGTTGACCATGGAAGTTCACAAGCGAAGAAGTTGATCAGTACTTACAACTTGCTAAGGAGAATTTCAAACCAGGGAAGCACCCTGGTAATGCAAGTAGAAAGAGAAAGCGCACGGATAATAATCCCACATGGCACCTGAGGGCGAGCTTACATGATTTGCCATACTGGAAGGATATCTTGTAACCTCACAACCTGGATGTTATGCACATTGAGAAGAACATATGTGAGAGTATCATTGGTACACTCCTTGAACTTGATGGTAAGAACAAGGATACCATCAGTGCAAGATTGGATTAACAACATATGAAGATGTGGGATGATCATTGGCTGCAAGAAGATCCGAAGAAGCGGGGTTCTTACAAAAAGTATCCTGCACCATGGACACTTAGTAAGGAAAACAAAATAAAGTTGTGCAAGTTTCTGGCTAATGTCAAATTCCCAGATGGTCATGCTGCAAACCTGGCAACATATGTGGATGTTGAGACTGGTAAATTACACGGTCTAAAGACGCATGATTACCACATACTCCCGCAGACTATCTTACTAGCTGATCTTAGAGGCATTGTCTCCAAGGACATGTATGAGGCTATCGCTTTACTAGGAAGATTATTTAAGGAGTTGTGTGCCAAGACATTAAGAATCGACATCGTGAAGAAATTGAGAGATGACATTCCTGAAATTCTATGCAAGCTTGAGAAGCTCTTCCCACCTGCATTCTTCGATGTAATGGTGCACCTAGCTGTACATCTTCTGGATGAGGCACTACTAAGGGGACCTGTCCAATATGGTTGGATGTTTCCAGTTGAGAGAAGGCTTGTGTACCTCAAGTCAACTGTGCGTAACAAAGCAAGGCCCGAAGGCTCAATTGTGGAGTCCTATATCGGTGATGAGTGCTTGTTCTTTTGCTCCAGATATTTGAAAGAAGACATAGAAACCAGTTTTAATAAGCCATATAGGAACATGAGTAAGAATGATAAGAAGAAGAAAAAGCAGAAATCTAGGAGAGGAAGCCTAGGTATATTTTCAGATGGTGATCCCGTTGGCATTGGGGCGGCCCATAAGAAAACATGCTCGGAGGAATGGGGCAAAATGCATAGATATATACTTGACAACTGTCCAGAAGTAGAGAAGTACATGGAGTAAGTTTCAAATGTTGTGAACGAGTATATCTTAACTAAGTTCATGACTAATCTACTTCTTTTCCCGAGTGTTCACAAGGAAGAATTGAAGAAAAGGGGTGTGTGAAACTTGGAGCAGAAGCACACGGCGGAGTTCATTGACTGGTTTGCAGATCATGTAAGGAAGTTAAGAAATGCGCCCAAAGATTTAAAATTGCTAGCAAAAGGGCCAGACATGCGTGTACATCCATGGGATGCGTGCACTGTCAATGGTGTTAGGTTCCGTACCGTGGATTATGAAAAGGACCGAGGGACTCAAAATTCGGGCATCATCATGAAGGTAGGTGTTGAAAACACTGAAGAAGAGAGGGAACCATACAGGGTGCTAAAGCAAGTTCTTGAGGTCAATTACGGAGACAGATCAATATTTTTGTTTAGATGTGATTGGTTTGACCTTGATGGCCTGAAAAAGAAAACCTTGAGGATGAAGTCTCATGGTTTTTTTGAAGCGTGAATACTTCCGTATTCTGGTACCAGGACGCTCCATTCATGCTGGCGTCCCAAGCTACCACATGTATTTACTTGGAGGACACAAAGTTTGGTCACCCATGGAAGGTGGTTGTGCCTATTGGGTCCAGAGGCGCATATGATGTTCCAGAAAATTTTGATGGTGAGCAGGACGCTGATACGTCTCCAACATATCTATAATTTTTGATTATTTCATGCTATTATATTATCAATTCTATATACTTTATATGCAATTTTATATCATTTTTGGGAACTAACCTATTAACCTAGTGCCCAGTGCTAGTTGCTATTTTTTTGCTTGTTTTTGGTTTTACAGAAAATCAATACCAAACATAGTCCAAACACAATGAAACTTTATGGTGATTTTTTCTAGACCAGAAGGGACCCTAGAAGGTTCGGGAGGAGGCCGGAAGATATACAAGTGGGCCACAAGCTCACACTGCGCGCCCCGAGGGGGTGGGCGCCAACTGAGCTTGTGGGCCCCTCATAGCTCCGCTGACCCTAATTCTTCTTCTATAAATACCCATAAATCCCAAAACCAACAGAGAGCCACCAGAAACAATTTTTCCGCTGCCACAATTCTCTGTTCTTCCATGATCCCGTCTGGAGGCCTTTTCCGGTACTCTGCCGGTGGGGGAATCGATCACGGAGGGCTTCTACATCAACCTTGCTGCACCTCCGATGATGTGTCAGTAGTTTACCACAGACCTATGGGTCCATAGGGATTAGCTAAATGGCTTCTTCTCTCTCTTTGATCTTCAATACCATGTTCTCTTCGGAGATCAATCCGATGTAATCTTCTTTTGTGATGTGTTTGCTGGGATCCGATGAATTGTGGGTTTATGATCAGATTATTCATTGAAAGTAATTGAGTCTTTTCTGAACTTTATTATGTATGATTGTTATAGCTATGTAATGCTTTCTGATCTATGAGTTTACTTTGGCCAAGTTGATGAGTAGATCTTCAGTGGAACTGGAGCATACTAGTAGGTTCAATCTTGCGGTGTCCTCACCTCGTGACAGAAGGTGTAGTGAGGCACGTATTTGTATTGTTGCCACTAAGGGGAAAACGCAGGGTTTAATCATATTGCTTGGTTTTATTTTGTCTACATTATGTCATCTTGCTTAAAGTGTTACTCTGTTTGTCATGAACTTAATACCATAGATGCATGCTGGATAGCGGTCGATTGGTGGAGTAATAGTAGTAGATGTAGGCAGGAGTCGGTCTACTTGTCCCAGACGTAATGCCTATATACATGATCATGCCATGAATATCGTCATAACTATGCACTTTTCTATCAATGGGTTTTCCATTTTCGTGACCCTGGTTAGTTCGTTGTGCTCAGTTTTGCCCCCAGCAACTAAGGTTGCTCACTTTTGCCCTACCTACTCCACCAGCTGCTCACAAAAGCTCAAACGGAGCACTTCCGTCCGGTCAAAGCCTTTGACCGTTACCTCCTGACTAGTGGGGCCGCGTGATATCCTGACAGGTGGGGTCGCTCCACTCTCTCTCACCATAGTGCTGACCCGGTAGAATCCTGACATGCGGGGTCGAGGCAATTTATGACATATGGGGCCGCTTGATACCCTGGCAGGTGGGGTCTGGCCACTCTCTCCCCGCAGTGCTGACGCGGTTAGATCCTGACTTGTGGGGCCGAGGCAGATTATGATAGGTGGGGCCGAGGCAGCTTATGATAGGTGGGCCGGCATTACATATGTCAGGTGGGGTATATTCTCTCTATCATTTGTCAACGTTCGACCACGCACAGCCCCGAGCACCTTCCCCACAGAGCAGCCATAGCCATGGCCGCAGCTTGCCCACAACATCGGATCTGATTCCGGCGGTGACCAGTGGCCGGCGGCGGCGCACATTCGCCACGGCACTAGCATTATTTCTCTGCCCGCATTGTCCCTCTAGGCCAACATACCACACGTAGAGCTGCCACCTGATGACCCACAAATATAGGGGATCAATTGTAGCTTTTTCAATAAATAAGAGTGTCGAACCCAATGAGGAGCTAAAGGTAGAATCAATATTCCCTTCAAGTTCTATCGACCACCGATACAACTCTACGCACGCTTAACGTTCGCTTTACCTAGAACAAGTATGAAAATATTTTGTAGGTGATAGGATAAGTTTGCAAGAATAAAACTAGAAGTACTTTGCGAGAATAAAACTACGAGTAATTTGCAAGATAATAAAAGTTAGTTGTTTAGCAGAAAGCTTTTGTAACACAAGAAAGTTATTGGTCCCTAGGCAATCGATAACTAGACTGGTAATCATTGTTGCAATTTTATATGAGGGAAAGGCATGAGCTAACATACTTTCCGTACTTGGATCATATGCACTTATGATTGGAACTCTAGCAAGCATCCGCAACTCCCAAAGATCATTAAGGTAAAACCCAACCATAGCATTAAGTATCAAGTCCTCTTTACTCCCATACGCAACAACCTCCTTACTCGGGTATGTGTTTCAGTCACTCACGCCACCCACTATAAGAGAATCATGAACATATTGCAACACCCTACAGTGGGAATCCCTCATGCTTGCACGACACGGAGGGCACCATAGACCAACACCAAAATAAAACATACAACTCAAACCAATCACGATCATCAATCAACCCATAGGACAAAACGGATCTACTGAAACATCATAGGATGGCCACAAATCATTGGATAATAATATGTAGCATTAAGAACGATGTTTAAGTAGAGATTACAGCGGGGAGAAGAGGTGTTACACTGCTGCATAGAGGGGGAGAGACTTGGTGTTGACGGCGGCGAAGTTGTTGGTGTAGATCGCCGTCACAATGATTGCCCCGGCGGCGTTCCAGCGCCACCGGGAGAGAGGGGAAGAGAGCCCCCCTCCTTCTTCTTATTCCTTGGCCTCCCCCCTTGATGGGAGGAGAGTTCCTCCTCTGGTCCATGGCCACCATGGCGGCGGAGGGGCGGGAGCCCCTTCGAGATTTGATCTCTCTCTCTGTTCTCTTCTATTTCGCGTTCCTGTTTTCTGACCTTTCACCGTTTCTTAAATTCCCGGAGATCCGTAACTCCGATTGGGCTGAAATTTTAACATGATTTTTTTGCAGATATTAGCTTCCTTGTGCCCATAGAAGGGCCCCAACCGACTTACAATGTGGCCACGAGGTACCACCGCGCGCCAGGGGGGGGGGCACGCGCCCTGGTGGCTCGTGGAGGCTGTGGGCCTCCTTTTACGATGATTCCACCTCCCAAAAATCACATATATTCCAAACTAATTCTCCGTAAAATTTTATTGCATTTGGACTTCGTTTGATATGGATTTTCTGTGAAACAAAAAACAAGCAGAAAACAGAAACTGGCACTGGGCACTGGATCAATATGTTAGTCCCAAAAATAATATAAAATGTTGCCAAAAAATATGTGAAAGTTGTAGAATATCGGCATGAAACAATCAAAAATTATAGATACGACGGAGACATATCACCATCCCCAAGCTTTATTCCTGCTCGTCCTCGAGTAGGTAAATGATAAAAAAGATAATATTTGATGTGGAATGCCACCTAGCATAATCTTGATCATATAATCTAGTCATGGCATGAATGTTAAGACACGGGTGATTCAAAGAAATAGTCTATAATTTGATATAAAGACATCAATACTCAGGTATCCCAACAAACAATCATGTCTTTCAAAATAAAAATGCTAAAGAAAGTTATCCCTACAAAATCATATAGCCTTGTCATGCTCCATCTTCTTAACACAAAATATAAATCATGAACTACCCCGGTGTCAGCCAAGCAATTGGTTCATACTTTTTAATGCTCTTCAGCTTTTTCAACCCCCACACAATACATGAGCGCAAGCCATGAATATAGCACTATAGGTGGAATAGAATGATGATAGAGATAATATGGAGAAGACAAAAATGGAAGAAAGTCTCACATCGACGCGGCTAATCAATGGGCTATGGAGATGCCAATCAATTGATGTTAACGCGAGGAGTAGGGATTGCCATGCAACGGATGCACTAAGAGCTATAAGTGTATGAAAGCTCAACGTGAAACTAAGTGGGTGTGCATCCAGCTTGCTTGCTCGAAGACCTCGGGCATTTGAGGAAGCCCATCATCGGAATATACAAGCCAAGTTCTATAATGAAAAATTCCCACTAGTATATGAAAGTGACAACACATGAGACTCTCTATATGAAAAACATGGTGCTACTTTGAAGCACAAGTGTGGAAAGGATAGTAACATTGCCCCTTCTCTCATTTTATCTCATTTTTTTTATTTTATTTTTTTTCTTTTTTTTCTTGGGATCTTTTTGGCCTCACTTTTTTTTCTTTTTTTTATTTTGTCCGAAGTCTCATCCCGACTTGTGGGGGAATCATAGTCTCCATCATCCTTTCCACACTGGGACAATGCTCTAATAATGAATAATGATGATCATCACACTTCTATTTACTTACAACTCAAAAATTACAACTCGATACTAGAACAAAGTATGATTCTATATGAATGCCTCTGGCAGTGTACCAGGATGTGCAATGATCTAGCGTAGCAAAGATATCAAATAATGGACAAGCCATGAAAATATCAAGCTAGCTATCTTACGATCATGCAAAGCAATATGACAATGAATGCTCAAGTCATGTATATGATGATGATGGAAGTTGCATGGCAATATATCTCGGAATGGCTATGGAAATGTCATAATAGGTAGGTATGGTGGTTATTTTGAGGAAGATATAAGGAGGCTTATGTGTGATAGAGCGTATCATATCACGGGGTTTGGATGCACCGGCGAAGTTTGCACCACATCTCAAGGTGAGAAAGGGCAATGCACAGTACCGTAGAGGCTAGCAAATTGCGAAAAGGTGAGAGTGCGTATAATCCATGGACTCACATTAGTCTTAAAGAACTCACATACTTATTGCAAAAGTTTATTAGCCCTCGAAGCAAAGTACTACTACGCATGCTCCTAGGGGGGATGTTGGTAGGAGTTAACCATCGCGCGCCCCCGACCTTCACGCAAAGATAGACAATCAAGGATAAATCGTGCTCCAACTTCTTAGCATAACGAGAGACTATACGTGCATGCTTCGGGAATCACAAACCTTAACACCAGTATTCCTACTAAACCACAATCATTCCCTAGTACCTCCCACATATTACCATCACTATATCACAAAACTATTGCAAGGAATCAAACATATCATATTCAATGATCTACAAGTTTTATGTAGGATTTTATGACTAACCATGTGAATGGCCAATTCCTGTTGACTCTCTAAATAGATATAAGTGAAGCAAGAGAGTTTAATTCTTTCTACAAAAGACCATGCTCTAACAAATATAAGTGAAGCAAAAGAGCATTCTACAAATAACTGTTTTCTTATATGAAGAGAAACAGGCATCCAAACTTCAAATGATATAAGCAAGGCACATGAAGCATTCTATAAAGCCATACTCAAAAGATATAAGTGAAGTGCAAAGAGCATTCTATAAATCAGCCAAGGACTATCTTAGACCAGCATGGTGCATAAAAGAAAAGGGAAAAATAAACACAAAAGACGCTCCAAGAATTTACGCATATCATGTGAACAAAACAAAAACCGAAACATACCGATACTTGTGGAATAAAGATAGGATGCCTTCCGGGGCATCCCCAAGCTTAGACGCTTGAGTCTCCTTGAATATTTACTTGGGGTTCCTTGGGCATCCCCAAGCTTGAGCTCTTGCCTCTCCTCATTCTTCTCATATCAATACCTCCTCGATCTTTGAACACTTCATCCACACAAAACTTAACAAAACCTTCGTGATATCCGTTAGTATAATAAAGCAAATCACTACTTTAAGTACTGTTGCAAACCCATTCATATTTTATTTTTGCATTATAACTACTGTATTCTAATTTCTCCATGGCTTATACCTTCCGATACAATCCATAGTTTCATCAAAACAAGCAAAACAATGCATCAAAAACAGAATCTGTCAAAAACAGAACAATCTGTAGCAATCTAAACATTGACCATACTTCTGTATCTCTTAAAATTATGAAAAAATAGTAAAAAATAAAAAATTTGCATAGCAGTACTGTACAAAAATTTCAGAATTTTTACACGTTCCAGTAAAAAATGTAAATTCACGCACTACAGCAAAAGTTTCTGTTTTTGCACTGCACATACCAAACAAGCAATTTAAACATCCTAACGGTAAAGCTTCGCACATTATTTTTATAATACAATGGACTTGTACAAGGGGATAATTATTTTTGTTGAAAAGTTTCTGTAATCAAGGTTCACAAAGTTTCCATGGGCATGAACAAAGTTCAAGGCTAGCCCCCACTTCCACATTGCTCATCTGTCTCACTTTCACTTTTCTTTTTGTAAAAGTTTTAGGTTCCCCTCTATATTTTTTTGTTTTTAAACTTTATAAAAGCACTCAACAGAAATAAATGACTCTCTAAAAACTTTCGGGTTGTCTCCTTGGCCGCGCTTTCTTTAAAGCCATTAAGCTAGGCATAAAGTGCTCAAGTAATCGATCCACCCGGATCCCAAGGTATATCAAAGCCAATTTTAATTAACAATGATTTGTAATTTAGTAGTGAGCACAAAGCAACATATATCATGCAATGACGAATTCTAACTCTCTTCCTACGCATCGGCATGTCATAAAAGAACAATTCATGCACATCAAGTAAAGGCCAATGCATAGTATAAACAGTTTCTTGCAATTTTATCGTATTGTAAACATAGAGAGGCGGAGATGTAGTTCCTCTCTCATAATAATTGCAAGTAGGAGCAGCAAGCACATGCATATCATGTTCATCAAAATCATCATGTGTAGTAGTAAAACGCAACCCATCAATATAATCCTTAATAAGAGCAAACTTCTCCGATGTAGTGTAGTTGGGAGAATTCAAAAAGATAATAGGACTATCATGTGTGGGTGCCATAGCATCAATTTCATGTTTAACATAAGGAACTACAGCAAGTTCATCTCCATAAGCATCATTCATATTGGCATCATGGCCATAAGCATAGCAAGCATCAATTTCATCAAAAAGGGATATTTCAAACGAATCCAATGGATCATAGCAATCATCATAGCATTCATCCTTCGGTAAGCATGAAGGGAAATTAAACAATGTATGAGTTGAAGAGTTACTCTCATTAGAAGGTGGGCACGGGTAGCTAATCCGCTCTTCCTCCTTTTGTTCTTCACTCTCCTCGTCATCTTTTTCATCTAATGAGCTCACAATTCTAGCAATTTCTTCTTCCATAGATTCCTGCAAAATATTAGTCTCTTCTCGGACAGCGGAGACTTTCTCAATAAATTGATCAATATAGGCATTGTATTCATAATTCTCATAGCAATATTTAAGTATAGCAAAATTTTCAGATCGGTAAACAGCATCATCATAATTTTCATACTTTTCAAACAAAGATTCAATTTCATAAGCACCCTTAAAAGCAACAAATTCTTCTATTTGTTCCACATCATAGTAATGATATATACCATTAGCATAAGAAGCCAAGGTTTCATTATCATTAAATTCACATGAAAAGGGAAGGTGTGGAGCCTTCATCCTAGAGCAGCAAGTATAATCATATCTTAAGCATAAATCCCGAGCATACCAATGCAAATAATGAATTTGATCCCATAAGAGTTTCCCTTTTTGAGACAAGCGATAATCCCTAAAGTATTCCCGTTGATCCAAAGTAACTCCCATTATCAAGTTGAATGGAGTTTTATTAGGATTATCAAAATAGTATTTAATGTTTTCCACATAACGAGCATCGAGGGTTTTAGGAGGTTCCCCATCTCCATGAGTAGCAAGTACAACTAATTTTTTTGGCGTTTCGTGTCCCATATCCATAAATAAAGATAGAGAACAACTTCGAACAGAAAATAAAAACTACTTAGTGATAAAGCAAACAAGCACACACGAGAATATCAACCCCACGCTATTGCTCCCCGGCAACGGTGCCAGAAAAAGGTCTTGATAACCCACAAGTAGAGGGGATCAATTGTAGCTTTTTCGATAAATAAGAGTGTCGAACCCAATGAGGAGCTAAAGGTAGAATCAATATTCCCTTAAAGTTCTATCGACCACCGATACAACTCTACGCACGCTTAACGTTCGCTTTACCTAGAACAAGTATGAAACTATTTTGTAGGTGATAGGATAAGTTTGCAAGGATAAAACTAGAAGTACTCTGCGAGAATAAAACTTCGAGTAATTTGCAAGATAATAAAAGTTAGTTGTTTAGTAGAAAGCTTTTGTAACACAAGAAAGTTATTTGTCCCTAGGCAATCGATAACTAGACCGGTAATCATTGTTACAATTTTATATGAGGGAAAGGCATGAGCTAACATACTTTCCGTACTTGGATCATATGCACTTATGATTGGAGCTCTAGCAAGCATCCGCAACTACCAAAGATCATTAAGGTAAAACCCAACCATAGCATTAAGTATCAAGTCCTCTTTACTCCCATAGGCAACAACCCCCTTACTCGGGTATGTGTTTCAGTCACTCACGCCACCCACTATAAGAGAATCATGAACATATTGCAATACCCTATAGCGGGAATCCCTCACGCTTGTGTGACATAGAGGGCACCGTAGGACAGCACCAAAATAAAACATACAACTCAAACCAATCACGATCATCAATCAACCCATAGGACAAAACGGATCTACCCAAACATCATAGGATGGACACAAATCATTGGAGAATAATATGTAGCAGTAAGCACCATGTTTAAGTAGAGATTACAGCGGGGAGAAGAGGTGTTACACCGCTGCATAGAGGGGGAGAGAGTTGGTGTTGATGGCGGCGAAGTTGTTGGTGTAGATCGCCGTCACAATGATTGCCCCGGCGGCGTTCCGGCGCCACCGGGAGAGAGGGGGAGAGAGCCCCCCTCCTTCTTCTTATTCCTTGGCCTCCCACCTAGATGGGAGGAAAGTTCCCACTCTGGTCCATGGCGACCATGGCAGCGGAGGGGCGGGAGCCCCTCCGAGATTGGATCTCTCTCTCTGTTCTCTTCTGTTTCGCGTTCCTGTTTTCTGACCTTTCACCGTTTCTTAAATTCCCGGAGATCCGTAACTCTGATTGGGCTAAAATTTTAACACGGTTTTTTTCCAGATATTAGCTTCCTTGTGCCCGAAGAAGGGCCCCAACCGACTTACAAGGAGGCCACGAGGTACCACCGCGCGCTAGGGGGGGCCACGCGCCCTGGTGGCTCGTGCAGGCTGTGGGCCTCCTTTTACGATGATTCCACCTCCCAAAAATCACATATATTCCAAAATAATTCTCCGTAAAAATTTATTGCATTTGGACTTCGTTTGATATGGATTTTCTGTGAAACAAAAAACAAGTAGAAAACAGGAACTGGCACTGGGCACTGGATCAATATGTTAGTCCCAAAAATAATATAAAATGTTGCCAAAAATATGTGAAAGTTATAGAATATCGGCATGAAACAATCAAAAATTATAGATACGACGGAGACGTATCACCACCCAACCCCCCTCCCCACCATCTGGATTTGCTCTGCCATCGAAGACAGCCATCGATAGCCTCGCGGCATTTCTTAGTAAGCTCTCAGATCCTGTTCTGCCTTATTCAAGCGCTTCTAAACCCTTTCCCTTAATCTCGTCTGAACACCTAATTTCAGGGGCGCCGTCGCATTAAATGTCCGATCGTAGCGGTTACAGTGGTGAGGGTCGTGATTCGATCATGTCTTGGCCATGCTCACCTACACCAGATTCGGAGGAGGTTCAGGTAGTTAGCGCCCACGGCCTATCTGAAGGGTAATGATCCCTTGTTTAATTTGTAGTGTTAATTTACTTTTGGATGGATTATTACAGTTTAATAGGTAGGCTGATGATCCTTGGTATATTGCATACCAAGATGAGTCAATCCAGTGGGGCAGAGAGAAGATGGCATTGGAGGAGGCGGTGGCTAATTTGGGTGTTGAATTAGCCAGTAAAAATGAATTGATTGTTGAGCTGAAGCGTACTATTGCGGAAGAAAGGAGAATTGCTCACAATGATAAGTTGGAACTAGAGACTGATCTGGCCATATTTGATCATGTGGGAGAGGAGCTGCAAATGGATGGAGAGGAGAAAGCAAATAGGCAGGCTGATGATCCTTGAAGTGAAGGCAGAGGAGAAAAACAGATACATGGTGGCACTTACAATAGTTGTCATCTCTTTACTAGCTCTTTACCATGTAGTTAAGGTAAATTGAAATAAATTAATGTAGAGATCTCCAAATATGATGGGTTGTTGAGCAAGTTTGTACCCCTGGAATCTGGGCAAGATGTTACATCTTGTTAACCCCTTAGAATTTATTCCACATGATATGCATCTTTGTTTGTAAAATTTTCAGGCTAAAGATGAGATGTTTTCTTTTTATTAGGCTACTAGATGAATTTAGTCCACACGATATCCAATTTCAATACAAATCATATGCTATTTTGGTGTCTACAAATTGGAAATTTAAGGAATTGAAAACATCATGGTCTGTGAACTGGTCCACTTCAAATTAGCCTTGCATCCAAATGTTTAGGGATCCCAAATGTTTATTACACCAGCATATTCAACACAGCAGCTTGACAAACATAGCAAATAATGCTACTACTAAAACACATTTCAGCACAAATTTCTCTCCCTCTAATTTCTTCTACTTAACCCTAAGCTGATTAATAGCAGCACAATTTTCAGCATTTTTCTTCAATAACACCTCAATTTGCATATCCTTCTTCTTGATCAAATCTTCAGTCCAAGCCTGCTTCTGCAGCAACTCTTGATTCCATGCTCTGTAGGCCCGTAATTCACTAAGAACTCGGGGATCTTTTTCTCTTTTGAGCTGACACACCATGTAATGCAAATTAATCAAGTGCTACTTCAAGAACTCGGGTACTTCTTGATCAGCCCATTAGAAGAACTTACAACCACCATCCTATGATATTAATAGTATTTAGAGCCAACATTATATTTTTCATTTAATGGCCATAAACATTGGGAAATGAGAAGAAATAGGAAATCACCTGAATTCTTGTGTAGTTGAAATATCTCCATCCTGGGTTGTAATCGCTCCAAGAAATCCACCTGGAAGCCTTCTCACTGCACCGACATTCCTTTGCTGGAGAATACTGTGGCAGCTTTTCTCTGTATTGTATTGGGGAAGAGAAGGAGGATTCCTCGTCGCGGTGCCATGCAGTGTTGTTGACGCTAAAAGTAGACATGTCCTAGCTTTATGCAGACTTATGAAATTAAACAAAAATGTCAATGGTCATAAAGTAGATCATGGACTAGCTCAATGTACAGTGGCATTGGTGATAAACTAGCTCAATGTGCAGTAGCATTCGTGATAAACTAGCTCAATGTGTAGTAGCACTGGTGATAAACTAGCTCAATCTGCAGTAGCATTGGTGATAGACTAGCTCATAAAGTAGATCATGGACTAGCTCAATGTACAGTGGCATTGGTGTAAACTAGCTCAATGTGCAGTAGCATTGGTAATAAACTAGCTCAATGTGCAGTAGCATTGGTGATAGACTAGCTCATAAAACTAGGCATGTACTAAATGTAATCCCAAAATACTCTAACGTTCTTACCGGCGCCAAACGCTCAGATCCGCGCCGCGACGTCCCGCCCAGATCCATGCAGATCCGCACTATGACGCCCTGCCCTGGTCCACCAAGATCCGTGCAGCCAACACAAGGCGGTGAGGAGGACGGCCTTGACGTGGTGGGACGCGCTTCGACGAGGTGTGGAGACAAGGAGGAGTTGCAGGAGGAGGAGGTCGAACTCGCCGTCGCGGTGGTGTTCCAGTGTTGTGCCCCCCAACCGAGATTTAGGGTTCGAGTAGAGATGGGGGAAAGGAGGAAATGCAGCGGCACGAGTGAGATTCAGTGGCTTATCTGTTGGGGCCACCTGTCGCTTGTCCCTCTTCTGCCGCTGCCAGGTGGGCCACAAAACACCCGACCGAATCTAGCCAATTAGGTCACCTCTCATGGATGGACCATGTCTAACCCTAGCACCTGTTCCAAACCATCCCCGAATAGCAATCCAATAGCTTGGATGGTGCGGAGTTTTAGTTTGGGTTTGAGGAGTTTTGAGAGGGATTTGAGGGGTTTTGAGATGGTTTCAGTGGCTAGGGTTGAGCATAACTAATTAAAAAAATGGAAAAAAATATTAAACTTGCGCATGTCATCATTTTATGTTAGTAAGTTTCTTGGAAAAATAAGAAGCCATGTTTACGGATATTTTCATGAAATTCCCTTCATATAACTTAGCTATCACAAATAAGGTTGCATGGTTTTCAAGGAAAATGAGCTAGGGTTTAGGGTTAACCATAGCATAGTTTGTCTAAACGATCCCATATTGGGCATGGACCCTATATTTGCACACTAGGCGTCAAGGATTTTTGTTTGAGCTCAATTAGAGAAGGTTGAAAAAAAATTGATTAGAAATGGGGATGTTTACCCTAGCTTTGGAGCTCATTTGGAGCACATTTTTCATGACTATGAGTTTTACTTCACAAAAGAGACGTCTTCCAAGTACTCTACAAAAGTAGCTTTACATCACACAAAATGACAAAATATCAAATTGTTCCTGCTCAAATTCAAATTCACAACATTACAAAGTTCATATCATTTCAAAGTTCAAACTCAAGTTCACATCATTTCAAAGTTCAAACTCAAGTTCACATCATTTCAAAGTTCAAACTCAATTTCACAACATTTCAAAGTTCAAACTCGGATTCCAATCCTTTTCTAGCTCCTTGTGTTTCTCACTGGATTCACCACCTTGTTCCTTGTGTTCCTTGCTAGGTTATTGGGTGGCTTCACTGACTTTGTTCTTTTGGTCCTCACAACAGGTTCTGGCGGTGGAGGTGGTGAAGGAGTATTTCCAGTAACAGAACATGTGATGGCCAATGGGCAAACAACTTCGGGTGCCACAGGTTGAACTGCTCTTTCTTTGGCTTCTAGCGCTTGAAAACCTTCGAACACCATTCTTTGAAAGTCATCATCAAATGTGGCTTCAACAGTTGGTTCACCTTCGGTTGATATCAAATCAACTTGTGCTATGTTCCTTTTAGTCCCTTTCTTTGCCTTTCTTATATTCTTCTGTGTGCTTATCCTAGAGCTGTTCATAGAGAGACAACATTAAATTCTGTTTAAAAAAAATAGGAACAAACACATAAAGAGAAGGCACACATACCAAGCTGTACTTGCAACCAATGATAGCTCAAGTGGCTCAAGTGGTGTTTGTTCTAGTTCTTCTAGTTGCTCTAGAGCTGCTAGTTCTTCTGCCCCTTCTTCTAGCGCTTCATCGTCCTCTATATTTTCGGCGCCCCATTGATCATCCTCTCCAAATGATGGGTCCACTGGATTGGTACAAAGGCTTGCAATGTGCCCTAGTCCTACACATCTTATGCACTTGCATCTCCTACGTTTACCTCCCACTGCACTTGCTCTTATCATGTTCTTCCTCGGCCTTCCTGGTGGTCTAACTAAAACTGGAGCGTGAAGCTTAAAACCTGGATCGATGATGGTCCATTGGTCTTTTCCCAACAATGCAGGCACGTTCTCAGCATATGTTACCTTAAACTTCACAACAGATAAGTATTCAGACACATACTAATCAACCTTACCCTCTTCACCCTCAATGAGTGTCATGAAAAACCGGGCATGTATGCATGGCTGCCCACGGATCTGCTATTGCCTACAGCTGCATGTCTTAGTACTTAAATCCACTGGATACCTCCATTCCCTATTTTTAGTGTCAGTATATGTTACCTCAGCCTCATATGTTGATCGTCTAATGCATTTCATTCTCAATCCTCTTGCCCTGGCATGCAATGCCTTTATCACGGACGAGATTATGACATGGCCAACATATTGTGTATCTGCAATTCTTCTACGCAAATCCATCTTTATCATGATCATCTGCCTAATCTTGTCAAATGCTTGCCACAACATAAGCCCTTTCACTGACTTAATTTTTGAATTGAAACACTCGGCAAGGTTATTGGTCACATAGTCTACCATGCATATTTCATTGAATTTGCTTCTTGACCACACCTTTCCATGATGCGCTTCCATGTATTCCCGCACAGCAAAAATTTTAGCATACAAAACTCTCAAGTGGTGCTCATGCTTCCTCAAGCTGCAAGTGTATGATGTTGGCCATAGGTTCTCATCATACACTTTACCCCTGAATTTCTTTGTAAAATTAGTAGCTACATATCTCATACATTCCCTATGCTCAACTCCAGGGAATACTACATCTACTATAGTCTCTAAACCCTTGCAAGCATCTGTGGTATAGCCAATCCTAGTGGCTGCCCTATAATGGTGTGCAAATTCTTCAAAAACCACACCCAACTTTCCCCTGACTCCATCTCCAACAAACCATATGCCACTGGGAAAAGCCAGTTGTGTGCGTCAACTGCACAAGCAGCTACTAGCTGTCCCCAAAATCTTCCATTCAAAGTTGTTGCATCCACAGCCAAATAAGGCATGCAACCATCCAGAAACCCCTTCCAGCAAGCCTTGAAACAAACAAAAGCCCTCCTGAAACATTCCTTCTCAAATGTCTTCCCCCTAATTTTGTACTCTATAGTATGCTTGTCAAGCTCTACAACACTGCCTGGACTTGCCATCTCCACTTCAGCTTTGTAGGTATACAACAAAGCAAAACTTGCATTCCATGGACCATTGATTCTGTCAAGAGCCATTTCCTTTGCATAAAAAATCCTCATGTATGGTATGCTCATCTTATACTTCTCAAACAACAACTTGTTTAGTGCTATAGGACCAAGTGTTGGTGTCTCTCTAAGCCAATCCATGAATGCATCTTCCACCCACCTAGTTTTGTTGTTTGGGCCTTCCCCCTCCAGGTGGGCAAGTGTGTGTATGTGGGTTCAGTTTGACTTCAAATTCAATGAAACGAGTGTATCAAAGAAAAGGGATCAAGCATCAATGAAACAAGTGAATATATTTACTTGTACGCATACGGGAGGCATGCAACCTCCACCTACACCTCTCATATGGACAGTGAACCGTCAACCTTCTGGGTTCACCATTGTCAATCACAAAATCATTTTGAGTGAGAATGCAGTATGTAGTCAGTGCATTCCAACAGTCCATCATCGATTCAAATATTGTTCCTGGAGTAAGCTTAGGATCATTCCTGTCCCACTCAATTGTTGGCATGTCCTCACCAGCGTATTCGTCTGGAACCATCATGTCAGTGTTCTCATCCTTCTCTTCATCATCAGTGTCATCAAATCTAGCATGGCCGGTTGGCTCCTTTGGGTATTCATCCTGCATTGCTTGTTTGCTAAATTCATCAACCAATTTAGGGTACATCCTCTCATCCTCGTCATCGTTTTGAGGCACTACCTCGTCAGGCTATGCATCATCTTCTACATCCAATGCAGCACTCGCCTGGCTTTCACTGCCAGTAGGTTTAGCCGGTCTTGACCTACGAGGAGTGCGGGGCCGCTCATTATTAGCAGAGTTATCAGGTGCCGCACCCTTTCCCTTTTCCAATTCTTTTGGAGGCTGGAGCACATCGATTTGAATTTTTTCGAAATGGCTGCGAGCATTCAAAGCAAAAAGAGTTTCTACATGCTCGTCGCAAGTTAGTGGCACAAATTTTTGCTCACTACTATCAAAATATTTCAGTTCAATAGCATTGGCTTGGCTCCAGGGATAATTAGAACGGAGGGAACTGCATAAATCTTTAAAATAAATAACTGTTTCTGCCAACTTTGGATAGCAAAATCTAGACAAATGATGCGCTTTTGTACCTCGCAGGATGCTAGTTTCAATTCTAACTATGAGCCGAAAGGCACGTGCTTGATCAATCCTACAGTAAGGCAAGCAATAATTCAGTTAAGAAGGCAACAATTCACGCGCGCATTGGTCAAATGCTAGGCATATTATCGAGTTAGATCACACATTGCATGGGGTTCGAGGCTTACCCAGCCGAAATCCATGAGTTCTCTGCTTCTCCTGGTTCGACCCAATCCTCCCCAAGGTCGATGGGACGGAGGCCAGTGTTCCTCAACATTGCCCAAGCGCTGCTGCCGCAGGTCCACCCTCCAGATCCCCTCGAGCCACTACAAGCCTGGGGCACAGAACGCGGAAGATCAGTGCACCGTGGGCGAGGGTTCCTGTCGATTGCAGGCTAGATTGGGCGAGGGTGGTGGGCTGGGTGGGTAGGGGTTGGGGGGTACGTTCGGTGCAGCCTTTCTTCGGTCACCCCGCTGGCTATCGACGAATGGTACTGCGGCGGCGGCTCCGGCGGCGGCGGCGACGGTTGTGTGGGGAACGGTTTGGGTACGGGCTGTTCGAAATGGGCGCAAGAGAGAGAGAGTCGTCCACCTGCCTTGGCCACGCCTGTAGTAAGTTGCCTCCGCCCCACCTACCAGGATATCAGGCGGCCCCACTAGTGAGGAGGAGACCAGAAAAACTAGTCAGGAGGTAACGGTCAAAGGCATTGACCGGATGGCAGTGCAACGTTCGGCCTTTTGTGAGCCGGTGGTGGAGGAGGGAGGGCAAAAGTGAGCAAAGTTAGTTGGATTGGGAAAAGTGCACAACTAAGGAACCAGGGGCATGAAAATAGAAAACCCTCTATCAATTGCCCAACAGTAATTTGTCTACCCACCGTATGCTATTTTTATGAGAGAGAAGCCTCTAGTGAAAACTATGGCCCCCGGGTCTATTTTAATCATATTACAAAAACCAAAAATACCTTGCTGCAATTTTACTCTTTTTATTTTATTTTGTAATATATCTATCTATGACTATCATATTTAATCCTTGGAATTAACGAGTACAAGGGGATTGACAACCCTCTTGCCCGCGTTGGGTGCAAGTATTTGCTCTTGTGTGTGTAGGTACTGTTGACAGGTGTTTGCGTGGTTCTCCTTTTGGTTCAATAACCTTGGTTCTCTACTGAGGGAAATACTATCCGCTATTATATTGCTTCACCCTTCCTCTTGGGGGAAAATCCAAACACGGCTCACAAGTAGCAGAAAGAATTTCTGGCGCTGTTGCCGGGGAGACATCATCAAACACTTACAGGTTCCTACATTTACATTATCATTTACTTGTTCTACTTTTTTTTTGCCTCTCTTTTTCATCTCCCTCCATTTCTCAAAAAAAAAATATTTTATTTTTCTTGTTTGCTTGTGTTGCTATTATGGCTAGTTCTTCTGTTTCTCCACTCTCCCCCGATTTTGAGGTACTCTATTTCAAACAGAAACAAGGGGAGAGTTTGAAGGATGCTTGGTTTAGGCTAATGGAATTTTACCATAATTCTACTTTAAGAAGTGATATGAAAATCCTACTTCGAAATGTTTATGTGGGGCTCACTATGCCTAATAGACAACTTTTGGATTTTGCCGCTAAGGGGAATTTTATTGAAAGTGATGCTAATGCTGCTTATGAAATAATAGAAGGGATAGTAGGAGCTCCACCTCCACAAAAGGGATCCCCTTACACTCAAGAAGGGATTAAAATTTTAGAAAAACTAGGGGATATGCAGAAAATTTTATTTGACTTGCAAAAGTTTAATGAACCACTCAAAACCCTTAGTTCAAATCTCAATCGTATGAATTCACTCCTTACCGTTTGCAATAAAAGGCTTGACACCTTGGATAATAAAATTGCCTCTTCTTCTGACATTAGTGGGAAACACAAAGAGACTCCAGGGTTTTAGAAAAGCCCATCTAGAGTGGTTAAAATGAAAGATGACAATACTTGAAACTATGCATTATGCCTAGCTAGGGGCATAAAACAATAGCGCTTGTTGGGAGGCAACCCAATAGTTATCTTTAATTTTTGCTTTTACTTTCTATTTTGGCGTGATGACATGATTATTGCTACTATAATGATTGTGTTTTTATCTTTTAGTTAGTGTTTGTGCCAAGTAAAGCCTTTGGGATGATTTGGATGATAGTTGACTTGATTCTGTGCAAAAACAAAAAGTTTTGCATCCAGTGCAGGAATTTATATAAATCACTGGAACATGATAATTGGCTGAATTTTGTATACATGATTGACATACAAATTTTCTACGTTGTCCTAATTGTTTAGAATTTTTAAAGTTGCCAAAGTATGATTCTTATTCAGATCATTACAGACTGCTCTGTTTTAGACAGATTCTGTTTTTTATTACATAGTGTGCTTATTTTAATGATGCTATGGATTATATCGGGGGTGGGGTATAAGCCATGGGGAAGTTAGAATACAGTAGGTATTATGCAAGAATAATTATGAATGAGTTCACAACAGTACCTAAATTTTATGATTTGATGATTATACTAACGGATCTCACGAAGTTTCTGTTGAGTTTTGTGTGCTGAAATTTTCAAGTTTTGGGTGAGATCACGATTGATGAAGGAATAAGGAGCGGCAAGACCCTAAGCTTGGGGATGCCCAAGGCACCCCAAGGTAATATTCAAGGAAGACCCAAGCGTCTAAGCTTGGGGATTTCCCGGATGGCATCCCCTCTTTCGTCTATAATTCATCGGTATGTTACTTGGAGCTATATTTTTATTCATCACATGATATGAGTTTTACTTGGAGCGTCTTGTACCATAGTTTTATTTTGTTTGCTTGTTAGTTTGCCACAATCATTGTTTGGTGGACAAATGATTGCCACAATCATTGTTTGGTGTCCTGCCCGTCGCGGTGGCAGCCAGCGGCTGGAGCTGCGCGAGCTCGGCCATGGCGCGCCCGTGGGCTGGGCCGGACTGGGCCGCGACAGGTAAGGCCTTTTCCCTTTTATCTTTTTCTTCTGCTTTTCTCTTTTATTTAATAGATAGAGAGAGAAAGGGACTTAATAGGGCTACCAAATCATTTTAGAAAAATGTGTGACTTGGCCCAAAATATTCTTTGCAATTTATGGAACTGCCACAAATATTTTGGGAGAGATTTGAATTCCTCTGCATTTTTCATAAATGAGATTGCAATTTTAAATTGCTGAAACAACATTGTTTAAATGCTACTGTCCATTTTAGCATAAGGGTGATGTTGTTTTTCTTCACATCAAATTGTTTTGGAATTTATGCTAAATGATGAACATTTTTCCAGCAACTTTTGAGCAACTTCAAAATTCACTTGCATTTGAATTTGAATTCAGTAGCAGAATTTGAAATGAGATATTAATCCAACATGATTATCATTGCTAATCTCAGATGACTTGGCATTATTATAGTGGATCACTGTAGCTCATTACATAGGGGTGTTACAATTCTCCTCCTCTAAAAGAAATTCTCGTCCCGAGAATTCAGGAGGTAGAAGGAAAGAGGTCGGGGTATTCCTCCCGAAGACGATCCTCGCGTTCCCAAGTGGCTTCATCTTCAGTATGATTGGACCACTGAACTTTAAGGAACTTGGTAGTCTTCTGGCGGGTTCGACATTCAGCTCGATCGAGAATGCTGATCGGATGCTCTTTATAAGATAGGTCATCTTGCAAATCTAGCATCTCATGATCCACAGCTCGGTGCGGAGATTCCTTGAAGCAACGGCGAAGTTGCGATACATGGAAGACGTCGTGGATGTGAGAGAATTGCGGTGGCAACTCCAATTGATAAGCCACATGTCCACGTCTGGCGAGAATGCGGAAGGGGCCGATGTAGCGAGGAGCTAACTTGCCCTTTATTCCAAAGCGGTGAGTGCCCTTCATGGGAGTGACACGCAGATAAGCTTGATCACCAGTTTGATAGGTCAATCCCCATCGTTTGCGATCATAGTTGCTCTTCTGGAGGTCCTGGGCCGCCTTGAGATTTTCACGAACAACACGGACTTGCTGTTCTGCGTGTTGAATTATTTCTGGACCAATGAGCGGTCGTTCCCCAGTTTCTGACCAATTCAGAGGGGTTCGACACTTACGTCCATAAAGAACCTCGAAGGGGGCCATTTTCAAACTTGCTTGATAGCTGTTGTTGTAAGAGAATTCGGCATACGGGAGAGATTCTTCCCACTTCTTGCCAAATGAAATAACACAAGCTCGCAGCATATCTTCAAGCACTTGATTCACTCATTCGACTTGGCCTTGAGACTGGGGGTGATAAGCTGAACTCCAAGTAATATGAGTTCCCATAGCTTCTTGGAAAATTTTCCAGAAGTGTGAGGTGAAGAGGCTGCCACAGTCTGAACGGATCTCCTTCAGAATACCGTGGAGTGATACAATTCTGGATATATATAACTCTGCTAACTGACTAGCAGTGATCGTCTCCTTGACTGGCAAAAAGTGTGCAACTTTGGAGAGTTGGTCGACGACGACAAGAAAATAGCATTGTGACCCTTCTGTGACTTGGGAAGGCCAGTAATGAGATCCATTTGAACCTTATCTCATTTCCATAAAGGAATAGGGAGCGGTTGCAGAATTCCAGCAGGCTTCTAATGTTCTGCTTTAACGTGACAGCAAATGTCACATTCAGCAACATATCGAGCAATATCCTGCTTCATTCTAGACCACTAGTACCTTTGTCGGAGATATCGATACATCTTGGTGCTTCCCGGATGAATAGACAGTGGTGTATCATGTGCCTCCTTCATAACCTTGTCAGTCATCAATTCGAACTGAGGTACCACAATGCGGTCTTTGAAATACAAAGTTCCATCTTCAGCAAGCGAGAAATCCCTGTACTTTTCAAGGTGGAGATCTCTTTTCATCAACTCAACTTCAGTATCTTTAGCTTGCGCATGTTTAACAGCATTCAGAAGATCTGGCTGTATAACAAGGGTATTCAGAGAACCCTGTGGAACAATGTGGAGATTCAGTTGGCGCAATTCTTCATACAGATGAGGTTGAGCTCGCTGAACCGTGAGGTTGATACAATAGGACTTACGGATCAAGGCATGTGACACCTTGGTTTTTGGCAACTTTTTCTTTTCGAAATCTTTCTGGCTTTATTTGCAATCTGGTTGGATTTTGAACCTTTTCAGTTGACTTTGGACTTATGAATTCCTCTCAGTGATCCAAAGCCCTCACCATCTTGCCAAAATCTTGTCACTCACCATCTGGATCAATTTCCAATTTTTTATCTCTCCCAGATATTCATTTTCTTCCTTTGGGAAAATCTGTCATCACTATGGGTTACACAGCAACCTATAGTTCTGGTGATCAGAAAAATCCCAAATTAATCCCAGACCTTCTTGACATCATCTATTCCCACAATCTTCAAAAACCTCTCATGTTCCGGTACAAAGTTTATTCCAGAAAACTTCATTTGCTCTCTGGACAGTACTGGTCATTTGTGAAGGAGCTCATATTTTCCATACTCAATTAATTCCCATAAAATTCCCTGAGATATTAGGGAACCTATCTTTCCACAATATCCAAAAATATCATCTTGTCCAGTACAAATTTTCATCACCAATATTCTGCCAAGTTTCTGTTCAGTTGGAACCTCTGTGAAGGAAGTACCATCTAGAGGTATCCATTTGAGCTGAAATTTTTATGGCATCTTCTCCTCACCAAATAACCCTGCCACACCAATTTTCAGCCCCAGTAGATCAACCAAATGAGTGCATCAAGCTCATCTCTGTTTCTGGTTCAGTACAGCACTTGTACATGAACTATATCCAAATCTTGATCAAATCTTCTCAAACTTGGTCAGATCATAGTCCTTCCAAAGCAGAACACCCCAGACATCTCCATTGGCTCCATCCCCAGCTCACCTCTCCTCTAGATCTCTCTCAAGTTTCCTGTCAGAAATTGTAGCTGAAGCTACACTTCGGTTCAGAGTGAACCTAGTCGAACCAGAGGCGTAGAGAGGCTAAATGATCGAGGGTCGACGTGCCAGACAAGAAATGCCAGGCTCGCGAGGCCTCTAGACACCAATGCCCGTGGTGAGCACGGCACTGGCACGCCAAATCTCGCGCTCTGCACCTCTCCAGCGTCGGGTGTGGTCATTCCGGCCGTCCCGTGCTGTCACTCGGTGTCTGGGTGTGCCGACGTCGTCGATGCCGTCCACGTACTCCTCTCCCGAAGCCTCCCCTTGCCGGAATCACCCTCGCCGGCCGCCACGCGCGCGGGCACTGTGCCGCTCGTGCCGGCACAGTGGACGTGCGGCGCGTCTTCTTCCCCCGCTACCCGCCACTGGCCCCCTTAACTCCCCTGCTAGCTCCCGTCACTTCGCCCCATGTCGCAACGGCCAGCTCGCCGTCCTTGTGGCCTACACCTCGCCGCTTCCAAAGAACTCCCCCGAGCTTGCCTCCTCCTATAAATACTCCTCCCCGGCCTCTCCCGAGCTCGTCATCCACCTCCTCCACCTCCTAATCGACCTCCCCGAGCCCGAGCCACGGCCGAGAGGCCCTCTGGCCTGGCCTCTCACCAGAGCACTGCCTCCACCGGAGCCTTGCCTACCCGCCGTTCTACTCCTCCCCGAGCTCCACCGACTCCGCCATCGAACTCGCCTCGCTGCACTGACCTCGCCCGACCTCTTTCCCGAGCGAATTGCTGCCGGAACCGTCGTCTCCGACGACACCCGAACGCCACCGCCGCCGGAGAGGAAGGGGACGACGCCGTCCGGCCACCGTTCACCAACCCACGGGTACGTGCAAGTTCGTCTCGTTGTGCTCGATCCATTCCCTCTCTCTCTCGACCTCGCCGCCTTCTGTATCGCCGGCGAGCGCCGCCGGAGCTCCGCCATCTCTGTTTCCCTCCCCCTCCTTTTAAATCTGACGGCTGGGGCCCGCCAGTCAGCGACACGCCAAAGCGGTAAGTGGAGGCGCCACTCCACTTTACGCCTTCGACGTGGCCCCCTGAGGTTTTTCTGATTTTTCTGTTTAATCCCGATTTTGACCAGAACTTTGACCGTTCATAACTTTTAAACCATAAGTCCAAATCAATTGATTCTTTTTGCATCTGGTTTGTCTTGAGCTCCTCTATTGTCTTGCAAAATTTGGTATTTTTCCCATGTTCATAGAATTTTTGGTGCTCTAAACAGTAGCATGTGACATTTTAATTGCTTTTTAAAAATATTTTCAGAAGGAAATAACTTTGGATTTGAAGCCCAGGAGTTTGTGGACAACCCAACAGAGCAAGGCAAGCCATGTCATCCATTGCATGAAGCATTTCAATAATGTTGGTTATTTAATTTAATTTCAAGCATTATTTTAATATGTGCTAATTCCTAGTATATTATTTAATTGCCTAGCTACTACCATATTAAATTATTCCTTATAAATATTTATACTGATTAAATTCTTGACAACACTAAACTTAGTTAGTTGATCAAGACCCACCTACCCGGACTTTTCCGTGCAGCCACATTTGCCGGTATGGGACGGCCTTGACTTGGTCTGGCTTTGTGCTCTTTTATCGGTACCACCAAACTAGGGAGGGTCATGCGTGCGTGCTGCCCTGATCAGGTAGACGATGATAATCCTATGAGCCCAGTTGAGTTATTTTGCCGGCGTCCCCATTTGGGACAGTTAGTGGCCACGACGGTGGCAGGTGTCACGGGGTGACACAGGGGCCACCCAGGACATGACCCTGGGAGAGTATGATTGTCGGTGGTACGATAGAGGGGTCACGGGTCAAGCAGGTTTCGTTGGAGCACCACCGGTCCACCCGAATGGGATCACGAGGCCAGGTACTCCATGGTGTGGGTAAAGTGCGCAACCTCTGCAGAGTGTAAAACCTATTCGAATAGCCGCGTCCATGGTATTGGACAGTCCGTTTAGGCCTCTCTAGGATGGTCAACCGTAATGATAATAATGATGGAAGAACTTGTCTTATGTTCGGAAGTGCTCTGTGGATTGTAAGCATTCCGAGGGTTGTGGGACAACCCAGATGAGAGTAAGTTGGTACTGGGTACCAGTAAGTGAGCAACCTAATCACTTAACTTGCCATGCCATTTTTTTCTGCATTGTTTTGTTTGCCATGAGCTTGCGAGTACATTCCAAGTACTCACCTGGCGTATCATGCCAGATGCAGGGGAAGCCGAGGACGGAGGTCCCGAAGGTTTGTGCTACGCTAACTAGGCCGTGTTCACAGCAGTGTCCCTATGGATGGAGTTTCCCGCGCTATGTTCCGCTACGCCGTAGTCTACCCAGTAGTATCGAGGCCATGCTATGTTCCATAAATAATGTAGATATTGTCTCAGCACGTGTAGTGCTTTCGCCTCGCTATCGATGTATATTATGAGCTTGTACTCGAGATATTTTAATAAAGTTCAGTTCAGTTCTGTTCTAAGTTGTTGTGTGTTTCCAGAAGACATGATCTCTGGGTTGGAAACACTGGTAAACCGGTCTTCTGAGCCGGGGTGCCACAAGGCATCGGCCATCACATTAGCCTTACTAGGGGTATATGAAATACCACAGTCATAGTCCGTAATCGTTTCCAACCATCGTTGTTGGCGGAGATTGATATCCGGCTGAGTAAATAAATACTTCAGACTTTGATGATCAGTATATATCTCACATCGATTACCGAGAAGGTAATGTCGCCACAGCTTCAATGCATATATCACTGCAGCAAGTTCAAGATCATGCACTGGATATTTATCTTCGTGAGGACGCAACTGTCGCGAGGCATAAGCAATTACTCTTCGTTCTTGCATCTGGACACAGCCTAATCCTTGACGAGAAGCGTCACTGTAAGTCATGAAATCCTTGTGAGAATCCGGAGGAGCAATCACTGGGGCAGAGGTGAGCTTGTCCTTGAGGGTCTGGAAACTTTCCTAACATTTATCTGTCCCATCAAACTTAACGCCTTTGTGAAGCAGATTAGTCAGAGGTTTGGCAATCTTAGAAAAGTTCTCGACAAATCGACGGCAATAGCTAACAAGTCCGAGAAAACTTCTGACTTGCTTGACATTCTTCGGGGGAGTCCAGTCAAGAATAGCCTGAACTCGTTCTAGGTTGACAGCAATAGTAGCAGGGTTTTTCTGACTGAGTTGTACACCGAGGTGTTTACATAAGCAGGGATTTATCACCGCTTAGATCATATTAATTTATTTGAAAGGTTAAACAGACCAATGGAAAGGACAATGTGATAAAGAGACAAGGTATAGTCAAAACATGACCAAGTCTGTATTGGAAGGAGGGCAAGGATGACATTGCTGTTATCAAAAGTGTCAAATGACAGTGATTGAATCATGTATCAGGTATGCAAGAAACAACTGCAGACAATCCGGTCTCCGGGCGGATGTGATTACGAGAACCTATTGTTAGAGTTAGCAAAATCATTTAACCCGAAAAGAAGAGAGATCAGAGTCCCAGAGTATAGGTGAGGAATAAAAGATCCTAATACCACCCATTGGCGACGTGGGCCCGTAAGCCACACAACCATGTTAGTAAAATCATTTTGCAAAGACTAGACTCAACTTCGACCAAGTAGTTGGAAAGGGGGTTCCTACAGGCAGTTGGCTCTGATACCAACTTGTGACGCCCCCGACTTAATCGTGCACTAATCATACATGCAAATGCACACGATCAAGCCTAAGGACTCACTTGAAGATATCACAACACAACTCTAAACATAAATAAAAGTCATGCAAGCTTTATATTACAAGCCAGGGGCCTCGAGGGCTCGAATACAAAAGCTCGATGTCATACAAGCATCAGCGGAAGCATCAGGTATCTGAGTACAGACACAAAGTTAAACAGATAGGCCTTTAAGAAGGCGGGACAAAATAAAACACAGATCGAAAGGCGCAGGCCTCCTACCTGGGTGCCTCCTAACTACTCCCGGTCGTCGGAGGGCTCCTCGTAGTAGTACTCGCCAGCGGGGTAGTAGTAGTAGCCGTAGTCGACGTCGGCTGGGGTAGCTGGCTCCGGGGCTCCGTCATCTGGTCGCGTCAAACGGGTATGGGGAAAAAGGAAGCAAATCAACCATGAGTACTCATCCAAAGTACTCAGCAAGACTGACATCAGATCTATTCTACAATATGGAACATTATCAAAGGAAGGCTGTATATGTGGACTTGGCTGCAGAAATGCCAAAATAGAAGGGAAAAGCCTAGCCTATCGAAGACTAGCATCTTCAGGGTCTTGCAGCATTAGAAGAGTACAGATTAGTACATAACTATAATAGTAGTAACAAGTACAAGTAGCCACGCCCAGAGATCCTTCCTCGACTCCCTGCGAGAAAGCGATCCCGGAGCCAATATATTACCCATTTCTAGTTGTAGTAGATCGGGATATTGTCCAAGCGTCCTGTTACCGTGGACACGGCTATTCGAATAGATATACTTCCCTGGAGGGGTGCACCAACTTACCCAACACGCTCGATGACTCTGGCCGGACACACTTGCGCAGTCGATGCCCGGCCTCGGACTATCGACACGTCGTAGCCCTACCTAGGATCAATAGAGAGGCCAGCACGCCGGTCTACATCCTAAGCACTCAGGGGTCTTGGGCTCATCGCCCTTTGCACTCCTGCGCGTTGCGTACGCGGCCGGTGAGCAGTCCTAGCCCCCTTAATACAAGCGCAGGCTTTACCAGACCAACCCGACACACGCCGCTCAACTGCTGACGTCTGATGAGCTTCGGCTGACACCACGACGCCGAGTACCCATATTATTCCCACGTGCTGGTTAGCGCGAAAAGGCCAAAGGCCTACTCAGATTACATACCCTAACCCTTAGTGCATTAGGAGCGCGCGGTAACGAGCAGAGACTCACGATCCTGTGACCCCGTCGCCCCGTCTCGTGGACTTACGGCAAGGGCTAAGAATGCCCGGCCGTGCCACGTATTCATCTCGCGGGTACCCACATGGTCGACCCGTCTACACACCACTCGCGGGTACCCCTCGGGGCCTAACCGACTTTATCCAGTATCAACAGTAATAAAGTGCAAGTAACTGTGTGTCCATATCATCAAGCAAGAATCCGAGGAATTACCCTCGTTGGATTCCCACTCGATGATCTCGTCAAAGTGAATTCCAGAGGAATCACCCTCGATGGTATTCACTCTGGCGGGGTTACCGACAAAGCTTCATCGGAGGTGGGGAAGAGGAATCACCCTCGGTATCCCACAACCAACTAGCTGTACTACAGAGGCATCATCGGGAGTGAGGTAAGAGGTATCACCCTCGGCACTCGATGTTAGCTCTGCAGCGTCGAGCAACTATGGGTGTGTGGTGATATTCTAGTCTCAGCCTGACGATCACATCGATCGGGACACAGGTACTACAGCGGGGCAGCTACAGCAAGGAAGAGGGGCCACAGATGGTTCACTACCATCCAACCTATTCTAAGCATTTTGGATAACAGGTAGGTATCAATAACAGTTACAAGGACATGGTATGCATCAGAATAGGATAAAACAGTAGCAACAGCAATTTTCTAATGCATGCAGGGGGGAGAAAGAATAGGTGATATAGGCATGCGTCAAGAGGGGGTTGCTTGCCTGGAAGCTCTGCGGCAAAGGAGGGATCGTCAGTGGGGTCGTCAGTCTCCAGAGTTGCGTCGGTCTCGGGGGCTATCGGAATAGAAGAGGGGGAAGAAACAATAAATAAAAGCAAACAAATGCAACACAGAGCATGACATGCTAAAATGCAGTGCAGGGTTGCCTAAATGTATCTCTAAACCATTTGAGTTATTTTAGGATTTAAGTTGGAATTATTAGCAGGTATGCATGCACTATTCACCTACCGGAAACAGGCAAAAAGTTGCGGGTTCACCTACGTAGAGGGTCCCGACATGAAAATAGATGGCACGATTGGATTCGTGGGATTTTTCTAAGCAACTTTCATGTAGAAAGTTTTTCGATCCGAGCTACGGTTTAATTTATATGAATTTTCAAAGCTTTAAATTATTTCTGGAATTATTCAAATTAACAGAAAAAAACCAGAAATGGAATATGACGTCAGGTTGATGTCATGCTTGCGTCAGCAGTCGGCTGACCAGCTGACTGGTCAAACAGACAGGTGGGACCCACCTGTCAGCCTCAGAGGGTTAAAACAGATTTAATTTTAAACTAACAGAGTGATTAATCAGTGGGCCAGGCCTGTCAGTGACCTAACTAACTAACTGATTTAACTAATTAGTCGTTAGTAGTTAATTTGCCACGCGGGCCCACACGTCAGTGGCTTAAGGTGAACAGTAACCCCGCGTTGACCGAGGTCAACGTGCTCAAACCAGGGCGCAGGGGCCCACTGTCAGCGACTCTGAGGCGAGCCACGTCGGCGTCGCCGGAATCTCGCCGCCGGCGACCCGAAATGCGGCGGAGGGGCTCGGACTTCGCCGGAAAACGGCTGTGGTGCATCGTTTCGCGTGATTCCACTTGCGTTCGAAAGCTGGTGAGCTCGCGCGCCGAGCCATGACACCGGTTGGACTCAGGGGTGGTCGGAACGTCGCCGGCGTCGAGGTTTGGCGGAGGCCGAAGTCCGGCGAACTCGCGCGCGGTGAAACGGAGGCCAAAACGGGCGGCGCTCTACTCCTACGGCATCTACTCGAAGCCACAAACGCGCTGGTGAGGTCGGTGGGCTGTGACGGCCACTGCCGCGACGGCAGCGAGCTCGTCGGCGGAGCTAAGCTCGGCCATGGTGGATCCGGCCGCTCCGGGCGCGTAAGAGAGCAAAAGAGAGGGGGGGAGTGGAGCTCACCGCGCGGGCTCACGGAGGCCCCTCGGTGATCGGTAGCGCGGAGGGAGGTCGCAGTCGCTGGAGATCGCCGGCGACAGAAAAATCGGCACCGAGCTCGATCCCGTCCGTGCAGTCCTTCCCGAGCTCAATGGCGAGTGGTGGTCGGCGTAGTCGAACGGGGCGGAGACGACGGGCACGGCGGGGACGCGAATGGACGCCGATGGCCGTGGAATTGACGGAGATGGGGCCGCGGCGCTCGGGACAGATAGGGAGAAGCGAGCGAGCGAGAAGGAGAGGAGTGAGGGAGGAGTCCAGGGGGAATGGAGGAGGCCTCGGCCTTATCCTCCGCCTCACCTGCCCGTCGCGGTGGCAGCCAGCGGCTGGAGCTGCGCGAGCTCGGCCATGGCGCGCCCGACACGGTGGCGGGAGCAGGTAGAAGACTGCTCCCGTGGGCTGGGCCGACCTGGGCCGCGACAGGTAAGGCCTTTTCCCTTTTATCTTTTTCTTATGCTTTTCTCTTTTATTTAATAGACAGAGAGAGAAAGGGACTTAATAGGGCTACCAAATCATTTTAGAAAAATGTGTGACTTGGCCCAAAATATTCTTTGCAATTTATGGAACTGCCACAAATATTTTTGGAGAGATTTGAATTCCTCTGCATTTTTCATAAATGAGATTGCAATTTTAAATTGCTGAAACAGCATTGTTTAAATGCTACTGTCCATTTTAGCATAAGGGTGATGTTGTTTTTCTTAACATCAAATTGTTTTGGCATTTATGCTAAATGATGAACATTTTTCCAGCAACTTTTGAGCAACTTCAAAATTCACTTGCATTTGAATTTGAATTCAGTGGCAGAATTTGAAATGAGATATTAATCCAACATGATTATCATTGCTAATCTCAAATGATTTGGCATTATTATAGTGGATCACTGTAGCTCATTACATAGGGGTGTTACAGGGGCCCACCAGGGAGCCACGAGCTTAGAGGGTGCCCCCCAGGGCCCGCCCTCTGAGCTCGTGACCCCAACAGCAGGCCTCCGGAGCCCACCTTCTCCTATATGAGGCTATTTGTCCTAGAAAAAATAAGGCAAAGACTTTCGGAACGAAGCGCCACCGTCTCGAGGCGAAACCTGGGCAGGAGCACTTTTGCTCTCCGGCGAAGCGATTCCGCCGGGGAAACTTCCCTCCAGGAGGAGGAAATCGAAGCCATCGACATCACCAATGATCCTCTCATCATGGCAGGACCAATCTTCATCAACATCTTCACCAGCACCATCTCATCTCAAACCGTAGTTCATCTCTTGTATTCAATCTTTGTCCCAAAACTTCAGAATGGTACCGGTGGGTTGCTAGTAGTGTTGATTACATCTTGTAGTTGATCCTAGTTGGTTTACTTGGTGGAAGATTATATGTTCAAATCCTTATGCATATTCAATACACCTCTGATCTTGAACATGAATATGATTTGTGAGTAGTTACTTTCATTCTTGAGGACATGGGAGAAGTCTTGTTATAATCAATCATGTGAAGTTGGTATTCGTTCGATATTTTGATGATGTGCATGTTGTTCTTCCTTTAGTGGTGTCATGTGAACGTCGACTACATGACACTTCACCATATTTGGGCCTAAGGGAAAATATTGGGGAGTAATAAGTAGATGATGGGTTGCGAGAGTGACAGAAGCTTAAACCCTAGTTTATGCGTTATTCCGTAAGGGGCTAATTTGGATCCATATGTTTCATGCTATGGTTAGATTTATCTTAATTCTTCTTTCGTAGTAGCGGATGCTTGCGAGAGGGGGTAATCATAAGCGGGTTGCTTGTTCAAGTAAGAACAGCACCCTAGCACCGGTCCACCCACATATCAAATTATCAAAGTAACGAACGCGAATCAACTAAACATGATGAACGTGACTAGACGACAATTCCCATGTGTCCTCGAGAACGCTTTGCTTGCTATAATAGAACTTTCCGGCTTGTCCTTTGCTATAAAAAGGATTGGGCCACCTTGCTGCACCTTGGTTACTATTGTTACGAATTATCTTACTACAAAACTATCTATTACCGCTACTTTCAGTACTTGCAGAGAATACCTTGCTGAAAACCACTTGTCATTTCCTTCTTCTCCTTGTTGGGTTCGACACTCTTACTTATTGAAAGGACTACGATTGATCCCCTATACTTGTGGGTCATCAAGACTCTTTTCTTGCGCCGTTGCCGGGGAGTGAAGCGCCTTTGGTAAGTGGAATTTGGTAAGGAAACATATTTACTACGTGCTAAAATTTATTGTCATTTGTCACTATGGAAAATAATCCTTTGAGGGGCTTGTTCGGGGTATCTTCACCTCTACCTGAAGTAATAAGAGTTGCCCCTCAACCTACTAAACCTACTAAAAATATTTATTATGAAATTCCTTCGGGTATGTTACAGAAACTGCTAGCTAATCCTTATGCAGGAGATGGAACGGTACATCCTGATATGCACTTGATCTATATAGATGAAATTTGTGGATTGTTTAAGCTTGCAGGTTTATCCGAGGATGGAGTTAAGAAGAAGGTATTCCATTTATCTTTGGGGGGAAAGGCATTGACATGGTATAGGCTATTGGATGTAACTAGAACATGGGACTGGAACCGGTTAAAACTGGAATTTCACCACATATTTTATCCTATGCATTTGGTTCATCGTGATCGGAATTATATATATATAATTTTTGGCCTTGTGAAGGAGAAAGTATCGCTCAAGCTTGGGGGAGGCTTAAATACATGATGCACACATGCCCCAATCATGAGCTCTCAAGAGAGATGTCGCGGTGTTCTCGCGGCAAATGCCATGGGATGGCTTGTCGAAGGTTTTTGGGGCCAGAGAGCGTCGGTGGGTTCCGGAGGAGAGATTGGGCATGAGCGAGCGGAGACGCAGGACGTACCCAGGCTCGGGGCCCTCGGAGGGAGGTAACACCCCTAGTCCTGCCGGATCGACTATGAGGATCACAAGGTTACAATGGTGCTCCTAGAGCTGTTCGGGTGGAGGAGGAAGAAGGAGCTAGCTCTCCTCCTTGCCTCGCATGTGTGTGTGTGTGGAATCGGCCGACCCCCTCTGGGGGGGCTCCTGGGAGGTCTTATAGCCTGGCCTCCTATGTTACAATGGATAGAATAAGTGGGGCGGGGCCCTATTGTCATCGTCTCTGGCTGGCAACGGGGCCCGCCGACTGCACATCACTGTAGCCATGTCGCTCCCCATGTCACGGAGTGGTTGGCACAGGGCCGGGGCAACAGGGAGTTGGCCGCCCTGGTCAGCGGCTTTGGCAGCACTGTGGCCACGCGATCCATGACATGGGGGAAGTCTTGTTGTACGGCGGGATTAGACGGGCGCTGACCTCGTCGGTTGCCGGCTGCAGCCAGCCGGCCCAGGCGTAGCGCCGTGCCCAGCCGGCCCGCTGCGGGGGAGCCGGCTGGAGGCCCAGCCGGATTGAGGGGCGTTGGCTACACCGATGTTTGGGAAAATGGACATACGCCCCCGGGCTTACCCGGGGGGTCATCCACCCAACAGTAGTCCCCGAAGCTGCTGATGCCCGGCAGTCTGGAGCGAGGGTTCTCCGCAGCTTTCCCCCTGAAGGAGGCTGCAAATCTTGATGACCGCAGATCCGGCTGCACTGGCGGGGGCCGGCCCGGTGCTGCGCGCGCCGGCTGCTCGCGGCCGGCCAAACTGACACCCAACCGACGGAGAAACCGAACAGCCTGACCGGCTCGCGCCCGGCCGGTGTGGCAATCCTCACCCACCGCAGGCCAGGCGCGCGCCACATGCAGCCCTACAGCGGGCAGAGTTCTGACGGGCCACGCACGCGACGTGACGTCACCACGGGCCAGGCCCGCTGGGCCGCGGCCTCGGCCCCCACGGGGGATCCGCTGTGGCCAAGTCCGACGGTTGGGTTTCCCGCGGCGTTAATGCGCCTGTGTAGCGCGGAGGGGAGTGGGGTCGTGGGCGCAAATGATCCCACTCCTCCCACGATCCCGCGGGGGTTTAAATGGAGGGGAGGGGGAGCGGCCGTGGCGCTCACACAACTTTGCCCCCGCCCCTGCCTCTTCTTCTTCCTCAGCCTTCTTCTTCTCCACGCGCGTGCGGGCACGTCAAGCTTCGGCACCGCGCTGCCCGACCGAGCCGCCTTCGCGCCGCACCGGCGACCAGCTGGGTCAGTTCTTCAGCGCCCTCCGCACCGCAGCCGCACCCGAGCCTGTGCCGCATCTGGAGATGGCGGGGCCAAAGGGCTTATGTGAGGGCTCCAAAGTCATCGAGGAGTTCATCGAGCATCTCCACTTCAGGCAGAAACTGCCTCCGGCGGAGGAGGTGGAGGCGCGCGTCACCGGGGATGAGGTCACGCCGGAGCCACGGGAGGGCGAGGTCGTCCTCTTCGCGGAGCACTTCTCCCGCGGGTTCGGCCTCCCCACGAGCACCTTCTTCCGTCGATTCCTCACGCATTTTGGTTTGCAACCCCATCACCTTGTTCCAAATTCGGTCTTGCAACTTGCCGCGTTCGCATTTTGTGAGGGGTACATTGGCCTCTCACCAACGGTGGAGATCTGGAACCGGATGTTCTACCTCCGCCCGCAGATGGTGGCGACGGCGGGGGGGGGGATGTCATGACCGCCTGCGGGGCGGCCCTCGTATACGTGCGGCCGATTGGTGGCATCCCCAAGCTTCTGTTGGTCGAGTCGGCCAAGAAATGGCAGCGATCGTTCTTCTACATGAAGAACGCCAATCCGGCTGCCGACTGTATCAACCTTCCTCCGTTCATCGATGCCCCGCCGACTACAAAGCAGAACTGGGTTTTCGACCCGAAGAGGTCGATGGACGAGGCCGTCGTCATCTGCAGCCAGCTGGCCGAAATGATCAGAAGCGAGCACCTCGTCGCCACGGACTTCATCACGGCCTTCATCGACCGATGGGTGCAGCCGCTGCAGCACTGCCGCACCGGATCTGTGACATGAGCGGCCGGTTCGACCCCTGCCGGCTGTCAACTGCTGAGTTGTCGTCGGCCTAGGTTGCCCGCCACGTGAACAATATCACCACCACCAAGCTCAAGCCGAAGACCTGGTTCTTTGGCATGGTGCCCTACAGCCAAGCCGACCCGGCGCCTGCGGTAACCCATCGCCTGGCTGCACCTTCATCTCTTTTCCTTTGTTGTTTTATCTTGACTTGCGCTGGCTCTGGCTGCAGAGGTTCCTGAGCCAGCTGACGCATGACTGGCCGCACCCACAGGACCTGATGCCGGACCGGCAGGTTTCTGACGGGCAGGAGGAGCCGGGCGACGAGGCGGACGTTGGGGGCGACGAGCGCCTTGACGACACCGGAGCCAGTGGGTCCCTGAACTCCTGCCCATTGCGCAAGTGGCCCGACGATGATGCAGATGATCTCATCGATGCGCACAGTGCAGCGTATCCATCCGCATCGACCGACGCCGGCCCCATCGTCAGGAGGCGGCTGAAGAAGGCGGCCGACGCCACGCCAGCCAGCGAGCAAGCGACCGTGGAGCGGCCGCATGGAGAACAGGTGGCCGACCCTCGGCCGACCGAGAAGCGTCCGGCCGGGACGCAGCCGGCCGACGTTCGGCGGGCCGTCAAAAAGTGCGCCGCGCCGCACCGGTACCCGACGGGCGGCAGCCGGCCGGGTGCATCGCGGGTGGCAAGCGGCCGATTCCCACGAGCTCCGGGTAAGCGCCCTTCCTTTTTGTGATTCGCTATGGTTTGTCTCGTTTCCCTCTCTTATTCTTCTTTTACCACATAGGGCCCCAATCAAGTTCTCAAAGACTACCGCGTCGGCCACGCCCGGCGGCGCAGCCGGCCGGCAGGGGACCTTGGACGGCACGGGCGAGAACCAGCCGGCCAACATTGCCGCGGAGGAGGCCGCAGCCCAACAGGCTGCCCAAGCCCGGCAGGAGGAGGAGCGCGCAGCGATGGCCCGGGAAGAGGCAGCCGCGATGGCGCAGGAGGAAGCCACAGCCGAAGGCATGGTGGAAGCTTCGCCCCCGCTGGCCGTGAAGGCGGATTCCCCACCTCCGTCACCGCCCCACGAAGGTCACTCGTATCGGGTGCACGATCCGACGCCCATCACCACCGTGCCCCTGGCTGCCGACCAAGAAGGGGGAGCCGGCTAGAAGGACAGTGAGCCGGCCACTTGCGACGAGGCGCGGCAGCCGAAAGCAGGGGCCGAGCCCGAGAACGCCGGTGCCCTCATCGTCGTGACGCAAAATGCCTGGGCCCTTGGGCGCTCCCCCGGGCCAAGGCCTGCAGCCAGTGGAGCCACCTCCGGCTCCACAGCCAGGTTGCAGCGGGAGTGGGTGACCGCAGGCGAGGTCACCAGTGGGACGGCTGCGAGCGTCTCGGCCGACGCAGTCACGCTCGACACGGTGCAGGTGTTGTTTGCCAACCACCGCGAGCAGCTGAAGGGTTTCGCAAAGCGGGCGCTGACCAAGCTGCTTCATGTGGAGAAATCCGTCGCGGTGAGTTTCCCTTGTCGTTGCATTTTGTTTGGTTTCTTCAAGACTCCTTGGTTTTCCTTCACTGTCTTCCAGTGGGGGCATGCCAGTGCACCCACTGGGTGTAGCCCCCGAGGTTTGGGCCGGCCGCGCAGGGGCCGGGTCGAGTCTTCTCAATTATCTTCTAACTTCCGCACCTCTTCTCATCCTCCTTTCCGCAGGCTGTCACCAACAAGCAGACCACCTTGTACAACGCGGTGGTGGGCAAGTACAACAGGGTGAAGGCCCAGTACCAGGAGCTCAGGGGCCGGTTCGTGTCCTAGGCGGAGGAGCTGCGGCAGGCGAGAGGTATGGTGCTTGCCCTCTTCCAGTGGGGGCGCGCCAGCGCACCCACTGGGTGTTCAGCCTGGACAGAACGAGCGGGCTTTTTGGCCCGCTCGTGGACCGTTAAGGACCGGACCGTACGGTCCAGGCCCGGTAGAAATAATGGTCGGTCTGGGCTCTGAATTTCAGACCGAAAAAAACTCGGTCCGGTCCGGTCTTTAACCGGGCCGACCGAGCGGACCGACGGCCCAAGCCTAGTAGTCCAGCTCCAATCGATCGCTAGGGCAGGCGACAGACACAGCGAGCCTCCCCTCGGTCGAAACCCCTCCTCCCAGTCCTAGGCAGAGGCAGCGGCGCGTCTTCTCCAAGCCTCCAACTTCAAGGCGACGGCGCCGTCCTCGCCCGTCCGGCCGTCTCCTTTCACCACCCAGCGCCCTCTCGTCCCTCTCATGTTTCCTCTTGGACATCTCCTACCGAGACAGCGCCACCTCGTCCTCGTCCGAGCTGGAGGAGCACGGGGACGCCGGGGACGCAGCAGGGACGCCAGCACGCCGTCGATCCCGCCTCCCCTGGTTCCTCGCCGAGCGCCACGTAGAGGGAGGAATTCAGGTAACCTTGATCCTCGACCATCTCCTCCTCTGTAGTCTGTCCTCTATTTTAGGTAAAGGTTGCTGTTTATTGGTGATGTGTATGTGATATGGCGTTCACGTTCGATATTTTGATATTTTGATGATGTGTATGTTGATATTTTGATGATGTGTATGTTGTGTATGTTCACGTTCGATATTTTGATGATGTGTATGTTCACGTTCGATATTTTGATGATGTGTATGTTGTTCTTCCTTTAGTGGTGTCATGTGAACGTCGACTACATGACACTTCACCATACATGGGCCTAAGGGAAAACATTGGGGAGTAATAAGTAGATAATGGGTTGCGAGAGTGACAGAAGCTTAAACCCTAGTTTATGCGTTATTCCGTAAGGGGCTGATTTGGATCCATATGTTTCATGCTATGGTTAGATTAATCTTAATTCTTCTTTCGTAGTTGCGGATGCTTGTGAGAGGGGGTAATCATAAGAGGGTTGCTTGTGCAAGTAAGAACAGCACCCTAGCACTGGTCCACCCACATATCAAATTATCAAAGTAACGAACGTGAATCAACTAAACATGATGAACGTGACTAGACGACAATTCCCATGTGTCCTCGAGAATGCTTTGCTTGCTATAAGAGAACTTTTCGGCTTGTCCTTTGCTATAAAAAGGATTGGGCCACCTTGCTGCACCTTGGTTACTATTGTTACTTGTTACTTGTTACGAATTATCTTACTACTAAACTATCTGTTACCACTACATTCAGTACTTGTAGAGATTACCTTGCTGAAAACCACTTGTCATTTCCTTCTCCTCCTCGTTGGGTTCAACACTCTTATTTATTGAAAGGCCTACGATTGATCCCCTATACTTGTGGGTCATCACCCTCCTTCTTGCCTTGACGGCTAGGGTTTCGCTCGGGGCATGATGGTGAAGGGAAAAGATAAAGATTTGACCAGGTAGTATGTGTAGGTACCAGTTTTAAGGGCCGATAGGTACATTAATTGACTTAATAGTATGATACCACAAACGTTCAGAACATTGGAACACACAAAATCACCATAAATCAGCCAAGTTCAGTAGAATTTAAATTACATAAATCATAATAAAACTAATCTATTCAAAACTAATATCGCTGCGCCTTCTCCAGTTTGTGTTGCATCCTCTCCGTCTTCTTGATGTTTTCATGGATGGCCCGCATCACTTGCCTTTCTTTTGATTCTAGCTGACCCTGCTTGATGAGGTAGATCCGTCTCCATACAGCTAAGCATGCGTACACGTCCATGCATGCGTACGCAATTTGTGCATCACAGAGCTCCTCAGCCTAGGGTTGGTGATACTTTTTATCGAACAGATTCTTCGTCTTGTCGTAGAATTCATCAATGATCAATCCGGCGACTTCCACAAGTGAATTCAAAGGCTTGTCTGCGTCATCCGAAATAGCCCATTTGGCCTGGATGTCCTTGTACTTTGTGACCCTTAAGCCCAAGAGCTCCAATAGTCCTATGTCATGCCTGATGGAAAAACCTACAAATGTGTACTGTTCCTTGAGGAGGAAGTTCCGCAGGGTTGTGCTCATCCTTGGCGACTAGCATACCTGGTAAATGAGACAACTAGAGCCGTCACAAAGCTAGATGACTACTGCCTTCTCCTATGAGGGTGTACTCGAGGTCTATGCCGATGAAGACCAGTTCATTCACTAGCATGCACGCCTTGCTCTCTTGTATCCACATGTCGACGGCACTGATCTCGTTGGTGTAGACGGTGCGGATGGTGCGGCCGCCGTGGAGGTCGACACGGCATTCCCGAGTGAATGAGGCTAGTAAGCTCGGCATCACCATCCTGTCGCCGCCGAGGGCACCAAAAGATCCAGCGCGAGACATGGTGCTAGTGATATAAAGATGCGGGGAGAGATTGAGAGTGGATTGGGGAAGGCGATGGAGAGGGGATTTGGCAACCGCTTAAATCGTGGTGGGAGACAAGGAGGCCGCCAAAGCAGTTTGAACGATGGTCATACCAAGCATGTGCCATGTAGTCATGATCTGACGGCGCCCCGTTCATACGAGGCAGACGAAGAGGCACATGAAGACGTGACCATCCGTTGCTTTTTTTTCTACACACGAAGACGTGACAGTGCATTGCTTTTGTTCCAACGCGCAAAGACTCTGAAAGTGCTCTCGGTGTATTGTGGAAGTGCTCATACTGTTTCCAAAAGCAGATCATGGATATTTTGAAGGCCCTAGCAAATATTTCTGAAAGTGCTCGCACTATTCATGAAAAAGCATTTGCAGAAACTTAACAAAGATACAATCACATTTTTTTACATAAGCACCATGCATTTGTACATCACCACACCACATATTCTACATAAATAAGTATAATACAATAACACACGACATCTTTGACCTACCACAATCATAGTTAGAACATATGTTCGCTCAATCTAAATTAACATACTACTAGTTGAATGTACACACCCAAGTTCTTGCAATTCATCGCCCGTTGTTTCCCTTCCGGCGCTTCCGGGGGCAGAGTCATTCCCTCAATGGTGGTTGGAGAAGGTGATGTAGCCCGTCCTTAATGACTAAGATCCTACGGTACAACTCGTAGCAAACAAACCCGCCTTTTGCTATGTGCTCGAGGTGCGGCGGGGAAAGCGGCTTCCACTCCCAGTACTGGTGCTTGTCCCTTGGGAATGATTTCTTCATTTTCTTGTATGATGGGTCGATGATGGCCACTGCAAGGTCACCCATGGAGTCCCTTTCTCCACCACCTTTGATATGGAACTGCTCTTGGATGTCGACATGGTGTTCTTCTGGAATCGTAATCCATTCACAGCCAAGCATGATCTTGCCGCCCCTTGTGTCCACGCTAGCAAAAGTTATCGATTTACGTTGCAGGAATTGATCCAAAGCCTGGCACCACTCAGACCTGTAGTAGTGCTACACAAGGACATGCTCGCGCATTGCGAGTTGCATGATGGCGACCCCTTGTCATCTGTAACTGCTCGAACGGGTGTACTCGAGGTCGAGGCCAACGAACTTGTTCTTCTCCTCCTGGAGCCATTGCTCATACATGGCGATGACTCGCTCCATAGTCCTAGGCTCATTGGTGTACACCACCTCCAGCACGGTTGCGCCATGGGCAGTGATGTAGTGGGTCTCCGTTGTTAGTTTCTTATCGTCCATGGCTATAGGGAGGCGGTGGGTGTTTGTGACGGACGACAAGGAACGGCCAAGGAAGAAGATGCAAATGGATGCAGTAAAAGGAATGCAATCATTAATTTCTCATGCAAAAAAGGTAACCGACCAGAGCAGTTTGGACGTTGCCCGGCGGTTCTAGGACGCACGGGAATCTGGCGTCTGTTCGAGCAATTTTTTTACGTGGGTTCGAGGAATATATTTTGTACCGCGCCGACATTGCACGCTCAACGTGCCTGCGTTGTGCATGGTCTTGATATGGCATGCTCCACTTGTTTTGTTTTAATTTAAAGGATATTTGAAATTATGATGTGACAACTGGCACCCCAAACTTTAATTTGTAACCGGACGTGACACTTGACACGATGAACTTGCTTTACTCAAGATACTCGCACAAACGAAACATATGTGCATTGCAAACCAACTAGGATCACCTTACATAAGTAATGAACATCCCAACACATGAACATTTATCCTTCAATAGGACATAAGCAAAAATAAAAATGTGAAATGCAGAAAGTTTTTTGAACATTCACCTATGGAGGCACCTTTCCGCATGCTCGTGGTAGAAGCTCAAAGTATAATGTGACAACCGGCCACGCGCACTAGAATGTGTAAACAGTACACTTCACATGATAAACGAACAAAATGATTGTGCATTTCAAACCTCTTGGGCTCACCTTAAATATGTGAGGAACATGGTACCACATGAACACATATTGCCATGATTAGAATTATAGAAGCAAACAAAATGTCTAATACAGATAGTTTTACGACCAATCAACTGATCATATTGCCATGATCAGTCTTATGACCAATCAACAAAAGTCCATAGGGTGATGTAAACAATGAATAGTACTTTTTAAAAAAATCACTTGACTAAGTGGTTTGAATCATGATTGCAAAGTATGTAGCATGTTCGGATTCATGCGCTCTCAAATCCTTCTGATAGTGGCACCTTGCCGTGTGCAAAGTATAATCTAAAAGTGTGACGTGACAACCAGCACCGCAATCTTGAATTCGTAAACAGCCATGACACACTCACATGAGGAAAGTGCTTTCTTCAAGTGACATGCACGAACAAAATGACTGTGCGTTGCAAACCTATTGGGCTCACCTTAAATATGTGAGGAACATGGTACCACATGAACACATATTGCCATGATTAGAATTAGCATGCACGCCTCGCTCTATGCCGATGAAGACCAGTTCATTCACTAGCATGCACGCCTCGCTCTCTTGTATCCACATGTCGACGGCAGTGATCTCGTTGGTGTAGACCGTGCGGAAGGTGCGGCCGCCGTGGAGGTGGACACGGCGTTCCCGAGTGAATGAGGCTAGTAAGCTCGGCATCACCATCCTGTCGCCGCCGAGGGCACCAAAAGATCCAGCGCGAGACATGGTGCTAGTGATAGAAAGATGCGGGGAGAGATTGAGAGTGGAATGGGGAAGGCGATGGAGAGGGGATTTGGCAACCGCTTAAATCGTGGTGGGAGACAAGGAGGCCGTCGAAGTAGTTTGAACGATGGTCATACCAAGCATGCGCCATGTAGTCATGATCTGACGGCGCCCCGTTCATACGAGGCAGACGAGGAGGCACTGGAAGACGTGACCATCCGTTACTTTTTTTTCTACACACGAAGACGTGACAGTGCATTGCTTTTGTTCCAATGCGCAAAGACTCTGAAAGTGCTCTCGGTGTATTGTGGAAGCGCTCATACTGTTTCCAAAAGCAGATCATGGATATTTTGAAGGCCCTAGCAAATATTTCTGAAAGTGCTCGCACTATTCATGATAAAGCATTTCCAGAAAGTTAACAAAGATACAATCATATTTTTTTACATAAGCACCATGAATTTGTACATCACCACACCACATATTCTACGTAAGTAAGTATAATACAATAACACACGACATCTTTGACCTACTACAATCATAGTTAGAACATATGTTCGCTCAATCTAAATTAACATACTACTAGTTGAATGTACACACCCAAGTTCTTGCAATTCATCGCCCGTTGTTTCCCTTCCGGCGCTTCCATCCGCTCGAAGATCCTTTGTCTTTGTTCTTACGGGGGCAGAGTCGTTCCCTCAATGGTGGTTGGAGAAGGTGATGTAGCCCGTCCTTAATGACTAAGATCCTACGGTACAACTCGTAGCAAACAAACCCGCCTTTTGCTATGTGCTCGAGGTGCGGCGGGGAAAGCGGCTTCCACTCCCAGTACTGGTGCTTGTCCCTTGGGAATGATTTCTTCATGTTCTTGTATGACGGGTCGATGATGTCCGCTGCAAGGTCACCCATGGAGTCCCTTTCTCCACCACCTTTGATATGGAACTGCTCTTGGATGTTGACATGGTGTTCTTCTGGATTCGTGATCCATGCACAGGCAAACATGATCTTGCCGCCCCTCGTGTCCACGCTAGCAAAAGTTAACGATTTACGTTGCAGGAATTGATCCAAAGCCTGGCACCACTCGGACCTGTAGTAGTGGTACACGAGGACATGCTCGCGCATTGCGAGTTGCATGATGGCGACCCCTTGTCATCTGTAACTGCTCGAACGGGTGTACTCGAGGTCGAGGCCAACGAACTTGTTCTTCTCCTCCTGGAGCCATTGCTCGTACATGGCGATGACTCGCTCCATAGTCCTAGGCTCATTGGTGTACACCACCTCCAGCACGGTTGTGCCATGGGCAGTGATGTAGTGGGTCTCCGTTGTTAGTTTCTTATCATTCATGGCTGTAGGGAGGCGGTGGGGGTTTGTGACGGACGACAAGGAACGGCCAAAGAAGAAGATGCAAATGGATGCGGTAAAAGGAATGCGATCATTAATTTCTCATGCAAAAAAGGTAACCGGCCAGAGCAGTTTGGACGTTGCCCGGCGGTTCCAGGACGCACGGGAATCTGGCGTCTGTTCGAGCAATTTTTTTACGTGGGTTCGAGGAATATATTTTGTACCGCACCGACATTGCACGCTCAACGTGCCTGCGTTGTGCATGGTCTTGATATGGCATGCTCCACTTGTTTTGTTTTAATTTAAAGGATATTTGAAATTATGATGTGACAACTGGCACCTCAAACTTTAATTTGTAACCGGACGTGACACTTGACACGATGAACTTGCTTTACTCAAGATACTCGCACAAACGAAACATATGTGCATTGCAAACCAACTAGGATCACCTTACATAAGTAATGAACATCCCAACACATGAACATTTATCCTTCAATAGGACATAAGCAAACATAAAAATGTGAAATGCAGAAAGTGTTTTGAACATTCACCTATGGAGGCACCTTTCCGCATGCTCATGGTAGAAGCTCAAAGTATAATGTGACAACCGGCCATGCGCACTGGAATGTGTAAACAGTACACTTCACATGATAAACGAACAAAATGATTGTGCATTTCAAACCTCTTGGGCTCACCTTAAATATGTGAGGAACATGGTACCACATGAACACATATTGCCATGATTAGAATTATAGAAGCAAACAAAATGTCAAATACAGATAGTTTTATGACCAATCAACTGATCATATTGCCATGATCAGTTTTATGACCAATCAACAAAAGTCCATAGTGTGATGTAAACAATGAATAGTACTTTTTAAAAAAATCACTTGGCTAAGTGGTTTGAATCATGATTGCAAAGTATGTAGCATGTTCGGATTCATGCGCTCTCAAATCCTTCTGATAGTGGCACCTTGCCATGTGCAAAGTATAATCTAAAAGTGTGACGTGACAACCAGCACCGCAATCTTGAATTCGTAAACAGCCATGACACACTCACATGAGGAAAGTGCTTTCTTCAAGTGACATGCACGAACAAAATGACTGTGCGTTGCAAACCTATTGGTCTCACCTTAAATAAAGCGAGGAACGTGGTACTACATGAACACATTACAAAGCAAAGTAGAACCAACATTTATGTGAGAAACATGATGTCACATGAATTGTGGTTTCTTTTTTTCATATGAAAGTGGTCACGACTATTTGGGAAAGTGCTGCAAGTTTACAAAAAGGTGTTCTTGCATAATATGAAGGAAAAAAACTAGAACTGAACAAAGCTCAGTTTTATCCTTGCCTCCCCCACTAAGTGTTCCCTCAAATTTTCCCTTCCCTCCACTCGTTTTTGAACTTCCCGCGCGTCCACCTAATCCCAACCCTCCCCAAATACCGCCTATTTTTTCCACACCAATCACATTCCCTTCCATAAAATGAGCTGTCTCCTCCTTTACCTCTCCCTCTCTCTCTATATCTCTCCTCGCCTCCAGATCCATCCCGCTCCCCGCCGGTGGTTCTCGGTAGCTATGGCCACAAATCATTTGGTCAGGGAGCCGCTCCCGACGGACGGCGTTTTGCTATGCCCCATTTGCTATGATGGTAGAAGTACCCCAAGATCTCATTCTAATTGATGAGTTCTCTTTGTGTTCTTGTTTTTAAACTGCTCCCTTAGATCCATATTATTTCTCGCTCAAATGGATGATCTACTGCTAAAATACGTCGAGATACATCCGTTGGAGTGACAAGTAGTATGGATCGATCAGATGGACTAAAAACCTTGGGTTCTTATTCGGATTTAGGATTAGGGTTCTTATTGCGCCCCGGGTTAACACTGCATGTCATTCTATCTACGGTTCGTTGATTAGCAAATCGTTGATGTAATCTTTGAGTATATCTTCTTCTGATTAATTCGGTATGTTTTCTCAAGATGCTTTTGGTATCAACTAATCCATGTTGGCAATATGTCGATTGCTAGTTCATTACCTGGATTGTAGAACATGTACATGCTGAAACTCCCCAAATAACGCCACTTATTTATTCAACAGTCACGCCCCCTTCCACAAAGAAGACGTCCTATCACACCTCTCAATTATTCCCCTAGTAACCCATCAAATTTCCACGTGTGTTTACATTACCAAATCTAGTTAGTTTCCCATATGAAAGTTGTTGTTGTGTTTACAAGATGTGAAATTGAGGGTTCTTAATCGGGTTCAGGCTGCTGGTGAATCCATCTAGGGTTCTTATGGCTACTTCATTACCTTGATCTGAGAGTAATTAATCACGTGTTTACTCATTTTGGCACCAATATTTGAAATTATCATCGCCTCGTTTTGCACCTACTGTCAACTACTGATCATCGTTACACAGCAGATGTTGACACGTCAACATCGAAGTGGGACAAGCATACCGACCGAATGAAGAAGAAGAACCTGTATCAACAGGAAAAGCTTCTCGAGTTACTAGCTTGGTATTCCCGTCGTATGACAGATTACCCATCTTTATCAGATCTACGAGCATGTGGTCCTTCACTTAGATGTACACACCATGAAGAACTGACTGAATGTGGCACTGAAAGTGAACAAAAAAATGCAGATCCGGTCAGTACTAAAGATGTATAGCTCAATGTTATTGGAAACTCTTCATCTATGGTTAGAATATGTTTACTTTCTCTGTCATGTGTCACGGGATGTAAATTGTGCACTACAATCTAATGTCTTCAAGTATATTATGGCAGGAATATTATCGTCATCAATTGGAAGTGATGCCTAAGGGTCTGCATGTGCTGCTTCAAGAGTTCAAACAGCTCATGTCTCTTAATGCATATGTATTACCCAGCTCAAGCAAATCAAAGAGAAAGTGGGTTCACCTGGTGAGTAGGCCAAGTTTTTTCTGTAAACACTTCCTTACTTTTGACCTTTGTTCACCCATGTAACTATATATTGTGGCAGATGCGTCTATAGCTTTTGGAATTCTCCCATATGATGTAACCTGTATGTATTTTTTCTGTAGGGAAAGTTAGGACGCTCAGATGATGGCCTTACTGCAAGTCTTTTGCCACATAAACAACAATCTGAACCAGTCATCAGTGTACTGGCAGTGCAGGAGGAAGAACCAGTAGCAGTCAAGCATGGCCTGACAAACCAGCATGATGAACTAGATGCTATGAAGAAGGCCCTAGCATGGCAGCAGCTAGAACTTGAAGCAGTCAAGAAGGCCCTTGCAGAGCAGCAACAAGAACATGAAGCTGTGAAGCATCTCCTACCAGATGTGCAGCGTCAACTTGAATCTATCAATAATGCCCTTCTAGAGAAGCAAAAAGTACTTGAAGATGTCAAGAATGCCCTACCAGAGCAACAGGATGACATTGAGGATCTGTAATTGGGGGTGTTTGATCAGCACAACCGTATTCGATCTATCAACAATGGCCTCCAAGAGCAGCAGAAAAAACTTATAGTCATCAAGAATGCGAAGGAAGAGAAAACTATGGCTATCGAAAAGAGAATTGATGAACTTGATGCCCTGGTTAGGTACATCCTCAGAGTTGCGGTGACAGGATGTCGTGAAACTGAGTCATGTGTCTAATTTTATACTGCGACTTTGTACCATGGTTGGTTATTGTAATGTCTGAGACAGTCTGTTTGACAATTGTCAGGTTTGCAGTTTAATAAAAGCAGCGACAACTCAATTTGCATTCAAATTCAAAATTTGCACAAATTCATATTAAAATTGTGAAATATCTCCACTAATTTTTGCAATATAAAACAAATTGACCATGCATACAAATTGTGAAGGTTTTGGACGCCGTCACCGGCGTATGGTCCCACATGTAAGAAGCCACGTCACCCACGTATGGACCTGCCTGCCAGCATCCACATCAGCACAACAATGGGCCCACATGTCAGAACCGTTAACCGGTCAGACGACACATCGTCACTGAAAAAACGATGCCTGGTCCCACATGTAAGTAGCCACGTCAGCATCTTCTAGGCCCATATGCCAGCAGCGTTGACCGGTCAAAACTGACGTCGAGGTATTACTGACGGGACCATCGACGAAAAAACCCACGGCGGACCCGCATGGAAGAAGCCACGTCAGCAACTGCTGGCCCCACCTATCAGAATATTTGACCGGTCAGACCCACGGACCGATCACCAGTGACGGATTATCATATGTGACATTCTGGGCTGTCACCGAAAACGGCCATCAATGACATTTTTTGATTCGTCACCTAAAATGCGATCAAGCGGGACGAAAAAAGTGGTACCGTCAAAATTTTATTTTCTATGACGGCGCTTCGGTGACGGTGGGGGTGACGGCCGAAAAACGTCACCAACCTATTTTCCATGACGAAAAAGGGTTATACATGACACAAGTGAAACGTCGCAAAATAGAGCAAATTTTGTAGTGTTTGTATGGAGAAGGGTGAGAACCCCAACCATCTTCTCGAGTGCTTGATGACTCTTGCCACCGACATTGAGTCCTATGATTATGACAAGAGCCAAGATGGATTCAACTTGACCAAGCGATTTCTTGTGGACAAATTGCTAAATGCACTTGATCCTTATCATCACCAAATGGTATGGGACATAAGAAGAGAGCATGGGTGCAAGGACATGTTTCCTGATGATGTCATTTCCACATTCCAGTTGTTTAAGGAATCCAAGACCAATGCAACAAGACATCCTGCCATGCATGGTACCTCATCACCAAAGACCAACCTTGCCTTGAAGGCCAAGCATTTGTGTGATGAATAGCTTAGTGAAGAATAATAAGAAGAGGATGAAGAAGGTAATGAGATTGACTCGGATGAGAGCCCCTCATATGAAGACATAGCTCTCTTTGTGAAGAAGTTTAAAGTTGGAAAATCCAAGGGAATATTCCCAAAGAAGAAAGTGAGAAGTTGCTACAATTGTGAAGAAACCAACCACTTCTCCAATGGTTGCCCCTATGAGAAGAGAGAAGACAAACCAAGGTTTCCCAAGATCTTTGTGAAGAAGAAGTTGCCCAATCCATTGAACTCCAAGCTCAAGAAGAGATATGGGAAGGCAATGGTTGCTCAAGAAGAATCCAACCCCGATGATGTTGGGGGCGTTGCCGGTGTAGCTCAAGACACCCAAAACACATTGAGACTTGTCAACAAGAGTGGTGATGTTGTCACATACAACTAAATGAAAGACTATAAGGGCAACGCACACAAGCGTCTCATGGCAAAGGCCGTGGTTGATGATCGTGAGCAACAAACTTCTCCGGATAAGGTTAAGGTAACTCCACGTCCAAACCCTCCTCTCTTTACTCCTCCTTCCTCTAGTGATGAGTATCTTGATGCGGAGGATAACAACGATGAATATGATATGAATGATGCTATGTTTGTCAAAATGCATAAAGTCATGTGCTCTCTTAAAGGAAAGAAGCAAATTATGTTTCATATGATTATGGAGATGGCGAGTAAGCAAACCATTACCATTAAGGAACTCAAAACCCTCGTCACGGAGGAAAAGGAAAAATGTGAAATCCTTGAGCAGAAAGTCCAATATGAGGAAGCACGTAATGACGAATTGTGCTTATAAATTGGTGCAAACATTGATACACATGCTAAGAAACTTGCCTCCTTGAAAAAGGCTAAGAATACTTGAAAGGAGTTAATGAATGATAAAATTAAGCTTGAAGAGTCCCACACTACCCTTTCTAAGGATCGTGAGCTTCTAAACTTGTCTCTCAAGACTATGGAAGAGGAGCTCAACATCCTTACAAAGAGTTTTAACAAACTCAAACATACTTATCTTGAGACTCTTGGCAAATCTTACTCCTCTCCTATGATCAATGTTGATGCTTGTACTACTAACTCTAGTGGTGATCTACAATTGTGAAGAACTGCTCTCTAAAAGCCCAGCTTGAGAGAGGGGTCATGTCAAGTGCCCAAGGACAAAAGAACCTCAATGAAGTGTTGAGCCAACACAAAGACGTAATAGCCAAGGAAGGGCTTGGGTTCAATCCAAGCACAAGCAAGAATAAGATTGCACCTCATAAATGCACCACTCCCATCAAGGAGATATTTGTGCGTGAAGGACACAAAGAGAAAGGAAATGGTAAGGTTGTGGGTGGGAAGGCCACCAGGGGCATGCCCACCCTCAACAAGCCAAAGGAATTCATGTCTCCATGTTATGTACTTCGTAAGACCAAGGATGGAGGTGTTTATGCTCAATTTGTTGGTCCTCGCAATGCTTTCCGCTTCTATGCAATTTGGGTTCCAAAGACCCTTGTTACTAACTTGAGAGGTCCCATTGCAAAATGGGTGCCTCTAACCAAGTCCTAAATTGTGTGTAGGTTGCTTTCTCCGGTGGAGTCAAATGGGTGATTGATGTCTACTACACAACTTTTATTCTTGTAAACTCTGTTGGGCCTCCAAGCACAGAGTTTTGTAGGAAAGCAGCAAATTTCCCTCAAGTGGATGACCTAAGGTTTATCAATCCGTGGGTGGTGTAGGATGAAGATGGTCTCTCTCAAGCAACCCTGCAATCAAATACAAGAAATCTCTTGTGTCCCCAACACACCCAATACAGTTGTCAATCATATAGGTGCAATAGTTCGGCAAAGAGATGGTGATACAAGTGTAAAACGAATGGTAGAAATATATTTTTGTAATCTGAATAATTAAAAATAGCAAGGTAACAAATAATAAAAGTGAGCACAAACGATATTGCAATTCTTGGAAACAAGGCCTACGGTTCATACTTTCACTAGTGCAATCTCTAAACAGTGCTAACATAATTGAATCATATAACAATCCCTCAACGTGCAACAAAGAATCACTCCAAAGTTCCTATCGGAGAAAGTAGGATGAAAATGTGTATCAACCTCTATGCCTAGATTACCCCAATGTCACCACGGGAATCCGCAAGTTGATTACCAAAACATATATCAAGTGACTCAATTGAATACCCCATTGTCACCACGAGTATCCACATGCAAGACATACATCAAGTGGTCTCAAATCCAATATTCAATCCAACATAATGAAACCTCAAAAAGCAAGACTCAATTCATCACAACAAAGATAGAGAGGGAAGAACACCATATGATTCCACTATATTAACAAAGCTCATGGTACATCAAGATCGTGCCCTATCAAGATCACGAGAGAGAGAGATCATACACATAGCTACTGGTACATACCCTCAACCCCGGGGGTGAACTACTCCCTCCTCATCATGGAGGCAGTGGGGATGATGAAGATGGCCTCCGGTGAAGACTTCCCCCCTCCAGCAGGGTGCCGAAATGGAGCTCCAGATGAGATCACTTCGGAACAGAGGCTTGCGGCGGCAGAAAAACTCATCTAGGTTAACTTTCAGGGGTTTTCCAATATATAGGATTTTTCAGCGTTGGAATCACGCCAGGAGGTGCCACAGGGGGCCCACAAGATATCAGGGCACGCCCGGGGGGTGGGCGCGCCCCCTTGTCTTGTGTGGCCCCTGTGGGTCCTCTGGTACTCCCTCGAAGCTTCCCGGGTCTCTTTCCTTCCAGAAAAAAACATCAAAAAGTTTCATCGCGTTTGGACTTCATTTGGTATGGATTTTCTGGAAAACCAAAAACATGCAAAAAAAACAGCAACTGGCACTGGGCACTAGATTAATATGTTAGTCAATGAAAATCATATAAAAGTGCACCAAAACCATATAAAATTATTACAAACATGGCATGAATACTTCATAAATTATAGATACGTTGGAGACGTATCAACATCCCCAAGCTTAATTCCTGCTCGTCCTTGAGTAGGTAAATGATAAAAGAAATAATTTATGAAGTGTGAATGCTAGCATAGTGCATAAGTTTGATCAATTATAATTTCAATCACTTTTCCTAGCATCATAAACATCAACTCTTTCTCATAAAACTCATCATGGTAAAGTTGCAATCAATTCACACATTATGGTTTAAACAATGCATTCCCTTGAAACTTAACAACCTATGTTCTGTGACACCCTGGTTTTTGGCAACTTTTTCTTTTCAAAATTCTTCTGGCTTTATTTGCAATTTGGATGGTTTTTGAACCTTTTCAGTTGACTTTGGACTTGTGAAACTTTTGGATCTCTCTCTAAGTGATCCAAAGCCCTCAATATCTTGCCAAAATCCTGTCACACATCTTCTGGATCAAATGCCAATTCTCAATCCTTTCCAATAATTCATTTTCTTCCTTTGGGAAAATCTGACTACACTATGGGTTATGAAGCAACCTATAGTTCTGTTGCTCAGAAAAATCCCAAATTAATACCACACCTTCTTGCCATCATCTACTTCCACAATCTTCAAAAACATTTCATGGCCTATTATAAAAATTTGTCCAGAAAACTCCACTTATTTTCTAGACAGCACTGGTCCTTTGTGAAGCAACCCCTATTTTCCCAACTCAGAAAATTCCCAAATAATTCCATGAGATACGAGGAAACCTATCTTGCCACAATATCCAAAAATATCATCCTGTCCAGTACAAATTTTTAGCAGCAATATTCTGACAAGTTTCTGCTCAAATTGAACCTCTGTGAAGGAAGTACCAGCTAGAGGTATTCAATTGAGTTGAAATTTTTATGACATCTTCTATCCACTAAATAACTCCCACATACCAAATTCTAGCTCCAGTAGATCAACCAGATGAGTGCTACAAGCTCATCTTGCTTCTGGACCAGTAACCTCAGTTGTGCATGAGCTATATTCAAATCTTGATGAAATTCTTTCAAATTAGGTCAGTCTATAGTCCTTCCAAAGTAGATCATCCCAGACATCTCTACTAGCATCATCTCCAGATCATCTCCTCTCTAGAGCTCTCCCAAAGTTTCTATCAGAAACTGTAGCTAAAGCTACACTTCGAATCAGTCTGTATCTAGTCAAACCAAGGGCATAGGAGGATGAAGTGACCAAGGGAGAAGCTGCTAGACATGGTGCGCCAGAATTGCGTGGCCTCCAGGTGCCGGACACTGATACGTCTCCAATGTATCTATAATTTTTGATTGTTCCATGCTGTTATAATATCAATCTTGGATGTTTTTATAATCATTTACAGCAATTTTATATCATTTTTGGAGACTAATCTATTAACCTAGTGCCCAGTGCCAGTTGTTGTTTTCTGCCCTGTTTTTGTTTTACAGAAAATCAATACCAAACGAAGTCCAAATGCAACCAAACTTTTTGGAGATTTTTTATTCCTCAAGACAAACACTGGAAGCTTCGGGAGAGGGCCAGAAGAAGAAGAGGTGGGCCACGAGGCACCAGGGCGCGCCCCAGGGAGGGTGGCGCGCCCTGGTACCTCGTGGGCCCAACCCAGCTGCGTTTGACCTAATTCCAGCAGTATAAATTCAGGAAAAATCAGAAACCCTGAGGGGAGTCCACGAAATACTTTTTACACCGCCGCAAGCCTCTGTTTCAGAGAGATCCCATCTGGGGTCCTTCTCCGGCAATCTGCGGAGGGGGAATCGATCACCGAGGGGCTCTACATCAACCTTGCGGCCTCTCCGATGATGCGTGAGTAGTTTACCACAGACCTTTGGGTCCATAGGCAGTAGCTAGATGGCTTCTTCTCTCTTTTTGATGTTCAATACAATGTTCTCCTTGATGTTCTTGGAGATCTATCCGTTGTAATCTTTCTTTGCGGTGTGTTTGTTGGGATCCGATGAATTGTGAGTTTATGATCAGATTATCCATGAAATTATTTGAGTCTTTGCTGATCTCTTTTATGCATGATTATTATAGCCTCATATTTCTTCTCCGATCTATTGATTTGGTTTGGCCAACTAAGTTGATTTATCTTGCCATGGGAAGAGGTGCTTTGTAGTGGGTTCGATCTTGCGGTGCTCAATCCCAGTGACAGAAAGGGACATGACACGTATGTATCGTTGCTACTAAGGGTAAAAAGATGGGATCTATTAATTGGGCTTATTAATTCGTGAGTTTGTCTTGTCTACATCATGTCATCGTTCTTAAGGCATTACTCCGTTCTTATGGACTTAATACACTAGATGCATGCTGGATAGCCCATCGATGTGTGGAGTAATAGTAGTAGATGCAGGCAGGAGTTGGTCTACTAATCTTGGACGTGATGCCTATATACATGATCATTGCCTTGGATATCGTCATGATTATTTGCTTTTCTATCAATTGCCCAACAATAATTTGTCTACCCACCGTATGCTATTTTCTCGAGAGAAGCCTCTACTGAAACCTATGGCCCCCAGGTCTATCAAAATCATATTACTAAAACCCTAAAAATATTGCTGCCATTTTCTTTTATTTATTTTATTTAGTATTTTTGCTGCAATCTATCAATCTATCAAATACAATTTAATCTTGCAATCTTACCGCCAAGGGATTGACAACCCCTTGTTTGCGTTGGGTGCAAGGATTTGTTGTTTGTGTGCAGGTACTGCTTACTAGGTGTTGTGTGATTCTCCTACTGGTTCGATAACCTTGGTTTCATAATTGAGGGAAATACTTATCTCTACTGTGCTGCATCATCCTTTCCTCTTCAGGGAAATACCAACGCAAGCTACAAGTAGCAGGAAGAATTTCTGGCGCCGTTGCCGGGGAGACATCATCAACATTTATCAAGTACCTTTGCACAAACACTCATCTCCTTGCATTTACTTTATTTGCCATTTGCCTCTCGTTTTCACCTCCCCCACTTCTAAAAAGTTTTTACAAACATACAAAAATATTTTCCATTTGCCTTTTTCTCGTTTGCTTGTTTGCTTGATTGCTATTTTCTTTGCGTAGTCACGATGTCTCAAGAAAATACCAAATTGTGTGATTTTTCCAATACTAATAATAATGATTTTATTAGTACTCCAATTTCTCCTCCCGCCACTAGTGCGGAGAATTGTGATATTAATGCCGCTTTGCTAAATCTTGTTATGAAAGATAAATTTTCAGGTAGTCCTAATGAAGATGCCGCATCCCATCTTAATACTTTCGTAGAATTGTGTGACATGCAAAATAAAAAAGATGTGGATAATGATATTTTGAAATTGAAATTATTCCCGTTCTCGTTGCGGGATCGTGCTAAAATTTGGTTTTCATCTTTACCACGAAATACTATCGATTCTTGGGATAGGTGTAAAGATGCTTTTATTACTAAGTATTTTCCTCCCACGAAAATTATTTCTCTAAGAAATCAAATTATGAATTTTAAGCAACCTGATCATGAACATGTTGCCCATTATTGGGAGAGGATGAAATTAATGATAATAAATTGCCCTACTCATGGTTTAAATTTATGGATGATCATACCAAAAATTTATGCGGGATTGAATTTTGTCTCTAGAAATCTTTTAGATTCCGCCGCGGGTGGTACGTTTATGGAAATTACTTTGGGTGAAGCTACTAAATTGCTTGATAATATTATGGCAAATTATTCACAATGGCATACTGAAAGAACACCTACTAGTAAAAAGGTGAATTCCATTGAAGAAATTAATACTTTGAGTGATAAAGTTGATGCTCTTATGAAATTGGTTGCTAGTAAAAATTGCTCCTATTGATCCTAATGATGTGCCTTTTTCCACTTTGATTGAGCAAAATAATGATCCCGTAGATGTGAATTTTGTTTCACGAAACAATTTTAATAGTAATGCTTATAGAGGTAATTTCAACACTAGACCGTTTCCTGGAAATTCCTCTAATAATTATGGCAATCCTTATGGTAATTCCTACAATAATAATAGGATACCTTCTGATCTTGAAAGTAATATTAAAGAATTTATTAATGCTCAAAAAGTTTTCAACGCTACGATAGAAGAAAAATTGAGTAAAATTGATGATATGTCTAGGAGCATCGATAGAATTATTCATGATGTGGAAAATCTTAAGACTAAAATTTTGCCACCTAAAATTGATATTAGTGAATCAATCAAAATTTTATATGTCTCTATGGATGAAAGTAAGAAAAGAACCGCCATGCTAAGAGCTAAACGAGAATTTTTAGAGAAAGCGATTCCTCCCGGTTTCTATCGTAGTAATGATGAGGATATTAAAATGATTGGTATTTCATCTATTGATTCTTTATTTAGCAATATTAAACTTGATGAAAAAGGGACTGAAGAAGAGTCAACTTTAGCTAAAGATCGTCCCCATAATTCGGAGGGGGAAAATCTTGATAAGAAAATTACTAAAAGTGGGTTTGGAGAGGTAAAAACTTTAAATAGTGATGTGCCCACTATTTTGGATTACAAAGATTTTAATTATGATAATTGTTCTTTGATTGAGTGTATTTCTTTGTTACAATCCATGTTAAATTCACCCAACGCTTATGAGTAAAACAAAGCTTTTACTACACATATAGTAGAAGCCATGATGAAAGCGTTAGAAGAAAAGCTTGAACTAGAAATTTCAATTCCTAGAAAATTATATGATGAATGGGAACCCACCATTAAAGTTAAGATTAAAAAATATGAGTGCAATGCTTTATGTGATTTGGGTGCTAGCGTTTCCACAATTCCAAAATCTCTATGTGATGTGCTAGGTTTTACCAATATAGATGAATGCTCCCTTAATTTGCATCTTGCGGATTCTACTATTAAAAAGCCTTTGGGAAGAATTTATGATGTGCTTATTCTTGCAAATAGAAATTATGTGCCCGTTGATTTTATTGTTCTTGATATTGAATGCAATTCTTCTTGCCCAATTATACTTGGTAGACCGTTCTTACGAACTATGGGTGCCTTTATTGATATGAAAGACGGGAATATAAAATTTCAGTTTCCATTAAAGAAAGGTATGGAGCATTTCCCTAGGAAAATAATTAAAGCACCATATGAATCAATTATGAGGGCCACTTATGGAATCAACTTGAAAGATTACAATACTTGAAATTATGCATTATGCCTAGCTAGGGGCATAAAACAACAACGCTTGTTGGGAGGCAACCCAATGAATAAAATAAATTTTTGTTATAAGTTTCTGTTATGGTGTGTTTTTACTGTCATGCTACTGGTATGATAGTGTTTTTATGTTTTTAATTAGTCTTTGTGCCAAGTAAAGCCTTTAGGATGATTTGGAAGATAGTATAATCGATGTTGTTGGAAAACAGAAACTTTTACGTCCAGTACAGAAAATCCTAAAAATTCTGAATATTTTACACAGTATTGATATATGAATTGCCCACGTTGTCCTAATTTTTCATAATTTTTAGAGTTACAGAAGAATGACCATAATTCAGATCTCTACAGATTGTTCTGTTTTTGACAGATTCTATTTTTGATGCACTACTTGCTTGTTTTGATGAATCTATGGATTGTATCGGGGGGTATAAGCCATGGTGAAGTTAGAGTACAGTAGGTTTAATGCAAAAATAAAATATGAATGGGGTTGCAACAGTACTTATAGTAGTGATTTGTTTTGTTATACTAACGGATCTCACGAAGGTTTTGTTGAGTTTTGTGTGATTGAAGTTTTCAAGTTTTGGGTGAGATCACGATGGATGAAGGAATACGGAGTAGCAAAAGCCTAAGCTTGGGGATGCCCGAGGCACCCCAAGGTAATATTCAAGGAAGACTCAAGCGTCTAAGCTTGGGGATGCCTCGGAAGGCATCCCCTCTTTATTCTACTGACCATCGGTAATTTTACTTGGAGCTATATTTTTATTCGTCACATGATATGTGTTTTGCTTGGAGCGTCTTGTATGATATGAGTCTTTGGTTTGTTTTCTTTTTAGTTTGTCACAATCATCCTTGCTGCACACACCTATTTTGAGAGAGCCACACGTTATCATCATAATTTTTAGAATACACTATGGCTTCACTTAAATTTTTTGAGCTAGGCAGTTGCTCTAGTTCTTCACTTAAATCTTTTTGAGCATGGTGGTGGCTGAAATTTTGTAGAAATAAACTCTCATGCTTCACTTATATTATTTTGAGAGTTGATTGAAATTTTGTAGAAATAAACTCTCATGCTTCACTTATATTATTTTGAGAGTTGATTGAAATTTTGTAGAAATAAATTCTCATGCTTCACTTATATCATTTTGAGAATTGAGTTGATTAAAATTTTGAAGAAATAAATTCTCATGCTTCACTTATATTATTTTGAGAATTGTTAAGATTGAAATTTTGAAGAAATATTTGCACTCTCATGCTTCACTTAAATATTTTTGAGAGATGATGATAGTAACGGTAATTTGCACATGTTATGCAATTGGTCCCAAAGTGATGAATATTCAAGAGGGATATAGATAAAAAAATTCATATAGATCATTGGATATGACAAGTGTGATTCCTTGCAATAGTTTTGCGATATGTAATTGATGATATGTGATGCCATGTTAGTGAGTAATTGTGCTTAAGTAAGAATATTAGTGTTAAGGTTTGTGATTCCCTATGCAAGCACGTTAAGTCAATAGTTATGCAATGAAGTTATATCCTACTATGGTGCATTATTCGGTATTAGTTATGTTCAATGCATGTTTATGACCATTTTCATTTTTTGGTTGGTTGCTTCTCAATCTTTTGCTAGCCTTCATTTGTACTAAGCGGAAATACTGCTTGTGCATCCAAAATCCTTAAAACCAGTTTTGCCTTATGTGTCCACTATATCTACCTATATGCGGTATTCCAATGCCGTTCCAAGTAAATTTGCGTGTGCCAACTCTAAATTTCAAAATAATTTTTCTATTTTGTGTGCCCGTACCGCTCATGAAGCGGAAGGGGGTATCCAATATCTTCCATGCTTGGTGTGTTATTCTCACGATGAGTGTTTATTCACTTGTCATTGCACGAGAGTGTGGCGGTAATAGGGATGCCCAGTCCCGAATTGTGAAATGAAATGAAATGAAAAATCTTATGTGATCACAATAATAAATTCCTTGGAAAGTGATGGTATGGAGGGCACCCGTGGATACGGCTAGCCATGGACTGTGAAAGAATTGGTGGAAAGGAATAAACTTTATTTTCTGTTTGGGAACCGCCTATGATGTATGTATCATGGAAGATATTGGGAATTCTCATTCGTTTTCGTTGACAGGAAAAGCATGCCTCCCAAAATATTTTTATCTCTTTAATTTCAGCTTTGAGCTCTAGCACATTTGAAAAATCTCTGCTTCCCTCTGCGAAGGGCCTATCTATTTACTTTTATGCAATTTTTATTTTTTTTTGAGTCTCCATCTTCTCTTACAAAAGCACCAACTAGAGAACACTATTGTCATACGTGTGCATTGGTTGTAGCTAATATTTGAGTGTGTTTCATGAATGGATCAATGATTGAGCATAGTGGGCTAGGGATAACTTTCTTTAGCGTTGATATTTTCATGTCAAATTATAGACTATTGCTTTGAATCATATAAGTCCAATGTCCATGCTACAAAAATAAAAGAATATGAGATAAATATGTTAGGCAGCATTCCACATCAAAAATTCTGTTTTTATCATTTACCTACTCGAGGACGAGCAGGAATTAAGCATGGGGATGCTGATACATCTCCAACGTATCTATAATTTTTGATTGTTCCATGCTGTTATAATATCAATCTTGGATGTTTTTATAATCATTTACAACAATTTGATATCATTTTTGCAGACTAACCTACTAACCTAGTGCCCAGTGCCAGTTGCTGTTTTCTGCCCTGTTTTTGTTTTACAGAAAATCAATACCAAACGAAGTCCAAATGCAACCAAACTTTTTGGAGATTTTTTTATTCCTAAAGATAAACACTGGAAGCTTCGGGAGAGGGCCAGAAGAAGAAGAGGTGGGCCACGAGGCACCAGGGCGCGCCCCAGGGGGGTGGCGCGCCCTGGTACCTCGTGGGCCCACCCCAGCTCCGTTTGACCTAATTCCAGCACTATAAATTTAGGAAAAATCAGAAACCCTGAGGGGAGTCCACGAAATACTTTTTACGCCGCCGCAAGCCTCTGTCCCAGAGAGATCCCATCTGGGGTACTTCTCCAGTAATCTGCCGGAGGGGGAATCGATCACGGAGGGGCTCTACATCAACCTTGCTGCCTCTCCGATGATGCGTGAGTAGTTTACCACAGACCTTCGGGTCCATAGGTAGTAGCTAGATGGCTTCTTCTCTCTTTTTGATGTTCAATACAATGTTCTCCTTGATGTTCTTGGAGATCTATCCGATGTAATCTTTCTTTGCACTGTGTTTGTTGGGATCCGATGAATTGTGAGTTTATGATCAGATTATCCATGAAATTATTTGAGTCTTTGCTGATCTCTTTTATGCATGATTATTATAGCCTCATATTTCTTCTCCGATCTATTGATTTGGTTTGGCCAACTAAGTTGATTTATCTTGCCATGGGAAGAGGTGCTTTGTAGTGGGTTCGATCTTGCGGTGCTCAATCCCAGTGACAGAAAGGGACATGACACGTATGTATCGTTGCTACTAAGGGTAAAAAGATGGGATCTATTCATTGGGTTTATTAATTCGTGAGTTTGTCTTGTCTACATCATGTCATCGTTCTTAAGGCATTACTCCGTTCTTATGGACTTAATACACTAGATGCATGCTGGATAGCCCATCGATGTGTGGAGTAATAGTAGTAGATGCAGGCTGGAGTCGGTCTACTAATCTTGGACGTGATGCCTATATACATGATCATTGCCTTGGATATCGTCATAATTATTTGCTTTTCTATCAATTGCCCAACAGTAATTTTTCTACCCACCGTATGCTATTTTCTCGAGAGAAGCCTCTAGTGAAACCTATGGCCCCCGGGTCTATCAAAATCATATTACTAAAACCCTAAAAATATTGCTGCCATTTTCTTTTATTTATTTTATTTAGTATTTTTGCTGCAATCTATCAATCTATCAAATACAATTTAATCTTGCACTCTTACCGCCAAGGGATTGACAACCCCTTTTTTGCGTTGGGTGCAAGGATTTGTTGTTTGTGTGCAGGTACTGCTTACTAGGTGTTGTGTGATTCTCCTACTGGTTCGATAACCTTGGTTTCATAATTGAGGGAAATACTTATCTCTACTGTGCTGCATCATCCCTTCCTCTTCGGGGAAATACCAACGCAAGCTACAAGTAGCAGACACCGGTGAGCACGGTACTGGCATGCCAGTACGCGCGTTCTGCGCCTCGCCTGTGTCTGTTGAGGTCATTCCAGTCGTCTCGCGCTGTCTTTCGATGTCTGGTAGTGCCGACGTCGTCGCTGCCGTCCATGCACCCCACTCCCGAAGCCTCTCCTCGCCAGAATTGTCCCCGGCGGCAGCCACCGCATAAGGGCAATGTGGCGCCCGTGCCCGCACTGTGGCCTCGCTGGCCGTCGCCTTCCTCCGCTAGCCGCCACCGTCTGCCTTAACTCCTCTGCCCTCTCCTATCCTGTCGCCTGCGCCCAGCCAGCCAACATGGCGTTCGGACTCCGGCGACGTGGCCCGAGCTCCGCCTCTCCAGAGACTTCGCCCATCGCCTATATAAAGCAGCGCCCGGCCCTCCCAGCTCTCCATCGACCTCCACCCGCACCCAATCGAGCTCCCAAGCTTCGAGCCAAGGCCGAGAGGCCCTCTGGCCTCGCATCTCGCCGGCGATCTGCCGCCACTCGAGCCCTGCCACCTCGCCGTTCCACTCCACCCCAGCCTCCACTGACTACACACGCGAGCTCAGCTAGTTCTCCTGACCCCGCCCGAGCTCTTCCCCGACCGAAACTCTGCCGGAATCGCCGTCTCCGGCGACACCCGAAAGCCACCGCCGCCGGAGAGGAAGGGGACGACGTCATCCGGCCATCTCTTGTTCCGCTGTAGGTACGTACGCGTTCGCCTCTGTGAGCTCCTTCCATCCCCATAGTCGCCCGACCTCGCCGTCGACTGCATCGCCGGCGACCATCGCCGGAGAGCCGCAGCTCTCTGTTCCCTCTCTCCCTCTTTTATATCTGACAGAGCGGCCCGCATGTCAGCGACTCGCCCGCGCGCGCCAAAGCGGTAACTAGAGGCGCCCTGGCGAAATACACCTTCGACGTGGCCCTCTGCTGATTTTCTTATTTTCTGTTTTAAATCAGATTTGACCAGGAACTTTGACCATCCATAACTTTTTATCCATAAGTCCAAATCAATTGATTCTTTTTGCACTGGGTTTGTCTTGAGCTCCTCTAATTCCTGGTAAAATTTGGTATTTTTCTCATGCTCATAGAATTTCTGGTGTTCAGAACAGTGTTATGTGACATTTTACTTTGCATTTTCAAAATATTTTTCAGAGGGAAATCCTTTTGACTTTGAAGCCCAGGAATTTGTGGACAACCCAACAAAGTAAGGCAAGCCATGTCATCCATTACATGAAGCATTTCAATAGTGTTGGTTATTTAATTGTATTATTTGCATTATTTTAATATGTGATAATTCCAAGTAATTTATTTTGATGCATAGCTACTGCCATGTTAAGTTATTTATGATAAATATTCATGCTTTTTAAATACTTGTTAAGACTAAACCTAATTGGTTGATCAAGTGCCACCTATCCGGACTTATCCGTGCAGCCACATTCGCCGGTATGGGACGGCCTTGACTTGGTCTGGCTTTGTGCTCTTTTGTTGGTACCACCAAAGAGGGAGGGTTACGCGTGTGTGCTACCCTGATCAGGTAGACAACAATAGTCCTGTGAGCCCAGTAGAGTTATTTTGCCGGCGTCCCCGTTTGGGACAATTTAGTTTGGCCACGACGGTGGTAGGTGTCATGGGGTATGATTGTCGGTCGTACGATGGAGGAGTCACGGGTTAGGCAAGTTTCGTTGGAGCAGCACCGGTCCACCCGAGAGGGAAGTGTACCGAGGTACAGGACTAGGAGCTCCATAGTGTGGTAAAGTGCGCAACCTCTGCAGAGTGTAAGAATCTATTCGAATAGCCGCGTCCACGGTATTGGACAGTCCGTACTAGGCCACTGAATGGTCAACCGCAATAATGATAATAATGATGGAAGAACTTGTCTTATGTTTGGAAGTACTCAATGGATCATGAGTATTTTGAGGGTTGTGGGACAACCCAGAAGAGTGTTAGTTGGTATTCGGTAACAGTAAACACTTTAAGCACTTAATGTTATCATTGCCATGCTATTGTTTGCTGCACTGTTTTGGTTGTCGTGAGCTTGCGAGTACATTCCAAGTACTCACCTGGCGTATCATGCCAGATGCAGGAGAAGCCGAGGACGGAGGTCCCGATGGTTTGTGCTACGCTAACTAGACCGTGTCCCAGCAGTGTCCCTGTGGATGGAGTTTTCCGTGCTATGTTCCGCTATGCCGTAGAGTCACCTAGTAGTATCGAGGCCCTGCTATGTTCCATAAATAATGTAGATATTGTCATAGCACGTGCAGTGCTTCTGGCCTCGCTATCAATGTAAATTATGACCTTGTACTCGAGATATATCAATAAAGTTCAGTTCTGTTCTATTCCAAGTTGTTGTGTGTTTCCAGAAGACATGATCGCTGGGTTGGAAACACTTGGTAAACCGGTCCTCTGAGCCGGGGTGCCACAATGCTTGGTATCAGAGCCGCGCTGACTGTAGGACACCCTAGTTAACCCTGCACTAGAACCATGATTAGTTTAGAGTCTTGGATTCTGTCTTGCTTGTTGCATCTGATTGCTGCATGGCATGCATATAGTTTTTATTGTGCTAACCGTTGGCCTTGTGAGTGTAGATGGCACCAGTTCCGTACCACTACAATCATGAGCCGGCACCGTTCACTTTTCCGGTACTGCTTCGTAGCGTATGGCTTCGGCTGTATCCCAACGGCGAAGACCCAGTGTACCAGGTGTTCCGGGAGAAGCTTGCTGGTTCAGTGTACGAGTATCACGCGGATGCCTTTCTGACTACGAGTTCGGACATTGGCAGTTACTCTCGCTCCTCCAAGGGCAGAACTGCTTCTACTCCAGAGTTGGCGATCCAGTTTGCCACCTAGGTTGTGTTTGTTCTGGAGAGTTCAGCTAGTCCGAGTGATCTGGGTTATCCTACGTTTTATCCCTGTTTCGATCTTTTTTTTGACTATAGGGGTTTTGTAGCAGCCCAGCAGCATCCGTGTGACAGAGAGTCATATTAAGGATATAATAATGCTTTCCCCTTGAACCCCTTGCAGAAAAAGTAGGAAAATGGACTGAAATTGTTGGATAAGTGGATTTGCAGTATCTCAACAATCAGAACAGCGAATATTCCATCATCCAAACTAAGCTTCCTCAGATCCTAACCCATTGGTCATTATCGAGCCTCGTGACTCCGGCTGTGTTGATATCTTCGTATTACCTGTTATCATTCTATCTATCTGGTTATTGCTTTATGTGTTGGTTGGTATTGAACTATTTAAGTAGTATAGTTACTGATTCTATTGACTGAAGGATTGCTATTGCTGACATCTTCTGTGATAACAATGGCAACAACAACAGTAAGCCCGTCAGCTAGGACAAGACCTTTGGCAGACAACTAGTGCTGGAGGACTGCCGTCACAACAACACATGTTTTAATTGTGGCCAGGGCGGGCATTACTCCAAGCAGTGCCCCGCAAGAAAATGGGAAGCCATCCTCCGACTACAAGCCACAAGTCAACAATGTTGGATGCCGCCCCAACCCAAACTTCTATCGTGGCCAAGTCCATCATATCTCCGCTGAAGAAGCCCGCGAAGCACCAGATGTGGTCCTTGGTATGTTTTCTATTAACGACATACCTGCAATAATTTTATTTGATTTTGGGGCTTCTCATTCGTTTATTTCGCGGAGTTTTGCCACCTTGCACAAATTTTCTCCTTCTCTTTTGGATAAAATCATGGTGGTACAATCCCCTGGCTCCATGCTCAGAAAAAATGTGATATACAAGCATCTGGAAATTTCGATACATGGCGTCAAGTTTCCAGCTACTCTTGTTGCCATTGAATCCCCTGGACTGGACATAATCCTGGGAATGGATTGGTTGGTACCACATCAGGTGTGTATCAACTATGCCACCAGAACGGTAACATTGGTTAACCCGGCAGGCCAAACAGTGCAATTCACTGCTAGTAGAATGATGTCAAAGAAAGGAATGGCATTCAAAGCCACAGCTACAGACATAAATTTGATTCCAGTAGTCAGTGAATTTCTGGACGTATTTCCGGAAGAATTACCAGGAATGCCACCTGATCGGGAACTGGAGTTCGCTATTGATGTTGTTCCCGGAACTGCTCCAATTCACAAGAAGTACTACCGCATGCCTTCCCCAGAGCTGGTGGGACTAAAGAAATAGTTGGATGAATTATTGCAAAAAGGATACATTTGTCCGAGCACTTCACCATGGGGATCACCCGTGCTGTTTGTTAAGAAGAAGGATGGCAGCCTACGAATGTGCGTGGACTATCGCCAGCTGAATGAGGTCACCATTAAAAATAAATATCCGCTTCCCCGCATTGAGGATCTGTTTGACCAGTTAAACGAGGCCCGGGTATTCTCCAAGATTGACCTCCGGACGGGGTATCATCAGTTAAAAATCAGGAAAGAGGATATCCCCAAGACAGCCTTCACTACTAGATATGGTCTGTATGAATTTACAGTCATGTCCTTCGGGCTGACAAATGCTCCAGCCTATTTTATGAGCATGATGAACAAGGTCTTCATGGACTTCTTGGACAAATTTGTGGTAGTATTCATCGATGATATTCTCATCTACTCCAAAGATGAAAAAGATCACACGCAACACCTTCGTACTGTCCTGGAAAGACTAAGGACCCATCGCTTGTATGCCAAGTTCAGTAAATGTGAATTTTGGCTAAGAGAGGTGGGATTTCTAGGACATGTTCTGTCAGAACAGGGTGTGGCCGTCGACCCCAGTAAAGTGACTGCGGTATTAAACTTGAAGACACCAGCCACAGTAACTGAAGTCCATAGTTTTCTGGGATTGGCAGGCTACTACCGTTGTTTCATTGAAGGCTTCTCAAAAATAGGCAAGCCATTGATAGAACTATTGAAGAAGAACCACAAATTTGCCTGGACGGAAGAATGTGATAGCAGTTTCATGGAGTTAAGGACGAGGCTAACTACGACCCCTGTCTTAGTTCTTCTAGACATCCACAAGAGCTTTGACATATATTGTGATGCTTCCAAGCGTGGAATCGACTGCGTTCTAATGCAAGAGGGAAAGGTTGTAGCATATGCATCCAGACAGCTACGACCCCATGAAGAGAACTATCCCACTCATGATTTGGAATTGACAACCGTGGTTCATGCATTGTAGATTTGGAGGCATTATCTCATTGGGCAGCGATGTGAAATATACACAGACCATAAAAGTCTCAAGTATATTTTCACTCAACCTGACCTTAACCTCAGGCAAAGAAGATGGCTTGAATTGATCAAGCACTACGACATTGGAATTAATTATCATCCGGGAAAAGCCAACGTGGTTGCTGATGCTCTCAGTAGAAAACAAGGCACCCTGAATGCACTAACTGGGGGTATCCATCCAAGGCTACAAGAGGAATTTGCCAAGCTCAATATGGTGTTGTGTGGCCCAATGAACCCAGATACCATGGAAATCATTCCAACACTTATGGAAGAAATTAAGGCAGCCCAGAAATCAGATAAAAGCATACAAGAGATCAAGGAGAATATTCCGCAAGGAAAGGCCAAGTCCTTCCATGTTGATGACCAAGGCACCTTATGGTTTGAGAACCGAATATGTGTGCCTGACCAAGAAAATTTGAGATAGCAAATACTCAGAGAAGCACATGAATCCGCATACTCTATGCATCCGGGAGGAACAAAAATGTACCAGGACTTGCGAGAAACCTTTTGGTGGCCAGGAATGCGAAGGGATATTGCATATTATGTTGCCTATTGTGACATCTGCAACAGAGTTAAGGCTGAACACCAGAAACCCGCTAGACAACTGCAACCTTTGCCGGTACCCCAGTGGAAGTCGGATGACATATGCATGGACTACATTGTTGGACTACCCAAGTCAACAAGAGGCCATGATGCTATCTGGGTCATCGTGGATATACTTACGAAAGTGGCTCACTTTATTCCGGTAAAGACCACTTTCAAAGCTATTCAGCTTGCACAGCTCTACATGTCCCGGATCGTCAGCCTTCATGGAGTACCCAAGTCTATCACATCAGATAGAGGCTCCTTGTTCACCTCAGCATTCTGGTTACGATTACATCAAGCCCTGGGAACAGTGCTAAAGCATAGTACAGCATATCATCCATAGACGGATGGACAGACCGAGCGTGTGAACCAGATATTGGAAGATATGCTTCGATCTTGTGCCCTCATCTATGGACCCAGATGGGAGGATAGTCTGCCTTACGCAGAATTCTCTTATAATAACAGTTATCAGTCAAGTCTCAAGATGTCACCATTTGAAGCCCTGTATGGACGAAAGTGTCGCACTCCTTTAAATTGGTCTCAGACAGGAGACAACCGTATCTTTGGCACGGATTTGATGCTCGAGGCTGAGAAGCAAGTCAAAGATATTCGGGAATGTCTTCGAGCAGCCAAGTCCCGTCAAAAGAGTTACTATGACCCAAAGCACCGAGAAGTAACTTTTGAGCCCAGAGAATATGCTTATCTCCGAGTTACCCCCATGAAAGGAGTAAAGAGGTTTCATGCCCAAGGAAAGCTTGCACCGAGATATATCGGTCCCTTTCCAGTAATTGCTAGAAGAGGCAGAGTGGCATATCAGCTAGAGTTAGCACCGGAGTTATCCGACGTTCACGACGTCTTCCACATATCACAATTGAGAAAGTGCATTGCACCTCCGATCAAAAAGGCAGATATAAGTGAGCTAGAATTGACTAAGGATTTGACCTATGAGGAAAGACCTGTCAGAATATTGGATGAGATGGAAAGAACTACCAGAAGTAAAGTGATCAGATTTTACAAAGTGTTGTGGGAGCATCATACCGAGGAAGAAGCTACCTGGGAAAGGGAAGATTTCCCGAGATCAGCATATCCACACTTGTTCCCTGAGCAACCGAATCTCGAGGACAAGATTCATTCTAAGGGGGGTAGGTTTGTGACACCCTGGTTTTTGGCAACTTTTTCTTTTCAAAATTCTTCTGGCTTTATTTGCAATTTGGATGGTTTTTGGACCTTTTCAGTTGACTTTGGACTTGTGAAACTTTTGGATCTCTCTCTAAGTGATCCAAAGCCCTCAATATCTTGCCAAAATCCTGTCACACATCTTCTGGATCAAATGCCAATTCTCAATCCTTTCCAATAATTCATTTTCTTCCTTTGGGAAAATCTGACTCCACTATGGGTTATGAAGAAACCTATAGTTCTGATGCTCAGAAAAATCCCAAATTAATACCACACCTTCTTGCCATCATCTACTTCCACAATCTTCAAAAACATTTCATGGCCCAGTGTAAAAATTTGTCCAGAAAACTCCACTTATTTTCAGGTCAGCATTGGTCCTTTCTGAAGCAACCCCTATTTTCCCAACTCAGAAAATTCCCAAATAATTCCCTGAGATACTAGGGAACCTATCTTGCCACAATATCCAAAAATATCATCCTGTCCAGTACAAATTTTCAGCAGCAATATTCTGACAAGTTTCTGCTCAAATTGAACCTCTGTGAAGGAAGTACCAGCTAGAGGTATTCAATTGAGCTGAAATTTTTATGACATCTTCTATCCACTAAATAACTCCCACATACCAAATTCTAGCTCCAGTAGATCAAGCAGATGAGTGCTACAAGCTCATCTTGCTTCTGGACCTGTAACCTCAGTTGTACATGAGCTATATACAAATCTTGATGAAATTCTTTCAAATTTGGTCAGTCTATAGTCCTTCCAAAGTAGATCATCCCAGACATCTCTACTGGCTTCATCTCTAGCTCATCTCCTCTCTAGAGCTCTCCCAAAGTTTCTGTCAGAAACTGTAGCTGAAGCTACACTTCGAATTAGTCTGTATCTAGCCAAACCAAGGGCACAGGAGGACTAAGTGACCAAGGGAGAAGCTGCTAGACATGGTGCGCCAGACTTGTGTGGCCTCCAGGTGCCAGACACGGTGGTGAGCACGGTACTGGCATGCCAGTATGCGTGCTCTGCACCTCGCCCGTGTCTGTTGAGGTCATTCCAGTCGTCTCGCGTTGCCTTTTGATGTCTGGTAGTGCCGACGTCGTCGCTGCCGTCCACGCACCCCACTCCCGAAGCCTCTTCTCGCCGGAATCATCCCCGGCGGCCGCCACCGCATACGGGCACTATGGCGCCCGTGCCCGCACTGTGGCCTCGCCGGCAGTCGCCTTCCTTCGCTAGCCGCCACCGTCCGCCTTAACTCCTCTGCCCTCTCCTATCCCGTCACCCGCGCCCAGCCAGCCAGCACGGCATCCGGACTCCGGCGACGTGGCCCGAGCTCTGCCTCTCAAGAGACTTCGCCCCTCGCCTATATAAAGCAGCGCCCGGCCCTCCCAGCTCTCCATCGACCTCCACCCGCACCCAATCGAGCTCCCAAGCTTTGAGCCAACGCCGGGAGGCCCTCTGGCCTCGCATCTCGCCAGCGATCCGCCGCCACCCGAGCCCTGCCACCTCACCATTCCACTCCACCCCAGCCTCCACTGACTACACACACGAGCTCAGCTAGTTCTCCTGACCCCGCCCGAGCTCTTCCCCGACCGAAACTCTGCCGGAATCGCCGTCTCCGGCGACACCCGAAAGCCACCGCCGCCGGAGAGGAAGGGGACGACGTCGTCCGGCCATCTCTTGTCACGCTGCGGGTATGTACGCGTTCGTCCGTGAGCTCGTTCCATCCCCGTAGTCACCCGACCTCGCCGTCGACTGCATCGCCGGCGACCATCGCCGGAGAGCCGCAGCTCTCTGTTCCCTCTCTCCCTCTTTTAAATCTGATAGAGGGGCCCGCATGTCAGCGACTCGCCAGCGCGCGCCGAAGCGGTAAGTGGAGGCGCCCTGGCGAAATACGCCTTCGATGTGGCCCTCTGCTGATTTTCTTATTTTCTGTTTTAAATCAAATTTGACCAGGAACTTTGACCATCCATAACTTTTTATCCATAAGTCCAAATCAATTGATTCTTTTTGCACTGGGTTTGTCTTGAGCTCCTCTAATTTCTGGTAAAATTTGGTATTTTTCTAATGCTCACAGAATTTCCGGTGTTCAGAACAGTGTTATGTGACATTTTCCTTTGCATTTTCAAAATATTTTTCAGAGGGAAATCCTTTTGACTTTGAAGCCCAGGAGTTTGTGGACAACCCAACAGAGCAAGGCAAGCCATGTCATCCATTACATGAAGCATTTCAATAGTGTTGGTTATTTAATTGAATTATTTGCATTATTTTAATATGTGATAATTCGAAGTAATTTATTTTGATGCATAGCTACTGCCATGTTAAGTTATTTATGATAAATAGTCATGCTTGTTAAATTTTTGTTAAGACTAAACCTAACTGGTTGATCAAGTGCCACCTATCCGGACTTATCCGTGCAGCCACATTCGCCGGTATGGGACGGCCTTGACTTGGTCTGGCTTTGTGCTCTTTTGTCGGTACCACCAAAGAGGGAGGGTTATGCGTGTGTGCTACCCTGATCAGGTAGACAACGATAATCCTGTGAGCCCAGTTGAGTTATTTTGCCGGCGTCCCTGTTCGGGACAATTTAGTTTGGCCACGACGGTGGGAGGTGTCACGGGGTGACACAGGGGCCACCCAGGACATGACCCTGGGAGGGTATGATTGTCGGTGGTATGATGGAGGAGTCACGGGTTAGGCAAGTTTCGTTGGAGCAGCACCGGTCCACCCGAGAGGGAAGTGTACCGAGGTACGGGACCAGGAGCTCCATAGTGTGGGTAAAGTGCGCAACCTCTGCAGAGTGTAAGAATCTATTCGAATAGCCGCGTCCACGGTATTGGACAGTCCGTACTAGGCCACTGAATGGTCAACTGCAATAATGATAATAATGATGGAAGAACTTGTCTTATGTTCGGAAGTACTCAATGGATCATGAGTATTTCGAGGGTTGTGGGACAACCCAGAAGAGAGTAAGTTGGTATTCGGTAACAGTAAACACTTTAAGCACTTAATGTTATCATTGCCATGCTATTGTTTGCTGCATTGTTTTGGTTGCCGTGAGCTTGCGAGTACATTCCAAGTACTCACCTGGCATATCATGCCAGATAAAGGAGAAGCCGAGGACGGAGGTCCCCGATGGTTCGTGCTACACTAACTAGACCGTGTCCAAGCAGTGTCCCTGTGGATGGATTTTTCCACACTATGTTCCGCTACGCCGTAGAGTCACCTAGTAGTATCAAGGCCCTGCTATGTTTCATAAATAATGTAGATATTGTCATAGCACGTGCAGTGCTTCTGGCCTCGCTATCAATGTAAATTATGAACTTGTACTCAAGATATATCAATAAAGTTCAGTTCTGTTCTGTTCCAAGTTGTTGTGTGTTTATAGAAGACATGATCTCTGGGTTGGAAACACTTGGTAAACCGGTCCTCTGAGCCGGGGTGCCACAATGCTTGGTATCAGAGCCGCGCTGACTATAGGACACCCTAGTTAACCCTGCACTAGAACCATGATTAGTTCAGAGTCTTGGATTATGTCTTGCTTGTTGCATCTGATTGCTGCATGGCATGCATATAGTTTTTATTGTGCTAACCGTTGGCCTTGTGAGTGTAGATGGCACCAGTTCCGTACCACTACAATCATGAGCCGGCACCATTCACTTTTCCGGTACTGCTTCGTAGCGTCTGGCTTCGGCTGTATCACAACGGCGAAGACCCAGTGTACCAGGTGTTCCGGGAGAAGCTTGCTGGTTCAGTGTACGAGTATCACGCGGAGGCCTTTCTGACTACGAGTTCGGACATTGGCAGTTACTCTTGCTCCTCCAAGGGCGGAACTGCTTCTACTCCAGAGTTGGCGATCCAGTTTGTTGCGATGGAGGCTCTCACTGACTTGCGCTTCCACGAGGTCAAGATGCAGACTCATCCAGGTTTCTTTCACTATCCCACCCTGTCGCCTGCGATGGGGCGAGTCCTTTTTGCACCTGTTGACCCGGCGAGTGATCGTGCTACTGGTGTTTTATCTCGTTATCTGAACGCCAGTTACCGTATGATCACTTCACTAGCTGAGGAGCTGACGCATGCCCGAGAGGCACTTGCAGCTGTTGCGGCAGCACAGCCTCCTCCTCCACCTCCGCTTCGACCCTTGTATCCTCCACCCGTTCCACCTTCTAAGACTCCTTCTAGCTCGTTCGGACCACCAGGCGTTTTGTCTGGTAGCCGACGTGAGACCCCAGCAGAATGGGCCTCACTCCTAGCTACTCCAGCTGCTCCGATGCTGCGGCGTCATGCTACTTCTCCTTCAGAGGCAGAGCCTTCCCGTCAGCGTCCTCGTGTTACCTTTGATCCGGAGACCGAGGTTCACATCATCAGCTCAGATTCCGAGACAGGATTAGAGGATGAGGAGTCTTCAGTTTACCAGTGTTCGTGCCACCGGTCCCACTAGAGTGGAGGCTTGAGTATCAGTGCATGCATCATAGCATCTCTGCATATGTCAACTGCCGTATGAGCAGTCCAGTCATGATAATCCCCTACTAGCTTGTCATGTATGATGTTGGGTTGTCTTGTATAATTATGTTGTTCTCTTTACCTTCTTTTTATTTGGTTTCGTTTTTTTTCTGGGGTCATACTATCATGCTTTACCTTATGGATGTTGCTCATCGATTCGGTATTTTGCAATGGGAACAAATTTAGGATGAAGAGGTGTAGTACTCAAGGCGGCGATGGAACTCCTGTTCGTCGATCCGCCAGACAAGCAGGGCAGTCACCAGAAGATTTACCATCCCCACCACCACAGTCACCGACTACTGATCAAATCATGAGAATGTTTGAAGAGAAAAGAAATCAAGATCTCATGGAATTTCTGAAAAGTATGCAGACTTTGGTGGGTCAGAATAACAACAATGGGACACACTCTAAGTTGTCCGATTTTCAGCGTACCAAGCCACCCAGTTTTGGTCAAGCTGTAGATCCTATGGAAGCCGATGACTGGCTGAGGACCATGGAAAAGAAGTTGGACATAGCCCGCTGTGATGAGTCAGACAAGGTTCCGTTTGTTACTCACTACCTGGAGGGACCAGCAGCTATATGGTGGGACAATATAAAAGTCATGTGGCCTTCTGAAGAAGATATTTCTTGGGAGAAATTCAAAGAGGCATTCCGCAAGTATCATATTCCTACTGGCATAATGAAAGTGTTGCAGAGGTAATTTCTTGCTCTTACTCAAGGGAACATGTCAGTGAGTGAGTATCTAAACAAGTTTAACAATTTGGCACGGTACTCCACTCACGATGTGTCCACAGAAGAAAGGAAGATTGACCGATTCCTAGGAGGGCTGAATCATACCCTTCACTGTCAGCTTTGTATGCTTCATTTTCCTGACTTCCAGACTCTGGTAAAGAAGGCTTTCATAGCTGAACGAGAGCATAAGTCAGGATATGATGATCGCAAGCGGAAGTTTGAACCCAAGAAGGACAATCGTGAGCAGTTTGCGCAAAAGCCACGTATCTGGCAACCAGGTCCATCTGAATACAAGCCTGCCTGGAACAATGGCAACAACAACAGTAAGCCCGTCAGCCAGGACAAGACCTTTGGCAGACAACCAGTGCTGGAGGACTGCCGTCGCAACAACACATGTTTTAATTGTGGCCAGGGCGGGCATTACTCCAAGCAGTGCCCCGCAAGAAATGGGAAGTCATCCTCCGACTACAAGCCACAAGTCAACAATGTTGGACGCCGCCCCAACCCGAACTTCTATCGCGGCCAAGACCATCATATCTCCGCTGAAGAAGCCCGCGAAGCACCAGATGTGGTCCTTGGTATGTTTTCTGTTAACGATATACCTGCAATAATTTTATTTGATTCTGGGGCTTCTCATTCGTTTATTTCGCGGAGTTTTGCCACCTTGCACAAATTTTCTCCTTCTCTTTTGGATAAAATCATGGTGGTACAATCCCCTGGCTCCATGCTCAGAACAAATGTGATATACAAGGATCTGGAAATTTTGATACATGGCGTCAAGTTTCCAACTACTCTTGTTGCCATTGAATCCCCTGGAATGGACATAATCCTGGGGATGGATTGGTTGGTACCACATCAGGTGTGTATCAACTGTGCCACCAGAATGGTAACATTGGTTTACCCGGCAGGCCAAACAGTGCAATTCACTGCTAGCAGAATGATGTCAAAGAAAGGAATGGCATTCAAAGCCACAGCTACAGACATAAATTTGATGCCAGTAGTCAGTGAATTTCCAGACGTATTTCCGGAAGAATTACCAGGAATGCCACCTGATCGGGAACTGGAGTTCGCTATTGATGTTGTTCCCGGAACTGCTCCAATTTACAAGAAGTACTACCGCATGCCTTCCCCAGAGCTGGTGGAACTAAAGAAACAGTTGGATGAATTATTGCAAAAAGGATACATTCGTCCGAGCACTTCACCATGGGGATCACCCATGCTGTTTGTTAAGAAGAAGGATGGCAGCCTACGAATGTGCGTGGACTATCGCCAGCTGAATGAGGTCACCATTAAAAATAAATATCCGCATCCCCGCATTGATGATCTATTCGACCAGTTAAACGGGGCCTGGGTATTCTCCAAGATTGACCTCCGGACGGGGTATCATCAGTTAAAAATCAGGAAAGAGGATATCCCCAAGACAGCCTTCACTACTAGATATGGTCTGTATGAATTTACAGTCATGTCCTTCTGGCTGACAAATGCTCCAGCCTATTTTATGAGCATGATGAACAAGGTCTTCATGGACTTCTTGGGAAAATTTGTGGTAGTATTCATCGATGATATTCTCATCTACTCCAAAGATGAAAAAGAGCACACGCAACACCTTCGTACTGTCCTGGAAAGACTAAGGACCCATCGCTTGTATGCCACGTTCAGTAAATGTGAATTTTGGCTAAGAGAGGTGGGATTTCTAGGACATGTTCTGTCAGAACAGGGTGTGGTCATTGACCCCAGTAAAGTGACTGCGGTATTAAACTGGAAGACACCAGCCACAGTAACTGAAGTCCGTAGTTTTCTGGGATTGGCAGGCTACTACCATCGTTTCATTGAAGGCTTCTCAAAAGTAGCCAAGCCATTGACAGAACTGTTGAAGAAGAACCACAAATTTGCCTGGATGGAAGAATGTGATAGCAGTTTCATGGAGTTAAAGACGAGGCTAACTACGGCCCCTATCTTAGTTCTTCCAGACATCCACAAGAGCTTTGACATATATTGTGATGCTTCCAGGCGTGGAATCGGCTGCGTTCTAATGCAAGAGGGAAAGGTTGTAGCATATGCATCCAGACAGCTACGACCCCATGAAGAGAACTATCCCACTCATGATTTGGAATTGACAGCCGTGGTTCATGCATTGAAGATTTGGAGGCATTATCTCATTGGGCAGCGATGTGAAATATACACAGACCATAAAAGTCTCAAGTATATTTTCACTCAACCTGACCTTAACCTTAGGCAAAGAAGATGGCTTGAATTGGTCAAGGACTACGACATTGGAATTAATTATCATCCGGGAAAAGCCAACGTGGTTGCTGATGCTCTCAGTAGAAAACAAGGCACCCTGAACGCACTAACTGGGGGTATCCATCCAAGGCTACAAGAGGAATTTGCCAAGCTCAATATGGTGGTGTGTGGCCCAATGAACCCAGATACCATGGAAATCATTCCAACACTTATGGAAGAAATTAAGGCAGCCCAGAAATCAGATAAAAGCATACAAGAGATCAAGGAGAACATTCCGCATGGAAAGGCCAAGTCCTTCCATGTTGATGACCAAGGCACCTTATGGTTTGAACCGAATATGTGTGCCTGACCAAGAAAATTTGAGACAGCAAATACTCAGAGAAGCACATGAATCCGCATACTCTATCCATCCGGGAGGCACAAAAATGTACCAGGACATGCGAGAAACCTTTTGGTGGCCAGGAATGCGAAGGGATATTGCATATTAGGTTGACTGTTGTGACATCTGCAACAGAGTTAAGGCTGAACACCAGAAACCCGCTGGACTACTACAACCGTTGCCGGTTCCCTAGTGGAAGTGGGATGACATATGCATGGACTTCATTGTTGGACTACCCAAGTCAACAAGAGGCCATGATGCTATCTGTGTCATCGTGGATATACTTACGAAAGTGGCTCACTTTATTCCGGTAAAGACCACTTTCAAAGCTATTCAGCTTGCACAGCTCTACATGTCCCGAATAGTCAGCCTTCATGCAGTACCCAAGTCTATCACATCAGATAGAGGCTCCTTGTTCACCTCAGCATTCTGGTTACGATTACATCAAGCCCTGGGAACAGAGCTAAAGCATAGTACGGTATATCATCCACAGATGGATGGACAGACCGAGCATGTGAACCAGATATTGGAAAATATGCTTCGATCTTGTGCCCTCACCTATGGACCCAAATGGGAGGATAGTCTGCCTTACGCAGAATTCTCTTATAATAACAGTTATCAGTCAAGTCTCAAGATGTCACCATTTGAAGCCCTGTATGGACGAAAGTGTCGCACTCCTTTAAATTGGTCTCAGACAGGAGACAGCCGTATCTTTGGCACGGATTTGATGCTCGAGGCTGAGAAGCAAGTCAAAGATATTCGGGAACGTCTTCGAGCAGCCAAGTCCCGTCAAAAGAGTTACTATGACCCAAAGCACCGAGAAGTAACTTTTGAGCCCGGAGAATATGCTTATCTCCGAGTTACCCCCATGAAAGGAGTAAAGAGGTTTCATGCCCAAGGAAAGCTTGCACCGAGATATATCGGCCCCTTTCCAGTAATTGCTAGAAGAGGCAGAGTGGCATATCAGCTAGAGTTACCACCGGAGTTATCCGACGTTCACGACGTCTTCCACATATCACAATTGAGAAAGTGCATTGCACCTCCGGTCAAAAAGGCAGATATAAGTGAGCTAGAATTGACTAAGGATTTGACCTATGAGGAAATACCTGTCAGAATATTGGATGAGATGGAAAGAACTACCAGAAGTAAAGTGATCAGATTTTACAAAGTGTTGTGGGAGCATCATACCGAGGAAGAAACTACCTGGGAAAGGGAAGATTTCCTGAGATCAGCATATCCACACTTGTTCCCTGAGCAACCGAATCTCGAGGACGAGATTCATTCTAAGGGGGGTAGGTTTGTGACACCTGGTTTTTGGCAACTTTTTCTTTTCAAAATTCTTCTGGCTTTATTTGCAATTTGGATGGTTTTTGAACCTTTTCAGTTGACTTTGGACTTGTGAAACTTTTGGATCTCTCTCTAAGTGATCCAAAGCCCTCAATATCTTGCCAAAATCCTATCACACATCTTCTGGATCAAATGCCAATTCTCAATCCTTTCCAATAATTCATTTTCTTCATTTGGGAAAATCTGACTCCACTATGGGTTATGAAGCAACCTATAGTTCTGATGCTCAGAAAAATCCCAAATTAATACCACATGTTCTTGCCATCATCTACTTCCACAATCTTCAAAAACATTTCATGGCCCAGTATAAAAATTTGTCCAGAAAACTCCACATATTTTCTGGACAGGATTGGTCCTTTGTGAAGCAACCCCTATTTTCCCAACTAAGAAAATTCCCAAATAATTCCCTCAGATACTAGGGAATCTATCTTGCCACAATATAGAAAAATATCATCCTGTCTAGTACAAATTTTTAGCAGCAATATTCGAACAAGTTTCTGCTCAAATTGAACCTCTGTGAAGGAAGTACCAGCTAGAGGTATTCAATTGAGCTGAAATTTTTATGACATATTCTATCCACTAAATAACTCCAACATACCACATTCTAGCTCCAGCAGATGAATTAGATGAGTGCTACAAGCTCATCTTGCTTCTGGACCAGTAACCTCAGTTGTACATGAGCTATATTCAAATCTTGATGAAATTCTTTCAAATTTGGTCAGTCTATAGTCCTTCCAAAGTAGATCATCCCAGACATCTCTACTGGCTTCATCTCTAGCTCATCTCCTCTCTAGAGCTCTCCCAAAGTTTCTGTCAGAAACTATAGCAGAAGCTACACTTCGAATCAGTCTCTATCTAGCCAAACCAAGGGCACAGGAGGACTAAGTGACCAAGGGAGAAGCTGCTAGACATGGTGCGCCAGACTTGCGTGGCCTCCAGGTGCCGGACACCGTGGTTCGCACGGTACTGGCATGCTAGTATGCGCGCTCTGCACCTCGCCCGTGTCTGTTGAGGTCATTCTAGTCGTCTTGCGCTGTCTTTCGATGTCTAGTAGTGCCGACGTCATCGCTGCCGTCCACGCACCCCACTCCCGAAGCCTCTCCTCGTCGGAATCGTCCCCGGCGGCCGCCACCGCATACGGGCACTGTGGCGCCCGTGCCCCCACTGTTGCCTCGCTGGCCGTCGCCTTCCTCCGCTAGCCGCCACCATCCGCCTTAACTCCTCTGCCCTCTCCTATCCCGTCACCCGCGCCCAGCCAGCCAGCACGGTGTCCGGACTCCGGCGACGTGGCCCGAGCTCCGCCTCTCCAGAGACTTCGCCCCTCACCTATATAAAGCAGCGCCCGGCCCTCCCAGCTCTCCATCGACCTCCACCCGCACCCAATCGAGCTCCCAAGCTTCGAGCCAAGGCCGAGAGGCCCTCTGGCCTCGCATCTCGCCGGTGATCCGCCGCCACCCGAGCCCTGCCACCTCGCCTTTCCACTCCAGCCCAGCCTTCACTGACTACACACGTGAGCTCAACTAGTTCTCCTAACCCCGCCCGAGCTCTTCCCCAACCGAAACTCTGCCGGAATCGCCGTCTCCGGCGACACCCAAAATCCACCGCCGCCGGAGAGGAAGGGGACGACATCGTCTGGCCATCTCTTGTCACACTCCGGGTACGTACGCGTTCGCCTCCGTGAGCTCGTTCCATCCCCGTAGTCACCCGACCTCGCCGGCGACCATCGCCGGAGAGCCGCAGCTCTCTGTTCCCTCTCTCCCTCTTTTAAATCTGACAGAGGGGCCCGCATGTCAGCGACTCGCCCACGCGCGCCAAAGCGGTAAGTGGAGGCGCCCTGGCGAAATACGCCTTCGACGTGGCCCTCTGCTGATTTTCTTATTTTCTGTTTTATATCAGATTTGACCAGGAACTTTGACCATCCATAACTTTTTATCCATAAGTCCAAATCAATTGATTCTTTTTGCACTGGGTTTGTCTTGAGCTCCTCTAATTTCCGGTAAAATTTGGTATTTTTCTCATGCTCATAGAATTTCTGGTGTTCAGAACAGTGTTATGTGACATTTTCCTTTGCATTTTCAAAATATTTTTTATAGGGAAATCCTTTTGACTTTGAAGCCCAGGAGGTTGTGGATAACCCAACAGAGCAAGGCAAGCCATGGTATCCATTACATGAAGCATTTCAATAGTGTTGGTTATTTAATTGAATTATTTGCATTATTTTAATATGTGATAATTCCAAGTAATTTATTTTGATGCATAGCTACTGCCATGTTAAGTTATTTATGATAAATACTCATGCTTGTTAAATACTTGGTAAGACTAAACCTAATTGGTTGATCAAGTGCCACCTATCCGGACTTATCCGTGCAGCCACATTCGCCGGTATGGGACGGCCTTGACTTGGTCTGGCTTTCTGCTCTTTTGTCGGTACCACCAAAGAGGGAGGGTTACGCGTGTGTGCTACCCTGATCAGGTAGACAACGATAATCCTGTGAGCCCAATTGAGTTATTTTGCCGGCGTCCCCGTTTGGGACAATTTAGTTTGGCCACGACGGTGGCAGGTGTCACGGGGTGACACAGGGGCCACCCAGGACATGACCCTGGGAGGGTATGATTGTCGGTGGGATGATGGAGGAGTCACGGGTTAGGCAAGTTTCGTTGGAGCAGCACCGGTCCACCCGAGAGGGAAGTGTACCGAGGTACGGGACCAGGAGCTCCATAGTGTGGGTAAAGTGCGCAACCTGTGCAGAGTGTAAGAATCTATTCGAATAGCCGCGTCCACGGAATTGGACAGTCCGTACTAGGCCACTGAATGGTCAACCACAATAATGATAATAATGATGGAAGAACTTGTCTTATGTTCGGAAGTACTCAATGGATCATGAGTATTTCGAGGGTTGTGGGACAACCCAGAAGAGAGTAAGTTGGTATTCGGTAACAGTAAACACTTTAAGCACTTAATGTTATCATTGCCATGCTATTGTTTGCTGCATTGTTTTGATTGCCGTGAGCTTGCGAGTAAATTCCAAGTACTCACCTTGCGTATCATGCCAGATGCAGGAGAAGCCGAGGACTAAGGTCCCGATGGTTCGTGCTACGCTAACTAGACCGTGTCCCAGCAGTGTCTGTGTGGATGGAGTTTTCCGCGCTATGTTCCGCTACGCCGTAGAGTCACCTAGTAGTATCGAGGCCCTGCTATGTTCCATAAATAATGTAGATATTGTCATAGCACGTGCAGTGCTTCTGGCCTCGCTATCAATGTAAATTATGAACTTGTACTCGAGATATATCAATAAAGTTCAGTTCTGTTCTGTTCCAAGTTGTTGTGTGTTTCCAGAAGACATGATCTCTGGGTTGGAAACACTTGGTAAACCGGTCCTCTGAGCCGGGGTGCCACATGTTCTTAGTCACAAAACAATTTCAATTCATCTTATTTTCAGCAAAGTCTAAGTAAGAGCTCCACATACTCAATTATCATATAGTCTTCTATGATTCCTAGTACTCAAAGCATATTTTTAGAACAAACAGCATCCATCAAACACAGAGGAAGATAGGGGCTTAATGTTTTGCCTCCCAACTTACTTATCATAGAGATAATTGTTAACAATAATAATTCATGATCAAATATATTTGACTGGATATATGTGCCTGGATGTTTCCCCACCACATGTTGCTTGCCAAGTGGAGAATTTTTAAGATTGAAATAAGAAGTTGACTCAATAAAAAAAATTGACAGAAAAAGTAAAAGATATGCCCTTCGCAGAGGGAAGCAGGGATTTTCTTATGTGCCAGAGCTCATTGCTTAAAACAGAGATAATTTCATTTGAGAGGTGTACTTTTCCTGTCAACGATTTAATGACAACGTTTTCAATATGTTCCATGCTAAACACATTAATGGTGGTTCCCATGCAAAAGTTTTTCTCTCCTTTCCACCATACTATCACAAACCATGGCTAGCCGAATCCACGGGTGCCTGCCAACTTTCAACATTCCTGGAGGAGTATTTTTATAAATAATTCAAGACTGGGCATCCTTTTTACCAGCCTCCCTCAAATTTGACAAGTGAATAAACTCTCGTCGGTGAGTAAAACACACTTAGCATGAAAGATATTGATTACCCCATCGTTCCATGAGCGGTGCGGGTACACAAAACAGATGTTCATTTGAAGATTTTAGAGATGGCACATGCAAATTTACTTGGAACGGCGGGGTAATGCCGTATATAGGTAGATATGGTAGACTCTCATGGAAGAAAATTGGCGCAAGGATTTTGGATGCACAAGCAGTATTCCCGCTTAGTACAGAAATTTTTGGCTAGCAAAGATTATAAACAAGCACCACATCTTGGAGGATCCATAACAATATAACTTCTATGCAAATATACCCAAACATAACTCATTACGTTGTCTTCCTTGTCCAACCTCAACTTATTTCATCAACTTTGAAAATAATTAATAGGTATTCACAATCATAAAAGATGTACAGGATAATATATTTGTATGTGAAATTTCTCTTCCTTATACTAATCTTTCATGAATTACTTGTACGACCAATATTATGATTGTCAAACTTCAATAGATTTTACTTTCTAAACCCAATGTGAAATTACTACTAAGCATATGTATAATTTCAGATTTATGATATTCAATTCATTCAATAATTTACTCTTATGATATATGTGAAGCTTAAGAGTGAATATCAAGCTACTCCAAAAGATATAAGTGAAGATCAAAGAGTAGTTAAACAATTAAGTAGATATGTGAGGACTCTCTCCAATTTAAAACTTTTCGATCTAATAATTTTATTAAACAGCAAACAAAACAAAAATAAAAGGATACTCCATGAATAGCACTTATTATGTGAACAAACAAAAAGTTAGGATCAACCGAGACTGGCCGATATTTGTTGATGAAGAAAGGTGGGATGCCTACCGGGGCATCCCCAAGCTTAGATGCTTGAGACTTCTTGGAATATTAACTTGGGGAGCCTTGGGCATCCCCAAGCTTGAACTCTTGTGTCTCCTTAATTCCTCTCATATGACGGTTTCCCTAAGTCTTAAAAACTTCATCCACACAAAACTTAACAAGAACTCGTGAGATAAGTTAGTATAAATCAATTGAAAACCTTAGCATTCTTTTCTGTAGCAAATTACTAAAATTATAATTAAACATTGCATACTAAATGTCTCTGCATATTTAATACTCCTATCCACAAATAGAAACATTAAACAAGCAAACATGGGCAAACAATGCAAATATAGCAGCAATCTGTCTAAAGAGAACAGTCTGTAAAGGATGAATAAGAATTCATACTTATTTAAATCAATTTTTTTAAAATATTACCACATGACAGAGAAATCATGCATGCTTACTGTGTAAAAATTTCAAGATTTAATCATGTTCTAACAGAAAACTTTGTATTTTCAAACAGCAACTTATAAACTTGCAAACTGAGCATGGTAAAGGCTACACTTGACACTTTTATTGAAATAAAAGATACAAAACATGATTTTAAATAACAGCAAGCAAAGCCAACTAAAATAAAATGATGCTCCAAGCAAAACACATATCATGTGATGAATAAAAATATATTTCCAAGTGAGGTCACCGATAATGTTGAAGACGAAAGAGGGGATGCCATCCGGGGCATCCCCAAGCTTAGACGCTTGAGTCTTACTTGAATATTACCTTGGGGTGCCTTGGGCATCCCCAAGCTTAGGGTCTTGCCACTCCTTACTCTCCTCATAATGATATCTCACCCAAAACATGAAAACTTCAATCACATAAAACTTAACGGGACTTCGTGAGATGGGTTAGTATGATAAAAATAAATCATCCACTTTGGTACTGTCAAGACAAAGTTCATAATTTTTCTCACATAATGCCTACTATATTCTATCATTTCCACAATTTATCTCTCACAATATAAGCTATGGGAATACTAAAAAAAGCAAACTATGAAATAAAAACAGAATCTATAAAAAACAAAACAGTCTGTAAACGACGAATTATTATCCATACTTCTGCAACCCTAAAAATTCTGAAAAACTAGAAAAATGTAAAAATTTGTATAAAAATATTATGTAAAAAATTTAGTAATTGATCATGATCCAGTACAAAATTAAAATTCCAGCACTGGGTGCAAAAGTTTCTGTTTTTGCACAGCATCAATTCAACAATCATCCAAATCATCCTAAAAGCTTTACTTGGTACTTTATTGAAATAAAAGACACAAACCATGATTACTATAGTAGCTTAATCACGTAGACACACAAAAACAGTGGGGATACATATTGGGTTGCCTCCTGCTACTTGTGAGCTGCGTTGGGATTTTCCCCGAAGAGGAAGGGTGAAGCAGTACAGTAGAGATAAGTATTTCCCTCAGTGAGAACCAAGGTTTATCGAACCAAAAGAAGAACCACGCAAATCCTAGTGAACAGCACCTGCACACACAAAAGCAAATACTTGCAGCCAACACGGGCAAGAGGGTTGTCAATCCCCTTGAACTCGTTACTTGCAAGGATCAAATCTTGTAGTGGTAGATAGATAAATTGCAAAACAAAATAAAAGATAATAAATTACAGAAAGGTATTTTTGGTTTTTATAATATGATTAAAGTAGACCCGGGGGCCATAGTTTTCACTAGAGGCTTCTCTCTCGAAACAATAGCATACGGTGGGTAAGCAAATTACTGTTGGGCAATTGATACAAAAGCGCATAGTTATGATGTTATTCATGGCGATGATCACATATATAGGCATCACGTCCATGACAAGTAGACTGACTCCTGCCTGCATCTACTACTATTACTCCACCAATCGATCGCTATCCAGCATGCATCTATGGTATTAAGTTCATGACAAACAGAGTAAAGCCTTAAGCAAGATGACATGATGTAGACAAAGTAAACTCAATCAATATGAATAAACCCCACCGTTTTACCCTTAATGGCAACAATACAAATACGTGACTTGCTACCCTTTCTGTCACTGGGTGAGGACACCGCAGGATTTAACCCATCACAAAGCACCTCTCCCACTGAAGATAAATCAATCTAGTTCGCCAAACCAAATTGATAGATCAGAGAGAAATACAAAGCTATAACAATCATGCATAATAAAGTTCAGAAAAGACTCAATTACTTTCAATGAATAATCTGATCATAAACCCACAATTCATCGGATCCCAACAAACAAACCGCAAAAGAATATTACATCGGATAGAACTCCAAGAAGATCAAGGAGAACATGGTATTGAAGATCAAAGAGAGAGAAGAAGCCATCTAGCTACTAGCTATGGACATGTAGGTCTGTGGTGAACTACTCATGCATCATCGGAAGGCAGCAAGGTTGATGTAGAAGCCCTCCGTGATTGATTACCCCTCTGACAGAGTACCGGAAAAGGCCTCCAGATGGGATCGCAGAAGAACAGAGACTTGCGGCGGCGAAAAAAGTGTTTCAGGTGGCTCTCTGGTGTTTTGGGAATATTTGTGAATTTATAGAGTCGGGGTTAGGTCAAACAAAGCTGCGTGGGACCCACGAGCTCAGTGGGCGCGCCCTACCCCCCAGGGCGCGCCCTGTGAGCTCGTGGCTCTCCCGTAGGCCTTCTGGCCTCCTCCCGAACCTTCTAAAGTCCCTTCTGGTCCAGAAAAAATCACCGTAAAGTTTCATCATTTTTGGACTTCGTTTGGTATTGATTTTTTGAAAAGCCAAAAACAAGCAAAAAACAGGAACTGGCATTGGGCACTGGGTTAATAGGTTAGTCCCAAAAAATGATATAAAATACCATAAAAATGCATATAAAGCATCCAAGATTGATAATATAATAGCATGAAACAATCAAAAATTATAGATACATTGGAGATGTATCAGCATCCCCAAGTTTAACTCATGCTCGTCCTAGAGTAGGTAAATGATAAAAACAGAATTTTTGATGTTGAATGCTACCTAGCATGTTTGTCATGTAATCTCTTTTGGGTATAAATATTGAAGAAACGATGAAGTAACAATATCAACATAATAATATCCATGAATATAAGAAGCATAATAATTACTTTTTCAAAATATACGATCCTTAACAAATGTTATCCCCACTCATTTTATCATGTTAGCATGGCATGACTCCGCCTTCACCGCATAAATATAAATCATGAGCACCTCGGTGTCAAATGCTACTTGTAGCTTGCGTTGGTTTTTCCCCGAAGAGGAAGGGATGATGTAGCATAGTAGAGATAAGTATTTCCCTCGATTATGAAACCAAGGTTATCGAACCAGTAGGAGAATCACGCAACACCTCGTTAACAGTACCTGCACACAAACAACAAATCCTTGCACCCAACGCAAACGAGAGGTTGTCAATCGCTCGGCGGTAAGATTGCAAGATTAAATTGTATATGATAGATAGATAGATTGAAACAAAAATACAAAATAAAATAATAAAAGAAAATTGCAGCAAGGTTTTTAGTAATATGATTTTGATAGACCCGGGGGCCATAGGTTTCACTAGAGGCTTCTCTCATAGAAAATAGCATACGGTGGGTAGACAAATTACTGTTGGGCAATTGATAGAAAAGCAAATAATCATGACGATATCCAAGGCAATGATCATGTATATAGGCATCACGTCCAAGATTAGTAGACCGACTCTTGCCTGCATCTACTACTATTACTCCACACATCGACCGCTATCCCGCTTGCATCTAGTGTATTAAGTCCATAAAGGAACGGGGTAATGCCTTAAGAACGATGACATGACGTAGACAAGACAAACTCACGAATTAATAAACCCAATGAATAGATCCCATCTTTTTACCCTTAGTAGCAACGATACATACGTGTCATGTCCCATTCTGTCACTAGGATTGAGCACCAAAGATCGAACCCACTACAAAGCACCTCTCCCCATGGCAAGATAAATCAACTTAGTTAGACAAACCAAATCAATAGATCGGAGAAGAAATACGAGGCTATAACAATCATGCATAAAAGAGACCAGAAAAAGACACAAATATTTTCATGGATAATCTGATCAAAAACTCACAATTCATCGGATCCCAACAAACACACCGCAAAAAGTGATTACATCGGATAGATCTCCAAGAACACCGAGGAGAACATTGTATTGAAGATCAAAGAGAGAGAAGAAGCCATCTAGCTACTAACTATGGACCCGAAGGTCTGTGGTGAACTACTCACGCATCATCGGGGAGGCAGCAAGGTTGATGTAAAGCCGCTCCGTGATCGATTCCCCCTCCGGCAGATTACCGGAGAAGGCCTACAGATGGGATCTCTCTACAACAGAAACTTGCGGTGGCGGAAAAAGTATATCATGGACTCCCTTGAGGTTTTCTGATTTTTTCTGAATTTATAGTGCTGGAATTAGGTCAAACGGAGCTGGGGTGGGCCCACGAGGTACCAGGGCGCGCCACCCCCTGGAGCGCGCCCTGGTGCCTCGTGGCCCACCGCTTCTTCTTCTGGCCCTCTCCCGAAGCTTCCAATGTTTATCTTCATAAATAAAAAATCTCCAAAAAGTTTTGTTGCATTTGGACTTCGTTTGGTATTGATTTTTTGTAAAACAAAAACAGGGCAGAAAACAGCAACTGGCACTGGGCACTGAGTTAATAGGTTAGTCCCAAAAAATGATGTATAATTGTTGTAAATGATTATAAAAACATCCAAGATTGATATTATAACAGCATGGAACAATCAAAAATTATAGATACGTTGGAGACGTATCAGCATCCCCAAGCTTAATTCCTGCTCGTCCTCGAGTAGGTAAATGATAAAAACATAATTTTTGGTGTGGAATGCTGCCCATCATATTCATCTCATATTTTTTTCTTTTGTAGCATGGACATTGGACTAGAATGATTCAAAGCAATAGTCTATAATTTGACATGAAAACATCAATACTCCAACAATGCTAACAAGCAACCATATCTTTCAAAATATCAACGCTAAAGAAAGTTATCCCAAGCCCATTATGCTCAATCATTGATCCATTCATGAAACACACTCGAAATTAGCTACATCCAATGCACAAGTATGACAATAGTGTTCTCTAGTTGGTGCTTTTGTAAGAGAAGATGGAGACTCAAAAAATAAAAATTGTATAAAAGTAAATAGATAGGCCCTTCGCAGAGGGAAGCAGAGATTTGTCAAATGTGTCAGAGCTCAAAGCTTTAAATTAGAGAGATAAAGATATTTTGGGAGGCATGCTTTTCCTGTCAACGAAAACGAATAAGAATTCCCAATATCTTCCATGCTAGAACAACTATAGGCGGTTCCCAAACAGAAAGTAAAATTTATTTCCTTTCCACCATTTCTTTCACAATCCAAGGCTAGTCGTATCCACGGGTGCCCTCCAAATCATCACTTTCCAAGGAATTTTGTTGTTTATTAATTTTTGATTTCAATGCGGGACTGGGCATCCCTAATACCTCCACACTCTCGTGCAATGACAAGTGAATAAACACTCATCGTGAGAATAATCCTCCTAGCATGGAAAAAAATTTCCACCCCCCTCCGCTTCATGAGCGGTATGAGCACACAAAACAGAAAAATTATTTTGAAATTTAGAGATGGCACACGCAAATTTACTTGGAACGGCATGGTAATACCGCATATAGGTAGGTATGGTGGACTCAATTGGCAAAACTGGGTTTAAAGAGTTTGGATGCACAAGCAGTTTTCCGCTTAGTACAAATGGAGGCTAGCAAAAGATTGAGAAGCAACCAACCAAAAAACGAAAACGGTCATAAACATGCATTAAACATAACTAACACCGAATAATGCACCATAAGTAGGATATAATTTCGTTGCATAACTATTGACTTAACATGCATGCATAGGGAATCACAAACCTTAACACTAATATTCTTACTAAACCACAATTACTCACTAACATCATTCACATATTATCACTTCCATATCGCAAAACTATTGCAAGGAATCACACTTATCATATCCAATGATCTATATGAAAGTTTTTATCTATATCCCCCTTGAATATTCATCACTTTGGGACCAAATTCATATCTTGTGCAAATTTCAATCTTAACAATTCTCAAAATGATATAAGTGAAGCAAGAGAATTCATTTCTTCAAAATTTCATCTTATCAATTCTCAAAATAATATAAGTGAAGCAAGAGAATTCATTTCTTCAAAATTTTCTCAACTCTCAAAATAATTTAAGTGAAGCATGAGAGCAAATTTCTACAAAAAATTTAACAACTTTCAAAATAATATAAGTGAAGCATGAAAGTTAATTTCTACAAAATATATCCACCACCGTGCTCAAAAAGATTTAAGTGAAGCACTAGAGCAACTGCCTAGCTCAAAAGATTTAAGTGAAGCACATAGAGTATTCTAGCAAATTATGATGAGCGTCTGGCTCTCTCAAATTGGTGTGTCCAGCAAAGATGATTGTGACAAACTAAAAACCAAGCAAAGCAAAGACTCATATAATACACGACGCTCCAAGCAAAACACATATCATGTGACGAATAAAAATATAGCTCCAAGTAAAATTACCGATGGTTGTTAGAAGAAAGAGGGGATGCCTTCCGGGGCATCCCCAAGCTTAGACGCTTGAGTCTTCCTAGGATATTACCTTGGGGTGCCTCAGGCATCCCCAAGCTTAGTCCTTTTCTACTCCTTATTCCTTCATCCATCGTACTTTCACCCAAAACTTGAAAACTTCAATCACACAAAACTCAACAAAACCTTTGTGAGATCCGTTAGTATAACAAAATAAATCACTACTTTAAGTACTGTTTAAAACCCATTCATATTTTATTTTTGCATTATACCTACTGTATTCTAACTTCTCCATGTCTTATACCCCCCGATACAATCCATAGTTTCATCAAAACAAGCAAGCAACACATCAAAAACAGAATCTGTCAAAAACAGAACAGTCTGTAGCAATCTATTTAGAAGCCAAACTTCTGTAACTCCAAAAATTCTTAAAAATTAGGACAACGTGGGAAATTCATATACCAATACTTTGTAAAAATTTCAGAATTTTTTCACGATCCAGTACAAAAACAAATTTTCTGTACCGGACGCAAAAGTTTCTGTTTTCCAAACAGCATCAATCATACTATGTTCCAAATCATCCCAAAGGTTCTACTTGGCACAAACACTAATTAAAAACAAAAAAACACACTCATAACAGTAGTAAAACACACCATAACATAAACAAAACGAAAATTTATTTTATTCATTGGGTTGCCTCCCAACAAGCGCTATTGTTTTATGCCCCTAACTAGGCATAATGCATAGTTTCAAGTATTGTCATCCTTCAAGTTGATTCCTTAAGTGGCCCTCATAATGGATTTATATGGTGCTTTAATTCTTTTTCTAGGGAAATGATCCATACCTTTCTTTAGTAGAAATTGAAATTTTATATTCCCTTCTTTCATATCAATAACGGCACCTATAGTTCGTAAGAACGGTCTACCAAGTATTATGGGGCAAGCAGGATTGCAATCAATATCAAGTACAATAAAATCAATGGGCACATAGATCCTATTTGCAAGAATAAGAACATCATTAATTATACCCAAAGGCTTTTTAATAGTAGAATCCGCAAGATGCAAATTAAGAGAACATTCATCCATATCGATAAAGCCTAACACATCACATAGAGATTTTGGAATTGTGGAAACACTAGCACCCAAATCACATAAGGCATTGCACTCATAATTTTTAATTTTAACTTTAATGGTGGGTTCCCATTCATCCTGTAATTTTCTAGGAATTGAAATCTCTAGTTCAAGCTTTTCTTCTAACGCTTTCATTAATGCTTCTACGATGTGTTTAGTAAAAGCCTTATTTTGCTCATAAGCGTTGGGTGAATTTAATATGGATTGTAACAAAGAAATGCACTCAATAAAAGAACAATTATCATAATTAAAATCTTTGTAATCCAATAGAGTGGGCACATCACTATTTAAAGTTTTTACCTCTCCAAACCCACGTTTTTCAATTTTCTTATCAAGATTGTCACCCTCCGAATTATGGGGACGCCTACTAATTAAAGTTGACTCTTCTTCAGTCCCCTTTTCATCAAGTTTTATATTGCTAAATAAAGAATCAATAGATGAAGCACCAGTCATTTTAATTTCTTCATAATTACTACGATAAAAACCGGGAGGAATCGCTTTTTCTAAAAATTCTCGTTTAGCTCTTAGCATAGCAGTTCTTTTCTTACTCTCATCCATGGAGACATATAAAGCTTTAATTGATTCACTAATATCAATTTTAGGTGGCAAAATTTTATTCTTAAGATTTTCCACATCATGAATAATTCTATCAATGCTCCTAGACATATCATCGATTTTACTCAATTTTTCTTCTATCGTAGCATTGAAAACCCTTTGAGCACTAATAAATTATTTAATATTACTTTCAAGATCAGACGGTATCCTATTATTATTGTAGGAATTACCATAAGGATTGCCATAATTATTAGAGGAATTTCCAGGAAACGATCTAGCATTGAAATTACCTCTATAAGCATTATTACCAAAATTGTTTCGTGAGATAAATTCACATCTGCGGGATCATTATTTTGCTCAATCAAAGTAGATAAAGGCACATCATTAGGATCAATAGGAGCATTTTTGCTAGCAACCAATTTCATAAGCGCATCAACTTTATCACTCAAAGTATTAATTTCTTCAATAGAATTAACCTTTTTACTAGTAGGAGTTCTTTCAGTATGCCATTGTGAATAATTAGCCATAATATTATCAAGCAATTTAGTAGCTTCTCCCAAAGTAATTTCCATAAAAGTACCACCCGCGGCGGAATCTAAAAGATTTCTAGAAACAAAATTCAATCCCGCATAAAAAATTTGTATGATCATCCATAAATTTAAGCCATGAGTAGGGCAATTTCTTATCATCAATTTCATCCTCTCCCAAGATTGGGCAACATGTTCATGATCAAGTTGCTTAAAATTCATAATTTGATTTCTAAGAGAAATAATTAGTAATAAAAGCATGTTTACAATTATCCCAAGAATTGATACTATTTCGTGGTACAGATGAAAACCAAATTTTAGCACGATCCCGCAATGAGAACGGGAATAACTTTAATTTCACAATATCATTATCCACATGTTTTTCCTTTTGCATGTCGCACAATTCTATGAAAGTATTAAGATGGGATGCGGCATCTTCATTCGGACTACCGGAAAATTGATCTTTCATAACAAGATTTAGCAAAGCGGCATTAATATCACAAGTCTCCGCACTAGTGGCGGGAGGAGCAATCGGAGTACTAATAAAATCATTATTATTAGTATTGGAAAAATCACATAATTTTGTATTTTCTTGAGACATCGTGACTACGCAAACAAGATAGCAAACAAGCAAAACAAGCAAACAAGAAAAAGGCAAACGGAAAATATTTTTGTATTTTTGTAAAAACGTTTTAGAAGTGGGGGAGATGAAAACGAGAGGCAAATGGCAAATAAAGTAAATGCTAGGAGATGAGTGTTTGTGCAAAGGTACTTGATAAATGTTGATGATGTCTCCCCGGCAACGGCGCCAGAAATTCTTCCTGCTACTTGTAGCTTGCGTTGGTTTTTCCCCGAAGAGGAAGGGATGATGCAGCACAGTAGAGATAAGTATTTCCCTCGATTATGAAACCAAGGTTATCGAACCAGTAGGAGAATCACGCAACACCTCGTTAACAGTACCTGCACACAAACAACAAATCCTTGCACCCAACGCAAACGAGAGGTTGTCAATCTCTCGGCGGTAAGATTGCAAGATTAAATTGTATATGATAGATAGATAGATTGAAACAAAAATACAAAATAAAATAATAAAAGAAAATTGCAGCATGGTTTTTAGGGTTTTAGTAATATGATTTTGATAGACCCGGGGGCCATAGGTTTCACTAGAGGCTTCTCTCATAGAAAATAGCATACGGTGGGTAGACAAATTACTGTTGGGCAATTGATAGAAAAGCAAATAATCATGACGATATCCAAGGCAATGATCATGTATATAGGCATCACGTCCAAGATTAGTAGACCGACTCCTGCCTGTATCTACTACTATTACTCCACACATCGACCGCTATCCTGCTTGCATCTAGTGTATTAAGTCCATAAAGAAACGGAGTAATGCCTTAAGAACAATGACATGATGTAGACAAGACAAACTCACGAATTAATAAACCCAATGAATAGATCCCATATTTTTACCCTTAGTAGCAACGATACATATGTGTCATGTCCCCTTCTGTCACTGGGATTGAGCACCGCAAGATCGAACCCACTACAAAGCACCTCTCCCCATGGCAAGATAAATCAACTTAGTTGGCCAAACCAAATCAATAGATCGGAGAAGAAATACAAGGCTATAACAATCATGCATAAAAGAGACCAGAAAAAGACTCAAATATTTTCATGGATAATCTGATCATAAACTCACAATTCATCGGATCCCAACAAACACACCGCAAAAAGTGATTACATCGGATAGATCTCCAAGAACACCGAGGAGAACATTGTATTGAAGATCAAAGAGAGAGAAGAAGCCATCTAGCTACTAACTATGGACCCGAAGGTCTGTGGTGAACTACTCACGCATCATCGGAGAGGCAGCAAGGTTGATGTAGAGCCCCTCCGTAATCGATTCCCCCTCCGGCAGATTACCAGAGAAGGCCTCCAGATGGGATCTCTCTGGAACAGAAACTTGCGGTGGTGGAAAAAGTATATCATGGATTCCCCTGAGGTTTTCTGATTTTTTCTGAATTTATAGTGCTGGAATTAGGTCAAACGGAGATGGGGTGGGCCCACGAGGTACCAGGGCGCGCCACGCCCCCTGGGGCGCGCCCTGGAGCCTCGTGGCCTACCTCTTCTTCTTCTAGCCCTCTCCCGAAGCTTCCAGTGTTTATCTTCATAAATAAAAAATATCCAAAAAGTTTTGTTGCATTTGGACTTCGTTTGGTATTGATTTTCTGTAAAACAAAAACAGGGCAGAAAATAGCAACTGGCACTGGGCACTGAGTTAATAGGTTAGTCCCAAAAAATGATGTATAATTGCTGTAAATGATTATAAAAACATCCAAGATTGATATTATAACAACATGGAACAATCAAAAATTATAGATACGTTGGAGACGTATCATCAAACCAAGCAATTGGATTGTACTTCTAACGCGCTTTTGCATTTTGAACTCCACTCAATACATGAGCGTGAGCCATGGACATAGCACTATAGGTGGAATAGAATGTGGTGGTAGGGATCAATAGGAGAAGTCAAAAAGGAGGAAAGTCTCGCATCGACTCGGCGGATCAACGGGCTATGGAGATGCCCATCAATCGATATCAATGCGAGGAGTAGGGATTGCCATGTAACAGATGCACTAAGAGCTATCAGTGTATGAAAGCTCAAACTAAAACTAAGTGGGTGTGCATCCAACTCGCTTGCTCATGAAGACCTTGAGCATTTGAGGAAGCCCATCATCGGAATATGCAAGCCAACTTCTATAATGAAAAATTCCCACTAGTGTATGGTGCTACTCTGAAGCACAAGTGTGGTAAAAGGATAGTAACATTGCCCCTTCTCTCTTTTCTCTTTTTTTTGTTGGGCTCTTTTTGGCCTCTCTTTTTTATTTTTATTTTATTTTTCATCCGGAGTCTCATCCCGACTTGTGGGGGAATCATATTCTCCATCATCCTTTCCTCACTGGGATAATGCTCTAATAATGATGATCAGCACACTTTTATTTACTTACAACTCGATATTACAACTCGATAACTGAAACAATATGATTCTATATGAATGCCTCTGGCAGTGTACCAGGATGTGCAATGATCTAGCGTAACATGTATAACAATGATGAATGGTGGCTTTGCCACAAATATCATGTCAGCTCTATATGATCATGCAAAGCAATATGATGATGAACACACAAGTCATGTGACGGAACGGTGGAAGTTGCATGGCAATATATCTCGGAATGGCTATGGAAATGCCATGATAGGTAGGTATGGTGGCTGTTTTGAGGAAGATATAAGGAGGCTTATATGTGATAGAGCATATCATATCACGGGGTTTGGATGCACAGGCGAAGTTTGCACCAACTCTCGAGGTGAGAAAGGGCATTGCACGGTACCGAAGAGGCTAGCAAATTGCGGAAAGGTAGGGAGTGCGTATAATCCATGGACTCACATTAGTCATAAAGAACTCACATACTTATTGTGAAAATCTATTAGCCCTTGAAGCAAAGTACTACTCGCATGCCCCTAGGGAGGAGGTTGGTAGGAGTTAACCATCGCGCGCCCCCGATTCAAACACCACAAAAGATTTCAATCAGACCTAAGAATGCTCGGACCTCCCGACCATGCCATGACCAACACTTAGATGAGAAGTTAATAACAAGCTTTAATACTAATATTTCTACTAACCAATGATCATGAACCAATATCCTTTCATATTACGACATCAATATAATTAAACCATGTGTTTCATATTTAGTGATCTACATGAAAGTTTTTATTATATCCCCCTTGAATACCTATCATTTCCGGACTAGTTTTATAACTCGTACTCATTGCCAACTACTATTTAAAGACTCTCAAAAATATTTAAGTGAAGCATGAGAGTGCAATCATTTCTATAAAATATAACCACCGCCGTGCTCTAAAAGATATAAGTGAAGCACTAGAGCAACTGCCTAGCGCAAAAGATATAAGTGAAGCACATAGAGTATTCTAACAAATCATGATAAATGCGTGTCCCTCTCAAAAAGGTGTGTCTAGCAAACAATGATTGTGGCAAACTAAAAACCAAACAAAAGAAAACTATGGCACAAGACGCTCCAAGTAAAACTCATATCATGTGATGAATAAAAATGTAGCTCCAAGTAACATACCAATAGATTGTAGACGAAAGAGGGGATGCCATCTGGGGCATCCCCAAGCTTAGACGCTTGGGTATTCCTTGAATATTATCTGGGGGTGCCTTGGGCATCCCCAAGCTTAGGGTCTTGCCACTCCTTATTCCTTCATCCATCATGAACTCACCCAAAACTTGAAAACTTCAGCACACAAAACTCAACAGAAACCTCGTGAGATCCGTTAGTATAATAGACAAATCATAAACTTTAGGTACTGTTATAGACCCATTCATAATTTATTCTTGCATAATACCTACTGTATTCTAACTTCTCCATGACTTATACCCCCCGATATAATCCATAGCATCATTAAAACAAGCACACTATGCAATAAAAACAGAATCTGTCTAAAACAGAACAGTTTGTAATGACCTGAATTATGCTCATACTTTTGGAACTCTAAAAATTCTGAAAAATTAGGACAACGTGGGAAATTTGTGTATCAATCATGTGTAAACAATTTAGACAAACATCACGTTCCAGTGATTTATAGAAATTCCTGTACTCGATGCAAAAGTTTCTGTTTTTTTCACAGAATCAAGTCAACTATCAACCAAATCATCCCAAAGGATTTACTTGGAACAAACACTAATTAAAACATAAAAAACACAATCATTACAGTATCAACAATTGTGTGAACACACAAAACAAAAAGTAAAAGTATTGGGTTGTCTCCCAACAAGCTCTTTCTTTATAGCCATTAAGATAGGCTTGAGATTTCAATGATGCTCATATCAAAGATAATAATTGAAACACAAAGAGAGCATCATGAAGCATGTGAAAAACACATTTAAGTCTAACATACTTACTATGCATAGGCATTATATAAGTAAACAAGTTATCAAGACAAGCAATATTTAGCATATGCAAGGAAGAAGAACGAAACATTAACAATTTGAGCATCAAGAGAGGTAATTGAATAGCATGAAGATTCCTATAACCATATTTGTCTCTCTCATAATAATTACATGCAAGATCATAATTAAATTTAACAATATATCTATCATAGACAACATTCTCTTTACGATCCATATGCATGCAAGTTTTATAATCTTCCAAGATAGTGGGATTAACATCAACTAAAGTCATGACCTCTCCAAACCCACTTTTATCAGAAATTTCATAAGATTGAACACTCTCCGAATATGTGGGATTCTTTTCACCTAAGGTTGACACTCTTCCAAACCCACTTTAAATACTATTGCAATCATTATTATCAATAACATATTCATCATGAGGCTTAAATAAATTTTCAAGATCATAAGAAGCATTATCACCCCAATCATGATCATTGCAATAAGTAGTGGACATAACAAAATTATCATCCCCAAGCTTGTAGATTTGCACAATATTAGCACAATTGACATTAATAGGATTTATAATAACATCATTGCAATCATGCTTTTCATTCAAGGAGCTATCATGAATCACTTTATAAATTTCTTCTTTTAACACTTCACAATTTTCAGATTCACGATTTTCAAGCAAAATTTCAAGTGCACTCAACTCACTAGCAATTGGTTCATCATAATTGGATTTTTTGAAAAGATTAACAAGTGGATGAGGATCCATATCAATAATTTTTAGCAAGCGAAGATGCAAGCAAATAGAAGGCACATGGCAACACAAGCAAAGATAGCACACAAGATATTTTTGGTATTTTTGATTGTTTAGAGAAGTGAGGGAGATGAAAAGAGAAGGCAAATAAAAAGTAGAGCAAGTAAATGATAATTTGAGTGAAGGTATTTGTAGTGATTTGGTGATGTCTCCCCGGCAACGGCGCCAGAAATTCTTTCTGCTACTTGTCAGCTGCGTTGGGATTTTCCCCGAAGAGGAAGGGTGAAGCAGTACAGTAGAGATAAGTATTTCCCTAAGTGAGAACCAAGGTTTATCGAACCAAAAGGAGAACCATGCAAATCCTAGTGAACAGCACCTTCACACACAGAAGCAAATACTTGCACCCAACGCGGGCAAGAGGTTTGTCAATCCCCTTGAACTCGTTACTTGCAAGGATCAAATCTTGTAGTGGTAGATAGATAAATTGCAAAACAAAATAAAAGATAATAAATTACAGCAAGGTATTTTTGTTTTTTATAATATGATTAAAGTAGACCCGGGGGGCATAGTTTTCACTAGAGGCTTCTCTCTCGAAACAATAGCATACGGTGGGTAAACAAATTGCTGTTGTGCAATTGATAGAAAAGCGCATAGTTATGATGTTATTCATGGCGATGATGACATATATAGGCAGCACGTCCGTGACAAGTAGACCGACTCCTGCCTACATCTACTACTATTACTCCACCAATCGACCGCTATCCAGCATGCATCTATGGTATTAAGTTCATAACAAACAGAGTAACGCCTTAAGCAAGATGACATGATGTAGACAAAGTAAACTCAATAAATATGAATAAACCCCATCATTTTACCCTTAATGGCAACAATACAAATATGTGCCTTGCTACCCTTTCTATCACTGGGTTAGGACAGCGCAAGATTGAACCCATCAAAAAGCAGCTCTCCCACCGAAGATAAATCAATCTAGTTGGCCAAACCAAACGGATAGATCGGAGAGAAATACAAAGCTATAACAATCATGCATAATAAAGTTCAGAAAAGACTCAATTACTTTCAATGAATAATCTGATCATAAACCCGCAATTCATCGGATCCCAACAAACACACCACAAAAGAAGATTACATCGGATAGAACTCCAAGAAGATCGAGGAGAACATGGTATTGAAGATCAAACAGAGAAGAAGCCATCTAGCTACTAGCTATGGACCCGTAGGTCTGTGGTGAACTACTCACGCATCATCGGAAGGCAGCAAGGTTGATGTAGAAGCCCTCCGTGATCGATTCCACCTCCGGCAGAGTACCGGAAAAGGCCTCCAGATGGGATCATGGAAGAACAGAGACTTGCGGCAGTGGAAAAAGTGTTATGGGTAGCTCTCTGGTGTTTTGGGAATATTTGTGAATTTATAGAGTTGGGGTTAGGTCAAACGGAGCTGCGTGGGACCCACGAGCTCAGGGGGCGCACCCTACCCCCAGGGCGCGCCCTGTGAGCTCGTGGCTCTCCCGTAGGTCTTCTGGCCTCCTCTTGAACCTTCTAGGATCCCTTTTGGTCCAGAAAAAATCACCGTAAAGTTTCATCATGTTTGGACTTCGTTTCGTATTGATTTTCTGAAAAGCCAAAAACAAGCAAAAAACAGGAACTGGCACTAGGCACTGGGTTAATAGGTTAGTCCCAAAAAATGATGTAAAATAGCATAAACATGCATATAAAGCATCCAAGATTGATAATATGATAGCATGAAACAATAAAATATTATAGATACATTGGAGACGTATCACCTCCCAACAAACAGTTTTCTTTAAAGCCTTTTAGCTAGGCATTGTTTCATGCTATTATATCATGCTCACATAAAGGTAAAGAATTGAAACATAGAGAGAGCATCATGAATGATATAGCGAACACATTTAAGCCTAACCCACTTCCTATGCATAGGAATTTTATAAGAAAACAATTTATTGTAGCATGAATCAACTAGCATGGGAAGGCAAAACAAGTGCAACTTCAAGAATTTCAACACATAGAGAGGAAACTTGATATTATTGAAATATATATAAGCATATCTCCCTCTATCATAATAATTTTCAGTAGCATCATGAGTGAATTCAACAATATAACTATCACATAAAGCATTCTTTTCATGATCCATAAGCATAGAATTTTTATTACTCTCCACATAAGCAAATTTTCTTCTCATTCATAACAGTGGTGGGAGCAAATTCAATGAAATAACTATCATGCGATACTTGATAGTCACCCAATTGAACATTAAAATCACGATGACAAGTTTTTATGGTTATCATTACTCTTTATAGCATACATGTCATCACAATAATCATCATACCTAGCAACTTTTTCTCATAAAAATCAATTGGCACATCTTCCAAAGTAGTGGATTCATCACTAAATAAAGTCATGACCTCTCCAAATCCACTTTTATCAATACTGTAAAAAGATTCAACACCCTCCAAAATAGTGGGATCATTACCTAGAGTTGACACTCTTCCAAACCCACTTTCATCATTGTAATCATCATAAATAGGAGGCATGCTATCATCATAATTAAATTGCTCATCAAAAGTAGGGGGGCTAAAAAGATCATCTTCATCAAACATAGCATCCCCAAGCTTATGGCTTTGCATATCATTAGCATCATGGATATTCAAAGAATTCATACTAGCAACATTGAAATCATTCTTATCATTCAAGGAACTCACTCTGAACATTGTGTTAAATTCTTCTTTTAACACTTCATAGCAATTATCGGAATCCATATTTTCAAGAAAAACTTCATAAAGAAAAAGAATTTGATGCAACTTCACTTCCATTTTTTGTAATTTTATTTTATAAACCAAACTAGTGATAAAAAAGAAACTAAAAGATTCAATTGCAATATCTAAAGATATACCTTCAAGCACTCACCTCCCCGGGAACGGCGCCAGAAATAGCTTGATGTCTACTACGCAACTTTTATTCTTGTAGACTCTGTTGGACCTCCAAGCGCAGAGTTTTGTAGGACAGCAGCAAACTTCCCTTAGTGGATGACCTAAGATTTATCAATCCGTGGGAGGTGTAGGATGAAGATGGTCTCTCTCAAACAACCCTGCAATCAAATACAAGAAATCTCTTGTGTCCCCAACACACCCAATACAGTTGTTAATTGTATAGGTGCACTAGTTCGGCGAAGAGATGGTGATACAAGTGTAATACAGATGGTAGAAATATATTTTTATAATCTGAAAAATTAAATACTGCAAGGTAACAAATAATAAAAGTGAGCACAAACGATATTGCAATGCCTGGAAACAAGGCCTAGGGTTCATACTTTTATTAGTGCAATCTCTCAACAGTGCTAACATAATTGAATCATATAACAATCCCTCAACGTGCGACAAAGAATCACTCCAAAGTTCGTATCGGAGAAAGTAGGATGAAAACGTGTATCAACCTCTATGCCTAGATTACCCCAATGTTACCACGGGAATCTGCAAGTTGATTACCAAAACATATATCAAGTGACTCAATAGAATACCCCATTGTCACCACGGGTATCCACATGCAAGGTATACATCAAGTGATCTCAAACCCAATATTCAGTCCAACATAACAAAACCTCAAAGAGCAAGACTCAATTCATCACAACAAAGATAGAGAGGGAAGAACACCATATGATTCCACTATATTAACAAAACTCATGGTACATCAAGATCGTGCCCTGTCAAGATCATGAGAGAGAGATCAAACACATAGCTACTGGTACATACCCTTAGCCCTGGAGGTGAACTACACCCTCCTCATCATGGAGGCAGCGGGGATGATGAAGATGGCCTCCGGTGATGACTTCCCCCCTCCGGCAGGGTGCCGAAACGGAGCTCCGAATGAGATCGCTTCGAAACAGAGGCTTGCGGCAGCAGAAAAACTCATCTAGGTTAACTTTCGGGGGTTTTCCAATATATAGGATTTTTCAGCGTTGGAATCATGATAGGAGGTGCCACAGGGGGCCCACAAGATATCAGGGCGCGCCCAGGGGGATGGGTGTGCCCCCTTGTCTTGTGGCGCCTCTGTGGGTCTTCTGGTACTCCCTCGAAGCTTCCCGGGTATCTTTCCTTCCAAAAAAATCATCAAAAAGTTTCATCGCGTTTGGACTTCATTTGGTATGGATTTTTTGGAAAACCAAAAACATGCAAAAAAACAGCAACTGGCACTGGGCACTAGATTAATATGTTAGTCCATGAAAATCATATAAAAGTGCACCAAAACCGTATAAAATTATTGCAAACATGGCATGAATACTTCATAAATTATAGATATGTTGGAGATGTATCAGTGATCGATAGTGGATGCACCAATCATATGACCGGAGATAGCAAATTGCTCATGGATTTCATGGAAGCTATTTGACCATTTATGAGCATTGTGTTTGGAGGAGGATCAAAAGGACAGGTACTTGGGTTGGGCAAGGTGGCTATCACAAATGACATGTCTTTTGCAAATGTCATGCTTGTCCAATCCCTTAAATATCATTTGCTTTCCGTTCGTCAATTGGCTTCCGTTGGTTATGATACACTATTTGGACTAACGGATGTGAACCTTGTTGGAGAGTTGGATGGCAACCTTTACATGGTTGATTTCTCAAAAAAGAGTACATTCCATGCAACTTGTCTAATGGCCAAGGCCGACAAGGGGTGGCTATGGCATCGCCGGGTAGCCCATGTCGGCAGGAGAAACCTTCAAGATCTCTTAAAGGATGATCACATCCTTGAACTAACCAATGTTTCTTTTGAGAAAGATCGTGTGTGTAGTGCATGCATAGCCCGGAAGCAACATCAATCAAAGAACCCCCACCCCACCCAAGAATATCGTATCAACCTCAAGGCCTTTGGAGCTCCTTCATGTGGATCTCTTTGGGCCTCCATCATAGGATAATCTTGGTGGGAAGAAGTATGGTCTTGTCACTGTTGATGATTACTCAAGATACACATGGGTGTTCTTCCTCAAGTCCAAGGACGAGATGAAGATCACCTTCATTGATTTTGGCAAGCAAGCTCAATGCAAGTTTGACAAAGAGATCTCGGCAATAAGAAGTGACAATGGCTCCGAGTTCAAGAACTACACCTTGGAAGAGTTCCTTAGTGATGAGGGGATTGAGCACCAATATTCCGCACCCTATACCCCTCAACAAAATGGTTTAGCCAAGAGGAAGAACTGCACACTTGTGGGGATGACAAGGTCCATGTTGGATGAGTACAAGTCACCACATAGCTTTTGCGCCGAGGCCGTCAACACCGCATGCCATGCATCCATCCGAATCTTTCTTCGCAAGATCTTGGAGAAAACACCCTATGAGCTCCTCACTAGGAACAAGCCAAATGTCAAGTATTTATGGGTATTCGAATGCAAGTGCTTCATTCTCAACAAGAGAGAATGGTTAGGAAAATTTCAATCCAAAACAATTGAGGGTATATTTGTTGGTTATGGGTCAAACTCTCACGCCTATAGAAACTACAACAAATCCAACAGATGTGTTGTAGAAACTTGTGACATGGTGTTTGATGAATTTAATGCCTCCCATGGGGAGCAAATTGATCTAACTGATGTACGTGATGAAGATCCTTCATAAGATATCTTGAGCATGGGTGTTGGTGCTCTTCTTCCAATGGAACAAGAACCTTATGAAGATGAGGAAGAAGACATAAGCACCACTCATGATCAAACTCCTATGACATCCACACCACCACAAGATCCCATTACTCAAGACGAGCCCATAATTCAAGAACAAGAGCAAGATCCTCACCAAGAACAAGGGCCTCATCAAGAGCAAGAACACGAACATGCAACTATTGATGATGACGTGCCTTATGACGATGGTGAACCTCAACAAAGGGAACATGAAGAAGAAGAGCTTCCCCCACACATTAACGATCCATATGTTGAGGATGTTGATGATGGAAATGGAGTTGAACCAAGTGAAACCCTATCTTCCATCATGCCTCGAGTGGCTGGTCGCGTAGACATTGATCAAATTCTCACTGGCATATCGGAAGGTAGAGTCACTCGTAAACAATTGACAAACTTTTGTGCTCACTTCTTGTTTGTGTCTAGTATTGAGCCACTCAAGGTCCAAGATGCATTGGTGGACGCTGATTGGCTCATGGTCATGCAAGAAGAGTCAAACAACTTCGAACGCAACCAAGTGTGGACGTTGGTTAAGAGGCCAAACAAAGAGCACAATGTCATTGGAACAAAATGAATCTTCAAGAACAAACAAGATGAGCATGGTACCATCATTAGAAACAAGGCAAGGTTAGTGGCACAAGGGTACTCTCAAGTTGAAGGTTTGGACTTTGATGAGACCTTTGCTCCCGTTGCTTGTCTTAAATCTATTCACATCTTACTTGCTTATGCCGCTTTCATGGTTTTACATTACATCAAATGGATGTGAAAAGTGCCTTTCCTAACGGTCCTTTACAAGAGGAAGTGTATGTGTCACAACCACCCGGGTTCATTGATCCCGATCACAAATACTATGTTTATAAACATCACAAGGCCTTGTATGGCCTCAAACAAGCATCACGTGCTTGGTATGATCATTTCAAGAAGTTTTTAATCGACGATGGCTTTGTGAGAAGGTTGATTGATCCCACTCTTTTTACTAAGAGGGAAAAAGGCGATTTGATCTTATTCCAAATCTATGTAGATGACATCATTTTTGGTTCACCTAACATCCATCTTTGCAAGAAATTTGCGGCCTCCATGACCAAGAATTTTGAGATGTCACTCAATGCGAATTTGAAGTTCTTCCTTGGATTTCAAATTCAACAATGTCAAGAAGGGACTTTCCTATCTCAAGCCAAGTACACCAAGGACATTCTTGAGAAGTTTGAAATGATCAATGCCAAACCTTGCAAGACACCCATGGCAACCAAAGTTGTTATTAATGCCGACGAAAATGGTACACCTTTTGACACATCTACTTATCGCTCTATGATTGGTTCCTTGCTTTACCTTTGTGCATCTATATTGGATATCATGTTAAGTATAGGCATATGTGCACGATATCAAGCTTCCCCTAAGGAAAGTCATCATTTGGCGGTTAAGCACATTCTACGATCGATACCTTGTTCACACCCCAACGTTGGGTACCCCAAGGATGGCAAGTTTGATCTCATTGGGTACTCGGATGCGGATTGGGCCGGAGACAAGGTGGATCGGAAGTTAACCTCCGATGCATGCCAATTTCTTGGACGCTCCTTGGTAAGTTGGTCCTCGAAGAAGCAAAATTGCGTCTCCCTCTCCACCGCCGAAGCCGAATACATTGCCACCGGAAGTTGTGCCACACAATTGTTATGGATGAGGAAAACCTTGAAGGACTATGGAATTACATACAATAAGGTGCCTCTTGTCTGTGACAATGAAAGTGCAATCAAGATCACCAACAATCCCGTTCAACACCCTCGCACCAAGCACATTGACATTCGTCATCACTTCATTTGGGATCTTGTGCAAAAGGGAGATACTGAGATAGCTCATGTTGGAACAGATATGCAACTTCCCTACATCTTCACCAAGCCATTGGACGAATCACGGTTTTGCCAACTAAGGCATGAACTTGGTATCTTGGAACTTGCTAATATTGCCGTATGATATCGTGTCCCTATGCATGCATTTCCTTAATATCGTGTCTATATGTAGGATTGTATTTAGGGGGAGAAATTCAATTCATGAATCTTCTTCTCTCTATATGATGCATAAATAGAACAACCACTCTCAAAGCTACTATGTCTACGTGACTATAGTGCTTTTAATGATGGAGTGGTGATTTTGAACCCAAGGTTAAAATCTTCGCGGTGTCAAGTCATATATGCTCAAACATGGTGGCCTTGCCCACCGCCCTCTTAGTTGAGAGGATTTTTGCAATGCCTTGGATAGATCTTCATGCCTCCATGTGTGTCCTATATGTCTCGGCCTTATATATGTGCTACTCTGCATGTCTTGCACATTGCACTAGTTTTTAGTACATCTTATATAAACGAGTGAATAAGTCCAAAATTTTCCCTATTATATGACCTCATCTTCATAGAACTCCTTGGCGGAATTCATCGTTCTAGACTCTATGACCATCCCTTCAACTAAATAATTCGTCTATATTCATATTGATGGGCATGTCATCACCTCTGAAAGTCTGTCGCCGGACATCCAGGACGCCACCAGATTTCTGGGCCTAGTCCTGCCACACATCTTCAGTGGCCAGACATCCGCCCCTGTCAGATTTTCGGGCCCTGGAATTTTTATTGGGTTGGGCACTCAGCACGCAGTTTCTAGTTGCCAGATATCCAGGCTTCCCCGCGTGACTTAAACCAGGAGGGCGCGGGGATTTGGGAGCACTTTCCCCTCGTCTCCCCCGCGAACCCTCTAGTCGCCTGCGCCGCCGGCGGGCACTTCCCCGCCCTTCCCCGCAGTCTCCTCCGTCCTCGGCCCCCGATCTCTCTCCCCCACCTTCCTCTCCCCCCAATCTACCTCCTCACCCAACCCATTCATCGGTTGGTGGTGGGATTCGACCGGGAGGAGGCCGTGTTGGTGTCGGGTTGTACGTGGGATTCCGGGTGCCCAAGATGGTGCAGACCAAGACCTCCGGCAAGTAGTCCCTCGAGGGACAATCGTACCATGGTATATATATACAGCCCGTCTATTCTGCCAATATTGGCAGAATAGTTATTCTGCCCACATCCGAACTGCACGCTCAACGCGAGAGCACTGCACTTTCTGAAGCAAGCGCACTGCAATAAAAACACTAGTGAACTTCTCGTCGAAAAAAACTGCACGTGGTGTTTTTTCGGTACTGTTTTCGATCCAGTTTTTAAACCGTTTGTCGGAACGAGGCATGTAATATACCGTTGGAAAGCTGTGGATTAGGCGCAACTTCGCCATATAGAAATTTTTTCGAGATTCGTCACGGTTTAAGAGCAGTTTCGAAAATGGTGTGGCGCACGACGAGTGCCAGCGAGCGTATTTTCACGATTTCTTCTAAACCGCTCGTCGGAATTAAGCAAATGATACGCCGTTGGAAAGATATCGTCGAGGAGCAACTTTTTCATATATATTACATTTTCTAATTCGTTACGGTTTAATAGCAGTTTCAAATTTACTAAATTGCGGAATTCCGTTTTTTCAAAAAATTTACAATTTTCGGTACTGTTTTCGCTCCACTTTTTTAACCGTTTGTCGAAACGAGGCGTGTGATACGCCGTTGGAAAGCTACGGATGAGGCGCAACTTCCATATGTAGAATTATTTTTGAGATTCCTTACGGTTTTAAATTAATTTTGAAAATGGTGCGGCGGACGACGAGTGGCAGCGGCCCTTTTTTCGTGAAATTTTTACAAACTGCTGGTCGGAATGATTCAAATGATACGCCATTGGAAAGATATCGACGAGACGCAACTTTTTCATGTAGAACACTCTCTCTAATTCCTTACGGTTTAAGAGCAGTTTTAAAATTACCGGAATGCGGGCACTCTGTTTTTCGCGACTCCAAATCGACGTGTGTACTGCATCAGACAGAAGAACGCACTGCTTCAGACTGAAAACCGTACTGCATCGGACGGGCAAGCGCACTGCATGATTTCTTTCGTCATTTTTCTAACTTTTTTTACGAAACGCGAAACACACGGTACCTCGTGGGATAAGTGCACTGAGTGCAGTGCAGATCAGAGGGAAAGTGAGCTGCTACACAAATCGAAGTGAACTGAATGGCTTTTTTGTTTTTTTCAAACTACTATTTTATAAATACGTTCGAACTGAATTACTGAGGCTAGTGTACTGCATTTTTTTGCAAAATGCTTTTGTAAGTCTGCATGGTTGAGGTTAATGAATGCGTCCTGACTCTTGAGATGAGGCAAGTGTACTGCATCTTTTTTTTTACAGAGTGAACCACAAAGAACTTCCTCCGCCCACCCACCGGACTGCAAGCGCACCTCCACTTAACCGCATGAACGCAATGCCCGAACTGCAACGAAATCATACTTACAAACATGTACACACCAATCGCACAACAAAATGAGCACTGAAGATCTCCCAGGAGCGAACTGCACTTCAAGACTACAAACAAAAACAAAACTGAAACAACCGAATTGCACGCACAGGCGCTCCGCACTGCGCGAACACAGTCAGGTCTACCACGATTTTTATCAAGAATATTGCACGGGCGTTCGGGCTAGAAGGCCCTCCTCTGCTCGCCGTGGTTCGGCGCCACCATCCTCTATCATACACCCGCGCCGCCGCTGCAGGCCGGTGAACCGCACTCCACGGCCCGGGGAACTGCACGCTGTGGACCGGCGAGCTGCACGCCGCGTTAGGGGTAGAGCTCCCCTGCAGCTCGCTGTAGCATCACCAGCCACCGGCGATGACGGGAACTGCACGCACGCAAACCCGTCTTCGCCCGAAACTGCATGGGGCGAGTTGCCGAACTGCAGCAGCAGCGATGGTGCAGCAGTGAGCAGCTCGTCGGAGGCCCTGTGCTGGTGAGGAAGGGGAGGGGGCCGAAACAACCCCATTGCGTCGATCTGCACTGCGCCGCAACGGCCGCGCTGCTCCCCCGATGAAGAATGCGAGGTGGGAGAGAGGATGGGGGCAGTGGGCCAGCCTACCGATGCGAGGTCGTCGGTGGGACGCCGGGGGAGCACACTCCCTCCTCCCTCTGTCCACCCCACACCCGCCATGTGGACGGCAGTCGCCGGTAGCAGGATCTGATGCGGGGCAGCGAGATCCACGCCAGACTGGCTGTGGCGCATCCGGGCGATGGCGGCTCGGCGGCGCGGGGGAAGCAGGTAGGGCGGCGGCGCAGGGGAAGGTGGTGGCACGGCGGCGCGGGGGAGACAGGTGGGCGGCGGTGTGGGGCAAGATGGCGGCGCGGTGGCGCAGGGGAGGCGCCGCGGAGCAGGAGGAGGCGGCGGCATAAGGCTGTGGTTGGGGAAGAAGGTGGAGGTGGTTTGGAATGGTGAGCTCGTGGCGGCTCAGGGCGGCGGCGCACCGGGGCGGCAGTGGGGTGGCGGTGGTGGTGGAAGTTGGAGGGAGGTTGGGATGTGGGGGATAGGGTGTGCGGGGAGGAAGAAAGTGGTCACAGGTGGGTGGGGTTTCGTGGGAAGAAACTGGTCACGCGGGGGTGGGGGTTCGGGATGTGTTGGCAGAATAAGCCCAAATGTTGGTAGAATAAGGTCTTAAGGGGGTTGGTAGAATAGACCCACCCTATATATATATATATATATATATATATATATATATATATATATATATATATATATATCTGTGATTCCACTCTATGCATTTGGTCTCAAAAATTTACATCGGTCATGTTGGGATTGTGCCCTAAACCTAGGGTTTTCATCAATGTTCATGGACACATTTTCAACATTTCCGAGCATGCATTTTTGTTCACCATGTACATATCATCTTCTCTTGGGTTCTCATCGGTGTCTCTATCTTTCAGTTGCACGCCGTCTGGGCTCCACTGACTCCAAGGAGAATGTCCGTCCCAAGAAGAAGTCCACTCAGCATTCCGAAGTGCCCTGTGATAGCCGTACGAAGTGCCATGCTTGCCCCTCCTATGCCTCTGATCCTGACGATGAGGACTATGTTGATGACGAGGAGGACCTTGTTCCTAGACGCCCATTTGGAAATCCTAAAACTGGAACAAGGAGGAGTGCCCCAAATGCTTCCATGCCTCAAAGTCTGGGGCTCTACTATGCCCGCTTCTCCTGGTCACCATATTTCCATGGAGGTCCCCTACAGTGGTGGCCGTTGTCCTCATGACTTTAAGACCATGGGTGTCGGTCCGTATCTTGAGTTTAGGAGAGACATCAATCAGTTTGATATGGTCGTTGATGCGGAGGACCGTCGTTTCCGTACGCGTATGCAGCAGGATATCTACACTAGCTTGGTCCGGAGTTGTGTCCTTGCTCCTCATCGCTATGTTGATATCACTTACATGCGTGCCCATCTAGAGCTCTTCCCTCATGACACTGTCAAGATCATTGACGACATGGATCTTGGTCTGGCCATGACATTCAAATGTGACTGGAATGAAGCTGCTATTCTTCAGTTTTACGCCACTTGCTACTTTGGACCAGATCATACTCTCTCTTGGATGACTGATGATGTTCAGATGAGGGTGACTTATGATCGGTTTGTTCAGGTTTTGGGCTTGTCTGGTATCAGCCATCAGATTCATAGTATGGATCCAAAGCTGAAGCCCAAGGGTATTGATGCATGCATGTGCCTTGTTAAGCGCACCAGTCAGCTGACCGACGAGGAGAAGGAATATCCGCCCAATGAGGTATCCATCTTTCGGTCTCCATACTTCATGCTCTATCAGTGTGTGCTTCGCACACTCTATCCCAAGAAGGGAGATCGCTCGAGGGCTCGTAGCTATCACATTGACTTGATGGTTCGCATGCATGATGAGCCCACCGAACCTCTTGACATGGCTCATTACATTTGGCATGAGATCCGTTTGGCGAGTTTCCTGTAGTCACACCAGTTCCCTCATGCTCCATACATTCAGGCGCTGATCGATCACACTGCCTCCCTTGAGATTGCTAAGACGGTTGAGCATCAGAAGTGGAGACCTCTTGCTCACATGTCCGAGGCAGCCACTGCCAAGGGCAAGGCCCCTGCTCAGCCCAAGAGGCCATCTGCATTGCCCCCCCCCCATCTCCGAGGGAGACTCTCGGGCGCATTGCCAAGTTCATGGGGAAGGCTCAGTCTGCTATCATGCATGCTATCTCCTTCAATCGTAAGCAGAATCATGATGTTCAGACACGCCTCATTGTTCAAAAGAACCAGCTCAAGCAGCATCTTTGCGATCGTGGCAGTCCCGTGAGCGAGGACGATCCTATTCCTGCTGCACCTTCTACCTCTGACTTTGGTTTCCCGTCCGGGGACGAGTACGCCAACTTCTTCGACGAGGTGGTCGACGACAACGACATTCGCCAGGAGTGATTCATGGGGGTCGCTAGTTCTCTTCGCCCTTTTTGGATGTTAATGCCAAAGGGGGAGAAGTAGTATATTAGGTTGTCGTGTGCTTTGGGTCATGCCAATTTTGCGTTTTTCATTTGGATCCTTTAGCATGTGACCTATCTATGTTTGCTATTTCGATTGAAAACTCACTATCTCGTGCATGGATCTTGGTTGTAAGACTTTATATCTTTATGTGTGAGACTATGTTATAGTGAGATCTATATGCGTTATTGATTATGTTATCACTATGTCTCTCATGCTTTATTAATGTCTCTACCATAAGTATATTCTTCATGGGTATTTTGCAAAATTCTTGTGCGTCAAATACTCTCCCACGGGCAAACATAATATGTGCACTATACTCAAGATAATCCACTTATGCACACATTAAGGGGGAGCTCACCAAAATAAAATATGATGTGCTTTGCTCTCATTTGCTACGTTGCATTATATTTTGTGAGCTACATGTATGTTGTCATCAACTAACAAAAGGGGGGACATTGAAAGTGCAATCATGCCCTTACATCATATTTGATGTTGATGACAATATACATGTAGGGGACTAACTATGTTTGTCAAGTAAATCTCAAGTGTTAGTCTCCGTGTGACGATGTGTGTGGATCACAGACAAATGGAATGGATATGAATCAAGGAAGGAGAAACAAAAGGTTTAAGAGTTTCATTTTTGTTTATTCTTGAGAATAGGGATCCCGCACTATTAAGAGGGGATCCGTAGGGCTAGTAAAAGATTTGCTCAAATCATCACGGGTTCCAGATTCTTCTCTTTAGCCATCCCACCAAAACGCCATCATGTTATATCAAATGTTTGTCCAACCAATATCACACATATACACTCACTCAAGTTTTGTGGGCTCTAACTCTGCTCTAGATGGCCGGATGTCCGGGATCTAGCCAGAAATCCGGCCTGCTCATCACAAAAGCTATGCTAAAAATAACCCAAATAGCCCGGATGTCCGGCGCTCTGCTGGATGTCCAGGGTACACTACCATGCCGGATGTACGGGTCACTCCCGGATGTCTGTGCACTCACTACTACCACGGATGTCCATAGATTTCCCAGATATCCGACCTCCAGTGTCCAGTACCGTGGTGAATCTTGGCACTTGACTGCCGGATGTCCGGCTCCCTTCCGGATGTCTGGGATCTCATGATATCCCCGGATGTCCGGGCTCCGCCTGGAAATCCGGCTGCCCTTGACCAGAACCTAGTTGAAATTGTGGGTGTGTTCGCCGGATGTTCGGCACCAGGCCAGATGTCTGACACTTCCTGTTCGGACGGATGTTCGCGCTCGCCCGGGATATCCGGGCACCCTATTTTTCTCACTAAGCTTATGCATTTCAGGTGCTGTTTCTCAGCCGCTGGATGTCCGGCCCTTGTCCGGATGTCTGGCCTGTCTCTGCCACTTACACTGATACAACTATATTTCTAGTGGCACTATATATACCCCTCTACCCATCTGGTAGAGGGTTGACCATTCACTTTGAGCTAATTAGAACACGCACTACTCTCTCTCACATCCTCATACACCAAATCCTAGATCCAGGAGGGATTTGTGAGAGTTCTTGAGAGGTTCTCCAATCAAGTGATAGATCCACTCCTTCCTCCTTCTCTTGACCAAAGGAATTTGTGATTTGAGCAAGTTTTGAGCTTTTCCCAATCGTTCTTATTACTCTTGGAGGTTGGAGACTCCTAGGCGGCATGAGTTCTTTAGAGAGGAATCGTTCATTGTGATTACCCCCGGAAAGTTTGTGAAGTTTTTGAGACCACCTCAAGGTCTACCACTAGTGGTTGAGAAACGCCTTCATGGTGTTGTCTCAAGGGGAGAATAGGGTAAGCCTTCATGGCGTTGGTGTGCCTTCGTGGTAACATCCACCTCTCTAATGGTGACTAGCTTCCTTCCAAGGAAGTGAATATCGGCATACATCCTCGTCTCTCGGAGTTGCGGTTATCCCTAACCCTAACTCCCTACTTGTGGTTATTTGTCTCATTGTCTTTACTTATTTGTTATTATACTTGCTTACCTTGCTACTTGTTGTAGTTGGTCACTTTGCTTAGTACTAGACTCACCGTTGCAATTGTTAGGCTCACATTCATATTCCGCTTTATTGCTTAAAATTGCTAAGTAACAATTAAAATTTATATTTGAACCTATCCCCCCCCCCCCCCCAGGTCCATCTCGATCCATTCAGCGGCGCCACGGCTATATATCACTCATACATGAGGCGGAGTAACGTCTCGCCTGAAGCGCTTCCGGGAATGGTCATGTCCAACTATCGGTTTCGCTCGCTTGGGTAGTTGTTTTTGTTGTTAGGTCCCTGCACGGCGTTTTTTTCCAGCTCTCTACTGGCTTGATTGATCCAGTTTTCACCAGTTTTTTCTTTTCTTTCTTTTTCGGTATTTTTCTTTTATACTTTTCAACGATTTTTTTTGTTTTCTTTGGGTTTTTCTTTCTTTCTTTTGACTTTTTCTATATGGTTTTCAATGGTTTTAGAAATTTGTGGCTGGTTTTTTCTTTTTCTATTTCTATGTTTTGTGTGTGCCGGTTTTCTTTTTTTTTAGTTTTTTCACAAAAGTGTTTCTTTCATTGGTTTTCTTTATTTTTTGCATTTCTTCACCTTTTTTGATTTTCTGCATTTCTTCACCGATTTTCTCTTCCTTTTTTTCAACATTGTATACTATTTTAAAATGTTACAGACACTTTTTTGAACTATATGAAACATTTTTTGAATTACCAGCACTTTTTTACAGAGCATATTTATTTTTAAAGTAGACAATTAACATTTTTTTCATATATATGTACATATTATACATTTTTTGTATACATCAGGAATATTTATATACATGATTAACATTTTTCAAATACAATATTAACAAGTTTTCAAATATATGTTTTCATACAGGTTGTGCATTTTTCGTATGCATTAGGCACACTTTTATATACACATATAGCATTTATGAAATAGATGATTAACATTTTTCAAATAGGTGATTAACATTTTTTCTAAAATATATATTTTGATGTTTACTTTTTTAAGACATGTAGTACCTCTTTCGTATAGATCAGGAACATTTATTATACACGGTTAACATTTTTGACATACATGATTACTATTTTGAAAAATATTTTTTCTGTCTACATTTTTTTTATACACCGTGTACATTTTTTATACATTAGGAATAATTTTTGAAAACATTTAAATATTTTAAATACATTTTTAACATTTATATATATATATATATATATATATGTTTTGATGTCTACCTTTTGCATACACTTTATACGTTTTTGGTATACATCAAAAGCATTTTTCTATAGACGTTTAACAATTTTCAAATGCATGATGAACATGTTTTCACTGTTTTAATATATATCTAGAACGTTCCCAAATATAAAGAAAGAGAAAAACGAAAGCAAAAATGTGGAAAAAAGGAAGAAAAAATGACCGCTTAAGGCTTGTGGTCCTCCCGCACGCTGGGCAGGGCCATTGTCGCTGGCGCTTCATGCGACACCTTGTTTGCTCTTGCTGTAGATTTTTGTTTTTTTGAGAAATGCTCTCGCAGTAGAAAGGACATCGTTACGCCGCCGGTGCGGCATGGCGTCGCGTCAAGGGACGTGCTAGTGCGCCAGGCCAGTAGCATTTTATCCGTTTTATGTCCGTTTGCTTGATTTTTTTTCCTTTTTATTACTTTTGTTTATATTTTCAAAAAAAAATAGATATATTTTCGAAATTAATTTACTTCATTTTTTAAAAAGTGTTCATCACATTTTCAAAAATGTTTATGCAGTATAATTTTTTTGATGGTGCAACCTATCAAAACTGTTCGTACCATTCAAAATAAGGTTTCACATTCATTAAAAAAATGTTCAATGTGTATTCAAAAAACATTCAGTTTGTATTTTAAAAATGATTAACATTTATTCAAATAATGTCAATACTTGCATTTTAGGAAACATGTTCATCACGTATTTAAAAAATGTTCAACGTGTATAAATAATGTTTGACACGTATGCAAAAAATGTAAAACGTGTATTCAAAAGAATGTTTATCATGTATTTGAAAAAGAATCTTCGTGTAATTTTATTTTTCTAAAATCATGTTGTATCTGAAAAATGTTTCACATGTATACATAAAATGTTCAACATGTATTCAGAATATCTTGAATATGTATTTGAAAAATGTTTAACATGTATGCAAAAAATGCTCGAACATTTACTTGAAAAAAAATGTTCATCATGTATTTAAAAAATGTTCAATGTGTATCAGAAAATGTTCAACGTGTATTTGAAAGATGTACAAAATCTATTAAAAATGTTCAACTTATATTGAAAAATAATTTTAATCATATATTTTAAAAGAATGTTCAAGGTGTATCTGAAAAATGTTTACATGTATTAAAAAAATTGTTCAACATGTACTTGAAAATAATTAACATGTATTCAAAAGATGTAAAACATGGATTTGAAAGAATATTCATCATTTATTTGAAAAATGTTAAACGTGTATCAAAATATGTTCGGTGTGTGTACGAAAAATGTACAACATGTGTTTGAAAAAATGTTCAATGTGTATTTGAAAATAAATGTTCATCATGTATTTCAGAAAATGTTCAACGTGTATCTAAAAAATGTTTCATGTGTATTAAAAAATTGTACAATGCGTATTAAAAAATGCCTACTCAATTTTTTGAAAAATATATTCAGAATATGTTCAAACTTGTGTTTGAAAAAAATGTTCAACTTGTATAAAAATTGTTCAGTGTTTCTACCAAAAATGTACAATCTGTATGAAAAACTTGACATATGTTTGAAAGAGTAAAAGAACAAAAAAAAAGACAATTGATGATAAAAAAAAACCCGAAAGAAAAACCAATGAACACCATCAAGGAAGACACGAAAAAAAACCAAAAAAAACGTGTCGAACCTTCCCAAAACAGGAGGAAGGTGCCACAAATCGGCGCTCAGAACCTTCCCAAAACCGCTTCACTGGGCTGACCCACTAAGATTACACCACAACAAGCGCCAGAGGCGACACATATCTAGGTCTCCCAATAAGAAAGACATAACTCCCACGGGAGACCAGTGTTGTGCTTTGTTGTTGTGCTAGCCAACAGGTGTTAGAGTGCAATTAAAAAAACAGGGGTTCAAGTTTCTGCGACGGCGGTTAACATGCAAATATGCAGTGGCATCCAGAACGGGGGAGAATATCTGGTGCACCGGTGCTTGTGTTGCTACCGGTGCCGAACTCACATTGCACTTAAAATGTTTAAAAAAATCTGATTTTTTAGCACAATCACACTACATTAATGTGGTTGTCACAAAATTTTAATTCAAAATTCGAAACATAGCTCGGAAAACAAAAATGACAAATTCAACACTGAATAGTACATAACATAAGTTGGGCTCTTGATTTGGCCCGTCATCACATACATGCCCAATTTGTCATTTTCGTATCTCAATAAATGTTTCAAATTTTGATACAAATTTTGTGACAACATATATTGATGTTGTGTTAATGTGCTTGACTTTTTTTCTAGATGTTTTAAAATGTTCTACGGCATCCAATGCATTGGTAGCATTACAAGTGTGGGTGCACCGAATACATTCCCCCAGAATGGGGGATCGGACAAGCACATCGTAGTAGATCAGTACAAGTGTCCAAACAACTCTTTTTATGTGTGGAAGTTCAAAAGGTTTAAATTTGGGCCTAAATTATGATCGGATTTTTCCATTCCTCCAAGGAAACATTCAATTTCATTGCAAAATGAGTAGTTTTTTTGACGATTTACAACATTGTTTAGGTATGATAATAGGATGATCGCTAGAACTATGAGATGTAGTGCATATGAAATATTAAATGCTCGGAACAGGAACTTATAGTTTCGTTGCATACATAAATTTTCAACAATTTCAAAATGAGTTCTACTTATGATCCGGAATATGTAAATGAGAAAGATGGTGCACTTACGAAGGCTATTACATTCCTAATTAAGGAATACAATCAAAGTCCAAGAAAGAGAAAGATAATTAAAAGTGCAGAATTATTGGTTAAGGGAGTAAAATGCAGAGCACGATCATCAAAGTACTTTAGAAACATCTATGTCGATTCAAACTCAAAGAAGGTATGTACTTTCGAGCTGAATATTAATATGCGAATTAATTTTATACATACAAAAATTTATGGTTCTCTCCGATTATGTAAGGTCGCACTATTTTGTATAGGTGTTGTCCAGAGAGAGTTCCATTAATCACTGGGTCATTGAGTAATGAGCAGAAGCAGTTTGTAGAAAAGATTGCATTTGAGCCGATGCTAACAATGAAAGAGTGCTGTATTAACAAATAATTGACCCACTGGCTTGTTAATAATGTGAATTACATAAAGAAATCATTGAAAATAGTTGGAAAGTCAATACCGATTAAGTTGTTCCCGAACCATATACTTGGATTACCTTTTGGTGGTATGAAAGGTGAAGTTGGTAAACAAGTTGATGAAGCAAAATGGGGTCTCTTTTCTCAAAATGTAAAGCTAAAACAATAAGCCAAGTTATACTAGAAGTAAATGCTCATAAGGAAGAAGACGAGTTCACGTGCTCAGTGTAAAATTTTATGTACTTCAATATTTGAAGTTCAATTTGTTATATTGACGTTGCAGTTTTTTTGAACTAACATATTATTGTATTATCTTTCTTAGATTCTGCTACTTGACTTTGTTGATGATCCAAAAATTGTAACACACCAGATGCATTTCCACGCATCAAGTATATTGAGACGGAACATCTTCCACAATTACTCCACAAGGACTTCAATAATTTAGAGGTAACCAGTGTTGACTATTATTTATGAAATTGTTTTTTATTTTGATCGTGCAATTTCTAGTAAGAGATTATTATTATTACATTTATATATAGATCAAGAACATTCAGGAGACAATATAGAGAAGAATCCCCGCTTGCCTAAATTTAATGCTACATTTGAATACTATGGTATTGTCCGTCAACCCGCCTCACTTGCATCCCTACATATAAACACGTGGTTACCACAAGAATGGCTTTTACGATGCATTAAGCTTCTGCGCCATTTGTCTCTCCTTTTTATTTAAGGCGCAATGTTCACAAACAAGCTGCTCGGGAGTCACACACCCACAAACACGATGCAAACCAAAAGAGAAGTCTGACGCAACGTGAATGTACACGCTTCTCGCCTAGGCCTAGCCAACGGATAATTAGCGGGATACGCGCGCTTTGCTGCGCGAGTCTTCTTTTTGCCTTTTTTTCTTTTCATTGGCTACTCCCTTCGTATCAAAATATAAGACGTTTTTTTTGACACTATCGTAGTGTCAAAAACGTCTAATATTTTGATACAGAGGGAGTATTATTCTAGCTCTTTTGTGGATGCCTGGACCGTTCAACGATGTATTTATCATGAATGTTAACAGGTAACTGATTAGGTACAAAGGAAGCAAACGCATTATTAGATAGAAAAAAGATTGATCATATATATCAGTATCACTGTTAGGTGGTATTGGACAATGGCAAGACCATAAGTACTCATCAAACTAACAGTAGCAAGTATTCAACCATCTTATCAGAGGCGTCACAATCAAGCTAACTATACAATAATGCTTCACGCATAATAAAAGGGGTAATTATTTGAATTATATCTTAAAAAATCTTTTGTCAGATTAAAGGAAGTATATTTGATTTGATCAAAGAGAGATAAAAATGTACAATATAAGGGTAGAATAGCTAAAAAGATTAGCGGCGGACGGACACACATGTTGTTGGGAAGTGTGACAGGTTGATGGAACAGAATTCCACTATGTCCAGATTAATGGTACCAGCCTATCTCTCCGCACATAAGGCATCTACCATGTGGTTGAGATGATAATCCTAGAGAAAGCAATCAGCAAGGTTTATGTTCCTTAAACTCTGTTGTTTTCATGGCAACTTAGTGAATCATATAACAGAGGCAGTTTCATTAGATAATCATAAGCTCATAGCACATATAAAAATAACCTTCTAGATATCATATCTTGTTGTCTTCAGGTGAAGTATAGATGATTGTGAAGTGTTTGCTGTAAGCAAACAAATGAGGGGAAGTTAATAATGCACATGTAAAAGTATTGTTGTGAGTAAGCACTACAGTCAGCTTGTGTAGTCTCTTTCCTTTTCACACATCAGGGTAAACTGAGACATATCTTGGTTATGCATCTGGCAATAGGGGCTGAGGGGAGGGAAAGAACAACTGTCCAGTAAAATAAATACAAGCACGCTTGCGATGCCCAGCCACAGGTGAAGCATCAACCATCTATAACCAAATTTAAGACAGCCAACCATCATCAAACCAAGTAGAGAGTCAACAAACTGCACTCAGGAGCACAAATGGCTAGCCCCAGAACATCATAGCCCCAAGAAAACAGAAACCAAACCACACAGATAAAAAAAATACAATCCACAAAATCCAATGATACAGAAAAAAACTTACAAAAATCCAGTCCGTGGCCATCCGAACAGTAGCTCTAATCTTCTTCCAGTATCACTAATGAATGGACCATATGAGCTGAATAAACTCAACAAATTTCACTTCGTGAGCACCCAGATGCAAGCATGGTAGTCTAATCATCTTTAATGTTCCCTTTACATGAAAACACTCATCGATCCCTGAAAGAAGCAATCCCAATTTCTGACCAAATCACACAAACAGGCCACACCCCTTGATCAACCAGGAGCCTCCCCATCAAGGGAGCTTAGAGTTTTAGAGGATACATTTCATCAATGAAACCAGAGACTGTTGATTCTTAATCATTTTACTTCCAATACATTATCAGTCACTTTCACTCTACACATCAGAGAAATAGGCCAAACAGAAAGATTAGGAGATCATTGTTCTTCGCATATTTCTCTGTCTATGCAGGACACAAATCTCCATCATCTCTCACAGAAAAAGAAGAACAACGTTGAAGAGGAGGAAAAACAGATGTTGTCGATCTCCATGGATCCAAGGATTGAAGGCCTCAATCAAGAAGGAAAACTAATGGAGATTCCCTATTTAATATTTCCCTATTTAATCATGTCTTCTTGTGATCAACCAGTAGTATAACAATGAATTGTTTTCTCCTGTACGCATATAACTTCACATAGAACATTCAGAAAATAGTCGATGATATAGGCATCACCTACATAAGCAAAAATAAACCATTGTATGTCGATTAACACACATGAACCAAATTTAAATTAATATGTATAAGCACTCTTGCCCTATGTCTTAACTATGTATAAGTAATATTCGATTTGAATTTATCAATTTGGTAGGACATGTGGAACCCACTACGCAGCTAGCTCACAGTCCCGGTTAACCAGGAGGCTCCCTTTCTTGGGAGCTTAGAGTTTTTAGGAGATACAACTTGGTCTCGTCCACTAGGAACTCAAACAAGTGTTGATTACTGGTAGTAAAAATAATTAATAAGGAAACAATCTAGTATGATAAACATCAAATGCTAGCGTACCGTGCACTGTGTTACAACAACAAATTTTAAAAACACGAACGATCATCATCCTCACTGTCATGGTGTATACCAAACATCAATATTGTCTGTATATGAGACGCTCTCCTCAACAAAGGCATCATCTCGAGGAACTATTCCTTGTGGTAGTTATCAGGTATTTTCAGGAAACGGAGTCTCGACGTATACAGGCAAAATGGACAAAAATGACCTTGGGGCATAACAAATTCACAAAGTAAACTGTGCGCGAAACTATTTCACCCAGCTAACCCTTTCGGGCAGCGCCCGACACGTCGGCGCTACACTCCACTGCATAGCGCCTCTCTGACAGGCGCTACACGGCTTGCCAGCGTGGCACCCCAGGGCCAGGCCGGATCACACCCCTGGTTAAGTACCGCCGTGAGCATAGGCGCTACACTCTGGGGTGTAGCGCCCCTCTATTGGGCGCTACACACACTGTGGGGAACATCATTTCATCATATTAAAACCGCTATAACTTTTAATCTGTGCATCCGATGAAAACGTGCCTTATATGAATGTTGTGCATTTTTCTGTGTTCTATGCAATGATGGCATTTTCATCTATGTCAAGATCAATTTGCTTGATGAAAACTCTGTTGGAAAAGTGCATCATAATATAACTGACAGAATCTGTTAAAACTTATAAACTTGGCATGATGATAGCCATTGACCTATAGCTCTTATGCATTTGCGTCCTACATGAGTTTTGCACTACATCATGTGTATTTTCACGCCATGCCCATGTTTGCCATGTTAACCATCTTTAACATGTTCATTTCTTGCATCTAAGTGACTAACATGATATAAATGAACTTCTGTTACAGAAAGATGCATTTTGTAAGATCCATAGTAATTAATCCTGGCATCATATGAATATAATCTAATTATGAAAGTTGGAGAATTTTATGTCTAATTTAATTCCATGTCATTTTCATACCCACTAAAGTAGGCATGATAATGTTGTTGACAGATTTGTTGCATCTTGACATGATCATATCTTGAGTTTTACAAAACCCTTTGGCATGAACTTGATCATATCTTGAGTTTCATCTTAGGGGTGGACAGCCCTACAGTGCCGTAACTACCCCCTTCAGTGCCATCCCCTCCCAAATCCCCCTCGTTGCCGCCGTTATGATGACTTCGTGCAGCCACAACGATGAATTATGTGGTATCTGACGAAGCAGAATCCCGTCAGATCCCTGCATAGGGTTCCTCATGGGGCGAAGCGCATAGAGGATCAGATTGGGTACACACAGAACACGGATTTACCCAGGTTCAGGCCTCCATGGTGGAGTAATACCCTACATCCTGCATGTCTGATTGTATTGATTGTGTTTCTGTCGTGGAGAGATTGGATCTGTTGAAGGTGTAAAGGAGAGGTGGGAGAGATGTTCGCCGCCGACTTGGGAAGCCCCTACCTCCCCTTATATAGATGGGCGAGGGCTAGGGTTACATGGCCCAAGTCGGTTTACATGGCTTGATGCCCAAGTTATCTACTAGAGTACACATCCTATGGTACAAATAATGTTATATCCTTGTGGAGGAGGCCCACCGTATGTGGTGAGGGGCCTAGGCTACGTCCGGGCTCCGAGGCCGGCCTGGCGACCTTGTTCCCTGGAGGTCGGGTACCCCCGATGTATGCACCGTCAATAGCCCCAGAGCGCGTCTGGAGTTGGAGTCCTTTGTCTTCAGGAATGAGAACCCAGGCGGGCTCCATCTGTTTCAGCGACAGTTGTGGCCTGTCTTCATGTGTCCGACCTTAGAAATACCTGGGTTCGCTAGGCGCGTGGCCTCTTGGGCAGCCTTAGCGTATTGTTTCGTTGGTATATTGTTGGCATCAAGGTTGATGTTGAATCGAATGCGTCGTCATGGAATGCTTGGCGAGGTCTTGAGGAAGAAGCCGATATTGCGTCGATTTGCCTTGAAGTGGTTGGTGAAGAAGCCGATCTTGCGTCGGTTTATAAAACATTTAACATGATCACATTCAGAATCTACACAAAATTCTGAATGAAAAACATATCAAGTTCATGCCAAAGGGTTTTGTAAAACTCAAGATATGATCATGTCAAGATATGCAACAAATCTGTCAACAACATTATCATGCCTACTTTAGTGGGTATGAAAATGACATGGAATTAAATTAGACATAAAATTCTCCAACTTTCATAATTAGATCATATTCATATGATGCCAGGATTAATTACTATGGATCTTACAAAATGCAACTTTCTGTAACAGAAGTTCATTTATATCATGTTAGTCACTTAGATGCAAGAAATGAACATGTTAAAGATGGTTAACATGGAAAACATGGGCATGGCATGAAACTACACATGATGTAGTGCAAAACTCATGTAGGATGCGAATGCATAAGAGCTATAGGTCAATGGCTATCATCATGCCAAGTTTGTAATTTTTAACGGATTCTGTCAGTTATATTATGATGCACTTTTCCAACATAGTTTTCATCAAGCAAATAGATCCTAACATAGATGAAAATGCCACCATTGCGTAGAACACAGAAAAATGCACAACATTCATATAAGGCACGTTTTCATCGGATGCACAGATTAAAAGTTATAGCGGTTTTAATATGGGAAAATGATGATACCCACAGTGTGTGTAGCGCCCAACCGAGGGGCGTTACACCCCAGAGTGTAGCGCCTATACTCACGGCAGTACTTAACCAGGGGTGGGACCCGGCCTGGCCCCGGGGTGCCACGCAGGCAAGCCGTGTAGCGCCTGTCAGAGAGGCGCTGTGCAGTTGAAGCAATACTATTACTATGCAAAAGCAGATGTATCCTGATGGTGTGTTCCTTGGATGCATTTGGTACAAATGTTCTTACATCAGGCAAAAATTTGAAATAATAGAGAGGGGGGAACAGATCTTAAATCCCCCCAAGAGCCCCCCGTGTCGGTCCAAAGGGCGACACGGGCGGTAAACCCTAGTTCGAGGCAGCCAGCGCCGCCACCTCTGGATCCACCCTCGCCGCTGCCGGTGAGAGCTGCCGGGCAAAGCCCGTGCTACGGATGGCGGCGGCGGGGCCTTCCCTCTCGTGCGCGGTGCGGGAGTGGCGCCAGTTGCGGCTGCTCTCGTCCCGGATGCGGCTGATGTGGGGCTGGGCGGCCAGGGCTGGCGAGGACGCCGGGGCGGCGGCCCCGGAGCGGTGGTGCAGAGCGGCGCGGTCGGCCACGACGGCCCGCTGTGGCGGCAGGCGATAGTGGCTTGGTGGCGCAAGATGCGGCCGCGTGCGATGGTGTGCACGATGGATCTGGCGCCCTCGGCGGCGCGGCCGCGTTTGGCGGTGGTCGGCGGTCCCGGTGCTTCCCCCCTTGACGTTGTTCGTCCCTGGCCAGGCGGTGCTTCTGGCGCCGTGGATCTGGTGGTGTGCCACCTTCTCGGGCCGGCTGGGCGGGTGGCACGTCCCTGTCCCGCGCGGGGGTCGTCCGTGCCATGGTGGTGAGCAGCGGTGGTCTTGCCGATGGGGTGGTGGATGCTGGGGCAGCGGCCCTAGGCGGTGGTACAGTGCGCTTCATCAGGCTGGTACGCCAGGGCGGCGGCCTCAGAAGCAGCGTGGTGGCGGTGGCTCTGGGTGGAGGAGCTGCGGTTCAGCGTTGTTTGGGTGGTGGCCAGTGCTGCGGGGTGGCATGGTTGGTTCTGGTGTCGTGCTGCTGGCCGTGTGGGCGGCAGTGGCATGGCCGGTGGATCTGGATCGTTGGTGGTGGTGGTGTGCCGTACATCGGCTTGTGCTCGCCTCCGCCGTGTCATTGTGGCTTGATCGGCAGGCTCTGCCGTGGGGGCTGTTGGTGTGTCCGGCCTTTTCCCCGAGGTCTGGCGGGGCTGGTGTCGGTGGCTCTGGGCGAAAGCTTCAGTCTTCGACGGGGGCCGATGCCGGCGGCGACGGCGCCCATGGGCGTCGCTTTCCTTCTTGAAGGCGTCTCCGTAGAGCTCGCCCACACATCTCCGGGCTGTGGGCATTTTGGGGGTGGATTTCGAGTTAGCCGATGTCGGCATGGTCGTGGGGTTTTTGCACGATTGTCCAGTAATCAATCGCGTGGTCGGTTTTTTTTTTTTTTTTGCACGGTTGTTCCTTAATCAATCGTGTGGTCGGGGTTTTCGCACGGTAGTCCCTTAATCAACCATGTGGTAGGTGTGTGTGCGTGTGTCGGTATTGGGTTTTCGCCCGGTTATCCCTGATTAACCGGGCAATTCTTTTCTTCTTAATGAAATGCAGGAACTCTCAAGGTGTTCTGAAAAAAAAATGAAATAAAAATGAAAAGAGGCAGGGTATCGAACCATGGACCTGCTTTCCGTGGGCGCGTGTCGGGCTTTTGTTTTTCGTGCTAATGGACCTTGCGGGGGAGGTGGTGTGTTGGTAAAGTGAAAAATTGAGCCGTACCGGTAGGTACCGGCACATCCTCGACCGTTCCTCTCTGCATCCAGATCAGTGCTACTTTTCTTTGTATAAGATGCCAATTTGTTTCTCAGATGAATACACATCAATACATATAGAGAGGGGTCCACACCTGCAGTTTTTTGTGTCAGGTAACAGAGTGAGAAAGAGAGAAGCGCTGCATGCATGCACAGTGATTCCCTCTCCAACTAAAGACTTACATTTATTTTTCTTATATCATTTTGAATGGCTAATAACTTTTAAAACAAATATTAGTTTTTGAATTTTTATTACATATTTGAATTCATGGCGAATAGATCTTTAAAACAAGACCGATCTTGAATATATTTTGAATGAGTTTAAAAATACCGATTTCACATATTTCACATATTTTATGATAACATATTCCACCCAATTTTAAAAAATATTTTCTAATAACATATTTCACTCATTTTAAAACAGATTTCACTCATTTCGTTTAACATATTTCAATCATTTCAAAAAAATCATATAACATATTCCACTCATTTCAAAAAAGATTTCATAAGTAACATATTTCACACATTTTTAACCATATTTCACACACTTTAAAAAATATTTCAGTCATTTTATATAACATATTTCACTCATTTCAAAAAAGGTTTCGTAATAACATATTCTACTCATTCAAAAAAAATCATAAATAAGAAATTTCAGAACCCACATTTCACATTTCACTAGCTTGTTTCAAAAAATGACATCTATTTCAACTGCACATTTTTGAAAAAACATATTTCACTCTTTCGAAATAAACTGTTACACATTTACATGTAATCGGCTTGACAAGTTCATATTTTTCTAGTGAAATAGGTTTATTTCACATACGGAATGTGAAACGTCAAATTTTAAACATGCTTGAAATGTATCCAAGATTGGTCTAGTTCTAAAGGTCTTCGCGCCAAGAGTTTAAATATATAAATTATTTCACAAACGAACTTATATTTTAAAAGATATGATTGATTTAAATTGTCTAAGATAAAATAAAGTCTTTGGATTTATCTGGGAGGGAGAGAGCAGAGAGATGTATGAGTAGTGTCCGTCACTGACAATAGTATTATTGCGGGGCCCATCAAACTGACAGTTGATTTGACTACATAGGAATACTAGAAACTGAAAAATCAATTCAAAGAATATACATGTGTGTGGGCCATAGCTAGCACGAATCATAAAACCGAATGTGTGGTAGCAGATGTGCCGCTACGTACCGCTACCGCTCAAAACGACATTCTGGGTGTGTTGGTCTGTACCCGGATCCGTTTAGTGACGCGATTTTTGAATTTTATATTGGTTGGTGGTCGGCGGCTTGTGTGAGAAACGTTTTGTATCGGAGGAGGGAGGGGAGGAGAGACGGAGGCGGTGGAGGGCTGCGGTTGGTCATGGAGGTCGAGAAGCTACCGACGAGCAGCCCTAGGAAGAGGGAGGCTATCTGGCCTCTGGCGTGGATCAGCAGGAGGAAGGAGAGAGGGTGGTACCGAGAGGAGGCCGGCGGAGCTTTTCTGTCAGTCCCGCCACCAGCAAGTGTTCGCCGGAGAAGTCGGAACAAGTCGTCGCCGCCGGTCGGGCGGAAGGTACGGCGAGTTATTGCCCCACCCTCCCCCAGCTCTCCGTTGAGTTATTCGTGGATCAGCCCCGTTTTGATTCCCTGCATCTGTTCCGTTGTCGCCACGTCTCAGATCCTTTTCGTGTGTGGGTGTTGCTTCATCGCGCTTAACACCAAATTCATGTGATATATCACAGTAACGTCCCGATTGTTAGGTCAGCGGACCAGTGACGCTCGATTTGTTTGCCAATAGGATGCAGAATTTGGCCTGTACATACCCGTGGCGCTCGATTTTGCAGGGATCCACGCGCTAGCCTGATAGGATGTGCAGATCGAACCATTCTATAGAGAATTCCTTCCAGCGTTGGCTGCCTCATGTTTGCTACACAAGATGTTGTTCGCTCTAGCCCTGTGGACGACGTGAATATGGGTCAGAGGCTAGGACAGTGGGATTCAGCGCGATGATTTCAGAAGAGGTGTGTTTGCATTGCTGTGCCACCGCCGTCCTATGCAGACCGGTTCAGACTTTTCAATATTTAGCAAGTGCAAGTGTTCAGACTGGTTCAGATGATTTTTTTGGTAGAAGCGTTCAGACTTTCAGTGTTTAGCAAGTGCAAGTGTTTAGTTTCAGTATGTGGCATATTCAGTCCTATGCAGTTTTCATTCTTGAGTAGCATTTCAGTTTATTATTTTTGTTTCTCTTATTTTTTTTCCATTGCATCATTCATTCACATTAGTTTTTCATCAGTCAGTATTAAGTATGTTAGTTATCATAGAAGTTCCGTCAGTTAGCACATAGGTAGGTTAGTTAGCAGTAGTTAATTAGTTTCAGTGTCAATTTTTTCAGTCATGTTCAGTCTTCTTCTGAGTGGCTATCATTCATTGTTCCTCACTCAAATGTTCAACCTTTCTCAATTTTTGTTTCTTAATTTTTGACTCCCTCTTTACTCAGCCTCTCAGTTTTAATTTTAATTTCATCTGCCTCTCAGTGTCAGGTTTTGCATGGTCATTCTACTATATGGTTTCTTTGTAATGTATGCTATATCCACTTTAGTAGGATTATTTTATTTTGTATGCTATCAGAAAATCAAAAAATTAAATTCTACTACGCGTGCATGTAATTTGAGTAAGTGTTAGCTGAATAATTTGTATGTTATTTTGTTCTCAGTCTTTAGTCTTCATTATCGTGCTCTATTCAATTGAGTTTTTTGTTTCTCTTTGTTCAGTCTTCACTTTCTTTGTTTAGTCCCAGTCTTCAGTACCTCTTTCTGCATGTTTTAGTTCAAATTGAGAATAAGAAGCCAGCAGGAAAATGCTCACTACGCTCTCTTTTTCACTCATGCCTATGTCTTTTAATTATGTATTTTTCTCAAGTCATGAATAAAGATGGAAGACTAACTTGATGATTATACCATGTTACTTGCTCAACTATTCATACATTTCTCCTCTTATACAATAAGTTGTGATCTTTGTTAACATTTTTTCTTTTTTAAATAAGGTATGATATTAAAGAAACCAACAGAGAGCTTGTGTACAAACACTGCTTCATGTATGTCTTGCATTTTTTTTAGTCAACTCAAGTGTTAGCTCATTAAGCAAATACATTCATTATGTCCTTTATTTATGAGAATGAACGTTGGTGTCAGTTGTGGCCTTTAAGTCATTTTTCTTCAGAAAGTTAGAAGATTTTCTATCATTCTACGTACAGCTAAGAGTTTGCTTCTACCATCTACATCCAACGTCATGTTACTTACTTAGCTCCTATTTCTCTCATCCCATCCCTTTTGCATTTTTGCTTCTGCATTGCTTGATTTATGCACCACAGCATCCCTACCATTGTCGACTTGAGTTATACCCTCTCGAACTCACTCTGTGTTTTTTGTATAAATTCCTCATGTGTAGGTAGATGGCGTTTTTTCAACTAGAGAGTACATCAAACAACGAAAAAAATCTGTCTGTCAAGTTACCTCATGTATATTTATGCCTTCATTTCCTTTCTTGGTTTGCCATCATTTTCACAAATAAACACTCACAAGATTCATTTCTCTTGCATCCCCCATATGATAAAAAGGAAAATTTACCTCTAACATTTTCTTTCGTATGCGCTCACATTTTTGTACTCTATCCAATGTGCATTCTTGAGTATGATTCTAGTGTAGTGTTGATTGCTGTTGATAGTTTAGTTTTCTTTCTACCAGTTTTATATCTTAGATACATTATTTGTATCTCTGTTTGTATCAGTTATCTCAATTTTCAATTCAGTCTCTAGTATGATGGGTATAATTTAGTTTTTAAAGTTATTCATTAATCATTATTTTAGTTCTTGTAGTTATCTGTTCTTTATTAATCATATTACATCTAGAGCTCCCTAAAGCAAAACTTCTTCAAGTTCAGTCTATTTTATTCAGTTCTCTGTTCCTTCATTGTTCAGTCTCATCATTGTTAGTTTCTTTAGTCATCTCTTCATGTATTTATTATTCAGTGTCTCTTTCTTTATTAATAGTATCAGTTACTCATTTTGTCATATTTAGTTATCATTTGCATCTTTCTTCAGTCCTGTCTCTCATGGGTCTTCTCTTTTAGTAGATGATTTTTTGTATTGTGAACCTTATGTTGCTGTAAGTCATCAGTGTTCACTATCTAGTTTTGCTCAATAGCATTGGGTAAGATATATATTTCATTTTTTTGGATTCAGTTTAGTCGGTGTTTGTTTTTCAGCTATTTTAGTCCTTAATTTGTCAGTTTTTGTTGTTGCGTTTCATTCATTTACGTCAGTCATTGTTGAGCCCATCATTGTCTCATTGGCTTCTTCATTCACTCTTTTGCAATTTCTTTTTATGAGTTTCAGTTTGTTTACTCTTTCATTTTCTGCTGTGTTTCAGTAATGCACTTCAGTCATTGTTCTTTAAATCATTGATTCCTTTTTCTGAAGAAATTTTCTTGTTTTTCTTCTGTGTTTCAGTATTGTATTTTAGTCATTGTTCACTAGATCATTTGATTTGACCGAGAAAGAAACGTTGAGCTGCAAGGAGTTCATTGCAAGCACATGCCTCAATGCGGGAACCGGCGTATTAGTGATGTTCAAGATAGCCGTCCGCGCAGAGCTGGTGGTGATTGTTGTCGTGAATGCCTTCTCAAAAGGGGTTAGAGTTCAGTTCAATATGCTAGTCGGTATCTAGTCAAATGTTTTTAGCTTAGCTTTTCTTTGTAAGCAAAACATTGTCCTTTTGTAATGGATACTATGTTGCACGATGAAGTTTTCATGCTGCCCTGTTGTTTTTCACCGAACCTACAAACGTGTGCGTGTGGCTAGATGTTACCGTAATCTATATTTTAAATTCTCAAGGTTTCCTTTGTGTTTTTGGTGAGGGTATTTTTTTGTTAGTTCATTTTTGCTTGTTGTAGCTATCAGTCTTGGGTTTAGGATTTTTTCTAGATCATATTGGTTTTTTAGATCAGACTAGATCAGATGAGTAACCTAAGCACTTATCTTTTTTTGTTGGGGGCAGTTCACATTCAGTGTTAGGCATATTTTAACACGAGTTTTTTTAATCTTTTTGCCATCATGTTTGTTCAGGGTTTTATCTTTTTTTGATGGTGAGGGAGGCGCGCGCGGGGGCGGGGGGGGGGGGGGGGGGGGGGGGGCAATGTCCTCGTACACCCTCTGTAAAGAAATATAAGACTTTTTAGATCACCACTCAGAAGAAGGTCAACCTTCATATGCCACACCCCATCCCTCTTTTCTTTACTGGTAGCGAGCCCATGGCAAAAAGGAGGAGGTTGGTGGGGGAATTTTGCAGGGCACAGGGAAACCTGGCTCGTTAGCACTTGGTGGGAGGGGGTGAAATGCCCAGCTGGTGGATGGGCGGGGGGAGTGGCCCGACAACCCAAATTCGACAAAGACGGGAGTTGAAATCAGTCGTTTTTTTCAGGCAAAAAGACTGAAACAATCAAGCCACATGGCAGCACTACATTGGACAGAAAATTCGACCAAAACCAAAACGAAAAACACACGTCTGAAGATTAGACACTCCCATAAACTTTACAAAAGGGTTATTACCATCTCTAGCTGACTGATGCTCTTCACATATTGGTTTTTCGCTAAGGATCTATATCTTTCATCTTGTATCCCGTTTCTCCATTTGGCATGATTTTTCTGGGTCCCTGATATGTATGAAAACTTATGTAATTAATATGGATCTATGGGAAGGTCTGGGCTGCGTCCCTAGTTTAGTTGCTATAGCATGCTATGTACTCTCTCTTTAAAGAAATATAAAAGCGTTTAGATCATCTTATATTTCTTTACGGAGGGAGATTTGAGTTAGCTGCTCTTTTCGGTTTTACATGTAATTCGAATCTCCAATGCTTTCTAGTAATGGAAATCAAGGAAAACCCTTTTCACTCAAAAAAGAACTAGGAACACGAACAACTTGATTTTGTCCACTAGGGACAGAAATAAGTGTCGATTACGACAAAATTATTAGGAAAAAAACTGGCATGAAAAACTTCAAGTCACAGCGTACTGTGCATTCTGTTGTAACAACGAGTTTAAAACTGTACCAATCACATCGTTGTCGTCATCGTTGTCATCCTCCTCCTCCTCATCCTCATCGTCCTCATCATCCTCATATCTATACGAGAAATCATCTGTATACGAGATGCTCTCTTCCGTCAACCAAGGCATCATCTCAATGAACTGCTCCTTGTTGTAGTTATCAGATATCTCCAGGAAACGAAGTCTTGGCATGGACAAGCTCATGTGCAACCTCTCATCGGGCTCTTCTTCCGGGTGTTTGTGGATATCGGTGTTGCGGTCAACGATGGCGAGGTGCTTCAGCGAGGGCGACACCAGTGTGTCGCCGTAGAGGCCACAAGCCACAAGGGTGAGGCGCAGCAGCGCCGGGCAGCAGGAGAAGTCGAGCTGGCCGTCGACGAGGTAGACAGTGTCGAGGTGAATCCTCGTCAGGTGCCGGGAGACGAATGGAACGGGGCATCGCGGCTTCCACAGCACGTCCCCCTGCTGGTCGAAGCGGGCCGTGAGCGAGCGGGTGCGGAACGACGACAGGGCCTGTGTGACCCATAGGTCGACGTGGGGGTTGACTTCCCAGCGGTAGTCCTCGTCTAAGAGCTCGCACCAGCAGTACTTTTTCTCGCAGTAAATGCAGTGGAGGCGGGTCTTCAGGTCGGCGTCAATCTCGAAGGAGTGCAGCGGCGGCGCAGAGGCGGTGTCGCGGCCGATGAGGAGGTTGCTGACGAAGAAAACGAAGGCGTCGCCCTTGCCGCGGACGCGGACGGCGGGGACGAATCTCCAGAGGTGGTGCCAGCGGCGGGAGAGGCAGGACGCCTGCACGGCCTTGTGCGAGGGCAGGAAGGAGAGCACGTGGCTCAGGAGCTCGTCCGGCAGCCGGCCGAACAGGTCGCCGCCGGGGCTCATCGTTTACAGATCGGCGCGGAGAATGGAGGGGTTGGACACGTCCTGGTATCCTTTTATCTCGGGTTTTGCAGGCATGGCAACGCTATAAAAATGGTATGGATAAATGGATAAATATCAGGTACGATTGTGACCAGATTGCGTTTTTTTTTCGTTTCGTTGGCGACTAGTGGTAGGCACTACAATCTTTCACTTTGATAATTTTGTTTCACTTTTTTTCCAAAAATTATTTTGATCTGTTTCTGAAAATATTTCCTACGTAGTATCTACAAGATCGAAACGCTATAGCAAGTATATTTTTTGAACACAGTACAGACGCAAGCGCTCATACATACGCGCATACACTCATCCCTATGAACGCACACACGCACACCCTACCCCTATGAGCACCTTCGAGAGACTGAGCCGGCATATCATCTTGAGATTTACAAAGTCACCGTAGGCGCCTCATCGTCGACGGGAACGTCTCCTTCCACTGAAAGCGCATCCCCGAAAATCCTGAAATAAATCCAAGAATAATGCGAGCACCAGGACTTGAACCCTAGTGGGCTGGGGATACCATTGTCCCTCTAACCATCCAACCACAGGTTGGTTCGCGCTATAGCAAGTATCTTGTGAAGTTGCGATCCGTTTGGCACGATCCCAACAAATTCTTCATCTTCTTCTGAGGACAAATATAAATCTACCAAATTAATTGCAATTTGCCTTTTCTTGAAGCTTTATGTGTGTGATTTAAGTATCACTTTTGTGGTGATGGAAACTATTTTCCGTGACTGATAGAATTTTATCAGCGTTATGTGATAATACCTTTTGTTTAGCAAAATTCTTTAGAATTAACATAATAGAATCTTCGATCTCTTAATTAAAACACGTCTTAACAGGAATATGAGCGACTAACCGTAATTGGCGGGGACCAATAGAGGATAGCCCATGTGGAGTTTTGTCAGGGAAGATGAGCAGGGTAAAAATGCCCCCCTTTTTCTCTCGGTTATTTACCACTCGAGATCAAAGTTCCAACTACTTTTACATGAGGTAAATACCCCGGTGGTGCTTGAAGTTGCCATGCATGTTCATTTTAGTGCCTGAACTTGAAAAAAAAAACATCGAGCTGGTTCCATAACTTGGCATGAACGTGCAAATACGGTTCAAATATCATCTATATATGTCCACAACGCCGACGAGGTGTTCCAGCGTGGCATGGGGCCCGCTATCAGTGACTAGACGGCCGGAAATAGGGCACGTGGCCTAGTTTTTTGGAAAACCACCTGAAATTATTTTTTCTTATAAATAGGCCCTCGTAGAGATTTTTTTTAAAAAAACTGGTCTAGTGGGGGTTCGAACTCGTGATTTGTGTTAAGACTAATTGACACACACGGTTAATTAGGGGAAATCCCCGTTTTCCCCCGTGCGTGCGGTTGCAACTTTGACAGCTTTCCCCCGTGCGTGCGGTTGCAACTTTGACAACCGTCACAGCGGTTGCTCCTTGTATCACGCCCCTGCAAACCAACGCCTCTTCGTAGGCGTCTCCTCACACTGTATATAAGTTGTACCAATCATCAATAAAGAACACGGTTGAATCATTTGTTGTCTCTCTCGTTTGTCTCTCAATTACTTTCAACACGTTATCAGCACTGCTCTCCGGCGAGTGCGATTCCGACAAGAAGAACATGACGAACAGGCAAAAGGCGAGAAAGAAAATGCCGAGAGGTGGTGGCCGTCGCCGCCGCCGTTCTGGAGCTCGGTGCACGGATGGGTAGTATGCCCCTTGCGACTTTGCCGTGGCCGACCCGGTCGTAGCGGCGCCTTAGGAGGAGGGAACCGTCCTCATTGATGATGAAGATGATGGGGCCGCGCCGCTGCAGCATCCGACCCCAGCGGTTGTTGAGGCCGAAGGCGGCGCGCCGCTCCAGAGGTTGCCGACGGTGGCGCGCGTCCCGAGCGACGCCATCGCGCCGCCGCACCTGCCATCTTTGACCCCCGCGGTCGTCGAGGTCGCCGCCAGCCACGCACTGGCCTTCGTCTCGGCGCCGACCGGTGCGTCCTCCTTCGTCTTCGGTTCGGGCGCGGGCGGCTCCTCCAACCACGCGGTTGTCGACAACTACACCATGATTGGCCACCTTCCGCTTTTGCCGCGCCTGCTGTCCCCGACGCCGGCCACCTTCCGCTTTTGCCGCGCGCAGGGGTTTGCCGCCACCTCTTGGCCCTCGGCGTCCTGCTGGCGAGCTTGCCGTCGAGTGACCGCTCCGGCACACGGAGCCCCGCGGCGTTCGGGCTCACGAACGGTGCCTCTAACAGCATCGCATCTGGCACCCACCTACCCGGCGGCTCCTCCGACGTGGAAGGGCGCGGTGGGAACTCCTCCCGTCGCCTGTGATGCTGCCGTGGTGGTCTTCGTCTCGGTCGTGTCGAGATCAACGTTTTGGTTACCGAACGAGACATTTTTACCGAGGGGGACCGGTAAACGTGGTTACCACGGTTACCGGAAAATACCAAGAAATACCGAGAATATTTCGAACGAATTTTATAGTTGAATTTTGAATTCAAATAAGTAAATGAACGAACATTCGAACCAGAGACCTCTCAAAACAGGAATTAGATTGCTACCAACATTTCAGAACCAACTTTCATGGCATTATTTATATCCTACGTACTTTACTGTAAATCGAGAGTTTAAATTTAAAAAATTCAAAAAAATGGTATTATTTGCTTGGTATGGGGATTTACCGAGGGGGACTGAAATACGCGGTAACCATGGGAAATCTCGAAATTTCGACTGGTAACCAAAACCTTGGTCGAGATGTGTTGGGGATGAGCTGCTGGGGATTTCTTCGAAACTGCTCCATGCACGACATAAGAGCACGATCTATGCACGACATATCAATCCAGCGGCCGGTGCCTGTTCAGTCATACGTATGTCCGGCCAGATTTAACCATCGTCTGTGCATCGTCCATAGTTTATCGTGTGCATAGCACGACTCGGATTTCTTTCCTGGTTGCTCTCCTTATCCGCTCGCGTTGACCAGATTAGATGCTGCCTTTGTTTGCCCATCTGCATGCGTACTGGGCACCATCGCTCCAGCCGTCCATGCATATTTGCTTATTTGCTCTTTTATTTTAACATATTAGCAGATCAATCATTTAACAATTGTTTCTAGCAGTATTTAGTCTGTTTTAGACCTGTTTCACTGCAGTACCTCTATTTTCAGTATTGTTTTTATGTCGAGTACAATGTATTCCGGAATCTATCTATGATGTAATATATTTCCACGTTTGCCATGTGTCGAGATTAATTACGTCTATTTGCAATTGAGATTTTTAATTTCTTACAAATATGGATGCAAAATTCAAAGTGATTTTCATCAAATTAATGCTTGGGATCACAAGGTAGTCATGTAGATCTACTGCCTATGCAGATTATCAATGACTACTGTTAAAGCCTACATTTTGTCATTTCGACATTATGATTGCTTTACAAAGTGCTCTCCCACGCATTTTACTAAGTCATGACATAAGGCATTACGAGTGAGTATCTACTGATTTCATCATATTATAATCCCTAGCGCTGCGAGATCTACTCCATTTTGGAGATTATCTTCAAGGTGTCATACTTAGCAATTTGAGATTCACACCAATGGTTTCAAGCTAACTTCTTGAAATATCCATTAATTTTGCAAAATTCATTACAACACTAACCATGATGGTCTTTAATTTACTAATCGTAAATTAATTATCTATGGTAACCGATGGCTAGAGAATTTGAGGCATTCGCCCTCAATGGCCACCACTACCCTACCTGGGCATGGACATCATGATCGCTCTTGTGTCTCGTGGGATAAAGTGTGCAATCCAAGACCACGGGATTCACCTCTGGTCGGAATCACACCGCTAACAGAGAAAAAATGTTGTCTTATACATCATAAGGCATTATATCGATCTAGATCTCAGCATCTGGTTATTCTGTATCAGCAATTCCTGGGACGCAAAGAATCTAAAGGGCAAAGGTTTGAATCTCACTTCAACCTCCAACATGACTATCCAGCAGTCACGAGACCCTTTGGGCATGGAGAACACGATGGTTGAATATGACTCAACTAACATGTTTGAAGACTTCGTCTAGTCTCTCAATCTCCTGAGTGGTCAATATAATTTATGTCCATTTCTGATGTTCTCATAAGAACATAAGTATTGTTGTCATCATATATTGTATATCACAATATATTGTATCAGCACTTTGGTACAATACATTTGTATGTATTCTATATATCTGACGGTGTTTTTCATATTGAGAATATTCAAGTCTATATATAGATTTCTACGGGGGTCAGTCTGATGAAAGGATATGTGCCTTCTGGACATATGCACCACAAACTCCATACTTAGGGAAATGTTTCCACTCTTACTAAGAGAAAGGGGTGATACGTCTCCAACGTATCTATAATTTTTGATTGTTCCATGCTGTTATATTATCAATCTTGGATGTTTTTATATGCATTTACAACAATTATATATCATTTTTTGGGACTAACCTATTAACTTAGTGCCCAGTGCCAGTTGTTGTTTTCGGCCTGTTTTTTGTTTTACAGAATATCAATACCAAACGAAGTCCAAATGCCACGAAACTTTTTGGAGATTTTTTTCTGGACAATACCAACACTAGAAACTTTGGGAGAAGACCAGACGCCAGAGGAGGTGGCCACGAGCCACCAGGGCGCGCCTGCGGCCTCGTGGGCCCACCTCAGCTCCGTTTGACCTAATTCCACCACTATAAATTCCCAAAAAATCAGAAACCCTCAGGGGAGTCCACGAAATACTTTTTCCGCCGCCGCAAGTTCCTGTTCTCGAGAGATCCCATCTTGAGGCCTTTTCCGGTACTCCACCGGAGGGGGAATCGATCACGGAGGGGCTCTACATCAACCTTGCCGCTCTTCCGATGATGCGTGAGTAGTTTATCACAGACCTTCGGGTCCATAGTTAGTAGCTAGATGGCTTCTTCTCTCTTTTTGATCTTCAATACAATGTTCTCCTCGATGTTCTTGGAGTTCTATCCGATGTAATCACTTTTTGCGGTGTGTTTGTTGGGATCCGATTATTGTGAGTTTATTTTGTATTTTTGTTTCAATCTATCTATCTATCACATATAATTTAATATTGCAATTTACCGCCGAGGGATTGACAACCCCTTGTTTGCGTTGGGTGCAAGGATTTGTTGTTTTGTGTGCAGGTGCTGCTAACGAAGTGTTGCGTGATTCTCCTACTGGATTGATAACCTTGGTTTCATAACTGAGGGAAATACTTATCTCTACTGTACTGCATCTCCCTTCCTCTTCAGGGAAATACCAATGCAAGCTACAAGTAGCAGGAAGAATTTCTGGCGCCGTTGCCGGGGAGACATTATCAACATCTATCAGGTACCTACGCATAAAACTTACATCTCCTTGCATTTACTTTATTTGCCTTTGCCTCTCATTTTCATCTCCCCCACTTCTAAAAAGTTTTTACAAAAATATTTTCCGTTTGTCTTTTTCCAGTTTGCTTGTTATCTTGTTTGCGTAGTCACGATGTCTCAAGAAAATACAAAATTGTGTGATTTTTCCAATACTAATAATAATGATTTTATTAGTACTCCAATTGCTCCTCCCGCCACTAGTGCGGAGACTTGTGATATTAATGCCGCTTTGCTTAATCTTGTGATGAAAGATCAATTTTCTGGTAGTCCTAATGAAGATGCTGCATCCCATCTTAACACTTTCGTAGAATTGTGTGATATGCAAAAGAAAAAAGATGTGGATAATGATATTGTCAAATTAAAATTATTCCCATTCTCATTGCGGGATCGTGCAAAAATTTGGTTTTCATCTTTACCACGAAATGGTATTGATTCTTGGGATAGGTGTAAAGATGCTTTTATTACTAAGTATTTTCCTCCCGCGAAAATTATTTCTCTTAGAAATCAAATTATGAATTTTAAGCAACTTGATCATGAACATGTTGCCCAATCTTGGGAGAGGATAAATTAATGATAAAAAATTGTCCTACTCATGGTTTAAATTTAAGGATGATCATACAAAAAATTTATGCGGGATTAAATTTTGTTTCTAGAAATCTTTTAGATTCCGCCGCGGGTGGTACTTTTATGGAAATTACTTTGGGAGAAGCTACTAAATAGATTGATAATATTATGGCAAATTATTCACAATGGCATACTGAAAGAGTTCCTACTAGTAAAAAAGTGAATTCTGTTGAAGAAATTAATACTTTGAGTGATAAAGTTGATGCGCTTATGAAATTGGTTGATAGCAAAAATGCTCTTATTGATCCTAATGATGTGCCTTTATCCACTTTTATTGAGCAAAATAATTATCCCGTAGATGTGAATTTTGTCTCGCGAAACAATTTTAATAATAATGCTTATGGAGGTAATTTCAATGCTAGACCGTTTCCTGGAAATTCCTCTAATAATTATGGCAATCCTTATGGTAATTCTTATAATAATAATAATAGGATGCCCTCTGATCTTCAAAGTAATATTAAAGAATTTATTAATGCTCAAAAAGTTTTCAACACTACAATAGAAGAAAAATTGAGTAAACTTGATGATATGTCTAGGAGCATTGATAGAATTATTCATGATATGGAAAATCTTAAGGCTAAAATTTTGCCACCTAAAATTGATATTAATGAATCAATTAAAGCTTTATATGTCTCCATGGATGAGAGTAAGAAAAGAACCGCCATGCTAAAAGCTAAACGAGAATTTTTAGAAAAAGCGATTCCTCCCGGTTTTTATCGTAGTAATGATGAGGATATTAAAATGATTGGTGTTTCATCTATTGATTCCTTGTTTATAAATATAAAACTTGATGAAAAGGGGACTGAAGAAGAGTCAACTTTAGCTAAAGAGCGTCCCCATAATTCGGAGGGTGAAAATCTTGATGAGAAAATTGCTAAAAGTGAGTTTGGAGAGGTAAAAACTTTAAATAGCGATGTGCCCACTCTCTTGGATTACAAAGATTTTAATTATGATAATTGTTCCTTGATTGAGTGCATTTCTTTGTTACAATTCATGTTAAATTCACCCAACGCTTATGAGCAAAACAAGGCTTTTACTAAACACATCGTAGAAGCTATGATGAAAGCGTTAGAAGAAAAGTTAGAACTAGAGATTTCAATTCCAAGAAAATTATATGATGAGTGGGAACCCACCATTAATGTTAAAACTAAAAATTATGAGTGCAATGCTTTATGTGATTTGGGTGCTAGCGTTTCCACAATTCCAAAATCTCTATGTGAGGTGCTAGGTTTTACCAATATAGATGAATGTTCTCTTAATTTGCATCTTGCAGATTCCACTATTAAAAAGCCTTTGGGTAGAATTAATGATGTTCTTATTCTTGCAAATAGGAACTATGTGCCCGTTGATTTTATTGTACTTGACATTGAATGCAATCCTTCATGCCCCATAATACTTGGTAGACCATTCTTACGAACCATAGGTGCCGTTATTGATATGAAAGAAGGGAATATAAAATTTCATTTTCCACTAAAGAAGGGTATGGAACATTTCCCTAAGAAGAAAATTAAAGCACCATATGAATCCATTATGAGGGCCACTTATGGAATCAACTTGAAAGATGACAATACTTGAAACTATGCATTATGCCTAGCTAGGGGCATAAAACAATAGCGCTTGTTGGGAGGCAACCCAATGAATAAAATAAATTTTTATTATTTGTTTCTGTTCTTGTGAGTTTTCACTTTCATGTCACTGTTATGATTATGTTTTTATGTTTTTAATTAGTGTTTGTGCCAAGTAAAACCTTTGGGATGATTTGGAAGATAGTATAATTGATGCTGTTTGGAAAACAGAAAGTTTCACGTCCAGTGCTGGAATTTTGGTTCTGTACTGGAGCGTCAGAAAAATCTGAAATTTTTACACAGTATTGTTATATGAATTGCCCACGTTTTCCTAAAATTTCAGAATTTTTGGAGTTACATAAGTATGGATTTTAAATAGGTTTCTACAGACTGTTCTGTTTTTGACAGATTCTGTTTTTGATGTGTTGCTTGCTTGTTTTGATGAAACTATGGATTGTATCGGGGGGTATAAGCCATGCAGAAGTTAGAATACAGTAGGTATAATGCAAAAATGAAATATGAATAGGTTTGCAACAGTACTTAAAGTGGTGATTTATTTTGTTATACTAACGGATCTCACGAAGGTTTTGTTGAGTTTTGTGTGATTGAAGTTTTCAAGTTTTGGGTGAGATCACGATGGATGAAGGAATAAGGAGTGGAAAGAGCCTAAGCTTGGGGATGCCCAAGGCACCCCAAGGTAATATTCAAGGAAGACTCAAGCGTCTAAGCTTGGGGATGCCCCGGAAGGCATCCCCTCTCTCTTCTACCAACCATCGGTAATTTTACTTGGAGCTATATTTTTATTCGTCACATGATATGTGTTTTACTTGGAGCGTCTTGTATTATATGAGTGTTTGCTGTTTTTGCTTTTTAGTTTGTCACAATCATCCTTGCTGAACACACCTATTTTGAGAGAGCCACACGTTCATCATAATTTGTTAGAATACTCTATGTGCTTCACTTAAATTTTTTGAGCTAGGCAGTTGCTCTAGTGCTTCACTTAAATCTTTTTGAGCATGGTGGTGGCTAAATTTTGAATAAATAAACTCTCATGCTTCACTTATATTATTTTGAGAGTTGATAAAGATTGAAATTTTGAAGAAATATTTGCACTCTCATCCTTCACTTAAATCTTTTTGAGAGTTGATGACAGTAACGGTAATTTGGACAAGATACGAATTTGGTCCCAAAGTGATGAATATTCAAGAGGGATATAATAAAAACTTTCATATAGATCATTGGATATGATAAGTGTGATTCCTTGCAATAGTTTTGTGATATGGAAATGATAATATGTGAGTCATGTTAGTGAGTAATTGTGATTTAGTAAGAATATTAGTGTTAAGGTTTGTGATTCCCAATGCATGCACATTAAGTCAATAGTTATGCAAAGAAATTATATCCTACTTATGGTGCATTATTTCGGTGTTAGTTATGTTCAATGCATATTTATGACCGTTTTCGCTTTTTGGTTGGTTGCTTCTCAATCTATTTGCTAGCCTTCATTTGTACTAAGCGGAAATACTGCTTGTGCATCCAAAATCCTTAAACCCAAGTTGTGCCAAATGAGTCCACTATATCTATCTATATGCGGTATTCCCGTGCCGTTCCAAGTAAATTTGCGTGTGCCAACTCTAATTTTCAAAATAATTTTTCTCTTTTGTGTGCCCGTACCGCTCATGAAGCGGCAGGGGGTGGCCAATATTTTCCATGCTAGGTGTGTTATTCTCACGATGAGTGTTTATTCACTTGTCATTGCATGAGACAGTGGCTGGTAATAGGGATGCCCAGTCCCACAATGAAATCAAAATTAATAACAACAAAATTCCTTGGAAAGTGTTGGTATGGAGGGCACCCGTGGATACAGCTAGCCATGGATTGTGAAAGAATGGTGGAAAGGAAATAAACTTTACTTTCTGTTTGGGAACCGCCTATGATGTGTCTAGCATGGAAGATATTGGGAATTCTCGGTCGTTTTCGTTGACAGGAAAAGCATGCCTCTCAAAATATTTTTATCTCTCTAATTTAAGTTTTGAGCTCTGGCACATTAGCAAATCTCTGTTTCCCTCTGCGAAGGGCCTATCTATTTACTTTTATGCATTTTTTATTTTTATTTGAGTCTCCATCTTCTCTTATAAAGCACCAACTAGAGAGCACTATTGTCATACTTGTGCATTGTGTGTAGCTAATATTTGAGTGTGTTTCATGAATGGATCAATGATTGAGCATAATGGGCTAAGGATAACTTTCTTTAGCGTTGATATTTTGAAAGACATGATTGCTTGTTAGCATGCTTAAGTATTTATATCATCATGTCAAATTATAGACTATTGCTTTGAATCATTCAAGTCCAATGTCCATGCTACAAGAGAAAAGAATATATGATGAATATGATAGGTAGCATTCCACATCAAAAATTCTGTTTGTACCATTTACCTACTCGAGAACGAGCAGGAATTTAGCTTGGGGATGCTGATACGTCTCCAACATATCTATAATTTTTTATTGTTCCATGCTATTATATTATCAATCTTGGATGTTTTTATATGCATTTACAACAATTATATATCATTTTTTGGGACTAACCTATTAACTTAGTGCCTAGTGCCAGTTGTTGTTTTCTGCCTGTTTTTTGTTTTACAGAATATCAATACCAAACGAAGTCCAAATGCCACGAAACTTTTTGGAGATTTTTTTCTGGATAATACCAACACTAGAAGCTTCGGGAGAAGACCAGACGCCCGAGGAGGTGGCCACGAGCCACCAGGGCGCGCCTGGGGGGGGGGGGGGCAGGCGCGCCCTGGTGCCTCGTGGGCCCACCTCAGCTCCGTTTGACCTAATTCCACCACTATAAATTCCCAAAAAATCAAAAACCCTCAGGTCCACGAAATACTTTTTCCGCCGCTGCAAGTTTCTGTTCTCAAGAGATCCCATCTGGAGGCCTTTTCCGGTACTCCACCGGAGGGGGAATCGATCACGGAGGGGCTCTACATCAACCTTGCCGCCCTTCCGATGATGCGTGAGTAGTTTACCACAGACCTTCGGGTCCATAGTTAGTAGCTAGATGGCTTCTTCTCTCTTTTTGATCTTCAATACAATGTTCTCCTCAATGTTCTTGGAGTTCTATCCGATGTAATCACTTTTTGCGGTGTGTTTGTTGGGATCCGATGAATGGTGAGTTTATGATCAGATTATCCATGAATATTATTTGAGTCTTCTCTGATCTCTTTTATGCATGATTATTATAGCTTCGTATTTCTTCTCCGATCTATTGATTTGGTTTGGCCAACTAGATTGATTTATCTTGCCATGGGAAGAGGTGCTTTGTAATGGGTTCGATCTTGCAGTGCTCAATCCCAGTGACAGAAAGGGACATGACACGTATGTATCGTTGCTATTAAGGGTAAAAAGATGGGGTTTATTCATACGTGAGTTTATCTTGTCTACATCATGTCATCGTTCTTAAGGTGTTACTCTATTCTTTATGGACTTAATACACTAGATGCATGCTGGATAGCGGTCGATGTGTGGAGTAATAGTAGTAGATGCAGGCAGGAGTCGGTCTACTTGTATTGGACGTGATGCCTATATACATGATCATTGCCTTGGATATCATCATGATTATTTGCTTTTCTATCAATTGCCCAACAGTAATTTGTTTACCCACCGTATGCTATTTTCTTGAGAGAAGCCTATATTGAAAATTATGGCCCCCGGGTCTATCTAAATCATATACTAAAACCCTAAAAATACTTGCTGCAATTTTTCTTTATTTATTTTATTTTGTATTTTGTTTCAATCTATCGATCTATCACATACAATTTAATCTTGCAACTTACCGCCGAGGGATTGACAACCCCTTGTTTGCGTTGGGTGCAAAGATTTGTTGTTTTGTGTGCAGGTGCTGCTAACGAGGTGTCGCGTGATTCTCCTACTGGATTGATAACCTTGGTTTCATAACTGAGGGAAATACTTATCTCAACTGTACTTCATCTCCCTTCCTCTTTAGGGAAATACCAACGCAAGCTACAAGTAGCAAGGGGATATTTTAAAAATCGCTATACGCGATGAGGTAATTGTTGACTCAACTCGGGTCATATTACTATCCCTATGGGTACCCGAGTGCCATCTGTTGGAAATATGCCCTAGAGGCAATAATAAATTGGTTATTATTATATTTCCTTGTTCATGATAATCGTTTATTATCCATGCTATAATTGTATTGATTGGAAACTCAAATACATGTGTGGGTACATAGACAACACTGTATCCCTAGTATGCCTCTAGTTGACTAGCTCGTTGATCAAAGATGGTTAAGGTTTCCTAGCCATTGACATGAGATGTCATTTGATAACGGGATCACATCATTAGGAGAATGATGTGATGGACAAGACCCAAACTGTAAACGTAGCATTTGATCGTGTCAGTTTATTGCTATTGTTTTCTGCATGTCAAGTATCTGTTCCTTTGACCATGAGATCATGCAACTCACTGACACCGGAGGAATACCTTGTGTGTATCAAACGTCGCAACGTTACTGGGTGACTATAAAGGTGCTCTACAGGTATCTCCAAGGGTGTCTGTTGGGTTGGCATGGATCAAGACTGGGATTTGTTACTCCGTATGACGGAGAGGTATCTCAGGGCCCACTCGGTAATACAACATCACAATAAGCCTTGCAAGCAATGTGACTAAAGTGTTAGCCACGAGATCTTGTATTACGGAACGAGTAAAGAGACTTGCCGGTAACGAGATTGAACTAGGTATAGAGATACCGACGATCGAATCTCGGGCAAGTAACATACCGAAGAACAAAGGGAATAGCATACGGGATTAACTGAATCCTTGACATAGAGGTTCGACCGATAAAAGATCTTCGTAGAATATGTAGGAGCCAATATGGGCATCCAGGTCCCGCTATTGGTTATTGGCCGTAGAGGTGTCTCGGTCATGTCTACATAGTTCTCGAACCCGCAGGGTCTACACACTTAACGTTTGGTGACGATTAGTATAGTTGAGTTATTTTGTTGGTGACCGAAGGTTGTTCGGAGTCCCGGATAAGATCCCGGACATGACGAGGATCTCCGGAATAGTCCGGAGGTAAAGATTGATATATGTGATAATAGTGTTTTGATCTCCAGGAAGAGTTCCGGAGTTCACCGGAATGGGTTCCGGATGTTTACCGAAGTGTTCGGGTGCAGCAACACTTTATATGGGCCAAAGGGATAAAGCCCACGAGGTATTGGAAAGTGCAAAAGTAGTTTTGCTGCCGCGTAAGCGGTACTACAGCTTGTGTGAAGCGGTACTACCGCCCGAGCGGTACTACCGCTTGTGTGAAGCGGTACTACCGCCCAAGCGGTACTACCGCTTGTGTGAAGCGGTACTACCGCTTGTGTGCGGCTGTGCACGGTTCGGCAGGGATCCGAGTTGGACTCTTTCCCTGCGGGCCAAACCGACCTTGTGCGGGCAAAACCGACCCGGAGGAGGCTTTTACTCCAAGTTTAGACCCCAAGGCTCAACATATAAATAGAGGGGCAGGGCTAGCACACGGGAGACATTAAGATTTCCCCAAGCCGTGTGCGGCAACCCTATCCCTCTAGTTCCTCCGTCATAATCTCCGTAGCGCTTGGCGAAGCCCTGCAGAGATTGTTCCTCACCACCATCACCACGCCGTCGTGCTGCTGGAACTCAACCACTACTTCATCATCGCTCGCTGGATAGAGGAGGTGAAGGCGTCATCAAGCCGTACGTGTGTTGAACGCGGAGGTGCCGTCCGTTCGGCGCTAGTTCGTGATCGGATCGAGGGACGACTTGCGATTTGGATCGCGGAGACGTTCGACTACATCAACCGCGTTTCTTAAACGCTTCCGCTTAGCGATCTACAAGGGTATGTAGATTCACTCTCCCTCTCGTAGATGCTCATCTCCATGGATAGATCTTATGTGTGCGTAGGAAAATTTTTGTTTCCCATGCAACGTTCCCCAACAGTGGCATCTGAGCTAGGTCTATGCGTAGATGAGATCTCGAGTAGAACACAAACGAGTTGTGGGCGTGGGTGTATACATATTGCTTGCCGTTACTAGTTGATACTTGATTCGGCAGTATTGTGAGATGAAGCGGCCCGGACCGACATTACGCGTAAACTTACGCGAGATAGGTTCCTTCAACTAACATGTAACTTCGTTGCATAAAGATGGCTAGCGGGTGTCTGTCTCTCTCACTTTAGTTGAATCGATTTCAATGAAAAGGGTTCTTTTAGAAGATCAAAAAGCAATCACTACACCACGTTGTGGTTTTGCGTAGGTAAGAACGGTTCTTGCAAACCCGTAGCAGCCACGTAAAATTTGCAACAACAATTAGAGGACGTCTAACTTGTTTTTGCAGGGTATGTTGTGATGTGATATGGCCAATTACATGATGAGATATATGTGATGTATGAGATGATCATGTGTTGTATAGAATATCACGACTTGCATGTCGATGAATACGGCAACTGGCAGGAGCCATAGAGTTGTCTTTAATTATTGTATGACCTGCGTGTCAATCATTAAGCGCTATGTAATGCTTTACTTTATCGCTAAACGTTAGCAATAGTCGTGGAAGCAACAGTCGGCGCGACAACCTTATGGCGACACGTTGATGGAGATCATGGTGTCATGCCGGTGACGATGGAGATCATGCCGGTGCTTTGGAGATGGAGATCAAAAGCACAAGTTCATGGCCATATCATGTCACTTATGATTTGCATGTGATGTTAATCCTTTTATGCATCTTATTTTGCTTAGGACGACGGTAGCATTATAAGGTGATCCCTCACTTAAATTTCAAGATAAATTGTGTTCTCCCCAAGTGTGCACCGTTGCGAAAGTTCGTCGTTTCGAGACACGCCGTGATGATCGGGTGTGATAGACTCTACGTTCACATACAACGGGTGTAAGCCATGTTACACGTGCGGAACACTCGGGTTAAACTTGACGAGCCTAGCATGTACAGACATGGCCTCGGAACACAAGAGACCGAAAGGTCGAACATGAGTCATATAGTAGATATGATCAACATGAAGATGTTCACCATTGAAACCACCTCAACTCACGTGATGATCGGACTTGAGTTGGTGGATTTGGATCATGTTATACTCGAATGACCGGAGGGATGTCAATTTGAGTGGGAGTTTTTTTAAGTAATATGATTAACTAAACTCATTATCTAGAACAATAGTCTAAGTTGTCTTTGCTATATTTATGTTGTAGATCATGGCTCGCGCAGTAGCACCCCTGAATTTTAATGCGTTCCTAGAGAAAGCTAAGTTGAAAGATGATGGAAGTAACTTTGTGGACTGGGCCCGTAATCTAAGGATTATCCTTACGGCTTCCCAGAAGGCTTATGTCCTTGATGCACCGCTTGGTGATCCACCCGCTCCAGTTGAGTCTCTAGACGTTGTGAACGCCTGGCAGGCTCGTTCTGATGATTACTCAATAGTTCAATGTGCAATGTTGTATGGCTTAGAACCGGGACTTCAAAGACGTTTTGAACGTCATGGAGCATATGAGATGTTCCAGGAGTTGAAGTTTATCTTTCAGAAGAATGCCCGGATCGAGAGATATGAGATCTCCGATAAATTTTATGCTTGCAAGATGGAGGAGAACGGGTCTATCAGTGATCACGTGCTCAGAATGTCTGGGTACTCCACCCGTCTGGCTGAGTTAGGGATGCCCCTTCCGCCAGAGGCTATCACTGACAGAGTTCTTCAATCATTGCCACCTAGCTACAAGAGCTTCGTGTTGAACTATAACATGCACGGGATGAACAAGTCAGTCGCCGAGCTGTTTGCGATGCTGAAAGCCACTGAGTCTGAAATTCAGAAGGAGCATCAAGTGTTGATGGTCAATAAAACCACTAGTTTCAAGAAAAATGGCAAGGGTAAGAAGGGTAACTCCAAGAAGAGTGGCAAAGCAGTTGCTCCTCTCGTGAAGAAACCCAAGGCTGGACCCAAACCAGAAACTGTGTGTTTTCATTGCAAGGTAACTGGACACTGGAAGCGGAATTGCCCCAAGTATTTGGCTAACAAGAAGGCGGCCAACAACAAACAAGGTATATATGATATACATGTTATTGATGTGTACCTTACCAACTCTCGTTGTAGTGCCTGGGTATTTGATACCGGTGCGGTTGCTCATATTTGCAACTCAAAACAGAAACTGCGGAATAGATGGAGGCTGGCAAAGGACGAAGTGACGATGCGCGTGGGAAATGGTTCCAAGGTTGATGTGATCGCCGTCGGCACGCTCGCTCTTCGATTACCGTCGGGATTAGTGATGAACCTAAATAAGTGTTATTTGGTGCCTGCGTTAAGCATGAACATTATATCTGGATCTTGTTTATTGCGAGACGGTTACTCATTTAAATCAGAGAATAATGGTTGTTCTATTTATATGAGTAATATCTTTTATGGTCATGCACCCGATGTGAGGGGTTTATTCTTATTGAATCTCGATAGTAATGATACACATGTTCATAACATTGATGCCAAAAGATGTAGAATTGATAATGATAATACCACTTTCTTGTGGCACTGCCGTTTAGGTCATATTGGCGTAAAACGCATGAGGAAGCTCCATGCTGATGGACTTTTGGAGTCACTTGATTTTGAATCACTTGACACATGTGAGCCATGCCTCATGGGCAAGATGACTAAAACGCCGTTCTCTGGAACAATGGAACGGGCAAGTGACTTATTGGAAATCATACATACTGATGTGTGCGGTCCGATAAGCATTGAGGCGCGCGGTGGTTATCGTTACTTTCTCACCTTCACTGATGACTTAAGTAGATATGGGTATATTTACTTAATGAAACACAAGTCTGAAACATTTGAAAAGTTCAAACAATTTCAGAGTGAAGTTGAGAATCATCGTAACAAGAAGATTAAATTCCTACGATCTGATCGAGGAGGAGAATATCTGAGTTATGAGTTTGGCAGTCACTTAAGACAGTGTGGAATTGTTTCACAATTGACACCGCCTGGAACACCACAGCGTAATGGTGTGTCCGAACGTCGTAATCGAACCTTATTGGATATGGTGCGATCTATGATGTCTCTTGCCGATTTGCCACTATCGTTTTGGGGTTATGCATTAGAGACAGCTGCATTCACTTTAAATAGGGCACCATCGAAATCCGTTGAGACGACGCCATATGAACTTTGGTTTGGCAAGAAGCCAAAGCTGTCGTTTCTTAAAGTTTGGGGATGTGATGCTTATGTCAAAAAGCTTCAGCCTGAAAAGCTGGAACCCAAAGGGGAGAAATGCGTCTTCATAGGATACCCAAAAGAGACAGTTGGGTATACCTTCTACCTCAGATCCGAAGGCAAAGTGTTTGTCGCTAAAAACAGAACATTTCTTGAGAAAGAGTTTCTCTCGAAAGAATTGAGTGGGAGGAAGATAGAACTTGATGAGGTTGTTGAACCTTTACTTCAACCTGAGAGTAGCGCAACGCAGAAAGTTGTTTCTATGGAGCCTACATTAGCTGAAGAGGAAGTTAATGATGATGATCATGAAGCTTTGGATCAAGTTGCTATCGAACCTCGTAGGTCGACAAGGACGCGTACTGCTCCTGAGTGGTACGGCAACCCTGTCTTAGAGATCATGTTGTTGGACAACGATGAACCTACGAGCTATGGAGAAGCGATGATGGGCCCGGATTCCGAGAAGTGGTTAGAGGCCATGAAATCCGAGATGGGATCCATGTATGAAAACAAAGTATGGACTTTGGAAGTATTACCTGAAGGGCGTAAGGCCATTCAGAACAAATGGATCTTTAAGAGGAAGACGGACGCGGACGGTAATGTCACCGTCTATAAAGCTCGACTTGTGGCAAAGGGTTTTTCACAAGTTCAAGGAGTTGACTACGATGAGACCTTCTCACCCGTAGCGATGCTTAAGTCCGTCAGAATCATGTTAGCAATAGCTGCCTTTTTCGATTATGAAATTTGGCAGATGGATGTCAAAACAGCGTTCCTTAACGGTTACCTTAAGGAAGAGTTGTATATGATGCAACCAGAAGGTTTTGTCGATCCAGAGAATGCTGACAAAGTTTGCAAACTCCAGCGATCCATTTATGGACTGGTGCAAGCATCTCGGAGTTGGAATCTTCGTTTTGATGAGGTGATCAAAGCGTTCGAGTTTATACAAGTTTACGGAGAAGCTTGTATTTACAAGAAAGTGAGTGGGAGCTCTATAGCGTTTCTAATATTATATGTGGATGACATATTGCTGATTGGAAACAATATAGAAATGCTGGAAAGCGTGAAGGAATATTTGAACAAGAGTTTTTCAATGAAGGACCTAGGAGAAGCTGCTTTCATATTAGGCATCAAGATCTATAGAGATAGATCGAGACGCTTAATAGGACTTTCACAAAGCACATACCTTGACAAAGTTTTGAAGAAGTTCAAAATGGATCAGTCCAAGAAGGGGTTCTTGCCTGTATTGCAAGGTGTGAAGTTGAGTAAGACTCAATGCCCAGTGACTGCAGAAGATAGAGAAAAGATGAGTGTCATCCCCTATGCTTCGGCCATAGGCTCTATCATGTATGCAATGCTGTGCACAAGACCCGATGTCAGCCTTGCCATAAGTATGGTCGGAAGGTTTCAAAGTGATCTAGGAATGGAACACTGGACGGCGGTCAAGAATATCCTGAAGTACCTGAAAAGGACTAAGGACATGTTTCTCGTTTATGGAGGTGATCAAGAGCTCGTCGTAAAGGGTTACGTCGATGCAAGCTTTGACACTGATCCGGATGACTCTAAGTCGCAAACCGGATACGTATTTATTCTTAATGGGGGTGCGGTTAGCTGGTGCAGTTCCAAGCAAAGCGTGGTAGCAGATTCTACATGCGAAGCGGAGTACATCGCTGCCTCGGAGGCGGCGAAGGAAGGTGTCTGGATGAAGGAGTTCATGACAGATCTTGGAGTAGTGCCTAGTGCGCTTAACCCAATGACTCTGTTTTGTGATAATACTGGTGCCATTGCTCTAACCAAGGAACCAAGATTTCACAAGAGGACCAGACACATAAAGCGACGCTTCAATTCCATCCGCGATTACATCAAGGAGGACGACATAAATATTTGCAAAGTACACACGGATCTAAATTTTGCAGATCCGATGACTAAACCTCTTCCAAGGGCTAAACATGAACAACACCAGAACTGCATGGGTGTTCGATTCATTACAATGTAAATCACATAGTGATGTGAACTAGATTATTGACTCTAGTGCAAGTGGGAGACTGTTGGAAATATGCCCTAGAGGCAATAATAAATTGGTTATTATTATATTTCCTTGTTCATGATAATCGTTTATTATCCATGCTATAATTGTATTGATTGGAAACTCAAATACATGTGTGGGTACATAGACAACACTGTGTCCCTAGTATGCCTCTAGTTGACTAGCTCGTTGATCAAAGATGGTTAAGGTTTCCTAGCCATTGACATGAGATGTCATTTGATAACGGGATCACATCATTAGGAGAATGATGTGATGGACAAGACCCAAACTGTAAACGTAGCATTTGATCGTGTCAGTTTATTGCTATTGTTTTCTGCATGTCAAGTATCTGTTCCTTTGACCATGAGATCATGCAACTCACTGACACCGGAGGAATACCTTGTGTGTATCAAACGTCGCAACGTTACTGGGTGACTATAAAGGTGCTCTACAGGTATCTCCAAGGGTGTCTGTTGGGTTGGCATGGATCAAGACTGGGATTTGTTACTCCGTATGACGGAGAGGTATCTCAGGGCCCACTCGGTAATACAACATCACAATAAGCCTTGCAAGCAATGTGACTAAAGTGTTAGCCACGAGATCTTGTATTACGGAACGAGTAAAGAGACTTGCCGGTAACGAGATTGAACTAGGTATAGAGATACCGACGATCGAATCTCGGGCAAGTAACATACCGAAGAACAAAGGGAACAGCATACGGGATTAACTGAATCCTTGACATAGAGGTTCGACCGATAAAAGATCTTCGTAGAATATGTAGGAGCCAATATGGGCATCCAGGTCCCGCTATTGGTTATTGGCCGTAGAGGTGTCTCGGTCATGTCTACATAGTTCTCGAACCCGCAGGGTCTACACACTTAACGTTTGGTGACGATTAGTATAGTTGAGTTATTTTGTTGGTGACCGAAGGTTGTTCGGAGTCCCGGATAAGATCCCGGACATGACGAGGATCTCCGGAATAGTCCGGAGGTAAAGATTGATATATGTGATAATAGTGTTTTGATCTCCAGGAAGAGTTCCGGAGTTCACCGGAATGGGTTCCGGATGTTTACCGAAGTGTTCGGGTGCAGCAACACTTTATATGGGCCAAAGGGATAAAGCCCACGAGGTATTGGAAAGTGCAAAAGTAGTTTTGCTGCCGCGTAAGCGGTACTACCGCTTGTGTGAAGCGGTACTACCGCCCGAGCGGTACTACCGCTTGTGTGAAGCGGTACTACCGCCCAAGCGGTACTACCGCTTGTGTGAAGCGGTACTACCGCTTGTGTGCGGCTGTGCACGGTTCGGTAGGGATCCGAGTTGGACTCTTTCCCTGCGGGCCAAACCGACCTTGTGCGGGCAAAACCGACCCGGAGGAGGCTTTTACTCCAAGTTTAGACCCCAAGGCTCAACATATAAATAGAGGGGCAGGGCTAGCACACGGGAGACATTAAGATTTCCCCAAGCCGTGTGCGGCAACCCTAACCCTCTAGTTCCTCCGTCATAATCTCCGTAGCGCTTGGCGAAGCCCTGCAGAGATTGTTCCTCACCACCATCACCACGCCGTCGTGCTGCTGGAACTCAACCACTACTTCATCATCGCTCGCTGGATCGAGGAGGTGAAGGCGTCATCAAGCCGTACGTGTGTTGAACGCGGAGGTGCCGTCCGTTCGGCGCTAGTTCGTGATCGGATCGAGGGACGACTTGCGATTTGGATCGCGGAGACGTTCGACTACATCAACCGCGTTTCTTAAACGCTTCCGCTTAGCGATCTACAAGGGTATGTAGATTCACTCTCCCTCTCGTAGATGCTCATCTCCATGGATAGATCTTATGTGTGCGTAGGAAAATTTTTGTTTCCCATGCAACGTTCCCCAACACCATCAAGGATGCTTAATTGTGTCTTGGTTAAACTCGTACCCTACTGAACTATGGAGATATCCGTCAAAATAGTTTCCATAGCGAAACTTATGATGACAACAAAGAGGAATATTTTCTCTTCACCATATACGGATATGGCAAACGCATTATCTCCTTATCGTCTGGATTGTACTACACATACTACAAAACCCGTAGCACATGTTGCGTACAAGATAGTTTTCCAGAATGTCTTTTGCATGACAAACTTGGCATACTTGCCTTGGTCATTGTGACATTGGGTTGAAACAGAAACTATCAGCAATTCCATTGGTTTATGACTATTATGATGCTAAATTCTAACAGTATTTGGATTTTGTGTGCACTACATGTGAAACAGGGATGCTAATTTTAAGGCTCGCGCACCTTAAAGTCTATGCTGAACCACTCAGACTCCTTGAATACATCAAGTCGAGGTAAGTGGCCCTTCCCAACCATTGACTAGACTATTCAGGTATCCATGGTTTTTGAATTAGACATCTACATGAAGGTCTCAAGTGTGCTTTATCCACACGAAACCATTGGCTCATTATCCTGAACATCGATTTCAATCAAAATCGAGTGGACAACGTTGCAGAATTCTCCTTGTGTGGCTTCACTATGGCCCTAGGATTGAAGTTTAGCACTTTGTCCAATATGTCTAGACTCAAAATGGTTTGGTAGAATCCTTTGTCCAAAGAGTTAAGCTCATTGCATTATCTTTACTCTGGAATTGCAACGTACCAACTTTACGTTGGAGTCATGCAGTTTTTCACGCTCATGACAAAACTGCATAATATTATTCCCCTTTATCTTTGATACGTCGAAATCTACCAAGTATTTCCCATCTGCGGTAATTCGGTTACACACCGATATCACCACCCCGGCATACATCATTGGCCCCTCAGCATATAGTTGGGATCTATGTGAGGAATAACTGTATTTTCATCAATACCTCAAGCCCCTCATATGGGGAGTTATTCAAGGCCAGTATGCCTATTCAATGAGGAACATATTCAGGCATTAGGGGGAGAGTTCAAGTACCATAAAGAATGCCAGGAAATTAGTGGAATGTTCAACACATTTCTGCCTCAAATCCACGTACTCAAAGATCTGAACCACGCGTTCAGAAGATTTGCAACACATTGCAAATAACCTACCAGATTCATTTACTGACTATAAAGGTGTCACACAATCCTATAATCCTGCAAAAAAATGCCTGAAAGAGTGAAGGTACCAACAAAATCCACTCCACTCCCCGTTCGAAGCAACATGGGGAGATGTATGGCAAAAGTACATCAGGATTCAGCTTCTCGCAAGCAAGGAAATCGAGGTCTCTGAATCAGTAAATGCAAGTCAACTTCATGTTGACAGACACCTAATGGGTAGTATACAGTCAGTGGATGGGAAGCCTCTACCAACCCAGGTCATAGTGCACACAATGACCGGGATATCGGAATACCCGACTCAATCGCATTGGGAAATCGCGAGCAGTCACCATGGGTAACGATATTTCCATCTGGAGAATCATATAACCAGAAGTCTACGATTGTCGACATACATTTCTCAACTAGATTGAAAATCCCTTTCACATGATTCAGCTCCAAAGACCATGGCCGTGGCAAAGTGTGAACAACACTTGGACTGAACTCAAGCAAAGCGTATAATCTAGGTAGAAATGATCTTGCTCAATAAAGGGAAGGTATTCACATAAGCAATACCTACACCAGTTTTCTTCTGGAAACAGAATTGAGAACAACGAGGTGGTGAAACATAGAGCAAGTATTGTAGCACAAGGGTTCACGCAGATACCCAACTATTCTCCAGAGGTGGAATCCCTTTCCGATAACTTATATCATTGGCAGTATAAAATCATCTATCTATGCAGTTGATAGATGTAGTGATTACATATCCATGTGGATCACTAGATTTAGATATAGATGGTTCCCGATGGAATCTCACTTCTGAATCAAAAATGCAAAATGCAAGATACATTGTGTAAAATCAGTAAGTCACTATACGGCTTATTGATGTCAGTATATTTTGGTAAAACCGATGTAGTGAGTTCCTTATTCACAAGGATTACTCCTACACTGATGATTACCCATACATGTTAAGCATGTGATCATCTAAATGACGGAATTTGAGATGGAGGATCTGGGTATAACCTCGAGCACCTTCACTCATACATTATGGTACACTATGTTGTCTATGTCTAAAATATATTGGAGAAATTCATTGTGGACAAATCTTATGCATCCATAACTCGCATGGCTTCATTCTCTAGACATAGAGAAAGATCCATTAAAACCATGAGTTGATGGGAATGCGATATTGGGACATAGAGTTCCATATCCTAGTGCCATTGGACCCACCACACATAATTGGTTGGGGCTCAAGAATATGTTTCGGTATCTCCAAGGCATCAAACATCTTGTCCTAGTTTTTCAGTCTCAGAGAAATCTGGACACCAATATCATTGGATAAGTCGATCAGATCCCTACTATGTCAGATCGTAGACAAGATTTGTGTTCCTGCTAGGTGTGGTAGCCTTCTCATGAGAGTCTTCAAAACAGGCCTCGTGGCTACATCCACCAACCATTATCTCAAAGATAATGTTGCTTGTGTTGCCCGGATGCAAACAGGTTACGTAATAAGCAATAACACTATATTGTATATATTGCAAGTCAAATCATGTGACTGATTTGTTCACCAAGTCTCTACCAACTTCTACATTCCATAAATATGTTCATGGAGTTGGTATGCGATGACTTCGGAATTTGCAAGAATCAGGGGGAGTATCTTTCCTTCATGAGTTTACTTTACAGGTTCTCATAAAGGTTTTTAATGAGGTAATATCAACATGAGATTATATGTCATACTTTCCGTTGTCCCCATCGGGGTTTTTAGGAAAGTATATACGACATATTTATTGTTCTCTAAACTCTATGAGTTTTCTCGTATTGAGTTAAAAGAGACAATAATCATTATATGTTGCATCATTTTCTCCTTATTTTTCCCACTGGGTTTGAAGGAGTTTTATCAACATATCAAACACCTATCTCCTCACATTTTCCCATAGGGTTTTTCGAGGAGACTTACTTAAGTTGATGATGATGTACATTTTCAAAGAAAAACTAACTCGGAGGAGTTTTTAATCAAGATGATGGATTCTGATGCAGTCAAGCAGTGATTAGGGGGAGTGTTAAGACTAATTAACACACGCGGTTAATTAGGGGAAATCCTTGACAACCGTCACAGCGGTTGCTCCTTGTATCACGCCCCTGCAAACCGACGCCTCTTCGTAGGCGTCTCCTCACACTGTATATAAGTTGTACCAATCATCAATAAAGAACACAGTTGAATCATTTGTTGTCTCTCTCGCTTGTCTCTCAATTACTTTCAACAACTTGCAGTTAACATGCAGGCGTGGCTAGCCAATCGAACATTTAGACATGTTTTCTTGAAAGCATTCATATGCTTTATACACACTATGCGGAACAACATAAATTAAAGGAATTTAATCCAGCAAAATATAGTGCCGGATCTGTGACTCATATATCCGACCAAAGGTTATATAGCAGCCTCGGATACTACTCCAACCAAAAGGTCTCATGTTTCTAAAGTATAATTAGTATTTAAGAATGTATAACAAATATAATTTAAAAAAGAATTTAAAATTTTACATGTTATTTTAAAACATATTCATACAATTTAAAATACTTACGAATTAGGAAAACATTTGTATGATTCAAATATTATTCATGTGAGGATCTGCAATCTCAGGGCGCACTAGGCTCCTTTTTTTTAAACACACAAACCTTTATATACTAGTATATAAATTTTTAAAAATACAAACATTTTCTTAAAGCATGAAAACTTTATATACTACTTGAATATTTTATTAAAAACATGGAAAATTTTAAACTTACATAAGAATTTATTTAAATATACGTAACTTTCTAAAATTACTTTAATATTTTATTAAAAATGATAGCACTTTTTAAATTTATAAAAATACTTTCATAATTTTATTAATTTAATAATGTTTATTTTTGTTAAATTATTACGTACATATTTTATGAAATTATATGAAAATTATAAATTTATTTTGTTTTAATCGTATGTATACTATTTATAACACACGATTATAATGTACATATTTTTTACAAATTTTTGAAATTGAAAAAACTAACACATTGAAAATGGGCCACACTGCGGTTGTTTTACCCGCACGAGCACATTATGTTATAAAGAGAAATTTATACTTTGTAATATAACATTTTGTGGGATGGATTTGTATTTGTGGCCGCTATATGGCCTTAGGGTGCAGGTTCGAATCATTGACCCAGTACAAATGAGATTTGAACCATATTTGCACGTCCATGCCAAGTTATGGAACCGATTCGATTTATTTTTCAAGTTCAGGCACTAAAGTGCACATTCTTGGCAAGTTCAAGCACTAGTGGTGTAATTACCACCTTTTACATTGCATCCAATAACTGTGGCCTGTCTATTATCACAATCAAACGGATGAGATTACCACCGAATAAACCATGTAGTGCTTTTCCATTGGGACACAAAATCAGGAAAAAGGATAAAACAGTATTAGAGGATAACTTTCCGAATGCCTAGAATGATTGTGATATACCAGAAACCACCATTAAGTTATTTGCATGCTTTAGAGATCTATTACAAGATATTTGAGGGTAACTAGGCATAAAGGAACACACACAACAACAAACATAACTATACACTATATAATCCATGCAACTATATATGAAGTTAATTCAATGATTCCTTTGACATTTTTTATTCGTTTAAGGTCACTTTAAAATCTACGAAGAGTAAATGTCTACAAAAGAAAAGAAAAACTAACATGATTTTTTTTACATATACATTTTATATTTAGCACAACATAATTAACAATTTAATGATGCACACCAATATATATGATATTTAGCGACATTTATGATGTTACCTATTCTAATTAAATAATAAAAAATATGTCGTTATTAAGACTGTAGTGAAAAAGATGTAATAAAAATATAAAAGTTTAGTACAAATTAAATGTATTTAACTCAGGGGGCTCATATGTAACGGTATATGAAACACTCTCCTCGGTCAACCAAGCCATATCACGATGAACTTCTCATTGTGATAGTTACGAGATATCTCCAAGAAACGGAATCTCGGCGTGTAAAGCTTGTGTGCATCCTCTCGTTAGATTCTTTCAGATCATGGTCGATATTTGTGTGGCAGACCAAGGTGAGTTTTGGTAAATTTGATGCTGCATACTCTCGTTTAACATGTTACAACCTTGTTTGTGGTTGCTACAAACACAAGTGACATGTTGTGATTACTCTGGTTGTTTGCTGCAACTGTTACGAGTTCATGCTCCATGTGTTGGTTTCTATGATGCATATATATTTGCGATGGTTTTTCTTCCTGATTTGCTGCGAGCATTAGATACTTGATGGTTATTTGAAATGATGTGACGTTGTTTTTCCATGTTTTTTACACACTGCCAGAAACATGTCATGACAACGTTCCAAACATATAAAGATATTTTGCATGCATGTTTTTTTACTACAATGGTCGAATGGTCCAGATTTTGGATTGAAGATCCAATGGGTGGCAAGGTGAGCAATATGGGGCTAGCCCAGTCCAGCAGACGGCTAACCCTGCCGTAGTTTATAGTGGTCTCGTCACCACAACCTCGTCGCCATGGACAACGTCTAGGAGGCAACCTTTATTTTTTGGTTTTTGTTTTCTGAAATTATTACTAGTGATGTGCAGCACAAATAGCACACCACTAGTATCGTATTTATCACGGCGGAGAGAATGAAAGGCACATCATTGTTATCATTTTACTAGTGGCGTGCACCGAAAGGAGCACGCCACTAGTATCCAGTTACCAGTGGCGCGATACTTGTAGTGTGCGCGCCGCACGCCACCGGTAGGCTTACCTGGCGTAGTGTCATGTGAAGCAGAGTACACCACGGTAGCAACTGCGGCTTGCCAGGCCGTCTGGCTCGAATGACTCGGTGAGTTGCTCGACAAGTATGTCGAAGTCGCCAAGCTCTTCATCGACAACAAGTCCGCAATCCAGCTCCGCAAGAAGCCGGTCTTCCACAACCGAAGCAAGCACATCCGGACAAAGTACCACTACATTCGGGAGCGCGTCGAAGGCGGCAAGATTGCCGTCAAGCACGTCGATACGGAAGATCAACTCGCGGATATTCTGACGAAGATGAAGGCCAGCTCCGGCGAGTTCAGTTCCAGAGTCTTCGAGCTCGAGTTGGCGTCTTGGACAACCACATGAACTCGATTCGGGGAGCACTGTTTTATAGTCAAGTTCCCTGTACTGAACAGTTCCGCCAGCAATTATTTATTTAGAAATGGGCACTGAACAGCAATTATTTATTTCTCAATCCAGTTGAACATCATCCAGTTCATCTACAGGGATGTACAGTCGGTGTATAGTGAACCTGACTGTAGAACAGCAACTTGCAAATTTATTACGTACCAGCCACTGATTAAGAAAGCTAACCAGCGGTTAGGCTTGTTGTGGATAGGAATGGAGGCAGAGCCTTGTCGACAAATCGGCCAGCTGTGCTCGGAGCCTCGGAGGTCTTCAACTGTGGCCGGACAGGGGCAGTGCATCAATGGCGGCAGGCGAGGGCAGTTGGCGATGGTGGCAGCCTGGTTGACTTCCGTACTATCTCTCCTTTTAAATAAATAATTGCTTGTGAAATGCTATTTCTCCTTTTAAATAATTGCTGCTCAGTGCTCATTTGTAACACAGGAGCTAGCACCAGAAAAGAAGAGAACGCAGGGGAGGGAGAGAGCAAGGAGGAGAAACAGCTAGAATGGCCGGCGAGAAGGAGGTGCAGGTGGTAGAGTCCTGCTTCATAACGCCGTCCGCAGACACGCCCAGAAAAGCGCTCCGGCTCTCGCTGATCGACTTCATGCTAGCCAGCGGAGGCTACACCCCACTCGTTCACTTCTACCGCCAACGACACACCGCGGCGACGACTTCTTTGACGTGACCAGGTTGAAAACGGCGTTGGGCAAGGCGCTTGTGGCCTTCTACCACATGGCCGGCCGCTTCAGGGTGGACGCCGACGGCAGGTTGGGGATCGACTGCAACGGTAAGGGCATGCTCTTCGTCGTGGCTCACTCGCGTCTCACCGTCGACGACTTTAGCGACTTCAAGCCATCACCGAAGCTACGGAGGTTGTTGGTTCCCCACGTCGACGACTCAGCCGGCCTCTTGTGTGCCACCCAGGTCCGTCTGATTCTATTAATTAGTCTTTTTTCTAACCAAATCATCTGTAATAGTACGTACTAGGTAGTACCCTACAGTTAATAGTACAGACATATATTACCCTACAGCAAGCAGTTAGTAATATGTGCCATAAACTAATCCATATATTTATATGCATGCAGATGACATTTACTATATCTATAGGAGCCCCCACAACATGATTTCTCTTGACATGCAGCCTATCCACATCATCAATCAACATCCAACCTTCCACCTTAGCAAATCTGCCACCTCAGCAAATCTTTTCTTTTTTAACTAAAGAATCCTGTAATTTTAATCTCTGTAGTGGTTCCTTTTCGTCTTCTGAACCGACCATCCGGCTAATATACTCCCATGATGCTGTTACTATTCCCATTAATTTATCTCCCTTGTCCTGTTTGCATCTTTCCAACTCCATGATGCTGTTAGTTGTTTTTAATTTCTTATGATTATAATTAGATTGTTATAATAGTTTTTAATTAGTTCTTTTTGCTAGTTATTAATTTAGTGAAATACTTTCTGTTTATTTATGAGTTTAGTATTTTCCTTGCTGTTATGTTTCAATTAGGACAAAATCTATTTTCTTTTTTGTGTGTAGTTTCCTTAGGAGTTTTTCTTTGGATTTCCTTGAAGTTTTCTTTTGCTTTCTATTTGGTTTTTCTTATTGTTTTCTTTATTGCTTTTTATTTGTTGGTTGTTAACATGATTGTTAGAATTGCTTGCTAGAGTAAATGCTTATGTGAATGCAATGTTTGATTAATATAGATTTCATCGGAGAGTGGCGAATAGTTCTATCAAGTTATTTCTGAGAGCGATATTATCTTCATTAACTATACCAGGCAAGTTCACTTTGACCATACTTTTCATACCTATGTTTTTATTGCATTTAGTGACACCTTTTCAACTTTCCTCCAGTAGTATATTGAATCTTGTAGTTGAGTAGAAGCATGAGGTAGGAACCCACACCCATGTTACTAAGCCCGGGAACGTGACTCTGGCTTGGTTAACCTTAGTTGTGACTCTGACTGGGACGGTGCTAGCAGATGTAGTCGACGGTAGGATTGGATGGACACCAACCCGGACTAAAGGGGTTCTGAAATTTTCAAACTCTACCCCCCCCTTCTATAGCCATTTCAGTTTTGAAAAAAACAAAAGAAAATGATAAAAACTTCAAAAATTAAAATCCTTCGAGTTGTAGTTATGTTACTACATCTACTAGTTAGGAAAATTAAAAAACATAAATTTCGACATGTTTTGTAAAAAAGTGTTATGAAAAAGTAAAACGGCTATAACTTTTGCATACGATGTAAAAAAAACGTATAATATATCAAAATGTTCAGCACGAGAAGCCGGTTCCGATTTCAACCGCCGTAGGCCGTTTTGCAAATTTTTAGAATCCTCAAATTCTGAAAGGAAAAAAAGTTATCCTCAAATTTAAGTTTTTTCGAATTTTTGGTCAAACTCTGGTCAAACTGTGGTCAAACTATGGTCAAACTACTTATTCAATAAATATTAGTGTTACTAAATAATTATTGTTTTTTAGAATAATAGTTTCAAACTCAAACGGTGAAACGTGTGACATCATGCTCAAGTTCAACTCCTAAAATCAAATAACAGCAGTTGCTGCAACTGGACAGACATTGTATATAGTGATTCAGGGATTCACCATTTTATACCTGAGCTAGTACCAGATCAACAAATTATAACCATTTTATCAATGAATCCAGATCAGGCACTTGTGCTTAGCCAAACATAGAAAGCTCATTAGTTCTCATCCTAATCACATCACCAAAAAGCAATTGATTCCAGCATATGAGAAATAATTTTAAAAATTAATTTTATTTAAAAATAAATAAATGATGTCATATTTGGATTCCTCACATTTTTCTGATAATAATGGATATATTATTTGTCGAATTTCGATTTACAGATTTAAAGATATTAATTATGCCATATTAAATGAATAATTGGCAAAAAAATGAATAAAATAATATTATTACTTATTTTATTTTCATTGAATTTCAATATTATTATTACTTATTTTATTTTAATAATTGTTTGGAATTTAAAAAATTAAATCATGTGACATCAAGACCTAAGGGTTAATAGGAAAACAACAAGTGCAGACTTGAAAACTAGGGGAGATAGAACTGGGAAGTTAAGCGTGCTGGGGCTGGAGTAGTGAGAGGATGGGTGACCGGCCGGGAAGTTAGACGATTTGGAATGAGTGCTCCACGCTGGAGCAGTGAGGAGGGGTGATTAGAGATTAAATTGTCAAATAATTCAAAGATTTGAAAATCGGAAAAAACTTAAAAAATTTAAAAAAAAAAATTCAAAAAAAATTCAAAAAAAATTCAAAAAACAAAATTCAAAAAAATTCCTTTAGCTCCAGCCCAGCTCCAGACAGCGGCCACGTGGAGCCCCTTTAGTCCCGGTTCGTAACACAACCGGGACTAAAAAGGGGGGCCTTTAGTCCCGATTCTTTAGTCCCGGTTGAGAAACCGGGACTAAAGGCCCTTACGAACCGGGACTAAAGACCCGTTTTCTACTAGTGTGCACAGGTAAATGATACAATTGCTTTAACTTCCTTCCCGTCGTCGCCTGATGCCCTTGGTGGAGATGGAGAGTCGAAGTCGCCAGGTTCAGCCTTCAAATAATCATCGACCTCGATGGTGGGAAAAATTGGATGTATATGTTATTAACACATCTACAGCCGTGGACGTTGCCTCCCCTCTTCTCTGTCCCAGCTTCTCCACGCATCCTCTTCCTTGCACGGTTTGTTGATTAAGCCCCCGCCCATCCAGTTTTACAGGTCCGCATGAGTTAAGTGCCTTGGATGATGCGAAGCTCAATTATAGAATTGTATCTGATGCAGGAGAATGATATGATCTGGTTGTTTTGAGATTTTGCTCCTAAATTTTATCTCCCATACGGAATTTAATTCCATGTCCATCCCATTAGTTTCTACAAAAAAAAGAGTCTATGTAAACAAGGTATTCAATCACAATTCAAGCAGGTCGCAGCTGTGTTTGTTTTTGCAGAAATTTTTAATCTATGGCGGCGTGATATTTGTCTATTTGATCACTGACCATCTTCTCTACTGCTTCTACAGGTCGCAGTGTCCTAGGCTCCTAGAAAATGGTCCACGGAATGCATCGTAGATTCATAGCAAGGTACAGTTTGCGCCCATATAGAATGAATACAAAATCTACTGGAATATGGTCTATTGTCTGTCTCCCTTCTGTTATGTAGTTGTAAGTCTTCACAGAGAAAATAGCAACAATCTGTATGTTGATTTGCGAGTTATATGTCAGCATGTGTTGATGTAGTTTTCATTCAAATTGTACAATCTTTATCTTTCTTTTGTATATGTGTACCAAATGATTTTTGCAGTAAACTGATGTGGTGTGTTTTTGTAATTGGCTTTGCAGCGAACGGTTTGTTGTGATGCTTACCATTTTCTTGGCAACTTAGACGTGTTCTGAAGTTTCAGCTCAGGTGCTATCACTAATGTTATCACATGTCAATAATAGTGTTAATTGTCGACGGCCAAATCAACTGAACCTTTTCTTTTCTCTAGGTCAACTTCACTTTTCTCTAGGTCCCGATAACATCAAATTTAACATCAAATCCGTTGAGAATAGCTCTTCACTTTTCTCTAGGTCCCGATAACATCAAATTTAACATCAAATCCGTTGAGAATAGCTCTCATAACGAGACCTTCATGACTTAGTTGTTGTAGTTACAGTAAATGTCGTTATTGATCACCATAAAGTTGCATCTGCTGATTTGGCCAGGTTTGCAATATTTCATCAAGATTTTAGTATACAAAGATGCAAACCAACAGGCGACAAGAAACATATGCATCACAACATCAGAAATTGCAATTTGTATGTAGTATTTTTATTTTACTAATTATGCATGCCTCCTTACATTTTTCTTCTGTGTCAGCAAGGAAACTACTAAGCTACAAACGCTTGACACGACACAGACATCAAACCATAAATTTTAGATAATTTTCTTAGTGTTTCTAGAAACGTACATTTACATTATCTCATAGATAGTTTCAGCTGTCATATCATAGTGTTTTCCATTAGCATAACTGCACTCCATCAGTGTGTATATGGTTCTGTTTGTTTCTAATATATGATTACATCTACGATTGAACTTTTGTAGTTTTACATCATGTGCTTATGAGTTCTGCAGCAACGCGCAGGGTATCAACTAGTTCTTCAAGTGTGGTGGGGTGGCCTTAGGGACAGTAACGCACCATGCCGCTATGGATGGCACTGCCGTGTTCCACTTCTTCCAGATATGGTCAGCTTTCTCTAGGGACGGCGACCGGGCTGCGTGAACCTCCCCTGCCATGACCGCACCCTCTTGTGTGCACGCAACCCACCCATTGTTCATCCCGACGCCCTCTCCATTTTTTGCCCCAAGATAAACCTATCCCTGCCATGGGGGCCTAACGTCAACGAGGTTGAGGTTTTCACCATTGGCAAAGACCAACTTTCTGCTCTCAAGCGCATCTGCGGTGACCGTGGCGTGAGCACCTTCACTGCCGTGAGCACCCACATGTGGCAGTGCATGTGTTTGGCCCGGCGGCTACCACCGGACTCTACCACACGCATCATGTTCCCAGCCAATGTCCGTCGCGTTATGGCGCCGCCACTCCCGGACAGCTACTTTGGCAACGCGATGATAAACATAAGGGTCGCTGACGAGGCACGGGCCATCGCCTTTGGCGACCTGGCCTACGTCGCGCGCCGAATTAGAGACACTCTCGGCCGGGTGAACAATGAGCTACTGCATTCGGCAATCGACTACCTCGAGCAACCAAAGAGGGACGACGACCCCCCTGCTGGAGGCATTTTGCCGGTGATAGACATGAGAGTGGTCAGCTGGCTTGGCATGCCACTGTATGATGTGGACTTCAGCTGGGGAAAGCCATTGGCTATGTTGCTTGCTGAATCAAACCGCAGAGGCTATGTGCTCATGATTGGCAGCGCGCAGGGGGATGGCAGCTTGCGCATCGTCATGTGTATAGAGGCTCCAATCCTCCAGGAGTTCAAGCGGTTGTTCTATGCCAAGTTCGAGAGCATGGTGCATTCCAAGTTCTAGCTGCACCCCCATATTTTTTTCTTTGAGAGCCTCCTATCCTATATATGTTGTTGCTGAGCCACGAGTTATTTTTATCTATAAGTGCTTGTCGATTAATTTGTATGTCTCGGAGTGTGTAGGAGACATGGACAAGTGTGTGCTTGCTTTTGTTTCAATGTTGTTATTTTTCATGAGTACCCTACTGATGAGAAGCTCATGTTTATGTGCTTGTCAGAGAAATATTGCGATGAGAATAATGCCCGTCTCGTTGGGTGGGTGTTGGCAAGGTGTTGTGATTAGTGTGTATGTGTAATTGCTTGGTGTATATAGCTGTGAGATACAAGACGATGTTGCTGTGTATTTACAGTTGCTCCGTATATGAGGAATTAACACGCTGGCACTGATCCTATCCTATTCTGCAGTTTTGCACAGTATAGATACCGAGAGCAGATGAGCCCGGGTGCCATATCAACTATTCCACCCACCCTAATAACTTGGTAAAATAAATAGAGATTTGTGCCATCATTTGCTAAACTAGCATATCATGTTTAGCTTTTTTATTGGTACTATAATATGGTTTTAGAATCATGCACCGGATAGTGTCGGTTCAAGATCCCGGCAGTAATCATATGGGCTGACGCGGGTAGCTGGTGCGCCCCATGGGGAAGCCCCCCTTGCCTCCGCTACATGTCTTTCCCCACTTTCTGGCCGCAGCTCGCCTTCCTCCCCTGCTTCCCTTTCTCCTCCTGCTGCATTGGGAAACATCGACGCACTGAAAACCTGGTCGGGTTTCAAAACTCGATGAGAAAACCCACGACAAAAAAAAACTTTTTAGCAACGCTCGCCCCTCTTGATGAACAAAGCACAGAGGAGCATGTCAAGATTCGGGCAAAGATCCAACGGACCACAATTTGACTAAACACGAAATCAAAATCAGTCGACTGAAAATTAGCAAAAATGAAGATATTTTGCATCAAGGTCTTTGGCTACAATGGTCGAATGGTCCAGATTTTGGAATTAAGTAAGATCCAATGGATGGGAAGGCGAACAGTCTGGGGCGAGCCCACGGCTAATGCTGGCCTAGTTTATAGTTGTCTTGATATCACCCAGGATAATTCGTGGACACACAGGGGAACCACGCACCACAGGGTAGGAGAAATACACCCATGTATACCGCAAGACAGGCTTTTATGATGCATTAAGCTTTTGTGTCTTTTCTCTTTCTCCTTTTTATTCATAAAACAACGCTATACGCACGGCAATTTTCATCTGATTTCCCTCTAACACTGTAGATCAAACCATTAATGCGTTGGAGCGAAGTGTGAGACACCGGGGGAATATCTTGTGCTCCAGCGTATGACATGATACGATGCTCCAGAAGAATGTGGTGCATTGGATCTGGGAATCGATGGACATGATTGAAGTCTGGATCTGCGCTTAATTACAGAACTTTTCATGGTACCTTTTTGCATATTTGCAATGTGAACTAGAGAAGCTTCAATCATATAAGTTCATTTCAGATCCAACGCGCCATACTCTTCTGGAGCATCGTATCATGTGATGTGCTGGAGCACTGGATATTTTCCCGTGAGACACCATCAGATCAGTCATCGTACAGACTTCGGACACCAAGCATCGTACATGTAGTAGTTCCGTTATTCATAACGCCCAACACTCACAAACAAGTTACCAGGGGACTCACACACCCACCAACACGATCCAAACATCTTGCGCCATCCCACGGACTATGATCGTGGTCGTAACAACCACACCTAAAAACACACTTTAAACTAAAGGAAAGGTTGCCTGCCGCGACGTGAACGTGCACACTTCTGTCCTAGCTACATCCAACAGATAAAACAACTTGATCTCCTTCACTAGAACATGAACAACCGTTGATTAGTAAAAAATTATAAAGAAACAAACTAACGTGAAAAAAACTTCAAATAGCACCATACCAAGCATTCTGTTGCAATTACGAGTTTAAAGCATCATATATCAGACTCGCTGTCATCCATGTTGTCCTCCTCCTCATCATTGTCATCGTCATCATCATATCATATATAATGGGGCTTGCCTCTTTTTTGGAAAGAATTTATCATCACCATGCCTAACTCGAAATTATGTGTATACGAAACACTCTCCTCCGTCAACCGAGGCATCATCTCGATGGACTGTTCCTTCTAGGAAACGAAATCTCGGCGTGGATAAGCCGTGTGAATGCTTTCGTCGAGTCCATCCGGGTCATCGATAATGGTGTGGCAATCGGTGATGGTGAGGCGCTCTTACGAGGGTGATAAGAGTTGGTCGCCGAAGAGGCTACAACGCGCGAGGGTGAGGCGCACTAGCGCCGGGCAGCAGGAGAAGTCGAGTTATCCCTCTTTGAGGTACACTGTGTCGAGGTGCATGCTCGTCAGTTGTGGCGATGCGAAGTGGTGTGGGAACTTTGGCTTCCACAACATCGTAGCAATTACCAACACAAGGAACTTCTAAATGTATGTTCTAAATTGAATCACCTTAGTCTTAGGTGTCCTTCTCAACCTCAAGGGACTCTCACAACTTCACCATTCCCCTCGCTATGTCTTCATTTACCAACATTAAACATATCATTTTTTGTCGTCTTCTTACATAATTTCTTTGGTTTAATCAAAATTGACTTGATACACCTCGTAATTTTCATGCTGTCCCCTGCTTGTCATTACACTGGACAAGATTGATAAGATAAATGCTTTTTGATAGAAAAAATGACATTAAGATAAAACTTGTAGCCCATCCGAGTTACAGAAAATAGTCCACTTGTTTATAGTAATCTTTTTTTTACTTTTTACAATTATAAGTTTTTATCAAGCTATGATCTTAATTAGTACATTCTATAGCGAATATCCATTTCAGAACCCAGGCTTGTCTGCACCAGTAAATTCAAAAAAATCCTTTTTTTTTCCAAAAATTTCATTCTTTTCCAAAAAAATCATTTTTTTCATGGAAGATGTTTCGGTGCGTGAGGTCCGTGTCAATTTTCCGCGCGTTCGGATATCTGAGTAGCTCTCAGCAATAATAACAAAATTGGTCTGAAAAATAAATGAGCAGTAAACTGTTTCAAAGATCCCAAAATTGTCTTTTTTTATTGAGAACTAATCAGGTGTCCAAATGCGCTGAAAATTGGCACGTACCTCACGCACTAAAACATCTTTCATAAAAAAAGATTTTTTTTATTTTTCTAGTATTCTATTTTATTTTACTATTCATGGTGGGAGCAGATGAGCTCGAGAGCCAAATCGTGGTATTAATTCTATAGCGCTTACTTACCATAATTAATAATTATTATGTTTAATACTCCTCTGTAACTTAATATAAGAAGTTTTTTGACAAAACAATAGGCCAAAATACATCTTATATAAAGTTACGGAGGAAGTATAAGATATGATTTTTTCGTTATACATCTCTAATGTATACCACCGAATGACATGTGACTTAATATAAACTGTATATGTAGCACAATAACGTAGGCTTCCTTTCCTTTGGCATCCCCTTAAAATGATTTTTTTTGTTTGATCCCCTCCAATGTGAGAAAGATGAATAAGGGGGAAATCGCCTCCATGGATTAATTTTTTCTGTATTCTAGTGTATATATTTGTGTCTGTGTTTGCATATATTTATTATTTTAAAATATCTTTGTGGAACTTCTAAATGTATGTTCGAACAAATATCTAAAAAGAGGGTTGTAGTGTGTAGTTGGTTCCATGCAAATGAATAATTCTAGAGTATATATAGCTGCTATGATGGTTGTCATTGAATCATCATTGATGGTTTACTTTTTCGGTGGTCAAATGTGCCTTACATGTGCCTGGTCGTTCACTGTAGTTGGATGGCAACACATGCGTGCTCTATTCTTTGTATAAAAATAACAACGTTCATAACACACCATGAAATTTTTGTGCATTGTTTTGCACGAAGTTTGATTAGTTTTGTCATTATCATGAATAATAATAGATGACCCATTGCGCCAAGACCAACTGCAGACAGGAAGTAAGCGCATTTAATAAATGTTTGTTTTATAAATTATTCTCAAAGGCATTAGTATGAATAAGAATATGCATATGGGAACGAACATGAAGAAGCAACAGATAGACTAACAAATAGAGATATAAGTATAACTAGATCATGGCAAATGCTCGCTCGTACTGGTTTCACTTAAGACACGACCTTGGTGCCAGAGAGGTTAGGCGTGTAGGTCTCTGTGGCGAGGGAAGAGCAACGAGGTATAAGAAACGTTAGCGTTGGTCTGCCGAGGCGGGTTCGCACATGGGTCCGATGCAACCGAGAAATAGGTTATTCCCAAGGCTTCTGAGTGACCGGTCTTTATCGTGCATGGCTCCGGGCCCGGGTCCTTCGCCTCGCTTTGATGACATGTGGGGTTGTTAGGAGCTTGGCTGGTCGGCTCTGTTTACGTGCGACTGGGTCGCCGCGGTGCATGCTCGTGCGTTGCGCAACGCTTTTACCCGGGCCGTGGCTGCTCGTATCGTTGCCGTCGCGGACCCTGTCCGGTTGGCGTCCGTGGGACACAATGAACAAATATTAACCGCCCCTCGCACGCTCGACCGACCATAGGAGTAACCGAACACAAATGACAAATGCTTTTCCATGCTCTCGTGGTCTAGGATTAAAGCAGGGTTATTATAGTGATATGAACGCTATTTATCGACATCCCACGTTAGATTACGAATATAAGCCAAAACCTAGGTAGCTGTCGTACGAAAACACTACGACATTGATACAACCAGCATGGACCCCGCCCGACTCATCTGTAGATGCTCACACCCATAATGGCTATATGACATTGCTCTCCTTCTCAGTCAAGGTTGTGTCAGGACAGCATTCTTTGCGAGATATCAAGCAAAAGACTTTTGGGATCCAATCGGCGGCCGACTCGCTGCAGGATCCCTTCCATAGCTTCACCGCCGCAGAAGCTTGGAAGGACCCGGAGAGTCGTACGGCTGGGGCATGACATGGTAGCGACCGGAGGTGATATATGGTAGTGAGATCGATACTCCAGCAACTCCGGCAAACATCGTTTGCACGACCCCCAAAGAAGGTGGGGTCACGGGTGACGCGGGCAACTAGGCAGGCCGCCATCGCTTCCTTGCCAATGGCAGTGCGACAATGTGGCCTGGCAAGGCCGCTCCGATAGACCTGATCACGTAGCACGGGAAAGAAGGAAACATAAGGTGGACGTGATAACAAACACATGACGGGTAGGGATTTTTTTATAGCGAGTCCACGGGAGCATTGCAGGGAGGCTCAGATTAGGCATCCGGTCAAGGTTTTGGATCCCGGGTGGACCTTTTTTCTCGAGGGGCACCGGAATTTGCGGTTACCACGGTAACCACGAAATACCCAAAACATATGGACGAAATTTAAAATCAAATTTTGAATTCAATTTTTTTGAAGTCGATATAGATAGATATTTTTAACTCTTAAATATCATGAACCATGCCCTGGCGTAGCGGCTGTTTGACCACAGCTGCCGCTTGCTCATACGTCGCAAGTTCGACCCTTGGTCGCTCCAGCAATTTGGCAGTATTTTTTAACTTCTGCATCCTCAAAAAGAAATAAAACCCGCGACTCGTTGCTGAGGAAAGGATGGCTTTGCCACTAGGCCACGACCAGTTCTACTTTTACAGAAGAGATGGCCTGTATTTAACTGTACTGTGAGCGTTTGAATTCAAAATTTTCAAAATATTCGAGATTTTTGGCTCGGTATGCGTGTTTCTCGAGGGGGGGGGGGGGGTCAGTAAACGCGGTAACCGTGCGAAATCTTAAAATTTTGTTCGGTAACCAAAACGCTGCATCCGGTTAACACCATCAGAATCATTATAGAGCACCTAGTACTCGTGACACATCGCTTGATACCTACTGTACAAAATGAATGCAAACAAGCGAATAGATCCGAGAACATTGCATGTTTCAGAGATAAGACATAAGTATTTAAACATCAAACTGTATAAGAAAAAAGTATTTAAACATCATTTGAACATCTGCGAGAACCCTATGTTCCCCATTATAGCTACATGACAATTGATCGATGAGGCCTTCCATGAGTTGCTGCATGCTTATCACCAACTACTACGACTACTAGAGTTTTACGCTACTAGTAGTCTAGTACTGCTAGTAGCTGGCTGGAGGGTTTTTGCTAGCAATATATAGCATCCTCAGATCCGAACTACTATATGATTGATGTGTATGCATTACTCGATCTTTCCTTTGGGAAATTGTGGGGAGATCTGGCTCAGTTTTGTGGCGCGTGTTGCTCGCTAGTTAGATTCTACTGTTCCACTGAAGCTTTTTCCCAGCTCTCTCAATCTCTCACTACGTCTTGTCTGGCCAGGTGACCATAATGTGCAAAGCTCCATGCATATATGAACAAGCAACGGGATATTAATCACCCCGGTACTACAATCTCAAGGTCCAAGACTCTGCATCATTCAGCATATTTTGTATATTCTACATCAAAAAATGTTATACATGCAATACTAATCTAGCGAACATCACCTAACACTCAAATCAGAAAACAGAGTACTGCATATTTTAATTCAACATTTCCACAAACACTTGAAGTGCATGATCTATCCAACCTAGTATTCCAAGGAAATTAATGGAGAGAAACAGGTAAGGAGGGGTGGACAGAGGGGAGTTCGTACTTACGGGGTTGAATGCTGTGCTTGTGTTGACGGTGAGGGAAGATCTCGTCGGGCAGAAGACTTGGGGCGTCGGTTACACGAGCAGATGGGAGGAGGATGCCGAGCTTGGGGCGTCGGTTGCACGGGCAGAGCTTGTTGCGGTTGGAGAAGAAGGCGATTTAATTTGCGCCGCTCTGCTGCAGTCTCTACCACTGCTGCTTCCACCCCGACGCGGCCGCGCCGCCACCACCGCCGCAAGGGACGCGTCCGTTGCCACCACGATAAACACGCCCGCTGCTGCCGCAAGGAAGAGGCCTGCCCGCCGCTGCCGCAAGGAACGCGCCCTTCGCCCGCTTTCCGCCGCCGCTGCCGCAGCAAGGAACGCATCGGGGGATGCTAATTTCGACGAGAGCACATCAAGCTTCATCAACATGTTGAGCTTCGCTTCAACCGACGGCTTCGATGGCAAATTGTAAGATCCGATCGTGAGATTAATGCTATAATGAGAAAAGAAGCAAATCAGTCCCAACCTATGATTTCGTGTGAGCAATTCAAACAAGTGGCAAAGAAATTAATCTTGTCACTTACAAGGGAGCATGATCTATCTTATGTCACCGGCCACAAAGTTGTGGCAAGCAAGTTATACGTCAGTGCCGTGGCCGAGTACTGACAAAGAAAAGGGCTGAAGTCTTACATCAATACCATGGCCGGGTATTGGTGAGAAAAAAATAGCCTACATCAATTCCATTGCTGGGTACTGGCGAGCAAAAGGCATGTTCTACTGAAGCAAGTTCTGCATCAATACCGTTGCCGGGTACTGACGAGCAAAAGGCCAGTTCTACCCAATAAAATTTCTATATCAGTCCTGTGGTGAGAAAAAAACACATTTAATCCAAAATTTTACATCAGTCCCATGTCGGATATCGGCAAGCGTGCCCCACACATATTTCTACATCATGCCATAGTGAGTATTAACAATAAAGAGATGTTCCACCCAAAAAAAATATCAGTCCGATGGTGGGTACTGTGGAGTAAAGACTAAAGCATAATCATCACATGGCTAATACCGACGAGGCTAGATAAATTTATGGCCGAGTGCCGATCAGGCCGAGTCACTATGTTTCGTCGAAATGTCACAATCCCAACGGGATCGGACACATCTTTGCTGGGCACCGATGTGGCAAAAGCAACTACACATGTCCATGTTCGATGAATTCATGGATACATGACTAGGCACAGACGATGCAAAAGTCATCATCTTCATCAACAAATTCCGTTTTAAATACCGATATGATGTTGCCGTACTATGTCTGGGTTCAGGAAAAACAAAAGCCACCTGCACCTACACGTCACCATCATCTACATCATTTTTCCAAACATCACACAGGCATCAATGGATGAGCAAACCACACGACGACAACCGTGCACAGCTTAATCGAAGGTTTTATGTAGGCTCGGCCTGCAGATGTAATTAATCGGGCGCTATGCAAAAGCATCGGGACTCAGTGGACTACACGCAATCTCTCAACTCAAATACTCCTTAAGAATAGTCGCAGAAGGCAAAATAGGCAAACTCTTATGGGAGCATGTAACATTGATGTACTTTGTATTGTGTACGACGATGAATAAAAATACAGAGTTCCCATATATTATTTCCGCGTTTGTCATGTATTTTGTTTTCGCAAACAAGGATGACGGGCAACATGTGGTCTGTTCAGTGATGTGCAATGGCGCCAGCCTTGCATAGTTCCCCTTTATAACTCTGCCATAATCGGAGCTGCCCTATCCTCATTGTGGTTGGTTGAGAGCTTGGCATGGACCTTCATGTTGCTCTGCGCACCCTCTACTGTGTGGGCCAGGTCAGCGGTTATCTGCAACAAAGTCAGAGTTGCTTGCTCATGGAGATGGGATGGCGATGATGCTTGCTCGGAGAGGAGCAATGAAGATGACGTCAGTGTGCTACCTTGACGAGGCCTTCTTCGTAATGTTCTGTCTTGGTGTATCTTATGTCTGCCATTCAAAGGATTGTGATAATTTTTGCATGGTTATTTGTTAATTAATTGGGCAATTATTTTCTTCTTTATTAATATCCTTCAAAAAAAAGCTAGGGTTTTTGCCTCTCGCCGGCGCCGCCGCCGGTCCGCCTCGTCTCCGGTGGCCCTAGGGCCATGGGGACGTGGTGGATCCTGGTAAGGGCCGGCGAGAGGGCTCCGTTTTTAGTCGTTCCTTTGAGTTTTGTTAGGGTTTGTGTCCTGCTCAGGAAGGCGAGACGGCGGCGGCTCCCTGAAGATGGAATAAAGGTCTTCCCGCCTAGCCCCCGTTCCGGTGGTGCGTCTAGCATCGTTGGTGGGCATGTGGAGGTGTGTCTCCGGCGGATCTATCTTTAGTGGATTTGCTCGGATCTAGTCGTTGTTCGTCTACGTTCGTGTGTTTTCGGGTTGGATCCTTTCGATCTACGTAATTCTTCATCGGCGGCGGTTGCTGTTCTGTGCGCTGGTCCTATGGGGCCTTAGCATGACGACTTCCCGACTGTCTACTACAACAAGTTGTGCCCGACTCCGGCGGTGGAGGGGCGATGATGGCGGCACGCCTTCGGCTCGCTTCAGTGCTTGTAGTCGTCGCTAGGTGGTCTACGGATCTGGATGTAAGTTTTATTATTTCTGGTGTTCGTTGTACTGTCATGATTGAAGATGAATAGATTGGAAGTTTTTCGCAAAAAAAAAAAAATGAATGAGGTAGAATTTTTATCTCTATCTCGAAAAAAATACACACCCAAACGAAAAGAAAAACATGCCGCAACGTGAACGTGCAGCTACATTCAATGGGAAAAAACAACTTGGTCTCGTCCACTAGGAACACGAAGTGTCCACTAGTAGAATATTATTAGCAAACAAACTAGCGGGAAATTATTCAAATCACATTGTACCATGCATTCTGTTGCAACAATGTTTTTAAAACATCATCAATCATACTCTGGCATCATTCACCATTGTTTTCCTCATCATCATCGTTGTCGTCGTCATCATCATCGTTGTCGTCGTCATCTTCTTCTTCTTCTTCTTGTTCGTCTTCGTCGTCGTCGTCGTCATCGTCATCCTCATCCTCATCCTCATCCTCATCAAGTCTATATGAGAAATCATGTGTATACGAAATGCTCTCCTCCGTCAACCAAGGCATCATTTCTATGAACTGCTCCTTGTCGTAGTAATCAGATATCTCCAGGAAACAAAGTCTTGGCGTGGACAAACTCATATGCAACCTCTCATCGGGGTCTTCTTCCGGGTGTTTGTGGATATCGGTGTTGCAGTAGACGATGGCGAGGTGCTCCAGCGAGGGCAACACCAGTGTGTCGCCGTAGAGGCCACAAGCCACAAGGGTGAGGCGCAGCAGCGCCTGGCAGCAGGAGAAGTCAAGCTGGCCGTCGACGAGGTAGACAGTGTCAAGATGAATCCTCGTCAGGTGCCGGGAGACGAATGGAACGGGGCATCGCGGCTTCCACAGCACGTCCCCCTGCTGGTCGAAGCGGGCCGTGAGCGAGCGGGTGCGGAACGACGACAGGGCCTGTGTGACCCATAGGTCGACGTGGGGGTTGACTTCCCAGCGGTAGTCCTCGTCTAACTCGCACCGGCAGTACTTTTTCTCGCAGTAAATGCAGTGGAGGCGGGTCTTCAGGTCGGCGTCGATCTCGAAGGAGTGCAGCGGCGGCGCAGAGGCGGTGTCGCGGCCGATGAGGAGGTTGCTGACGAAGAAAACGAAGGCGTCACCCTTGCCGCGGAAGCGGACGGCGGGGACGAATCTCCAGAGGTGGCGCCAGCGGCGGGAGAGGCAGGACGCCTGCACGGCCTTGTGCGAGGGCAGGAAGGAGAGCACGTGGCTCAGGAGCTCGTCCGGCAGCCGGCCGAACAGGTTGCCGCCGGGGCTCATCGTTTACAGATCGGCGCGGAGAATGGAGGGGTTGGACACGTCCTGGTATCCTTTTATCTCGGGTTTTGCAGGCATGGCAACGCTATAAAAATGGTATGGATAAATGGATAAATATCAGGTACGATTGTGACCAGATTGCGTTTTTTTTTTTTTCGTTTCGTTGGTGACTAGTGGTAGGCACTACGATCTTTCACTTTGACTAGTAAGCTTGCACGTGCAACGCACGTCTCCTGTAGTTGAAGTCATGTCTTGTATACAATAACGATACCCGTCCACCGCCTCATCCCTTTCAGGCGCACGCTCGCGCTTACGCTCGATGAGATCCTTCAGGGCAACACCTCTTTCCTTGACTTCCCCTTGTACATCATTTTCCTCAACCCACAGCACCACTCACCTCTCCTGCCAGTACATGCGGATGGAAATCGGCATGTGCTAGCGCCAGCTGGGTGAGCTTTAGCAAAGAAGCAGAGAAGACGGATAATAGAGACAATGCGATGATCAATGGGCTAGAAGCAGTGCAAAGTGAGGAATGGTTTCAACTTCAAAGGACTAATCCAGGAAAAAGGTAACGGCATCTGGATGTTTCATTGTTGCCTACTTTCTATTGGTTTTGCCAAGCCTAACAACTATCACTTTCATAGAAACTCAAGAGAAAAACAAATACATGACAAAATGAGGGATTCGTCCCGCCCTTATGGTTGGACACAGTTAGAATTCATGTTCTGTAGATTACCAGAGAACAAGAATCAAAATTGGCAGCAGTGCATAATACAAATACATAATTCCATCAAAAACCAACATTTATTGCCGGAACAATCCTCTCAGGGAAATGTGCCAAGTCCAGCACCCATCCTTCGAAAATGACCAAGATGATCTGCTCCAGAAAGTTTGAGAAATGAAGCTCCTCCGAACTGTGATGCTGATTCTCTATATTCAATATTTCCACTAATTACTTGATGAAATATTTTATCTGATGGTTATGTGGATACACCAGCCGATTGCGAACATGACAAAATATTTAGTTAAAAGCCTGAATTGTTGTCATCCATGGCGCCTAGATTTAACTCTTCATCGGAAACAATTACTTCCTCTAAATCATAGTAGCCTACACGGAAAAAATAGTTTAATACATTTATTTCCCATACCCTAAGATATAAGTACCATACTAAAATGATACGCCTCACGGTAGTCTTCCAGCAAAAATAATTGATACTACATATACATGATAGAATCAAGTACTATTCATGCCATAAACTTTTCAAGCTTAGGAACCCAATATTTATCACATACCACAGGTCGAGGTTTTACATCTTGAATACTATGGAAATGAGGGTAGCAAAATCAGGAGGATCGAGGACGATACATGCTCCAGAATTGTTGTAACTGTCCTCGAAAGTCTGTAGCAGAATCAAATATTGATTGTTAGAACTCAGTTCGGATAGAAGTAAAACAACAAATTTAACTATACAATTAATACATGGTTAGTTGGTCAATATCCTTCCAGAACATGAATTTGAATTGTGTGGATGCATACTACTACCTGCAAAAGCATGATAGACATCATCCACCATATATGTTTCTCTTCCTGTGTTTTGGTTGCATTATCTGTCAGGTAATTCATGATTTCTCGAACTCCTATCTGAGCAGCAAAATAATGACAGAGATTGTTACAGCCTTTGACTCACCTCTATGAGCAGCAGTGAGTTGGCGATGATCCTGACAAAAATAAGGGAACCAAAAGAGCTACATTAATTCCACTCCGAAGTAGTTGAACAAGTATTGTAGGAAATATTTTTGATCTAAAAACGAAACTATCCATTAGTTGCACAATAAATCTCTCGTGCTAGTTGTTCAATCTAGCAGTTTGGTGGCATGGACAGAACAGAGTTTCAGTACTTCTTTCGTTTGAACCTTAAGACATAACCAAGCACATCAAAGATAAACCATCCAGCACACTTTCCTTGCTACAAGAGAGCATACAACTGAAGCAGATCTCCATCATTAAAATTGTTGATTTTATCATAATATTCCAAGAAGAGACAGTTTCCCGGTTATTAATTTAATTTACAACTAATTTCCCTGCAAAAGATTGCTTTCTAGTTGGAGATGTAGAATTAGAAGAATATGTTAAGTTGGCTGGACACGTTATTCCATTCTAGATAAGTATTGCTAGATTTAAGCTGGTTGGACATGTTTTCATTGTAAACTAATAGTATAGCAACTGTATATTTGCAGAAGTCGATTACAGCCGTGCGCAGGAAGACTCATCCCAGCTTCTCGCTGGAGTACTTCTTGTACACCACTTTCAGCTTGCTCTTATGGCAGTCAGGTGTGAGCCTAGTTGTTTGAACAACACAGAGGTACAAAATTAATTAAAAATAGCCATGAGTGCCATCTCAATATCCTCTCTATCTCTCTCTCGGCTGGGTAGGAAAGACGGGACAAGCTGCAAATATACAAGGTGGGAGAAGGGCCGGTTCGTACCTTCAGGAGAAGAAGCAGGCGCTAAGCCTCTGCCACCGTTGGTAGCCCGCCGGAGTATCCCCTCTTCTCCGCCCCGCAGGCCCTCGCCCGCGCCCGCGACCCACAGGCCCTCGCCCGCCGCAGGCCGCCCGCGCCCCGCCGCCGCTCGCCCGCCAACCCCATCTTCTTCCCTTGCTGTGCCGCAGTGGAACAGCCGAGCGCAGATCGAGGGAAGGGAGCCGGCGGCTTAGATCGAGAGAGGGAGAGACAAGGGAGGGTTTCATCACGAGCCAAACAGAGGAATGAGCGTTGTATGCGGAGTTGCGGGCGCAGTGCGTGGAATATTCCTCTGCGGACGGAGTATGGTCAACCATTGGAAATTGCTAACTCCACACCATAGAGCTATTAGATTAATGATAGCTGTTAGATTGAGATTTGTGGGCCTAATTGTGCGGTACAGATTGGTTCGTGTAGTGTTGTGGGTCTAATTATGGGGTACACATAAGAAAGTTCTTGTTTGATTGTTTAATAGTAGTGTAGATGACAAAAGCAAGTTAAAACACTGTACGATGACAAAATTAACCACGGACATGCTTCCAATTGTAGCACCTCTAGTGGATAGAACATACCGTACTCGTAAATCAGGAAATTTTCAAATGAACACCGAACTTCTTAAAATGCTTATTCATTCTTCTTAATCAGGAATTGCTATGTTGATCTTTCTGGATATACTACAGGCTGCAGTAAGTGGTGATAAATGTCACTTTTCTGAACTTGATTATTTACATGAACAGAAAAACACCAATTTAAGTTGGTGGCCATTAAAAAAGATCAAAACAAATGCAGGCGATAAACATTGTTAGTAAATATTTCCATGTACACAATTTAAGCATATTATTGACATCCTCAACTTCTAAATCTCAACATCTTGCAATCAAATGGCAGCTTGATGTTCCCTACAATAAAACGAAGGTACTCCAGACAAAGAAAATAGGATAGACCAACTTGGGCTTATGTTCTGGAACTATAATTAAGAGGGTCTAATCAAGCAGCTTAATCCAAGACCCTCAAAAATATGGCACAAACAATTGTGGAAATGACTTGGTAAAAGTGTGATAAACAAAATAATAATGTTCACAAAAGTATCCGGAGCTTAGTAATTAATATATCAGGCAGTCAAAACACTCCGTGCCTATCTTGGGCATGTATCATAAATTAAGCAACTCATCTAATCTAACATAAATTAATAAAGAGCATAATCATATACATATGGTTTTCTTAATTGTGAGGTCAATGAAGATCTGGAGAATAAATAGAAAACACTAAAACTATCTTTGGAAATACCTGCATAGGACAGAAATTTAAAGTCAGATGGAAAACACAACCCATACAGCAGTTTAAATGGAGAAAAAAAAGTAAACACAAGAAATGGATAATGTAGGAGGTGAACCTACATTAGCATGTATGCTAGTAATACAAACTGAAAAGATTAACTACACTAATGCACCCTGCCCACACCCACAATCAACCAGTTCATACAGAACGCCTGAAAGTAAATCAGGCCATGAACCTATAGCAGCTTTCGAAGCACCTGATGGATGGATGGAGAAAGAAAATAGGAGAAACGCGATGAATGGCTACCTGACGCCTTGCGGTGGCAGCCTGGCTGGGTACGACGAGGCCGACGGTGTCAAACTGCACGATATGAAAATCAATGTCAAACAAAATGCTATGAAAATCAATGAAATACAAAAAATTCAGGTAATTATTATGATGTGCTTACTGTAGGTGTAGGTTCAGGTAATAATTATGATGTTCTTACTGTAGGTATGGTTGGTTCGGGAGGCCGACGGTGCCAAACGGCATGTTATGAAAACAGCATGCCATGAAAATCAATGGAACACAAAAAAATTCAGCTAATAATTATGATGTGTTTACTATAGGCATGATTGGTTCGAGCCTAATTTGAAGCAACAAAGCAGTGAATCATCTTGGACGCAAGAAGCAAGCACCATTGCTATGTTGAAGAAATATCTACTAAAAAACTTCACCTTCACATCAGTCGGTAGATGAAGTTCATTTCACGGCTTCATCAAGTCCATCTGCACCTTTGACATGTCCACCTAAATCCAAAGAAACAAATAAATTAGAGTTAACTTGAACCCACGTTTGAAATTAAATTCCACTCAGGACGTTCGTCAGCTAGAACTCAATGGAGGCATAGGGCACGAACAAAAAACTAACCTGGACATTAAAAAAAAAACTTAACGTGATGGCCAACTTCTGGGTCATGAGCAGCTTGAGCCGGTGTCATCCAGAAGCTTGCCTAGAAGTAGTATTTGCATCAGGCTGATATCATGTTTGATCAATTCTTCTCGTGTGCCATGGATCATATTCCTGCATTAGAAGTACACATGACAGGATTTGAATTTGCCATGAAAGCAATCTGAGTTGAGGTGTTGGATGTTAATTATAGTCGACTGGACGTCCGCACTCACCAAGCCCAACCACGGCTGCTGTCAGTTCCCGTCGGCGGAGCTCACCGCAATACAGCTTGACGCGCCGCCACCGTCGCTTGCTGGATCTCCGCGCCCGTCACCGGTCCAAAATTTCAGTCGCCACCGCCTTCTTTTGGTTTGTCGTTGGGGGATCGGTTAGTGTTGAAAAGGAGGGAGGGGAAGAGCTGAGTTACCACCGGGCGGCCGTAGGAAGGGAGCGCAATGGAGGTTCCCCGTGCGCCCGACGTTCTCTGCGTGGCAGCGCTCTGGTGAAAAAGCGTTGGGCGTGGCAGAGGTCGGGGTTGGAGGTGCAGGACGGATGTCGGCGTGGCGGGGGGGGGGGGGGGGGGGGGGGCGTAGGAGCACCATCGGAGGTCGGTGCAGCCGTGCATGAGGTGGCGGCGGAGATCGGGGTGCGAGGTGGGAGAGGAAGGAGAGCGGCGGAAGGGATAAGGAGAAAACGCTTCGTGCGCTTGATGACGTAAACGTTCCGTGCGGAGGTGTTTTCCTCTGAGGTGGAGTACGGTCAGCCCACATAAATTACTAAGTGCACACCAGAGATTGGATTAGGCTAAGGATAGCTGTTAGATTAAATTTAGTGGGTCTAATCGTGCGGTGGTAATAGGTATGTGTACGTCTGCTGGGTGCGTTTAGAAAAGATTAAGTTTGATCTTTTATTAGTAGTGGAGATGATTTTGTTTCACTTTTTTCCAAAAATTATTTTGATCTGTTTCTGAAAATATTTCCTATGTAGTATCTACAAGATCGAAACATTATAGCAAGTATCTTTTTTGAACACAGTACAGACGCAAGCGCTCATACATACGCGCATATACTCATCCCTATGAACGCACACACGCACACACTACCCCTATGAGCACCTTCGAGAGACTAAGCCGGCATATCATCTTGAGATTTACAAAGTCACCGTAGGCGCCTCGTCATCGACGGGAACGTCTCCTCCCACTGAAAACGCAGCGCCGGAAATCCTGAAATAAATCCAAGAATAATGCGAGCACCAGGACTTGAACCCTGGTGGGCTGGGGATACCACTGTCCCTCTAACTATCCAACCACAGGTTGGTTCGCGCTATAGCAAGTATCTTGCGAAGTTGCGATCCGTTCGGCACGATCCCAACAAATTCTTCATCTTCTTCTGAGAACAGTTTTGGTAAACTAAGATCTGTAGGACAAATATAAATCTACCAAATTAATTGCAATTTGCCTTTTCTTGAAGCTTTATGTGTGTGATTTAAGTATCACTTTTGTGGTGATGGAAACTATTTTCCGTGACTGATAGAATTTTATCAGCGTTATGTGATAATACCCTTTGTTTAGCAAAATTCTTTAGAATTAACATAATAGAATCTTCGATCTCTTAATTAAAACACGTCTTAAGAGGAATATTAGCGACTAACCGTAATTGGCGGGGACCAATAGAGGATAGCCCATGTGGAGTTTTGTCAGGGAAGATGAGCAGGGTAAAAATGCCCCCCTTTTTCTCTCGGTTATTTACCACTCGAGATCAAAGTTCCAACTACTTTTACATGAGGTAAATACCCCGGTGGTGCTTGAAGTTGCCATGCATGTTCATTTTAGTGCCTGAACTTGAAAAAAACATCGAGCTGGTTCCATAACTTGGCGTGAACGTGCAAATACGGTTCAATCTCATCTATATATGTCCACAATGCCGACGAGGCGTTCCAGCGTGGCATGGGGCCGCTATCAGTGACTAGACGGCCGGAAATAGGGCGCGTGGCCTAGTTTTTTGGAAAACCACCTGAAATTATTTTTTCTTATAAATAGGCCCTCGTAGAGATTTTTTTTTAAAACTGGTCTGTTGGGGGTTCGAACTCGTGACTTGTGTTAAGACTAATTGACACACACGATTAATTAGGGGGAATCCCCGCTTTCCCCGTGCGTGCGGTTGCAACTTTGACAACCGTCACAGCGGTTGCTCCTTGTATCACGCCCCTGCAAACCAACGCCTCTTCGTAGGCGTCTCCTCACACTGTATATAAGTTGTACCAATCATCAATAAAGAACACGGTTCAATCATTTGTTGTCTCTCTCGCTTGTCTCTCAATTACTTTCAACACGTTATCAGCACTGCTCTTCGGCGAGAGCGATTCCGACGAGAAGAACATGACGAACAGGCAAAAGGCGAGAAAGAAAATGCCGAGAGGTGGTGGCCGTCGCCGCCGTCGTTCAGGTGCTCGGTGCACGGATGGGTAGTATGCCCCCTGCGACTTTGCCGTGACCGACCCGGTCGTAGCGACGCCTTAGGAGGAGGGAACCGTCCTCATTGACGATGAACACGATGGGGCTGCGCCGCTGCAGCATCCGACCCCAGCGGTTGTTGAGGCCGAAGGCGTGCTACTTGTGAGCTGTGTTGGGACTTCCCCGAAGAGGAGAGGATGATGCAGCACAGTAGAGATAAGTATTTCCCTCAGTTATGAAACCAAGGTTATCAATCTAGTGGGAGAATCACGCAACAATTCGTTAGCAGTACCTGCACACAAAACAACAAATCCTCACACCCAACGCGAACAAGGGGTTGTCAATCCCTTGGCGGTTAATTGCAAGATTAAATTATATGGTGATAGATAGATAGATCGAACAAAAATACAAAATAAAATAAATAAAGTAAAATTGCAGCAAGGTATTTTTAGGGTTTTTAATATATGATTAAGATAGACCCGGGGGCCATAGTTTTCACTAGAGACTTCTCTCTTAAAAATAGCATGCGGTGGGTGAATAAATTACTATTGGGCAATTGATAGAAAAACAAATAATCATGACGATATCCAAGGCAATGATCATGTATATAGGCATCACGTCCGAGACAAGTAGACCAAAACGATTCTGCATCTACTACTATTAATCCACACATCGACCGCTATCCAGCATGCATCTAGTGTATTAAGTTCATAAAGAACGGAGTAACGCCTTTAATAAGATGACATGATGTAGACAAAGTAAACTCATGCATGAATAAACCCCATCTTTTTACCCTTAATAGCAATGATACATACGTGTCATGTCCCTTTCTGTCACTGAGATTGAGCACCGCAAGATCGAACCCATTACAAAGCACCTCTCCCATTGCAAGATAAATCAATCTAGTTGGCCAAACCAAATCAATAGATCGGGGAGAAATACGAAGCTATAACAATCATGCATAAAAAAAGTTCAGAGAAAACTCAAATAATATTCATGGATAATCTGATCATAAACTCACAATTCATCGGATCCCAACAAACACACCGCAAAAAGTGATTACATCGGATAGAACTCCAAGAACATCGAGGATAACATTGTATTGAAGATCAAAAAAAGAGAAAAAGCCATCTAGCTACTAACTATGGACCCGAAGGTCTATGGTAAACTACTCACGCATCATTGAAAGGGCAGCAAGGATGATGTAGAGCCCCTCCGTGATCGATTCCCCCTCCGGCGGAGTGCCGGAAAAGGCCTCCAGATGGGATCTCTCGAGAACAGGAACTTGCGGCGGCGGAAAAAGTATTTCGTGGACTCCTCTATTGGTTTCCCGATTTTAGAGAATTTATAGAGGTGGAATTAGATCAAACGGAGCAGAGGTGGGCCCACGAGGCACCAGGGCGTGCCACCCCCCTGGGGCGCGCCCTGGTGGCTCGTGGCTGGGGATTTCTAACGGCATCGCATCTGGCACCCACCTACCCGGCGGCTCACGACCTCTAACGGCATCGCATCTGGCACCCACCTACCCGGCGGCTCCTCCGACGTGGAAGGGCACGGTGGGAACTCCTCCCGTCACCTGTGATGCTGCCGTGGTGGTCTTCGTCTCGGTCGTGTCGAGATGTTGGGGATGTGCTGCTGGGGATTTCTTCGAAACTGCTCCATGCACGACATAAGTGCGCGATCTATGCACGACATATCAATCCAGCGACCGGTGCCTGTTCAGTCATACGTATGTCCGGCCAGATTTAACCATCATCTGTGCATCGTCCATAGTTTATCGTGTGCATAGCACGACTCGGATTTCTTTCCGGGTTGCTCTCCTTATCCGCTCGCGTCGACCAGATTAGATGCTGCCTTTGTTTGCCCAGCTGCATGCGTACTGGGCACCATCGCTCCAGCCGTCCATGCATATTTGCTTATTTGCTCTTTTATTTTAACATATTAGCAGATCAATCATTTAACAGTTGTTTCTAGCAGTATTTAGTCTGTTTTAGACCTATTTCACTGCAGTACCTCTATTTTCAGTACTGTTTTTCTGTCGAGTACAATGTATTCCAAAATCTATCTATGATGTAATATATTTCCACGTTTGCCACGTGTCGAGATTAATTACGTCTATTTGCAATTGAGATTTTTAATTTCTTGCAAATATGGATGCAAAATTCAAAGTGCTTTTCTTCAAATTAATGCTTGGGATTACAAGGTAGTCATGTAGATCTACTGCCTATGCAGATTATCAATGACTACTGTTAAAGCCTACATTTTGTCATTTCGACATTATGATTGCTTTACAAAGTGCTCTCCCACACATTTTACTAAGTCATGACATAAGGCATTACGAGTGAGTATCTACTGATTTCATCATATTATACTCCGTAGCGCTGCGAGATCTACTCCATTTTGGAGATTATCTTCAAGATGTCATACTTAGCAATTTGAGATTCACACCAATGGTTTTAAGCTAACTTCTTGAAATATCCATTAATTTTGCAAAATTTGTTACAACACTAACCATGATGGTCTTTAATTTACTAATCGTAAATTAATTATCTCTGGTAACCGATGGCTAGAGAATTTGAGGCATTCGCCCTCAATGGCCACCACTACCCTACCTGGGCATGGACATCATGATCGCTCTTGTGTCTTGTGGGATAAAGTGTGCAATCCAAGACCGCGGGATTCACCTCTGGTCGGAATCACACCGCTAACAGAGAAAAAATGTTGTCTTATACATCATAAGGCATTATATCGATCTAGATCTCAGCATCTGGTTATTCTGTATCAGCAATTCCTGGGACACAAAGAATCTAAAGGGCAAAGGTTTGAATCTCACTTCAACCTCCAACATGACTATCCAGCAATCACGAGACCCTTTGGGCATGGAGAACACGATGGTTGAATATGACTCAACTAACATGTTTGAAGACTTCGTCTAGTCTCTCAATCTCCTGAGTGGTCAATATAATTTATGTCCATTTCTGATGTTCTCATAAGAACATAAGTATTGTTGTCATCATATATTGTATATCAAAATATATTGTATCAGCACTTTGGTACAATACATTTGTATGTATTCTATATATCTGACGGTGTTTTTCGTATTGAGAATATTCAAGTCTATATATAGATTTCTACGGGGGTCAATCTGATGAAAGGATATGTGCCTTGTGGACATATGCACCACAAACTCCATACTTAGGGAAATGTTTCCGCTCTTACTAAGAGAAATGGGCGATACGTCTCCAACGTATCTATAATTTTTTATTGTTCCATGCTGTTATATTATCAATCTTGGATGTTTTTATATGCATTTACAACAATTATATATCATTTTTTGGGACTAACTTATTAACTTAGTGCCCAGTGCCAGTTCCTATTTTCGGCCTGTTTTTTGTTTTACAGAATATCAATACCAAACGAAGTCCAAATGCCACGAAACTTTTTGGAGATTTTTTTCTGGACAATACCAACACTAGAAGCTTCGGGAGAAGACCAGACGCCAGAGGAGGTGCCCACCAGCCACCAGGGCGCGCCTATGGGGAGGGGGGCAGGCGCGCCCTGGTGCCTCATGGGCCCACCTCAGCTCCGTTTGACATAATTCCACCACTATAAATTTCCAAAAAATCAGAAACCCTCAGGGGAGTCCACGAAATACTTTTTCCGCCGCCGCAAGTTTCTGTTCTCGAGAGATCCCATCTGGAGGCCTTTTCCGGTACTCCACCGGAGGGGGAATCGATCACGGAGGGGCTCTACATCAACCTTGCCGCCCTTCTGATGATGCGTGACTAGTTTATCACAGACCTTCAGGTCCATAGTTAATAGCTAGATGACTTCTTCTCTCTTTTTGATCTTCAATACAATGTTCTTCTCGATGTTCTTGGAGTTCTATCCGATGTAATCACTTTTTGCGGTGTGTTTGTTGGGATCCGATTATTGTAAGTTTATTTTGTATTTTTGTTTCAATCTATCTATCTATCACATACAATTTAATCTTGTAACTTACCGCCGAGGGATTGACAACCCCTTGTTTGCGTTGGGTGCAAGGATTTGTTGTTTTGTGTGCAGGTGCTGCTAACGAGGTGTTGCGTGATTCTCCTACTGGATTGATAACCTTGGTTTCATAACTGAGGGAAATACTTATCTCTACTGTACTGCATCTCCCTTCCTCTTTAGGGAAATACCAACGCAAGCTACAAGTAGCAGGAAGAATTTCTGGCGCCATTGCCGGGGAGACATCATCAACATCTATCACGTACCTACGCATAAAACTTACATCTCCTTGCATTTACTTTATTTGCCTTTGCCTCTCGTTTTCATCTCCCCCACATCTAAAAAGTTTTTACAAAAATACAAAAATATTTTCCGTTTGCCTTTTTCCAGTTTGCTTGCTTGTTATCTTGTTTGCGTACTCACGGTGTCTCAAGAAAATACAAAATTGTGTGATTTTTCCAATACTAATAATAATGATTTTCTTAGTACTCCAATTGCTCCTCCCGCCGCTAGTGCGGAGACTTGTGATATTAATGCCGCTTTGCTTAATCTTGTGATGAAAGATCAATTTTCTGGTAGTCCTAATGAAGATGATGCATCCCATCTTAACACTTTCGTAGAATTGTGTGATATGCAAAAGAAAAAAGATGTGGATAATGATATTGTCAAATTAAAATTATTCCCATTCTCATTGCGGGATCATGCAAAAATTTGGTTTTCATCTTTACCACAAAATAGTATCGATTCTTGCGATAGGTGTAAAGATGCTTTTATTACTAAGTATTTTCCTCCCGCCAAAATTATTTCTCTTAGAAATCAAATTATGAATTTTAAGAAACTTGATCATGAACATTTTGCCCAATCTTGGGAGAGGATGAAATTAATAATAAGAAATTGTCCTACTCATGGTTTAAATTTATGGATGATCATACAAAAAATTTAGGCGGGATTAAATTTTGTTTCTAGAAATCTTTTAGATTCCGCCGCGGATGGTACTTTTATGGAAATTACTTTGGGAGAAGCTACTAAATAGCTTGATAATATTATGGAAAATTATTCACAATGGCATACTGAAAGAGTTCCTACTAGTAAAAAAGTGAATTCTGTTGAAGAAATTAATACTTTGAGTGATAAAGTTGATGCGCTGATGAAATTGGTTGCTAGCAAAAATGCTCTTATCGATCCTAATGATGTGCCTTTATCCACTTTGATTGAGCAAAATAATGATCCCGTAGAAGTGAATTTTGTCTCGCAAAACAATTTGAATAATAATGCTTATGGAGGTAATTTCAATGCTAGACCGTTTCCTGGAAATTCCTCTAATAATTATGGCAATCCACATGGTAATTCTTATAATAATAATAATAATAATAATAATAATAATAATAATAATAATAATAATAATAATAGGATGCTCTCTGATCTTGAAAGTAATATTAAAGAATTTATTAATGCTCAAAAAGTTTTGAACACTATGATAGAAGAAAAATTGAGTAAACTTGATGATATGTCTAGGAGCATTGATAGAATTATTCATGATGTGGAAAATCTTAAGACTAAAATTTTGCCACTTAAAATTGATATTAATGAATCAATTAAAGCTTTATATGTCTCCATGGATGAGAGTAAGAAAAGAACCGCCATGCTAAAAGCTAAACGAATATTTTTAGAAAAAGTGATTCCTCCCGGTTTTTATCGTAGTAATGATGAGGATATTAAAATGATTGGTGTTTCATCTATTGATTCCTTGTTTAGAAATATAAAACTTGATGAAAAGGGGACTGAAGAAGAGTCAACTTTATCTAAAGAGCGTCCCCATAATTCGGAGGGTGAAAATCTTGATGAGAAAATTGCTAAAAGTGGGTTTGGAGAGGTAAAAACTTTAAATAGCGATGTGCCCACTCTCTTGGATTACAAAGATTTTAATTATGATAATTGTTCCGTGATTGAGTGCATTTCTTTGTTACAATTCATGTTAAATTCACCCAACGCTTATGAGCAAAACAAGGCTTTTACTAAACACATCGTAGAAGCTATGATGAAAGCGTTAGAAGAAAAGTTAGAACTAGAGATTTCAATTCCAAGAAAATTATATGATGAGTGGGAACCCACCATTAAAGTTAAAATTAAAAATTATGAGTGCAATGCTTTATGTGATTTGGGTGCTAGCGTTTCCACAATTCCAAAATCTCTATGTGAGGTGCTAGGTTTTACCAATATAGATGAATGTTCTCTTAATTTGCATCTTGCGGATTCCACTATTAAAAATCCTTTGGGTTGAATTAATGATGTTCTTATTCTTGCAAATTGGAACTATGTGCCCGTTGATTTTATTGTACTTGACATTGAATGCAATCCTTCATGCCCCATAATACTTGGTAGACCGTTCTTACGAACCATACGTGCCGTTATTGATATGAAAGAAGGGAATATAAAATTTCAGTTTCCACTAAAGAAGGGTATGGAACATTTGCCTAGGAAGAAAATTAAAGCACCATATGAATCCATTATGAGGGCCACTTATGGAATCAACTTGAAAGATGACAATACATGAAACTATGCATTATGCCTAGCTAGGGGCATAAAACAATAGCGCTTGTTGGGAGGCAACCCAATGAATAAAATAATTTTTTATTATTTGTTTCTGTTATTGTGAGTTTTCACTTTCATGTCACTGTTATTATTGTGTTTTTATGTTTTTAATTAGTGTTTGTGCCAAGTAAAACCTTTGGGATGATTTGGAAGATAGTATAATTGATGTTGTTTGGAAAACAGAAAGTTTTGCGCTCAGTGCTGGAATTTTGGTTCTGTACTGGAGCATCAGAAAAATCTGAAATTTTTACACAGTATTGGTATATGAATTGCCCACGTTTTCAGAATTTTTGGAGTTACAGAAGTATGGCTTTTAAATAGGTTGCTACAGACTGTTCTGTTTTTGATGTGTTGCTTGCTTGTTTTGATGAAACTATGGATTGTATCGGGGGGGGGGGGGGGGGGGGTATAAGCCATGGAGAATTTAGAATACAGTAGGTATAATGCAAAAATAAAATATGAATGGGTTTGCAACAGTACTTAAAGTGGTGATTTATTTTGTTATACTAACGGATCTCACGAAGGTTTTGTTGAGTTTTGTGTGATTGAAGTTTTCAAGTTTTGGGTGAGATCACGATGGATGAAGGAATAAGGAGTGGCAAGAGCCTAAGCTTGGGGATGCCCAAGGCACCCCAAGGTAATATTCAAGGAAGACTCAAGCGTCTAAGCTTGGGGATGCCCCGGAAGGCATCCCCTCTTTCTTCTACCAACCATTGGTAATTTTACTTGGAGCTATATTTTTATTCGTCACATGATATGTGTTTTACTTGGAGCGTCTTATATTATATGAGTCTTTGCTTTGTTTGATTTTTAGTTTGTTACAATCATCCTTGCTGAACACACCTATTTTGAGAGAGCCACACGTTCATCATAATTTGTTAGAATACTCTATGTGCTTCACTTAAATTTTTTGAGCTAGGCAGTTGCTCTAGTGCTTCACTTAAATCTTTTTTAGCACGGTGGTGGATAAATTTTAAAGAAATAAACTCTCATGCTTCACTTATATTATTTTGAGAGTTGATAAATATTGAAATTTTGAAGAAATATTTGCACTCTCATGCTTCACTTAAATCTTTTTGAGAGTTGATGATAGTAACGGTAATTTGCACAAGATATGAATTTGGTCCCAAAGTGATGAATATTCAAGAGGAATATAATTAAAACTTTCATATAGATCATTGGATATGATAAGTGTGATTCCTTGCAATAGTTTTGCGATATGGAAATGATAATATGTGAGTCATGTTAGTGAGTAATTGTGATTAAGTAAGAATATTAGTGTTAAGGTTTGTGATTCCCTATGCATGCACATTAAGTCAATAGTTATGCAAAGAAATTATATCCTACTTATGGTGCATTATTCGGTAAATGATAATATGTGAGTCATGTTAGTGAGTAATTGTGATTAAGTAAGAATATTAGTGTTAAGGTTTGTGATTCCCAATGCATGCACATTAAGTCAATAGTTATGCAAAGAATTATATCCTACTTACGGTGCATTATTCGGTGTTAGTTATGTTCAATGCATGTTTATGACCGTTTTCGCTTTTTGGTTGATTGCTTCTCAATCTATTTGCCAGCCTTCATTTGTACTAAGCGGAAATACTGCTTGTGCATCCAAAATCCTTAAATCCAAGTTGTGCCAAATGAGTCCACTATATCTACCTATATGCGGTATTCCCATGCCATTCCATGTAAATTTGCGTGTGCCAACTCTAATTTTCAAAAATATTTTTCTCTTTTGTGTGCCCGTACCGCTCATGAAGCGGCAGGGGGTGGCCAATATTTTCCATTCTAGGTGTGTTATTCTCACGATGAGTGTTTATTCACTTGTCATTGCACGAGAGAGTAGCTGGTAATAGGGATGCCCAGTCCCACAATGAAATAAAAATTAATAACAACAAAATTCCATGGAAAGTGTTGGTATGGAGGGCACCCGTGGATACGGCTAGCCATGGATTGTGAAAGAATGGGGGAAAGGAAATAAACTTTACTTTCTGTTTGGGAACCGCCTATGATGTGTCTAGCATGGAAGATATTGGGAATTCTCGGTCGTTTTCGTTGACAGGAAAAGCATGCCTCTCAAAATATTTTTATCTCTCTAATTTAAGTTTTGAGCTCAGGCACATTAGCAAATCTCTGCTTCCCTCTGCAAAGGGCCTATCTATTTACTTTTATGCAATTTTTTTATTTGAGTCTCCATCTTCTCTTATAAAGCACCAACTAGAGAGCACTATTGTCATACTTGTGCATTGTGTGTAGCTAATATTTGAGTGTGTTTCATGAATGGATCAATGATTGAGCATAATGGGCTAGGGATAACTTTCTTTAGTGTTGATATTTTGAAAGACATGATTGCTTGTTAGCATGCTTGAGTATTTATATCTTCATGTCAAATTATAGACTATTGCTTTGAATCATTCAAGTCCAATGTCCATGCTACAAGAGAAAAGAATATATGATGAATATGATAGGCAGCATTCCACATCAAAAATTCTGTTTTTATCATTTACCTACTCGAGGACGAGTAGGAATTAAGCTTGGGGATGCTAATACGTCTCCAACGTATCTATAATTTTTGATTGTTCCATGTTGTTATATTATCAATCTTGGATGTTTTTATATGCATTTACAACAATTATATATCATTTTTTGGGACTAACCTATTAACTTTGTGTCCAGTGCCAGTTGTTGTTTTCTGCCTGTTTTTTGTTTTAAAGAATATCAATACCGAACGAAGTCCAAATGCCACGAAACTTTTTGGAGATTTTTTTTGGACAATACCAACACTAGAAGCTTCGGGACAAGACCAGACGCCAGAGGAGGTGGCCACGAGCCACCAGAACGCGCCTGGGGGGGGCAGGCGCGCCCTTGTGCCTCGTGGGCCCACCTCAGCTCCGTTTGACCTAATTCCACCACTATAAATTCCCAAAAAATCAGAAACCCTCAAGGGAGTCCACGAAATACTTTTTCCGCCGCCGCAAGTTTCTGTTCTCGAGAGATCCCATCTGGAGGCCTTTTCCGGTACTCCACCGGAGGGGGAATCGATCACGGAGGGGCTCTACATCAACCTTGCTGCCCTTCCGATGATGCGTGAGTAGTTTACCATAGACCTTCGGGTCCATAGTTAGTAGCTAGATGACTTCTTCTCTCTTTTTGATCTTCAATACAATGTTCTCCTCGATGTTCTTGGAGTTCTATCTGATGTAATCACTTTTTGCGGTGTGTTTGTTGGGATCCGATGAATTGTGAGTTTATGATCAGATTATCCATGAATATTATTTGAGTCTTCTCTGATCTCTTTTATGCATGATTATTATAGCTTCGTATTTCTTCTCCGATCTATTGGTTTGGTTTGGCCAACTAGATTGGTTTATCTTGCCATGGGAAGAGGTGCTTTGTAATGGGTTCGATCCTGCGGTGCTCAATCCCAGTGACAGAAAGGGACATGACATGTATGTATCGTTGCTATTAAGGGTAAAAAGATGGAGTTTATTCATACGTGAGTTTATCTTGTCTACATCATGTCATCGTTCTTAAGGCGTTACTCCGTTCTTTATGGACTTAATACACTAGATGCATGCTGGATAGCGGTCGATGTGTGGAGTAATAGTAGTAGATGTAGGCAGGAGTCGGTCTACTTGTATTGGACGTGATGCCTATATACATGATCATTGCCTTGGATATCGTCATGATTATTTGCTTTTCTATCAATTGCCCAACAGTAATTTGTTTACCCACCGTATGCTATTTTCTTGAGAGAAGCCTCTAGTGAAAACTATGGCCCCCGGGTCTATCTAAATCATATACTAAAACCCTAAAAATACTTGCTACAATTTTTCGTTATTTATTTTATTTTGTATTTTTGTTTCAATCTATCTATCTATCACATACAATTTAATCTTGCAACTTACCGCCGAGGGATTGACAACCCCTTGTTTGCGTTGGGTGCAAGGATTTGTTGTTTTGTGTGCAGGTGCTGCTAACGAGGTGTTGCGTGATTCTCCTACTGGATTGATAACCTTGGTTTCATAACTGAGGGAAATACTTATCTCTACTGTACTGCATCTCCCTTCCTCTTCAGGGAAATACCAACTCAAGCTACAAGTAGCAAGGGGATATTTTAAAAATCGCTATACGCGATGAGGTAATTGTTGACTCAACTCGGGTCATATTACTATCCCTATGGGTACCCGAGTGGCATCAAGGATGCTTAATTGTGTCTTGGTTAAACTCGTACCCTACTGAACTATGGAGATATCCGTCAAAATAGTTTCCATAGCGAAACTTATGATGACAACAAAGAGGAATATTTTCTCTTCACCATATACGGATATGGCAAACGCATTATCTCCTTATCGTCTGGATTGTACTACACATACTACAAAACCCGTAGCACATGTTGCGTACAAGATAGTTTTCCAGAATGTCTTTTGCATGACAAACTTGGCATGCTTGCCTTGGTCATCGTGACATTGGGTTGAAACAGAAACTATCAGCAATTCCATTGGTTTATGACTATTATGATGCTAAATTCTAACAGTATTTGGATTTTGTGTGCACTACATGTGACACAGGGAAGCTAATTTTAAGGCTCGCGCACCTTAAAGTCAATGTTGAACCACTCAGACTCCTTGAATACATGAAGTCGAGGTAAGTGGCTCTTCCTAACCATTGACTAGACTATTCAGGTATCCATGGTTTTTGAAATAGACATCTACATGAAGGTCTCAAGTGTGCTTTATCCACACGAAACCATTGGATCATTATCCTGAACATCGATTTCAACCAAAATCGAATGGACAACATTGCAGAATTCTCCTTGTGTGCCTTTACTATGGCCCTAGGATTGAAGTTTAGCACTTTCTCCAATATGTCTAGACTCAAAATGGTTTGGTAGAATCCTTTATCCAAAGAGTTAAGCTCATTGCATTATCTTTACTCTGGAATTGCAACGTACCAACTTTACGTTGGAGTCATGCAATTTTTCACGCCCATGACAAAACTGCATAATATTATTCCCCTTTATCTTTGATACGTGTAAATCTACCAAGTATTTCCCATCTGCGGTAATTCGGTTACACACCGATATCACCACCCTGGCATACATCATTGGCCCCTCAGCATATAGTTGGGATCTATGTGAGGAATAACTGTATTTTCGTCAATACCTCAAGCCCCTCATATGGGGAGTTATTCAAGGTCAGTATGCCTATTCAATGAGGAACATATTCAGGCATTAGGGGGAGAGTTCAAGTACCATAAAGAATGCCAGGAAATTAGTGGAATGTTCAACACATTTCTGCCTCAAATCCACGTACTCAAAGATCTGAACCACGCTTTCAGAAGATTTGCAACACATTGCAAATAACCTGCCAGATTCATTTACTGACTATAAAGGTGTCACACAATCCTATAATCCTGCAAAAAAAATGCCTGAAAGAGTGAAGGTACCACCAAAATCCACTCCACTCCCCGTTCGAATCAACATGGGGAGATGTAGGGCAAAAGTACATCAGGATTCAGTTTCTAGCAAGCAAGGATATCGAGGCCTCTGAATCAGTAAATGCAAGTCAACTTCACATTGACAGACACCTAATGGGTAGTATACACCCAGTGGATGGGAAACCTCTACCAACCCAGGTCATAGTGCACACAATGACCGGGATATCGGAATACCCGACTCAATTGCATTGGGAAATCGCGAGCAGTCACCATGGGTAACGATATTTCCATCTGGAGAATCATATAACCGGAAGTCTACAATTGTCGACATACATTTGTCAACTAGATTGAAAATCCCTTTCACATGATTCAGCTCCAAAGACCATGGCCATGGCAAAGTGTGAACAACACTCGGACTGAACTCAAGCAAAGCGTATAATCTAGGTAGAAATAATCTTGCTCAATAAAGGGAAGGTATTCACATAAGCAATACCTACACCAGTTATCTTCTGGAAACAGAATTGAGAACAACGAGGTGGTGAAACATAGAGCAAGTATTGTAGCACAAGGGTTCACGCAGATACCCAACTATTCTCTAGAGGTGGAATCACTTTCCGATAACTTATATCATTGGCAGTATAAAATCATCTATCTATGCAGTTGATAGATGTAGTGATTACATATCCATGTGGATCACTAGATTTAGATATAGATGGTTCCCGATGGAATCTCACTTCTGAATCAAAAATGCAAAATGCAACATACATTGTGTAAAATCAGTAAGTCACTATACGGCTTATTGTTGTCAGTATATTTTGGTAAAACCGACGTAGTGAGTTCCTTATTCACAAGGATTACTCCTACACTGATGATTACCCATACATGTTAAGCATGTGATCATTTAAATGACGGAATTTGAGATGGAGGATCTGGGTAAAACCTCGAGCACCTTCCCTCATACATTATGGTACACTATGTTGTCTATGTCTAAAATATATTGGAGAAATTCATTGTGGACAAATCTTATGCATCCATAAACCGCATGGCTTCGTTCTCTAGACGTAGAGAAAGATCCATTAAAACCATGAGTTGATGGGAATGCGATATTGGGACATAGAGTTCCATATCCTAGTGCCATTGGCCCCACCACACATAATTAGTTGGGGCTCAAGAATATGTTTCGGTATCTCCAAGGCATCAAACATCTTGTCCTAGTTTTTCAGTCTCAGAGAAATCTGGACACCAATATCATTGGATAAGTCGATCAGATCCCTACAATGTTAGATCGTAGACAAGATTTGTGTTCCTGTTAGGTGTGGTAGCCATCTCATGAGAGTCTTCAAAACAGGCCTCGTGGCTACATCCACCAACCATTATCTCAAATAATGTTGCTTGTGTTGCCCGGATGCAAAAAGGTTACGTAATAAGCAATAAGTAATAAGCAATAACGCTATATTGTATATATTGCAAGTCAAATCATGTGACTGATTTGTTCATCAAGTCTCTACCAACTTCTACATTCCAGAAATGTGAACATGTGATGACTTCGGAATTTGCAAGAATCAGGGGGAGTATCTTTCCTTCATGAGTTTACTTTACAGGTTCTCATAAAGGTTTTTAATGAGGTAATATCAACATGAGATCATATGTCATACTTTCCGTTGTCCCCATCGGGGTTTTTAGGAAAGTATATACGACATATTTATTGTTCTCTAAACTCTATGAGTTTTCTCGTATTGAGTTAAAAGAGACAATAATCATTATATGTTGCATCATTTTCTCCTTATTTTTCCCACTGGGTTTGAAGGAGTTTTATCAACATATCAAACACCTATCTCCTCACATTTTTCCCATAGGGTTTTTCGAGGAGACTTACTTAAGTTGATGATGATGAACATTTTCAAAGAAAAACTAACTCGGAGGAGTTTTTAATCAAGATGATGGATTCTGATGCAGTTAATTAGGGGAAATCCCCGCTTTCCCCCGTGCATGCGGTTGCAACTTTGACAACCGTCACAGCGGTTGCTCCTTGTATCACGCCCCTGCAAACCGACGCCTCTTCGTAGGCGTCTCCTCACACTGTATATAAGTTGTACCAATCATCAATAAAGAACACAGTTGAATCATTTGTTGTCTCTCTCGCTTGTCTCTCAATTACTTTCAACAACTTGCAGTTAACATGCAGGCGTGGCTAGCTAATCGAACATTTAGACGTGCTTTCTTGAAAGCATTCATATGCTTTATACACACTATGCGGAACAACATAAATTAAAGGAATTTAATCCAGCAAAATATAGTGCCGGATCTGTGACTCATACATCCGACCAAAGGTTATATAGCAGCCTCGGTACTACTCCAACCAAAAGGTCTCATGTTTCTAAAGTATAATTAGTATTTATGACTGTATAACAAATATAATTTAAAAAAGAATTTAAAATTTTACATGTTATTTTAAAACATATTCATACAATTTAAAATACTTACGAATTAGGAAAATATTTGTATGATTCAAATATTATTCATGTGAGGATCTGCAATCTGAGGGCGCACTAGGCTCCCTTTTTTTAAACACACAAACCTTTATATACTAGTATATAAATTTTTTAAAATACAAACATTTTCTTAAAGCATGAAAACTTTATATACTACTTGAATATTTTAAACTTATATAAGAATTTATTTAAATATACGTAACTTTCTAAAATTACTTTAATATTTTATTAAAAATGATAGCACTTTTTTAATTTATAAAAATACTTTCATAATTTTATTAATTTAAAAATATTTATTTTTGTTAAATTATTGCGTACATATTTTATGAAACTATGTGAAAATTATAAATTTATTTTGTTTTAATCATATGTATATTATTTATAACACACGATTATAATGTACATATTTTTTACAAATTTTTGAAATTGAAAAAACTAACACGTTGAAAATGGGCCACACTGCGGTTGTTTTACCCGCACGAGCACATTATGTTATAAAGAGAAATTTATACTTTGTAATATAACATTTTGTGGGATGGATTTGTATTTGTGGCCGCTATATGGCCTTAGGGTGCAGGTTTGAATCATTGACCCAGTACAAATGAGATTTGAACCGTATTTGCACGTCCATGCCAAGTTATGGAACCGGTTTGATGTATTTTGCAAGTTCAGGCACTAAAGTGCACATTCTTGGCAAGTTCAAGCACTAGTGGTGTAATTACCACCTTTTACATTGCATCCAATAACTATGGCCTGTCTATTATCACAATCAAACGGATGAGATTACCACCGAATAAACCATGTAGTGCTTTTCCATTGGGACACAAAATCAGGAAAAAGGATAAAACAGTATTAGAGGATAACTTTCCGAATGCCTAGAATGATTGTGATATACCAGAAACCACCATTAAGTTATTTGCATGCTTTAGAGATCTATTACAAGATATTTGAGGGTAACTAGGCATAAAGGAACACACACAACAACAAACATAACTATACACTATATAATCCATGCAACTATATATGAAGTTAATTCAATGATTCCTTTGACATTTTTTATTCGTTTAAGGTCACTTTAAAATCTACGAAGAGTAAATGTCTACAAAAGAAAAGAAAAACTAACATGATTTTTTTTACATATACATTTTATATTTAGCACAACATAATTAACAATTTAATGATGCACACCAATATATATGATATTTAGCGACATTTATGATGTTACCTATTCTAATTAAATAATAAAAAATATGTCGTTATTAAGACTGTAGTGAAAAAGATGTAATAAAAATATAAAAGTTTAGTACAAATTAAATGTATTTAACTCAGGGGGCTCATATGTAACGGTATATGAAACACTCTCCTCGGTCAACCAAGCCATATCACGATGAACTTCTCATTGTGATAGTTACGAGATATCTCCAAGAAACGGAATCTCGGCGTGTAAAGCTTGTGTGCATCCTCTCGTTAGATTCTTTCAGATCATGGTCGATATTTGTGTGGCAGACCAAGGTGAGTTTTGGTAAATTTGATGCTGCATACTCTCGTTTAACATGTTACAACCTTGTTTGTGGTTGCTGCAAACACAAGTGACATGTTGTGATTACTCTGGTTGTCTGCTGCAACTGTTACGAGTTCATGCTCCATGTGTTGGCTTCTATGATGCATATATATTTGCGATGGTTTTTCTTCCTGATTTGCTGCGAGCATTAGAGACTTGATGGTTATTTGAAATGATGTGACGTTGTTTTTCCATGTTTTTTTACACACTGCCAGAAACATGTCATGACAACGTTCCAAACATATAAAGATATTTTGCATCCATGTTTTTTTACTACAATGGTCGAATGGTCCAGATTTTGGATTGAAGATCCAATGGGTGGCAAGGCGAGCAATATGGGGCTAGCCCAGTCCAGCAGACGGCTAACCCTGCCGTAGTTTATAGTGGTCTCGTCACCACGACCTCGTCGCCATGGACGACGTCTAGGAGGCAACCTTTATTTTTTGGTTTTTGTTTTCTGAAATTATTACTAGTGATGTGCAGCACAAATAGCACACCACTAGTATCGTATTTATCACGGCGGAGAGAATGAAAGGCACATCATTGTTATCATTTTACTAGTGGAGTGCACCGAAAGGAGCATGCCGCTAGTATCCAGTTACCAGTGGCGCGATACTTGTAGTGTGCGCGCCGCATGCCACCGGTAGGCTTACCTGGCGTAGTGTCATGTGAAGCAGAGTACACCACGGTAGCAACTGCGGCTTGCCAGGCCATCTGGCTCGAATGACTCCTCGGCGAGTTGCTCGACAAGTATGTCGAAATCGCCAAGCTCTTCATCGACAACAAGTCCGCAATCCAGCTCCGCAAGAAGCCGGTCTTCCACAACCGAAGCAAGCACATCCGGACAAACTACCACTACATTCGGGAGCGCGTCGAAGGCGGCAAGATTGCCGTCAAGCACGTCGATACGGAAGATCAACTCGCGGATATTCTGATGAAGATGAAGGCCAGCTCCGGCGAGTTCAGTTCCAGAGTCTTCGAGCTCGAGTTGGCGTCTTGGACAACCACATGAACTCGATTCGGGGAGCACTGTTTTATAGTCAAGTTCCCTGTACTGAACAGTTCCGCCAGCAATTATTTATTTAGAAATGGGCACTAACAGCAATTATTTATTTCTCAATCCAGTTGAACATCATCCAGTTCATCTACAGGGATGTACAGTCGGTGTATAGTGAACCTGACTGTAGAACAGCAACTTGCAAATTTATTACGTACCAGCCACTGATTAAGAAAGCGAACCAGCGGTTAGGCTTGTTGTGGATAGGAATGGAGGCAGAGCCTTGTCGACAAATCGGCCAGCTGTGCTCGGAGCCTCGGAGGTCTTCAACTGTGGCCGGACAGGGGCAGTGCATCAATGGCGGCAGGCGAGGGCAGTTGGCGATGGTGGCAGCCTGGTTGACTTCCGTACTATCTCTCCTTTTAAATAAATAATTGCTTGTGAAATGCTATTTCTCCTTTTAAATAATTTCTGCTCAGTGCTCATTTGTAACACAGGAGCTAGCACCAGAAAAGAAGAGAACGCAGGGGAGGGAGAGAGCAAGGAGGAGAAACAGCTAGAATGGCCGGCGAGAAGGAGGTGCAGGTGGTAGAGTCCTGCTTCATAACGCCGTCCGCAGACACGCCCAGAAAAGCGCTCCGGCTCTCGCTGATCGACTTCATGCTAGCCAGCGGAGGCTACACCCCACTCGTTCACTTCTACCGCCGACGACACGCCGTGGCCGACGACTTCTTTGACGTGACCAGGTTGAAGACGGCGTTGGGCAAGGCGCTTGTGGCCTTCTACCCCATGGCCGGTCGCTTCAGGGTGGACGCCGACGGCAGGTTGGAGATCGACTGCAACGGTAAGGGCATGCTCTTCGACGTGGCTCACTCGCGTCTCACCGTCGATGACTTTAGCGACTTCAAGCCATCACCGAAGCTACGGAGGTTGTTGGTTCCCCACGTCGACGACTCAGCCGGCCTCTTGTGTGCCACCCAGGTCCGTCTGATTCTATTAATTAGTCTTTTTTCTAACCAAATCATTTTGCCGGTGACAGACATGAGAGTGGTCAGCTGGCTTGGCATGCCACTGTATGATGTGGACTTCAGCTGGGGAAAGCCATTGGCTATGTTGCTTGCTGAATCAAACCGCAGAGGCTATGTGCTCATGATTGGCAGCGCGCAGGGGGATGGCAGCTTGCGCATCGTCATGTGTATAGAGGCTCCAATCCTCCAGGAGTTCAAGCGGTTGTTCTATGCCAAGTTCGAGAGCATGGTGCATTCCAAGTTCTAGCTGCACCCCCATATTTTTTTCTTTGAGAGCCTCCTATCCTATATATGTTGTTGCTGAGCCACGAGTTATTTTTATCTATAAGTGCTTGTCGAATAATTTGTATGTCTCGGAGTGTGTAGGAGACATGGACAAGTGTGTACTTGCTTTTGTTTCAATGTTGTTATTTTTCATGAGTACCCTACTGATGAGAAGCTCATGTTTATGTGCTTGTCAGAGAAATATTGCGATGAGAATAATGCCCGTCTCGTTGGGTGGGTGTTGGCAAGGTGTTGTGATTAGTGTGTATGTGTAATTGCTTGGTGTATATAGCTGTGAGATATAATACGATGTTGGTGTGTATTTACAGCTGCTCCGTATATGAGGAATTAACATGCTGGCACTGATCCTATCCTATTCTGCAGTTTTGCACAGTTTAGATACCGAGAGCAGATGAGCCCGGGTGCCATATCAACTATTCCACCCACCCTAATAACTTGGTAAAATAAATAGAGATTTGTGCCATCATTTGCTAAACTAGCATACCATGTTTAGCTTTTTTATTGGTACTATAATATCCTTTTAGAACCATGCACCGGATAGTGTCGGTTCAAGATCCCGGCAGTAATCATATGGGCTGACGCGGGTAGCTGGTGCGCCCCATGGGGAAGCCCCCCTTGCCTCCGCTACATCTCTTTCCCCACTCTCTCGCCGCAGCTCGCCTTCCTCCCCTGCTTCCCTTTCTCCTCCTGCTGCATTGGGAAACATCAACGCACTGAACACCTGGTCGGGTTTCAAAACTCGATTAGAAAACCCACGACAAAAAAAAAACTTTTTACCAACGCTCGCCCCTCTTGATGAACAAAGCACAGAGGATCATGTCAAGATTCGGGCAAAGATCCAACGGACCACAATTTGACTGAACACGAAATCAAAATCAGTCGACTGAAAATTAGCAAAAATGAAGATATTTTGCATCAAGGTCTTTGGCTACAATGGTCGAATGGTCCAGATTTTGGAATTAACTAAGATCCAATGGATGGGAAGGTGAACAATCTGGGGCGAGCCCACGGCTAATGCTGGCCTAGTTTATAGTTGTCTTGATATCACCCAGGATAATTCGTGGACACACAGGGGAACTACGCACCACAGGGTAGGAGAAATACACCCATGTATACCGCAAGACAGGCTTTTATGATGCATTAAGCTTTTGTGTCTTTTCTCTTTCTCCTTTTTATTCATAAAACAACGCTATATGCACGGCAATTTTCATCTGATTTCCCTCTAACACTGTAGATCAAACCATTAATGCATTGGAGCGAAGTGTGAGACACCGGGGAAATATCTTGTGCTCCAGCGTATGACATGATACGATGCTCCAGAAGAATGCGGTGCATTGGATATGGGAATCGAAGGACATGATTGAAGTCTGGATCTGCGCTTAATTACAAAACTTTTCATGGTACCTTTTTACATATTTGCAATGTGAACTAGAGAAGCTTCAATCATATCAGTTCATTTCAGATCCAACGCGCCATACTCTTCTGGAGCATCGTATCATGTGATGTGCTGGAGCACTGGATATTTTCCCGTGAGACACCATCAGATCAGTCATCGTACAGACTTCGGACACCAAGCATCGTACATGTAGTAGTTCCATTATTCATAACGCCCAACGCTCACAAACAAGTTACCAGGGGACTCACACACCCACCAACGCGATCCAAACATCTTGCCTCATCCCATGGACTATGATCGTGGTCGTAACAACCACACCTAAAAACACACTTTGAACTAAAGGAAAGGTTGCCTGCCGCGACGTGAACGTGCACACTTCTGTCCTAGCTACATCCAACAGATAAAACAACTTGATCTCCTTCACTAGAACATGAACAACCGTTGATTAGTAAAAAAATATAAAGAAACAAACTAACGTGAAAAAAACTTCAAATCGCAACATACCAGCATTCTGTTGCAATTACGAACTATCATCCATGTTGTCCTCCTCCTATATCAGACTCGCTATCATCCATGTTGTCCTCCTCCTCATCATTGTCATCGTCATCATCATATCATATATAACGGGCCTTGCCTCTTTTTTGGAAAGAGTTTATCATCACCATGCCTAACTCGAAATTATGTGTATACGAAACACTCTCCTCCGTCAACCGAGGCATCATCTCGATGGACTGTTCCTTCTAGGAAACGAAATCTCGGCGTGGATAAGCCATGTGAATGCTTTCGTCGAGTCCATCCGGGTCATCGATAATGGTGTGGCAATCGGTGATGGTGAGGCGCTCTTACGAGGGTGATAAGAGTTGGTCGCCGAAGAGGCTACAACGCGCGAGGGTGAGGCACACTAGCGCCGGGCAGCAGGAGAAGTCGAGTTATCCCTCTTCGAGGTACACTGTGTCGAGGTGCATGCTCGTCAGTTGTGGCGATGCGAAGTGGTGTGGGAACTTTGGCTTCCACAACATCGTAGCAATTACCAACACAAGGAACTTCTAAATGTATGTTCGAAATTGAATCACCTTAGTCTTAGGTGTCCTTCTCAACCTCAAGGGACTCTCACAACTTCACCATTCCCCTCGCTATGTCTTCATTTATCAACATTAAACATATCATTTTTTGTCGTCTTCTTACATAATTTTTTCGGTTTAATCAAAATTGACTTGACACACCTCGTAATTTTCATGATGTCCCCTGCTTCTCATTACACTGGACAAGATTGATAAGATAAATGCTTTTTGATAGAAAAAATGACATTAAGATAAAACTTGTAGCCCATCCGAGTTACAGAAAATAGTCCACTTGTTTATAGTAATCTTTTTTTTACTTTTTACAATTATAAGTTTTTATCAAGCTATGATCTTAATTAGTACATTCTATAGCGAATATCCATTTCAGAACCCAGGCTCGTCTGCACCAGTAAATTCAAAAAAATCCTTTTTTTCCAAAAATTTCATTCTTTTCCAAAAAAATCATTTTTTTCATGGAAAATGTTTCAGTGCGTGAGGTCCGTGTGAATTTTCAGTGCGTTCAGATATCTGAGTAGCTCTCAGCAATAATAACAAAATCGGTCTGAAAAATAAATGAGCAGTAAACTGTTTCAAAGATCCCAAAATTGTCTTTTTTATTGAGAACTACTCAGATCTCCAAATGCGCTGAAAATTGGCACGTACCTCACGCACTAAAACATCTTTCATGAAAAAAAAGATTTTTTATTTTTTCTAGTATTCTTTTTTATTTTACTATTCATGGTGGGAGCAGATGAGCTCGAGAGCCAAATAGTGGTATTAATTCTATAGCACTTACTTACCATAATTAATAATTGTTATGTTTAATACTCCTCTGTAACTTAATATAAGAAGTTTTTTGACAAAACAATAGGCGAAACTACATCTTATATAAAGTTACGGAGGGAGTATAAGATATGATTTCTTCGTTATACATCTCTATTGTATACCACCGAATGACATGTGACTTAATAGATCCCAATGCCCAATACATATGCCGCTTCGCCTAAGTCTTTCATTGAAAAACCTTTCTTCAATGAGTCTTTTATTTCGCTAAGAAAATTCACGTCATTTTCAATCAACAATATGTCATCCACATACAAGATTAGAAATGCTTTTGCGCTCCCACTAAACTTCTTGTAAACACAAGATTCTTCGTCATTCCTGATGAACCCAAACTGTTTGACAACTTCATCAAAACGAATGTTCGAACTCCTTGACGCTTGCTTCAGACCATAAATAGCTTTCTGAAGTTTGCATACCTTTCCAGCATCCTTATGAACGACAAAACCTTCTGGCTGTATCATGTATACACCCTCTTTGAGGTTTCTATTTAGGAAAGCCGTTTTGACGTCCATCTGCCATATTTCATAATCGAAATAAGCAGCAATTGCTAGTAATATCCGAACAGACCTAAGCATAGCTACGGGCGAGAAAGTCTCGTCGTAGTCCACTCCTGAAACTTGCGTGAACCCTTTCGCGACAAGTCTAGCTTTGTGGATAGTAATGTTACCATCCGCGTCCGTCTTTCTTTTGAAAATCCATTTACAACCAATGGGCTATACGCCTTCTGGAAGTTCTTCCAAGTTCCAAACTTGGTTTTCGTACATGGATTCCATCTCGGATTTCATGGCCTTGTGCCATTCCCTTGAGCTGGGCCCCGCCATCGCTTCCTTGTAGTGCGCAGGTTCATCGTCTTCAAGAATGAAGATTTCGTTATGAAACCACTCAGGTGGCTGGATAGCTCTACCTGATCTGCGCGGTTCAGTTACAACATTGTCTGAAGTTTCCGCATCACATGCGACAACTTCCGGCTCGGTTGTAGGGATAATTAGCGCAATTTCTTCCGGTTCTTTAGCCATATCAACGGTTGCCGAAGATTCACTAATCTCATCAAGTTGTACTGTCCTCCCACTCACTTCTTTAGCGAGAAACTCTTTCTCAAGAAAGACTCCGTTTCTAGCGACAAACACTTTGTGCTCGGAGGGAAGATAGAAGGAATACCCAATGGTCTCATTGGGATAACCTACAAAATAGCATTTATCTGCTTTGGGATCGAGTTTGCTGGGTTGTAAACATTTTACGTATGCCTCACAACCCCAAATTTTGAGATGCGACACAATGGGTTTCTTCCCATACCATAATTCAAATGGCGTCGTCTCAACAGACTTAGACGGTGCTCTGTTTAGTGTATAAGCGGCAGTTTCTAGAGCGTGACCCCAAAAAGATATCGGCAGATCTGTAAGAGACATCATCGACCTTACCATGTCTAACAGGGTTCAGTTACGTCTTTCCGATACTCTGTTTCTCTGTGGAGTTCCGGGAGGCGTAAGCTGTGAAACGATTCCACAATCACTCAGATGTTGGCTAAACTCATGACTAAGATATTCGCCCCCGCGATCAGACCGCAGAAACTTAATCCTTTTGTTACGATGATTTTCTACCTCATTCTGAAATTCTTTGAACTTTTCAAAGGTTTCCGACTTATGCTTCATCAAGTACATATATCCATACCTACTTAAATCATCAGTAAAAGTCACGAAGTAGAAATAACCACTCCTTGCGGCCGTGCTCATTGGACCACATACATCACTATGTATTATTTCCAATAATTCACCCGCCCGTTCAGGATGACCCGTGAACGGCGTCTTAGTCATTTTCCCCATCAAGCAAGCTTCACATGTGTCAAATGATTCAAAATCAAAAGACGGTAAAACTCCATCTTTATGGAGTCTTTGCATGCGTTTCTTTCCGATGTGGCCAAGCCGACAGTGCCACAAGTAAGTGGTGGTGGTATCAGCCTTCTTAAGGCGTTTAGCATTCACGTTAAAGACATCATTTCCACATTCAAGATTTAGTATGAAAAGGCCCCCAACAATGGGTGCAAATCCATAAAACATATCATTACAATAAAGTGAACAACCATTGTTCTCAGACTTGTAAGAGTACCCATCGTGTACTAAACATGATCTAGAGATAATGTTTCTACACAATGCCGGAACAAAATAACAGTTATTTAGTTCTAAGGTAAATCCTGAAGGAAGACGTAGAGGTATAATGCCAATGGCTTGAGCGGCGATCCCAACGCCGTTCCCGACGCGCATCACGACTTCATTCTTTGCTAGCTTGCGCACCTTCTGCAGTCCCTGTATCGAGTTGCAAATGTGAGCAACCGATCCGGTATCAAATACCCAAGACTTAGAATTTTCGCTAGCAAGCAAAACGTCAATGACATTAACTTGTATAACAATTATACCTTTTCCGGTTTTCCCGGACTTCTTATCTTCCAGATACTTCTTGCAGTTTCTCTTCCACTATCCTGTGCCCTTGCAGTAGAAGCACTCAGTTTCATTCTTGGCTCCGCCTTTAGAGTTGCTTTGGGAGCCGGTCTTACCGGCGCCCTTGCCCTTCTTTGGCTTGCCTTTCTTTTTGAAACTGGCGGTTTTATTCACAAGCAACACTTGCTTGTGATTTTTCCGCAGTCCTCCTTCCGCAGTTTTCAGCATGGCGAGCACCTCTTCCGGTGTCTTCTCCATCCCACTCATGTTGTAGTTCATGACAAAACCGTCGTAAGACGGGGGGAGTGAAGAAAGCATCATGTCCATCATATGGCCAGGCGGAATTGGAAATTCCAGGGTTTTAAGCCTTTCAGCATACCCAATCATTTTGACTACGTGTTCGCCAACTGAACTGCCCTTAGCCAATCTTGCATTCCATCAAGGTCTTCATGATATCATATCGTTCAGACCTTGCGGTTTCCTTGTACAGGGCATCCAATTCCCGGATCATATCACGGGGTTTATGGAATTCAAAACGTTTTTGAAGCCCTGCACTCATGCAAGCTAGCATGAGGCACTGCACTAAGTTGTGATCATCATCCTTAGTGGCCCAGACATTTTGTTCATCTTCTGGGGCAGTGGCCGCCGGTTTAGCTGGAAGAGCATTTTCAAGCACATACATTTTCTTAGTGCTCCTGAGGACAATCCTCAGGTTACGGACCCAGTCCGCATAGTTGTTTCCAGTCGCAGCTAACTTCTCTTTCTCTAACATCGGGCCTAAGTAGAACGCGGTGTTGCGAGCCATTTGATCTACAACGGAAAACACAAGTTTCACTTAGACTTTGTTCATAATGATTTTTTGCACTAGTGAATAAACAATTTTATTCTAAAGTGCGCTCCCACTCAAATCAATATCTCTCATAATTGATTGTGAGTGATTCAAGATCCAAATTGCAATTCACGTCATTGTTCGAGATGAACACTGATGGCGCGAACTATAATTGGTAGGCAAACTTGCCAATCACATCTCCATGTGACTCTTGTTCATCTTTCGATGCGTGTGTTCCGAGCTCAGGACGATCCTGCCATGAACGTCAAGACAACCAAGCGATCTTGCTACGAGGTCTGACCTCACCCGCCTTACATCCGTACAATCGTTCGTACCCATGTAGATCATGGCGCACCCCGAAAGGAAAGATGCTGTGATGGTGCTACACTTGGGAGAACACTAACTACTTGATATTTTTAGTGAGAGATCACCCTAATAAAAAGTGACTACCGCGCAATCAAAAGGGTGCATCATAAGGGATAAACATCTCAGGCAATTCATAATAGCATGATATGGTATAGCCCTTTCTGACGGAGAAGTCTTTAATTTCTTCGTCTTCGGCATTTGCGTCGGTGTTCACCTTCGCGAAGATTGCCACCACCTTGTCGATGCACCAGATAATATTGCTATATCTATAGCTAATAAACTAAGTGCATTACTTAAGGTTGACACGCAGGTCATTAAAGTGACAATCATATGGCTCCAGCCATCATGCCGAATCATGACACGCAGGTCATGTTAGTAAATTTACATCATATAGTCATCTCATACATAATCGAATTAATATGAGCATTGCTATACCACATCACATGCACATCCTGCAAAAACAAGTTAGACGCCTCTAATCGGTTTATGCAAAATTTTATTTTACGTGGCTTCTAAGGTTTTGACTTAAACCGCAGCTACCAACGTTTTATCATCAAGTATGATTATTCAAGTCGCTAGATTAACATCGCGGGGTGTATGAAACACGAGATAATAAAATCTCGAGCCCCATACTAAACTTCGTCATACGCATGACCCCCGTGCAGATCATATCTGCATTGCCCTTTCGTCTGCGAATTTCATCTTTCTTTTGACTATGGCGGAACCCAAAGAACTAATAGCACTTCGTTGCTCAATCAGGATCGCGGATTGCCAGAACTTTGCCAAATTTCACCATGCTGTATCGAGATCTGAAATACGCAAATTCTAGGGAAGCAACAAGAACATCGGGTAATAGATTTCATCTGCTACCCGCATAAATAATTTTCAGCAATAGATCTCATCTACTCCAAAATTATATTATGCAATACCCATGCATCTCTATGTATTCTAGATCATAACCTGCATCTACGCATAGCACGGCTCTTGATGCCATTGTAGGGTAACGCGATAGAAAACAAAAAAAATCGGTACAACGAGCACGCCCAGGACCACTATGGAGACTGCATACAAGGTTTGATCTGATCCGTACCGACTCGTAGCGCAGCGGAAGAAGAGTCGGTGTAGATCGTCGGTGCAGATCCCCGCGGCTAGGATTTACAACCTCCCAACCGCGAGGATGTACTCCCTGGTCGGACAGCCCTTTGGGAGGCGGTCGGACAGTCCCTTGGACGATGTCACGAACAGCCCTTCGGGAGGACCCTCGAAACTCGAACGGTAACTCGGACAGCCCTTCGGGAGGACACTCGAACAGCCCCTCGGGCAAAAGATCAAAACTACGACCTCTCTACGGGGTTGCACACATACGGTGTCAGCTATCCGGCAGGGCTTCGCCGTCCAGAACTAGTTCCTGCCGGAACCCAGACAGCCTTTCGGATCTACGAAACTATTTCGCTGGGAGGGAGAGAGAAGCCAGACAAGTCTATGGCATGTGTATGAGAGCAAGGGATGAGTGTGGAGAGCACCCCCTCCACCTCTATTTATAGGAAAGCCAAGGGGTAAAGTTGGCATACAAAAATACCAAAAGTACCCCCACTTTATGTCTTACATAAAAGAATAAAAGCAAAAAGGGATGGCATGTGGAGCTCCAAGGAGCACCACCCCCTTTGGCCGGCCACCCCTTGGAGCCCCCCCCCCCCCCCCCATGAGGGGCTTCCTTGGCCCCCAAGTCCTTCTAGAAGCCTTTTGGTAAAGCCCTAAAAGGTGACTTTCCATAAATTAACCCAAAAAGCACTTTCACTATTCATAAAGACATTTTTCTGCGTCCGTTAAATCTCAAATTATTTCTGTGTGCCTAGAATAATTCCAGTACCCACTAAAACAATTTTGAACGCATTCCAAAACAATTCCGGAACAATGTTTTCATCTGCGAAAAGCAACCAAATCGGTTCCGGCAGCTCCGGAACATTTCCGGTTTTTATCCCGGAAAATTCCCAGAAGTTTCCAGAACACTTCTGGCATCCTCCAAGAATTTCCAGGCGTGTGCCGAAACCAATTTGACTTAATGGTATCCCCTGAAACAACTTCTCAGTTTTACCGGAACTATTCCGGTGTCCTCTCCGGAACGTTTCCGTTGCGTCCGAAACTTTTCCGGTGATTTTCTCTCAGACTCCCTGTCTAGTATTCAGCAGATAGATGACCCTTAAGCGTGTGACCCTATAGGTTCGGTGAAGTATAGACATGACCCGGAACACTTTCAGATTAATGATCAACATCGGAGCCGTGGACACCCATATTGACCCCTATACCCACACGAATGAATATTCGAGTGAACCTCCAGTTGCCGTGTGCTATTCCTGTTGCTTCACGATATATTACAAACACCCGAGGAGAGATTTATTGGCATCCCCGCGGATCAACAACTTATCCACTATGCCAGTTACCTCGTTACCGGTTTTGTTCTCTTTTCTCGATTCCGCGTTCCGGCATCCCAGTGATCAAATCACAATGTGTCTGGCCAGACGATGATGGATACCGTAACACCTAGAGGGCCCGAGAATATCTCTCCATCGCCGGAGGAGCAAATCCCGATCTTGAGCTATCTCGTTTCTTGTCATACTTTTCCGTAAACCCGTAAGCCGCCGTAATAGCCACCCAGTTACGGATGACGTTTAACAAACCCCAAAGTTCACGAAGCAAGTACGAAGGAACTCGATACTCTCATGGTCTAAGGAATTATGCAAACATTAACTATCTCTGTGTTATTAACCATTAACTTGTGACGAATGTATCTCATAGCATAACATCAATTCGGGTCGATTCAACACAAGTGTTCTACTAACATTGTGCCCTCAAAATTGCCGGCATAGACATGCCCATGATCAGGAAAACAGGATCATCATGCAATACTTGAGCCAGTCTTAGAGGCATGACCAGGAATACATTTTACCGTTTATTATACCACACGTGCACATGAGTTTCCCTCCGAGCCTCGTGGATATTGCAGACTCGAGAATCATTGCAGTTATAGCATGGAACATAAACATTCATTACAAACTCGGAGATACAAAATAACTGTTATTACTGCCTCTAGGGCATATCTCCTACACGAAAACACTACGACATTGATACAACCATCATGGACCCCGCCCGACTCATCTGTAGATGCTCACACCCATAATGGCTATATGACATTGCTCTCCTTCTCAGTCAAGGTTGTGTCAGGACATCATTCTTTGCGAGATATCAAGCAAAAGACTTTTGAGATCCAATCGGCGGCCGACTCGCTGCAAGATCCCTTCCATAGCTTCGCCGCCACAGAAGCTTGGAAGGACCCGGAGAGTGGTACGGCTGGGGCACGACATGGTAGCGACCGGAGGTGATATATGGTAGTGAGATCGATACTCCAGCAACTCCGGCAAACATTGTTTGCACGACCCCCAAAGAAGGTGGGGTCACGGGCGACGCGGGCAGCTAGGCAGGCCGCCATCGCTTCCTTGCCAATGGCAGTGCGACAATGTGGCATGGCGAGGCCGCTCCGATAGAGCTGATCACGTAGCACGGGAAAGAAGGAAACATAAGGTGGACGTGATAACAAACACATGACGGGTAGGGATTTTTTTATAGCGAGTCCACGGGAGCATTGCAGGGAGGCTCAGATTAGGCATCCGGTCAAGGTTTTGGATCCCGGGTTGACCTTTTTTCTCGAGGGGCACCGGAATTTGCGGTTACCACGGTAACCACGAAATACCCAAAAAATATGGACGAAATTTAAAATCAAATTTTGAATTCAATTTTTTTGAAGTCGATATAGATAGATATTTTTAACTCTTAAATATCATGAACCATGCCCTGGCGTAGCGGCTGTTCGACCGCAGCTGCCGCTTGCTCATACGTCGCGAGTTCGACCCTTGGTCGCTCCAGCAATTTGGCAGTATTTTTTAACTTTTGCATCCTCAAAAAGAAATAAAACCCGCGACTCGTTGCTGAGGAAAGGATGGCTTTGCCACTAGGCCACGACCAGTTCTACTTTTACAGAAGAGATGGCCTGTATTTAACTGTACTGTGAGCGTTTGAATTCAAAATTTTCAAAATATTCGAGATTTTTGGCTCGGTATGCGTGTTTCTCGAGGGGGGTCAGTAAACGCGGTAACCGTGCGAAATCTTAAAATTTTGTTCGGTAACCAAAACGCTGCATCCGGTTAACACCATCAGAATCATTATAGAGCACCTAGTACTCGTGACACATCGCTTGATACCTACTGTACAAAATGAATGCAAACAAGCGAATAGATCCGAGAACATTGCATGTTTCAGAGATAAGACATAAGTATTTAAACATCAAACTGTATAAGAAAAAAGTATTTAAACATCATTTGAACATCTGCGAGAACCCTATGTTCCCCATTATAGCTACATGACAATTGATCGATGAGGCCTTCCATGAGTTGCTGCATGCTTATCACCAACTACTACGACTACTAGAGTTTTACGCTACTAGTAGTCTAGTACTGCTAGTAGCTGGCTGGAGGGTTTTTGCTAGCAATATATAGCATCCTCAGATCCGAACTACTATATGATTGATGTGTATGCATTACTCGATCTTTCCTTTGGGAAATTGTGGGGAGATCTGGCTCAGTTTTGTGGCGCGTGTTGCTCGCTAGTTAGATTCTACTGTTCCACTGAAGCTTTTTCCCAGCTCTCTCAATCTCTCACTACGTCTTGTCTGGCCAGGTGACCATAATGTGCAAAGCTCCATGCATATATGAACAAGCAACGGGATATTAATCACCCCGGTACTACAATCTCAAGGTCCAAGACTCTGCATCATTCAGCATATTTTGTATATTCTACATCAAAAAATGTTATACATGCAATACTAATCTAGCGAACATCACCTAACACTCAAATCAGAAAACAGAGTACTGCATATTTTAATTCAACATTTCCACAAACACTTGAAGTGCATGATCTATCCAACCTAGTATTCCAAGGAAATTAATGGAGAGAAACAGGTAAGGAGGGGTGGACAGAGGGGAGTTCGTACTTACGGGGTTGAATGCTGTGCTTGTGTTGACGGTGAGGGAAGATCTCGTCGGGCAGAAGACTTGGGGCGTCGGTTACACGAGCAGATGGGAGGAGGATGCCGAGCTTGGGGCGTCGGTTGCACGGGCAGAGCTTGTTGCGGTTGGAGAAGAAGGCGATTTAATTTGCGCCGCTCTGCTGCAGTCTCTACCACTGCTGCTTCCACCCCGACGCGGCCGCGCCGCCACCACCGCCGCAAGGGACGCGTCCGTTGCCACCACGATAAACACGCCCGCTGCTGCCGCAAGGAAGAGGCCTGCCCGCCGCTGCCGCAAGGAACGCGCCCTTCGCCCGCTTTCCGCCGCCGCTGCCGCAGCAAGGAACGCATCGGGGGATGCTAATTTCGACGAGAGCACATCAAGCTTCATCAACATGTTGAGCTTCGCTTCAACCGACGGCTTCGATGGCAAATTGTAAGATCCGATCGTGAGATTAATGCTATAATGAGAAAAGAAGCAAATCAGTCCCAACCTATGATTTCGTGTGAGCAATTCAAACAAGTGGCAAAGAAATTAATCTTGTCACTTACAAGGGAGCATGATCTATCTTATGTCACCGGCCACAAAGTTGTGGCAAGCAAGTTATACGTCAGTGCCGTGGCCGAGTACTGACAAAGAAAAGGGCTGAAGTCTTACATCAATACCATGGCCGGGTATTGGTGAGAAAAAAATAGCCTACATCAATTCCATTGCTGGGTACTGGCGAGCAAAAGGCATGTTCTACTGAAGCAAGTTCTGCATCAATACCGTTGCCGGGTACTGACGAGCAAAAGGCCAGTTCTACCCAATAAAATTTCTATATCAGTCCTGTGGTGAGAAAAAAACACATTTAATCCAAAATTTTACATCAGTCCCATGTCGGATATCGGCAAGCGTGCCCCACACATATTTCTACATCATGCCATAGTGAGTATTAACAATAAAGAGATGTTCCACCCAAAAAAAATATCAGTCCGATGGTGGGTACTGAGGAGTAAAGACTAAAGCATAATCATCACATGGCTAATACCGACGAGGCTAGATAAATTTATGGCCGAGTGCCGATCAGGCCGAGTCACTATGTTTCGTCGAAATGTCACAATCCCAACGGGATCGGACACATCTTTGCTGGGCACCGATGTGGCAAAAGCAACTACACATGTCCATGTTCGATGAATTCATGGATACATGACTAGGCACAGACGATGCAAAAGTCATCATCTTCATCAACAAATTCCGTTTTAAATACCGATATGATGTTGCCGTACTATGTCTGGGTTCAGGAAAAACAAAAGCCACCTGCACCTACACGTCACCATCATCTACATCATTTTTCCAAACATCACACAGGCATCAATGGATGAGCAAACCACACGACGACAACCGTGCACAGCTTAATCGAAGGTTTTATGTAGGCTCGGCCTGCAGATGTAATTAATCGGGCGCTATGCAAAAGCATCGGGACTCAGTGGACTACACACAATCTCTCAACTCAAATACTCCTTAAGAATAGTCGCAGAAGGCAAAATAGGCAAACTCTTATGGGAGCATGTAACATTGATGTACTTTGTATTGTGTACGACGATGAATAAAAATACAGAGTTCCCATATATTATTTCCGCATTTGTCATGTATTTTGTTTTCGCAAACAAGGATGACGGGCAACATGTGGTCTGTTCAGTGATGTGCAATGGCGCCAGCCTTGCATAGTTCCCCTTTATAACTCTCTGCCATAATCGGAGCTGCCCTATCCTCATTGTGGTTGGTTGAGAGCTTGCCATGGACCTTCATGTTGCTCTGCACACCCTCTACTGTGTGGGCCGGGTCAGCGGTTATCTGCAACAAAGTCAGAGTTGCTTGCTCATGGAGATGGGATGGCGATGATGCTTGCTCGGAGAGGAGTAATGAAGATGACGTCAGTGTGCTACCTTGACGAGGCCTTCTTCGTAATGTTCTGCCTTGGTGTATCTTATGTCTGCCATTCAAAGGATTGTGATAATTTTTGCATGGTTATTTGTTAATTAACTGGGCAATTATTTTCTTCTTTATTAATGAATGAGGTAGAATTTTTATCTCTATCTCGAAAAAAATACACACCCAAACGAAAAGAAAAACATGCCGCAACGTGAACGTGCAGCTACATTCAATGGGAAAAAACAACTTGGTCTCGTCCACTAGGAACACGAAGTGTCCACTAGTAGAATATTATTAGCAAACAAACTAGCGGGAAATTATTCAAATCACATTGTACCATGCATTCTGTTGCAACGATGGGTTTAAAACATCATCAATCATACTCTCGCATCATTCACCATTGTTTTCCTCATCATCATCGTTGTCATCGTCATCATCATCGTTGTCGTCGTCATCTTCTTCTTGTTGTTCATCTTCGTCGTCGTCGTCGTCATCGTCATCCTCATCCTCATCCTCATCCTCATCAAGTCTATATGAGAAATCATGTGTATACGAAATGCTCTCCTCCGTCAACCAAGGCATCATTTCTATGAACTGCTCCTTGTCGTAGTAATCAGATATCTCCAGGAAACAAAGTCTTGGCGTGGACAAACTCATATGCAACCTCTCATCGGGGTCTTCTTCCGGGTGTTTGTGGATATCGGTGTTGCAGTAGACGATGGCGAGGTGCTCCAGCGAGGGCGACACCAGTGTGTCGCCGTAGAGGCCACAAGCCACAAGGGTGAGGCGCAGCAGCGCCGGGCAGCAGGAGAAGTCGAGCTGGCCGTCGACGAGGTAGACAGTGTCAAGGTGAATCCTCGTCAGGTGCCGGGAGACGAATGGAACGGGGCATCGCAGCTTCCACAGCACGTCCCCCTGCTGGTCGAAGCGGGCCGTGAGCGAGCGGGTGCGGAACGACGACATGGCCTGTGTGACCCATAGGTCGACGTGGGGGTTGACTTCCCAGCGGTAGTCCTCGTCTAACTCGCACCGGCAGTACTTTTTCTCGCAGTAAATGCAGTGGAGGCGGGTCTTCAGGTCGGCGTCGATCTCGAAGGAGTGCAGCGGCGGCGCAGAGGCGGTGTCGCGGCCGATGAGGAGGTTGCCGACGAAGAAAACGAAGGCGTCGCCGATGTTGACCAAATGTGAGACATGTCAATATAAAAAAGACAATCCCAAATATATATATATATATGAATTAAATAGATGCACATCTCAAAGGTTGACCAAATGTGATACATTTTAATATAAAAGAAAACAATCCCAAATATATATGAATTAAATAGATACACAATGTTTGTGATGTTGCTCAAGTTGTATTTTCAAAAGTGTGATGCTCTTGTAGTCATGTTGCTGCATAGAGACAGTAATATATTCTTTCATTCTGGTCTCTGATAAGTTGTAAATGAAGAGCATTAAATCTAGTAATATATTGAGTCATTCCACAAGTTAATTCCAGTGTGGTATTTCTTAATGCAACATGATTCAATAGACAACATGAATTTATCCCAAGAGATCTGCTTGGAGAACAAAATAGAGCTACTATTTACACTCTTCAATATCCTAAACTATAGATTGTTCCCTCTTTTCCTGATGGTAGCATGCAGATTTCTCCCACGGATTCTCAATAAAACTCTCCCTTTCCTGTGATTCATTCAGATTGAAGGGGAAATTGTCAAATGGGCATATAAATACATTTCTTAGAAGCTCAAATCATTAAGTAGGTCCATCTCATTCTGAAAGATCTCGTAATTATAAGTTGTAATTCATAATGCCTTTCACCATGATATTTGGAAATATTTCAGATGCAGAGTAGGAAAAGATTTGTTTTCAAAACACTAATCGAGATGTCAAAAAGGACATGTTTCATGTGAAATGGAAGTAGCTTATAGACAATGTAGCTTATCTTACATAATGTACTCCACTGATGTGAGTGGACACTGTTTTACATGAATGCTCACTGGATTTGAAAAAAAGACAATGTTTATAATAGAAGATGAAATAGTTACATATCAATCTCAATACAGAACCATGAAGAAAGGCAAGGATAGCCATCAATAGTAGTCCGTAGTACACCTGAGAGCTATCACCCGCCATGCGACCAGTAGATATAAAATATCAAAGGAACATAAGAGAATTTCCTAGGAGACTTACTGAATATGCTTCACTTTAACTACAACCAATCTTTCATTTGTTTTATTTTGGCTCCTTCAAGTGCCATATTTTCTGTATTTTTTCAATTCTAATTGAATTTCTGGAGAATGATTCAATGGAGGTACAGTTTCAACATGAAAAGACTTGTGTGCTTTCTGAAGATTATTCGGTTCATGGAACTGAAAAAAGAAATAACATGGCAAAGGCTTTTATATTGTCTTAGTGGGTACAAAAACCACAATCAGGTTGTAAACAGAATACCTTGCTAGTTGCAAGACCGCCTTCAGCAATCAGCATCCTCTTTCTAGCTGCAGCCAAAAATAAGATCGAGTGATGATCTTCTAAGAGCAAGGGCATTGTGGCTAGCAGTGCCAACCATCAATAACATTGTTGACTTAAATTTCTTTGTCATTGGAAAATCATATACTATGTTCTGCTTAACTTTGACATACTCAAGCGCAGGTACAGAGCTTTGCATGGAATTCATTATTTAAAAAAAATTATGACAGCCTATAAATAATCCAATATACACACAAAGCATCATGATTGTACAGTCAAGTCGTACAAAGTACGGACCAAAATGATGCCGCATCAATAATTTCCAGATGTAATTCCTCCCATCTAGCAGGCTGATAATTATTTATCTACACATGTATGATGCAGACCCATATAATGGATAGGCAAATGTAAAAAGAAGTAGCTGCTAACTCCACTATTTAGGTATAGAGCAATTTCTATTTCTAGAGTAAAATCAATCTGTAGGATCCTCATAAACGTCTTTCTGAACGACAACCTTTTTCTTCACTTCCTCCTCTCTTGCCAGTACATGTTTCAAGATTTGTCATGATCATGATCATATATTTACAACGGTGGTAGATATATTCGATCAACAGTTGCACATTCTAAATATATGTAATGGTAGAAAGAGATACAAGTCAGCCCTGTTTACGCTGCTTCCAAAGGCATCTCTTCTTGTGTCATACATTTTTCTCCTCCCTGTCTTCTCTTCATCCCCGACCTGGACCATTAGGAGAAGCGGTAAGAAATTTAATCAGAATGAAGAGAAGATCAAATAAATCAATTTGAAAGATTGGAAGCAGCAGGAGGGATTTCACAATCTCACTAAATCACTGTCGAATTCATGAATAACATCTTGCGCTACCGGGTAGTTATCATCCCCTCCTTCATGCGAGAAAGAAGTCCATTAACCTACAGATAAGAAAAAGGATTGGTGGTCAAAGGAGAAGATTATATTTGTCCTTCCAGCAAGATGAGGAAGCACACCTGAGATGTATTTGTTTCAGCGGTTCATGAACTGAATATAGCCTCGATCTGATTTCCTGATAGTCATGAAAACAATGAGCCTGGGAATAAATGATGCCAAATCCAGGAGAGAAAACTTCTACAGAAATAAACATAGCATCTGCAGGACATCTTAAAGCAAACATGCCATGAAGCTGTAAGATGGATAAGTAATTTCTAAATGAAGATGAAAATTTGCTAAGTTGAATACCAGATAGAGATATTGTAGGACAGACTTTGATGCTCCTGAAATCGCTATCACCAACCATAGTGACCCTGGAATGTGGGGTTCAGAGCTGTCCAGCCCAGCAGTACTGCTAACTGATCTGGAGAGGACTCATGTCTCGATTCCGCATCTCTCCGTGTCCTCCAAATCTGGAGAGGACACACAGAAAGTTCCTCTAGATTTCTTTCTTCTGTCATGTTTACCATATAACTCGATGCTAATAAACATTGAGTGTATCCTAAAAAAGCATGGTGCATAGAAAACCATAACTTTCACTCAAAACACAGTAGCGTATACCCCCAAAATGACCAGCCAATAAGTCCATGCACAACACACAATTGCTATCTTTTGTTTTCCAGATTTCTTTGCACAAATAAATCTAGTGGTAGCATCAGCAATCCAACTGAAGCTCTCATGGAAGGTACGCGGACAATCCAATCAAAAAATCTTCTAGTTTCCAGCTTGCATCATACACAGAATACAGCAGCAGTCTGATCAAAACACAGGTATTAGAAAAGCAGGCTGTCAATTACCTGTGCTGCGAAAGTATGGGACCGCGTGGGGAAAAACTTCAGAACTCACACTTCAGAACCTTCACCTACAGAAACTAAACAAAGACGTCAGGCAAGATGCTTGATTCCATCGTGTTAGTAGCAGCGAGCAACATGAAAAAATGCCGTACATGAGGAAGAGGTTACCATAGTCCAGGTCGGGGATGCAGCCGTCGACCACATAGAGGAGGTTGATGATGAGGGCGAGGTGGAGCTTGCCGAAGCGAGACGCTGGAATTCGAGAGGCAGTCGAGGTCGGCGACGCGGCCACGAGGCAGGCGAGGTCAGCGAGTCGTCCGGAGAGCGCGAGGATTGGAAGGCACGCCACCGCCAGCGAGGAGGGCTCGCGTTCGCCGTTGATCTCGCGCCTCCGCCGGCCGGCGAGCCCCGCCCGTTCGCCACGCCTCTCTCCCTCTCCTCCTGCCGCCAGGGAGGAGGGCCCACGTCCGCCACCGATCTCGCGCCTCCGTCGGCTGGTGAGTCGCCCTCTCCTTCTCCCGTTCCTCTCTTCTCCTTTCCCCATCTTCCCCTCTTCTCCCACGCCACCCTCTGCGTGTCGGCGAGCGCCGCCGGGCGCGTGGGTTTTTCTAGCGAGGGGGCGGCGGCTGCAGGCGCGTCGGGGCGTGCGAGGAGGCAGGGGCTGTTTTCGTCCGCGGTGGAGTACGGTCAGTCATTGGAATTTGCTACGTCCACACCACAGAGCTATTAGATGAATGATGGCTGTTAGATTGTGTCTTGTGGGACTAATCGTGTGGTGCTGATTGATTCGTGCGTTTTTTGGGACTAATTGCTGGGTGCACGTAAGAAAGTTCTTGTTTGATTGTTTAATAGTAGTGGAGATTTCTGATTTTTCTCCCGTCGATTTTTTCTAAAATGGAATCATTGTCTCATGTTTTATTAACTTACCAAAATTAAAACATATTTTCTTTGGTAAGTCATTAAATTCTTATCAAATACGTGCTTAACAATAAGGTGGTAGGTAAATCATGGCGATTGCTTACAAATACTTGCTAAGATTTTAGCACATCAATATAATAATAGACATGCAGTCATGGGATGTTCATGACGATTGCTTACAAATATTTGTTAAGATTTTAGCGCATCAATATAATAATAGACGTGCAGTCACCGGCTAATCTACTAGAATATTTATACTCCTGTTGCAACGCACGGGCAATTATCTAGTCTTTACCTAATAATAAAGCAAATTGGGTTTCTGGTCGTCCGTCATGGCATTTTTCAGAAAAGTCTCTCTATTTTAGAGAATTCAACCCGCAATCCTGTTTTAAGTAAAAACGAATCGTTTTTACTTATTTTACACAAAAGCCCCTGTGTTTTCTTGAAATCAACCCGCAGTCCGGATTTAAGTCACACCCGAACCGTTATTTTACATTTTTTGAAACCCCCCCTGATCTTTTACATAATTCATCCGTGGATCATATTTAAGTCAAACAAATGGTTTTCTAAATCATCCATATCTTTTAAACCGTAACTCCGATTTTAACATGTTATATATGAAATTTGATTAGAAAAATATGTAGAATATGAATATGAGATTATTTTTACCTGTTAAGTATTTTTAAATATTATTTTGAAAGATATTTAAGTCAAACAAATGATTTTCTAAATTATCTGTATCTTTTAAACCGTAACTCCGATTTTAACATGTTATATATGAAATTTGATTAGAAAAATGTGTGAAATCTGAATATGATGTTAATTTTACCTGTTAAATATTTTTTTAATATTGTTTTGAAAGCAAACTTATAATTTATAGCGCACGATCCGTTTTTCTTTCGTACCGGCGGCGAGGGTGAGAAGGAGGATAAGCGGCAACACAAATATGATGCCTCGCTAAAATAAAGGAGATGGACCTGTTGTGGTCTTGAGTGATGGTTGTTGGGTTAAGAGCGTGTGTTATGTTTTCTCTCCCGTTGCAACGCACGGGCTCTTTTGCTAGTATTAAATAAAGAATTCTCTCCCGCACTTCCTTTTTTTTAGGGGGCCAAACCGCACTTCCTACCTTTCATCAAAAGAAGAAGAAAAAAAAAGCCCTCGCAGAGGACTAGCCTTTTATTATCTCGTCTCCCCTTCTCAGAAGAAATGCTCTCGAGAAGAGAAATTGTGTCCAACCTATACAGGCTGTAGCCGCCGCAGATCAAGTCGCCTCCGCTCGTCCTTCGTCTCCGACGACGGCGACTTCGTCCTCCATCTCCCTCCTCTCCGGTAAGTTCTCCACGCCTCCCTCGCCCCCGACCCACCCTCCTCCTCCTCAGTCTTCGGCGGCTCCTCGACGCCGGCGCTGCAGCGCTAACCCGTCTCCGCCGCCCACAGACTCTGCTCCGCCACCCGCATCCAGCGGTTCCCCGCCCACAAGCCGCTGCTTCGCCGGCTGACACCCATGGCCTCCCTCTAACCGTGCCCTCAATCCCGAACCCTAACCCTAGCTAGCCGGATGCGCGGAGGGGAAGGCGTCGGCGATCTCATGAGTTCCAGTCGCATACACGGCGCATAGTATTCCCGATCGTTCTGGGTGTTACCGGATCACTTTTAAATATTGCTTAGGTTCTGATCGGTGACTGATTCGTATTATGTGATTGGATTGTGCGCGCTTGCAGTGCCTTCTCGGCGAGTCAGATTTTCCCCTCGATGTTTCTCTGTCGCTTGCTTCGTTGTAACCGTTGTTCCTGTCCCGAATTTGACACGAACCTGTGGATCTAACATCATGCAGAGTGTGGGGGGGGGGGGGGGGGGACTTTTCACTTGTGTTCCACACTTTTCTGGTTCACTTCTTTTGGGGTTTCACAAACTATGACCTCTCCTACGTATAAGGCCTGTACTAATTCAATAACCATCATATGCTTTGAAGTAAAAACTATATTAGCAACCTTTTCAAGCGTGTGAGCTGATTGGTTTTACGACCCTGCTTTACTCGCTACTAGTCACTATTTTGCATTGATTTCGTCCTGCTCTAGGATTTGGAAAGTGGAAAGATGCTGACATCTATGAGACGCGGTTATGATCTCACAAGGAGTACAAATGAGGAGCTAATAACTAGCAAGGCTGACTGGAAGCCGTGCTCAAATGAGAACCTAACGACTTGCAGCAGTGTTGGAAAGTTGATTGAGTCATTGCCTCCAGGTCAGCTAGTCACTTTATTTTTCCTGCTTTTGCCCACATTTTTAACAACTCAGTGGGAGCACTTACAATTGTGGTTTTGTGTTATATTTATTTCAAGTACGTTCAGGTGCTACTGATACTGCCGGACATGGCAGCTCTAGTGGTTCTGCTCGAGATGTCTCCAACTGTTCTGGTGAAGCTCCATCCAAAATGGCTCGCGGTGTCATCTGGATATTCTTGTTTGATGGTGATCTTGCTTTTTTAAGCTTCTGAATTCCCTAAATACACATCTGCACTTGTAGTTAACTTTTGATCTTTTGTAGGAGACACCATTGTGTTTTTATGCTCAGGCATTCCTATAGAACACAATCCATCCTGTACAAAAGTGTTGACCTCAGCAAATTTGGCTGCAGCTGTGAAGGACAAAGGAAAATCCAGCTCTGCCATGAAGGTTGGTAACTATTTTCCCATTTTGCTTGTTTTGTTGTTCATTTTAAGTTAATTGTGGTAATTCTCTTTTCTCTTCTTGCTTTGGTGTCATTTCAGATTCAAGTGCGCGATGCATTTAAAAATGTTGCCCCTGGGTGCTTGGAGGAATGTGAATTAGATCACGGGACTGTTGGGGCTGCTTTTGTCAAAGTGACAGGGTTCCTTGATGTTTGTGAAGTACATCTCTGCCATGGGGTGGAAATTCCGCCCTGCATTGTCGTAGTAGCCATACACTTTAACGACTCTGGTGGAGTGACGACTGTAAAAGAGATCCTGAATAAAGGTTCAAAGCCTTCCCAGATTGTGATTTGCAAGGTATGTTGTCAGTTTGTATCTTAGTTCTTTACATGGTAGAGGAAATAAGTAAATAAATGAATAATGTCTTTTGAGGAATCAGAATGACCTATTCTATGTCCCATTAGATGCCACTTTTACTTTGTTTGATGCAAACCTTGTTGATTTTCGCTCTTCTTACGTGCAAAGGCTGGTGATGGCGAGCCACTCTTCGACGGTGATGGGAACTTTGTTGGCATGGATATTTCTTACGACAAGGGCAGGCATGTTTTTGTGCAAGGGAGTGTAATTTTTGAAAATTTGGTGGAATTTGCGAACAGGATTAGGGTACCCGCGCGACAGCAGGAACGATATAGGTATGTTTTGTCCTGAATATACAAGCAGTATTTTTCCAGTTTGCTTATCCACACCTGTCTTTCATCGGTCATGGCTGTGGTTTCACATTTGGTGGTTGTAATCGTGAGCCGTGGTAGGATAAGGACAGGCATTTGTATTTTTTTTGAAGTTGTGAATCCTGCCGCATGAATTACTTGATTTCTTTGGTACGCGCACATAGATATATTTGCACCTGGACCATGTGTCTCTGTTGCTCACTACGATTATTGACATGATTTAAGAAAACAGAAATCATGATCAACTAAGCCCTCTTGTCTGATCTTAGATTTCACTGTTAGGAAATAGGGCGTTGAAGCCAGTACATGTTTGTCTAATGGAAAGAAGGAACATTTTCATTCAGGCATGAACATAAACAATTGACCTTAAGACTTATGACACATCCTAACTCTCGGTATTTATAGGCGTTTAAGTCATTTTCCCTCTCTTTAGTTCTACATGGGTTCCATACATTCATGTTTTTGGTCTATCCGTATTAGATGGGTTCTGTCATGGATTTGATTGAGTGGGTTCATTATGTTGTGCTGCAGACGACGATATATGAGTGGAAAGGGTGAGCTCCGGTTCCGACCTGATTGCTGGGATCTTCCAATAAAGAGAATGAGAACTATCTTTTGATCTGAAAGGTGAGCAACACTGGCCACTCCTTAATAGTACTGAATATATTATACTCTCTCCGTCCGGAATTACTTGTCGCAGAAATGGATACTAAAATATGTCTAGAAAAATCCATTTCTGCGACAAGTAATTTGGGACGGAGGGAGTATGTGAGTTTATTGCGGGTGATGCAAGTGTAGTTTTTTTCTTCTGGAAAATACACAGGAGCACATGGGTGCTCCACACCCCTATAAGAAAAAAAATCGTAAAAAATACCCAAAAAATAAAAAAAATCTGAAATTTTGGGATATCAAACCTGGTTTCCCAATCTACTACCGTGTGAAATTTCGTGAAAAAATACCAAAAAACGTATCCGTGGCGAAGGAAATACTGTCCGAACAAAAATCTCCCCAAACAGTGTTTTCCTATACATAGGAAATTTTTGTCTTTTTTGCCACGAATACGTTTCCTAGTATTTTTTCACAAAATTTCAGACGGGAGTAGATCGGGACCCCACGTTTGATATCCCAAAATCCCAGATTTTTTTTCAAATTTCTCGGTATTTTTTTGAACGAATTGTTCGTATAGGGGTGCGGAGCACCCGAGAGCTCCTAATCCTCGTCCTTTTTCTTCTATTGTTTAACTAAGGTAATAATGTGTTGTTTTGTAGCGCCACCTTAGGTACGTTTAGCCTTGTTGCATACGTCCATCAGTATCTCATAGTAAGCATTTGTAATAAATCTTGTCCATCAGCATCTCTTACTTCAGCTCCTTTAATTAATCTGCTGAGTGCTTGTCATTTTTTTGGATGAATTAGGGTTATTTTTGATTCATTATTTCATTTCAATACATGCATTGCTTGGTTGCTTCAACCTGCTTTGAATTTAAAGGCTTGCTGTTTCCTGTACAGACCATGACGACATTGACCACGACAGATGGCCAGTGCAAGCCAATTTAGTATCAATCCCTATATAAAATAAAAAGGGCAAACTCCAGATTTATGTTTTGGTGGAGCTGGGCCGAGGTCGCTAGTTTTTACACTGGTCTCGGGCTTAGCTTCCAGAATTTAGCTTCTTGGAGCTAAAGCGTTTGGGTCAATTTTATCTATGCAGTTGGTGGAGCTGGAAGCTGGAGGACTTACGAACACGCCCAATGATGAAGTTTTGGTTCATGTCGCTCATGCTCGCCTATGGGGTAGTGATCAGCAAAGTGAACAATGACTCTTAACCAAAATGAATCATGACTTCTGTTGAACCATGTGTGCTCAATACAGTCAACAGCTTTCAATAACTGAGTCTGTCTAGTAACGTTGCATCTTTGTATATTGTTCACAAACTAAGTTTTTTTTTTTAGATGCACATGAGTATTGTACTTTATATATACGAATTGCCCGGGCGGGCTTGCTCTTCCAGAGCACGCAATTACTTGCCTTAGCTTTATATATAGAAGGCAGATGATGCGTTGGGTTGAGATCACTCCAGTGGCGAGATTTGCCGTCGCGTATCTGGAAACAGTTGATTTTTTTCCCAGACGCGTCATACAAGCTCAGATAGCAACGTCGTCCAAGACCAGCATCGTTTACTCAATCCAATTTAAATGGACGACAAGTCAGAGCACAGCTCTCAATTCTCTGGAATGTGACAAAACACGGTCAGAGCACAGGTAGAGCACCTACAGCCGGACTTGGCAAATCTGGCCCCTATATGCGTCCGCGGACAGTGCTTGCCGGCCCCTCATATGTTGCCTTGCACATCCACATCTTAAATGCCGATCGTCAAATCCATGCACGTCGATCATAGGATATAAATTGTCTGAATTCAACAGTTCAAAGCAAAGCAAATCATAGTTCAACATAAAATGAAATCCATGTCCGTGCGTGATGGATGGCTCGCTTGTCCGATCACTGGCCGGACGCCATCCATGCCGCCTGCTCCGAGCCCATGTTGGCCTCCTGCTCCGCCTGCATCCTTGCCGCATGCTCCGCTGCCGCAGCCGCCCTCGCCGCCTCATACTCCCCACGCTCGTTGATCTCCTTATCGGCAAGCCATTTCTTTGCATGGTCATCCAAGAGGGTTTCGTCCGCCAACATGATCTTCGCATCCTCGCGTCCCGTGCGAGTTGCAACCTCTCATTCTCAAGCTCAATCTCTCCAAATGTCTTGGCCTTCTCTAGTGGTATGGATAAATGGATAAATATCAGGTACGATTGTGACCAGATTGCGTTTTTTTTTTCGTTTCGTTGGCGACTAGTGGTAGGCACTACGATCTTTCACTTTGATGATTTTATTTCACTTTTTTTCCAAAAATTATTTTGATCTGTTTCTGAAAATATTTCCTACGTAGTATCTACAAGATCGAAACGCTATAGCAAGTATCTTTTTTGAACACAGTACAGACGCAAGCGCTTATACATACGCGCATATACTCATCCCTATGAACGCACACACGCACACCCTACCCCTATGAGCACCTTCGAGAGACTGAGCTGGCATATCATCTTGAGATTTACAAAGTCACCGTAGGCGCCTCGTCGTGGTATCCTTTTATCTCCGGTTTTGCAGGCATGGCAACGCTATAAAAATTGTATGGATAATATCCGGTACGATTGTGACGAGATTGGATTCCGTTGGCGACTAGTGGTAGCCACTATTACTCTTTACTACACTTTTGATGATTTTGCTTCACTTTTTTACCAAAAAATATTTTGATCTGTTTCCGAAAATGTTTACTCGTATCTACACGATCAAAACGCTATAGAAAGGCGAACCAAACTGTGATTGGATGGTTAGAAGGATAGTGGTATCCCCTGCCCACCAGAGTTCAAGTTCCAGACTTGACATTGGTGCTCGCATTCTCCGGAATTTATTTCAGGCCTTATGAGTGTCTGCATCTGTAAAATTCTGGTTCTGCTGAGAACAACTTTGGTAAACTAAGATTTGTTGGACAAATTCCGTGACTGATACCAGTGTTATGTGATAATACCTTTTGTTTAGCAATTTCCAGGCGATTTGGTGACCCAGGCGATTTCCTGGCAGCGGCTGTGCCGCCTCCCCGCCCCGGCGAGGCCGAGGCCTCTGCCGGTACCTTTGCCATGCGCGGGCGCCGCCTGTCCTATGGCAAGCTTGCGGCTTCGTTCGCGCACTTGTTCCCCGGCTCCCGTGGCCGCCCCGGACTACAACTCCACAGGAGGAAGGAGTCCATCGTAGATGGAATCCCTTACTCATATGCCAAGGAACAACACCTGGGGTAACCCGATACATCTCCCTGACGGTGGAACGAAGTCTACACCGGTGGAAAGCTCCGATGCACACGCCGTGACGGGCATGGTGGAGGGACCTCAGGGCCGTTTCGTATCGAGTCAGGACCTCATCGATTCATACAAACTGGAGTGGTCAGAGCAAAAAACAAACTGGAGGACGATGCAAGCAGCAAGGAGTGTGAGGTGGATTTGGAGGCAAGCAGCCTTGGGGCCGCTGGTATACTAACGGGGCCAAGTGTGGCGCCCCGTCAGTCGCAATGAATTGCTTAGTGTGGAACTGTCGAGGGGCGGGGAACTCTCGCACAGTTCGTGATCTTTAGGCTCTATGTAGAGTCCATTCCCCGAAGCTGGTGTTCTTATGTGAAACTAGGCAACAAAAACATAATATGGCTAGGATCCGTAATCGTTTAGGACTTAAGGGTTTTGATGGAATAAGTAGTCAAGGAAAGAGTGGAGGATTAGCTCTGTTTTGGCATGAAACTCTGCAAGTCGATGTTCAAGATGTTAATGAAAGATGGATTGATGCTTATATTCGTGTCTCAGCTGACGATCCCCTTTGGCGGGTTACTTTTGTATATGGAGAACCAAGGGTGGAAAACTGACATCTTATGTGGGAGAGTCTATGCAGATTGAAGAACACGTCTGACATTCCGTGGCTCGTCGCGGGTGATTTCAACGAGGCTCTCTGGGAGTTTGAACACCTTTCTGTCACTCCTAAACCCCACGCCCAAATGCTCGCTTTTAGAGACTGTCTCGAGACTTGTCAGCTAGTCGACCTGGGTTTCTCGGGATATCCCTATACTTATGATAATAAGAGAAGCGGCAGAGCAAATGTGCAGGTTAGGTTGGACAGGGTGGTGGCAGACAACACTTGGCGAGACATTTTTCCTTAGGTGGAGGTGGCCCACCTCATTTCACCTTGTTCTGACCACTTCCCATTAATCATACGTTGCATCAAGGAAAGCCAGGTTCGAGTGGGGAGTATTAGAGTATAGGTCGGTTACGTTACCATATCCGGCAAGGTTTGGAATTGTAATCTATCTCTATTAGTCTTGGAGCCCAAGTTTTGTAATCTATATAAACAGCCCTTCGAGGCCCCAATCAATACAGTTATTATTCTCCAATTATCATGGTATCAGACGCCTAGGTTTTCCGCACCTGGCATGGCACCGCCACCCGTGCCGCCACCCCGGCCGACTCAGCCCCTCTTCTCCATGGCCGAGTTCCGCGCCGCCGGCGTCCCCACTTCTTCTTCCTCCTCCACAACTACCCAAATACCTCCCCCTCAATTCCCAATTATCTCCCTCGCCGACACCATTGCCGACGTCTCCCCCTTCATCCCGATCTCGTTAGATCTTGGCGCCCACAACTACTACCATTGGCGCCACCTCTTCACCATCCATCTCGGCCGCTGCGGCCTCCGCCACCACATAGATTCATCCTACCCTCCGCAGCACGCCGATCCTCGTTGGGTGAAAGATGATCTCACCATCATCCAGTGGATTTACACACGCATCTCCACGGAGCTCTTCAATCTGGTCTCCTCCGACGACGCCACCACCGCCGAGCTTTGGGCGTCCCTTCAGCAGCTGTTCCAGGACAACTCCGACGCGCGCATCAACGCCCTCAACACCGAGCTCCGTACGATCGTCCAAGGAGATGCCCCGGTCACCGTTTTCTGCCAGCGAATCAAGGCGATCGGCGACGAACTTCGTGAACTCGGCGATCACGTCGACGATCGCGCCCTCATCAACGCTCTCCTCGTCGGCCTCGGCGAGCAGTTCGAGAAGCAGCAGTCCTTCATCCCCATGCTCAAGCCCTACCCCACCTTCAAGGAAGTTCGCTCCCTCCTCCAGCAAGAAGAGAAGAATCAAGCTCGCAAGGCGCAACGGCCGTCACAGGTGTTTCACGCTGCCGATTCTGCCGCGGCCAGGCTTGCCGGGGCCAGGCTTGCCGGGGCCGCGCCTGGCGTGCCGCACCAATCTGCCGCACCCTCCCCTTCTGCCGCGGCGGCAGCAGCTACTCCACCGCCTCCAGGCTGGCGCACGAGCCCGAACTACCGGGGCAAGAATCCGATCTACCGGCCCCCTGCATCTCGCTCTGCCGGCACTGCTCAAGCTCCGCCATCGGCCTCTCCATCGTCCGGGCCCCTCCACGTGGCAGCCTCCGCACGATCCCTGGACTGGGCTTCTTCAAGCTTGGCCGATGCCCTGGTCGGCTCCTTCGCCGTACGGTGCCCCGCCTGCTTACACGGGCACGTGGAGCCCTGGCCTCCGCCCGGCAACCGGCTCTCCTGGACTCCTTAGGCCCAAGCCGCCGGCGCATGTCTACACCGCCACTCCTACGCCACCTTCCAGCGCGCCAGGACTACCGCCACCCTACTATACCTTGCCGGCTTCTTACGGCACTTTGCCGGCCTTGCCGGGCTTGCCGGCCTCTTACGGCACCTTGTCGGGCTTGCCGGGCTTGCCGGCCCCGACGGCATACTACCAGTCGCCGACCCTGCCCTACGCTCCCATGCATGCTCCTGGCCCCTCTGCTCCTCCCCAGCAGCCGGCCTGGGATCAAGCCGCCTTCCTCAACGCCATGAACAACTTTACACTCAATAACTAAGGTACGGATTGGATTTTCGATTCTGGTGCATCCTCGCATATGTCTTCCAATATGAATTTGCTGTCAGCTTGCTCTTCTTCTATTTTTTCTACGATCACCATTGGTGATGGTTCCACCATACCTGTTTCCGGCACCGGTCACTCTTACATCCCTTCCTCTTTCGGCAATTTTCTTCTTCGCAATATTCTTGTTTCTCCTTCACTCATCAAAAACCTTATTTCTGTTCGCCAATTTTGTATTGACAATCGAGTAATTTTGGCTTTTGACCCTTTTGGTTTGTCTGTGAAGGATCTGGCAACGGGGGAGGTACTCGCTCGGTACAATAGCACGGGCGATCTTTATCCGCTTCATGGCACACCTACGTCCACTCCCCGCGCCATGCTTGCTTCCGTGGACTTGTGGCATCGTCGTCTAGGACACCCCAATAAATCAACCTTGTCATCTTTGCTGCAAGAATTTTGTATCCCTAGTTCTAGTGTTCCTCATAATCCCTCTCTTTGTACTGACTGTCAATGCGGCAAACATGTTAGATTACCTTTTGGAACCTCTACTACCATTACCACTTTTCCTTTTGAGTTAATTCACTGTGATTTATGGACTTCTCCCGTTCCTAGTGTCTCTGGTTACAAATATTATCTTGTGATTCTGGATGACTATTCTCATTATATTTGGACTTTTCCTCTCCGTGCTAAATCTGAAGTACATGCCATCTTTCTCAATTTTCGCCAATATGTTCTTACACACTTTGGCTTGCCCCTTAGATTTATTCAATGTGATAATGGTCGAGAATTTGACAACACTCAAAACCGCACCTTCTTTCTCTCTCAAGGCATTCTTCTTCGTTTTTCTTGTCCTTATACCTCCCCTCAAAACGGTAAAGCTGAACGTTCTCTTCGCTCCATTAATGATATTCTTCGCACCTTGCTCCTACAAGCTTCTCTACCCTCTCGTTTTTGGGCCGAAGCCCTCCGCACTGCCACTCTACTTCTAAATATTCGTCCCACTAAGACTTGTCCTCTTTATTCGCCTTTTCAATCTATTTTTCTCTCTCATCCCGATTATTCTTTTTTACGTGTTTTTGGCTGTCTTTGTTTCCCGAACACTGCCTCTACCGCCCCCAACAAACTCGAACCCCGTTCACTTCCTTGCATTCATCTTGGCCTTTCTGATGATCACAAAGGATATCGCTGTTTTGATCCATCTTCTGGTCGCGTGCTTGTCTCTCGCCACGTCACATTTGATGAAAACACGTTTCCTTTTTCTATCACTCACACCGCATCAATCCCTACCACCACTCCCTCTCCCGCGGCAAGGCCGGCAAGCCTGGCACCGGCCCGACCGGCAAGCCCAAACCCGGCAAGTCCGGCAAGCTCGCCAATCACCGCACCGACAGGCCCGGCAAGCCCGGACCCGGCAAGCCAGCAAACCACGTCACCAGCAGACCCGGCAAGCCCGGTCCCGGCAAGCCCGGCACGCCAGACAAGTCCGGCAACTCCGGCAAGTCTGGCACCCACGCCACCAGCAGACCCGGCAAGCACGGTCCCGGCAAGCCCGGCACGCCAGACACGTCCGGCAACTCCGGCAAGCTCGGCACCGCCAACCTCCCCGTCACCACTACCACCCAACGCCGTCCCCATTCCACCACCCACTAATGATCACGTCATGTGCACCCGCGGCAAACGCGGATTTCTTCTACCCACCAAACGCCTCAACCTCACAACCACCCCAACCCCGGCAACCACGGCTTCGCCAAGCACGGCAACCCCGGCAACCTCGGCCCTTTCTCCTATTCCCTCTTCTTACAAACGAGCTCTTCTTGATCCTCTTTGGCTCTCAGCTATGCGCGATGAATTCAACGCTCTTCAGCAAAATAATACATGGACTCTTGTTCCCACACCTCCTGGCGTTAATGTTGTTTCTGGAAAATGGGTTTTTCGTCATAAATTTCATTCTGATGGCACTCTTGCTCGTTACAAAGCCAGATGGGTGTGTCGTGGTTTCTCTCAGCAACAGGGCATTGATTTTGATGAAACTTTTTCTCCTGTTGTTAAACCCAGTACTATTCGCGTTGTTCTTAGTCTTGTTATTTCCTCCTCTTGGCCCATTCATCAGCTAGACGTTAAAAATGCTTTTCTTCACGGCACTCTTAATGAAACTGTTTATTGTCAGCAACCATATGGTTTTGAGGATCCCTCTTCTCCCCATTCTGTTTGCCTTCTTCACAAATCTCTTTATGGTCTTAAACAAGCTCCTCGTGCATGGTTTCAACGTTTTGCTACCTTTATTCAAACAGTAGGCTTCATTCCCTCCAAATCTGATTCTTCCTTATTTATTTTTCGCTCCTCTTCCCACATTGCCTATCTCTTGCTTTATGTTGATGATATCGTTCTCACGGCTAGCTCTGACTCTTTTCTTCAACATATAATCTCTTCTCTTAATCATGAATTTTCCATGACTGATCTTGGTCCTCTTCATCATTTTCTTGGCGTTACCGTTTCTCGTACACAATCTTCTCCTTTTCTCTCTCAACGATCCTATCTTTTAGACTTGCTTTCTCGTGCTGGTATGTCTGATTGTCAACCCACTCGTACACCGGCCGACGTTGGTGCTAAGTTGTCGGCTGATGGTGATCCAGTTTCTGATCCCACTTTGTATCGTAGCATCACTGGTGCTCTCCAATATGCCACTCTCACTAGGCCTGACATTTCCTACTCCGTTCAGCAAGCCTGTCTTTTTATGAATGATCCTCGTGCTCCTCACCTTGCTCATGTCCACCGCATTCTTCGCTATTTAAAAGGAACTCTTGATCATGGTCTTCTCATTAATTCTTCTTCCCCGACAAGCTTGACAGTTTATTCTGATGCAGACTGGGCAGGTTGTCCAGATACTCGACGGTCCACATCCGGATTTTGTGTTTATTTGGGTGATAATCTTGTTTCTTGGTGTTCTAAAAGGCAGGCAACAGTTTCCAGGTCTTCTGCTGAGGCTGAGTATAGGGCGGTTGCTCATGCTGTGGCTGAAGCGGTGTGGCTGCGTCAGCTTCTCGTGGAACTTCATCGCCCACTGGATCGTGCCACCATCGTTTATTGTGATAACATCTCCGCAGTATACATGGCTTCCAATCCAGTTCAGCATCGTCGCACCAAGCATATTGAGATTGACATACACTTCGTTCGAGAGAAGGTGGCTCTTGGAGAGGTTCGCGTTCTTCATGTACCTACCAGTGCTCAATTTGCTGACATTTTCACCAAAGGACTTACGACTGCATCTTTCACCGACATACGCTCCAGTCTCAACATCGTTACTCCTGACGCTGAGACTGCGGGGGGATATTAGAGTATAGGTCGGTTACGTTACCATATCCGGCAAGGTTTGGAATTGTAATCTATCTCTATTAGTCTTGGAGCCCAAGTTTTGTAATCTATATAAACAGCCCTTCGAGGCCCCAATCAATACAGTTATTATTCTCCAATTATCAGGGAGAACGCGCAGGTATGAAGTGATGTGGCAGCGCGAGCCGGCGCTAGCCGAAGTGGTGGCGGAGGCTTGGTCCAGTGCAAGTGCGAAAGGGGACTTGGGCAAGATTAGTAATGCTCTTCGGTCAACTATGGTAGCACTGCATAGGTGGAGCAACAAGGAGCTGGGGAACATTGTAGAGAAATTGAGAAGTCCAGAACACGTTTGGAGGAGCTTACCAACATGAACGCTGACCGCAACGAAATTCGAAAGGCTGCTCACCTTATGAATGAATTACTATACAAAGAGGAAATGATGTGGCTTCAACGCTCTAGGCTGGAGTGGTTAAAACACGGTGATCGCAATACAAATTTTTTCCACCGGAAAGCAATTTGGAGAGCCCGCAAGAATAAAATTAAAGGGCTTGTGGACGCTCATGGTGTTTACCAAACGGAACCTCATGTGATGTCAGGTATGGCGCTGTCCTATTTTCTTAGTTTGTTTGAAGCTGACCAAAATCCAGACACAGTGGTGGAGCTGTTCGATGAAGTGATTACAGAGGAGATGAATACAAAGCTGTGTGCACCTTTTACTGACAAGGAGATCAGCGCTGCTCTTTTCCAGATCGGACCTCTCAAGGCGCCCGTTCCGGACGGATTTCCTGTGAGATTTTTTCAGCTTCATTGGGGCACTCTTAAGGAGAATATTATTGCGGCGGTGAAAACTTTTTTTGTTACCGGGACCATGCTAGAGGGTGTGAAATATACCATCATAGTGCTCATCCCTAAGGTGGATAACCCAAGGAATTTAGCAGAGTTTCGTCCAATCAGCTTATGTAACACGGTGTATAAGATCATTGCAAAGTGTTTGGTTAATCGCCTGCGGCCGATCCTAGGGGATGTTGTTTCTAAAGAGCAAAGTGCCTTTGTCCCAGGGCGACTTATCACAGATAATGCGTTGATTGTGTTTGAGTGCACTCACTATATTAGGCAAGAGAAAGATCCAGCGAAGAGTTTCTGCGCCTACAAGTTGGATTTGTCAAAGGCATACAACAGGGTGGATTGGAGATTCCTAGAACAAGTGATGCAAAAGATGGGCTTTGCAGACCAGTGGGTGAGATGGATCATGACATGCGTCACCTCGGTCCGGTATTGTGTCAATCTGAACGGAGCCCTCTCAGATTCATTTGCACCATCGCGCGGGCTACAACAGGGAGATCCTCTATCCTTTTTTTTTTTGTTGCTGATGGTTTGGCGGCCATCTTAAAACAGGGAGTGCAGACCCAAAGATTCACGCCAGTTCGAGCTTGCCCGCGAGCACCAGGTATTTCACATCTTCTTTTTGCCGACGACACATTGCTTTTCTTCCGTGCTACAGTACAAGAGGCCAATAACATCAAGGAGGCGCTAGCTACCTATGCACTTGCTACTGGCCAGCTTATTAATCCTCAAAAATGCTCCATTTTGTTTGGGGAGCATTTCTCAGCAGTGATCCGAGAGGAGGTGGTACGTGTGCTGGAAGTGCAGCAACAAAGCTTTGAGGAGTGCTATCTAGGACTACCTACCCCAAGTGGACGCATGTCAAATAGCAAGTTCCAGAATTTGCAACAGAAGTACATGAAGAGAATGGTGGAATGGGATGCAGCCCAACTGCTTGCACAAAGCGGAAGGGAAGTACTGATTAAGTCTGTATAGCTTTGGCGATCCCGACTTATATTATGAGTGTCTTTAGACTCCCTGTGTCTACTTGCGAGGATCTCATGCGGATGATCCGTAACTTTTATTGGGGAGTTGAGAAGGGGCGCAGGAAAATGCACCGGTGAGCATGGATCCATCTAATCAAACTGAAGGCGCAGGGTGGGCTAGGGTTCCGTGACCTTCGCATGTTCAACCAGGCCCTCCTCGCACGCCAAGCTTGGCGTCTGCTCTCGAACCCGGACAATTTATGTGCGCGTCTCCTCAATGCTCGGTACTATCCAAATGGGAGCCTCGAAGACACAGTCTTCTCCTCGGGTGCTTCTGCAACTTGGCAAGGGGTGCAGCATGGCTTGGAACTATTGAAAAAGGGCTTGATATGGCGTGTTGGGAATGGGAGTTCCATCCGCATATGGCGTGACAGGTGGATTCTGAGGAATGGTGAGGGCAGGCCGATCACGCCGCAAGGACGTTGCAGGCTACGTAGGGTGCCTGAGTTACTGAACAATCATGGTTCATGGCGGCAAGACTTACTAAGGGAGACCTTCTTTCCAGTAGATGCAGACGAGATCGCGAAGATCAAGACCTCACCACATACGGGCGATGATCTTATTGCATGGGCGCCTGAGAGAAATGGATGCTTCTCGGAATGGAGTGCTTATCGACTTGCTCTAGAGGATCGTCTTCGGACTTCATCAGTCGCGGCGAGCAGGGCACCGGACGGGCTACGAGCCGTCTGGGCTTTTATTTGGAGGTGCCCTGCTCCTCCTAAGGTTCACACCTTTGTTTGGGGATTACTCACCGATTGCTTACCCACCTGGGTAAATAAAAAACGCCGCTGATTGGAAATTTCTGACGTATGTCCCCTCTGTGCAAGTGAACCGGAGGACACTTTTCTGTTAGATCTATTGGAATCATCTAGGCTAGAGATTGACGGTAGTTGATCTTTGCTTGGCATCTGACTAGGCATTTGAGAGAGATGGGAGGAGGAGGGATACCTTCTCCTTGGCTCGATGAGCCCGACGGGGTGGCCATGGTGGATGGCGTCGGCGGCGATGGTGAGTGGGCAATGGCGGCGGTGCTTCCCGTCACTACTGCACAGACCTAGATCGGTAGGGTGTGTCGGTGGGGAGTGCGGCTCGCGACGAACCTCGTGTTGCGTGCCGCCGGCCCCCACCTCTTTATATAGCGCAGGTTACAGGGGCCCATCAACCATAGTGGGTTGGGCGCCCCCGATCAGGGCGCGGATCTAAGGGCCCGGTGGGCCGTTGGGCCCACACGGGAGGAGATCAACCTAACATTCCCCCCCTTGATCTCAACTTTTACTTTTAACCATATACTTTTTACTTTACTCGTTTCATCACAGATCAATACATAGAACATGTTTCATCGTCACAGCTCAATTGCCGATAGAATCAGACAGCTACAACATACCTCTCTGTTTTGAAACAAATTTTGTTCCTTTTGGGCCTCTCATGATCCAGGAATCATAGGCTTTCCCTTAAACCCATGCCGGCTAAGTGTTCCTTGAACACATTGGGTGGTAAGCCTTTCGTAAGCGGATCCGCAAGCATATCCTTTGTCCTTATATGCTCGAGACTTATAGTGTGATCCTGGATTTTATCTTTCAGAACATAATACTTTATCTCTATTGTTTTTGCAGCATTACTTGACTTGTTGTTGTGAGCATAGAATATTGCGGGCTGGTTGTCACAGTACATCTTTAGTGGTTTGACAATACAATCTACCACTTTCAAGTCGGGTATAAATTTCTTTAACCATATCGCCTACCTCGTGGCCTCATAACATGCTATAAATTCTGCATACATCGTGGACGATGCAACTATTGACTGTTTGGAGCTTCTCCACGAAATAGCCCCTCCAGCAAGAGTGAACATGTATCCTGGCGTGGATTTTCTATCATCTCTGTCTCCCGCAAAATCTGCGTCTGAATACCCTCTTATCTCTAGGGAATCAGATCTCCTGTATGTTAGCATGTGGTCCTTCGTGCCTTGCGCATAACGCAATGCTTTCTTTACCATCTTCCAGTGCTCTGTGCCTGGATTCTCTTGATATCTACCGAGTACACCGGTGATAAAAGCTAAGTCAGGGCGAGTGCACACTTGTGCATACTGTAAACTTCCAACAGCCGAAGCATATGATACTGCTTTCATTTGATCGATCTCGTACTGGTTCTTGGGACATTGGAATTTCCCAAAACTGGCGCCCTTGACTATAGGAGCAGGTGTAGCTTTACTCGCATGCATATTATACTTTTTAAGAACTTTTTCTAAATATGCCTTCTGCGATAGTCCTAAAACTCCATTTTTCCTATCTCGGTGAATTTCTATGCCCAAAACATATGATGCTTGACCAAGATCTGTTATATCAAAATTTGAGGACAAGAACTTCTTTGTTTCTTGCAGCAGACTAACACCACTGCTAGCAAGCAAGATATCATCCACGTACAAGATTAGGAAAATGTATTTCCCATTTTTAAACTTTGCATAAATGCAGTTATCCTCAATATTTTCTTTAAATCCAAAACTTTTAATTGTCTCATTAAACTTTAGATACCACTGTCTAGATGCTTGCCTTAATCCATAAATAGATTTCTTCACGCGGCATCCCATATCTTCCTTGCCTTCCATGATAAAACCCTTGGGTTGTTTCATGTAAACTTTTTCTTTTAAATCCCCGTTCAGAAATGCCGTCTTTACATCCATTTGATGTAACTCTAAATAAAAATGGGCAACTGATGCCATTATGATTCTGAAGGAATCCTTACATGAGACTGGGGAAAATGTATCATTGTAATATATCCCTTCTCTTTGTGTAAATCCTTTTGCCACAAGTCGTGCTTTATACTTTTCTACATTCCCATTAGAGTCATACTTAGTTTTGTAGACCCATTTACAGCCTACTGTTTTGGCTCCTTTAGGAATATTCTCTAAGTCCCAAACATCTTTGGAACTCATCGATTTCATCTCGTCTTCCATTGCCTCCAGCCACTTTGATGAGTGAGGGCTTCTCATGGCTTCTTCATATGAAGTGGGATCACCTCCCATATGAACTATTTCGGTGTTATAAACTTTATAATCAGTAGAAATAGTTGACTTTTTGGGTCTTGTAGACCTTCTAAGAGCCTCACTCCTAGGCTCATTCTGTGCCTCACCTTCCGGCACATCTTCTAAAAGTGGCTGCTGCTCCTCCCCTTCATGCTCAACAACGGGTTCAGTCGGCTCCTGACGGACAGGTTCCGAATCTTCTCCCAAAGTTGTGATGGGTGGAGTTACAACAGGTGCTTGCACCGCAACCTCAGGGATTGTTGGTGCAGGTACAACAGGTAGTGAGAAAAATGGCTCCTGAATCATCGGATTAGGTGCATGCACCCTCTTCTCCTCAAGATCAATTTTCCGAGCTACCATGCTCCCCCTCAACATTCCGTCCTCTAAGAAGACTGCATGTCTTGTTTCTACAAACTTTGTGTATCTCTCTGGACAGTAGAAACGAAAACCTTTTGATCTATCAGGATAGCCAATGAAGTGGCAACTGACTGTTTTGGAATCTAACTTTGCAATATTTGGATTAAACACTTTGGCCTCAGCTGGGCTTCCCCACACCCTTAAGTGTTGTAGGGAGGGCACTCTTCCTGTCCACAACTCGTACGGTGTTTTGGGCACCGACTTGCTTGGTACTCTATTGAGAATGTGAATGGCGGTTTTAAGCGCCTCCATCCATAATCCCAATGGCAAGGTGGAGTAACTCATCATGCTGCGCACCATATCCATAAGTGTACGGTTACGCCTTTCAGCTACTCCATTTTGCTGAGGCTCGCCCGGCATTGAATACTGGGCCACTATGCCAGTCTCCTGTAAGAACTTTGCAAAAGGTCCAGGGACTTGGCCATATGGAGTGTGCCGACCGTAGTACTCCCCCCCCACGGTCAGATCTTACTATCTTTATTCTTTTATCATGCTGATTTTCAACTTCAGCTTTGAATATCTTAAATTTATCCAACGCTTTAGATCTTTCTTTGATTGGATAAATATAACCATATCGGGAGTAATCATCTGTGAATGTTATGAACGAGTCATAGCCATCCACACTTTTCACAGGAAACGGTCCACAAATGTCAGTGTGAATGATTTCTAGTGTTCCTGTGCTACGGTTTGCACCATTTTTGATTTGTTTTACATACTTTCCTTTAATGCAATCTATGCATTGCTCTATGTCTGAGAACTCTAATGGAGGAAGAATTTGATTTTTAACTAGTCTTTCTATTCTCCCCCTCGAAATATGGCCCAAGCGACAGTGCCATAATTTCGATGAGTCATGAGTTCTCTTTCTTTTCTTTTGTTCTTTATCCGACGCGGAAACATGCTCATTCACATTACACACAGAATGCACTTTTTCACGTAGTGATAATAAATAAAGCTCATCGTGTAGGAAAGCAACACCCACATGAGTATTATTAAACCATATGGCACACTTGCCATGTCCAAAGTGACATTCATAGTGATCTTTATCCAAACACGAAACACTAATTAAGTTTCTGTGACATGAAGGAACATATAAAACATCTCTAAGCAGAAGCGTGAATCCATCAGCTAACTCGAGAGAGATGTCGCCGACAGCTTCAACTTCTGCTTCAACTCCATTTGCAACTTCAATGCATCTTTCGCTTCTTTGCGTAGTCCGCGTCGAATTGAATCCCTGTAATAAATTTGCAACATGAACAGTTGCTCCTGAGTCAATCCACCAAGTAGATTTCGAAAACTGTGTATACAAGGATTCATTTACAAAGGAAACAACGTTGTTACCTCTCTTTGCCATTATTGACTTTAGCCAAACAGGGCAATCTTTCTTGTAGTGCCCAGTCTGCTTACAATGGAGACATGTATCTTTGTCCACTGGGAAAGACTTTTGCTGATGCTGATATTGAGCTTTTCCATGTGGCTTTGAAGGGGAACCTTTGCCATTCTGATTGTAGTTCTTTTTCTTATTATCCTTCACATAGTTCAGAGAACCACCATGTGAGGTTTTAAGTCTTTCCTCTGCTTGCACACACATGGCTATAGTCTTTTCAATGTCCCATTTTTCAGGCGACATGTTGTAGTTGACAACAAAAGTGTCAAACTCTTTTGGCAGTGAAGCCATAACCAGGTGAACAAGGAGTGCAGGTTTGAGCTCCAAGTCCGAATCCATGGGTTTAAGCTTAGCTGCCATGTTGCTCATCCTGAGGATGTGCTCTCTTATGCCATGTCCACCGCTGTGTACTTTTCTGTCACCAGCTGCTTTAGCAACTAGGTAGCATATATCTTTGAAGAACCAGTGAACTGGCTCTTTATCTTTTCAAGGAACTCCCCTACGGAAGTACACTCTGCAATTGAGCCCACAATAGCGTTCTCAATTATGTTCTTTATGAAAGCCGTGCATTTTTTATTGGCGGTGAGCCACTTTTGGTTTTCGAGGGTATATGACATCTCCACTGGAGCATGTTCCCTCTGCCTTTTCGCCCAAGCAGCATCATCATCTTTTGCACCTCTGACTGGCTCTGGTGGTTTGACCGGCTATGGGGTGTCCACAACCCAGTCCACCTCAGCACAAACAAAAGCCAAGTCAACTTTCTTTCTCCATTCAGTGTAGTTATCACCTCTGAGGGTTGGAATATCTTTGAGGCAACTCATCAAGTGGAAACCTCCCGAAATCACATTGAAGTGAGATCATAACAACAATTGCATGCATTAATCCAACGTTGGTCAAAATTAAACATACAACTGTTTATGCAATTAAATATATATCACCGTTGGGCAAAAGTAGAAATAAATGCACCTTTTATAACAATAACAAATCATGATCATGTTATTAACAACGTTGGTCATAAAAAATAATAGGATCATAATTGTTTCAATAATTACTTTAACATGCTCTTTTAAATTTTAATTGCACTTTTGTTCTATTTACTTTTAAAAGAGCACTTTTATTTATTTGCAGCGGAAAAACATGAATAAAAAATTCATGAACTGTATTCTTTTCAGAAACATTTCTTTTACTTTTCTATTTTCTAGACAAATTTTCGTTGGATTAATTTGAATAGAAAAACCTATATAAAATTTGCCCAAAAACCTGGACAAAAAACTAATAAAAAGAAGAAAACGGCAGCTCAGCCTGGCCTCGGCCCAGCGCGCGCGGCTGCGGCCTCGGCCCATTCTCTGGCCGAAATCGACCCATGGCCTGCTTTCCACGCGCGGCGCTGGCCCGTCCCGCGGCGAGCCGCTCACGCGGCCCATGGCCCGCTCTGGCGAGCTCCCGCTGGTCTCCTGGCCGTCCGATGGGATCCGACGGCCACGCGCGCGTATCGCTCGAACAAAAAAACCGGTGCTCGGCGCTGTTGGGGGGAACCCTAGTTCATTTCCCTCCCCCCCACCGCGCGAGCGCCGCTCTGCCTCTCGCTCCGCAGCGGCGGATCTTCTAGCGGTCCCGTCGCGCCGCCGGCAAGCCGGCGACGGCGTCGGACGCCACCGCTCCGCGCGAGCCTCCCCTTCTTCCCCCTCCTTGCTTTCTACATCCACCGCTTCCTGTGGCAGAGAGAACGAGGCGCAGGTGCGCCCGCTCCCCCTCTGCTTCGCGGTAGACGACGACGGTGGAGCACCTGGCGGTGGCGCCGTTGCCATCCCCTTCGCCGGTTGCGCGTTCCCCTTGTGGTGAGCGCGCCGCCGTCGAGTGGTTTGGCAACCGGTGCCCTTTGCCCCTGCTGGGGTTTGTTCTTCTTCCCGATGCCTCGCTAGTCGATGCGCATCGGGATCGAGAGGAACGGCGCGGCCTTGCGGCGGCGCACTTTGCCGGCGAGCACGAGGCCCTCTACCGGTGAGGTCTTTGCCCTGTGATTAGGGTTCTTTGGGGAGGGGTAAATTCTTTGATTTCTTTGCTACCGAAAATTCTAAACCAACTTGGCTCTGAAACCATTGTTAGATCTATTGGAATCATCTAGGCTAGTGATTGACGGTAGTTGATCTTTGCTTAGCATCTGACTAGGCATTTGAGAGAGATGGGAGGAGGAGGGATACCTTCTCCTTGGCTCGATGAGCCCGACGGGGTGGCCATGGTGGATGGCGTCGGCGGCGATGGTGAGTGGGCAGTGGCGGCGGTGCTTCCCGTCACTACTGCGCAGACCTAGATCGGTAGAGTGTGTCGGTGGGGAGTGCGGCTCGCGACGAACCTCGTGTTGCGTGCCGCCGGCCCCCACCTCTATATATAGCGCAGGTGACAGGGGCCGTCAACCATAGTGGGTTGGGCGCCCCCGATCAGGGCGCGGATCTAAGGGCCCGGTGGGCCGTTGGGCCCACACGGGAGGAGATCAACCTAACATTTTCATGTGTTTTGCAGATGCCCGAGAGCAGTGGGGCTGTGGCAAGCCATGGCCGAACAGTGGAGAATTACATCGGCGGCAAGCTTCAAGCGAACAGGCACGGAGTGGCTGGCCCAAGCCCTCTATGATTTGCCGGAGACGGAGAGGATGGAGTTGATGATGACGCTTTGGCGCTGCTGGCACGTCCGGAACGAGCTGGCGCATAACAAGCCCGCCCCACCGGTGGACGCATCCCGGCGCTTTTTACTCAGCTATGTGGATTCCTTGATTGGCCTTCAAAATGTCCCCAAGGCTGATCCAATGAAGGACATGCAGGTGGTGTTTTTTTTTTTTTGCATGGGAAGGGCAAGCAGGTGGTTGATGTGGTGCAGCCAAGAACGCCGATACAGCATGCTCCTGAACAGGCCAGATCAACGGCGAAGTGGGTGCTCCCGCCGGCTGGATGGACGAAGTTAAATGTCGACGGTTCCTTCTGCCCATGCACAGGAATGGTGCTCCGAGACAGCTCGGGAGCGATCATCTTCTCCTCCTGTAGGCAGTTACGTGTGTGTTCGGACGCACTGGAGGCAGAACTGTCTACATGCATGCATGGAGGGTGTCAACCTCGCGGTACAATGGACGCAGCTACCCATCGAGATGGAGACTGATTGCCTCGTCGGTTACAATATGCTTGCTAGGCCTGAGAAAGATCGGTCACGTTATGCCATGCTGGTGGATCAAACCAAGAGACTAATGAGGGAAGGGAGAGATTTTAAGCTTGCTCATGTGGCCCGTGAGCAAAATGGCGTGAGCCATTACCTGGCTAATTTTGGTAGATTGGAAGAGCGCACCGCTGTGTGGCTTGGCTCGGGGCCAGGTGATGTGCCTGACCTCTGTAAGAAGGATTTATCTGATTGATCAATAAACTCCCTTTTCACCTGCAAATAAATAAATAAATAAAATAACACCTCTTAAGAGGAATATTAGCGACTAACCGTAATTGGCGGGGACCAATAGAGGATAGCCCATGTGGAGTTTTGTCATGTGAAAATGCTCCCCTTTTTCTCGGTTATTTACTACCCGAGATCAAAGTTCCAACAACTTGTACATTGCATCAAATTACTGTGGCCCGTCTATCCTCGAATGGATGAGATTACCACTGCATAAACCATGTACTCCATCCGATTCATATTACTTATCGCTTAAATAGATGTATCTAGACATATTTCAGTGTTGCTCAAACTGATGTATCTAGACGTATTTCAGTGCTAGATACATCCGTTTGAGTGACAAGTAATATGGATCGGAGGGAGTAGTACTTTTCCATTGGGACACAAAATCAGGAAAAAGGGATACACCAGTATTAGAGAATAAACTTTCGAATGTCTAGAATGATTGTGATATACCAGAAACCACCATTAAGTTATTCGCATGCTTTAGAAATCTATAACAAGATATTTGAGGGTAACTAGGCATAAAGGAACACATACATGCACAACTACATAACTATACACTATACATGAAGTTAATTTAATGATTCTTTCGACATTTTTTATTCGTTTAAGGTCACTTTTAAATCTACGAAGAGTAAACATTTACAAAGGAAAAAAATTAACATGCTTTTTCTTACGTATACATTTTATATTTAGCACAACATAATTAACTATTCAATGATGCGCGTCAATATATATGATTTTTAGCAACATTTTATATTGTTACCTATTCTAATTAAATAATAGGAAATCTATAGTTATTAAGACTGTAATGAAAAATATGTAATAAAAAATATAAAATTTTAGTACAAATTATATGTATTTAACTCAGCGGGCTCATGTGGAAGGGTATATGAAGCATTCTCCTTAGTTAACCAAGCCATCATCTCGAAGAACTTCTCCGTGTGATAGTGCTATGAGATAAACAATATTTGAAGAGTGGCATGATAAATTAAGAATGTCCGTAATTAGTTTATCTCCGTGTGGCATGATAAATACACACCAGAGGCTAACATATGCTTCACACGCCGTTCAACACCATAGGATTAACTCTTTTTTCTCTAGCAGGTTATTTCGGTCATTTGTCTCAATTTGGTTTAGCCTACATTTGTTTGGGTTTTAATTATGTTCTTATAGTGTCTTTTTTTTAGATTTTTATATCGTGTTGGGTTGCTGTTGGAGGCGGTGTTCATTTTGAGAGGTGAGTGGAGTTATTCGTTGTGGTGTCCTTCCACGTTTCGACATTGGTGTTAGCTGGTGGTGATTATATGAGCCCGTTGAGACCTCATATTTCACACTGAAACCATGAAACGGAAACTCACGTGAAAATTAATAAAAAATCAATAAAAATACACGCAGCTGAGTCCTTTTGTTTCCCCTACAAAAATATGAAATTGTTGTTATAATACTCACATGGGTCGACCCAGGAAGCTTTCGTTCGCTCAGCTCGGCTCCGTGCTCTGCTCACTTGGTTTTTTTTTGCTCACTCCACTGCTAGCTCCGAAAAAACCTCCTATTGTTTTTCATTTGAAAAACTTCGTTATATAAAAAGATGTTCACGAATTTTAAAAACTTGGATTTAAAACTGTTGTGAATAAAATCATGAATTTTTAAAAACATGTTCATGAATTTTGAAAATACTCATGGATTTCAAACAACGTTCAAGAATTTGAAAAAAAGGTTTGCAAATTTAGAAATGTTCATAAATTTTAAAATGCTTGTGAAATTTTAAAATATTGACTTAAAAAATATTCATGATTTGTTTTGTAGTGAATTTTTTAATATGTTCATGGTTTTTAAAATGTTCAATGAATCAAAATATGTAAAAATAAAATAAAAATGGAATAACAAACAAACAAATAAAACAATAAAAGTAGAAAAACAAACAGGAAAAGAGCAAAGTATAGAAGAAAAAAATAGAACAATAAAAAAGACGAGAAAACCTTCTAGAACCTTCTCAAAACCGGAAAAACAGGCATGTCCATTAAGGCTCTATAGGTGTGTACTCTCACTCGGTTACACACTTACAGACGAGACACATAGTGACCATACAACCCCGACGCACTAGGAGGCTCCAAACTACGGAGCTTAGTATCTTATATTAATAGATAGATAGATAGAATCAATGTGGTGAAATTTAAATATATATATTGATGATTTGTATAGGGGGCTGTTTTAAGCTTAGAAGTATGTGGGGGAGGGGAGTGGCTCAAAGAGTGGGGGAGACATTCTCAGAGCATCTCCAACAGTTCTTGTATCTGTAAAAAAAACACCGTTTACAAGAAGTTGGGGAAGAAAACTCTTCAACAACTCCCGTATATGCGGAATAATTTTATGGATCCTGTAAATTAGCCACAATATTTCCAAAGGTTTACGGGAAGATGGCCTTTCTCTAAAGATTCGGTGGGCAAGAAACCGCCTAAAACTTCACGCCGTACTCGCTGGACCGCCGTCACGCCGCCAGTCGGCGCACCGTTGCCTCACGGCCTGCCACCGTCACGCGCTGCCGCACCACCACATCGACGCCACGCACCACCACGCCACCATGCACCACCCGACCGTAGGTCGTCGTCGCACGTGGCCACCCCTTGCCGCCGCACCACCATGTCGCCATGCGCCGCCCCGCCATTGCTCGCCACAACACCACCACACCGCCTCGCGGCCTCGCCGTGGCTCCTCCCCCCCTCCCCCTGCCGCCACGCGCAGACTCGCTGCGGCCCCGGTGCCCCACCGCACCGCCCCGCCGCTCGCCCATGACTGACTTGCAGGCCCTAGGCTTGTTTAATAAAAATAATTGAAAATAGGAGTTACGGGAACTGACAAAAGTAGCACTCAGACAACTTCCCCTAAATTATATGGTCATTCCGTAAAACCACTTTTATGGGCAGTTTTTTAGGTGAGCTGTTGGAGTTGCTATCATGAGTTTGCATTTTATATGAACTCCGGTCCGATCTTTAGTAGGTGTTATATTAGTGCATGTGTGTAGTGGTGTGAGTGTATGCATCTACGTTTTAATCAGTGTTTCTTAAAAAATACAGTAAGTTTTAAGGCATGCCACATGGCTATTTGCATTTTGGATGTGGAAACCGGGAGCACATTGTGGACATGGTCATTTTGCTTGTCAAATGTGTGTACGCGAGGCCCTCACTAACTTAGCCATTCCTTCTTCTTCTTTTTTTTTGAGGATCAGCCACTCCTAGTTCTGGACAGTCTAAATTAGCCATCTAACTGCGAATACCAGATGGTCATGATCAAATTTAGCCGTGAATTCCCTTCCACCACACGCAGATCCACACACTTGTCGCCAAAAATTAGCAAAACACTCTCATATATAACCCAGGGCAAGACACCCGGTTTTCACACCAGCAACCTCCACTTCCATTTTCCATCTCGGTTGTCACTCGCAGAGCGTCTTCACTTCATCATGGCGGACATGAAGCAGTCCTTCGAGGCCGGCCAGTCCGAGGCCCAGCTACATGACCACGCGGGCCACGCCGCCGAGGCCATCCAGGACGCCGCCAGCGCCGCCGCCGACAGCGGGCAGATGCAGATGCACCGCGCCGCCGAGACCGTCCAGGAGGTACGTCCGCCCAGCATTTCGTTCTCATCTCGTGTCTGTCAGGTGCAGGTTGTGACTGTTCGACGTGTGCACGTTGCAGGCCGGCGAGCACGCGACCCAGGCGGCGGCGGACGCTGCCACGGCCGCGGCCGACGCGGCTGCTGACGCCGCAGGCGCCGTTGCCGGCGCCGTCGGCGCCCAGTAACCCACTTTATACGGGTCTCCCGGCCGCCACCGGCCACGTGGAGGCAGGAAAGGAGCCAGATTGCTGGACGTACAGGCCATCTACGGCAGCAATGAACTGACTGTTTTCCATTGTGTATGTGTTTACCATCGGGTTGATGTTTCGTAATGTCTTCGTTTTCTGAAAGTGCAATGACTTTCATTTGTTTGTTACAATAATTGTACTGAATGATTTCGGCACAATGCCCCAAGATTCATGGAAGTCGTCCATATATGATTGTCAAAGAATCTTTCTGCCTGACTGACAAAGCCCCAAGGACAAGGGTGGATTACGGGGGTGCTTGCTTTTAAATTTGGCTTATGTCTTATAAACCATCAAAACATTTACAGAACTCCACAAGCAAAAATTAATACTAACCAAACACCCTCTATGTATCGTAGAGTAAATTGCAAAAAACCACCACAATTGTCGACCCTAATTCAAAAAACCACCACATTTTGTTTTTCTTTTCTTTCAAAAAACCAACACCCACGTTGACAGTTTTCACAAAATACTTATCAGTCACTAAACACATGTTGACACCATCTCTGACGGATGGGGCCCTCTGTAAGTGCTAATGTGGCAGAAAAACTTGATACTGTTCACCTGGTCGTTAAACCAGAAGGAGGGGGCCACCCGTCGGCGTCTCATGTGTATCACGGCATGGACGCCGCTACCCGACGAGGAAGGCAGGCGAGATCAACAGCGAGCAGCACCACTCAAGCTCGGGCGAGCGCCGAGGTCGCCGGATCCCGCCCGAATAAAGGACGTGACACTGGCCGCCAGCCGCTTCACCTACCCCTGACCACTGCCGGGATATGCCGCTCTATCCAACCTTTTCTTCCTCCTCCGGCTATAACAATGCCAGCAAGGTAAGGTAGTTCGATACGGGAGGACGCGCAACGTCGCGGTGCTCGATGGCGCATATCAGCGCACATCGGAGCCAGCCACCGGTCCACGTGGAGGCAGGAAAGGAGCCAGATTGCTGGACGTACAGGCCATCTACGGCAGCAATGAACTAACTGTTTTCCATTGTGTATGTGTTTACCACCGGGTTGATGTTTCATGATGTCTTTGTTTTCTGAAAGTGCAATGACTTTCATTTGTTTGTTACAGTATTTGTAATGAATGATTTCGGCACAATGCCACAAGATTCATGGAAGTCCTCCATATATGATTATCTCAGAAACTTTCTGCCTGACTAAGCCCCAAAGACAAGGGTGGATTACGGGGTTCTTTGGCTAGGATTAAATTTGGCATTTGGAGTTTGTTTTATCAGCCAAAAAAGCATTTACCAAACCCTGAAAGCCAAAATTAAGACTAACCGAACAACCCCTAGGTATCATATCTCTCTATAATTACTGTTGAAGGAAATTTCAGAAAAAGTAACACTCAATGTAAGTATATGATCAGGGTATAGCATAATTACGAGTTCTCTAATTACAACGTAATAAATCTTCAGTCTCCGTGCATAACCATACTCGCGATAAGGTTTTGAACAATCAAAGATGCGAGTTTAATCAATATCAGCTGACAAGCTATGAAACTTCTCGAGTATACCAAGGTGGGTGCAATCATATACTCCCTCCGTTTTTATTTACTCCGCATATTAGCTTTGGCCTAAGTCAAACTTTATAAAGTTTGACCAAGTTTATCGAAAATAATCTAAACTTTCACAATAACAAATACATATGGTATGCAAATATATTGAATGATAATTCTAATGATATTGATTTGGTATTGTGGATGTTAATAATTTTTTGTATAAACTAGATCAAAGTTTACAAAGTTTGACTCGGGACAAAATTAATATGCGAAGTAAACAAAAACGGAGGGAGTATTAGTAAGTTGAACGTGCTTCACATGCGAGTTGTGAGAGATTACTATAGTATAACATAGTGTTAACAAACCATCACATTTACATACGCACGGATTGTAAGAGTGTGTACAGTGATGTTAACTTAGGGCATGGCCAACGGTCCATGCTGGAAAGCTACCCCGGCTGTCGACTTCAGCGCAAGGCCTCCAACTCAGCTGAAAACGATGCTTTCAAGGTAATTCATGCAACTGCCTCAAAGCAACTAGTTGTTGGCTCGGCCATGTTTTTTTGCTCGGGACCGCGATGAGGTGGTGGTAGGGAAGACGAGTGAGCATGGGAAAGCAAGAAATGTTAATGGAGAAAATGGAGGAGGAAGGAAAGTGTCAGTCCGGTGAGTCTATCACTGCATTGAGAGTATACTCTTCTGGACGGTGGTTTCAGCAGGAAAAGTTTAGGTGGGAGTAGAGGCCAAAGTTCATGCCCTTACGGGTGTCACATAGGATAAATGTTGAGGTGGAGGAGAGAGAAACTTAAAGAAAAGGCTTACTTTCTCTTAATTAAGAGATAATCTCTTAGCACTATATCTCTCACGACATATTTAGGTATATTTAACTACTAGATATAAGACTAACAGATAACTCATTGTATATGTAATTTTATTATCATTTCTAAATTATGTGCCATGATTAAAATAAGACTGCCTTATCAACAATTGTGCCTGCCATAAGATACATATTTTAACTAATTATAGTAGACTTTAGTGAAAAGTAAAGCATAGATGGATAGTGCTCCAAGGCTACACAACATTACACTTACATAAATAAAAGAGTAAAATGTAAAACATGCAGCTGCACAGACGAAACGTTTGCCCCCTTCCTCCTCCCACGAGCGACTCCCGAGCTAGGGTTTCACCGCCTCCTGCCGGAACCTGTCTTGTCTCATGGCCTTAAGGCCATGGAGGAGTGGTGGATCCCATCCTTTGTCCGTGGGAGGGCTTCTGATCTATTTTTAGGTGTTTTTAGTTTATTTGGGGTTTCTATCTTGCTCAAGGAAGACGAGGTGGCACTGGCTCCCTGAAAATGGAATAAGGCTCTCTGCATCTAGCCCCGTCCCGAAGGTGTGTCTAGCGTCTTTGGACGGCGCGTGAAGGTGTGTCTCTGGCGGATCCCACGGGATTTGGTCTGTGTTTGTCTTTGTTGGATCTGCCTGGATCTAGTTTTCGTTCGTCTGTGTTTGTGTGTCTACAGGTTGGATCCTTTCGATCTACGCTTCTCTTCATCGGCCACGGTTGCTACTCTGGTGCGCTGGTCCTTTGGGGCCTTAGCGCGACGACTTCTCGTCTGTCTACTACTATAAGGTTTGTTCGGCTCCTGTGAGGGGGGGGGGGGGGGGGGGGCAATGATGGGTGCACGCCTTCGGCTGGCTCATGTGTTTGTAGTCGTTGATGAGTGGTCTATAGACATGGATGCAACTTTCATTACTTCTTGTGTTCTTTTTACTGCCCTGATGTGATGAATAGATCGGAGTTTTCCAAAAAGAAGCATTAAACACCTACAAATATGTCAGATATGTCAACCAGGCCCTATCTCTACCTAATAATAAAGGTGCTATTGCTTCTTACCACCGTAATTTCGTCCGTTTTTCGTCCGTCCGTCGTCCATCCACTTCACCAATATTATTTTCTATATCCGAGGTGGTACTATTCATATTATTGCACGTTCGTTCGAGCCAGACGCCAAGTTTCGTTCGTCTAAGTTAACAGGCCAACCCACGCTGCTCTACGATCATAGAAAAGGGCATCGGCCCATGCCGCCCCTCTGCACTTGAGCACACATACATCATCTGTATTGGGCCTCTAAGAACAAGCAAAAAATTGCATATGCCTCGCTTAATAGTCCCACCCTGAAACTTCGCAACGAATCTTACTGATTTATATACGTTCAGAAATAGACCATCAACAAGCCTCCTTAGGGATTACACATAAACAAAGAGAGGACGATGGTCTCAGGACGATACCACGGGGGGATAAACAAATCGAGCTTCTCAGATAGAATGAGAGAAAGAGGAGCCAGCTGCCCTTGCCTCTGTGGGCAACTGGGCGTGTGTGTGAGGCGGCGCACGAGGAGGACGATCGGGCAAGGGTGGCTGGGACGAATTAGGTTAAGGGGGGTGTCGTGGGCCGTGTTGACCTGTTGGGCCTGTGCGGGAGAAGATTAAAAGGAGAGGAAAAGGAAATGGGCCGGCCCGGGCTACTCCTGGATTCTAAAGAACAGACACAACGCTTCTCATCCATACCATGCGCTGGGCAGGAAACCTCCAAAGAGCTGCACCAATCCACGACTAGAGGTAATGATGATTTGTGTTATTTGTTCTCTCTCTCTCTCTCTCTCTTCCAATTTGCTGGCAGCCACATGCCATGTCGACATCCTAGGACATACAAATATTTTAACCCTCCAAATTAGCAGCAATGCCATGTTTGTCATCTTCTATTTATGGGGGATTTTCTATTGATTCTCTTGTATATCATTAAAGTTTTTTAAAAAGATATATTTAAAGGTGTTTCTCCTTTAAAGATTTCTTTATTGCATACATTGGCACTTCACAGAATTACCGGTCGAATCTCACAAATGAGAGTGCAAACTGCAGGTGAGAATGATTCATGATACTGAAAATTTTTGCGAGTCCGACAAGAAAAATGCTATTTATATTGCTGGTGATGTATGTAACTTTGTAAGATTTTCTTTATGGCAACTTTATAGGGCTTTATTGGTCATTTGCGTTACTTTTCTAGCTCTATGATATCTTATGGACAGGAGGTCACCGGTCCTCAGTCTAACATACATAAGGTTAGTTTATTAGAATTCAATGACAATACATATATACCGATGTTTACCAACAATTAATGTTGCCGGGCATGCCGACATTATGTTGGGGTCAAGGAAGATACGACCAACATGTGCAGTCCACTAATAGTTAGTGTTATTCTCCCGGATCAGTTCACTATAACATGTTTTTCTAATCCAATATTTTATGGAAAACATAGGCGCGTTAATTGTGCGGTTTTGAGCATGTAATATTCATTCTCTCCGATCGCTATCTACCATAGTTGCTGAGATTGGTGAGATAGGCCTGGCAAACCCGGAGGGAGAGAGTAGATCTGGGGATTATGAAAAAAATAAGTGTTTCTTACCATCGGTGTTAAGGCTTCTTTCGCAACTAATGTGCAGCTAATAATGTTTTTCTTCTAAATGTCAGCGTGCGCCTCTTTGCCGCCACCAGGTGGCAACTTACGAATGTCATCGTGCCGCTCATGAACACACATTAATTTCCTCTCCGTTGCAACGCACGGGCATTTGTGCTAGTAAGTATGAGAAAACCCAAATAAATCCTAAAAGTGGATAAGTGGTTCAGTGGAGGTCTTACTTCACAAGTAGAAAAAGGGCCATTTGTCCCGGTTCGTAAGGGCCTTTAGTCCCGGTTCTGGAACCGGGACTAAAGGGTCGGGACTAAAGCCCAAAACCTTTAGTCCCGGTTCGCTTACGAACTGGGACCAAAGGGGCTCCACGTGGCCGCTGCGGGAAGCCCAGGCAGGAGGACCTTTAGTCCCGGTTGGTAACACCAACCGGGACCAAAAGGCATCCACGTGGCGCTGCCTGGGGCGGGGGAGGGAGGACCTTTAGTCCCGGTTGGTGTTACCAACCGGGACCAAAAGGCGGCCACGCGTCAGCAGCTCGCAGTCGCTGGGTTTTGTTTTTTTTTTTGGAAGGGGGGGTTTTGGGGTTTTGGAGGGTTAATTTAGGGGTTTCATATTGTGTTAGCGAGCTAATAGAGAGAAGTGACCTCTCTTTTTCCGTGCTTGGTCGATGCTAGCTACTACACATATAGAGAGAACTCGACGCTAGCTAGTAAGCAAATAAAGGAAACCATTAATTACACAAGATCGTCATGAACATATATAGAGAGAAGTGACATCTCTTTCTTCGTGCTTGGTCGAACAACAAGTTTTCGTATATCTATCCGACGCTGCTACATATGTACAATATATAACATCCCTTACAACAATTTCAATTTCACATGGTATTCTCCTTGTTCAGGTATGACGTGGTCAAGAAAGAATCCCGCCAATTCCTCTTGAATTGCTCGTATGCGATCATATGGTAGGAGTTCATCCCGCATCTGCCAAATCTAATTTAAAGAAGGGGTCAATACATATATATGAATGAAACTCAACACAATTGATGGTAATATATAAAATAAAATTGTGAATATTGTTTACGTACTTCAAATTGTTTCTCAGAGGAGGCCCGTTCAGAGGTATAGTAGCGAATGAACTCGCATACGTAGTATCCACATAAATGAGTGTTGGGTGCCTGCAACAAGCACTTTACGAGAATAGAGTTCAATCAAACTGATAAGCAAGCATGATAATGGTATTGATGAAACTAGAATCAATGAGAGATGCGCGGAACTAGCTAGTACTACTTACTTTGGGGTGTGTAAATCGCAGCTCCTTCTTCAGACCCGGAACCTTAGCGGTGAACGTTTTCCAAACCCTGGCAGGCAAAGAAAATGATTACTTGATATCAGGAAATGAACGAAAGTTGCCGATATGGTCCCGGTATTGATTGAACTTACTTCTGGAGCATTGCAGTGATGTCCGCATAATACTTGGGATCTTTACGGAGCGAGTCTAAGACAGTTACTAATGCCCCGTCAAGGTTAATGGATAGTAGAATATAGTGGAAGCTGCGCACGCATAACTCATCAATTACATTACTTAACCACGAGTAAGCGGAACCGAATATGCAGAAGACAGTAACACTCACTTGAAGTTGTAAGGAAAGATTATTTCCCTTTTGTTTTGATGTTTAAGGAACGTTTGTAGTAAGTTGTTCTCGGTATCTTCAGCCGCCTTTCGTACCGACCATTCATTTACGGTATTTGGGCTAAAGAACCCAACGTCGAAGATTCCTATTTTTTGGCATTCGACCATCTTCAATCTGCATAATATAGTGAGGATAATTATATATACATGCAATGAACGAGCTGAGCTAGAGACTTAATTATAGAAGTAATACTTACAGACAGTAGCAAGTCATGAGTTGTTTGTCGAGGGCCTTTTGATTGTATAATTGAAATAACTCCACAAATTCAACAGGCAGCAGGTCGACTCCAGGGAAGTCATGCTCTTTTTTAATTCCGACTAACAAACTGTCTTTCCCAGACTTCCTGCAGGTTTCCATGTACCAGTCATGCAATTTTTGCATCATCGTTGTTAGATGAGGATGATCAGGTTTGACGAGAGGCTTCCCGTGCTCGTATCTAAAGATGTCTACTACCTCAGCCGTTTCAAACTGTACATCATCGGGCAGGTAATCATCAAGAGTGGTACCGGGCAGTAGCACCGGATGATTAGCGATATCGCTAGACACCTTGAGCGGGGGGCACGATTGCTTCTCCTGTTCGCCGAGCTGGGGAATTGTTTTCCCACTTCTTCGTTTTTTCGCTCTTGCAGCACTGGAAGTACTTCCCGACTGCTGCGCTTTAGCATGTGTCTTAGTAATTATGCGGTCATAGTTGGAATCCGGCGGAGGCGGTGGTGGTCGCTTCAGGGCATCGATAGTGCGCTTCACTTTCACCGGATCTAGCTTCTCCTTCGGAGGTGGAGTTTTCTTTGCAAAATGGTCCCTCACTTCGGCACGACATATGTCCTCGTTTTCCTGCTCGGTCCTCCCATATGGTAACTTTTCCACAGGCTTGAGACATGGACCGTATCTGAATTGCCTCCCGCCTCTGCTTGTACTGCAAGCCGCCGGAGCGGCGGCGTCTCTCTTCCGTCGTTGCTGAGGAGGCGGAGAAGGAGGCGGAGTGCTCCGACGCGCCAGAGTAGGCGAAGGAGGAGGCGGAGTGCCCTCACGCGTCGGAGGAGCCGGAGAAGGAGGCGGAGTGCCCTGATCACTCGCCGGAGGAGGAGGAGGAGGAGGCGGAGTGCCCTGACTCGCCGGAGGAGGAGGAGGAGGCGGAGGCGTCCAGTTTGGAAGCTTGATGTACTCCTTCTGCCATAGACATGTACTCCTCAGAGCACGAACCAGCTGATTCCCCCCTTCACCTGTAGAGTGGTAAAGCTCGAGCTCCTCAAATCCCTCCATTACTTCATCCACCATCACAACAGCATAGCCATGTGGAATCGTAAGGCAGTGAAAAGTTCCGTTGGGTTGAGGAGGTGCAACAGAGCCGAGAGCCGCCTTGAAAGTGAGGTTATGGCATTTCGTCATAAGCTCGCAATTTTGAGCCTCCGTGATAGTATCCACGGGGTAGATAGGCTCTGTGAAGTCAGTCTGAACGGGCTCCGTGGAAGCCACGCTGCTTCTCCGCTGAGATGGCGGGGTAGCTTCTGGGGTAGCTTCGTGCCGCTGAGATAGTTGGCCGGCAGCTCGCTGGCTCTCAGCTTCCTCTAGCTTTTGTAGTCTTGCACTCATCTTCTGCATGTCGCTCAGCTCCGCTTTCCTCTTTCTCTCCCGGCTTCTGTAACCGCCTGCGTCGGGAAACCCAAACTTCCACGGAACGGAGCCTGGTGTGCCTCGTGTTCGTCCAGGGTGCTCAGCATTCCCTAGGGCCTCAGTCAGCTCGTCCTTCTCTCTGTCGGGAATGAACGTCCCTTCCTGCGCTGCGGTGATATACTTCTGAAGCTTCGCGACGGGTATTGCAAGTTGCTCGTCCGTCCAACGGCACTTCCCTGTTTCAGGGTCCAAAGTTCCCCCAACCCCGAAGAACCAAGTCCTTGAACGGTCTGGCCAGTTCAATGTCTCTGGTTCGACCCCTTTAGCAATCAGGTCATTCTCAGCTTTGTCCCACAACGGCCGGGCTTTGAGGTAGCCACCTGACCCCGTGTGATGGTGATACTGCTTCTTTGCAGCGTTGTTCTTGTTTGTCTCTGACATTTTCTTACTCTTGTCTGATGTCTTGTAGGCCACAAATGCGGGCCAGTGATCTCTTATCTTCTCAAATCGGCCGATGAATTCTGGAGTCTCACCTTTGTCGACAAACTTTGATTTCAACTCCTTCTTCCACCTCCTGAATAGATCTGCCATCTTCTTAAGAGCACACGCCTTGACCAGTGGCTCTATAACGGGCTTATTCGGATCCTCCTCTGGCGGTAGGGTGAAATTTGCCTTCAGCAAGGTCCAAAGATCATCTTTCTGTCTATCGGTGACATAATCACCTTCAGGGGCGTCGTCCTTAGGCTTATTCCATTGCTTGATGCTGATCGGGATGTTGTCCCTAACAATAGCTCCGCACTGAGCAGAAAATGCGTCCTTGGTCCGCTTGGGTTCAATCGGTAGGCCATCGTCCGCGAGTGCTGTGATCGTGAACCTTTCATCCTTGCGCAACCTCTTCTTCGGGCCTCGTCTCGTTACCGAAGTTTGGCTCGATCCGGAGGGCTATAAAAGAAGAAAGAAGAGTTAATATATATATGTACATACCAAAACAATTAATGCATCAATTAGCTAGTCAGCACCTCCGGAGCCATCATGATCATGTCACCGGAGCCATCATGATCATGTCCTTCCTCCTCCATTGTTCCATCGGTGTCGTTGAGAAACGACAAGACAGCATCACCTCCGGCGAGGATTATCTCCCCCAACAACTGTTCTTGTTCCAAGTCTCTTTGATCCATAGTTTCTGCAAATATTACAACATGGCAATTAATATACAAACATGAATGTCCGACGTCCGGACTGCCTCTCTCATGAATGTCCGACGTCCGGACCGCCTCTCTCATGAATGTCAAACAAGGGATTCTCTTAACCTTTAAGGGATTTAACAAAATTGCGCCATTCTGAATGTGCAGAAAATGGTCCATATTTTTCCTGATCTCATCTACCCTTCTATATGTCACGTTGTCTAGTGTCAAAGGATTCAAGAAAACCAAGGCTTCATCATTAGCCGGAAGTAACAGGCGCATAATGGTACGAAGCTCTCCAAAATTGTTTTGGAACGGAGTCCCGGATAGGATAATTAATTAGCTTTTTGGTATGAAGTTCAGCAAGAGCCTTCCGAATATCGCTATTTGGAAGGCCTTTGCTGAAATTCGTACCAAAAAGCAAATTATTCTATCCGGAACTCCGTTCCAAAACAACTTTGAAGAGCTTCATAGCATCATACGCATGTTACTTCCAGCTAATGATGAAGCCATGGATTTCTTCAATACTTTGACAGACAACGTGACATATAAAAGAATATATATATATGAGATCAAAAAAAAAATTGGATCAACTTGTGCACATCCATAATGGGGGCATTCTTGATAAATCTATGTTACCGGAGTTATCTATGTTACCGGAGGGGGTAGACGACAACGACGCTCACCCCTCATGTCATGTCCGACGTCACCCCTCATGTCGAAGTTATCGGGGAGGGGGTAGACGACAACGACGCTCACCCCTCATGTCCGACGTCCGACGTCCCCCCTCATGTCATGTCGGACGTCCCCCTCATGTCGAAGTTATCGGGGAGGTGGCCTCGACAACGCTCTTTTAACTTGGTAAATTTGGGTGGCCTCGACAACTCTTCTAGGGTTTGGGGTGGCCTCAACAACGCTCTTTTAACTCATTTAACTTGGTAAATTTGGTTGGCCTCGACAACGCTTCTAGGGTTTGGGGTGGCCTCGACAACACTTCTAGGGTTTGGGGTGGCCTCGACAACGCTTTTTCAGTCCCGGTTTGGCGAGAGGGGGTTGATCGATCGACGTCCCCCCTCATGTTGGAGAGTTACCGGAGTTTTCTATGAACAAAAAAAATACTACCTATCACATCTCAGTCCCGGTTTGGGTGGACTCGAGTGTTTGGTCGGGCGAGAGGGGGTTGATCGACGTCCCCCCTCATGTCGAAGTTACCGGAGTTTTCTTCTAGGGGTTTGGCTGACCTCGAGAGTTTGTCAGGTAGGGGAGGGGGGGTAGGAGATCGACAACTCTTTTTTTCTAGGGTTTGCGTGGCCTCGAGAGTTGGTCGCCCGATATGTCCGACGTCCCCCCTCATGTCGATCTCCTCTCGAGAGTTTGTCGGGTAGGGGCGGGAGGGGGTAGGAGATCGAGGGCGACGGCGACATACATACATATAGCCACATACATACATGGAAAAAAATGCTATGAACAAAAAAATGCTATGAACAAAAAAATACATATAGCCACATATATGAAAAAAATACATATATGAACAAAAAAATGCTATGAACAAAAAAACATCATATATACATCCATCCATACATACATATAGCCACATACATATATACATTATATATGAACAAAAACATTCATCATATAAAAAAAATCAACATATATATATAAAAAAAATTGCACGGGCGGCGGCGGCTCACAGCGGGGGCGGCGGCGGCTCACGGCGGGGGCGGCGAGGGCGCCGGCGACGGCGACGGCGGGGGTGGGCCGGGGCAGGGGCGCGGCCGGGCGCGCTCGGGGGCGGGGCAGGGGCGTGGGCTCGGGGGCGGGGCAGGGCCGCGGGCTCGGGGACGACGACGGCGACGGCGACGGCGACGACGGGGAAGGGGCGTGGGCTCGGGGGCGGGGCAGGGCCACGGGCTCGGTGACGACGATGGCGACGGCGACGGCGACGACGGGGCAGGGGCGTGGGCTCCGGGGCGGGGCAGGGCCACGGGCTCGGGGACGACGACGGCGACGGCGACGGCGACGACGGGGCAGGGGCCTGGCGATGGCGACGGCGTGGGCGGTGGATGGCGTCGGGGCAGCCTGGCGGCGTCGAGGAGGTCGGCGTCGTCGGGTGAAGTGGCGATGAAAACTGTGAAATTTCACAAGTGCTGGTTATATACACTCAGCATTGGTCCCGGTTGGTGGCACCAACCGGGACCAATGCCACCCTTTAGTCCCGGTTGGTGCCACCAACCGGGACCAAAGGTCTCTTTTCGTCAGCCCAAAGGGCGGGAAGCAGAGACCTTTGGTCCCGGTTGGTGGCACCAACCGGGACTAATGGGTGGCATTGGTCCCGGTTGGTGCCACCAACCAGGACCAAAGGTGGGCATTGGTCCCGGTTGGTGCCACCAACCGGGACTAAAGGGTGGTGCTGCCCGGGGCCAAAAGTTTAGTCCCACCTCGCTAGCTGAGAGGGCTCGAGAGTGGTTTATAAGCGCTGTTGCGCACACCCTCTCGAGCTCCTCTCAGCAGCAGGCTTACGGGCCTAATCACATGACCTCTGCTTGTGGGCCTTCTGGGCCTTCTACGGGCCTGAATCCTGGCCCAACTAGATGGTTGGGTTTCTAGTCGTATTCAGGCAGTGGTGGCCCAGTAGGCGGCATTTTTTTTAATTTTTTCTACTTTTTTTGTTTTCTTTTTTGCTTTATTTATTTTCTTTTGTTTCTACTTACAGTTTTTCAGTGATTCTTTTTGCTTTTAGGTCACAAAAATTATAAACTTTCTGTTAGTGCCATTAGTTTCCAAATTTGAATAGTTTAAATTTGAATTCTTTTAAATTGGTGTGAATAACTTTACTATAAAAATAGATTTTTGAGTGATTCTTTTTCCTGCTATTTAATATTACTGTGTTTTATCATTATATTCAATTTGGTAATTTTTAGGTAATTTTAAATGTCTGTTTTAACCAAAAATAGATTTTGTTATTTTAGTTTGCTATTAAAGTTTCTAAAAAAATTCTTTATGAAAATTCTTTTTGCTATTAATGTTTTGAACAAAAAATACTTTGATAACTTTAGTTGCATAAATTTTATATAATTTTAGTTTCATAAATACTAGAGGTTTATAAAATATTTTTAGTTGATTCCTTTTGCTATTAGAGTTTTATAAAAGCTTTTTAGTTGATTCTTTTTGCTATTGAAGAATATTATAGTTTTATTTTAATTGATCATAACAGAATTTTTTAATTAATTATTTTTAGTTCATTATTTTTGCTATTAGAGTTTCATAAAGGTTTTCTAGTTCATTCTTTTTGCTATTAGTTCATTCTCTGAGCTAAATAACTCTGAAATTGAAAAGCACTTCAAATGAACTCTGAAAAGGTTGAAAGTTGGCATGGTATCATCATTACACCCACATAGCATGTTCTAAAAAGTTGAGAGGGTTACGGCAAAAACTGGATGCACTTCATGTACAAAATGGACAATCTCTTTCGAAGTATCAGGGTTTCGGACGAAAACTCATCTGTTACAAAGGGATTTCATTTTTTTTGAACTTATTTGAACTCCAGACTTTTTGTGTGTTCAAAATGCACCATTCAATGCCACATCATCAATTTTCAACCCTTTCTGAGTTCATTTCCTATTTTTCATGCATTTACTGATTTTTTTAAGCTAAATGACCCTGAAATTGAAAAGCACTACAAATGAACTCTGAACAGGTTGAAAGTTGGCATGGTATCATCATTTCACCCACATAGCATGTGCTAAAAAGTTGAGAGGGTTACGGCAAAAACTGGATGCACTTCGTGTACAAAACGGACAATCTCTTTCGAAGTATCAGGGTTTCGGACGAAAACTCATCTGTTACAAAAGGCATTTAATTTCTTCACATGTAACTGCAATGATATAGTTGTGGAGAGAAAGTCTTCACTTTTTCTTCGCTTGTGTCCTTTGCTTATTGCGCCGTAACCATGGATAGTCTTCATCGTTTAACAGGGTGCTTGGGTCAGCCTTGACTTTGAAGGGAGGAATTTCATGAAACTTTTCATAATCTTCAGACATGTCTGTCTTGCCCTCCAATCCCACGATGTCTCTTTTTCCTGAAAGAACTATGTGGCGCTTTGGCTCATCGTATGATGTATTCGCTTCCTTATCTTTTCTTTTTCTCGGTTTGGTAGACATGTCCTTCACATAGAAAACCTGCGCCACATCATTGGCTAGGACGAATGGTTCGTCTGTGTACCCAAGATTGTTGAGATCCACTGTTGTCATTCCGTACTGTGGGTCTACCTGTACCCCGCCTCCTGACAGATTGACCCATTTGCACTGAAACAAAGGGACCTTGAAATCATGTCCATAGTCAAGTTCCCATATGTCCACTATGTAACCATAATATGTGTCCTTTCCCCTCTTGGTTGCTGCATCAAAGCGGACACCGCTGTTTTGGTTGGTGCTCTTTTGATCTTGGGCGATCGTGTAAACTGTATTCCCATTTATCTCGTACCCTTTGTAAGTCAATACAGTCGAAGATGGTCCCCTGGCCAACGAGTACAGCTCATCAGAAACAGTGTTGTCACCCATGAGACGTGTTTGCAACCAACTGCCGAAAGTCCTGATGTGTTCATATGTAATCCAGTCGTCACACTGCTCCGGGTGTTTGGAGCGCAGAATATTCTTGTGTTCATCGACATACGGGGTCACCAAGGTAGAATTCTGTAGAACTGTGTAGTGTGCTTGAGACCAAGAATGCCCGTCCCTACATATTATTGAGTCCGCTCCTAGCGTGCCTTTTCCAGTCAGTCTCCCCTCATACCGCGATTTAGGGAGACCAATCTTCTTAAGGTCAGGAATGAAGTCAACACAAAACCCAATGACATCCTCTGTTTGATGGCCCATGGAGATGCTTGCTTCTGGCCTAGCGCGGTTACGAACATATTTCTTTAAGACTCCCATGAACCTCTCAAAGGGGAACATATTGTGTAGAAATACAGGGCCCAGAACGACAATCTCGTCGACTAGATGAACTAGGACGTGCGTCATGATATTGAAGAAAGATGGTGGGAACACCAGCTCGAAACTAACAAGACATTGCACCAAATCACTCCTTAACCTTGACAGGATTTCTGGATCGATCACCTTCTGAGAGATTGCATTGAGGAATGCACATAGCTTCACAATGGCTAATCGAACGTTTTCCGGTAGAAGCCCCCTCAATGCAACCGGAAGCAGTTGCGTCATAATCACGTGGCAGTCATGAGACTTTAGGTTCTGGAACGTTTTCTCTGCCATATTTATTATTCCCTTTATATTCGACGAGAAGCCAGACGAGACCTTCATACTGAGCAGGCATTCAAAGAAGATTTCCTTCTCTTCTTTGGTAAGAGCGTAGCTGGCAGGACCTTCATACTGCTTTGGATGCATGCCGTCTTTTTCATGCACACGTTGCTGTTCCTCCCGTGCCTCCGGTGTATCTTTTGTCTTCCCATACACTCCCCAGAAGCCTAGCAGGTTCACGCAAAGATTCTTCGTCACGTGCATCACGTCGATTGCAGAGCCGACCTCTAGGTCTTTCCAATAGGGTAGGTCCCAAAATATAGATTTCTTCTTCCACATGGGTGCGCGTCCCGCATCGTCAGTCGGAACAGATAGTCCGCCAGGACCCTTTCCAAAGATTACTTGTAAATCATTGACCATATCAAGTATGTGATCACCAGTACGGAGGGCGGGCTTCTTCCGGTGATCTGCCTCACCTTTGAAATGCTTTCCTTTCTTTCGACATTGATGGTTGGTCGGAAGAAATCGACGATGCCCCAGGTACACATTCTTCCTGCATTTGTCCAAATATATACTGTCGGTGTCATCTAAACAGTGTGTGCATGCGTGGTATCCCTTGTTTGTCTGTCCTGAAAGGTTACTGAGAGCAGGCCAATCGTTGATGGTTACAAACAGCAACGCATGTAGGTCAAATTCTTGCTGTTTGTGCTCATCCCACACACGTACACCTTTTCCATTCCACAGTTGTAAAAGTTCTTCAACTAATGGCCTTAGGTACACATCAATGTCGTTGCCGGGTTGCTTAGGGCCTTGGATGAGCACTGGCATCATAATGAACTTCCGCTTCATGCACAACCAAGGAGGAAGGTTATAGATACATAGAGTCACGGGCCAGGTGCTATGATTGCTGCTCTGCTCCCCAAAAGGATTAATGTCATCTGCGCTTAACCCAAACCATACGTTCCTTGCATCACCTGCAAAGTCCCCTCACCTTCTCTCGATTTTTCTCCACTACGACCCTTCAGCGGGTGCTCTCAACTTCCCGTCTTTCTTACGGTCTTCTTTGTGCCATCGCATCAACTTGGCATGCTCTTTGTTTCTGAATAGACGTTTCAGCCGTGGTATTATAGGAGCATACCACATCACCTTGGCAGGAACCCTCTTCCTGGGGCGCTCGCCCTCAACATCACCAGGGTCATCTCGTCTGATCTTATACCGCAATGCACCGCATACCGGGCATGCGTTCAAATCCTCGTACTCACCGCGGTAGAGGATGCAGTCATTAGGGCATGCATGTATCTTCTGCACCTCCAATCCTAGAGGGCATAGAACCTTCTTTGCTTCGTACGTACTGCCGGGCAATTCGTTATCCTTTGGAAGCTTCGTCTTCATTATTTTCAGCAGCGAACTAAATCCCTTGTCAGATACACCATTGTCTGCCTTCCATTGCAGCAATTCCAGTGTGGTACCGAGCTTTCTGTTGTCATCTTCGCAATTTGGGTACAACCCTTTTTTGTGATCCTCTAACATGCGATCGAACTTCAACTTCTCCCTTTCACTTTCGCATTCTCTCTGTGCATCAACAATGACCCGGCGAAGATCATCATCGGGCACATCGTCTGGTTCCTCTTGATCTTCAGCTTCCCCCATTGCAGCATCACCGTATTCAGGGGGCGGGTAGTTGTCATCATCCTCTTCTTCTTCGTTGTCTTCCATCATAACCCCTCTTTCTCCGTGATTGGTCCAAACATTATAGTGTGGCATAAAACCCTTCTCAAGCAGGTGGAAGTGAAGGGTTTTAGAGTTGGAGAAAGCCTTCGTATTCTCACAGACAGTACATGGACAATGCATAAAACCATTCTGCTTGTTTGCCTCAGCCGCTTCGAGAAAATTATGCAGGCCCTTAATATACTCGGAGGTGCGTCGGTCACCGTACATCCATTGCCGGTTCATCTGCGTGCGTTATATAGTTCTTATTATTGAACAACATATAACTCTCTAGAGCATCTAATTAAAACACACAAATAAGAACTTTTTTCTTTTAGAAAGAAGATAAGAAGAAGAGGCTAACCACGGTGTTGCCGGCGCCGAGATGGGCGCGGGCGATCGACGGCGGTGAGGACGGGGACGGGACAGGACGGACCGCCAAACCTAGACAAATCTTGAGGAAAATGGAGCTTGGACAAGGAGCTTCGAGAGGAGAAAGCTTAAGTGTGGCTCGGGCATTTCATCGAACACCTCATGTGCATAGGAGGTGAGCTAGAGCACCACAAAAGCTCTCCCACGGCCGGGCAAAAAAACAGAGCAATGCATTACTCTGCTCGCGGGCTATATATAGGCCAACCATTGGTCCCGGTTCCAGCCACAAACCGGGACCAATGGTTGTGGGCCAGGAGCGAGGCGCATTGGTCCCGGTTCCCACGAACCGGGACCAAAGGGGTCACCTTTAGTCCCGGTTCCAGCCACAAACCAGGACCAATGGTTGTGGGCCAGGAGCGAGGCGCATTGGTCCCGGTTTGTGTCTAGAACCAGGACAGAAGGGGTCAGACGAACCGGGACCAATGCCCCACGAGGCCCGGCCGGCGCCCTGGCCTCACGAACCGGGACCGATGCCCCCATGGGTCCCGGTTCGTGAGTGAACCGGGACTAATGGGCTTCTCAGGGGTGGACCGATGCCCTGTTTTGTACTAGTGCTTGGGTCTGACTTGCCTGCGTGGGTGTGTTGACTAACGCCCAAACTTTTAAATCGCGGGCGAAAACTGAGCGATCGCGGCGCTATCGTGTTCTGGGAGCCTCCCGCGAGGCAATCGCTGAAAAACGCGATCTTCCGCTAATCGCGCGATCGCGCGCGAAACAGCGCGATTTGTCTTTGCGGTTGCTGCAATTTCGCGGGATGGGCCGAAAGACTGAAACACAAGGGCCCAACAGACCAGAAACGGCCCAAATTGCTCATGGTGGTATATAGCATCTTCTCAAGAAAACCTAGATCGTGTCCTTCCCCAGTCCCCATTCCCTTCTCTCCCTCCCACCAAAAAGTTTGCAGCGGCTGCGCTGTTCTTCCTAGCTGCACCGACTGCTGCTTCGCTGGAAGCCGGACTCAGTTGCGGGGGAGGTGGAAAGGCGACCGGCGATGAGGAGCCTCTGCACGGCGACGCCTCTGTGACCACGATGACATCTCAGTCTCACTCTCACACGGATCCAACACCCAGTGCAAGCACATCGCCAGGAGCTGCCATGGTGATGCATGTAATGGACTTGCTGCTGTTGTTGTCCTGTTATGCAAACATAAATTGCTACTCCAATTTATACTAAGAATCCTCTGTTTTCTACCGAAAATCCCCTGTTTTTCTGAGAAAAACATGCACATGTATTAGTTTGGATGTGTCATATACATGCACAGGTACTGTAGCCGCAAAATGGGTTAGCGGCCGCTATCGCCGGCTATAGCGGCCGTAGCGTTTGCTCGAGCTAGCCGCAAAATGCTTTAGCCCGCGATTTTAAACTTTGCTAACGCCACGCTAGGTAGTATATTTGCAAACAACCCTAAGAAAACTCTCTATTTTAATTATGTGCTCTTGTTGCACGGCTGCTGCCCTCCCACCCCTGCACCACTACCACCGCTCTCCCTCCTCCGCCCAGAATCGTGTACGCCTCGCCTTGCTTGGCACTGGCGGACCACTCCTCCCGAGCATCTACTTCATCCATCAGGGCACTGCCTGTAGTGATGGCTCATAGAAATGGCGGTTGGATGATTCGGCCATGGCGGACGGTTGCACCGTGCATAGACATAACAAATGGAGGCAGCATCGGAGTAGTGCTCGCAGTGTGGGCTGATCGATTGGGGAGTCGCGCGCTGAAGTTTGGCGAAAACAATTGAATACTATGTCTCAAGAGTTAAATTTGGTGCAAATTGATACTATTGCTGCAATATACGATACAAAGTGGTCAAACTTCTAAAATGTGGTGCAAATTTCCACCCCTTTACAACTAGCCAATAGCTCTATGTACGTTGACCAAAATTCCAATTTAGATAAATTGTTTTTGTGGAAGGGGGAACGGTTGAGAGAGGAAGAGAGTCGAAGGAAGAAGAAAGAAGGACAGACGTTGGATTTTACTCCCATAATCCCATGGCCGAGAAGTTCGATTTACCCAAAATAAATTTTCATGCGACTTACATATAGCCGGGTCCCGCGCCAAATTTTGTTGGCCTGATATGGATGACATACTTAGCAATAGGGTTTTTGTAGTGATTGAATTGTATCTATTGAAAATTTGAAATACATGAGTAGAAGAATCAGTAAATTTTGTGGCCGCCTATGTACCTGCAGATGCACTCAACAATACTAGATGCCATAGGCTGTGTTTGGTTCAGCTTCAGCTTCCAACTTCTGAGTCCAAAAGCCATAAGCTGAACCAAAGGGGTAAATTTACAAAGCAGCTTTTGAGAATCTGCAGCTTCTCTGTAGTGTAAATTTTGAAGCTGGAATACCCCAACTTTTCAGCTTCTCAGCTTCTCAGCTTCTAAACCAACCATTTTTGACTGTCCCCTAAAACCGAGTAGTATTTACCCATCAATGCCACCATTGTTTCATAGCCGTTTCAGCCAAATAACCGTTTCAACCAAACAGCTTCCAGCTTTTTCACAGCAGCTTTTCACAGCAGCTTTTCCACAGCAGCTTTTTCACAGCAGCTTTTCCAGAATCTGCAGCTCAACCAAACACAGCCTATGTGGTTGCACCAGCTCTTTGCCCGCGTCGTGGTTGGACTCCTCGTTGCCGTCGCGGTCGATCACGACGCAGACGGTGTCACCGCCGATGAACGGAAACAGTCCGGCCGGCACGGACAGCGTGCGGCGCATGCCAATGAACAGCTTGCACCCGCCGAAGTCGCCCCTGATGCTTGTCGTCGTCCCCGCGTCCAGATCCACCTGGTATGCTTTGATGCTTTGGGTGCAGAGACCGAGACGAATAAAGGCTAGGCGGCGTATTCGGTGAACCACCACCAGCTCCCCGCCATTGTCGACCAGGTGCAAGGTGTTCCGCAGACAATGAGAGGGCCATGGCCCCTCGATCATGGCGGCCTTGGTCAGTCGAGGCGGATGGTCGTCCGGCGAGGTCTCCACCACCATGATGGTCTTATGCACGACGCAGTACACACGGCCTGCGAACGACAGGATCGGGCCGCGGATCTGGTCTTTTTCGCACCGCAGCCTCGTCCAGTGCTCGTCGCCGGGCCTCGCGACGGCCAGTTGCTGGTGCTCCCCGAAGTTGACCACGACCGTCGAGTCGTGCGCGATCCCCACGCCGTACACCTTGAACGCCTCCTCCTCGCCGGTTGATCTTGGGAAGAAACGGTCTCGCTTGTAGCCGGCGAGCAGCGCGGTCGCCGGCGGGTGGTCGGTGCGGGCGCCGGTGAGCGGGTTCAGCAGGCAGACGCCATGGGTCTCGTCGTCGTCTAGCGGCAGGAGGAGTCCCTCGGGCGTGGGCGCGAGCACGACGCGGCCGTGCAGCTCCAGGAGCTCCGTCCGGACGCACTGGCCGGTGGAAACGTTCAGGAAGCGGCTATGGCAGGGGCGGACGCCGCCGACGCTGTCCTCGAGCATGATCCACCGCCGAGGGTGAAACGGCGCGGGGGTCCGCGGTGCACCGGCGCCACGCACGGCGCTACACAAAGTCACTTAGCTCGACGTTAATTAAGAGAGTAAAGGAGGAATACCCTACACAGAAGAACCACAGTTCGCTTACAAAGGTATAACCTTTAGCTCCCCGGGGCTAAGCTGCTTCGCACCACTGATAGTTAATTAAGATTCCATTTCAAAGGCGCTACTTTGTTTCGCAAGCCTTTGTCATTGTCAGTCAACTAAGGTTGGCCCTCGGCCCCCTGCGAATCCGTAAATCAGAGAGCATGCCGCAAAAAAAAGGATATTAACTTCATGAGTGAAGAGATAGACAAGGTGGTGAAAAGCATGAAACCAAATACTGCTCCAGGTCCAGATGGCTTCTCTGTTAGCTTTTTAGAGCTTTGCCACTCGGATCCGTACGTAGTCGGCAACGTCGGTGGAGAGCGCGTGCTCGGCGATCAGCACGGCCGGCCCGCGCGACAGGCTCACCCAGTCCCTCCTGCGGATCGCGATCTTACCAGTCAGAGTTAGGCACAAAAAAGGTACAGATGAGCAACTGGTGGCGGATCGCGATCTTACCAGTCAGAGTGGGCGATGGAGGCAACGATGCGGGCACGCTTCGCCCGGCGGCGACGCCGACGCCTTTTGGCCGGCGGGCTGGTAGATGACGTCGGTGCCATATCCGGCTAGATCGGTGGACCTGGCCTGCTGCGTAATTGTGATCGAGAATCTCAAACCTGCAAGTTTTGTGGCGAACAGCAGAGAGATAGATGACATCTGACCTACACAAAGGGATTCAAGAGTTTTTTTTTTTTGGACACTCAAAGGGATTGAAGAGTTCAGGGCTATATCAAAGGGGAATTTCCAAAAATCAAGACCAAACCTTCTAAAAAATCAAGACCAAAATCTTTATCATGCACCGCTGCTTTGAGATTCGTGGCAATTCCTTTAGTTTCCGGCAAATTTGTCCTGGTAGTGTTACGTAATGTTTCATTGTCTTCTTCCCAAAGTGTACCATAAGGTTTCATCGTGTGCTTGTTTCTTTAAATGAAGTTGTCATCATGTGTTTCCCTCGAAACAAATGAGTGTAGTTGTTACTAAAGTTATACTAAATCTGCATCAAATAATATGGAGCGGAGGGAGTAGTACACAACAACACACGGCGAAACATTTTGATAAACGTTGAAACAAGAAAAATAAACTAATGTAATTTTGAAACAAGACAAAATTTGCCACACATATAAAATATAGTATGAATCTTAAAGCAACAATGGACGGCACAATATAATATGGTGCACCAAAATATCTTCGACTGTCAAAAAAAAGAAGGGCTAATGCTCAGGTGTCAACGGGCAGATGGGAGCACACATAGGTTAGCGCCGGCGCGCAACTTCAGGGAGCAATAGCCACCGGCCGGCTCAGGCTACTTCCAATGCATTGGTGCTAAGATGAGGTGCTAAGCACATTTAAAAGTTTAGCAACCAAAGCCCCCAATGCATAGGTGCTTAACTTGTTGTAGCTAAGCATACTTCATTTAATGATTTAGCTACTAAAATTCTTCATGCATTGGTGGGCTTTCTTGCATTTAAGTATTTTGCCTAGGTTCACGCGCTTGGCACCGTTTCTTCCTGGGGTCACCACACCCATCTCTCTCCTATTAAATACCTTGCCACATCAGATTTTTTGCCTACATGGCAGCCTTAGCACCTTTACAAGGTGGAGCATTGGGAGGGGCCTCACAACACCGCTCACTGCAGTCGTAGCACCTGCTCGCGGAGAACATTGAAGCCTTGTGGGTGCTTCGGGAGGTGCGCTTAGTAACATATACCGAGTTTACTTAAGCATCAGTTCTCATCTCTACCAAAAGGATGACTAATTAAGTGTCTACCCTCTACAAACAAGCACCGGTGCTTAAAGAAAAACCGATTTATTTCTTCAAGCACCTCCCGTAAGCATCTTGCATGGTACAAAGCCTAATGGGCCTCGCAACAACATTTCCGCCCTGGTCGCCGACTTGCAGCATTCGTGGCACCACTTGCATTAGCTCACCGGTCCTTTGAAGAATCGGCATCGGACCTTCACAACACCAGCCTTAGGGTGGACGGGAGCCAGACTCAACTCGAGCCTGCCGAATGGTTGTCTTTGTCAGGAGGAGTCCTGGAGTTTGGTTCCATAGTTTCCTTCTTTGGCTCGATTGGCGAAATCTCGAAGCAAAAAGAGATAAGTGGTAACATGTTTGGGGCCGCACATAGCTTCTGCTCAATACTTGGAGCCCCTCGAGTAAACCTGCAGCTGGAAAGATAACTGCAGCATTGATGGGCACATCACACGGGCCTAGCCCGGCGGGGACTACCGATGGAGGCGAGGGAAGGGGAGGATTTGGTGGCTAGGGTTTGGCTGCGTTGGGGAAAGGGGTCGGGGTTGTGTGCATCACAATGATGAGGCTGCGGTTAATCCTATATTCTAAAGAAGTATTCAAATCACCAAGGCAACGCAAGAATAAAAGATGCTTTCAGCTAAAAGCATAAAATTCAAAAGAAATCAGCACATTAAAAAAGATGGTATGTCACATTTTTTATACCGAAAAAAGATGAAACCCGGTGGTTTTCTGTGACCTCAGTTGCGGTGCCTATTTTCTCCTAATAAGTAGTACTCCAATTACCAAAACATTACTGGATAATAACACACGACGGACTCTTATCTTTATCTTTACCTAATATAATATTAAAGTACGGATTGTTTCTCCACTTTTTTTTTCATCAAAAAAGCGTTCCGTACGTAGTTCTTTTTTTTCGTACGTCGTCCTGTTTAATCGATGATTGCGTTCCGTTTTTGTCCTCAATAAAAAATCTCTATTATTAAAGGGGGATCTGCCGTCGTCGTCGTGATGGTTCGACCACCCTCCCCTCTACCATCGCTACTTCTCGAGAAAAAAAAATCATTGTAACCAAACCAGCCGGTACGATCCGAAAAACATGGCCTCTTGCGATCGCTACTTCCCCCGTAGGAATAATCCATCCATCGTATACAAACAGGGAAACAACTGCCCACTAACGCACGTCGCGCGCCCCGGTCACCCCTCGCTCCCGTCTCTATCGCGTGAAAAGTCGCTGCCACTCCGCCCACGAACCTACACACTACCGCTCCCACCCAAAGCGCCCAATCTGCTGCCGTGTGCCATGCATGGCTAACGACGAGTGCAGGTGCAGTGGCGGATGCCGAGAACGACGAGGAGCTGGCGGTGCCGGCGCACTTCCGATGCCCGATCTCGCTCGAGCTGATGAAGGACCCGGTCACGGCGCCTACGGGCATCACCTACGGCCGGGAAAGCGTGCAGAGGTGGCTGGTGCGGGGACGCGGCACGAGCCCCATCACCGGCGGCCCCGTGCGACTCGCCGACCTCGTCCCCAACAACGCCATGCGCCGCATGATCCAGGACTGGTGCGTCGCCAACCGAGCCGAGCGGGTGCCCGTCGCCGAGGCCGACGCCGCCGAGGTGCTCGCCGCTGTGTCCGACGCCGCCAGGCGCGGGAACGCGGCGGCCTGCGGGCAGGTGGCTGCCAGGGCCAGGGCCATCGGGAAGGAGAGCGACCGCAACGGCAGGTGCCTGGCGGCTGCCGGCGCCGCCCGCCAGCACGCCTCGGCTTTCCAGAGCCTCGCCGGTGAGACCGTGGAGGGCACCAGCGCCGCAGTATTGTGTGCGCTGAGGAAGATCTTGGCGGCCCTTACGACGAGGTCCGGCGCAGCATTGCCTCCCCGGCGTCTCTCAAGACCTTCCTCATCTCGGTGCTCTCCCACGGTGACCACGCCGCGCGGGCCAGCGCCGCCATCGTCCTCCGCGAGCTCGCCTCGTCTGCCGACCGGCACACCGTCGACGTCATCTCGAGGACGCCCGGTGTGTGCAGCGCGCTCGTTGGCCTCTTCAGGAACCCCGTGTCCCCGCAGGCCACCAAGGCCGCGCTCATCACGGCCTACTACCTCGTCTCCGGTAGCGACCGCGCGGCCCCCCGCTTCGGGCAGTGCTCGTCGTTGTGGGGCTCCTCGTGGACGCTGACAAGGGGACGAGCGAGAAGGCACTGGCCGTGCTCGTCGGCGTCCTGTGCACCGACACCGGCCTCGAGTCCGCGCGTGCGCACACGCTGGTCGTGCCGGTGCTGGTCAAGAAGATGTTCCGCATGTCCGACATGGCCACGGAGTTCCTGTCTCCACGCTCTGGCGCCCCTGCCGTGCCGCGGACACCGGCACCGGCGCGGGCTGTGACGAGGCGCTGCGTGTGGGCGCCTTCCGGAAGCTGCTCCAGGTGGGCTGCGGCGGCGTGAGCAAGGATCGGGCCAGCGAGCTGCTCAATAGTTTCAGGGGCAGCGTACAGTGCATCGAGACGGTGGACTTCAAGGGGCTCAAGAAGCCATTTTGATCGGTGTAGATGCTAAATTTTTAGTGTCTGCTTTCACCCTTGTTTAGATTGTTTTGGGAGCTAGATTAGATGTGTGGATAAAACATACTCCAGGATGACTAGATATTTTTTTCCTATACAAAATGATCAACACAAAAGAGAATTGAACATTGTCTAATTGCTGTCATGTTTATTTATCTTCACAATTTGAAAGTTATTTCGTGTTATTTATGATTTTGAAGTGATCCTCACATTACCGAATTCCATGAAGAGTTGGGAAACATAAGTCTATTTTTGGGGTCATCATGATTTCGATAAACTCCTATATGCCTCTTTTTCTGAAAAGTATGCTCGAATTTTGGGGTCATCATGTGTGTATTGCCGCTTGAATCATATTCAGTTCCTCTCTCTACACGTTTGGAAATCGATCATGCATAGCAAGAATATAAAATCTATTTTTAATAGTAGAGATGTCCATAAAAAACATTTAGTTGTGAATATTTGAATAACATAGCAAGATATGTACCCTTGCCTTCTCCCTGAAGAAATGATGCTCTTTGTGAATTGGGTCAATCTCCAACACCATATTTACTATTTAGTAGACCAACAACGTGCTCTTATCATATTTGTGTATCCTTACTATAACTTTTTATTAAACAAAGGATACAAGTATGATGGTGAAGAGCTTAGAATCTATTCTGTGTGCACATATTCATCCAGTATGATATTAAAGAGACGATGGCATAGGAAGTTAAGGACACACTTCTAATTTGTCAAATATACATTAGGGGTCTCTCCTACTATTTCATGTTAAAAAAGAGACATGATAGAGAAAGCAGTGGGAGAAAGAATTGGTAGTTGGCGTTGTTGGGATGAATATCCATCATGTTTGACATACACTTCCTAATTAAAACAATGACTGGTGTATACATTTTTTTAAGTCCCGTAGCAACGCACGAGCATTCAACTAGTTGAGTTGTGCTAAAAGGAGGACTCGAACTTCGGCGGCGTAGAAAGAACCCGCAAGCGCTAACCAAGTCACCTAGGCGATTTGTTAATTCAAAACTATAGGCTCAGGCGACAAATACAGGACCCAAGCACGAGAGCATATCTCCAAGTCATATCCAACTAGGAAAAAGACTGCCAACTAGGAGATTTATCCCCCTGCTGCAAGGAGACGAGACGCTATAAAGCAAAGAGGAGCCCTGGCCAGAGCACGTTGTTGACTTGTCGTCCACCGTGCAGACGGACGGAGGACGCCGCCAGCGACACCTAGCTCGACGGACGGAGGACGCCGCCAGTTCTTTTGTTGTCCTGGCTCTGGTTGGCCATCGTGGCCGCGCACTACAGGACTGCATCGCGGGTGCGGTCAAAGGACTCGAGGAAAAGGCCCTTGTCGGTGAGGTCGAGGGAGTCAAGATGAAGGCCCTTGTCGTCGAGTGCTTGGCGGTAGCGACTCATGCGGCGAGGAGCGGGAGAAGAGAGGGGATGTACGTAGAAGATGAAGGAAGAGATGCTGCGGGGAGGAAGAAGAAGGGAGGGTGTAGGTGGAGGATGTTGCTGCTGCCAACGTCGGTCTTCTGCCGATCTAACACCTCCTTCCTCCTTCTCTCTTTGTGATCGATCCGGATCCATCCCCTTCTCTCCCTGTGGCGCAGGGGAGAGCTCACTGTTGTGATGGGTGTTGATGGTGGCGAGCTGAATCGCCAGGCGGCGGCGCAGGCGAGTTGGTGGAGGGCCTGGAAGGGAGGAGAGCATGGTGCTACTTGCAGAGGGCCGACATGTCGGCACCCCAACTGATCTGCGCAGCCGTCGGACGTGCCAACGTCGAATCCGGCGTCTACGTAGCCCGCGCAGCGGTCTTGCTCGGAGGGACAGACATAGTGCAGATGTCCTGCAAGATGACGGAATTGGACCTCTCCGTTGATGACTGACGTGGATGAGACTGACCTGGACGCTAGAGCTGCACTACTCTGTCCGGCAAACAACAAGCTATTGTTTGCCCTTTCTCTCCCCTGGTCCAATCCTTTCCCGTTTCTTCCCCTTCTCCTTATTTCTTGCTGTAGGACAATGCACTGCAAGTCTTATTGGAATTTTTATTGCCAAGTCTTCAATTCTAAGACAAGGAATTCCCATATATATATATATATAGGAAAATGGCTCTGTACTCTTGGGAGTACGTACTCCCGCTCCTCATATACCACATAGATGAATCTTTTATACCTCATTATTATTTTTAATATACTTCATTAATAATTACTAGATACCTCAAAATGAGTTTCATGAAAAAATTCATATGAATCTACATATTTTTAAAGGTGTACGTATATACTGATTTGCTTATATGTGAAAAAGTTATATTACAAAAAGTACGTCGCAACTGATATTTTTTCAACAGAACTTGTATTGAGGTATCTTAGAATATTTAATAAAGTATATTGAGAATGATAAAGAGGTATAATCAATGCATATACGAGGTAAATTAAGGATGGAAGTACATACACCCAGGAGTATAGAAAATTAGTCCTATATATATATATATATATATATATATATATATATATATATATATATATATATATATATATATATATATATATATATATATATATATAGTATATATATATATAGGAACATATAACATCAATCAAGAATCAACTGCTACTATGGTAAACTAGGAAATACTATCAGGCCGAATAACTAATGACCGGCAGCATTCCTCCCGCTAGGTGTGTTCTAGCTGTATATATATACACATATTGATTATTTATTTATTTAGTGGTGCGACCTAATAATTCTTTTTTCCATGAGATTAGCGTTGCTTTCTGTCCATTGTTTTTATAGTCCTATTTATTTGTTTTTAGGTGAGAGTTCTTTCTTTCAATTATTTAGTGTGGTCTGCAAGAGTTTTGGCTATTTTGTATAGGTTCTGCATACACACATGCTAATTAATCTGTTAATCTCCCCATTTTCTTTACTACAGTGCATCAATTTTTTATACTTATGCAAGAAAAAATATTATTAATGCGGTTCTCGTGCAACCGTAGTGAGGATCATCGGAATCGCCAGATCGGAGGCGATGATCGATGACGATGATACTTTCTTTCAATAAAAGGGGCTTCCCCCGCTCCAGTTTATTGATGAAGCAAAGCAATGACGATGATACGATGATACTTATGGGCAGCCTCGGCCGTTGTTGTCTTCACGGAATGGAGGCGAGGCAACACCAATGTTAAAATCAGTTAGGGAGAATATAACAATATTGCCATGAATCAGCTTTTTTGGACAAATTAATGTGCAGAAATTGATAGTACTAGAAGTAAAAGGCGCGCTTTGCCGCGCCCAAATATTTTGTTATCATTGTAAAATATGTTTTCTGCTCTTATTTGTGTCACTGGTAAGCTGACAACTTGATGAAACACATTAAATATTAAAAAAAGTAAGCTGAGCAACTTCATGAAACATATAAAACATAAAAAAGAAAAACAAGTGTCATGCCAATTCATTCAGACGTAAACTAAGAAAAAAAACATGTACTATCTGAAATATGTTTTTTGCTCGATCTGATATACATTTATCAATTCCTATAATTTTGATATAAATCAATATACAATGAGTAGACAATATAGATTCAGCCACTCGCAATATATGTTTTGCTCAAGCTCATCCTCACAATGAAATATCTATCTCGATGATAATATTATCAAACATTCGGCCTAACAAACTGATGCTCACATAATATCAAAATGGGCTTCCCTAGAATGATTGTTGTCCTCCATGAACTGAACAAAATATGCAACTTTGTGAAAAGTAACCAATAGTTAATATAGATTTCAATTATCCCAAACATTTAGAAGCAAAACAGTACACACCTTGAATTAAGCGAGTGAAAAACAAGGGGATCAGAAGAACAAACAATAATATTTCTCTACCAAATTAGAGTGCACAGTCATTTTTCTATTGATGTTCCCAGAAATTCAGTTCACTAGGGAACACCTTACAGGTTGGTCATGGGTATGGGTATGCGCCATACCCCTCAGTATGGAGTACATTGGGTCAGGATTGGATAGCAAGAGTTGTCGGTAGCCGGCATTAGGTAAAAGGAAAAGCTCTATAAAAGCGAAGAAATGAAATCGAAGGCCGATGGTAAAGCTGGGGCGGATTTTGAGTCGACCAGTTCGCTGAGGGCAAGATTGGAAAGAGTACATAATATTGGATGGACAGTAACCCACGGTCCTTTGAGATAACTTCCTTTTTGTCAGACTAAGGCAGCGACAATAAGAAGAATTACCAGTACAAAAATCTTTCACTGATATAGGTATTCCAATATTCCATTACTTGTCCAATGCATAGATAAGTAGGAAATAGATGTGTCAACATCAACCGGAGATGCCAGAATATTAGTAGGGATGCAATAATCGTTTCTTGACATCTCTCTGCACATACTATTGTTCTGAAGATGATGCTTCAGAATCATTAGTGCTACATTAGTAAGATATAAAAACAGGAAACAGTTGTGCCAACATGTAGCAAGCTAACTGTGATGTCAACCACATGTGGTTTAAATGTATGTGGAGTCCCATTAGTCAACTCTTAGTATAAGCGGAAAAGCTCTTCGCCTATATAAGTATCTGACAATTACCATCAATAAAAAATACATTTAACGTGGATCTCAATTCAGAATACAAACAGTGATTTGAAGGTTAAGCCACAGATCCAACCAAAATAATTACACGTGAATGGCATATCTGAAGAACAAAAAGATAAGGAACTAACATAAACGTAAATCAGGCCAAAATGCAAGACTAACTACACTCAGTTTGTAAGTCGGTCAATAAAAACAGGCTTACTTGTGATTGAGTAGTTCTAGATGAGAAGAGTACATAAGGAAAGTACACACTAAGAGCATCTCCAACAGATGCGCTAAATAGCAGTGATTCTACTGACAAAATAGGTTTTCCTCCAACAAATACATGTGAATATCCAATAGTACATTGGACGTGAATTTCCCGCAACTAATCTAAAGGTAGCCCCCATGTGAGAACACATGGATAACCAACTATGGTGATAATTCGACTGAATTTAGTGCCCAAACATATTTCTGTTTGTAAAGTGTCATTCTAAAATACGATACCTTAAAGATTCTCCATTATGTACAAAAGTATTACATAAATCATAACATGCCATTCATAGTTAGTTGCTAGAAACTACAACTTGACATCTGACATCATAATACCACACAATGGTAGGTCTGTTTAAAAAATGACAAAACACATCAAAATCACAATTAATAGTTTGCTTCCATTTTCCTAAACTTAGCAACAGTTGGCCAAATCTTGGTGAAATTTTTACATCATGAAGACGACGGGCAGCAAGCAGGAGGGAGAACATGTATCTCTATGGAAGAAAAAACATTACACACAAATATCTCAGCGGTGTATGAAAATCATGGCTGTAGAGACGTCAACGTGTCTTCAGTGCATGGAACATGGACTGAAAATTCTTGGCAATACGTATAAGTATCATAAAGAACATCTTGTACTATAAATGTAAAAGGCTACACTCTTAGGTAAAGAAAATCAATGCCCTTGTGATCACCATCTAGGAATAACACACAAATATAGTTCCACTAATTAACTGAATGAAAATCAATAACATGGCGTACCTGTATTAGCATGATCAAAGACATGACAAATTCTATAAGGTGAAAAGACTAGAGTCTGATCCGTCCAGCACACCGACCGCTTGATGCACTCATGGGAGATAGCAGAGGTGACCACCATAGCAAGGTCTAGCAGGGTGTCCGCTGGGCAAGAGGCCATGCTCACTGCAAACATGCGAGTAGGAGGAGAACCAACCATGCTTGTATCCCATAAAAATAATTAATTTCTGATTTTCTAATTGTAAAGAATATGAATTCAATACCCAATGTGCAATGAAGTGCCTCAAAGGTGATGTTCATATTCCCCCCCCCCCTCTGTTCATAGAGCTTGCTAAGATCAAGACTGGCAGCCATGGAATCATGACACATGATGCTATCAGGGAACTACTCGGCGTATTGTAAATTACACATGAAAGCTATGTCGAAAGTCGCAACAACACCTTCATGGAGCTGTCGAGCATTGGGCCTCATTGTCTACCAGTTCACTTATATGAGATTTATTACTGACATTATTAGAATATTGGACCAAGAAGAAGTGCAAAAGTTGTTAGTAGTATCCCAGCAACAAATTGAACAATCAAAGGCAAAGGTAGTTCACAACTCACAAGCAAAATTTGTTTAACTTGTTCCATCATATATCAATCTGACATTTCCTATCTTCATCTGTATTGTCAATCAAGGGTGCTCATTCAAGAAAGAAACATGTGACTCTTAATTCCCTACATCGTTTGTGCTTTTATCTTCAGTTCCAACTATTTAATCAAGGAGGCACTAAACGCACACCCACAAATTTCATGATATCTGCTACATACATACTTTTCTGTGCTTAAGCTTGCTTGATGACATGGACCAAAGAAAGGCTAACTTACTGGAGACCCAGCTGCTCATGGAACTGCTCGAGCAACGGGAGCAAATGATTGAGGCCCAAAACGAAATGCTACAGGTTCTAATAATTATTTCGACCGACCTTCCAAAACATACTACTGTTCTGTCCAAACCCTGCCTGGTCATAGCCATGCTAGACTGAGCCTTCGTGTTACCTTTCGGCCACCCACATAAGAAAATTCAATACCATCAGAAGGAGAGGGCGCCCTGAACCACCACCAAAACGACCCCGCTCATCCAATCCCTAGATTATGGTTTCCCGCCACAACAAAATCACATGCTTACAGGAAAGGAAGAGTGAGAAGGATGCTCCATGCTAGTCAAGCAACAGAGGAAGCCGTAGCAATCCAGACAAAAAATACCACCAGACATATTTTTCTTTGCAACCCAAAATTTTATAGATCATTGCACATGAAACTACACATTAATGCAAAATATACAATATAATACATTAGAATAGCTCCCATTTGAATAATGGGGATAGCTAAGACCATATGGAACAGAACCTGTCAATTAGTAAGGTTCAGAAACTCCTACTCCTACATTGCCCAAAGAGTGGAAGATCAAACTTTAGGGTACAATCACCAACCAATCAGCAGCTCAAACTGGCTACACACAAATTAAATTCACAATGGTGAAGTTCAGATTAGCTACGACCTTGTCCCACCAGTGATTATATTGCATGTAATGGAAAACATCACAAGTTTGTCAGCAAAAGGCAATGAGGGCACCTACCAGTCGTAGTTGCTCTTGTTCCCTGCATCGGAGTGGAGGAAGTCATCAGCTCGCCGGGCGCCCTCCTGACCTCGCCGGCCATCATGTACGCCGCCGGTGCCGCCAGCCATCCATAAGCCCAGACCGGAGGTAAGCTAGGTTTTCGCGAAAGGAGAGAAGCGACAGCGACAGCGACAGGAAAACAAATGGGTGTGTCGGAGCTCGTCCTTACCGGCTGGTGGCAGCAGCAGGCCGTCCCCGGCCGCGTATTCACCTTCGCCGGAGAGCAGCATCTCCGCGGCCGTGGCAGCGTCAGCCGCCCCTTATTTCGGCGGCGCATCTGAGGAAGAGCGCGAGCTCCTTGTCCCTTCTCCCTGATGACCGCCCCCAGCGTCCTCCCCTCGCCGCCGCCACTGTCCGGCATGGCCATCCGATGCATCGCTCGATCTGCTCCCACGCGTCACCCCGCCGCCTGCCGCAATAGCGTGGGTTTGGTGGGGGAAAGAGGCTGGCTGGCGTGCGTCCCGCAAGCTTCGCCTACCGATCTTGGAGCCTCCAGCACTAACAACGGCCAAGGCCCACAGCCCCCAGCCCTTACTAAAAGGGCCCACCCTCTGCATAGCCCACGACAGCGACCGAGTCAAAATCGAACAGCGAAAACAAATCAACGACCTCAATCGATTCTCGGCGCTCCAGCCCTAGGGAGCTTAGTGATTTAGTAGATAACACAGTTACAATTAGACTTATTTATTGTAGTTTTATCATCAGTTATCTTTACCTAATAATAAAGCATCTATTGCTTCTGCCCGCATACCCGTCGCGGCGTTTTTGCAAAAAGGCCCTCCTGTTTTCTGGTAATTGAACCCGCACTCCCTTTGTAAGAGTATATGGGAAAACGTTTCGTTTTTGTAAAAAACACCCCGTCGTTTGGAGTATTCAACCCGCGGTCCGAGCTGATTTGTAAAGAGAAAAAAACGCACGACCACACAGAGCACAGGCTCGCGTCCTCTCCCTCTCGCCCATGAATTCATCGCCGCTGCCACCACCCACGTCGGCCACTTGCTGCGAGCTCCGGTGCCGCGCAGCACGCCCCCGAGCTCCCCACGCTCCGCGCCTCCCTCCCCTCCGGCCAGATTCTCCGCTCCCGGCTCTGTCCCCCGCTCGCAACTCAACCCCGTGGCTAGGGTTTCATGCAGGACTTCGCCGGCGCATCTCCGGCGGCCCCAGGTTCGTCCCTCCTTCCTTCTTGACCGGGATCCACCACCCCTACACATCACCTTCTCTTCATATCCTTCCTCTGTTGCAGATGCAGATGGAGCACGCCATGGGATTTCCCCAGCCACCACGGTTGCCACCGGTAGGAGGAGGAGAGGGAGGTGGAGGCGGCGGGGGAGCAAGTTATTACATAATTCCGAGGCTATAGTTACATCACTGAAACCAAACAATTATATAGATTCCCCATAGACAGATTGCACCAAACACTCTGGTTACCTGTCTACAACTAATTATTTTACTTAATGCCAGGGAGGTATCAAATTATATTACCGTTTGGTCCAACTGAAGCTTGGGGATCCGTCTTTTGCCTGTTGTCTGAACCAAAACAGCAGCCTCACTGTCTTCTTGGTCTTGAATTACATAAAGCTGCTCCTCAAATGCCCCATCGCACACCGGCTGCAGCACCCCGAGCTCCTCGTTATCTGCTCCTTGTCAAGATCCATCGCAGCCGACAGCCGCACACTTGGATGCAAGGCTGGCGCGGACGACTCTGAATCGAAACCAATCCTAGACCGCAAGCCATCTGCATCGGCCATTTGCACAGATCCGGCCGAAGCACTTAATTCCCAGTCCGCAAAATAGGCAATCTGTGTAACGCAGGGCAAATCTAGCTTAGAAATCTACACGGAACCTGCACTGCGCTAGGCTGAATCAACTTACCTGTCCACTGGGACTAAAGGGAACTCCATGGCTAGATTTGCTTCCACCTGCAGGTTTGAGAGGCCGTCTGGATGCATGTTCCTCTCGCCGCCGGCCTCCAAAATATGCCTGGGCAGGCATGCTGGTGGATGGGGCCGATTATGCTATTGGTAATTGTGGCCGGAGCAATCAGGGAGATTGGCTTGGCACATATTGGTTAATCTTTCTTGAGCAGCTGAATCTCATGCTTTGTCTGCAACATGATGCGTTTTAATTCAGTAGATAGCCTTACATTAAGCAAATTAATGATCTATTTTGGTGTGCATGGTGTGGATTTTTTTTGATAACTTGATTTCCCAATGTTTCAGGTCAGCCCAGTCCACGATCACATATGTTTCTTTTTTGCAATATTAGTTGGATACCAAACTTCGCACCCTTAGTTGTGGAAGGTGCAACATCATTGTCAAGGTTACTCGTAGTCTTTTTACCTGCATATTACCTGGTGATTTTTTTGTCCATGTCATTGAAATAGGCATTATCAAGTACCCAGATATATTATGTTTTAATCAATAATAGTTGTTGCGTTGCAGCTGTGTGTCAAAAAACATTGAATCCTCCCACAACAACAGCCAGCATTCGAGAGAACAATATTCTCTTTTTGTTTTGATATTTGTTGGGCGTTAATATGCTGTTAGTCCTTATGTATACATACTATCTCCTTATCAAATTCCTTATGCATCTATATTCTATACTTAATTAAAAATGTGAAAGCCTTTGTCATTATATAATACTAATGCAATTTCTGATCATCACGTGTAATCTCAGGGCATTGAATTCATCGAGCCTGGCAGTTTAATTTAGTTTGAACGAACCAGAAGCTTTAATCAGTGCTTTAAAACTAGCTAGCCAGAAGGATGTTAAGGCGTCATCAGGGAAATCATCAACCAAAGGAAGTGGTCAGAGATTTAAGCATGTACCGTCTATGAAAAAACTGTATCAATTTATTAATTAAATCGGTGGTTAGGATTGGCTCATGAATTGTATGTAGATGCCCATCTTTATATGTGAGAACCGAGGGATGTGTTCTTTTAACCAAGAACCAATTTAAGTAGCAAGTCGATTTTTCGTTGCTAAGTTGTATCATTGTTACAGTGAAGACTAACTGACAGCCAGCCATGATTGTCCATCCATTGATTTAGTTTGCTTTTTTACCTGAAGCTATGAACCTTACGAACTCCCGTGATATGAATCTTGGTGTTTGTGACTTCTGAATGAAGTGCATGCAACCAGTTTTTCTTGATGAATTTGCTGATGAGTGTGTTGCATTGTTGATTGCATGGTTATTCTTCATACTGGCGCATGCGATTCTAGGTTTCAGCCTTAGACATGCAACAATGTAAACCAATTGCATTGTTTCGTGAACCATTCAAACTAAAATCATTCATCAACTAACAGAAATTTCATCTCGGCACTTTTGACCACATTGTACTTCGATTTTGACAAAGAAAATGCTTTCAACTTGCCATGTCACTAGTGGAAAACAAGGCTATGGTCCCGGTTCCAGAGGGCCTTTAGTCCCGGTTTTGAAACCGGGACAAAACAAACGGGACTAATACCCAAAACCTTTAGTCCCGGTTGGCCTACGAACCTGGACCAAAGGAGCTCCACGTGGCCGCTGTGGGGCGCCCAGGCAGGAGGACCTTTAGTCCCGGTTGGTAACACCGACCGGAACTAAAGGGTCTCCACGTGGCCGCTGCGCAGCGCTCAGGCAGGAGGACCTTTAGTCCCGGTTGGTAACACCAACCGGTACCAAAAGGCAGCCACGCGTTAGCAGCTCCCAGGCGCTGGGGTTTTTTTTTGAAAGGGGGGGGGGTTTAGGGGTTTTGGAGGGTTTAGGGGTTTCATATTGTGTTAGCTAGCTAATAGAGAGAAGTGGCCTCTCTTTCTCCATGCTTGGTCGACGCTAGCTACTACATATAGAGAGAACTCGACGCTAGCTAGTAAGCAAATGAAGGAAACCATTAATTACACAAGATCGTCATGAACATATATAGAGAGAAGTGACCTCTCTTTCTCCGTGCTTGGTCGAACAACAAGTTTTCGTATATCTATCCGACGCTACTACATATATACAATATAACATCCCTGACATCATCAAGCGCCAAACTCCCATTGAATTTTCGTATGGTATTCTCCCTTTTCATGTATGACGTGGTCAAGAAAGAATCCCGCCAATTCCTCTTGAATTGCTCGTATGCGATCATGTGGTAGGAGTTCATCCCGCATCTGCCAGATCTAATTTAAAGAAGGGGGTCAATACATATATATGAATGAAACTCAACACAATTGATGGTAATAAAATAAAATTGTGAATATTGTTTGCGTACTTCAAATTGTTTGTCAGACAAGAAGCCCCGCTCAGTGGTCGAGTGGCGAATGAACTCGCAAACGTAGTATCCACATAAATTATTCCCGCCTGCCTGCCACAAGCACTTTACGAGAATAGAGTTCAATCAAACTGATAATCAAGCATGATAATGGTATTGATGAAACTAGAATCAATGAGAGATGCGCGGAACTAGCTAGTACTACTTACTTTGGGGTGTGTAAATCGCAGCTCGTTCTTCAGACCCGGAACCATTCCGGTGAACTGTTTCCAAACCCTGCCAGGCAAAGAAAATGATTACTTGATATCAGGAAATGAACGAAAGTTGCCGATATGGTCCCGGTATTGATTGAACTTACTTCTGGAGCATTGCAGTCATGTCCGCATAATCCTTGGGATCTTTACGTCTCGAGTCTAAGACAGTTACTACTCCCTCGTCAAGCTTAATGGATAGCAGAATAAAGTGGAACCTGCGCACGCATAACTCATCAATTACAGTACTTAACCTCGAGTAAGCGAAACCGAATATGCACAAGACAGTATCACTCACTTGAAGTTGTAAGGAAAGAGTATTTTCCTTTTGTTTTGATGTCGAAGGAACGCTTTTAGCAAGTTTTCCTCGGTATCTTTAACTCTGTTTTGTACCGCCCATTCATTTACGGTATTTGGGCTAATGAACCCAATGTCATAGATTTGTCTTTTTTTGCATTCGACGATCTTCAATCTGCATAATATAGTGAGGATAATTATATATACATGCAATGAACGAGCTGAGCTAGAGACTTAATTACAGAAGTAATACTTACAGACAGTAGCGAGTCATGATTTGTTTGTCGAGGGCCTCTTGATTGAATAACTGAAATAACTCCACAAATTCAACAGCCATCAGGTCGACTCCAATGAGGTCGTGCTCATCTTTAATTCTCACCATCAAACTATCGGACCCATTCTTCCTGCAGCTTTCCAAGTACCACTCATGCAATCTTCGCATCATCGTTGTTAGATGAGGATGATCAGGTTTGACGAGAGGCTTCCCGTGCTCGTATCTAAAGATCTCTACTACCTCAGCCGTTTCAAACTATACATCATCGCCCACGTAATCACCAAGAGTGGTACCGGGCAGTAGCCCCGGATGATTAGCGATATCGCAAGACACCTTGAGCGGGGGGCACGATTGCTTCTCCTGTTCGCCGAGCTGGGGAATTGTTTTCCTACTTCTTCGTCTTGAAGCACCGGCAGTACTTCCCGACCGCCGCGCTTCATCATATGTCTTTTCAATACAGCGGTCATAGTTGGATTGCGGCGGAGGCGGTGGTGGTCGCTTAAGGGCATCCAGAGTGCGCTTCGCTTTCACCGGATCTATTGTTTCCTTCGGAGGTGGACGTTTCCGTTCAAAATGGGCCTGTAGTTCGGCTTCCACGATGTCATCGGTTTCCTAGTCAGTCCTCTCATATGGTAACTTTGGAGGAACCCTGAGGCTTGGACCAAATTTGAATTTCTTTCCGCCTTTTGTACTGCTAGCCGCCGGAGCGGCGGCGGCTCTCTTCCGCTGTTGCTGAGGCGGCGGAGTCCGCTGACGCGCCGGAGGAGGCGGAGGAGGAGGCGGAGTCCGCTGACGCGCTGGAGGAGGCGGAGTCCGCTGACGCGCCGGAGACAGCTGAGGCGGAAGAGGACTCTGCTGAGGGGCCTCATCCGGCTGAGTCTGCTGAGGGGCCTCATCCGGCTGAGCTGGATTGTGAGGAGTCTACTGAGGGGCCTCATCCGGCTGCGTCTGCTGAGGCGGCGTCCGGTTTGGAAGCTTGATGTTCTCCTTTCTCCATAGACAGGTACTCCTTAAGGCATTTCCCACAAGATTGTCCCCTTCACCTGTAGGGTAGTCAAGCTCCAGCCCCTCAAATCCCTCCATTATTTCATCCACCGTGACAATAGCATAGCCATGTGGAATCGGACGGCAATGGAAAGTTCCCTCAGCTCGAGGAGGTAAAACAGAGCCGACCGCCGCCTTCAAGGTCAGGTTCTGGCATTTCACCATTAGCACACAATGTTCAGCCTCCGTGATACTATCCACGGGGTAGCGAGGAGCCGTGAAATCAGGCTGAACGAGCTCCGTGGAAGCCACGCTGCTTCTCCGCTGAGATTGTGGGGTAGCTTCTGGGGCAGTGTCGAAGGAAGGATCTTCGTGCCGCTGAGATGGTTGGCCGGTAGCTCGCTGGCTCTCAAGTTCCTCTAGTTTCGCTAATCTTGCACTGAGCTTCTGCATTTCGCTTGCTTCCTCTTTCTTCTTTCTCTCTCGGCTTCTATAACCACCGCTGTCGGGAAACCCATGCACCCACGGAACGGAGCCTGATGTGCCTCGTGTTCGTCCAGGGTGTTCAGGATTCCCGAGGGCCTCTGTCAGCTCGTCCTTCTCTCTGTCGGGAATGAACGTCCCTTCCTGCGCTGCCTTGATTGCTGCCTCAAGCTTCCGGATGGGTATTGCAAGTTGCTCATTCGTCCAAACACACTTCCCTGTTTCTGGGTCCAAAGTTCCCCCAACCCCGAAGAACCAAGTCCTTGCCCGATCTGGCCAGTGTAATGTCGCTGGTTGGACCCCTTTAGCAAGCAGGTCTTGCTCAGCTTTGTCCCACAACGGCCGGGCTTTGCTGTAGCCACCTGACCCCGTGGTATGTTGATACTTCTTCTTTGCAGCATTTTGCTTGTTTGTCAGTGACCTTTGCTTACCCTTGTCCGATTTCTTGTAGGCCACAAATGCGGGCCAGTGATCTCTTATCTTCTCATATTGACCGATGAATTCTGGAGTCTCGTCTTTCTCGACAAACTTTTTGTTCAAATCTTTCTTCCAGTTCCTGAATAGTTCCGCCATCTTCTTAAGAGCAAACGCCTTGACCTTTCGCTCTATAACTGGGTTATTCGGATTCTCCTCTGGCGGTAGGCTGAAATTTGTCATCAGCGAGGTCCAAAGATCATCTTTCAGTCTATCCTGGACATAAGAAACTTCAGGGTCCTTCTTCTTATTCCATTCTTGGATGTTGATCGGGACGCTGTCCCTAACAACAACTCCGCACTGATGTACAAATGCGGCCTTGGTCCGCTTGGGAGCAATCGGTTGGCCATCTCGAGCGACTTCTGTGATCGTGAACCTTTCATCCTGGCGCGACCTTTTCTTTGGGCCTCGTCTCCTTACGGAAGTTTGGCTCGATCCGGAGGGCTAAAAGAAGAAAGAAGCGTTAATATATGTACATACAAAACAATTAATGCATCAAGTCAGCACAGGCTTAATTAATATCTATATATATATATATACCTCGCCGGACTTTGCAACAGTTAAGGCTCCCTCCTCCGTTCGGTCACCGAAGCCGTCATGATCTCCTTCCTCCTCCATTGTTGGATCACCGGAGCAGTCATGATCTCCTTCCTCCTCCATTGTTGGATCACCGGAGCCGTCATGATCTCCTTCCTCACCATCGGTGTCGTTGAGAAACGACAAGGTGATATCACCTCCTTGAAGGATTATATCCCCCAACAACTCTTCTTTTTCTAAGTCTCTGTCCATAGTTTCTGCAAACATTACAACATGGCAATATATAACCATGAGAGATGGATTAGTGGCAAACATGGACTTAATATCACAACAAGGAATCATATGCATATGAGCAATGGATTAGTGGCAAACATCATGCAAAGTTGACAAGTTTTATAATAGTCAGTTTCAGACGATCGTCGAGGACTACTCCCCCCTCATGTCTGATGAGTCGTCCTATCTTTCGAGAGAGGATGCTTTGCGGACCGCCTCTCTCATGGTCGTCGAGGATACATGCGGACCCCCCCCCTCATGTCGAAGTTATCGGGGATATGTTGAATTCCCGAGAGAGTTAGGGGTGTTCTAACGCGGCACTACACGATATAGGTGAAGGGGGATAACATCCGGGAATGTTTTTCCGAAGTCTGCATTAATTTCGGATAGATGAACCGGAGGGGGACGGTTCCAGGTTCGCTATGCTAGCTGCTTGTGACAGACGAACGGAGGGCATATTCGGATTCGTCATATTTTTCTGATCGATTTTCATATATAAATTATTTTCATCGGAGTTACGGTTAATTTTCTACGAATTTTCTATATACATACATCCATCGATATCCATCCATACATACATATACATCTACATTATATATGAACAAAAAAAAATTCATCATATCAATATTTACATATACATACACATACATACATACACATGATTAATAAACACTAAGCATCTACATATACATTATATATGAACAAAAAAAATTCATCATATCAATATTTACATATACATACACATACATACATACACATGATTAATAAACACTAAGCATCTACATATACATTATAAATGAACAAAAAAATCATCATATAAAAAAAATGCACAGCGGGCCGGGGCGGCGGCGGCTCACAGCGGGGGCGGCGAGGGCTCGGGGAGGAGGGAGACGACGGCGACGGCGACGGCGACGGCGACGACGGGGGAGGGGCGCGGCGACGGCGACGGCGACGGCGGGGGCGGGCCGGGGCAGGGGCGCGGGCTCGGGGGCGGGGCAGGGACGCGGGCTCGGGGGCGACGACGGCGACGACGGGGCAGGGGCGCAGCGACGGCGACGACGGGGGCGGCGGACGGCGTCGGGGCAGCCTGGCGGCGTCGATGTGCTCGGCGTCGTCGGGGGAAACTGCGGATGAACTATGAAAATTTCCTAAGTGTGGGCTTATATACCCCAACCTTTAGTCCCGGTTGGTGACACCAACCGGCCGGGACGAAAGGCCCCCTTTCGTCCCGGTTGGAGCCACCAACCGGGACTAAAGGTCAATTTCAACAGCCCAAAGGGCAGGAAGCAGAGACCTTTAGTCCCGGTTGGTGGCTCCAACCGGGACGAAAGGGGGGCATTGGTCCCGGTTGGTGGCTCGAACCGGGACCAAAGGCACCCTTTCATCCCGGTTCGAGCCACCAACCGGGACCAATAGCCTGGCACAGCGGTGTGGTGGGAGTTTAGTCCCACCTCGCTAGTTGAGAGAGGGCAGCACTGGTTTATAAGGCGCGCTGCGGCTGAGCTTTCGAGCTCCTCTCTAATGCAGGCAGTACTTGCCTAAGCTTTGTCAGTGCCATGTTGGGCCTGTTGGGCCCGCGGGCCTGCATCCTGGCCCATGTACAGATGGGTCTCTAATCGTATGCAGGCCGTGGTGGCCCAGTAGGCGGCATTTTTTTATTTTTTATGTCATTTTAGTTTGCTATTACAGTTTTTTATATAAAATACTTTATGAAAATTCTTTTTGCTATTAAAGTTTTTAACAAAAAATACTTTGATAATTTTAGTTGCATAAATTTTATATAATTATAAGTTAATATTATTTTGATAATATTTTTTTATTTTTTATGTCATTTTAGTTTGCTATTAAAGTTTTTAACATAAAATACTTTATGAAAATTCTTTTTGCTATTAAAGTTTTTAACAAAAAATACTTTGATTATTTTAGTTGCATAAATTTTATATAATTTTAAGTTAATATTATTTTGATAATAACTAGATGTTTATAAAAGCTTTTTAGTTGATTCTTTTTGCTATTGAAGAATATTATAGTTTTGTTTTAGTTGATCATAACAAAATATTTTAATTGATTCTTTTTAGTTCATTCTTTTGGCTATTAGAGTTTTATAAAAGCTTTTTAGTTCTTTCTTTTTGCTATTAGAGTTTTTTTTAGCTAAATGTCCACTATGTAACCATAATATGTGTCCTTTCCCCTCTTTGTTGCTGCATCAAAGCGGACACCGCTGTTTTGGTTGGTGCTCTTTTGATCTTGGGCGATCGTGTAAACTGTATTCCCATTTATCTCGTACCCTTTGTAAGTCAATACAGTCGAAGATGGTCCCCTAGCCAACGAGTACAGCTCATCAGAAACAGTGTTGTCACCCATGAGACGTGTTTGCAACCAACTGCCGAAAGTCCTGATGTGTTCATATGTAATCCAGTCGTCACACTGCTCCGGGTGTTTGGAGCGCAGAATATTCTTGTGTTCATCGACATACGGGGTCACCAAGGTAGAATTCTGTAGAACTGTGTAGTGTGCTTGAGACCAAGAATGCCCGTCCCTACATATTATTGAGTCCGCTCCTAGCGTGCCTTTTCCAGTCAGTCTCCCCTCATACCGCGATTGAGGGAGACCAATCTTCTTAAGGTCAGGAATGAAGTCAACACAAAACCCAATGACATCCTCTGTTTGATGGCCCATGGAGATGCTTGCTTCTGGCCTAGCGCGGTTACGAACATATTTCTTTAAGACTCCCATGAACCTCTCAAAGGGGAACATATTGTGTAGAAATACAGGGCCCAGAACGACAATCTCGTCGACTAGATGAACTAGGACGTGCGTCATGATATTGAAGAAAGATGGTGGGAACACCAGCTCGAAACTAACAAGACATTGCACCAAATCACTCCTTAACCTTGACAGGATTTCTGGATCGATCACCTTCTGAGAGATTGCATTGAGGAATGCACATAGCTTCACAATGGCTAATCGAACGTTTTCCGGTAGAAGCCCCCTCAATGCAACTGGAAGCAGTTGCGTCATAATCACGTGGCAGTCATGAGACTTTAGGTTCTGGAACTTTTTCTCTGCCATATTTATTATTCCCTTTATATTCGACGAGAAGCCAGACGAGACCTTCATACTGAGCAGGCATTCAAAGAAGATTTCCTTCTCTTCTTTGGTAAGAGCGTAGCTGGCAAGACCTTCATACTGCTTTGGATGCATGCCGTCTTTTTCATGCACACGTTGCTGTTCCTCCCGTGCCTCCGGTGTATCTTTTGTCTTCCCATACACTCCCCAGAAGCCTAGTAGGTTCACGCAAAGATTCTTCGTCACGTGCATCACGTCGATTGCAGAGCGGACCTCTAGGTCTTTCCAATAGGGTAGGTCCCAAAATATAGATTTCTTCTTCCACATGGGTGCGCGTCCCGCATCGTCAGTCGGAACAGATAGTCCGCCAGGACCCTTTCCAAAGATTACATGTAAATCATTGACCATATCAAGTATGTGATCACCAGTACGGAGGGCGGGCTTCTTCCGGTGATCTGCCTCACCTTTGAAATGCTTTCCTTTCTTTCGACATTGATGGTTGGTCGGAAGAAATCGACGATGCCCCAGGTACACATTCTTCCTGCATTTGTCCAAATATATACTGTCGGTGTCATCTAAACAGTGTGTGCATGCGTGGTATCCCTTGTTTGTCTGTCCTGAAAGGTTACTGAGAGCAGGCCAATCGTTGATGGTTACAAACAGCAACGCATGTAGGTCAAATTCCTGCTGTTTGTGCTCATCCCACACACGTACACCTTTTCCATTCCACAGTTGTAAAATTTCTTCAACTAATGGCCTTAGGTACACATCAATGTCGTTGCCGGGTTGCTTAGGGCCTTGGATGAGCACTGGCATCATAATGAACTTCCGCTTCATGCACAACCAAGGAGGAAGGTTATAGATACATAGAGTCACGGGCCAGGTGCTATGATTGCTGCTCTGCTCCCCAAAAGGATTAATCTCATCTGCGCTTAACCCAAACCATACGTTCCTTGCATCACCTGCAAAGTCCCCTCACCTTCTCTCGATTTTTCTCCACTACGACCCGTCAGCGGGTGCTCTCAACTTCCCGTCTTTCTTACGGTCTTCTTTGTGCCATCGCATCAACTTGGCATGCTCTTTGTTTCTGAATAGACGTTTCAGCCGTGGTATTATAGGAGCATACCACATCACCTTGGCAGGAACCCTCTTCCTGGGGCGCTCGCCCTCAACATCACCAGGGTCATCTCGTCTGATCTTATACCGCAATGCACCGCATACCGGGCATGCGTTCAAATCCTCGTACTCACCGTGGTAGAGGATGCAGTCATTAGGGCATGCATGTATCTTCTGCACCTCCAATCCTAGAGGGCATAGAACCTTCTTTGCTTCGTACGTACTGCCGGGCAATTCGTTATCCTTTGGAAGCTTCGTCTTCATTATTTTCAGCAGCGAACTAAATCCCTTGTCAGATACACCATTGTCTGCCTTCCATTGCAGCAATTCCAGTGTGGTACCGAGCTTTCTGTTGTCATCTTCGCAATTTGGGTACAACCCTTTTTTGTGATCCTCTAACATGCGATCGAACTTCAACTTCTCCCTTTCACTTTCGCATTCTCTCTGTGCATCAACAATGACCCGGCGAAGATCATCATCGGGCACATCGTCTGGTTCCTCTTGATCTTCAGCTTCCCCCATTGCAGCATCACCGTATTCAGGGGGCGGGTAGTTGTCATCATCCTCTTCTTCTTCGTTGTCTTCCATCATAACCCCTCTTTCTCCGTGATTGGTCCAAACATTATAGTGTGGCATAAAACCCTTCTCAAGCAGGTGGAAGTGAAGGGTTTTAGAGTTGGAGAAAGCCTTTGTATTCTCACAGACAGTACATGGACAATGCATAAAACCATTCTGCTTGTTTGCCTCAGCCGCTTCGAGAAAATTATGCAGGCCCTTAATATACTCGGAGGTGCGTCGGTCACCGTACATCCATTGCCGGTTCATCTGCGTGCGTTATATAGTTCTTATTATTGAACAACATATAACTCTCTAGAGCATCTAATTAAAACACACAAATAAGAACTTTTTTCTTTTAGAAAGAAGATAAGAAGAAGAGGCTAACCACGGTGTTACCGGCGCCGAGATGGGCGCGGGCGATCGACGGCGGTGAGGACGGGGACGGGACAGGACGGACCGCCAAACCTAGACAAATCTTGAGGAAAATGGAGCTTGGACAAGGAGCTTCGAGAGGAGAAAGCTTAAGTGTGGCTCGGGCATTTCATCGAACACCTCATGTGCATAGGAGGTGAGCTAGAGCACCACAAAAGCTCTCCCACGGCCGGGCAAAAAAACAGAGCAATGCATTACTCTGCTCGCGGGCTATATATAGGCCAACCATTGGTCCCGGTTCCAGCCACAAACCGGGACCAATGGTTGTGGGCCAGGAGCGAGGCGCATTGGTCCCGGTTCCCACGAACCGGGACCAAAGGGGTCACCTTTAGTCCCGGTTCCAGCCACAAACCAGGACCAATGGTTGTGGGCCAGGAGCGAGGCGCATTGGTCCCGGTTCGTGTCTAGAACCAGGACAGAAGGGGTCAGACGAACCGGGACCAATGCCCCACGAGGCCCGGCCGGCGCCCTGGCCTCACGAACCGGGACCGATGCCCCCATGGGTCCCGGTTCGTGAGTGAACCGGGACTAATGGGCTTCTCAGGGGTGGACCGATGCCCTGTTTTGTACTAGTGCTTGGGTCTGACTTGCCTGCGTGGGTGTGTTGACTAACGCCCAAACTTTTAAATCGCGGGCGAAAACTGAGCGATCGCGGCGCTATCGTGTTCTGGGAGCCTCCCGCGAGGCAATCGCTGAAAAACGCGATCTTCCGCTAATCGCGCGATCGCGCGCGAAACAGCGCGATTTGTCTTTGCGGTTGCTGCAATTTCGCGGGATGGGCCGAAAGACTGAAACACAAGGGCCCAACAGACCAGAAACGGCCCAAATTGCTCATGGTGGTATATAGCATCTTCTCAAGAAAACCTAGATCGTGTCCTTCCCCAGTCCCCATTCCCTTCTCTCCCTCCCACCAAAAAGTTTGCAGCGGCTGCGCTGTTCTTCCTAGCTGCACCGACTGCTGCTTCGTTGGAAGCCGGACTCAGTTGCGGGGGAGGTGGAAAGGCGACCGGCGATGAGGAGCCTCTGCACGGCGACGCCTCTGTGACCACGATGACATCTCAGTCTCACTCTCACACGGATCCAACACCCAGTGCAAGCACATCGCCAGGAGCTGCCATGGTGATGCATGTAATGGACTTGCTGCTGTTGTTGTCCTGTTATGCAAACATAAATTGCTACTCCAATTTATACTAAGAATCCTCTGTTTTCTACCGAAAATCCCCTGTTTTTCTGAGAAAAACATGCACATGTATTAGTTTGGATGTGTCATATACATGCACAGGTACTGTAGCCGCAAAATGGGTTAGCGGCCGCTATCGCCGGCTATAGCGGCCGTAGCGTTTGCTCGAGCTAGCCGCAAAATGCTTTAGCCCGCGATTTTAAACTTTGCTAACGCCACGCTAGGTAGTATATTTGCAAACAACCCTAAGAAAACTCTCTATTTTAATTATGTGCTCTTGTTGCACGGCTGCTGCCCTCCCACCCCTGCACCACTACCACCGCTCTCCCTCCTCCGCCCAGAATCGTGTACGCCTCGCCTTGCTTGGCACTGGCGGACCACTCCTCCCGAGCATCTACTTCATCCATCAGGGCACTGCCTGTAGTGATGGCTCATAGAAATGGCGGTTGGATGATTCGGCCATGGCGGACGGTTGCACCGTGCATAGACATAACAAATGGAGGCAGCATCGGAGTAGTGCTCGCAGTGTGGGCTGATCGATTGGGGAGTCGCGCGCTAAAGTTTGGCGAAAACAATTGAACACTATGTCTCAAGAGTTAAATTTGGTGCAAATTGATACTATTGCTGCAATATACGATACAAAGTGGTCAAACTTCTAAAATGTGGTGCAAATTTCCACCCCTTTACAACTAGCCAATAGCTCTATGTACGTTGACCAAAATTCCAATTTAGATAAATTGTTTTTGTGGAAGGGGGAACGGTTGAGAGAGGAAGAGAGTCGAAGGAAGAAGAAAGAAGGACAGACGTTGGATTTTACTCCCATAATCCCATGGCCGAGAAGTTCGATTTACCCAAAATAAATTTTCATGCGACTTACATATAGCCGGGTCCCGCGCCAAATTTTGTTGGCCTGATATGGATGACATACTTAGCAATAGGGTTTTTGTAGTGATTGAATTGTATCTATTGAAAATTTGAAATACATGAGTAGAAGAATCAGTAAATTTTGTGGCCGCCTATGTACCTGCAGATGCACTCAACAATACTAGATGCCATAGGCTGTGTTTGGTTCAGCTTCAGCTTCCAACTTCTGGGTCCAAAAGCCATAAGCTGAACCAAAGGGGTAAATTTACAAAGCAGCTTTTGAGAATCTGCAGCTTCTCTGTAGTGTAAATTTTGAAGCTGGAATACCCCAACTTTTCAGCTTCTCAGCTTCTCAGCTTCTAAACCAACCATTTTTGACTGTCCCCTAAAACCGAGTAGTATTTACCCATCAATGCCACCATTGTTTCATAGCCGTTTCGGCCAAATAACCGTTTCAACCAAACAGCTTCCAGCTTTTTCACAGCAGCTTTTCACAGCAGCTTTTCCAGAATCTGCAGCTCAACCAAACACAGCCTATGTGGTTGCACCAGCTCTTTGCCCGCGTCGTGGTTGGACTCCTCGTTGCCGTCGCGGTCGATCACGACGCAGACAGTGTCACCGCCGATGAACGGAAACAGTCCGGCCGGCACGGACAGCGTGCGGCGCATGCCAATGAACAGCTTGCGCCCGCCGAAGTCGCCCCTGATGCTTGTCGTCGTCCCCGCGTCCAGATCCACCTGGTATGCTTTGATGCTTTGGGTGCAGAGACCGAGACGAATAAAGGCTAGGCGGCGTATTCGGTGAACCACCACCAGCTCCCCGCCATTGTCGACCAGGTGCAAGGTGTTCCGCAGACAATGAGAGGGCCATGGCCCCTCGATCATGGCGGCCTTGGTCAGCCGAGGCGGATGGTCGTCCGGCGAGGTCTCCACCACCATGATGGTCTTATGCACGACGCAGTACACACGGCCTGCGAACGACAGGATCGGGCCGCGGATCTGGTCTTTTTCGCACCGCAGCCTCGTCCAGTGCTCGTCGCCGGGCCTCGCGACGGCCAGTTGCTGGTGCTCCCCGAAGTTGACCACGACCGTCGAGTCGTGCGCGATCCCCACGCCGTACACCTTGAACGCCTCCTCCTCGCCGGTTGATCTTGGGAAGAAACGGTCTCGCTTGTAGCCGGCGAGCAGCGCGGTCGCCGGCGGGTGGTCGGTGCGGGCGCCGGTGAGCGGGTTCAGCAGGCAGACGCCATGGGTCTCGTCGTCGTCTAGCGGCAGGAGGAGTCCCTCGGGCGTGGGCGCGAGCACGACGCGGCCGTGCAGCTCCAGGAGCTCCGTCCGGACGCACTGGCCGGTGGAAACGTTCAGGAAGCGGCTGTGGCAGGGGCGGACGCCGCCGACGCTGTCCTCGAGCATGATCCACCGCCGAGGGTGAAACGGCGCGGGGGTCCGCGGTGCACCGGCACCACGCACGGCGCTACACAAAGTCACTTAGCTCGACGTTAATTAAGAGAGTAAAGGAGGAATACCCTACACAGAAGAACCACAGTTCGCTTACAAAGGTATAACCTTTACCTCCCCGGGGCTAAGCTGCTTCGCACCACTGATAGTTAATTAAGATTCCATTTCAAAGGCGCTACTTTGTTTCGCAAGCCTTTGTCATTGTCAGTCAACTAAGGTTGGCCCTCGGCCCCCTGCGAATCCGTAAATCAGAGAGCATGCCGCAAAAAAAAGGATATTAACTTCATGAGTGAAGAGATAGACAAGGTGGTGAAAAGCATGAAACCAAATACTGCTCCAGGTCCAGATGGCTTCTCTGTTAGCTTTTTAGAGCTTTGCCACTCGGATCCGTACGTAGTCGGCAACGTCGGTGGAGAGCGCGTGCTCGGCGATCAGCACGGCCGGCCCGCACGACAGGCTCGCCCAGTCCCTCCTGCGGATCACGATCTTACCAGTCAGAGTTAGGCACAAAAAAGGTACAGATGAGCAACTGGTGGCGGATCGCGATCTTACCAGTCAGAGTGGGCGATGGAGGCAACGATGCGGGCACGCTTCGCCCGGCGGCGACGCCGACGCCTTTTGGCCGGCGGGCTGGTAGATGACGTCGGTGCCATATCCGGCTAGATCGGTGAACCTGGCCTGCTGCGTAATTGTGATCGAGAATCTCAAACCTGCAAGTTTTGTGGCGAACAGCAGAGAGATAGATGACATCTGACCTACACAAAGGGATTCAAGAGTTTTTTTTTTTTTTGGACACTCAAAGGGATTGAAGAGTTCAGGGCTATATCAAAGGGGAATTTCCAAAAATCAAGACCAAACCTTCTAAAAAATCAAGACCAAAATCTTTATCATGCACCGCTGCTTTGAGATTCGTGGCAATTCCTTTAGTTTCCAGCAAATTTGTCCTGGTAGTGTTACGTAATGTTTCATTGTCTTCTTCCCAAAGTGTACCATAAGGTTTCATCGTGTGCTTGTTTCTTTAAATGAAGTTGTCATCATGTGTTTCCCTCGAAACAAATGAGTGTAGTTGTTACTAAAGTTATACTAAATCTGCATCAAATAATATGGAGCGGAGGGAGTAGTACACAACAACACACGGCGAAACATTTTGATAAACGTTGAAACAAGAAAAATAAACTAATGTAATTTTGAAACAAGACAAAATTTGCCACACATATAAAATATAGTATGAATCTTAAAGCAACAATGGACGGCACAATATAATATGGTGCCCCAAAATATCTTCCACTGTCAAAAAAAAGAAGGGCTAATGCTCAGGTGTCAACGGGCAGATGGGAGCACACATAGGTTAGCGCCGGCGCGCAACTTCAGGGAGCAATAGCCACCGGCCGGCTCAGGCTACTTCCAATGCATTGGTGCTAAGATGAGGTGCTAAGCACATTTAAAAGTTTAGCAACCAAAGCCCCCAATGCATAGGTGCTTAACTTGTTGTAGCTAAGCATACTTCATTTAATGATTTAGCTACTAAATTCTTCATGCATTGGTGGGCTTTCTTGCATTTAAGTATTTTGTCTAGGTTCACGCGCTTGGCACCGTTTCTTCCTGGGGTCACCACACCCATCTCTCTCCTATTAAATACCTTGCCACATCAGATTTTTTGCCTACATGGCAGCCTTAGCACCTTTACAAGGTGGAGCATTGGGAGGGGCCTCACAACACCGCTCACTGCAGTCGTAGCACCTGCTCGCGAAGAACATTGAAGCCTTGTGGGTGCTTCGGGAGGTGCGCTTAGTAACATATACCGAGTTTAGTTAAGCATCAGTTCTCATCTCTACCAAAAGGATGACTAATTAAGTGTCTACCCTCTACAAACAAGCACCGGTGCTTAAAGAAAAACCGATTTATTTCTTCAAGCACCTCCCGTAAGCATCTTGCATGGTACAAAGCCTAATGGGCCTCGCAACAACATTTCCGCCCTGGTCGCCGACTTGCAGCATTCGTGGCACCACTTGCATTAGCTCACCGGTCCTTTGAAGAATCGGCATCGGACCTTCACAACACCAGCCTTAGGGTGGACGGGAGCCAGACTCAACTCGAGCCTGCCGAATGGTTGTCTTTGTCAGGAGGAGTCCTGGAGTTTGGTTCCATAGTTTCCTTCTTTGGCTCGATTGGCGAAATCTCGAAGCAAAAAGAGATAAGTGGTAACATGTTTGGGGCCGCACATAGCTTCTGCTCAATACTTGGAGCCCCTCGAGTAAACCTGCAGCTGGAAAGATAACTGCAGCATTGATGGGCACATCACACGGGCCTAGCCCGGCGGGGACTACCGATGGAGGCGAGGGAAGGGGAGGATTTGGTGGCTAGGGTTTGGCTGCGTTGGGGAAAGGGGTCGGGGTTGTGTGCATCACAATGATGAGGCTGCGGTTAATCCTATATTCTAAAGAAGTATTCAAATCACCAAGGCAACGCAAGAATAAAAGATGCTTTCAGCTAAAAGCATAAAATTCAAAAGAAATCAGCACATTAAAAAAGATGGTATATCACATTTTTTATACCGAAAAAAGATGAAACCCGGTGGTTTTCTGCGACCTCAGTTGCGGTGCCTATTTTCTCCTAATAAGTAGTACTCCAATTACAAAAACATTACTGGATAATAACACACGACGGACTCTTATCTTTATCTTTACCTAATATAATATTAAAGTACGGATTGTTTCTCCACTTTTTTTTTCATCAAAAAAGCGTTCCGTACGTAGTTTTTTTTTTTCGTACGTCGTCCTGTTTAGTCGATGATTGCGTTCCGTTTTTGTCCTCAATAAAAAATCTCTACCATTAAAGGGGATCTACCGTCGTCGTCGTGATGTCGTCGTGATGGTTCGACCACCCTCCCCTCTACCATCGCTACTTCTCGAGAAAAAAAAATCATTGTAACCAAACCAGCCGGTACGATCCGAAAAACATGGCCTCTTGCGATCGCTACTTCCCCCGTAGGAATAATCCATCCATCGTATACAAACACGGAAACAACTGCCCACTAACGCACGTCGCGCGCCCCGGTCACCCCTCGCTCCCGTCTCTATCGCGTGAAAAGTCGCTGCCACTCCGCCCACGAACCTACACACTACCGCTCCCACCCAAAGCGCCCAATCTGCTGCCGTGTGCCATGCATGGCTAACGACGAGTGCAGGTGCAGTGGCGGATGCCGGGAACGACGAGGAGCTGGCGGTGCCGGCGCACTTCCGATGCCCGATCTCGCTCGAGCTGATGAAGGACCCGGTCACGGCGCCTACGGGCATCACCTACGGCCGGGAAAGCGTGCAGAGGTGGCTGGTGCGGGGACGCGGCACGAGCCCCATCACCGGCGGCCCCGTGCGACTCGCCGACCTCGTCCCCAACAACGCCATGCGCCGCATGATCCAGGACTGGTGCGTCGCCAACCGAGCCGAGCGGGTGCCCGTCGCCGAGGCCGACGCCGCCGAGGTGCTCGCCGCTGTGTCCGACGCCGCCAGGCGCGGGAACGCGGCGGCCTGCGGGCAGGTGGCTGCCAGGGCCAGGGCCATCGGGAAGGAGAGCGACCGCAACGGCAGGTGCCTGGCGGCTGCCGGCGCCGCCCGCCAGCACGCCTCGGCTTTCCAGAGCCTCGCCGGTGAGACCGTGGAGGGCACCAGCGCCGCAGTATTGTGTGCGCTGAGGAAGATCTTGGCGGCCCTTACGACGAGGCCCGGCGCAGCATTGCCTCCCCGGCGTCTCTCAAGACCTTCCTCATCTCGGTGCTCTCCCACGGTGACCACGCCGCGCGGGCCAGCGCCGCCATCGTCCTCCGCGAGCTCGCCTCGTCTGCCGACCGGCACACCGTCGACGTCATCTCGAGGACGCCCGGTGTGTGCAGCGCGCTCGTTGGCCTCTTCAGGAACCCCGTGTCCCCGCAGGCCACCAAGGCCGCGCTCATCACGGCCTACTACCTCGTCTCCGGTAGCGACCGCGCGGCCGCCCGCTTCGGGCAGTGCTCGTCGTTGTGGGGCTCCTCGTGGACGCTGACAAGGGGACGAGCGAGAAGGCACTGGCCGTGCTCGTCGGCGTCCTCTGCACCGACACCGGCCTCGAGTCCGCGCGTGCGCACACGCTGGTCGTGCCGGTGCTGGTCAAGAAGATGTTCCGCATGTCCGACATGGCCACGGAGTTCCTGTCTCCACGCTCTGGCGCCCCTGCCGTGCCGCGGACACCGGCACCGGCGCGGGCTGCGACGAGGCGCTGCGTGTGGGCGCCTTCCGGAAGCTGCTCCAGGTGGGCTGCGGCGGCGTGAGCAAGGATCGGGCCAGCGAGCTGCTCAATAGTTTCAGGGGCAGCGTACAGTGCATCGAGACGGTGGACTTCAAGGGGCTCAAGAGGCCATTTTGATCGGTGTAGATGCTAAATTTTTAGTGTCTGCTTTCACCCTTGTTTAGATTGTTTTGGGAGCTAGATTAGATGTGTGGATAAAACATACTCCAGGATGACTAGATATTTTTTTCCTATACAAAATGATCAATACAAAAGAGAATTGAACATTGTCTAATTGCTGTCATGTTTATTTATCTTCACAATTTGAAAGTTATTTCGTGTTATTTATGATTTTGAAGTGATCCTCACATTACCGAATTCCATGAAGAGTTGGGAAACATAAGTCTATTTTTGGGGTCATCATGATTTCGATAAACTCCTATATGCCTCTTTTTCTGAAAAGTATGCTCGAATTTTGGGGTCATCATGTGTGTATTGCCGCTTGAATCATATTCAGTTCCTCTCTCTACACGTTTGGAAATCGATCATGCATAGCAAGAATATAAAATCTATTTTTAATAGTAGAGATGTCCATAAAAAACATTTAGTTGTGAATATTTGAATAACATAGCAAGATATGTACCCTTGCCTTCTCCCTGAAGAAATGATGCTCTTTGTGAATTGGGTCAATCTCCAACACCATATTTACTATTTAGTAGACCAACAACGTGCTCTTATCATATTTGTGTATCCTTACTATAACTTTTTATTAAACAAAGGATACAAGTATGATGGTGAAGAGCTTAGAATCTATTCTGTGTGCACATATTCATCCAGTATGATATTAAAGAGACGATGGCATAGGAAGTTAAGGACACACTTCTAATTTGTCAAATATACATTAGGGGTCTCTCCTACTATTTCATGTTAAAAAAGAGACATGATAGAGAAAGCAGTGGGAGAAAGAATTGGTAGTTGGCGTTGTTGGGATGAATATCCATCATGTTTGACATACACTTCCTAATTAAAACAATGACTGGTGTATACATTTTTTTAAGTCCCGTAGCAACGCACGAGCATTCAACTAGTTGTGCTAAAAGGAGGACTCGAACTTCGGCGGCGTAGAAAGAACCCGCAAGCGCTAACCAAGTCACCTAGGCGATTTGTTAATTCAAAACTATAGGCTCAGGCGACAAATACAGGACCCAAGCACGAGAGCATATCTCCAAGTCATATCCAACTAGGAAAAAGACTGCCAACTAGGAGATTTATCCCCCTGCTGCAAGGAGACGAGATGCTATAAAGCAAAGAGGAGCCCTGGCCAGAGCACGTTGTTGACTTGTCGTCCACCGTGCAGACGGACGGAGGACGCCGCCAGCGACACCTAGCTCGACGGACGGAGGACGCCGCCAGTTATTTTGTTGTCCTGGCTCTGGTTGGCCATCGTGGCCGCGCACTACAGGACTGCATCGCGGGTGCGGTCAAAGGACTCGAGGAAAAGGCCCTTGTCGGTGAGGTCGAGGGAGTCAAGATGAAGGCCCTTGTCGTCGAGTGCTTGGCGGTAGCGACTCATGCGGCGAGGAGCGGGAGAAGAGAGGGGATGTACGTAGAAGATGAAGGAAGAGATGCTGCGGGGAGGAAGAAGAAGGGAGGGTGTAGGTGGAGGATGTTGCTGCTGCCAACGTCGGTCTTCTGCCGATCTAACACCTCCTTCCTCCTTCTCTCTTTGTGATCGATCCGGATCCATCCCCTTCTCTCCCTGTGGCGCAGGGGAGAGCTCACTGTTGTGATGGGTGTTGATGGTGGCGAGCTGAATCGCCAGGCGGCGGCGCAGGCGAGTTGGTGGAGGGCCTGGAAGGGAGGAGAGCATGGTGCTACTTGCAGAGGGCCGACATGTCGGCACCCCAACTGATCTGCGCAGCCGTCGGACGTGCCAACGTCGAATCCGGCGTCTACGTAGCCCGCGCAGCGGTCTTGCTCGGAGGGACAGACATAGTGCAGATGTCCTGCAAGATGACGGAATTGGACCTCTCCGTTGATGACTGACGTGGATGAGACTGACCTGGACGCTAGAGCTGCACTACTCTGTCCGGCAAACAACAAGCTATTGTTTGCCCTTTCTCTCCCCTGGTCCAATCCTTTCCCGTTTCTTCCCCTTCTCCTTATTTCTTGCTGTAGGACAATGCACTGCAAGTCTTATTGGAATTTTTATTGCCAAGTCTTCAATTCTAAGACAAGGAATTCCCATATATATATATATATATATATAGGAAAATGGCTCTGTACTCTTGGGAGTACGTACTCCCGCTCCTCATATACCACATAGATGAATCTTTTATACCTTATTATTATTTTTAATATACTTCATTAATAATTACTAGATACCTCAAAATGAGTTTCATGAAAAAATTCATATGAATCTACATATTTTTAAAGGTGTACGTATATACTGATTTGCTTATATGTGAAAAAGTTATAATACAAAAAGTACGTCGCAACTGATATTTTTTCAACAGAACTTGTATTGAGGTATCTTAGAATATTTAATAAAGTATATTGAGAATGATAAAGAGGTATAATCAATGCATATACGAGGTAAATTAAGGATGGGAGTACATACACCCAGGAGTATAGAAAATTAGTCCTATATATATATATATATATATATATTATATATAGGAACATATAACATCAATCAAGAATCAACTGCTACTATGGTAAACTAGGAAATACTATCAGGCCGAATAACTAATGACCGGCAGCATTCCTCCCGCTAGGTGTGTTCTAGCTGTATATATATACACATATTGATTATTTATTTATTTAGTGGTGCGACCTAATAATTCTTTTTTCCATGAGATTAGTGTTGCTTTCTGTCCATTGTTTTTATAGTCCTATTTATTTGTTTTTAGGTGAGAGTTCTTTCTTTCAATTATTTAGTGTGGTCTGCAAGAGTTTTGGCTATTTTGTATAGGTTCTGCATACACACATGCTAATTAATCTGTTAATCTCCCCATTTTCTTTACTACAGTGCATTAATTTTTTATACTTATGCAAGAAAAAATATTATTAATGCGGTTCTCGTGCAACCGTAGTGAGGATCATCGGAATCGCCAGATCGGAGGCGATGATCGATGACGATGATACTTTCTTTCAATAAAAGGGGCTTCCCCCGCTCCAGTTTATTGATGAAGCAAAGCAATGACGATGATACGATGATACTTATGGGCAGCCTCGGCCGTTGTTGTCTTCACGGAATGGAGGCGAGGCAACACCAATGTTAAAATCAGTTAGGGAGAATATAACAATATTGCCATGAATCAGCTTTTTTGGACAAATTAATGTGCAGAAATTGATAGTACTAGAAGTAAAAGGCGCGCTTTGCCGCGCCCAAATATTTTGTTATCATTGTAAAATATGTTTTCTGCTCTTATTTGTGTCACTGGTAAGCTGACAACTTGATGAAACACATAAAATATTAAAAAAAAGTAAGCTGAGCAACTTCATGAAACATATAAAACATAAAAAAGAAAAACAAGTGTCATGCCAATTCATTCAGACGTAAACTAAGAAAAAAAACATGTACTATCTGAAATCTGTTTTTTGCTCGATCTGATATACATTTATCAATTCCTATAATTTTGATATAAATCAATATACAATGAGTAGACAATATAGATTCAGCCACTCGCAATATATGTTTTGCTCAAGCTCATCCTCACAATGAAATATCTATCTCGATGATAATATTATCAAACATTCGGCCTAACAAACTGACGCTCACATAATATCAAAATGGGCTTCCCTAGAATGATTGTTGTCCTCCATGAACTGAACAAAATATGCAACTTTGTGAAAAGTAACCAATAGTTAATATAGATTTCAATTATCCCAAACATTTAGAAGCAAAACAGTACACACCTTGAATTAAGCGAGTGAAAAACAAGGGGATCAGAAGAACAAACAATAATATTTCTCTACCAAATTAGAGTGCACAGTCATTTTTCTATTGATGTTCCCAGAAATTCAGTTCACTAGGGAACACCTTACAGGTTGGTCATGGGTATGGGTATGCGCCATACCCCTCAGTATGGAGTACATTGGGTCAGGATTGGATAGCAAGAGTTGTCGGTAGCCGGCATTAGGTAAAAGGAAAAGCTCTATAAAAGCGAAGAAATGAAATCGAAGGCCGATGGTAAAGCTAGGGCGGATTTTGGGTCGACCAGTTCGCTGAGGGCAAGATTGGAAAGAGTACATAATATTGGATGGACAGTAACCCACGGTCCTTTGAGATAACTTCCTTTTTGTCAGACTAAGGCAGCGACAATAAGAAGAATTACCAGTACAAAAATCTTTCACTGATATAGGTATTCCAATATTCCATTACTTGTCCAATGCATAGATAAGTAGGAAATAGATGTGTCAACATCAACCGGAGATGCCAGAATATTAGTAGGGATGCAATAATCGTTTCTTGACATCTCTCTGCACATACTATTGTTCTGAAGATGATGCTTCAGAATCATTAGTGCTACATTAGTAAGATATAAAAACAGGAAACAGTTGTGCCAACATGTAGCAAGCTAACTGTGATGTCAACCACATGTGGTTTAAATGTATGTGGAGTCCCATTAGTCAACTCTTAGTATAAGCGGAAAAGCTCTTCGCCTATATAAGTATCTGACAATTACCATCAATAAAAAATACATTTAACGTGGATCTCAATTCAGAATACAAACAGTGATTTGAAGGTTAAGCCACAGATCCAACCAAAATAATTACACGTGAATGGCATATCTGAAGAACAAAAAGATAAGGAACTAACATAAACGTAAATCAGGCCAAAATGCAAGACTAACTACACTCAGTTTGTAAGTCGGTCAATAAAAGCAGGCTTACTTGTGATTGAGTAGTTCTAGATGAGAAGAGTACATAAGGAAAGTACACACTAAGAGCATCTCCAACAGATGCGCTAAATAGCAGTGATTCTACTGACAAAATAGGTTTTCCTCCAACAAATACATGTGAATATCCAATAGTACATTGGACGTGAATTTCCCGCAACTAATCTAAAGGTAGCCCCCATGTGAGAACACATGGATAACCAACTATGGTGATAATTCGACTGAATTTAGTGCCCAAACATATTTCTGTTTGTAAAGTGTCATTCTAAAATACGATACCTTAAAGATTCTCCATTATGTACAAAAGTATTACATAAATCATAACATGCCATTCATAGTTAGTTGCTAGAAACTACAACTTGACATCTGACATCATAATACCACACAATGGTAGGTCTGTTTAAAAAATGACAAAACACATCAAAATCACAATTAATAGTTTGCTTCCATTTTCCTAAACTTAGCAACAGTTGGCCAAATCTTGGTGAAATTTTTACATCATGAAGACGACGGGCAGAAAGCAGGAGGGAGAACATGTATCTCTATGGAAGAAAAAACATTACACACAAATATCTCAGCGGTGTATGAAAATCATGGCTGTAGAGACGTCAACGTGTCTTCAGTGCATGGAACATGGACTGAAAATTCTTGGCAATACGTATAAGTATCATAAAGAACATCTTGTACTATAAATGTAAAAGGCTACACTCTTAGGTAAAGAAAATCAATGCCCTTGTGATCACCATCTAGGAATAACACACAAATATAGTTCCACTAATTAACTGAATGAAAATCAATAACATGGCGTACCTGTATTAGCATGATCAAAGACATGACAAATTCTATAAGGTGAAAAGACTACAGTCTGATCCGTCCAGCACACCGACCGCTTGATGCACTCATGGGAGATAGCAGAGGTGACCACCATAGCAAGGTCTAGCAGGGTGTCCGCTGGGCAAGAGGCCATGCTCACTGCAAACATGCGAGTAGGAGGAGAACCAACCATGCTTGTATCCCATAAAAAATAATTAATTTCTGATTTTCTAATTGTAAAGAATATGAATTCAATACCCAATGTGCAATGAAGTGCCTCAAAGGTGATGTTCATATTCCCCCCCCCCCCCCTCTGTTCATAGAGCTTGCTAAGATCAAGACTGGCAGCCATGGAATCATGACACATGATGCTATCAGGGAACTACTCGGCGTATTGTAAATTACACATGAAAGCTATGTCGAAAGTCGCAACAACACCTTCATGGAGCTGTCGAGCATTGGGCCTCATTGTCTACCAGTTCACTTATATGAGATTTATTACTGACATTATTAGAATATTGGACCAAGAAGAAGTGCAAAAGTTGTTAGTAGTATCCCAGCAACAAATTGAACAATCAAAGGCAAAGGTAGTTCACAACTCACAAGCAAAATTTGTTTAACTTGTTCCATCATATATCAATCTGACATTTCCTATCTTCATCTGTATTGTCAATCAAGGGTGCTCATTCAAGAAAGAAACATGTGACTCTTAATTCCCTACATCGTTTGTGCTTTTATCTTCAGTTCCAACTATTTAATCAAGGAGGCACTAAACGCACACCCACAAATTTCATGATATCTGCTACATACATACTTTTCTGTGCTTAAGCTTGCTTGATGACATGGACCAAAGAAAGGCTAACTTACTGGAGACCCAGCTGCTCATGGAACTGCTCGAGCAACGGGAGCAAATGATTGAGGCCCAAAACGAAATGCTACAGGTTCTAATAATTATTTCGACCGACCTTCCAAAACATACTACTGTTCTGTCCAAACCCTGCCTGGTCATAGCCATGCTAGACTGAGCCTTCGTGTTACCTTTCGGCCACCCACATAAGAAAATTCAATACCATCAGAAGGAGAGGGCGCCCTGAACCACCACCAAAACGACCCCGCTCATCCAATCCCTAGATTATGGTTTCCCGCCACAACAAAATCACATGCTTACAGGAAAGGAAGAGTGAGAAGGATGCTCCATGCTAGTCAAGCAACAGAGGAAGCCGTAGCAATCCAGACAAAAAATACCACCAGACATATTTTTCTTTGCAACCCAAAATTTTATAGATCATTGCACATGAAACTACACATTAATGCAAAATATACAATATAATACATTAGAATAGCTCCCATTTGAATAATGGGGATAGCTAAGACCATATGGAACAGAACCTGTCAATTAGTAAGGTTCAGAAACTCCTACTCCTACATTGCCCAAAGAGTGGAAGATCAAACTTTAGGGTACAATCACCAACCAATCAGCAGCTCAAACTGGCTACACACAAATTAAATTCACAATGGTGAAGTTCAGATTAGCTACGACCTTGTCCCACCAGTGATTATATTGCATGTAATGGAAAACATCACAAGTTTGTCAGCAAAAGGCAATGAGGGCACCTACCAGTCGTAGTTGCTCTTGTTCCCTGCATCGGAGTGGAGGAAGTCATCAGCTCGCCGGGCGCCCTCCTGACCTCGCCGGCCATCATGTACGCCGCCGGTGCCGCCGGCCATCCATAAGCCCAGACCGGAGGTAAGCTAGGTTTTCGCGAAAGGAGAGAAGCGACAGCGACAGCGACAGGAAAACAAATGGGTGTGTCGGAGCTCGTCCTTACCGGCTGGTGGCAGCAGCAGGCCGTCCCCGGCCGCGTATTCACCTTCGCCGGAGAGCAGCATCTCCGCGGCCGTGGCAGCGTCAGCCGCCCCTTATTTCGGCGGCGCATCTGAGGAAGAGCGCGAGCTCCTTGTCCCTTCTCCCTGATGACCGCCCCCAGCGTCCTCCCCTCGCCGCCGCCACTGTCCGCCATGGCCATCCGATGCATCGCTCGATCTGCTCCCACGCGTCACCCCGCCGCCTGCCGCAATAGCGTGGGTTTGGTGGGGGAAAGAGGCTGGCTGGCGTGCGTCCCGCAAGCTTCGCCTACCGATCTTGGAGCCTCCAGCACTAACAACGGCCAAGGCCCACAGCCCCCAGCCCTTACTAAAAGGGCCCACCCTCTGCATAGCCCACGACAGCGACCGAGTCAAAATCGAACAGCGAAAACAAATCAACGACCTCAATCGATTCTCAGCGCTCCAGCCCTAGGGAGCTTAGTGATTTAGTAGATAACACAGTTACAATTAGACTTATTTATTGTAGTTTTATCATCAGTTATCTTTTACCTAATAAAGCATCTATTGCTTCTGCCCGCATACCCGTCGCGGCGTTTTTGCAAAAAGGCCCTCCTATTTTCTGGTAATTGAACCCGCACTCCCTTTGTAAGAGTATATGGGAAAACGTTTCGTTTTTGTAAAAAACACCCCGTCGTTTGGAGTATTCAACCCGCGGTCCGAGCTGATTTGTAAAGAGAAAAAAATGCACGACCACACAGAGCACAGGCTCGCGTCCTCTCCCTCTCGCCCATGAACTCATCGCCGCTGCCACCACCAACGTCGGCCACTTGCTGCGAGCTCCGGTGCCGCGCAGCACGCCCCCGAGCTCCCCACGCTCCGCGCCTCCCTCCCCTCCGGCCAGATTCTCCGCTCCCGGCTCTGTCCCCTGCTCGCAACTCAACCCCGTGGCTAGGGTTTCGGGCAGGACTTCGCCGGCGCATCTCCGGCGGCCCCAGGTTCGTCCCTCCTTCCTTCTTGACCGGGATCCACCACCCCTACACATCACCTTCTCTTCATATCCTTCCTCTGTTGCAGATGCAGATGGAGCACGCCATGGGATTTCCCCAGCCACCACGGTTGCCACCGGTAGGAGGAGGAGAGGGAGGTGGAGGCGGCGGGGGAGCAAGTTATTACATAATTCCGAGGCTATAGTTACATCACTGAAACCAAACAATTATATAGATTCCCCATAGACAGATTGCACCAAACACTCTGGTTACCTGTCTACAACTAATTATTTTACTTAATGCCAGGGAGGTATCAAATTATATTACCGTTTGGTCCAACTGAAGCTTGGGGATCCGTCTTTTGCCTGTTGTCTGAACCAAAACAGCAGCCTCACTGTCTTCTTGGTCTTGAATTACATAAAGCTGCTCCTCAAATGCCCCATCGCACACCGGCTGCAGCACCCCGAGCTCCTCGTTATCTGCTCCTTGTCAAGATCCATCGCAGCCGACAGCCGCACACTTGGATGCAAGGCTGGCGCGGACGACTCTGAATCGAAACCAATCCTAGACCGCAAGCCATCTGCATCGGCCATTTGCACAGATCCGGCCAAAGCACTTAATTCCCAGTCCGCAAAATAGGCAATCTGTGTAACGCAGGGCAAATCTAGCTTAGAAATCTACACGGAACCTGCACTGCGCTAGGCTGAATCAACTTACCTGTCCACTGGGACTAAAGGGAACTCCATGGCTAGATTTGCTTCCACCTGCAGGTTTGAGAGGCCGTCTGGATGCATGTTCCTCTCGCCGCCGGCCTCCAAAACATGCCTGGGCAGGCATGCTGGTGGATGGGGCCGATTATGCTATTGGTAATTGTGGCCGGAGCAATCAGGGAGATTGGCTTGGCACATATTGGTTAATCTTTCTTGAGCAGCTGAATCTCATGCTTTGTCTGCAACATGATGCGTTTTAATTCAGTAGATAGCCTTACATTAAGCAAATTAATGATCTATTTTGGTGTGCATGGTGTGGATTTTTTTTGATAACTTGATTTCCCAATGTTTCAGGTCAGCCCAGTCCACGATCACATACGTTTCTTTTTTGCAATATTAGTTGGATACCAAACTTCGCACCCTTAGTTGTGGAAGGTGCAACATCATTGTCAAGGTTACTCGTAGTCTTTTTACCTGCATATTACCTGGTGATTTTTTTGTCCATGTCATTGAAATAGGCATTATCAAGTACCCAGATATATTATGTTTTAATCAATAATAGTTGTTGCGTTGCAGTTGTGTGTCAAAAAACATTGAATCCTCCCACAACAACAGCCAGCATTCGAGAGAACAATATTCTCTTTTTGTTTTGATATTTGTTGGGCGTTAATATGCTGTTAGTCCTTATGTATACATACTATCTCCTTATCAAATTCCTTATGCATCTATATTCTATACTTAATTAAAAATGTGAAAGCCTTTGTCATTATATAATACTAATGCAATTTCTGATCATCACGTGTAATCTCAGGGCATTGAATTCATCGAGCCTGGCAGTTTAATTTAGTTTGAACGAACCAGAAGCTTTAATCAGTGCTTTAAAACTAGCTAGCCAGAAGGATGTTAAGGCGTCATCAGGGAAATCATCAACCAAAGGAAGTGGTCAGAGATTTAAGCATGTACCGTCTATGAAAAAACTGTATCAATTTATTAATTAAATCGGTGGTTAGGATTGGCTCATGAATTGTATGTAGATGCCCATCTTTATATGTGAGAACCGAGGGATGTGTTCTTTTAACCAAGAACCAATTTAAGTAGCAAGTCGATTTTTCGTTGCTAAGTTGTATCATTGTTACAGTGAAGACTAACTGACAGCCAGCCATGATTGTCCATCCATTGATTTAGTTTGCTTTTTTACCTGAAGCTATGAACCTTACGAACTCCCGTGATATGAATCTTGGTGTTTGTGACTTCTGAATGAAGTGCATGCAACCAGTTTTTCTTGATGAATTTGCTGATGAGTGTGTTGCATTGTTGATTGCATGGTTATTCTTCATACTGGCGCATGTGATTCTAGGTTTCAGCCTTAGACATGCAACAATGTAAACCAATTGCATTGTTTCGTGAACCATTCAAACTAAAATCATTCATCAACTAACAGAAATTTCATCTCGGCACTTTTGACCACATTGTACTTCGATTTTGACAAAGAAAATGCTTTCAACTTGCCATGTCACTAGTGGAAAACAGGGCTATGGTCCCGGTTCCAGAGGGCCTTTAGTCCCGGTTTTGAAACCGGGACAAAACAAACGGGACTAATACCCAAAACCTTTAGTCCCGGTTGGCCTACGAACCTGGACCAAAGGAGCTCCACGTGGCCGCTGTGGGGCGCCCAGGCAGGAGGACCTTTAGTCCCGGTTGGTAACACCGACCGGGACTAAATGGTCTCCACGTGGCCGCTGCGCAGCGCTCAGGCAGGAGGACCTTTAGTCCCGGTTGGTAACACCAACCGGGACCAAAAGGCAGCCACGCGTTAGCAGCTCGCAGGCGCTGGGGTTTTTTTTTTGAAAGGGGGGGGGGGGGTTTAGGGGTTTTGGAGGGTTTAGGGGTTTCATATTGTGTTAGCTAGCTAATAGAGAGAAGTGGCCTCTCTTTCTCCATGCTTGGTCGACGCTAGCTACTACATATAGAGAGAACTCGACGCTAGCTAGTAAGCAAATGAAGGAAACCATTAATTACACAAGATCGTCATGAACATATATAGAGAAAAGTGACCTCTCTTTCTCCGTGCTTGGTCGAACAACAAGTTTTCGTATATCTATCCGACGCTACTACATATATACAATATAACATCCCTGACATCATCAAGCGCCAAACTCCCATTGAATTTTCGTATGGTATTCTCCCTTTTCATGTATGACGTGGTCAAGAAAGAATCCCGCCAATTCCTCTTGAATTGCTCGTATGCGATCATGTGGTAGGAGTTCATCCCGCATCTGCCAGATCTAATTTAAAGAAGGGGGTCAATACATATATATGAATGAAACTCAACACAATTGATGGTAATAAAATAAAATTGTGAATATTGTTTACGTACTTCAAATTGTTTGTCAGACAAGAAGCCCCGCTCAGTGGTCGAGTGGCGAATGAACTCGCAAACGTAGTATCCACATAAATTATTCCCGCCTGCCTGCCACAAGCACTTTACGAGAATAGAGTTCAATCAAACTGATAATCAAGCATGATAATGGTATTGATGAAACTAGAATCAATGAGAGATGCGCGGAACTAGCTAGTACTACTTACTTTGGGGTGTGTAAATCGCAGCTCGTTCTTCAGACCCGGAACCATTCCGGTGAACTGTTTCCAAACCCTGCCAGGCAAAGAAAATGATTACTTGATATCAGGAAATGAACGAAAGTTGCCGATATGGTCCCGGTATTGATTGAACTTACTTCTGGAGCATTGCAGTCATGTCCGCATAATCCTTGGGATCTTTACGTCTCGAGTCTAAGACAGTTACTACTCCCTCGTCAAGCTTAATGGATAGCAGAATAAAGTGGAACCTGCGCACGCATAACTCATCAATTACAGTACTTAACCTCGAGTAAGCGAAACCGAATATGCACAAGACAGTATCACTCACATGAAGTTGTAAGGAAAGAGTATTTCCCTTTTGTTTTGATGTCGAAGGAACGCTTTTAGCAAGTTTTCCTCGGTATCTTTAACTCTGTTTTGTACCGCCCATTCATTTACGGTATTTGGGCTAATGAACCCAATGTCATAGATTTGTCTTTTTTTGCATTCGACGATCTTCAATCTGCATAATATAGTGAGGATAATTATATATACATGCAATGAACGAGCTGAGCTAGAGACTTAATTACAGAAGTAATACTTACAGACAGTAGCGAGTCATGATTTGTTTGTCGAGGGCCTCTTGATTGAATAACTGAAATAACTCCACAAATTCAACAGGCATCAGGTCGACTCCAATGAGGTTGTGCTCATCTTTAATTCTCACCATCAAACTATCGGACCCATTCTTCCTGCAGCTTTCCAAGTACCACTCATGCAATCTTCGCATCATCGTTGTTAGATGAGGATGATCAGGTTTGATGAGAGGCTTCCCGTGCTCGTATCTAAAGATCTCTACTACCTCAGCCGTTTCAAACTATACATCATCGCCCACGTAATCACCAAGAGTGGTACCGGGCAGTAGCCCCGGATGATTAGCGATATCGCAAGACACCTTGAGCGGGGGGCATGATTGCTTCTCCTGTTCGCCGAGCTGGGGAATTGTTTTCCTACTTCTTCGTCTTGAAGCACCGGCAGTACTTCCCGACCGCCGCGCTTCATCATATGTCTTTTCAATACAGCGGTCATAGTTGGATTGCGGCGGAGGCGGTGGTGGTCGCTTAAGGGCATCCAGAGTGCGCTTCGCTTTCACCGGATCTATTGTTTCCTTCGGAGGTGGACGTTTCCGTTCAAAATGGGCCTGCAGTTCGGCTTCCACGATGTCATCGGTTTCCTAGTCAGTCCTCTCATATGGTAACTTTGGAGGAACCCTGAGGCTTGGACCAAATTTGAATTTCTTCCCGCCTTTTGTACTGCTAGCCGCCGGAGCGGCGGCGGCTCTCTTCCACTGTTGCTGAGGCGGCGGAGTCCGCTGACGCGCCGGAGGAGGCGGAGGAGGAGGCGGAGTCCGCTGACGCGCTGGAGGAGGCGGAGGAGGAGGCGGAGTCCGCTGACGCGCCGGAGACAGCTGAGGCGGAAGAGGACTCTGCTGAGGGGCCTCATCCGGCTGAGTCTGCTGAGGGGCCTCATCCGGCTGAGCTGGACTGTGAGGAGTCTGCTGAGGGGCCTCATCCGGCTGCGTCTGCTGAGGCGGCGTCCGGTTTGGAAGCTTGATGTTCTCCTTTCTCCATAGACAGGTACTCCTTAAGGCATTTCCCACAAGATTGTCCCCTTCACCTGTAGGGTAGTCAAGCTCCAGCCCCTCAAATCCCTCCATTATTTCATCCACCGTGACAATAGCATAGCCATGTGGAATCGGACGGCAATGGAAAGTTCCCTCAGCTCGAGGAGGTAAAACAGAGCCGACCGCCGCCTTCAAGGTCAGGTTCTGGCATTTCACCATTAGCACACAATGTTCAGCCTCCGTGATACTATCCACGGGGTAGCGAGGAGCCGTGAAATCAGGCTGAACGAGCTCCGTGGAAGCCACGCTGCTTCTCCGCTGAGATGGTGGGGTAGCTTCTGGGGCAGTGTCGAAGGAAGGATCTTCGTGCCGCTGAGATGGTTGGCCGGTAGCTCGCTGGCTCTCAAGTTCCTCTAGTTTCGCTAATCTTGCACTGAGCTTCTGCATTTCGCTTGCTTCCTCTTTCTTCTTTCTCTCTCGGCTTCTATAACCACCGCTGTCGGGAAACCCATGCACCCACGGAACGGAGCCTGATGTGCCTCGTGTTCGTCCAGGGTGTTCAGGATTCCCGAGGGCCTCTGTCAGCTCGTCCTTCTCTCTGTCGGGAATGAACGTCCCTTCCTGCGTTGCCTTGATTGCTGCCTCAAGCTTCCGGATGGGTATTGCAAGTTGCTCATTCGTCCAAACACACTTCCCTGTTTCTGGGTCCAAAGTTCCCCCAACCCCGAAGAACCAAGTCCTTGCCCGATCTGGCCAGTGTAATGTCGCTGGTTGGACCCCTTTAGCAAGCAGGTCTTGCTCAGCTTTGTCCCACAACGGCCGGGCTTTGCTGTAGCCACCTGACCCCGTGGTATGTTGATACTTCTTCTTTGCAGCATTTTGCTTGTTTGTCAGTGACCTTTGCTTACCCTTGTCCGATTTCTTGTAGGCCACAAATGCGGGCCAGTGATCTCTTATCTTCTCATATTGACCGATGAATTCTGGAGTCTCGTCTTTCTCGACAAACTTTTTGTTCAAATCTTTCTTCCAGTTCCTGAATAGTTCCGCCATCTTCTTAAGAGCAAACGCCTTGACCTTTCGCTCTATAACTGGGTTATTCGGATTCTCCTCTGGCGGTAGGCTGAAATTTGTCATCAGCGAGGTCCAAAGATCATCTTTCAGTCTATCCTGGACATAAGAAACTTCAGGGTCCTTCTTCTTATTCCATTCTTGGATGTTGATCGGGACGCTGTCCCTAACAACAACTCCGCACTGATGTACAAATGCGGCCTTGGTCCGCTTGGGAGCAATCGGTTGGCCATCTCGAGCGACTTCTGTGATCGTGAACCTTTCATCCTGGCGCAACCTTTTCTTTGGGCCTCGTCTCCTTACGGAAGTTTGGCTCGATCCAGAGGGCTAAAAGAAGAAAGAAGCGTTAATATATGTACATACAAAACAATTAATGCATCAAGTCAGCACAGGCTTAATTAATATATATATATATACCTCGCCGGACTTTGCAACAGTTAAGGCTCCCTCCTCCGTTCGGTCACCGGAGCCGTCATGATCTCCTTCCTCCTCCATTGTTGGATCACCGGAGCCGTCATGATCTCCTTCCTCCTCCATTGTTGGATCACCGGAGCCGTCATGATCTCCTTCCTCACCATCGGTGTCGTTGAGAAACGACAAGGTGATATCACCTCCTTGAAGGATTATATCCCCCAACAACTCTTCTTTTTCTAAGTCTCTGTCCATAGTTTCTGCAAACATTACAACATGGCAATATACAACCATGAGAGATGGATTAGTGGCAAACATGGACTTAATATCACAACAAGGAATCATATGCATATGAGCAATGGATTAGTGGCAAACATCATGCAAAGTTGACAAGTTTTATAACAGTCAGTTTCAGACGATCGTCGAGGACTACTCCCCCCTCATGTCTGATGAGTCGTCCTATCTTTCGAGAGAGGATGCTTTGCGGACCGCCTCTCTCATGGTCGTCGAGGATACTTGCGGACCCCCCCCCCCCCCTCATGTCGAAGTTATCGGGGATATGTTGAATTCCCGAGAGAGTTAGGGGTGTTCTAACGCGGCACTACACGATATAGGTGAAGGGGGATAACATCCGGGAATGTTTTTCCGAAGTCTGCATTAATTTCGGATAGATGAACCGGAGGGGGACGGTTCCAGGTTCGCTATGCTAGCTGCTTGTGACAGACGAACGGAGGGCATATTCGGATTCGTCATATTTTTCTGATCGATTTTCATATATAAATTATTTTCATCGGAGTTACGGTTAATTTTCTACGAATTTTCTATATACATACATTCATCGATATCCATCCATACATACATATACATCTACATTATATATGAACAAAAAAAAATTCATCATATCAATATTTACATATACATACACATACATACATACACATGATTAATAAACACTAAGCATCTACATATACATTATATATGAACAAAAAAAATTCATCATATCAATATTTACATATACATACACATACATACATACACATGATTAATAAACACTAAGCATCTACATATACATTATAAATGAACAAAAAAATCATCATATAAAAAAAATGCACAGCGGGCCGGGGCGGCGGCGGCTCACAGCGGGGGCGGCGAGGGCTCGGGGAGGAGGGAGACGACGGCGACGGCGACGGCGACGGCGACGACGGGGGAGGGGCGCGGCGACGGCGACGGCGACGGCGACGGCGGGGGCGGGCCGGGGCAGGGGCGCGGGCTCATGGGCGACGACGGCGACGACGGGGCAGGGGCGCAGCGACGGCGACGGCGGGGGCGGCGGACGGCGTCGGGGCAGCCTGGCGGCGTCGATGTGCTCGGCGTCATCGGGGGAAACTGCGGATGAACTATGAAAATTTCCTAAGTGTGGGCTTATATACCCCAACCTTTAGTCCCGGTTGGTGACACCAACCGGCCGGGACGAAAGGCCCCCTTTCGTCCCGGTTGGAGCCACCAACTGGGACTAAAGGTCAATTTCAACAGCCCAAAGGGCAGGAAGCAGAGACCTTTAGTCCCGGTTGGTGGCTCCAACCGGGACGAAAGGGGGGCATTGGTCCCGGTTGGTGGCTCGAACCGGGACCAAAGGCACCCTTTCGTCCCGGTTCGAGCCACCAACCGGGACCAATAGCCTGGCACAGCGGTGTGGTGGGAGTTTAGTCCCACCTCGCTAGTTGAGAGAGGGCAGCACTGGTTTATAAGGCGCGCTGCGGCTGAGCTTTCGAGCTCCTCTCTAATGCAGGCAGTACTTGCCTAAGCTTTGTCAGTGCCATGTTGGGCCTGTTGGGCCCGCGGGCCTGCATCCTGGCCCATGTACAGATGGGTTTCTAATCGTATGCAGGCCGTGGTGGCCCAGTAGGCGGCATTTTTTTATTTTTTATGTCATTTTAGTTTGCTATTACAGTTTTTTACATAAAATACTTTATGAAAATTCTTTTTGCTATTAAAGTTTTTAACAAAAAATACTTTGATAATTTTAGTTGCATAAATTTTATATAATTATAAGTTAATATTATTTTGATAATATTTTTTTATTTTTTATGTCATTTTAGTTTGCTATTAAAGTTTTTAACATAAAATACTTTATGAAAATTCTTTTTGCTATTAAAGTTTTTAACAAAAAATACTTTGATTATTTTAGTTGCATAAATTTTATATAATTTTAAGTTAATATTATTTTGATAATAACTAGAGGTTTATAAAAGCTTTTTAGTTGATTCTTTTTGCTATTGAAGAATATTATAGTTTTGTTTTAGTTGATCATAACAAAATATTTTAATTGATTCTTTTTAGTTCATTCTTTTGGCTATTAGAGTTTTATAAAAGCTTTTTAGTTCTTTCTTTTTGCTATTAGAGTTTTTTTTAGCTAAATGACCCTGAAATTGAAAAGCACTACAAATGAACTCTGAAAAGGTTGAAAGTTGGCATGGTATCATCATTTCACCCACATAGCATGTGCTAAAAAGTTGAGAGGGTTATGGCAAAAGCTGGATGCACTTCGTGTACAAAATGGACAATCTCTTTCGAAGTATCAGGGTTTCGGACGAAAACTCATCTGTTACAAAAGGCATATCATTTTTTCTTCGCGTAATCAGAGCCATCATCGTATCCTCCTTCACTTTTTCTTCGTGTGTTTCCCTTGCTTATTGCGCCGTAACCATGGATAATCTTCATCGTTTAACAGGGTGCTTGGGTCAGCCTTCACTTTGAAGGGAGGAATTTCATGAAACTTTTCATAATCTTCAGACATGTCTGTCTTGCCCTCCACTCCCACGATGTCGCTTTTCCCTGAAAGAACTATGTGGCGCTTTGGCTCATCGTATGATGTATTCGCTTCCTTATCTTTTCTTTTTCTCGGTTTGGTAGACATGTCCTTCACATAGAAAACCTGCGCCACATCATTGGCTAGGACGAATGGTTCGTCTGTGTACCCAAGATTGTTCAGATCCACTGTTGTCATTCCGTACTGTAGGTCTACCTGTACCCCGCCTCCTGACAGATTGACCCATTTGCACCGAAACAAAGGGACCTTAAAATCATGTTCATAGTCAAGTTCCCATATGTCCACTATGTAACCATAATATGTGTCATTTCCCCTGTTGGTTGCTGCATCAAAGCGGACACCACTGTTTTGGTTGGTGCTCTTTTGATCTTGGGCGATCGTGTAAAATATATTCCCATTTATCTCGTACCCTTTGTAAGTCAATACAGTCGAAGATGGTCCCCTGGCCAACGAGTACAGCTTATCAGAAACAGTGTTGTCACCCATGAGACGTGTTTGCAACCAACTGCCGAAAGTCCTGATGTGTTCATATGTAATCCAGTCGTCACACTGCTCCGGGTGTTTGGAGCGCAGAATATTCTTGTGTTCATCGACATACGGGGTCACCAAGGTAGAATTCTGTAGAACTGTGTAGTGTGCTTGAGACCAAGAATGCCCGTCCCTACATATTATTGAGTCCGCTCCTAGCGTGCCTTTTCCAGTCAGTCTCCCCTCATACCGCGATTGAGGGAGACCAATCTTCTTAAGGTCAGGAATGAAGTCAACACAAAACCCAATGACATCCTCTGTTTGATGGCCCATGGAGATGCTTGCTTCTGGCCTAGCGCGGTTACGAACATATTTCTTTAAGACTCCCATGAACCTCTCAAAGCGGAACATATTGTGTAGAAATACAGGGCCCAGAACGACAATCTCGTCGACTAGATGAACTAGGACGTGCGTCATGATATTGAAGAAAGATGGTGGGAACACCAGCTCGAAACTAACAAGACATTGCACCAAATCACTCCTTAACCTTGACAGGATTTCTGGATCGATCACCTTCTGAGAGATTGCATTGAGGAATGCACATAGCTTCACAATGGCTAATCGAACGTTTTCCGGTAGAAGCCCCCTCAATGCAACCAGAAGCAGTTGCGTCATAATCACGTGGCAGTAATGAGACTTTAGGTTCTGGAACTTTTTCTCTGGGATATTTATTATTCCCTTTATATTGGACGAGAAGCCAGACGGGACCTTCATACTGAGCAGGCATTCAAAGAAGATTGCCTTCTCTTCTTTGGTAAGAGAGTAGCTGGCAGGACCTTCATACTACTTTGGATGCATGCCGTCTTTTTCGTGCACACGTTGCTGGTCCTCCCGTGCCTCCGGTGTATCTTTTGTCTTCCCATACACACCCAAGAAGCCTAGCAGGTTCACGCAAAGATTCTTCGTCACGTGCATCATGTCGATTGCAGAGCGGACCTCTAGGTGTTTCCAATAGGGTAGGTCCCAAAATATATATTTCTTCTTCCACATGGGTGCGCGTCCCTCAGCGTCATTCGGAACAGATTGTCCGCCATGGAACCGACTGCTGCTTCGTTGGAAGCCGGACTCAGTTGCGGGGGAGGTGGAAAGGCGACCGGCGATGAGGAGCCTCTGCACGGCGACGCCTCTGTGACCACGATGACATCTCAGTCTCACTCTCACACGGATCCAACACCCAGTGCAAGCACATCGCCAGGAGCTGCCGTGGTGATGCATGTAATGGACTTGCTGCTGTTGTTGTCCTGTTATGCAAACATAAATTGCTACTCCAATTTATACTAAGAATCCTCTGTTTTCTACCGAAAATCCCCTGTTTTTCTGAGAAAAACATGCACATGTATTAGTTTGGATGTGTCATATACATGCACAGGTACTGTAGCCGCATAATGGGTTAGCGGCCGCTATCGCCGGCTATAGCGGCCGTAGCGTTTGCTCGAGCTAGCCGCAAAATGCTTTAGCCCGCGATTTTAAACTTTGCTAACGCCACGCTAGGTAGTATATTTGCAAACAACCCTAAGAAAACTCTCTATTTTAATTATGTGCTCTTGTTGCACGGCTGCTGCCCTCCCACCCCTGCACCACTACCACCGCTCTCCCTCCTCCGCCCAGAATCGTGTACGCCTCGCCTTGCTTGGCACTGGCGGACCACTCCTCCCGAGCATCTACTTCATCCATCAGGGCACTGCCTGTAGTGATGGCTCATAGAAATGGCGGTTGGATGATTCGGCCATGGCGGACGGTTGCACCGTGCATAGACATAACAAATGGAGGCAGCATCGGAGTAGTGCTCGCAGTGTGGGCTGATCGATTGGGGAGTCGCGCGCTAAAGTTTGGCGAAAACAATTGAATACTATGTCTCAAGAGTTAAATTTGGTGCAAATTGATACTATTGCTGTAATATACGATACAAAGTGGTCAAACTTCTAAAATGTGGTGCAAATTTCCACCCCTTTACAACTAGCCAATAGCTCTATGTACGTTGACCAAAATTCCAATTTAGATAAATTGTTTTTGTGGAAGGGGGAACGGTTGAGAGAGGAAGAGAGTCGAAGGAAGAAGAAAGAAGGACAGACGTTGGATTTTACTCCCATAATCCCATGGCCGAGAAGTTCGATTTACCCAAAATAAATTTTCATGCGACTTACATATAGCCGGGTCCCGCGCCAAATTTTGTTGGCCTGATATGGATGACATACTTAGCAATAGGGTTTTTGTAGTGATTGAATTGTATCTATTGAAAATTTGAAATACATGAGTAGAAGAATCAGTAAATTTTGTGGCCGCCTATGTACCTGCAGATGCACTCAACAATACTAGATGCCATAGGCTGTGTTTGGTTCAGCTTCAGCTTCCAACTTCTGGGTCCAAAAGCCATAAGCTGAACCAAAGGGGTAAATTTACAAAGCAGCTTTTGAGAATCTGCAGCTTCTCTGTAGTGTAAATTTTGAAGCTGGAATACCCCAACTTTTCAGCTTCTCAGCTTCTCAGCTTCTAAACCAACCATTTTTGACTGTCCCCTAAAACCGAGTAGTATTTACCCATCAATGCCACCATTGTTTCATAGCCGTTTCGGCCAAATAACCGTTTCAACCAAACAGCTTCCAGCTTTTTCACAGCAGCTTTTCACAGCAGCTTTTCCAGAATCTGCAGCTCAACCAAACACAGCCTATGTGGTTGCACCAGCTCTTTGCCCGCGTCGTGGTTGGACTCCTCGTTGCCGTCGCGGTCGATCACGACGCAGACAGTGTCACCGCTGATGAACGGAAACAGTCCGGCCGGCACGGACAGCGTGCGGCGCATGCCAATGAACAGCTTGCGCCCGCCGAAGTCGCCCCTGATGCTTGTCGTCGTCCCCGCGTCCAGATCCACCTGGTATGCTTTGATGCTTTGGGTGCAGAGACCGAGACGAATAAAGGCTAGGCGGCGTATTCGGTGAACCACCACCAGCTCCCCGCCATTGTCGACCAGGTGCAAGGTGTTCCGCAGACAATGAGAGGGCCATGGCCCCTCGATCATGGCGGCCTTGGTCAGCCGAGGCGGATGGTCGTCCGGCGAGGTCTCCACCACCATGATGGTCTTATGCACGACGCAGTACACACGGCCTGCGAACGACAGGATCGGGCCGCGGATCTGGTCTTTTTCGCACCGCAGCCTCGTCCAGTGCTCGTCGCCGGGCCTCGCGACGGCCAGTTGCTGGTGCTCCCCGAAGTTGACCACGACCGTCGAGTCGTGCGCGATCCCCACGCCGTACACCTTGAACGCCTCCTCCTCGCCGGTTGATCTTGGGAAGAAACGGTCTCGCTTGTAGCCGGCGAGCAGCGCGGTCGCCGGCGGGTGGTCGGTGCGGGCGCCGGTGAGCTGGTTCAGCAGGCAGACGCCATGGGTCTCGTCGTCGTCTAGCGGCAGGAGGAGTCCCTCGGGCGTGGGCGCGAGCACGACGCGGCCGTGCAGCTCCAGGAGCTCCGTCCGGACGCACTGGCCGGTGGAAACGTTCAGGAAGCGGCTGTGGCAGGGGCGGACGCCGCCGACGCTGTCCTCGAGCATGATCCACCGCCGAGGGTGAAACGGCGCGGGGGTCCGCGGTGCACCGGCGCCACGCACGGCGCTACACAAAGTCACTTAGCTCGACGTTAATTAAGAGAGTAAAGGAGGAATACCCTACACAGAAGAACCACAGTTCGCTTACAAAGGTATAACCTTTACCTCCCCGGGGCTAAGCTGCTTCGCACCACTGATAGTTAATTAAGATTCCATTTCAAAGGCGCTACTTTGTTTCGCAAGCCTTTGTCATTGTCAGTCAACTAAGGTTGGCCCTCGGCCCCCTGCGAATCCGTAAATCAGAGAGCATGCCGCAAAAAAAAGGATATTAACTTCATGAGTGAAGAGATAGACAAGGTGGTGAAAAGCATGAAACCAAATACTGCTCCAGGTCCAGATGGCTTCTCTGTTAGCTTTTTAGAGCTTTGCCACTCGGATCCGTACGTAGTCGGCAACGTCGGTGGAGAGCGCGTGCTCGGCGATCAGCACGGCCGGCCCGCACGACAGGCTCGCCCAGTCCCTCCTGCGGATCGCGATCTTACCAGTCAGAGTTAGGCACAAAAAAGGTACAGATGAGCAACTGGTGGCGGATCGCGATCTTACCAGTCAGAGTGGGCGATGGAGGCAACGATGCGGGCACGCTTCGCCCGGCGGCGACGCCGACGCCTTTTGGCCGGCGGGCTGGTAGATGACGTCGGTGCCATATCCGGCTAGATCGGTGAACCTGGCCTGCTGCGTAATTGTGATCGAGAATCTCAAACCTGCAAGTTTTGTGGCGAACAGCAGAGAGATAGATGACATCTGACCTACACAAAGGGATTCAAGAGTTTTTTTTTTTTTTGGACACTCAAAGGGATTGAAGAGTTCAGGGCTATATCAAAGGGGAATTTCCAAAAATCAAGACCAAACCTTCTAAAAAATCAAGACCAAAATCTTTATCATGCACCGCTGCTTTGAGATTCGTGGCAATTCCTTTAGTTTCCAGCAAATTTGTCCTGGTAGTGTTACGTAATGTTTCATTGTCTTCTTCCCAAAGTGTACCATAAGGTTTCATCGTGTGCTTGTTTCTTTAAATGAAGTTGTCATCATGTGTTTCCCTCGAAACAAATGAGTGTAGTTGTTACTAAAGTTATACTAAATCTGCATCAAATAATATGGAGCGGAGGGAGTAGTACACAACAACACACGGCGAAACATTTTGATAAACGTTGAAACAAGAAAAATAAACTAATGTAATTTTGAAACAAGACAAAATTTGCCACACATATAAAATATAGTATGAATCTTAAAGCAACAATGGACGGCACAATATAATATGGTGCCCCAAAATATCTTCCACTGTCAAAAAAAAGAAGGGCTAATGCTCAGGTGTCAACGGGCAGATGGGAGCACACATAGGTTAGCGCCGGCGCGCAACTTCAGGGAGCAATAGCCACCGGCCGGCTCAGGCTACTTCCAATGCATTGGTGCTAAGATGAGGTGCTAAGCACATTTAAAAGTTTAGCAACCAAAGCCCCCAATGCATAGGTGCTTAACTTGTTGTAGCTAAGCATACTTCATTTAATGATTTAGCTACTAAATTCTTCATGCATTGGTGGGCTTTCTTGCATTTAAGTATTTTGTCTAGGTTCACGCGCTTGGCACCGTTTCTTCCTGGGGTCACCACACCCATCTCTCTCCTATTAAATACCTTGCCACATCAGATTTTTTGCCTACATGGCAGCCTTAGCACCTTTACAAGGTGGAGCATTGGGAGGGGCCTCACAACACCGCTCACTGCAGTCGTAGCACCTGCTCGCGAAGAACATTGAAGCCTTGTGGGTGCTTCGGGAGGTGCGCTTAGTAACATATACCGAGTTTAGTTAAGCATCAGTTCTCATCTCTACCAAAAGGATGACTAATTAAGTGTCTACCCTCTACAAACAAGCACCGGTGCTTAAAGAAAAACCGATTTATTTCTTCAAGCACCTCCCGTAAGCATCTTGCATGGTACAAAGCCTAATGGGCCTCGCAACAACATTTCCGCCCTGGTCGCCGACTTGCAGCATTCGTGGCACCACTTGCATTAGCTCACCGGTCCTTTGAAGAATCGGCATCGGACCTTCACAACACCAGCCTTAGGGTGGACGGGAGCCAGACTCAACTCGAGCCTGCCGAATGGTTGTCTTTGTCAGGAGGAGTCCTGGAGTTTGGTTCCATAGTTTCCTTCTTTGGCTCGATTGGCGAAATCTCGAAGCAAAAAGAGATAAGTGGTAACATGTTTGGGGCCGCACATAGCTTCTGCTCAATACTTGGAGCCCCTCGAGTAAACCTGCAGCTGGAAAGATAACTGCAGCATTGATGGGCACATCACACGGGCCTAGCCCGGCGGGGACTACCGATGGAGGCGAGGGAAGGGGAGGATTTGGTGGCTAGGGTTTGGCTGCGTTGGGGAAAGGGGTCGGGGTTGTGTGCATCACAATGATGAGGCTGCGGTTAATCCTATATTCTAAAGAAGTATTCAAATCACCAAGGCAACGCAAGAATAAAAGATGCTTTCAGCTAAAAGCATAAAATTCAAAAGAAATCAGCACATTAAAAAAGATGGTATATCACATTTTTTATACCGAAAAAAGATGAAACCCGGTGGTTTTCTGCGACCTCAGTTGCGGTGCCTATTTTCTCCTAATAAGTAGTACTCCAATTACAAAAACATTACTGGATAATAACACACGACGGACTCTTATCTTTATCTTTACCTAATATAATATTAAAGTACGGATTGTTTCTCCACTTTTTTTTTCATCAAAAAAGCGTTCCGTACGTAGTTTTTTTTTTTCGTACGTCGTCCTGTTTAGTCGATGATTGCGTTCCGTTTTTGTCCTCAATAAAAAATCTCTACCATTAAAGGGGATCTACCGTCGTCGTCGTGATGTCGTCGTGATGGTTCGACCACCCTCCCCTCTACCATCGCTACTTCTCGAGAAAAAAAAATCATTGTAACCAAACCAGCCGGTACGATCCGAAAAACATGGCCTCTTGCGATCGCTACTTCCCCCGTAGGAATAATCCATCCATCGTATACAAACACGGAAACAACTGCCCACTAACGCACGTCGCGCGCCCCGGTCACCCCTCGCTCCCGTCTCTATCGCGTGAAAAGTCGCTGCCACTCCGCCCACGAACCTACACACTACCGCTCCCACCCAAAGCGCCCAATCTGCTGCCGTGTGCCATGCATGGCTAACGACGAGTGCAGGTGCAGTGGCGGATGCCGGGAACGACGAGGAGCTGGCGGTGCCGGCGCACTTCCGATGCCCGATCTCGCTCGAGCTGATGAAGGACCCGGTCACGGCGCCTACGGGCATCACCTACGGCCGGGAAAGCGTGCAGAGGTGGCTGGTGCGGGGACGCGGCACGAGCCCCATCACCGGCGGCCCCGTGCGACTCGCCGACCTCGTCCCCAACAACGCCATGCGCCGCATGATCCAGGACTGGTGCGTCGCCAACCGAGCCGAGCGGGTGCCCGTCGCCGAGGCCGACGCCGCCGAGGTGCTCGCCGCTGTGTCCGACGCCGCCAGGCGCGGGAACGCGGCGGCCTGCGGGCAGGTGGCTGCCAGGGCCAGGGCCATCGGGAAGGAGAGCGACCGCAACGGCAGGTGCCTGGCGGCTGCCGGCGCCGCCCGCCAGCACGCCTCGGCTTTCCAGAGCCTCGCCGGTGAGACCGTGGAGGGCACCAGCGCCGCAGTATTGTGTGCGCTGAGGAAGATCTTGGCGGCCCTTACGACGAGGCCCGGCGCAGCATTGCCTCCCCGGCGTCTCTCAAGACCTTCCTCATCTCGGTGCTCTCCCACGGTGACCACGCCGCGCGGGCCAGCGCCGCCATCGTCCTCCGCGAGCTCGCCTCGTCTGCCGACCGGCACACCGTCGACGTCATCTCGAGGACGCCCGGTGTGTGCAGCGCGCTCGTTGGCCTCTTCAGGAACCCCGTGTCCCCGCAGGCCACCAAGGCCGCGCTCATCACGGCCTACTACCTCGTCTCCGGTAGCGACCGCGCGGCCGCCCGCTTCGGGCAGTGCTCGTCGTTGTGGGGCTCCTCGTGGACGCTGACAAGGGGACGAGCGAGAAGGCACTGGCCGTGCTCGTCGGCGTCCTGTGCACCGACACCGGCCTCGAGTCCGCGCGTGCGCACACGCTGGTCGTGCCGGTGCTGGTCAAGAAGATGTTCCGCATGTCCGACATGGCCACGGAGTTCCTGTCTCCACGCTCTGGCGCCCCTGCCGTGCCGCGGACACCGGCACCGGCGCGGGCTGCGACGAGGCGCTGCGTGTGGGCGCCTTCCGGAAGCTGCTCCAGGTGGGCTGCGGCGGCGTGAGCAAGGATCGGGCCAGCGAGCTGCTCAATAGTTTCAGGGGCAGCGTACAGTGCATCGAGACGGTGGACTTCAAGGGGCTCAAGAGGCCATTTTGATCGGTGTAGATGCTAAATTTTTAGTGTCTGCTTTCACCCTTGTTTAGATTGTTTTGGGAGCTAGATTAGATGTGTGGATAAAACATACTCCAGGATGACTAGATATTTTTTTCCTATACAAAATGATCAATACAAAAGAGAATTGAACATTGTCTAATTGCTGTCATGTTTATTTATCTTCACAATTTGAAAGTTATTTCGTGTTATTTATGATTTTGAAGTGATCCTCACATTACCGAATTCCATGAAGAGTTGGGAAACATAAGTCTATTTTTGGGGTCATCATGATTTCGATAAACTCCTATATGCCTCTTTTTCTGAAAAGTATGCTCGAATTTTGGGGTCATCATGTGTGTATTGCCGCTTGAATCATATTCAGTTCCTCTCTCTACACGTTTGGAAATCGATCATGCATAGCAAGAATATAAAATCTATTTTTAATAGTAGAGATGTCCATAAAAAACATTTAGTTGTGAATATTTGAATAACATAGCAAGATATGTACCCTTGCCTTCTCCCTGAAGAAATGATGCTCTTTGTGAATTGGGTCAATCTCCAACACCATATTTACTATTTAGTAGACCAACAACGTGCTCTTATCATATTTGTGTATCCTTACTATAACTTTTTATTAAACAAAGGATACAAGTATGATGGTGAAGAGCTTAGAATCTATTCTGTGTGCACATATTCATCCAGTATGATATTAAAGAGACGATGGCATAGGAAGTTAAGGACACACTTCTAATTTGTCAAATATACATTAGGGGTCTCTCCTACTATTTCATGTTAAAAAAGAGACATGATAGAGAAAGCAGTGGGAGAAAGAATTGGTAGTTGGCGTTGTTGGGATGAATATCCATCATGTTTGACATACACTTCCTAATTAAAACAATGACTGGTGTATACATTTTTTTAAGTCCCGTAGCAACGCACGAGCATTCAACTAGTTGTGCTAAAAGGAGGACTCGAACTTCGGCGGCGTAGAAAGAACCCGCAAGCGCTAACCAAGTCACCTAGGCGATTTGTTAATTCAAAACTATAGGCTCAGGCGACAAATACAGGACCCAAGCACGAGAGCATATCTCCAAGTCATATCCAACTAGGAAAAAGACTGCCAACTAGGAGATTTATCCCCCTGCTGCAAGGAGACGAGATGCTATAAAGCAAAGAGGAGCCCTGGCCAGAGCACGTTGTTGACTTGTCGTCCACCGTGCAGACGGACGGAGGACGCCGCCAGCGACACCTAGCTCGACGGACGGAGGACGCCGCCAGTTATTTTGTTGTCCTGGCTCTGGTTGGCCATCGTGGCCGCGCACTACAGGACTGCATCGCGGGTGCGGTCAAAGGACTCGAGGAAAAGGCCCTTGTCGGTGAGGTCGAGGGAGTCAAGATGAAGGCCCTTGTCGTCGAGTGCTTGGCGGTAGCGACTCATGCGGCGAGGAGCGGGAGAAGAGAGGGGATGTACGTAGAAGATGAAGGAAGAGATGCTGCGGGGAGGAAGAAGAAGGGAGGGTGTAGGTGGAGGATGTTGCTGCTGCCAACGTCGGTCTTCTGCCGATCTAACACCTCCTTCCTCCTTCTCTCTTTGTGATCGATCCGGATCCATCCCCTTCTCTCCCTGTGGCGCAGGGGAGAGCTCACTGTTGTGATGGGTGTTGATGGTGGCGAGCTGAATCGCCAGGCGGCGGCGCAGGCGAGTTGGTGGAGGGCCTGGAAGGGAGGAGAGCATGGTGCTACTTGCAGAGGGCCGACATGTCGGCACCCCAACTGATCTGCGCAGCCGTCGGACGTGCCAACGTCGAATCCGGCGTCTACGTAGCCCGCGCAGCGGTCTTGCTCGGAGGGACAGACATAGTGCAGATGTCCTGCAAGATGACGGAATTGGACCTCTCCGTTGATGACTGACGTGGATGAGACTGACCTGGACGCTAGAGCTGCACTACTCTGTCCGGCAAACAACAAGCTATTGTTTGCCCTTTCTCTCCCCTGGTCCAATCCTTTCCCGTTTCTTCCCCTTCTCCTTATTTCTTGCTGTAGGACAATGCACTGCAAGTCTTATTGGAATTTTTATTGCCAAGTCTTCAATTCTAAGACAAGGAATTCCCATATATATATATATATATATATATAGGAAAATGGCTCTGTACTCTTGGGAGTACGTACTCCCGCTCCTCATATACCACATAGATGAATCTTTTATACCTTATTATTATTTTTAATATACTTCATTAATAATTACTAGATACCTCAAAATGAGTTTCATGAAAAAATTCATATGAATCTACATATTTTTAAAGGTGTACGTATATACTGATTTGCTTATATGTGAAAAAGTTATAATACAAAAAGTACGTCGCAACTGATATTTTTTCAACAGAACTTGTATTGAGGTATCTTAGAATATTTAATAAAGTATATTGAGAATGATAAAGAGGTATAATCAATGCATATACGAGGTAAATTAAGGATGGGAGTACATACACCCAGGAGTATAGAAAATTAGTCCTATATATATATATATATATATATATATATATATATATATATATATATATATATATATATATATATATAGGAACATATAACATCAATCAAGAATCAACTGCTACTATGGTAAACTAGGAAATACTATCAGGCCGAATAACTAATGACCGGCAGCATTCCTCCCGCTAGGTGTGTTCTAGCTGTATATATATACACATATTGATTATTTATTTATTTAGTGGTGCGACCTAATAATTCTTTTTTCCATGAGATTAGTGTTGCTTTCTGTCCATTGTTTTTATAGTCCTATTTATTTGTTTTTAGGTGAGAGTTCTTTCTTTCAATTATTTAGTGTGGTCTGCAAGAGTTTTGGCTATTTTGTATAGGTTCTGCATACACACATGCTAATTAATCTGTTAATCTCCCCATTTTCTTTACTACAGTGCATTAATTTTTTATACTTATGCAAGAAAAAATATTATTAATGCGGTTCTCGTGCAACCGTAGTGAGGATCATCGGAATCGCCAGATCGGAGGCGATGATCGATGACGATGATACTTTCTTTCAATAAAAGGGGCTTCCCCCGCTCCAGTTTATTGATGAAGCAAAGCAATGACGATGATACGATGATACTTATGGGCAGCCTCGGCCGTTGTTGTCTTCACGGAATGGAGGCGAGGCAACACCAATGTTAAAATCAGTTAGGGAGAATATAACAATATTGCCATGAATCAGCTTTTTTGGACAAATTAATGTGCAGAAATTGATAGTACTAGAAGTAAAAGGCGCGCTTTGCCGCGCCCAAATATTTTGTTATCATTGTAAAATATGTTTTCTGCTCTTATTTGTGTCACTGGTAAGCTGACAACTTGATGAAACACATAAAATATTAAAAAAAAAGTAAGCTGAGCAACTTCATGAAACATATAAAACATAAAAAAGAAAAACAAGTGTCATGCCAATTCATTCAGACGTAAACTAAGAAAAAAAACATGTACTATCTGAAATCTGTTTTTTGCTCGATCTGATATACATTTATCAATTCCTATAATTTTGATATAAATCAATATACAATGAGTAGACAATATAGATTCAGCCACTCGCAATATATGTTTTGCTCAAGCTCATCCTCACAATGAAATATCTATCTCGATGATAATATTATCAAACATTCGGCCTAACAAACTGACGCTCACATAATATCAAAATGGGCTTCCCTAGAATGATTGTTGTCCTCCATGAACTGAACAAAATATGCAACTTTGTGAAAAGTAACCAATAGTTAATATAGATTTCAATTATCCCAAACATTTAGAAGCAAAACAGTACACACCTTGAATTAAGCGAGTGAAAAACAAGGGGATCAGAAGAACAAACAATAATATTTCTCTACCAAATTAGAGTGCACAGTCATTTTTCTATTGATGTTCCCAGAAATTCAGTTCACTAGGGAACACCTTACAGGTTGGTCATGGGTATGGGTATGCGCCATACCCCTCAGTATGGAGTACATTGGGTCAGGATTGGATAGCAAGAGTTGTCGGTAGCCGGCATTAGGTAAAAGGAAAAGCTCTATAAAAGCGAAGAAATGAAATCGAAGGCCGATGGTAAAGCTAGGGCGGATTTTGGGTCGACCAGTTCGCTGAGGGCAAGATTGGAAAGAGTACATAATATTGGATGGACAGTAACCCACGGTCCTTTGAGATAACTTCCTTTTTGTCAGACTAAGGCAGCGACAATAAGAAGAATTACCAGTACAAAAATCTTTCACTGATATAGGTATTCCAATATTCCATTACTTGTCCAATGCATAGATAAGTAGGAAATAGATGTGTCAACATCAACCGGAGATGCCAGAATATTAGTAGGGATGCAATAATCGTTTCTTGACATCTCTCTGCACATACTATTGTTCTGAAGATGATGCTTCAGAATCATTAGTGCTACATTAGTAAGATATAAAAACAGGAAACAGTTGTGCCAACATGTAGCAAGCTAACTGTGATGTCAACCACATGTGGTTTAAATGTATGTGGAGTCCCATTAGTCAACTCTTAGTATAAGCGGAAAAGCTCTTCGCCTATATAAGTATCTGACAATTACCATCAATAAAAAATACATTTAACGTGGATCTCAATTCAGAATACAAACAGTGATTTGAAGGTTAAGCCACAGATCCAACCAAAATAATTACACGTGAATGGCATATCTGAAGAACAAAAAGATAAGGAACTAACATAAACGTAAATCAGGCCAAAATGCAAGACTAACTACACTTAGTTTGTAAGTCGGTCAATAAAAGCAGGCTTACTTGTGATTGAGTAGTTCTAGATGAGAAGAGTACATAAGGAAAGTACACACTAAGAGCATCTCCAACAGATGCGCTAAATAGCAGTGATTCTACTGACAAAATAGGTTTTCCTCCAACAAATACATGTGAATATCCAATAGTACATTGGACGTGAATTTCCCGCAACTAATCTAAAGGTAGCCCCCATGTGAGAACACATGGATAACCAACTATGGTGATAATTCGACTGAATTTAGTGCCCAAACATATTTCTGTTTGTAAAGTGTCATTCTAAAATACGATACCTTAAAGATTCTCCATTATGTACAAAAGTATTACATAAATCATAACATGCCATTCATAGTTAGTTGCTAGAAACTACAACTTGACATCTGACATCATAATACCACACAATGGTAGGTCTGTTTAAAAAATGACAAAACACATCAAAATCACAATTAATAGTTTGCTTCCATTTTCCTAAACTTAGCAACAGTTGGCCAAATCTTGGTGAAATTTTTACATCATGAAGACGACGGGCAGAAAGCAGGAGGGAGAACATGTATCTCTATGGAAGAAAAAACATTACACACAAATATCTCAGCGGTGTATGAAAATCATGGCTGTAGAGACGTCAACGTGTCTTCAGTGCATGGAACATGGACTGAAAATTCTTGGCAATACGTATAAGTATCATAAAGAACATCTTGTACTATAAATGTAAAAGGCTACACTCTTAGGTAAAGAAAATCAATGCCCTTGTGATCACCATCTAGGAATAACACACAAATATAGTTCCACTAATTAACTGAATGAAAATCAATAACATGGCGTACCTGTATTAGCATGATCAAAGACATGACAAATTCTATAAGGTGAAAAGACTACAGTCTGATCCGTCCAGCACACCGACCGCTTGATGCACTCATGGGAGATAGCAGAGGTGACCACCATAGCAAGGTCTAGCAGGGTGTCCGCTGGGCAAGAGGCCATGCTCACTGCAAACATGCGAGTAGGAGGAGAACCAACCATGCTTGTATCCCATAAAAAATAATTAATTTCTGATTTTCTAATTGTAAAGAATATGAATTCAATACCCAATGTGCAATGAAGTGCCTCAAAGGTGATGTTCATATTCCCCCCCCCCCCCCCCCCTCTGTTCATAGAGCTTGCTAAGATCAAGACTGGCAGCCATGGAATCATGACACATGATGCTATCAGGGAACTACTCGGCGTATTGTAAATTACACATGAAAGCTATGTCTAAAGTCGCAACAACACCTTCATGGAGCTGTCGAGCATTGGGCCTCATTGTCTACCAGTTCACTTATATGAGATTTATTACTGACATTATTAGAATATTGGACCAAGAAGAAGTGCAAAAGTTGTTAGTAGTATCCCAGCAACAAATTGAACAATCAAAGGCAAAGGTAGTTCACAACTCACAAGCAAAATTTGTTTAACTTGTTCCATCATATATCAATCTGACATTTCCTATCTTCATCTGTATTGTCAATCAAGGGTGCTCATTCAAGAAAGAAACATGTGACTCTTAATTCCCTACATCGTTTGTGCTTTTATCTTCAGTTCCAACTATTTAATCAAGGAGGCACTAAACGCACACCCACAAATTTCATGATATCTGCTACATACATACTTTTCTGTGCTTAAGCTTGCTTGATGACATGGACCAAAGAAAGGCTAACTTACTGGAGACCCAGCTGCTCATGGAACTGCTCGAGCAACGGGAGCAAATGATTGAGGCCCAAAACGAAATGCTACAGGTTCTAATAATTATTTCGACCGACCTTCCAAAACATACTACTGTTCTGTCCAAACCCTGCCTGGTCATAGCCATGCTAGACTGAGCCTTCGTGTTACCTTTCGGCCACCCACATAAGAAAATTCAATACCATCAGAAGGAGAGGGCGCCCTGAACCACCACCAAAACGACCCCGCTCATCCAATCCCTAGATTATGGTTTCCCGCCACAACAAAATCACATGCTTACAGGAAAGGAAGAGTGAGAAGGATGCTCCATGCTAGTCAAGCAACAGAGGAAGCCGTAGCAATCCAGACAAAAAATACCACCAGACATATTTTTCTTTGCAACCCAAAATTTTATAGATCATTGCACATGAAACTACACATTAATGCAAAATATACAATATAATACATTAGAATAGCTCCCATTTGAATAATGGGGATAGCTAAGACCATATGGAACAGAACCTGTCAATTAGTAAGGTTCAGAAACTCCTACTCCTACATTGCCCAAAGAGTGGAAGATCAAACTTTAGGGTACAATCACCAACCAATCAGCAGCTCAAACTGGCTACACACAAATTAAATTCACAATGGTGAAGTTCAGATTAGCTACGACCTTGTCCCACCAGTGATTATATTGCATGTAATGGAAAACATCACAAGTTTGTCAGCAAAAGGCAATGAGGGCACCTACCAGTCGTAGTTGCTCTTGTTCCCTGCATCGGAGTGGAGGAAGTCATCAGCTCGCCGGGCGCCCTCCTGACCTCGCCGGCCATCATGTACGCCGCCGGTGCCGCCGGCCATCCATAAGCCCAGACCGGAGGTAAGCTAGGTTTTCGCGAAAGGAGAGAAGCGACAGCGACAGCGACAGGAAAACAAATGGGTGTGTCGGAGCTCGTCCTTACCGGCTGGTGGCAGCAGCAGGCCGTCCCCGGCCGCGTATTCACCTTCGCCGGAGAGCAGCATCTCCGCGGCCGTGGCAGCGTCAGCCGCCCCTTATTTCGGCGGCGCATCTGAGGAAGAGCGCGAGCTCCTTGTCCCTTCTCCCTGATGACCGCCCCCAGCGTCCTCCCCTCGCCGCCGCCACTGTCCGCCATGGCCATCCGATGCATCGCTCGATCTGCTCCCACGCGTCACCCCGCCGCCTGCCGCAATAGCGTGGGTTTGGTGGGGGAAAGAGGCTGGCTGGCGTGCGTCCCGCAAGCTTCGCCTACCGATCTTGGAGCCTCCAGCACTAACAACGGCCAAGGCCCACAGCCCCCAGCCCTTACTAAAAGGGCCCACCCTCTGCATAGCCCACGACAGCGACCGAGTCAAAATCGAACAGCGAAAACAAATCAACGACCTCAATCGATTCTCAGCGCTCCAGCCCTAGGGAGCTTAGTGATTTAGTAGATAACACAGTTACAATTAGACTTATTTATTGTAGTTTTATCATCAGTTATCTTTTACCTAATAAAGCATCTATTGCTTCTGCCCGCATACCCGTCGCGGCGTTTTTGCAAAAAGGCCCTCCTGTTTTCTGGTAATTGAACCCGCACTCCCTTTGTAAGAGTATATGGGAAAACGTTTCGTTTTTGTAAAAAACACCCCGTCGTTTGGAGTATTCAACCCGCGGTCCGAGCTGATTTGTAAAGAGAAAAAAACGCACGACCACACAGAGCACAGGCTCGCGTCCTCTCCCTCTCGCCCATGAACTCATCGCCGCTGCCACCACCAACGTCGGCCACTTGCTGCGAGCTCCGGTGCCGCGCAGCACGCCCCCGAGCTCCCCACGCTCCGCGCCTCCCTCCCCTCCGGCCAGATTCTCCGCTCCCGGCTCTGTCCCCTGCTCGCAACTCAACCCCGTGGCTAGGGTTTCGGGCAGGACTTCGCCGGCGCATCTCCGGCGGCCCCAGGTTCGTCCCTCCTTCCTTCTTGACCGGGATCCACCACCCCTACACATCACCTTCTCTTCATATCCTTCCTCTGTTGCAGATGCAGATGGAGCACGCCATGGGATTTCCCCAGCCACCACGGTTGCCACCGGTAGGAGGAGGAGAGGGAGGTGGAGGCGGCGGGGGAGCAAGTTATTACATAATTCCGAGGCTATAGTTACATCACTGAAACCAAACAATTATATAGATTCCCCATAGACAGATTGCACCAAACACTCTGGTTACCTGTCTACAACTAATTATTTTACTTAATGCCAGGGAGGTATCAAATTATATTACCGTTTGGTCCAACTGAAGCTTGGGGATCCGTCTTTTGCCTGTTGTCTGAACCAAAACAGCAGCCTCACTGTCTTCTTGGTCTTGAATTACATAAAGCTGCTCCTCAAATGCCCCATCGCACACCGGCTGCAGCACCCCGAGCTCCTCATTATCTGCTCCTTGTCAAGATCCATCGCAGCCGACAGCCGCACACTTGGATGCAAGGCTGGCGCGGACGACTCTGAATCGAAACCAATCCTAGACCGCAAGCCATCTGCATCGGCCATTTGCACAGATCCGGCCAAAGCACTTAATTCCCAGTCCGCAAAATAGGCAATCTGTGTAACGCAGGGCAAATCTAGCTTAGAAATCTACACGGAACCTGCACTGCGCTAGGCTGAATCAACTTACCTGTCCACTGGGACTAAAGGGAACTCCATGGCTAGATTTGCTTCCACCTGCAGGTTTGAGAGGCCGTCTGGATGCATGTTCCTCTCGCCGCCGGCCTCCAAAACATGCCTAGGCAGGCATGCTGGTGGATGGGGCCGATTATGCTATTGGTAATTGTGGCCGGAGCAATCAGGGAGATTGGCTTGGCACATATTGGTTAATCTTTCTTGAGCAGCTGAATCTCATGCTTTGTCTGCAACATGATGCGTTTTAATTCAGTAGATAGCCTTACATTAAGCAAATTAATGATCTATTTTGGTGTGCATGGTGTGGATTTTTTTTGATAACTTGATTTCCCAATGTTTCAGGTCAGCCCAGTCCACGATCACATACGTTTCTTTTTTGCAATATTAGTTGGATACCAAACTTCGCACCCTTAGTTGTGGAAGGTGCAACATCATTGTCAAGGTTACTCGTAGTCTTTTTACCTGCATATTACCTGGTGATTTTTTTGTCCATGTCATTGAAATAGGCATTATCAAGTACCCAGATATATTATGTTTTAATCAATAATAGTTGTTGCGTTGCAGTTGTGTGTCAAAAAACATTGAATCCTCCCACAACAACAGCCAGCATTCGAGAGAACAATATTCTCTTTTTGTTTTGATATTTGTTGGGCGTTAATATGCTGTTAGTCCTTATGTATACATACTATCTCCTTATCAAATTCCTTATGCATCTATATTCTATACTTAATTAAAAATGTGAAAGCCTTTGTCATTATATAATACTAATGCAATTTCTGATCATCACGTGTAATCTCAGGGCATTGAATTCATCGAGCCTGGCAGTTTAATTTAGTTTGAACGAACCAGAAGCTTTAATCAGTGCTTTAAAACTAGCTAGCCAGAAGGATGTTAAGGCGTCATCAGGGAAATCATCAACCAAAGGAAGTGGTCAGAGATTTAAGCATGTACCGTCTATGAAAAAACTGTATCAATTTATTAATTAAATCGGTGGTTAGGATTGGCTCATGAATTGTATGTAGATGCCCATCTTTATATGTGAGAACCGAGGGATGTGTTCTTTTAACCAAGAACCAATTTAAGTAGCAAGTCGATTTTTCGTTGCTAAGTTGTATCATTGTTACAGTGAAGACTAACTGACAGCCAGCCATGATTGTCCATCCATTGATTTAGTTTGCTTTTTTACCTGAAGCTATGAACCTTACGAACTCCCGTGATATGAATCTTGGTGTTTGTGACTTCTGAATGAAGTGCATGCAACCAGTTTTTCTTGATGAATTTGCTGATGAGTGTGTTGCATTGTTGATTGCATGGTTATTCTTCATACTGGCGCATGTGATTCTAGGTTTCAGCCTTAGACATGCAACAATGTAAACCAATTGCATTGTTTCGTGAACCATTCAAACTAAAATCATTCATCAACTAACAGAAATTTCATCTCGGCACTTTTGACCACATTGTACTTCGATTTTGACAAAGAAAATGCTTTCAACTTGCCATGTCACTAGTGGAAAACAGGGCTATGGTCCCGGTTCCAGAGGGCCTTTAGTCCCGGTTTTGAAACCGGGACAAAACAAACGGGACTAATACCCAAAACCTTTAGTCCCGGTTGGCCTACGAACCTGGACCAAAGGAGCTCCACGTGGCCGCTGTGGGGCGCCCAGGCAGGAGGACCTTTAGTCCCGGTTGGTAACACCGACCGGGACTAAATGGTCTCCACGTGGCCGCTGCGCAGCGCTCAGGCAGGAGGACCTTTAGTCCCGGTTGGTAACACCAACCGGGACCAAAAGGCAGCCACGCGTTAGCAGCTCGCAGGCGCTGGGGTTTTTTTTTTTGAAAGGGGGGGGGTTTAGGGGTTTTGGAGGGTTTAGGGGTTTCATATTGTGTTAGCTAGCTAATAGAGAGAAGTGGCCTCTCTTTCTCCATGCTTGGTCGACGCTAGCTACTACATATAGAGAGAACTCGACGCTAGCTAGTAAGCAAATGAAGGAAACCATTAATTACACAAGATCGTCATGAACATATATAGAGAAAAGTGACCTCTCTTTCTCCGTGCTTGGTCGAACAACAAGTTTTCGTATATCTATCCGACGCTACTACATATATACAATATAACATCCCTGACATCATCAAGCGCCAAACTCCCATTGAATTTTCGTATGGTATTCTCCCTTTTCATGTATGACGTGGTCAAGAAAGAATCCCGCCAATTCCTCTTGAATTGCTCGTATGCGATCATGTGGTAGGAGTTCATCCCGCATCTGCCAGATCTAATTTAAAGAAGGGGGTCAATACATATATATGAATGAAACTCAACACAATTGATGGTAATAAAATAAAATTGTGAATATTGTTTACGTACTTCAAATTGTTTGTCAGACAAGAAGCCCCGCTCAGTGGTCGAGTGGCGAATGAACTCGCAAACGTAGTATCCACATAAATTATTCCCGCCTGCCTGCCACAAGCACTTTACGAGAATAGAGTTCAATCAAACTGATAATCAAGCATGATAATGGTATTGATGAAACTAGAATCAATGAGAGATGCGCGGAACTAGCTAGTACTACTTACTTTGGGGTGTGTAAATCGCAGCTCGTTCTTCAGACCCGGAACCATTCCGGTGAACTGTTTCCAAACCCTGCCAGGCAAAGAAAATGATTACTTGATATCAGGAAATGAACGAAAGTTGCCGATATGGTCCCGGTATTGATTGAACTTACTTCTGGAGCATTGCAGTCATGTCCGCATAATCCTTGGGATCTTTACGTCTCGAGTCTAAGACAGTTACTACTCCCTCGTCAAGCTTAATGGATAGCAGAATAAAGTGGAACCTGCGCACGCATAACTCATCAATTACAGTACTTAACCTCGAGTAAGCGAAACCGAATATGCACAAGACAGTATCACTCACATGAAGTTGTAAGGAAAGAGTATTTCCCTTTTGTTTTGATGTCGAAGGAACGCTTTTAGCAAGTTTTCCTCGGTATCTTTAACTCTGTTTTGTACCGCCCATTCATTTACGGTATTTGGGCTAATGAACCCAATGTCATAGATTTGTCTTTTTTTGCATTCGACGATCTTCAATCTGCATAATATAGTGAGGATAATTATATATACATGCAATGAACGAGCTGAGCTAGAGACTTAATTACAGAAGTAATACTTACAGACAGTAGCGAGTCATGATTTGTTTGTCGAGGGCCTCTTGATTGAATAACTGAAATAACTCCACAAATTCAACAGGCATCAGGTCGACTCCAATGAGGTCGTGCTCATCTTTAATTCTCACCATCAAACTATCGGACCCATTCTTCCTGCAGCTTTCCAAGTACCACTCATGCAATCTTCGCATCATCGTTGTTAGATGAGGATGATCAGGTTTGACGAGAGGCTTCCCGTGCTCGTATCTAAAGATCTCTACTACCTCAGCCGTTTCAAACTATACATCATCGCCCACGTAATCACCAAGAGTGGTACCGGGCAGTAGCCCCGGATGATTAGCGATATCGCAAGACACCTTGAGCGGGGGGCATGATTGCTTCTCCTGTTCGCCGAGCTGGGGAATTGTTTTCCTACTTCTTCGTCTTGAAGCACCGGCAGTACTTCCCGACCGCCGCGCTTCATCATATGTCTTTTCAATACAGCGGTCATAGTTGGATTGCGGCGGAGGCGGTGGTGGTCGCTTAAGGGCATCCAGAGTGCGCTTCGCTTTCACCGGATCTATTGTTTCCTTCGGAGGTGGACGTTTCCGTTCAAAATGGGCCTGCAGTTCGGCTTCCACGATGTCATCGGTTTCCTAGTCAGTCCTCTCATATGGTAACTTTGGAGGAACCCTGAGGCTTGGACCAAATTTGAATTTCTTCCCGCCTTTTGTACTGCTAGCCGCCGGAGCGGCGGCGGCTCTCTTCCACTGTTGCTGAGGCGGCGGAGTCCGCTGACGCGCCGGAGGAGGCGGAGGAGGAGGCGGAGTCCGCTGACGCGCTGGAGGAGGCGGAGGAGGAGGCGGAGTCCGCTGACGCGCCGGAGACAGCTGAGGCGGAAGAGGACTCTGCTGAGGGGCCTCATCCGGCTGAGTCTGCTGAGGGGCCTCATCCGGCTGAGCTGGACTGTGAGGAGTCTGCTGAGGGGCCTCATCCGGCTGCGTCTGCTGAGGCGGCGTCCGGTTTGGAAGCTTGATGTTCTCCTTTCTCCATAGACAGGTACTCCTTAAGGCATTTCCCACAAGATTGTCCCCTTCACCTGTAGGGTAGTCAAGCTCCAGCCCCTCAAATCCCTCCATTATTTCATCCACCGTGACAATAGCATAGCCATGTGGAATCGGACGGCAATGGAAAGTTCCCTTAGCTCGAGGAGGTAAAACAGAGCCGACCGCCGCCTTCAAGGTCAGGTTCTGGCATTTCACCATTAGCACACAATGTTCAGCCTCCGTGATACTATCCACGGGGTAGCGAGGAGCCGTGAAATCAGGCTGAACGAGCTCCGTGGAAGCCACGCTGCTTCTCCGCTGAGATGGTGGGGTAGCTTCTGGGGCAGTGTCGAAGGAAGGATCTTCGTGCCGCTGAGATGGTTGGCCGGTAGCTCGCTGGCTCTCAAGTTCCTCTAGTTTCGCTAATCTTGCACTGAGCTTCTGCATTTCGCTTGCTTCCTCTTTCTTCTTTCTCTCTCGGCTTCTATAACCACCGCTGTCGGGAAACCCATGCACCCACGGAACGGAGCCTGATGTGCCTCGTGTTCGTCCAGGGTGTTCAGGATTCCCGAGGGCCTCTGTCAGCTCGTCCTTCTCTCTGTCGGGAATGAACGTCCCTTCCTGCGCTGCCTTGATTGCTGCCTCAAGCTTCCGGATGGGTATTGCAAGTTGCTCATTCGTCCAAACACACTTCCCTGTTTCTGGGTCCAAAGTTCCCCCAACCCCGAAGAACCAAGTCCTTGCCCGATCTGGCCAGTGTAATGTCGCTGGTTGGACCCCTTTAGCAAGCAGGTCTTGCTCAGCTTTGTCCCACAACCGCCGGGCTTTGCTGTAGCCACCTGACCCCCGTGGTATGTTGATACTTCTTCTTTGCAGCATTTTGCTTGTTTGTCAGTGACCTTTGCTTACCCTTGTCCGATTTCTTGTAGGCCACAAATGCGGGCCAGTGATCTCTTATCTTCTCATATTGACCGATGAATTCTGGAGTCTCGTCTTTCTCGACAAACTTTTTGTTCAAATCTTTCTTCCAGTTCCTGAATAGTTCCGCCATCTTCTTAAGAGCAAACGCCTTGACCTTTCGCTCTATAACTGGGTTATTCGGATTCTCCTCTGGCGGTAGGCTGAAATTTGTCATCAGCGAGGTCCAAAGATCATCTTTCAGTCTATCCTGGACATAAGAAACTTCAGGGTCCTTCTTCTTATTCCATTCTTGGATGTTGATCGGGACGCTGTCCCTAACAACAACTCCGCACTGATGTACAAATGCGGCCTTGGTCCGCTTGGGAGCAATCGGTTGGCCATCTCGAGCGACTTCTGTGATCGTGAACCTTTCATCCTGGCGCAACCTTTTCTTTGGGCCTCGTCTCCTTACGGAAGTTTGGCTCGATCCAGAGGGCTAAAAGAAGAAAGAAGCGTTAATATATGTACATACAAAACAATTAATGCATCAAGTCAGCACAGGCTTAATTAATATATATATATATACCTCGCCGGACTTTGCAACAGTTAAGGCTCCCTCCTCCGTTCGGTCACCGGAGCCGTCATGATCTCCTTCCTCCTCCATTGTTGGATCACCGGAGCCGTCATGATCTCCTTCCTCCTCCATTGTTGGATCACCGGAGCCGTCATGATCTCCTTCCTCACCATCGGTGTCGTTGAGAAACGACAAGGTGATATCACCTCCTTGAAGGATTATATCCCCCAACAACTCTTCTTTTTCTAAGTCTCTGTCCATAGTTTCTGCAAACATTACAACATGGCAATATACAACCATGAGAGATGGATTAGTGGCAAACATGGACTTAATATCACAACAAGGAATCATATGCATATGAGCAATGGATTAGTGGCAAACATCATGCAAAGTTGACAAGTTTTATAACAGTCAGTTTCAGACGATCGTCGAGGACTACTCCCCCCTCATGTCTGATGAGTCGTCCTATCTTTCGAGAGAGGATGCTTTGCGGACCGCCTCTCTCATGGTCGTCGAGGATACTTGCGGACCCCCCCCCCCCCTCATGTCGAAGTTATCGGGGATATGTTGAATTCCCGAGAGAGTTAGGGGTGTTCTAACGCGGCACTACACGATATAGGTGAAGGGGGATAACATCCGGGAATGTTTTTCCGAAGTCTGCATTAATTTCGGATAGATGAACCGGAGGGGGACGGTTCCAGGTTCGCTATGCTAGCTGCTTGTGACAGACGAACGGAGGGCATATTCGGATTCGTCATATTTTTCTGATCGATTTTCATATATAAATTATTTTCATCGGAGTTACGGTTAATTTTCTACGAATTTTCTATATACATACATCCATCGATATCCATCCATACATACATATACATCTACATTATATATGAACAAAAAAAAATTCATCATATCAATATTTACATATACATACACATACATACATACACATGATTAATAAACACTAAGCATCTACATATACATTATATATGAACAAAAAAAATTCATCATATCAATATTTACATATACATACACATACATACATACACATGATTAATAAACACTAAGCATCTACATATACATTATAAATGAACAAAAAAATCATCATATAAAAAAAATGCACAGCGGGCCGGGGCGGCGGCGGCTCACAGCGGGGGCGGCGAGGGCTCGGGGAGGAGGGAGACGACGGCGACGGCGACGGCGACGGCGACGACGGGGGAGGGGCGCGGCGACGGCGACGGCGACGGCGACGGCGGGGGCGGGCCGGGGCAGGGGCGCGGGCTCATGGGCGACGACGGCGACGACGGGGCAGGGGCGCAGCGACGGCGACGGCGGGGGCGGCGGACGGCGTCGGGGCAGCCTGGCGGCGTCGATGTGCTCGGCGTCATCGGGGGAAACTGCGGATGAACTATGAAAATTTCCTAAGTGTGGGCTTATATACCCCAACCTTTAGTCCCGGTTGGTGACACCAACCGGCCGGGACGAAAGGCCCCCTTTCGTCCCGGTTGGAGCCACCAACTGGGACTAAAGGTCAATTTCAACAGCCCAAAGGGCAGGAAGCAGAGACCTTTAGTCCCGGTTGGTGGCTCCAACCGGGACGAAAGGGGGGCATTGGTCCCGGTTGGTGGCTCGAACCGGGACCAAAGGCACCCTTTCGTCCCGGTTCGAGCCACCAACCGGGACCAATAGCCTGGCACAGCGGTGTGGTGGGAGTTTAGTCCCACCTCGCTAGTTGAGAGAGGGCAGCACTGGTTTATAAGGCGCGCTGCGGCTGAGCTTTCGAGCTCCTCTCTAATGCAGGCAGTACTTGCCTAAGCTTTGTCAGTGCCATGTTGGGCCTGTTGGGCCCGCGGGCCTGCATCCTGGCCCATGTACAGATGGGTTTCTAATCGTATGCAGGCCGTGGTGGCCCAGTAGGCGGCATTTTTTTATTTTTTATGTCATTTTAGTTTGCTATTACAGTTTTTTACATAAAATACTTTATGAAAATTCTTTTTGCTATTAAAGTTTTTAACAAAAAATACTTTGATAATTTTAGTTGCATAAATTTTATATAATTATAAGTTAATATTATTTTGATAATATTTTTTTATTTTTTATGTCATTTTAGTTTGCTATTAAAGTTTTTAACATAAAATACTTTATGAAAATTCTTTTTGCTATTAAAGTTTTTAACAAAAAATACTTTGATTATTTTAGTTGCATAAATTTTATATAATTTTAAGTTAATATTATTTTGATAATAACTAGAGGTTTATAAAAGCTTTTTAGTTGATTCTTTTTGCTATTGAAGAATATTATAGTTTTGTTTTAGTTGATCATAACAAAATATTTTAATTGATTCTTTTTAGTTCATTCTTTTGGCTATTAGAGTTTTATAAAAGCTTTTTAGTTCTTTCTTTTTGCTATTAGAGTTTTTTTTAGCTAAATGACCCTGAAATTGAAAAGCACTACAAATGAACTCTGAAAAGGTTGAAAGTTGGCATGGTATCATCATTTCACCCACATAGCATGTGCTAAAAAGTTGAGAGGGTTACGGCAAAAGCTGGATGCACTTCGTGTACAAAATGGACAATCTCTTTTGAAGTATCAGGGTTTCGGACGAAAACTCATCTGTTACAAAAGGCATATCATTTTTTCTTCGCGTAATCAGAGCCATCATCGTATCCTCCTTCACTTTTTCTTCGTGTGTTTCCCTTGCTTATTGCGCCGTAACCATGGATAATCTTCATCGTTTAACAGGGTGCTTGGGTCAGCCTTCACTTTGAAGGGAGGAATTTCATGAAACTTTTCATAATCTTCAGACATGTCTGTCTTGCCCTCCACTCCCACGATGTCGCTTTTCCCTGAAAGAACTATGTGGCGCTTTGGCTCATCGTATGATGTATTCGCTTCCTTATCTTTTCTTTTTCTCGGTTTGGTAGACATGTCCTTCACATAGAAAACCTGCGCCACATCATTGGCTAGGACGAATGGTTCGTCTGTGTACCCAAGATTGTTCAGATCCACTGTTGTCATTCCGTACTGTAGGTCTACCTGTACCCCGCCTCCTGACAGATTGACCCATTTGCACCGAAACAAAGGGACCTTAAAATCATGTTCATAGTCAAGTTCCCATATGTCCACTATGTAACCATAATATGTGTCATTTCCCCTGTTGGTTGCTGCATCAAAGCGGACACCACTGTTTTGGTTGGTGCTCTTTTGATCTTGGGCGATCGTGTAAAATATATTCCCATTTATCTCGTACCCTTTGTAAGTCAATACAGTCGAAGATGGTCCCCTGGCCAACGAGTACAGCTTATCAGAAACAGTGTTGTCACCCATGAGACGTGTTTGCAACCAACTGCCGAAAGTCCTGATGTGTTCATATGTAATCCAGTCGTCACACTGCTCCGGGTGTTTGGAGCGCAGAATATTCTTGTGTTCATCGACATACGGGGTCACCAAGGTAGAATTCTGTAGAACTGTGTAGTGTGCTTGAGACCAAGAATGCCCGTCCCTACATATTATTGAGTCCGCTCCTAGCGTGCCTTTTCCAGTCAGTCTCCCCTCATACCGCGATTGAGGGAGACCAATCTTCTTAAGGTCAGGAATGAAGTCAACACAAAACCCAATGACATCCTCTGTTTGATGGCCCATGGAGATGCTTGCTTCTGGCCTAGCGCGGTTACGAACATATTTCTTTAAGACTCCCATGAACCTCTCAAAGCGGAACATATTGTGTAGAAATACAGGGCCCAGAACGACAATCTCGTCGACTAGATGAACTAGGACGTGCGTCATGATATTGAAGAAAGATGGTGGGAACACCAGCTCGAAACTAACAAGACATTGCACCAAATCACTCCTTAACCTTGACAGGATTTCTGGATCGATCACCTTCTGAGAGATTGCATTGAGGAATGCACATAGCTTCACAATGGCTAATCGAACGTTTTCCGGTAGAAGCCCCCTCAATGCAACCAGAAGCAGTTGCGTCATAATCACGTGGCAGTAATGAGACTTTAGGTTCTGGAACTTTTTCTCTGGGATATTTATTATTCCCTTTATATTGGACGAGAAGCCAGACGGGACCTTCATACTGAGCAGGCATTCAAAGAAGATTTCCTTCTCTTCTTTGGTAAGAGAGTAGCTGGCAGGACCTTCATACTACTTTGGATGCATGCCGTCTTTTTCGTGCACACGTTGCTAGTCCTCCCGTGCCTCCGGTGTATCTTTTGTCTTCCCATACACACCCAAGAAGCCTAGCAGGTTCACGCAAAGATTCTTCGTCACGTGCATCATGTCGATTGCAGAGCGGACCTCTAGGTGTTTCCAATAGGGTAGGTCCCAAAATATATATTTCTTCTTCCACATGGGTGCGCGTCCCTCAGCGTCATTCGGAACAGATTGTCCGCCAGGACCCTTTCCAAAGATTACTTGTAAATCATTGACCATATCAAGTATGTGATCACCAGTACGGAGGGCAGGCTTCTTCCGGTGATCTGCCTCACCTTTGAAATGTTTGCCTTTCTTTCGACATTGATGGTTGGTCGGAAGAAATCGACGATGTTTCGGGTACACATTCTTCCTGCATTTCTCCAAATATATACTTTCGGTGTCATCTAAACAGTGCGTGCATGCGTGGTATCCCTTGTTTGTCTGTCCTGAAAGGTTACTGAGAGCAGGCCAATCATTGATGGTTACAAACAGCAACGCATGTAGGTCAAATTCCTGCTGTTTGTGCTCATCCCACACACGTACACCTTTTCCATTCCACAGCTGTAAAAGTTCTTCAACTAATGGCCTTAGGTACACATCAATGTTGTTGCCGGGTTGCTTAGGGCCTTAGATGAGCACTGGCATCATAATGAACTTCCGCTTCATGCACAACCAAGGAGGAAGGTTATAGATACATAGAGTCACGGGCCAGGTGCTATGATTGCTGCTCTGCTCCCCAAAAGGATTAATGCCATCTGCGCTTAACCCAAACCATACGTTCCTTGCGTCACCTGCAAAGTCCCCCCACCTTCTCTCGATTTTTCTCCACTGCGACCCGTCAGCGGGTGCTCTCAACTTCCCGTCTTTCTTACGGTCTTCTTTGTGCCTTCGCATCAACTTGGCATGCTCTTTGTTTCTGAACAGACGTTTCAACCGTGGTATTATAGGAGCATACTACATCACCTTGGCAGGAACCCTCTTCCTGGGGCGCTCGCCCTCAACATCACCAGGGTCATCTCGTCTGATCTTATACCGCAATGCACCGCATACCGGGCATGCGTTCAAATCCTCGTACTCACCGCGGTAGAGGATGCAGTCATTAGGGCATGCATGTATCTTCTGCACCTCCAATCCTAGAGGGCATAGAACCTTCTTTGCTTCGTACGTACTGTCGGGCAATTCGTTATCCTTTGGAAGCTTCTTCTTCATTATTTTCAGTAGCTTCCCAAATCCGTTGTCAGATACACCATTGTCTGCCTTCCATTGCAGCAATTCCAGTGTGGTACCGAGCTTTGTGTTGTCATCTTCGCAATTTGGGTACAACCCTTTTTTGTGATCCTCTAACATGCGATCAAACTTCAACTTCTCCCTTTCACTTTGGCATTGTCTCTTTGCATCAACAATGACCCGGCGAAGATCATCATCGGGCACATCGTCTGGTTCCTCTTGATCTTCAGCTTCCCCCGTTGCAGTATCACCGTATTCAGGGGGATAGTTGTCACCATCCTCTTCTTCTTCGTTGTCTTCCATCATAACCCCTCTTTCTCCGTGCTTGGTCCAAACATTATAGTGTGGCATGAAACCCTTCTCAAGCAGGTGGACGTGAAGGGTTTTCAAGTTAGAGTAATCCTTCGTATTCTCACAGACAGGGCATGGACAATACATAAAACCATTCTGCTTGTTTGCCTCAGCCACTTCGAGAAATTTATGCAGGCCCTCAAGATACTCGGAGGTGCGTCGGTCACCGTACATCCATTGCCGGTTCATCTGCGTGCATTATATAATTAAGTGTATCAAAAACCATTACAGAACATCATGAATAGAGAAGTGACCAAATTAATACAAGTTCATCATCACATTAAAACCAAAGTACAGTAGTGATCAAATGTTATTACTGAAAAAATAAATACATATAGTTCATACATATATAGTTCTCATAGAACAACATATAGCTCTCTAGAGCATCTAATTAAAACATACATTAAAACTATGAAAAACATTTAAATGCAACAACAAATGCGATCATAATCGCAACTAAGGTAACAATTGATCCAATGGCATAATGATACCAAGCCTCATTATGAATGGCATATTTTCTAATCTTTCTAATCTTCAAGCACATTGCATCCATCTTGATCTTGTGATCATCGATGACATCGGCAACATGCAACTCCAATTCCATCTTCTCCTCCTCAATTCTTTTCAATTTTTTCTTCAAGTAATTGTTTTCTTTTTCAACTAAATTTAACCTCTTGACAAGAGGGTCGGTTGGAATTTCCGGTTCACATACCTCCTAGATAAAAATATCTATGTCACGTTGGTCGGCATAATTGTCATAAACACTAAATGAAACAAATCATAATAAAAGATAATATACCACATCCGAATCATAGACAGGACGAGGGCCGACGGGGGCGGATACTGAAACCATGGCACTATATAATAACAAACAATAATAAAAGTAAGAAAATTATACAAGTATCTATCTAAATCATACAAGTAAGAATTTTTTTTCTTTTAGAAAGAAGATAAGAACAAGAGGCTCACCACGGTGGTGCCGGCGACGAGATCAGCGCGGGCGATCGACGGCGGTGAGGACGGGGACGGGACGGGACGGACCGCCAAACCTAGACAAATCTTGAGGAAAATGGAGCTTGGAGGTCGAGCTTGGAGAGGAGAAAGCTTAAGTGTGGCTCGGGCATTTCATCGAACACCTCATGTGCATGCATAGAAGGGAGAACAGAGCAGCGCATGCACACCTCCCACACGGCCAAAAAACAGAGGAGAGGGTGGGCAGGGGCGAGGGTATATATAGGCATCTCTTAGTCCCGGTTGGTGGCTAGAACCGGGACAGAAGACTGACCTTTAGTCCCGGTTCCATCCACCAACCGGGACTAAAGGTGCTGCGCCAGGAGCGAGGCCCATTGGTCCCGGTTCATGTCTGGAACCAGGACCAAAGGGGTCAGACGAACCGGGACCAATGGCCCCCGAGGCCCGGCCGGCGCCCTGGCCTCACGAACCGGGACTGATGCACCCATTGGTCCCGGTTCGTAAGGGAACCATGATTAATGCCCTTATCTGGCCCTGGACCAAAGCCCTGTTTTCTACTAGTGTGTGCCAGTTCACCAACAAGACAGAGACCATGCAACTTGAAACATCAAGTAAGATCATATCCATGTTTGCTCATTATATGTATTTTGAGAAAGTTATGGGATTTACAAACTGAATATATATTTTCAACCAAAATAGTTTGAATAATGCTGCCCTGCTTTATTGTTTTGTTACTTGTAAAGTTATTTGAGTGGAATTTTTCCTGAGTTTTTAAGCATATATTTATATTTGGTACCTGTTGCGATGCACTGGCTCTTTTGTTTTAAACTCCTGGATATCGTGAGAATATTGTGGATAATAGGATTTTTAATATTACTTTAGATCTTAAAGCATTGCAATTACAGACCACACATAAGGGAGGGGGAGGATGGGAGGGAGGATAAGTGACGCCATTGTTGATGCTATGTTAAAATAGAGAACGTGGACCTGAGTGAAGGGTCTTGAATCATTATTAGAGATGTGATATTTTATTCCCCCGTTGCAACGCACGGGCATTTTTCCTAGTAATATATAAATATGTGGGTATTACATGCATCGTTTGACTTGGCTAAACATTTTTTTGAACAAAATTTATTTGAAACTTGTACATGTATCATGGTCGAAGCATGCGAAGCAAAATTTAATGATCTTTTAACCAAATAATTTTGATCATTCATTAATATATATATTTCTCCCATTACAAAGACATGCATGTATGTTTCCTGTATTTATAAATTAATGTGTACATTTTTTAATGCCATCGGATGCCACTGTTCCGATGTTGTGTTCTTGAACCTTTTGGTGGAAGGGACAACTAGCTAGCATGTTCTTTGGATTCAATCCAACACTATGGGGCGTTGTGCCTACACGGCAATTTTTTTTCTCCCGTTGCAACGCACGGGCATATATGCTAGTTACACTTTAATGAACAATGACACGGAACCAAACAACACTAGTAGTAATAAAAAATATTCTAACGGATAAGGCATGGCCCGGCGACGGTGACGACCGGACGATCAGGCAGTCGTCTTTGAGATGCTTCTCCCTGACGGCCAGGCAGTCGTCCTTGATGAGGCCACCTCTCGAATTCAAGGTGCGGCCGTCGTGATTCCCCACTTCTAGATCCTCGTGGCTGATGAAGTCGTCCCAGCCCCAGGTGTCGCGGGCCTTCGAAAAGAGGTGCCCTTCACTGGTTCTGATGTACGTGGGATTCCAGGTTCCGTCGGGCAGTATACTCATCTTGACCATTGCTGTGGTGTCCCCGTCGGCGTAATAGCTCCCATACTCGAGGAAGATGGAGAGGTGGCCCGCGTGCTTCTTGTCGGAGCCGTTTGGATAGCACAGGAGACGCCAGAGCCGGTCGCCGACGATGAGATAGTCTGATCTCATCTCCTGCCCGGTGGCCAGCATCTTCTTAACTTGCGTGTACCTCTCGATCCGGAAATCGTGGTGGCAGTGGCGGAGCCAGAATTTGCTCCTGGGTATTCTTGTAATTTTTTTTCCAAAGCAATATAATAGAACAATAAATGTTCAGTAAGATGACAATAGCAATGACTCAATGACCATACATCGATAATAGTAGCAAAATATCATTGTGGCAATATCTCTAACAATTAAGAAAGATTACAAATAGCAAAGGAAATTACAATATAACTTTACAATCCCCTTTTTGGAAGAGATTGATGACATCCTCATCTTTCACTTGCTTGAAGAATTCTCTCTCAACGAATGTAACCAAGCAATTGTTCAAATATTCATCACCCATTTTGTTTCTTAGTGAATTCTTCACGTATTTCATTGAGGAAAATACCCTCTCAACGCTGGCAATGGCTATCGGAAGAATGAGCACCAACTTAAGAAGTTTGTAAACAATATAATATTGTTCATTCTTTCTTGTCTCAACCATCAAAACTGAAAGCTCACATAGATTCTTCAAATTGCTAAACCTTTTATCCATACGCACATGAGAAATGTACATGCTTAATTGCCATGGAAGTCTTGACCATTCATCATTTGTGAAATCCTTAGCATAAAACTTTCTAGCAAGCCTAACCAACTTCTCTTTATCATAAGCAGCAAATGAATCACGTGGACTGAATGCTGCCATGCAAGTAAGTAGTTCAGTGTTTACCTCATCAAATCTTGCATCCAGCTCTTGAAGTTGCCTATCAATGACACCCACAAACATTTCAACCTTAAAGCGTTGGTAATTCCTTGCGCCATTGAAGAACCCTCTTTTTGGTCTCCCGGCAGGATAGTAAGGAGCCTCCATGTCAACAACTTTGATTTTCTGCTTTGCACAAAAAGAAGTGACATTCTGAAGAAAATCATTCCACCCTTCATCTTCTCGCAAGCATTGCAAGTGTAGCTTTGTGAGATCAACAATCTCCATAGCATTAACAATATCTTAATCTTTCTTTTGCAAAGCTCTACTCAAGTCATCGGTGTATTCAAATATTTCTTGCATCAAGTGTGCCATGAAAACAAATTCAAATGTCTGAAATGATGTCAACATAGTCATTGCTGCTACTGCCTATGTGCCATTATACTCTTTTGCAATCTTGATGAGAACACGCCTTATTGCAGGATACATAGAGATAACATGGTTGACAGTCTTGTAGTGAGAGCCCCAACGAGTATCACATAGCCTTCCAATACCCATTTCTTGATTCAAACCCGTCCCGGTTTCTAGTTCTTCCAACTCTAATGCAGCAATAAGTTCCTCAGCTTGAGCTATTCGAAGCATTCTCAACTTTTTACAAGAATAGCCTAGAACATTTAGCAAACATGCCAGCTTTTGAAAGAACCAATTACAATCACCACTCTCCTTTGCAACAGCAACAAGAGTTAATTGTAGTTGATGGGCAAAGCAATGGACATAATAGGCATAAGGAGACTCATCCATAATTAGTTTCTTCAGGCCATTAGCATTACCTTTCATGTTACTAGCCCCGTCATATCCTTGCCCACGGACCATTGCAAAGCTCAAATTGTATGTCATAAGCATGTCCTCAATTGCAGCTTTAAGTGTCGAAGATGAAGTGTCTTCAACATGGGCAAGACCAAGAAATCTCACAACTGTCCTTCCTTTCTTATCCACATAACGCAAGCAAACAGCTAGTTGTTCATTCTGGTACATATCACTAGACTCATCTGCAAGTACTGCAAAATGTCCACCATCAAGATCTCCAATTATTAAACCCACCGTTCACAAATGCGTCTCCTCCTGGACTTTTTGTTTTATCCTTGAACAAGTAGCAAACAAAGCAAAAAGCAGCCTCTTCTTGCACACTATACTCAAGCCACTTATGATCCTTAAACCAAGTAGGGCAAAAGCGACAGAGATGTCCACTAAAATCTCTGATCTCAAACTTATGATCCTTTGGTTGACAAGCACCCAAGTCAATGTATCTCCTTCTAACTCTATCCTGGTCATTGGCATGATACGAAGATATGGGAAGTCGCTTGCCAGGATCACGTTCCAGAGCTGCCAAATCTGCTTCAAATTGGGGCATTGATTCATCATCTTCATCAACTGATTCATCATCTTCTACAATTGGGGTCGGGGAGCCTCTCTCCCTCTCCGGTTGCGGAGCTTCGCCATGTGTTTGCATTAGTGCTAGCTGCAGATTGCTCTCAACCTCAATGGAAAGAGGAGTTGGTGTGGATGTAGAAGTTATTTTCCTTGTCTTTGAAGATTTGTCCCACATTTCAAATATGCTAACATCCTTCTTCTTCATCTACATCACAATCACATAAACAAAGTAGAAATCAATGGCAGTGGCAATGTGGCATGGACTGATGTACATTGGACAAACATCTTCATCATAAGCAGCAAATGAAAGTTCAATTTCAGTTTACAAGCAATCACTGAATAATCATCTTCAGATTTGTTTAGAAACAGAGGGAAAGAATAGAGCAGTACTGTGTGGATGGATGCAGGTTGCAGAATGGAGGCCGGACTGCTGCCCTGCTGGTCTGCTGGCTACTGCCTGCTGGATGGCGATGCCGCCACGCCGGGGAGCCGCCGAGCCCGAGGACGGTGGCCGGAGGGAGTCAGGGAGCTGCCGGCTGCCGCCGCGCTGGGGAGGCCGGAGGCGGATTGGCGGCCCGGCGCCTGACGGAGCCGCGGAGGAGAGGGCCGGACGCCGAAGGCCGAGGGCAGGGGAGGGAGATGGCCGGCTGGAGGGGAGGGACCGAGGGAGAGGCAGGAGAGGTCGGCCGCCGGAGCCGGTCCTAGCGCTAGGTTGGGAAAGGGGATCGATTCGATTTGGAATCGAGGGAGGGAGACGAGGTGCTCGGTCGGCTGGTCGCGCGCCTAACCAGATGCTCGGTCGCTGGTGTCCGGCACCGTGCGTGGCTGCCGTGGTGCTCATGGGCTCATGGGCCAAGTCGCTCTTTACCGTAAAATACATGTAGTAATTTTTTTTGCACAAAATTCTTTGGTATTCCCTGGAATTCCAGGAAGACCCCTGGCTCCGCCATTGCCGTGGTGGCCCGTCGCCCACGGGACGATGGTTGAAGTCGAGAGCTGCCGCCGGCCGGCGCCGCGCACGGCGGACATGATGGCGGCGGAAGCGGAGAGTTGGCGGCCGGCGCCGCGCAGGGCGGACAAGACAGGGAGCAATGCCATCGACGTGACCACCAACGGGGCTTGCTTGCAGCAGAGACAATGTGCGGCAAATCAGGAGGCACGAGCCGGTAGATGTGGAACAGATCTCAGATGTAACGTGTTAACTCTGGAAAATTGATACTATATGTGCAAGTCTAAGGAAGATTAATTCCACAGAATAGATATCTTCTCAGGCAGTCCCGATTTTTATTTTTTATTTTGCAACGTGACACATTAAAAACGCAGATTTTTCGTCCATCCGTTTCCTGTTTATGCGTTGCTCTAGAAATGCGTGTCCCCTTAAAATAGGGAACATGCACCCAATGCGTGTCACGGCATGGTAAGCTATCCCAAAAAAAACAATGATAATTGGTCTATTGCAGTAACCCTTTTCGAATAGGAAACGATCGGCCGGGTCGGCAGTCATTGTTTGGAGCGTATAGATGCCATTGTAACACTGGCCATCATCCATTGCAACCTGGGTAATGTTGCCCATCACAACATGGACGATTTTGCGGTCATTATGTCGCAGCGCCCATCTCATACCATACTTTCAATCTAAAGCCTGTTGACATATCGTTGCTTCAGCTTTCAGTAACAATCCGAGTTCTCTCACTTCAGGAACCCCGTGTCCCCGCAGGCCACCAAGGCCGCGCTCATCACGGCCTACTACCTCGTCTCCGGTAGCGACCGCGCGGCCGCCCGCTTCGGGCAGTGCTCGTCGTTGTGGGGCTCCTCGTGGACGCTGACAAGGGGACGAGCGAGAAGGCACTGGCCGTGCTCGTCGGCGTCCTGTGCACCGACACCGGCCTCGAGTCCGCGCGTGCGCACACGCTGGTCGTGCCGGTGCTGGTCAAGAAGATGTTCCGCATGTCCGACATGGCCACGGAGTTCCTGTCTCCACGCTCTGGCGCCCCTGCCGTGCCGCGGACACCGGCACCGGCGCGGGCTGCGACGAGGCGCTGCGTGTGGGCGCCTTCCGGAAGCTGCTCCAGGTGGGCTGCGGCGGCGTGAGCAAGGATCGGGCCAGCGAGCTGCTCAATAGTTTCAGGGGCAGCGTACAGTGCATCGAGACGGTGGACTTCAAGGGGCTCAAGAGGCCATTTTGATCGGTGTAGATGCTAAATTTTTAGTGTCTGCTTTCACCCTTGTTTAGATTGTTTTGGGAGCTAGATTAGATGTGTGGATAAAACATACTCCAGGATGACTAGATATTTTTTTCCTATACAAAATGATCAATACAAAAGAGAATTGAACATTGTCTAATTGCTGTCATGTTTATTTATCTTCACAATTTGAAAGTTATTTCGTGTTATTTATGATTTTGAAGTGATCCTCACATTACCGAATTCCATGAAGAGTTGGGAAACATAAGTCTATTTTTGGGGTCATCATGATTTCGATAAACTCCTATATGCCTCTTTTTCTGAAAAGTATGCTCGAATTTTGGGGTCATCATGTGTGTATTGCCGCTTGAATCATATTCAGTTCCTCTCTCTACACGTTTGGAAATCGATCATGCATAGCAAGAATATAAAATCTATTTTTAATAGTAGAGATGTCCATAAAAAACATTTAGTTGTGAATATTTGAATAACATAGCAAGATATGTACCCTTGCCTTCTCCCTGAAGAAATGATGCTCTTTGTGAATTGGGTCAATCTCCAACACCATATTTACTATTTAGTAGACCAACAACGTGCTCTTATCATATTTGTGTATCCTTACTATAACTTTTTATTAAACAAAGGATACAAGTATGATGGTGAAGAGCTTAGAATCTATTCTGTGTGCACATATTCATCCAGTATGATATTAAAGAGACGATGGCATAGGAAGTTAAGGACACACTTCTAATTTGTCAAATATACATTAGGGGTCTCTCCTACTATTTCATGTTAAAAAAGAGACATGATAGAGAAAGCAGTGGGAGAAAGAATTGGTAGTTGGCGTTGTTGGGATGAATATCCATCATGTTTGACATACACTTCCTAATTAAAACAATGACTGGTGTATACATTTTTTTAAGTCCCGTAGCAACGCACGAGCATTCAACTAGTTGTGCTAAAAGGAGGACTCGAACTTCGGCGGCGTAGAAAGAACCCGCAAGCGCTAACCAAGTCACCTAGGCGATTTGTTAATTCAAAACTATAGGCTCAGGCGACAAATACAGGACCCAAGCACGAGAGCATATCTCCAAGTCATATCCAACTAGGAAAAAGACTGCCAACTAGGAGATTTATCCCCCTGCTGCAAGGAGACGAGATGCTATAAAGCAAAGAGGAGCCCTGGCCAGAGCACGTTGTTGACTTGTCGTCCACCGTGCAGACGGACGGAGGACGCCGCCAGCGACACCTAGCTCGACGGACGGAGGACGCCGCCAGTTATTTTGTTGTCCTGGCTCTGGTTGGCCATCGTGGCCGCGCACTACAGGACTGCATCGCGGGTGCGGTCAAAGGACTCGAGGAAAAGGCCCTTGTCGGTGAGGTCGAGGGAGTCAAGATGAAGGCCCTTGTCGTCGAGTGCTTGGCGGTAGCGACTCATGCGGCGAGGAGCGGGAGAAGAGAGGGGATGTACGTAGAAGATGAAGGAAGAGATGCTGCGGGGAGGAAGAAGAAGGGAGGGTGTAGGTGGAGGATGTTGCTGCTGCCAACGTCGGTCTTCTGCCGATCTAACACCTCCTTCCTCCTTCTCTCTTTGTGATCGATCCGGATCCATCCCCTTCTCTCCCTGTGGCGCAGGGGAGAGCTCACTGTTGTGATGGGTGTTGATGGTGGCGAGCTGAATCGCCAGGCGGCGGCGCAGGCGAGTTGGTGGAGGGCCTGGAAGGGAGGAGAGCATGGTGCTACTTGCAGAGGGCCGACATGTCGGCACCCCAACTGATCTGCGCAGCCGTCGGACGTGCCAACGTCGAATCCGGCGTCTACGTAGCCCGCGCAGCGGTCTTGCTCGGAGGGACAGACATAGTGCAGATGTCCTGCAAGATGACGGAATTGGACCTCTCCGTTGATGACTGACGTGGATGAGACTGACCTGGACGCTAGAGCTGCACTACTCTGTCCGGCAAACAACAAGCTATTGTTTGCCCTTTCTCTCCCCTGGTCCAATCCTTTCCCGTTTCTTCCCCTTCTCCTTATTTCTTGCTGTAGGACAATGCACTGCAAGTCTTATTGGAATTTTTATTGCCAAGTCTTCAATTCTAAGACAAGGAATTCCCATATATATATATATATATATATAGGAAAATGGCTCTGTACTCTTGGGAGTACGTACTCCCGCTCCTCATATACCACATAGATGAATCTTTTATACCTTATTATTATTTTTAATATACTTCATTAATAATTACTAGATACCTCAAAATGAGTTTCATGAAAAAATTCATATGAATCTACATATTTTTAAAGGTGTACGTATATACTGATTTGCTTATATGTGAAAAAGTTATAATACAAAAAGTACGTCGCAACTGATATTTTTTCAACAGAACTTGTATTGAGGTATCTTAGAATATTTAATAAAGTATATTGAGAATGATAAAGAGGTATAATCAATGCATATACGAGGTAAATTAAGGATGGGAGTACATACACCCAGGAGTATAGAAAATTAGTCCTATATATATATATATATATATATATTATATATAGGAACATATAACATCAATCAAGAATCAACTGCTACTATGGTAAACTAGGAAATACTATCAGGCCGAATAACTAATGACCGGCAGCATTCCTCCCGCTAGGTGTGTTCTAGCTGTATATATATACACATATTGATTATTTATTTATTTAGTGGTGCGACCTAATAATTCTTTTTTCCATGAGATTAGTGTTGCTTTCTGTCCATTGTTTTTATAGTCCTATTTATTTGTTTTTAGGTGAGAGTTCTTTCTTTCAATTATTTAGTGTGGTCTGCAAGAGTTTTGGCTATTTTGTATAGGTTCTGCATACACACATGCTAATTAATCTGTTAATCTCCCCATTTTCTTTACTACAGTGCATTAATTTTTTATACTTATGCAAGAAAAAATATTATTAATGCGGTTCTCGTGCAACCGTAGTGAGGATCATCGGAATCGCCAGATCGGAGGCGATGATCGATGACGATGATACTTTCTTTCAATAAAAGGGGCTTCCCCCGCTCCAGTTTATTGATGAAGCAAAGCAATGACGATGATACGATGATACTTATGGGCAGCCTCGGCCGTTGTTGTCTTCACGGAATGGAGGCGAGGCAACACCAATGTTAAAATCAGTTAGGGAGAATATAACAATATTGCCATGAATCAGCTTTTTTGGACAAATTAATGTGCAGAAATTGATAGTACTAGAAGTAAAAGGCGCGCTTTGCCGCGCCCAAATATTTTGTTATCATTGTAAAATATGTTTTCTGCTCTTATTTGTGTCACTGGTAAGCTGACAACTTGATGAAACACATAAAATATTAAAAAAAAGTAAGCTGAGCAACTTCATGAAACATATAAAACATAAAAAAGAAAAACAAGTGTCATGCCAATTCATTCAGACGTAAACTAAGAAAAAAAACATGTACTATCTGAAATCTGTTTTTTGCTCGATCTGATATACATTTATCAATTCCTATAATTTTGATATAAATCAATATACAATGAGTAGACAATATAGATTCAGCCACTCGCAATATATGTTTTGCTCAAGCTCATCCTCACAATGAAATATCTATCTCGATGATAATATTATCAAACATTCGGCCTAACAAACTGACGCTCACATAATATCAAAATGGGCTTCCCTAGAATGATTGTTGTCCTCCATGAACTGAACAAAATATGCAACTTTGTGAAAAGTAACCAATAGTTAATATAGATTTCAATTATCCCAAACATTTAGAAGCAAAACAGTACACACCTTGAATTAAGCGAGTGAAAAACAAGGGGATCAGAAGAACAAACAATAATATTTCTCTACCAAATTAGAGTGCACAGTCATTTTTCTATTGATGTTCCCAGAAATTCAGTTCACTAGGGAACACCTTACAGGTTGGTCATGGGTATGGGTATGCGCCATACCCCTCAGTATGGAGTACATTGGGTCAGGATTGGATAGCAAGAGTTGTCGGTAGCCGGCATTAGGTAAAAGGAAAAGCTCTATAAAAGCGAAGAAATGAAATCGAAGGCCGATGGTAAAGCTAGGGCGGATTTTGGGTCGACCAGTTCGCTGAGGGCAAGATTGGAAAGAGTACATAATATTGGATGGACAGTAACCCACGGTCCTTTGAGATAACTTCCTTTTTGTCAGACTAAGGCAGCGACAATAAGAAGAATTACCAGTACAAAAATCTTTCACTGATATAGGTATTCCAATATTCCATTACTTGTCCAATGCATAGATAAGTAGGAAATAGATGTGTCAACATCAACCGGAGATGCCAGAATATTAGTAGGGATGCAATAATCGTTTCTTGACATCTCTCTGCACATACTATTGTTCTGAAGATGATGCTTCAGAATCATTAGTGCTACATTAGTAAGATATAAAAACAGGAAACAGTTGTGCCAACATGTAGCAAGCTAACTGTGATGTCAACCACATGTGGTTTAAATGTATGTGGAGTCCCATTAGTCAACTCTTAGTATAAGCGGAAAAGCTCTTCGCCTATATAAGTATCTGACAATTACCATCAATAAAAAATACATTTAACGTGGATCTCAATTCAGAATACAAACAGTGATTTGAAGGTTAAGCCACAGATCCAACCAAAATAATTACACGTGAATGGCATATCTGAAGAACAAAAAGATAAGGAACTAACATAAACGTAAATCAGGCCAAAATGCAAGACTAACTACACTCAGTTTGTAAGTCGGTCAATAAAAGCAGGCTTACTTGTGATTGAGTAGTTCTAGATGAGAAGAGTACATAAGGAAAGTACACACTAAGAGCATCTCCAACAGATGCGCTAAATAGCAGTGATTCTACTGACAAAATAGGTTTTCCTCCAACAAATACATGTGAATATCCAATAGTACATTGGACGTGAATTTCCCGCAACTAATCTAAAGGTAGCCCCCATGTGAGAACACATGGATAACCAACTATGGTGATAATTCGACTGAATTTAGTGCCCAAACATATTTCTGTTTGTAAAGTGTCATTCTAAAATACGATACCTTAAAGATTCTCCATTATGTACAAAAGTATTACATAAATCATAACATGCCATTCATAGTTAGTTGCTAGAAACTACAACTTGACATCTGACATCATAATACCACACAATGGTAGGTCTGTTTAAAAAATGACAAAACACATCAAAATCACAATTAATAGTTTGCTTCCATTTTCCTAAACTTAGCAACAGTTGGCCAAATCTTGGTGAAATTTTTACATCATGAAGACGACGGGCAGAAAGCAGGAGGGAGAACATGTATCTCTATGGAAGAAAAAACATTACACACAAATATCTCAGCGGTGTATGAAAATCATGGCTGTAGAGACGTCAACGTGTCTTCAGTGCATGGAACATGGACTGAAAATTCTTGGCAATACGTATAAGTATCATAAAGAACATCTTGTACTATAAATGTAAAAGGCTACACTCTTAGGTAAAGAAAATCAATGCCCTTGTGATCACCATCTAGGAATAACACACAAATATAGTTCCACTAATTAACTGAATGAAAATCAATAACATGGCGTACCTGTATTAGCATGATCAAAGACATGACAAATTCTATAAGGTGAAAAGACTACAGTCTGATCCGTCCAGCACACCGACCGCTTGATGCACTCATGGGAGATAGCAGAGGTGACCACCATAGCAAGGTCTAGCAGGGTGTCCGCTGGGCAAGAGGCCATGCTCACTGCAAACATGCGAGTAGGAGGAGAACCAACCATGCTTGTATCCCATAAAAAATAATTAATTTCTGATTTTCTAATTGTAAAGAATATGAATTCAATACCCAATGTGCAATGAAGTGCCTCAAAGGTGATGTTCATATTCCCCCCCCCCCCCCCCCCCTCTGTTCATAGAGCTTGCTAAGATCAAGACTGGCAGCCATGGAATCATGACACATGATGCTATCAGGGAACTACTCGGCGTATTGTAAATTACACATGAAAGCTATGTCTAAAGTCGCAACAACACCTTCATGGAGCTGTCGAGCATTGGGCCTCATTGTCTACCAGTTCACTTATATGAGATTTATTACTGACATTATTAGAATATTGGACCAAGAAGAAGTGCAAAAGTTGTTAGTAGTATCCCAGCAACAAATTGAACAATCAAAGGCAAAGGTAGTTCACAACTCACAAGCAAAATTTGTTTAACTTGTTCCATCATATATCAATCTGACATTTCCTATCTTCATCTGTATTGTCAATCAAGGGTGCTCATTCAAGAAAGAAACATGTGACTCTTAATTCCCTACATCGTTTGTGCTTTTATCTTCAGTTCCAACTATTTAATCAAGGAGGCACTAAACGCACACCCACAAATTTCATGATATCTGCTACATACATACTTTTCTGTGCTTAAGCTTGCTTGATGACATGGACCAAAGAAAGGCTAACTTACTGGAGACCCAGCTGCTCATGGAACTGCTCGAGCAACGGGAGCAAATGATTGAGGCCCAAAACGAAATGCTACAGGTTCTAATAATTATTTCGACCGACCTTCCAAAACATACTACTGTTCTGTCCAAACCCTGCCTGGTCATAGCCATGCTAGACTGAGCCTTCGTGTTACCTTTCGGCCACCCACATAAGAAAATTCAATACCATCAGAAGGAGAGGGCGCCCTGAACCACCACCAAAACGACCCCGCTCATCCAATCCCTAGATTATGGTTTCCCGCCACAACAAAATCACATGCTTACAGGAAAGGAAGAGTGAGAAGGATGCTCCATGCTAGTCAAGCAACAGAGGAAGCCGTAGCAATCCAGACAAAAAATACCACCAGACATATTTTTCTTTGCAACCCAAAATTTTATAGATCATTGCACATGAAACTACACATTAATGCAAAATATACAATATAATACATTAGAATAGCTCCCATTTGAATAATGGGGATAGCTAAGACCATATGGAACAGAACCTGTCAATTAGTAAGGTTCAGAAACTCCTACTCCTACATTGCCCAAAGAGTGGAAGATCAAACTTTAGGGTACAATCACCAACCAATCAGCAGCTCAAACTGGCTACACACAAATTAAATTCACAATGGTGAAGTTCAGATTAGCTACGACCTTGTCCCACCAGTGATTATATTGCATGTAATGGAAAACATCACAAGTTTGTCAGCAAAAGGCAATGAGGGCACCTACCAGTCGTAGTTGCTCTTGTTCCCTGCATCGGAGTGGAGGAAGTCATCAGCTCGCCGGGCGCCCTCCTGACCTCGCCGGCCATCATGTACGCCGCCGGTGCCGCCGGCCATCCATAAGCCCAGACCGGAGGTAAGCTAGGTTTTCGCGAAAGGAGAGAAGCGACAGCGACAGCGACAGGAAAACAAATGGGTGTGTCGGAGCTCGTCCTTACCGGCTGGTGGCAGCAGCAGGCCGTCCCCGGCCGCGTATTCACCTTCGCCGGAGAGCAGCATCTCCGCGGCCGTGGCAGCGTCAGCCGCCCCTTATTTCGGCGGCGCATCTGAGGAAGAGCGCGAGCTCCTTGTCCCTTCTCCCTGATGACCGCCCCCAGCGTCCTCCCCTCGCCGCCGCCACTGTCCGCCATGGCCATCCGATGCATCGCTCGATCTGCTCCCACGCGTCACCCCGCCGCCTGCCGCAATAGCGTGGGTTTGGTGGGGGAAAGAGGCTGGCTGGCGTGCGTCCCGCAAGCTTCGCCTACCGATCTTGGAGCCTCCAGCACTAACAACGGCCAAGGCCCACAGCCCCCAGCCCTTACTAAAAGGGCCCACCCTCTGCATAGCCCACGACAGCGACCGAGTCAAAATCGAACAGCGAAAACAAATCAACGACCTCAATCGATTCTCAGCGCTCCAGCCCTAGGGAGCTTAGTGATTTAGTAGATAACACAGTTACAATTAGACTTATTTATTGTAGTTTTATCATCAGTTATCTTTTACCTAATAAAGCATCTATTGCTTCTGCCCGCATACCCGTCGCGGCGTTTTTGCAAAAAGGCCCTCCTGTTTTCTGGTAATTGAACCCGCACTCCCTTTGTAAGAGTATATGGGAAAACGTTTCGTTTTTGTAAAAAACACCCCGTCGTTTGGAGTATTCAACCCGCGGTCCGAGCTGATTTGTAAAGAGAAAAAAACGCACGACCACACAGAGCACAGGCTCGCGTCCTCTCCCTCTCGCCCATGAACTCATCGCCGCTGCCACCACCAACGTCGGCCACTTGCTGCGAGCTCCGGTGCCGCGCAGCACGCCCCCGAGCTCCCCACGCTCCGCGCCTCCCTCCCCTCCGGCCAGATTCTCCGCTCCCGGCTCTGTCCCCTGCTCGCAACTCAACCCCGTGGCTAGGGTTTCGGGCAGGACTTCGCCGGCGCATCTCCGGCGGCCCCAGGTTCGTCCCTCCTTCCTTCTTGACCGGGATCCACCACCCCTACACATCACCTTCTCTTCATATCCTTCCTCTGTTGCAGATGCAGATGGAGCACGCCATGGGATTTCCCCAGCCACCACGGTTGCCACCGGTAGGAGGAGGAGAGGGAGGTGGAGGCGGCGGGGGAGCAAGTTATTACATAATTCCGAGGCTATAGTTACATCACTGAAACCAAACAATTATATAGATTCCCCATAGACAGATTGCACCAAACACTCTGGTTACCTGTCTACAACTAATTATTTTACTTAATGCCAGGGAGGTATCAAATTATATTACCGTTTGGTCCAACTGAAGCTTGGGGATCCGTCTTTTGCCTGTTGTCTGAACCAAAACAGCAGCCTCACTGTCTTCTTGGTCTTGAATTACATAAAGCTGCTCCTCAAATGCCCCATCGCACACCGGCTGCAGCACCCCGAGCTCCTCGTTATCTGCTCCTTGTCAAGATCCATCGCAGCCGACAGCCGCACACTTGGATGCAAGGCTGGCGCGGACGACTCTGAATCGAAACCAATCCTAGACCGCAAGCCATCTGCATCGGCCATTTGCACAGATCCGGCCAAAGCACTTAATTCCCAGTCCGCAAAATAGGCAATCTGTGTAACGCAGGGCAAATCTAGCTTAGAAATCTACACGGAACCTGCACTGCGCTAGGCTGAATCAACTTACCTGTCCACTGGGACTAAAGGGAACTCCATGGCTAGATTTGCTTCCACCTGCAGGTTTGAGAGGCCGTCTGGATGCATGTTCCTCTCGCCGCCGGCCTCCAAAACATGCCTAGGCAGGCATGCTGGTGGATGGGGCCGATTATGCTATTGGTAATTGTGGCCGGAGCAATCAGGGAGATTGGCTTGGCACATATTGGTTAATCTTTCTTGAGCAGCTGAATCTCATGCTTTGTCTGCAACATGATGCGTTTTAATTCAGTAGATAGCCTTACATTAAGCAAATTAATGATCTATTTTGGTGTGCATGGTGTGGATTTTTTTTGATAACTTGATTTCCCAATGTTTCAGGTCAGCCCAGTCCACGATCACATACGTTTCTTTTTTGCAATATTAGTTGGATACCAAACTTCGCACCCTTAGTTGTGGAAGGTGCAACATCATTGTCAAGGTTACTCGTAGTCTTTTTACCTGCATATTACCTGGTGATTTTTTTGTCCATGTCATTGAAATAGGCATTATCAAGTACCCAGATATATTATGTTTTAATCAATAATAGTTGTTGCGTTGCAGTTGTGTGTCAAAAAACATTGAATCCTCCCACAACAACAGCCAGCATTCGAGAGAACAATATTCTCTTTTTGTTTTGATATTTGTTGGGCGTTAATATGCTGTTAGTCCTTATGTATACATACTATCTCCTTATCAAATTCCTTATGCATCTATATTCTATACTTAATTAAAAATGTGAAAGCCTTTGTCATTATATAATACTAATGCAATTTCTGATCATCACGTGTAATCTCAGGGCATTGAATTCATCGAGCCTGGCAGTTTAATTTAGTTTGAACGAACCAGAAGCTTTAATCAGTGCTTTAAAACTAGCTAGCCAGAAGGATGTTAAGGCGTCATCAGGGAAATCATCAACCAAAGGAAGTGGTCAGAGATTTAAGCATGTACCGTCTATGAAAAAACTGTATCAATTTATTAATTAAATCGGTGGTTAGGATTGGCTCATGAATTGTATGTAGATGCCCATCTTTATATGTGAGAACCGAGGGATGTGTTCTTTTAACCAAGAACCAATTTAAGTAGCAAGTCGATTTTTCGTTGCTAAGTTGTATCATTGTTACAGTGAAGACTAACTGACAGCCAGCCATGATTGTCCATCCATTGATTTAGTTTGCTTTTTTACCTGAAGCTATGAACCTTACGAACTCCCGTGATATGAATCTTGGTGTTTGTGACTTCTGAATGAAGTGCATGCAACCAGTTTTTCTTGATGAATTTGCTGATGAGTGTGTTGCATTGTTGATTGCATGGTTATTCTTCATACTGGCGCATGTGATTCTAGGTTTCAGCCTTAGACATGCAACAATGTAAACCAATTGCATTGTTTCGTGAACCATTCAAACTAAAATCATTCATCAACTAACAGAAATTTCATCTCGGCACTTTTGACCACATTGTACTTCGATTTTGACAAAGAAAATGCTTTCAACTTGCCATGTCACTAGTGGAAAACAGGGCTATGGTCCCGGTTCCAGAGGGCCTTTAGTCCCGGTTTTGAAACCGGGACAAAACAAACGGGACTAATACCCAAAACCTTTAGTCCCGGTTGGCCTACGAACCTGGACCAAAGGAGCTCCACGTGGCCGCTGTGGGGCGCCCAGGCAGGAGGACCTTTAGTCCCGGTTGGTAACACCGACCGGGACTAAATGGTCTCCACGTGGCCGCTGCGCAGCGCTCAGGCAGGAGGACCTTTAGTCCCGGTTGGTAACACCAACCGGGACCAAAAGGCAGCCACGCGTTAGCAGCTCGCAGGCGCTGGGGTTTTTTTTTTGAAAGGGGGGGGGTTTAGGGGTTTTGGAGGGTTTAGGGGTTTCATATTGTGTTAGCTAGCTAATAGAGAGAAGTGGCCTCTCTTTCTCCATGCTTGGTCGACGCTAGCTACTACATATAGAGAGAACTCGACGCTAGCTAGTAAGCAAATGAAGGAAACCATTAATTACACAAGATCGTCATGAACATATATAGAGAAAAGTGACCTCTCTTTCTCCGTGCTTGGTCGAACAACAAGTTTTCGTATATCTATCCGACGCTACTACATATATACAATATAACATCCCTGACATCATCAAGCGCCAAACTCCCATTGAATTTTCGTATGGTATTCTCCCTTTTCATGTATGACGTGGTCAAGAAAGAATCCCGCCAATTCCTCTTGAATTGCTCGTATGCGATCATGTGGTAGGAGTTCATCCCGCATCTGCCAGATCTAATTTAAAGAAGGGGGTCAATACATATATATGAATGAAACTCAACACAATTGATGGTAATAAAATAAAATTGTGAATATTGTTTACGTACTTCAAATTGTTTGTCAGACAAGAAGCCCCGCTCAGTGGTCGAGTGGCGAATGAACTCGCAAACGTAGTATCCACATAAATTATTCCCGCCTGCCTGCCACAAGCACTTTACGAGAATAGAGTTCAATCAAACTGATAATCAAGCATGATAATGGTATTGATGAAACTAGAATCAATGAGAGATGCGCGGAACTAGCTAGTACTACTTACTTTGGGGTGTGTAAATCGCAGCTCGTTCTTCAGACCCGGAACCATTCCGGTGAACTGTTTCCAAACCCTGCCAGGCAAAGAAAATGATTACTTGATATCAGGAAATGAACGAAAGTTGCCGATATGGTCCCGGTATTGATTGAACTTACTTCTGGAGCATTGCAGTCATGTCCGCATAATCCTTGGGATCTTTACGTCTCGAGTCTAAGACAGTTACTACTCCCTCGTCAAGCTTAATGGATAGCAGAATAAAGTGGAACCTGCGCACGCATAACTCATCAATTACAGTACTTAACCTCGAGTAAGCGAAACCGAATATGCACAAGACAGTATCACTCACATGAAGTTGTAAGGAAAGAGTATTTCCCTTTTGTTTTGATGTCGAAGGAACGCTTTTAGCAAGTTTTCCTCGGTATCTTTAACTCTGTTTTGTACCGCCCATTCATTTACGGTATTTGGGCTAATGAACCCAATGTCATAGATTTGTCTTTTTTTTGCATTCGACGATCTTCAATCTGCATAATATAGTGAGGATAATTATATATACATGCAATGAACGAGCTGAGCTAGAGACTTAATTACAGAAGTAATACTTACAGACAGTAGCGAGTCATGATTTGTTTGTCGAGGGCCTCTTGATTGAATAACTGAAATAACTCCACAAATTCAACAGGCATCAGGTCGACTCCAATGAGGTCGTGCTCATCTTTAATTCTCACCATCAAACTATCGGACCCATTCTTCCTGCAGCTTTCCAAGTACCACTCATGCAATCTTCGCATCATCGTTGTTAGATGAGGATGATCAGGTTTGACGAGAGGCTTCCCGTGCTCGTATCTAAAGATCTCTACTACCTCAGCCGTTTCAAACTATACATCATCGCCCACGTAATCACCAAGAGTGGTACCGGGCAGTAGCCCCGGATGATTAGCGATATCGCAAGACACCTTGAGCGGGGGGCATGATTGCTTCTCCTGTTCGCCGAGCTGGGGAATTGTTTTCCTACTTCTTCGTCTTGAAGCACCGGCAGTACTTCCCGACCGCCGCGCTTCATCATATGTCTTTTCAATACAGCGGTCATAGTTGGATTGCGGCGGAGGCGGTGGTGGTCGCTTAAGGGCATCCAGAGTGCGCTTCGCTTTCACCGGATCTATTGTTTCCTTCGGAGGTGGACGTTTCCGTTCAAAATGGGCCTGCAGTTCGGCTTCCACGATGTCATCGGTTTCCTAGTCAGTCCTCTCATATGGTAACTTTGGAGGAACCCTGAGGCTTGGACCAAATTTGAATTTCTTCCCGCCTTTTGTACTGCTAGCCGCCGGAGCGGCGGCGGCTCTCTTCCACTGTTGCTGAGGCGGCGGAGTCCGCTGACGCGCCGGAGGAGGCGGAGGAGGAGGCGGAGTCCGCTGACGCGCTGGAGGAGGCGGAGGAGGAGGCGGAGTCCGCTGACGCGCCGGAGACAGCTGAGGCGGAAGAGGACTCTGCTGAGGGGCCTCATCCGGCTGAGTCTGCTGAGGGGCCTCATCCGGCTGAGCTGGACTGTGAGGAGTCTGCTGAGGGGCCTCATCCGGCTGCGTCTGCTGAGGCGGCGTCCGGTTTGGAAGCTTGATGTTCTCCTTTCTCCATAGACAGGTACTCCTTAAGGCATTTCCCACAAGATTGTCCCCTTCACCTGTAGGGTAGTCAAGCTCCAGCCCCTCAAATCCCTCCATTATTTCATCCACCGTGACAATAGCATAGCCATGTGGAATCGGACGGCAATGGAAAGTTCCCTCAGCTCGAGGAGGTAAAACAGAGCCGACCGCCGCCTTCAAGGTCAGGTTCTGGCATTTCACCATTAGCACACAATGTTCAGCCTCCGTGATACTATCCACGGGGTAGCGAGGAGCCGTGAAATCAGGCTGAACGAGCTCCGTGGAAGCCACGCTGCTTCTCCGCTGAGATGGTGGGGTAGCTTCTGGGGCAGTGTCGAAGGAAGGATCTTCGTGCCGCTGAGATGGTTGGCCGGTAGCTCGCTGGCTCTCAAGTTCCTCTAGTTTCGCTAATCTTGCACTGAGCTTCTGCATTTCGCTTGCTTCCTCTTTCTTCTTTCTCTCTCGGCTTCTATAACCACCGCTGTCGGGAAACCCATGCACCCACGGAACGGAGCCTGATGTGCCTCGTGTTCGTCCAGGGTGTTCAGGATTCCCGAGGGCCTCTGTCAGCTCGTCCTTCTCTCTGTCGGGAATGAACGTCCCTTCCTGCGCTGCCTTGATTGCTGCCTCAAGCTTCCGGATGGGTATTGCAAGTTGCTCATTCGTCCAAACACACTTCCCTGTTTCTGGGTCCAAAGTTCCCCCAACCCCGAAGAACCAAGTCCTTGCCCGATCTGGCCAGTGTAATGTCGCTGGTTGGACCCCTTTAGCAAGCAGGTCTTGCTCAACTTTGTCCCACAACGGCCGGGCTTTGCTGTAGCCACCTGACCCCGTGGTATGTTGATACTTCTTCTTTGCAGCATTTTGCTTGTTTGTCAGTGACCTTTGCTTACCCTTGTCCGATTTCTTGTAGGCCACAAATGCGGGCCAGTGATCTCTTATCTTCTCATATTGACCGATGAATTCTGGAGTCTCGTCTTTCTCGACAAACTTTTTGTTCAAATCTTTCTTCCAGTTCCTGAATAGTTCCGCCATCTTCTTAAGAGCAAACGCCTTGACCTTTCGCTCTATAACTGGGTTATTCGGATTCTCCTCTGGCGGTAGGCTGAAATTTGTCATCAGCGAGGTCCAAAGATCATCTTTCAGTCTATCCTGGACATAAGAAACTTCAGGGTCCTTCTTCTTATTCCATTCTTGGATGTTGATCGGGACGCTGTCCCTAACAACAACTCCGCACTGATGTACAAATGCGGCCTTGGTCCGCTTGGGAGCAATCGGTTGGCCATCTCGAGCGACTTCTGTGATCGTGAACCTTTCATCCTGGCGCAACCTTTTCTTTGGGCCTCGTCTCCTTACGGAAGTTTGGCTCGATCCAGAGGGCTAAAAGAAGAAAGAAGCGTTAATATATGTACATACAAAACAATTAATGCATCAAGTCAGCACAGGCTTAATTAATATATATATATATACCTCGCCGGACTTTGCAACAGTTAAGGCTCCCTCCTCCGTTCGGTCACCGGAGCCGTCATGATCTCCTTCCTCCTCCATTGTTGGATCACCGGAGCCGTCATGATCTCCTTCCTCCTCCATTGTTGGATCACCGGAGCCGTCATGATCTCCTTCCTCACCATCGGTGTCGTTGAGAAACGACAAGGTGATATCACCTCCTTGAAGGATTATATCCCCCAACAACTCTTCTTTTTCTAAGTCTCTGTCCATAGTTTCTGCAAACATTACAACATGGCAATATACAACCATGAGAGATGGATTAGTGGCAAACATGGACTTAATATCACAACAAGGAATCATATGCATATGAGCAATGGATTAGTGGCAAACATCATGCAAAGTTGACAAGTTTTATAACAGTCAGTTTCAGACGATCGTCGAGGACTACTCCCCCCTCATGTCTGATGAGTCGTCCTATCTTTCGAGAGAGGATGCTTTGCGGACCGCCTCTCTCATGGTCGTCGAGGATACTTGCGGACCCCCCCCCCCCCCCTCATGTCGAAGTTATCGGGGATATGTTGAATTCCCGAGAGAGTTAGGGGTGTTCTAACGCGGCACTACACGATATAGGTGAAGGGGGATAACATCCGGGAATGTTTTTCCGAAGTCTGCATTAATTTCGGATAGATGAACCGGAGGGGGACGGTTCCAGGTTCGCTATGCTAGCTGCTTGTGACAGACGAACGGAGGGCATATTCGGATTCGTCATATTTTTCTGATCGATTTTCATATATAAATTATTTTCATCGGAGTTACGGTTAATTTTCTACGAATTTTCTATATACATACATCCATCGATATCCATCCATACATACATATACATCTACATTATATATGAACAAAAAAAAATTCATCATATCAATATTTACATATACATACACATACATACATACACATGATTAATAAACACTAAGCATCTACATATACATTATATATGAACAAAAAAAATTCATCATATCAATATTTACATATACATACACATACATACATACACATGATTAATAAACACTAAGCATCTACATATACATTATAAATGAACAAAAAAATCATCATATAAAAAAAATGCACAGCGGGCCGGGGCGGCGGCGGCTCACAGCGGGGGCGGCGAGGGCTCGGGGAGGAGGGAGACGACGGCGACGGCGACGACGGGGGAGGGGCGCGGCGACGGCGACGGCGACGGCGACGGCGGGGGCGGGCCGGGGCAGGGGCGCGGGCTCATGGGCGACGACGGCGACGACGGGGCAGGGGCGCAGCGACGGCGACGGCGGGGGCGGCGGACGGCGTCGGGGCAGCCTGGCGGCGTCGATGTGCTCGGCGTCATCGGGGGAAACTGCGGATGAACTATGAAAATTTCCTAAGTGTGGGCTTATATACCCCAACCTTTAGTCCCGGTTGGTGACACCAACCGGCCGGGACGAAAGGCCCCCTTTCGTCCCGGTTGGAGCCACCAACTGGGACTAAAGGTCAATTTCAACAGCCCAAAGGGCAGGAAGCAGAGACCTTTAGTCCCGGTTGGTGGCTCCAACCGGGACGAAAGGAGGGCATTGGTCCCGGTTGGTGGCTCGAACCGGGACCAAAGGCACCCTTTCGTCCCGGTTCGAGCCACCAACCGGGACCAATAGCCTGGCACAGCGGTGTGGTGGGAGTTTAGTCCCACCTCGCTAGTTGAGAGAGGGCAGCACTGGTTTATAAGGCGCGCTGCGGCTGAGCTTTCGAGCTCCTCTCTAATGCAGGCAGTACTTGCCTAAGCTTTGTCAGTGCCATGTTGGGCCTGTTGGGCCCGCGGGCCTGCATCCTGGCCCATGTACAGATGGGTTTCTAATCGTATGCAGGCCGTGGTGGCCCAGTAGGCGGCATTTTTTTATTTTTTATGTCATTTTAGTTTGCTATTACAGTTTTTTACATAAAATACTTTATGAAAATTCTTTTTGCTATTAAAGTTTTTAACAAAAAATACTTTGATAATTTTAGTTGCATAAATTTTATATAATTATAAGTTAATATTATTTTGATAATATTTTTTTATTTTTTATGTCATTTTAGTTTGCTATTAAAGTTTTTAACATAAAATACTTTATGAAAATTCTTTTTGCTATTAAAGTTTTTAACAAAAAATACTTTGATTATTTTAGTTGCATAAATTTTATATAATTTTAAGTTAATATTATTTTGATAATAACTAGAGGTTTATAAAAGCTTTTTAGTTGATTCTTTTTGCTATTGAAGAATATTATAGTTTTGTTTTAGTTGATCATAACAAAATATTTTAATTGATTCTTTTTAGTTCATTCTTTTGGCTATTAGAGTTTTATAAAAGCTTTTTAGTTCTTTCTTTTTGCTATTAGAGTTTTTTTTAGCTAAATGACCCTGAAATTGAAAAGCACTACAAATGAACTCTGAAAAGGTTGAAAGTTGGCATGGTATCATCATTTCACCCACATAGCATGTGCTAAAAAGTTGAGAGGGTTACGGCAAAAGCTGGATGCACTTCGTGTACAAAATGGACAATCTCTTTTGAAGTATCAGGGTTTCGGACGAAAACTCATCTGTTACAAAAGGCATATCATTTTTTCTTCGCGTAATCAGAGCCATCATCGTATCCTCCTTCACTTTTTCTTCGTGTGTTTCCCTTGCTTATTGCGCCGTAACCATGGATAATCTTCATCGTTTAACAGGGTGCTTGGGTCAGCCTTCACTTTGAAGGGAGGAATTTCATGAAACTTTTCATAATCTTCAGACATGTCTGTCTTGCCCTCCACTCCCACGATGTCGCTTTTCCCTGAAAGAACTATGTGGCGCTTTGGCTCATCGTATGATGTATTCGCTTCCTTATCTTTTCTTTTTCTCGGTTTGGTAGACATGTCCTTCACATAGAAAACCTGCGCCACATCATTGGCTAGGACGAATGGTTCGTCTGTGTACCCAAGATTGTTCAGATCCACTGTTGTCATTCCGTACTGTAGGTCTACCTGTACCCCGCCTCCTGACAGATTGACCCATTTGCACCGAAACAAAGGGACCTTAAAATCATGTTCATAGTCAAGTTCCCATATGTCCACTATGTAACCATAATATGTGTCATTTCCCCTGTTGGTTGCTGCATCAAAGCGGACACCACTGTTTTGGTTGGTGCTCTTTTGATCTTGGGCGATCGTGTAAAATATATTCCCATTTATCTCGTACCCTTTGTAAGTCAATACAGTCGAAGATGGTCCCCTGGCCAACGAGTACAGCTTATCAGAAACAGTGTTGTCACCCATGAGACGTGTTTGCAACCAACTGCCGAAAGTCCTGATGTGTTCATATGTAATCCAGTCGTCACACTGCTCCGGGTGTTTGGAGCGCAGAATATTCTTGTGTTCATCGACATACGGGGTCACCAAGGTAGAATTCTGTAGAACTGTGTAGTGTGCTTGAGACCAAGAATGCCCGTCCCTACATATTATTGAGTCCGCTCCTAGCGTGCCTTTTCCAGTCAGTCTCCCCTCATACCGCGATTGAGGGAGACCAATCTTCTTAAGGTCAGGAATGAAGTCAACACAAAACCCAATGACATCCTCTGTTTGATGGCCCATGGAGATGCTTGCTTCTGGCCTAGCGCGGTTACGAACATATTTCTTTAAGACTCCCATGAACCTCTCAAAGCGGAACATATTGTGTAGAAATACAGGGCCCAGAACGACAATCTCGTCGACTAGATGAACTAGGACGTGCGTCATGATATTGAAGAAAGATGGTGGGAACACCAGCTCGAAACTAACAAGACATTGCACCAAATCACTCCTTAACCTTGACAGGATTTCTGGATCGATCACCTTCTGAGAGATTGCATTGAGGAATGCACATAGCTTCACAATGGCTAATCGAACGTTTTCCGGTAGAAGCCCCCTCAATGCAACCAGAAGCAGTTGCGTCATAATCACGTGGCAGTAATGAGACTTTAGGTTCTGGAACTTTTTCTCTGGGATATTTATTATTCCCTTTATATTGGACGAGAAGCCAGACGGGACCTTCATACTGAGCAGGCATTCAAAGAAGATTTCCTTCTCTTCTTTGGTAAGAGAGTAGCTGGCAGGACCTTCATACTACTTTGGATGCATGCCGTCTTTTTCGTGCACACGTTGCTAGTCCTCCCGTGCCTCCGGTGTATCTTTTGTCTTCCCATACACACCCAAGAAGCCTAGCAGGTTCACGCAAAGATTCTTCGTCACGTGCATCATGTCGATTGCAGAGCGGACCTCTAGGTGTTTCCAATAGGGTAGGTCCCAAAATATATATTTCTTCTTCCACATGGGTGCGCGTCCCTCAGCGTCATTCGGAACAGATTGTCCGCCAGGACCCTTTCCAAAGATTACTTGTAAATCATTGACCATATCAAGTATGTGATCACCAGTACGGAGGGCAGGCTTCTTCCGGTGATCTGCCTCACCTTTGAAATGTTTGCCTTTCTTTCGACATTGATGGTTGGTCGGAAGAAATCGACGATGTTTCGGGTACACATTCTTCCTGCATTTCTCCAAATATATACTTTCGGTGTCATCTAAACAGTGCGTGCATGCGTGGTATCCCTTGTTTGTCTGTCCTGAAAGGTTACTGAGAGCAGGCCAATCATTGATGGTTACAAACAGCAACGCATGTAGGTCAAATTCCTGCTGTTTGTGCTCATCCCACACACGTACACCTTTTCCATTCCACAGCTGTAAAAGTTCTTCAACTAATGGCCTTAGGTACACATCAATGTTGTTGCCGGGTTGCTTAGGGACTTAGATGAGCACTGGCATCATAATGAACTTCCGCTTCATGCACAACCAAGGAGGAAGGTTATAGATACATAGAGTCACGGGCCAGGTGCTATGATTGCTGCTCTGCTCCCCAAAAGGATTAATGCCATCTGCGCTTAACCCAAACCATACGTTCCTTGCGTCACCTGCAAAGTCCCCCCACCTTCTCTCGATTTTTCTCCACTGCGACCCGTCAGCGGGTGCTCTCAACTTCCCGTCTTTCTTACGGTCTTCTTTGTGCCTTCGCATCAACTTGGCATGCTCTTTGTTTCTGAACAGACGTTTCAACCGTGGTATTATAGGAGCATACTACATCACCTTGGCAGGAACCCTCTTCCTGGGGCGCTCGCCCTCAACATCACCAGGGTCATCTCGTCTGATCTTATACCGCAATGCACCGCATACCGGGCATGCATTCAAATCCTCGTACTCACCGCGGTAGAGGATGCAGTCATTAGGGCATGCATGTATCTTCTGCACCTCCAATCCTAGAGGGCATAGAACCTTCTTTGCTTCGTACGTACTGTCGGGCAATTCGTTATCCTTTGGAAGCTTCTTCTTCATTATTTTCAGTAGCTTCCCAAATCCGTTGTCAGATACACCATTGTCTGCCTTCCATTGCAACAATTCCAGTGTGGTACCGAGCTTTGTGTTGTCATCTTCGCAATTTGGGTACAACCCTTTTTTGTGATCCTCTAACATGCGATCAAACTTCAACTTCTCCCTTTCACTTTGGCATTGTCTCTTTGCATCAACAATGACCCGGCGAAGATCATCATCGGGCACATCGTCTGGTTCCTCTTGATCTTCAGCTTCCCCCGTTGCAGTATCACCGTATTCAGGGGGATAGTTGTCACCATCCTCTTCTTCTTCGTTGTCTTCCATCATAACCCCTCTTTCTCCGTGCTTGGTCCAAACATTATAGTGTGGCATGAAACCCTTCTCAAGCAGGTGGACGTGAAGGGTTTTCAAGTTAGAGTAATCCTTCGTATTCTCACAGACAGGGCATGGACAATACATAAAACCATTCTGCTTGTTTGCCTCAGCCACTTCGAGAAATTTATGCAGGCCCTCAAGATACTCGGAGGTGCGTCGGTCACCGTACATCCATTGCCGGTTCATCTGCGTGCATTATATAATTAAGTGTATCAAAAACCATTACAGAACATCATGAATAGAGAAGTGACCAAATTAATACAAGTTCATCATCACATTAAAACCAAAGTACAGTAGTGATCAAATGTTATTACTGAAAAAATAAATACATATAGTTCATACATATATAGTTCTCATAGAACAACATATAGCTCTCTAGAGCATCTAATTAAAACATACATTAAAACTATGAAAAACATTTAAATGCAACAACAAATGCGATCATAATCGCAACTAAGGTAACAATTGATCCAATGGCATAATGATACCAAGCCTCATTATGAATGGCATATTTTCTAATCTTTCTAATCTTCAAGCACATTGCATCCATCTTGATCTTGTGATCATCGATGACATCGGCAACATGCAACTCCAATTCCATCTTCTCCTCCTCAATTCTTTTCAATTTTTTCTTCAAGTAATTGTTTTCTTTTTCAACTAAATTTAACCTCTTGACAAGAGGGTCGGTTGGAATTTCCGGTTCACATACCTCCTAGATAAAAATATCTATGTCACGTTGGTCGGCATAATTGTCATAAACACTAAATGAAACAAATCATAATAAAAGATAATATACCACATCCGAATCATAGACAGGACGAGGGCCGACGGGGGCGGATACTGAAACCATGGCACTATATAATAACAAACAATAATAAAAGTAAGAAAATTATACAAGTATCTATCTAAATCATACAAGTAAGAATTTTTTTTCTTTTAGAAAGAAGATAAGAACAAGAGGCTCACCACGGTGGTGCCGGCGACGAGATCAGCGCGGGCGATCGACGGCGGTGAGGACGGGGACGGGACGGGACGGACCGCCAAACCTAGACAAATCTTGAGGAAAATGGAGCTTGGAGGTCGAGCTTGGAGAGGAGAAAGCTTAAGTGTGGCTCGGGCATTTCATCGAACACCTCATGTGCATGCATAGAAGGGAGAACAGAGCAGCGCATGCACACCTCCCACACGGCCAAAAAACAGAGGACAGGGTGGGCAGGGGCGAGGGTATATATAGGCATCTCTTAGTCCCGGTTGGTGGCTAGAACCGGGACAGAAGACTGACCTTTAGTCCCGGTTCCATCCACCAACCGGGACTAAAGGTGCTGCGCCAGGAGCGAGGCCCATTGGTCCCGGTTCATGTCTGGAACCAGGACCAAAGGGGTCAGACGAACCGGGACCAATGGCCCCCGAGGCCCGGCCGGCGCCCTGGCCTCACGAACCGGGACTGATGCACCCATTGGTCCCGGTTCGTAAGGGAACCATGATTAATGCCCTTATCTGGCCCTGGACCAAAGCCCTGTTTTCTACTAGTGTGTGCCAGTTCACCAACAAGACAGAGACCATGCAACTTGAAACATCAAGTAAGATCATATCCATGTTTGCTCATTATATGTATTTTGAGAAAGTTATGGGATTTACAAACTGAATATATATTTTCAACCAAAATAGTTTGAATAATGCTGCCCTGCTTTATTGTTTTGTTACTTGTAAAGTTATTTGAGTGGAATTTTTCCTGAGTTTTTAAGCATATATTTATATTTGGTACCTGTTGCGATGCACTGGCTCTTTTGTTTTAAACTCCTGGATATCGTGAGAATATTGTGGATAATAGGATTTTTAATATTACTTTAGATCTTAAAGCATTGCAATTACAGACCACACATAAGGGAGGGGGAGGATGGGAGGGAGGATAAGTGACGCCATTGTTGATGCTATGTTAAAATAGAGAACGTGGACCTGAGTGAAGGGTCTTGAATCATTATTAGAGATGTGATATTTTATTCCCCCGTTGCAACGCACGGGCATTTTTCCTAGTAATATATAAATATGTGGGTATTACATGCATCGTTTGACTTGGCTAAACATTTTTTTGAACAAAATTTATTTGAAACTTGTACATGTATCATGGTCGAAGCATGCGAAGCAAAATTTAATGATCTTTTAACCAAATAATTTTGATCATTCATTAATATATATATTTCTCCCATTACAAAGACATGCATGTATGTTTCCTGTATTTATAAATTAATGTGTACATTTTTTAATGCCATCGGATGCCACTGTTCCGATGTTGTGTTCTTGAACCTTTTGGTGGAAGGGACAACTAGCTAGCATGTTCTTTGGATTCAATCCAACACTATGGGGCGTTGTGCCTACACGGCAATTTTTTTTCTCCCGTTGCAACGCACGGGCATATATGCTAGTTACACTTTAATGAACAATGACACGGAACCAAACAACACTAGTAGTAATAAAAAATATTCTAACGGATAAGGCATGGCCCGGCGACGGTGACGACCGGACGATCAGGCAGTCGTCTTTGAGATGCTTCTCCCTGACGGCCAGGCAGTCGTCCTTGATGAGGCCACCTCTCGAATTCAAGGTGCGGCCGTCGTGATTCCCCACTTCTAGATCCTCGTGGCTGATGAAGTCGTCCCAGCCCCAGGTGTCGCGGGCCTTCGAAAAGAGGTGCCCTTCACTGGTTCTGATGTACGTGGGATTCCAGGTTCCGTCGGGCAGTATACTCATCTTGACCATTGCTGTGGTGTCCCCGTCGGCGTAATAGCTCCCATACTCGAGGAAGATGGAGAGGTGGCCCGCGTGCTTCTTGTCGGAGCCGTTTGGATAGCACAGGAGACGCCAGAGCCGGTCGCCGACGATGAGATAGTCTGATCTCATCTCCTGCCCGGTGGCCAGCATCTTCTTAACTTGCGTGTACCTCTCGATCCGGAAATCGTGGTGGCAGTGGCGGAGCCAGAATTTGCTCCTGGGTATTCTTGTAATTTTTTTTCCAAAGCAATATAATAGAACAATAAATGTTCAGTAAGATGACAATAGCAATGACTCAATGACCATACATCGATAATAGTAGCAAAATATCATTGTGGCAATATCTCTAACAATTAAGAAAGATTACAAATAGCAAAGGAAATTACAATATAACTTTACAATCCCCTTTTTGGAAGAGATTGATGACATCCTCATCTTTCACTTGCTTGAAGAATTCTCTCTCAACGAATGTAACCAAGCAATTGTTCAAATATTCATCACCCATTTTGTTTCTTAGTGAATTCTTCACGTATTTCATTGAGGAAAATACCCTCTCAACGCTGGCAATGGCTATCGGAAGAATGAGCACCAACTTAAGAAGTTTGTAAACAATATAATATTGTTCATTCTTTCTTGTCTCAACCATCAAAACTGAAAGCTCACATAGATTCTTCAAATTGCTAAACCTTTTATCCATACGCACATGAGAAATGTACATGCTTAATTGCCATGGAAGTCTTGACCATTCATCATTTGTGAAATCCTTAGCATAAAACTTTCTAGCAAGCCTAACCAACTTCTCTTTATCATAAGCAGCAAATGAATCACGTGGACTGAATGCTGCCATGCAAGTAAGTAGTTCAGTGTTTACCTCATCAAATCTTGCATCCAGCTCTTGAAGTTGCCTATCAATGACACCCACAAACATTTCAACCTTAAAGCGTTGGTAATTCCTTGCGCCATTGAAGAACCCTCTTTTTGGTCTCCCGGCAGGATAGTAAGGAGCCTCCATGTCAACAACTTTGATTTTCTGCTTTGCACAAAAAGAAGTGACATTCTGAAGAAAATCATTCCACCCTTCATCTTCTCGCAAGCATTGCAAGTGTAGCTTTGTGAGATCAACAATCTCCATAGCATTAACAATATCTTAATCTTTCTTTTGCAAAGCTCTACTCAAGTCATCGGTGTATTCAAATATTTCTTGCATCAAGTGTGCCATGAAAACAAATTCAAATGTCTGAAATGATGTCAACATAGTCATTGCTGCTACTGCCTATGTGCCATTATACTCTTTTGCAATCTTGATGAGAACACGCCTTATTGCAGGATACATAGAGATAACATGGTTGACAGTCTTGTAGTGAGAGCCCCAACGAGTATCACATAGCCTTCCAATACCCATTTCTTGATTCAAACCCGTCCCGGTTTCTAGTTCTTCCAACTCTAATGCAGCAATAAGTTCCTCAGCTTGAGCTATTCGAAGCATTCTCAACTTTTTACAAGAATAGCCTAGAACATTTAGCAAACATGCCAGCTTTTGAAAGAACCAATTACAATCACCACTCTCCTTTGCAACAGCAACAAGAGTTAATTGTAGTTGATGGGCAAAGCAATGGACATAATAGGCATAAGGAGACTCATCCATAATTAGTTTCTTCAGGCCATTAGCATTACCTTTCATGTTACTAGCCCCGTCATATCCTTGCCCACGGACCATTGCAAAGCTCAAATTGTATGTCATAAGCATGTCCTCAATTGCAGCTTTAAGTGTCGAAGATGAAGTGTCTTCAACATGGGCAAGACCAAGAAATCTCACAACTGTCCTTCCTTTCTTATCCACATAACGCAAGCAAACAGCTAGTTGTTCATTCTGGTGCATATCACTAGACTCATCTGCAAGTACTGCAAAATGTCCACCATCAAGATCTCCAATTATTAAACCCACCGTTCACAAATGCGTCTCCTCCTGGACTTTTTGTTTTATCCTTGAACAAGTAGCAAACAAAGCAAAAAGCAGCCTCTTCTTGCACACTATACTCAAGCCACTTATGATCCTTAAACCAAGTAGGGCAAAAGCGACAGAGATGTCCACTAAAATCTCTGATCTCAAACTTATGATCCTTTGGTTGACAAGCACCCAAGTCAATGTATCTCCTTCTAACTCTATCCTGGTCATTGGCATGATACGAAGATATGGGAAGTCGCTTGCCAGGATCACGTTCCAGAGCTGCCAAATCTGCTTCAAATTGGGGCATTGATTCATCATCTTCATCAACTGATTCATCATCTTCTACAATTGGGGTCGGGGAGCCTCTCTCCCTCTCCGGTTGCGGAGCTTCGCCATGTGTTTGCATTAGTGCTAGCTGCAGATTGCTCTCAACCTCAATGGAAAGAGGAGTTGGTGTGGATGTAGAAGTTATTTTCCTTGTCTTTGAAGATTTGTCCCACATTTCAAATATGCTAACATCCTTCTTCTTCATCTACATCACAATCACATAAACAAAGTAGAAATCAATGGCAGTGGCAATGTGGCATGGACTGATGTACATTGGACAAACATCTTCATCATAAGCAGCAAATGAAAGTTCAATTTCAGTTTACAAGCAATCACTGAATAATCATCTTCAGATTTGTTTAGAAACAGAGGGAAAGAATAGAGCAGTACTGTGTGGATGGATGCAGGTTGCAGAATGGAGGCCGGACTGCTGCCCTGCTGGTCTGCTGGCTACTGCCTGCTGGATGGCGATGCCGCCACGCCGGGGAGCCGCCGAGCCCGAGGACGGTGGCCGGAGGGAGTCAGGGAGCTGCCGGCTGCCGCCGCGCTGGGGAGGCCGGAGGCGGATTGGCGGCCCGGCGCCTGACGGAGCCGCGGAGGAGAGGGCCGGACGCCGAAGGCCGAGGGCAGGGGAGGGAGATGGCCGGCTGGAGGGGAGGGACCGAGGGAGAGGCAGGAGAGGTCGGCCGCCGGAGCCGGTCCTAGCCCTAGGTTGGGAAAGGGGATCGATTCGATTTGGAATCGAGGGAGGGAGACGAGGTGCTCGGTCGGCTGGTCGCGCGCCTAACCAGATGCTCGGTCGCTGGTGTCCGGCACCGTGCGTGGCTGCCGTGGTGCTCATGGGCTCATGGGCCAAGTCGCTCTTTACCGTAAAATACATGTAGTAATTTTTTTTGCACAAAATTCTTTGGTATTCCCTGGAATTCCAGGAAGACCCCTGGCTCCGCCATTGCCGTGGTGGCCCGTCGCCCACGGGACGATGGTTGAAGTCGAGAGCTGCCGCCGGCCGGCGCCGCGCACGGCGGACATGATGGCGGCGGAAGCGGAGAGTTGGCGGCCGGCGCCGCGCAGGGCGGACAAGACAGGGAGCAATGCCATCGACGTGACCACCAACGGGGCTTGCTTGCAGCAGAGACAATGTGCGGCAAATCAGGAGGCACGAGCCGGTAGATGTGGAACAGATCTCAGATGTAACGTGTTAACTCTGGAAAATTGATACTATATGTGCAAGTCTAAGGAAGATTAATTCCACAGAATAGATATCTTCTCAGGCAGTCCCGATTTTTATTTTTTATTTTGCAACGTGACACATTAAAAACGCAGATTTTTCGTCCATCCGTTTCCTGTTTATGCGTTGCTCTAGAAATGCGTGTCCCCTTAAAATAGGGAACATGCACCCAATGCGTGTCACGGCATGGTAAGCTATCCCAAAAAAAACAATGATAATTGGTCTATTGCAGTAACCCTTTTCGAATAGGAAACGATCGGCCGGGTCGGCAGTCATTGTTTGGAGCGTATAGATGCCATTGTAACACTGGCCATCATCCATTGCAACCTGGGTAATGTTGCCCATCACAACATGGACGATTTTGCGGTCATTATGTCGCAGCGCCCATCTCATACCATACTTTCAATCTAAAGCCTGTTGACATATCGTTGCTTCAGCTTTCAGTAACAATCCGAGTTCTCTCACTTCCTGGTCGCTCCCGCGGGCGGCTGGGAGCGAACCCTAGCCGCCAGCAACGCCGCACCCACCACCGCCGCCTCCCCTCGCCGCCGCCGGACGGCGTCGCCGGGCAAAGCCCGGGCGGCTCGGTGGCGGCGGGGCCCTTTCCTCCTTCCGCTCGGGGCGGCGCGGTGCGGGCCGTCCTCTTCGGCGGGAGCTCGGGCGGCGGCTACGCTGGCTCGAGGCGGCGCGGCGAGGCAGTGCGAGGGCGGGGCGGACGCGCATCAGGGCCGGCTGGCACGGATCTACGCGCGGCGGCGCGTTGCGCGCGGAGTTGGAGAGCGCGGATCTGAGCGGGTGCATGGAGGGGAGCGCGCAGGGGCATGGCGGCGAGGCCATGCTGTGTGCTCGCCGCGACGAGGGCGCGGTCGCGCCGGCCGTGTGTGGGGGCTCGGGCGGCTTTGGTGGTCGAGCGGTGCTCTACTGCAGTGCTGCTTGGGTGCTCTGCTCCACGACCTCGGGTGCACGGGTGCTCCGCTCCACGGCGTGCAAGGGGCTCGCGAGGAGTGGCGGGTCTGGCCTGGCGGCGCTCGTGGGCTATGCTGCTCCTTCGGCGGCGGCTTCGTGTGGTGCCAAGGGCCTGCTTCGTCCGAGGGGATTGGAGGATGCCGGGGCGGCGGCCCCGGTCCTGACGCCGCCGGATCTTGCCGGCGGATTGGTCGTCGTGCGTGGATCTTTCCTACTTCGATGATCCACGCCGAGTGGTGGTGGTTCTGCCGACGAAGCGGGAGGTGCTGCGGCTGGCGGGTCACTGAGAGCCGGTGGACGTCGACCATGGGGATTGTGTGCTGTGCAGTGCTTCGGATCTGCTCGGATTCGAAGGTGTGGTGGAGCTCCGGGCGAAAGTCCAGCCCCGACCTTGGGTCGGTGCCGGCAACGGCGGCACCATGGTGTCGCTCCCCTTCTTTAAGGCATTGTCGTGGAGCTCCATTACACGACTCTCCGGGAGAAATCCCTAGCTTCGGATGATCGAAGCGGGTGATGACGGCGGCTACATCATTTCCTTCTTTGAGGCACCGCCTTGGAGAGTCAGCATGTTGCAGTTTGCACGGATCTCTTCGTCGTCGGGGACAGTGGACGTCGGGGCGGCGGCTCCGGGTGGTTTCTGTTTGTGCGTCGAGATGGCGATCTCGGGAACAATGCGAGTGGCAGCTCTATGAGGTGGGGCTCTTGCTCGACATTGGTTGGGTGGCATTCTTGTCCCGCTTGGGCGGTGAGGGTGTCGGCCCGGTCGATGCGCCCCAAAGGGGACGGTCTGACTTTACGTCGGGGCGGCGGCCCCGGATGTGGTGCGGCGTTCGTGGTCTGCGTGCAGTTGTCCTGCGCAGCATGGGCTGCGGGTAGCTGTATTATGCGGCGTTGCTGCTCGAGGGCGAGTGGAGGTATGTCGGGGCGGCGGCCCCGGATGTGGTGCGGCGTTCGTGGTCTGCGTGAGGCTGTCCTAAGCAGCGTGGGCTGCGGGTAGCTGCATCGTGCGGCGTTGCTGCTCGAGGATGAGCGGTGGCATGTCGGGGCGGCGGCCCCGAAAGGCGGTGTCGGTTGAGTGCGCAGGGCGCAGCGGAGCAGTGGATGTCGAGGCGGCGGCCTCGAGAGATTTGCAGCTTCGAAGGCATGGACCTTGTGTCGTGTGGGCGACGTGGTTGTCATCGGTGTTGGTCGTGGGTGGGCTTTGCCCTGTGTGTTAGTCTTTGGGGTGGGCTTGGCCCTTGTTGTTCCGGTTTTCGCCCGATTTTCCGTAATTAACTGGTCAATTCTCTTTTGCTTAATAATTAATAGATGAGGCAATCTTTGCCTCCGTTTCTAAAAAAAATGTTGCAGCGCCCATCACAACATCGTCCATGTTGTGGTCACTGTGTCACAGCGCCGCACAACGCCATGTCACTGCACGATGCATCCTGGCGAGCTCCAGTGCCTCTCCCGACGTTGCAACCATGCGTGCCTGAAGCACCGGCGTCGTTGCAAGAGGCAAATCACGGCATACATTGCCGACTCAGACCGTGTTGGCTGGCTTGCAGCTGAGTGTATCATTCTCGCAGTGGCTCGTAGCTGAGGGTGTCTTTTGCAATTTCAGTAAGCGCAACTTCCAACTGATCCCATGTCTGTAAAAAAAACTACCGTTTAGGAAATGTTTGGACAAAAAACCGTCTCCAACAGATCATGTAAACCCGGAATAAATTTAGAGAATCATGTAAACTTGGCCCCAAGTCCCCGCTGCTATACGGGAAGATGTCCTTCCGCTAAACTTTTGGCGGCAAGGAAACCACCTAAAACTTCACCGCATGCGTCGCCGCGTCGTTGCTCCGACACTTCACCACGCCACAACGCCATACAGCCGCCCCGTTATGTCGTGCTGCGCCGCCCCTTGCCGGTCGCCGTACCGATGTCGGGCCGCCCCTCGCCGCACTGCCTCACCGCCATGCCAGGCTGCCGTACCGATGTCGGGCCGCCCCTCGCCGCACCGCCTCACCGCCATGCCAGGCTGCCGCCCCGCTACGCATCTCACAGGCCAACATCACATGTTTCACCGACTTGCGGGCACTAGGCCATTATTTAGGATTGTTTAATAAAAAATAAAAAATAAATAAATTTTAGGGATGAAGTTTACGGAAACTGAGAAAAGTTGCTCTCAAAAAACTTTCCTAAATTTTACAATCAGAGCATAAAACCAGAGGTCTTTTAAGGGAGTTATTGGACTTGCTCTAAATCGATTTTGCAGGAGGGGGAACGGCTGCAGGGGGGAGAAAGGAATAAGAAAGAAGGACGGCCGTTGGATTTTAATCTGATGGTCGAGAAATCGATTTAGCAAAAAAAAAATTGAGATGACTTCCGTATAGGAGGTCCTTCACCAAATTTTGTTGGCTTGTGACATAATACTTAGCAATAGGGCGTTTGTGGTGATTGAATTGTATCGTACTGAAAATTTTAAATACATGAGTAGAAGAATCAGCGAGTTTTGTGGCCGCCGATGTACCTGCACATGCACTCAACAATAGTATGTGGCTGCATAAGCCCTTTGTGTGCGTCGTGTTTGGACATCCAGCCGACCCCGACATAGACTAAGTCGCCGGTGATGAACGGAGACAACCCGGCCGGCACGGACAGTGTGCGGTGCATGCCTATGAATAGCTTGCGGCCGCCGAAGTCCCCTTTGACGCTTGTCGTCGTCCCCGCGTCCAGATCAACCCGGTATGCCTTTTCGCTTATGGCGTAGGCATCGAACCTGATAAAGGCTAGGCGGGGTACTCGGTGCACCACCAGCAGCTCCCCGCCATTGTCGACCAGGTGCAAGGTGTCCAACGGATTATCAGAGGGTTGCGGTCCCGATTTTTTGTTCAAAAGGACCACCTGCCAAATCAAATTGACAGAAAATATCATCTCTGGATGCAAACGACAGGAGAGACCAGCTGCACCGTGACGATAGATGCGCCAGTCGACAGATGGCATTGCACCGTGACGATAGATGCGCCAGTCGACACATGGCATCAGCCGCCAAGGGCTACGGCGGCAGAGGCTGCCGCCACACGCTATGGCGGCAACCTTCGCTGCACAGGATTTCTGGTGCTGGTAGTGCTTGGAACGGATCGGCGCCAGTCCGGTGGGCCCTGCCGCCACCGCCCCTGGCAGCAGCCTGTGCTGCTCCTCCACGCATCTAAACCAGCCTGTGGTCCGTCCGTCGTTTGTTTATTTTACTCCATCGCCTGCATGCAGCACACATATACATATGCGTGCAAGTGCAAGTGTAAGCATCGACACTCGTCGTCGTTTGCACCTGGTACAAAGCTCATGTCTGATGCATAATACATGCACTCTGATTTTGTATATAGCCTGCCACCAGGGAGCGTGGCGGCAGATGCCACGTGGCCCACCCGTTCCGTTTCCGTGGCTGAAAAGCTGTGCAGCAAAGGCTGCCGCCGTAGCCTGTGGCGGCAGGCCCTGCCGCCGTAGCCCGTGGCGGCAGGTGCCACGTGTAGGCTGGTGCAGCCGGTCTCTCTCGTCGTTTGCATTTAGAGGTAGTCTTTTCTGTCAATTTGATTCGGCGGGTGGTCCTTTTGAACGAAAAATCTGCGGTCCCATGATCGTGGCGGCCTTAGGTCAGCCGCGGCGGATGGTTGTCCGGTGAGGTATCCACCACCATGATGGCCTTATACACGATGCACTACACGCGGCCTGCGAACGACAGGATCGGGCCGCGGATTCAGTCTTTTTCGCAGCGCTGCCTCGTCCAGTGGTCGTCGCCGGGCCTCACGGCTGCCAGCTGCCGGTGCTCGCCGAAGTTGACCACGACCGTCGAGTCGTGCACGATCCCCACGCCATACACCTCGAGTGCCTCCTCCTTGCCGGTTGATCTCGGGAAGAAACGGTCCGGCTTGTAGCCGGAGAGCAGCTCGGTAGCCGGCGGGAGGTCGGTGCGGGCGCCGGTGAGCTGGTTCAGCAGGCGTACGGCGTGGGTCTCGTCGTCTTTGAGCAGGAAGAGGAGGCCCTCAGGCGTGGGCGCGAGCACGACGGGGCCCTGCAGCTCCGGGAGCTCTGTCCGGACGCACTCCCCGGTGGAGACGTTCAGGAACCGACTGTGGCGGGGGCGGACGCTGCCGAAACTGTCATCGAGCATGATCCATTGTCGAGGGTGGAACCTTCTGTCCAAGGCGCCGCCTTGCGCGTCGGCGCGGGGATCCGCGGTGCACCGCCGCCACGCGCTGCACACCGCGCGGAGGCGTATGTAGTCGGCAAGGTTGGCGGAGAGCACGCGCTCGGCGATCAGCCCGGCCGGCCCGCACGACAGGCTCCCCCAGTCCCTCCTGCGGAAGGTTCGTCTGAGTTAGGCACAAGAGATGTACAGATGAGAAACTGGAGGCCGATCGCAATCTTACCAGCCAGAGTGGGCGGTGGTGGCAACGATGCGGGCGCGGTTCGTCCGGCGGCGACGGCGACGCCTTTTGGCCGGAGGGCTGCTAGATGGTGTCGGTGCCATGTCCGGCTAGATCGGTGAACCTGGCCTGCTGCGGAATTGTGATCGAGAATCTCAACCTGCAAGCTTTGTGGCGAACAGCAGAGATAGACGATGTCACGACGATGACGTCTGACCTACGCAAAGGGATTGAAGAGTTTTTTTTTTTACACTCAAAGGGATTGAAGAGTTCAGGGCTATATCAAAGGGGAATTTCCAAAAATCTAGACCAAACCTTCTCAAAAAAAATCAAGACCAAACATCTGTCACTGTCACCTAATGTTTCATTGTCTTCTTCCCAAAGTGTATCATAAGGTTTCCCTCATGTACTTGTTTCTTTCAATGAAGTTGTCGTGATGTGTTTCCTTGGAAACAAATGAGATGAATATACTAGTACACAAACAACACAGAGCAAAACATTTTGATACACGTTGAAACATGAAAAAAAAAACTAATGCAATTCCCAAAAGACAAAACTTGCCACACGCAGGAAATATAATGTGAATCTTGAAGCAACAATGGACGGCATAAGATAATAGCGTTTCACAAAAATATCTTCGACTACCGAAAAAACAAGGGACGCTCAGGTGTCAACATGCACATGGGAATACACATAGGTTAGCTGTACAATGCAAGGTGCTTCGGGAGGTGTGCTTAGTAAAATAAACTGATTTTTTTTTTAAGCATCAGTGCTTATCTCTACATAAAGGATGCTTAATTAAGCATTTAACTTTTATAAATAAGCACAGGTGCTTAAATAAAAACTGGTTCATGTATTCAAGCACCTCCCCTAGTGATTTAATGAGGGCTTTCTCCGTAGAATTCGGAACAACCAGGAATCTTGTGGTAAGAGTCTGCAAGCCACGAGGGCTTGTGCGTATTTGTCCTGGATGTGCAGGGGCTCCTACAAAATTGCGCCGAAATACAGGGGCCCTCCTGTATGTTATAAATGTAAAAAACAATACTCCCTCCTATCCATATTACTCGTCGTTTAAACGGATGAATTTAGCACTGAAATATGTCTATATACATCGACAAATAATATAAATCGGAGGGAGTACTACTTATTTTCGGCCGCTGTCGGTACGCTCTCTCGATGATGCTGTTTTAAAAAAAACCAATTGCAATGTTTTTTTATGTACTTAACTTTTTTTTAATTAGATTGCCCACACATGCCAGACAGTCCATATGTTTCCTTTTAGGATGTTTTGAGGATTTGTTTTCAATTTTTCAAAGGAGTTCAAGTAATATGTGTACGTTGTGTGTATTTCAATATTTTTGCAGTTTCACATACTTCAATTCTTTTCTAAAATTTAAATACAACAAACAATTTATAAATTATCCGGTTAGTCGTGTGTTGCATGTGCACGCTATGCGAGGGAGTAACCATCATGACGACAGACTGCCCTTTAATAATAGATAGGTTCTATACAACAATCAATAACTTATATGTATTTTATTTTCAAAATGCATATTGTTAATCAAAAAACTAATGTTTCATACAACCAAATCTCATTGAAATAATTGCAACAGATCTCGCAACAAAGTTTTTATAATTTCTAGTGATTTAATGGGGGCTTCCTCCGTAAATTTTGGAGCAACCAGGAATCTTGTGGTAAGGGTCTGCAGGCAAAGAGGCCTTGTGCATATTTGTCATGGATGTGCAGGGGATCCTACACAATTGCGCCGAAATACAAGGGCTCTCCTGTACGTACGTTATAAATGTAAAAAAAATACTCCCACCTTTTTTTTTGAACACAGTACGGACGCAAGCGCTCATATATACGCGCATACACTCACCCCTATGAACGCACACACGCACATCCTAGCCCTATGAGCACCTTCGAGAGACTGAGCCGGCATATCATCTTGAGATTTATGAAGTTACCGTAGGCGCCTTGTCGTCGACGGGAACGTCTCCTCCCACTGAAAGCGCATCGCTGGAAATCCTGAAATAAATCCAGGAATAATGCGAGCACCAGGACTTGAACCCTGGTGGGCTGGAGATACCACTGCCCCTCTAACCATCCAACCACAGGTTGGTTCGCAAAAAAAAATACTCCCACCTATCCATATTACTCGTCCGTATCTAGCACTGAAATACGTCTAGATATATCCGTTTGGACGAAACATATCTATACCTACTAATAAAGCACGGAGTGCTTCCGTCGGGTTCACCGTCATTAAAACTATCCCTAAAGTTGAAGTAAATTACCCACCCTGCCACCCGTAAGTGAAAAAAAAAACGTTCGTTTTTTCTTTTTTATAATAGAGAAAAAATAATGCGGCGAAGGGATCAAACCCACGTTGCTTTGGAATTCCAAAGCAGTCACGCTAACCAGCTCATCCAGCCCGATCGGAGAAAGTCATCGTATACAAATCAAGAAACCAATCCCGTGACGAGACACTATAAAAGTAGGCTAATTCCCTAGATTTCTTCCTCGCGGCGAAACAGATCGAAGAATTAAGATCCGCCGCGTGTAGCCAGATGCTGGAGGTCGAGTGGAAGCTCCATGGTGCCGGCCGGAGATGTCGAGTTCGACGACGGCGACGCGGAGCGATTACTACTGCTGGGCTTCGCGTGTCACGGCGCCGGCGGGAGACGCATCCTTGAGGCCGTCGACCCGAGGATCGCCGCTAGCGAGTTCGTTGAGAACGACGCTCCAGATGCTGGGCTAGCGTGCAGCCAACAGAATCCATTGAGCGGCCGAGGGCGAAGGTCATGGTATAGATCCCGGCAAGCTCCGTGCTGCCGCACGATATGCGGACGTGGAAGCCGGCGTTCATGTGGCTGGCACCTCCCAAAAATTAGGACACAGTCCCTTCCTCTGAACCAGGCCGTCGGTGGCCCGATTCGCGCCAACCACCGCCTTGCACATGATGCATTGCTGCAGCGCAGCAGTGGGAGCAGGATCTTGGCGCCGTCGGCGTCTCCATTGCTGGCCTTGCAGCGTTGTCGGGACTCCCCGGCGACGGGTATGACGTCAAGGCCGGCGAGACCTTTTATTTGTGTCCGTCCGACGGCCCCTGATCCCCGTTCGTTCTCCTTCTCTTCCTCTTCTCCACTTCTTCTTCGCGCCGAACAAGACAGGGGGAACGGCTTGCTGGCGACTGGTGGCTCTGAGGCAGACGACAGCCACGCTAGCCTGCCCCTGGAGTCCCCCGCCCCTCCTGGACCACGAGCGCTGCGCCTCACTGGGGTGCTCTGGCTCGGCAGTGACTCCACCCCTGGTGAGCAGTGGCGTGCATCGATTCCATCCATCGCAACTTCAACGTCGCCTCCTATCTCTGCAGGCTGCTGGATAGATTTCATGAGGTTTACTCGGTATGTCCAAAGCTAGGTGAGTCCACGTACAAGATACAACATGCCGATCGATTCTATACTTTCCGGCTGGAGGAGCGTCATCAGTCATTCACAGTATACCTTACGAGTTCTACAATTTGGGACGTCCATGATGCAATTTGAAGAATTAAACCGGTTGCTCTAGCTCCTGCGGAACCCTTGCGCCGCCCTGCCAGGTCGTCTCGATGCATGCCGTCTTCGAGGAGCTTCAGCCTGCCCAGCGCGGCCGACGGTGTGGCTTCTATGGCCTCGCATCTCCATGTCGCCACCGATGGAGGCAAGCTTCGCACGGGCTGGCCAGACAGGTCGAAGCGCGAGACCGAGAAGGAGCGAACGCAGCGGCGCCGCGTGCCGTGCAGCTGCTCTTGCATCGAAAAACAATTTATGTGTGTGTGTGTGAGGGAGAGAGAGAGGGGTGCAGCATAAGCTAGCTGGATTGGTGAAAAAGACGTACTGGTGGTCTGCGTTTCCCTTTTGGATATCCATGTGCGCATCTTCGTCCTGCTTTCGTTTAGCAGCTCACAAAGCATGATTGATTTTTGCTGATTGCGGACATCTGTGCATGGGTTAGGATCAAATAGCTAACACAAATTTAAATACTCGGAGCATTGCAATGAATTTTTAAGTTCTCCATGCAAATGTGATAAAATCCGTACTGTATTCAGTATGATTCCTTTGACTCATATTTTTAATTCCATTGATGAAAATAGATGTACTGTATGAACTATTAGTTTTTGTTTGGAAGAATAACTTTTTCTTTCTTTCCACCACCCATTCTGAATATTTTGATCTACTGAATAGTATGTGTTTCCATCTCAAACTTTCTGTCTCAGTGGTTACAACAGACCAAAGTTTTTTGCTATACGTAGAAGCAGCATTATGACATTTTGTGAGCATGGATAGAAAGCAAGGTTTAAAATTAATTGTTAAATGCATTATTCTTTATTATACTTATTAGTACGAATATTTCATATGCTAAATATCATTTTGTGAGATATTTTTCTCTCCCGTTGCAATGCACGAGCATGTTTGCTAGTATAACTTAAATCAGTGGGAGTACTACTTATTTTCGGCCGCGGTCGGTAGCTCATGTGCCCGGCCCGTCTTATTAGCCAAATCGGAACGGGATAATGAGCAGCAATGTTTGCGCACATTCTCTGGACTTCGATGAATAAAAGTTGGTTTACCCCTAAAAAAAAGCAGCAGTGATTGCGCCACATGGCGCGATCCGACGGCCGCCGCTCGTCCTCCTCCCACATACGGCCTAGGGTTTCAGCCCACGCAAATATAAGGATACGTTTCAATCGGACTCCTCTATTCCCCACACATCGTAGCCTGCAGCCGCACACGATGAGCCGTGGCGGCGAACTGTTCGCCTCCTTGCCGGACCAGCTCGTCAGTTACGTGCTCTCCTTCCTGCCCTCGCGCGAGGCCGTGCAGACGTCCTGCCTTTCCCGCCGCTGGCGCCACCTCTGGAGATCCGCGCCCGCCGTCCGCGTCTGCGGCAGCGACGAGGCCTTCGTCCTCTTTGTGAACAACCTCCTCATCGGCCGCAACAACGCATCGGCCCCTCCGCTGCGCTCGTTCGAGATCGACGCCGATCTCAAGGAACGCGTCGTCTGCTCTTTCTGCCGCAGGAAGGACCGCCACTGCGAGGTCGACCGCAAGTCCCACTGGGAGGTCCATCCCCACGTCGATTTCTGGGTGAGCCAGGCCTTATCGCTGTGTCACGCCCGCTCGCTCACGGCCTGCTTCCGTAGGCAGGAGGACGTGCCGTGGAAGCCCCGGTGCCCCCTCCCCTTCGCCTCCGTGCACTTGACGAAGATCCACCTCGACACTGTTTGCCTTGTCAATGGCCAACTGGACTTCTCCTGCTGCCCGGCGCTGCTCCGCCTCACCCTCGTGCGATGCTGGCTCTATGGTGACGCACTGGTGTCGCCGTCGCTGGAGCGTCTTGCCATTGTTGAGAGCCGTCACACAGATGAAGAATCCGACGATAGGTTGCATATGAGCTTGTCCACGCCAAAACTCCGTTTCCTGGAAATATCTCATAACTACTGCAGGGAGCAGTTTCTCAAGATGATGTCTTGGTTGACGGAGGATAGGGTCTCATATACAGACGCCTGGTCAATGTTTAATGGACGATGATGCATCATCCTGATGTTTTAAACTGGTCTAGTTTATGCTTCTGTTTTGTTGTTTATCTTCAGATTGTTTCCCCTCCATTCCTACAGAGGTAGTAATGATTATGTAATAATGAACACTTGTTTGAGGAGGCCAAGTTCACTGCGCGTGTATTGTAGTCACAGGACGCAGCTAGCTAGACGAGCAGCAGCAGCCGCCGCTGCACATCCTCTTCTTCCCGTTCCTAGCCCCCGGCCACATCATTCCAGTCGCCGACATGGCCGCGCTCTTCGCCGCCTGAGGCGTCAGGTGCACCATCCTCACCACGCCCGTCAACGCCTCGGCCGTCGACCGCGCCAACAACGCCGTCGTCGGCACCAGCTCCCCGGCGATCACCATCTCCGTCATGCCTTTCCCCGACGTCGGGCTCCCGCCGGGCGTCGAGAGCGGCACGGCCCTTACGTCCCAGGGCGACCGCGGCAAGTTCTCTCGGGCGCTGCGGCTGTTCCGCGAGCCCTTCGACCGGTTCCTGGCCGGCAGCCACCCCGACGCGGTCGTGTCCGACAGCTTCTTCTTTCCACTGGTCCATGGACGCCAACGACGCCTTCGCCGAGCTGATGGCACGCGGCGACCGCGGCTTCATCGTCCAAGGGTCGGCGCCGCAGCTGCTCATCCTCAGCCACCTCGCCCTCGGCGGGTTCGTGATGCACTGTGGCTGGAACTCGACGCTGGAGGCCGTGAGCGCCGGCGTGCCGATGGTCACGTGGCCGCGCGCGGTACGCGGACCAGTTCAACAACGAGATGCTCGTCGTGGAGCTGCTCAAGGTGGGTGTCAGCATCGGCGCCAGGGACTACGCGTCCTCCGTCGAGGCCCACGAGGTGATTCCCGAATCCATCGGGAGATTGATGGAGAGCGACGCCATACAAAAGAATGCCAAGGACCTCGCCGTGAAGGCAAGGAGCTCGGTGGCAAACGGTGGATCTTCATACGACGCTGTTGGCCGGCTGCTGGACGAGTTGATGGCTCGCCGGAGTTCTGTCAAGGCTGGACAAGACATCCGGACAGCTAGCTGATCGTTTTGCGTGTATTGCCAGCTTTGAGCTTTCCTTTTGGTTGTTTCTTAGAGCACCTCCACATCTTTACCATAGGACGTTTGCTAGTAATCATTTGGGCATATTTTAACTCATCAAACCAACTCCCTCGTTTGAGTGAAACCGTACTAGTTTTTTTTAAAAAAAAAGAGGATTACCCCGGCCTCTGCATCTGGGCGATGCATGCAGCCATTTTATTAATTATTCACAAAGACCTTACAAAGTAGTACATCAGGTAGTCTGAAGTAACCATCTTAGCAACAACTGTCACTACTCCTATCCACTTGATGAAGGGGTGCCGATGGTCCGAGCCTAATACCAAACAGACATTGCACCAAAGCTTAACATCTAAAGCCGGAGGCCCCAACCGAGCCACATACTGGGTTTGGGTACAAACCGGTCCGACGCACTCTCATGTGTCGTCGCCGCCGTCTTCCACCAATCCATTTTCAGAGCAGAAACTAACGCAACGACCTTGCCAGGTCTCTCTGCCATCGACGCCACCATGACGCCAGACAGCGTCTTCCTCCTGCGCGAGTCCATCTCCGCGCATCGGACGCCGAGTCTCCACTGCGCCACGCCGCCAAGATCCGCCGCCATCAATGAGTAAGATGAAGCACCGCTCCACCAAAGAAGCCGTCCACTGGTCCCTCGAGCCCGTGTACACCTCCAAGAATGACGCCCTCAAGGGGGAAACGACACCAGAGCGCCGCCGTCATCCGATCTACCGATTTAGGGTTTTCCCCCGGAGGTAGAGGATAGAGGTCTGGAGCTTCTCCACGGCGATGCCTTCAAGAAGGTAACGACACAAAAGAGTGTCGCCATCGCCGGTCTTGGCAACAAGCCGAGAACGAGGTTTTCACCCGGATCCGCTCGACGAACCTCCATCTCGCATCCTGCGCACGGACCACCACCGATCTCCGCCGTCGCGGAGCGAGCAAGCCACTCTGGCAGATCAGATCTGACCGGAGGGCCAACCACGCCCGCAGCCGACCAGTCCACCAAAGCCCTCCACACCGCCGCCGATCCGAGGTGCCGCAGCGCCGCGGCCAGGTGCAGCAGCTCCACCACTCCGCTGCCGCTCGCCGCCGGGAGCGAGCCACCGCCGCGGAGGCTCGGATCCGGGGGCGCACTTCCGCTCGCCCGGGTGCCCCGCGCCACCCTCGCGCGCGAGAAGGAGAGGCTCCTCTGCCACCGCCGTCAGCCGCCCGGGCTTAGCCCGGCGGCTTCCTCCAGCGGCGGTGGAGGGGAGGGGTGGGAGGGGGAGTGACCGGCGGTTAAGATTGGGGCCCCTCGGCCGCCCGCGCGGGGGGCGACGAAGAGGAAAGGAAGGGAGGAAGGAGCGGGCAACGGCGCTGCTGTGTGGCGGCGGCGGCGCTAGGTTAGGTCGCGAGGTGAGATTGGATCGGGCAAGTGAAACCGTACTAGTCCTTCCCCACGTTTAACTCTCCAAATGACAAATTTGCACAAACAACTCTCTGTAACAAACGATTTCACTCTCCAAACGAGGCGCCTCACGGGGGAGCTCCTCTCCTGGTGTTGCCGCGTGAAACTTCAAGCGGTGCTGGTGGTGGCGTGGCGGCGACGGCGCAAGGGTGTCGGGCGTGAAAGTTCAGGCGGTATAGTTTAATTCTGCAAATGAAAATCTTGCTCAAACAACTCTTTTTTTTTTGGTTATGAGATTGCCGTACGTGGCTTAGGGCAACTCTAACTGATCCCCAATAAATAGAGGAGGATCCGGCAGAGCAAAAGCTTAGTGGAGTATTTTTACTCCTCTAAGATTTGACCGGACCTAATCTATCCCTTATATATAAGAGTAAAAACCAAATCTGCATAAAGTTCAACATAGATTCGATTTAAACAACCAAAATTTGACATAATGTGCATATACTCAACCGAAATTTGCATAAAGTTCAACATAGATTCTACTTAAATTAAACTCCACTTAAACTCAACCTAAACTTAAACTCTAATCACTCTTATAGAGTACTAGCCATTTGGTCCGCTTCATACCACCGATCTTGGGGTCCGGCCCTGTGCCGTCGGCGGTGATGTTGGGGAAGATGCGGCGCCATTCTTCGACGTCGATCTCCTCGTTGTCGTCGGAGATGATGACGAGCGCCCTGTCCACCGCCTCGTTGGCGAATCGCTTTCGCTCTGCCTCCACCAACTCGGGGTACTGGCGGCGGAGGTCCGCCATGTACTCGTCGGCGGCAGCCTCCGCAGTGAGGTGCTCCCTCGCCTCCCGGTCCTCCCTGGCCACCGACGCGGTCATCGTTGCGGCAGCGGCTAGAGCTCGATGGGCATCGTCCCGAACGGGAAGTTGAGGTGCGCTGCGGAGCCGTGCAGCCGGACATCCCACCAGTCATACTTGAGCGCGGCGAGTTCGGCCATTTGGAAGGACCCGAGCCAATGGCGTTGGTGGGTCTCTCTATCCGTGATCTCCGCCACCCAAGTCCCACACCCCCGCTGCCGGACGCCGTGGTACTTTCTCTGCGGCTGCCGTGGCGCGGGGAGGTCGGGGAAGCCGGAGAGGGGGGCCGGAGGGGCGGCATCGTCGCGGCGGCGACGGCTGCTTGAGGAGGATCCGACGGAGGATGCGCGGCTCGCGTGGCGGCGGCGGCTGCTTGAGGAGGATCCGACGAAGGACGTGCGGTTCGCGTGGCGGCGCGGATCCACGCCGCGGATCGGCGGCGGGGACCTCCGGTCACCGCGTCCGACCATTGGGGGGAGAGGGGGGCGGCGGGGAACGGTAGGGGGCGTGCCGGCGACGGGGATTGGGGAGGAGGAGAGGCAGAGGAGGCGGAGAGGAAGAGGAGAAGAGGTGGATTTTTTTCCTCAGCCACGGAGCGATGGAGTAAAAGTAGGGGAATCGGAGGCGACTGAGGATTCCTCTAACGCCGATTGGGGATCGTCTAGGTGCCAGTTAGAGGAGTAAAACCGGGTTTTTACTCCTCTAACCGGTTATAGGGGATCTGTTAGAGTTGCCCTTACTTCACCAAGTGGAATTGGGAGCTTACAGTGTTTGGGTGCAACTAATGGGTCATGGGAGCACGTGATACATACAATCGGGTTTGAACAGCAGGTTGTGGTGTTCTTATGTGGTTGGTTTGTACTTGTACTGGAGTTTGATACTTGAGCTTTTTCTAATAAATGACTTTGTGGATGGAAATGATGTAGAGTATTTATTGCGAATGAAAAACTTTCAATTATCAACCAGGAGTGTTAATCCTCCTTTTCTAACCAATAAAAAAAAAGTTCAGGAATGCTATGAATAATGCAAAATGATTAGAATCATCCGGCCTATTCTACGCCTCGCGTCCGCCGCAACGAGAGCAAACCACGTGTCGGACAGTCCCTCACACCGCAAGTCTTAAGATTTTGCAACATCCTCCATGTTTCTGAAACATGAGGAATGTTGCAGTGGCAATACGACGGTGCGACGATGCTGGCGGAAATTTCTGCAACATAACCTCTATTGCAAAAAAAAAAGTCTGCAACATTACCTCTGTTGCAAAAAAATAGGGAAAACCTTTGGTTCAGCCGGTGGAAAACTCCAACGCATTATCCGTCTCCCCTGGACAACACGTGTTCCCTGTGGGGTCCATCCATATCTCCCTTCCCAATCTTATCTCTTCAACGACCTCCTCCCTCCACTCATTTTTTTGCAACCGCTGGCCATCGGCCATCATCTGTAAACAATGGCGTTGTTTGCAAGCGCCGACGGACTTCCCAAGTCCATCCACCGGCCGTGATAACGACAGTGAGCGACGCGCCTGGAGCATCGATGCTGCGAGCGGCATCATCTCCTTCATTTCACGGTCTCTGTTTCGCAAATAAATTTTTGCAACATAAACTCTGTTGCAAAAAAATTCAGGAACATGTCCCCTGTTGCAAACGATTCTGCAATCGATTTTTAAAATTTTTGCAACAAGACCTCTATTTCAAAAAAATTGCAACAAGACCTCTGTTGCAAAAAATAAAAAAGTACAGGCTCGTGTCGTGTGATCTTTAAAATTATGCAACAAGACCTTTGTTGCGAAAAAATTCTGAAGCAAGATCTCTGTTGCAGAAAATAAAAAAAATATAGGCACGGGTGATCTTTAAAATTTCTGCAACAAGATCTCTATTGCGAAAAATTTCTGCAATAAGATCTCTGTTGCAAAAAATAAAAAATACAAGCTCGGGTGATTGCAACAAGCAGAGTGTTGCAGAAACACCACTCTTGTTGCAAAGGATGGCTGCTTACGTTGTTAGATCGGACGGTCATTAATATGTCCATCCAATGGTCATAGAGGCGGCGGATCCTTTTTTAATTTCCGCCGGCAGACGCGTAGCGTCGCCCATGAATAATTGTGCAATAATTTATCTCAATTTTGTTTAAATCGCGTGTTATAAATTTTGTTTGGTACGTTTTAATTTCTTAAAATTTGAGGAGTTAAATTTCGGGAGTTGGTTTGATGAGTTAAAATATGAGAGAAGATGTAGAGATGCTCCAAACCAAGGAAAGCTCAAAGCTGCCAATACACGCAAAACAAATCCGTCGGATCAATATATCAATCAGCTAGCTGTCCGTGTGTCTTGTCCAGCCTTGACTGAACTCCGGCGAGCCATCAACTCGTCCAGCAGCCGGCCAACAGCGTCGTACGAAGATCCGCCGTTCGCCGCCGCGCTCCTTGCCTTCACGGCGAGGTCCTTGGCATTCTTTTGTATAGCGTCGCTCTCCATCAATCTCCCGATGGACTCGGCGATCACCTCGCCGCCGATCACCTCGTGGGTCTCGGCGGACGACGCGTAGTCCCTGGCGCCGATGCTGACGCCCACCTTGAGCAGCTCCACGATGAGCATCTCGTTGTTGAACTGATCCGCGTACCGCGGCCACGTGACCATCGTCACGCCGGCGCTCATGGCCTCCAGCGTCGAGTTCCAGCCGCAGTGCGTCACGAACCCGCCGACGGCGGGGTGGCTGAGGATGAGCAGCTGCGGCGCCCAGCCCTGGACGATGAAGCCGCGGTCGCCGCGTGCCATCAGCTCGGCGAAGCCTTCGGGCATCCACTCCGATGAAGGGTTTGGGGCGCCCATGACCCACACGAAATTCATGCCTGAGAGGTCCAGCCCGCGGGCGAGCTGGTGCAGCTCCGCCGGCGAGAAGCTGGTCAGCGTGCCGAAGCAGACGTACACCACCGAGCCGGCGGGCTTCGCGTCCAGCCACCGGAGGCAGCCGTCCGCGTCCGGCGAGGGCGCGCTGGTGCCCCGCCCGGCCATATCCTTGCCGGCGAGTGATACCGGTCCGACGAGCCACGCGCGGCGGCCGAGCGTCGCGTGGTAGTGCTCGACGTAGTCCGGCTCCAGCTCGTGGAAGCTGTTGAATACCTCGCCGAAGCTCCTCTGGTCCGCGTCGTTCACTCTCTGGAAGAATGCCCAGTGCACCGCCTCCTTGGCGGGGTCCATCATCTGGCTCCGCCTCAGCTCGACGCGGTGCGGCAGCCCCGGGAGGGACACGAGGGCGTCGGGGCCGTCGGGGGCGGCCGCCAGCGGGTTGCCGCGCAGCATGCTGACGCTGCAGGACCGCGCGAACATGCTGGTGCCGAGGAAGGCGATGCGCGGGACGACGTGCTCCGCGGCGGCGTCCGCGGACCAGTGGAAGAAGCTGTCGGACACGACCGCGTCGGGGCGGCTGCCGGCCAGGAACCGGTCGAAGGGCTCGCGGAACAGCTGCAGCGCCCGGAAGAACTTGCCGCGGTCGCCTTGGGACGTGAGGGCCGTGCCGCTCTAGACGCCCGGCGGGAGCCCGACGTCGGGGAAAGGCACGACGGAGATGCCGATCGCCGGGGAGCTGGTGCCGGCGAAGGCGTCGTTGGCGCGGTCGACGGCCGAGCGGATGGTGGCGGCGTTGACGGGCGTGGTGAGGATGGTGCACCTGACGCCGCGGGCGGCGAAGAGCGCGGCCATGTCGACGGCTGGAATGAGGTGGCCCGGGGCTGGGAACGGGAGGAAGAGGATGTGCAGCGGCGGCGGCTGCTCGTCTTGGTCAGCCATGGCTAGCTAGCTGCGTCCTGTGAGTGTGATAAAAGCACGAGGAGTACTTATGAGAGGTTTCAGACGGCCATGGCTTAGCTGAGGAAGAAGTGAAGAAGTCGATTCCTTCAGAGTGCCGTCCAAGATTTTTCATGCCTTCACGTGCAAGAGTTTGAACGGAACTTGTGTCAACTGTTTGACAGTCTTGTTAAATATACCACGCTGGTACGAAAGCCATAGACGAATTTACTCATTATGCAATGGTTCATATAATATCAAAATAAATTATTACAAAATCACTGTCAGGGGGGAGGATGAGGGTTTCGTACGACGCACGTCACGGCTCACGGTGGACGGCATGGTTCGTTCCCGATCACCGGGCGGCGAGCTTGCTCGTCTACCGGCGAGGGGCGGCGCGTCAACTGGTCCTCCTTGATTAGGCGCGCCACGTCGATGGCACGCGAACATTTTGCACCGTGTGTTGCGGTACATTTCGCGTGCCATATCCCACGGCTCGACGAGGAGATTGGGTGCGGCGCGAAGGTCTCCTCGATCCACGAGCATGGCGAGTAGCCCTGGGCGTTCGGTTAATATGGTTAATACGGTTCGGTAAATACGGTAATTTGGTAAATACGGTTTTGATACAATGGTTAATACGGTACAAAACAGATATACGGTTCGGTTCGGTAAAAACCATACTATTTCGGTACGGTTTCGGTAAATACCAATCAAACCAAAGTTGACGCGAATTTAAGAATGGTCGGACAGCAACACATCACACAATTACTAGCCACATCAGTATAGGAGTACATGAGAACAGAACAAACAAAAAACAAGGTAAGTACAAGTAGCTATAGCCCTGGGAGTTTGGTTACCGAACCGAGAAACCGAACCGAAATTAACCGAACCGTAACCACACATCCGGTTAGTCTGGTTCCTGGTTATCGGTACGGTTCACAAATCAGGAACCGATGAAGCTTCGGTTGCATCGGTTATAAACCGACGACGATCGGTATTAACCAACTAACCGAAAAGTAGACAGGCTCCCCTTGCGGCCTTGCCCTTGGTTCGGTTGACTGGGATGCTGGCCCAGCCCAATTAGCAATTAGGCTATCAGGCTATCAGCCATTCACTTCTCCCGCAGCCGCAGATGGCTCTTGTTCCCCACAGCCACATGCCACAGCGCGCGCGGCGGCAACCCTAGTCGCGGCGGCTGACTGCTCCCGTCCGGCCGCCCCTCCCGACGCTCCCGTCCGACCGCCCCTCCCGTCCGCCCGCCCTCGACAGCTCGACTCCCTCCCCCAAGCGGCCGAGCCTCCCCTGCAGACTGCACCGCTCGGTTGTTCAGTCCCGTCTCGTTGGTCTAGACTAGCGAGGTGCGGCCGACGGCCGGCGAGGTGAGACACGACGAGCTGCTCGCTTCGGTGATCTTGCAGACTGGAAGCACCGATACAGATCCATGGCCGACGAGGTGCATTCTGAATCCGAATCTCGTCTTCTCTGTTAGTATGTTTAAGTGTTGTTTAAGTGTTGTTTAAGTCTTGTAGGAGGGATCATCGAGTCCTAGTTGATCAAATGCCCTCTCAAATAGCACGGCTGTCTCGAGCATTAGATATGTGGAATTCCACCTAGTGCATACATCAAGACACACCAAACCCTTGCTCTCTACCTTGCTAATCTTCACACATTTCTTGAAACTATTCATTCTGTTAGTGGAACTTCGTACATATTTGATTGCATTTCGGATCCGGTTTATAGGATGACACATTATCTTCAGCCCATCTTGGACCACGAGATTCACAATATGTGCCACACATCTCATGTGAAGATTCTCACCACCCACAAGAGTACCACCCCGGTTAGTCAAAGAACTCTTCATGTAGAGTAGAGCAGTGTCATTTGAGCTTGCGTTGTCGACAGTGATAGTGCAAACAGTCTCAATGCCCCATTCAATTAACAATTTATCTAGAGCCTTCCCAATTTCCTCCCCTTTGTGGCTGTCCACTAAAACGAAGCTAAGAATTTTCTTGTTAAGTTTCCAGTCAATATCAATGTAGTGTGCAGTGAGAACCATGTAATTTTGAAGCCTTGATGAAGACCAAGTGTCAGTTGTGATGCTAACTGTTTGCTGAGAGTCCTTAAAGTATTTCGTAAGCTTTGCTTTCTCAACACCATAAAGGTTGATAACATTTGTATGCATAGTTTTCCTAGATGGAACATTGAACCGGGGGCAAGCTACTTTCATAAAGGCTCTAAAACCTTCTTTTTCTGAGAAAATGAACGGTAGTTCATCTATGACTATCATGCGAGCAAACGCTTCCCTAACATTTTTTGCATTGTACTGCCAACAAGTACCAAACGGACCATCAGCATTGTCTTGGTAATTAAGTTCAGTTTGAATGCCGCTTATCTTGCTAGGATGACGTTTGCAAGACCTAACATGATTATTCAAAGAGGAAGTACCATTCCTTTGCGTATTACAGGAAAGCAAACTACCGCAATAGTTGCACGTAGCATGCTCCGGGTCGTCTTTCAGTTTCGTGTAATGGTTCCATATCTCAGCTCTCGGGGGCAGTTTTCTCCTCACTTTATTGCCACTGTCAGGTGTAGCCATAACTACATCGTCATCTTCTTCAATCTCAATGGCAGCAGTAGGTCCGGTACCAAAGAATTGGCCACAGTTTGGTACCAAATTGTCAGAGTTATACATCTAAAAAACAACACATAGTCACATATAGTTGCAGTGGTGATATGGTCATATGGCTGTACCAAATTAGCAGAGAGATGATGATTAGTATTGCTTGAGAAATTGTACCACATTTTATATCTAAAAACAGCACTTAAAAATACTAGCAGAGAAGACGAGATTCGGATTCAGAATGCACCTCGTCGGCCATGGATCTGTATCGGTGCTTCCAGTCTGCAAGATCACCGAAGCGAGCAGCTCGTCGTGTCTCACCTCGCCGGCCGTCGGCCGCACCTCGCTAGTCCAGACCAACGACACGGGACTGAACAGCCGAGCGGTGCAGTCTGCAGGGGAGGCTCGGCCGCTTGGGGGCAGGAGTCGAGCTGTCGAGGGCGGGCTGACGGGAGCGTCGGGAGGGGCGGCCGGACGGGAGCAGTCAGCCGCCGCGACTAGGGTTACCGCTGCGCGCGCTGTGGCATGTGGCTGTGGGGAACAAGAGCCATCTGCGGCTGCGGGAGAAGTGAATGGCTGATAGCCTGATAGCCTAATTGCTAATTGGGCTGGGACAACATCCCAGTCAACCGAACCAAGGGCAAGGCCGCAAGGGGAGCATGTCTACTTTTCGGTTAGTTGGTTAATACCGATCGTCGTCGGTTTATAACCGATGCAACCGAAGCTTCAGCGGTTCCTGATTTGTGAATCGTACCGATAACTAGGAACCAGACTAACCGGCTGTGTGGTTACGGTTCGGTTAATTTCGGTTCGGTTTCTCGATTCGGTAACCAAACTCCCAGGGCTAATGGCGAGGGGTAGGGGATCGGCGTTGCACTTAATCCCCAATTGCTGCTAGGTGTGTGTGCCTTCCTCATTCTCACTCAAAGTTCTCCGCAGTCCGCACCCGCTCCCCATCGAGATCCACTTTTCCCCAAATCGGGCGACAAGCTCACCGACGATGGCGGTGAGGGAGGAGTGGCTACTGATGTTCGCGAGAGGCGATGCGTGCAAGCTGGCGATGATACGCGAGATCTGATACCGATACAAGACCAAGAGCGATATGAAGCAGGAGTCCATGGCAGAGCTAGAGGAGGTGAACAAGGAGGAGGAGAAGTATCTGTTCGCTAGGGCAGAGGAGAGGCACATGTTAGAGGTGGCTTTTCTTATGTTCCATTATTAGGCTTTGGTCCACTACAATGAGAAGTGGACATACGGGAAAAATGATCCAACCCAACCGAAGAGGAAGACTAAATCATCATAATCCCAACGCCACTCCAATCATAACTGCAAAGAGGCCACTTAACAAAAGAACGGAGGAGACGCAGTTGTGTTCATCGTAGCACACAAAATCAAGTTGGAGGAAGTGAAAAAAAATAAGGCTGGTTCCATTGCATGGGTGCTTAGATGAGGTGCTAAGCATATTAAATGGCTTAGCAACCAAACTCTCCAATGCATAGGTTCTTAGTTTCCTGTAGCTTAGCTCTCTTCATTTAATTACTAGTAGGATCTTAGTAGAATGTAAACTTTGTAGCCTATTTGTGGCATGTATTTAGCAACTAAAATTCCTTCAATAAATCACATGAACATATATTTGAACCGAGTCCATACATAAAGTGCCAATAAGTTATCATCAAAATATATTGAATTATAGTCAGAGGTGCATAAAGTAAAGTACTGATGGTATTCTATCTTGGCACGAACTTTTTCCAAATATGCTCTACCAAATCATTTTTGAGTGCTCTATGAGTCACGCGATCCCGGATTCTTGCATCCATTTGTAGCACTTGCGTGAATACGGGTATATCACCATGAGTGAACACTGATGGTAGGACAATGGATGTGCCCGCCTCCTCATTCAAATCAAGAATATTAAACGCCTCTTCTTTTTCATCCTCAACTACCATATTGTGAAGAATGATGCAAGCCATCATGACATTCTTGATATCGTCCCGATCATACAGACGTGCAGGACGACGCAGAATAGAGAATCGACTTTGCAAAACACCAAAAGCGCGTTCCACATCCTTCCTTGCCCCTTCCTGATGTGCAGCAAACAGTGGCATCGATATTGTCTTCACGAACGCTGCCCATTCTGGATATATTCCATCTACAAGGTAATAACCATGTTGTTATTCCTTCTCGTTGACAAAAAAGTTCACTCGAGGAGCTTGGCCTTTCAGCTGCTTGATGAACAACGGTGATTGATTTAGCACTTTTTTTTTTGAAACGGAGGCAAAAGATTTGCCTCATTCATTAATTAAGAAGGAGATAGTACAAAGTTTTAAGGTCACCGGCCCTAGGCCGAAAAATTACAAGCCATTACTCTCCCGTCATGAAGTGGCCTAGATTTTTCGCCCCAGCTAGAGCCCAAAGTTTAGCTTCATTCTTGATCGCGTGAAGGACGATGAACGTCGGAGATGAGCGTCCCCGGAAGACGCGAGCGTTCCTCTCGTCCCAAATGGATTTACTGACAAGCATGATGATGGAAGGCATCACTCTCTTGTGGCTGTTTTGGGCGGACGCCAAGTCGATCCACCAATCCTTGATGCTCCTGGATGCCGTCCAAGCTGAGGTGTCAACATGAACGAGTTGGAGCCAGTCCTTAACTTGAGCCCAAACTCTCAAAGTGTATCTGCACTGGAAAAAAAGATGCTCAATGGACTCCTGTTCCCTCCTACATAGTGCGCATGGGTCATTGTTCGGCCATCCACGTCTGGCCAGGCGAACGTTCGTCCAGATCCTATCTTGAATGGCAAGCCACGCAAAAAACTTGGCCCTTGGGGGAGTGCAGAGATAAATCTCATCTAAGCAAGCATACGAGGGACCGAGCATGAGGCGCAGTAGGATCAACGGAACAAAAGAGTACTTCTGATTTTGTGAAAGGAAGAAATACCATTGAGCAGTTTGTGCCTGCCCGGAGGAGCTACCGACGGCGGCGAACTGAGCCGAGGGCGCCGGTGGTGTCCCTGATGCCTTCTCCCGGCGGCAGTCCATGCAGGCGACGATTGAGAGGCGTGGCAGCGCCGCGGGGCGAAGAAGAAGTGGTTGCGCCGGGGCGGCGGCGGCGCACGGCGATGAGGCCAAGGGGCCGTTTGCTGGGCATGAAGACGGGGAAAAGGAAGAGGCCAGATGGTTCGGCCCTGCGCACAGGATCAAACTAATTGCGTTCTGCCTAGGTACGTGCGTCTAGAGTCGTTTCTTCGTGGGGATACCGATTCGCTCTCTCTCCTCCTTAATTTAGTTGCCACGTCTGATTTTTTTTCCTATGTGGCAGGCTTAGCACCTGTGTACAGGGTGGAGCATTGGAAGCAGCCTAAGGCCTTGTACAATGCAAGGTGCTTAGGGGAGGTGCTTAGAGAAATAAACCAGGCATTCCTTAAGCACCGGTGCTTATTTGTACATGGTAGACGCTTAATTAGGCATCTCTCCTGTAAAAATAGACACTGGTGCTTCAGAAAAAACCCGATTTATTTTTCTAAGCACCTCCCTAAGCATCTAGCATTGTACAAGGCCTAGGAGGACTTGTAGTGGCCCGAGAAGGCAATGAAAGTGGCATGTGAGGAGCGAGCAAGGAAGTCCTTACAGAGGAAGAACAAACGAATAAAATGGAGCAGGAATACATAACCATGTTCACGAGCAACTTGACGGCTCTCAGCTTTTAGCATTAAAAATAGAGGCACGGGTGCGAGTGCACACGGCAGGCGGATGCCAATGCCCTTGTTTTGGCCAACTATATGTTGCATGTCCAGTTTGTTATGATTGATATTCGGCTTTCGATTTATGTCTAATTTGAATCATTTACTGTATTCGTTCTGTTTCAAATTGAATTTCAAATCAAGCTTCGTAAATTATGGCTTAGAAATGATGCTCAAACAACATTTTAATAGAATAGTCATCGTTATGTTTTCAAATCAAGCTTCGTAAATTATGGTTTTGAAATGATGCTCAAACAACATTTGAATAGAATAGAGATGCACTAAAGACGACTCCCAAATTTTGATGTTTTTCAGCCAAACTTCACAACAGGAAGATTGTTCAGAACTGTGCCATGTTTCTACTGTACTTTATTTGTTTCAAAATGAAGTGTTCGTGATTTTGTCATGTGTTACACTGCAACTGCATACTACTAAAGTATGGTTTAGATTGGAAAGCAGATACCCTTAACCCACATACAAGAGAAAAGTACTTGTAACATTCAGACAAATGGTCTTAGATTCAGAGGTCAATTTCCAAACTCATGCAACAAAACATATCAGATCCATACTCAATTCTATAGCAACAATAGTTTAGGTGGGGGGTACAATTCAAGCAAAAGTCTTTAAATTCTAGCTTCTCGGGATTCCTGATGGGGCAAAATCCAGACCTAGTTGGCCGCGGCTCTGTTCCTGGGGGCAGCCTCGGTACCTGAATTAACAAGATGCAACACAGAGAAAACGCATCAGAAATGCTTCAGAACTAAAAGGGTGTTTCCAGTGTTATAACTTTTGATATAGATGTAAGGTACCTTCTCTGAAGTTGCTCTTGAACCTGCGAGGCACATGGCGCATGTACCTCATCCTTCCAGTGCCGGTGGTCTTGCGCCTGATGGCTTTCACACTCCAGTTGTCTGAAGATATGAATAAATCACAAAGTTAGCACCAAGCCAATCAAAAACACCAAGTCACAAAAGCACAAATTATTAATCATAGTAGAAGACAAGTAATCACAGACAATGAAAGTAAACACCAGAACAAACATAAAATTAAAGTGGTATCCAATCAGAACAAACATAATATTACTAACATAATGAACCACATGAACAGCAAACACCAAACCATAAGCTTTCTGGTTGTTAAATAGCTGGAGTTTCATTGATGGTAATAGGTAGTAACAGCCATGGTCATGATCAAAAGAAGTGATCATTGGTAGTTAAGACCACATTCGAAAGTAGTAAATATTTAGATGCAAGCATGGTAGAAGTCAGAGAAAACAAGTGAAATAAGATTGCAAAACAGAAGGCAAAAGGAAAATTTTGGATGGAGAAATCAAACACAAAACTACAAAACATGGCCCTGTCATATTGCTGCAGTTTATTCAACATCACCAGACTTACAAACTGCATCAAGCAATGCACAAGAAAACAAGAACGTGAGAAGAATTGCATTTCACAAGACAAGGCTATTAGAAGATAAAACATGAAGAAATCATCAGACTTTAAACTACGAATCACGGGAGTGTAACTCCTGTCATATTGTTGCAGTTTCTCATCATCACTTGAACCACAAATGAAATCAGGCAACGCAGAAGATTGAAACTACAAATGGTATAAATATCTTTGTTGTGAAGATAGTTCAATTTATAAACTCGTTGGGAGTAAAATTGTATTTGTTGTGAAGATAGCAGGACTTCCATCAGTATGTGGATAGCATAGAAAGGCACAAACATATCAGGGTGTTGAGGTATCATCAGAGACTTAAATACTAAGAATCAGAGGAGCATAGCTCCATCATATTGTTGCAGTTTATTCCTCATCACTTGACCCTCAAACGTATAAGCATGCATAGACAGAATATGAAAATAGGCTATAACAATTTAAAGTTTGGCAACTATCGATAAGAAATGCAAACATTATTGCTCAGAATATGAAATATCTTCTCATCAATGCCAAATGGCATCTCCGAAGTCTGACATGCGTTGTAGATTTCATGATTCATCACAGCATTTTGTAAACCGCAGAAACAGCATTGAGAAACCAGATATAGCCGAGAATCTCGTGAACACAGACATCATCATTCACTAATAATTCCCACTGGGAGATCAAACTAGCATCCAACAACTATCATCCGAACAGAGCATGCAGAAATATTATGAACCGAGATGACGAATCAACTGCTAGTGCTAAGATCTCAATTCGAACAACCACGGCGAGATGCCAACCGCATCCTAATGTGGCGAACCAAATCTTGACGCAGGAGCAGCGCCCTCCGTGCCATCCACATGACAACGCCAAGAACGTGGCGCATGACAGTAACAGGCCTGAAGATCTAGAACGGAGGACGTGGGAGAGGGGGGGGGGGGGGGGGGGGGGGGGGGGGGGGGGAGCTTACACTTGCGGATGCGGGCGGCGGGGTAGCCGCACGAGGAGCAGGTGCTCTTCTGGAGGTGGAAGCTGCGGCGGCCGCAGCGGATGCAGAGCGTGTGGGTCTTGTTCCGGCGCTTGCCGAAACTGCCGGTACCCTTCGTCTGCAAAACAACCACGGCGAGAAGAGAGAGTCAGCGACAGGCGAGGACGGAGCGGCGGCGCCGGCGGGGGAGGGTGCTAGGGTTCGGAGGCGGAGACGTACCATCGCTTAGGGTTGGAGGAGACGAGCGAATGGGAGTGGCGGCGGTGGAGGCGGAGTGGCGTAAACCCTACCGCGCTTTATAAGGGGCGGAGCCGCCGGGTGCCGTGGTGGGCTTCGTTTGTCTGTTGGATTATTGGGCCGTGAGAACGAGCGCGCTGCATTTGGTCCATCTCGCTTCAGCACAAGCCCAATTGCCTAATCAGGTGCTTGCGTGAAGAAAAGAAAGCCTTCGCGTGCATTTTTTGTAGAAAAACATATCAAAGAGAATAAGTGTCTGTACTGTGTTCAAAAGAAAATGTTAAATTCACATTCAACTAGGAGTAGTTGGCAAGGCAAATTAATGGAACAAATTAACTACATTGCGCCGAGTATGACAATGAAAGAAATTGGTAAGATTCAACTAACACTACTACTGATCCGAATAGCACTGTCCCCTCATCGCTGAGCGGTGCCTCACCAGGCGTCACTGACCGGTCATCTGGAGACGTCAATGATATGGTATTTTGGGATCGGCTAGATGTATATCACATATGTGTCTAAGATGACCGATCAGTGATCATGTGTTCGGATGGTCAAAATCGATGGCTTGTCAACACCGACCGGCCGCTAAACTTGACCTTTCAAATCCGACACTTTAATTTTCTCGTTGATCAGTTGTTTGTGCGACTAGTTATAAGCCATGTCGACTGCCCTGTCACCATTCCAAATTATCATGCTCGTCGTCGAGCCCCTCTCTGGTTAGTTTTCACTGTGTCCGCCCATGCGCCGCCGCTCCTCTCCCTCCTATCATACTCCCACAAAACCACCTATCCCTCCTGCCGCTAATCCGTCCCGATGACACCCTCTTCGACACCCATGCGGCCACCCGGCACGGCCACACCGTTCCGACGTGCCCGCTTCCATGCCTTCTTGAGCGGGCCTCTTTTGCCGTGTGTGGCATCGATGGTCCCGCGGTGTCGTCTGTGTCTAGTTGTTTCTAGATCCATGCAGTCAGCCCTTCACGCTTGCTCGAAGCCCAGCCTACTGCCGCCCTGGGCCGTCCCGTCGTCCACCTCGTCCTGCCCAAGTGGCCAGCTGTTGCTCGCTGTCGGGCTAGCTAGGGTTGCTGCGTGCGTGTGCGTATATGGTCTAGTATAGTTAGGGTAGAGGATATGGTCTACGTCTATAGGGGCACGGGTAGAGGGGGAGGTATGCTCGGGGCGCAAGCAAATGGGGGGCTATGCCCGGGGGGGCAATGGGGCAGGGGTTTGGGGCAGTATGCCCGCCGATACAGCTGGCGGTGGTGGGTGTAGGCCGGGCCAGAGATGGCTGGGCAACGGTGGTGTATAGGGGAGCTATGCCTCTCAGGAAAAATACCAAAATGGGGGGTGGGTGGGGGGTTCAAATTCTTCTAACCAAGGGGTAATAAAAATTCATAGTTAATTAAAATGCCATCTGGTCACTTTTTTCTAATTGAAAATTCGGTCTTAATGATACACGTTCTTGGAAAATAAAATTTTGAATACTTGTGTATATAGTTATAAATTTCCCTGTGAAGATTTTTCTCCTCCCAGCCTACAAGGTCAATTGTGCTTGTCCCATTTCCTCACTAATACAACTTCCATAGGTTTGGGTGGCCAGGAGATTTGACACTGGTGACTATGGCTGTTGCATGCATGCTCTTCCAACCTATTCACTTTCCCCACTCACTTCTCATGTCCTTCGTCCTGATCTCCAGGTCTCTGAATTCAACCTATATGGCCTCTTGTCGTTCCTCATTCTTAGAGGAATATTCTACAAGTAATCTTTATTTCTCAGAAAAGTAGAAGAAAAGAACAAATGTAATCTATATGTCATCTCATCAGGCTGCAAGATGAGAGGCTGTTATCTACCATGACTAAGGCAGCAACATTCTCATCTAAGCAGTAACAATGTGGTAAGAACAGCGACAAATGCACCAATCTACCATGACTAAGGCAGCAACATTCTCAACTAAGCAGTAACAGTGTGGTAAGAACAGCGACAAATGCACCAATCTACCATGACTAAGGCAGCAACATTCTCATCTAAGCAGTAGCAACACTTGCATTGGTCTGATTCAACCCAAATGTACTGGATTCAGATTGAATCAAATCAGAGCGAATCCAATCCAATCCATTGTGAACAATCAAATCTAACATTACCCTACTAACCATTACTCGAAGTACGCTAAGAACCCTAACTACGAACTCATCTACAAGGGGAACAAATCGAAGCTTACCCGAGCGGGTGCCAGTGGAGCGTACGCCAGCCGTGGAGAAAACCCTGGCGGGAACAAGGGTGCCGCCACCGCCGAAGATGAGCCGACCATTTCGAGGGCCGCAACCGTGGTCCTCGTCACGCACCGGCTGGAGGATGAGCGCAACGTCCTTGAGCTCCCCTCCCCTTGCACCGGACGCAGGGAGAAAACCCTCGAGTGGAGGTAAAAATACCCCCATAAGCCAGGCCGACCAAAGCCACAGGCGTTGGGGTTTGTAACCCTGCCGTCGTCGAGCCCAAGATGAGGAGGTCTGGCACCGGTGGTGGAGCCGGAGCGCGCGGCGGCGGTGGTGCATTGGCCCGTGGCGGCGACATCGTGCAGAAAGGGGACGACACCTGGAGAACCGCATGAAATCCTGGCCGAAAGAGGGGAGGCTCGCAATCCACCTCTCTAAGATTGGGTTGCTACCGGCGATGATGGGAGTCGGCGGGTGCTGCACAATGGTGGCTCTACCATCGGAGACACCGAAGGGGCGGCGAGGGGAGAGAGAGAGCGAGTGTGTGTGAACTACCGTGGGAGGTGACTGGAGAGAGCGTGGGGAGCTATGAGACGTCTCGTCGTCTCCCGTGCTTACCCACGCGTCTAGGCGCTCTCCACGCGTGGCTCAAGCGAGCCTGGCTCGCGAAAAACGGCCGATTCGGCATTCCTCTGGATGCAGGGTCAGTGCTGCTTTGAGGTTTGTACGAGCCTGGGAATAGATGCAGCCCAGACAACCAAACAAGCCGATTTCATCCCGCGTAGGTCTGGCTGAGTGTAATGCAGCCTACCAAACGCATCCTAATTTTTTTGTGAGTAGATCATATGATGCCAAATCAGCCTATAACGACAGGGGTAAGAGCGTGTGGGTTTTTGAGCGGCCGGTTTCTTTTTTTGTCATGGTTCTTTGTGGTTCCATTGGTTTTCATTGAATTTGTGTGTAGGTCTTTTTTTTATCAAACCAAGAACATAAACTTCTGATTTCATATGTGATGCTTGTGCGTTCATGATTTATTGGGTAGGTCTACACAAGCAAGAGGATGCACAGAGGGTGGTGGCTATCGCGGGCGCCTTGCACCTTGCTCACTAAAGCCATACCTTATCATCAAGGTACTCGAGGTGTGGTGAATGTAATGATCATCGAAGATGCAGATCTTAGTATCACTGACCTGCTCGACCAACATTTGAATGCTTTTTTATTTGGTTGTAACTTGGAACTTTGTTGCGTTGTGGTTTCCCAAGTTTGGCTTGTTGGTTGTGTTACCAATAGTAACTGGCTTTTGTGCTGCGACCACGGTGATGGACCATTTAGCACATCTGTTTTTTATAAAAAAATAATTCAATTTTTCTACATGATAAAATATAGTCTCTATCATGTTTATTAAAAAAAATGATATTATAATAGAAAAATTCAAAATTATAATGAAGTAATGAACAAATATTTTGTCCAACCAATGGTTTTTTAACATATTCCTCCCTCTATGGAAAATATTCATATATGTTGATTAAAGTGCACATTTATGTCAAATAAAACATTTATCCTACTTCTAAAACTTGTTTGACTTCTAAAAGTGTCTTGGATGTAGAAGCTTCTTTCTTGAGATATGTTTCACTATACACAAAAATAATCATGCATAGAAATTTTTTTATGTGTATTTCTGCATGTCAAATAAAATTATCTATGAAATTTGTTTTTTGTGTGTGAAATAAAATGTTCATTGTACTTCCGGGAAATAATTCATCAGATAACAATCTTTCATAGGAAAAAGCAAAAGAAAGTCATGAAACCTATTATTTTCCCATATTAAATGAAATATTACCATTTGGAAAAAAATGCCTATTAGTGGAAGAAATCTCCACTTTTATAAGTAGATCAAAGAAAAAGATAGAAGATGGTGTTCAAAAAAAAAATTCCGTAAGTAAGAAGTGAACCTAGCTCACCTTTTGAGGCAGAAACGAAGGACTTGTATCCGAAAATGTTATCCAAATTTTGGAGACGTCCAAATCCAAAACACTTAGTTGCCAATCGGATCTGTAAAGACTACTCCCTCCTGCAAGCTAACATAGCTGTTAGCTTGCAAAAACATGTCAATTTTTTTTTTTGCAGGCTAACATATTTTTTTTTTGTTTTTCTGGAACAAACGCATGTCTGTTTTTATATTTTGAACAAAAACATATCAAATTTTTTTAGGGGACCAAAAATTCGAAGCAGCATTCTTTTGCGGTCCTATCAGAAGTCCGGTCCAATAGAGCCCACAAAACACACAACAGCCGAAAGAAACGCATCCCATTCTCACCAAACGCCGACGAGACACTGCAGTCCGCCGGAAATCTCTGCCGCCGCCGCCGCCGCCGCCTGCGCCATGCTCCGCCTCAGGAAGTGCGTCGTTTCCTATATCCTCTCTTCTTCCTCCACCTCTGCCATCTCCCCACTCCGCCGCCTCGTCTCCACCACCGCGGCCCCCATTTCCCCGAACCCCAGTAGCTTCGCCGTCGAGGACTACCTCATCCACACCTGCGGCCTCACCCGGCCCCAAGCCCTCAAGGCCTCCACGAAGCTCTCCCATCTCAAGTCCCCCGCCAAACCCAACGCCGTCCTCGCCTTCCTCTCCGGCCTCGGCCTCTCCGGCGCCGATGCCGCCGCCGTCGTCGCCAAAGACCCGCAGCTCCTATGCGCCAAAGTGGACAAAACCCTGGTCCCGGTGGTCGATGGGCTCACCGGCCTCCGCCTGTCGCGTTCCGACATCGCCCGCCTCGTCTCGCTCACCCCGGACCACTTCCGCCGTAGAGCCATACTCTCCAGGCTGCAGTACTACCTGCCCCTCTTCGGCTCCTTCCACAACTTCCTCCGGCTGCTCAAGCACTCATCCCGCCTGTTGTGTTTGGACCTCGACAAGGCTGTCAAGCCCAATGTTATGTTCCTGAGGGAGTGCGGGCTAGGTGATTGTGATATTGCCAAGCTGTGTATCCATGCGCCGAGGATGCTCAGCACCAACCCGGAGCGCGTCCGGGCGATGGTGGCATGCGCCGAAGGTATAGGCGTGCCCCGTGGCTCTGGGATGTTCAGAGAAGCGCTACATGCTGTCGCATTCCAAAGCAAGGAGAAAATTGCCGCCAAAGTGGGCTACTTGAAGAATACATTCAGGTGGTCTGATGCCGAAGCTTGCATTGCTGTGCGCAAGTATCCGAGTGTGCTGAGGAAGTCAAAGGAATCTCTGAAGCGCAGGTCCGAGTTCCTGGTCTCTAAGGTGGGGCTGGAACCCGTGTACATTGCTCATCGATCGGAAATACTTGCATATAGCATGGAGGGCCGACTCAGACCCCGGTACTATGTTATCAAGTTTCTCAGGCAAAATGGACTGCTAGATCGTGACTTGAGCTTATATACTGCGGTCAAGATGACCGAGAAGGTTTTTGCCGAGAAACTCATATGCCCTCACAAGGAAGCCGCACCACACCTTGCTGAAGACTATGCAACAGCTTGCAAAGGGGAAGTGCCAACTAACTTCAGACCCATATGAACAAAAAAGGGCTATGGAAATTGGTTACAGTATATTGCGCAACAAAGTTATCACCCTGCATGTAAGCTGGTACTTCCTGTTTCGGTGTTCTTTGCCTAAGATGATGTTGGTTGTTTTCTTTAGTATGCCTGTTGCATGGTAGTTAATCATTGCTAAATGCTAACTCCCTATGGAACTGATAATTTGATTCCTGAACCCCCATATATGTTGATGTTGTCATTCCTTAGAGAAGATCTCTGTAAATGAGAAGTTTATTGATATATATGTGATTCCGACTTCCATTGAAGATCATGGAAATTGGATGTGTGGGTGGACCAATTTTGTGTTGAAACCAGCACAATCAGAAAGCAAAAGAGAAATGTTGTGTCATTTTCCACCGAAATGTATCAGTATGATCTGCTTTCATGCCAAAATTTATCAATCATGCATGTTCAATTATCATTTCATTGTTTGTTAGGTTCCATCATATGTCAATTAGTACTAACTTTGTTTAATATTCAGGTTAGAGTCAGAAATAAATTTCTCATCTGCCTTTTGTTTTTCTTTTGCCGTTTGATATCTTTACCCATTTTTTAAGATTCTTTTGTCTATTCAGTGATTGCATATGTGAAATCATTGTTTACAAAACCATATAGATATGTTTTGTCAACAAAACTAGCCAACGTGAAGTCTGAATTTCTGATTGTGTTTAATGAGCAACTTTTACCATGCCATTATATACAAACAGTCTCCATGTTCAAACACATGAAAGATCACAACCATTTTGATCAGAAGAGAAAATTGCTACAACTACTTGTTTTGTGTAAAAGCTGCAAACGGCAACTGCAGCTGATGATTGACAAGATGAGAAATAGTATATATTCAGTGGCAAAAAATATTAATTAGTTATACCTGGGTGCGCCTCTGCTCTGTTGAATCCAGAGCATCAGCAGATCTAGGCTGCTGTTATTATTATTTTCATGCTCAGTGATTTGAACGTAGGTAAGCACTTTCTTTTCCTGAACTGCATAATCAAAATAGAGAAGAACTTAAGGGGCACAAGAGGGGAAAAAACGGAAAACTTAGGCAAGATGTACGTGCTTGTGTTGATCTGTGCTTTATGTTTATATGGAGATGGATCCATTGTATATTAGGTTCAGATAGGATGGATATATCTAGGCCCATTACCACTGGGACATAATCACCATGCTGTTCAGATTCATAAACTTTTCTTGAAAGAGTTTTACTTGAGCAAAATTAATGGTTAAGGTAGCTCGATTTTTGTTCACTGGAATTAGACCTATGTTTACTCAGAAGTTCCAGCTAATATGTATATATGATTAAGGTGAGTGTGTGCATATCTCAGGTTTACATTGCAATGACCACTGTTCCTCAAAACACAAAACGGAATTTATTATTATATACTAGCCCCACCCGATTCAGTTTTATATAAACTCACTTTTGTGTTTTGGCTGCACATTCCTTTTGGGCTTCCTTTTGGCACAGACCTGTCCCTCTGTCTGGTTGCTATAAGGCGTGCCCTTTCGGAAACAAGCATTGTGTTGTGGCACGGCTGTTTATGTTTATATAGTTTATGACTTCCAGCTACAAAGATTCAATTATCCACATCCAGTAGTATCTGACATATAAATTCAGTTCTTTCTCTACACTGATCCACGTCCAGTAATCAGCTTGTTTCTTACAGTTAGTTCTGCTCTAGTTATATTCTATTGCAGTTAATAACTTAATATTGTATCTTCAGTTCATTCTGTTTACTTAATATTGTTTCTACAAATTTCGACCATGGTATGTTATATGAAATTAAAAAATGGAAAATATGAAAGAATGTTGCAAGAGAAATTTAATGAGTGATTGCATGCTCCCTCAGCAGGAGCAGCGCAGCTTGTGGCATTCTAGGCATCATCATCTGGCAGCCAAGGCGGAGGAGAAACGGCTGCTGTCGTTGCCTAACCCCAAAAGGATATATAGATGCACTGCTCTGAACTTTTAGGATACCAGCTGGTGTTTTTATCTTTTAAGTGGGTAATTTGAAATTGAAATCGAGAATGTTACCTGCTGATAAGCTGCTGCAGGTACTCCTTTCAACTTAGGATTAGTTGAGGTGGGAGCTAGTTATGTACCAGTTATGTCTGATTTAACTGGGCATTCCACTTACCTAGTCATCTCCGGTCCTTGCTTCCAATTTCTGAATCCCTGTGTTTCATCGCAGCGGTGACCATCAGACCCCACCGGCAAATCTTGAGCATTGTCAATGGCTTCTTGTTCTGATTGGAGACAAGCTTTTGGCAGGAAACTAGCCTGGAGCTCTGGAAGCGACTGAAATTGGTAGTGTCTGCTCCATGGACTGCGGTTCTGATCTGTATGATTTCCAGTTTGTACAAGCTTCAGTATGTATGTACACGTCAAACCAGAATGTTAAGACCCAAAATCAAAGAAATAGAACCTCAGCATCATATAGCTAGGCTGAGCCGATACATCCAATCCATGAATCGCTAGCTAGTGTTCAGTTAGCACCCCCATCCATTGACCAGGTTATGTTACCAGCATCGAAGCAGGCTGGCTTCAGGTAAAAAGAAAAAGAAAAACAGCAACGTTTCTGATAACAGCCTGGTAGCATTGTACTACTCATTGTAATTGAAAAAGTAGAAGAAAAGAACAAATGTAATCTATAGGTCAGAGATGAGAGGTAGTGCACGTCATAAGTAGCCACATCTGAAGAAACAGAAAGCGGCAGCGGATGAAAGTGCTCTCCAGTAGGCAGTTGATTTGCCAATGAACGAGCTTCAGAATTACCACAAACTCCATATGAAACCTTCAGGTTCAGGTAGATGCTGATTGTCACTTGGAGTCTCCTTGATGAGTTGATGTCTTGATCTGCAAAGCTTAATCGAGAGTTAGGAGCTAGAATGCTTTGCCCTTTAATTTTTTCACTACACACCAATATTGATCTCTCATAGTTTTCTATTGCTTTAATGAAGGATCATGGAAGTGCACTGTGGTCAACATAACGTTCATGCAGAAATGGTATCCTAATTCCTAAATCATCAAGGCGCCGCGCCATCACCAGAAAACTGATTGCAACATCAGGCCGTTATTTCAGAAAGAGTTGTTTTATGGTTCACCCAACATAGGCTTGTGTTGAGACTGAACAATATGATGATAAGAAAACATAGGGTACCTGCCAGTCTGTTACTTTTTTTGACCTTTCATGACCTGATTTTGTGAAGTTCTTGCTGCACAAAAATATTTGACTTGTACCAAGAAATTAGGCAGAGGGAGAGATGATAACTAGTAAAACCATTGCTGTTAAGGAGAGTTTAATGTTAAGTGAAATGACAACTTTTCGATCATCAGTGTGTCAGCTTTCACCTGTAATTTGTCCTGTTTGTTGCCAGATGATGTATAACTGAAATCATAAGGGAGTATGATTTAATATTTCATATAGGCAAGATGAATTAATTAACCAACCTTCAGAGGTACCCTGCAGAAGTTGAGGTACTGATTTAAATGTGTCTTCATCTCTTATTTGTTAATCTTTTGTTCCAGCTGGCTTGCAGAGTTGATCAGCATATACTACTAAGCAGCAGCAATTACTGTACGAAAAGCAGAAAACAGCTACATTTGCTTGTTGCTTCTTGCAGAGCATTCTCTTGGCAAGAACAAGGAGATATGGATCAAATCCGGTGAGAACAAGGTTTTCTTTTCCGCAACTTCCGAAATGATTCAAGCGTTGATAGAAAGGACAAGAGAGTAATTCAAACGTTGATAGAAAGGACTGGTGGGTCATAATTCACTCGGCAGGCAGGCTGATGGAGATGCAGCAGGACAACATGACAAGCTTGAGATCTCAACACTTCAATCTCTTACTATATATTGTTTCTCTTGTTATGGTGGCTGCCATTCTACCGAATTTGTGGATATCATGTGTTGGCTTCCTTCTATGGTATTTCTACCTAGTTGGATACTTGGTTTTCTGCTGTGGTAAATAAATAACTCGACATTCTCAGTTCAGCTTCGTATAACCTGAATATATGTTTATATGTTTACTGAATCAAATGGCTTCTGGTGTGTAAATTTTCTTTCTTTCAAAACAGTGCACTCTCATCAAGCCTGGTTCAAATAAATAAATAAATAAATCGTAAAACAGATTTACAAAGCGCAAACAAAACTACTAGTAACTTCCACTGTGTAAGAAAATAGGCACAAAGAGATCACAACATAAACAGGCACCACAAGGAGGTTCACTTCACTCTGCTGTTTGCTCATGGATTATATCACTCCACCTAATTTCCAAATATGAGACAAGTTCAATTCTTCCACATGCTTCAACGATAAGCTACAACGATGAGGAAGCATACATGAAGACCAAGATCGCCTTCGACGTCTCACATAACATTATTTATGCATCAAACACACCAATCATCCTCATATCAAAGGCACACACACAGTAAACTCCAGGTTAATTCTAGAAGATATTCTCACAGACCAAACAAAGCCTCCTCTTGCAGACCAACATGTGGCCAATCGAGTTGCCACACTACCTCAATCACCTCCATCTCCGATCCTCGGCGCACCGGCCTGACCTCAGCATCAACACCATCAACAATGCTCTCGTCATGATGGCTATCTAGGGGCTCTTGAGTTTGTAGCATTTTTGCGCCTTGTTCCAACACCTCCTTCTCATCAACTTTCTGAGTAACTGCACAACATATACATAGTCAGATTGTTACTATTTGGAACACTTATAATTTCTTATGAGATAGATGAGCTAAACTGCTAGGACTTAAAACAAACCTTTGGAACTTTCCATTTTTTTTGAAGTAAGGAGCTCCATGCCCAAAATTTTATATTGCGCGAAACTGATAAGACAACAAAGCTCAATATACTCTCCCCACCTCCTCCCCCCCACCCCCCAAAAAAACCCACAAAGATGGTCAGAAAGGGATAACCCCTTTTATGAACAAATCCAACATGAAATAAGACCCAAAGAACATGCTCTAGCCAACATTCATACAACACAAACAAGAAACATGAGAACTCCTTCATGAGACCAAAACGTATCATAACTACCAACCGTTTATACACTTCTAACACATTGAGTTTCCGCGAAATGTTGTCATCCATGGCAGTCACAATGATGTTATGGTGCTTGATTTTCTTGCCACAAGAACGATAAAGGTAAGAATTAACAAACCATGTAGGTCAAAATTACTAATCACAATAATGAACTAATAAGGCAAGTTCTGAGATAAATATGAAAGGAAGGAGATAACTTGGAGAAAATAGGAAGTTTACCACTTGCCACTGTTGGTGAGGACAACAACGATGGTGGAAACTTGTTATATGCGTGCGGCCTATAGATGCTCGTCTTTAAAGTGCACACCCTCTCCAGCTGGAATGTCTTGACATCCAGTGAGAAACAACCAGCATCAAGCGATGAGCTTCCACCATGATATAGGAACAAGTGCCTCTCCGTTGACCCCACAAAATGATACTGAAAACCCAATGAGATGGTCTTCTCCAAGTGCCATTGACCGGAACTCTCACCATTATTTCTCCTAATGGTACGGAATTCAAGGTCAGTTGCACCTTCTCCATACACAAACACCCCGAGCTTGTCTTCCCCTGCCTCCACAATGGTTGTATCCACTTTGGAAAAGTCTCTAACTTTAGATGGGGGGTTAGCAATGTAAAACTCCATCCTCTTGGTGTCAAGCACCAACATTTTCTCCCACCAACCCGACACCCAGTAGAAGCTGCCAGACATGTATTGGCACTGGGTGGAGATATAAATCCACATCTGTGGCAGCCAGTTACCAACTAGAGTGCTCCATCTCGGGGTTGGAATGACTCGCCATTGTATACTGCTGGAACTGAAGACAAAAGAAGGGATTATTGGGCTTTGTCTGTTGGATTATTGGGCCGATCCATCTCGCTTCAGCGCAGGCCCAATTGCCCAATCAGGTGCTCGCGTGAAGAAAAGAAAACCTCCGCGTGCACTTTAGAAAAAAAACATATATCAAGAAAATAAGTCTTTTTTTCTAATAACGGGGCTCAATGTCCATCACGCTAAGCTGCCAGTGATACCTCTCTGCTCTCAACCTCACATGTTGGTTGTAATAACATTTTATATTGTGGGACGAAGGAAGTACATCTTAAGATCCCAGCTGTTTTTCACTAGTGAATGTTCGATCCCTACCTCCGACAGCCTCTATGAAGTCATGACATTGGGGAGATTGAATTGTTTTGTTGTTCTTTATATGTGTCGTTATTCGTTGTCTCGGTTATGTCGATGACAGTAATGGTTAGCGAAATAATTGGTCTCATTCTTCTTTGTCATGGCGGCCTTGCATGTGGTGTCCATGGGGATGTTGGTTTGTGTCAAGTCGATCTACGGTTTGCAAATCTCATGACTGGTCAACCATATTTATATCCCAGAAAATGCCAATTCATATTCAAAACATCTGCATTCGAACTAAAATTAAAATAGAAATAGAAGGTATCCAGATTTATTTTACAAAACACAAATACCAATATGGTATGAAACTGACATAAATATGAATATAGAAGCGGATATATCAATATCCGAATAATATTAGTGAGCTAGTTTAAGCAATTCTAGCCCCAATATGGCAATTATTATCCAACAAAGAAGTCTAAGAAGTGGTCAATTTTTACTTTTTGTATGATTAAACTTAAATTTTACTATGCATTACAATTGTACTAGATCATGATAGGCGCGAGTTGCCGTGCCTGACCATTTTTTCGATAGAAGGATATGAAATTCCATACATATATGATGACATGAAACACGCACAGCCAGTTGCCAAAAAAATTAAGGACAAATTCTGAACTGCAAATAATGAAGTAACTCATATTGAATCAAAGTCCAACTGCACTACATAGCATAGAAAGCAACGTGCAAAGATGACAGGAGAAGAGTACAGTGGGTGCAATTGTTTGTTCTTGGATAGAGATTTCAATTCGTATAAAAAACTCATGCTGATTTCATGTGTACAATAAATTTATCTTCATTCCGAGACAAAAAATAATAATCTTCATCCAAGAAAGTGAAAAATAAAACCTGTAATTTCCATGGGAAGGAAGCACATCTAGTGATTTGTTTTAAACTAACATCACAATTTGTTTTACAGTAACTTCAATGGTGGCACATTGGAGTGACATGGAGGCAACACTGGCTAATAAACAAGAAAGAAAGAAAAAACACATAAATCCACAACTAATAAAAAGTGGGCTTGGTCTATGTGACTTTGTAGTTTACCACAACTTCCAACTGGAAGAACAGGGTGATGCATGAAATAAGAGTGACAAACTGATTTATGTAAGAAAAACAAGCAAACCTTTCGCGGACGTCTGTTCAGTTGCACAAAAGCTTCTAAATCAGGACAACCCATGCAAACACATGGTCTGACCCTACCAGCTTCTTAAACCATGAATAATACAAAATTAACTATGCAACAAGACATATTGACCAACTTTATTTCAAAGAGTGCAAAACATATACTATGAATCGAACAATATTGTTTTACCAATATGTGACTATAGAAAAGCACCTTGGCTAATAAATATAATCAGAAAGGGATGATTGCCCGCGTATAAGAAAAAACATGAAATTGTACAATCATCACCCTATAATCATGTTACTTAGACCTAGCGGGCATCGACCCCTATCCGCACAAGTTGAAGGTCGCAATCTCGATCGCGGACTATGTGACCAAGTACAACTGAAAGCTTGGCTGGTGTTGATTCTTTCTATGTGAAAGTAACTGTAGTTAGCACTGCCAAAGTTTCCTGCTCCCCGAAATGATTTGTTTGTGCCTGCAACGGAGGGTCATGAGCAAGAGAATTTCCACAAATTCCACAGTGTTCTGAAAAGCGGGGGGGGGGGGGGGGGGGGGTATATTGTTGGTATAATTGGATACCCAGGTTAGTAAACTTGTGCGCTTGTCCAATTTAGCAATTCCTCGTTGACGATTATGTCTTCTCTGTCTGAAAGTCGAACAATCTTAGAGAAGCCAATGCTGGTTGGCAACTGGAGGTTCTTTTCTGGTTCTTCTGCGCTAGTCTTTGTATTCTACTCCTAATCTTCAATGCAGCGCCAGAGCTCCTGGCGGTTACAGTAAAAAAAAGAAGTTTGAACAATGCTAGAGAAATCCTTGAAATTAATCGGACATAAATTGTAATAGGTTAAATTTTGGAAGCAATGTCATAGGGCCACATTATTTCTATTTGTGTAAAATGATTACCTTGAAAATAATTTTTTAAGTTTTATGAAAAGAATTTATATGATACCTACCGAGCTAATTCATACTATTTTCTTAGTATTTGTGGTAAATAAAGATACAATGAATGTATTTGTTGTAACATACACTTAGACAGAGTATATAAATTCCCGGGGTACAATCATAACTCCTGCTTGATAGATGCATGAACCAGGCATTGCATCGATAATATATATTTTGTTCGCAGAAACTATAGTTGATATGTATGATTGGGAAATGACGTTACCACAAACCTGATTGGATGCCTTTTCTTTCAACTATTTTTTTCCTGTCATAGTAACACTTTATTTTGACATGCATATCAGGTAGGAGTAGCGGGGTGAACTTAGCATATTTGCCAGAAATTTAATATTGCTCTCCCCATGATGCCTCCATATGTTACCCAACCAGAGAACTGGGCGTTGCACTGATGTTGCTGGAAAGGTGAGATAAGATAGTAAACGGATATTCCAGATCCATGATATGATGCCATATTTGTATTAGAAACACCTAAAAAACACACAAAATTACAACACCACAGCTGCTGCTGTTGCAGGCATGTTCAGGAATCAGGATGATTCACTCTGTTATAGTCTGAAAGAAAAGTAATTGACATGACAGGGGATAGATAATTCAGAAGTTCAGACTTGAGACAGGGGAGGAGGTGTGTCATGACATGACTGTACCTTTCTTCTGGTATGGGACGACCTCCGGCAGCACTGAGACCTCGCCGGCTGTTTCGGCGATCTTCGAGAAATGGCCCTTGATGTCCCACATGGCCTCCGCCATGCTGGCCGGTGGCCTGTTGACTAACACGGTGAATCGGCCGGAGGTGCTCTGCTGCTCCATCTCCGCGCTCGCCCGCACCCTCAGCTTGTTGCTCGCACCCACCACCTTCTTCTCTTCTCCCTCCGTTGTCTCCACTGCCACCAGCGCTGCCTCTGCCTGCTCATGACCAGGCGCCTCCTCCTTCTCTGATTCGCGTTCTCGGTTGCTATCCTCGCTTATTTCTTCCAGCTCTGGTATCTCACAATCTTCTTGATCAGCATTCACCTCTTGGACACCGTGATTCACATAGCCCACGCGATCGGTCGGCAGCGAAGAGAAGGGATCGACCCAGAACATGCCCCATGCCGACGGCAGCGGCGACGGCGAGGAAACCGGTACGTCGTTCGCCGGAGGACTTTAGAGCCGAGGATCCACGTCGAAGAACCCATCAACCACGGCGATCTCTGCAGCTCCAGCCTTGCCGTCCCACTGCTCCACCAGCTACGTAAAGGAGCCGCCGCCGGGCAAGTCGCCACCGCAGCTAGGGTTTGTAGGTCGGGAGGCGAGATCCGAGCGGCAGGGAGGGGTCGCTGGGGCACGCCTATATCTCGCCTTCAGCGAGTCTGGCTTCGGACTCGCTGAAGGGGCGAGCGAGCTGGGCCGGCCCACGAGCGCGGGAGGCCGCTTTTTCCTTTTTTTTAACGTTTTCTGTTTTGCTTTTATTTTTGTACTTTTGTTTATACTTTAAAATATTCTATATATATATATATATTACAAAAAACACTCTTCAAAGAACATTTAAAAAATGTTGAACAAGTGTTTGAAAAATGTTGAACGAGTATTTGAAAAAAATATTGATCATGTATATAAAAATGTTGAACAAGTATTTGAAACATGTTGAATAAGTATTTGAAAAATGTTGAACAAATATTTGAAAAACTGTTGATGTATATAAAAATGTTGAACAAGTATTTAAAAAAATGTTGAACAAGTATTTAAAAAATATTGATCATGTATATAAAAATGTTGAACAGGTATTTAAAAAAATGTTGAACAAGTATTTAATTTTTTTGATCATGTATATAAGAATGTAGAATGAAAAACAAAAAGAAACAAAAAAACCACAAAAATGAAAACCAAAAAAGAAACAAAATAGAACAAAGGAAAAATGAAAATGAAAAAACTGAAGAAACAAATGAAAAAACCCGGAGAAGAAAAAAAAAGAAAAAAAAAGCAGAGAAAAACCGCCTCCTTTTCTCTATAAGTAGGACGCGCCCTAGTATTCATCACGAACAAGGTGCTAACCTAGTGGTTAGCGCGCTGCTCCTCATGGAGGAGACCCAGGTTTGAATCCTGGGTCGACCCCCTCTTTGTTATTTCTTTCAAGTGCACTCTATTGGGCCGACTCGTTACTGTAGCATTCGACGCGAGGGTTCCTTTCTGGCTCGCTTAATGCGAGATATAGTCGGGGCGGGGGTCGCTGCCCCTTCGTAGTATTTTTCTTATTAGGGCTCCTTGCATCGGCAGATGGACGCAGTCGCTCCTTCTTCGATGGATCCCTCGAAGCCCAGGCAGTAGAATGGGCTGGCCGATGGCCCAATGCACCAGAGGCCTTCGTTTCGGCCTCTGGAGGAACAACCCACAGGACACTTGGGCCAGATTTCGCACGGTGCGCCGTAGATTGCTTCCCAGACGAGATTAGACGGCTAGAAACTCGCAGATCACGAAAACGGACGGCCGAAAATGCAAATCGCTGAGGGCTGGGTTTAGTCTTAGTTTTACTGTCCTTAATTTTATTCATAAAGATGTCTATCATTGACTTATTGTATGTTTCAAGTTGATTGTTTTGTGTCCCATAGTTGTTGCCTTTCAAAAAAAATATAATCTGTCGCTATTACTCATATCCATTCCAAATCGAGTAAACATCCGATGTATCCGCATTCGAGTAACATCCGCTCTGCATTCGTATCCAATAACATCCATATTCACATCTGTATTTATTTTAAAAAATATTAAAACGGAAGTGCTAAGGGCACTCTCCGATCCGTTTCCACCCCTAGCTCAGGGTGCTAGTTTTTTTCTTTAAATTACAGTAGAATTTTCATAGGGGATTATTGGGAATTGAGAATAGATTTGTTTCTAAGAAATGATAATTAGATTTTTTTTGGGAAATATGAGAGTTAGATAAGGGCTACTTAAAAACGGGAGGCAACGTGCAAACTGGGCCTGGCCATGTTACTTGCAGCTTCCTCTGCCTTCTCTTCTCACTGTATCAAAAATTCACAATCCGTCTCTAGGACCTGCAGCAGCGCTCTACGAGGAATGCACCTTTTTATGTCATAATTTTACTTCGGTTAATTTTCATCATTGCCCTAGCTAGGGAGGCCAATATGGCGGCAGATGTGTTAGCTAGTAAATCGGAGTGCTCACGTACTATTGTTTGGCAATCGGACCTCCGGACTTTCTGGTTGATGTTCTATCAAACGATGTAAACCTGTTTCCACATGAAATATAAACCGTCATGATGGCATTCCCTCAAAAAAAATCACAATCCGTCTCCTCCCACAAATCCCTCGCCGGAGGTCAGCGAGCGGCCATCATGAGAGGAGGAGGAGCACGGGGGGCCACGCATCGGCGAGTCTCCGTCGGTCCCCACTCCGGAGACCACCGCAGAAATGACGGGAGCAAGAGGGGCGCATGGCGGAGCAGGATGAGACACCATCGGCTGCTACGGGTAAGACCAACTCAACTGTACCTAATCCTTTTTAGTCCCACATCGCCGATCTACGGCGATTCACACTGATTTATATGAGTTTTCCTTAGCAAGGCTATCAGCAAGTAGCAGTAGATTAGAGATAGGATAGGGTAGAGGATATGGTATAGGTACTTGCTGATAGCCTTGTGGATACGGTAGGATAGGGTAGGGGGTACGGTATAGGGTAGAGGATACGGTATATAGGTACCACAAATGGGCACAATTTTTTGCAGAACTAGTTTTGAATAGTATCTTGGTCTTTTGGAGGGCTACTGTCCTTCAGATCCCATAGTAGCCCCGTGCTCCCTTCGTTTCACTTGTATCGTCAGCTATAATCTACTATAGTGTCGGTACTGAAACTGGCGGATCTCGGGTAGGGGTTCGTGAGCTGTGGATCTGGGATCGATGGTAAGCAGGAGACAAAGGGCACGGTGTTTTACCTAGGTTGGGGCCCACTCGAAGATGTAAAACCCTACGTCCTGCTTGGTTGTATTGATGATGAAGTATCGAGTACAGGTTGATCTACCTCGAGATCGAATGTTGTATACTAAACCCTAATGGAGGTGATTGTACTTGTCCTTTCTATGGATTAATGCCACGGTTTATATAGGCACTCGGGGGGGGGGGGGGGGTCTAGGGTTACACATGGTCGGTTACCATCTAAGAAGATACATGCCAACGGCCGGATTAGTCCTTGAAGTGCACGCCAAGTCTTCGGCGACGTCCGTCTTGATCACGTTTGAGTACGAGGCTTCTGGAGTCCCTACTTGTGAAACCGGCGGGCCATAAGCTCGGCCCATGGACTGTGGGCCAACTAGGTTGGTACCCCTTAGTCCAGGACACCGTCAGTAGCCCCTAAACTTGTCTTCAAAACTAGAGTTAGCAATCTTCCTCGGACTAGTGTCTTCGGCTTGGAGACTTTGGCTTGACAGGCGAGTTCTCTCCTTTAAGCAGTCTTCGTGTAAGCCCGAGATCCATGCTGTTCAAACCTACCATCAAGCTTCCACTTGACGGGATCGCCCGCCATTCACATACTTTAGGAGCCACATGTCGGCATCCGAAATCTTGAGATAGCTTAGCCTCGAAGGGCTGCCGCGTAGGTGTGAACAGTGTTCTAACCAGACAGCTTTTTCCGAACCGTCACCACCCACGGCGCCTAAGCGAGCCAGTTATTGTAGCTCGAATCGTGGCCCGAGGCAGCTCTCATTGGCACGTCTCATCAAGGCGGAGATCGTGCTCCGTATTTCGGGGGATATCATCAATCATTGTTTCACCCCATGTGCGTATAACAGCACCAAGGATTGAGACGTGGCAATTAACCTAGCGCAGTGAAAGGGGACCTTTGGCCTTTCACTGACCTATAAAGGCAAGGGGCTGTAATCCTACTTTCCCCATGCTTCCATTCCTTCGCCGTCGCACACAGCCTCCAGAGCTCCAGCGCCCCAGATCCATTCTCAAAGCTTTCGCCATCCTCGCCCGCAGCTCTCCCTCCGCAATGGCTGACGCCACCTTGAAGGGCCAGTGGGTGGTCTCCAACGTCACGGAGGGCACCATCCAGGAGCTCTGGACCGCGGGGTATATCCCCGCCGACGCCGCCTGCCGGGCCCCAGAGCCCAACCAGCGAATCCCCACTCCCAAGCCAGGGGAGAGGGTAATCTTCGTTCCCCACCTCGTCCGAGGTCTGGGGTTTCCCATGCACCCCTTCGAGCGTGGGGTTCTATTTTACTACGGGCTAGATTTCCATCATCTAGCCCCAAACTCCATCCTTCACCTCGCGGCGTTCATCACCGTCTGCGAAGCTTTTCTTCGTGTTGAGCCGCACTTCGGCCTATTGCTGAAGACGTTCGGCGTAAAGCCAAAGAGCAGCGGTGCCCGGAGGAGGTGCCGGCGCTGCAGAAGAAGATCAAGTCCATGAAGGACAATAAGATCAAGCTGGTAGATGTGATCGACGTCATGCTTCAGCGCCGCATTCTTCCCCTTCAACTTCGAGCGAGTCCGATGTGGCTTCATAAGCCCGAGGACGTGCCAACAGTGCGGCACTTCTTCCGCACCAACCTGGCCGGGATGCGGACGTCGCTTTTCAAGCCGTCCAAAAACGCTTGAATTAACGCTTAGGCTCCTTTCTATCAACGCTTGAATTACTCTCTTGTCCTTTCTATCAACGCTTGAATCATTTCGGAAGTTGTGGAAAAGAAAACCTTGTTCTCACCGGATTTGATCCATATCTCCTTGTTCTTGCCAAGAGAATGCTCTGCAAGAAGCAACAAGCAAATGTAGCTGTTTTCTGCTTTTCGTACAGTAATTGCTGCTGCTTAGTAGTATATGCTGATCAACTCTGCAAGCCAGCTGGAACAAAAGATTAACAAATAAGAGATGAAGACACATTTAAACCAGTACCTCAACTTCTGCAGGGTATCTCATAAAGTGGCTGCATGCATCTCCCAGATGCAGAGGCTGGGTGTCATCCTCCTTTAAAAAAAAAAAACAACAATAAATACACGTGAGAGAGGACATAGGATGTGTGGATTGAAGAGCGGTGAGAGAGTGAAAGAAAATAGATAAAAACAATACTACATGTGTAAGTGTGTTCGAGCATATATAACAACCATGAACGTCTGTCATTAATTTGTTTTACTTCAAATATCCACATGTATTTAGTTGTTATTTGCTTGATAGAAACTTCACATGTTTTAAAGCATAATAAGCAGTGTCATTTATTAAATTGACTAATTTTCCTTGTGGAGAACTGTAAATCAGTCTGGGTATCAAATAAGACATCGTGGACAGATGGTTTGGCTGCCGTGCAATTGAATATGTGCTAACTGAATATCAATGTGGTTTAGAAAAAAAACGACCAGATCCTCATTCATGACAAACTCAGGATGCATATTTGAGTTATGATCTAAAAGCACGTACAAATACAACATCTTGTCTCAATCTGGTAAACTTAGAAATGGTTTTTTGTTTGCAAGTTACTAGAACATACTATAAGAGTATCTGATTATTTGAATTCAATACATTAAAGAGAAGCCCTCGCATTTGCGAGGGCCATCTTGCTAGTTCTACAAAAAACAAATGTTTTGCGCATTCAAAAAAAAATAAACTTATGGCATTTATGAAAATTGTTTAACATGTATTCGAAAAATATTCAACGTGTACTCTAAAAATGTTTAAGGTGTATCTGAAAAATCTTTCCCATGTATTTGAAAAATATTCATCATGTATTTGAGAAACATTCAGCATGTACCAAAAAATAAGTCCCCGTGTATATGAAAAATGTACAACATGTATTGAGAAAGTCAACATTATTTGAAAAAAGGAAAGGAAAAAAGTAAAAAAGAACAAAAAAAAGAAAGAAAAGCAATACAGGAAACAAACGAAAACAAAGAAGAACAAAAAACGCGTGGAAGCTTCAAAAACCGGTCCAAACCTGTCAGTATGAAAAATCGATCCAGAAAAGCTACATTGGGTCGTCCCGTTAGGGGTAACGCTAGATATGAGACGGTAGCTCGTCTCGCAATAGGTGAGACATAGCCCTTGCGCGTGTACACCCACCAAGCTTCTTCAATAGGAGTACTAGGAGCGCCTACAATAGAATCGATGCTTCAGTTAAAAATTTAGAAAAAATCTTCCTGGGCCGTCAGATCGAACATGAATGGCCCAGATTCTAGCAGAGGGATGTGTGTGCTCTTCTTTGCAGAAAGTACCTCGTTTCTTGTTATTTTTCTTACGATCTGCTCCGAACGCGAGCCGCGGCTCAGGCCCGAAAAATCTCCAACCCTAGCGGCGTAACAGGCCTCTGCCCATCTCCATATTGACGGTGGCAGCTGTAGGGGAATGCAGCAGAAAACAAAAAATTTCCGCACTATGAACATGCCCAGGATCACTATGGAGATGCATACAAGGTTTTGATCTGATCATTACCGACTCGTAGCGCAGCAGAAGTAGAGTCGATGAAGATTGTCGGTGCAGATCCCCGCAGCTAGGATTTACAACCTCCCAACCGCGAGGATGTACTCCCTCGTCAGCCCCTCAGACAGCCCTCCGGGAGGCGGTCGGACAGTCCCCCGGACAGTGTCACGGACAGCCCTTCGGGAGGCACTCATAGAATCTCGGACGGTCACTCAGACAGCCCTTCGGGAGGCACTCTCGAACAGCCCCTCGGGCAAAAGATCGAACCTACGACCTCTCTACGGGGTTGCACACATACGGTGTCAGCTATCCGGCAGGGCTTCGCCGTTCAGAACTAGTTCCCACCGGAACCCAGACAGTCTTTCGGCTCTACGAAACTATTTCGCTGGGAGGGAGAGAGAAAGCCAGATCATGCATGGCATTTGTATGTGAGAGAAGAGTGTGTGTGGAGAGCTCATCTCCACCTCTATTTATAGGAAAACCAACGGGTAGGGTGGCACTTGAAAAACCCAAAATGCCCATGCTTTATGTCCCACATAAAGGGCAAGATGGGGAGGCTTCCAAATAGTGTTGCCTGCATCACCATGCCTGCATCATCCCCTAATAGTGTTTCCACTATTTACAATAGTATTTCCACTATATACATATAGAGTTTCCACTATTTACATATAGTGTTTTCACTATTTATAATAGTATTTCCACTATTCATGAAACCTTTTTCCGCGACCGATTAATCCGAAAATATTTCTGTAGGTCTTAGAACATTTCCAGTACCCACTAGAATAATTTTGGACGCGTTCCGAAACAATTCCGGATCAGTGATTTTCATCAGCGAAAAGCAACCAAAGCGGTTCTGGCAGCTCCGGAACATTTCCGTTTTTTTCTCCAGAAAAATTTCAGAAATTCACAGAACAATTCTGGCACCCTCCAAAAAGTTCCAGGCGTGTGCCAAAACCATTTTGACTTAATGGCACATTCCAGCATGATAGGGTGTGGACTTCAGAGATAGGCATCTATAGACCACACATATAGCAACTTTCCACCATCGTTGTTGTCTGCTACTTGTAGACTGCGTTGGTATTTCCCCGAAGAGGAGAGGATGATGCAGTATAGTAGAGATAATTATTTCCCTCAGTTAAGAACCAATGTTATCAATCCTGTAGGAGAACCACACAAAACCCCTTTAGCAGCACCTGCACATAGAAAAGCAAACACTTGCACCCAACGCAAATAAGAGGGTTGTCAATCCTCTTAGCGGTTATTTGCAAGGATTAATTCTGATAGTGATAGATAGATAAACTAAAATACTAAATAAAATAAAAGTAAATAAATTACAGCAAGGTATTTTTGGATTTTTAATATATTATAAAAGTAGACCCGGGGGCCATAGTTTTCACTAGAGGCTTCTCTCTCGAACACATAGCATACGGTGGGTAAACAAATTACTGTTGGACAATTGATAGGAAAACAAATAATTATGACGGATTCATGGCAATGATCATGTATATAGGCATCGCGTCCGAGACAAGTAGACCGACTCCTGCCTGCATCTACTACTATTACTCCACCCATCGACCGCTATCCACTATCCAACATGCATCTAGGGTATTAAGTATGAAACAGAGTAACGCCTTAAGAAAGATGACATGATGTGGACAAAGTAAACTCAAGCAATATAATTAAACCCCATCTTTTTATCCTTAATGGCAACAATACAAATACGTGTCATGTCTCTTTCTGTCACTGGGATTGAGCACCGCAAGATTGAACCCATCACAAAGCACCTCTCCCATTGCAAGATAAACCAATCTAGTTGGCCAAACCAAATCGATAAATCGGAGAGAAATACAAAGCTATAATAATCATGCATAAAAGAGTTCAGAGAAGACTCAAATATTTCTCATGAATAATCTGATCATAAACTCACAATTCATCGGAACCCAACAAACACACCGCAAAAGAAGATTACATCGGATAGAACTCCAAGAACATCGAGGAGAATATGGTATTGAAGATCAAAGAGAGAGAAGAAGCCATCTAGCTACTAGCTATGGACCCGTAGGTCTGTGGTAAACTACTCACACATCATCGAAAGGGCATCAAGGTTGATGAAGAAGCCCTCCGTGATCGATTCCCCCTCCGGCAGAGTACCGGAGAAGGCCTCCAGATGGGATCACGGAAGAACAGAGGCTTGCGGCGGCGAAAAGGTTTTCTCTTCTGTCTCTCTGGTATATTGGGAATATTTGGGAATTTATAGCGCTGGAATTAGGTCAGGAGGGGCTACGAGGGGCCCACAAGCCTGGGGGGCGCGCCCTATCCCCCAGGGTGCGCCGCCCGAGCTTGTCGCTCCCTCGTGGCTCCTCTGGTCTTCTCCCGAAGCTTCGTGGGTCTCTTCTGATCCAGAAAATATTAATCCAAAGTTTTTTTTCTTGTTTGGACTTTTTTTTATAATGATTTTCTGAAAAGACAAAAACAAGCAAAAAACAACAACTGGCACTGGGCAATGGGTTAATAGGTTAGTCCCAAAAAATGATATATAATGGCATATAATTGCATATAAAACATCCAAGATTGATACTATAATAGCATGGAGCAATCAAAAATTATAGATACGTTGGAGACGTATCAAGCATCCCCAAACTTAATTCCTGCTCGTCCTCGAGTATATAAATGATAAAAACAGAATTTTTTATGTGGAATGCTACCTAACATGTTTCATCATGTAATCCCTCTTACGGTATGAATAATAAGATCCGAGTGATTCAAAGCAATAGTCTATAATTTGATATAAAGACATCAATACTCAGGCATACTAATAAACAATCATGTCTTTCAAAATAAAAATGCTAAAGAAAGTTATCCCTACAAAATCATATAATCCTGTCATGCTCCATCTTATTAACACAAAGTATTTATCATGCACTACCCCGATGACAAGCCGAGCAATTGGTTTATACTTTTTAATGCGCTTCAACTTTTTCGACCCCCACGCAATACATGAGCGCAAGCCATGGATATAGCACTATGGGTGGAATAGAATATGGTCATAGAGATTAATAAGGGGAAGTCAAAAATAAGAAGATAGTCTCACATCGACGAGGCTAATCAACGGGCTATGGAGATGCCCATCAATTGATGTTAATGCGAGGAGTAAGGATTGCCATGCAACGGATGCACTAAAAGTTATAAGTGTATGAAAGCTCAACATGAAAACTAAGTGGGTGTGCATCCAACTTGCTTGCTCATGAAGACCTCGGGCATTTGAGGAAGCCCATCATCGGAATATACAAGCCAAGTTCTATAATGAAAAATTCCCACTAGTATACGAAAGTGACAAAATAGGAGACTCTCTATATGAAAAACATGGTGCTACTTTGAAGCACAAGTATGGAAAAGGATAGTAACATTGCCCCTTCTCTCTTTTTCTCTCATTTTTTTTCTTTCTCTTTTTTTTTCGTGGGCTCTTTTTGGCCTCTTTTTTTCTTTTTCATTTTTTTCCTCATTGGGACAATGCTCTAATAATGATGATCATCATACTTCTATTTACTTACAACTCTAAAGAAAATTACAACTCGAAAATAGAACAAAATATGACTCTATATGAATGCCTCTGGCGGTGTACCAGGATGTGCAATGATACTAGCATAATATGTATAAAAATGATGAATGGTGGCTGAGCCACAAATACTATGTCAGCTATATGATCATGCAAAGCAATATGACAATGACGATGTGTGTCATAAAAAAGGAACGGTGAAAGTTACATGGCAATATATCTCGGAATGGTTATGGAAATGCCATGCTAGGTAGGTATGGTGGCTGTTTTGAGGAAGATATAAGGAGGCTTATGTGTGATAGAGCGTATCATATCACGGGGTTTGGATGCACCAGCGAAGTTTGCACCGACTCTCGATGTGAGAAAGGGCAATGCATGGTACCGAAGAGGCTAGCAAATTACGGAAAGGTGAGAGCGCGTATAATCCATGGACTCACATTAGTCATAAAGAACTCACATACTTATTGCGAAAGTTTATTAGCCCTCGAAGCAAAGTACTACTACACATGCCCCTAGAGGGATAGATTGGTAGGACAAGGTCCATCGCTCGTCCCCGACCGCCACTCATAAGGTAGACAATCAATAATAAATCATGCTCCAACTTCTTAGCATAACGACAGATCATACGTGCATGCTTCGGGAATCACAAACCTTAACACAATTATTCTTACAAAACCACAATCATCTACTAGTACCTCCCCCATATTACCATCTTAATATCGCAAAACTATTGCAAGGAATCAAATTTATCATATTCAGTGATCTACATAAAAGTTTTTATTATATCCCTCTTGAATACCTATCATATCAAGACCAAATTCATAACCCGTGCATATTACCATTGCTATCATGAGACTCTCAAAAATATATAAGTGAAGCATGAGAGTGCAACTATTTCTTTAAAATATAACCACCGCCGTGCTCTAAAAGATATAAGTGAAGCACTAGAGCAACTGCTTAGCTCAAAAGATATAAGTGAAGCACATAGAGTATTCTAACAAATCACGAATAATGTGTGTCCCTGTCAAAAAGGTGTGTTCATCAAAGATGATTGTGACAAAGTAAAAAACAAACAAACTATATCACAAGACGCTCCAAGTAAAACACATATCATGTGATGAATAAAAATATAGCTCCAAGTGAGTTACCGATAGATTGTAGACGAAAGAGGGGATGCCTTCCGGGGCATCCCCAAGCTTAGACGCTTGAATATTCCTTGAATATTACCTTGGGGTGCCTTGGGCATCCCCAAGCTTAGGCTCTTGCTGCTTCTTATTCCTTTATCCATCGTAGTCTCACCCAAAACTTGAAAACTTTAGCACACAAAACTCAACAGAAACCTCGTGAGATCCGTTAGTATAACAAATAAATCTTAAACTTTAGGTACTGTTGTAAATTGATTCATATTTAATATTGGCATAATGCTACTGTACTCCAACTTCTCCATGACTCATACCCCCCGATACGATCCATAGATTCATCAAAATAAGCAAACTATGCAACAAAAATAGAATCTGTCTAAAACAGAACAGTCTGTAAAGATCTATTTAGAAGCTATACTTCTGTAACTCCAAAAATTCTGAAAAATTTGGACAACGTAAAAATTTCATATACCAATACTGTGTAAAAATTTCAGATTTTTCTGACGCTCCAGTATAGAATCAAAAATCAAATACTGGACGCAAAACTTTCTGTTTTCCAAACACCATCAATATACTATCATCCAAATCATCCCAAAGGCATTACTTGGCACAAACACTAATTAAAAGATAAAAACACAATCATAATAGAGGCTATAATTGTCCAAACACACAAAAACAGAAATAAAAAGTTTATTGGGTTGTCTCCCAACAAGCTCTTTCTTTATAACCATTAAGATAGGCTTTAGATTTCAATGATGCTCTCATGAAAGATAATAGTTGAAACACAAAGAGAGCGTCATGTAGATGTGAGAAACACATTTAAGTATAACATACTTCCTATGCATAGGCATTTTATAGGAAAACAAATTATCAAGACAATCAATATCTAGCATATGTAAATAGGAAGAATGGAGCATTAATAATTTTAGCACAAAGAGAGGTAATTTAGTGACATGAAAGTTTCTACAACCATATTTTCCTCTGTCATAATAATTACATGTAGGATCATAATCAAATTCAACAATATAGCCATCATATAAAATTTTATCTTCATGATCTACATACATAAAAGTTTTATAATCTTCCAAGATAGTGGGATTAACATCAACTAAAGTCATGACCTCTCCAAACCCACTTTTATAAAAAAAAATCATAAGATTGAACACTCTCCAAATATGTGGGATTATTTTTACCTAAAGTTGGCACTCTTCCAAACCCACTTTCAATATTATTGTAAATATTATTATCAATAACATATTCCTCATGAGGCTTAAATAGATTTTCAAGATCATAAGAAGCATTATCACCCCAATCATGATCATTGCAATAAGTAGTGGACATGACAAAATTATCATCCCCAAGCTTGTAGCTTTGTGTATCATTAGCACAATTGAGACTAATAGAATTTATAATAACATTATTGCAACCATGCTTTTCATTCAAGGAGCTATCAAGTGTGGGTGCAATAGCAATGATTTCATTTTTAACATAAGGAACTATAGCAAGTTCATCTCCATAAGCATAATTAATATTGGCATCATGGCCACAAGCATAGCAAGCATCAAATTCATCAAAAAGGGATATTTCAAGCAGATCAATGGAATCACAATTATCTATAGATTCATGCATATCATTATTCTCTTCCAAAGCAGCAGACATTCTCCCAATGAATTCACTAACATAGGTATTGCAAGCATAGTTTTCATCGCAGTATTTAAGTATGGCAAAATTTTCAGATTTGTAGAGAGTAATATCATACTTTTCAATCAAAGAAGCAACTTCATGGGCACCCTTAAAAGCAACAAATTCTTCAATTTGTTCGATATCATAGTAGCTATAAACACCCTTGGCATAAGAAGATAAAATTTCATTATCATTAAACTCACATAGGTAGGGAAGGTGTTTTTTAGGGTTCTCAGAGCAACAAGTAACATCATATATTTCGCATAGATTCCAAGCATAGCAAAGCAAACTATTTATTTGATTCCATAAGAGTCTCCCTTTTTGAGACAAACGGTGATGCACAAAATGAGCATGCTCATCTAATGATTTTCCCTCAACTAAACTAGTTGGGGTTTCAACACGAGCATAAATGGATCGAAGATGATCCAAGTAGAAAACTTTAAGGTGATCCATAGAGATCCTAAATTTTTGCTGCCATTTTCTGTTTTTGTGTGTTGACATGAAGGCAATAAAAGCAAGCAAGCTAATAAAATATTTTTGTGTTTTTTGTAAAATTGTTTTAGAAGTGGGGGAGATGAAAACGAGAGGCAAATGCAAATAAAAGGCAAATGAAAATAAGAACAAGTGGATGATAGTTTATGCGAAGGTACTTGATAGGTTTTGGTGATGTCTCCCCGGCAACGGCGCCAGAAATTCTTCCTGCTACTTGTAGACTGCGTTAGTATTTCTTCGAAGAGGAGAGGATGATGCAGTATAGTAGAGATAAGTATTTCCCTCAGTTAAGAACCATGGTTATCAATCCATTAGGAGAACCACACAAAACCCCTTTAGCAGCACCTGCACACACAAAGGCAAACACTTGCACTCAATGCAAATAAGAGGGTTGTCAATCCTCTTAGCGGTTATTTGCAAGGATGCATGCAGGAGTCAGTCTACTTGTCTCAGACGTGATGCGTATATACATGATCATTGCCATGCATCCGTCATAATTATTTGCTTTTCTATCAATTGCCCAACAGTAATTTGTTTACCCACCGTATGTTTCTGCGCTCGAGAGAGAAGCCTCTAGTGAAAACTATGGCCCCCGGGTCTATCTTTATCATATTAAAAACCTAAAAAAACCTTGCTGCAATTTATTTACTTTTATTTTAAATAGTATTTTAATTTATCTATTTACCTCGATAAGATTTAATCCTTGCAAATAACCGCTAAGAGGATTGACAACCCTCTTATTTGCGTTGGGTGCAAGTGTTTGCTCTTGTGTGTGCAGGTGCGCTTAACGGAATTTTGCTTGGTTCTCCTACTGGATTGATAACCTTGGTTCTTAACTGAGGGAAATACTTATCTCTACTGTACTGCATCATCCTCTCCTCTTCGGGGAAATACCAACGCAGACTTCAAGTAGCAGGAAGAATTTCTGGCGCCGTTGCCGATGAGACATCATCAAAATTGCCAAGTACCTTCGCACAAATTATCATTCACTTGCATTTACTTTATTTGCCTTTTATTTGCATTTGCCTCTTGTTTTCATCTCCCCCACTTCAATTTTTTTTACAAAAACACAAAAATATTTTATTTGCTTACTTGCTTTTATTGCCATGTCAACACACAAGAGCAGAAAGTAAAACAAAAAATTAAGATCACTATGGATCCTCATCCACTTGCTAATCTTTTCAAAAGATCCAATTATAATGAACCAATTGCTTGTGATTTGAGTGCTCTTGATTTTCTCTATGAAGTTTTGCTTGAAAATCATGAATCTGAAAATTCTGATGAAGTGTTAGAAGAAGAAATTTATAAAGTGATTCATGATAGCTCCTTGATTGAAAAGCATGATTGCAATGATGTTATTATAAATTCTATTAATGTGAATTGTGCTAATAATATGCAAAACTACAAGCTTGGGGATGATAATTTTGTTATGTCCACTACTTATTGCAATGATCATGATTGGGGTGATAATGCTTCTTATGATCTTGAAAATTTATTTAAGCCTCATGATGAATATGTTATTGATAATAATGTTTGCAATACTATTAAAAGTGGGTTTGTAAGAGCGTCAACTTTAGGTAATAATGATCCCACTACTTTGGAGAATTATCAATCTTATGAAATTTTTGATAAAAGTGGGTTTGGAGAGGTCATGACTTTAGTTGATGTTAATCTCACTATCTTGGAAGATTATAAAACTTTTATGCATGTGGATCATGAAGATAAAATTGTATATGATAGCTATATTGTTCTATTTGATTATGATCCTACATGTAATTATTATGAGAGAGGAAAACATGGTTATAAAAATCTTCATATCACTAAATTACCTCTCTTTGTGTTGGAATTATTAATGTTTCATTCCCTTTACATGCATATGCTAGATATTGCTTGTCTTGATAATTTGTTTTCCTATAAAATGCCTTTGCATAGGAAGTATGTTAGACTTAAAAGTGTTCGTCACATGTTCTATGATGCTCTCTTTGTGCTTTAATTCTTATCTTTTATGCGAGCATCATTAAAATCTCGAAGCCTATCTTAATGGCTATAAAGAAAGAGCTTGTTGGGATACAACCCAATATCCTTCTGTTTTTGAGTGTTCGGAAAATTATATCTTCTGTTATGATTGTATTTTTATGTTTTAATTAGTGTTTGTGCCAAATAATGCCTTTGGGATAATTTGGAAGATAGTATGATTGATGCTGTTTGAAAACAGAAACTTTTGCGTCCAGTACTGGAATTTCTAATTTTCTCTGGAACGTCAGAACCTTCTTAATTTTTTACACAATATTGATATATGAATTTCCCACGTTTTCCTAATTTTTCAGAATTTTTGGAGTTACAGAAGTATGACCATAATTCAGATCTTTACAGACTGTCCTGTTTTAGACAGATTCTGTTTTTGTTGCATAGTTCGCTTATTTTGATGTATCTATGGATCGTATCGGGGGGTATGAGTCATGGAGAAGTTGGAGTACAGTATAATTATGCCAATATTAAATATGAATCAATTTACAACAGTACCTAGAGTTAAAGATTTATTTGTTATACTAACGGATCTCACGAGGTTTTTGTTGAGTTTTATGTGCTGAAGTTTTCAAGTTTTGGGTGAGACTACGATGGATAATGGAATAAGGAGCGGCAAGAGCCTAAGCTTGGGGATGCCCAAGGCACCCCAAGGTAATATTTAAGGAAGACTCAAGCGTCTAAGCTTGGGGATGCCCCGGAAGGCATCCCCTCTTTCGTCTACAATCTATGGGTAACTCACTTGGAGCTATATTTTTATTCATCACATGATATGTGTTTTACTTGGAGCGTCTTGTGATATAGTTTGTTTGCTTTTTAGTTTGTCACAATCATCTTTGCTGAACACACCTTTTTGAGAGGGACACACATTATTCGTGATTTGTTAGAATACTCTATGTGCTTCACTTATATCTTTTGAGCTAGACAGTTGCTCTAGTGCTTCACTTATATCTTTTAGAGCACGGCGGTGGTTATATTTTAAAGAAATAGTTGCACTCTCATGCTTCACTTATATATTTTTGAGAGTCTCATGATAGCAATGGTAATATGCACGGGTTATGAATTTGGTCTTGATATGATAGGTATTCAAGAGGGATATAATAAAAACTTTTATGTAGATCACTGAATATGATAAATTTGATTCCTTGCAATAGTTTTGCGATATTAAGATGGTAATATGGGGGAGGTACTAGTAGATGATTGTGGTTTTGTAAGAATAATTGTGTTAAGGTTTGTGATTCCCGAAGCATGCACGTATGATCTGTCGTTATGCTAAGAAGTTGGAGCATGATTTATTATTGATTGTCTACCTTATGAGTGGCGGTCGGGGACGAGCGATGGACCTTGTCCTACCAATCTATCCCTCTAGGGGCATGTGTAGTAGTACTTTGCTTCGAGGGCTAATAAACTTTCGCAATAAGTATGTGAGTTCTTTATGACTAATGTGAGTCCATGGATTATACGCGCTCTCACCCTTCCGCAATTTGCTAGCCTCTTCGATACCGTGCATTGCCCTTTCTCACATCGAGAGTTGGTGCAAACTTCGCCGGTGCATCCAAACCTCGTGATATGATACGCTCTATCACACATAAGCCTCCTTATATCTTTCTCAAAACAGCCACCATACCTACCTATCATGACATTTCCATAGCCATTCTGAGATATATTGCCATGCAACTTGCACCGTTCCGTTTTTATGACATACATCATCATTGTCATATTGCTTTGCATGATCATATAGCTGACATAGTATTTGTGGCTCAGCCACCGTTCATCATTTTTATACATGTTACGCTAGCATCATTACACATCCCGGTACACTGCCAGAGGCATTCATATAGAGTCATATTTTTGTTCTAGTATCGAGTTGTAATGTTGAGTTGTAAGTAAATAGAAGTGTGATGATCATCATTATTAGAGCATTGTCCCAGTGAGGAAAGAATGGTGGAGACTAATGAGTCCTCGAAAAAGTGGGGATGAGGTCCATGAGACCGTTCTAAAAAAAGGAGGAGAAAAAGAGCTATGAAAAAAAATAAGAGAAAAAGAGAGAAGGGGCAATGTTAGTATCCTTTTTCCACACTTGTGCTTCAGAGTAGCACCATGTTTTTCATATAGAGAGTCTCCTATTTTGTCACTTTCATATACTAGTGGGAATTTTTCATTATAGAACTTGGCTTGTATATTCCGATGACGGGCTTCCTCAAATGCGCGAGGTCTTCATGAGCAAGCAAGTTGGATGCACACCCACTTAGTTGTCATTTTGAGCTTTCATACACTTATAGCTCTTAGTGCATCTGTTGCATGGCAATCCCTACTCCTTGCATTGACATCAATTGATGGGCATCTCCATAGCCCGTTGATTAGCCTCGTCGATGTGAGACTATCTTCTTGGTTTTGACTTCTCTTATTTACCTCTACCACCACACTCTATTCCACCCATAGTGCTATATCCATGGCTTGCGCTCATGTATTGAGTGGGAGTTGAAAAAGCTAAAGCGCGTTAAAAAATATGAACCAATTGCTCGGCTTGTCATCGGGGTAGTGCATGATAAATACTTTGTGTGAAGAAGATGGAGCATGACATGATTATATGATTTTGTAGGGATAACTTTCTTTAGCATCGTTATTTTGACAGACCAAACAAAGCCTCCTCTTGCAGACCAACATGTGGCCAATCGAGTTGCCACACTACCTCAATCACCTCCATCTCCGATCCTCGGCGCACCGGCCTGACCTCAGCATCAACACCATCAACAATGCTCTCGTCATGATGGCTATCTAGGGGCTCTTGAGTTTGTAGCATTTTTGCGCCTTGTTCCAACACCTCCTTCTCATCAACTTTCTGAGTAACTGCACAACATATACATAGTCAGATTGTTACTATTTGGAACACTTATAATTTCTTATGAGATAGATGAGCTAAACTGCTAGGACTTAAAACAAACCTTTGGAACTTTCCATTTTTTTTGAAGTAAGGAGCTCCATGCCCAAAATTTTATATTGCGCGAAACTGATAAGACAACAAAGCTCAATATACTCTCCCCACCTCCTCCCCCCCACCCCCCAAAAAAACCCACAAAGATGGTCAGAAAGGGATAACCCCTTTTATGAACAAATCCAACATGAAATAAGACCCAAAGAACATGCTCTAGCCAACATTCATACAACACAAACAAGAAACATGAGAACTCCTTCATGAGACCAAAACGTATCATAACTACCAACCGTTTATACACTTCTAACACATTGAGTTTCCGCGAAATGTTGTCATCCATGGCAGTCACAATGATGTTATGGTGCTTGATTTTCTTGCCACAAGAACGATAAAGGTAAGAATTAACAAACCATGTAGGTCAAAATTACTAATCACAATAATGAACTAATAAGGCAAGTTCTGAGATAAATATGAAAGGAAGGAGATAACTTGGAGAAAATAGGAAGTTTACCACTTGCCACTGTTGGTGAGGACAACAACGATGGTGGAAACTTGTTATATGCGTGCGGCCTATAGATGCTCGTCTTTAAAGTGCACACCCTCTCCAGCTGGAATGTCTTGACATCCAGTGAGAAACAACCAGCATCAAGCGATGAGCTTCCACCATGATATAGGAACAAGTGCCTCTCCGTTGACCCCACAAAATGATACTGAAAACCCAATGAGATGGTCTTCTCCAAGTGCCATTGACCGGAACTCTCACCATTATTTCTCCTAATGGTACGGAATTCAAGGTCAGTTGCACCTTCTCCATACACAAACACCCCGAGCTTGTCTTCCCCTGCCTCCACAATGGTTGTATCCACTTTGGAAAAGTCTCTAACTTTAGATGGGGGGTTAGCAATGTAAAACTCCATCCTCTTGGTGTCAAGCACCAACATTTTCTCCCACCAACCCGACACCCAGTAGAAGCTGCCAGACATGTATTGGCACTGGGTGGAGATATAAATCCACATCTGTGGCAGCCAGTTACCAACTAGAGTGCTCCATCTCGGGGTTGGAATGACTCGCCATTGTATACTGCTGGAACTGAAGACAAAAGAAGGGATTATTGGGCTTTGTCTGTTGGATTATTGGGCCGATCCATCTCGCTTCAGCGCAGGCCCAATTGCCCAATCAGGTGCTCGCGTGAAGAAAAGAAAACCTCCGCGTGCACTTTAGAAAAAAACATATATCAAGAAAATAAGTCTTTTTTTCTAATAACGGGGCTCAATGTCCATCACGCTAAGCTGCCAGTGATACCTCTCTGCTCTCAACCTCACATGTTGGTTGTAATAACATTTTATATTGTGGGACGAAGGAAGTACATCTTAAGATCCCAGCTGTTTTTCACTAGTGAATGTTCGATCCCTACCTCCGACAGCCTCTATGAAGTCATGACATTGGGGAGATTGAATTGTTTTGTTGTTCTTTATATGTGTCGTTATTCGTTGTCTCGGTTATGTCGATGACAGTAATGGTTAGCGAAATAATTGGTCTCATTCTTCTTTGTCATGGCGGCCTTGCATGTGGTGTCCATGGGGATGTTGGTTTGTGTCAAGTCGATCTACGGTTTGCAAATCTCATGACTGGTCAACCATATTTATATCCCAGAAAATGCCAATTCATATTCAAAACATCTGCATTCGAACTAAAATTAAAATAGAAATAGAAGGTATCCAGATTTATTTTACAAAACACAAATACCAATATGGTATGAAACTGACATAAATATGAATATAGAAGCGGATATATCAATATCCGAATAATATTAGTGAGCTAGTTTAAGCAATTCTAGCCCCAATATGGCAATTATTATCCAACAAAGAAGTCTAAGAAGTGGTCAATTTTTACTTTTTGTATGATTAAACTTAAATTTTACTATGCATTACAATTGTACTAGATCATGATAGGCGCGAGTTGCCGTGCCTGACCATTTTTTCGATAGAAGGATATGAAATTCCATACATATATGATGACATGAAACACGCACAGCCAGTTGCCAAAAAAATTAAGGACAAATTCTGAACTGCAAATAATGAAGTAACTCATATTGAATCAAAGTCCAACTGCACTACATAGCATAGAAAGCAACGTGCAAAGATGACAGGAGAAGAGTACAGTGGGTGCAATTGTTTGTTCTTGGATAGAGATTTCAATTCGTATAAAAAACTCATGCTGATTTCATGTGTACAATAAATTTATCTTCATTCCGAGACAAAAAATAATAATCTTCATCCAAGAAAGTGAAAAATAAAACCTGTAATTTCCATGGGAAGGAAGCACATCTAGTGATTTGTTTTAAACTAACATCACAATTTGTTTTACAGTAACTTCAATGGTGGCACATTGGAGTGACATGGAGGCAACACTGGCTAATAAACAAGAAAGAAAGAAAAAACACATAAATCCACAACTAATAAAAAGTGGGCTTGGTCTATGTGACTTTGTAGTTTACCACAACTTCCAACTGGAAGAACAGGGTGATGCATGAAATAAGAGTGACAAACTGATTTATGTAAGAAAAACAAGCAAACCTTTCGCGGACGTCTGTTCAGTTGCACAAAAGCTTCTAAATCAGGACAACCCATGCAAACACATGGTCTGACCCTACCAGCTTCTTAAACCATGAATAATACAAAATTAACTATGCAACAAGACATATTGACCAACTTTATTTCAAAGAGTGCAAAACATATACTATGAATCGAACAATATTGTTTTACCAATATGTGACTATAGAAAAGCACCTTGGCTAATAAATATAATCAGAAAGGGATGATTGCCCGCGTATAAGAAAAAACATGAAATTGTACAATCATCACCCTATAATCATGTTACTTAGACCTAGCGGGCATCGACCCCTATCCGCACAAGTTGAAGGTCGCAATCTCGATCGCGGACTATGTGACCAAGTACAACTGAAAGCTTGGCTGGTGTTGATTCTTTCTATGTGAAAGTAACTGTAGTTAGCACTGCCAAAGTTTCCTGCTCCCCGAAATGATTTGTTTGTGCCTGCAACGGAGGGTCATGAGCAAGAGAATTTCCACAAATTCCACAGTGTTCTGAAAAGCGGGGGGGGGGGGGGGGGGTATATTGTTGGTATAATTGGATACCCAGGTTAGTAAACTTGTGCGCTTGTCCAATTTAGCAATTCCTCGTTGACGATTATGTCTTCTCTGTCTGAAAGTCGAACAATCTTAGAGAAGCCAATGCTGGTTGGCAACTGGAGGTTCTTTTCTGGTTCTTCTGCGCTAGTCTTTGTATTCTACTCCTAATCTTCAATGCAGCGCCAGAGCTCCTGGCGGTTACAGTAAAAAAAAGAAGTTTGAACAATGCTAGAGAAATCCTTGAAATTAATCGGACATAAATTGTAATAGGTTAAATTTTGGAAGCAATGTCATAGGGCCACATTATTTCTATTTGTGTAAAATGATTACCTTGAAAATAATTTTTTAAGTTTTATGAAAAGAATTTATATGATACCTACCGAGCTAATTCATACTATTTTCTTAGTATTTGTGGTAAATAAAGATACAATGAATGTATTTGTTGTAACATACACTTAGACAGAGTATATAAATTCCCGGGGTACAATCATAACTCCTGCTTGATAGATGCATGAACCAGGCATTGCATCGATAATATATATTTTGTTCGCAGAAACTATAGTTGATATGTATGATTGGGAAATGACGTTACCACAAACCTGATTGGATGCCTTTTCTTTCAACTATTTTTTTCCTGTCATAGTAACACTTTATTTTGACATGCATATCAGGTAGGAGTAGCGGGGTGAACTTAGCATATTTGCCAGAAATTTAATATTGCTCTCCCCATGATGCCTCCATATGTTACCCAACCAGAGAACTGGGCGTTGCACTGATGTTGCTGGAAAGGTGAGATAAGATAGTAAACGGATATTCCAGATCCATGATATGATGCCATATTTGTATTAGAAACACCTAAAAAACACACAAAATTACAACACCACAGCTGCTGCTGTTGCAGGCATGTTCAGGAATCAGGATGATTCACTCTGTTATAGTCTGAAAGAAAAGTAATTGACATGACAGGGGATAGATAATTCAGAAGTTCAGACTTGAGACAGGGGAGGAGGTGTGTCATGACATGACTGTACCTTTCTTCTGGTATGGGACGACCTCCGGCAGCACTGAGACCTCGCCGGCTGTTTCGGCGATCTTCGAGAAATGGCCCTTGATGTCCCACATGGCCTCCGCCATGCTGGCCGGTGGCCTGTTGGCTAACACGGTGAATCGGCCGGAGGTGCTCTGCTGCTCCATCTCCGCGCTCGCCCGCACCCTCAGCTTGTTGCTCGCACCCACCACCTTCTTCTCTTCTCCCTCCGTTGTCTCCACTGCCACCAGCGCTGCCTCTGCCTGCTCATGACCAGGCGCCTCCTCCTTCTCTGATTCGCGTTCTCGGTTGCTATCCTCGCTTATTTCTTCCAGCTCTGGTATCTCACAATCTTCTTGATCAGCATTCACCTCTTGGACACCGTGATTCACATAGCCCACGCGATCGGTCGGCAGCGAAGAGAAGGGATCGACCCAGAACATGCCCCATGCCGACGGCAGCGGCGACGGCGAGGAAACCGGTACGTCGTTCGCCGGAGGACTTTAGAGCCGAGGATCCACGTCGAAGAACCCATCAACCACGGCGATCTCTGCAGCTCCAGCCTTGCCGTCCCACTGCTCCACCAGCTACGTAAAGGAGCCGCCGCCGGGCAAGTCGCCACCGCAGCTAGGGTTTGTAGGTCGGGAGGCGAGATCCGAGCGGCAGGGAGGGGTCGCTGGGGCACGCCTATATCTCGCCTTCAGCGAGTCTGGCTTCGGACTCGCTGAAGGGGCGAGCGAGCTGGGCCGGCCCACGAGCGCGGGAGGCCGCTTTTTCCTTTTTTTTAACGTTTTCTGTTTTGCTTTTATTTTTGTACTTTTGTTTATACTTTAAAATATTCTATATATATATATATATTACAAAAAACACTCTTCAAAGAACATTTAAAAAATGTTGAACAAGTGTTTGAAAAATGTTGAACGAGTATTTGAAAAAAATATTGATCATGTATATAAAAATGTTGAACAAGTATTTGAAACATGTTGAATAAGTATTTGAAAAATGTTGAACAAATATTTGAAAAACTGTTGATGTATATAAAAATGTTGAACAAGTATTTAAAAAAATGTTGAACAAGTATTTAAAAAATATTGATCATGTATATAAAAATGTTGAACAGGTATTTAAAAAAATGTTGAACAAGTATTTAATTTTTTTGATCATGTATATAAGAATGTAGAATGAAAAACAAAAAGAAACAAAAAAACCACAAAAATGAAAACCAAAAAAGAAACAAAATAGAACAAAGGAAAAATGAAAATGAAAAAACTGAAGAAACAAATGAAAAAACCCGGAGAAGAAAAAAAAAGAAAAAAAAAGCAGAGAAAAACCGCCTCCTTTTCTCTATAAGTAGGACGCGCCCTAGTATTCATCACGAACAAGGTGCTAACCTAGTGGTTAGCGCGCTGCTCCTCATGGAGGAGACCCAGGTTTGAATCCTGGGTCGACCCCCTCTTTGTTATTTCTTTCAAGTGCACTCTATTGGGCCGACTCGTTACTGTAGCATTCGACGCGAGGGTTCCTTTCTGGCTCGCTTAATGCGAGATATAGTCGGGGCGGGGGTCGCTGCCCCTTCGTAGTATTTTTCTTATTAGGGCTCCTTGCATCGGCAGATGGACGCAGTCGCTCCTTCTTCGATGGATCCCTCGAAGCCCAGGCAGTAGAATGGGCTGGCCGATGGCCCAATGCACCAGAGGCCTTCGTTTCGGCCTCTGGAGGAACAGCCCACAGGACACTTGGGCCAGATTTCGCACGGTGCGCCGTAGATTGCTTCCCAGACGAGATTAGACGGCTAGAAACTCGCAGATCACGAAAACGGACGGCCGAAAATGCAAATCGCTGAGGGCTGGGTTTAGTCTTAGTTTTACTGTCCTTAATTTTATTCATAAAGATGTCTATCATTGACTTATTGTATGTTTCAAGTTGATTGTTTTGTGTCCCATAGTTGTTGCCTTTCAAAAAAAATATAATATGTCGCTATTACTCATATCCATTCCAAATCGAGTAAACATCCGATCTATCCGCATTCGAGTAACATCCGCTCTGCATTCGTATCCAATAACATCCATATTCACATCTGTATTTATTTTAAAAAATATTAAAACGGAAGTGCTAAGGGCACTCTCCGATCCGTTTCCACCCCTAGCTCAGGGTGCTAGTTTTTTTCTTTAAATTACAGTAGAATTTTCATAGGGGATTATTGGGAATTGAGAATAGATTTGTTTCTAAGAAATGATAATTAGATTTTTTTTGGGAAATATGAGAGTTAGATAAGGGCTACTTAAAAACGGGAGGCAACGTGCAAACTGGGCCTGGCCATGTTACTTGCAGCTTCCTCTGCCTTCTCTTCTCACTGTATCAAAAATTCACAATCCGTCTCTAGGACCTGCAGCAGCGCTCTACGAGGAATGCACCTTTTTATGTCATAATTTTACTTCGGTTAATTTTCATCATTGCCCTAGCTAGGGAGGCCAATATGGCGGCAGATGTGTTAGCTAGTAAATCGGAGTGCTCACGTACTATTGTTTGGCAATCGGACCTCCGGACTTTCTGGTTGATGTTCTATCAAACGATGTAAACCTGTTTCCACATGAAATATAAACCGTCATGATGGCATTCCCTCAAAAAAAATCACAATCCGTCTCCTCCCACAAATCCCTCGCCGGAGGTCAGCGAGCGGCCATCATGAGAGGAGGAGGAGCACGGGGGGCCACGCATCGGCGAGTCTCCGTCGGTCCCCACTCCGGAGACCACCGCAGAAATGACGGGAGCAAGAGGGGCGCATGGCGGAGCAGGATGAGACACCATCGGCTGCTACGGGTAAGACCAACTCAACTGTACCTAATCCTTTTTAGTCCCACATCGCCGATCTACGGCGATTCACACTGATTTATATGAGTTTTCCTTAGCAAGGCTATCAGCAAGTAGCAGTAGATTAGAGATAGGATAGGGTAGAGGATATGGTATAGGTACTTGCTGATAGCCTTGTGGATACGGTAGGATAGGGTAGGGGGTACGGTATAGGGTAGAGGATACGGTATATAGGTACCACAAATGGGCACAATTTTTTGCAGAACTAGTTTTGAATAGTATCTTGGTCTTTTGGAGGGCTACTGTCCTTCAGATCCCATAGTAGCCCCGTGCTCCCTTCGTTTCACTTGTATCGTCAGCTATAATCTACTATAGTGTCGGTACTGAAACTGGCGGATCTCGGGTAGGGGTTCGTGAGCTGTGGATCTGGGATCGATGGTAAGCAGGAGACAAAGGGCACGGTGTTTTACCTAGGTTGGGGCCCACTCGAAGATGTAAAACCCTACGTCCTGCTTGGTTGTATTGATGATGAAGTATCGAGTACAGGTTGATCTACCTCGAGATCGAATGTTGTATACTAAACCCTAATGGAGGTGATTGTACTTGTCCTTTCTATGGATTAATGCCACGGTTTATATAGGCACTCGGGGGGGGGGGGGGGGGGGGGTCTAGGGTTACACATGGTCGGTTACCATCTAAGAAGATACATGCCAACGGCCGGATTAGTCCTTGAAGTGCACGCCAAGTCTTCGGCGACGTCCGTCTTGATCACGTTTGAGTACGAGGCTTCTGGAGTCCCTACTTGTGAAACCGGCGGGCCATAAGCTCGGCCCATGGACTGTGGGCCAACTAGGTTGGTACCCCTTAGTCCAGGACACCGTCAGTAGCCCCTAAACTTGTCTTCAAAACTAGAGTTAGCAATCTTCCTCGGACTAGTGTCTTCGGCTTGGAGACTTTGGCTTGACAGGCGAGTTCTCTCCTTTAAGCAGTCTTCGTGTAAGCCCGAGATCCACGCTGTTCAAACCTACCATCAAGCTTCCACTTGACGGGATCGCCCGCCATTCACATACTTTAGGAGCCACATGTCGGCATCCGAAATCTTGAGATAGCTTAGCCTCGAAGGGCTGCCGCGTAGGTGTGAACAGTGTTCTAACCAGACAGCTTTTTCCGAACCATCACCACCCACGGCGCCTAAGCGAGCCAGTTATTGTAGCTCGAATCGTGGCCCGAGGCAGCTCTCATTGGCACGTCTCATCAAGGCGGAGATCGTGCTCCGTATTTCGGGGGATATCATCAATCATTGTTTCACCCCATGTGCGTATAACAGCACCAAGGATTGAGACGTGGCAATTAACCTAGCGCAGTGAAAGGGGACCTTTGGCCTTTCACTGACCTATAAAGGCAAGGGGCTGTAATCCTACTTTCCCCATGCTTCCATTCCTTCGCCGTCGCACACAGCCTCCAGAGCTCCAGCGCCCCAGATCCATTCTCAAAGCTTTCGCCATCCTCGCCCGCAGCTCTCCCTCCGCAATGGCTGACGCCACCTTGAAGGGCCAGTGGGTGGTCTCCAACGTCACGGAGGGCACCATCCAGGAGCTCTGGACCGCGGGGTATATCCCCGCCGACGCCGCCTGCCGGGCCCCAGAGCCCAACCAGCGAATCCCCACTCCCAAGCCAGGGGAGAGGGTAATCTTCGTTCCCCACCTCGTCCGAGGTCTGGGGTTTCCCATGCACCCCTTCGAGCGTGGGGTTCTATTTTACTACGGGCTAGATTTCCATCATCTAGCCCCAAACTCCATCCTTCACCTCGCGGCGTTCATCACCGTCTGCGAAGCTTTTCTTCGTGTTGAGCCGCACTTCGGCCTATTGCTGAAGACGTTCGGCGTAAAGCCAAAGAGCAGCGGTGCCCGGAGGAGGTGCCGGCGCTGCAGAAGAAGATCAAGTCCATGAAGGACAATAAGATCAAGCTGGTAGATGTGATCGACGTCATGCTTCAGCGCCGCATTCTTCCCCTTCAACTTCGAGCGAGTCCGATGTGGCTTCATAAGCCCGAGGACGTGCCAACAGTGCGGCACTTCTTCCGCACCAACCTGGCCGGGATGCGGACGTCGCTTTTCAAGCCGTCCAAAAATGCTTGAATTAACGCTTAGGCTCCTTTCTATCAACGCTTGAATTACTCTCTTGTCCTTTCTATCAACGCTTGAATCATTTCGGAAGTTGTGGAAAAGAAAACCTTGTTCTCACCGGATTTGATCCATATCTCCTTGTTCTTGCCAAGAGAATGCTCTGCAAGAAGCAACAAGCAAATGTAGCTGTTTTCTGCTTTTCGTACAGTAATTGCTGCTGCTTAGTAGTATATGCTGATCAACTCTGCAAGCCAGCTGGAACAAAAGATTAACAAATAAGAGATGAAGACACATTTAAACCAGTACCTCAACTTCTGCAGGGTATCTCATAAAGTGGCTGCATGCATCTCCCAGATGCAGAGGCTGGGTGTCATCCTCCTTTTTAAAAAAAAACAAAACAATAAATACACGTGAGAGAGGACATAGGATGTGTGGATTGAAGAGCGGTGAGAGAGTGAAAGAAAATAGATAAAAACAATACTACATGTGTAAGTGTGTTCGAGCATATATAACAACCATGAACGTCTGTCATTAATTTGTTTTACTTCAAATATCCACATGTATTTAGTTGTTATTTGCTTGATAGAAACTTCACATGTTTTAAAGCATAATAAGCAGTGTCATTTATTAAATTGACTAATTTTCCTTGTGGAGAACTGTAAATCAGTCTGGGTATCAAATAAGACATCGTGGACAGATGGTTTGGCTGCCGTGCAATTGAATATGTGCTAACTGAATATCAATGTGGTTTAGAAAAAAAACGACCAGATCCTCATTCATGACAAACTCAGGATGCATATTTGAGTTATGATCTAAAAGCACGTACAAATACAACATCTTGTCTCAATCTGGTAAACTTAGAAATGGTTTTTTGTTTGCAAGTTACTAGAACATACTATAAGAGTATCTGATTATTTGAATTCAATACATTAAAGAGAAGCCCTCGCATTTGCGAGGGCCATCTTGCTAGTTCTACAAAAAACAAATGTTTTGCGCATTCAAAAAAAAATAAACTTATGGCATTTATGAAAATTGTTTAACATGTATTCGAAAAATATTCAACGTGTACTCTAAAAATGTTTAAGGTGTATCTGAAAAATCTTTCCCATGTATTTGAAAAATATTCATCATGTATTTGAGAAACATTCAGCATGTACCAAAAAATAAGTCCCCGTGTATATGAAAAATGTACAACATGTATTGAGAAAGTCAACATTATTTGAAAAAAGGAAAGGAAAAAAGTAAAAAAGAACAAAAAAAAGAAAGAAAAGCAATACAGGAAACAAACGAAAACAAAGAAGAACAAAAAACGCGTGGAAGCTTCAAAAACCGGTCCAAACCTGTCAGTATGAAAAATCGATCCAGAAAAGCTACATTGGGTCGTCCCGTTAGGGGTAACGCTAGATATGAGACGGTAGCTCGTCTCGCAATAGGTGAGACATAGCCCTTGCGCGTGTACACCCACCAAGCTTCTTCAATAGGAGTACTAGGAGCGCCTACAATAGAATCGATGCTTCAGTTAAAAATTTAGAAAAAATCTTCCTGGGCCGTCAGATCGAACATGAATGGCCCAGATTCTAGCAGAGGGATGTGTGTGCTCTTCTTTGCAGAAAGTACCTCGTTTCTTGTTATTTTTCTTACGATCTGCTCCGAACGCGAGCCGCGGCTCAGGCCCGAAAAATCTCCAACCCTAGCGGCGTAACAGGCCTCTGCCCATCTCCATATTGACGGTGGCAGCTGTAGGGGAATGCAGCAGAAAACAAAAAATTTCCGCACTATGAACATGCCCAGGATCACTATGGAGATGCATACAAGGTTTTGATCTGATCATTACCGACTCGTAGCGCAGCAGAAGTAGAGTCGATGAAGATTGTCGGTGCAGATCCCCGCAGCTAGGATTTACAACCTCCCAACCGCGAGGATGTACTCCCTCGTCAGCCCCTCAGACAGCCCTCCGGGAGGCGGTCGGACAGTCCCCCGGACAGTGTCACGGACAGCCCTTCGGGAGGCACTCATAGAATCTCGGACGGTCACTCAGACAGCCCTTCGGGAGGCACTCTCGAACAGCCCCTCGGGCAAAAGATCGAACCTACGACCTCTCTACGGGGTTGCACACATACGGTGTCAGCTATCCGGCAGGGCTTCGCCGTTCAGAACTAGTTCCCACCGGAACCCAGACAGTCTTTCGGCTCTACGAAACTATTTCGCTGGGAGGGAGAGAGAAAGCCAGATCATGCATGGCATTTGTATGTGAGAGAAGAGTGTGTGTGGAGAGCTCATCTCCACCTCTATTTATAGGAAAACCAACGGGTAGGGTGGCACTTGAAAAACCCAAAATGCCCATGCTTTATGTCCCACATAAAGGGCAAGATGGGGAGGCTTCCAAATAGTGTTGCCTGCATCACCATGCCTGCATCATCCCCTAATAGTGTTTCCACTATTTACAATAGTATTTCCACTATATACATATAGAGTTTCCACTATTTACATATAGTGTTTTCACTATTTATAATAGTATTTCCACTATTCATGAAACCTTTTTCCGCGACCGATTAATCCGAAAATGTTTCTGTAGGTCTTAGAACATTTCCAGTACCCACTAGAATAATTTTGGACGCGTTCCGAAACAATTCCGGATCAGTGATTTTCATCAGCGAAAAGCAACCAAAGCGGTTCTGGCAGCTCCGGAACATTTCCGTTTTTTTCTCCAGAAAAATTTCAGAAATTCACAGAACAATTCTGGCACCCTCCAAAAAGTTCCAGGCGTGTGCCAAAACCATTTTGACTTAATGGCACATTCCAGCATGATAGGGTGTGGACTTCAGAGATAGGCATCTATAGACCACACATATAGCAACTTTCCACCATCGTTGTTGTCTGCTACTTGTAGACTGCGTTGGTATTTCCCCGAAGAGGAGAGGATGATGCAGTATAGTAGAGATAATTATTTCCCTCAGTTAAGAACCAATGTTATCAATCCTGTAGGAGAACCACACAAAACCCCTTTAGCAGCACCTGCACATAGAAAAGCAAACACTTGCACCCAACGCAAATAAGAGGGTTGTCAATCCTCTTAGCGGTTATTTGCAAGGATTAATTCTGATAGTGATAGATAGATAAACTAAAATACTAAATAAAATAAAAGTAAATAAATTACAGCAAGGTATTTTTGGATTTTTAATATATTATAAAAGTAGACCCGGGGGCCATAGTTTTCACTAGAGGCTTCTCTCTCGAACACATAGCATACGGTGGGTAAACAAATTACTGTTGGACAATTGATAGGAAAACAAATAATTATGACGGATTCATGGCAATGATCATGTATATAGGCATCGCGTCCGAGACAAGTAGACCGACTCCTGCCTGCATCTACTACTATTACTCCACCCATCGACCGCTATCCACTATCCAACATGCATCTAGGGTATTAAGTATGAAACAGAGTAACGCCTTAAGAAAGATGACATGATGTGGACAAAGTAAACTCAAGCAATATAATTAAACCCCATCTTTTTATCCTTAATGGCAACAATACAAATACGTGTCATGTCTCTTTCTGTCACTGGGATTGAGCACCGCAAGATTGAACCCATCACAAAGCACCTCTCCCATTGCAAGATAAACCAATCTAGTTGGCCAAACCAAATCGATAAATCGGAGAGAAATACAAAGCTATAATAATCATGCATAAAAGAGTTCAGAGAAGACTCAAATATTTCTCATGAATAATCTGATCATAAACTCACAATTCATCGGAACCCAACAAACACACCGCAAAAGAAGATTACATCGGATAGAACTCCAAGAACATCGAGGAGAATATGGTATTGAAGATCAAAGAGAGAGAAGAAGCCATCTAGCTACTAGCTATGGACCCGTAGGTCTGTGGTAAACTACTCACACATCATCGAAAGGGCATCAAGGTTGATGAAGAAGCCCTCCGTGATCGATTCCCCCTCCGGCAGAGTACCGGAGAAGGCCTCCAGATGGGATCACGGAAGAACAGAGGCTTGCGGCGGCGAAAAGGTTTTCTCTTCTGTCTCTCTGGTATATTGGGAATATTTGGGAATTTATAGCGCTGGAATTAGGTCAGGAGGGGCTACGAGGGGCCCACAAGCCTGGGGGGCGCGCCCTATCCCCCAGGGTGCGCCGCCCGAGCTTGTCGCTCCCTCGTGGCTCCTCTGGTCTTCTCCCGAAGCTTCGTGGGTCTCTTCTGATCCAGAAAATATTAATCCAAAGTTTTTTTTTCTTGTTTGGACTTTTTTTTATAATGATTTTCTGAAAAGACAAAAACAAGCAAAAAACAACAACTGGCACTGGGCAATGGGTTAATAGGTTAGTCCCAAAAAATGATATATAATGGCATATAATTGCATATAAAACATCCAAGATTGATACTATAATAGCATGGAGCAATCAAAAATTATAGATACGTTGGAGACGTATCAAGCATCCCCAAACTTAATTCCTGCTCGTCCTCGAGTATATAAATGATAAAAACAGAATTTTTTATGTGGAATGCTACCTAACATGTTTCATCATGTAATCCCTCTTACGGTATGAATAATAAGATCCGAGTGATTCAAAGCAATAGTCTATAATTTGATATAAAGACATCAATACTCAGGCATACTAATAAACAATCATGTCTTTCAAAATAAAAATGCTAAAGAAAGTTATCCCTACAAAATCATATAATCCTGTCATGCTCCATCTTATTAACACAAAGTATTTATCATGCACTACCCCGATGACAAGCCGAGCAATTGGTTTATACTTTTTAATGCGCTTCAACTTTTTCGACCCCCACGCAATACATGAGCGCAAGCCATGGATATAGCACTATGGGTGGAATAGAATATGGTCATAGAGATTAATAAGGGGAAGTCAAAAATAAGAAGATAGTCTCACATCGACGAGGCTAATCAACGGGCTATGGAGATGCCCATCAATTGATGTTAATGCGAGGAGTAAGGATTGCCATGCAACGGATGCACTAAAAGTTATAAGTGTATGAAAGCTCAACATGAAAACTAAGTGGGTGTGCATCCAACTTGCTTGCTCATGAAGACCTCGGGCATTTGAGGAAGCCCATCATCGGAATATACAAGCCAAGTTCTATAATGAAAAATTCCCACTAGTATACGAAAGTGACAAAATAGGAGACTCTCTATATGAAAAACATGGTGCTACTTTGAAGCACAAGTATGGAAAAGGATAGTAACATTGCCCCTTCTCTCTTTTTCTCTCATTTTTTTTCTTTCTCTTTTTTTTTCGTGGGCTCTTTTTGGCCTCTTTTTTTCTTTTTCATTTTTTTCCTCATTGGGACAATGCTCTAATAATGATGATCATCATACTTCTATTTACTTACAACTCTAAAGAAAATTACAACTCGAAAATAGAACAAAATATGACTCTATATGAATGCCTCTGGCGGTGTACCAGGATGTGCAATGATACTAGCATAATATGTATAAAAATGATGAATGGTGGCTGAGCCACAAATACTATGTCAGCTATATGATCATGCAAAGCAATATGACAATGACGATGTGTGTCATAAAAAAGGAACGGTGAAAGTTACATGGCAATATATCTCGGAATGGTTATGGAAATGCCATGCTAGGTAGGTATGGTGGCTGTTTTGAGGAAGATATAAGGAGGCTTATGTGTGATAGAGCGTATCATATCACGGGGTTTGGATGCACCAGCGAAGTTTGCACCGACTCTCGATGTGAGAAAGGGCAATGCATGGTACCGAAGAGGCTAGCAAATTACGGAAAGGTGAGAGCGCGTATAATCCATGGACTCACATTAGTCATAAAGAACTCACATACTTATTGCGAAAGTTTATTAGCCCTCGAAGCAAAGTACTACTACACATGCCCCTAGAGGGATAGATTGGTAGGACAAGGTCCATCGCTCGTCCCCGACCGCCACTCATAAGGTAGACAATCAATAATAAATCATGCTCCAACTTCTTAGCATAACGACAGATCATACGTGCATGCTTCGGGAATCACAAACCTTAACACAATTATTCTTACAAAACCACAATCATCTACTAGTACCTCCCCCATATTACCATCTTAATATCGCAAAACTATTGCAAGGAATCAAATTTATCATATTCAGTGATCTACATAAAAGTTTTTATTATATCCCTCTTGAATACCTATCATATCAAGACCAAATTCATAACCCGTGCATATTACCATTGCTATCATGAGACTCTCAAAAATATATAAGTGAAGCATGAGAGTGCAACTATTTCTTTAAAATATAACCACCGCCGTGCTCTAAAAGATATAAGTGAAGCACTAGAGCAACTGCCTAGCTCAAAAGATATAAGTGAAGCACATAGAGTATTCTAACAAATCACGAATAATGTGTGTCCCTGTCAAAAAGGTGTGTTCAGCAAAGATGATTGTGACAAAGTAAAAAACAAACAAACTATATCACAAGACGCTCCAAGTAAAACACATATCATGTGATGAATAAAAATATAGCTCCAAGTGAGTTACCGATAGATTGTAGACGAAAGAGGGGATGCCTTCCGGGGCATCCCCAAGCTTAGACGCTTGAATATTCCTTGAATATTACCTTGGGGTGCCTTGGGCATCCCCAAGCTTAGGCTCTTGCTGCTTCTTATTCCTTTATCCATCGTAGTCTCACCCAAAACTTGAAAACTTTAGCACACAAAACTCAACAGAAACCTCGTGAGATCCGTTAGTATAACAAATAAATCTTAAACTTTAGGTACTGTTGTAAATTGATTCATATTTAATATTGGCATAATGCTACTGTACTCCAACTTCTCCATGACTCATACCCCCCGATACGATCCATAGATTCATCAAAATAAGCAAACTATGCAACAAAAATAGAATCTGTCTAAAACAGAACAGTCTGTAAAGATCTATTTAGAAGCTATACTTCTGTAACTCCAAAAATTCTGAAAAATTTGGACAACGTAAAAATTTCATATACCAATACTGTGTAAAAATTTCAGATTTTTCTGACGCTCCAGTATAGAATCAAAAATCAAATACTGGACGCAAAACTTTCTGTTTTCCAAACACCATCAATTATACTATCATCCAAATCATCCCAAAGGCATTACTTGGCACAAACACTAATTAAAAGATAAAAACACAATCATAATAGAGGCTATAATTGTCCAAACACACAAAAACAGAAATAAAAAGTTTATTGGGTTGTCTCCCAACAAGCTCTTTCTTTATAACCATTAAGATAGGCTTTAGATTTCAATGATGCTCTCATGAAAGATAATAGTTGAAACACAAAGAGAGCGTCATGTAGATGTGAGAAACACATTTAAGTATAACATACTTCCTATGCATAGGCATTTTATAGGAAAACAAATTATCAAGACAATCAATATCTAGCATATGTAAATAGGAAGAATGGAGCATTAATAATTTTAGCACAAAGAGAGGTAATTTAGTGACATGAAAGTTTCTACAACCATATTTTCCTCTGTCATAATAATTACATGTAGGATCATAATCAAATTCAACAATATAGCCATCATATAAAATTTTATCTTCATGATCTACATACATAAAAGTTTTATAATCTTCCAAGATAGTGGGATTAACATCAACTAAAGTCATGACCTCTCCAAACCCACTTTTATAAAAAAAAATCATAAGATTGAACACTCTCCAAATATGTGGGATTATTTTTACCTAAAGTTGGCACTCTTCCAAACCCACTTTCAATATTATTGTAAATATTATTATCAATAACATATTCCTCATGAGGCTTAAATAGATTTTCAAGATCATAAGAAGCATTATCACCCCAATCATGATCATTGCAATAAGTAGTGGACATGACAAAATTATCATCCCCAAGCTTGTAGCTTTGTGTATCATTAGCACAATTGAGACTAATAGAATTTATAATAACATTATTGCAACCATGCTTTTCATTCAAGGAGCTATCAAGTGTGGGTGCAATAGCAATGATTTCATTTTTAACATAAGGAACTATAGCAAGTTCATCTCCATAAGCATAATTAATATTGGCATCATGGCCACAAGCATAGCAAGCATCAAATTCATCAAAAAGGGATATTTCAAGCAGATCAATGGAATCACAATTATCTATAGATTCATGCATATCATTATTCTCTTCCAAAGCAGCAGACATTCTCCCAATGAATTCACTAACATAGGTATTGCAAGCATAGTTTTCATCGCAGTATTTAAGTATGGCAAAATTTTCAGATTTGTAGAGAGTAATATCATACTTTTCAATCAAAGAAGCAACTTCATGGGCACCCTTAAAAGCAACAAATTCTTCAATTTGTTCGATATCATAGTAGCTATAAACACCCTTGGCATAAGAAGATAAAATTTCATTATCATTAAACTCACATAGGTAGGGAAGGTGTTTTTTAGGGTTCTCAGAGCAACAAGTAACATCATATATTTCGCATAGATTCCAAGCATAGCAAAGCAAACTATTTATTTGATTCCATAAGAGTCTCCCTTTTTGAGACAAACGGTGATGCACAAAATGAGCATGCTCATCTAATGATTTTCCCTCAACTAAACTAGTTGGGGTTTCAACACGAGCATAAATGGATCGAAGATGATCCAAGTAGAAAACTTTAAGGTGATCCATAGAGATCCTAAATTTTTGCTGCCATTTTCTGTTTTTGTGTGTTGACATGAAGGCAATAAAAGCAAGCAAGCTAATAAAATATTTTTGTGTTTTTTGTAAAATTGTTTTAGAAGTGGGGGAGATGAAAACGAGAGGCAAATGCAAATAAAAGGCAAATGAAAATAAGAACAAGTGGATGATAGTTTATGCGAAGGTACTTGATAGGTTTTGGTGATGTCTCCCCGGCAACGGCGCCAGAAATTCTTCCTGCTACTTGTAGACTGCGTTAGTATTTCTTCGAAGAGGAGAGGATGATGCAGTATAGTAGAGATAAGTATTTCCCTCAGTTAAGAACCATGGTTATCAATCCATTAGGAGAACCACACAAAACCCCTTTAGCAGCACCTGCACACACAAAGGCAAACACTTGCACTCAATGCAAATAAGAGGGTTGTCAATCCTCTTAGCGGTTATTTGCAAGGATGCATGCAGGAGTCAGTCTACTTGTCTCAGACGTGATGCGTATATACATGATCATTGCCATGAATCCGTCATAATTATTTGCTTTTCTATCAATTGCCCAACAGTAATTTGTTTACCCACCGTATGTTTCTGCGCTCGAGAGAGAAGCCTCTAGTGAAAACTATGGCCCCCGGGTCTATCTTTATCATATTAAAAACCTAAAAAAACCTTGCTGCAATTTATTTACTTTTATTTTAAATAGTATTTTAATTTATCTATTTACCTCGATAAGATTTAATCCTTGCAAATAACCGCTAAGAGGATTGACAACCCTCTTATTTGCGTTGGGTGCAAGTGTTTGCTCTTGTGTGTGCAGGTGCGCTTAACGGAATTTTGCTTGGTTCTCCTACTGGATTGATAACCTTGGTTCTTAACTGAGGGAAATACTTATCTCTACTGTACTGCATCATCCTCTCCTCTTCGGGGAAATACCAACGCAGACTTCAAGTAGCAGGAAGAATTTCTGGCGCCGTTGCCGATGAGACATCATCAAAATTGCCAAGTACCTTCGCACAAATTATCATTCACTTGCATTTACTTTATTTGCCTTTTATTTGCATTTGCCTCTTGTTTTCATCTCCCCCACTTCAATTTTTTTTTACAAAAACACAAAAATATTTTATTTGCTTACTTGCTTTTATTGCCATGTCAACACACAAGAGCAGAAAGTAAAACAAAAAATTAAGATCACTATGGATCCTCATCCACTTGCTAATCTTTTCAAAAGATCCAATTATAATGAACCAATTGCTTGTGATTTGAGTGCTCTTGATTTTCTCTATGAAGTTTTGCTTGAAAATCATGAATCTGAAAATTCTGATGAAGTGTTAGAAGAAGAAATTTATAAAGTGATTCATGATAGCTCCTTGATTGAAAAGCATGATTGCAATGATGTTATTATAAATTCTATTAATGTGAATTGTGCTAATAATATGCAAAACTACAAGCTTGGGGATGATAATTTTGTTATGTCCACTACTTATTGCAATGATCATGATTGGGGTGATAATGCTTCTTATGATCTTGAAAATTTATTTAAGCCTCATGATGAATATGTTATTGATAATAATGTTTGCAATACTATTAAAAGTGGGTTTGTAAGAGCGTCAACTTTAGGTAATAATGATCCCACTACTTTGGAGAATTATCAATCTTATGAAATTTTTGATAAAAGTGGGTTTGGAGAGGTCATGACTTTAGTTGATGTTAATCTCACTATCTTGGAAGATTATAAAACTTTTATGCATGTGGATCATGAAGATAAAATTGTATATGATAGCTATATTGTTCTATTTGATTATGATCCTACATGTAATTATTATGAGAGAGGAAAACATGGTTATAAAAATCTTCATATCACTAAATTACCTCTCTTTGTGTTGGAATTATTAATGTTTCATTCCCTTTACATGCATATGCTAGATATTGCTTGTCTTGATAATTTGTTTTCCTATAAAATGCCTTTGCATAGGAAGTATGTTAGACTTAAAAGTGTTCGTCACATGTTCTATGATGCTCTCTTTGTGCTTTAATTCTTATCTTTTATGCGAGCATCATTAAAATCTCGAAGCCTATCTTAATGGCTATAAAGAAAGAGCTTGTTGGGATACAACCCAATATCCTTCTGTTTTTGAGTGTTCGGAAAATTATATCTTCTGTTATGATTGTATTTTTATGTTTTAATTAGTGTTTGTGCCAAATAATGCCTTTGGGATAATTTGGAAGATAGTATGATTGATGCTGTTTGAAAACAGAAACTTTTGCGTCCAGTACTGGAATTTCTAATTTTCTCTGGAACGTCAGAACCTTCTTAATTTTTTACACAATATTGATATATGAATTTCCCACGTTTTCCTAATTTTTCAGAATTTTTGGAGTTACAGAAGTATGACCATAATTCAGATCTTTACAGACTGTCCTGTTTTAGACAGATTCTGTTTTTGTTGCATAGTTCGCTTATTTTGATGTATCTATGGATCGTATCGGGGGGTATGAGTCATGGAGAAGTTGGAGTACAGTATAATTATGCCAATATTAAATATGAATCAATTTACAACAGTACCTAGAGTTAAAGATTTATTTGTTATACTAACGGATCTCACGAGGTTTTTGTTGAGTTTTATGTGCTGAAGTTTTCAAGTTTTGGGTGAGACTACGATGGATAATGGAATAAGGAGCGGCAAGAGCCTAAGCTTGGGGATGCCCAAGGCACCCCAAGGTAATATTTAAGGAAGACTCAAGCGTCTAAGCTTGGGGATGCCCCGGAAGGCATCCCCTCTTTCGTCTACAATCTATGGGTAACTCACTTGGAGCTATATTTTTATTCATCACATGATATGTGTTTTACTTGGAGCGTCTTGTGATATAGTTTGTTTGCTTTTTAGTTTGTCACAATCATCTTTGCTGAACACACCTTTTTGAGAGGGACACACATTATTCGTGATTTGTTAGAATACTCTATGTGCTTCACTTATATCTTTTGAGCTAGACAGTTGCTCTAGTGCTTCACTTATATCTTTTAGAGCACGGCGGTGGTTATATTTTAAAGAAATAGTTGCACTCTCATGCTTCACTTATATATTTTTGAGAGTCTCATGATAGCAATGGTAATATGCACGGGTTATGAATTTGGTCTTGATATGATAGGTATTCAAGAGGGATATAATAAAAACTTTTATGTAGATCACTGAATATGATAAATTTGATTCCTTGCAATAGTTTTGCGATATTAAGATGGTAATATGGGGGAGGTACTAGTAGATGATTGTGGTTTTGTAAGAATAATTGTGTTAAGGTTTGTGATTCCCGAAGCATGCACGTATGATCTGTCGTTATGCTAAGAAGTTGGAGCATGATTTATTATTGATTGTCTACCTTATGAGTGGCGGTCAGGGACGAGCGATGGACCTTGTCCTACCAATCTATCCCTCTAGGGGCATGTGTAGTAGTACTTTGCTTCGAGGGCTAATAAACTTTCGCAATAAGTATGTGAGTTCTTTATGACTAATGTGAGTCCATGGATTATACGCGCTCTCACCCTTCCGCAATTTTCTAGCCTCTTCGATACCGTGCATTGCCCTTTCTCACATCGAGAGTTGGTGCAAACTTCGCCGGTGCATCCAAACCTCGTGATATGATACGCTCTATCACACATAAGCCTCCTTATATCTTTCTCAAAACAGCCACCATACCTACCTATCATGACATTTCCATAGCCATTCTGAGATATATTGCCATGCAACTTGCACCGTTCCGTTTTTATGACATACATCATCATTGTCATATTGCTTTGCATGATCATATAGCTGACATAGTATTTGTGGCTCAGCCACCGTTCATCATTTTTATACATGTTACGCTAGCATCATTACACATCCCGGTACACTGCCAGAGGCATTCATATAGAGTCATATTTTTGTTCTAGCATCGAGTTGTAATGTTGAGTTGTAAGTAAATAGAAGTGTGATGATCATCATTATTAGAGCATTGTCCCAGTGAGGAAAGAATGGTGGAGACTAATGAGTCCTCGAAAAAGTGGGGATGAGGTCCATGAGACCGTTCTAAAAAAAGGAGGAGAAAAAGAGCTATGAAAAAAAATAAGAGAAAAAGAGAGAAGGGGCAATGTTAGTATCCTTTTTCCACACTTGTGCTTCAGAGTAGCACCATGTTTTTCATATAGAGAGTCTCCTATTTTGTCACTTTCATATACTAGTGGGAATTTTTCATTATAGAACTTGGCTTGTATATTCCGATGACGGGCTTCCTCAAATGCGCGAGGTCTTCATGAGCAAGCAAGTTGGATGCACACCCACTTAGTTGTCATTTTGAGCTTTCATACACTTATAGCTCTTAGTGCATCTGTTGCATGGCAATCCCTACTCCTTGCATTGACATCAATTGATGGGCATCTCCATAGCCCGTTGATTAGCCTCGTCGATGTGAGACTATCTTCTTGGTTTTGACTTCTCTTATTTACCTCTACCACCACACTCTATTCCACCCATAGTGCTATATCCATGGCTTGCGCTCATGTATTGAGTGGGAGTTGAAAAAGCTAAAGCGCGTTAAAAAATATGAACCAATTGCTCGGCTTGTCATCGGGGTAGTGCATGATAAATACTTTGTGTGAAGAAGATGGAGCATGACATGATTATATGATTTTGTAGGGATAACTTTCTTTAGCATCGTTATTTTGAAAGGCATGATTTTTTGTTAGTATGCCTGAGTATTGATGTCTTTATATCAAATTATAGACTATTGCTTTGAATCATTTGGATCTTATTATTCATACCGTAAGAGAAAGATTACATGATGAAACATGTTAGGTAGCATTCCACATCAAAAATTCTGTTTTTATCATTTACCTACTCGAGGACGAGCAGGAATTAAGCTTGGGGGATGCTTGATACGTCTCCAACGTATCTATAATTTTTGATTGTTCCATGCTATTATAGTATCAATCTTGAATGTTTTTATATGCAATTATATGCAATATTATATCATTTTTTGGGACTAACCTATTAACCTAGTGCCCAGTGCCAGTTGCTGTTTTCTGCTTGTTTTTGGCTTTTCAGAGAATCAGTACCAAATGAAGTCCAAATGCCACGAAACTTTTTGGAGATTTTTTTCTGGACAAAAGAGACCCTGGAGACTTGGAGAGGAGGCCAGAAGGTTCGCGAAGCCTCCACAAGGCAACAGGGTGCAGGCCCCGGGGGGGGGGGGGGGAGGGGCGCCCTGTTGCCTTGTGGGGCCCACGTGGCTCCGTTTGACCTAATTCCACTCCTATAAATTCACAAATATTTGGAAACCATCAGAGAGCTAGAAGAGAAAACCTTTCCGCCGCCGCAAGCCTCTGTTCTTCCGCGATCCAATCTGGAGGCCTTTTCCGGTACTCTGCCGGAGGGGGAATCGATCACGGAGGGCTTCTACATCAACCTTGCTGCCCTTCCGATGATGTGTGAGTAGTTTACCACAGACCTACGGGTCCATAGCTAGTAGCTAGATGGCTTCTTCTCTCTCTTTGATCTTCAATACCATGTTCTCCTTGATGTTCTTGGAGTTCTATCCGATGTAATATTCTTTTGCGGTGTGTTTGTTGGGATCCGATGAATTGTGAGTTTATGATCAGATTATTCATGAGAAATATTTGAGTCTTCTCTGAACTCTTTTATGCATGATTAAATATAGCTTTGTATTTCTCTCCGGTCTATCGATTTGGTTTGGCCTACTAGATTGATTTATCTTGCAATGGGAGAGGTGCTTTGTGATGGGTTCAATCTTGCGGTGCTCAATCCCAGTGACAGAAGGGGACATGACACGTATTTGTATTGTTGCCATTAAGGATAAAAAGATGGGCTTTATTCATATTGCTTGAATTTGCTTCTCTACATCATGTCATCTTGCTTAAGGCGTTACTCTGTTTTTATTAACTTAATACTCTAGATGCATGCTGGATAGCGGTCGATGAGTGGAGTAATAGTAGTAGATGCAGGCAGGAGTCAGTCTACTTGTCTCAGACGTGATGCGTATATACATGATCATTGCCATGAATCCGTCATAATTATTTGCTTTTCTATCAATTGCCCAACAGTAATTTGTTTACCCACCGTATGTTTCTGCGCTCGAGAGAGAAGGCTCTAGTGAAAACTATGGCCCCCGGGTCTATCTTTATCATATTAAAAACCTAAAAATACCTTGCTGCAATTTATTTACTTTTATTTTAAATAGTATTTTAATTTATCTATTTACCTCGATAAGATTTAATCCTTGCAAATAACCGCTAAGAGGATTGACAACCCTCTTATTTGCGTTGGGTGCAAGTGTTTGCTCTTGTGTGTGCAGGTGCGCTTAACGGAATTTTGCTTGGTTCTCCTACTGGATTGATAACCTTGGTTCTTAACTGAGGGAAATACTTATCTCTACTGTACTGCATCATCCTCTCCTCTTCGGGGAAATACCAACGCAGACTACAAGTAGCACATCACTTGATGTTGGTTGTTTCTCATTGGATGTCAATACATTCCAGCTTGACAGGGTGTGCACTTCAAAGACGGGCATCTATAGGCCGCGCATATAGCAACTTTCCACCATTGTTGTTGTCCTCACCAACAATGGCAAGTGGTAAACTCTCTATCTTGTCCTAGTTATCTCCTTCCTTTGATACTTATCTCACAACTTGCCTTATTGGTTCATTATTGTGAACAGTAATTTTGACCTGCATTTTTTTTGTAATTCTTACCTTTCTCTTTCTTATGGCAACAAATTAAGCTCCATAACATCATTGTGATTGGGGTGCATGATAATATTCTCAAAATCTTAATGTGTTGGAAGCGTATGAAGGGTTGGTAGTTATGAGACATTTGGTCTCATGAGAGAGTTCTCATGTTTCCCGTTTGTGTTGTTCACAATTTTTTTTGAAAGTTCACAACATTGGAAAAGTTCACAAATTTTTGGAAAGTTCACAAAATTTGAAATTTTCATAAATTTGACAAAATTTCACAAAAAAGGGTAAAATTTCACGGATTGTAAAAAGGTTTGCAGATGGAAAAAGTGCACAGGTTAGAAAAAACATCACAAAATTCAAAAAGAAGTTCATGTTTTTTAAAAAGTTCATGAAATTTGGGAAAAGTTCGTGAATGTGTGAAAAGTTTTTGAAGTTGAATTGTTTTTTGAATTTAATTTTTAATGCATTGAATAAAAATAAAAAAGGAAAAAAGGCAAAGAACAAGAAAAAAATCAAAATGGAAAATAAGGGAGAAAAAGAGAAAACCAAGAAAAATCATGCTGGAAAGTCCGAAAGAAATACCGCCTAGAAAAACCGGCAAAACCTTCATGGGAAGGTTCCCAAATACTGGTGAAAAAAGCCGTACATGCCCCCCCGATTTTGCCACATAGTGCCGTGGGGGTGTACGGCTATGCGCCATGTAACAAAATGCTTATAAGTGGCCCTTAAGGTGCCAAATAGAATTTAGTGGCAATCTTCCGCATATTTTGCGGCAGATAGGATTTGTGAGACAGAAGGATCTCTCACCTGATGCAGCACTATAGTGAGCCGGCCCAATTTGGTTCTTCATTCGTTTTCACACATTTGCTTCTTCTAGTTTTTTCTGACGGCCGTTCTTACTTTTCGTATTTGAAAATATCTCGAATACAAATATTTTAGAAATTAATTTACTTGTGTTTTTTAAAAATGTTTAGCGCATATTTAGAAAATATTCATGCAGTGTAAAAAATGTGCTCACACAATTTAAAAAATGTCCATAACATTCAGAAACATGTTCATGATATTTAGAAAATGATCATGCGTTCCTAAAATATGTTGTTAACATTTTTTTTAAATGTCTATACAATCTAAAAAAAGATTGACGTAGTGTTAAAAAACATTTCGTACCATTAAAACAAATGTTCTTGACATTTTTGTAACAAATTCTAAAAGAAATGTTTTGCGATTTAAAAAAAATAACCTACGACATTTATGAAAACTGTTTAACATGTATTCGAAAAATGTTCAACGTCTACTCCAAAAATGTTCAAGGTGTATCTGAAAAATCTTTCGCATGTATTTGAAAAATATTCATCATATTTGAGAAATATTAAGCATGCACCAAAAAAGTGGTTCCCGTGTATACGAAAAATGTACAACGTGTATTAAAAAAGTCAACATTATTTGAAAAAGGGAAAGGAAAAATAAAAAAGAACAAAAAAAAAATGAAAAGCAACACAGGAAACAAACGAAAACAAAAGAAGAACAAAAAATAAGTGGAAGCTTCTAAAACCGGTCCAAACCTGTCACTTTCGAAAACAGATCGTGAAAAGCTATATTGGGCCGTCCCGTTAGGGGTAACACTAGAGATGAGATGGTAGCTCGTCTCGCGGGCGGGACTTAGCTCTTGCACGTGTACACCCACCAAGCTTCTTCAATAGGAGTACTTAACACAACTAGGAGCGACTACAATAGAATCGATGCTTCAGTTGAAAATTTAGAAAAATTCTTCCTGGGCTGTCGGATCGAACATGAATGGCCCAGTTTCTAGCGGATGGTTGTGTGCGCCCTTCTTTGTAGAAAGGTACCTTGTTTCTTGTTATTTTTCTTATGATCTGCTCCGAACGCGAGCAACGGCTCATGCCCAAAAAATCCCCAGCCCTAGCAGCGTAATAGGCCTCCACCCGTTTCCCTGCCGACGGCGGCAACGGTCTAAATCTTGTGCCTAGCTGGGCGACTACGGCTACTAGAGGTCGCGTTGCATCCACGTCCCCACAGTTCCTGGCCGTCTCCTCTCCGTCAATTTGGCTGCCACGGCGGATCCCCCATTAGCTGCGACGCGACGTTGCCTGAACAAGCACTCCAGTGTACTGTTCTATGACGTCCTACCCCGCTCCGCCATTCTCCACACGTGGCTCGACCACCACGTGACTAGTTCTGCCATCCGCCGACACAGGAGAAGCTTCAGGTATGCTCATTTGTAAGGCTCCTCCCAATTTTTGGGTTTCTCTAGCATATTATCTAGAAATTATTTTGGTTCACTTTCTAACTACAACTAGACATATCAGTGATCCCTGGAAAACTGATTGTTACATGAGCTATGCCTCCTCCACTGACCAAGTACTCTTGGTTTAATATTCTGTTTAGAGCATATGGTCAGTAGCCGTTGGGCGTTCCATATGGTAAATGTGTACTCTGCTTGCAATAAAGTCATCTCTATGCTGTTGGGCGTTCCATATCGCTTGCAATAAAATCATTTCTACGCTTGCAGGAGGAAAATATTTCGGCAGCCGCCGAAACTAGACCCATACGCTCTTCATCCGTTACGGTCGCCGCAGCTTCCGCCTCTATAAGAGCACCCACTCCTCGTGCGGCGTGGCATACCAGCGCAAGATCCTCATGGATCCTTCCCTAGAACCAGACACCCTCGAGCACCCACGCAAGCAAACTGTGTCACCCCACTCCCCGATGAGCTCCTCGAGGATATCTTCCTCCGCCTACCTACCCCGTCAGACCTCATCCATGCCGGCGTTGGTTGTGTCTCCTTCTGCAACATCATCGTTGAATGGTCCTTCCTCCAATGCTTCCACAAGCTTCACACCCTGCCCCTTCTCGGCTTCCTTATTGGTACCCGAGTCTTCCATCCCACCAACCCGCCTCACCCCCTCCACACTAGCATCTGACATCACCACAGGTGTGGCCGGCTTCTCCTTCCTTCTAGGCCCAACCCGCAACTTGCTCATCAAGGACATCTGTGATGGGCGCATCCTCGTTAATAGGTTCCCCGAGGATGTCATCAGTAATCAACGCAAAATATTTATGGAGAGTGTGGTGTGCGACCCCTTGTACCGGTGGTAACTTCATCTTCCCCCAATTCCCGGTGACCTTGTCACCTCAGTGGAGGATCCACCCTGGATAGAACAGATGAGCTAGTACGAGCCATTCCTCTTGCCACCTAGTGACACTGATGAGGAGGCAACGATTGCAAAAGAGACTTCATTTAGAGTGATTTTGATGGTGCATTGTAAAATTCTGACGGTTTCTTTTGTCTTTAGTTCTAGCAGTAGACAATGGCAAGCCATTCCTACCCTGAGATGGAGCACTCTAGGTGGTAACCGGTTATAACAGATGTTGATTTATATGTCCACCGAGCGCTAATACATTGGCTGGCTGCTTCTACTGGGTGTCGGGTTGGATGGGAGAAAATGTTGGTGCTTCACACGAAGAGGATGGAGTTTTACATTGCTAACACCCCATCTAAAGTTGGAGCCTTTTCCAAAGTGGATGCAACAATTGTGGAGGCAGGGGAAGACATGCTCAGGGTGTTTGTGTATGGAAAAGGTGCAACGGACCTTGAATTTCGTACCATTTGCAAAAATACTGGTGATGTTATGGTCAAGGGCACTTGAATAATACCATCTCATTGGGGTTTCAGTATGTTTTTGTGGGTTCAACGGAGAGGCACTTGTTCCTATATCATGGTGGAAGCGCATTGTTTGATGCTGGTTGTTACTCACTGGATGTTAATGCATTCCAGCTTGACAGTGTGTGCACATCAAAGACGGACATCCGTAGGCCGCACGCATATAGCAACTTTTCACCATCGTTGTTGTCCTCACCAACAATGGCAAGTGGTAAACTCTCTATCTTTTGCTAGTTATCTCCTTCCTTTCATACTTATCTCACAACTTGCCTTATTGGTTCATTATTGTGATCAGTAATTTTGACCTACATGGTTTGGTAATTCTTATCTTTCTCGTTCTTATGGCAAAAAAAAATCAAGCACCGTAACATCATTGTGATTGGGGTGCATGATAACATTTCGAAAAAACTCTATGTGTTGGAAGCGTATAAATGGTTGGTAGTTATGAGACGTTTGGTCTCATGAGGGAGTTCTCATGTTTCTGGTTTGTGTTATTCAATTTTTTTTAAAGTCCACAAATATGGAAAAGTTCACAAAATTTTAAAAGCTTCACAAAATTTGAAAAAGTTCATAAATTTGACAAAAGTTGACAAAACTTGGAAAAAGTTCATGGATTTAAAAAAGTTCGTAATTGGAAAAAGTTCACGAATTGGAAAAAACATCACAAAATTCGAAAAGAAGTTCATGTATTTTTAAAAGTGCATGAAATTTGGGAAAAGTGCGTGAATGTTTGAAAAGTTGAAAAAGTTGAAAAAGTTTTCAAATTTGAATTTTGTTCATGCATTTGATAAAAATAAAAAATCAAACAAAAAGAAAAAATACCGAGAAAAACAAGCAAAATCATGCATGAAAAACCGAAAGAAAACCCACCAAGAAAAACCGGTGGAACCTTCATGGGAAGGTAGTTAAAGCCCTACATGGGCACACCATTTTGCTACATAGTGTCGTGGGGTGTGTGCCCCATTGAACAGAATGCCTATAACTGGCCCTTAGGGCGCGAAATAGAATTTGGTGTTAATCAGCCGCATATTCTGTGGCAGATAGGATTTGAGACAGAAGGATCTCTTGCCTGATGTGTCACTGTAATGGGCAGGCCCAATTGTTTCGTCGTTCGTTTTCTCACATTTGCTTATTCTTCGTTTTTCTGTTTTTTCCGACGACCGTTCTTTCTTTTCACATATGACACTATTCTGAATACAAACATTTTAGAAAAAATTTACTTACATTTTAAGAAAATGTTTAGCGCACATTTAAAAAATATATTCATACAGTGTAAAAAATGTGTCCACACAATTAAAAAAATGTCCATAACATTCATAAACATGTTCATGACATTTAGAAAATGATTTAACGTTGCAAAAATATATACAAAACATTTCTAAAAAATATTTATACAATGTAAAAATGGTTCATGTAATTTAAGAAACATTTCATACCATTAAAACAAATGTTCATGACATTTTTAAAAAAATCTTAAAAAATATTTTGTGCTATTTAAAAAAAATACCTATGACATTTTATGAAAACTGTTTAACATGTATTCGAAAAATGTTCAACGTGTACTCCAAAAATGTTCAAGGTATATCTGAAAAATCTTTCACATGTATTTGAAAAATATTCATCATGTATTTGAGAAATATCCAACATGTATCATTGTATCAAATAATGTTTTGCGTGTATACGAAAAATGTACAACGTGTATTAAAAATGTACAACGTGTATTAAAAAAATCAACATTATTTGAAAAAAGGAAATGATTTTTTTTTAAAAAGAACAAAATAAAAAGCGATACGGGAAACAAACAGAAATGAAAGAAGAACAACAAAAATGCGTGGAAGCTTCTAAAACCGGTCCAAACCCGTCACTTCCGAAAACCGATGAAAAACTACATAGGGCCGTGCCCGTTAACGGCAACGCTAGAGATGAGACGGTGCTCGTCTCGCAAAAGGGAAGACATAGCCCTTGCACGTGTACACCCACCAAGCTTCTTCAATAGGAGTACTTAACACCACTATGCAGTGACAACTGCATTACTACTTCCTCCGTCCCATCCCATAATATAATATTATTATATTATGTATGGGACGGAGGGAGTAATTTATAGAAAGCTTACGTGAGTACTAGTATATGATGAGAGAGGGCCTCTCGAAATTGCACAATGCTACATCTGAATTTTCCTGAGAGACTTTCTTTTGTTTTTGAAAGAAAAAAAGACAGACTTTCGGGGGTGTCTATCCTTATCCTTGGTCTGTGGGGAACTATGGTGGTCAGGGTAACCTGTCGAACGTGACGTGGAACGCATGGTACCAGTGGATCCCTCGTGAGCTGTCCGCACTGCTCATCACGTCCACTGGCTTAGGCTCACCTATACTGGCGGGAGCAGAACATCCAGAAACGAGAAGCTCTTCTCAGCCTTCAACCCCTCCATCCTCTCAAGGGAAGAGAAGACATGGCTGAAGTGAGTGTTAGCTAGAGTGACATGAACATTAATTTCTTTGGTGTCATATATATACTCGCAAGATTTGTCTACTCATTTGTATGCCTTACACTTCTCACATCACTACACGGATGAGCCTTACCAACCACCACTATAAATCCACAAGTATATATATTAATCAAATGGAAAAGAAATAAGTATTGCCCATACCCCAACCAACCACAAGTCTACCTGTCAACTACTAATAATCATGCACATGCGGCCACGGCCGACCAGCAACGAACGAAGCAATGAACAATTTAATTAGTCCTCCAGCTCGGCCTTCTTGGGCACGCCGAACCTCTTCTCGATCCGCCGGAGCTCCTCGGGGGTGAGCCCGAAGGCCCTCTCGAGGACGGCGTCCCTGATCCCTGACCCGAAGACGGTGGCCGGGATGCGCACGATCCCGGGGTTCTCGCTGTTGAAGGTGCCGTAGACGGTGGCCGGCTGGTCGCCGACGTTGAGCTGGAAGTGCACCATGCCGCGGGGGAACACCATGACCTCCCCCTCAACGAGCACCTTGGCGAAGAGGCGGCCGCCCGTGTCGACGAACCCGGCGTAGACGCGGCCGGCGAGGACGAGAGCCGTCTCGGTGGCGCGCGGGTGGTAGTGCGGCGGGTTGACGCCGCCGGCGGCCGAGAGGTCGGCGCGGGCGAAGGACATGCCCAGGGTGTGCAGGCCCGGGAACTGCGCCGGCGTGACGGACACCCCCGCGAACCCCGTGTCCGCCGAGAAGTTGCCCGCGGCGCGCACGCCCGAGAAGGCGAAGTCGCCCGCCGTCAGGTTCGCGGGGCTCCTGCACGGGTAGGATCGGATCAGGTTGAGCTCCACGGGCCGGCCGCGCCCGGCGTCCGGCACGCAGAAGTCCTGCACGGCGTCCGGGTCGGCGGTGGCCGCCGCCGGGAGCAGCACGGCGAGCAGGAGGAGGGCAAGATGGTGCGGCGCCATTCTTGGCTCCTCGGTCGTGTGTCTGCTTAGCTCACTGCACTTCACTTGTTGACGTACGATACTCGTTGGTCTTTGGAAGTGTGTAGGTATAGCGACGGCCTGCTGTTTTGGCTGTGCGCTAGTGGTGTGTTTATGTAGACAGGTCGCAACGCCGCGTGTAATGCAGGCTTTGCAACTTTTCTTTTGGAACGGAAGCTTTTGCAGCTTCCTGGAAGCACGTAGTGGTCCTTGTAGCTGTAGGCCATGAGACCGTTATGTGGGGATAGCGATCGGTCGCCATTTCTGACCGGAAAAGTAGCGGAAAGACTTTCAAGGAGATCGTACGTATTCCAGGCGTCCGGAAAAAGGGGCGATTGATATTATTATTTATTTAGGTGTGCCTAGGTCTTAATTTTTTTTTTTTTTTTGCGAGAAACTTTCAATCTATTCATCTTCAATCATGGCAGTACAAAGAACAACAGAGGTAATAAAAATTACAACCATGTCCGTGGACCACCTAGCGACGACTACAAGCACTGGAGCGAGCCGAAGGCGCGCCGCCGTCATCGCCCCTCCCTCACCGGAGCCGGGCAAACCTTGTTGTAGTAGACAGTCGGGAAGTCGTCGTGCTAAGGCCCCATAGGACCAGCGCACCAAAGTAGCAACCATCGCCGATGAAGAAAGTCGTAGATCAGAAGGATCAAACCTGTAAACACCCAAACAAAGACGAACGAAGACCGGATCCAAACAGATCCACCGAAGACCAGCACCGACCGAATCCCGCGAGATCCGACGGAGACAAACCTCCACACGCCCTCCGACGATGCTAGACACACCATCGGGACGGGGATAGAACGTGGGAGACATTATTCCTACTAAGGGATATCGCCGCCGCCACACAGCCCCAACCAAGACGCTGAATCTAACAAGAACGAGAACGGGGTCCCTCCCGCCGGCGAGGGGCCGAGATCCTCCGCACCTCCATGGCCTAGAGGCCATCGGAGATGGGGCGGACCGGCGGCGGCGCCGACGGGAGGAGAAGAGCTTTTCTTGTGGAGGAGGAAAGAGATAGGATGCTAGGTCTCCATAATCGACTGAGACTTAACCAAGTTTCAGTCAAGTGACATAGTATATAACAAGAAAAAGGAAAAAACAAAAAAGAATTTTTTTGCACAGATCTCCATACAAGATCAAACAAAAATAGCATCGACTGAGACATAAGCAAGTCTCAGTCGACTGAGACTTAGCAAAATTGTTATTATTTTTAGTGTCGAGCAAATCAGCCCGAGTTTGGATTGAAATCTAACGGTTGCGATTTATTCTTCATCTCCCGCTCCTGGCCCTTTTCGCCCTGCCCTCCTCCATACCCCCCTACTTTTCTGCAATCGACGACATCGCACCGAGCCGCGTTGTCTCCGCCACCGGCAAGGTACCGACGAGCCCTCCCAGGCAACACCATGGCTGGCTGCGGCGTCCTTTTTTTGAGCTCGGTCTGAGAGGTGGTCACCCCCTCCCCCCACTCCACTCGGCCGGCGAACCCGTCGACCCTCTGCCAGGCGAGCTTCGTCCCGCCGGTGGCACGGTCATTGCTCGGCCTCGTCGGAGACGTCGTGGCCAGCTGCTTCGTGCCGCCTTCTTCAGGAGTCAACTGACGCGGCGATTTTTTTTTTGGTCACCATATAAATAGCAAGCACATCGAGGAAATACGTAGATTCTTCAACAATCTGTAGTGTCAGGGATATATTCGGGGCCGAAAGAAGGAGGGCCAGGGTGCATGGTGATGATCCATCGAACGGATTGGCATATATGGGTGGTGAGTGGGTGTGGCCCTGTGTGCGTGGCTACGTGCTTGTACCTTTCCATGATCACGCTATCTCCGGGCACATGATGCTTTCGTGGCGTAGCAGACTCTCCGTGCGGTGCGGTGCCCGCCTCCAACTGCCGGCTGCAGCCACCGGGCATGCAATCCCTTGCCGCCGACGCAACTCGCCCTAGCATGCATCATTGCCAGCACGATCGAGAACATACAGGTCGGCAGTACGTACGTTTCGTTATTGTGTACTTACAGTCATTACTATCATTGGTACACTTACCACACGTGGTGTATAGTACATACTTGAAAGTACTCCAGAAGAAAGATGGTCGGAGTATTGAAATATATTGCTCATCTCTTTTCTCATCGGTTCAGACCTTGATTGGACAAGATGTTGGTGCACGCAGTTCAATTCTATACGGTATGAGAAACAAGGTCTTGGGATCAAGACTCAGCCGTCACCCTAGGCCGCAGGGCATCATTTTAGGGCGTTTGAACGTGTTAAGCATCTACTTTTTATCTTATATTTATCTCCTTTATACATTTCGAAATGTTTTTTTTGAATGGTCACCGGGTTGTGTGTGTGTGTGTGGGGGGGGGGGGGGGGGGGGGGGGGGAGCGAATCCCCACCTGAATATATTCATGAATTGCCTAGAAGCCTCGTGGCTCCATACAAGATAGGTTCAAGTGAATCAGAGTACACGCAGAAAACAAGGGAAAAGAGATAACCGAAAAGAACACACCCAAGCCTACAGCCGAACCCCAGAAACCATCGAAGAAGAGCACACAGGGAGAAAATGGCCGCTCGGCAACACCAAGCGGTGTCGTTGCCAGACCCCGGGAAGCTCAACCTTCGACGACCAGAGGCTGGACACACAACCGCCGACCGCCATTACAAATATCATCAGCGCAACCAGCACAGAGGGGGACCTCAGCTTCCATCTTCATCTGACCAAGCAAGGTGAGCCTGGTTGCCACCCAACAACACCCTGCAAAGGGGGAGGTGTTGCACATGAACGAGGTGGTCGAGAGAGGAACATGCGCCCTCTAACCCGGCTTCGGAAGGAAAAATCGGAACCCACTCTCCATGGAAAGGTCAAGCCAAGACAACGCTGACAGAGCACCACCTCCCCGCCGACACAGAAAACACCACCGTCGACCCCAAGCCGGCCGCACCACCACCACCGTCAAACCCACAGTGAGCAGTCACCACACGAAACACATCGAGCCGACTCCTAGTTGATGCCTTCAAGAAGGGATACGACGTGAAACGCGCCGCCATCAACCATTCCGGGACGGACCAGGAACATGGGTTTCCCCTGGAGTCTCCAAGGGGAGTCACTATAACAGCGACGCCTCCCAGGAGGTAAGCGGCGTCCGTGGGCGTCCCCATCGCCGGCTCCAGCGGGAGCAGGGCTTTCGCCCAAGTGAGCAGACCACCTCCAGCACCACCACAGAGCAACGGCCACTGCAGCCCGCCGCCGCACATGACCAGATCAGGGCCACCACAGGCCAAATCACGCCGGATCCAGCCCACCCACGCCGCATCCCCACCAGACCCGTGCCAAGCTAAAGCCAGCAGGCACGCCTGTCGCCAGCGCGCCAGTAGGCAGCACCACCAGCTGACCACGCCAGAGGTAGAGGCGAGCACCACCATGCGCGCCTCACAGAGCTCCGCCCCGCCGGACAGCTCCAAGCCGACAAACCTCCCACCGGAGCAGTAGCAGGGGGATGCTGCCGAATCGAAGAAAGCCACCAGGAGGAAGCCGCAAGCGCCTATCCACCTCCGTCCCCGACCACCACCGGCAGAGACGACGCGTGCCGGAGACACGCCGCGCCGCCCCCTGCCACACGGAGCCCCCCTAGCTCGCGAGCCGCGCCGCACGGGGAAAGACGACCCGCCGCCGCCAGATCCGCGCGGGCTTCGCCCGGCGGGGTTGATACGTCTCCGTCGTATCTACTTTTCCAAACACTTTTGCTCTTGTTTTGGACTCTAATTTGCATGATTTGAATGAAACTAACCCGGACTGACGCTGTTTTCAGTAGAACTACCATGGTGTTGTTTTTTGTGCAGAAATAAAAGTTTTTGGAATTGGACAAAACTTTTTGGAGATTTTTTATGAAATAAATAAAAAATACTGGAGCCAAGACCTACTGGAGGGGGCCACCTGCTGCCCACGAGGCACCAGGGCGCGCCACCCCCCCCCCCCCCCCCCGGCGCGCCCTGGTGGCTTGTGTGGCCCACGTGGCTCCGCTGACCCTAATCTCAGGCCTATAAATTCACAATTCCAGAAAAAAAAAATAAGAGACGAAGTTTTATTGCGTTTCACGATACGGAGCCGCCGCCACCTCCTGTTCTTCATCGGGAGGCTAGATCTGGAGTCCGTTCGGGGCTCCGGAGAGGGGGATCTGCCGGCATCGTCATCATCAACCATCCTTCATCACCAATTTTATGATGCTCACCACCGGGAGTGAGTAATTCCTTCGTAGGCTTGCTGGACGGTGATGAGTTGGATGAGATTTATCATGTAATCGAGTTAGTTTTGTTAGGGCTTGATCCCAAGTATCCACTATGTTCTGAGATTGATGTTGCTATGACTTTTCTATGTTTAATGCTTGTCACTAGGGCCCGAGTGCCATGATTTTAGATCTGAACCCTTTATGTTTTCATGAATATATTTGTGTTCTAGATCCGATCTTGCAAGTTATACGCACCTGCTACGTGTTATGATCCGCATACCCCAAGGTGACAATAATTGGGATTCTTTCCGGTGATTACCGTAGTTTGAGGAGTTCATGTATTCACTATGTGTTAATGCTTTGTTCCGGTTCTCTATTAAAAGGAGGCCTTAATATCCCTTAGTTTCCTTATGGACCCCGCTGCCACGGGAGGGTAGGACAAAAGATGTCATGCAAGTTCTTATCGCAAGCACGTATGACTATATACGGAATACATGCCTACATTACATTGATGAATTGGTGCTAGTTCTCTGTCGCCCTAGGTTATGACTGTTACATGATGAATGTTATCCAACATAATCACCGATCCAATGCCTACGAGCTTTTCACATATTGTTCTTTGCTAAGTTACAACTGTTGCTACTACTGTCACAACTGCTACTACTATTGCTGCTACCGTTACTATTACTGTTACTATTATTGCTACTTCTATAAAATTACCATACTACTGTGCTACTGATCACTCTGCTGCAGATATTTAGTCTCCAGGTGTGGTTGAATTGACAACTCAACTGCTAATACTTGCAAATATTCTTTGGCTCCCCTTGTGTCGAATCAATAAATTTGGGTTGAATACTCTACCCTCGAAAACTGTTGCGATCCCCTATACTTGTGGGTTATCAAGACCTTTTTCTGGCGCCGTTGCCGGGGAGCATAGCTCTATTTGTTGAGTCACTTGGGATTTATATTTGTTGATCACTATGAAGAATCTGAAGGATGCTAAGACCAAGATCGTTCCCTCTAAGACGAGGGAAGGTAAGGAACTGCCATCTAGCTCTGCACTTGATTCACCTTCTGTTTTGAGTAAGCTTGCAACACCACCACCTGCTATTAATTCTGATATGTCGCAAGTTATTGATGATACCACTTCTGCCATGAATGATACTCATGATGATGCTAGTACTATGCTTGATAATGCTGTGCCACTTGGTGAATTTTTTGCTGAACAAATTGCTAAAGCTAAAGAAACTGAAAATGTTGAAACTCTTGAAAACTATGATTCACCTATTATGCCTAGCTCTCCTACTAGAGTTGAATCACCTGATGAACATTGCTTTGATAGGGAGACGGCTAGAGCCATTCTTGCTTGTAATGATAGAGACGAAGTTATAAAATTGCTTGCTGAAATGAAAGAAAAATCTATGAGGGAGAGAATGAAATATGATCCTAAGTTTGCTACCTCTCCCATATTTGTTACTGATAAGGATTATGAATTCTCTGTCGATCCTGAGTTAATTACCTTGGTTGAATCTGATCCTTTCCACGGCTATGAAACTGAAACCGTTGTGGCACATCTTACTAAATTAAATGATATAGCCACCCTATTCGCTCATGAGGAAAAAATTCGCTATTACTATATTCTTAAGTTGTTTTCTTTCTCATTAAAGGGTGATGCTAAGGAATGGTATAATACTCTTGTTCCTAGATGTGTGCGTAGTCCCCAGGATATGATTTATTACTTCTCTGAAAATATTTTCTTGCTCATAAGAAACAAGCTGCTTTATTGGAAATATTTAGCTTTGTGCAAATTGAAGAAGAGAATCTCCCTCAAGCTTGGGGGAGGCTTCTACAATTACTTAATGCTTTGCCTGATCATCCTCTTAAGAAAAATAAAATACTTGATATCTTCTATAATGGACTAACCGATGCTTCTAAGGACTACCTAGATAGTTGTGCGAGTTGTGTTTTCAGGGAACGGACTATTGAACAAGCTGAGGAACTATTGAATAATATATTGAAGAATGATAATGATTGGACACTTCCTGAACCACCGCCTAAACCCACTCCGAAGAAGAGGGGTATTATATTTCTCAGCCCTAAAGATATGCAAGAAGCAAAGAAATGTATGAAGGAAAAAGGTATTAAAGCTGAAGATGTTAAGAATTTGCCACCTATTGAAGAAATACATGGTCTTGACACACCGCCACAGGTAGTAGAGGTAAATTCTCTTATAAAGTTTGATGAAGGTGATATCCCTTATAACAAACCTCCTAGTCAATGCTTGTATGAATTTGACAATTATATTATTAAGCAATATCATTTCAATGCAAATGTTATGAAACAATTGAAATGAAATGCCTATATGATTGATCGCTTGAGTGACTTGTTATTTAGAATTGCTAATGATGTTAAAGGTGTAGGTAAACATGCATCTATGGTTCAAACCCAATTAGAATAAGTAGCTAAATCTCAAAGTGAATTGCTCAATGAAATGAATAACAATATGAATGATCATGCTGTTAGAGTAATGACTAGAGGAGGTAGAATGACTCAGGAGCCACTTTATCTTGAAGGTCACCCAAAAAGAATTGAACAAGACTCTCAAAGAATTAATGTTGATGCACCTAGTCCATCTAAAAAGAAAAAGAAAAAGAAAAATGATAGGACTTTGCATACTTCTAGTGAACCTGAGGTAGAAAAAACCTTAGAGGATAGTAATGATGTTTCTATTTCCGATGCTGAAACACAATCTGATAATGAATATTCACCTAATGATAATAATAATGATGATGCTCATGTGGATACCCAACCAAATAATGATAAAGAACTTGATAATGATGTTGAAATAGAACCTGCTGTTGACCTTGATAACCCACCTTCTAAAAATAAACGTTATGATAAAAGAGACTTCGTTGCTAGAAAACATGGTAAAGAAAAAGAACCATGGGTTCAAAAACCCATGCCCTTTCCTCCTAAACCATCTAAGAAAAAGGATGAGGAAGAATTTGAATGCTTTGCTGAAATGCTTAGGCCAGTCTTTTTGTGTACTCGTTTGACTGATATTTTAAAAATGGCCCCTTATGCTAAATATATGAAAGACATTGTCACAAATAAAAGAAAGATACCTGAAGCTGAGATTTCTACCATGCTTGCGAATTATTCTTTTAAGGATGGAGTACCTAAGAAACTAGGAGATCCAGGAATACCAACTATACCATGCTTCATTAAAAGAAATTATGTCAATACTGCTTTGTGTGATTTAGGAGCCGGTGTTAGTGTTATGCCTTTCTCTTTATATAAAAGACTTGATTTGAATAAACTCACTCCCACTGAAATATCATTGCAAATGGCTGACAAATCAACTGCCATTCCTATCGGTGTTTGTGAGGATGTGCCCGTTGTAGTTGCAAATGTTACTATCGTAACAGACTTTGTTATACTTGATATGCCCGAGGACGACAACATGTCGACTATCCTTGTTAGACCCTTTTTGAATACTGCAGGAGCTGTTATTGATTGCAACAAAAGCAAGGTCACTTTTCATATCAACGGTAATGAACATACGGTGCACTTTCCGAAGAAACAATTTCAAGTAAACGGTATTCATATTATTGAGAAGACTCCGACAATTACTATTGGAAGTTTTCAAGTCCCTCTTCCTACTGTCGAAAAGAAATATGAAACTCTTATTATTGGGGAGATGCATATCCCCGTTGAGGTAACTTAGTGTTATACGAAAGTTCTTCGGTTTCATGTTACTCGGAAATGGTTTGTTAATAAGACTTGATCAACCTTATTAATGGATTATTTTTGAGAGGCATGTGGTCGATGAATTTAGTAAGCACAGCCCTTTGTACCCACTTTTTGTTTTCTGTTATTTTTAGTTTAATACAATTAAATGCCATGATTATCCTGTTTTCTGAATTATCCATGCAATAAAAAATGGCCCAAAAATAAAAGTGCTCAGAATGCAATGCAATTTTGACATGAATTTTTATAGAATATTTAAGAATTTTTGGCACTAAAAACATACCAGGGGGATGCCCCAGGTGCCCACGAGGCACCAGGGCGCGCCACCCCCCTGGCGCGCCCTGGTGGCTTGTGGGCCCCACAGGGACCCCCTCACTTATCCCTTCAGCCCACTTCGTCTCTTACCTCTAGCAAAAATTCCTGGTAGCTCTCCCTCTCTCTCGTGTTCTTGCTCCCAAACCTGAGATTTTTGATCTCTTTGCTCGGAGCTCCATTTTCGAAACTGTTTTGGGGGATTGCTACTTGGTATGTGACTCCTCCATTGCTCCAATTAGTTTTTGCTCTAGTGGATTATATTTTGCATAATTAGTTGCTCTTGGTGCTACTGAAAATGAGCTTGCATGTTGAATTCTTTGAGTTTCAAGTAGTTTGAATGCTTGATATGGCCTCTAGACATCCATATGAGTAGTTGCTATCAATCTTGTGAAGTTTTATTGATATCATTTTGTGGCCCAAAAATTTTCAGAAATTTGTTCTTAGGAAAATGAATATCTTCCGGAGGAGTTCTTCGAAGCGGAGCGCCAAGGGAGTCCTTGGGGACTCCTCAGACAGCGACCTCAACATTCTGCGTAGGACGGAGCTCCGGCCGTGCGAATGGCCACACAATGCCTTCATGAACGAAGCCGGATTCTACCAAGAGTTCGCGCAATTTGTTGCTAATGCCGGATTGACCTCGCAGATGAGTGTGACCAGCACCACATCTTTACGAATTCCTTTGTGCAAAACTTTCATTTTCTGAATAGGCTCGAACCCCCTGAGGTGCGCTTTGATTTATATGCTGAACATCATCAGATACCTCTGGCTGAGTTCTGTGAGATTTGTTTGATCCCCTTTGATGGGGAAATAAGAGAGCCTCGATCGGAGGAGTTTGAGGGCTTCCTCCACACTTTAACTGTGGGAGAGGGAAGGGGCGTGTCGAGAGCCCGAGCCACTAGCTTGCAGTTTCCCTCCGTTCATTACTTTGACTGCTAGAGAGCAAGGTGGTGCGCTATGTGCACCTGACTTTGCCATTTTACGCCGCGCACTGCATAATGACAACACTTATAACCTGGGAGCTATAATTGCACGTCGCTTGCACACTAATAGAACTAAGGGTAAAATTCATGGTGGAATTTATGCTACTCGCTTAGCGAGACGTTTTAATGTTAACATACGATCACATGATTACTTGTTGCCCAGAGTTTACTTAGATCACCAGTCTATGAGGGACCACCACTTTCTTGATGCTCCTGAGCCTCCTCACCACATTCGTTATAACTTGGTTTTTAGTGAGGATACTCGTGATATTATTCCGTTGCCTACACCTGCTTTGTTTGATTCTCATGCCAAGAACGGATATACTGTTATGCCACTGGACATCGTTGCTTACCGGAACGCCTTGGCAGCGGCAGAGGAGGAGGCCCAGGATTGGGACGCTCGGGTGCCGCCGCCTCAGCACTTTCACATGGGACCAGATGGCTACTACGGATGGCCATAGACGGCAAAAGCCTAAGCTTGGGGGAGTACGTATCTCTCACCGAGATTACATTCATGTCCACACATTTCATTCCAGTTGTCGGTGTTCATACTTTTTCATTGTATATCCATGTTAGTTTTATTTTCTCGCTTTCTTCTTGTGTGTTTGAAAAACTTTAAGAAAATCCAAAAATATTTCTCGCTTCTTTTCGGTTTTTCTTTCTAGCTTAATTAGTTGCAGTATTAGAAGAAAACCCAAAAAGATTTCCCGTTTCTTCTTTTGCTTGTTGGGAGCTCTCCCGTGTAAATAGTTTTTCCCGTTTTTCATTTTTCTTCTTTATTTGTTTTCTTCAGAAAAACTAAAAACTCCAAAATTATTTCAGTGTGTTTCTCTGAAATTCTTTTCTTTTGTTGAGTCGCTATAAGGAGAAGACCACGATGAAAATATTGAGTGGCTCACATACGCATTATTGTTGATCTAACAAAGAGCCCATATTACCTTGTCTTCTCTTTTGAATAAAATGCTTGCAGATTCCAGCTTAGTCCATAACACATTTGCACTATTTTTATTTTCATATCATTCGGTCATGCAAGTGAAAGGCAATAATGACGATGATTTGATGAAGTGACTGTGGCAAGGAAAAGCGGGTATGAACTCAACTTGTTTTTTGTTTTTGTAAATATGTTTAACTCAATATCCATGATTCAGCATATTATGATTAAACATGTTTATGATGACAATTAGAGATTATAGTTGCTCATGCCATGCTTAAGTAGCTAGGAGTGGATAATGATTTATCTTGGGTGTCAACATGCATTAAAATGTTCATGATGTAGTATGATGATATGGTATCCTCCTCTGAATGTTTCGAGTGGCTTGACTTGGCACATGTTCACACATGTAGTTGATTCAAAACCAACATAGCCTCTACGATATTTATGTTCATGGTGTTTATATCCTACTCATGCTAGTATTCAATGTTGATTATTCATAATGCATGATTATGACCGTTTTCGCTCTCTAGCTGATCGCTTCTCAACTTATTTGCTAGCCTTCGCCTGTACTAAGCGGGAATACTGCTTGTGCATCAAAACCCTTAAACCAAAGTTATTCCAGATGAGTCCACTATATCTACCTATATGCGGTATTACCCTGCCGTTCTAAGTAAATTGCATGTGCCACCTCTAAATATTCAAATGAACATCTGTTTTGTGTGCCCGTACCGCTCATGGAGCGACAGGGGGCGGCCAATATCTTCCATGCTAAGCGGGTTATTCTCATGATGAGTGTTTACTCACTTGTCCTTACACGAGAGGGGCTGGTAATCGGGATGCCCAGTCCCATTATTAAAACTGCAAAATAATAAAACAAACTCCCCCGAAAAGTTGTTGGTATGGAGGGCACCCGAGGATTCGGCTAGCCATGGCTTGTGTTTGTTGGTGGAGGGGGAGTAAACTTTACATTACCGCTTGGGAACCGCCGCTAATTTGTTTAGCATGGAAGATATTGAAAACTCTCGGTCGTGACGTTGACAGGAAAGGCATACCTCCCAAAATTATATTTATCTCTGATTTAAGCTTCGAGCTCTGGCACCTCTGCAAATCCCTGCTTCCCTCTGCGAAGGGCCTATCTATTTACTTTTATGTTATTTTACTTTTATTGTTGAGTCATCACCTTCTCAAACAAGCACCAGACCTGAGAGCACTATTGTCATTCTCATGCATTGTGTATAGTTAATGTTGTGTGCATCATGATTGGATCTCTTCTACCGTGAATTACAATGTTTAGTCGCTGCTTGAACTTTGGAGGTGCTCTGCATTTATGTTTTGCGGTTTCAGAAAGGGCTAGCGAGATACCATGTTGTCATATTATATAATGATCGTTTTGACAAAGTGTTGGCATTTGAGATATCTTATTATTGCTCGCTAATTGATTTTGCCATTGATATGAGTGAATATAATTTTTAAGAGTTATCATTTGCATGGTTAGTTCATGATCTTTGCTGAAAACTTGGGTACTATTTAAGCATATATATAGATACAAGAACGAAAGAGTTCGTAACAGTTTTTCTTTATCACTTTCAGTTTGTCAACTGAATTGCTTGAGGACAAGCAATGAGTTAAGCTTGGGGGAGTTGATACGTCTCCGTCGTATCTACTTTTCCAAACACTTTTGCTCTTGTTTTGGACTCTAATTTGCATGATTTGAATAAAACTAACCCGGACTGACGCCATTTTCAGCAGAACTACCATGGTGTTGTTTTTTGTGCAGAAATAAAAGTTCTTGGAATTGGACGAAACTTTTTGGAGATTTTTTATGGAATAAATAAAAAATACTGGAGCCAAGACCTACTGGAGGGGGGCCACCTGCTGCCCATGAGGCACTAGGGCGCGCCACCCCCCTCCCCCCCCGGCGCGCCCTGGTGGCTTGTGAGGCCCACGTGGCTCCGGTGACCCTAATCTCAGGCCTATAAATTCACAATTCCAGAGAAAAAAATAAGAGTGTTTCACGATACGGAGCCGCCGCCACCTCCTGTTCTTCATCGGGAGGCCAGATCTGGAGTCCGTTCGTGTGACGCCCCCGGCCCGACCGTGCACTAATCATACACGCAAATGCACACGATCAAGCCCAGGGACTCACGGGAAGATATCACAACACAACTCTAGACACAAAATAAAATAATACAAGCTTTATATTACAAGCCTGGGGCCTCGTGGGCTTGAATACATAAGCTCGAGTTACACAAGCGTTAGGGGAAGCAACAACAGTATCTGAGTACAGACACAAAGTTAAACAAATCTGCCTTAAGAAGGCGAAAACAAACAACGGATCTAATCGAAAGAGGCAAGGCCTCCTGCCTAGGAGCCTCCTAAACTACTCCTGGTCGCCGGTCTCCACGTAGAAGTAGGCTCCACCATGGTAATAGTAGATGTCGACGGGATCAGCTGGCTCCGGGGCTCCGTCATCTGGTCGCAGCAATCGGGTATGGGGAGAAAAGGGGAAGCAAAGCAACCGTGAGTACTCATCCAAAGTACTCGCAAGACTTACATCAGATCTATTCTAAGTATGCATCGGTTTCAAAGAAAGGCTGTATCTTTAGACTAGACTGTAGAAATGCCAGAGTAGAGGGAAACGCCTAGCCTATCGAAGACTAGCACCTTCAGCGTCTTGCAGCTTTAGAAGAGTGCAAATTAGGAGCATAACATAATTAAAGTAGCAAGCATGTAGTAGCAAAGCCTAGAGATCCTTCCTCGACTCCCCGCGAGAAAGCAATCCCGGAGCTTACAATTAATTAACATATATCCAGTTCAAGTTGTAGTAGATCGGGATACAACACTGAGCGTCCTGTTACCGTGGACACGGCTATTCGAATAGATAACTTCCTTGCAGGGGTGCACTACTGTTACCCAACACGCTCGATTAACTCTGGCCGGACACACTTTTATCGGGTCATGCCCGGCCTCGGCTGATCGACACGACGTAGTCCTACCTAGGCTCCGCAGAGAGGTCCCCGCCGGTCTACATCCTAAGCGCTCAGGGGTCTTGGGCCCATCGCCCTTTGCACTCTGGGTCATTGCGAGCAGGGTGAATACCAGCGCCATCGGCACGATCCGACCGTGCCGCAATGCTGAACTGGACATCTGACAGAGCTTTCGGCTGATACATACGGCGCCGAGGGTTCCATAACCATTATCCCACGTGGTGGTAGTGCGTATATGGCCAGCGGCCAACTCAGATCAAATACCCAAATCCGTTAGTGTGTTGGGAGCTCGCGGTGACGATCAGTACTCCTGTCGCCCCGTCTCGAGGAAGTGCAACAAGGGTCAGGCCCATCCCTCTCTAGGGCGGTCTCTGCCTACCCGGCCGCGCCTCGTAATTATCTCGCGGGTACCCTCCAGGTCAACCCGACTCTCAAGAGACTGTCGGGAACTCAGGTCCACCTCTACCGGGGTGGTACCGCATGTCCCTTCAGTCCCGCAGTAACAGTTAAAAGGGGCAACAGTTAAAGGTAACAGTGTGTCCGTAACATCAAGAGGGGAACCCGAGGAATCACCCTCGATGGATTCCTACTCGATGTAATCCATTAAGGAGAACTAGGAGGAATCACCCTCGATGGTTCCCACTTGAGGGGTTGCACGACCGAGTCATCATCGGGAAGGGGAGAGCGAGGAATCACCCTCTGCAATCACCACCGATGTGTTATACTACAGAGATATCATCAGGAGGGCAGTACGAGGTATCACCCTCGGCACTCGATAGTAGCCCTGCAGAGCCGTACAACTAAGGGGGTGAGCGGTGATGTGACGGTCTCTGCACATTGATCACAAAGATCGAGGCACTAGTAACAAAGCGGGGCAACAGGGACAAGGGTGAGGGGTCACTGATGGATCACTAACCAACCTATTCTAAGCAGTTTAGGATGACAGGTAAGGTAACAATAACAGGTTACAAAAACAGGCTATGCATCAGAATAGGAGCAATCAATTACAGTAGCAAATTCTAATGCAAGCATGAGGGAGAAGGAATAGGCGATATAGGAATGATCAAGGGGGTTTTGCTTGCCTGGAAGCTCTGCTGAAAAGGAGGAAGGGTCGTCGGTGACGTAGTCGAACTCGGAGGCCACGTCGGTCTCGGGGTCTATCGGTAGAGAAGGAGGGGGAAGAAACAATAAATACACGGCAAACAATGCAATAGGGATGCATGACATGTCAACATGCTGTGCTAGGGGTGTTCTAATGCAGCACTACGCAAGTTAGTCGGAGTGGGAAAACATCTGGAGGTGATTTACCAGCTCCGGGCAATTATCGGACAGATGAATCGGAAGGGAAAGTTCCATGTTCATCATGTTAGAGAGGTGTGGCAGGTATGTGGATGACATATTCGGATTCATCATATTTTTCTGATCATTTTTCATATATAAATTATTTTCATCCGAGTTACGGTTTATTTTATATGATTTTTCAAAGTTTTATTGAAATTTTGAAATTATTTTAATTATTTAAATTTGAATTATCCGAAACAGTAACAGGTGACGTCAGCATGATGTCATAGTGACGTCAGAGGTCAAACCCAGCTGGCCAGTGTCAAACCTGACCAGTGGGACCCACATGTCATACACAGTAGCTAATCCAGTGGTTAAATTAAACTAAACAGGATTAATTAGTAGTTGGGCCCCATCTGTCAGTGGCTATTTAGTAATTAGATTGATTTTAATTATAAATGAGATTAATTAGCGGTGGGGCCCGCCTGTCATACACAGTAGTTAATTAATTTAACTAATAAAAATAATTAGCTATGTGGGACCCTACTGTCAGAGACTGTTTAACTAATAATTATAATTAATAGTGTAATTAGCGGTTTTATTAATTATAAAAATGTTTTAATTATTGTGGGGTCTACCTGTCAGTGGCCCAGGTTGCCCAGTCAGCTGGGTTGACCAGGTCAACTCGACCAGCTGGGCCCCTGGGACCCACTGGCAGCGACCCAGTGGTGGGCCCCAGGGCGGCCATGTCAGCGCCGTCGCCGGAGTAACTCCGGCGACCCTTTTACGCGGCGGCGTGCGCGGGAGGCGGTCGGGTTTCTCCTACAGGGCACAGGGAAGGGCGTGGTTTGGCCCGTTCGAACGGGCGTGGAGCGCTGCGTCTAATCGTGGTCTCGGGGAGGCTGGGGAGGGACGGTAGCGACGGCGGCGTCGACCGCGGCGGACGCCAGAGTTCGGCCGAGGTGGGAGATGGGGCTACGGGGCACGGGAAGAGACGAGGTTGGTCTTATTGGACTCCTGGGACCTCCAGGAGCACAAAGCGGGGCTCGGGCATGAGCTACGTGTGCAGTGGCCGCGGTGGCGCTGTAAAACGGCGGTGACGGGTTCGGCCGCGGCAGGGATCGGGCCTACGGTGCACGGGGAGGAACGGGAGGAGGTCGAGGAGGAGCGCGAGCTCACAGTGAGGGCGACGGCGGGGTCAAATGGCTCGGGGAGGCTCGGACGGTGCGGATCGAGGCGGTGAAGCTCCGGTGGCCGATGATGGAGAGGATGATGCGGGCGGCGTCGATGCGGCTCCTCAGCGTCGATCCAGCGGCGAGGAGGAAGTAGCGGTCGTCCGCGGACCTCCTGGACATGGCGAGGCGGCGTGGGGTGGCCGGTGGCCGCGACGGGGACGATGGCGCGGTGGCGTGCGTTCGGGCGCCGCCGAAATGAGGGGAAGAGAGGAGCGAGGGGGAAGAGTGGGGGTGGCCTAGGGTTCCAGGGGGTGCGCAGGAGGCCATGCAGGCGTCCACGGGCTGCAGCCGCGCGCTGTCGAGCGCGCGCGAGGGGGGGCCAGTGCGCACGGGGGCGCGGACGTGCCGACAGCGCGACGAAGGCGACGACTGTGGCCTAGGTGGGCTGGGCCGGCACTGTTGCAACTAGAAGCCCAGTGCCACAATACCTCTTTGCCTTTTTCCTTTTTCATTTTTCTGTTTTCTTTTCCAGTAGCAGTTCTGTATTTTTCTTAACCACCAAATGACTTTTGTATAATACACAACTTGTCACATAATTAACAATGCATTATTTGGCACTGCCCCAAAAAGTTTGGGAATTATTTGAGTTCAATTGAATTTTTCTTAATTAGAAATGATTTAAATGGGATGTTTTGGGTACTATTTTTGGATGTTGGGGTCAACTTGGAAATTTTTATAATGTTGGTTTTATTTTTTATAATAGCTTTGGGAATTTTTACAATATTATGAACTATTTTGTTTAATTATTTGAAGAAGTAATAATTTGACTTGCATTTGAATTTTGAATTTGAACTTGAAGTTGGATTATTTTCTAAATGCAATTTATTTAGGATGATCATGATGGCATGGCTAATTAATTAGCTTAATGATAGGGTTGAGGTCTGGGGATGTTACAGTTCGGGGCTCCGGAGAGGGGGATCTTCCGGCATCGTCATCATCAACCATCCTTCATCACCAATTTCATGATGCTCACCGCCGGGAGTGAGTAATTCCTTCGTAGGCTTGCTGGACGGTGATGAGTTGGATGAGATTTATCATGTAATCGAGTTAGTTTTGTTAGGGCTTGATCCCTAGTATCCACTATGTTCTGAGATTGATGTTGCTATGACTTTGCTATGCTTAATGCTTGTCACTAGGACCCGAGTGCCATGATTTCAGATCTGAACCCTTTATGTTTTCATGAATATATTTGTGTTCTTGATCCGATCTTGCAAGTTATACGCACCTGCTACGTGTTATGATCCGCATACCCCAAGGTGACAATAATTGGGATTCTTTCCGATGATTACCGTAGTTTGAGGAGTTCGTGTATTCACTATGTGTTAATGCTTTGTTCCGGTTCTCTATTAAAAGGAGGCCTTAATATCCCTTAGTTTACTTATGGACCCCGCTGCCACGGGAGGGTAGGACAAAAGATGTCATGCAAGTTCTTATCGCAAGCACGTATGACTATATACGGAATACATGCCTACATTACATTGATGAATTGGAGCTAGTTCTGTGTCGCCCTACGTTATGACTGTTACATGATGAATGTTATCCAACATAATCACCGATCCAATGCCTACGAGCTTTTCACATATTGTTCTTTGCTAAGTTACTACTGTTGCTACTACTGTCACAACTGCTACTACTATTGCTGCTACCGTTACTATTGTTGCTACTGCTATAAAATTACCATACTACTGTGATCACTCTGCTTATTTAGTCTCCAGGTGTGGTTGAATTGTCAACTCAACTGCTAATACTTGCAAATATTCTTTGGCTCCCCTTGTGTCGAATCAATAAATTTGGGTTGAATACTCTACCCTCGAAAACTGTTGCGATCCCCTATACTTGTGGGTTATCAGGGGTCTGTTGGCGGCGGTGGGGAGGAGGGGCTAGAGCAGGAGGGTGAGGTTTGGCCGGGGGAGGGGGCGCCGCCTGAGCCACCCTGGGGAGGACGACGCGGGGGGGGGGGGGGTATCTACATTTCGAAATGTGTAACTATTTTGATATGAACAAGTGCAATATAGGAGTGTAGGTTTATTTCCCTTTCCTAGGTTCTACCCCAACCAGTTCCACTCATCGGGCGATGCGTGGAAAGGGGGTGAGGCCGTGGGTGGGCCGTTCTACAATATATAGCTACAATATCATGTCTATGTTGTTGTTAGTGGGCGATGAGGTTGTCCCTGCTCGCGTGTGACATTTGTCGTGTGGGCCTTCTGTGTGTTTGTGGTGGGCCGCATTGCGCCGCAAATGGCAGTTGCGTGGTGATAGCATTCATTGGTTGTTCAAACCATCACCTCCCTTCCCTCCCACCACCACCAGTTGGTCGTTTGAAATGGCTTTGCTATTGTTTTTTGCTCGTGGACGGTGCGACCGCCTGTTGCTTGCTCCAGTCCCTATAATTGCCAGCTAGCTGTTGGACCCTCATGCGTAAGTCGTTTTGCAGAAGCAGCAAGTTCTCCCCTTAGTGAAGAATCAAGGTCATTAATTCGTAGAGGTAGAGGTATCGCCTAGTCTCTCTTCCCCACTAAAATAAAAGCAAGAGCCTACTTGTGTTAGCAGTTCTTGTGTGATAACCAATAATACTAGCTCTGCTAGTTGCAATAAGTAATGAGTAGGTGATGGTATATGAAGTGGTCCTGTATTTTTTTTCATAACCGAAAATAAAAGCAAGTAAATGAGAGTTCAGAGGTTTTATTGTGGAGCAAGTTGAGTCGGGTTCATAAGTTCACTAGTAGCATCTCTTATCAACACGGTGACACATAATAATAAGCATGTGCATGTGAAAGTGAATAATCATGCAATCATGACATGTTATATCATAGGTCAGGATCATATTATATAGGCAGTACATCCATAAATACACTAGATGGATGCACGACAAACCTAATCGCTAATACCCCACTCATAGTGATTAGAACACCAAAAACATGAGTATTAAGTGATAAAACAGAGCATTGCATAGGGTATGCTGATATCCAACTAAAGAGATATCCACTATTTAGCTGAGTTATGCAATCTTCTTATTCTTAGTAAGGGGAACCCGTGAGAAATTTTCTCCCCTTTCTATAATTGGGAAAACTTCACAATTTGGGATTTAGTCGATCTAATGCACACCACTCTGACTATTGTTATTTCATCTAAACTTGCCAATGATTAGACTAATTAAACAGACAACAATATACATCTATAAACAATCCATGCAACAATGATAATCAACACCATAAACTAATTATTCTTCAAATATCGAGAGATTCGCCTCAAGAATTACATAGATGATCACAACCATGTACAATGAGATCTACACAATTGAAGCACGTATAGAGATTTGCTACATAACAACAACTACGAACCTGTAGTCTAGGGAGTGGACTACTCACGCCTCATCGGAGAGCAGCAGAGAAGTGTTTTTTTTATGAAGATCGACCGTGAATTCCCTCCAACTGGGTATTATGGAAGCGGCCCAATAGGGATCCGCCTCGAATCATGAATATCTTGTATTGGTGGTTGTGGAAAAATTCTCAATAACCAGTTTCGAGAATAGGAGGTTTGTATAGCAAAGACGGCCAAAGGAGGGCACCAGGGGTGTGGGTAGGGCCAACGCAACCATAAGCACACCCCAAATCCTTGGTCACATCGCGTGGGGCCAACACCATGCTCCTAGCATCCCCCCTTCCACTTTTTCAAGTGTATCTTTTTGGTGGTTTCTCTCATAGTTTTGATCGAGTGCATCTAAGATCTGGTTATGATTTAATCTCCACTCTTTATCCTTCATCGAAACCACTCTAACAATATGTCATCTCAATGACTCAATCATAAAGAAAATGCGTAAACTAAAATATGTTGTATTTTCCCCCTTTTGTCATTAACACTGAAAATTGACAAAGGGCCAAAGACCCATATACTACTGAAAGGTTACTAACAGTTAAGATCTTAGGCGAATTTGCCATAAAGGAGTCTGCCAGCCATGTGTCCTATCTCATGCAGATTGACATAAATGAACCACCAGAGACATGTTGGAATATAGGTGCATGTTAAAGCTCAAGTGATATGTGCCAAATATCTTGTCGTCTTCATATGCATGATTTTTATGGCCAAAAATTGCACCACCAGAGAAATGCAAACATAATTGGCAGTTGTTCCAGTTTGTCCCATCTCTCAAGGTGTTTATCCTTGGTCTGCCCAAGATCGGTGCTTGTCTTAGGTGGTTCGGCGACTGCGACAAATATGTGATGATATGGGTTGTTCTACAGTAGTGATGTGTGGATACCTCGGAGGCATGTCATATGTTGCCGTGTTAGGATGATCCACTAAACAAGAAAAGCGGTTGATGAGTATGACTATTGTTGAGAGATGGTCTACTTCGACTCTAATTCCGTTATAGTCCATCTTCAACTAGTACAATCTCATGAGCATAGCTACTGGCTACCGTGTTCTTGGGTGTTTCATGGTAAAAAAATAATTCTTTAGAGCCGCCTTAGCTACTTGCTACAGCGTTCCCTCACACCCTAAAATATCAAATCAGGCTAATCCAAGCTGACTCGGAGTTAGCAAAATTGTAATAATATTTCATGTGTGTATGTTTCACCCAGTTAACTATGCAATCAGGCCGCAACTGGAATTCTCACCACCTTTTGCTCATTACCCCAGGTGACGCTGCCAAAAGTATAGTCCCCTTGCGGCTTCCACGTAGGCGAAAATTTCACCCAAAACGTGGGAACTTTGTTCTCCACCTCAAACATGAGCACAGGCGGATCAACCTCCATCCTTACTCCAACCAGGCTCTGGATTCTTGCATGGTACATGGAATCGACATCCCAATGTTCATCACCATTCACAACTGATTTTGGACGTCAGGTCGGGGACCGAGATTGACAGCAAGTTCATGTGGTACGGCGGTAGCATTCTTGCGGCATTGCAGTGCACGTAGCTACCGGCTACTACGTTCTCTGATATGCTAAAACATCAAGTAAGGCCAATCCAAGTCGATCCGGAGTTAGAAAAAATGTAATATTATCTGATGTTTGCATGTTTCACCCAATTAACTATGCAACATCCGCATAGAAATCCTGAATTGTAATCCGGGCCGCAACTGGAATCCTCACCACCTTCTGATCATTACCCCAGGTAAGGCTGCCAAAAGTGTAATCCCCTTGTAGCTTCCACACAGGGGACAGTTTCACCCGAAACGTGCGAACCTTGTTCTTCGCATCAAACACGAGCACACGAGGATCAACCTCCATCCTTACTCCGACAGGGCTCTGGATTTCTACATGGTAGACGGAATCGACATCCCCAACGTTTGTCGCCGTCCTTGACACGGTGACCGGACTCCTCAGATCGGGGACCGAGATGGACGGCAAGTTTAGGTGGTACGCCGGTAGCATTCCCGTCGCATTGCAGTGTACGGAGGCCCTCTTGACGATGGTGCACCGGAAGTATTTATCGTAATCTTGTGGATCGATGTCGTAAACCAGGCCCGGATCAGCCGCCCCGCTGGGGTTGATGTTGCCGCCTCCGTAGTCAAATGGGTCGGCAATCTTCCGAGGCAGCCCTTCCGCCAATATCGGCATGCTGTGCTCATCGGTTGTATGGGCTTCATTACCATGCAAAAGCAACAAAAACAGATGAAATTATGGTTGGTGTATGCCTGCCTCAACGTACAAAGTTACTGGTGGGCATGCTGCGTGCTTAATTATTACCGGTGGTGACGATGGCTGATTTTATTGCAGCAGAAGACCAGTCTGGGTGCAGAGCTTTCAGCAGCGCGACGATGCCCGCTACATGTGGGGCTGCCATTGATGTCCCAGACAAAATTGCGTAGGAATCTTCCTTTGCCGCCAAGATGTTGACTCCGGGCGCGGCTATGTCCGGCTGTTAAAAGATGCAGCAACGCACTGAGATGGCCTGTGTGGCCACGGAGCATGTTAAGTCTACATTTTAGCTCAGCGGCTGACACGTACCTTGATAATGGCGGGGTAATCAGGCGACGGACCCCTTGAGGAGAACATGGCCACTTTTGGTGCCAATATCTCTTTCCCCGTGACGGTGTGCGCCGGTTCGATCTTCACCATGGGAGAGCTGCTCACAAAACAAAACAAAACAAAACAAGAAAGTTCTCTCCAACGATCAGAAGGGCGCTTGCATGCTACCTTGACTGAACTCAAATTCTCATTGCACAAAAATGAAACCTTTTGTGCATACCTTGCGTCGTCCATGTAGCTGGCGATCTTCTTTCCGATGTCAAGGTCCACGAGAACGCAGGCTATGCCCTGGCAGACGTCTAGTGCTGTGAAGCTTAGGTCTGTGGTATACTGAGCGAAGATAACACCAGATCCCCTGCCATCCAGGACGTACTGAGACGCCTGCTGGAACACATCTTGATCGCTTGGCTGCATGGTGCAGAACAGGATCTTCCCTTTCACGTCCGTGCCATTGAGAACATCCGTGGCACAACTAAAATACAGAAGGTAAAAGTCAAGTATAGTCTTCTTTTGATCGAATTGCTATGGCTGTGTGCATCAATCGATGCAGAGGTAAGGGGTTTATCCTATTTTTTCCAAGAAAAAAAGATTGAGCTGACCACAAAAATGATATAAGAAGAAAATTGTGTTTTGCTTTATAGGATAGCGACAGGGAGAGAATAATGAGTGCGAAAAGTCTATTGGGTTTGGAATTCCATGGAAAATGGTACTAAAAGAACTATAATTGTGTTTTTGTTAGGGTAGCGATGGGGAAAGAATAATAATGCGCACAAAATCTAACCACGCAAAAAGGTTCAAAAACAAACAAATATCTTTGATTCACTTACCTCACTGGAACCACAAGACCTTTGAAACCACTGCTGCTCTTTGACGAATTCTTCGCTCGATAATAGAGAGACTGTCCCTGCAAGAAAAATAGAGTTTGTTCGCTTCTCATTATTGAGCTATAACTACCAGAAAGCATAAATAAGACCCGTAAGTCAAGTATAGGCCCTCAGTTGCATGTGAATAAAAACGTACCACTATTTGTTGTTTGTTTCCCAGCGTGATCACCGTCGGGAACGACCGATCAATCTTGCTTGCCGCGACGGTGATAGCCCACGGTGCACCGTTCCTGACTGTCTGTGGCCTAGGCCCCTCATTGCCCCCCGCATACACAACGGTGATCCCCTTCTGGACCGCGTGCAGGACACCGAACGAGTTCTCATCGACACCGAAGGACATGGACAACACATCCACCCCATCATGGATCGCATCGTCGATGGCTGCGAGCACGGTCGCCGTGTCCCCGTAGCCAAGGCCCCAGAAGGACTTGTACACCGCAATGCGACCACGCGTCGCACCTCCCCGCGCTACTCCCTTAGCAAGGCCATGGAAGCTGGCTGCCTCCACGGCCGAGCCTGCTGCTGTGGACGCACAGTGTGTGCCGTGACCGTTGTGGTCCCGGGGCGAGAGCGAGTCTGTCTTGAGGAACTGGTCAGGAACTCCTGCGCTATAGAACCGCGCGCCGATGATCTTACGGCTGCAGTTTTTGCTGCCCCAGTCGTGTCCGACCTGGCACTTCCCTTTCCACCTTGATGGTACCGGCCCATACCCTGCGTCGCTGAAGCTTCTCGACTCCGGCCAGATCCCTGTTTAATTAATATGATGGCATGACATGACATGTTTTCGAAAGGAAAAAAGAAGAAGCATGCTCACGAACTCATGAGTGCAGTGCAGTGCTGATTAATCAATTTAAATGCTAACCGGTGTCGATCACCCCGATGATCACGTCCTCTCCTCCAGGGTTGCTTCCGTGGAGCATATCACTGCCCATCATCTGGTGGTTGAGCCCAAGAAAGTCCCAGCTCCGTGTAGTGGTTGGCGTGTGCCTTTTACTCGGTTGGACACTGATTACTTCCGGAAACTCTGCACACATCACATCACATGATAATTATTCAACATTCAACACATGCAATTATGCAAGCAAAATTGAGAGGTTAATTAGACAACGACTGCCCACCAACCTGCAAGTTGTTTTGCTTGCTCTGCGGTGAGCATGGCGGCGAACCCTGAGAAGCCATGCTTGTAGTTGTACACCACGGAGGCCGAAGATCCTTCCTTGCTAAAACATACCAATTTTTAATTAGTTTTTCTTACCCTACAAAGGCAGGCAAAGGCCGACGAGATCGCACTAACATACCTTCCGAGAAGAGTGGTGAGCAGATCATGGTGCGAGGCGACCACATCGTCGGGATGTCCATGCTTCACATCACCTAGGTAGGCTATGTAGAGCTAGAGACGCACGCACGCAGGCGGTTAATTAGCTTAGCCAGCTCCACAGTTAACTAATCGGTTAAACTAGTACTACTACTGAAACATGTAGTATTAATTACCTTGCGAGGTCCTTCTCCGTGCGCTCTGAACGACAGCGTCCAGAAGCAGAGCAGCAGCAGCACCCAGGCTACGCCTGAGCGGGAGGAGGAAGACTGGAGTAAACCCATTGCCGATTGCCTGTTGATTAGTCCTGGGAGGCGCTTCATGGGCTTAGTTTATATGGATGCCGCGGTCATACTATTCTTCCTTGGTGCCGCTGTTGCCGACTGGACTGGACAGACATCCATTCTCCCACGCCGCGTGCGATCTTGACCTTGTGTCGTTGATAGTCCAGACCCAGCACGCCAATGGCTGTCCAGGCATAGCAACTAGACAAAACAATGGTAATGTTCTAGCAAAACAATTTTGATTGTGTGGATCAGTCAATGGAGAGAGTAGGGAATCCCTCCATTTTTTAAGCAAAAAATTGTGGAGAAACCATGGGACGCGGCGATTTGGCTCCTGGGTCTAACTGCTCCTGTGAATGAAACAGTAAAATCAAAAAGTACCAAAAAAATTCAAAAAATCCGATTTTTTTCCCATGCAAGATGCTCGAATGCGTGATGCCCGTGCCAAATTTGATGGTGTTTGGACATTTGAGTTGCTCTCAGCAAAAAACAAAAATTGGGCATGTGAGAAAGTTTGAGAAAACGCACCGGCCGAAGCTCATTTTGTTTTTTTTGTCACGAGCTCCTCGAATGTCATTTACCCACGAGCAAAGGAGCCTGGGTTTAAAGATGAATTATCGGGAAACTATGTCTCTTCCTATACTCTCCTTGTATGAGGTCATTTTTTTTTCATCGAATTTGTTTAATATTTTCTCTAGCGATTAATGCTCATATGAAAGCATGCATACGTAGGATAATATAAAGTTACAATATACAACATGCACAGAACAATAAATGACATTGCGTAACATATGGAGAAAAACAAGCTTACAAGAGTGAGGATTTTTTGTACCCCATACCAGTGTACCTTGTATCTAGACCATTCAGTTAGCATCAAGAATTTATTCTCCGTATGTACCACATACCAGGATTTTTTGTAGGCTCATCAATAAAAGATACATTGGTATGCGCGTTCAGTGGGAGAAGACGTTCCCATCGACTACGAGGAGCCTACGATGACTTCGTAAATCTTAACATGATATGCCGGCTCGGTCTCTCGGAGGTGCTCATAGGGGTAGGTTGTGCGCGTATACGTTCATAGGCGTGAGTGTATGCGCGTATATATGAGCGCTTGTGTCTGGACTGTGTTAAAAAAAATTCGTATGTCGGCATGTGTAGAAAAATGTTGATGTCACATCATTGTAGATACATACTCTGACAACGACCTTACTTTGGACTCTTTTTCCTCTAAAATTTGTTAGTTGGATTTGTCCAAATAAATAAATAAATATATTTTTAGTTTAGATGGCCGGCTTAAATTTTAAATCTGATAAAATTCAAATAGTTTTTCTGGTTAAAGTTTAAAAGGCTTTCAGAGTGTTGAGAGCAACTCCAACAGTTCCCCTAATTTTTTTTTTCTAAAAGTCATTTTACGGGCTGATTGTATATTATTTACGGGAATTTTAAGATAGCCATTTTTTTGGGCGCTGCTATGCGTCGGCCGGAGGATCTTTTTAAAAAATCCGTCGCCTCGCGAGCCGTCGGATCTGATGGAATGAGCGGTTGAGGGTCACCTTCTACCACTGCAACACATGTCGTGTTGCCGAAAATTTCCGCAACACGGGTTATGTTGCGGAAAATTTTGCAACATAGGTCAGGTTACATATTATTTTTGCAACGGATGTCTTGTTACAATTTTGTTTTGCAACAGAGGTCTTGTTGCAAATTTTTTGGCAATAGAGGTCTCGCTGGAATTTAATTTGTTTTGTAACAGATGTCTTGTTACAGTTTTTTTTGCAACAGAGACCTTGTCGCAGAAATTCGCTGTAGCAAGCAGCAAGCAGTGACCACGTCGGCTGAAGGAAAGGCCGATGCTCCCTCGGGACGGCGGGGCAACGATGGACGCAACTCCTCATGGTGGACGCGGACGCCGATGCTTCCCCAGGACGGTGGATGCAGCTTGAGTTCGGGTGCACCGCGACGACTGACGCTCATCGTGGAGGTGGGCGGCAGCGTCAACGCCCACGTCGGCATGCTGTCGGCGGTGAGCGTCGGTGGCGGCGGTCAAAGCAATGCGAGGAGGCGTCGCCTTGATGGGGAGCTCGGGAGGAGCACGGGTGGCCACTGCTCTCGTGGGGATCCAGATCCAAATCCCGCAACACACCAGTTGTTGCGGTGGGGGGAATTGCAACAACGACTCAGTTGTGAAACCTAGTCTACGTAATATGTTGCTCCTAGCCATCTGATTAAAATCAGATCCAACGGCCACGGAGGCGACCGACGCGCACGTCGTTATCCGTCGGATGGTCCCAATCATTTCCCCACTTTTTTGGTTCCCATAAGGGAAAAGATTAGAGTCAACCGGCCGATGACGCGTACATTTCCGCTGCATGCGCAGCCGTCAGATACGAGTTTGAGCAGCCGACACACAATGGGCAAGGACCTTCACGACTGGACGCGTGCCTCTGCTACTTACAGTTTTTCCGTAACATTATCCGTGTTGCAGAAGTCATTCCGCAACAACAACCATGTTGCAAAAAAGTTAAGACAAAAAAAAAAAATTCTGCAACATCATCTGTGTTGCAGAAGTCCTTCCGCAACAACACCCATGTTGGCAAGAAGTCGAGACAAAAAAATTCTGCAGCATCATCTGTGTTGCAAAAGTCCTTCCGCAACGACACTCATGTTTCAAAAGAGTTCAAACGAAAAAAAAAACTCTGCAACAGAACCTCTGTTGCAAATGTTTCTGCAACAGGAGGTCTGTTGCAATGATGACGAAGGGGCCGGACCGTTGGATGCCCCCGATCAAATGGATGCGGAGGCGGCAGATCTTTTTAAAAGATCCGTCGGCTGATGCGTAGTGTCGCCCTTCCCATAAACATCTTCCCGTAACTTTTTAAGTTTTCTATTTTTTTATTAAAAAAAACCTAGCTAATAGCGTAGGATCCGCAAGTCAGTGAGTGAGGCACGACGGCGAGCGCGTGGCGGCGGCGCGGGGCGGTGGGGCAGCGCGCGGCGGTCCAGCTCAGGCTGCCGTCACGATCGCATGCAGTCTCGCGCGGAGCATCCCCACGCCAATTTTGAACGTGCAGCAAGAGAGAAATTGCTGCAGCCGAAGGCCGTATGATTGGCACTATCCGGATGAAGAAATTCCGATATGGACGGTCGAGATGCGACGTCTGACCAGCAACCAGGGGGAAAATCTGCATTTTTTCTCGGTACGAGCCTTCCAGATTGCTTCGTGATTGATTGATGTGCGAGAAAGAGCCGACGAACTGGAAGTCAGTCGCCGTAGGTCCCATCCGGCGTCCATCTCCCAGCTGATCGCTTTGGACGCGGCGACGAAGGTGCCAGGCCCAAGAGGGTCACGTTCCAATTCGATTATTGCAGGACATAGATTGACGGGACGTGCATAGTATGTCGAGCTGTGGACGAATGGTGGAAATCTCCAACACGCACATCGATTCATCCACCTAGGCAATCGAGGAAGGAATTGTTCCCGTGGACAAAAGATTCTTGACGAGAAGGATGGGCCAATGGAAGTCAATTAATGAAAAGATGCACGCGTAATTGCAGGGACTTATCGTGAAGGTACATAAAAACACAAGGGTGATGATTTTTAGAGTGAATTCCACGTTTTTACCCTCTCTTTGTACATTTGAGGCAGGTTTGAGGATGTGAGGGGCGTGGCGAACCCTAGCACATGGATGTGTCGGTAGCGAACCCAAAGTCTCTAGACCTCTTTTGCTAATTGCTATGAAATATCACACCGATGTCTCACCCGTCTGCTAGGCCACTCCGGCTGGCATGGAGTACTGACTGACGCATGATGATGATTGGAGCATTGTTTCTTGTCAGGAGTGAAAACTCATGTTCTGGGCTTCATTGGTTGGACTCATCAGCAGCGACAAACTTGCGTTGTTAGGGCATCTTCAACACTGACCCGCGAATCGTGAAGGGACTAGTCCACGGAGACTGATGCGGGAGCCGGCCATTCAAAGCTATTCGCATACATTTCAAACCGCGTTTCAACTATCCGGACCAATTTCATGCAAACCGGATGATTTTCATATTAACTGGACGATTTTTTTTACATTTCAAACATATTTCAACTAAATCATAGCGGACTTGGCTAGTCTATTCTAGCCTAGTCTATTGTCAGTCACGGCTGAGCCCCATTCCCATGACATGTCTTTCCTATCACTACCGGAATAACCCACTATGCCGATTGCACTTTCTATGCCGACGGCATTTTGTCGGGGCCGTCGGCATAAGAAGACGTATGCCGACGGCATGTGGAAAGCCGTCGACATAGAAAAGCCGTCGGCACAGCCAGACATATGCCGACGGCAACCGTAGGCACACAAAGGCCGTCGGCATATACCAGACTGTGCTGACGGCGGCCGTCGGTATAGCCCAGCCGTCGGCATATAAGCGGCCCAGGCGACCCCACCTGCGACGGCCAGCTGACGTCGTCGGAGGTATGCCGACGGCACTGACGGAGGCCGTCGGCATAGTCCGAGCTGCCACGTAGGAGAGCTATGCCGACAGCACAGCCGTCGGCATATCTTTGCACCTATGCCGACGGCTTTGCCGTAGGCATAGCCTTCGGCCAGGAAACACCAGGAACTGCCACGTGGCAGTACAAATGAATCTGACTTATCTACTTTATTTTCATTTTTAGGTTGAAATCTGACTTATCTAAATTTAAACATACACAAATTATATATCGATTTGGGGTAGAATTTTCCATAGATTATGAATATCCAGTTTGTTTTTCTTTTTGAGTATGTTATAACTGTGACCTCATGTACTTTTGCATATAGGTCCTTATACTTTGTTAAAATCATAAGTAATTGATACTTGCATCGATTTGACAAATTTAATATGGTTTGTTATCAAAATCTTGTAAAGATTCTGTTGCTATACTATGTTTTCAAATTTGAACAAACTTAAATCATGTTTGCTTCAGATTTACAGAAAACTCCCTTTTGTTTTGACTATTTTCTATATTTTTCATTCCTTGGCCAAACGAGACAAATTTTATATGTACATCCATCAGATTGTTTCTACGAGTGCGGTGGCAGGTGGAAACGCACGGCACGCGGCTCCGGAGTGTGACCCCCTTCACGAACGGCGCTGCCGCCGGCACTTGGAGGGGGGAAACGGCCGCGTCGGGCCGACACGGAGGTGATCCTGTGGTGGGTTGGGCCCAGTCCTTATTCCGGAGTGTTCCCATGGGCTGACCTATCACAACCAGGTGGAGGAGTCCATTGGTCAAAGCACGTCCGGCAAAAGTCAAAGGCGTAGATCTACAGGTCAACTGGTCCAGGGTTAGGCCTGCCGGGGGATTGGGGGGTAGCAATGCCACCAGAGCATCGCGACGGGTCCTAACACATGTCTTAACGTGCGGTGGCATGTCTGAAGAGTCAATACGCGTCTCCGTAGTGTGGCCCCCCTCACGGACGGCGATGACACTGGAGTGACGTCCTGCAGTTTTGGTGCTGCATGAATATTTCTGAACACCCGGAGGGTGATAAAATCATGAGTTTTTCACACGGTGCAGACACATGTGATATAAGATGTGTGGTATTTTTTCATAATTTTTTGACATGTACAAGTATGTGCAAAAATCCCCCGCTACGGAATGTTCTTCGCACGTCTACGGGTGTGGTCGGGGGCCTTCGTGGGGTAGCTATGCCACAGAATCTTGCGCTGGGCCCTCATACATGTCTGGAAATGCGGTGGCAGGTGCAAACACCCCGCACGCGGCTCCGGAGTGTGACCCCCTTCACGGATTGCGCTGCAGCCGGCACTTGGAGGGGGGAAACAGCCGCGTCGGGCCGACACGGAGGGAATCTTGTGGTTGGTTTAGCCCAGACCTAGTTCTGAAGTGTTCCCATGGGCTGGCCTATGGGAATCAAGTGAAGAAGTCCATCGGTCAAAGGCCGTACGGCGAAAGTCAAAGGGGTAGATCTCCGGGTCAACGGGGCCAGGGTTAGGCAGGCCGGGGGCCTTGGGGGGTAGCAATGCCACCAGATCATCGCGTCGGGGCCACATACATGTCTTAAGGTGTGGTGGCATGTCTGAAGAGTCAATACGTGTCTCCGCAGTGTGGGCCCCCTCACGGACGGCGATGGCACCGAAGTGACGTCCTGTAGGTTTCGGTGCTGCTTGAATATTCCTGAACACCCGGAGGGTGATAAAATCATGAAGTTTTTACACGGTGCTGGCACATGTGATACAGGATGTGTGGTATTTTTTCAAGATTTTTTGAGATCAAGAAGTATCTGAAAAATTCCCTCTGTGCGGATTGTTCTTCGCACGTCTACGGGTGTGGTCGGGGGCCTTCGTGGGGTAGCTATGCCACCAAATCTTGCGCTGGGCCCTCATACATGTCTGGAAGTGTGGTGGCAGGTGCAAACACCCCGCACGCGGCTCCGAAGTGTGACCCCCTTCACGGACTGCGCTGCCGCCGGCACTTGGAGGGGGGAAACAGCCGCGTCGGGCCGACACGGAGGGAATCTTGTGGTTGGTTTGACCCAGACCTTGTTCTGAAGTGTTCCCATGGGTTGGCCTGTGGGAACCAGGTGAAGAAGTCCATCGGTCAAAGGCCGTCCGGCGAAAGTCAAAGGGGTAGATCTCCGGGTCAACGGGGTCAGGGTTAGGCAGGCCGGGGGCCTTGGGGGGTAGCAATGCCACCAGATCATTGCGTCGGGGCCACATACATGTCTTAAGGTGTGGTGGCATGTCTGAAGAGTTAATACGTGTCTCCGTAGTGTGGGCCCCCTCACGGACGGCGATGGCACCGAAGTGACGTCCTGCAGGTTTCGGTGCTGCTTGAATATTCCTGAACACCCGGAGGGTGATAAAATCATGAATTTTTTACACGGTGCTGGCACATGTGATACAGGATGTGTGGTATTTTTTCAAAAAAATTTGAGATCAAGAAGTATCTGAAAAATTCCCTCTGTGCGGATAGTTCTTCGCACGTCTACGGGTGTGCTCGGGGGCCTTCGTGGGGTAGCTATGCCAACAAATCTTGCGCTGGGCCCTCATACATGTCTGGAAGTGTGGTGGCAGGAGTGTGACCCCCTTCACGGACTGCGCTACCGCTGGCACTTGGAGAGGGGAAACAGTCGCGTCGGGCCGACACGGATGGAATCTTGTGGTTGGTTTGACCCAGACCTTGTTCTGAAGTGTTCCCATGGGCTGGCCTGTGGGAACCAGGTGAAGAAGTCCATCGGTCAAAGGCCGTCCGGCGAAAGTCAAAGGGGTAGATCTCCGGGTCAACGGGGCCAGGGTTAGGCAGGCCGGGGGCCTTGGGGGGTAGCAATGCCACCAGATCATCGCGTCGGGGCCACATACATGTCTTAAGGTGTGGTGGCATGTCTGAAGAGTCAATACGCGTCTCCGTAGTGTGGGCCCCCTGACAAACGGCGATAGCACCGAAGTGACGTCCTGTAGGTTTCGGTGCTACTTGAATATTCCTGAACACCCAGAGGGTGATAAAATCATGAATTTTTTACACGGTGCTGGCACATGTGATACAGGATGTCTGGTATTTTTTCAAAAAAAAATTGAGATCAAGAAGTATCTGAAAAATTCCCTCTGTGCGGATTGTTCTTCGCACGTTTACGGGTGTGGTCGGGGGCCTTCGTGGGGTAGCTATGCCACCAAATCTTGCGCTGGGCCCTCATACATGTTTGGAAGTGTGGTGGCAGGTGCAAACACCCCGCACGCGGCTCCGAAGTGTGACCCTCTTCACGGACTGAGCTGCCGCCGGCACTTGGAGAGGGGAAACAGCCGCGTCGGGCCGACACGGAGGGAATCTTGTGGTTGGTTTGACCCAGACCTTGTTCTGAAGTGTTCCCATGGGCTGGCCTGTGGGAACCAGGTGAAGAAGTCCATCGGTCAAAGGTCGTCCGGCAAAAGTCAAAGGGGTAGATCTCCGGGTCAACGGGGCCATGGTTAGGCCTGCCGGGGGCCTTGGGGGTAGCAATGCCACCAGAGCATCGCGACGGGTCATCACACGTGTCTTAACACGCGGTGGCATGTCTGAAGAGTCAAGACGCGTCTCCGGGGTGTGGCCCCCCTCACGGACAGCGCTGGGCCCTCATACACGTCTGGAAGTGCGGTGGCGGGTGCAAGCACCGACACGCGGCTCCGTACTATGACCCCCTCACGGACGTCGCTGCCGCCGTCGCACGGAGGGGGGAAACGGCCACGTCGGGCAGACACGGAGCGGAGGGAATCTTGCGGTGGGTTGTGCCCGGATGTGGCCGTTTCCCCCCTCCATGCGATAATACACATTTAAATTAATCAAATTTTAATTTAGGAAAAAAATTAAGAAATAAAAAAAATTAAAAAAATAATTTTTTTTAAAAAATAATACATAACTATGCCGACGGTAGCTATGCCTCGGATGCCACGGATCGATGACGTGGCACGGTTCGAGCTATGCCGACGGCAAAGCCGTCGGCATAGCTATGCCCAGATGCCCCGGATGCCGCGGATCGATGACGTGGCACGGCTCGAGCTATGCCGACAGCTAAGCCGTCGGCATAGCCCCCTTATCCACTCGCGGTGCTCCCCTACCGCTCATTCCCCATTCCCCATCCCCATCCCCATCGTCCCGACGACCCGCCGCCGCCGCCACCCTTTTCGCCACACCGCCGCCGGAGCTCTGCCCGTTCCCCGCCCGCCGGCCGTCCTCCGCCACCTCGTCGCCGCCGCTGCCACCTCGCGGGCCCGCGTCGGCGCCGCCCTGACCCCGCTCCCTCCCTCTGCTGCTCGGGCCTCGGCCGAACCGTCGTCGCCGTGCCCGCGTCTGCCCTGCCCCCGTCCGCCCTGCCCGCGTCGGCGCCGCCCCGACCCCGCGCCCTCCCTCTGCTGCTCGGGCCTCGGCCGAACCGCCGTCGCCGTGCCCCGTCTGCCCTGCCCGCGTCCGCACCGCCGCCGCCATGGTTTGCTCCTCGTCTGTGCTCCCCCGTCTACTTGGCACCCCTGCTCGGCTGTCCCGACCTAGCTAGCTGATGCGACTGATTGCTTGATGAAATTTAGCTCTATATTGCTTGATGAAAAGAAAACTGCAGAAATTTAGCTCTATGATTTGTACATGGTTACACTGTGTTCATTTTTGTTTCAGAGTTCAACTCTTTAGCTGGGAGTTATCCTACCGATCATTTCCAAAAATGAAATAGGAGTCCTGGTTTTGGTCATGACATTCCAGCCATCTAGAAACTAGTTTCTGAACTATTGGTAGTTCAGTTCGCTAGCTATGGTATTCAGATTGGCAGTTGTTTCATATATATTCTGTAGTTGCTTACACAGGAGAATTAGAACTGCTCCTGTATGTTGGATTCCTCTCGCGGTACACTGAACTTGGTTCAGTTAAAAAAACTGCACTACCTGACAGTTTTGGGCAGCAAGCTTCTAACTGAAAAACGAGTTAGTTATGCTCGGAATTTCGAGTTAGCCTCTACATATGATTTGTAAAGCATGTTCTAAGGTTTCCGTAGAGTACTCATTTGCTTCGTTTGGATGTACAGTTTGAGAGCAGCTGTCTATTTAGTTTGCTGTCCAGAAATATAGTTTCCTGGGTATAGTATTTTCATATGTGAGATTAGGCCCTGTTAGAGGTGGAATTAAAATAAACCTACAACATGACATTTGCAGAGTCTGTTCTGTAGATGCTTAAACACATATCATTTGTTAGATTTCGTCTGATATACTAAATCCTATGACAGTATTAAGTGGGCTGTACTATGTTAGGCAGAATTTTATGTATGGACTTGGGAGGATGGATCAAGACTTGTATTCTCAGACTTGGGGGTCACATTGCCAGTTTCTATTGCATTGCAAAAATTTTTTACAATGAATACCAAGGAGCAAATTCCTGGCTCCGCCACTGATTTCAGGGTTTGATGTGTGCTGCGATTTAGTATTTGGTAATATGAAGCTTTATTTTGCAATTTGAGATGTTGTTAAATAGCTATGTGAGATGTGCTCCAAAATTGGGATATGATGAGTGGTTACTTCATCATGATCATCTTGCTAAAAAAAATTGGAGAACAAAATTTCACACTTGACAGAGAAATTAGGATTTGAAGTATCATGATGATCTAAAATCTTCACTAGATGTCATTAGCACTATGTTTTTTTTCATAGTTTGAAGTGTCTATGCTTTATGTGATGCGATGACCTAAATTTTTTTCACTCGGTGGAACTTACAGGATTTGTGGTGTTGCATCTCCGTGGAGTGATCGTCGACGTTGGAGGTGTTGGTCCACGATCGTCCCTCCGCTGATCGACTACATCCTCTACATCCGAGGGTGAGCTACAATTCCATCTCCTCCTCTGCTTTTTTTTCATGTCACTAGATTTCACTTTCACGTCAAGTCGCGTAACCTAGGCGTCTCCCGTCCGAAAGGGTTGCATCGATAAATATGCATTCAATTGCATATTTATCACCGTAACTCATTCGGATTGTCCAGCGTTTTCCACGGACAGCCCGAGGATGTGTAGATTGGGTACGTTCTCCATGCTCTACCCCATTCCGAGACAAAATTTTGGCAGCGCCTCCCCGTTGTTCTCCGGGTGCACATTCTCTCGGGTTTTGCCGGGGCGTGTATCTGGAGAACAGCGGGGAGGTGCTGCCGAAATTTTGTCTCGGAATGGGGTAGAGCAAGGAGAACGTACTCAATCTACACATCCTCGGGTGGGATTAGGACCCATCTTTACCTATTAGAGATGTAGGTGGATTCAATGTCGTTTCTCGTCAACCCGGTAGAAAATAAAACATTGATGTGATTAATTTAAATGACTCCTTAATTTTGGTGTGTGGCTCCCAATAAAGCAGAGATGGCAGATAATCAATGGATGTACAGTGATTTTTTCCGTCGGAATCAAGTAACAATAGAGTGGGCCGAGATAACCGACGTGTTTTTGAAGGAGATATTCCGTCGTCCAATGAGAATGGTGCCAGAATGCCCCTGTGCCAAATGTAAGAGACGTATCCGTAGAGATCAGGAGGAGATGACTTTGCACCTTCACACGAATGGATTTATGCCAAACATTAACATGCCAATAAACTTTGCCCAGTGGGACCGTGGTAGAGAGGAGGTGATACGACAATGCATCGCTGGTCATGAGGACGATGGGGTTAGAGACATGCTAGATGATGTCTGTGCTGCACAGACGGCAGCTGCGACACTTTCAGCGAATGAACCGGATGAGCCAGAGGAAAACGCAAAGGCCTTCCTGGATATCTTGGCCTCGTCAAAGAAACCTCTTTATGAGGGTTCCAAGCTCTCTCAGCTGAATGCCATCTCGCAACTGATGGCAGTCAAGGCGGAGTACGGCTGTACCCGAGGTTGCTTCGAAGCATTTCTGGGAGTATGGGCTAACAGCCTCCCTGAGGGCCATGAACTGCCGAAAAGCATGTATGCTACGAAGAAAATCATGAAGGCGCTCTCTATGGATTATGAGAAAAATACATGCTTGTCCAAAGAATTGCCTTTTGTTCTAGGAAATGTAAGTTTTTTTGTATGCTTTATTAATATGCTTCCTTCGTTTGCCAAAAAAGATATATATATATATATATATATATATATATATATATATATATATATATATATATATATATATATATATATATATATATATATATATATATATATATAGCATTCTTATACATTGCATATTTTGTTAATGTTCTTTTCTGTGTGCTTAATGTGCTTTTTTGTTATTAATGTGCTTTTTTGTATGCATATTTATTTGTTATCCTTACTAACTATTTATTCTCTTCTCAATGCAGGTTTGCTAATCATGGGCAAGTCCAGCGGCGCGGGTTTCCTAAGCAAATTAAAAGGAGGTCTTAGTCGGAGTGGACGACCCCGTCAGCCTCCCACCCGACTACTTGAGGATGGCACCTCACAGGGAGGTCGAGGGGTTGGGGGAAGAGCCCCTAGAGGAGGAGGGGGTGGTGGGAGAGCCCCTAGAGGAGGAGGGGGTGGGTCGAGATGCGGTCTGGTCAAGAAACTGCGGTCCGTGTCCGACATAGGGGGGTCGTCTTCGACGACCTCCTATACTGAGGCACCCTCTGAGTCTGAGGAGGTTCGCGAGGAGGAGGAGGACGAGGAGGGCGAGGAGGAGTTCGTTCAGGAGGAGGAGGAGGAGGAGGGCGAGGAGGAGGGTGGTGGAGGGGAGGGTTCTGGAGGGGAGGGTGGTGGCGAGGTGTGGGGTAACTTGCCGCCGAGTGATCCGAAGGGGTGGCTGCGTGGTGTTGCAGAACTACCTACACCTCCTGCTATCGAGGAGAAGAAGTGGCTCATTGAACCCGCGGGGACAGAGTAAGTGCCTCTCAATCATAGTTTGAACACATACTAACATTTTCGTTGTACACATGCTAATTTTTTGTTTCTTTTGCAGCAATTGGAAAGTTATTGGAGAGGGTCGTAAACCGAATGGCATTATCACTATCCTGTTGAAGGATTTTTGGCTGGGCCTATTCTGCCCGCGGCCAGACAGGGACCCGGAGCTGCGGGTTTTGGCCACGAGCTGGGACCGCTACGAGGCTGCCAGCCTCGCGGAGTACGGGACGGCCGCTAAGGCCGTGATCAATAAATTTTGGGTAACTTCTCTTCAGAATCACTCGTCTTGAGTTTCGTTCATACTTTATCATCGAGTCACTTAACTCATGCCTTGTTTCATTCTGGTTTTATGCATGATTGTAGCAATTCTATAAGGTTCTTGAGGAGCACAAGGCCAGAGCCGATGTGGTCTTGGTGGCGGCTGCGAGGAAGAAAAGTCGCCAGATTCAGTACGAGGTGCGCTGGGTTGCCATCTCGCACTACTACCACAACTACCTTGGTCAAAAGATGACCAAGAAAGAAGCGCAGAAGCAGCGGCTTACCTTGAGCAGGGAGCAGTACATGATGGTAAGTATTACAGACTTTTCATTCCGACGTATAAACAGTCAATTTCATTGTTTCGTGATGATATGTCATGCTTCCATTATTTAGGTTATTCCTACTTGGTGCTACGGAAAGGATGACGGATGGACGAGTTTGGTGGATAGGTGGCTCGGTGAGGATGAAGAGTTTGCTGCCAAGAGCACAAAGAACCGGGCTAATCGTGGAACCGACGGAACACACGGCCAAGGAAACAGGAACCACTGGGGCTACAAGGCCATCCAGGTTTACCAGGATACATTCTTTTTTTTTTCTTTTTACCATCATGTTCTTATGTATGGCTATCTTTTGTTTGATGTTGCAGGAGGGCAAGTTGAAGAAGCCGCTCTCAGACATGGAGTCGTGGAAGCTGGCCCGTGCGCGGAGTAAGCGCAAGGACTGCGAGAGCGAGTATTACGGTAATACCGAGAAGAACCTGGAGTCCTACTCGGAGTCGTTTACCAGGTTAAATCCTGGTTCGGATGTTGCTGACCCCATCCTGTCTCACACCGACGAGACGGCGGTGGTGGCATCCAGCCGAAGTATCATGGCCGCTACCCGTGCCTCGATGGCGTGATCACTCCTTCTGTCTCCTACACACGGCTCCGAGCTACCAACCCGAGCCCGAGCGGCAGTACGGGCCGTTCGCATCCTAGCTTAGCCAGCCAGCATGCTGTAAGTATTTCCCCCTTATCTTCTTTTTTTCTCACTTTATTTTCAGCATTCCCCACTTACAAACAACCTAAATTTTGTAGGCATATAAGGCCTTTGTCGAGCTTAAGCATGTCGAGGTGCGGGAGTACTTGCAACGAGTAAAGGCAAACGAGGATTACAACCGTCTGATGATGGCGGTTAGTTTTGCCCACTTAGAACCAACCTAAATTTTGCACTTTCATTTCTTCTGACCTTCGTGTTTGCTTGGTTAACTAACAACTAGGCTATGTGGTCGTCTATGCAAAACCGCACGGATCCACCACCAATGGGACCCGCACCACCACCTTCTGGAGAACCCCCACACGTGCCACGTTCGATGAATGGGTGGCATTAGGCAGTGGGACTCCGGTTAGTACATTGCCTAACTATTCACCAACTAGTTCTCGTTGATTCAACACTATCCTATTTACCCTTACAATCTCTTTTCAAATATGTAGGGAACCGGTGGATCATTTCGTGGCTCGACTCCTAGTTCAGAGAGCCCAGTCACTCCGGTCTGGCTAGGTGGTGCTCGTCTTGGCGGTGCTGGCGGCGATGATCCTAATCTTCGCTAGATGATGATGTTTTCCATGTTCCATACTTCTTCCTAGTGTTCTTTAGATGACGATGATGATGTCCATGTCTCGTACTCATGTTTATTAAGTTTCGACGATGATGATGATGATGATCTTGAGATGATGATCTTGAGATGATGATGATGATCTTGAGATGATGATGATGATCTTGAGATGATGATGATCTTTCATATTATCTAGATGTGAATTGTGCTGTGAATATATTTGAAATGTGCTGTGAATTTTGCTGTGAATTGTGCTGTGAATTTGAATTGTAAATGCAAAAACAGAGCAGCTCTAAAAAAACAGAGGAGAACTATGCCTACGGCATTGCCGTCGGCATAGCCACGACCAGGATATCCCAGCGATTGGCACGTGGCATGTATATGCCGACGGCCTAACCGTCGGCATAGATATAAATCTATGCCGATGGTTAGGCCGTCGGCATAGGACACTGCCTGAAGGCTGGGTAAGGCGACACGTGGCACAGCTAAGCCGACGGCAAGGCCGTCGGCATAGGCCGTCGGCTTAGCTGCGCCACATGTTCTCATGTTATTGGTGCCGCCAGGTCACGGCGTCGTCAGTGCCCGTCCGGCGGATTTTTTTGCCGACGGGGTTTCTATGCCGACGGCCGTACGGATGCCGTCGGCATAACCGTGTATGCCGACGGCACTTCTATGCCGACGGTCTGACAAGACTACGCCGTCGAGATCGACGCCGACGGGGATATGCTGACGGCAGCCGTCGGCATAGGGGTATGCCGACGGTAAAAGGCCTATGCCGACGGCATAAGGCCGTCGGCATAGAGATTAATTCCGGTAGTGTATGTTCGGCAGCGCTGCTTATCGGACTGCCGTGAGCCCCGGGCAGATGTGCTTCAACGGAAGGGGAAGAGTAGGCTCCACTTCCGTGAAGTACGGATCAAAGTTGATTTTTGGGGCAGGGGAGACGGTCACCGTGGCCCTCCACTACTGGGAAAAGGCTTAGAGGACCCGTCTCAAATGAGTAGCAATCCTAATAAACGAGGTAATGGTTATTTGGGTCTGACTATATGTCACATCTAGATGTGAGATAATACCTCACATCTAGATGTGACATGTCACATCTAAGTATTTGTTTATGTCCCTTTGTTTATTTTTTTTGTCTGTTTTTCTTTGCTGAGCGACAATTTCTTTTCGCCTGTAATGTTAGTTCGAACGTTAAAAATCCAAAAAAAGTGATGGCGCCAGGGATCGAACGCGGGAGTAACTGCTTGACAGTGCACCCGGCTAACCACTTAGACAAAATTATACCTGGTGGCTATTATGTAGCTCGGAACCTAATGAAGTCATCAGCAGCGACAGATCTGAGACTTTTTTGAAACTTCAAAACACTAGTTTTTTTTAAAGTGAGTATTTTTTGAAATATGAACCTTTTTAAATAATTTTTTAAAACTAGAACATTTTTGGAAAACACAAACCTTTTTTGAATCTTTGAATAATTTTTGAGCTGGAACATTTTTTAAACATGAAAATCTTTTGTAGACAAACAACATTTTTGAAAAAGGCGAACATTTTTTGAAACTCCGAATAAAATTTGAAAATGTAAACATTTAAGTATGATATCATCCCACATCAGCAGATAAACAAAGCCCCACCGTTGCATCGTTTGTTTGTTTGGTCTCCTTTTCGCGCTGCTTGAATGTCGCCCACGACACCCAGCCCAGAACAACAGGAGCATCTTCGACTGGGGTGGCCCACTGGTGTCAAACTAACAGTGAGCGGTAGTGCGCAAAAAAGAATGTGTCGCGGGTACTTCGATTTGAACTGCATACCACTGCAAGCGACGAGTTGTCGTGAAAAATGAGGAGCGCAAGGTCTAAAGAACTAATGGCAGCGACGTAACTGAACATTAATTGAAGGATTGCAAACAATTTTTCAAATTCGAACATGTTCTTGAAATTATGAACATTTTTTGTCAAACGCAAGCAATTTTTAAATTTTCTAAAAAAATTAAAAACTTTGAAGAAATTTAAAATTCCCGAACATTTTTTTAATTTGTTAAAAACCTTGAAAATGATAACTTATTTTGAAATTCTGAACAATTTTGAAAGTACGAATATTTTTTGAATTGGTGAACACAATTTTTTTAAAGCGAACATTTTTAAAAATTCTCCAACTTTTTTTGAAAACACGAACATTTTTTGAATTGGTGAACAAATTAGCCTTATATACAAAAGGATATGACTCAAAAGGGTGTATCTCATTTCTATACAACTACGTGATTTCAAAAAAGGGTGGGGAACTAACTCAATGGGTTGGGAACTAAAAATTATATAAATGGTGGATTTTCCAAAAAAAAAATAACACATGAAAAATTGGGTCCCTCCATCTCAGTTGCATTTTTTTAAAATCAAAAGTGAGTCAAAGGTGGGCTTGCAACTGGGACATTTTAAAAAAATGGGATGGGCCCAAAAAATAAAAAACAATGTTGAGCAGCTAAAAAGGGCAAATAAAAAAGTGGACTAGTAACTATGAGGGTCGGGGCTCACATTTTACGTATTGAAGATGGAATTGTATCTGGGATAAAAATTGGTCGCTCACCCCAGTTGCAGCTTGATGTGAACTTGTAACTGCGATGAAAAAAACATGGAGCCCAATTGCAATGGTGGACTTGCAAGTTGGGCGAAGAATAAAAAGGGTTGACCTACTCGTAAAAATGAGGGTGGGCTTGTAACTAAGGCAGCAAATAAAAAGATTAAAAAAACCGATTACATGTCGAGTGTGTGCTTGTAACTAGGAGGGAGGACAAAAAAGGTTGGTGCTAGTTGTAAGCCCAGGGTGGACTTGCAAACTGAGGCGACAAAAAAACTATGAGAACAATTGCGATTCGAGGGTGGACTTGCCGCTGGGACAACTATGAGTCTAGTTGCGAGTCGATGGTGGACTTGCAATTAGGATAAAAACAAAATACATCCCAGTTGCGAGTCGAGGGTGGACTTGCAAAGGGATGAAAAACAAACAATGGGCCTAGTTGCGAGTCGATGGTGGACTTGCAACTGAGACAAGAACACAAAATTACGATGCCAGTTACGAGTCGAGGGTGGACTTGCAACTGGGATGAAAACAAATGGCCCATTTTGCCAGTCGAAGAGTGAACTTGCAGCTGGGACAACAACAAAACTATGGGCCCGGTTGCAAGTCGAGGGTGTACTTGCAACAAGGACAACTACACAAAACTACGAGGCCAGTTGCGATTTGAGGGTGGACTTGCAACTGGGACAACTACGAGCCTAGTTGGGAGATGAGGGTGGGCTTGCAACTGGGATGAAAACATACTATAGTCCCAGTTGTGAGTCAAGGGTGGACTTACAACTGGGATGAAAAACAAACTATGGGCCTAATTGTGAGTCGAGAGTGGACTTGCAACTGAGACAAGTACACAAAACTACGATACTAGTTGCCAGACGAGGGTGGACTTGCAACTGGGACAACAACAAACTACGAGCCCAGTTGCGAGTCGAACATGAACTTGCAACTCGGATGAATAACAAAACATATGCCCAGTTGCGAGTCGAGGGTGGACTTGCAACTGGGACAACTACGAAATCATGACCTCAGTTGCGAGTCAAGGGTGGACTTGCAACTGCGATGAAACAAACTACGGTCCTAGTTGTGAGTCAAGGACGGATTTGCAACTGGGACAACTACACAAAACTACGATACTATTAGCGAGTCAAGGGTGGACTCGCAACTGGGACAATAATAGACTACGAGCCCAGTTGCGAGTCGGGCGTGGACTAGCAAATGGTATGAAAAAAAATACAGGCCTAGTTGCAAGTCGAGGGTGTACTTGCAACTGGGACAACTACGAGCCCATTTGCGAGTCGAGGGCGGACTTGCAGCCGGGACAGATACGAAACTACGAGCCCAGTTGCGAGTCAAGGGTCGACTTGAAACTGGTATGAAAAAAATCATGGACCCAACTACGAGTCAAGGGTGGACTTGCAACTATGATGAAAAAACAAAACCAAAAACACAGGCTCTAGTTGCGAGTCAAGGTGGGCTTGTAACTCAAATAACTATGAGCCTAGTTGCGAGTCGAGGGTGAACTTGCAACTGAGACAACTACGAAACTATGAGGCCAATTGCGAGTCATGGGTCGACTTGCAACTGGGATGAAACACACAATGGGCACAGTTGTGAGTTAAGGGTGGACCTACAACTGGGATGAAAAACAAAGCACAGACCGAGTTGCGAGTCATGGGTAGGGTTGCAAAAATGGGATGAAACAAACTACATGCCTAGTTGCGAGTCAAGAGTGGACTTGCAACTGGGACAATAACAAACTGCGAGCCCAGTTGCGAGTCGAGTGCGGACTTGCAACTGGGATGAAAAAAAGACACATGCCCAATTGTGAGTCGAGGGTGGACTTGCAACTGGGACAATTACGAGCCCATTTGCGAGTTGAGGGTGGACATGCAATCGGGACAATTACGAGCCCATTTGCGAGTTGAGGGTGGACTTGTAACTGGGACAACTACGAGCCCAGTTGCGAGTGAAGGGTGACTTGCAACTAGGATGAAACAAACTATGGGCCCAATTGCGAGTGGAGGATGGACGTGCAACTGGGATGAGAAGCAAAAACATAGGCTCCAGTTGCAAGTCGAGGGTGGGCTTGCAACTCGAAAAACTATGAACTCACTTGCGAGTCGACGGTGGACTTGCAACTAGGACAACTACAAAACTATGAGCCGTTGCGAGTCAAGGGTTGACTTGTAACTAGGATGAAACAATCTATGGGCCCAGTGGCGAGTTAAGGGTGGACCTGCAACTATGATGAAAATGAAAATACATGTGGAGGCGATTCAAGAATGAGCTTGCAGCTAGAATGAGACAAACGAAAAACAAAAACATATGCTCCAGTTGCAAGTTGATGGTGGGCTTGCAACTCGGATAACTATGATCCCACTTGTGAGTCAACGGTTGACTTGCAACTGGGACAACTACGAAATTATGAGCCCAGTTGCGAGTCAAGGGTCGACTTGCAACTAGGAGAAACAATCTACGGGCCCAGTTGCGACTTAAGGGTGGACCTGCCACTGGGATAAAAACCAAAACACATGTGGAGTTGCGAGTCAAGGATGGGCTTGCTGCTAGGGTGAAACAAACTATGGACCTAGTTGCGAGTCGAGGATGGACTTGCAACTGAGACAGCTATATAAAACTACGATACGAGTTGCGAGTCGAAGGTGGACTTACAACTGGGATGAAAAACGAACCACAGGCCCAGTTGCGAGTCAACGAAAAAGAAAAAGAAAATATAAAAAGCAACATAAAAAACTGAACCGTAGCTCAACACGATGAAGAGAGACCGGTGAGTCATGCAATGTCGAGGCCGTACGGGGACACCGAAGCTTAATGGACACAAAGCTGAACCACACTCACAACACGGAGTGAAAAAGCTGCAGCTCGCACAAAATCAAAACTGACACAACCCGACAATGGATGCGAGCCACGAAACACCCCAACGCGCTATGACATCGCAGCCGAAAATGAACACAACCTGCGAAACGGGCCGATAGCGCGACACGGATCAATGTGTTGCACAAAAAATTCAGCAAGAAAAAAATCGTATGGTTGAAAATTTAGATGAGATTGTACGAATCGTGACACATACAATTATGTGTCGAATGGCGAACATACAAATGACTAATCATATTATCCGACAAAAGTTTCAAAGCAAAAATATTTCTACTGGTCTCGACTTGAAATGTTGTGCCTATATGACAAAAAAAGAAAATATAAAAATGAAAATGTTTAATAAAAAATGGAACAAAAACAGAGGCCCTAAAATAGCGGTCGGCTCATCTCTTCCAACCACTCAAAAAAAAGGCTCATCTCTTCCACTTATATAACGGTTGCTCGACTCTTCAACTTCAACATGACCCACAAAAAAAGAAGAAAAACAAAAACGGTCCCGAAAACGGCCCAAACAAACAGGGGCGTGAAACGCCTGACAATTAGACAAGCGATGCACGAGGACAAAAAAAATTACAAATAAAGGGAAAATATGTTCACAAATTTAATAAAATAGTCTTGAAACAAAAAAAATCACAAATTTGAAAAAGTGTTCACAAAATTTGTGCATGAATTAGAAAAAATGAGGGAAAAAACGATTTGTGCACGGCGGGTGGACATACAAATGAGTCGGGGTTGGATGAATTGCATGTCTAGGATGACATGTAGCTGGATCGGGATCGAACAAGTTGCGTATTAAGGATGCACATGCAACTAGGTTGAAATGGAGTAAGTCGTGTGCCAAAAATAGACATACAAATAAATTTCAAACAAGTTTATACGCGTTAAAATTATAGACATGGAACACATAATTCCCTCCAAGTGTTCGCTGTCGCTCTCTTTGTAATTGGAGAAAAGGAGAACCGGAGTGAGAAGAGAGAGCGAGGAACGGGATTAAAGGACATGAATAAGAATGCATACCCGCCTCTTCCTACTCTGTGCATAACCCACGTAAAAACAAAACAGAAAAAGCCAACGCCCAAAAAAAAACAGCAATGCGGATCAATAGTTGACAAGGACACGTGAAACACAGGCCTATAAAACCAACAGTCCAACAAACGTGAGACAACCACGTGAAACACAGGCCTACAAGGCCGACACAGGCAGGTAAAAAATTGAAAGGACACAACGACATGGAGCAGATCAATAGTTTGCACGGATTCTAAAGACAAAACAATTCAATGGTGGGAGACTTAGATGTGAGGTAAGTATATTACATCTAGATGTGAAATAGCAATCCCGTATTACAAATGAATAAAATTGCAATTTTCTTTAAAACAAGACATACTACAAAATATTTCTAAGGATTCTAATACTCCAATATTTCTATGAAAATCCTTTGAATGAAAGGAGCCCTTTATCTGATCCGTGATGTAGACCAGCTGCCAGACAAATTAAAATATAATAAAGCCCGCCAGTCACGATCAGTTGGACGAACGGATGGAGGTTGCTCAATAATAAGTTGGAAACAGGGGAAGTAGCTGAGCGAAGTTTTCTTGGGGAAATTCAGTAGCATGGAGGCGCAAGTGTCTTGGCCCCTGCTGGCACTGCGGCTTATCTTCCTCCTCTTCTTCTTCTCTGCTCTGCCACGCCGCTGCCGTTTCCTCGCCGCCGAGGCGGCTCCAACACTGGTGACCAGGCTTCCAGGCTTCGATGGAGCCCTCCCGTTCCGGCTTGAGACCGGGTACGTATTCCTGGTCAGGCACGTACTCCCATGTAAAGATATATAAGACGTCTTATATTTCTTTACAAAGGGAGTACGTTCTTGGATACATTGCTGCACTTGTTTACAACCTCCTCGTCCATGGCAGGTACGTGACCGTGGACGAGGAGAACGGCTCAGAGCTGTTCTACTACTTCATCGAGTCGGAGGGTGACCCACGGCGCGACCCGGTCATCCTCTGGCTCACCGGTGGCGACCGCTGCAGCGTGCTCAGCGCGTTGCTGTTCGAGATAGGTCCGTGATACTTCTTTGTTTCTCTGTCTCTCACTCACTGGTGGTTTTCCTTTTCCTTGTATTGGTTGAGCACGTAAAATCAATTGCGTTTTGCAGGCCCGTTGCAAATAATCGGAGAGCCCTACAATGGTACCATACCACGGCTGCGGTACCATCCCTACTCATGGACCAAAGTTGCCAGCGTCCTGTTCGTCGACTCGCCGGTCGGCGCCGGGTTTTCCTTCTCCAGGAATCCCAGAGGCTATCATGTTGGAGAAGTCTCCTCTTCGCTGCAGCTCAAAAAATTCCTCACAAAGGTACGTAGTACGTAGGAAAGACTTTTCTCCTCGGGAATCCTAGAATCTTCTCCAGACCCGGCAAGATTGCTGCCAGCTTCAGTAAGCTACGCCCTCCGTCCCATAATATAAGATCATTTTGCAAACTACGGTGGGACTATTCTCAATTGGTTGGTAGCTCCCATCCTAACTTCAATTGCTCGCCTGTGCTTCAGCGCGGAGATGCGGCATGGGTTCGCTATGATTGGGCCACAGTGATATCAGGTGCTACAGTGCAAGCCACGGTGTGGACACGAAGCTAGATTTTTTTTTGCTGGGGTCATGTCTATGACAATGGGGTCATCTTCAGTAAATAGATAGTGTATAGTACAAAATTAATGAAGGATTTCTTAATTTCATTGGGGTCAAATTGACCCCAATGCCTATAAGGCAGCTTCGTCCGTCCAACATGCTACAGTGCGCTGCACTCATGAGTTGCTGATATTTATTTTATTTTGCAACTAGAACACGTCCTATTAAAAGCTTTGTAGTCTAGGAAAGTAGTACAAAGTTTTAAACCTAACAAGTACATGAAACTGACAAAAAGTAAGCATTTTAAAAAATGTAATCTGACAACTAATCTTTTTTTTAATTGGCAATCAAGTTGCCGGATTATTAGGTACTCCCTCTGTCCCATAATGTAAGATGTTTGTCAAAAAAAGGTCCTAATAATCCGGCAACTAAGCATGTGACTAAGCACTTCGTATACAGGTGACGAAGTAAGTTTAGAAAGGTCCTAATAATCCGGCAACTAAGCATGTGACTAAGCACTTCGTATACAGGTGACGAAGTAAGTTTAGACCCGGTAGGTAAACACTTGTAGTCTACTCCCTCCGTCACATAATATAAGAGCGTTTTTAACACTAGTGGGACGGAGGGAGTAGCAGTTAAGAATGTTTAAAATCTGACAACTAATCATGTTTAAATCACTAAAAAAACAAGTATTTAAAATCTGGCAACTAAGCGGAAAGTCAATTTGGCTCCCGGGGCCAATTTTTTTTTTCAAATGTCAAAAAAATTGAGACAATTTTTTTTTTGTGATCTTTGTCACATACAAATGCCAGCTGTAAATTTTGAGACAAAAAGGTTAAGCATTTTGGCCTGCGCAAAAAAAACAAATCAAAGACCAAATGTCACCCCAAAATGTCACCCAACATTTGTTTTTTTCACCGACTTAACACCGCTGCTCCGTTCCGCATGAAAATTGTCAAGCATGCTTTGCGACACCAACATGATCATCTACAAAAAAAATTAGAATTTTTTGAAAACATTTAATTTTTTTTCGGGGGTACTGTTCATCCAGGTGCAAATGCACCCGGGAGCCAAAACGCCTCCCCCGCAACTAAGCTTTTATAATCTGACAAGTAAGCACTTCGTATTCTAGCAGTAAACACTTTATAATCTAGGAGTTAAGCATTCTAAAATCCAACAACAAAGTACTTGTAACCTGTCGACTAAGCATGTTTAAATCACTCGCCAAAAAAACTAAGATTATTTCAAATCTGACAACTAAGCTTTTATTATCTGACAGTTAAACACTTTTTAATCTGAATCATTAAGTATTTGTAATTTCAAATCTAAGATTATTTCTGATCTGACAACTAAGCTTTTATTATCTGTAATTTTAAGCATTATTATCTGAGATTATTCAAATCTAAGATTATTTGTAATTTTAAGCATTATTATCTGACAAAAAAACTAAGATTATTTCAAATCTGACAACTAAGCTTTTATTATCTGACAGTTAAACACTTTTTAATCTGAATCATTAAGTATTTGTAATTTGGTGATCAAGGAATTTTTAAACTTAACAACAAAGTATTTGATTGATGCATGCAAGTATCACAAGTGTACATAAAAAAAGAGAGCAGAAGGGGGACCGTGAGGGATGAAACTAGACGGGCTTTTTGCTCGGGCCGGGCTCAGGCTTGGTTTTTGCTCAATTTTCGGGCTTTCGGCTGGGCTCGGGCTGCAAATTAGATGCTTGGGCTTTTGAGCCTTGCCCGAAACCCGTCCCGGCCCGATGAATGCCCAGGTTTAGATGAAAGCGACAGAGGGAGACTATGGATTGGGAGTACGCTGTCACATTCTCATGCACAGTGTTGACATAGATGGGCCCAGCAGAAGCCAACCTTTATTGGGACTAGTAGAGGCAATTATTCCTGGTCGCGGGGTCCGAGATCCAGTGACTGGCCTCTGGCCTGTCATGCCGTAACTGGCGGGAAGCCAGCCGTTGGATGGAGGATGGGCAGCCCAGATCGAACACTGCAGCAAAGTACTGTAGATGGCACTGTACACGAATCACTGCAGCCCATCCACTATATATACACGAGTTCCTGTAGACAAGTCGCTGTAGCTCGGGTACTGTTCACGAAGATCCATCCGTTGATCCTTGATCAGACGGTCTGGAGAAGGGGGGCAGGCACCGTACTGTTCATCGGTGACTTGTCCACAGCAAGTCACCTGATCTCAGTCCGGTCGCGGATGGGCACGAGCCAAAACACGATTACTGGACGTGATTAGCCCCGTCCTAGTTTACTAGTACTCTCGTATTTTATGTCATATTTTAATAATGAATTTCAGGCATGCATTAACATTTTGCTAGTCAAACATGTGGTCATACTTTGACCAAAATACGACGGAGACTAATAAACCCAGATGGAGGTAGTAGCATCCAACAAAGAAACAAGACAGTTTACAATAGGACCGGGACCAAAAAATAATTTACAGACTAATCTCTAACTCTTGAAAAGGGGTCCCCAAACGGAAAAAGAAAAACGCAACTGGGTCAACACGACCGCCGAATCGATTCAACCTCGATGACGCCGAGACGGAACCACGCAGACCTGCCCCCTCCCCATTGGCTCCTCGGCCAGGAGGTAGAAGAACCGTCGCCCTCCAGCCAGAAAGATCAATGGCGCGCCGATGAAGGCCGGCTCACTGATGATCTCATCTGCAAATTTCAGTTCCCCGCTCCTCCCCTCCTCCTCTACCGCCACCTTGGTGGCTACCGGAGCCGAATTCGAACAGTGTATCCCCTCCCAGATCAAGAACAGGAAAGCCCATGGAAAGGTCCTCAAATCTGTCGAGCCATCCCACTCCAGTCACCACGGCTGCAACCAACTCTAGGAAAAGAAGAAGAACCACGAATGAATCCAATTTGCTGAAGAAAAAAGAAAACACAACTATGCACATGACGAGGTATGGACCTTCCTCCAGAGCTGCTAGAGGAGGGAGAGAGAGAGAGGCCGAAGTCCGTTGCTTGCTGCTTTCGCTCGCCCTCGCTTCACCTCAGATCACTGATGCAGGGGAAAGAGAGGGGAAGCCTCCCAAAAGAGCGAAAATACATAGGAGCACTCGGGTGCCACACCCCCTATATTCAAAAGTAATTTAGTAGTTCGAAAAAAGTCAAAAAAATTCCGGAACTTTTTATGGAATCAAACACGACCAAGTATTGCACTCGTATAAAAAGATTAAACATGGAATGACTTTCATTGTATCCGGAGTCAAAGATTTGCCAAAAAAAACGCTGGATACAAATACTATTCATGTTATATTGTCGTCATAAAATTATTTTTTCCCTAAAGTCAACGGGAATCATTCCCTGGCCAAACCTTTTATACGAGTATAATATCTGGTCATATTTGATTCCAAAAAAGTTTCAAGATTTTTTGAACTTTTTTCTGAATTATTAAATTATTTTTGAATATAGGGGGTGGAGCACTCAAGTATTCCTAACCTGCTTCCCCCCAAAGAGGCCCTTTTAACCGTCACACTCCAATTCTAATAATCCCTGTTTACGTGGCATTTGGTCATGCAAACCGACCCGTGAGCAATATCCTTTGGTTAAGGGGTTTTATGGACCCCCAACTTTTTATTTAGAGGTTATATATAAGTAAGCCCAAATTAGTTTAAGGGGTAAAAGTGACTTTTTTGTATGGAAACTTGTTGCTATTTATACGAGGGAAACACACTAGAGGAAAAAGGACAGTATGAACAGTAAAATCTTTTGCAACATGCATATTCGTGAATAAATGACATGTGTTGTGATCTGGGTAAAAAAAGAACAAATCTATGCTTAAAAGAGGCTATTATCAGAGCACTAGTTTTTTCCGACAACATTTGCATTTTTTGCATGAAAATTTGCAGACACCTAAAAGGACACGAACAATCACGGATGCTCAGATACACTCACCTCTATGAACGCACATACGCACACCCTAACCCTGTGAGAACCTTTGAGATATTGAGCCGACACAACATCTTGAGATTGACCACAGGCGCCTCGTAGTCGACGGGAATGTCTCCTCCCACTGTACGAACATCGTCAAAAAGGCCGAAATAAATTCAGGAAAATGCGGGCACCAGTGCCAAGTGTAGGACTTGAACCTTAGTGGGTTGGTTCCACCACAAGAATCCTAACCTTCTGAGCTATGCTCAGTTCTTATTTTCCTCGAACTTTTTGACAATTGCAAAATTGTTGAAATCACTTTTGAAGTTCCAACAAAGAACACACAATTTGATTGATTGCTTTGTTACAATTTTGTATTAATCTTTGGGATCAGTGGTTCACTGAGCATCCAGATTAAGGTGCTCGGAGGAGACTCGGCCGGTGGAAAGATCGTACCATTTCTCGCGCAGAAGATCTCAGAAGGTACATTGCTACCGTGACTTGTTTAAGGTGCTTTGGGAAGGTGGATAGTTTATTCATACTTCAACAATATGTTGTTTCAGATATTGAAGCTAGGGTGAGGCCGTTAATTAATCTTAAGGTGCTCTATATGCACACAATATCCGTTCCATTATAGCTCTCAAGTCACGAACAACTTTAACTGCCACAATCTGATTGTGACCACAGTTTGTGTTCGATTATAAAATGGTCAGGGCTATCTGGTGGGCAACCCGGGTACCGGTGAAAGCATTGATTTTGATTCGAGAGTGCCATTTCGTCATGGAATGGGAATCATTTCAGACCAGTTGTACGAGGTGATTAATTATACATGGCTCCAACACTTGCTCACCTATGGACCCGCACACTAGTGGAAAACGGGGTTTTAGTCCCGGTTCCAGAGGGCCTTTAGTCCCGGTTCTGCAACCGGGACAAAACAATCGGGACTAAAGGCCCCCACTTTTAGTCCCGGTTGGATTACGAACCGGGACTAAAGGTGCTCCACGTGGCCGCTGTGGGCGCCCAGACAGGAGGACCTCTAGTCCCGGTTGGTAACACCAACCGGGACTAGAAGGCAGCCACGCGTCAGCAACTGCCAGGCGTTGGAGTTTTTTTTTTTTTGAAAGGAGGGGTTTAGGGGTTTCATATTGTGTTTCCCCTTTTCTTTTTGTGTTTACCATTCAATTCCTTTACATTTAGGATTTTCATTTTTATTTTATGCTTTTCATTCAACTCGACGCTAGCTACTACATATATATAGCAATGAAGGAACCATTATACAACATCGTCATGATCAATATATAGAGAGAAGTGACCTCTCTTTCTCCGTGCTTGGTCGAACAACAAGTTTTCGTATATCTATTCGACGCTACTACATATAGTACACGTTCATGCATATATACAATATAACATCTCTTACGATCCCTAATATCTAATTACCAAAATCGCATTGCCAATCCCGATGGTATTCTCCGTCCGTAGGTATGACATGGTCAACAAAGAATCCCGCCAATTCCTCTTGAATTGCTCGTATGCGATCAGTTGGTAGGAGTTCGTCCCACTTCCGCGAGATCTAATTTAAAGAAGGGGGTCAATATATATATATATATATATATATATATATATATATATATATATATATATATATATATATATATATATATATATATATGAATGAAACTCAACACAATTGATGGTAATAAAATTAAAATGTGAATATTGTTTACGTACTTCAAATTGTTCTTCAGATCTGCCCCGCTCAGAGATGTGGTGGCGAATGTACTCGCGAACGTAGTATCCACATAAATTATTCCCGGGTTCCTGCCACAAGAACTTTACGAGAATAGAGTTCAATCAAAATGATAATCAAGCATGATAATGGTATTGAAACTAGAATCAATGAGAGATGCGCGGAACTAGCTAGTAGTACTTACTTTGGGGTGTGAAAATCGCATCTCCTTTTTCCATTCACCCCTAACCTGGTTGGTGAACTTTTTCCAAACCCTGCCCGACAAAGAAAATGATTACTTGATATCAGGAAATGAACGAAAGTTGCCGATATGGTGCGATAATGATTGAACTTACTTCTGGAGCATTTGACTCATATCCGCCCACTCCTTAGCGTCTTTACGTCTCGAGTCCAAGACAACTACTAGTCCCGCGTCAAGCTTCATGGCTAGCAGAATAAAGTGAAACCTGCGCACGCATAACTCATCAATTACACTTAACCTCGAGTAAGCGAAACAGAATGTGCACAAGATAGTAACACTCACTGGAAGTTGTAAGGAAATAGTATTTCCCTTTTGTTTTGTTGTCCAAGTAACGCCTTTAGCAAGTTTTTCTCTGTTTCATCGGGGTTTTTTTGTATCGTATATTCATTTACGGTATTTGGGTTAATGAACCCAATGTCATAGATTTTTCCTCTACATTCGCGGATCTTCAATCTGCATAATATAGTGTGAGGATAATTATACATGCAATGAACGAGCTGAGCTAGAGACTTAATTACAGAAAAAAATACTTACAAACAATAGCAACTGACGATAGTTTTGTCGAGGGCGTCTTGATTGTATAACTGAAATAATTCTTCAAACTCAATGTACAACGCCTCGTCTCCATTGAAGTAGTGCTCACCTTTAATTCCCACTAAGATACTGTTGGTCCCTTCCTTGCAGGCTTTCAAGTATCAGTTATGCAATGTTCGCATCATCGTTGATAGATGCGGGAGCTGCGCAGGTCTGACGAGAGGCTTCCCGTGCTCGTATCTAAAGGTTACCTCAGCCATTTCGAACTGTACCTCATCGCCTAAGTAATCAGCAAGAGTGTAACCAGGATGAGCGGCCGCTACCCCCGGATCATTAGCGATATCGGGAAACACCTTGAGCGGGGGGGGGGGGGGGGGGCACGCTTGTTTTTCCTGTTCGCCGAGCTGGGGAATTGTTTTCCCACTTCTTGCAGCACTGCTAGTACTTCCCGACCTTTTCGCTTCATGAAATGTCTTTACAATACAGCGGTCATAGTGTGAGAGCAGCGGAGGAGGTGGTGGTCGCTGAAGGGCATCCAGACAGCGCTTCGCTTTTACCGGATCTATTTTCTCCTTTGGATCTGGACGTTTCGGTGCAAGCTGGCGTTTCACATCGGCAGCCATGAACTCTTTGTTTTCCTCCTCAGTCATGTCGTATGGTAACTTGGCAGGAGCCTTCTTGACGCTTGGACCTGCTCTGGATTTCTTCGTTGTTGTACTGCTAGCCGCCGGAGCGGCGGCGGGTCTCTTCCGCCGTTGCTGAGGAGGCGGAGTCAGCTGACGCGGCGGAGGAGGCGGAGTCCGCTGAGGCGGCGGAGACAACTGAGGCGGCGGAGGATTCTGCTGAGGGGCCTCCTCCGGCAGAGTCCGCTGACGCGGCCGAGACAGCTGAGGCGACGAAGTGTGCTGACGCGGCGGAGACGACTGAGGCAGCGGAGATAGAGCTGGACTGTGAGGAGTCTGCTGAGGGGCCTCCTCCGGCTGAGTCTGCTGACGCGGCGTCCATTGTGGAAGCACGATGTTTTCCTTTCTCCATAGAATGGTAGTCCTTACGGCATCTACCAGATGAGTCTCCCCTTCACCTGTAGGGTACTCAAGCTCCAGCCCCTCGAATCCCTTGGTAACTTCATCCACCCCGACAATAGCAAAGCCATCTGGAATCGGATTGCAATGGAAAGTTCCATCAGGTGTAGGAGGTAAGACATAGCCGACCGCCACCTTCAAGGTTAGGTTGATGCATTTCGCCATTAGCTCACAATCTTTCCTCTCCGTGATATAATCCACGGGGTAGCGAGGAGCCGTGATATCAGGCCAAACGAGCTCCGTGGAAGCCACGCTGCTTTTCCGCTGAGATGGTGGGGTAGCTTCGTGGGCAGTATCGAATGAAGGATCTTCATGCTGCTGAGATGGTGGGTCGGTAGCTCGCTGACTGGTAAGTTCCTCTAGTTTCTTCTCCTGCAACGCTAATCTTTGTTCTACATTCTGCATCCGGTCTGCTTCCTCTTTCTTCTTTCTCCCTCGGCTTCTATAACCAGTGCTGTCGGGAAACCCATGCACCCATGGAACGGAGCCTGCTGTGCCTCGTGTTCGTCCAGGGTGTTCAGGATTCCTGAGGGCGCGTGACAGCACGTCCTTCTCTCTGTCGGGATGGAACCTCCCTTCCTGCACGTCCTTGATTGCTTCCTGAATCTTTGTGACGGGTGTTTCAGTTGTTCTTTCGTGTAAACACACTTCCCTGTTTCTGAGTCCAAAGTTCCCCCATGCCCGAAGAACCAAGTCCTTGCCCGTTCGGGCCAGGTCGATGTCGCTGGTTGGATCCCTTTAGCAAGCAGGTCGTTCTCAGCTTTGCCCCACGTAGGCCGGGCAACCTTGTAGCCACCTGACCCCGTAACATGGTGATACTGCTTCTTTGCAGCATTTAGCTTATTTGTCTGTGACCTGTTCTTAGCTTTCTCCGATTTTTGTACGCCACAAATGCGGGCCAGTGATCTTTTATCTTCGCATATTGACCGGTGAATTCTGGAGTCTCGTCTTTCTCGACAAACTGTTCGTTCAATCTTTTCTTCCAGTTCTTGAATTGTTCTGCCATCTTCTTAAGAGCCCATTTTTTGACTTTTCGCTGTATAACTGGGTTATTTGGATCCTCCTCTGGCGGTAGGCTGAAATTTATCATGAGCGAGTTCCAAAGCTGATCTTTGCATCTATCGTCGACATAAGAAACTCCATCGTCCTTCTTCTTATTCCATTCTTGGATGCTGATCGGGACGCTGTCCCTAACAACAACTCCGCACTGATGTATAAATCGGTCTTGGGTCCGCTTGGGAACTGTCGGTTTGCCATCTGGATCGACTTCTTCGATCGTGAACCTTTCATTCTCGCCCAACCTTTTCTTTGGGCCTCGTCTCCTTATAGAAGTTTGGCTTGATCCGGAGGGCTAAAAGAAGAAAGAAGTGTTAATATATGTACATACAAAACAATTAATGCATCTAGTCAGCAGAGGCTTAATTAATATATATACCTCGCCGGACTTTGCAACAGTTAAGGCTCCAACACTGGCGGAGCCGTCATCTTCTCTTCCCTCACCATCGGAGTCGTTGAGAAACTGTGAGGGGCTATCATCACCTCCGTCGCGGATTATATCCCCCAACATCTCTTCTTTTTCTAAGTCTCTGTCGTGTTCCATAGTTTCTGCAAATATTACAACATGGCAATATACAACCATGAGAGATGGATTAGTGGCAAACATAGACCTAATCACAACAAGGAATCATATGCATATGAGCAATGGATTAGTGGATTATCGGGATTATGTTTTAACGACACCCTCCCCCCTCATGTCGAAGTTATACCGAAATTATCGGGGTTATGTGTTAACATGACCCCCCCCCCCCCCCCCTCATGTCGAAGTCAATGAACAACATGAAAATTTGTAAGTGATTGCTAAACTTTTATGCTTCATTTATATGAAGATCAATTATCCAATATAACTATGTTCGCGATATGAGGCATTGGACATTTTCTAGAATCATATCTGATGAGTCGTCCTATCTTTCGGGAGAGGATACTTTGCGGACCGCCTCTCTCATGCCTGTCCGACGTGCAAATCAGGTTTTCATATGCCTCAAAATCAAAGTTATCGGGGTTATGTTCTAACGACCCCCCCCCTTCTCATGTCGAAGTTACGACGATATTTGTACAAGATGAATACAAGATTTATACACAAGATGAATACAAAATGAATACAAGATGAATACAAGATTTATACACAAGTTGAATACACAATTAACTCAACAAATGAACCAACCATCATCCTATGAACAAAACTCAACATACGACAAATAGACACCTCAATGCAACCGGAAGCAGTTGCGTCATAATCACGTGGCAGTCATGAGACTTTAGGTTCTGGAATTTTTTCTCTGCCATATTTATTATTCCCTTTATATTCGATGAGAAGCCAGACGGGACCTTGATACTGAGCAGGCATTCAAAAAAGATTTCCTTCTCTGCTTTGGTAAGAGCGTAGCTGGTAGGACCTTCATACTGCTTTGGATGCATGCCGTCTTTTTCGTTCATACGTTGCTGGTTCTCCCGTGCCTCCGGTGTATCTTTGGTCTTCCCATACACGCCCAAGAAGCCTAGCAGGTTCACGCAAAGATTCTTCGTCACGTGCATCACGTCGATTGCAGAGCGGACCTCTAGGTCTTTCCAATAGGGTAGGTCCCAAAATATAGATTTCTTCTTCCACATGGGTGCGTGTCCGTCAGCGTCATTCGGAACAGATTGTCCGCCAGGACCCTTTCCAAAGATTACTTGTAAATCCTTGACCATATCAAGTGTATCATCACCAGTACGGAGGACAGGCTTCTTCCGGTGATCTGCCTCACCTTTGAAATGCTTGCCTTTCTTTCTTAAGGCATGCTTGGTCGGAAGAAATCGACGATGTCCCAGGTACACATTCTTCTTACATTTATCCAAATATATACTTTCGGTCTCATCTAAACAGTGCGTGCATGCGTGGTATCCCTTGTTTGTCTGTCCTGAAAGGTTACTAAGAGCATGCCAATCACTGATGGTTACAAAAAGCAACGCTTGTAGGTCAAATTCCTATTGTTTGTGCTCATCCCACACACGTACACCTTTTATGTCCCACAGCTGTAAAAGTTCTTCAACTAATGGCCTTAGGTACACATCAATGTCGTTGCCGTGTTGCTTAGGGCCTTGGATGAGCACTGGCATCATAATGAACTTTCGCTTCATGCACAACCAAGGAGGAAGGTTATAGATACATAGAGTCACAGGCCCGGTGCTATGATTGCTGCTCTGCTCCCAAAAAGGATTAATGCCATCTGCACTTAAACCAAACCATAAGTTCCTTGCGTCACCTGCAAAGTCCGGCCACTTTCTCTCGATTTTTCTCCACTGTGACCCATCAGCGGGTACTCTCAACTTCCTGTCTTTCTTACGGTCTTCTTTGTGCCATCGCAACAACTTGGCATGTTCTTTGTTTCTGAACAGACGTTTCAACCGTGGTATTATAGGAGCATACCACATCACCTTGGCAGGAACCCTCTTCCTGGGGCGCTCGCCCTCAACATCACCAGGGTCATCTCGTCTGATCTTATACCGCAATGCACCGCATACCGGGCATGCATTCAAATTCTCGTACTCCTCACCGCGGTAGAGGATGCAGTCATTAGGGCATGCATGTATCTTCTGCCCCTCTAATCCTAGAGGGCAGAGAACCTTCTTTGCTTCGTACGTACTGTCAGGCAATTCGTTATCCTTTGGAAGCTTCTTCTTCATTATTTTCAGTAGCTTCCCAAATCCCTTGTCAGATACACCATTCTCTGCCTTCCATTGCAGCAATTCCAGTGCGGTACCGAGCTTTGTGTTGCCATCTTCGCAATTTGGGTACAACCCTTTTTTGTGATCCTCTAACATGCGATCGAACTTCAACTTCTCCCTTTCACTTTCGCATCCTCTCTGTGCATCAACAATGACCCGGCGAAGATCATCATCTGGCACATCTGGTGCCTCTTGATCTTCAGCTTCCCCCGTTGCAGTATCACCGTATTCAGGGAACATAGGATAGTTGTCATCATCCTCTTCTTCTTCGTTGTCTTCCATCATAACCCCTCTTTCTCCGTGCTTGGTCCAAACATTATAGTATGGCATGAAACCGTTCTTAAGCAGGTGGAAGTGAAGGGTTTTCGAGTCAAAGTAATCCTTCGTATTCTCACAGACAGTACATGGACAATACATAAAACCATTCTGCTTGTTTGCCTCAGCCACATAGAGAAAATTATGCAGGCCCGTAATGTAGTCGGAGGTGCGTCGGTCACCGTACATCCATTGCTGGTTCATCTGCGTGCATTATATAATTAAGTATATCAAAAACCATTACAGAACATCATGAATAGAGAAATGACCAAATTAATACAAGTTCATCATCACATTAAAACCAAAGTACAGTAGTGATCAAATGTTATTACTGAAAAAATAAATACATAAAGTTCATACATAGTTCTCATAGAACAACATACAGCTCTCTAGAGCATCTAATTAAAACATACATTGAAACTAACATACAACTATGTAAAACCCACAAACCACACTACTTCTAGAGCATTTGAAATGAGGTAACTAGCAGTGAGAGATGAAAGGGTGAAGTTGCTAACCTTTTTAGAACACTTGGATAGTTGGTGCACCGCCAAACCTAGACAAATCTTGGGGAAAATGGAGCTTGGAGGTCGAGCTTAGAGAGGAGAAAGCTTAAGTGTGGCTCGGGCATTTCATCAAACACCTCATGTGCATAGGAGGTGAGAACAGAGTAGCACACACCTCCCACACGCCGGCCGGCCGAAAAACAGAGGAGTGAGCGCGCAGGGGCGAGCATATATATAGGCATCTCTTTAGTCCCGGTTGGTGTCTAGAACCGGGACTGAAGACTGACCTTTAGTCCCGGTTCCAGACACCAACCGGGACTAAAGGGGTTGCGCCAGGAGCAAGGCCCTTTAGTCCCGGTTGGTGGCTGGAACCGGGACTAAAGGTCCCAGCCGAACCGGGACTGGTGCCTGCCGAGGCCCGGCCGGCGTCCTGGCCGCTCGAACCGGGACTGATGCACGCATTAGTCCCGGTTCGTAAGTCGACCGGGACTGTTGCTCTGATCTGGCAAAAACCAATGCCCTGTTTTCTACTAGTGTGATTTGGGCGGTCGTGCAGAAATCGTCCCCAAAGCATCGTGTGCATAGCAGCGTTGTAAATCTTGAGGCGAGTATATGACACCAAACAAATTAATGTTCATGTCACTCTAGCTAACACTCACTTCAGCCATGTCTTCTCTACCCTTGAGAGGATGGAGGGGTTGAAGGCTGAGAACAGCTTCTCGTTTCTGGATGTTCTGCTCCCACGGTATAGGTGAGCCTGAGCCGGTGGACGTGGTGCGCAAAGCGGACAGCACACGAGGGATCCGCTGGTACCACGCGTTCCACGTCACGTTCCACAGGTTACCCTGACCACCATAGTTCCCCACAGACCATGGATAAGGATAGATACCCCTGAAAGCTTGTCTTTTTTTCTTTCAAAAACAAAAGAAAGTCTGTCGGGAAAATTCAGATGTAGCATTGTGCAATTTCAAGAGGTCCTCTCTCGTCAGTCATATACTAGTACTCACGTAAGCTTTCTAATTAGTAATGCAGTTGTCACTGCATAGTTATGTAAAGTTCTTTTTGAGAGAGAACATAGTTGTTGTTTTTTTTTGCGAGATGAGAACATAGTTGTGTTAAGTACTCCTATTGAAGAAGCTTGGTGGGTGTACACATGCAAAGGCTATGTCTCCCCTATTGCGAGACGAGCTGCAGTCTCATCTAGCGTTACCGTTAACGGGATGGCCCAATGCAGCTTTTCTGGATCGGTTTTCGAAAGCGACAGGTTTGGACCGGTTTTAGAAGCTTCCACGCAATTTTTGGTTCTTCTTTCATTTTTGTTTGTTTCCTGTATCGCTTTTTATTTTTTGTTCTTTTTAATTTTTTCCTTTCCTTTTCTCAAATAATGTTGACTCACGCAGAACATTTTTTTGATACATGTTGAATATTTCTCAAATACTTGATGAATATTTTTTAAATACATGTGAAAGATTTTTCAGATACACCTTGAACATTTTTGGAGTACACGTTGAACATTTTTCGAATACATATTAAACAGTTTTCATAAAATGCAATAAGTATTTTTTTAAATAGCGCAAAACATTTGTTTTTTAGAATTTTCTAAAAATGTCGTGAACACTTTTTTAATGGCATGAAATGTTATTTAAATTACATGAACAATTTTTTGCATTATATAAATATTTAAAGAAAATGTTCTATACATATTTTTGCAACGGTAGATCATTTCCTAAATGTCGTGAACATGATTATGAATGTTATGAACATTTTTAAAATTGTGTGAGCCCGTTTTTTACACTCAATGAATATTCTTTAAATGTGCGCTAAACATTTTCTGAAAACGTAAGTAAATTATTTTCTAAAATATTTGTATTCAGAATATTTTCCAATATGAAAAGAAAGAACGACCGTAAGAAAAAACAGAAGAACGAAGAAAGAGCAAATGTGAGAAAACGAACGAAGAAGCAAATTGGACCCGCCCACTACAGTGACGCATTCTAGTTGGCCCCTTAAGGGCCACTTATAGGCATTTTGTTACACGTGGCACACACCCCATGGCACTATGTAGCAAAATGGCTCGCCCATGTAGGGTATTTTTTCACCAGTATTTGGGAACCTTCCCATGAAGGTTCCGCCAGTTTTCCTGGGCGGGTTTTCTTTCGGTTTTCCATGCATGATTTTGCTTGGTTTTCTCTTTTTTTTTTCATTTTGATTTTTTTCTTGTTCTTTGCCCTTTTTCTTTTCCTTTTTTCTTTTTATCAAATGCATGAAAAAAATTGAAATTTGAAAAAGAATTCCAACTTCGAAAACTTTTCCCAAATTCATGAAATTTTCAGATTTTGTGATGTTTTTTCAAATTCGTGAACTTTTTCCATCTGCGAACTTTTTTAGATCCATGAACTTTTTCCAAATTTCGTGAACTTTTTTCAAACTTACGAACTTTTTTCAAAATTTGTAAATGTTTCAAATTTTGTGAACTTTTCAAAAAATTGTGCACAACACAAACCAGAAACATGAGAACTCCCTCATGAGACCAAACGTCTCATAACTACCAACCCTTTATATGCGTCCAACACATTGAGATTTTGCGAAATGTTATCATGCACCCCAATCACAAATGATGTTATGGTCCTTGATTTTTTGCCATTAGAACGAGAAAGGTAAGAATTAGCAAACCGTGTAGGTCAAAATTAGTGATCACAATAATGAACCAATAAGGCAAGTTGTGAGATAAGTATGAAAAGAAGGAGATAACTAAGACAAAATAGAGAGTGTACCACTTGCCACTGTTGGTGAGGACAACAACGATGGTGGAAAGTTGCTACATGTGCACGGCCTATAGATGTCCGTCTTTGAAGTGCACACCCTATCAAGCTGGAATGGATTGACATCCGATGAGAAACAACCAGCATCAAGTGATGCGCTTCCACCATGATATAGGAACAATTGCCTCTCCATTGAACCCAGTAAAAGATACTGAAAACCCAATGAGATGGTCTTCTCCAAGTGCCATTGACCATAACTCTCACCATTATTTGTGCTAATGGTACGAAATTCAAGGTCCGCTGCACCTTTTCCATACACAAACACCTTGAGTTTGTCTTCCCCCGCCTCCACAATGGTTGTATCCACTTTGGAAAAGGCTCCAACTTTAAATGGGGGTTAGCAATGTGAAACTCCATCCTCTTCGTGTCAAGAACAACATTTTCTCTCACCAACCCGACACCCAGTAGAAGCGCGATATAGAACGCCCAACAGCGTAGCGATGACTTTATTGCAAGCATAGTACACATTTACCATATGGAACGCCCAACGGCTACACCCCATATGCTCTAAAAATAATATTAAACCAAGAGTACTTGGTCAGTGGAGGAGGCATAGCTCATGTAAAAATCAGTTTTCCAAGGATCAATGATATGTCTAGTTAAAGCAAAATAATGTCTAGATAATATGCTAGAGAAACTCGGTAATTGGGAGGAGCCTCACAAACGAGCATACCTCAAGCTTCTCCTGCGTCGGCCAATGGCAGAGCTAGTCGCGGGGTGGTGGAGCCACGTGTGGAGAATGGCGAAGCAGGGTAGGATGTCGGAGAACAGTACCCTCGAGAGCTTGTTCAAGCAGCGTCGCGACGCAACTATTGGGGAGATCTGCCATGGCAGCCCGACTGCCGGGGAGGAGACGACCAGGAACCGTGGGAACATAGATGAAACGCGACCTCCAGTAGCCGTGGTCTCGCAGCTAGGCTCAAGATTTAGACCACCGCCGCTGTCGGCAAGGAGACGGGTGGAGGCATGTTACGCCGCTAGGATTGGGGATTTTTCGGGCCTGAGCCGCCGCTCACGTTCGGAGCAGATCGTAAGAAAAATAACAAGAAACGAGGTACCTTTCTACAAAGAAGAGCGCACACATCCCTCCGCTAGAATCTGGGCCATTCATGTTCGACCCGACCCAGGAAGAATTTTTCTAATTTTTCAATTGAACCATCGATTCTATTGTGGTCGTTCCCAGTTGTGTTAAGTACTCCTATTGAAGAAGCTTCGTGGGTGTACACGCGCAAGGGCTATGTCTCGCCTACTGCGAGACGAGCTACCGTCTCATCTCTAGCGTTACACCTAACGGGACCGCCCAATGTAGCTTTTCTGAATCGGTTTTTGAAAGTGACAGGTTTGGACCGGTTTTAGAAGCGTCCACGTGTTTTTTGTTCTTCTTTCGTTTTCGTTTGTTTCCTGTTTTACTTTCCGTTTTTGTTCTTTTTTCCTTTTTTCCTATACCTTTTTCAAATAATGTTGACTTTTTTAATACACGTTGTACATTTTTCATATACACTGGGACCACTTTTTTTATACATGCTGAATATTTCTCAAATCCATGATGAATATTTTTTAAATACATGCGAAAGATTTTTCAGATACACCTTGAACATTTTTGGAGTACACGTTGAACATTTTTCGAATACATGTTAAACAGTTTTCATAAATGACATAGGTATTTTTTTTAAAGTGCAAAACATTTGTTTTTTCGAATTTTCTAAAAATTTCATGAACATTTTTTGAATGGTACAAAATGTTTTTACGTTATGTGAATGTTTTTTTTACATTTTATAAACATTAGAAAAAAAATGTTACGAACATATTTTTGGAATGTGTGATCATTTTCTAAATATCATGAACATGTTTTTGCATGTTATGGACATTTTTAAAATTGTGTGAACACATTTTTTACACTGCATGAATATTTTTCTAAATGCGTGCTAAACATTTTCTTAAAATGCAAGTAAATAATTTCTAAAATATTTGTATTCGGAATATTTTCAAATCCGAAAATAAAGAACGGCCGTTAGAAAGGATTGACGAACGTAGAAGAAGAAAATGTGTGAAAACGAACGAAGAAGCAAATTGGGCCGGCCCACTACAGTGATGCATCAGGCGAGAGATCCTTCTGTCTGACAAATCCTATCTGCCGCAGAATATGCGGCAGATTGCCACAAATTCTATTTGGCGTCTTAAGGGCCACTCATAAGCATTTTGTCACATTGGCGCACAACCGCACACCCCCATGGCACTATATAGTAAAATCGGGCACCCATGCAGGGCTTTTTTTCACCGGTATTTGGGAACCTTCCCATGAAGGTTCCGCCGGTTTTTCTAGGCGTTATTTCTTTCAGACTTTCCAGCATTATTTTGCTAGGTGTTCTAGTTTTTTCTTCTTTTTCCTATTGATTTTTTTTCTTGTTCTTTGCCTTTTTTCCTTTTCCTTTTTTATTTTTATCAAATGCGTGAAAATTGAAATTTGAAAACTTTCTTCAACTTTGAAAACTTTTCACAAATTCACGAAATTTTCCCAAATTTCATGAAACTTTTCAAATACCTGAACTTCTTTTTCAATTTTGTGATGTTTTATCAAATTCATGAACTTCTTCCATTTGCGATTTTTTTTAAATCCATGAACTTATTCTAAATTTTGTGCACTTTTCAAAATTTAGTGAACTTTCCAAATTTTGTGAACTTTTCAAAAAAAATTGAACAACACAAACCAGAAACATGAGAACTCCCTCATGCGACCAAATGTCTCATAACTACCAACCATTTATACGCTTCCAACACATTGAGTTTTTGCGAAATGTTATCATGCACCCCAATCAGAATGATGTTATGGTGCTTGATTTTTTGCCATAAGAACGAGAAAGGTAAGAATTGCCAAACCATGTAGGTCAAAATTACTGATCACAATAATGAACAAATAAGGCAAGTTGTGAGATAAGTATAAAAGAAAGGAGATAACAAGGACAAAATAGAGAGTTTACCACTTGCCACTATTAATGAGGACAACAACAATGGTGGAACGTTGCAATATGCGCGCGGCCTATAAATGCTTGTCTTTGAAGTGCACACCCTGTCAAGCTGGAATATATTGACATCCAATGAGAAACAACCAGCATCAAGCAATGCGCTTCCACCATGATATAGGAACAAGTGCCTCTCCGTTGAACCCACAAAAGGATATTGAAATCCCAATGAGATGGTCTTCTCCAAGTGTCATTGACCATAACTCTCACCCTTATTTCTGCTAATGGTGTGAAATTCAAGGTTCGTTGCACCTTTTCCATACACAAACACTTTGAGTTTGTCTTCCCCTGCCTCCACAATGTTTGTATCCACTTTGTAAAAGGCTCCAACTTTAGATGCGAGGTTAGGAATGTAAAACTCCATCCTCTTCGTGTCAAGCACCAACATTTTCTCAAACGAACCCCACACCCAGTAGAAGCAGCCAGCCATGTATTGGCCCTAGGTGACATGTAAATACACATCTGTGATAACTAATTACCAGCTAGAGCGCTCCATCTCAGGGTAGAACATTTTCCGAATACATGTTAAAGAGTTTTCATGAAATGCCATAGGTATTTTTTTTAAATAGCGCTAAACATTTGTTTTTTTAGATTTTTTTTAAAAATGTAATGAACATTTGTTTTAATGGTATGAAATGTTTTTAAATTACGTGAACCGTTTTTTACATTGTATGAATATCTTTTTTAAATGTTCTGTACATATTTTTGCAACAGCAGATCATTTTCTAAATGTCATGAACATGTTTATGAATGTTATGGACATTTCTAAAATTGTGTGAACACATTTTTTACACTGCATGAATATTCTTTAAATGTGCGCTAAACATTTTCATAAAACGTAAGTAAATTATTTTCTAAAATATTTGTATTCAGAATATTTTCCAATATGAAAAGGAAGAACGACCGTCAGAAAAAACAGAAGAACAAAAAAGAAGCAAATGTGAGAAAACGAATTAAGAAGCAAATTGGACCCGCCCACTACAGTGACGCATGATGCGAGAGATCCTTCTGTCTCCCAAATACTATCTGTCGTGGAATATGCGGCTGATTAACAAAAAGTTCTAGTTGGCCCCTTAAAGGCCACTTATAGGCATTTTGTTGCACGTGCCACACCCCCACGGCACTATGTGGCAAAATGCCTCGCCCATGTAGGGCTTTTTTTTAGCCTTCCCATGAAAGTTCCGCCAGTTTTCCTCGGCGGGTTTTCTTTTGGTTTTTCATGCATGATTTTTCTTGGTTTTCTAGAGGGTTTTTTTTTTCACTTTGATTTTTTTCTTGTTCTTTACCCTTTTCTTTTCCTTTTTTCTTTTTATCAAATGCATGAAAAAAATTTGAATTTGAAAAACAATTCCAACTTCGAAAACTTTTTACAAATTCACGAAATTTTCAGGTTTTGTGTAGTTTTTTCAAATTCGTGAACTTTTTCCATTTGCGGACTTTTGTTTAGATCCATGAAGTTTTTCAAATTTTGTGAACTTTTTTCAAATTTATGAACTTTTTCAAATTTTGTCAATTTTTCAAAAAATTGTGCACAACACAAACCAGAAAGATGAGAACTCCCTCATGAGACTAAACGTCTCATAACTACCTGTTGGGGAACGCGACAGAAAACAAAAAATTTCGGTATAGCGAGCACGCCCAGGATCACTATGGAGATAGCATACAAGGTTTGATCTGATCATTACCGACTCGTAGCGCAGCGGAAGTAGAGTCGATGTAGATCGTCGGTGTAGATCCCCGCAGCTAGGATTTACAACCTCCCAACCGCAAGGATGTACTCCCTCGTCGGACAGCCCTTCGGGAGGCGGTCAGACAGTCCCCCGGACGATGTCACGGACAGCCCTTCGGGAGGACCCTCGAAGCTCAAACGGTAACTCGGACAGCCCTTCGGGAGGACCCTCGAATAGCCCCTTGGAAAAAATATCGAACCTACGACCTCTCTACGGGGTTGCACACATACCATGTCAGCTATCCGGCAGGGCTTCGCCGTCCAGAACTAGTTCCCACCGGAACGTAGACAGCCTTTCGGCTCTACGAAACTATTTCGCTGGGAGTGAGAGAGAAAGCCAGATCATGCATGGCATGTGTATGTGAGAAAGAATGAGTGTGGAGAGTGCCTGTCCACCTCTATTTATAGGAAAACTCAAGGGGTAGGGTGGCACTTGAACTACCCAAAAAACCCATCGCATGGATCTTCCAAAAGGGCATAATGGGAAGGCTAGCGGAGCTCCATGGAGGAGCTCCTCCCTTGGCCGGCAACATCTAGTGGGCCCCCCATGAGGGGCTCCCATCCATCCATGTCAACCCTAAGATATTTTGGGACAAAGCCCAAAAAGGTGGCTTTCCATAAAGTAACAATAAAGTGCTTTTCACTATTCACGAAACCATTTTTCCGTGACCGTTAAGTCCGAAAATATTTCTGCGGGTCTTAGAATAATTCAAGTACCCACTAAAACAATTCTGGACGCGTTCCGAAACATTTTTAGATCAATGATTTTCATCAGCAAAAAGCAACCAAAGCGGTTCCGGCAGCTCCGGAACATTTCCAGTTTTTTTCCCCGGAAAAATCCCAGAAGTTCCCAGAACAATTCTGGCACCCTCCAAGAATTTCCAGGCGTGTGCCAAAACCAATTTGACTTAATGGTATACTCCGAAATAACTTTTCAATTTTACCGAAACTCTTCCGGTGTTCTCTCTTCGGAACTCTTCCGTTGTCTCCGAAACTTTTCCGGTGACTTTCTCTCAGACTCCCTGTCTAGTATTCAACAGATAGATGACCCTTAAGCGTGTGACCCTATAGATTCGGTGAAGTATAGACATGACCGGAACACTTTCCGATCAATGATCAATAGCGGAACCGTGGACACCCATATTGATCCCTATACCCACACGAATGAATATTCGAGTGAACCTGTTTGTTGCCGTGTGCTATTCTTGTTGCTTCGCGATATGTTGCAAACACCCGAGGTGAGATTTATCGACATCCCCGTGAATCAACACTTGTCCACTATGCTAGTTGCCTCATTATCGGTTTTGCTATCTTATCTCGTTTCCGCATTCCGGCATCTCCGTGATCGAATCACATTGTGTCTGGCCATACAATGATGGATACCGTAACACCGAGAGGGCCCTAAGAATATCTCTCCATCGTCGGAGGAGCAAATCCCAATCTTGAGCTATCTCGTTCCTTGTCATACTTTTCCGTGAACCTGTAAGCCGCCGTAATAGCCACCCAGTAATGGATGACGTTTAACAAACCCCAAAGTTCACGAAGCAAGTGTGAAGGAACTCGATACTCTCATGGTCTAAGGAATTATGCAAACATAAACTTCCTCTGTGTTATTAACCATTTACTTGTGATGAATGTATCTCATAGCATAACACCAATTCGGGTTGATTCAACACAAATGTTCTTCTAACATTTTGCCCTCAAAATTGCCGGCATAGTCATGCCCATGATCAGGAAAACAGGATCATCATGCAATACTTGAGCCAGTCTTAGAGGCATGACTAGGAATACATTTTTCCGTTTAATATACCACACGTGCACATGAGTTTCCCTCCGAGTCTCGTGGATATTGTAGACTCGAGAATCATTGCAGTTATAGCATGGAACATAAACATTCATTACAAACTTGGAGATACAAAATAACTGTTATTACTGCCTCTAGGGTATCGTAATAATAGTGATCTTATATTTGTATTGCAAAATGGAGAGGGAACTACTTATCTCCTACAGTCTCCCACTTGCACTAGAGTCATAATCCAGTTACATGGCTTCCCTAACACCAATGGCTATCCGGTGCTGCTCATGCTTTCTCGCGGTAGAGGCTTTGTCATCGGGTCTGACACGTTCAGATCCATGTGAACTTTGCGTACTTTCACTAAACCCGCTTCGACATGATGTCAAATGAGTTTATATTTGCATTCAATATGTCTTGTCTTATGGTGCGAACTTGGCTCCCTTGCCAGAGCCACGGCGCCACTATTATCACAATAGATTTCCACCGGGTCCAGAGCACTTGGAACCACACCAAGGTCTTCAAGAAACTGCTTGATCCAGATGTGACGCCCCTGCTCGACTGTGCACTAATCATACACGCAAATGTGCATGATCGAGATCAGAGACTCACGGGAAGATATCACAACACAACTCTAGACACAAATTTTTAAACATAAATCTTCATATTACAAACCAGGGGTCACGAGGACCGGAATACAAAAGTCATACAAACAAATAATATCTGGGTACAGACATAGTTAGTCAAGTTTGCCTTAAGAAGGCTAGCATAACAGCGACACTGATCGAAAAGGCGAAGGCCTCCTGCCTAGGGCCTCCGAACTACTCCTGGTCGGCGGGCTCAACGTAGTAGTAGGTGCCTCCGGGGATCTCCTGCTACTGGACTCCGTCGTCTGAACGCAGCAACCGGGTAGGGGAAAAAGAGGTAGCAAAGCAACCGTGAGTACTCATCCAAAATACTCGCAAGACTTATATCAGAACTATACTAAGTATGCATCGGTATCAAAGGAATAGGGCTATATCCTTGGACTAAACTGTAGAAATGCCGGAACAGAGGGGGAAGGCCTAGCATATCGAAGACAAGCATCTTGAAGCAATCTTGCAGCATCAGAAGAGAATAGAACATAACAGCATATAATAATAAGTATATATTAGCAATGCCCTGAGATCATTCCTCGACTACCCTGCGAGAAAATGATCCTGAGAGCAGTAGTAACAGTTTAACAGTGTAACGGTATCCATTCATAGTTGTAGTAGATCAGGATACAACTCCGAGCGTCCTATTACCGTGGACACGGCTATTCGAATATATCACTTCCCTGCAGGGGTGCACTACTGTTACCCAACACGCTCGATCACATCTGGCCGGACACACTTGCTGGGTAATGCCCGGCCTCGGGTAATCGACATGCCGTAGACCAACCTAGACTCTCCAGAGAGGTCAACACGCCGGTCTAAATCCTAAGTGCGAAGGGGTCTTGGGCCCATCGCCCTCTGCACTCCTGCACATTGCGAGACTAGCCGGGGCCCAAGCGCGACTGAGGAAACACCACAGACGTAACCAGCTCACACCAACAATCAGCCCGCATCTCTGAACTATGACATCTGGATCGCTTTCGGAAGGATCGTACGACGTAGAGGGCCCCATAAACCATTATCCCGCGTGGTGGTAGTGCGTATAGGCCAGTAGCCAACTCAGATCAAATACCCAAATCCGTTAGGCGTGTTTTAGTAACTCGCAGAGACGAACAGGATCCCTGGCGCTCCGACTTGGTAATCCACGGACTACGACCAAGGACCAGGCCCACCTCTCTCCTAGGTGGTCTCCGCCTGCCCTGTCATTCCGCCACAATATCACTCACGGATGCTCTTGGAGTCGACCCGTCTTTAATATTATTCTCTCGCGGGCACTCTTGGAGATGGCCCGACTTTAACAGTATAAAGTATTGCAGTAATGTAACATTTCCGTGATCATCACCCAGAGTGATCACGGCCCGATAACAAGCATGGCAAACGGACAAGGGTGAAGGGCCAGCTGATGAAACATAGCATATCTAACTAAGCATCATAGGATAGCGGGTAAGGTACCAATAGCAGACGACGAAATCAGGCTATGCATCAGAATAGGAGCTATCGGAATATCAACATAAGCAATTCTAATGCAAGCAATAGAGAGAAAGAGTAGGCGATATCTGGATGATCAAGGGGGTTTTGCTTGCCTGGAAGCTCGGCTAAAGGGGTCTGGTCGTCGTCGACGTAGTCGTACTCAGTAGTGTCGTCGGCAGTCTCGGGGTCTATCGATAGAGAAGGAGGGGGAAGAAACAATAAATACATGGCAAACAATGCAACAGGGATGCATGACATGTCAACATGCTATGCTAGGGGTGTTCTAATGCAGTACTACGCAAGTTAGTCGGAGCGGGAAAACATCTGGAGGTGTTTTACCAACTCCGGGCAATTATCGGCCACACAAATCGGAGGGGAAGGTTCCATGTTCATCATGTTAGAGAGGGCTGACAGGTATGTGGGTAGCGTATTCGTATTCGTCATATTTTTCTGATCGTTTTTCATATATAAATTATTTTCATCCGAGCTACGGTTTATTTTATATGATTTTTCAAAGTTTTATTGAATTTCTGGAATTGTTTTAATTATTAATTTTGAATTATCCAAAACAGTGACCTGTGACATCAGCATGACGTCAGGGTGACATCATCGGTCAACTCCAGCTGGCCAGGGTCAAACCTGACCTGTGGGTCCCACTGGTCAGTGACTGATTTAATTTAACAGAGGTTAATTTAGTTAATTAGGTTAATTAACAGGTGGGACCCTACTGTCAGTGACTGTTTATTTAACAGATTTATTTAATAGTTTAATTAGAATTTTTTTATTTATAAAATCGTTTAATTAGCGCGGGGCCCGCATGTTAGTGGCTGGGCTGCCCAGTCAGCACAGTTGACTGGTCAACCCAGTCAACTGGGGCCCGTGGGGCCCAGCGGTCAGTGGCACAGGGTGGCCAGGTGGTAGCCACGTCGGCGCCGTCGCCGGAGTTGCTCCGGCGACCATTTCGCGCGGCGGCGCGCGGCGGGCCTCGCCGGAAATCGCGCACAGGCGGCCGTTTTGCTCGGGACTTGGCGCGTTCGAACGCGGTCGCTCGCGCGCATCCAACGCGGCAAGCGGTAGCAGCTGGGGAGGCCGGAAGTGGCCAGAGTAGCGACGGCGGACGGCGGCGCGTACGGGAGCTCCGACTAAACGGCGCAGCGGCTCGAACGGGGGCAAACAAGAGGTGCTAGCCGGACCACAGAAGTGCCCCGAGCACGTTCATGTGCTCGGACGGCCATGACATCGACTACAGCGACGGCGGCGAGCTACACGGCGGAGCCGAGCTCCGGTGATGGTGCTAGCGGCGGCTATGGGGACGGATTCGTGCGGGAGAGTGAGATGAAAAGAGCGCGGGCTTACAGTGAGCCTGTAGGTGAGCTAAGTGGGCGCGGGGAAGGCTTGACGGCGACGGAAACGACGACGAAAGACGGCGGCGATCCAAGGAAGAAGGGGAAGCTGGCGGCGGCGTTGGTGCTTCCCGGCGTCGATCTAGAGGTGCAGACGACGTAGACGAAGGCCGCGGTCCTCCTGGGCACGACGGAGCGGCGAGGGAGGCACGGTGGTTACGCGGGCGAGCAGCGGACGGCGATGGTTGCGTCGGCCATGGAGAGGGAGGAAGCGACCGAGCGAGGGGAGAGGGGGGAAAAAAGATCTGGGGCGGTCCAGGGTGTCCGCGGTGGCCTTCTTATCCACCCGGCGCCCTGTAGCGACGCGAGGCGGCGAGTGGGCGCGGCTGCGACGGCGAACCGGCTCGGGCGCGGGCGTGCGCGGGTGAGCAGGAGGAAGGAGGTGACAGGCGCGGGCTGGGCCTGCACTGTGCACTCGAGGCTCAGTGCGCCAGTGGGGTTCTCCCCTTTTCTTTTTCAATTTTTTGTTTTCTGTTTTTGTTTCTGTTTTGTAATTCTTTTAGCACTAATTCACTTTTGTTAAATATGAGTCTTGTCCAATAAAATACTAGGCAATATATATCACTGCCAGAAAAAGGTTTGGAGGCAAATTAATTTCATTTGATTTTTGGATTAAATGAAATGGATTAAATATTGCTGTTTTGGTACTGTTTATGGATGCTAGAGTCATCTAGGGAATTTAGGTGATGTTGTTTTCCTGAACATTATTTATAATGGAATATTTCCAAAATTATGAACTATTTAGTTTTCAAATTTGAACAACTTTTATTTTTACTTCATATTTGAATTTTCAATTTGAGTTGGAATTTGAAATGAGATATGACTCCAATGATGATCAAGCGCTGTTAATCATGGTGACTGGGCATTATCAAAAGGGTGATCACTGTAGCTTAATACATGGGGATGTTACAATTCTCCTCCTCTAAAAGAAATTCTCGTCCTGAGAATTAAGAGGTAGAAGGAAAGAGATCGGGGTATTCTTCACGAAGACGATCTTCGCGTTCACAAGTGGCTTCATCTTCAGAATGGTTCGACCACTGAACTTTAAGAAACTTGATTGACTTCTGACGGGTTCGACGTTCGGCTTGATCAAGAATGCGGATCGGATACTCTTGATAAGAAAGATCATCTTGCAGCTCAAGCATTTCATGATCCACTGCTCGGATAGGATCCTTGAAGCAGCGACGGAGTTGCGACACATGGAAAACATCATGGACTTGAGAAAGGTTCGGCGGCAATTCCAATTGATATGCCACTTCTCCACGTCTTGCGAGAATACAGAACGGGCCAATGTAGCGAGGAGCTAACTTGCCCTTGATTCCAAATCGATGAGTGCCCTTCATCGGAGTGACACGAAGGTAAGCTTGTTCGCCAGGTTGATAGACCATTACCTGGTGTTTGCGGTCATAATTGCTCTTCTGACGAGACTGAGCAGTTTTCAAATGTTCACGGACAATGCGGACTTGTTCTTCAGTTTGTTGGATAATGTCCGGACCGAAGAGTGACCGTTCCCCAGTTTCTGACCAATTTAGAGGAGTTCGGCACTAATGTCCATATAAAACTTCAAAGGGTGCCATCTTCAAACTATCATGATAGCTATTGTTGTATGAGAATTCAGCATATGGAAGAGATTCCTCCCATTTCTTACCGAATGAGATGACACAAGCTCGAAGCATATCTTCAAGCACTTGATTGACTCGTTCAACTTGTCCTTGGGACTGGGGGTGAAAAGCGGTGCTGAAGGACAGATGAGTTCCGATAGCTTCTTGGAAACTGTTCCAAAATCTTGAGGTAAAGAGGCTGCCACGGTCTGAACTGATCTCCAATGGAACACCGTGGAGTGACACAATTCTGGAAACATACAAGTCTGCTAACTGGCTAGCAGTGATTGTCTCCTTGACTGGCAGAAAGTGAGCAACCTTTGAGAATCGGTCAATGATTTAAAATAAGAAGGAACTGTCGGATAGTAATCCACCAAAAGATCAGGTGGACCGCAAAGGATCTGATGTGAGTATCGGTACTCAACCAGAAGAGGTAGGGATGCAAAGGCATCGGTTTATGGAAGCATCTAAATAATTCGAAGATTAAATACAAAGGAATCATTATTTCCAAATCAGGAAATCAGAAGCAGATGCTCTGATCAAGGACGTAGTAAGTTGAATAACTTAGAGGCACAATCGATCAATACTTGATTGGCCGAGAATCAGCTCATATCCGGAATGACGTCTGAGCCGGAAGGATAATTTCTAAGGATCAATCGACGATTGCGAGTATTCGCACACAAGTTGAATCAATAGGATTAGAATGACATTGACAAGGAATGTCAATGAAGATTACTAGACATATGGAATTAACCATAATGCAAGCAGGTAAGAAGAATCTCAAAGCAGTAGGCTGCAGAGGATCCTCGGAAGATCGGATAACTTTACGAAGTATTTTGTGAATCACAAGAACAACTGGGGATGAATGTATGAACGGCAATTATGTGCAGTTATCCACAGGGATTTAGCGATGGTAAAGAATTGCAAGAGCGGTGAGCACAAGGGCCTTGGGGATTCATCGGAGAGTGTCTTCCTAACCATCTGGTACTTCAAGAGTAACGGGAACATCTGTATCAAGTGGCTCTCCGGAAGAATATGGTCACAAGAACCTAAAGTCAGAGTTACCAAAATCTTTAACCCGAAGGGAAGAGAAGTTCAGAACCCAGAGTATAGAAGAGGAATAAAAGATCCTAATCCCATCCATTTGCGATGTGGGCCCTTAAGCCACACAACAATGTTAGTAAAATAGTTTTTCAAAGACTAGACTCAACTTCGACCAAGGAATCGGAAGGGGGCTTCCTACAAGCAGTCGGCTCTGATACCAGCTTGTGACGCCCCAGCTCGACCGTGCACTAATCATACACGCAAACGTGCACGATCGAGATTAGAGACTCACGGGAAGATATCACAACACAACTCTACACACAAATTTTTAAACATAAATCTTCATATTACAAACGAGGGGTCACGAGGACCCGAATACATAAGTCATACAAACAAATAATATCTGGGTACAGACATAGTTAGTCAAGTTTGCCTTAAGAAGGCTAGCATAACAGCGACACTGATCGAAAAGGCGAAGGCCTCCTGCCTAGGGCCTCCGAACTACTCCTGGTCGGCGGGCTCAACATAGTAGTAGGCGCCTCTGGGGATCTCCTGCTCCTGGACTCCGTCGTCTGAATGCAGCAACCGGGTAGGGGAAAAAGAGGTAGCAAAGCAACCGTGAGTACTCATCAAAAGTACTCGCAAGACTTACATCAGAACTATACTAAGTATGCATCGGTATCAAAGGAATGGGGCTATATCCTTGGACTAAACTGCAGAAATGCCGGAACAGAGGGGGAAGGCCTAGCCTATCGAAGACTAGCATCTTGAAGCAATCTTGCAGCATCAGAAGAGAATAGAACATAACAGCATATAATAATAAGTATATATTAGCAATGCCCTGAGATCCTTCCTTGACTACCCTGCGAGAAAGTGATCCCGAGAGCAGTAGTAACAGTTTAAAATTGTAACGGTATCCATTCATAGTTGTAGTAGATCAGGATACAACTCCGAGCGTCCAATTACCGTGGACACGGCTATTCGAATAGATCACTTCCCTGCAGGTGTGCACTACTGTTACCCAACACGCTCGATCACATCTGGCCGGACACACTTGCTGGGTAATGCCCGGCCTCGGGTAATCGACATGCCGTAGACCAACCTAGACTCTCCAGAGAGGTCAACACGCCGGTCTAAATCCTAAGTGCGAAGGGGTCTTGGGCCCATCGCCCTCTGCACTCCTGCACATTGCGAGACTAGCCGGGGCCCAAGCGCGACTGTGGAAACACCACAGACGTAACCAGCTCACATCAAAAATCAGCCCGCATCTCTGAACTATGACATCTGGATCGCTTTCGGAAGGATCGTATGACGTAGAGGGCCCCATAAACCATTATCCCGCGTGGTGGTAGTGCGTATAGGCCAGTGGCCAACTCAGATCAAATACCCAAATCCGTTAGGCGTGTTTTAGTAACTCGCAGAGACGAACAGGATCCCTGTCGCTCCGACTTGGTAATCCACGGACTACGACCAAGGACCAGGCCCACCTCTCTATTAGGTGGTCTCCGCCTGCCCTGTCGTTCCGCCACAATATCACTCGCGGATGCTCTTGGAGCCGACCCGTCTTTAATATTATTCTCTCGCGGGAACTCTTCGAGCCGGCCCGACTTTAACAGTATAAAGTATTGTAGTGATGTAACATTTTTGTGATCATCACCGAGAGTGATCACGGCCCGATAACAAGCATGGCAAACGGACAAGGGTGAAGGGCCAGCTGATGAAACATAGCATATCTAACTAAGCATCATAGGATAGCAGGTAAGGTACCAATAGCAGACGACGAAATCAGGCTATGCATCAGAATAGGAGCTATCGGAATATCAACAGAAGCAATTCTAATGCAAGCAATAGAGAGGAAGAGTAGGCGATATCTGGATGATCAAGGGGGTTTTGCTTGCCTGGAAGCTCGGCTGAAGGGGCCTGGTCGTCGTCGACGTAGTCGTACTCAGAAGTGTCGTCGGCAGTCTCGGGGTCTATCGGTAGAGAAGGAGGGGGAAGAAACAATAAATACACGAAAAACAATGCAATAGGGATGCATGACATGTCAACATGCTGTGCTAGGGATGTTCTAATGCAGTACTATGCAAGTTAGTCGGAGCGGGAAAACATCTGGAGGTGTTTTACCAGCTCCGGGCAATTATCGGCCAGACGAATCGGAGGGGAAGGTTCCATGTTCATCATGTTAGAGAGGGCTGACAGGTATGTGGGTAGCGTATTCGTATTCGTCATATTTTTCTGATCGTTTTTCATATATAAATTATTTTCATCCGAGCTACGGTTTATTTTATATGATTTTTCAAAGTTTTATTGAATTTCTGGAATTGTTTTAATTATTAATTCTGAATTATCCAAAACAGTGACCTGTGACATCAGCATGACATCAGGGTGACGTCATCGGTCAACTCCAGCTGGCCAGGGTCAAACCTGACCAGTGGGTCCCACTGGTCAGTGACTGATTTAATTTAACAGAGGTTAATTTAGTTAATTAGGTTAATTAACACGTGGGACCCTACTATCAGTGACTGTTTATTTAACAGATTTATTTATCATTTTAATTAGCTTTTTATTTATTTATAAAATCGTTTAATTAGCGCAGGGCCCGCATGTCAGTGGCTGGGCTGCCCAGTCAGCACAGTTGATTGGTCAACCCAGTAACTGGGGCCCGTGGGGCCCAGTGGTCAGTGGCACAGGGCGGCGAGGTGACAGCCACGTCGGCGCCGTCGCCGGAGTTGCTCCGGCGACCATTTCGCACGGCGATGCGCGTCGGGCTTTGCCGGAAATAGCACACAGGTGGCCGTTTTGCTCGGGACTTGGCGCGTTCGAACACGGCCGCTCGCGTGCATCCAACGCGGCAAGCGGCAGCAGCTGGGGAGGCCGGAAGTGGCCGGAGTAGCGACAGCGGACGGCGGCGCGTACGGGAGCTCCGACTAAACGGCGCAGCGGCTCGAACGGGGGCAAACGAGAGGTGCTAGCCGGACCACAGAAGTGCCCCGAGCACGTTCATGTGCTCGGACGGCCATGACATCGACTACAGCGACGGCGGCGAGCTACACGGCGGAGCCGAGCTCCGGTGATGGTGCTAGCGGCGGCTACGGGGACGGATTCGTGCGGGAGAGTGAGGGGAAAAGAGCGCGGGCTTACAGTGAGCCTGTAGGTGAGCTAAGTGGGCGCGGGGAAGGCTTGACGGCGACGGAAACGACGATGAAAGACGACGGCGATCCGAGGAAGAAGGGGAAGCTGGCGGCGGCGTTGGTGCTTCCCGGCGTCGATCTGGAGGTGCAGACGACGTAGACGAAGTCCTCGGTCCTCCTGGGCACGACGGAGCGGCAAGGGAGGCATGGTGGCTATGCGGGCAAGCAGCGGACGGCGATGGCTGCGTCGGCCATGGAGGGGGAGGAAGCGAGCGAGCGAGGGGAGAGGGGGAAAAAGATCTGGGGCGGTCTAGGGTGTCCGCAGTGGCCTTCTTATCCACCCGGCGCCCTGTAGCGACACGAGGCGGCGAGTGGGCGCGGCTGCGACGGCGAACCAGCTCGGGCGCGGGCGTGCGCGGGTGAGCAGGAGGAAGGAGGTGACAGGCGCGGGCTGGGCCTGCACTGTGCACTCGAGGCCCAGTGCGCCAGTGGGGTTCTCCCCTTTTCTTTTTCAATTTTCTGTTTTCTGTTTTTGTTTCTGTTTTGTAATTCTTTTAGCACTAATTCACTTTTGTTAAATATGAGTCTTGTCCAATTAAATACTAGGCAATATATATCACTGCCAGAAAAAGGTTTGGAGGTAAATTAATTTCATTTGATTTTTGGATTAAATGAAATGGATTAAATATTGCTGTTTTGGTACTGTTTATGGATGTTATAGTTATCTAGGTAATTTAGGTGATGTTGTTTTCCTAAACATTATTTATAATGGAATATTTCCAAAATTATGAACTATTTAGTTTTCAAATTTGAACAACTTTTATTTTTACTTCATATTTGAATTTTCAATTTGAGTTGGAATTTGAAATGAGATATGACTCCAATGATGATCAAGCACTGTTAATCATGGTGACTTGGAATTATCAAAAGGGTGATCACTGTAGCTTAATACATGGGGATGTTACACCAGACCACCTGCTTGGAGGCTTCTGAAGCTGCAACATATTCCGCCTTTGTCGTAGAATCCGCCACAGTCTTTTGTTTGAAACTTTTCCAATCAACTGCGCCACCGTTCAATATGAAAACATAGCCTGATTGAGATTTGAAGTCATCTGGGTCAGTCATGAAGCCTGCATCAGTGTAACGACTTACAATGAGCTCTTCATCACCTCCGTACAGAAGGAGTAAATCCTTGGTCCTTCTGAGGTACTTAAGAATATTTTTGACTGCGGCCCAGTGTTCCAATCCTGGATCACTTTGGTACCGGCTGCTAACACTTAGCGCATAGGAAACATCCGATCTTGTACATAGCATGGCATACATAATAGAACCAACTGCCGAAGCATATGGAACATCATTCATTTGTCCTCGCTCATCGAGAGTCCGAGGACACTGATTCTTGCAAAGCACTGTGCCAGGTGACATTGGGAGTAGGCCTTTCTTGGAGTTCTCCATCTTGAACCTTTTCAACACCTTGTCAATGTACGTGCTTTGGCTAAGCGCTATCAGACGTTTTGATCTATCTCTATAGATTCTGATGCCCAATACATATGCCGCTTCGCCTAAGTCTTTCATTGAAAAACTCTTCTTCAATGAGTCTTTTATTTCGCTAAGGAAATTCACGTCATTTCCAATCAACAATATGTCATCCACATACAAGATTAGAAATGCTTTTGCGCTCCCACTAAACTTCTTGTAAACACAAGATTCTTCGTCATTCCTGATGAAGCCAAACTGTTTGACCACTTCATCGAAACGAATGTTCCAGCTCCTTGATGCTTGCTTCAGACCATAAATGGCCTTCTTAAGTTTGCATACCTTTCTAGCATCCTCATGAACGACAAAACCTTCAGGCTGTATGATGTATACATCTTCTTTGAGATTTCCATTTAGGAAAGCCGTTTTGACGTCCATCTGCCATATTTCATAATCGAAATAAGCAGCAATTGCTAGTAATATCCGTACAGACCTAAGCATAGCTACGGGCGAGAAAGTCTCGTCGTAGTTCACTCCTGGAACTTGCGTGAACCCTTTCGCGACAAGTCTAGCTTTATGGATAGTAATGTTACCATCTGCGTCTGTCTTTCTTTTGAAAATCCATTTACAACCAATGGGCTTTACGCCTTCTGGAAGTTCTACCAAGTTCCAAACTTGATTTTCGTACATGGATTCCATTTTGTATTTCATGGCTTTGTGCCATTCCCTTGAGCTGGGCCCCGCCATCGCTTCCTTGTAGTGCGCATGTTCATCGTCTTCAAGGACGAAGATTTCGTTATGAAACCACTCAGGTGGCACGATGGCCCTACCTGATCTGCGTGGTTCAGATCAAGCTTGTCAGAAGTTTCCGCATCACATGCGACAACTTCCGGCTCGGTTGTAGCGATAATTTGCAGAATTACTTCCGGTTCCTTAGCCATATCAACTATCGCCGAAGATTCACTAATCTCATTAAGCTGTACTGTCCTCCCACTTGCTTCTTTAGCGAGAAATTCTTTCTCGAGAAAGTGTCCAACTTTTGCGACAAACACTTTGCCCTCGGACTGGTTGTAGAAGGAATACCCAATGGTGTTATTGGGATAACCTACAAAGTAACATTTGTCGGATCTGGGATCGAGTTTGCTTGGCTGTAAACGCTTTACGTATGCCTCACAACCCCAAATTTTGACATGCGACACACTAGGTTTCTTCCCATGCCACATCTCATGTGGTGTCGTCTCAACAGACTTAGACGGTGCTCTGTTTAATGTATAAGCGCCAGTAAGTAGTGCGTGACCCCAAAAAGATATCGGTAGATCTGTAAGAGACATCATCGACCTCACCATGTCTAACAGGGTTCGGTTACGTCGTTCTAACACTCCGTTTCGCTGTGGAGTTTCGGGAGGCGTAAGCTGTGAAACGATTCCACGGTCACTCAGATGTTGGCTAAACTCATGACTAAGATAATCGCCCCCGCGATCTGATCACAGAAACTTAATCCTTTTGTTACGATGATTTTCTACCTCATTTCGAAATTCTTTGAACTTTTCAAAGGTTTCCGACTTATGCTTCATCAAGTAGATATAGCCATACCGACTCAAATCATCAGTAAAAGTTACGAAGTAGAAATACCCACCCCGTGCGGTTGTGCTCATCGGACCACATACATCACTATGTATTATTTCCAATAATTCACCCGCCCGTTCAGGATGACCCGTGAACGGCGTCTTGGTCATTTTCCCCATCAAACAAGCTTCACATGTGTAAAATGATTTAAAATCAAAAGACGGTAAAACTCCATCTTTATGGAGTCTTTCCAGGCGTTTCTTTCCGATGTGGCCAAGGCGACAATGCCACAATAATGTGGTGGTGGTTGCTACTTGTGAGCTGCGTTGGTAATTCCCTGAAGAGGAAGGGAGATGCAGTACAGTAGAGATAAGTATTTCCCTCAGTTAAGAACCAAGGTTATCAATCCAGTAGGAGAACCAAGCAAAATTCCGTTAAAGCGCACCTGCACCCACAAGAGCAAGCACTTGCACCCAACGCAAATAAGAGGGTTGTCAATCCTCTTAGCGGTTATTTGCAAGGATTAAATCTTATCGAGGTAAATAGATAAACTAAACTACTAATTAAAATAAAAGTAAATAAATTGCAGCAAGGTATTTTTAGGTTTTTTATATGATGAAGATAGACCCGGGGACCATAGTTTTCACTAGAGGCTTCTCTCTTGAGCACATAAGCATACGATGGGTAAACAAATTGCTGTTGGGCAATTGATACAAAAGCAAATAATTATGATGGATTCATGGCAATGATCATGTACGATCCGTGCTCAGGACGGGCCACCAATACCTAAGGATATCTCGAGGAGGGTGCATGTGGCGGGTAGGCCGATGTTGCCGACTAATCTGCTCAATGCTGCAACCGGTGCTATGCGGAGTCTGCATGACGGTGTTCTTTCTATGGAGAAGCGGCGTCTCTCCGAGAATGATGTGGCATACCCGGTTTTCGTGGCCAAGGTGCCAGAGGGCAAGGGCTTTGTCGATAGCCCCATCGGGCGTATGATCGTCCTGCGGTTTGATGACATCTTCGCTATGTTTAACCTTTATCCGCTGCACTACACCTTCATTCGGCTATTTTCGCTCAGTATGGAGATGCGGATCATTAGAGACAAGACCCCGGACATCGTGATAGTTGACCCCTTCTACATGCGTGCCAAGATCTTGGGCAGCGCTGGGGACCGGCAAGTCGCGAGTTCATACCTCGAAGGCGTCATTCTGGCGAACCCAGATAAGGATAACTTCCTCGTGCCTTACTTTTCCGAGTAAGTCATCCCCTCACCGCCCCGTAACATATGATTTCTTAGATTTCAATCGTTCTTTTTTCTTCTAACATTCCGTGTTTTGTGCAGTGACACACATTGCACACTCATCCTCTTAAGCCCGAAATATTCCATGGCCACGTATTTCGACTCGGACCGTCAGTCGAAGAAAAACTACACAGATATCAAGAAAGTTCTTGATGATGCTCTCCCCGGCTACGCCAAATCTGGAGGCACCTTCAGGAGGCCAATTTGTAGGTACGGCAAGCACGTGTTCACCCACGTAACGACGTTCCCCTGCGTCAAGCAGTCGCCTGCAGTCAGAAGGATGCCTACTACGCCCTCCATCACATGCGGGCGATCGTACGGAACCATCATCAGCGTATGCTACCAAATAATCTCAAAGAATGGGCCGCACGCTTGTCGGCAATCCAGGACGAGGACATCAGACAAGAATTCTTTCGCATCCAGTCGGAGTTAGCGGACATCATCTATCAAGATGTCCTTCGTACCTCGGGGTAGTTCTACCTCAACTATCAACCGTCCAACAGTGAAATAGAAACAACGCTACAAATGCAGGCTGACAACGACCGCACATTCATGACCATCACGAAAGACGGGGGCTTCATCCATGCTCCGGTCCCTGAGTCGAGTCGAAAGTACTGATGCTATGTAGTTCTGAAATATCGATTAGCTCATGTTGTAATTAAACTTTAATGAACTTGTATGTCTCTTTAGTTTGGACAGTCGTTCAACTTATATGTAATCGATGCTATTTATTAGTAGGACCATGAACCATGCTATTAATGTGTTGCTTTTCTCTTCCGATCCTTTTGTTGCATACTTATATATTGCTTATATATTATCTATGAATTGCTACTAACGTTTTGTTTGTCTAGTGCATAGAGATGCCGTCGTATGTCGTGTACAAGGGTGAGGTTACCGGAGTCTACGACGACTGGGAGGAGTGTCGGAAATAGGTTCACCGTTTCAGCGGTAACAGTTACAAAGGGTACACCACTAGGGCAGAGGCGGAAGCTAGATACGCGCGCTATCTAGCGGGAGAGAGGAGGGAGCGAAGGAGGAACCGGATGAAGACCAGTTTCATCGCGATGATGCTCATTGTGACCGCAGCTCTCTTCTATGTGATGGTAGTTTAGATGATATCGACTTTGTAATGTGACGACAAACTCGCTACTCGGTCTCGAGACCTAAACTTGTCTAATATTTGAACTTTGTTCGCTATTTCGAATTCGGAAACTAATGTGATGAATTGTATTATGTCCTGTTTATACTTGACTAATTGTGGTGCTGTATTGTACTGTATATTCTGTGCTGTATAATTAATATATTCTGTGTTGTGCAAATATCAGAAAAGCAAAAAAAAAAATCCTATAATTCATAGTAGTGGCGCACCTGCCAGCACATTAGTGGCGCACCTTGCAAAATATTAGTGGCGCACCTATAGAGACATCAGTGGCGCACCTGTTGGCTACCAGGGCCCCCTCATCTGCATTAGTAGTGGCGCACCAGTAGCCATAGTAATGGCGCACTACAAGGTGCGCCACTGTTATATTGAATACTAATGGCGCACCAGGGGTGCGCCATTAGTATTTGTTATTAGTGCCGTGGTAATAGTGGCGCACCTATGGTGCGCCATTAATACCCAAATGTGGTGCGCCACTAATGTGCTTTTTTCTAGTAGTGTGTATATAGGCATCACGTCTGACACAAGTAGACCGACTCCTGCCTGCATCTACTACTATTACTCCACCCATCGACCACTATCCAGCATGCATCTAGGGTATTAAGTATGAAACAGAGTAACGCCTTAAGCAAGATGACATGATGTAGAGAAGAAAATTCAAGCAATATGAATAAACCCCATCTTTTTATCCTTAATGGCAACAATACAAATACGTGTCATGTCCCTTTCTGTCACTGGGATTGAGCACTGCAAGATTGAACCCATCACAAAGCACCTCTGCCATTGCAAGATAAATCAATCTAGTGGGCCAAACTAAACCGATAGGTCGAAGAGAAATACAATGCTATAACAATCATGCATAAAAGAGTTCAGAGAAGACTCAAATATTTCTCATGAATAATCTGATCATAAACTTACAATTCATCGGATCCCAACAAACACACCGCAAAAGAAGATTACATCGGATAGAACTCCAAGAACATCGAGGAAAACATTGTATTGAAGATCAAAGAGAGAGAAGAAGCCATCTAGCTACTAGCTATGGACCCGGAGGTCTGTGGTAAACTACTCACACATCATCGGAAGGGCAGCAAGGTTGATGTAGAAGCCCTCCGTGATCGATTCCCCCTCCGGCAGAGTACCGGAAAAGGCCTCCAGATGGGATCGTGGAAGAACAGAGGCTTGCGGCAGTGGAAAGGTTTTCTCTTCTGGCTCTCTGGGGGTTTCCCAATATTTGTGAATTTATAGAAGTGGAATTAGGTCAAAAGGAGTCACGTGGGCCCCACAAGGTACCACGGCGCCCCCTCCCCCGGGGCGCGCCCTAGTGCCTTGTGAAGCCCTTGTGGGGCTTCTGGCCTCCTCTCAAAGCTTCCCAGGTTTATTTTGTCTAGAAAAAAAATCTCCAAAAAGTTTCGTGGCATTTGGACTTCATTTGGTACTGTTTCTCTGAAAAGTCAAAAACAAGCAGAAAACAGCAACTGGCACTGAGCACTAAGTTAATAGGTTAGTCCCAAAAAATGATATATAATTTCTTGTAAATGTATATAAAACATCCAAGATTGATACTATAACAGCATGGAACAATCAAAAATTATAGATACGTTGGAGACGTATCAGTGGTATCTGCCTTCTTAAGGCATTTAGCATTCACGTTAAAGACATCATTTCCACGTTCAAGATTTAGTATGAAAAGGTCCCCAATTATGGGTGCAAATCCATAAAATATATCCTTACAATAAAGTGAACAACCATTGTTCTCAGACTTGTAAGAGTACCCATCGTGTACTAAACATGATCCAGAGATAATGTTTCTACACAATACCGGAACAAAATAATAGTTACTTAGTTCTAAGGTAAATCCTGAAGGGAGACATAGAGGCATAATGCCGACGGCTTGAGTTGCGATCCCATCACCGTTCCCGACGCGCATCACGACTTCATTCTTTGCCAGCTTGCGCACCTTCTGAAGCCCCTGTATCGAGTTGCAAATGTGAGCAACCGATCCGGTATCAAATACCGAAGACTTAGAATTTTCGCTAGCAAGCAAAACGTCAATGACATTAACCTGTATAACAATTATACCTTTTCCGGTTTTCCCGGACTTCTTATCTGCCAGGTACTTCTTGTAGTTTCTCTTCCAATGTCCTGTGCCCTTGCAGTAGAAGCACTCAGTTTCATTCTTGGCTCCGCCCTTAGAGTTGCTTTGGGAGCCGGTCTTACCGGCACCCTTGCCCTTCTTGGACTTGCCTTTCTTTTTGAAACTGGCGGTTTTATTCACAAGCAACACTTGCTTGCAATTTTTCCGCAGTTTTCAGCATGGCGAGCACCTCATTTGGTGTCTTCTCCATCCCACTCATGTTGTAGTTCATGATAAAACCGTCGTAAGACGGGGGGAGTGAAGCAAGCAACATGTCCATCATATGGGCTGGTGGAATTGGAAATTCCAGGGTTTTAAGCCTTTCAGCGTAGCCAATCATATTGACCACGTGTTCGCCAACTGAACTTCCCTCAGCCATCTTGCAATCCATCACGGTCTTCATAATATCAAAATGTTTAGACCGTGTGTTTTGCTTATACAGAGCATCCAATTCCCGGATCATATCGCGGGCATTATGGAATTCAAAACGTTTTTGAAGCTCTGGACTCATGCAAGCTAGCATGAGGCACTACACTAAGTTGTAATCATCATCCTTAGTGGCCCAGACATTTTGTTCACCTTCTGGGGTAGTTGCCGCCGGTTTAGCTGGAAGAGGAGTTTCAAGCACATATATTCTCTTAGCACTCCTGAGGACAATCCTCAGGTTACGGACCCAGTCCACATAGTTGTTTCCAGTTGCAGCTAACTTCTCTTTCTCTAACATCGGGCCTAAGTTGAACGCGGTGTTGCGAGCCATTTGATCTACAACGGTAAACACAAGTTTCACTTAGACTTTGTTCATAATTAATTTGCACTAGTGAATAAACAATTTTTATTCTAAAGTGCGCTCCCACTCAAATCAATATCTCTCAAAATTGATTATGAGTGATACAAGACCCAAATTTCAATTCAACGCCAAGAATGTATCCATCTCAAGTGACGAGAATTTCAATTGGTAGGCCAACTTGCCAATCACATCTCTATGTGACTCTTGTTCATCTTTCGATGGGCGTGTTCCGTGCTCAGGACGATCCTCCAGAACGTCAAGACAACCAAGTGATCTCGCTGCGAGGTCTCAACTCACCCGCCTCACACTTCTCTAATCGTTCGTACCCATGTATCCATGTGGTACCCCGAAGAGATAGGTGCCATGACGGTGCTACACTTGGGAGAACACTAACTACTTGATATTTTTAAGTGAGAGATCACCCTAGTAAAAAGCGACTACCGCGCAATCAAGAAGGGTGCATCAAGAGGGATAAACATCTCAGGCAATTCATAATAGCATGATATGGTATAGCCCTTTCTGACAGAGAAGTCTTGTATTTCTTCGTCTTCGGCATCCGCGTCGGTGTTCACCTTCGCGAAGATTGCCACCACCTTGTCGATGCACCAGATAATATTGCTATCTTTATAGCTAATAAAATAAGTGCATTACATAAGGTTGACACGCAGGTCATTAAAGTGACAATCATATGGCTCCAGGCATCATGCCGAATCAAGACACGCGGGTCATGTTAATAATCTACATCATATAGTCATCTCATACATAATCAAATTGAATATGAGCATTGCTATACCACATCTCATGCACATCCTGCAAAACCAAGTTAGACGCCTCTAATCGGTTTATGCAAAATTTTATTTTACGTGGCTTCTAAGGTTTTGACTTAAACCGCAGCTACCAACGTTTATCATCAAGTATGATTATTCAAGTTGCTAGATTAACTTTGCGGGGTGTATGAAGTACGAGATAATAAAATCTTGAACCCCATACTGAACTTCATCATACGCATGACCCCCGTGCAGATCATATCTGCATTGCCCTTTAGTCTACGAAATTTCATCTTTCTTTTAACTATGGTGGAACCCAAAGAACTGATAGCACTTCGTTGATCAATCAGGATCGCGGATTGCCAGAACTTTGTGAAATTCCACCATGCCGTTTCAAGATCAGAAATACGCAAATTCTAGGGAAGCAATAAGAACATCGGGTAATAGATTTCATCTGCTACCCGCATAAATAATTTTCAGCAATAGATCTCATCTACTACAAAATTATATTATGCAATACCCATACATCTCTATGTATTCTAGATCGTAACCTGCCTCTAAGCATAGCACGGCTCTTGATGCCACTATAGGGGAACGCGACAGAAAACAAAAAAATTCGGTACAGCGAGCACGCCCAGGATCACTATGGAGATAGCATACAAGGTTTGATCTGATCATTACCGACTCGTAGCGCAGCGGAAGTAGAGTCGATGTAGATCGTCGGTGCAGATCCCCGCAGCTAGGATTTAAAACCTCCCAACCGCGAGGATGTACTCCCTCGTCGGACAGCCCTTCGGGATGCGGTCGGACAGTCCCCCGGACGATGTCACGGACAGCCCTTCGGGAGGACCCTCGAAGCTCAAACGGTAACTCGGACAGCCCTTCGGGAGGACCCTCGAATAGCCCCTTGGGCAAAATATCGAACCTACGACCTTTCTACGGGGTTGCACACATACCGTGTCAGCTATCCGGCAGGGTTTCGCCGTCCAGAACTAGTTCCTACCGGAACCTAGACAGCCTTTCGGCTCTACGAAACTATTTCGCTGGGAGTGAGAGAGAAAGCCAGATCATGCATGGCATGTGTATGTGAGAAAGAATGAGTGTGGAGAGTGCCTGTCCACCTCTATTTATAGGAAAACCCAAGGGGTAGGGTGGCACTTGAAATACCCAAAAAACCCATCGCATGGATCTTCCAAAAGGGCATAATGGGAAGGCTAAAGGAGCTCCATGGAGGAGCTCCTCCCTTGGTCGGCCACATCTAGTGGGCCCCCCATGAGGGGCTCCCATCCATCCATGTCATCCCTAAGATATTTTGGGACAAAGCCCAAAAAGGTGGCTTTCCATAAAGTAACCATAAAGTGCTTTTCACTATTCATGAAACCATTTTTCCGTGACCGTTAAATCCGAAAATATTTCTGTGGGTCTTAGAATAATTCCAGTACCCACTAAAACAATTCTGGACGCATTCCGAAACATTTTTAGATCAATGATTTTCATCAGCGAAAAGCAACCAAAGCGGTTCCGGCAGCTCCGGAACATTTCCAGTTTTTTTCCCCGGAAAAATCTCAGAAGTTCCCAAAACAATTCTGGCACCCTCCAAGAATTTCCAGGCGTGTGCCAAAACCAATTTGACTTAATGGTATACTCCGAAATAAATTTTCAATTTTACCGAAACTCTTCCGGTGTTCTCTCTCCGGAACTCTTCCGTTGTCTCCGAAACTTTTCCGGTGACTTTCTCTCAGACTCCCTGTCTAGTATTCAGCAGATAGATGACCCTTAAGCGTGTGACCCTGTAGGTTCGGTGAAGTATAGACATGACCGGAACACTTTCCGATCAATGATCAATAGCGGAACCGTGGACACCCATATTGATCCCTATACCCACACGAATAAATATTCGAGTGAACCTGTTTGTTGCCGTGTGCTATTCCTGTTGCTTCGCGATATGTTACAAACACCCGAGGTGAGATTTATCGGCATCCCCGTGAATCAACACTTGTCCACTATGCCAGTTGCCTCGTTACCAGTTTTGTTATCTTATCTCGTTTCCGCATTCCGGCATCCCCGTGATCGAATCACATTGTGTCTGGCCAGACGATGATGGATACCGTAACACCGAGAGGGCCCTAAGAATATCTCTCCATCGTCGGAGGAGCAAATCCCAATCTTGAGCTATCTCGTTCCTTGTCATACTTTTCCGTGAACCCGTAAGCCGCCGTAATAGCCACCAAGTAACGGATGACATTTAACAAACCCCAAAGTTCACGAAGCAAGTGCAAAGGAACCCGATACTCTCATGGTCTAAGGAATTATGCAAACATAAACTTCCTCTGTGTTATTAACCATTTACTTGTGACGAATGTATCTCATAGCATAACACCAATTTGGGTCGATTCAACACAAATGTTCTTCTAACATTTTGCCCTCAAAATTGCCGGCATAGTCATGCCCATGATCAGGAAAACAGGATCATCATGCAGTACTTGAGCCAGTCTTAGAGGCATGAATAGGAATACATTTTTCCATTTAATATACCACACGTGCACATGAGTTTCCCTCCGAGCCTCGTGGATATTGTAGACTCGAGAATCATTGCAGTTATAGCATGGAACATAAACATTCATTACAAACTTGGAGATACAAAATAACTGTTATTACTGCCTCTAGGGCATATCTCCTACACTACCAACCATTTATACGCTTCCAACACATTGAGTTTTAGAGAAATGTTATCATGCACCCCAATCACAATGATGTTATGGTGCTTGATTTTTTGCCGTAAGAACGAGAAAGGTAAGAATTACCAAACCATGTATGTCAAAATTGTTGATCACAATAATGAACCAATAAAGCAAGTTGTGAGATAAGTATGAAAAGAAGGAGATAACTAGGACAAAATAGAGAGTTTGCCACTTGCCACTGTTGGTGAGGACAACAAGGATGGTGGAATGTTGCTACATGTGCGCGGCCTATAGATGTCCGTCTTTGAAGTGCACACCCTGTCAAGCTGGAATGTATTGACATCTGGTGAGAAACAACCAGCATCAATCGATGCGCTTCCACCATGATATAGGAACATGTGCCTCTCCATTGAACCCAGCAAAAGATACTGAAAACCCAATGAGATGGTCTTCTCCAAGTGCCATTGACAATAACTCTCACCATTATTTTTGCTAATGGTACGAAATTCAAGGCCCGTTGCACCTTTTCCATACACAAACACCCTGAGTTTGTCTTCCCCTGCCTCCACAATGGTTGTATCCACTTTGGAAAAGGCTCCAACTTTAGATGGGGGGTTAGCAATGCGAAACTCCGTCCTCTTCGTGTCAAGCACCAACATTTTCTCTCACCAACCCGACACCCAGTAGAAGCAAGCGATATGGAACGCCCAACAACGTAGCAATGACTTTATTGCAAGCATAGTACACATTTACCATATGAAACGCCCAACGGCTACACCCCATATGCTTTAAAAATAATATTAAACCAAGAGTACTTGGTCAGTGGAGTAGGCATAGCTCACGTAAAAATCAGTCTTCCAGGGATCAATGATATGTCTAGTTAAAGCAAACTAATTTCTAGATAATATGCTAGAGAAACTTAGTAATTGGGAGGAGCCTCACAAACGAGCATACCTGAAGCTTCTCCAGCGTCGGCCGATGGCAGAACTAGTCGCGGGGGTGGTGGATCCACGTGTGGAGAACGGCGGAGCAGGGTAGGATGTAGCTTTTCTTGATCGATTTTCGAAAGCGACAGGTTTGGACCGGTTTTAGAAGCTTCCACACATTTTTTTTGTTCTTCTTTCATTTTTGTTTGTTTCATGTATCCCTTTTTTTCCTTTCCCTTTTTCAAATAATGTCGACTTCTCCACTACAGGTTGTACATTTTTCGTATACACGCGGAACATTTTTTTTGATACATGTTGAATATTTCTCAAATACATGTGAAAGATTTTTCAGATACGCCTTGAACATTTTTGGAGTACACGTTGAACATTTTTCGAATACATGTTAAGCAGTTTTCATGAAATGCCATAGGTATTTTCTAAAATAGCGCAAAACATTGTTTTTTAGAATTTTTTAAAAATTTCATGAACATTTGTTTAATGGTATGAAATGTTTTCTAAATTACGTGAACCATTTTTTACATTGTATAAATATTTATTTAAATGTTCTGTACATATTTTTGCAATGGTAGATCATTTTCTAAATGTCATGAACATGTTTATGAATGTTATTTACTTTTTAAAATTGTGTGAGCTTATGTTTTACACTGTATTAATATTCTTTAAATGCACACTAAACATTTTCTTAAAACGTAAGTAAATTTTTCTATAAAATATTTATATTTAGAATATTTTCAAATATGAAAAGAAAGAACGACCATCAGAAAAAAAAGAAGTCCGAAGAAGAAGCAAATGTGAGAAAACGAACAAAGAAGCAAATTGGGCCTGCCCACAACAGTGACGCATCTGGCGAGAGATCCTTCTGTCTCGCAAGTCCTATCTGCTGCGGTATATGCGGCTGATTAACAACAAATTCTATTTGGCGCTTTAAGGGCCACTTATAGGCATTTTGTTACACGAGGCACACCCCCGACGACACTATGTAGCAAAATGGCTAGCTCATGTAGGGCTTTTTTTCACCGGTATTTGGGAACCTTCCCATGAAAGTTCCGCCGGTTTTTCTGGGCGGGTTTTCTTTTGGTTTTTCATGCATGATTTTTGCTTGCTTTTCTCAGTTTTTTTTAATTTTGATTTTTTTTCTTGTTCTTTGCCTTTTTTTCATTTCCTTTTTTATTTTTATCAAATGCATGAAAAAATATCAAATTTGAAAACTTTTCCAAATTCGAAAACTTTTCAAAAATTCACAAACGTTTCAAATTTTGTGATTTTTTTTCAAATTCTTGAACTTTTTCCATTTGCGGACTTTTTAAAAATCAATGAACTTTTTACAAATTTTGAAAACTTTTGTCAAATTTACGAACTTTCTCAAATTTTATGAACGTTTCAAATTTTGTGAACTTTTCGGAAATTTGTGAACAACACAAACAAGAAACATGAGAACTCCCTCATGAGACCAAACGTCTCATAACTACCAACCCTTTATACGCTTCCAACACATTGAGTTTTTGCGAAATGTTATCATGCACCCCAATCACAATGATGTTATGGTCCTTGATTTTTTGCCATAAGAACGAGAAAGGTAAGAATTGCCAAGCCATGTAGGTCAAAATTACTGATCACAATAATGAACAAATAAGGAAAGTTGTGAGATAAGTATGAAAGGAACGAGATAACAATGACAAAATAGAGAGTTTTACCACTTGCCACTGTTAGTGAGGACAACAACGATGGTGGAACGTTGCAATATGCGTGTGGCCTATAGATGCTTGTCTTTGAAGTGCACACCCTGTCAAGCTGGAATTTATTGACATCCGGTGAGAATTAGCCAGCATCAAGCGATGCGCTTCTACCATGATATAGGAACAAGTGCCTCTCCGTTGAACCCACAAAAGGATATTGAAATCCCAATGAGATGGTCTTCTCCAAGTGCCATTGACCATAACTCTCACCATTATTTCTGCTAATGGTATGAAATTCATGGTCCATTGCACCTTTTCCATACACAAACACCTTGAGTTTGTCTTCCCCTGCCTCCACAATGGTTGTATCCACTTTGTAAAGGGCTCCAACTTTAGATGGGAGGTTACCCATGTAAAACTCCATCCTCTTCATCTCAAGCACCAACATTTTCTCACACCAACCCGACACCCAGTTTGTGAACTTTGCGAACTTTTCAAGTTTTGTGAACTTTTCAAATTTGTGAACTTTTCAAGTTTTGTTAACTTTAAAAAAAAATTGAACAGCACAAACCAGAAACATGAGAGCTCCCTCATGAGACCAAACGTCTCATAACTACCAACCCTTTATAAGCTTCCAACACATTGAGTTTTTGTGAAATGTTATCATGTAACCCAATCACAATGATTTTATGGTGCTTGATTTTTTGCCACAAGAACGATAAAGGTCAGAATTACCAAACCTTGTAGGTAAAAATTACTAATCACAATAATGAACCAATAAGGCAAGTTGTGAGATAAGTATGAAAGGAAGAAGATAACTAGGACAAGATAGAGAGTTTACCACTTGCCACTGTTGATGAGGACAACAACGATGGTGGAAAGTTGCTATATGCACACGGCCTATAGATGCTGGTCTTCAGAGTGCACACTGTCAAGCTCGAATGTATTGACATCCAGTGAGAAACAACCAGCATCAAGCGATGCGCTTCAACCGTGATATAGGACCGAGTGCCTCTCCGTTGAACCCACAAAAAGATACTGAAAACCCAATGAGATGGTCTTCTCCAAGTGCCATTGACCATAACTCTCACCATTATTTCTACTAATGGTACGCAATTCAAGGTCCGTTACACCTTTTCCATACACAAACACCCTGAGTTTGTCTTGCCCTGCCTCCACAATGGTTGTATCCACTTTGGAAATGGCTCCAACTTTAGATGGGGGGTTAGCAATGTGAAACTCCATCCTCTTTGTGTCAAGCACCAACATTTTCTCCCACCAACCTGACACCCAGTAGAAGCAGCCAGCCATGTATTGGAATTGGGTGGACATATAAATCCATATCCGTGATAACCAGTTACCAACTAGAGTGCTCCATCTCAGGGTAGGAATGACTCGCCATTGTCTACTATTAGAACTGAAGACAAAAGAAACCATCATAGTTTTACAATGCGCCATCAAAATCACTCTAAATGAAGTCTTGTAGGGGAACGCGACAGAAAACAAAAAAATTCGGTACAGCGAGCACGCCCAGGATCACTATGGAGACTGCATACAAGGTTTGATCTGATCCGTACCGACTCGAAGCGCAGTGGAAGAAGAGTCGGTGTAGATCGTCAGTGCAGATCCCTGCAGCTAGGATTTACAACCTCCCAACCGCAAGGATGTACTCCCTCGTCGGATAGCCCTTCGGGAAGCGGTCGGACAGTCCCTTGGACGATGTCGCGGACAGCCCTTCGGGAGGACTCTCGAAACCCAAACGGAAACTCGGACAGCCCTTCTGGAGGACACCCGAAAACCGAACGGAAACTCGGACAGCCCTTCGGGAGGACACTCGAACAGCCCCACGGGCAAAAGATCGAAACTACAATCTCTCTACGGGGTTGCACACATACAGTGTCAGCTATCCGGCAGGGCTTCGCCGTCCAGAGCTAGTTCTTGCCGGAACCCAGACAGCTTTTCGGCTCTACGAAACTATTTCGCTGGGAGGGAGAGAGAAGCCAGACAAGTCAAATGGCATGTGTATGAGAGCAAGGATGAGTTTTGGGGCAGCCCCCTCACCTCTATTTATAGGATAGCCAAGGGGTAAAGATGGTATTCACAAATACCAAAAGTGCCCCCACTTTATGCCTTTACATAAAAGAATAAAGCAAAAAGGGGTGCCATGTGGAGCTCCAAGGAGCTCCACCTCCCTTGGCCGGCCACACTTGGGGGCCCCCCCCATGAGGGGGCTTCCTTGGCTCCCAAGTACTTCTAGAAGGCTTTTGGAAAATATCCCAAAAGGTGCTTTCCAAAAAATATCCATAAAGCACTTTCACTATTCACGAAGACATTTTTCTGCGTCCGTTAAATCCAAAATTATTTCTGTGTCCCTAGAATAAATCCAGTACCCACCAAAACAATTTTGAACGCATTCCGAAACAATTTCGGAACAATGTTTCTTCAGCGAAAAGCAACCAAAGCGGTTCCGGCTGCTCCGGAACATTTCCGGTTTTTGTACCGAAAAATTCCCAGAAGTTTCCAGAACACTTGTGGCATCCTCCAAGAATTTCCAGGCGTGTGCCGGAACCAATTTGACTTAATGGAATACCCTGAAACAACTTTTTAGTTTCACCGAAACTATTCCGATGTTCTCTCCGGAACGTTTCCATTTCGTCCGAAACTTTTTCGGTGATTTTCTCTCAGACTCCCCGTCTAGTATGCAGCAGATAGATGACCCTTAAGCGTGTGACCCTATAGGTTCGGTGAAGTATAGACATGACCCGGAACACTTTCCGATCAATGATCAACATCGGAGCCGTGGACACCCATATTGACCCCTATACCCACACGAATGAATATTCAAGTGAACCTCCAGTTGCCGTGTGCTATTCCTGTTGCTTCACGATATATTACAAACACCCGAGGTGAGATTTTCTGCATCCCCGTGGATCAACAACTTGTCCACTATGCAAGTTACCTCGTTACCGGTTTTGTTATCTTTTCTCGTATCCGTGTTCCGGCATCCCAGTGATCAAATCACAATGTGTCTGGCCAGACGATGATGGATACCGTAACATCGAGAGGGCCCGAGAATATCTCTCCATCGTCGGAGGAGCAAATCCCAATCTTGAGCTATCTCGTTACTTGTCATACTTTTCCGTGAACCCGTAAGCCACCGTAATAGCCACCCAGTTACGGATGACGTTTAACAAACCCCAAAGTTCATGAAGCAAGTACGAAGGAACTCGATACTCTCATGGTCTAAGGAATTATGCAAACATTAACTATCTCTGTGTTATTAACCATTAACTTGTGACGAATGTATCTCATAGCATAACATCAATTCGGGTCGATTCAACACAAGTGTTCTACTAACATTGTGCCCTCAAAATTGCCGGCATAGACATGCCCATGATCAGGAAAACAGGATCATCATGCAATACTTGAGCCAGTCTTAGAGGCAAGACTAGGAATACATTTTACCGTTTATTATACCACACGTGCATATGAGTTTCCCTCCGAGCCTCGTGGTTATTGCAGACTCGAGAATCATTGCAGTTATAGCATGGAACATAAACATTCATTACAAACTCGGAGATACAAAGTAACTGTTATTACTGCCTCTAGGGCATATCTCCTACAGACTCCCACTTGCACTACAGTCATAATCTAGTTACATGGCTTCCCTAACACCAATGGCTGTCCGGTGTTGCTCATGCTTTGCTCGTGGTAGAGGCTTTGTCATCGAGTCCGACACGTTCAGATCCGTGTGTACTTTGCGTACTTTCACTAAACCCGCTTCGACCTGATGTCGAATGAGTTTATATTTGCGTTCAATATGTCTTGTCTTATGGTGCGAACTTGGCTCCCTTGCCTGAGCCACGGCGCCACTATTATCACAATAGATCTCCACCGGGTACAGAGCACTTGGAACCACACCAAGGTCTTCAAGAAATTTCTTGATCCATACCGCCTCCTTGGAGGCTTCTGAAGCAGCAACATATTCCGCCTCCGTCGTAGAATACGCTATAGTCTTTTGTTTTTAACTTTTCCAATCAACTGCGCCGCCGTTCAATATGAAAACATAGCCTGATTGAGATTTGAAGTCATCTGGGTCAGTCATGAAGCCTGCATCGGTGTAACCATTTACAATGAGCTCTTCATCACCTTCGTACACAAGGAGTAAATCCTTGGTCCTTCTAAGGTACTTAAGAATACCCTTGACTGCGGCCCAGTGTTCCAATCCTGGATCACTTTGGTACCGGCTGCTAACACTTAGCGCATAGGAAACGTTCGGTCTTGTACATAGCATGGCATACATAATAGAACCAACTGCCGAGGCATATGGAACATCATTCATCTGTACTCGCTCATCGAGAGTCCGAGGACACTGATTCTTGCAAAGCACTGTGCCAGGTGACATGGGGAGTAGTCCTTTCTTGGAGTTCTCCATGTTGAACCTTTTCAACACCTTGTCAATATACGTGCTTTGGCTAAGCGCTATCAGGCGTCTTGATCTATCTCTATAGATTCTGATGCCCAATACATATGCCGCTTCGCATAAGTCTTTCATTGAAAAACTTTTCTTCAATGAGTCTTTTATTTCGCTAAGAAAATTCACGTCATTTCCAATCAACAATATGTCATCCACATACAAGATTAGAAATGCTTTTGCGCTCCCACTAAACTTCTTGTAAACACAAGATTCTTCGTCATTCCTGATGAAGCCAAACTGTTTGGCTACTTCATGAAAACGAATGTTCCAGCTCCTTGATGCTTGCTTCAGACCATAAATGGCTTTCTAAAGCTTGCATACCTTTCCAGCATTCTTAGGATCGACAAAACCTTCTGGCTGTATCATGTATACCACCTCTTTGAGGTTTCCATTTAGGAAAGCCGTTTTGACATCCATCTGCCATATTTCATAATCGAAATAAGCAGCAATTGCTAGTAATATCCGAACAGACCTAAGCATAGCTACGGGCGAGAAAGTCTCGTCGTAGTCCACTCCTGGAACTTGCGTGAACCCTTTCGTGACAAGTCTAGCTTTGTGGATAGTAATGTTACCATCCGCGTCCGTCTTTCTTTTGAAAATCCATTAACAACCGATGGGTTTTACGCCATCTGGAAGTTCTTACAAGTTCCAAACTTGGTTTTCGTACATGGATTCCATCTCGGATTTCATGGCCTTGTGCCATTCCTTTGAGCTGGGCCCCACCATCGCTTCCTTGTAGTGCGCAGGTTCATCATCTTCAAGAATGAAGATTTCGTTATGAAACCACTCAGGTGGCTGGATAGCCCTACCTGATCAGTGCGGTTCAGTTACAACATTGTCTGAAGTTTCCGCATCACATGCGACAACTTCCGGCTCGGTTGTAGGGATGATTTGCGGAATTACTTCCGGTTCCTTAGCCATATCAACTGTTGCCGAAGATTCACTAATCTCATTAAGTTGTACTGTCCTCCCACTTGGTTCTTTTGCGAGAAACTCTTTCTCAAGAAAGACTCCGCTTTTAGCGACAAACACTTTGTGCTCGGAGGGTAAGTAGAAGGAATACCCAACTGTTTCTTTTGGATAACCTACAAAGTTACATTTGTCTGATCTGGGATCGAGTTTGGTTGGTTGTAAACATTTTTACATGTACCTCACATCCCCAAATCTTAAGATGCGACAAACTGGGTTTCTTCCCATTCCACATCTCATGTGGTGTCGTCTTAACAGAATTAGACGGTGCTCTGTTTAGTGTGTGAGCGGCAGTTTCTAGTGCGTGACCCCAAAAAGATATCGGCAGATCTGTAAGAGACATCATCGACCTTACCATGTCTAACAGGGTTCGGTTACGTCTTTCCGACACTCCGTTTCGCTGTGGAGTTCCGGGAGGCGTAAGCTGTGAAACGATTCCACGGTCACTCAGATGTTGGCCAAACTCATGACTAAGATACTCGCCTCTGCGATCAGACCGCAGAAACTTAATCTTTTTGTCACGATGATTTTCTACCTCATTCTGAAATTCTTTGAACTTTTCAAACGTTTCCGACTTATGCTTCATTAAGTAGATATAGCCATACCGACTTAAATCATTAGTAAAAGTCACGAAGTAGAAATACCCACCCCATGCGGCTGTTCTCATTGGACCACATACATCACTATGTATTATTTCCAATAATTCATCCGCCCGTTCAGGATGACCCGTGAACGGCGTCTTGGTCATTTTCCCCATCAGACAAGCTTCACATGTGTCAAATGATTCAAAATCAAAGGACGGTAAAACTCCATCTCTCTGGAGTCTTTGCATGCATTTCTTTCCGATGTGGCCAAGCCGACAGTGCCACAAGTAAGTGGTGGTGGTATCAGCCTTCTTAAGGCGTTTAGCATTCATGTTAAAGACATCATTTTCACATTCAAGATTTAGTATGAAAAGGCCCCCAACAATGGGTGCAAATCCATAAAACATATCCTTACAATAAAGTGAACAACCATTGTTCTCAGACTTGTACGAATACCCATCATGTACTAAACATGATCCGAAGATAATGTTTCTACACAATAGTGGAACAAAATAACAGTTATTTAGTTCTAAGATAAATCCTGAAGGGAGACGTAGAGGCATAATGCCGACGGCTTGAGCGGCGATCCCATTGCCGTTCCTGACGCGCGTCATGACTTCATTCTTTGCTAGTTTGCGCACCTTTTGAAGTCCCTGTATCGAGTTGCAAATGTGAGCAACCGATCCGGTATCAAATACCCAAGACTTAGAATTTTCGCTAGCAAGCAAAACGTCAATGACATTAACTTGTATAATAATTATACCTTTTCCGGTTTTCCCGGACTTCTTATCTTCCAGATACTTCTTGCAGTTTCTCTTCCAGTGTCCTGTGCCCTTGCAGTAGAAGCACTCAGTTTCATTCTTGGCTCCGCCCTTAGAATTGCTTTGGGAGCCGGTCTTACCGGTGCCCTTGCCCTTCTTTGGCTTGCCTTTCTTTTTGAAACTGGCGGTTTTATTCACAAGCAACACTTGCTTGCGATTTTTCCGCAGTCCTCCTTCCGTAGTTTTCAGCATGGCGAGCACCTCTTCCGGTGTCTTCTCCATCCCACTCATGTTGTAATTCATGATAAAACCGTCGTAAGACGGGGGGAGTGAAGAAAGCAGCATGTCCATCATATGGTCAGGTGGAAGTGGAAACCCCAGGGTTTTAAGCCTTTCAGCATAGCCAATCATTTTGACTACGTGTTCGCCAACTGAACTACCCTCAGCCATCTTGCATTCCATCAAGGCCTTCATGATATCAAATCGTTCAGACCTTGCGGTTTCCTTGTACAGGGCATCCAATTCCCGAATGATATCGCGGGGTTTATGGAATTCAAAACGTTTTTGAAGCCCTGGACTCATGCAAGCTAGTATGAGGCACTGCACTAAGTTGTGATCATCATCCTTAGTGGCCCAGACATTCTGCTCATCTTCCGGGGCATCTGCCGCCGGTTTAGCTGGAAGAGCAGTTTCAAGCACATACATTTTCCTAGCGCTCCTGAGGACAATCCTCAGGTTACGGACCCACTCCGCATAGTTTCTTCCAGTCGCGGCTAACTTTTCTTTCTCTAACATTGGGCCTAAGTTGAACGCGGTGTTGCGAGCCATTTGATCTACAACGGAAAACACAAGTTTCACTTAGACTTTGTTCATAATGATTTTTGGCACTAGTGAATAAACAATTTTATTCTAAAGTGCGCTCCCACTCAAATCAATATCTCTCAAAATTGATTATGAGTGATTCAAGATCCGAATATCAATTCAACGTCATAGAATCATCATCTCATGACGAGGATTTCAATTGGTAGGCCAACTTGTCGATCACATCTCTATGTGACTCTTGTTCATCTTTCGATGCATGTGTTCCGAGCTCAGGACGATCCTGCCATGAACGTCAAGACAACCAAGTGCTCTTGCTGCGAGGTCTGACCTCACCCGCCTTACATTTCTCCAATCGTTCGTACCCATGCATCCATGGCGCACCCCAAAAGATTAGATGATGTGACGGTGCTACACTTGGGAGAACACTAACTACTTGATATTTTTAGTGAGAGATCACCCTAATAAAAAGCGACTACCACGCAATCAAAAGGGTGCATCATAAGGGATAAACATCTCAGGCAATTCATAATAGCATGATATGGTATAGCCCTTTATGACGGAGAAGTCAAGTATTTCTTCGTCTTCGGCATTGCGTCGGTGTTCACCTTCGCGAAGATTGCCACCACCTTGTCGATGCATCAGATAATATTGCTATCTCTATAGCTAATAAAATAAGTGCATTACTTAAGGTTGACACGCAGGTCATTAAAGTGACAATCATATGGCTCCAGCCATCATGCCGAATCATGACACGCAGGTCATGTTAATAAATTTACATCATATAGTCATCTCATACATAATCAAATTAATATGAGCATTGCTATACCACATCACATGCACATCCTGCAAAAACAAGTTAGACGCCTATAATCGGTTTATGCAAAATTTTATTTTACGTGCCTTCTAAGGTTTTGACTTAAACCGTATCTACCAACGTTTTATCATCAAGTATGATTATTCAAGTCGCTAGATTAACTTTCCAGGGTGTATGAAACACGAGATAATTAAATCTCGAGCCCCATACTAAACTTCGTCATACGCATGACCCCCGTGCAGATAATATCTGCATTGCGCTTTCATCTACGAATTTCAGCTTTCTTTTGACTATGGCGGAACCCAAAGAACTGATAGCACTTCGTTGATCAATCAGGATCGCGGATTGCCAGAACTTTGTGAAATTCCACCATGTTGTCTCGAGATCAGAAATACGCAAATTCTAGGGAAGCAACAAGAACATCGGGTAACAGACTTCATCTGCTACCCGCATAAATAATTTTTAGCAATAGATCTCATCTACTCCAAAATTATATTATGCAATACCCATACATCTCCATGTATTCTAGATCGTAACCTGCATCTACGCATAGCACGGCTCTGATACCACTGTAGGGGAACGCGACAGAAAACAAAAAAAATCGGTACAGCGAGCACGCCCAGGATCACTATGCAGACTGCATACAAGGTTTGATCTGATCCGTACCGACTCGAAGCGCAGCGGAAGAACAGTCGGTGTAGATCGTCGGTGCAGATCCCTGCAGCTAGGATTTACAACCTCCCAACCGCAAGGATGTACTCCCTCGTCGGACAGCCCTTCGGGAGGCAGTCGGACAGTCCCTCGGACGATGTCGCGGACAGCCCTTCGGGAGGACTCTCGAAACCCGAACGGAAACTCGGACAGCCCTTCGGGAGGACACCCGAAACCCGAACGGAAACTCGGACAGCCCTTCGGGAGGACACTCAAACAGCCCCACGGGCAAAAGATCGAAACTACAATCTCTCTACGGGGTTGCACACATACGGTGTCAGCTATCCGGCAGGGCTTCGCCATCCAGAGCTAGTTCCTGCCGGAACCCAGACAGCCTTTCGGCTCTACGAAACTATTTCGCTGGGAGGGAGAGAGAAGCCAGACAAGTCAAATGGCATGTGTATGAGAGCAAGGATGAGTTTTGGGGCAGCCCCCTCACTTCTATTTATAGGATAGCCAAGGGGTAAAGATGGTATTCAAAAATACCAAAAGTGCCCCCACTTTATGCCTTTACATAAAAGAATAAAGCAAAAAGGGGTGCCATGTGGAGCTCCAAGGAGCTCCACCTCCCTTGGCCGGCCACACTTGGGGGCCCCCCATGAGGGGGCTTCCTTGGCTCCCAAGTCCTTCTAGAAGGCTTTTGGAAAATATCCCAAAAGGTGCTTTCCAAAAAATATCCATAAAGCACTTTCACTATTCAGGAAGACATTTTTCTGCGTTCGTTAAATCCCAAATTATTTCTGGGTGCCTAGAATAAATCCAGTACCCACCAAAACAATTTTGAACGCATTCCGAAACAATTTCGGAACAATGTTTCTTCAACGAAAAGCAACCAAAGCGATTCCGGCTGCTCCGGAACATTTCCGGTTTTTATACCGGAAAATTCCCAGAAGTTTCCAGAACACTTCTGGCATCCTCCAAGAATTTCCAGGCGTGTGCCGGAACCAATTTGACATAATGGAATACCCTGAAACAACTGTTTAGTTTCACCGAAACTATTCCGGTGTTCTCTCCGGAACGTTTCCGTTTCGTCCGAAACTTTTTCGGTGATTTTCTCTCAGACTTCCTGTCTAGTATTCAATAGATAGATGACCCTTAAGCATGTGACCCTGTAGGTTCGGTGAAGTATAGACATGACCCGGAACACTTTCCGATCAATGATCAACATCGGAGCCGTGGACACCCATATTGACCCCTATACCCACACGAATGAATATTCGAGTGAACCTCCAGTTGTCCTGTGCTATTCCTGTTGCTTCACGATATATTACAAACACCCGAGGTGAGATTTTCTGCATCCCCGTGGATCAACAACTTGTCCACTATGCAAGTTACCTCGTTACCGGTTTTGTTCTCTTTTCTCGTATACGTGTTCCGGCATCCCAGTGATCAAATCACAATGTGTCTGGCCAGACAATGATGGATATCGTAACACCGAGAGGGCCCGAGAATATCTCTCCATCGTCGGAGGAGCAAATCCCAATCTTGAGCTATCTCATTACTTGTCATACTTTTTCGTGAACCCGTAAGCCACCGTAATAGCCACCCAGTTACGGATGACATTTAACAAACCCCAAAGTTCACGAAGCAAGTACGAAGGAACTCGATACTCTCATGGTCTAAGGAATTATGCAAACATTAACTATCTCTGTGTTATTAACCATTAACTTGTGACGAATGTATCTCATAGCATAACATCAATTCGGGTCGATTCAACACAAGTGTTCTACTAACATTGTGCCCTCAAAATTGCCGGCATAGACATGCCCATGATCAGGAAAACAGGATCATCATGCAATACTTGAGCCAGTCTTAGAGGCAAGACTAGGAATACATTTTACCGTTTATTATACCACACATGCATATGAGTTTCCCTCCGAGCCTCGTGGTTATTGCAGACTCGAGAATCATTGCAGTTATAGCATGGAACATAAACATTCATTACAAACTCGGAGATACAAAGTAACTGTTATTACTGCCTCTAGGGCATATCTCCTACAAGTCTCTTATGCAATCGTTGCCTCCTCATCATTGTCACTGGGTGGCAAGAGGAATGTCTCGTACCAACTCATCTGTTCTATCCAGGGTCTCCACTGAAGCGACAAGGTCACCGCCTCATCAGGAATTGGGGGAACAAGAAGACACCACTGGTACAAGGGTTCGCACACCACACTCTCCATAAATTTTGCTTCATTACTGATGCCATCCTCGGGGAACCTACTGAGGAGGCCACGTCCTTGATGAGCCAGTCACGGGTGGGGCCTGGGAGGAAGTAGAAGGAGAAGTCGGTCACACCTGTGATGACGTCGGCTGCTAGTGTGGAGGGGTGAGGCGGAATGGTTGGATAGAAGACTCGGCTACCATCAAGGAAGTCAAGGAGTGGTAGAGTGTGGAGCTTGCGGAAGTGTTGGAGGAAGGAGCATTCAACGATGATGTTGCGGAAGGAGACACAACCAACGGCGGCACGGATGAGGTCGGACGGGGAAGGTAGGCGGAGGAAGATATCCTCAAGGAGCTCATCGGGGAGTGGGGCGACACAGTTTTCTTGCGTCGGTGCTCGAGGGTGTTTGGTTCTAGGGAAGGATCCACAAGGATCTTGTGCTAGTACACCACGGCGCACGAGGAGCGGGTGCTCTTATGGAGGTGGAAGCCGCGACGGCCGCAACAGATGCAAAGCATGTGGGTCTAGTTCCGGCGCATGTCAAAATATTTTCCTCCTGCAAGCGTAAAGATGATTTTATTGCAAGCTTTATGGAACGCCTGTAGGGGAACGCAGCAGAAAACAAAAAAAATTGGTACTGCGAGCACGCCCAGGATCACTATGGAGATGCATACAGGGTTTGATCTGATCGTTACCGACTCGTAGCGCAGCGGAAGCAGAGTCGATGTAGATCGTCGGTGCAGATCCCCGCAGCTAGGATTTACATCCTCCCAACCGCGAGGATGTACTCCCTCGTCTGCCCCCGAACAGTCCCGCGGACAGCCTTTCGGGAGGCAGTCGGACAGTCCCCCGGACGGTGTCACGGACAGCCCTTCGGGAGGCACACACAGAATCTCGGACAGTCACTCGGACAGACCTTCGGGAGGCACTCTCGAACAGCCCCTCGGGTAAAAAGATCAAACTTACGACCTCTCTACGGGGTTGCACACATACGGTGTCAACTATCCGGCAGGGCTTCGCCGTCCAGAACTAGTTCCCACCGGAACCCAAACAACCTTTCGGCTCTACGAAACTATTTCGCGGGGAGGGAGAGAAGAAGCCAGATCATTGCATGGCATTGTATGTGAGAAAGAGTGAGTTTTGGGCAGCCCCCTCCACCCCTATTTATAGGCCAAGCCCAAGGGGTAGAGGACCAAAATGCCCTCAAAGGTGGTTTCTCCAAGAAGCCAATAGGGGAAAATACCAAAAGGCCCTCAAGATGGCTTCACCAAGAAGCCACCAAAAAGTTCTTTTCACTATTCATGGAAACATTTTTCCGCGACCGTTAAATTCGAAAATATTTCTGTACATCTTAGAATAATTCCAGTACCCACTAAAATAATTTTGGACACGTTCCGAAACAATTCCGGATTAGTGATTTTCATCTGCGAAAAGCAACCAAAGCGGTTCCGGCAGCTCCGGAACATTTACGGGTTTTTTCTCCGGAAAAATCCCAGAAGTTCACAGAACAATTCTGGCACCCTCTAAGAATTTCCAGGCGTGTGCCGAAACCATTTTGATTTAATGGTATACTCCGAAACAACCTTTCGGTTTTACCGAAACTATTCCGGTGTTCTCTCTCTGGAACTCTTCCGTTGTCTCCAAAACTTTTCCGGTGACTTTCTCTCAGACTCCCTATCTTGTATTCAGCAGATAGATGACCCTTAAGCGTATGACCCTATACGTTCGGTGAAGTATAGACATGACCGGAACACTTTCCGATCAATGATCAACATCGGAGCCGTGGACACCCATATTGACCCCTATACCCACACGAATAAATATTCGAGTGAACCTCCAGTTGTCGTGTGCTATTCCTGTTGCTTTGTGATATGTTACAAATACCCGAGGTGAGATTTATCGGCATCCCCGTGGATCAACACTTGTCCACAATGCCAGTTACCTCGTTACCGGTTTTGTTCTCTTTTCTCGTTCCCGTGTTCCGGCATCCCTGTGATCAAATCACATTGTGTCTGGCCAGACGATGATGGATACCGTAACACCGAGAGGGCCCGGAGATATCTCTCCATCGTCGGAGGAGCAAATCCCAATCTTGAGCTATCAAGTTACTTGACATACTTTTCCATGAACCCGTAAGCCGCCGTAATAGCCACCCAGTTACGGATGACGTTTAACAAACCCCAAAGTTCATGAAGCAAGCATGAAGAAACTCGATACTCTCATGGTCTAAGGAATTATGCAAACATTAACTTTCTCTGTGTTATTTACCATTAACTTGTGACGAATGAAACTCATAGCATAACATCAGTTCGGGTCGATTCAACACAAGTGTTCTCCTAACATTGTGCCCTCAAAGTTGCCGGCATAGTCATGCCCATGATCAGGAAAACAGAACCATCATGCAACACTTGAGCTAGTCTTAGAGGCCAGACTAGGAATACTTTTTACCGTTTATTATTCCACACGTGCATATGAGTCTTCCTCCGAGCCTCGTGGTTATTGCAGACTCGAGAACCATAGCAGTTATAGCACGGAATATAAACTTAACTCCAAACATGGAGATAAATAATAACACTTATTATTGCCTCTAGGGCATATCTCCTACAACGCCCAACAACGTGGGGATGACTTTATTGCAAGCAGAGTACACATTTACCATATGAAACGCCCAACGACGACACACCATATGCTCTAAGGAGAATATTAAACCAAGAGTACTTGGTCAGTGGAGGAGGCATAGCTCTTGTAACAATCAGTTTTCCAGGGATCAATGATATGTCTAGTTGCAGTTAGAAGGTGAACCAAAATAATTTCTAGACAATATGCTAGAGAAACTCAGAAATTGGGAGGAGCCACACAAACGAGCATACGTGAAGCTTCTCTTGTGTCGGTAGATGGCAGAACTAGTCACGGGGTGATGGATCCACATGTGGAGAATGGCGAAGCGGGTAGGACGTCAGAGACAGTACACTAGAGAGCTTGTTCAGGCAGCGTCGCGGCGCGGCTAATGGGGTGATCCGCCGTGGTAGCCCGACTGCCGGAGAGGACACGACCAGGAACCGTGGGGACATAGATGGAACGCGACGTCCAGTCGCCGTGGTCACCCTGCTAGGCACGAGATTTAGACCGCCGCCGCCGTTGGCGGGGAGACGGGCGGAGGCCTATTACGCCGCAAGGGATGGGATTTTTCGGGCCTGAGCCGCCGCTCGCGTTCGGAGCAGATCCTAAAAAATTAACAAGAAACGAGGTACCTTCCTGCAAAGAATTGCGCACACATCCCTCTGCTAGAATCTGGGCCATTCATGTTCGATCCGACACCCCAGGAAGAAACTTGGTGGGTGTACACGCGCAAGGGCTATGTCTCACCTATTGCGAGACGAGCTACCGTCTCATCTCCAGCGTTACCCCTAACGGGACGGCCCAATGTAGCTTTTCTGGATCGATTTTCGAAAGTGACATGTTTGGACCGGTTTCAGAAGCTTCCACACGTTTTTTGTTCTTCTTTAGTTTTCGTGTGTTTCCAGTATTGCTTTTCATTTTTTGTTCTTTTTTAATTATTTTTATTTTCCTTTTTTCAAATAATGTTGACTTTTTAATACACGTTGTACATTTTTTTGTATACACGGGGACCACTTTTTTGATACATGCTGAATATTTCTCAAATACATGATGACTATTTTTCAAATACATACGAAATATTTTTCAGTTACACCTAGATTTTTTCGAGTACACGTAGAACATTTTTTTAATACATGTTAAACAATTTTCACAAATGCCATAGGTATTTTTTTTAAAGCACAAAAAAATTAAAAAAATTCAGAAAACATCATGAACATTTGTTTTAATGGTACGAAATGTTTTTAAAATTATCTGATCTTTCTTTACATTGTATAAAAAATTAAAAAAATGTTACGAACATATTTAGGAACGTGTGATCATTTTCTAAATGTTTTTGAATGTTATGGACATTTTTAAGATTGTGTGAACACATTTTGAAAAGTGCGTGAATATTTTCTAAATTTGCGCTAAACATTTTCTTAAAACGCAAGTAAACTCATTTCTAAAATATTTGTTCGGAATATTTTCAAATATGAAAAGAAAGAACGACCGTCAGAGAAGATAGACGAACTAAGAAGATGCCAATGTGTGAAAACGAAGGAAGAAGCAAATTGGGCCCACTATAGTGACGCATAAGGCGAGAGATCCTTCTTTCTCACAAATCCTATTTGGCAACTTAAGGACCACATATAAGTATTTTCTTACATGGCGCACAGTCGCACCCCCCCCCCCCCCCCCCCCCCCATGGCACTATGTAGCAAAATCGGGCGCCCATGTAGGGCTTTAATTTACCGGTATTTGGGAACTTTCCCATGAATGTTCTACCAGTTTTTCTGGGTGGTATTTCTTTTGTACTTTCCAGCATGATTTTGCTTGATTTCCTCCTTTTTTATTTTTTTTATTTTTATTTTTTATTTTTTTTGTTCTTTGCCTTTTTTTCCTTTTCCTTTTTTATTTTTATCAAATGCATGAAAAAAACAAATTGGAAAACTTTCCAAAAGTTCATGGACTTTTTAAAATACATGAACTTCTTTTTAACTTTTGTGATGTTTTCTCCAATTCATGAATTTTGTCCATTTGTGAACTTTTAAAAAATACATGATCGTTTTCCAAATTTTGTGAACAATGGTCAAATTTACGAACTTTTTCAAATATTCTAAACTTTTCAAAATTTTGTGAACTTTATTTTTATTTTTGTGAACTAATTTAAATTACGTACTTTTTGAAGTCGCAAACAGTTTTCAAATATGTGATTTATTTTCCCAATTTCATGTACAATTAAATTTTCGTGAACAATTCATCAAATATGGGCACATTATTTAAACTCGTACACAATTGTTTCGACTTCTTGAATTTTTTGAAGGGCTTATAAATGTTTGCAAAATCAAAATAATGTTCACATATTCAAAAAAATGTTCATGACTTTGAAAAAATCTCTACGGATACAAAAGAGTTCAGAAAACTCAGAAATTGTTGGCCAATTTCAAAAATTGTTCCAAAAATTCATGGAAAGTTCCTCGATTGAAAAAATGTTTTCGTGAAATTCAACAATTTGTCCGAAAATTACAATTTTTTATTTAATAAAAAATGTTCGCAATTTCAAAAAATGTTCACGGATTGGTAAAAAATATGTAATATTTCAAAAAAGTATGGCAACTAGTAAAACATGTTCGTGAATTTATAATTTCCATAATTACAAAAAATCTTCATGAGTTCTTAAAATGTTCATGATTTCCTAAATATTCGGAAAGTTAAGGATGTTCGCAAAACTAAAGATAAAAGGAAAACAATCAAGGAACAAAATGATAAGGAAAAAAAATAGAAAATAGAAAAAGGGAAGAAAAAACGAATATTAAAAAACGAGAATGAAAAATAGGAAGAAGAAAATGAGAAAGGAAAACGAAATAGATTATTTTTAGCCAAAAACGAAATAGGTAAAATAAAGAAAAAATCTAGACTCTACCAGCACATACATTGGACAGGCCCGCGGTAGGAAAATGAAATAGATTATTTGTACGCGCTAGGTCGGTAGTTGGCAACCTACGCGGTGGTTCCTATATGGCGCAGAGGTCGCTGCCTTCTGTTTAATTTTTCATTACTTCTTTTTCTTTTTCTTCCTTTTCTTTTTCTTTTTCTTTTTCTTTTTCTTTTTCTTTTCCTTTTTATTTTTCTTTTCTTTCTTCATTTTTCTTTTTCTTTTTTTTCTTCTTTACTTGTTTTCATTTTTTTTGCAGAATTCCTTTTCAAATTCGTGAACATTTTTTGTTCATCGATTTCAATAAATGTTCATCAATGTAAAATTATGTTCATCAAATTCAAATTTTGTTCATTGGATTTAAAAAATGTTCATCAATTTTAAAATGTGTTCATCAAATTAAAAAAATGTTCATCAAATTCAAAATTTGTTCATAAATTTTAAAAAATGTTCATCAAATTCAAAATTTGTTCATCTATTTTTCAAAAATGTTCTTCAATACAAATATTTATTCATCAAGTTAAAAAAATGTTCATCAAATTCAAAATTTGTTCATCAAAATACAAAATATGTTCATCATTATTAAAAAATGCTCATAAATTTTTTTCATCTAAATAAAAAAAATTCATTAAAATTCAAAAAATGTTCATTCTTTCGAAATCGTGAACATTTTTTCAAAATCATGAACATTTTTAGAATTAGCGAAGAATTTTTGAACCGATGAAGTTTTTTGAAATCTGGGAACAAATTTTGAATCAGCGAACAATTTTAAATAAGAAAAAATAAGAGCAGGAAAGAAAAAACAAAAGGCAAATAGAAAAGAAAGGAAATAAAAAAACAGAGGGCATCCAGGCCCGCTAATGGGCCAGCCCAATAGGGCGCGCGCTGGGGAAAGCAGGTGCGCGTTGGCCGGTTCGCCGGCGCGTTACGCGCGGAATAGGAGCTCTCAAACTACGCGCCAAATAGGTAGCGGCGCTGCATAGGCACTCTCCATATTGTCGCTATTTGGCAAACTACGTGCTAGGTCACACAGGCTCGCGACCGATTCGCGTTGGGCCGGCCCACTTGGTAGAAGACACATACGGTGAACCGTTTTTTGGAACCTTCTAGAAGGTTATTGAACCTATTTTTACTGGTTTTTTGGGGCTTTAAATTTTTTTCGGTTTTAGTGTTTAAAAATACACAATTTTAAAAATAATTCATGACTTTACAAGAAATGTTCACAAATTTGAAAAAAATGTTCTCCAATTTAAAAAATGTTCGCAAATTTGGATTGGGCCACCTTGCTGCACTTTATTATACTTGTTACTTGTTACTTGTTACGAATTATCTTGCTATCAAAACTAACTGTTATCGCTACTTTCAGTAATTGCAGAGAATACCTTGCTGAAAACCGCTTGTCATTTCCTTCTGCTCCTCGTTGGATTCGACACTCTTACTTATCGAAAGGACTACGATTGATCCCCAATACTTGTGGGTCATCATCCATCGATCTGGACGTTGGTAGGATCCTGCTCCAATCGTCCCCTTCTTTCTTCCCATAAATATCGCTATGGCATCTGATTTTGCACATGTACGTATCAAAGCTGATTTTGTACACTGTTGTTGCTGAGATCGCTATTCCTTATTCTTAGTTTTTGCAGGTAGAAAAATTGAGGGAAATCAAAGTCAGAGGAATTGAAAATACTATGCACTGGGTCTACAAAAAGTGCAAGCTGCCTATTCCTACAACAAGTATGCATATGAGCATATCACATAAGGATAAGGATCTCTACTCCTAATGGAGCAATTGGTAGTCTCCGTTTCGGGGTTTTTTCGAACACCTCCCACCTTCGTCTGGTTTTATTTCGTCTGGCTTATTTTCGTCTCACCTCCCACCACCATCTTCTCACATTGGTTTTTTCATCCTCCCAATAGAAACTTTTCTTAACCCTTTTAAATTTTCCTAACCAGACACGTCACAAACGGGCAGGAAGCGATATTACGTTACCAAATAATAAAATCCAGTTTCATGGCAATCATTTTCAAATCCTAACTTTCCTAATGCGTGGATCCCTGCCTTTCCTAACAACTAATATCTCTACTCCTATAATATTTATCTTTTATCATCTCTACTCCTAAACTGTGGTCGTGATGATAGGTTTCGTAGTCCTTCATTCGCTTCGTCGCTTTCCCTTCGTCCGGCACGCACGAAAATAGAAACCAGGGACCGTCGTTGATAAAAAAAATCAACTCACGCACGCCCCCACCCCTCCTCGTGCGATCCAATCCCCCCGCCGACCCACCTCCCCTGTAGGTTGTACCCCGCCACGCCGCTGCGTCGACGACCTCCGAAACAACCTCGGCCGAATTTGGCCGTCGTGCTTCCTGACACGGGAACGGACAGCCTGGACGTGTGGAGGCTGAAGCGCGGCGGGTGGGATAGGGCGTGCATCGCGTTGCCGGAGAACTTCTTCGGACGAACTCCGTGGTGGTACCGTTGTCCATTGATACGTCCAATTTGCATCATGATTTCCTATGAATAATTATTATGTTTTTAATCATTATTTCACTTTATGGTACAATTCTTATGCCTTTTCTCTCTTATTTTGCAAGATTTACATGAAGAGGGAGAATGCCGGCAGCTGGAATTCTGGACCTGAAAGGGGTGAAACAGAGCTAGCTATTCTGCACAACTCCAAATGACCTGAAAATTTACGGAGATTTATTTTGGAATATATAAAAAATACTGGCGAAAGAATCAATAGAAGGGGGCCCACCAGGAAGCCACAAGCCTGGGGGGCGTGGCCTCCCCCCCTGGGCGCGCCCCCTGGCTTGTGGGGCCCCTGGCAGGCCTCTGGTCCGCTCCTTCTACTATATGAAGCCATTTTCCCTAGAAAAAATGAGAAGAAGACTTTCGGGACGAAGCGCCGCCGTCTCAAGGCGGAACCTGGGCAGGAGCTATTTTGCTCTCCGGCGGAGCGATTCCGCCGGGGATACTTCCCTCAGGGAGGAGGAAATCGAAGCCATCGACATCACCAACGATCCTCTCATCGTGGGAGGACCAATCTTCATCAACATCTTCACCAGCACCATCTCATCTCAAACCCTAGTTCATCTCTTGTATTCAATCTTTGTCTCAAAACCTCAGATTGGTACCTGTGGGTTGCTAGTAGTGTTGATTACATCTTGTAGTTGATGCTAGTTGGTTTATTTGGTGGAAGATTATATGTTCAGATCCTTAATGCTATTCAATACCCCTCTGATCTTGAACATGAATATGATTTGTGAGTAGTTACTTTTGTTCTTGAGGACATGGGAGAAGTCTTGTCATAAGTAATCATGTGAATTTGGTATTCGTTCGATATTTTGATGATATGTATGTTGTTGCTTCCTTTAGTGGTGTCGTGTGAATGTCGACTACATGACACTTCACCATCTTTGGGCCTAAGGGAAGGCATTGTGGAGTAGTAATTAGATGATGGGTTGCTAGAGTGACAGAAGCTTAAACCCTAGTTTATGCGCTATTCCGTAAGGGGCTGATTTGGATCCATATGTTTCATGCTATGGTTAGAGTTATCTTAATTCTTCTTTCGTAGTTGCGGATGCTTGCGAGAGGGGGTAATCATAAGTGGGAGGCTTGTTCAAGTAAGAACAGCACCCAAGCACCGGTCCACCCACATATCAAATTATCAAAGTAGCGAACGCGAATCAAGCAAACATGATGAAAGTGACTAGATGAAATTCCCATGTGTCCTCAAGAACGCTTTGCTTATTATACGAGTTCGTTCCGGCTTGTCCTTGGCTACAAAAAGGATTGGGCCACCTTGCTGCACTTTATTATACTTGTTACTTGTTACTTGTTACGAATTATCTTTCTATCAAAACTACCTGTTACCGCTACTTTCAGTACTTGCAGAGAATACCTTGCTGAAAACCGCTTGTCATTTCCTTCTGCTCCTCGTTGGGTTCGACACTCTTACTTATCGAAAGGACTACGATTGATCCCCTATACTTGTGGGTGATACATCTCCAACGTATCTATAATTTATGAAGTATTCATGCCATGTTTATTATAGTTTTGTATGATTTTGGTGCACTTTTATTTGGATTTTATATGATTTTCATGGACTAACATATTGACCTAGTGCCCATTGACAGTTGTTGTTTTCTGCTTGTTTTTGGTTTTCCAGAAAATCCATATCAAATGAAGTCCAAATGCAGCGAAACTTTTTGACGATTTTTTCTGGAAGGAAACAGACCCAGGAAGCTTCAGGGGAGCAACAGAAGACCCACAGGGGCCCCACAAGCCACCTGGGCGCGCCACCCCCCTGGCGCGCCCTGGTGCCTCGTGGGCCCCCTGTGGTCCCTCTTCGCGTGATTCCAACGCCAAAAATTCTTTTAAATACCAAAACCCCCAGAAATAACCCTAGAACTTTGACTACGCCGCCGCAAGCCTCTGTACCTCCACGATCTCATCTAAAGCCCTTTTCCGGCACCCTGTCGGAGGGGGGAATCATCACCGAAGGCCATCTTCATCATCCCGGCGGTCTCCATGACGAGGAGGGAGTAGTTCAACCTCGAGGCTAGGGGTATGTACTAGTAGCTATTTGTTTGATCTCTCTCTCTCTCGTGTTCTTGATTTGGCACGATCTTGATGTACCGCGAGCTTTGTTAATACAGTTGGATCATATGGTGTTTCTCCCTCTCTATCTTGTTGTGATGAATTGAGTTTTTACCTTTGAGGTTTCACTATTATCAGATTGAATATTTTTATGGATTTGGGAACACTTGATGTATGTCTTGCATATGAATACCCGTGGTGACAATGGGGTATTATATTGATTCACTTGATATATGTTTTGGCATTCAACTCACGGATTCCCGAGGTGACATTGGGGTTATCTATGCATAGGGGTTGATGCACGTTTTCGTCCTACTTTCTCCGGTAGAAATCTTGGGGCACTCTTTGAAGTTCTTTGTGTTGGATTGAATATTATGAATCTGAAGTTGTTTGATGCATATCGTATAATCAACTCACGGATACTTGTGGTGACATTGGAGTATCTAGTGACATTAGAGTTGGTTGATGTGTATCATATGGTGTTATTTTAGTACGAACTCTAGGGCTGTTTGTGACACTTATAGGGATGGCTCAATAGATTGATCGGAAAGGATAACTTTGAGGTGGTTCCGTACCCTACAACAATTTCTATCTTATGTTCTCCGCTAATAGGAACTTTGGAGTGATTCTTTGTCGCACGTTGAGGGATTGTTATATGATCCAATTATGTTAGCATTGTTGAGAGATTGCACTAGTGAAAGTATGAACCCTAGGCCTTGTTTCTAAGCATTGCAGTACCATTTGTGCTCCGTTTTATCACTTGCTATCTTGCTGTTTTTATATTTTCAGATTACAAAAACCTATATCTACTATCCATACTACACTTGTATCACTATCTCTTCGCTGAACTAGTGCACCTATACAATTTGCCATTGTATTGAGTGTGTTGGGGACACAAGAGATTTCTTGTATTTGGTTGCAGATTTGTTTGAGAGATACCATCTTCATCCTACGCATCCCACGGATTGATAAACCTTAGGTCATCCACTTGAGGGAAAATTGCTACTGTCCTACAAAACTATGCGCTTGGAGGCCCAACACGAGTCTACAAGAATAAGTTGTGTAGTAGACATCAGTGGGTCATCAAGACTCTTTTCTGGCGCCGTTGCCGGGGAGTGAAGCGCCTTTGGTGAGTGGAATTTGGTAAGGAAACATTTATATTACGTGCTGAAATTTATTGTCACTTGTCACTATGGAAAGTAATCCTTTGAGGGGCTTGTTCGGGATATCTTCACCTCGACCGGAAGCATTGAGAGTTGCTCCTCAACCTATTGAACCTACTAAAAATATTTCTTATGAAATTCCTTCGGGTATGGTAGAGAAACTGCTAGCTAATCCTTATGCAGGAGATGGAACGGTACATCCTGATATGCACTTGATATATGTGGATGAAATTTGTGGATTGTTTAAGCTTGCAGGTCTATCCGAAGATGGAGTTAAGAAGAAAGTATTCCCTTTATCTTTGGAGGGAAAGGCATTGACATGGTATAGGCTATGTGATGATACTGACACATGGGACTGGAACCGGTTGAAGCTGGAATTCCACCAGAAATTTTATCCCATGCATTTGGTTCATCGTGATCGGAATTATATATATAATTTTTGGCCTCGTGAAGGAGAAAGTATCGCTCAAGCTTGGGGGAGGCTTAAGTATATGTTGCACACATGCCCCAATCATGAGCTCTCAAGAGAAATAATTCTTCAAAACTTTTATGCTCGGCTTTCTCATAATGATCAATCCATGCTCGATACTTCTTCTGTTGGTTCCTTTATGAAGAGAACTATTGAATTCTGATGGGATCTTCTGGAAAGAATTAAACGTAACTCTGAAGATTGGGAAATCGACAAAGGTAACGAGTCAGGTATAAATCTTGAGTTTGATTGTGTTAAATCTTTTATGGAAACCGATGTTTTTCATAAGTTTAGTACTAAATATGGACTTGACTCTGAGATAGTAGCTACCTTTTGTGAATCTTTTGTTGCTCATGTTGATCTCCCTAAGGAGAAATGGTTTAAATATCATCCACCTATTGAATCGAATGAAGAACCTGTTAGTGTTAAAGAAGAAACAATTGTTTACCGTGTTGATCCAGTTGTGCCTACTGCTTATATTGAGAAACCTCATTTCCCTGTTAGGATTAAGGAACATGCTAAAGTTTCAACTGTGGTTAATAAGAGTAATATTAGAGCACCTAGACCTTCCGAACAAATTAAAGTTGAACCTAATATTGCAATGGTTAAAGATCTTTTGGTTGATAATATTGATGGACATGTCATATATTTCTGTGATGAAGCAACTAGAATTGCTAAGCCAGACACTAAACATAAAAACAAACTTGTAGTTGGCATGCCTGTTATTTCTGTTAAAATTGGAGATCATTGCTATCATGGTTTATGTGATATTGGTGCTAGTGTGAGTGCTATTCCGTTTACTCTCTATCAAGAAGTCATGAATGATATTGCACCTGTTGGCATTGAAGATATTGATGTTACTATTAAGCTTGCAAATATAGATACTATGTCACCACTTGGGATTGTTAGAGATGTTGAAGTCTTGTGTGGTAAGATCAAATACCCTACTGATTTTCTTGTTCTTGGATCACCACAGGATGATTTTTGCCCCATTATATTTGGTAGACCTTTCTTGAATACAGTTAATGCCAAGATTGATTGCATTGGTGAGATGTCTCATGAGTTTAATTTCTCCAAGTTTCGTAGACAACCTCATGATAAAGAATTACCTAATAAGGATGAAATTATTGGTCTTGCCTCTATTGCTGTGCCTCCTACTGATCCTTTAGAACAATATTTGCTAGACCATGAGAATGATATGAACATGAATGAAAGAAATGAAATAGATGAGCTGTTCTTTAAACAAGCACCTATCCTTAAACATAACTTGCCTGTTGAAACCTTGGGAGGTCCACCTCCACCCAAGGGTGATCCTGTGTTTGAATTAAAGCAATTACCTGATACTCTTAAATATGCTTATCTTGATGAAAAGAAGATATATCCTGTTATTATTAGTGCTAACCTTTCAGAGCATGAAGAAAAGAGATTACTTAAAACTCTGAAGAAGTACCGTGCTGCTATTGGATATACTCTTGATGATCTTAAGGTCATTAGTCCCACTTTATGTCAGCATAAAATTCATATGGAGCCAGATGCTAAACCCGTTGTTGATCATCAAAGAAGGTTGAATCCTAGAATGAAGGATGTGGTAAGAACTGAAATATTAAAGCTTCTGGAGGCAGGTATAATTTATCCCATAGCTAATAGTAGATGGGTAAGTCATGTTCATTGTGTTCCTAATAAAGGAGGTATTACCGTTGTTCCTAATGATAAAAATGAACTTATCCCACAAAGAATTGTAACTGGTTATAGGATGGTAATTGATTTCAGGAAATTAAATAAAGCTACTAGGAAAGATCATTACCCCTTGTCTTTTATTGATCAAATGTTAGAAAGATTATCTAAGCATACACACTTTTGCTTTCTAGATGGTTATTCTGGTTTCTCTCAAATAGCTGTGTCACCTGAAGATCAAGAGAAAACCACCTTTACTTGTCCTTTTGGAATGTATGCTTATCGTCGTATGCCTTTTGGTTTATGTAATGCACCTGCTACCTTTCAAAGATGTATGACTGCTATATTCTCTGACTTTTGTGAAAAGATTGTTGAGGTTTTCATGGATGATTTCTCCGTTTACGGAACTTCTTTTGATGATTGCTTGAGCAACCTTGATCGAGTTTTGCAGAGATGTGAAGAAACTAATCTTGTCTTGAATTGGGAGAAGTGCCACTTTATGGTGAATGAAGGTATAGTCCTTGAGCATAAAATTTCTGAAAGAGGTATTGAAGTTGATAAAGCTAAAGTTGATGCTATTGAGAAAATGTCATGTCCTAAAGATATCAAAGGTATAAGAAGTTTCCTTGGTCATGCTGGTTTCTATAGAAGGTTTATAAAAGACTTCTCTAAAATTTCTAGGCCTCTTACTAATCTTTTGCAAAAAAGATGTTCCATTTGTTTTTGATGATGATTGCGTAGAAGCCTTTGAAGTACTTAAGAAAGCCTTAATTTCTGCACCTATTATTCAACCACCTGATTAGAACTTACCCTTTGAAATTATGTGTGATGCTAGCGATTATGCTGTCGGTGCTGTTCTAGGACAAAGAGTTGATAAGAAATTGAATGTTATCCATTATGCTAGTAAAACCCTAGATAGTGCTCAAAGAAATTATGCTACTACTGAGAAAGAATTTTTAGTAGTTGTGTTTGCATTTGATAAATTCATATCTTACATTGTTGATTCAAAAGTTACTATTCACACTAATCATGCTGCTATTAAATACCTTATGGAAAAGAAAGATGTTAAACCTAGACTTATTAGATGGGTTCTTTTGCTACAAGAATTTGATTTGCATATTGTTGATAGAAAGGGAGCTGAGAATCCCGTAGCTGATAACTTGTCTAGAATGGAAAATGTTCTTGATGACCCGCTTCCTATTAATGATGATTTTCCTGATGAAAAATTAGCTGTCATAAATGCTTCTCGTAATACTCCTTGGTATGCAGACTATGTTAATTACATTGTTGCTAAATATATACCACCTAGTTTCACGTACCAACAAAAGAAAAAGTTTTTCTTTGATTTAAGACATTACTTTTGGGATGACCCACACTTATATAAAGAAGGAGTAGATGGTATTATTAGACGTTGTGTACCTGAGCATGAACAGGAACAAATCCTACGCAAGTGTCACTCCAAGGCATATGGAGGACACCATGCGGGAGATCGAACTGCACACAAGGTATTACAATCTGGTTTTTATTGGCCTACTCTTTTCAAGGATGCACGTAAGTTTGTCCTTTCTTGTGATGAATGTCAAAGAATTGGTAATGTTGGTAGACGCTAGGAAATGCCTATGAATTATTCACTTGTTATTGAACCATTTGATGTTTGGGGTTTTGATTATATGGGACCTTTTCCTAAATCCAACGGGTATACTCATATTCTAGTTGCTGTTGATTACGTTACTAAGTGGGTAGAGGCTATTCCAACTAGTAGTGTTGATCATAACACCTCCATTAAAATGCTTAAAGAAGTTATATTCCCGAGGTTTGGAGTCCCTAGATATTTAATGACTGATGGTGGTTCACATTTTATACATGGTGCTTTCCGTAAATTGCTTGCTAAATATGATGTTAACCATAGAATTGCATCTCCTTATCATCCTCAGTCTAGCGGTCAAGTTGAATTAACTAATAGAGAAATAAAATTGATTTTGCAAAAGACCGTTAATAGATCCAGAAAGAATTGGTCTAAGAAACTTGATGATGCATTATGGGCTTACAGAACTGCTTATAAAAATCCTATGGGTATGTCTCCGTATAAAATGGTTTATGGAAAAGCATGTCATTTACCTCTTGAGTTAGAACATAAAGCATATTGGGCAATTAAAGAACTTAACTATGATTTTAAACTTGCCGGTGAAAAGAGGTTATTTGATATTAGTTCTTTAGATGAATGGAGAACCCAAGCTTATGAAAATGCCAAGTTGTTTAAAGAAAAAGTCAAAAGATGGCATGATAAGAGAATTCAAAAATGGGAGTTCAAATTAGGTGACCATGTTCTATTATACAATTCTCGTTTAAGATTTTTTGCAGGAAAACTTCTCTCTAAATGGGAAGGCCCATACATCATCGAAGAAGTTTATCACTCCGGAGCCATCAAAATAAACAACTCCGAAGGCAATAATCCGCGAGTGGTTAATGGGCAAAGAATTAAACATTATATCCCAGGTATGCCCATTAATGTTGAAACTAATATTATTGAAACAATTACACCGGAAGAGCACATAGAAGAAATCTTCCGGAACGCTCCAGAAGCCTGAAAAGGAGCAGGTATGTGGTACGGTAAGTAAACCGACTCCAAAACTTTCATAAAAGTACTTTCTGTCCGTTTTGGAATATATAAAAAAATTAGGAAAATAATAAACAGTCCGAAAAGTGCACGAGGAGGCAACAAGCCTGGGGGGCGCGCCCTACCCCCCAGGACGCGCCTACCAGGTTTGTGGCTCCCTCGTGGACTTTCCTGACTCCGTTTTCTTCCATATTACTTGTTTTGCATGGTAAAAATTCATTATATATACTCACGGGTGTTTTGACCACCGCATCGCAAGTTTCTCCTCTATTTTTGTTTCGGGCTATTTTTCTGACAGATCTAGATCGCCATGGCGTCTCCAAGCTCGTCCAAGGACAAGTTCTATGAGAAGGTCATCAACCCGTACTTACCGGAGGTGATGAAGCACCCTCAAGCCATTGAGATGCATGAGGGGGTGCTCCACATCCGGGACGTTCAAGGACCTAAGAAGACCGGGAGCGAGAAGGCCAGGCTGGAAGCGGTGGAATAGGAGATCTTCAAGTGCCAGGGGATGGTGGAGCGCGGACTAAGTGCTAACCACTCCATGATCACGGAGTTCATCCGTGAGCACAAGGTGGACGGCAAGAATATTGGGGACGTCATCTTCAAGCTCAATGACCGGATTGATTATCTTCAGGCCCAAATATATGATCTACAAAACCAAAATTTTGAGTATGAGGCCAAGTTCAAAGGTATGAGTTTAGCTGCAAATTTCAGGACTCCGGAGACACGTTCGTCCTTTTATGATGGAGAGCCTATGCCTTGGAAGACGGAGGATAAGCCTACCACTTCATCACCACCATCACCCAAGAAGGAGAATTGAGTACATGGGTATGGGCACCACCCTTGGCTTGTGCCAAGCTTGGGGGAGGTGCCCCGGTATCGTATCACCATCACTTTTTCATCGTCAGTATCTATCTTAGTTCGATCCTTAGTTATTTCATGATTTAGAAGAATAAAGTTTTAGTATGATTTAGTTTCGAATGCTTGCTTTGTGATCTATCTATCTATGTAATCGTGTGTGAAAGTTATATAATAAAGATTAGTTTGAGTTGAGTGTTTTGCTTTTGATGATCCAATCTTAGAAATAAATAAAGAGTAAAAATTAAGATCATATGCTAATCCCATGGGGAGTGATGACTTCACATAAAAAGAAGTATAATTGATAAAACTTGTTGTAAGTTGACAAACATAGCATTGGTCATTGTAGCAATTCATGAAAAAGTAATAAAGGAAGAGAGGTCTCACATATAAATACACTATCTTGGACATCTTTTATGATTGTGAGCCCCCATCAAGTATTCAATGTCAATTAGTTGACGTTGGACAAGGAATACAACGTAATGGGTTATGTTTGCTTATATTCACATAGAAGTTATATTGTTTTGGATCCTCTAACATGTGGTGTTTGCCCCCTATCTTTTGCTAGAAAAATTCTGCACTAAGTAGAGATACTACTTGTGCATCCAAAAACCCTTAAACCCAGTTTCAGGCCATGAGGGTCCACTATATCTACCTATGGATTGAATAAGATACTTCAAGTAAGTTGTCATCAGTGCAAAGCAATAAAAATTGCTCCTAAACATGTATGAACTTTTATTGTAAGGGAAAATAAGCTTTGTACGATCTTGTGATGGTGAAGAATAAAAGCAACAGACTGCATAATAAAGGTCGCCATCATAAGGGGCAATATAAAGTGACGTTCCTTTACATTAAGAGTTTGCACATCCAAAAACAAGAAGTGCATGACAACCTCTGCTTCCCTCTACGGAGGGCCTATCTTTTACTTTATGTATTTACTTTCATGCAAGAGTCAATAGTATTCTCCTCTATTATGTTTTTATTTTCTCTATTGGCAAGCATCATGTGTTGGGGATTGATCCAGGCATATATATCCAGTTGGATATAGGTGATCATGAGTTATATTGTTGACATTACCCTTGAGGTAAATACGTTGGGAGGCAAAATTATAAGCCCCTATCTTTCTATGTGTTCGACTGAAACTTTTGCTCCATAAGTATGTCGTGAGTGTCAGCAATCATAGAAGACTAAATGATAGTTGAGTATGTGAACTTGCTAAACAAAGCTCTTACATAGACTCTTTCTGATAATATGATGAATTGCAATTGCTTCAGTGACTGAGATCATAGTGTGTTAGTTTTCAATTCGGTTTATGGTTCATACTTTAACTTGTGGATGAATTGTCACTTTTTCATGAGAAGTTTTATGATAATATATTACTGTTATAATAAAGATCATGATGCTTCATGTCCGTATTTTATTTTTATCCACGTCTCTCTCTCTAAACATGTGGTCATGATTATCGATTTCGACTTTTCGCTTGAGGGCAAGCGAGGTCTAAGCTTGGGGGAGTTGATACGTCCAATTTGCATCATGATTTCCTATGAATAATTATTATGTTTTTAATCATTATTTCACTTTATGGTACAATTCTTATGCCTTTTCTCTCTTATTTTGCAAGATTTACATGAAGAGGGAAAATGCCGGCAGCTGGAATTCTGGACCTGAAAGGGGTGAAACAGAGCTAGCTATTCTGCACAAATCCAAATGACATGAAAATTTACGGAGATTTATTTTGGAGTATATAAAAAATACTGCTGAAAGAATCATCAGAAGGGGGCCCACCAGGAAGCCACAAGCCTGGGGGGCGCGACCTCCCCCTGGGCGCGCCCCCCTGGCTTGTGGGGCCCCTGGCAGGCCTCTGGTCCCCTCCTTCTACTATATGAAGCCATTTTCCCTAGAAAAAATGAGAAGAAGACTTTCGGGATGAAGCGCCGCCGTCTTGAGGCGGAACCTGGGCAGGAGCTATTTTGCTCTCCGGCGGAGCGATTCCGCTGGGGATACTTCCCTCCAGGAGGGGTAAATCAAAGCCATTGACATCACCAACGATCCTCTCATCGTGGGAGGACCAATCTTCATCAACATCTTCACCAGCACCATCTCATCTCAAACCCTAGTTCATCTCTTGTATTCAATCTTTGTCTCAAAACCTCAGATTGGTACCTATGGGTTGCTAGTAGTGTTGATTACATCTTGTAGTTGATGCTAGTTGGTTTATTTGGTGGAAGATTATATGTTCAGATCCTTAATGCTATTCAATACCCCTCTGATCTTGAACATGAATATGATTTGTGAGTAGTTACTTTTGTTCTTGAGGACATGGGAGAAGTCTTGTCATAAGTAATCATGTGAATTTGGTATTCGTTTGATATTTTGATGATATGTATGTTGTTGCTTCCTTTAGTGGTGTTGTGTGAACGTCGACTACATGACACTTCACCATCTTTGAGCCTAAGGGAAGGCATTGTGGAGTAGTAATTAGATGATGGGTTGCTAGAGTGACAGAAGCTTAAACCCTAGTTTATGCGCTATTCCGTAAGGGGCTGATTTGGATCCATATGTTTCATGCTATGGTTAGAGTTATCTTAATTCTTCTTTCGTAGTTGCGGATGCTTGCGAGAGGGGGTAATCATAAGTGGGAGGCTTGTTCAAGTAAGAACAGCACCCAAGCACCGGTCCACCCACATATCAAATTATCAAAGTAGCGAACGCGAATCAAACAAACATGATGAAAGTGACTAGATGAAATTCTCATGTATCCTTGAGAACGCTTTGCTTATTATACGAGTTCGTTCTGGCTTATCCTTTGCTACAAAAAGGATTGTGCCACCTTGCTGCACTTTATTATACTTGTTACTTATTACTTGTTACGAATTATCTTGCTATCAAAACTACCTGTTACCGCTACTTTCAGTACTTGCAGAGAATACCTTACTAAAAACCGCTTGTCATTTCCTTCTGCTCCTCGTTGGGTTCGACACTCTTACTTATCGAAAGGACTACGATTGATCCCCTATACTTGTGGGTCATCATCCATTGATCTGGACGTTGGTAGGATCCTGCTCTAATCGTCCCCTTCTTTCTTCCCACAAATATCGCTATGGCATCTGATTTTGCACTTGTATGTACCAAAGCTGATTTTGTACACTGTTGTTGCTGAGATCGCTATCCCAAATTCTTAGTTTTTGCAGGTAGAAAATTGAGGGATATCAAAGTCAGAGGAAATGAAAATACTATGCACTGGGTCTACAAAAAGTGCAAGCTGCCTATTGCTACTTGTGAGCTGCGTTGGTAATTCCCTGAAGAGGAAGGGAGATGCAGTACAGTAGAGATAAGTATTTTCCTCAGTTATGAAACCAAGGTTATCAATCCAGTAGGACAATCACGCAACACCTCGTTAGCAGCACCTGCACACAAAACAACAAATCCTTGCACCCAACGCAAATAAGTGGTTGTCAATCCCTCGGCGGTAATTGCAAGATTAAATTGTATGTGATAGATAGATAGATTGAAACAAAAATACAAAATAAAATAAAAGTGCAGCAAGATATTTTTAGGGTTTTTAATATATGATTTAGATAGACCCGGGGGCCATAGTTTTCACTAGAGGCTTCTCTCAAGAAAATAGCATACGGTGGGTAAACAAATTACTGTTGGGCAATTGATAGAAAAGAAAATAATCATGATGATATCCAAGGCAATGATCATGTATATAGGCATCACGTCCGAGACAAGTAGACTGACTCCTGCCTGCATCTACTACTATTACTCCACACATCGACCGCTATCAAGCATGCATCTAGTGTATTAAGTCCATAAAGAACGGAGTAACGCTTTAAGCAAGATGACATGATGTAGACAAAGTAAACTCATGCATGAATAAACCCCATCTTTTTACCCTTAATAGCAACGATACATACGTGTCATGTCTCTTTCTGTCACTGGGATTGAGCACCGCAAGATGGAACCCATTACAAAGCACCTCTTCCCATGGCAAGATAAATCAATCTAGTTGGCCAAACCAAATCAATAGATCGGAGAAGAAATACGAAGCTATAATAATCATGCATAAAAGAGATCAGAGAAGACTCAAATAATATTCATGGATAATCTGATCATAAACTCACAATTCATCGGATCCCAACAAACACACCGCAAAAAGTGATTACATCGGATAGAACTCCAAGAACATCGAGGAGAACATTGTATTGAAGATCAAAAAGAGAGAAGAAGCCATCTAGCTACTAACTATGGACCCGAAGGTCTGTGGTAAACTACTCACGCATCATCGGAAGGGCAGCAAGGTTGATGTAGAGCCCCTCCGTGATCGATTCCCCCTCCGGCGGAGTACTGGAAAAGGCCTTCAGATGGGATCTCTCTAGAACAGAAGCTTGCGGCGGCGGAAAAAGTATTTTGTGGGCTCCTCTGTTGGTTTCCCGATTTTTGGGAATTTATAGTGGTGGAATTAGGTCAAAAGGGGCAGAGGTGGGCCCACGAGGCACCAGGGCGCGCCTGCCCCCCAAGCGCGCCCTGGTGGCTCGTGGCCACCTCTTGGGGCTTCTGGCCTTCTCCCGAAGCTTCTAGTGTTGGTTATGTCCAGAAAAAAATATCTAAAAAGTTTCGTGGCATTTGAACTTTGTTTGGTATTGATATTCTGTAAAACCAAAAACAGGCAGAAAACAGCAACTGGCACTGGGCACTAAGTTAATAGGTTAGTCCGAAAAAATGATATATAATTGTTGTAAATGCATATAAAAACATCCAAGATTGATAATATAACAGCATGGAACAATCAAAAATTATAGATACGTTGGAGACGTATCACCTATTCCTACAACAAGTATGCATATGAGCATATCACATAAGGATAAGGATCTCTACTCCTAATGGATCAGTTGGTAGTCTCCGTTCTGGGGGTTTTTCGTCCCACCTCCCACCTTCGTCTGGTTTTATTTCGTCTGGCTTATTTTCGTCTCACCTCCCACCACCATCTTCTCACATTGGTTTTTTCATCCTCCCAATAGAAACTTTCCTTAACCCTTTTAGATTTTCCTAACCAGACACGTTACAAATGGGCAGGAAGCGATATTACGTTACCAAATAATAAAATCCAGTTTCATGGCAATCATTTTCAAATCCTAACTGTCCTAATGCGTGGATCCCTGCCTTTCCTAACAACCAACATCTCTACTCCTATAATCTTTATCTTTTATCATCTCTACTCCTAAACTGTGGTCGTGATGATAGGTTTCGTAGTCCTGTGTTTGCTTCGTTGCTTTCCCTTCGTCCGGCACGCACGAAAATAGAAACCAGGGACCGTCGTTGATAAAAAAAATCAACTCACGCACGCCCCCACCCCTCCTCGTGCGATCCAATCCCCCCGCCGACCCACCTCCCCTATAGGCTGTACCCCGCCACGCCGCTGTGTCGACGACCTCCGAAACAACCTCGGCCGAATTTGGCCGTCGTGCTTCCTGGCACGGGGACGGACAGCCTGGACGTGTGGAGGCTGAAGCGCAGCGGGTGGGACAGGGCGTGCGTCGCGTTGCCGGAGAACTTCCTCGGACGAACGCCGTGGTGGTACCGTTGTCCATCGATCTGGACGTTGGTAGGATCCTGCTCCAATCGTCCCCTTCTTTCTTCCCACAAATATTGCTATGGCATCTGATTTTGCACATGTACGTACCAAAGCTGATTTTGTACACTGTTGTTGCTGAGATCGCTATCCCTTATTCTTAGTTTTTGCAGGTAGAAAAATTGAGGGAAATCAAAGTCAGAGGAATTGAAAATACTATGCACTGGGTCAACAAAAAGTGCAAGCTGCCTATTCCTACAACAAGTATGCATATGAGCATATCACATAAGGATAAGGATCCACGAGTGGGTATTACTTTCAGAACGTTTGTTAGAGAATCATTCTTTATACGAACTTGATTGTACTTTCAGCCATGGAGCTGCAAATTTCATGGGCTAATGCATGATGTGATAGCATAATAGAATCTGGAGGACCTTTAGACTTGGCTCTCTGATGGGGTGAAGGGTGTGAAGTGGTTTGTCGTAGATTCAGAGGCCATTTTTCTTACCAATTTGTACATGCTCTACAGTTCAGAACTGGTTTTATTTTTCCTTAAAGAAAGCCGGTTTAATTTTCTGTTGGTTTTTGCTTTAGCTTCTTTAGCTCATATTCTTCTATAACATGGTGCTTTTTTATCTCTTACCGAACGTAAGTAGCACGACATCCCAGTGCTCGACAGTGACAAGTAGGTTCTGCAGGGAACCATGATGCTACGTGTTGATGGCTGAAAATTGCAGTCAAGAGGATGTTGTCGGGCCTCTTGGGACGGGTATATCCTACTAAGTGAAAGTTGCCGCGGTAGAGACAGACTTTACTTCTTCTTCAGGTGTTCTATTCTATTTAGTTAAATTAATTGAAGGTGACCTAATTGAAGCATTTGTTTCTCATGAAAGGTAAGGCACATGTACATTAAAATGTAACATTCTGCAGTATGAAAGGTAAGGGGAGAAAATCTCAGAGCCTTGCATAAACTACAACGCTTTTTTTAGAACAACTACAATGTTGTCGTGAGAGTTATGCTCAACTCTTGCCAGGTACATAAGGGTTTTCTACTTAACGCCCCCACTCCGCACCACTAAATATCAAGAGATTTGGTTTAGGGTTTATGTGTTTGTCGACTTGACGTTTTCAATTGTCTATTCAGTTTTAGATATGGATTTAGCTTTTAGAAGCAACAATTGCTTTAAGCAAGCAGAATATCAATAGTTTAGATGAGGTCTTTTATCTATTTGTACGGTATACATGATTACCACAAACATATGCTTTTATTCTTAATTTTTATGGTAATATTTTACTCCTAAAGAGGGAGTCCGTAAGTCGTTTCGTTCGTTCGCTTCACCCATCGCACGACCTCCTCATTGTTCCATCGATTTTTTTTTTCCAACCAACGCCCCACCTCCTTTTACCGGTTTATCTTCCACAACGATTTCCTTCGACCATGCACCCTCCCTGCGCTTCGTCCTAACCTATCTTATGCGTTATTGCCTAAAAAAACTAGCATATGCGATCTATATATTAGGGCAAAAACACAGACCCATGTCAGTGCGTATCTTTACTATTTTATAAGCAAAAACTAAAGTGGGTGTGCGTGCTCATAGGGAGAGGTATGACATAGTTGTATCAAATGGAGCCGCGGGGGCGATGCGGGTGATCATAATTGCTGCTATTTACTGTTGTTGTAGTGCCATGTGTGGGAGAGTAATGTATGGTACACATTATGTTTCTTCTCCTACTATATTTACAGATTTATCATGACCAATTAAATGAGTGTCTACAAATCTATTTTGGTCAATGCAATGGATGAATGTTGTGTGCATCTTATTGTGTAGATGTTGGTGTGAATTCTTTTTGGTTGTTTCATCTTGACCCTTTAATGAAAAAATAGTCTGGGTTGGAGAACCTACCCTAATCACACTAAAATTTCTTCTAGAGTCTTTTTATCAGATTGACTATGTAATTGGTACTGCCCATTTGATTTCAAGAGAAGTTCTATTGTACAGGAGTTGGAAGACAAAAGTACTAATGCAACCATGGAAGGGGTGGAAGGTAAAGCCATTCTGAGGGATATCTGAACGGCAAAGAACTTATTAACCTTTTTTTATAAAACTTGATGATGAATTGGTTACTATAGTCCCGTCAAAATAATTACCATATGTGAAGAATATTTGAAAGGGGGGGGGGGGGGTAGCAAGCTAACTACTTTCTGCTGTTGCAGGGCACTGTGATACATGTCCATGTAAAAACGTTAAGTTCAAAAAATCGTGCACGAACAATCAGTCAACGCAATATCAAACTTCAAGATTGCGAATAGTCATCATATATTACTTTCAATTTTACCTTCTCCAAATATATTTTTGGAAGTGTGTCTTAAAGAAAGTAATGTTATTGTCCTGATTACAAAATTATATTTGAAACTGGCATAATTGAACTTTCATGTTCTTTCTAGCTATGTTCTCTAGCTGTTTAGTTTGTGTCTATATGCATATATATATTTCTCTTGTCTCCATCTTCAATGCATGCATATCCTGATGCTTCTAATTTTCACTGCCCTCAGTTTTTGGAGCATTGTGTAACTTAATTTGGTTCATCCCAGGTACAGGGAACCTATTGGATTTACATCTTCTTGATGGTATCATGTATACATGAGATTCGTCAGTTTTGGTATGTAGAACTACCTTCTCTACTCTGTAAGTGCCCTTTCTACCTCTTTCTTATGTGTTGAATCACTGGTTCTCAAGGCTTAGCAAAATTGACCTTTACCAACAAAGCTCGACAAGGCAGTGTTCGAGGGTGTGCTTAGGTCACATGGTCTCCATAACCCTTTCCTTCTAGAGCTGGTACCAGATGTGCGCAATTTTATGAAATACAGATGTCTGGTGGTCTAATCAGTATGTCGCATAGTTTTTTCATATGTGCTTTGTTGCAAAAAAATTGACGCATCATTTAATTTATTTCCCAGTTTACCTCAGCAAATGACCTTCTACTTGGTGTCAAATAATGAATGTTACGTGATCTAGAACTATTTGCTTTGGTGCTTAATGGATCGCATCATGCATCCTATTTAAACTGCAATGCTTTACACCTAATGTTATTTTTGAGTCATGGAGCAGCGGCGGTGCCTTTCTGTACCATGACTGGATACATAATAAGGTTGATTTTTGTTTGCTCTGACGACAGGGAGGCAAGCTCAGGATCACATTCTTGGCCCCGATTGAAGGAACGACGATTTTCAGGATTGACTTGGATGGATTTTCTTGAACATAAAGGTGTCATTTTCATTGCCATTGAACACTATAGATCATTAGTTCAGAAGTTTCCTCCCAGATTTATTTGCTTGTTACTAATTTCCTCTGCTTATTACTAATTTTTGCCTACAACGTGTTGTTTCCTGCCTTTTTCCGCATGTATGGTTAGACATTTGCTTGCTTAATCTGTCATGTGAGTTTGTGCAATGGGTAGTGAGCTTGCATATTTCCATTTTATTTATCTTCTCATGTTGGCATGTAATTGGCTTGGTCATTTAAGATGGCAAGAGAAGATTGCGAAGCTATTGTTCCAGCACTAACAAATATTCCTCGTGTTCATGTGTGAGTAGAGTAAGAACAATATATGTGTTTTCTCGAAGCTATGGTGGTGGTAGCTGCCACAAACGGAATGGAACGGAGTCGGAAGCAGAGCGAGGGGTCAATAAAAAAATGGCAGGGACATAAGAATATAATTTGTGTGATTATGTTAACATAGCTTTCTCTCTCTACATATCGCTTTTATGTAGGAGGCTCGTGATGGCACACAACAATGGAGGGGAGGAGATAAAATATGAGGATGTCTGAGGAGCGGGTCGAAGACAAAACAAAGAACGAAGAATGCCTTTTCATTTCATGATCATCAAACACTACTAAGTTTATTTTTCGTATGGCAACTGTCAGAGCTAAGATGGAGCCTATGGGTGTGGTGAAGCAGTGTCGCCTAGAATGTGGATGGAGCGCCCATTGCACTGGCATGAATTATGTAATTGTCGTATCACCATCATATCATTTGTTGCCAAGCGGCGTCTAGCAAATTATTTTTGAAATTTTAGAAATAAGATCTACACGCAGTGATAATAGGGTGGGGATTTTTAGAACATAATAAACTGCTGCAGAGAGACATGGAGTGGAGTCAAGGCAAGTGACGAGAGAAGATGGAAGGTACGACAACAATATGATAATGTGCGAATGGGAATAACTTTAAATTATTTGAGCCGTCATGAGCATGCACTTCTAAAAGAAATAATTATTTGAATATATATTTTATCGCACCGTGGCAACGCACGGGCATTTAGCTAGTATCGCTACAGTTATTCGGTTGGTACAGCTTGGCGTTTGCTCTAGGCTAAAATGGTTTGTCGCTGTAGGCTAAAATGGGTTTGCCTAATAGGGGGGCGCGCCTGTGCGTCAGGTCGTTATTGGACGCAGAGAGCGTCACATAGGAGCTCTCCTTTCAAGTGAAAAAAAAAAGACACTCCCGTACACAACTGGTAGCTCCATATGATCTCACGGTCCATGGAGAACCCAATGAGGTACAGCCTGGACCCAAGATGCAGGCTGTCAGCTAGCTCTTCGATGACGCTCTTCTTGGTCCTTGCAGTATGTGGGTCACGCTCGCTATATCCGGAAGGTCGATCAAAGGACAAAATGTAGATCCCGAGAGAGTGCAGAAGGCCGCCGCGGACGGCCCCAGTTGACAGCGAGGGACCGCCGAACCGCAGAGACAACGCCGCTCCCTCTCCCTCGTAACCCTCAGGCTTTGTTTGGTTGCAAGGGAAAAAGAACCACTAAAATTGGTGGCACAAAAAAACTTAAAAGAAGTCATCAGGCATGATGCAAGTAGGATGAAAAATGAAAAATGGCCAGAGGTTACTAGCTCATGCAAGGAGCATATTGGTGCGAGGCAAAGCTGTAATCTGCATCGCTTTTAGAGAAGGGCTGGCCGAGACTTGGGCCAGTTGGGGCTTCAGCAGCGTGTAGCACTCTTAACTTGTCAAGGCCATGGTTGCGACTTGCGAGTATATTCAGAAAACCTGTCAATTCAAGATGATTAGATCAACTAGTCGAAAACCAGCGCACCCACACATTAGAAAGTACTAAATTTTGCCATGATAATTGAGTATCATATTCTGAACTGACATTCAGGATTTGACAATCCAGCTACAGTTACTCCACTGCCCCTGTTAACTGAACTTGACACTTGAGGGTTTAGCTTTTAAAAGAACTTGACACTTGACAATCATGACTGAATACCATGCATAATGCCGGATGATTAACCGGCTTTCTTAGCTCGCACTGCACACACACTTGTGCTTTTGTTCACTAGTACTGCCTTGTTCAGCAAGTTCGCGGCGATATGAATAGCTACTATACGTACTCATGAATTGATCTGACAGTAGCTCTCCAATATCCTTGCCTACTAGTCTATTAATTGTGATTCGATCAGATGGTGCCTGGCTGGCTGCTGAACTGGTCAACGTTTACTCCAATCATCTCTGAAATAAGTTCACGCTAACACTGACACTTGTGCATTGCTGCCATTGTATTTGTATGCATATTAGCTGTCTTAACTCTTAACTAGTACAGTAATTTCTCTCTCCGACTTCTGCTTTTTTACTTTCCGAAAGGCACAACACAAGAATATGTGAGATGAATTTCCTATTAACCAGTGAAGTAAATTTTCTCTCCGGTCTGTAGAATTAGTTAAAAAGAAGAAGAGAAGATGGTGCTCAGGTTCTTGGATCTTTACCAGCAAGCTGAAGCATCAGGCAGACGCTGGATCTTGGTCGCTGCGCTCGCGGCCTTGCTCGAGCCTCTCCCCGACCCGTGGAGGCGTGGAACGTTTCCCCGAGGAGTCGGCCGGTCGGGGAGGGATGCCTCGCCAGAGAATGCGTCCAAACGTTGCGGTCGATTTCCCCGGTTCGATCTGGCCCGTGGTTTGTTCGCCCAGGGAATAAGCCGAGAAACGAGGCCTCCTCGTGTCGTCGACCACCTCCTGGATCGCCGCTGATGGTCGGAGGAGGAGCAGACAGCGGCCGCGGGCATGGTCGTGTGCGAGGGGAGAAGGAGGTGTTGCGGTATTACATACTCCCTCCATTCCAAAATATAGTGCGTCCTCGGTTTTCGCACTTCAACTTTGACCATAAATTTAACCAACGAGATCGACTGTAAGTCAATTATATAATTTTTGCTCCCGCCGCAGTCGGTCTCGTTATTTAAATTTATGGTCAAAATTGAACCTCGGGAAGCGCGGGCGCACTATATTTTGGAACGGAGGGAGTAGTATGCATGTTATGTAACAAGTGATGATGGGACGTCAATGCTATGGTATTGATGTAAATGCTCAGAAAGTCGATCGACTTACATTTTAAGCAACTTCAATTAATGATAAATAAAATGCAACATTTTAAACATTCACTTCTAGCCCTTTTCCACAACGCACCTAAAAATTCTGTAGCGACGGTGGAGATTCAGGGAGATTAGGAACAGCGATGATAGGGCTCCGCACAACATGCTTTGCCGACACCCAACTCAAGCTTCCCTCCACATGTCCTTGTCCATGAACGTCCTTGCCACTTACCGACACAGTGAACGTCTTCTTCTCCCCAGCCTTGGAGAACACCAACTTGTTTGGGGTGACACGTACCGTAAGTGATTTGGGCATGTCCAACTTCACAGTGTACGTCGATGTTGGCGGCCCTACATTCATCACGGTCCGGTTCACAATGAAGGTTGTTGACTTCAACGGCACAGTTATGGTCGTGTAGTTGAGTTGCACGTCTTTGACCTTGGGCAGCTTTGCGCAAGTCAATCTCTTGTTATGCACGAAGGTTGCCAGGCCTTCATCGCCGAGGAGCCAACAAATGTAACCAGCATAGTCGGTGACATCCAGGTCATACACCAGGCCAGGGTCGGCGGCTCTCACCGGATTCACATGCCCTGCGCCTTTCGCGTACGCGTCGGCTTTCTTGTGATTCTCGTCCAAGATTGAGCCGCCAGTGCTGTTAACAGCGTCCGCTGTCGTCAAGATGGCCGACTTGACGGCGGCCGGGGACCAGTCTGGATGCAAGCTCTTGATAAGTGCGGCAATGCCACTAATGTGTGTTGTTGCCATCGATGTGCCAGACATGATGTTGAAAGGGCCTAGTGTAGAGTCCGCTTCCGGCGGCCATGCAGCAAGGATGTTGAGCCCTGGCGCCAATATGTCTGGTTTGAGCACGCCGGGGATGTCAATGCTTGGACCTCGGGAAGAGAACGATGCCACCACAGGGGCTGGATGGACACCAAGCAATGTGTTGTGGTATGAGAAAATGGCACCCGCCGAGCTGCTTGTCGATGTCGCGTAAGCTCTCAGGATGGTGCCATCGCTCGTGCTCACCCGTACCACACTGGAGTTGTAATCCTCAAGCGCAATCGTGTATCCGTTGGATTCACCATTCAATAGCACTACGCCAGCCGCACCCGCACTCATTATGTTGTTGATGCTCTCGCGGGTAGTATCTGTTTCACAAACGACGATCTTCTCACTAACGACATGGTTATCCATGTAGTCACGCTTGCCCTGTTCTTCGGAGTAGAGGAGTGGATACATCTTTGGCCTCGACTTTGCCACCTGGCTAAGCCCTTCTCCGTGGATGCACTTGCCATTGCTGAGATTCACGCCGATGTCAAAGCTTCGATCCACCGAGCTAGCACCGACTGTGAGCATCCATGGTGCATCATTGTTTATTGAATGTGAATCGGGTCCTTCATTACCACCCGTGCAAACCACGACGATGCCCTTTGATATGGCACTGAATGTGCTGATGGCGATGGGGTCTTTATCGAACCTGAGGCTGCCAATATGGCCAATGGAGAGTGAGAGCACGTCCACCCCATCCTTGATGGCTGCGTCGAGGCCGGCAAGTATGGCGGAATCAGCACAATCTCCATCAGTGCACACCTTGTACATGGCGATATGGGCACCAGGAGCAACTCCGGATGCGGTGCCCGCTCCCATACCATGATACGATGCCCCGATGACGAAGTTACCGGCTGTCGTGGATGAGGTGTGCGTCCCATGCCCCTGTTGGTCGCTAGAGTCAACATCATCTTCGACGAATGACTGTGCACCGATGAGCTTGTTGTTGCACCGGGTCGCCATGCATGATCCCTTCCACCTTGCTGGAGGTGGCGCGATGTTTTCACCATCAAACGAAGGGTGCTCCGCGTAGATGCCGCTATCGAGCAACCCAATGATGACTCCCTTCCCATAGCCAGCGTCGCTCTAGATGCCAGTGCCGTTCCTGAGACCAAGTAACTTTGGAGTGTGTGTGATCATGAGGTACCGTGTTTGGTCCCTAAACGCACGCACGAAATCCGGATTCTTCGCAAGTGCATTGAGCTCCTGATCAGTGAGCCTTGCGGCAAAGCCACTGAACACCTCGGTGTAGGAGTGCACAATACGTGACTTGCCCGAGCCACCATCGTGTGATTTGGGCAAGAAAGACTCATACCAATCACGGTACATGTCTTCATCGGCATTCGAGGGCGAGGGTGGTGGCTTGACGAGCACAATGTAAGTGTGGTGGACAGACTTATTGTTGGAACCATGTTGTACCCTTACATCAGCTCGATTAACATAGCAGCGTATGGGTGCAGGAGAGAAGGTGGCAATCAGTAGAAGCGATACTAAGAGGTTGGCCAATGATGCCATTATACAACACCTAGTCAGGGAAGAAGATGGTGGTGATTCTTTTCCAGCACCCGGTGTTCTTAATTTATATCCCACCAATGGTATGTTGTAATAGTTTCCTAATAAATGAGATATATGGTCTTGACATATCTTGTTTTAAGATTAATTGCATGTAGGCGATATGCATGTTGGTGGCTTATTATTAATGCGCATAGCGGGAAGAAATCAAGCTATTACTTGCATATCCTATTAATATTAGTAAATACGTTACGTGCACTGCATGCCTATATTGGTAGAATACTTATTGCTTGTTGATATTAGGTAGGATATTAATTGCATGTTGATATTAGGTAGGATATTAATTGCATGTTAATTATATGATTAGAGCTAATATTAATATTTGGTATGATATTAATTATACGCTAAACATATTGAGTGCTCGTCATCGGATCAATCTAGGTCGTTGGATTGACATGTATTGATGGTCGAGATTAGTTAGATCAACCCCTTTGTGTATTTTTATATTGGTACTATTCTATACTAGTAATTGTGTATGTGCAATGCAATTTAGTATTAGGAAATATTTTTTAGGATATATTAGACAATACTCCCTTCATTCCACAATGTAATGCGCCCGCGCTTTCCGAGATCTAAGTTTGACCATAAATTTAACCAACGAGGCCGACTGCGGCGGGAGCAAAAATTATACCACTGAATTGGTATAAATTTTGCTCCCGCCGCAGTCGGTCTTATTGGTTAAATTTATGGTCAAACTTAGATCTCGGTAAGCGCGGGCTGTTGGGGAACGTTGCATGGAAAACAAAAAATTTCTACGCACACGCAAGATCTATCCATGGAGATGCATAGCTACGAGAGGGGGAGTGTGTCTACGTACCCTCGTAGACTGTAAGCGGAAGCGTTAGACAACGCGGTTGATGTAGTCGAACTTCTTCGCGATCCAACCGATCAAGTACCGAACGTATGGCACCTCCGCGTTCAGCACACGTTCAGCTCGGTGACGTCCTCGACTTCTTGATCCAGCAAGACGGCAAGGTAGTGGATGAGTTCCGGCAGCACGACGGCGTGGTGACGGTGATGGTGATGCTATCTCCGCAGGGCTTCGCCCAAGCACTACGAAAATATGACCGAGGGACGAAACTGTGGAGGGGGACGCCGCACACGGCTAAGACAATGTTGTGTCTTGTTTGGGGCGCCCCCTCTCCTCTATTTATATATGTATAGGGGCTTGGAGTAGAAGGAATAGTGCCACGTGAATAGTACCACGTGAACAGTACCACATGAATAGTACACACGTGGACTTGGACTCCAAAGTCCAATCCTATTCCTACTAGGACTCTCCTTTTTTCCTTCCCTAGCTGCGTGGGCTTTTGAGGACTTGGTGCGCCTGGCCCAATAAGGCCAGGGCGCCTCCGCTTAGCCCATGCCAGCCCTTGGGACGTGGTGGACCCACTTGTGGACTTCCGGACCCCTCCGGAATCCTCCGAAACCTTCTGGAAGCTTCCCGGTACAATACCGAAAAAACTGCACCTTTTTCCGGAACCCAAAATATGACTTCCCATATATAAATATTTACCTCTCGACCATTCTGAGACTCCTCGTGACGTCCGGGATCTCATCCGGGACTCCGAACAACATTCGGTTACCAATTCACATAACTCATATAACACTAAATCGTCAACGAACGTTAAGCGTGCGGACCCTACGGGTTCGGGAATGATGTAGACATGACCGAGACGCCTCTCCGTGTAGGGTAACGCAGCAGAAAACAAAAAAATTCCGACCTACGTACCAGCCCAGGATCACTATGGAGACTGCATACAAGGTTTGATCTGTTTCGTTACCGACATGTAGCGCAGCGGAAGTAGAGTCGATGACGATCGGCGGTGCAGATCCCCGCAGCTAGGATTTACAACCTCCCAATCGCGAGGATGTATACCCTCATCCGCCCCCGGTCAGCCCTCTGGGAGGCGGTCGGACAGTCCCTCGGACGGTGTCACGGACAGCCCTTCGGGAGGACCATCGAAACTCGAACAGTCACTCGGACAGCCCTTCGGGAGGACCATCGAAACTCGGACAGTCACTCGGACAGCCCTTCGGGAGGACCATCGAAACTCGGACAGTCACTCGGATAGCCCTTCGGGAGGACCATCGAAACTCGGACAGCCCTTCAGGAGGCACTCTCGAACTAAGACCGAAACTACGATCTCTCTACAGAGTTGCACACATACGGTGTCATCTATCCGGCAGGGCTTCGCCGTCCAGAACTAGTTCCCACCGGAACCTAGACAGCCTTTCGGCTCTACGAAACTATTTCGCTGGGAGGGACAGAGAAAGCCAGATCATGCATGGCACTTGTATGTGAGAAGGGATCAGATTTGGGCTGCCCCCTCCACCTCTATTTATAGGAGAAGGAGGGGTGGAGGGGCTGAAATTTCAGCCACATCCATCCATGTCATCTCCAAGATATTTTGGAGCAAAAGCCCAAAAAGGTGGCTTTCCAAAAAATAATCCAAAAAGCACTTTCACTATTCACGACGACATATTTCAGCATCCGTTCGAACTGAAAATATTCATGTGGGCTTAGAACATTTCCAGTACCCACTAAAATAATTTTCAACGCGATCCGAAACAATTCCGGTTTAGTGATTTTCATCTGCGAAAAGCATCTGAAGCGGTTCCGGCAGCTCCGGAACATTTCCGGTTTTCATCCCGGAAAATTCCAGAAAGTTTCCAGAACGATTCTGGCACCCTCCAAGAATTATCAGGCATGTGCCGAAACCATTTTGACTTTATGGTGTACTCCGAAATAACTTTTCGGTTTAGTGATTTTCATCTGTGAAAAGCAACTAAAGCGGTTCCGGCAGTCCGGAACATTTCCGGTTTTTGTCTCTGAAAAATCTCAGAAGTTACCGGAACAATTCTGGTACCTTCCAATAATTTCCAGGCATGTGCCGAAACCAATTTGACTTTATGGAATACCCTGAAACAACTTTTCAGTTTCACCGGAACTATTCCGATATCCTCTCCGGAACGTTTCCGTTTTGTCCGAAACTTTTTCGGTGATTTTCTCTCAGACTCCCTGTCTAGTATTCAGCAGATAGATGACCCTTAAGCGTGTGACCCTATAGGTTCGGTGAAGTATAGACATGACCCGGAACCCCTTCCGATCAATGATCAACATCGGAGCCGTGGACACCCATATTGACCACTATACCCACACGAATGAATATTCGAGTGAACCTCCAGTTGCCGTGTGCTATTCCTGTTGCTTCGCGATATGTTACAAATACCCGAGGTGAGACATGTTGGCATCCCCGTGGATCAACAACTTGTCCACTATGCCAGTTACCTCGTTACCGGTATTGTTCTCTTTTCTCGTTCCCGTGTTCCGGCATCCCCGTGATCAAATCACAAAATTTCTGGCCAGATGATGATGGATACCGTAACACCGAGAGGGCCCAGAGATATCTCTCCATCGTCGGAGGAGCAAATCCCAATCTTGAGCTATCAAGTTCCTTGACATACTTTTCCATGAACCCGTAAGCCGCCGTAATAGCCACCCATTTACGGATGACGTTTAACAAACCCCAAAGTTCATGAAGCAAGCATGAAGAAACTCGACACCCTCATGGTCTAAGGAATTATGCAAACATTAACTTCTCTGTGTTATTAACCATTAACTTATGACGAATGAATCTCATAGCATAACATCAATCGGGTCGATTCAACACAAGTGTTCTACTAACATTGTGCCCTCAAAGTTGCCGGCATAGTCATGCCCATGATCAGGAAAACAGAACCATCATGCAACACTTGAGCTAGTCTTAGAGGCCAGACTAGGAATACTTTTTACCGTTTATTATTCCACACGTGCATATGAGTCTTCCTCCGAGCCTCGTGGTTATTGCAGACTCGAGAACCATAGCAGTTATAGCATGGAACATAAACCTAATTATGAACAGGGAGATAATCAATAACATTTATTATTGCCTCTAGGGCATATCTCCTACACTCCGTTCAATAATCAATAGCGGAACCTGGATGCCCATATTGGTTCCTACATATTCCACGAAGATCTTATCGGTCGAACTGCAATGACAACATACGTAATTCCCTTTGTCCGTCGGTATGTTACTTACCCGAGATTCGATCGTCGGTATCTCCATACCTAGTTCAATCTCGTTACCGGCAAGTCTCTTTACTCGTTCCGTAATACATCATCCCGTAACTAACTCCTTAGTCACTTTGCTTGCAAGCTTCTTATGATGTGCATTACCGAGAGGGCCCAGAGATACCTCTCCGAAACACGGAGTGACAAATCCCAGTCTCGATCCATGCCAACTCAACAGACACCTTCGGAGATACCTGTAGAGCATCTTTATGATCACCCAGTTACGTTGTGACGTTTGATAGCACACAAGGTATTCCTCCGGTATCCGGGAGTTGCATGATCTCATGGTCGGAGGAACATGTATTTGACATTCAAGAAAGCAGTAGCAATAAACAGAACGATCATATGCTAAGCTAACAGATGGGTCTTGTCCATCACATCATTCTCCTAATGATGTGATCCCGTTATCAAATGACAACTCATGTCTATGGTTAGGAAACCTTAACCATCTTTGATCAACGAGCTAGTCTAGTAGAGGCTCACTAGGGACACGGTATTTGTTTATGTATTCACACATGTATTTAAGTTTCCGGTCAATACAATTCTAGCATGAATAATAAACCTTTATCATGAACAAGGAAATATAAAATAATAACAACTTTATTATTGCCTCTAGGGCATATTTCCATCACGGGCGCACTACATTGTGGAATGGAGGGAGTATATTAATTCCATCACACACTAGTATTTGATAAGATCTTTAGTATATAATTAATTGATCGACGATGACATTGATATTAATAATACTATTTATTAGGGGAGGATACTAATCTTGTTTAGTGCTAAACATATTTAACGCTAAACACAGGGCAACATAGACCATTTGATACATGTGGTTGAATGCATGAGATATGTTGAATCTCCGCAACTCACTCTTTTTATATTGGTATAGATATAGATAGATGCATGTGAGTATTTGCATGTTGGTTGGATCCATCCACTCAATTCGTATAATCTTTCTAAATAACTTTTAAAATATTGTGTCTTTAATTCCAGATTTTGTGAAGGTTCCTTGTGATGGAACCAACCCATCAGGGTTTCAAATCCTAGACTTAGTGGTGCTCGCATTTTCCTAGATTTATTTCAGGCTTTTTGACGATGTTCGTTTTTTTTGTGGGGGGGGGGGGGAGACATTTTCGTTGACTACGAGCCGTATGTGGTGACTTCATAAATCTCAAGATGTTGTGTCGGCTCAGTATCTTGGGGTGCTCATATAGGTAGGATGTGTGCATGTGTTCATAGGGATGAGTGTATGTACGTATATGTGAGCATCTGTGATTATACTGTTTCAAAAATCCATATTCTTCTTAAAAAAGTATGTGATTAATTTTAGATGCAAAAATCTTGCAATAGTTGCTTGACTGAAATGAATGAGATTCTAGATGGCTTAAATAAATACTTCCTCCGTTCCTTTATTTATATAAGGTGTATTTGTTTTTTCAAAAGTCAAACGAGGCCATGTTTGACCGAGTATTTAGAAAAATATATTAATATCCACAATACAAAATTTATATCATTTGATCCATTCTGAAAAGTAGTTTCATATTTTATCAATTTGGTATTGCAGATGATGTTAGTTTATTCTATAATCTTAGTCAAACATTCAAATAGTTGACTTGCACAGAAAACAATACACTTTATATTCAGGAACGGAGGGAGTACATATGGCAAAATTGTGGTCCAGTTAGAAGTGTAGCACTGATGGACCGACCCATAGTGTATTTCGGAGTACCATAATATTATTCTATTATGTGTGGCCCAAGCTTTTTCGTCTACTCTGTCATAGAGAGTAGAGTTGTGCTTTCGGCTGAGAAACGAGAGGTAGGGCCCTCCATGTACCTAACCAAAGCAAGCCAAATACGCGCATGTTAAGGTTATTTTTGGTTTTTGGAATTTCAAAAGCGCAGGAACATGGGGAAATGGGATATGCATTCCACCACTACGGAATCCTATTGAAAATAAAAACACATGAATGTCGAATAAAATTTGTTTGACTGCATCATAGGAGAAACATATGAATTTTCTTGGGGCCCTGTTTGATTTGTAATATTTTAAAATGAACAAATAGGAAAATCATAGGGATTGAAAATCATGACATGCCATTTCCCATGGGAATTGAAACTACGTGGATAAGCAATGCAAGATTGTAGCATAGAGAAGACACATGATTTTCTCGAAGCATTAGGTTCTTATGCCATAGTTAACACTAGACATTAGTGCAGAAAAGCCTAGTTATGGCGTGTCAAAAAGGGCCTTGCTGGCGTGGACGCGCAACGTCACCAATATGGCGCCATTGTTATAAAATAGTGGTGGCGTTCGAGCCTACGTCAGTAGTATTTCACATGTTGATGGCGTGCCACGTATCCAACGCCAGCAGTATATTTCCTCACCTACCGGCGCCCAGTTTGACTGGCACGCCAGCAACAGTTTTTGCAGCGAAAAAAATTATATGCACCTGCATATAGCAGGTGACGATCACATAGGTAATTATATAGACCAGCAACGGCACAATGGCCAAACATACGTAATTATATAGACAAGATCATATCCGACAATCATATATATATAGATCTCACAAACATTTCTAGCTACTGATTAGTCATTGTCACATGCAGTACAACAAGGTTACTTAAGACTTAGTCATTGTCAACATGTGCCCAGCCACACATTCTTTTAAATGATGTCGATGACGATCATCATCCTCAAGTCATGGCGTGTGGTGTTCCTGATAGTACCTATGATAGCTTGTCCGTCGTGCAGATTCTTGCCAACGAGGAAGTCCCTCCACCCCATCGCGCTTAAGACAATGCGACCGTCCGTGTCCGCTACGTACGCACAAGTGGAGACGGAGCCCGTTGTTGTAAGGCATACTTCAGCATAGCCTGCTTCATCAGCCTCAATGCCACAACTCATAGCTAGCCTCTTAGGCAATTTCTGAGAACAAACATATATCATTGGATTAATACGGATTCTACAAAAAACACATACTAATTCACATGCATATATCATTGGATTAATTCTACACTAAGCACATATATATATCATTGGTTTCTATATATATATAACATAAGCATGCATGCATATCAATCGAATTCTACACTAATTAAGCATGAATTGGATTCTCTACACTAAGCATATATATCAATCAGAATGTACACAAATAATTAAGCACATCAGCAGATTCCACACTAAACATATCAATCGGATTCTACACTAAGTAACACATACCATGACATGGCCACTGGTTACATTGGTCCTTGTCAGGCGGGTCACGAATGGCACCCCGACAAAGTGATCACGGGGCGGAAGTTTGTCCAACAGGTTGTTGGTCTCATCGTCGTTCAACTGCATTCTTTGGTCAAAGATGGCATCATAGATAACGGCCAGCCTGGGTCTTTGTCCTCTTAAGGAGAAGGTGATCAATTCACCCCTATTGAGATGATTGTGGGCGAGGAAATGATCCCATTCATCTCCTCCCAGTTGGGTCATCGTTGGTCCTTTTTCGACCTCCAAAGTGTAGGGGCCCCCGGGGGCCTCGAAGACCACAGTGTCTTTGGTCAGCTCATTGAATTCCAACCTCACATTGCATGGGACGATCTATGTATCAAAAAACAGAAACACGAACAACATTAATGGTTATAGCAAAAAAACAACAGAAATATATCCTGTCATAGAAGGTTTGTTGTTACCGCCGAAGGAACATAGCACTGCTGGAAGTAGATGTCGAACAGATCGCCAGTTGCAAGGCAGAGGGCGCACTTTGACTTGCATATTTCACATGGTAGTGGCTAGGCCATTCTACAAAAAACATATCATTTGCACTTTGACTTGCATATTTCACATGGTGGTGGATGGGCCATTCTACAAAAAACATATCATTTGCACATTACAACAAGGCTACAGATTCCTGTGCTCATATTGTCATTGTTCGTAACATTTCTTCGGGAATTTTTAAAAATCGGAGGCGATTTCTCTTATGGAACAATACCATGTACATACATCCTCCTGAATATGCATACATCCACAAACTAGTATACCATATTGCAGCAACAAGCAGGGAAAAGAACATATTGTTTGGGCATCGAATTCTAGCTACACTACTCAACCAAAAAGGGAAAGGGGAAGAAAAGGGGCGTGGGGCGAGGGGATCTCACCTGGTCACCCGGAGGTGGCGGCGGCGGCGACGAGCGGCGACGCCGGGTGAGGTCTGGAGGTGGTGGTGGCGGCGGCGACGACGAGCGGCGACGCCGGGCGTGGTCCGGAGGGTGGCGGCGGCGACAAGCGGAGACGCTGGGCGAGGTCCGGAGGTGGCAGCGGCGCTGGTGGACACGGGGGAGTGAAAAGGATATGGGTAAATCGGAGATACACTGGGCCAAGCCGCGGGGGAGATAGTGTAGGGGAACGCAGCAGAAAACAAAAATTTCCGACCTACGCACCAGCCCAGGACCACTATGGAGACTGCATACAAGGTTTTATCTTTTCGTTACCGACTCGTAGCGCAGCGGAAGTAGAGTCGATGACGATCGTTTGTGCAGATCCCCGCAGCTAGGATTTACAACCTCCCAACCGCGAGGATGTTCTCCCTTGTCTGCTCGTCGGACAGCCCTCGGGGAGGCGGTCGGACAGTCCCTCGGACGGTGTCACGGACAGCCCTTCGGGAGGACCCTCAAAACTCGGACGGTCACTCGGACAGTCCTTCGGGAGGCACTCTCGAACAGCCCCTCGGGCAAAAAGGATCGAACCTATGACCTCTCTATGGGGTTGCACACATACGGTGTCATCTATCCGGCAGGGCTTCGCCGTCCGAACTAGTTCCCATCGGAACCCAGACAGCCTTTCGGCTCTACGAAACTATTTCGCGGGGAGGGAGAGAAGAAGCCAGATCATGCATGGCACTTGTATGTGAGAAAAGAGTGAGTGTGGAGAGCACCTCTCCACCTCTATTTGTAGGAAAACCAAGGGGTAGGATTGGCACACAAAAAACCCAAAATGCTCATGCAAATGTCACACATGAAGGGCATAATGGGGAGGCAAAGGAGCTCCATGGAGGAGCATCCTTGGCCGGCCACCCCCTTGTGGGACCCTCCCAAAAGGGGTTCCTTAGTCCCTAAGTCTTTCCTTCTAGAAGCTTGACAAAAGCCCTAAAAGGTGGCTTTCCAAAAAGTAACCCAAAAGGCACTTTCACTATTCACGGAAACATTTTTCCGCGACCGTTAAATTCAAAAATATTTCTGTGGGTCTTAGAACAATTCCAGTACCCACTAAAATAATTTTGGACGCGTTCCGAAACAATTCCAGATTAGTGATTTTCATCTGCGAAAAGCAAACAAAACGGTTCCGGCAGCTCCGGAACATTTCCGGGTTTTTTCTCCGAAAAATCCCAAAAGTTCCCAGAACAATTCTGGCACCCTCCAAGAATTTTCAGGCATGTGCCGAAACCAATTTGACTTAATGGTATACCCTGAAACAACTTTTCAATTTTACCGAAACTATTCCGGTGTTCTCTCTCCGGAACTTTTCCGTTGTCTCCAAAACTTTTCCGGTGACTTTCTCTCAGACTCCCTGTCTAGAATTCAGCAGATAGATGACCCTTAAGCGTGTGACCCTATAGGTTCGGTGAAGTATAGACATGACCCGGAACACTTTTCGATCAATGATCAACATCGGAGCCGTGGACACCCATATTGACCCCTATACCCACACGAATGAATATTCAAGTGAACCTCCAGTTGCCGTGTGCTATTCCTGTTGCTTCGCGATATGTTACAAATACCCGAGGTGAGAATCATCGGCATCCCCGTGGATCAACACTTGTCCACAATGCCAGTTACCTCGTTACCGGTTTTGTTCTCTTTTCTCGTTTCCGTGTTCCGGCATCCCTGTGATCAAATCACAATGTGTCTGACCAGACGATGGTGGATACCATAACACCGAGAGGGCCCAGAAATATCTCTTCATCGTCGGAGGAGCAAATCCCAATCTTGAGCTATCAAGTTACTTGACATACTTTTTCATGAACCCGTAAGCCGCCGTAATAGCCACCCATTTACGGATGACGTTTAACAAACCCCAAAGTTCATGAAGCAAGCATGAAGAAACTCGATACTCTCATGGTCTAAGGAATTATGCAAACGTTAACTTTCTCTGTGTTATTAACCATTAACTTGTGATGAATGTATCTCATAACATAACATCAATTCGGGTCGATTCAACACAAGTGTTCTCCTAACATTGTGCCCTCAAAGTTGCCGGCATAGTCATGCCCATGATCAGGAAAACAGAACCATCATGCAACACTTGAGCTAGTCTTAGAGGCCAGACTAGGAATACATTTTACCGTTTATTATTCCACACGTGCATATGAGTCTTCCTTCGAGCCTCGTGGTTATTGCAGACTCGAGAACCATAGCAGTTATAGCATGGAACATAAACATAATTATGAACATGGAGATAAACAATAACATTTATTATTGCCTCTAGGGCATATCTCCTACAGATAAAAGATGTTCTATTCCTGGCATTGGCCCACGTGTTCCACGCCATTGCTATTTTTATTTTTTATTTTATAATATTATCTTTTTTTAGTTTATTTGACAAGCTGGGCAAATTATTACCAAAGCAGTTAGCTAAGAGGGAGTAGAATTTTGTGGAGAATGGAAGTGAATGTATTTTGTGGAGTAGAATATAGGCAAAACTTAGTGCTGGCGTTCCACGGCTGGGCACGACAGCACTAGAAACATTATATATGGCGTGTGTACGAAGCCAACGCCAGCAGTATCTTCCAACTGGTCAGCACAGCAGGGCCCACACAGTGTTGACGTCAGGCAAATTAGCCACGCCAGCACTACCCATATATAGCTGGCGTACCAATTTAGCCGACGCCAACACTATTTGAGAAAAATAGTGCTGGCGTTGATGGAAAATGGCACGCCACCAACGTAAATTGTGGCTAGCCGTTTTTCCACTATGAGAGGTAACGCGTGCTTTGCCGTGTAGTTTGTTAGTTGTATAATCTTATATACCTAAGAGAGTCATCCCCACTAACTTTTTTATCTCAACATGCAAGCATGCCGCCTCACTATACAATTATGAATGGAATAAGGCTCACCACAAAAAAAATACCAGTGATTTGTAAGGATTTGCTTTATCATGGTGCTTTCGAAAAGCGAAAACTCCCAAGTCTGTATTCACATGCATCAGAGCAGAGTATACATTGACAAATTACGGTAAAAAGATTTGATACAATAAGCGTTGTGGTGGATCCATCATAGTGCAAATAGCATAGTTTACACTGCTGTTCATATCGATTTCAACCTAAAAACCGCTTGAAAAAACCGCATGCTGCTAATCTGATGAAATCCTAAATTGTTCGATATCCCATTCTTTAGAGTGTAGATTCACTGTTAGAGTTGTGTCGAATATTATTGTATAAGGTAGGTTACAGTTGAACTCTGAGTCGTACGATGTGTAGACAGGATATGGAGTCATGTCCTAATAGGACACTTGTATCCTAAACCTCTTATATAATGAGGGGTAGACACACGATGTAACATATGTCAAAATAATAGCACAGGTACGCGGGGGAGCCGGCGGCGTGTGCCGGCGCCCGGGTGGCCGGGGTGCGGTATTGTAGCGGTGTCATGGGGAGGAGCGCCCGTAGTCGGGCCCGGGGATGTAGCCATGTCGGTGAACCTTGTTAATAAATCTCGGTGTCGTGCTCGTGTGACTGCTTGGTCCTTGGATGATCGACGGAGCGCCTCATATTAATTCTAACAAGTGGTATCATGAGCTAGGTTGTGCGAGGTCGCGATCGTTGATTCAGAAGATGTCGTGCTCGATCGATGGAGCGACTGCGAGCGTTTGCCGGGTGCCTGCGGTGAGATCGAAGTTGTCTGATTGGAGGTCAGCGAAAAGATCAAAAGCAGTCAAAACGGTGAAAAGCAGTGGCAGGTTTCGATCCAAGCAACGGTTGGAAGTAATTAGTAGACCTCGGCAGGAGCAGAGTCATCGGCGAGATTTCCAAGTCGCTGGCGTAGCGGGGATGGCGGAACGTGCAAGGAGCGGAGTCTTCACGAGATCGATAGAGCTGGATCGGTTTGGCAGAGGCAGCAGGCCGAGCAAGCTGCGGGGGGCGCGCGGCCCAAGCGAGGCCCAAGTGCGGGCGAGTTGCACTGAAGGGCAGGTGGCCTGGTAAAGCACGCGGCTGCTATAGAGGACCGCGTGTGCGGCAGCCAGGCAAGCGGAAGCGATCTGCTGATGCGGCACTTGGCGGAGGCTGTTTGGTACGTGGCCGGCTCAAGGAGTGGTCGATTGATGCTGCTGGTGTGAGCACAAAGAGACGAGATTTGTTTGGCAAAAAAATATGCACGATGTCTGGGCTTCATGATACGAGCGTGCGTGTGTGTCATGGGCAGATAAGGTGGCATTTGCTGCTAAGGATACACAGAGAAGCATTGGCAAATAGTGATGAGGAAAAATAATTGTGCAAAGAATTCTTCGGGTCAGGTTTGCGTGAAAGTTTTTCTGTCAAGATTGCTGAGAGAGCTCAGAGATTATATGAAGTGGAGGACAGTGTGTCGTGCAGGATCATGTTCTACAGGGCGTCAAGCAATGCGCTGATGTGCGGGGGCGGACATGACGCAGGGTGGAGTATGGTTGCAGTCGGATAATTTCGGCTGGGTCAGACTCGACAGTCTGATGGATCGACGTGGGTGTCGGTCAAAGCAGAAGATGGCGGTGATTTCAGCGACGACGATATAGGAGCGTGATGCTGATGGTGGCCAACTTCTGGGACGTGGAAACACGTGGTGCAAGCCTGAGGGCTTGTGCGGCTTCGACAAGACTATGGCGCGGGGTTGATTCAAGGCAGTGTACACATGAGAGCTTGAAGTCGACAGGGCGCGGGGTAGCACGGCCAGCTACATGGAGTCATGTTGAAGGTGGAGCTGGAGTCTAGCAGAAGACTTCACTCTATGCTGATGGAGGGGTTACGGTGTAAGTAAACGGAGAGTCGAAGCCTATTTCAGCGGGTAAGGCGAGAGACACGTGGATCGGACTGGGGCCCAGTGGTCTGATGGAGACGTGATACTCGGCATCGGTCGGTGATGATCGGTGGTTCTCTGCTGTGATGGTTGAGCGGTGTGGGTTCACGACCTTGGGAGACTCGACCAGGACAGCAGAGGCTCGACGCGATAATAGCGGCGAGGCGTGCGGTAAGCACGGGACACAGCGATGGGCCAAGGCACTGGTGATCAGACATGTGGTCAGATAAAGTGTGCAGAGGGTGCTGAAGCAGTGTTGACGAGTATCAGACTCAAGTTGGTGACTGGGTCTATCGGTGCCGGAAGATGGACATGAGTTGACCATGGAGAATCTGAGAAAGTGGCGGAAAGTCTAAAATTGTCAAAAGCGAGAGAGTACATGGCCGTATATTTTGTGGTGCTTAGTGCACATGGCAAAGTGCGGATGACAAGTACAAAAGGAGGCGGAGTGCTATAGCTATGAGACATGTCAGAGACTATCTGGAAAAAGATGAGACAACTGCGAATTTGACTCAGGTTGACACAGGGCAACGGTGAAATTCCTTCAAGTTTCAGACAGACGGTCAAGAAAAGAGCGGCGATGTTGAGTTCAGGTAACTCTTATATGTGGCATCCAATATGTGAGTTGTTCACTTTCACGCAGATCAATGATCGGTGTGTGATGGCGTTGAACGGATACTCCGAAAGTTGGGAGCACAAAGTAGAGTAATGAGGAACTTAATTTCGCTCGAGTGTTGACTGCGAAGAAGACGAGAAGGAACTACAGTTGCAGGCGGAGTCACATGGAGTCTGGGAGTAGCAGCGGTGCTCATGGCGTATCTCAAGTCCAATGTACATGGAGATTCGACGCATGGATGAATCCAATATGGTGAAGAATATTCGCCAAGGTGGAGTTTGTTAGAGTTGTGTCGAATATTATTGTACAAGGTAGGTTACAGTTGGACTCTGAGTCGTACGGTGTGTAGACAGGATATGGAGTCGTGTCCTAATAGGACACTTGTATCCTAGACCTCTTATATAATGAGGGGTAGACACACGATGTAACCTATGCCAAAATAATAGCACAGGTACGCGGGGGAGCCAGCGGCGTGTGCCGGCGCCCGGGCGCCCGGGGTGCGGTATTGTAGCGGTGTCCTGGGGAGGAGCGCCCGTAGTCAGGCCCCGGGATGTAGCCATATCGGTGAACCTCATTAATAAATCTCGGTGTCGTGCTCGTGTGATTGCTTGGTCCTTGGATGATCGACGGAGCGCCTCATATTAATTCTAACATTCACTCATTTTGCTCCATATGTACTCCATATTGGAATCTCTTATGTAGTCCATATTGAAATCTCAAAAAGACTTACGTTTAGGAACGGAGGGAGTATTTAGTAATAGATACTCTGTTATGTTATGATCCAAATTCAAGTATAAAGAGAAAGGCTAACTTCTGACGAGCGAGCGGAGCGAGGCCCGTCGCCGGTAGGCTTGACCCCGCGGTACGGATCAGTATTGACCTATGTCACCTGTGTTATATATATCCTTTGTAAGCCGCCGCGCGGGATAAGTTGATCAGTTGTAAATCCCCGGCGTTTGTAACCTCCCCCGATATAGTGAAGATTTGTTGGCTGGCGCCCGTGGTTTTTTCCCCTTCATGTTGGAGGGGTTTTCCACGTTAAATCTCGTGTCTCCTGCTTGTTTTCGTTCTTCGTCGTGTTGATTTGCCTGTCGCATCTCTAACATACTCGAATCCATGAATAGAAAATATGGGCAACATCATGCCAGTGTAATCAGCTTTGTCATCTCAATGACTAATATGGCAACATGATACTGCTACATAATTACAAAAAAAAAAAGTATACAGTAGACTACAAGCATAGTGCATGCGTACAGAAGCCACCATGAGCATTGACCAACAAGCATCAACAATTCAATACTTCAACAGAAAATTAACAAAATAGTCTCATATATACAGTCATAGTTCAATGGTTGTAACTTCCAACAGCAACATCCAATCCAACAAGCATCAAGGTTCAATGAAGGAAAGAAAATACATAAGTACAACTCATGCGCAGTTCACGAACATTTGGAGTTACACGGGACAACAACATTACAAGGAACAGCATATGGAGAAGGAGGACATGAGGAGAACAACGAAGAAAATGCCGGAGTCAAAGCAATGACGAAGGCGGACCTGGGAATCGCTTACCTGGTGGTCGCCGGTGAGATGCACCGCTCGTGGTCGGCCTCGGCTACGTGCTGCCGTTACACCCGCCCCTCCTTTGCTTCTACAGTACTTGCCTTCCTGGACGAAGACGAACTGGGCGGCGGAGGAGGACGCCCGGCCAGGGGGAGTGTGCAGGGGGGGGCTCGCGGTGGCCGGTGGGTGGCGCGCTGCGGCCAGCGACCTTCGACGCGGGCGAGCAGAGTGGCGGCGGAAAAAGGGAATGGGTACGGGCCGTGCTGATTCGAGAAGATGGGAGGGAAATCCCCTTGATTTTTTCACGCGACAATAAATAATTTGGAGTGTTTTGGGTAATCAGCACCGAACCGACCAGCTCTGTATAAACCACCCCGCCCGGGCGCCGGTTTTCAAAAAACCCGCCCGGTTTTCCCCTGTCCGATTGAGCAAACATTCCACAGAGCTTAACCAATCGCCAAGGTCACCGGTTCCGGGTTTTTTCGGTCCAACCACCGGTCCGGTTTGTTTTTTAAACTACACGTGTTGTGCGGAGAGAAAGCCCACGCATCATTTAGCGATTGGGTTTTTCTATCACCCCTAAAAGCCAATCTATATGTGAGCCTACCGGGTTATGGCCGAACATGACTCCTATCGACCCTTCCACAGTCGTTGCCTCCTCCTCATTTTTGCAGGGAGGCAAGAGGAAGATCTCGTACAAATGCGCCCCTTTCGTAAAGAGCTCCACTGGATGTACTAGATCCTCAGGGATTGGCAAGAGCAAGAGATACCGGTGAAGACTGAAGACTCTCCATTTCTGATTGATACCGTCCTCATGGACCTTGTTGAGGACACAACCATTGCGAATGTCCTGGATGGCTCGGTTGTGGGAGGCACCAGGGAAGAATGAGAAGAAGTCAACAGCAACAGCGATGACACTGGCAACCAGCCCTGAGGGGTGAGGCAGGTTGGCAGGGTGGAAGACTCTACGATCGTCGAGGAACCCAAGGAGGGGTGGGTTCTGGAGCTTGCGGAAATGATGGAGGAAGGAGCGGTCGGTGATGATATTGTGGAAGGAAACACAGCTGACGGCGGCACTGATGAGGTCGGCTGGCGTGGGCAGGCGAAGGAAAATCTCCGCTAGGAGCTCGTTGGGGATGGCAACGAGGCCATTTTCTGGCGTACGTGCTCATCCACTCAGGTCCCGCATGGGTACGGCGCGTCACCGCTGCCCATTCTGCCGCCGCTAAGTTTAGAAACCCCAAAACCACTTCTTCTAACGGTGTCATCTGCCATGTTTATTGGTTGCATCCAGGGTGTGATGGAGTTCCCTATCTGAATGCTACAAAAGGTCCCTCCTCTAGCAGAAGGGCCATCTTCTGGAATTCATTGAGTGCAACGATTCGGTGCCCAGACTCATCTGCACCCGGTCAAGAAAAAATTCAAAAAAAAAAATTTGCATGGTAGATAAGTTATTGCGTGAGGTTCGCTCCAATTTTCAGATCATTTGGACATCTAAGTAGCTCTTAGCAAAAAAGACAAAGTGGGTCAGATGTCCAAATGAACTGAAAATTGGAGCGGACCTCACGCATCAAATTATCTATCATGCAAAAAAAAATTGGAATTTTTTGAATTTTTCTAGTGTTTGTTTTGATTTTTTTCTTCAGCGCGGGTGCACATGAGCCTGGGCTCAGAAATGGATATTCGGAATTCATTAGTTTTCTTTGACAAGTGCAAGGCAAATCATCCATCGAGTCATTTACCACTGCAAGAAACCCGTTAGGTATTAGTGCCAGTGGTACACATGTAGAATTAGAAAATATTTATCTTCAAACGAAAAATAATCATGGTTATGGCCAAGGTGTCACTGTGAAAAGTAATCTCTTTAACTGTACTTACAATACATTTAGAGGGCCATAATAGGGAACATGAAAAGTCCAAAAACAGATTGAATTTCTGAACAACTCTTCTTTTGTGAAGCATGTTAAGTTACACCTTAGAGTACATTTAGGTTAGTTTTGTTTATTTCTATAGTTAAGTCGGTTCGAAATAAACGTACATGGGTAATATTTGCTTAATTTCACATTTTAAAATGCAGAAATTTGTTGGATGTATATAGAAATTGCATAGGATTTGTGATAGTGTTTTCGAAAACAAAACTAACCTGGCTCGATGGTGGACATTCAGGCTGGGGGAAAGCCCTCCTTTGCGCCCGCGCATCACAAGCATGTTTCCTTCACTTTATCATTGCTCATGGAGTAGATCAGTACTTCTTGTTTTCCAAAATGCCTGACTAGTTCTATTTATTTATTCTACATCACATTTGACGTCTCACAGAACTTCAAGTAGCTTCACTGTGTAAGAAAAAGAGCAGCACGAAAGTGATCCCACTCCCATGAAACACAAATAGTACTACTAAAAGTAACTTCACTGTCCAAAGAAAGAGCAACACAAATAGATTGTAGGCCAACACTTCTGCTTAGTTGCAAATACCTCACAAATTCAATTTGTTCATTCCACACGCTTGTAGCAATAGCAGCTACAACCATGGGTGTGCAAACAACGAGATCACTTTTGACTACTCACATAATAGATAGTCTTTATGCGGCAAACACACCAACCATCGTCATATTGAAAGCACACATGATAAACTTCAGGTCAAATCGAAAGCACACGGGATAAAGATAGACTCCAGGTCAATTATTACGGACCAAACAGAGACGCCTATTACAGACCAACCTGTGGTCAGCTGTCTGAGTTGCAGCACAAACTCAATCAGCACCATCTCTGATCATCGGCATGCCAGGGTGACCTCCAGCATCAACAACATCACCGGTGCTCCCACCATGCTGGCTGTCCACATGTTCTTCAGCTTGCTGCGTTTTTGCGCCTTGTTCCAGCATCTCCTCACCTTCCTCAGTACCTACCCAACATAAACATACTCAGGTTGCGAAAATGCCAAACGGAGGCCGAGCTCCATGGAGGCATTTATTTGAAAACTTCAAAATTCAAACTTTTTAGTTTCAAAAAAATCTGAAAATAAATACACATATACCTAGATACATAATGTACATGTGTGCAAATTTTCAGGTCGAAATATATTAAAATGTGAACTGCACAAAAAAGACAAATCTGGGGCTTTTTAGCATATGTACTGTTCATCTTCAAAGTCCATGATTTTGCTTTTTTTGTGCAGCTCGCAATTCAAGGTATTTCATCCTGAAATTTTTCACACATACACTTTACATCCTTACACACGTGTGTTTTTTTTCAGAATTTTTTGAAACTAAAATTTATGAATTTTGATTTTTTTCAAAATAAAGGGCTCCATGGAGCTCGGCCTCCAAAATGCCCTACTCTCAGGTTGTAGATATATATTCTGGAGCTTGCCAGCAAAACAAACAATAGGTCTTACTATTCGACAACACTTGGTAAATTTCTTTTGAAAAAACCACGGTAAGAAGCATAATAGACGATGTATCTAAGGACCACATACAAGTTGGTGAATCAATCTTCATAACTCATCCTTTTTTTGGAATTAAATAGCTCCAGTCCCATTTCATATGGCATGACACAGATAAAGACAAAGTCGCCTCAAAAAGGTTGTCAGAAAGGGACAACACTCTTTTCTGAACAACACCGACTTGAAACAAGACCCAAAGCCCTTGCTCCAGCCAACATTCATACAAAACAAACTCGACAACTTAAGAACTCCCTTAAGGAGACCAAACAGAACATAACCACCACAATGTTAGACGCACCCCAATCACAATTTTATTCATGTGCTTGATGAGCGTTGCCACAAGCATGGAAAAGGTAACAGCTACCAAACCATGTAAATGAAAATTACCGATCACAATAAGGAGTACCGAGTATCAGACAAGTTGTTGGATAAATATACAAGGAAAGAGTTAACTTAGAGAGTTTACCACTTGCTAGTGTTGGTGATGCCAAAATTGATGGTGGAAAGTTGCTATATGCAAGCGGATTAGGGATCCATGTCTTTGAAGAACACACCCTTTTAAGCTGGAATGTCTTGACGTCTAGTGAGAAACAACCATAGCCAAGCGACGGGCTTTCCTCATCATATATGAACAAGTGTTTCCCATTTGAACCCGCAAAGCAGTACAAAAAATGAACTGAGATCATCTTCTCCAACTTCCACTGCATGTAAGTCTCACCATTGTTTCTCCAAATTGTATAGAATTCAAGTCCATTTCTGCCTACTCCTGGCACAAACATCCCAAGTCTACCTTCCCCTGCCTCCACAATGGCTATATCCAGAAAAGAAAAAGATTTTGCTTGAGGTGGGGGGTTAGCAATGTAGAACTCTATCCTCCGAGTGTCAAGCACCAATATTTTCTTGCACAAATGTATCATCCAGTAGAAACAGCCATACGCGTATTGGCGTGCGGCGAAGAGACAATTCCCTCTCAGTGGCAAGTTAGCAACTAAAGTACCCCAGCCCAGGGATGGAATGGCTCGCCATTGTCTAGTACTAGAAGAGAAGACAAAGGCAACCATCGTAGTTTCACACCATGCCATCAAAACCACTCTAAATGACGTCTCTTCCACAGCTGTTGCCTCCTCATCATTGTCGCAGGGAGGCAAAAGGAAGATCTGGTACCAATAATGTGCCCCTTCCGTAAAGTGTGGATCCTCCACTGGATCTACTAGATCCTCGGGGATTGGCGGGAGCAAGAGATACCGTCGGTGCAGGGGGTCGCACACCACCATCTCCTCGAAGATTCTCCACTTCTGACCGATATCATCCTCATGGATTTTGTTGAGGAGGACACGGCCATCGCGGATGTCCTGGATGGCCCAGCTGTGGCTGGCGCCAGGAAGGAAAGAGAAGCAAAAGTCAGCGGCAACAGCGACGGCACTGGCTGCCACCGCGGAGGGGTGAGGCAGGTTGGCAGGGTGGAAGACTCGATGATTGTCGAGGAACCCGAGGAGGGGCGGGTTGTGGAGCTTGCGGAAACGGCGGAGGAAGGAGCGGTCGGTGATGATGTTATGGAAGGAGATGCAGCCGACGGCGGCACGGATGAGGTCGGCTGGCGTGGGCAGGCGAAGGAAGATGTCCACTAGGAGATCGTCGGGGATTGACAACGAGGCCATTTTCTGGCGTGCGTGCCCATCCACTCGGGTCTCGCATGGGTACGGCGCGCCGCCGCCGCCACCCATTCTTCGCCGCTAGGTTTGGAAACCCTATTTTGGTGGTTTGGACTGAGAGCAATGTGACGACACTTCTTGCTGCATTCTGGACATTTTTCAGGGTCTTAAACATATTTTGCAGGGCCTTCTTAAAAATGTGCCAAGTGTACGCGTTCTGAATTCACACCAAGTCCAATCATATCCCATCCTTGCGCATCTGACGACCAAGATCTATCAAGCGGGGTTAACTTATGGTGCTTTCATGGTTTGTTCTTTTCTTCTCAAAAGTTAACACGAATAATCCTTACTTTGCCCCTTTTTTCTACACACATGTTAAAATAGTAAAAGAAAAATCAACAACAAGTCACACTCCAACGTGCATAGTGCAGAAAAAGGTAAATTGCTCAAGCATAAACCCAAGGACAACAAACCTAAGGTGCAAAAATGCTCACAGCCAAGTCGAGTACTCGAATGACAGGGATGAATTGGTCCAAGGGATTCACGGAATAATCATATTCCTTCACCGGTCTAATCAATGGCCGTGACACAAAATCAGTTCAGCTTCTCGTTCCTCGACACTACCGCATATGGCAGTGAGGACGGGCGTCATGTCTAAAAAATCACACAAAGCCCAATCACATCCCTTCCTTGCACATGCGACGGCCATAAGGAAAGATTAACTTACAGTGGTTTTCATGGTGTGTCTTTTTTCCTTCCAAAACACAGGTACTACTTTCCTTTACCCTTTTCTAAATAGATGTGAAGCTAGTAATTTTTCCCTGTAACAACAAATCACACTCCATCAGTGCATAGCATTGAACAGAAAATTGGTCGAGCATAAATCCAAGGACAGACCTGCGGCAAATCTGCTCTCAGATCGAAATCAACCCAGGCGGCAGAATTAATCCTGTACTGGTCTAATGAAATGCTGGGACGCAAAATCAGCTCACCTTCGCTGTCGTCAACCCGGATGTCTTCTTGTCCTTTGGAAGACTCCCTTTAACGACTTGACCCGATTGCAGATACAACATGTCACATCAGGGAAACTTCCTTTCATGCACCATTCGCTGTCTTGACCCTGGGTCAACAAGAACCTTCCTGGCTCAATCACCTGCGGCACCCACAAGATTAAGTTTAATCAGCTAGCTTTAGTTACTGGTGATAATATAAATACAGCAATTGAACAGTTCATCCATGCATCCAGCATAAAAGAGTCGGTCTCTAGTCTTATACGTGAATTCAGATTCACCTGGAGGCTGGTGGCTACCAATTACCAATTTACCATAGTAAATTGCTCAAAACCACCACATTTGTGGCTAGGGTACTCTAAAACCACCGCTTTTGCCAAAAATCACAAAAGACCACCACTTCTGCGCAAGTGAATAACAAAATGCACTAAACGAGCTGCCAGCCGCGACTAACAGCAAAACTGACAGATTTTACCCACACGTCAGGGTGACATGGCAGGCCTATGTGGATAAGTTGCTGAGGTGGCCATGGGTCATGTCATCCCCACTATCTTCTTCCCCTCTCTTCCTACCTCATCTCTCTCATCTGCGTAGCGTCGCGCCGCCGCCCCATCTCGTTCGCTGCTGCACCCTCGAGCCGCGCCGCTGTCCGCCTCCTGACGCCGCGCCGCCGTCCCTCCTGGTCCGCCGCTCGAGCGCCATGGCCGGCGAGCCAGAGAAGGTGCTCGCCTCGCCCAACCCTCCTCTGCTCGATCCGGTCGCTGACCCGGCCGCCGCCGCAGCTCCTTGCAGATCCATGGCCGCCACTCGAGCGCCCATGGCCGGCGAGCCAGAGGAGGTGCTCGCCTCGCCCGGCCCTCCTCTGCTGGATCTGGTTGCCAAACCGGCCGCCGCCGCAGCTTCTAGCGCGCCCGAGATCAATGACAGCCGCTGGAGCGCCATGGCCGGCGAGCCAGTGGAGGTGCTCGCCTCGCTCGAGCCCTCTGCTGGATCCGGTCGCCGACCCGGCCGCCGCCGCAGCTCCTAGCATGGACGATGGCAGCACCACGAGGAACCTCGCCGGCAGGTGCGCGCACACCTCCAGCCGCCGCAGCTTGTTGCCAGCCTCGTGGACGCAGGCGCCGTGAGCTGCCATCACCTCCTGCAACCTCGTCCGCGCCATAGCCTGCTCCGGCGAGCCCCGCCAAGGATGCCATGGCCTCCGGCGCTGCCCATTGCCTGTTTGTAGAAACGCCCTGGAGATAAATGGATTGAGAAGTACAAAAATGAAAAAAAAATTTACTTGAGTCATTGACAGGTGGGACCGTTGTCCAACTCAGCATGTTGTGCACGCAAGCACGCCACATCAGCCCGATAGGTGGGCCCAACTTGTCAGTTTCGCTGTTAGAAGGAGCTCACGCAAGAATCAGTGTGATTTGTTACTCACTTGCCACAGAGTTGATGGTAATTTGTGATTTTTGGCAAAAACGATGATTTTGGAGTACCCTAGCCACAAATGTGATGGTTTTGAGCAATTTACTCAATTTACCACTACACTGCTTCCGTTTCATAAAAGAAACTCCAGTTGTATAGATAACAGATGTGACATTCCATCAAAGGGGACAGGGAGGTTAAGCCAAATGGAGTACGTTGACGGGATAAGAATCTGATGATCAGGTCATCTGGTAGGTGGCAAGATGCTTTCGGGGGAGGCAAGTTGGCCCAAGCAAATATAAATTAATGAAAAGGGGGGAATTTCACTGTTATAGCCATCATATCCACATCTAAACGCGTGGCCCGGTTTCTCAAGGACCTGAACCTCCTTTTAGCTTTATGCTAAAGCCGGGCAAAGGTGATCTCTGTCTAGCATTTAAACACGTGCCAAATATAAGAGCAGATTTGCCTTTCCACCTAAACATGGCACTAATTTTTGCGCACTAGTGAGGTGTGATCATGGCCAGTTGGAAACTTTATTTTGTTAATATGCTACATAGAGGGAAACAATTTACTGGATAGTGACATACTGCATTAAATATATAATTTCTGCTAGTTGTTCAGTGTGATCATATCAGGCATTTCGAAGATAAAAAAATAGAGTGTAAAATTGAATGCTCCAATTGGTAGACCAGAATTGCCACGCCTAAGAATAGGATCCTTAACTCTTAAAAACAACTTGTAATTTGTTTGATAAAAATATATTATAGGTTAGGTTCACGAAACTGGCTAAAACAAAACTGCCAACTGAGTCGCGGTCTCACATTTGGTTGCTGAGCGAACAAGCTAGCGCATACCCCCAAAACCACTTCTGGCCGCCTCTACACCCTGATTGGACAAAAAAGAAATGCCAGTGGGGCCAATTAGTCCACATCTGTTTCGCTATATAAGCATAGCCAAGTTAGAGAAGGAGAGCTGGATCAGAGGACAAACAGAAAGAGGCAGATATACACAAAGAGATGGCAGGAGCCTTACCATGGCTAATCTTTGCAGCCACCCTGCTGCTGCTAGCAAGCATCAAGAGCAGCACAGCGTCCAGGATGGCGAAGCCTGGATGCCAAGAAACATGCGGCAACCTCACCATCCCATACCCCTTCGGCATCGGTGAAGATTGCTTCCGTGAAGGGTTCGATGTTTCATGCGAGAATAATCGTGTTTACAGGCATAATTCAAGCAGCAGAATGGAGATCTACAACATGAGTCTGCTAGGGGGACAGGCCCGAGTCAACACCTTTATTGCCTCCAAGTGCTTCTACAACAGCGGCAACAACACAAATGGATGGGCCTCATTAAATACGGGTAAGTTCTTTACGGTATCAAGCAAGGCAAACAAATTAACAGCGGTTGGATGCAGCACCCTTGCATTCCTGGGAGGCTATAACAAGCACAGTGTGGGAGCTGGGTGTTTCTCGATGTGCACGGACAATCAAAGTGTGGATCGTAATGGGCAGTGCTCTGGCATGGGCTGTTGCCAGACTACTATTGCACCAAACCTCAGTTCCTCCAATATAACATTTGATGACAGATTCGACAATTCTGAGGTGCGTGGCTTCAACCCATGCAGCTATGCTTTTGTCGCCGAGCAGGATTGGTTCAGGTTTGAGGCTTCTTATCTTGAGGATTATAAATTCATAGAGAAGTTCAAGGATGGGGTACCCACTGTGTTTGACTGGGTTGCCGGATACGAATACTGTCATGAAGCTGCGAAGAACAAGTCAGCTTATGCCTGCATTAGCAAGAATAGCCGATGCATCACGTCACCAAATGCTACAGGATATCTCTGTGCCTGCAACAATGGTTTTGCTGGCAATCCCTACCTGGAAGAAGGATGCCAAGGTCGGTAACTCACTTCCTTCTTTTGGGTTTACCTCAAGTTATCTCTGCATCAATCTCAAGCTATTTCTCTATTCTTGCATTATGTGTGCAGATATCAACGAGTGCAGTTCCCCAAATCAGTATCCTTGCCATGGAATCTGCAGTAATATAATTGGGAACTACAGTTGTTCGTGCAAATCTGGGACTCAGAGTACAGATCCAAAGAGCAAAACCTGTGACCCAATTGCAGTTTCAGAAAGAGCTAGATTAACAAAAATGTTTGCAGGTATATGTTCCTAATATGTCAGTAAATATCTCAATAGCATGGATAAGTCAAACTAATATAGCGCATTAGTGAAAGTAACATTTATTCTAGAAAGTATAATCTTCTGCATAATTGAAAAGATACTGATGGTAAATTACATACTTATTAAATAGATCACACACAAAGTTCATAACATAAAACAATGCGGAGTTTCTTACAATTGGAAGTCATTGGTTGCTTGTACTTAACAACAAGAACTCAACTTTTCCCCGCAAAAAAAAGAAAAACTCAACTTTGCACTAAAAACACTATTTATATTAAAGCAACAAAACGAAATATATCGAGTACAAATTTATCATTTAGCCAATAATAGTACCTCTCATGCAAAAATAATTATTAGTAAATCTGGAAACTGTATACAAATTTGCATTGGATCAAGAAGCCACAGATAATCATGCACAAGCCAGAGCAGCACACATATTTGCAGCTAATCTCATCCTCCAAACAAATTGTGACACTTGCACATGCATGCATTATATTAGTTGTAGTAATGACTAGAGCCAATTTTTAGAACCTGTTACATATGAACCCAATGTTTTTAACTTAGCAAAAATCGTAATGCATTTATGCACAACAAGTTTCATAACTTGTATTGTACTGCAATTTGTTCCATATCTCATTTTTTTTCTTACTTTTGCACAGCCCGTAGATGATCATATTTTTTCCACGAAATTCTGGATACCATTTCCCTAAAAACGACAGCAGAAGACCACTAAAAACACAAAAGGCTGAAGGTTGTCATATAAATAATAGCTGCATGTGCTACATTGACTTACATGCAGATCGTATGCCCACTTTTATCATCGCATATCGCATAAGTAACAAACACACACCTATTTATGCGTTCAAATGTACTAAATGATAAAATTATTAAGTCGTAATCCGTCCTTATGTCCTAAAGAAAGCAGTAGAATTTCCCTTTTTACATCTGAGCATGTGCCTAAAACTAAATCTTGTTCTAGTAACTGAACAAAATTTGTCTTCTAGGCTAATTAAACAAGTATACTTCCAGTGTGCTCAAGGCTTTCTACCCCTTCCTTTCTTCTTTAATACAAAGATACACAACTCACCTGTGTGTTCAAGAACCAAAGCTGAAAGAATGTTATTCTTGGCAGGTATTTCAGCATGTGCTGTACTTTTCCTTATCTGCATTTTTGCACTCCTGATTGAATGTCAGAAGAGAAAGTTGGTGAAAGAAAAGGCGATATTCTTCCAACAAAATGGTGGCCTGCTACTATATGAGCAAATCAGGTCAAAGCAAGTTGATACAGTGAGAATATTCACAAGGGAAGAACTAGAGAATGCAACAAACAATTTCGACTCAAGCAGAGAATTAGGAAGAGGAGGCCATGGAACTGTTTACAAGGGAATTCTCAAAGACGGCAGAGTGGTAGCCATAAAGCGCTCAAAGGTTATGAACATGGACCAGAAAGATGAATTTGCGCAAGAGATGGTTATACTTTCACAGATAAACCACAGGAATGTGGTAAAGCTTCTAGGGTGTTGCTTAGAAGTGGAAGTCCCAATGTTGGTCTATGAATGCATCCCAAATGGCACCCTATTCGAGCTGATGCATGGTAAAAACAGAAGATTCCCCATTTCACTGGATACTCGTCTCAGGATAGCTCAGGAATCTGCAGAAGCATTAGCATATCTGCACTCATCAGCATCCCCTCCCATAGTTCATGGAGATGTAAAATCTCCAAACATTCTCCTAGGCGACAACTACACAGCAAAAGTGACTGATTTTGGAGCATCAAGAATGCTTCCTGCGGATGAAATACAATTTATGACAATGGTACAGGGAACTATAGGTTATCTTGACCCTGAATACTTGCAAGAGCGTCAACTAACAGAGAAGAGTGATGTTTATAGTTTTGGAGTTGTGCTCCTAGAGCTCATTACAATGAAGTTCGCAATTTATTCCGACAGTGCTGGAGAAAAGAAAAACCTTGCATCATCCTTCCTTCTGGCAATGAAAGAAAACGGACTTCAATTCATCTTGGACAAGAATATATTAGACTTCGAAACGGAGCTGCTCCAAGAAATTGCTCAACTGGCAAAGCGTTGCTTGAGTATGAGGGGGGGAGAACGGCCGTTAATGAGAGAAGTTGCTGAGAGGTTGAGATCAATACGAAGCACCTGGAGAGAACAATTGATTCTGAATCCTAGCAGGGAAACTGAATGTTTGCTTGAGAACTCGTCACACTATGACCTTTCAAGCACTGGACAGCATGGAAGTTTGATGGCATTAGATTTAGAAACTGGTAGGTGATAAATTGCTTATTAAATCATAGATTGTAGCAGAGATTGAATTTAATATTTCCTAGCAAAAATATCATGTAAAAATGTGTCGTTTGTTTCCAATGACACAACTCCTGAATGAATTGAAAACCTTCTATGTACTGTGATTTGAAGTATTACAGTTATGTCGGCAACAAAGAGTTGCTAAATTGTGTACTTTTTTGTTACCATCACCTTCCTAGCCTAGCCTGTGCTTGTATCACTGAACACAGCCCCTTCTGTATAGCCTCTGATATGCAACTCCTGTATATATGTTGTACACCTTTTACTCTATATTGATAATATTGTTAATCTCAGAGTACCCCCCCCCCCCCCCCCTCTACAGTTTTACAGTAAAAAAACAAATAGTTGCTACAGTTGCATATTTTACATCATGGAAGTTGGTAATAATACATTAGAGAAATTCTAGTATTTTACGATCAGAAAGTGAATGCAAATCGAACTCCAAAGCAGTGGAGGGTGCAAAAAATTGCCAACCCTTAAAATTAGGATTGAATTGCAAGTAGAGTGTCTATCAGTAACGATATTTAATATGAGATTCATTGCACCAACAGTGGATACTACTTAACAATAAGCAAGAAAACATAGGGGGAAACTACATTGATGGATTCAAACTCGAGCCTGTGTGCATTTATTAAGCAGAATCTTCAAGGGAACCGGAGAAGAAAAAAAAAATTGCACATTACCAGTTGCAAATATAGAGGCTTTAGTTCTTCTTTTAGTTTGTACCAAGAAGGGGAAAATATATTTTTGTTTTGGATTTTTCCTAGGTCTTAAGTAATTAGCACGAACTTACCCACCTCCAATGTTGCACTCCATGAACAAAGTATATACTACTCCCTCCGTCCGGAAATACTTGTCGGAGAATGGATAAAAATGGATGTATCTAGAACTAAAATACGTCTAGATACATCCATTCCTCCGACAAGTATTTCCGGACTTAGAAAAATTACACGAGAAATCAGCCTGAGGTATGTATGCTACACATGAAAGCCAGAACGTGTGGATATTACAGCACAGGATTTTTCACAGATTGGTACAAGTTTATGGACTTGATGAGATACAGCATGTGATTTATGGTGTGTTTTTGTTTCCAAAAAAATAGGTCTTTCTTTTTTCCCCTTTTTTACTACCTGTTAACTAACTCAACAGTGACTTGTCAGAGACATTCCTAGCTGAGCTGGTATAATTCAATGTTACAAACTAGTCCACACCACAGTGCATAGCACAGAAGAACACAAATTTGGTCGAGCGTAATCCAAGGACGAACCTGTGATGCAAATCTGTTCTCGCGGCGGAGTCGATCAAGACAGCAGAACTAGTCCAAGGTATTCACAGAACAAGTTTACCCCATTTATCAGTCTCATCTAATGCCGTGATGCGAACTGAGTTCACCTTCGCTTTCATCGAGCAGGATGTGCCTATCTCCTTGTCCCTTCTGAAAGATTCTCTTTAATGACTTAACCCGAGCACGGATTCAAAGTCACCCTGATCACATCAAGGAACCTTCCTTTAACTTGGTGTGCTGCGGTCTTGAGTGACCCTGGGTCACTTCCCGGCTCAATCACCTGCGCCAAGGCAACATAAGGTTAAGTTTTTAATCAGTTACTACTAGTTACTGGTGACAATACTTTACACTATTCAAAGGTAAATACATTAATGAAACATTTCATATGAAGAGTCTCCCCAATTTTATATGCGTGTCTAACATCACCTGGAGCCTACCAATTGCCCCACTACAGTCTACACAGCGACTGCTTCCATTTCATAGAAGGCTAGTTGTACAGATGTGACATTTTTCATCAAAGAAGCACAGTGAGAATAAGCCAAATGGAGTACGTTGACGCAGCAAATATCTGATGGCCCAGTCTTCTATGTTAAGTGGGGAATTGCTTTCAGAAAAGGCCAATACGCCAAGCAATGGATGTAGACGGGTGGAATTGCACTGCTATAACCACCATACCAGCCAATATGTAAACGCATGCCCCAGTTTCACCTGAACCTTCTTTTGGCTTTCTATTAAATATGGGCAAGGAGCTCCACTTTGTGTCTAGCATCTAAACGCGCGCCTCATACAAGAGCAGACTTGCTTTTCTGCCTTAATATGAAACTAATTTCAGCACTCTTGTAAGTTGTGATCATGACCAGTTTGAAATTTTATTTTGTTAAAAAGTAGTGTAAAAGTTAATACTCCAAGTTGTAGACAAAAATTTCCATGCATAAGAATAGGAACCATCTGCCAAAAAAAACTTAGAATAATTTGATAAAGAAATACAAAAGGTTGGTTCGTAAAAGTGGCATCACTCTAGCTCGCTCTCTCTCTCAAAAGATAAAAAAACTGCCAATTAATTCACGGTCTCATGTTTGGGTTGCAGAGCAGACAAGCAAGCTATTTTTATGACTGAAAGAAGGCTAGTTCAAACCCCAAAACCACTTCTGGCCTAGTCTACAGCCTGATTGGACAAAAAAATATGAAAGATCAATTAGTCCACATCAGTTTCGTTATATAAGCATAGCCAAGTTAGAGAAGGGGAGCTGGATCATAGGACAGACAGAAAAGGAGGCAGAAATACACAAAGAGATGGCAGGAGCCCTAGCATGCCTAATCTTTGCAGCCACCCTGATGCTAGCAAGCATCAAAAGCAGCACAGCGTCCAGGATGGCGAAGCCTGGGTGCCAAGAAACATGCGGCAACCTCACCATCCCATACCCCTTCGGCATCGGTGAAGGTTGCTTCCGTGAAGGTTTCGACGTTTCATGCGAGAACAACACTGTTTACAGGCATAACTCAAGCAGCAGGATGGAGATCTACAACATCAATCTGCTAGGAGGGCAGGCCAAAGTCAACACCTTGATTGCCTCCAAGTGCTTGAACAACACAGGTGGATGGGCCTCATTAGATACTGGTAAGTTCTTTACAGTATCAACCATCGCGAACAAATTAACAGCAGTTGGATGCAACACCCTTGCATTCCTGGAAGGCTATAACGAGCACAGTGTCGGAGCTGGGTGTTTCTCGATGTGCGTGGACAAGCAAAGTGTGGATGATGGTGTGCAGTGCTCTGGCATGGGTTGTTGCCAAACATCTATTGCACCAAACCTTGTTTCCTCCAATATAACATTCGATAACAGATTCAACAATCATGAGGTGCGTGGCTTCAACCCATGTAGCTATGCTTTTGTCGCCGAGCAGGATTGGTTCAGGTTTGAGGCTTCCTATCTCGAGGATAATAAATTCACAGACAAGTTCAACAACGGGGTGCCTACTGTGCTTGACTGGGTTGCTGGATATGAATACTGTGATGAAGCCGTCAAGAACATGTCAACATATGCCTGCATTAGCAAGAATAGCCAGTGCATCACGTCAGCAAATGCAACAGGATATCTCTGCACCTGCAACAATGGTTGTGCAGGCAATCCCTACCTGGAAGAAGGATGCCAAGGTCGGTAACTCACTTCCTTCTTTTGGGTTCACCTCGAGTTATCTCTGCATCGATCTCAAGTTATTTCTCTGTTCTTGAATTATGTGTGCAGATATCAACGAGTGCAATTTCCCAGATCAGTATCCTTGCCATGGAATTTGCAGTAATATAATTGGGGACTACGATTGTTCGTGCAAATCTGGAACTCAGAGTACAGAACCAAAGAGAAAAACCTGCGACCCAATTGCAGTTTCAGAAAGGACTAGATTAACAAAAATGTTTGCAGGTATATGTTCCATATGTCAGTAAATATCTCAGAATAGCATGGATTGGATAAGTTAAACTGATATAGCGCATATAGTGAAGCATTAGTAACATTTATTCTAAAAAGTATAATCTCGTGCATAATTTAAAAGATACTGATGGTAAATTACATATTTATTAAAGAATAGCCAAGTGCCCGTGTGTTACAACAGATCACACACAAAGTTCATAACATAAAACAAAGTGGACTTTCTTACAATTGGATGTCATTGTTTGCTTGTACTTCACAACAAGAACTCAGCTTTGCACTGAAAAAACTAATTATATTAAAGCAACAAAATGAAATATACCGAGCACAAATTTATCATTTAGCCAATAATAGTACAGTACCTTTCATGGAAAAATAATTATTTGTAAATCTGGAAACTGTATGCAAACTTGCCTTGGATCAGCAAGCCACAGATAATCATGTCACAAGCCATAGCAGCACACATATTTGCAGCTAATCTCGTCCTCCAAAAATATTGCGACACTTGCACATGCATGCATTATATTAGTTGTAATAATGACGAGCCAATTTTAGAACCTGGTACATATGAAGTTATGAACCCAATGTTTTTAACTTAGCAAAAATCGCAATGCACTGATGCACAACAAGTTGCATAACTTGTATTGTACAGCAATTTGTTTTGTATCTCATTTTTCTCGTACTTTTGCACGGCTTGCAGATGATCATATTTTTTCCACGAAATTTTTCTGGATAGCATTTTCCTAATAACGACAGCAGAAAACCACTAAAACACACAAAAGGGTGAAGGTTGTCATATAAATAATAGCTGCATATGCTCCATTGAGTTGCATGCAGATCATATGCCCACTTTTATTATCACGTAAGGAACAAAGACCTATTTATGCATTCAAATGTACTAAATGATAAACCTATAAGTAGTAACTCGTCCTTATGTTCTGAAAATCAGTAGGATTTCCCTTTTTACGGCTGAGCATGTGCCTCACACCAAATCTTGTTCTAGTAACTGAAAGAAATTTATCTTCTAGGCTAATTAAACAAGTATGCTTCCAGTGACTGAAAGAAGGTGTGCTCGGGGCTTTCTACCACTTCCTTTCTTCTTTAATACAAAGATACACAGCTCACCTGCGTGTTCCAATAACAAAAACTGAAAGAATGTTATTCTTGGCAGGCATTTCAGCATGTGCTGTACTTCTCCTTATCTGCATTTTTGCGCTCCTGATTGAATGTCAGAAGAGAAAGCTGGTGAAAGAAAAGATGATATTCTTCCAACAAAATGGTGGCCTACTACTACTATTATATGAGCAAATCAGGTCAAAGCAAGTTGATACAGTGAGAATATTCACAAGGGAAGAACTAGAGAATGCAACGGACAATTTTGACTCAAGCAGAGAATTAGGAAGAGGTGGCCATGGAACTGTATACAAGGGAATTCTCAAAGACGGCAGAGTAGTAGCCATAAAGTGCTCAAAGGTTATGAACATGGACCAGAAAGATGAATTTGCGCAAGAGATGGTTATACTTTCACAGATAAACCACAGGAATGTGGTAAAGCTTCTAGGATGTTGCTTAGAAGTGGAAGTTCCAATGTTAGTTTATGAATGCATCCCAAACGGCACCCTATTCGAGCTGATGCATGGTAAAAACAGAAGACTTTCCATCTCACTGGATACTCGTCTCAGGATAGCTCAGGAATCTGCAGAAGCACTAGCATATCTGCACTCATCAGCATCCCCTCCCATAGTTCATGGAGATGTAAAATCTCCAAACATTCTCCTAGGCGACAACTACACAGCAAAAGTGACTGATTTTGGAGCATCAAGAATGCTTCCTACGGATGAAATACAATTTATGACAATGGTACAGGGAACTATAGGTTATCTTGACCCTGAGTACTTGCAAGAGCGTCAACTAACAGAGAAGAGTGATGTTTATAGTTTTGGAGTTGTGCTCCTAGAGCTCATTAGTCATTACAATGAAGTTCGCAATTTATTCCGACAGTGCTGGAGAAAAGAAAAACCTTGCATCATCCTTCCTTCTGGCAATGAAAGAAAACGGACTTCAGTTCATCTTGGACAAGAATATATTGGAATTTGAAACGGAGTTACTCCAAGAAATTGCTCAACTGGCAAAGTGTTGCTTGAGTATGAGGGGAGAAGAACGGCCGTTAATGAGAGAAGTCGCTGAGAGGTTGAGATCAATACAAAGCACCTGGAGAGTACAATTGATTCAGAATCCTAGCAGGGAAACTGAATGTTTGCTTGAGAACTCATCACACTTTGACCCTTCGAGCACTGGACAGCATGGAAGTCTGATGGCGCTAGATTTAGAAAGTGGTAGATGATAAATTGCTTATGAAATCATAGATTGTAGCAGAGATTGAATTTAATATTTCCTGCCATAAATATCTTGTAAAGATGTGTCATTTGTTTTTAATTGTATCAAACCTCCTTACATGAATAGCAAACTTCTATGTACCATGATTTGAAGTATTCCAGTATGTCAACAACAAAGAATTGTCTCTTTAAAAAAAACAGAGTTGCTATATCGTGTAATGTTTTTTTTAGCCATCACCTTCCTCTAGGGATCTAGTGAACAGTTCTTCTGTAAAGGCTCAGATATGCACCCCTGTATATACCCTTAACACCTTTTACTCTTCAACACTAACTTTACTTTACAACATGGAAATTGGTGATAAACTGATAATATATCAAAGAAATTCTAGTAATTTACAATCACAAAAGGGAATGTGAATCAAACCTCGAAGCAGTACGGAGGGTGCAAGAACTTGCAGGCACTTAAAATTAGGATTGAACTGAAAACAGAGTATCTACCAGTACCAATATTTCATATGAGATTCATTGCACCAACAGTGGATAGTATAGTACAATTGATGGATGACCTCAAGAACGACCCTAGCTTACAAAATTACATGGAAAATCAGCTCATAAAAAGGTCCTTTAATATATGGGAAAGAAGCTTAAGGTATGTATGTACTTGACAGTTGACACTATAGATGTTTTCCGATATAGCCAGCAGAATTATAAGATTATATACGCTGGATGAAAAGATTCACAATTAACAATAAAAGAGTAACTTACACACCATTGTCATGTGGCATTAAAGCAAAGAATTCTGCTTGCATCATCTACACAAGTGCACAACAAAATAAAGGAAATGTCGTAAAGTTTTGAGAACTGCTGATTTCAAAAGTAGACAGATAAAACAAACATCTGGCCAGATAGATATACATTACCACTTACCATGCATAGGGATTTGGTCCCCTTCCAACAACAGAAAAGGTGAAAGGTTACAACAAAAAGTTTATTTCTTTATTTTCCACTTTCAATAAGCATAAGCAGCATGCAATATGTTGCATTAAGATGATGTAGTGAACCTTTCAAATAAATGACACAAATGTGTCTGGAGAAACCAATAAATCAGAGCATAAATGGATAAGATTGTGGGCCTGGGCCTTGTGCACATACGCTGACAAACACAAAAGGGGGGAGGGGGTTGTGCATGACATATAATTTTTGGATAATTTTTTGTTAGTTTGGTAATGACCTCTTTGTGCTAATAAAAAGTAAGTGATGAACAAGCCACCCACGTCACTCTTGTTATCGGTTATTGCTGCAAGGAAATACTGCCATTTCTAACTTTTCATCTTAGAAGTGTGTCATGGATATGGAAACTTTCTTATGCATGTTCCATGTTGTTATACAAAATCTGACCCATTAAAAAAGGATCGGCACACATGTCGAGGGGTAAAAAACCATAACAACTTGCTAAGTTCTAGTATCCAATAGTGTTACAGATAATTTCTGAAATAACAAACTAAAACACAATCAGAGGTTGTTAGATACGATAACAAGCTTTTGTCGGCCAATGCAATCATAGCACATCCCTCCGTGAATATACAACAACAGACGACTGAAGGTCTCTATCAATCTTGAAGTGGGAGTGGAAAAACCTCCTAACCTGTCAACCATGACACATGTTAACGAGTGCTATTCAAGGAGATAAGAAAAGGGACAAAATTTGGCATTTAGTATAAAACTGAAACTAATCATGCAATGTAGCATGGCTCATCCATTCACTGAACGAGATGTAACAGTAATTGTGATAAACAATTAACTATCAGAATTACAACAAATGATATCCTAATAGTATTTACTGTTAAGAATTTTGGAAACTCAGGTTACATGCTTTTTATGCTTATCCTTACCGCTTCATAAGAAATACTTTCTAGGAAGCCAGAAATGTTATTCTTAGGAATAGGACTACGGGTGTGTGCTATTGAAATCCACCTGAACCTCACAAGAAAAGGACAAACATTCAAGTGTGACCCTCTTTGACAATAGAATTTTCTTGTTTTAACTGTGCCAGCTAGATGTAGCCCTTGTAGAAGAAAAGGGTGGTCAATATCATATTTGTTGAAGCAAGTATATGGTAAGCTTCTTTGCCTGCCTTCCTTTCAAGTTGTACTTGCTATGAGTGTAATTTGACTGCTAATGCGTAAACAAAAATGAGCACCTGGTTTGCTTCACAAAAAGAAAAGGCACATTGTTCAGAAATGGCATATTACCTCTTGAAAGGAATCGCGCAGAAGCAACTGGATAACCTGTCTTTCTTCAGATTCAAATAACACAATGTGACTGAAAGAAGAGAGATTTCCAAAAACCTCATCCACAAAATCAAGTGGGTTCATGAGGAAATGGTCTGACTCATCCAGGGTCCCTTTATTATCACTGAGAACATGAAAACTGAGTCAGGGGACATTGACTATGTCCTTTGGCACAACATAGTAACATCAAATGTTAAATCTACTTGACTAGAGAGAGTAAAAAGACAACCACCTGGGAGTACAGTCCAAAAAGCGCATAGGTAGGCTGCTATGTAAGGTAGAGTAATAAGGCGTCGAATGGCAAGGCATGAGAAAGAGGATACCCTTCACTCTTCCATTATGGGCTTCTTTTGATAGATAAAACATAACATCTTCAGTTCCTCTCTGCCACAACAAAAAGTGCAGATAGCTATATAAGAACATATCAACAGGTGAAAAAAGATCTTGGAAAGGAAAATTAATCAGAGGTAACAGCGAAACAAAGTATTCCATAGAACAAGTTTTCCATACAAAGTAATACGATGAACATCAGAAACAAGGCAATGTTGACACATATACACAAAGAGAAGGGCTTACTTGATGGAACAGGGACATATATAAGGCCATCGGAACATTGGTTATGATGAGAAGAATAACAGAAAGTTGCAACCTTGAAAAGTGTCTTTTCCCATGCAGATTTTTACCCTTGAATTGCGACATTGCAGCTAAGAAGTAACCCGAGAACATCAACGCTAAAGGTAGCACCGGAAGAACAAACCTGTGGTATTCAATCTATTTATATGTGTGTGAATAAAGAAGACATTAGTTGATTCCAAGAACATTATACACTAATGAGAAGAGGCGAATACCTGAACTCTTTGTGTCCAAGTATGCTATAAACCCCTAATACCCAGGCAATTAGACCTGAAAGCCTCCATTCTCGAGACTTTATGACTCCAAAAACTGAAAGTGGTAAGAACGTCCAAATCATAGATGGAAAACCCTGGGTGAAGTACCAGTGGAAGACGTGTGTTCCATAGTAATCTCCTCCTGAAGAAAATAGGTTGAATTTCAAAAAATTAAGTGGCACTATGACCCGGGAACCATACATCCACCAATCAAGGAATGTTGTTGCTGCAAGGACAATGGCCCTGCATAAATATGAAACAACAAGAAATTTCGTATGGAAGTTTCGTCAGTTGTAACAGAAAAAAAAAGGAACCAAAAGAAGAAAGATGCGACTGTTGCCAATAAAGATAATTAATGACAATATAACATTCTAAATTTTTACAACTTCATCTTACAACTCTGACTATAAGCAATCTGTCTTGCTGCTACCCTACGAACATTGCACCTCCCCACCCACCCAAATGACCGAATGCCAACAAATTTAAAAAAAAAAAAGAGGGGGGGGGGGGGGGGGGGTACTTCCTAATATGTCATCAGCAGTTCAGCATTATGCATATGCATATCCAGTGAAACAAACCAAAACAATACAGGAAAGGCATGATAAAGGAGTCTACCAAGTATGACATGAGTTTAATGATGACTTCTTACCCTATAGGAATGACCTCAAGAAACAACAATCGGCATTTAGATTTTATATAAATGAAGTCCAAAAGACCAACATACAACCATGTTATGGCACTTGTTGGCCGAATGGCGCAGGCTAAGGCTGCTATGAGTAGTGCCACTTTTCTTGAATGAGGACTTTGGTAGCTGGCGGCCTGCTGCTTTGAAATAACTGAAATTCCCTTGGAAGACTCGATTGCAATAAACCAATAATAGAGTCCAGCCACAGTCAAAACTGTCTCCAAGCTGTTTGATAGAGTCCGTGTAATGCAGAAAAACATGAACCAGTTCACCAACTGTGAAAATAACTGTAAATGATTTGTTAAGGTCGCCATCCAGCAGGTAACTGCAATAGTTACTCGTGAAAGTAAAATTATATCGACACAGATGAGTTTAAGGATACTGTCCACTGGGCAACGTGCTCGTTGAAAATAAGTTTGGAGAGTTTATACAAGTATAGATCTCCAAACGCTGCAAATACTGACTGTAGAAGCCGTGGAGCAATCACCTACAAAAGAAGTGAATAAATGGATGGGAATATGGTCCCTATATGCGGAGAATGGTAAACCTATTAAGTTACGAGGGAGAGGGTGTGGAGGAGGGTGTCTGAGGAGAGGTTTCTTAGCCATATTAAATCCGCTGCCTAATTGGCTATAATTAATAGAAACAGTATACAGATTCTGAATGTCCTGGACGACATTGGCCTCAGAAATCAAACTGAATGAGGAATTCGGTTACCGTGTAACGGAGATAACCTATTCAAGCTGATGTCGCATATTCCTGGAAATTGCTCGCACTTAACCTACAACTAGAACGGTGGGACCTATGTTGACTGACAGTTCGAAATCCACATGACTTGTGACTAGAATCACACTTCTACCCTCCAATTCTGAAATTTACTCAAACAAATTTCCAGCACCGATACTCTGCCAGTTTCATTTCCAAAATGCCGTAGTAATTACCATGAACCATGGGGTATCGAGGTGGAGAAACGCCAGAAACTTGTAAAAGGCAGCGAAGATCAGCGGGTGGAGGTAACTTCGAAGGCCCAGCTTCCACTCCCAGGTGAGGTGTCCGTACCTGCAAAAGCAGCAGCCAAAATCATCCAACGCAGCAGCAATCTAGCATCGAAACTTCAGGATGAGCGAGAAGACAGGGTATCCTATAGCGGAACGGGACTGTCTCGCGCTGCTGAATGGGGACAGGGTCGTCCAATCCCGATCCGGCTGGCGTAGCTAGCACCCGCGGAATGGGGGCATGAGCCGGAGGCGAGCTTACCCGAAGGCGATGCGGTGGGCGACCTCGAGGCACTGCCAGTGCTCGTCGGGGTTGAAGTAGGTGCGCACCAGCAGCGCGTTCACCGCGCGGAACGCCAGCGCGAGCGCCAGCACCCGCCGCTCCGGCCACGGCCAGATCCGCGGCGCCTTCCCCGGCGACTGCGGAGAGGTATGTCCTCCTCCGTCTTCCGGGGGAGGCGGCGGGCCGGGGGCGTGAGGTCGCCTGCGGTGACTCATCGCGGCGGCACTCTCGCTCTCTTCTCCGGCGCGGCTGCTAGCAGAGGAGGGGATTGGTGAAGCTGATGCGTGGGCCGGTACAGAACGAGGGATGATGCCGCACGTTGTGTGGGCTGTTGGGTTGGCCCGTTCGGATCCTCTCCGGCTGGCTGGTCTGAGACTGGCCGACTGGGTGATCAAAAACGGTACGCAGGCCACCACTTCGCTTCGGAAGGCATTCTCGTGTAAATTCCAGCAACTCCGGCTTAGCAGCTGGGCTTCCGCGTACACGCAACGCAAAAGGAGGAAGGGCTTCGCGAAGCGGGCTTCTCGGAGCTGCGGTGACGTAAGTCATCTAAGTCCGCTAATCGAGTGGACTAAGGTTTTTTTTTTTTTTTGAGAAAAGAGGGGACTAAGGTTGGGTGAGCCTGAGCATGGACAGGGGTTGGGCCGGGCTTGGACTCCTGCTTTCGACTCGAAACATCTAAAATAGATTATTTTTCTTTTAATATAGGCTTGTATATTTACTAGCAAAAGGGCCCGTGCGTTGCAACGGAAGAAAAAAAATCATAATCTCCAATGGTCATGACCATATATTGCTGCATCACCGAGATATACTATCACTCTCAGTTTCGTGAAATCATGAACATTTTATTAAACATGTGCACATATTTGAAATCATGAATATTTTTCAAATTCGTGAACACTTTTACAAATTTTCAAACATTTTCAAAAATTAAGAACATTTATGGAATTCATGAAAAATTTATATAATTCACAGATCATTTTCTTAAAATTGTGAACATTTTTTAAACAATTTTCTTGAACCGGTGAACATTTCTAGAATCAACGAACATTTTTTTCAAAATTGGTGGAACAGTTTTTAAAATTCACCAACATTTTTTTGATTTAACGATCATTTTTTAAAAAGTTTTTGAATTTCTAGGATATTTTTTCATTCATGAACATTTTATGAATTGGCAAAAATTTGTTCAATTTCATTAACATTTTTTAATACATGAATTTGTAAAAAATCATGAACATTTTTTGATTTCACGAACATTTGTTTTCAAAATTCCAAACATTTTTTGAATAAGCAAACATTTTTTGAATCCACAAACATTTTATGATTTATTAAACATTTTATTTCAACATTCTCATTTTTTTATTTCCGGAATATTTTTGAAGTCATAAATTATTTAAAGTATAAAAAATTAAAAAGGAGAAGAAAAATAAAAATAAAAATGAAACTTAAAAAACAGGCCGCCTGGACATGGGCCGGCCCAAACGGGCGCACTGCGTCTTCTCCCAACACGCAGAGCCCAGTATAGGAGATCCCTACTGCATGGGCCGGCCCAGGCGGGGATTCCCCTTTGTGAAACGTTTTTTATCACTTTGGGTGGCATTGGTGGGTAATATTTTACAACTTTGGGGGCAATTTTCCTGACGTACCGCCGGAAGCAATAGCCCCTTTATTATTACTAGTAGAATGCCCGTGCGTTGCCACGGGTTTTTGAAATATTTTGCTGGAGTTATATATGAACATAATGTATGTTAAATTTTGCATATATAGAAAAGATAGCTGTAACAATCGGATAATAATTGAAATACACTTCACTTGCAGTGTAATTTCATAAAAATAATAATTTGATGATGTATACATAGAGAGCAATGATCCAACTAATAATGCATGCTAAATTTCACAGGTAGAGAGAATATAACACGTTCACAATTGCATAATAATTAAAATCCACTTCACTTGTAATGTAAACTGATAACAAAATGGCAAATTGACAATGTATATATATAAAGTGATAATTCAACTAAAAATCTATTACAAATTATTGAGATCTACTTGATGCGCTTAAGAAATTCTTGCACAATATCAAGAAAGCTGTCTTTAGCTTCATTCGCACGATGTTTGAGCAAGTATAATAAAACTGCTTCCTCAACTCATACCCATCCTGCAAAAGCCATATATGTAGTTAGCATGAATACTTCACGTGGAAGGTCTAAAAACATGTGTAACGGGCAATACTCATCGCGCAAACCGGCTTCGCCAAGTCTTTACCATTCCACAAGAGCATAAAATGAAAAACAAAATAGCCAGACGAATCCTTGCAAATTCCTAAATTGTTATTATATTAACTATGGTGATAACAAAAATAAATGTTTGTATTCTGAATTTATTACCCGTCTACGCTCGTTGGAATACCATTAGGAAATAAACGTTGCCATTTTGATATATCGGAATGCCATCCCGGTTGCTTTATTTCGAGTGCTTCTTTGAATTCCCTCGCAAAACTTTTTAATTTCACTAAGTACCTCAGAATTTTCATCTCCAACGGTTGTGTTGTATGAATAGGGTCCAGAATAGATACACGACGTGCCTCTTTGTCGATGGCGTACAAGATGTATCGACCGATGGATTCATACGGAAGATAAATCTACAAGTGGGAGCTATTAGAAACAACAATAAACCTTGACAAACGATGGACAAAAGACCTTACTTACCATGTTGCACGATGAGATGTTGTTGTCTATCCTAGGCCAGCTATCAAACAAAGTTGCCAACATCTGAATAGTTTCCTTATCGCAGAACTTTTGATCTCGTGTTGAATCCCGCATCATGGACTGAGTAAAAGAAAAACTATTTAGAAACATGTTGATAATAATGATGTTAAATGAAGAATTATGATAACTTACACAAAATTGTAGATCCATGTAGTGTATAGGAGGGTCTGTGAACAATACTCCCTCGTCACATGCCAGTATATGCACGGCGATGTTGAAACAATCATTATCCATATACTGCTCCATGTTAAGTATGCCCTAAAGTTTTTTTAGACTTACGCCCATTGGATGGGGTGTCGAGCTTCGGCCCCATTCCTTCCTGAAAATTGGACGGTGAGAATAATAACAAAGTATAATGGCACATTACATATTGATAAATGATACTTACTCCAAACACTCAGCATCATCGATCGACATGATGTAATTGCAGAGGCCGGCAAGTAATTGACATTGATCCGTGGGCATGATGGGAATTGGGGTAGGACGTTTGTCTTTGACTCCATCAGGTGGATTCTTCAGGAGCTCGAGATCAGAATTAGATAAACTTTCTTCATTGTCAGATTGATGGTATATCGGACATCCTTTTAGCTTATTCAGTTATGAATCGAGCAAAATGACAGCTAATTTTCGTCGAAAGTGTTTCATATCCTCCTGCAAAATATTAAAAAAAAAACAAATTTGATATAATATTTTAAAATAAAATAATGAGATAATGTATATAAATGAAATACCTGGGTGAACTCATCTGATAGTGCATCTGCTGTCCAATATTCCATATAATTTAGCATAAAGAGTCCACATGATACCCTATAATATTATAAAATAATGCTTTAGAATATTACCCAGATGAATCAAATAAACAAACCATTTGAACAAACAATAGTGTTCGTTATACCCACCTGCTTGCATCAGCTAATAGATACACTATGACATTTTACTATCAATATTTTCTATTACATGATATCTTTGTGTTCATGAGTAGCAAACACAATAATTTTCAGTTTGTGACAAGTGCTTACCCATCAGTTTGTATTGCCCCATCGAACTTTTCTACGACCCTCCATTTTGTAACATTGAGATCGAGCCACTTATGATCTCTGTTAAACTCCGGACTCTGTTCTCCAAGTTTCAGACGCTTCTCGAGTCCTAGTAACTATTTTATATATGGAAAATAGTAGGGATTAAGGCAAACAAGACATATGTCAAGAGGACCAAAAATAATAAATAGTTACCGTAGTAGTATGGTCACTCCGTTTGACCCGAGAACCAAGTGCGTCTAATACATGAATCTCATGTTTTTTGGCATTGACGACTGCTAGATACCAATGGTACGTCGGAATGTTAATCGGAATGAATAGCTGGTATAAATATCATATAAGTCATAGTCACAATAAGATAAAAATAATAATAAATAATTATACACATGGATTAATTAAAAACAATACATCATTATATGCATGGATAATGAGGCAGGACTAGCCATATCTTGCTGTAGATAAGTATTAACATGTTGTACGATGTGACGATATTTTGATTGGTCTATGTCTTTTTCCCCATCTTCTTTTATCTGGCCAGATACGAACGTGCTAATAATATGTACCTTTTCACCCGCCCTTTCTCGTGGATGGTCGTGAGCCAGCATGCAATATATGCAAGCATTTATCACCTGTAATTCCACGTTTAGATTATATTTATGTTTTACGATATTATATATTGTCTATATTATTAATTACAAAGTTATGCAATTGGTCTTACACCATCGTGTAAGAACATATCATCCTTCATAAGGCATTCCAAATCGTCGTTTGATAACAAGGCATTTTCAATGTCCACGGACTTGGTTTTCTTGGGGGCAGACATGATTGATTCGATGACCCTAATATCTCTAGGGGTACAAACATAGTCTGTCGGCATGATACAAAAACGAGCCAAATTAGTATAAAAATGAGACAAATTAGTTGAATACAAAAGGCAATATGATGAAGGAAAGATCGATAATCACATTGAAAAAATACCTTGTGCGATAACATTTAAATTGGCATCCTTTTTTGGTTTGTTATGAGATATCACCGCCTCCACATCATTATGTTGTAAAAAACTCGGTGAATTTTCGGCCCCTTTTAGTGACGCCGCTTCGGAACCCTTGTCGATGGATTCTTTTTGTGCATCTCCAAAATCCATATCTATGTCTCCTATATTCTAAAAAATAATAATATGTAAAAAATAAATATTTTGTGTTATCATGTATAAGATACAGACAAAGAAGGATCAGCTACCTCTTCTCGTGGTGTTTCAGTCCGGTCTGTCATCGTTACATCAGTGTGTATGTCGGAACCCATCACTTTTTATCTCTGATGAAATATAAACGATATTTCCTACTGCATCATATAAAATATATAATAAAAATAAAAGTGAAACTAACACAGCTGTTTAATTTTGTAAAAAAGAAAAACCGTTTTTCATATTATATTAAAAAAAAGATGTTGCATTTCTTTCGGAGCAAACAACCAACTATAATGTTCATATATAAATAATATGTCATCTGAAATTTCTTAAATCATTTTAATTTATTTATATTTTTTTGAGAATTTTTAATTTATTTATATAGGCTAAGGAAAATTGTCCGACAAAAGATAAAAACATGCAAGGAATCCAACATAAACCAAGTATATTCGGTTTCTTCTCTCAAAATTTTGATTTTTTTTGTGATACTCTGAATATATCTAATAAGTATAAAAAATATTTATTTGTATGATCCATGTTTAATTTACGATTTGTATCTGGCCAGATAATTTGTATGATCCATATATGTGATGAATAGTATGGATGATGATTTTTTTTGTGATACTCTGAATATATCTGGCCATTTTTGTGATACTCTGAATACTATTCATCATCCATGGTGCAGAATAAGTTATTCTTCACCCGAGGTAATCTTACGATTGTTTCATAAATAAATTATATTTGTAATACAAATAGTTACATTTATTTTGATTCACTACATAAAATTTGGTATAAGAAAACAAAAACATAGGTCGTAAGAGCAGAAAAATTGCATTTTATGTATATTTTACACTATGGTTTTACGTTTGTAATTTTACGTAACATAAAATATATTTTACAGTGATTATATATTTTCTTACGTTCCCTTTTTACGTATGAAATAAGACAGAATTTACAGAATGTAAAATTACGATGCATTGATGTTAAAATAGATAGGGGTAAAGAATAACTATTCCTCACACAGGGTGACATACTCCCCCTGTTTCGAAATGTAGGTCATTTAAGCGATCGTAGTGTAATTTTCGTCACGTTACGAAATTCTTTCACTTTCCTAATTTGCCCTCCCACATCGCTCGCTCACTGCAGTTCGTCCGCACCGCTCGCTCACTCGCACCGCTAGCTCTACTCACTCTCCCCATCGCTCTCCCAGATCCGCTCGCCGGCGGCCCGCATCCCCATCGCCAGCCTCCCCTCTGCCACTCCCCCTCGACGTCGGCCTCCCCTCTGCGTCTCCCTCTCGACGTCGCCGGCCTCTTCCACCACCCCCTTTCTCCCCACCACTATATGCGCCGGTGAGTCCGATGGTGAAAAGATAGATTTTTTGCGCCGGTGGTGAGCGATGGAGGCGTTGGATGTGGAAGCGGCAGCTGCTGTTGAGCGTTGTGGATCTGATTTCGATGGAGGAGGAGGCGGTGGCATCGGCGGCGGCGGCGCTCGTCGGAGGGGACGGCGCCGTCAGGGTCGTCGCCAGGATCTGCCCCCCTTCTGCCGCGGCGGGCACCACAACGACAGCGCCAGCTCCTGCCGCTGGGACATCGTTGTCCCAGGTCGCCGCCTCGCGTGGCCGTCGCCCCCGCGCATCCGGAGCCGGTGCCGGCGCCGTCCTCTCCTTCACCCCCGCCGCCGCAGCTCCGACCCCTCCTTCCACATCGTCCTCTTCGTCGCAAGGGTACTTGGTTTCCTTCCTCAGTTCCAATTTCATTCTGCCATTAATTTCTTCCCGACTGAACATTTTTCCCCTTCTCGCGCGTTCCCCTGCTGCAGGCTGGACTGGTGCTACCTGCAGCACGAGACCAACCACCACGCCTTCCTCCATGAGCTCCAGCCCATCCTCGCCCACCACCTGCACAACCAGACCACCACCGGAAGCAGCAGCAACGCCTGCGTCGTGGCCTGCGGCACGGCCGCCGCCAAGGAGGAGGAGCCCACTGCCTGGTTGGTACCCGAGGACGCCGCTCCGTGATATCACGGTGATTGTAAAGGTGATGAGCAATTTCTTCAGATTAAGCAATGTTGTTCTGACGTGAGTAGTTGAACTGCCTGAAGATATACTCTGTGTTGTTTAAGAGGTTCTAGATGAAGGAGTAGTTGCTTCAATTGCTATCTTGCTTAGGATTCTGCTCTGTGATGTTTAAGAGGTTCTAGATGAAGGTGTATAGTGCCTTTTCTTCTTTGCCAACTATTCCATCGAAGCATTTTCTCCTTATGCAATTTTTATTACATGAAATGACTTAATACTATGACTGTGATGATATATTTCTTCAGAAGTGTTTGTCTATTTGTATGTTTTTGGCATGTTCAGAATTGCATGCATGCTTTTATTGCTATAAAATGTGCTTCAGAAAATTAAGTGTTCACAATTGCATGCATACTTTTGTAGGTGAACATACAGAAAATGCAAGACAAAGCATGCTATAAATTATCAAATCTAATGCTGAGATTTAATTAAAAAAAAGTTTGCTTGGCTATGATAATTTAGGCAGTGAACTATGTTCATCACCTAAAAAGTTAGGGCTATGTCACACTTGCAATGTCCAGAATAGACTGTTAGCCTAAAATATCTGAAGGATCTCTTTTTCTTCAGTTGCAGCCCACCTAATAGGACTGCTTGATTAGATCTACAATCAATTGTAGTGGCTATGAGATTTTTATAAGCTGGCACTATCTCCACTGCTGTTCTTCATTTGCAATTTGATAGTATACCTGACCCAAACATGATCCTAATCTAATAACTATTACACTTTTAGAGAAGAGAAAGATCCAGAAATGTTCATACCTAGAGGAACTTGCCTTCTTGATGCTCCTTGCTTACACAAGGTACTCCTCGGGAATTTTTCCTCCAGGTCTGGCTATTTTGATCCTTTGCTATCTGTGATGGGCGAAGGGAGAGCAAGGAGGGGGAGGAGGGATGGCAGAGGAGGTTAACATATATAGGTAGGCCATGCGGAGGACAATTGGGTAGCAGATCATGGCTTATTCCAGTTCTACCATATATTGTTGTATGGTGCAGATCTCTTTCCTTTTCCATCAAATGCACACCTGTTTATAAATTAGAAAAGATGTCAAAAAATCAGAACTTACTAAAGAATTAAATTATTGTATTAATTAAATAAAGAACTTATCATTGATTGCATGCCAAGATTAGCTCTTCTTGTATGCTTTAACAGTTTGTACAAATACTAAATTCCATATATTGGTAGTTATGTACAGTCTCAATATACTATTTGCAGGTGTAATATCTGGGAGATCACACAAGTTTGGGCACTGTGTATAACTGAAAAAGAACGAGAGCTCTAGGTATGCTTTTGTTATTGCTCATCATATTCGGTATCCAGTGTGGAGTTTATTGTAATTTTGGTTGTTCTCTCATAAGTAGAGGCATGCTTTACTGCATTTGTGACCACACGGGCACATACCTAGTTTACATAAGATGTATGTATAACTTTATGTAGTCAAGAAGAAAATGCTACATTGTCAAAATATTGGTACCGTCTTGTAGTTATGTAATATGTAGTCAAGACGGCACATTTTCACTAATTCTGGCTATTCTATTTAGAGAAAGTTCTCTCTTCTAATAGTAGTAGTAGATATAGTCAAAAAGAAACTTCATACATAGAACACAAAATATTGTCAATTATCTTATATTCGAAAAAGATGTGACTCCCTTAGAGTAGCTTAATAATAAATTCCTTCCTCCCCCTCCCTCTTTGTCGGAAAATGTTGGTAATGTCTTCTGTTTTTGGGAAAATGCTGGTACCGTCTTCTACTTTATGTAGTCAAGAAGAAAACCCACTTTCACTTAATTTGGTAATATATGAAAATAAAACCCTATAAGCACAAAATAGTTCACATCCAAGACGTATCAGGTAATACCATTTGAACTTTGTGCTACATCTGTCGCATAAACTTGTGTCAGATTACTGGGACCTGGCAACGAAGCTTCATCATATAGGAATGAGATTGCTGGGTTGTCTGCATAATGTAAAAATAACAAAGGCAGTTTACTGCTAACAGAACTAAGGCAAATCTTCTTACGTTTAATACTTACCCGAAATCAGATGGGAAGGTTGATGAACATATGTGCTATCACCATCAGTGTGTTGGGGAAGAATTGGTTGTTCGGTCTGTTCAAGTATCATCCGTTCCGAGGGAGTACTATGCAATCCTACAAGTCGCACGCTTGATCCATTAGATATATTGTGTGTGCCCAAGTATGTTAGGTATGATTGATAACACAAAAAGCATAAATTTATGCTGACCACTTGGGTAAATCTCTGGCTTATAGTCGTCAACATTTGTCCCCTCCATCGGGCCTGCAACACATTCAGTACTCACAATCTCATTATGAGTAGGGGATGGTGTTTGACATGTATAGCAAATTTTATAGCTGAATATACCTGGAGGTACATCTGACGTTGTCATTTTTTTCGTTGCCTTGCTTTGTGGATTCCCCATCTGTAACTATCAAAAAAGAAAGACACGCCTAATCTGATCATGTCAAACAAAATTGTTCCTTTGATGGTGCCCAAATACTTGTAAACTGACTTTGATGCTTATATCTAAAAAATTCAAGAGGATTGTTCCTCTGATTACTCTAAACTATTCAAGAGGACTTTTGTTGAAGACCTGGGCTAGTACTACAGCATATGCGATTTTCACCATTTTGACATAGCTCAGGGCAACGTCCTAACATGTACTCCTTTATATTTGGGTGAAAAGAGCACATATGATTTCATCACTTCCAAGGGTTGTCTGTCTCATGGCAAGCTGGGGATGGAGATGAAAGCAAGTAGGAGTATTTGGGGGTTGGGGCACAGAGAGTTTTCTAACAGAATATATGGAGATGAAAGACACGACTAATCCGATCATGTCAAACAAAATTGTTCCTCTAAATTCTTTTTTTTTCTTCAAATGATTATGACGCAATTTGTACGTGTGTTGTATGAAGCATATAACCCAGATTTTTTATTGTTAGGCTGGTGCTGATGTGGATGGTACTTGTAAAGAGACACCATTAATCATTGCTGCCATTGGTGGCTCAATTGACATCCTGAAGTGCTTAGTTTTGGCTGGCGCGGATGCTAATGTTCCTGACAGTGTAAGCTGCTGTACCTTGCTGTTACATGGATGCTTACCTAATATAAGATATGGTGCCCAAATATTTGTAAACTGACTTTGCTGCTTACATCTAAAAGATTCAAGAGGATTGTTCGTCTGATTATTCTAAATTGATTGTTCCTCTGATTGCAGACAGATCAGTACTAAAGGCTGTTGAAGATCACAATATTTGCAGGTTGCTATTGTACAGATTCTGCCAAAGAACTTCAGTCCATTACTAAAGTTTGTTACAGATTTATTAGATCCACTACTAAAGCAGGTTGCTATTGTACAGATTCTGCCAAAGAACTTCAGTCCATTACTAAAGTTTGTTACAGATTTATTAGATGCACTACTAAAGTGTGTATCTTCCAGTTGTATGCATGCAGTGGCGTAGGCAAGATCCATCCATGCCCCGGGCCAACCTACAGTCAACAAAGGCCATGGCCAGTGTTGCCTGGGGCCTATCTACGCCACTGTATGCATGACGACCCTACACAAATATACCTGTGTTCATCATTTCATGAGATCTGTGATTTGTTCGTCGGGTTACCTGTGTACCACGGTCTGCCCTGGGGGCTGGGGTTCCTCGCAGCCTGCCCTGGGGTTGAAACCGCCCCGCCCTGGGATTAGCGCAGGTGGCAGCGGCGTCTCCGCTGGGAGGTCGGCGGCGGCTGTTGGGGAACGGAGCATGAATTTCAAAACAATTCCTACGCTCACGCAAGATCTATCCATGGAGATGCATCGCTATGAGAGGGGAGAGTGTGTCTACGTACCCTCGTAGACCGTTAGCGGAAGCGTCTCACAACGCGGTTGATGTAGTCGAACAATCCTTCGAGCTCCACCGATCGAGTACCGAACGTACGGCACCTCCGAGTTCTACACACGTGCAGCTCGGTGACGTTCCTCGCCTTCTTGATCCAGCAAGACGTCGAGGAAGTAGATGAGTTCCGTCAGCACAACGGCGTGGCGACGGTGACGGTGAAGTAATCTCAGCAGGGCTTCGCCTAAGCTCTCCGAAAATATGACCGAGGGTGTAAACGGTGGAGGGGGCGCCGCACACGGCTTGGAACAATTGTTCTTCTGTGCTAGAGGCGCCCCCCTCCTCCGTATATAAAGGAGAGAGGCTGGCCGACCCCCTAGGGGTGCGCCAAGGGAGAGAGAGGAGTCCTACTAGGACTCCAAGTCCTAGTAGGATTCCCTCTTGGAAGGGGGAAGGAAGGGAGAAGAGGGAGAGAGAAAGGAAAGAGGGGGCTGCGCCCCCTCCCCTAGTCCAATTCGGTTTGGGCAAGGGGGGCGCGCGCCTCCTCACGTGGCCTGCCGCTCTTTTTCCCGTATGGCCCAATAAGGCCCATTACTTCTCCCGGTGAATTCCCGTAACTCACCGGTACTTCGAAAAATACCCGAATCACTCGGAACCTTTCCGATGTCCGAATATAGCCTTCCAATATATGAATCTTTACCTCTCGACCATTTCAAGACTCCTCGTCATGTCCGTGATCTCATCCAGGACTCCGAACAACATTCGGTCACCAATCACATAACTCATATAATACTATATCGTCATCGAACCTTAAGTGTGCGGACCCTACGGGTTCGGGAATGATGTAGACATGACCGAGACGACTCTCTGGTCAATAACCAACAGCGGAACCTGGATGCTCACATTAGTTCCTACATATTCCACGAAGATCTTTATCGGTGAACCTCATATGTCAACATACGTTGTTCCCTTTGTCCGGCGGTATGTTACTTGCCCGAGATTCGATCGTCGGTATCCAATACCTAGTTCAATCTCGTTACCGGCAAGTCTCTTTACTCGTTCCGTAATACATCATCTTGCAACTAACTCTTTAGTCACGGTGCTTGCAAGGCTTCTGTGATGTTGTATTACCGAGAGGGCCCAGAGATACCTCTCCGATAGTCGGAGTGACAAATCCCAATCTCGATCCATGCCAACTCAACAAACACTTTCGGAGATACCTGTAGTGCACCTTTATAATCACCCAGTTACGTTGTGACGTTTGATACACCCAAAGTATTCCTACGGTATCCGGGAGTTGCATGATCTCATGGTCAGAGGAACGTGTATTTGACATAGTGAAAGCAATAGCAATAAACTGAACGATCATTTGCTATGCTAACGGTTGGGTCAAGTCCATCACATCATTCTCCTAATGATGTGATCCCGTTATCAAATGACAACTCATGTCCATGGTCAGGAAATCTTGACCATCTTTTGATCAACGAGCTAGTCTAGTAGAGGCTTACTAGGGACATAGTATTTGTCTATTATCCACACATGTATTAAGTTTCCGGTCAATACAATTCTAGCATGAATAATAAACCATTATCATGAACGGAGAAATATGATAATAAACACTTTATTAATTGCCTCTAGGGCATATTTCCAACAGTCTCCCACTTGCACTAGAGTCAATAATCTAGTTTACATCTCCATGTAATTAGCATCCAATCAGTTCTAGGGCTGATCATGTTTTGCTTGTGAGAGAGGTTTTAGTCAACGGGTCTGCAATATTCAGATCCGTGTGTTCTTGGCAAATCTCTATGTCATATGTAGATGCTGCTACCACACTCTGCTTGGAGCTACTCCAAAAACGACTGTCCCACTTTACGTATCCGGTCTGAGACTCATAGTCTTCCGGATCGGTGTTTAAAGCTTGCATCGACGTAACCCTTTACGACGAACTCTTTATCACCTCTATTCCCGAGAAATTCTTCCTTAGTCCTTTTCAGGTACTTCAGGATATTCTTGACCGCTGTCCAGTGATCTACTCCTGGATCACTTTGGTACCTTCCCACCAAGCTAATAGCGAGGCATACATCAGGTCTAGTACACAGCATGGCATGCAAAATAGAGCCTATGGCTGAGGCATAGGGGATGACACTCATCTTCTCTTTGTCTTCTGCCGTGGTCGGGCTTTGAGTCTTACTCAATCTCACACCTTGCAATACAGGCAAGAACCCTTTCTTTGACTGATCCATTTTGAACTTCTTCAAAATCTTGTCAAGGTATGTGCTTCGTGAAAGTCCTATGAGGCGTCTCAATCTATCTCTATAGATTTTGATGCCTAACATGTAAAACAACCTTTACCTAGATTTTCAAGTCTTACTCCACTTCACACCAGGTAAGAACTCATTTCTTTGACTTGATCCTATTTTGAACTTCTTCGAAAAACTCATCAAGATGTGTGAACTTTTATCAGGCGTTTTGATCTATCTCCATAGATCTCGATGCCCAATCTGTGGATAACTCAAAAACAGGTTTTTATTGAAAACCTCCTTTCAATTCTTTATGCTTTCCAGAAATTCTACATCATTTCCAATCAACAATATGTCATCCACATATATTATTAGAAATGCTATAGAGCTCCCACTCACTTTCTTGTAAATACAAGTTTCTCCATAAACTTGTATAAACCCAAACGCTTTGATCACTTCATCAAAGCGAGTATTCCAGCTCCGAGATGCTTGCACCAGTCCATAGATGGATCGCTGGAGCTTGCATATTTTGTTAGCGCCTTTAGGATCGACAAAACCTTCCGGCTGTATCATATACAATTCTTCCTTAAGGAATCCGTAAAGGAATGCTGTTTTGACGTCCATTTGCCAGATTTCATAAAACGCGGCAATTGCTAACATAATTCTGACAGACTTTAGCATCGCTACGGGTGAGAAAGTCTCATCGTAGTCAACTCCTTGAACTTGGTGATAACCTTTAGCAACAAGTCAAGCTTTATAGACGGTGATATTACCATCAGCATTCGTCTTCTTCTTAAAGATCCATTTATTTTCAATAGCTCGCCGTTCATCGGGCAAGTCTACCAAAGTCCACACTTTGTTCTCATACATGGATCCAATCTCGGATTTCATGGCCTCAAGCCATTTGTCGGAATCCGGGCTTGCCATCGCTTCTTCATAGTTCGAAGGTTCATCGTTGTCTAGCAACATGTCCTCCAAGACTGGATTTCCGTACCACTCTGGTGCGGAACGTGTCCTGGTTGACCTTCAAAGTTCAGTAACAACTTGATCCGAAGTTTCATGATCATCATTATTAACTTCTTCTCTGGTCTGTGTCGATGTCACAGAAATTTCTTTCTGTGGCGTACTACTATCCAGAGGAGGTACAATTACCTCATCAAGTTCTACTTTCCTCCCACTCACTTCTTTCGAGAGAAACTCCTTCTCTAGAAAGGATCCATTCTTTAGCAACGAACTTTGCCTTCGGATCTGTGGTAGAAGGTGTACCCAACGGTCTCTTTTGGGTACGTTATGAAGACGCACTTATCCGCTTTGGGTTCGAGCTTATCTGGCTGAAGCCTTTTGACATAAGCATCGCATCCCCAAACTTTCAGAAACGACATCTTAGGTTTCTTGCAAACCACAGTTCATACGGTGTCATCTCAACGGATTTAGACGGTGCCCTTGTTTAAAGTGAATGCAGTTGTCTCTAATGCATAACCCCAAAATGATAGTGGCAAATCGGTAAGAGACATCATAGAACGCACCATATCCAATAGAGTACGATTACGACGTTCGGACACACCATTACGCTGTGGTGTTCCATGTGGCGTGAGCTATGAAACAATTCCACATTGTCTTAAGTGATTGCCAAACTCGTAACTCAAATATTCTCCTCCACGATCAGATCGTAAGAACTTTATTTTCTTGTTACGATGGTTCTCTACTTCACTCTGAAATTCTTTGAACTTTTCAAATGTTTCAGATTTATGCTTCATCAAGTAGACATAACCATATCTACTCAAATCATCAGTGAACGTGAGAACATAACGATATCCACCGCGCGCCTCAACACTCATCGGACCGCATACATCGGTATGTATTATTTCCAATAAGTTGGTTGCTCGTTCCATTGTTCCGGAGAACGGAGTTTTAGTCATCTTGCCAATAAGGCACGGTTCACATGTCTCAAATGATTCATAATCAAGAGATTCCAAAAACCCATCTGCATGGAGTTTCTTCATGTGTTTAACACTGATATGACCTAAGCGGCAGTGCCACAAATATGTGGTACTATCATTATCTTTTGGCATTCGCGTTATGAACATATGTATTACTACGATCAAGATTTAATAAACCTTTCATTTTAAGTGCATGATCATCAATGATATTATCCAAATAAATAGAATAACAATTATTCTCTGAAATTGAATAACCGTCTTGCAATAAACACTATCAGATATAATGTTCATGCTTAACGCAAGCACCAAATAACAATTATTTAGGTTCATCACTAATCCTGAAGGTAGAGAGAGCGTGGCGATGGTGATCACATCAACCTTGGAGACACTTCCAATGCACATCGTCACCTCGTTCTTAGCTAGCCCTCGTTTATTCCGAAGCTCCATGTTTCAAGTTGTAAGCAACTGAACAAGTATCAAATACCCAGGTGCTCCTACGAGTACTAGTAAGGTACATATCAATAACATGCATATAAAATATCTTTGTTGACATTGCCAGTCTTATTATTTGCCAGTTACTTTGGGGAAGTTCCGCTCCCTGTGACATTTCCCTTTGCAATGGGAGCACTAAGTCTCGGGTTTGGTTTAGCCTTGGGTTTCTTCGCGTGAGCGGCAACTGTTTTACCGTTCTTCTTGAAGTTCCCTTTTCTTTCCCTTGCCCTTCTTGAAACTAGTGGTCTTATTAACCATCAACACTTGATGCTCCCTTTTTTTGATTTCTACATCCGCAGATTGTAGCATCGCGAATAGCTTAAGGATCTTCTATCCCTTGCATGTTTATAGTTCATCACGAATATCCAGTAGCTTAGTGATAGTGACTAGAGAACTCTATCAATCACCACTTTATTTGGAAGTCTAACTCCCACTTGATTCAAGTGTTTGAAGTACTCAGACATTCTGAGTACATGCTCACTAACGGAGCTGTTCTCCTCCATCTTGTAGCTATAGAACTTGTCGAAGGTGTCATACCTCTCGACCCGGGTGTGAGTCTTGAAAAACAAATTTTCAGCTCTTGGAACATCTCATATGCTCCGTGTTGCTCAAAACATATTTGGAGCTCCGGTTCTAAGCCGTAAAGTATGGCGCACTGAACTATCGAGTAGTCATCTTTTCTTGTCTGCCAGACGTTCATAGCGTCCTCAGACGAAGCCGTAGGGGTATTTCACTGAGCGGTGCATTAAGGACATAAGCCTTCTGTGCAGCAGTGAGGACAATCCTCAGATCACGGACCTAGTCCGCATAGTTGCTTCCATCAACTTTCAACTTAGCTTTCTCTAGGAACGCATTAAAATTCAGTGGAACTACAGCGCGGGCCATTGATCTACAACATACAATTGCAAAGATTATTTAGACTATGTTCATGATAATTGAAGTTCAATTAATCAAATTACTTAAGAACTCCCACTTAGATTAACATCCCTCAAGTTGTCTAAGTGTAACATGATCCACATCAACTAAACCACGTCCGATCATCACGTGAGGTGGATTAGTTATCAATGGTGAACATCTTTCATGTTGATCATATCTACTATATGACTCATGTTTGACCTTTCGGTCTCTTGTGTTCCGAGGCCATGTCTGTACATGCTAGGCTCGTCAAGTTTAACCCAAGTATTCTGCGTGTGTAAAACTGGCTTACACCCGTTGTATGCGAACGAAAGAATCCATCACACCCGATCATCATGTGGTGCTTAGAAGCATCGAACCTTCGCAACGGTGCATACTAGGGGAGAACACTTATCTTGAAATTTAGTGAAGGGATCATCTTATAATGCTACCGTCGTCCTAAGCAAAATAAGATGCATAAAAGGATTAACATCACATGCAATTCAATATATGTGACATGATATGGCCATCATCGTCTTGTGCTTTTGATCTCCATCAGCAAAGCACCGTCATGATCTCCATCGTCACCGGGTTGACACCTTGATCTCCATCGTAGCGTCGTGACACCTTGATCTCCATCGTAGCGTCGTGGTCGTCTCGCCGGCTATTGCTACAACTACTACTGCTAACTTATAGCGGTAAAGTAAAGCAATTACATAGCGTTGGCATTGCATACAATAAAGAGACAACCATAAGGCTCTTGCCGGTTGCCTGATAACTTACAAAACATGATCATCTCATACAACAACTTATATCACATCATGTCTTGGCCATATCACATCACCAGCATACCCTGCAAAAACAAGTTAGACGTCCTCTACTTTGTTGTTGCAAGTTTTACGTGGCTGCTACGGGTTTGCAAGAACCGTTCTTACCTACGCAAAACCACAATGTAGTGTAGTGATTGCTTTTTGATCTTCAAAAAGAACCCTCTTCATTGAAACCGATTCAACTAAAGTGAGAGAGACAGACACCCGCCAGTCACCTTTATGCAACGAGTGCACGTAGCGGTGAAACCTGTCTCGCGTAAGCGTACGCGTAATGTCGGTCCGGGCCGCTTCATCTCACAATACCGCCGAATCAAGTAACAACTAGTAACGGCAAGCAATATGTATACACCCACGCCCACAACTCACTTGTGTTCTACTCGTGCAAATCACATCTACGCATAAACCTGGCTCGGATGCCACTGTTGGGGAACGGAGCATGAATTTCAAAAAATTTCCTACGCTCACGCAAGATCTATCCATGGAGATGCATCGCTACGAGAGGGGAGAGTGTGTCTACGTACCCTCGTAGACCGTTAGCGGAAGCGTATCACAACGCGGTTGATGTAGTCGAACAATCCTTCGAGCTCCACCGATCGAGTACCGAACGTACGGAACCTCCGAGTTCTACACACGTGCAGCTCGGTGACGTTCCTCGCCTTCTTGATCCAGCAAGACGTCGAGGAAGTAGATGAGTTCCGTCAGCACAACGGCGTGGCGATGGTGACGGTGAAGTAATCTCAGCAGGGCTTCGCCTAAGCTCTCCGAAAATATGACCGAGGGTGTAAACGGTGGAGGGGGCGCCGCACACGGCTTGGAACAATTGTTCTTCTGTGCTAGAGGCGCCCCCCTCCTCTGTATATAAAGGAGGGAGGCTGGCCGGCACCCTAGGGGTGCGCCAAGGGAGAGAGAGGAGTCCTACTAGGACTCCAAGTCCTAGTAGGATTCCCTCTTGGAAGGGGAAAGGAAGGGAGAAGAGGGAGAGAGAAAGGAAAGAGGGGGCTGCGCCCCCTCCCCTAGTCCAATTCGGTTTGGGCAAGGGGGGGTGCGCGCCTCCTCACGTGGCCTGCCTCTCTTTTTCCCGTATGGCCCAATAAGGCCCATTACTTCTCCCGGTGAATTCTCGTAACTCCCCGGTACTCCGAAAAATACCCGAATCACTCCGAACCTTTCCGATGTCCGAATATAGCCTTCCAATATATGAATATTTACCTCTCGACCATTTCGAGACTCCTCGTCATGTCCGTGATCTCATCCGGGACTCCGAACAACATTCGGTCACCAATCACATAACTCATATAATACTATATCGTCATCGAACCTTAAGTGTGCGGACCCTACGGGTTCGGGAATGATGTAGACATGACCGAGACGACTCTCTGGTCAATAACCAACAGCGGAACCTGGATGCTCATATTAGTTCCTACATATTCCACGAAGATCTTTATCGGTGAACCTCATATGTCAACATACGTTGTTCCCTTTGTCCGGCGGTATGTTACTTGCCCGAGATTCGATCGTCGGTATCCAATACCTAGTTCAATCTCGTTACCTACAAGTCTCTTTACTCATTCCGTAATACATCATCTTGCAACTAACTTTTTAGTCACGGTGCTTGCAAGGCTTCTGTGATGTTGTATTACCGAGAGGACCCAGAGATACCTCTCCGATAGTCGGAGTGACAAATCCCAATCTCGATCCATGCCAACTCAACAAACACTTTCGGAGATACCTGTAGTGCACCTTTATAATCACCCAGTTACGTTGTGACGTTTGATACACCCAAAGTATTCCTACGGTATCCGGGAGTTGCATGATCTCATGGTCAGAGGAACGTGTATTTGACATAGTGAAAGCAATAGCAATAAACTGAACGATCATTTGCTATGCTAACGGTTGGGTCAAGTCCATCACATCATTCTCCTAATGATGTGATCCCGTTATCAAATGACAACTCATGTCCATGGTCAGGAAATCTTGACCATCTTTTGATCAACGAGCTAGTCTAGTAGAGGCTTACTAGGGACATAGTATTTGTCTATTATCCACACATGTATTAAGTTTCCGGTCAATACAATTCTAGCATGAATAATAAACCATTATCATGAACAGAGAAATATGATAATAAACACTTTATTAATTGCCTCTAGGGCATATTTCCAACAGCGGCGACCCCTTACGTCCGCGGCGTCGATTCCGTACCGTGGCGGCAGCGAGATCGCACGAGAGGTCGGCGGCGAGATCGCGTCTTCCCTGTGAGGTCGGCGGCAGCGATCTCGTGCGATCCCGTATGTCGGCGGCGGCGAGATCGCACGAGAGGTCGGCGGCGAGATCGCGTCTTCCCTGTGAGGTCAGCGGCGGCGATCTCGTGCGGCTGCGTGAGGAAGATCGTACGTCGAGGGGATCAAGAGGAGGGGAGGTGGGTTTTTTTTTTGCGTGCGTAGGGGGAGGGGAGACAAAAAAAACCAAGGGGGAGGGGAGACGAAAAAAAACCAGACGAAAGTGGGGGACGAAAAAAAACCGTGGATGCTACACTACCAACCGAGACATTAGGAGTAGAGACTAGCAAATATGCCCGTGCGTTGCAACGGGAGAAAAACAATCATATTATGCAGATGTGGTAGAGATAAAAAAAAGTCTGAATCAAATGCTAGGATGAGATAAGGATGTTCAAAATGTCATTTCACATACTATGTCTAAGTGATGTCATGATGAGAAGGGACTTTTAAAAAGTCATTTCAAAAACTGAAAATATGATGGTCTCATCACGACTTGATTTCCTAAGGCGCCAAAACAAAATATTTTTTGGCTAAGCAAACTGTGTTGATGGACTCCTGCCTGAGCTAGACTGATGCATGATGTGTCTCGCCTTGACCTAGCGTAGCTTGGTTTTTCATAACCAATAAAACTGTGGTACCAGAATCTGTGTATGGAGGCAAAATAGGCATTTAGTCATTTTCAAATAGCTTACAAAAACTAACCCATTGGAAGCTGTGTGTCAATTTTTTTGGAGCTCAACGTTGTACAGAACACGAAAACCTTTTTTTACCCAACACGTGAGGGACTAAATAAAATCATAAAACGACCTCTACAGATCCCCTAATAAAACCTCTACCTAAGTGATGGTTAGTTTTGTTCGTTATTTATGAATCTGTTTTAATTTTTGTGAATATTTTCTAAAATTTCATGGATTTTCAAATTCCTGAATATGATGTGAATACACGATCATATTTTAAAAATCATGAACATTTTTTATTTCACCATTTTATTTGAAATCATGATTTTTTTAATAATATGCGAACAATTTTTTGAAATCATGAACATTTTTATGATTTCCCGAATGTTTTTCGAATTTACAAGTATTTTATGATTTCTCAATATATTTTTTTCAGTACTCACAACTTTTTGAAATTTGGATTTTTTGGAAATCCCGGGTTAATTTAAAGAAGGAAAAACAGAAACAAAAATGAGAAAGGAAAAAAGCAAAAAAAAGGGGCGTCACGACCGACCCATTACCACGCGTATGGGGCCTGAAAAAGGGGTAGGAACCAGGGATCGAACCCTGGCCTCCCGTGTAGAAGGCGAACGCCTTAGCCATTGCACTGGTACAACGCTTGTGATATATGAGTGTATCATTATATAAGAACCAAATCCGGCGGCGATTTTGAAAAAAAAAACGAATCGTTTTCTTTACTTATGGGTGGCATGGTGGGTAATTCTCGCCAACTTCAAGGGTAATTTGGATGACGGTGAACGGGCAGAAGCACTCCGTGCTTTATTATTAGGTAAAGATTAGGTATAGATATAGATTATTATAGCACATATGCCCGTGCGTTGCAATGAGGAAAAATAAATGTGTCCATCAAAACGCCCATCAGTGGCATGACAACATCCTCGGAGGCTGGGAGGGGCATGCCGAGGTGTAGAAGAAATGCATATCATGCTTTAGTCTCCATTAACCGCGGTGAATGGATGTCATGCCCACTGAATGAGTAGAAATGTTGCATGGTCATTATTTTTTAATCCTTGCATGCAAAACTTAATGCATCTTATAATCTAAACAGATGAGTGAAAGAAATAAAAGTAGGACTTACGAACAAAAAGGATAATGAGATAGACTCAATAAACCGAAATGAGGAAGAGTATGTATGTATCATACCCCACACTTATGTCGTACTCCTTAGGAATGCATTCTGAATCGTTGGTGTTAAGAAGCACTGCCCCGCTTGAAAGCTTACCCATTCGTCGGGAAGCCCATTGATACGTTCATTTTGCATCATGTTTTGTTACTGTTATTTATAGTGTTTTTAATCAATATAACACTTTGTGGAGCAATTCTAATGACTTTTCTCTCTTAATATGCAAGATTTACACAAGGAGAGAGATTGCCGGCAGCTGGAATTCTGGACCTGAAAAAGCTATGTCAGAGATACCTATTCTGCACATCTTCAAATGAGCTGAAATTTTGCGGAGATTTATTTTGGAATAAATAAGAAATACTGGAAGCAAGAAGTACCAGAGGGGGCCACCCAAGTGCCCACGAGGCACCAGGGCGCGCCACCCCCCCCCCCCCCAGGCGCGCCCTGGTGGCTCGTGGGGCCCCTGGCCAGCCTCTGGCCCCCATTTTCTGGTATATAAGTCCATTTGCCCTGGAAAAAATATAGAGAAGACTTTCGAGACGGTGCGCCGCCGTCTCGAGGCGGAACTTGGGCAGGAGCACTTTTGCTCTCCAGCGGAGAGATTCTGCCGGGGATACTTCCCTCCGGGAGAGGGAAATCGTCGCCATCGACATCACCAGCGATCCTTTCATCGTGGGAGGACTAATCTTCATCAACATCTTCACCAGCACCATCTCATCTCAAACCCTAGTTCATCTCTTGTATTCAATCTTTGTCTCAAAACCTCAGATTGGTACCTGTGGGTTGCTAGTAGTGTTGATTACATCTTATGGTTGATGCTAGTTGGTTTATTTGGTGGAAGATTATATGTTCAGGTCTATTATGCTATTCAATACCCCTCTGATCTTGAACATGAATATGACTTGTGAGTAATTAGTTTTGTTCTTGAGGACACGGGAGAAGTCTTGTCATAAGTAATCATGTGAATTTGGTATTCTTTCGATATTTTGATGATATGTATGTTGTTGATTCTCTTAGTGGTGTCGTGTGAACGTCGACTACATGACACTTCACCATCTTTGGGCCTAAGGGAATGCATTATAGAGTAGTAATTAGATGATGAGTTGCTACAGTGACATAAGCTTAAACCCTAGTTTATGCGCTATTCCGTAAGGGGCTGATTTGGATCCACATGTTTAATGCTATGGTTAGAGTTATCTTAATTCTTCTTTCGTAGTTGCGGATGCTTGCGAGAGGGGGTAATCATAAGTGGGAGGCTTGTTCAAGTAAGAACAACAACCAAGCACCGGTACACCCACATATCAAATTATCAAAGTAGCGAACGCGAATCAAACAAACATGATAAAAGTGACTAGATGAAATTCCCATGTGTCCTCGAGAACGCTTTGCTTACTATAAGAGATCGTTCCGGCTTGTCCTTTGCTACAAAAAGGATTGGGCCACCTTGCTGCACTCTTTGTTACTATTGCTACTTGTCACTTGTTACAAATTATCTTGCTATCAAACTACTCGTTACCGATAATTTCAGTGCTTGCAGAAAATACCTTACTGAAAACCGCTTGTCATTTCCTTCTGCTCCTCGTTGGGTTCGACACTCTTACTTATCGAAAGGACTACGATTGATCCCCTATACTTGTGGGTCATCAAGACTCTTTTCTGGCGCCGTTGCCGGGGAGTGAAGCGCCTTTGGTGAGTGGAATTTGATAAGGAAATATTTATATTACGTGCTGAAATTTACTGTCACTTGTCACTATGGAAAGTAATCCTTTGAGGGTTTTGTTCGGGGTATCTTCACCTCGACCGGAAACACAAATAGTTGCTCCTCAACCTACTGCACCTACTGAAAATATTTATTATGAGATTCCTCCGGGTATGATAGAGAAACTGCTAGCTAATCCTTATGCAGGAGATGGAACGGTACATCGTGATATGCACTTGATCTATGTGGATGAAATTTGTGGATTGTTTAAGCTTGCAGGTTTATCCGGAGATGGAGTTAAGAAGAAAGTATTCCCTTTATCTTTGGAGGGAAAGGCATTGATATGGTATAGGCTATGTGATGATACTGATACATGGGACTGGAACCGATTGAAACTAGAATTCCATCAGAAATTTTATCCTAGCATTTGGTTCATCGTGATCGGAATTATATATATAATTTTTGGCCTCGTGAAGGAGAAAGCATCGCTCAAGCTTGGGGGAGGCTTAAGTACATGATGTACACATGCCCTAATCATGAGCTCTCGAAAGAAATTATCTTACATAATTTTTATGCTCGGCTTTCTCATGATAATCAAACTATCCTCGATTCTTCTTCGACTGGCTCCTTTATGAAGAAAACTATTGAATTCAGATGGGATCTTCTGGAAAGAATTAAACGCAACTCTGAAGATTGGGAACTCGACAAAGGTAATGAGTCAGGTATAATACTTGAGTTTGATTGTGTTAAATCTTTTATGGCCACCGATGCTTTTCATAAGTTTAGCACTAAATATGGACATAGCTCTGAGATAGTAGCTTCCTTTTGTGAATCATTTTCTACTCATGTTGATCTCCCTAAGGAGAAGTGGTTTAAATATCATCCCCCTGTTAAAGAAAAGATTGAGGAACCCGTTAGTGTTAAAGAAGAAACAATTGTTTACCATGCTGATCCAGTTGTGCCTACTGCTTATATTGAGAAACCACCTTTTCCTGTTAGGATTAAGGAATATGCTAAAGCTTCAACTGTGGTTAACAAAAGTAATATTAGAGCACCTAGACCCTCTGAACAAATTAAGGTTGAACCTGATGTTGCTATAGTCAAAGATCTCTTAGTCGATAATATAGATGGGCATGTTATTTACTTTTGTGATGAGGCTGCTAGAATTGCTAAACCTGTTAGAAATTTACGAGATATGTTAGACAAGAACAAGCCCGTAGTTGGCATGCCTATTGTTTTTGTTAAGATTGGAGATCATTGCTATCATGGTTTGTGTGATATGGGTGCTAGTGTGAGTGCTATTCCATTTTCTTTATATCAAGAAGTAATGCATGATATTGCACCTGTTGAAATTGAAGATATTGATGTTACTATTAAGCTAGCAAATAGAGATACTATTACACCACTTGGGATTGTTATAGATGTTGAAGTCTTGTGTGGTAAAATCAAATACCCTACTGATTTCTTAGTACTTGATTCACAACAAGATTATTTTTGTCCCATCATATTTGGTAGACCTTTCTTGAATCCCGTTAATGCTGAGATTGATTGTGTTAAAGAAAAGGTTCGAGTTAAGTTTGGTGATATATCTCATGAGTTTAATTTCTCCAAGTTTCGTAGACAACCTCATGATAAAGAATTCCCTAGTAAAGATGAAATTATTGGTCTTGCTTCTATTGCCGTACCTCCTACTGATCCGTTAGAACAAATATTTGCTAGACCATGAAAACGATATGCATATGAATGAAAGAAATAAAATAGATAAGATGTTCTTTGATCAACCACCTATCCTTAAACACAATTTGCCTATTGAAACTCTTGGAGTCCCTCCTCCACTTATGGGTGATCCTATATTTGAATTGAAGCAATTGCCTGATACATTGAAATATGCTTATCTTGATGAAAAGAAGATATATCCTGTTATTATTAGTGCTAACCTTTCAGCGCATGAAGAAAAGACATTACTAAAACTCTAAGGAAGCACCGAGCTGCTATTGGATATACTCTTGATGATCTTAAGGGCATTAGTCCCACTCTATGTCAGCACAAAATTAATATGGAGCCGGATGCTAAACCAGTTGTCGACCACCAACGACGATTAAATCCTAAGATGAAAGAGGTGGTAAGAACCGAAATATTAAAACTTCTGGAAGCAGGTATAATCTATCCCATAGCTAATAGTAGATGGGTAAGTCCTGTTCATTGTGTCCCTAAGAAAGAAGGTATTACTGTTGTTCCTAATGATAAAAATGAACTCATTCCACAAAGAATTGTAACTGGTTATAGGATGGTAATTGATTTTAGAAAATTAAACAAATCTACTAGAAAAGATCATTACTCCTTACCTTTTATTGATCAAATGTTAGAAAGATTGTCTAAGCATACACACTTTTGTTTTCTAGATGGTTATTCTGGTTTTTCTCAAATACCCGTATCACAACCCGATCAAGAGAAAACCACCTTTACTTGTCCTTTTGGAACTTATGCTTATAGACGTATGCCTTTTGGTTTATGCAATGCACCTACTACCTTTCAAAGATGTATGACGACTATATTCTCTGACTTTTGTGAAAAGATTGTTGAGGTGTTCATGGATGATTTCTCCGTTTACGGAACTTCTTTTGATGATTGCTTAAGCAACCTTGATCGAGTTTTGCAGAGATGTGAAGAAACTAATCTTGTCTTGAATTGGGAGAAGTGCCACTTTATGGTGAATGAAGGCATTGTCTTGGGGCATAAAATTTCTGAAAGAGGTATTAAAGTTGATAAAGCTAAGGTTGATGCTATTGAGAAAATGCCATGTCCTAAAGATATTAAAGGTATAAGAAGTTTCCTTGGTCATGCTGGTTTCTATAGGAGATTTATTAAAGACTTTTCTAAAATTTCTAGGCCTCTTACCTGTAGGAGATATGCCTTAGAGGAAATAATAAATGTTATTATTATTTATCTCCATGTTCGTAATTAGGTTTATATTCCATGCTATAACTGCTATGGTTCTCGAGTCTGCAATAACCACGAGGCTCGGAGGAAGACTCATATGCACGTGTGGAATAATAAACGGTAAAATGTATTCCTAGTCTGGCCTCTAAGACTAGCTCAAGTGTTGCATGATGGTTCTGTTTTCCTGATCATGGGCATGACTATGCCGGCAACTTTGAGGGCACAATGTTAGGAGAACACTTGTGTTGAATCGACCCGAACTGATGTTATGCTATGAGTTTCATTCGTCACAAGTTAATGGTTAATAACACAGAGAAAGTTAATGTTTGCATAATTCCTTAGACCATGAGAGTATCGAGTTTCTTCATGCTTGCTTCATGAACTTTGGGGTTTGTTAAACGTCATCCGTAAATGGGTGGCTATTACGGCGGCTTACGGGTTCATGGAAAAGTATGTCAAGTAACTTGATAGCTCAAGATTGGGATTTGCTCCTCCGACGATGGAGAGATATCTCTGGGCCCTCTCGGTGTTACGGTATCCACCATCGTCTGGCCAGACACATTGTGATTTGATCACAGGGATGCCGGAACACGGGAACGAGAAAGAGAACAAAACCGGTAACGAGGTAACTGGCATTGTGGACAAGTGTTGATCCACGGGGATGCCGATGATTCTCACCTCGGGTATTTGTAACATATCGCGAAGCAACAGGAATAGCACACGGCAACTGGAGGTTCACTCGAATATTTATTCGTGTGGGTATAGGGGTCAATATGGGTGTCCACGGCTCCGATGTTGATCATTGATCGGAAAGAGTTCCGGTCATGTCTATACTTCACTGAACCTATAGGGTCACACGCTTAAGGGTCATCTATCTGCTGAATACTAGACAGGGAGTCTGAGAGAAAGTCACCGGAAAAGTTTCGGAGACAACAGAAAAGTTCCGGAGAGAGAGCACCGGAATAGTTTCGGTAAAACTGAAAAGTTGTTTCAGGGTATACCATTAAGTCAAAATGGTTTCGGCACACGCTTGGAAATTCTTGGAGGGTGCCAGAATTGGTCTGGGAACTTTTGGGATTTTTCGGAGAAAAAACCCGGAAATGTTCCGGAGCTGCCGGAATCTCTTTGTTTGCTTTTCGCAGATGAAAATCACTAATCCGGAATTGTTTCGGAACGCGTCCAAAATCATTTGTGTGGGTACTGGAATTATTCTAAGACCCATAGAAATATTTTCGGATTTAACGGTCGCGGAAAAATGTTTCCGTGAATAGTGAAAGTGCTTTTTGGGTGTCTTCTTGGAGAAGCTACCTTGAGGGCCTTTTGGTATTTTTCCCCTTACTTTCTTGGAGAAGCTACCCTTGGGCTTGGCCTATAAATAGGGGTGGAGGGGGCTGCCTAAAGACACACTCTTTCTCAACATACACAAGCCATGCATGATCTGGCCTTCTTCTCTCCCTCCCCGCGAAATAGTTTCGTTGAGCCGAAAGGCTGTCTGGGTTTCGGTGGGAACTAGTTCTGGACGGTGAAGCCCTGCTGGATAGATGACACCGTATGTGTGCAACACCGTAGAGAGGTCGTAGGTTCGATCTTTTTTGCCCAAGGGGCTGTTCGAGGGTCCTCCCGAAGGGCTGTCCGAGTTACTGTCCGAGTTTCGGGGGTCCTCCCGAAGGGCTGTCCGAGTGATGCCTCCTGGAGGGCTGTCCGAGGATCCGTCCGGTGGGACTATCTGAAGGACTGTCCAGAGGCCTCCCGGAGGGTTGTCCGAGGATCCGTCCGGTGGGACTATCCGAAGGACTGTCCAGAGGCCTCCCGGAGGGCTGTCCGAGGATCTGTCCGGTGGGACTATCCGAGGGACTGTCCCGAGGCCTCCCGAAGGGCTGCCCGGAGATCCGTCCGGTGGGACTATCCGAGGGACTGTCCCGAGGCCTCCCAAAGGGCTGCCCGGAGATCCATCCGGTGAGCTGACGAGGGACTACATCCTCGCGGTTGGGAGGTTGTAAATCCTAGCTGCGGGGATCTGCACCGCCGATCGTCATCGACTCTACTTCCGCTGCGCTACGAGTCGGTAACGAAAAGATCAAACCTTGTATGCAGTCTCCATAGTGGTCCTGGGCTGGTGTGTAGGTCGGAAAATTTTTGTTTTCTGCTGCGTTCCCCTACATTACCAATCTTTTACAAAAAGATGTTCCATTTGTTTTTGATGATGATTATCTAGAAGCCTTTGAAACACTTAAGAAAGCCTTAACCACTGCACCTATTGTTCAACCACCTGATTGGAACTTGCCTTTTGAAATTATGTGTGATGCTAGTGATTATGCTATTGGTGCTGTTCTAGGACAGAGAGTTGATAAGAAATTAAATGTTATCCAATATGCTAGTAAAGCTCTAGACAGTGCTCAAAGAAATTATGCTACTACTGAGAAAGAATTTCTAGCAGTTGTGTTTGCATGTGATAAATTCAGATCTTACATAGTTGATTCTAAAGTAACTGTTCACACCGATCATGCTGCTATTAAATATCTTATGGAAAATAAAGATGCTAAACCTAGACTCATTAGGTGGGTTTTATTGCTACAAGAATTTGACTTGCATATTATTGATAGAAAGGGAGCTGAGAATCCCGTAGCATATAATTTGTCTAGAATGGAAAATGTTCTTGATGACCCACTACCTATTAATGATGATTTTCCTGATGAACAATTAGCTGTAATAAATACTTCTCGTAATACTCCATGGTATGCGGACTATGCTAATTATATTGTTGCTAAATTTATACCACCTAGTTTCACATACCAACAAAAGAAAAAGTTCTTCTTTGATTTAAGACATTACTTCTGGGATGACCCACATCTTTATAAAGGAGTAGATGGTATTATTAGACGTTGTATACCTGAGCATGAACAGGAACAAATCCTATGGAAGTGTCATTCCGAAGCTTACGGAGGACACCATGCGGGAGACAGAACTGCACACAAGGTATTACAATCTGGTTTTTATTGGCCTACTCTTTTCAAGGATGCTCGTAAGTTTGTCCTATCTTGTGATGAATGTCAAAGAATTGGTAATGTTGGTAGACGTCAGGAAATGCCTATGAATTATTCACTTGCTGTTGAACCATTTGATGTTTGGGGATTTGATTATATGGGACCTTTTCCTAAATCCAATGGGTATACTCATATTTTAGTTGCTGTTGATTACGTTACTAAGTGGGTAGAAACTATTCCAACTAGTAGTGCTGATCATAACACTTCTATTAAAATGCTTAAAGAAGTTATTTTCCCGAGGTTCGGAGTCCCTAGATATTTAATGACTGATGGTGGTTCACATTTAATTCATGGTGCATTCCGTAAACTGCTTGCTAAATATGATGTCAACCATAGAATTGCATCTCCCTATCACCCTCAATCTAGTAGTCAAGTCGAATTGAGCAATAGGGAAATAAAGTTAATTTTGCAAAAAACCGTCAATAGATCTAGAAAGAATTGGTCTAAGAAACTTGACGATGCATTATGGGCTTATAGAACTGCTTATAAAAATCCTATGGGTATGTCTCCTTATAAAATGGTTTATGGAATAGCATGTCATTTACCTCTTGAGTTAGAACATAAAGCATAAGCATCTTGTGAGTAGTTACTTTTGTTCTTGAGGACACGGGAGAAGTCTTGTCATAAGTAATCATGTGAATTTGGTATTCGTTCGATATTTTGATGATATGTATGTTGTTGATTCTCTTAGTGGTGTCGTGTGAACGTCGACTACATGACACTTCATCATCTTTGGGCCTAAGGGAATGCATTGTAGAGTAGTAATTAGATGATGAGTTGCTAGAGTGACAGAATCTTAAACCCTAGTTTATGCGCTATTCCGTAAGGGGCTGATTTGGATCCACATGTTTAATGCTATGGTTAGAGTTATCTTAATTCTTCTTTCGTAGTTGCGGATGCTTGCGAGAGGGGGTGATCATAAGTGGGAGGCTTGTTCAAGTAAGAACAGCACCCAATCACCGGTCCACCCACATATCAAATTATCAAAGTAGCGAACGCGAATCAAACAAACATGATGAAAGTGACAAGATGAAATTCCCATGTGCCCTCGAGAACGCTTTGCTTGTTGGGGAACGAAGCATGAATTTCAAAAAATTTCCTACGCTCACACAAGATCTATCCATGGAGATGCATCGCTACGAGAGGGGAGAGTGTGTCTACGTACCCTCGTAGACCGTTAGCGGAAGCGTCTCATAACGCAGTTGATGTAGTCGAACAATCCTTCGAGCTCCACCGATCGAGTACCGAACGTACGGCACCTCCGAGTTCTACACACGTGCAGCTCGGTGACGATCCTCGCCTTCTTGATCCAGCAAGATGTCGAGGAAGTAGATGAGTTCCGTCAGCACGACGGCGTGGCGACGGTGACGGTGAAGTGATTTCGGCAGGGCTTCGCCTAAGCTCTCCGAAAATATGACCGAGGTGAAAAACGGAGATCGGGGCACCGCACACGGCTATGGGACAATTGTGTTTCCTAGGGTGCCCCCTTGCCTCCGTATATAAAGGAGGAGAGGGGGAGGCCGGCCGGCCCCTGTAGGGCGCGCCAAGAGAGAGGAGTCCTACTAGGACTCCAAGTCCTATTAGGATTCCACTTGGTGGAAGGGGGAAGAAGGAAGGAGAGGGAGAGAGAAAGGAAAGAGGGGGCTGCGCCCCCTCCCCTAGTCCAATTCGGTTTGGGCAAGGGGGGGCGCGCGCCTCCTCACGTGGCCTGCCTCTCTTTTTCCCGTATGGCCCAATAAGGCCCATTACTTCTCCCGGTGAATTCCCGTAACTCCCCGGTACTCCAAAAAATACCCGAATCACTCGGAACCTTTACGATGTCCGAATATAGCCTTCCAATATATGAATCTTTACCTCTCGACCATTTCGAGACTCCTCGTCATGCCCGTGATCTCATCCGGGACTCCGAACAACATTCGGTCACCAATCACATAACTCATATAATATTATATCGTCATCGAACCTTAAGTGTGCGTGATGAGGATATCCCTACTATGGTTCCCTATCTACCTCATGAAGATAAACAACCTGTTGCTGCAAAGAAGATGTCCAATGATGAAATCAGGATTGGCCTAATTACAAGAGCTCGTGCTAAGTTACTAGAACAACAGGTGAATTCTCTCTTAGTTGATAATGCTATTTATTTTAATGAGAGCTTTATACTGCCTAAATCCTTGTGTGTATGTGTCATTAGGTACATTGGAGAGGAAGGCATGGCACAAGGGAGCAAGGAGGAGAGCAAGGAGGCATTGCAGCTGGAAAGGGAGGAAGACCCTGCAGTTTCCAGGGCGGTGCGGTAGTACCGCCCCACACAAGCGGTAGTACCGCTTAGCGGTAGTACCGCTTAGCGGTAGTACCGCTCCAGTACTACCGTCCTAGTACCGCTTAGGAAATTTCTTCTGGAATCGAAGCGACCCCAAGCGGTACTAAAGCGGCACTTGATATTTGTACAAGCGGTAGTACCGCTTATCACGGTAGTACTGCTTGCCATAAGCGGTAGTACCGCTCTGCCTGCGCGCAGGTTTTGGGCTGTCCAGCCCGTGTACCCCTTCGATCTCGTTTTATACTATAAATACCCGTTCCCTAGAGTTAGTTAAGGTCAGACCACGTTTAAGATAAACCCTAGTTCTTGAGATTGCTTGTAAGCATTCATCTTGAATCCTCATCTCCAATTCGTATCGATCTGGAGATCATATACTGCAAGTTGAGTGTAATCTGCTGTTCCATTGGGAATTAGTATATTGCAATTATACCGTTTCGTGGTCGACGGCTACGTGCGCAAGTGTGTGACGTTGTGAATATCCAAAGGGTTGAGACCTTTTGCATTGGCATCAGGGATCAAGCGAGGGAGAGTTCATCGGCGACATACAAGTTATCTATCATCTTCATCATCACCACCGCCGCTTACTGAGAAGATCGGGACACCCCATATCATCTTGGTATCAGATTTCCAGTGTTGCCTCGGTAAGCATCCACCAAATCATCCATAGATTAGTTGTGTTTTTTATTCCTATCCAGAAAAAGCCTCACAAAAAGATTAGGGTTAGGGTTTTTGCCATCACCTAGATAACATCGTTTCCAAGTTTTAGTTGCTGGTCGTTGTGTCTTTCTTTTTGCGTAGCTTTTTCCTTCGAATCGATTGGTTTTAGTTTCCATCGTAGATTGGCTTTTTGTTTCGATCAGTTATCCTGTTTTTGCAAATTCCATAGCCACAGCCTGTCTACACAAAGGTGTTAGGAACTTACCCACGAGACTAGTTTCCGCTCTACAGGCTGCTCATATAGGTTTTGGTGCTTTGCAATTTCTGGACGTGATCCAAGAACAGTCGCTGCTGCCTGCGATCTATTGTGGTTTTTTTACTGTTCACGTACTGTTCACATACTGACAGTTGAAAAAAAAACAGAGAGAAAGAAAGAAACGAGAGAAACAGTGGCTGGACGTTGTTGCTATCTATTGCACTGTTGGATTTGTATTATCTTGCGATTGTGCACAAGTAGAATTGAGCAATCTTGTGCCTGTTTACATTGAGCATTGCTAGTGTCTCTCTAGTGCATTGCAACACATCCTGTTTTTATAGTTGCTTTGCCACATTTTTCTCCACCGTGTGTGTTTCCTTGGGTGTTTGTTCACACGATCAGCACTAGGACTTGTCTTCGGTGTTGTTAGGTATCCAAACCAAGCTCCACCATATACCCTGCTTTGTCGTGTGATTGCTCTTATACCCGGGTATTCACTTCATCACATCCGTGCGTTAGTCATCCATCCGAACGGGTAAGCATTGCTATTCACTTTGGAACGGTAAGATTTCCTTTTCTTGTCAGTTTTGAGTGAGTTGTGAGCGTGCCACCAACCAGATTTTGATTTTTGCACTAACCGACTAATCATGTCTTCTAGTGATGTTGATGTGCTGCAGAAAAAGGCTGATGACGAGTGTGTTTCCTGGAAGGACCATGAAGCTCTCCGCGTTCATTTGACAGGGGTTATCGATAGATCCGCTGAAAAAATTGAGGCTGATATTCAAGTTATACAAATGAAAGTGGACGCCACTGACACTACCGTCAATGCTATGCAAACACAAGTCAATGCTCTCCAACTAAGTATACAGCAGTTGACCACTTCAGTCAATGGGCTGCGTGTCGCTATTGAGCAACGCCAACATGACGGTCATGACGATGCTGATAGTGTCCATGACGACAATGACAACATGGTGGGCAATCATGGCCGTGGGCGTGACTTGCAAGGGCATGGTCATCTACCACTACGTGGTGCTCGGCGTGTACCGCTTCAGGAGGATGATGGTTTGGGCAAGCCCAAGTTCACGATTCCTAGATTTGAAGGCTCTACTGATGTCGAAGAGTATCTCACTTGGGAGCTTAAGATGGAGAAATTATGGCATTTGCATGATTATACTGAAGATAGGAAGGTCAAGCTTGCTTCTTCTGAATTTGATGGCTATGCATTGCGTTGGTGGGATAGCATTGTGAGTACCCGTCGCGATGACAATGAACTTCCTGTTCGCACATGGCGTGAGATGAAGGCGGTTATGAAAGCTCGTTTTGTTCCCACTAATTACTTGCGGACAGTTTATGATAAATTGACACAATTGAAGCAAGGTTCCATAACGGTTGATGCATATTACATGGAGATGGAGATGTTGATGCAGCGTGCTCGAGTAAGAGAATCTGTTGAGATGACTATGCAACGTTTTCTCCATGGGCTGAAATATAACATTAAGGGTATTGTTCGGCATCACCAATACAATACAATGAATGAGCTACTCCATCATGCAAGAGAAGCTGAGTCCCAGTTGGCCGAAGAAGCTCAAATTTAAAGGCCGTTATACTACGGCTGGGCGGTTCTCCAACAGAACACAGCCGCCCCCTAGTGAGGGCGCTGCCAGCCGCCCCTCTTCTTCTACAACCAAACCAGCCTCCACTGTTCCACAATCCAAGCAACCTGCTGCTCCTGCTGCTAGCTCAGGTTCCAATATGTCTACAGCCCGTAATAGAGATATGCTCTGTCATACATGTGGAGGCAAGGGACACTTCAAGAGAGAGTGCCCAAATAGAAAAGTGATGATTGTGAACGATGACAATGAGTATGAGACTGGAGATGATGCTGATCCATATGCTTCAGATGACGATGGGTACACACGTGACGACGGCATAGATGCTTTTGCTTCTCCAGCACCTACTATTGTTGTCTCGCAGCGTGCTCTTAGTGTGCAGCCACATGTTGATTCACAGCGTTGCAATTTGTTCCAAACAAAAGCACTAGTTGGCCCCAACAAAGCTTGCAAGGTGATCATTGATGGAGGTAGCTGCCGCAATCTTGCAAGCAAGGAGTTATGTGCCAAGCTAAATCTGAAATATTTACCTCACCCCAATCCATATTACGTACAATGGTTGAGTGACAATGGTGAGATGAAGGTGAGTCATATGGTGCGCGTGAATTTTGAGATAGGACCATACACGGATTCCATTGAATTTGATGTGGTGCCTATGACTGTTTGCCATCTTTTATTGGGTCGGCCATGGCTCTATGACCGCCATGTGCAACACAATGGCCGTGCCAATACTTATCACTTGGAGTTCAAGGGAAAGAAAATAAATCTGCAGCCTATGTCACCACAGCAAATTGTCACTGAGTCTCGTCAGAAAACAGAAGTGAATATCGAACAGCCACCTGCACGAGAGAACAATGTAAAAGCCGTGAGTGATAATATAACGAAAAGTGCGAGAGAGCCTAGTTTGCTTATATTAGCCACCAAAGATGACATGAGAGAATTTCGAGAGGATCCTACAGCCCTGCCTCTTGTGCTTATGTACAAAGGCGAGGTTTTAGTTTCTAATGATACGCAATCTGTTTCTCTTGGTGTGTCTACTGTTTTGCAGGAATATGGCGATGTGTTTCCGGAGGAGGTACCATCGGGGCTGCCACCATTGCGTGGAATTGAGCACCAAATTGATCTCATACCCGACGCCACCCTCCCCAACCAAGTGCCATACAGGACCAATCCCGAAGAAACGAAGGAAATACAGAAGCAAGTGCAAGCACTACTAGACAAAGGGTATATTCGTGTTTCTCTTAGTCCTTGTGCTGTTCCTGTTATTTTGGTGCCTAAGAAAGATGGTACATGGCGCATGTGCGTAGATTGTAGAGCTATTAACAACATCACTATTCGATATCGTCATCCTATTCCACGCTTAGAGGATATGCTCGATGAATTGAGTGGTGTTGCTGTTTTCTCTAAGATTGATTTGCGTAGTGGTTACCATCAAATTCGGATGAAGGAAGGCGATGAATGGAAAACTGCTTTCAAAACTAAATTTGGTTTATATGAGTGGTTAGTTATGCCTTTTGGTCTTACTAATGCACCTAGTACCTTCATGAGATTAATGAATCATGTTTTGCGAAAGTTTATTGGTCGTTTTGTGGTTGTATATTTTGATGATATACTTATTTACAGCCGCAATGAATCTGAACATTGTGATCATATTCGACAGGTTTTGCAAGTGTTGCGTGATAATAACTTGTATGCTAATCTTGAGAAGTGCACATTTGCAAAAGATAAAGTGATATTTCTGGGATACGTTGTTTCTAAGCATGGGGTAGAAGTAGATTCATCTAAGATTGAAGCAATTCAAAAATGGCCTACTCCCATGAATGTTAGTCAAGTACGAAGTTTTCACGGTCTTGCTGGTTTCTATCGTCGTTTTGTGAAAGACTTTAGTACTATTGCTGCACCATTGAATGAATTAACAAAGAAAGGTGTGCCTTTTGTGTGGGGCGTAGCCCAAGATCATGCTTTTGACGAGCTGAAACGTTTACTTACTTCTGCACCATTACTTGCACTACCAGATTTTTCCAAACAATTTGAGGTTGAATGTGATGCTAGTGGTATAGGTATTGGTGGTGTGTTGATGCAAGAAGGTAGACCTATTGCTTATTTCAGCGAGAAACTTTCTGGTGCTAGACTGAATTATCCTGTTTATGATAAAGAATTGTATGCGCTTGTTAGAGTTCTTGAGATTTGGCAACATTATCTATGGCCAAAAGAATTTATCATACATTCTGATCATGAAGCATTGAAGTATTTGAAAGCTCAATCAAATCTGCATCGACGCTTAGCTAAATGGGTTGAGTTTATTGAGTCTTTTCCGTATATCATTAAGCATAAGAAGGGAAAAGATAACATTGTTGCTGATGCTCTATCTAGGAAGAACATGCTCTTGACACATCTCGATGTTCAAATTCCTGGTTTAGAGAGTTTGTGTGATTTGTATGCAACTGATCATGATTTTGCCGAACCATATCGTTTATGTTTGCTTCGAAATGCATGGGAGAAATACCACATCCATGATAGATACTTGTTTCGAGCTAACAAACTTTGTGTTCCAGAATCGTCCGTCCGTTTGCTATTGTTGCAGGAATCACATGCAGGAGGATTGATGGGTCACTTTGGGCGTGAGAAGACGTTGCTCATGCTGGCTGATCACTTTTATTGTCCCAAGATGAGGCGCGACGTGAACAGGTTTGTTCGGCGCTGCATTACATGTCACAAGTCCAAGTCAAAACTGAAGCCTCACGGTTTGTATACGCCACTACCTACACCTACCACACCATAGGAAGATATAAGTATGGATTTTGTGTTAGGTTTGCCACGCACTAAAAGAGGTCATGATTCTATATTTGTGGTAGTGGATAGATTTTCTAAGATGGCACATTTTATTGCATGCCACAAAAGCGACGATGCGTCGCATATTGCTAACCTGTTTTTCAGGGACATCGTACGCTTGCATGGAGTGCCAAAGACAATTGTTTCTGACAGGGACGTGAAGTTTATGAGCTACTTCTGGAAGACATTATGGGGAAAGCTAGGAACAAAGTTGTTGTTCAGCACTACATGTCACCCACAAACTGAAGGTCAAACGGAGGTGGTGAATCGCACATTGTCCCAATTGCTGAGAGTTATGATCAAGAAAAATCTGCGTGAGTGGGAGGAGTGTTTGCCACTTGTTGAGTTCGCTTATAACAGGGTTGTGCATTCTACCACCCAGCTTTGTCCTTTTGAGGTGGTGTATGGTTTCAAACCAATTACACCACTAGATTTGCTGCCTCTTCCATTGCATGAGAGGGTTGATATGGAGGCATCAAACAGAGCAGATTATGTGAAGAAGATTCATGAGAAGACACGGGAAGCTATTGAGAAGCAAGGCAAGAACATTGCTGCTGCACGAAACCAATCAAGAAAGAAAGTTTTGTTCCAGCCTGGCGATATGGTGTGGGTGCATCTTCGCAAGGACAGGTTTCCACAGTTGAGACGTTCTAAACTTCGGCCGCGTGGTGCTGGCCCTTACAAGGTGTTAGCCAAGATAAATGACAATGCCTACTCGATTGATATTCCTATTGCTGACTTTGGTGGCGTTAGCAACAGTTTCAACGTTGCTGATTTGTCCACATGTGATGTCGATGACCTTGGAGCGTCGGGGTCGACGCCTTTTGAAGGGGGGGAGGATGATGAGGATATCCCTACTATGGTTCCCTCTCTACCTCATGAAGATAAACAACCTGTTGCTGCAAAGAAGATGTCCAATGATGAAATCAGGATTGGCCCAATTACAAGAGCTCGTGCTAAGTAACTAGAACAACAGGTGAATTCTCTCTTAGTTGATAATGCTATTTATTTTAATGAGAGCTTTATACTGCCTAAATCCTTGTGTGTATGTGTCATTAGGTACATTGGAGAGGAAGGCATGGCACAAGGGAGCAAGGAGGGGAGCAAGGAGGCATTGCAGCTGGAAAGGGAGGAAGACCCTGCAGTTTCCAGGGCGGTAGTACCGCCCCACACAAGCGGTAGTACCGCTTAGCGGTAGTACCGCTCCAGTACTACCGTCCTAGTACCGCTTAGGAAATTTCTTCTGGAATCGAAGCGACCCCAAGCGGTACTAAAGCGGCACTTGATATTTGTACGAGCGGTAGTACCGCTTATCACGGTAGTACCGCTTGCCATAAGCGGTAGTACCGCTCTGCCTGCGCGCAGGTTTTGGGCTGTCCAGCCCGTGTACCCCTTCGATCTCGTTTTAGACTATAAATACCCGTCCCCTAGAGTTAGTTAAGGTCAGACCACGTTTAAGATAAACCCTAGTTCTTAAGATTGCTTGTAAGCATTCATCTTGAATCCTCATCTCCAATTCGAATCGATCTGGAGATCATATACTGCAAGTTGAGTGTAATCTGCTGTTCCATTGGGAATTAGTATATTGCAATTATACCGTTTCATGGTCGACGGCTACGTGCGCAAGTGTGTGACGTTGTGAATATCCAAAGGGTTGAGACCTTTTGCATTGGCATCAGGGATCAAGCGAGGGAGAGTTCATCGGCGACATACAAGTTATCTATCATCTTCATCATCACCACCGCCGCTTACTGAGAAGATCGGGACACCCCATATCAGTGCGGACCCTACGGGTTCGGGAATGATGTAAACATGACCGAGACGACTCTCTGGTCAATAACCAACAGCGGAACCTGGATGCTCATATTGGTTCCTACATATTCCAGGAAGATCTTTATCGGTGAACCTCATATGTCAACATACGTTGTTCCCTTTGTCCGGCGGTATGTTACTTGCCCGAGGTTCGATCGTCGGTATCTAATACCTAGTTCAATCTCGTTACTGGCAAGTCTCTTTACTCGTTCCGTAATACATCATCTTGCAACTAACTCTTTAGTCACGGTGCTTGCAAGGCTTCTGTGATGCTGTATTACCGAGAGGGCCCAGAGATACCTCTCCGATAGTCGGAGTGACAAATCCCAATCTCGATCCATGCCAACTCAACAAACACTTTCGGAGATACCTGTAGTGCACCTTTATAATCACCCAGTTACGTTGTGACGTTTGATACACCCAAAGTATTCCTACGGTATCCGGGAGTTGCATGATCTCATGGTCAGAGGAACGTGTATTTGACATAGTGAAAGCAATAGCAATAAACTGAACGATCATATGCTATGCTAACGGTTGGGTCATGTCCATCACATCATTCTCCTAATGATGTGATCCCGTTATCAAATGACAACTCATGTCTATATATGGTTAGGAAACCTTAACCATCTTTTGATTAACGAGCTAGTCTAGTAGAGGCTCACTAGGGACACAGTATTTGTTTATCTATTCACACATGTATTTAGTTTCCGGTCAATACAATTCTAGCATGAATAATAAACTATTATCATGAACGGGGAAATATGATAATAACTAATTTATTATTGCCTCTAGGGCATATTTCCAACAGTCTCCCACTTGCACTAGAGTCAATAATCTAGATTACATCTCCATGTAATTAACACTTAATCAGTTCTAAAGCTGATCATGTTTTGCTTGAGAGAGAGGTTTTAGTCAACGGGTCTGCAATATTCAGATCCGTGTGTTCTTGGCAAATCTCTATGTTATATGTAGATGCTGCTACCACACTCTGTTTGGAGCTACTCCAAAAGATTTCCCCACTATACTTATCCGGTCTGAGACTCATAGTCTTTCGGATCAGTGTTTAAAGCTTGCATCGACGTAACCCCTTACGACGAACTCTTTATCATCTCTATTCCCGAGAAATTCTTCCTTAGTCATCTTAAGGATAATTTGACTGCTGTCCAGTGATCTACTCCTGGATCACTTTGGTACCTCTTTTGCCAGACACATGGCAAGGTACACAGCTTGGCATACTTTATAGAACCTATGGCCGAGGCATAGGGGATAACCTTCATCCATTCTATTTATTTTGCCGTGGTCGAGATTTGAGTCTTACTCAACTTCACACCTTTCACCACAGTCAAGAACTCCTTCTTTGACTGATCCATTTTGAATTTCTTCAAAATCTTGTCAAGGTATATGTTTTGTGAAAGTCATATGAGGCGTCTCAATCTATCTCTATAGATTTTGATGCCTAACATGTAAACAACCTTTACCTAGATCTTTAAGTCTTACTCCACTTCACACCAGCCAAGAACTTATTTCTTTTGACTTGATCCATTTTAAACTTCTTCAAAATCTCATCAAGGTGTGTGAAAATCTTTTATCAGGTGTCTTGATCTATCTCTATAGATCTCGATGCCCAAACCGTGGATAACTCAAAAACAGGTTTTTATTGAAAAATTCCTTTCAATTAATTCTTTATGCTTTCCAGAAATTCTACATCATTTCCAATCACATATACTTATTAGAAATGTTATAGAGCTCCCACTCACTTTGTTGTAAATACAAGTTTCTCCATAAACTTGCATAAACCCAAACGCTTTGATCACTTCATCAAAGCGAGTATTCCAGCTCCGAGATGCTTGCACCAGTCCATAGATGGATCGCTGGAGCTTGCATACTTTGTTAGCACCTTTAGGATCGACAAAACCTTCCGGTTGCATCATATACAATTCTTCCTTAAGGAATCCATTAAGGAATGCCGTTTTGACGTCCATTTGCCAGATTTCATAATCATAAAATGTGGCAATTGCTAACATAATTCTGACAGACTTTAGCATCGCTACGGGTGAGAAAGTCTCATCGTAGTCCACTCCTTGAACTTGTCGATAACCTTTAGCAACAAGTCGTGCTTTATAGACGGTGACATTACCATCAGCGTCCGTCTTCTTCTTAAAGATCCTTTTATTTTTAATAGCTCGCCGTTCACCGGGCAAGTCTACCAAAGTCCACACTTTGTTCTCATACATGGATCTAATCTCGGATTTCATGGCCTCAAGCCATTTGTCAAAATCCGGGCTCGCCATCGCTTCTTCATAGTTCGTAGGTTCACCGTTGTCTAACAACATGACCTCCAAGACAGGATTGCCGTACCAATCTGGTGCGGAGTGTGTCCTGGTTGACCTACGAGGTTCTGTAGCAACTTGATCCGAAGCTTCATGATCATCATCATCTACTTCCTCTCTGGTCTGTGTCGGTGTCACAGAAATTTCTTCCTGTGACGCACTACTATCCAGAGGAGGTACAATTACCTCATCAAGTTCTACTTTCCTCCCACTCACTTCTTTCGAGAGAAACTCCTTCTCTAGAAAGGATCCATTCTTAGCAACGAATACTTTGCCTTCGGATCTGTGGTAGAAGGTGTACCCAACGGTCTCCTTTGGGTATCCTATGAAGACGCACTTATCCGCTTTGGGTTCGAGCTTATCTGGCTGAAGCCTTTTGACATAAGCATCGCATCCCCAAACTTTCAGAAACGACAGCTTAGGTTTCTTGCCAAACCACAGTTCATACGGTGTCGTCTCAACGGATTTAGACGGTGCCCTATTTAAAGTGAATGCAGCTGTCATTAATGCATAACCCCAAAATGATAGTGGCAAATCGGTAAGATACATCATAGAACGCACCATATCTAATAGAGTACGATTACGACGTTCGGACACACCATTACGCTATGGTGTTCCAGGTGGCGTGAGCTGTGAAACAATTCCACATTGTCTTAAGTGATTTCCAAACTCGTAACTCAAATATTCTCCTCCACGATCAGATCGTAAGAACTTTATTTTCTTGTTACGATGGTTCTCTACTTCACTCTGAAATTCTTTGAACTTTTCAAATGTTTCAGATTTATGCTTCATCAAGTAGACATAGCCATATCTACTCAAATCATCTGTGAACGTGAGAACATAACGATAACCACTGCGCGCCTCAACACTCATCGGACCGCATACATTGGTATGTATTATTTCCAATAAGTTGGTTGCTCGCTCCATTGTTCCAGAGAACGGAGTTTTAGTCATCTTGCCAATAAGGCACGGTTCACATGTCTCAAATGATTCATAATCAAGAGATTCCAAAAACCCATCTGTATGGAGTTTCTTCATGTGTTTAACACTGATATGACCTAAGCGGCAGTGCCACAAATATGTGGTACTATCATTATCTTTTGGCATTCGTGTTATGAAAATGTGTATTACTACGATCAAGATTCAATAAACCTTTCATTTTAAGTGCATGATCCTCAATGATATTATCCAAATAAATAGAATAACAATTATTCTCTGAAATTGAATAACCGTCTTGCAATAAACACTATCAGATATAATGTTCATGCTTAACGCAAGCACCAAATAACAATTATTTAGGTTTCATCACTAATCCTGAAGGTAGAGAGAGCGTGGCGATGGTGATCACATCAACCTTGGAGATACTTCCAATGCACATCGTCACCTCGTTCTTAGCTAGCCCTCGTTTATTCCGAAGCTCCATGTTTCAAGTTGCAAGCAACTGAACAAGTATCAAATACCCAGGTGCTCCTACGAGTACTAGTAAGGTACACATCAATAACATGTATATCAAATATCTTTGTTGACATTGACAGTCTTATTATCTGCCAGTTACTTTGGGGAAGTTCCGCTCCCTGTGACATTTCCCTTTGCAATGGGAGCACTAAGTCTCGGGTTTGGTTCAGCCTTGGGTTTCTTCACGTGAGCGGCAACTGTTTTACTGTTCTTCTTGAAGTTCCCTTTTCTTTCCCTTGCCCTTCTTGAAACTAGTGGTCTTATTAACCATCAACACTTGATGCTCCCTTTTCGATTTCTATATCCGCAGCTTGTAGCATCGCGAATAGCTTAAGGATCATCTATCCCTTGCATGTTTATAGTTCATCACGAAGATCTAGTAGCTTAGTGACAGTGACTAGAGAACTCTATCAATCATCACTTTATTCGGAAGTCTAACTCCCACTTAAATCAAGTGATTGAAGTACTTAGACATTCTAAGTACATGCTCACTAACGGAACTGTTCTCCTCCATCTTGCAGCTATAGAACTTGTCGAAGGTGTCATACCTCTCGACCCGGGTGTGAGCTTGAAAAACAATTTTTCAGCTTTTGGAACATCTCATATGCCCCGTGTTGCTCAAAACATATTTGGAGCTCCGGTTCTAAGCCGTAAAGTATGGTGCACTGAACTATCAAGTAGTCATCTTTTCTTGTCTGCCAGACGTTCATAACGTCCTCAGACGAAGCCGTAGGGGTATTTCACTGAGCGGTGCATTAAGGACATAAGCCTTCTGTGCAGCAGTGAGGACAATCCTCAGATCACGGACCTAGTCCGCATAGTTGCTTCCATCAACTTTCAACTTCGTTTTCTCTAGGAACATAATAAAAACAGGGGAACTACAGCGCGGTCTATTGATCTACAACATAAAATTGCAAAGATTATTTAGACTATGTTCATGATAATTGAAGTTCAATTAATCAAATTACTTAAGAACTCCCACTTAGATTAACATCCCTCAAGTTGTCTAAGTGTAACATGATCCACATCAACTAAACCACGTCCGATCATCACGTGAGGTGGATTAGTTATCAATGGTGAACATCTTTCATGTTGATCATATCTACTATATGACTCATGTTCGACCTTTCGGTCTCTTGTGTTCCGAGGCCATATCTGTATATGCTAGGCTCGTCAAGTTTAACCCAAGTATTCTGCGTGTGTAAAACTGGCTTACACCCGTTGTATGCGAATGAAAGAATCCATCACACCCGATCATCACGTGGTGCTTAGAAGCGTCGAACCTTCGCAACGGTGCATACTAGGGGAGAACACTTATCTTGAAATTTAGTGAAGGGATCATCTTATAATGCTACCGTCGTCCTAAGCAAAATAAGATGCATAAAAGGATTAACATCACATGCAATTCAATATATGTGACATGATATGGCCATCATCGTCTTGTGCTTTTGATCTCCATCAGCCAAGCACCGTCATGATCTCCATCATCACCGGATTGACACCATGATCTCCATCGTAGCGTCGTGACACCTTGATCTCCATCGCAGCGTCGTGGTCGTCTCGCCGGCTATTGCTACTACAACTACTGCTAACTCATAGCGGTAAAGAAAAGCAATTACATAGCGTTGGCATTGCATACAATAAAGAGACAACCATAAGGCTCCTGCCGGTTGCCTGATAACTTACAAAACATGATCATCTCATACAACAACTTATATCACATCATGTCTTGACCATATCACATCACCAGCATACCCTGCAAAAACAAGTTAGACGTCCTCTACTTTGTTGTTGCAAGTTTTACGTGGCTGCTACGGGTTTGCAAGAACCGTTCTTACCTACGCAAAACCACAACGTGGTGTAGTGATTGCTTTTTGATCTTCTAAAAGAACCCTCTTCATTGAAACCGATTCAACTAAAGTGAGAGAGACAGACACCCGCCAGTCACTTTTATGCAACGAGTGCACTTAGCGGTGAAACCTGTCTCGCGTAAGCGTACGCGTAATGTCGGTCCGGGCCGCTTCATCTCACAATACCGCCGAATCAAGTAAAAACTAGTAACGGCAAGCAATATGTATACACCCACGCCCACAACTCACTTGTGTTCTACTCGTGCAAAACACATCTACGCATAGACCTGGCTCGGATGCCACTGTTGGGGAACGAAGCATGAATTTCAAAAAAATTCATACGCTCACACAAGATCTATCCATGGAGATGCATCGCTACGAGAGGGGAGAGTGTGTCTACGTACCCTCGTAGACCGTTAGCGGAAGCGTCTCATAACGCGGTTGATGTAGTCGAACAATCCTTCGAGCTCCACCGATCGAGTACCGAACGTACGGCACCTCCGAGTTCTACACACGTGCAGCTCGGTGACGATCCTCGCCTTCTTGATCCAGCAAGATGTCGAGGAAGTAGATGAGTTCCGTCAGCACGACGGCGTGGCGATGGTGACGGTGAAGTGATTCCGGCAGGGCTTCGCCTAAGCTCTCCGAAAATATGACCGAGGTGAAAAACGGAGATCGGGGCACCGCACACGGCTATGGGACAATTGTGTTTCCTAGGGTGCCCCCTTGCCTCCGTATATAAAGGAGGAGAGGGGGAGGCCGGCCGGCCCCTGTAGGGCGCGCCAAGAGAGAGGAGTCCTACTAGGACTCCAAGTCCTAGTAGGATTCCACTTGGTGGAAGGGGGAAGAAGGAAGGAGAGGGAGAGAGAAAGGAAAGAGGGGGCTGCGCCCCCTCCCCTAGTCCAATTCGGTTTGGGCAAGGGGGGGCACGCGCCTCCTCACGTGGCCTGCCTCTCTTTTTCCCGTATGGCCCAATAAGGCCCATTACTTCTCCCGGTGAATTCCCGTAACTCCCCGGTACTCCGAAAAATACCCGAATCACTCGGAACCTTTACGATGTCCGAATATAGCCTTCCAATATATGAATCCTTACCTCTCGACCATTTCGAGACTCCTCGTCATGTCCGTGATATCATCCGGGACTCCGAACAACATTCGGTCACCAATCACATAACTCATATAATACTATATCGTCATCGAACCTTAAGTGTGCGGACCCTACGGGTTCGGGAATGATGTAGACATGACCGAGACGACTCTCTCGTCAATAACCAACAGCGGAACCTGGATGCTCATATTGGTTCCTACATATTCCACGAAGATCTTTATCGGTGAACCTCATATGTCAACATACGTTGTTCCCTTTGTCCGGCGGTATGTTACTTGCCCGAGGTTCGATCGTCGGTATCTAATACCTAGTTCAATCTCGTTACCGACAAGTCTCTTTACTCGTTCCATAATACATCATCTTGCAACTAACTCTTTAGTCACGGAGCTTGCAAGGCTTCTGTGATGCTGTATTACCGAGAGGACCCAGAGATACCTCTCCGATAGTCGGAGTGACAAATCCCAATCTCGATCCATGCCAACTCAACAAACACTTTCGGAGATACCTGTAGTGCACCTTTATAATCATCCAGTTACGTTGTGATGTTTGATACACCCAAAGTATTCCTACGGTATCCGGGAGTTGCATGATCTCATGGTCAGAGGAACGTGTATTAGACATAGTGAAAGCAATAGCAATAAACTGAACGATCATATGCTATGCTAACGGTTGGGTCATGTCCATCACATCATTCTCCTAATGATGTGATCCCGTTATCAAATGACAACTCATGTCTATGGTTAGGAAACCTTAACCATCTTTTGATTAACGAGCTAGTCTAGTAGAGGCTCACTAGGGACACAGTATTTGTTTATCTATTCACACATGTATTTAGTTTCCGGTCAATACAATTCTAGCATGAATAATAAACTATTATCATGAACGGGTAAATATGATAATAACTAATTTATTATTGCCTCTAGGGCATATTTCCAACATTGCTTACTATAAGAGATCGTTCCGGCTTCCACTTATGATCAGTTTCCCCCATCGATCCCCTCGTCTCCCTCCAGCGCCGCCCCACGCCGGCCTCGACCCCGCCTTCCTCCGCACCGCCGGTGACCGCCGTCACGGACGGGAAGCCAAACAGATGAGCACGCCATCTGGTTCCCCATGTCGAGATCCGCCCGTTCCCGGCCTCCACTCGCCAGCTCGCCAACCGCCGGAGCCCCAAGTCCCGCCGCCCGCCGTGACCCGCCGCGACGACTGCCTCCTCCGCACAGCACCCCCCGCGCGCCCAAATCCTCCTCCTCCTTCGGTTTATGAGACCTTATTGGGCATTGTTTTCACCACCGTTCCCTTCTTTGATCGATTTGTGTATGCCTCATCCTCCTCACCTCTGTTTGCTGATTAGTTTGGTGGTCGCTTGTTGAAATCATTAGTGAACAAGATGTGGGATTGGGCGTAAATAAGCAACGTGGGATTATTATTAGCCGAACAAGCACAGGAGAAAATAATATAATTTTTCCGATACGATGACTACATGCGTGCAAGGTCCGGATCCTTCAAAAATAAACATGCATGTGTAAGGTCCAGGCCCAGGCCTAGGTTGGACGAAATTCGCACGGGCAGAAGCCTATTACGAACGACGTTTGGTGCGGTCACATGAACAGAAACGTATTACGACGGTGAACGGGTAGAAGCAATAGCCCCTTTATTATTAGGCACTAGTAGAAAACAGGGCTTTGGTTCTGGCCAGATCAGAGCAATAGTCCCGGTCATGTTACGAACCGGGACTAATGTGAGCATCAGTCCCGGTTCGAGAGGCTAGGACGCCGGCCGGGCCTCGGCAGGCATCAGTCCCGGTTCGACTGGGACCTTTAGTCCCGGTTCCAGACACCAACCGGGATTAAAGGGCCTCGCTCCCTTTAGTCCCGGTTGGTGTCTCCAACCGGGACTAAAGGTTAGTCTTCAGTCCCGGTTCTAGACACCAACCGGGGCTAAAAAGATGCCTATATATATATCCTCACCTCTGCCCGCCCTCTCCTCTATTTTTTGGCCGTAGAAGGTGGGAGGTGTGTGTGCTACTCTGTTCTCACTTCTTATGCACATGAGGTGTTCGATGAAATGCCCGAGCCACACTTAAGCTTTCTCCTCTGTTCTTCCTCCAAGCTCGACCTCCAAGCTCCATTTTCCCCAAGATTTGTCTAGATTTGGTGGTGCACCAACTATCCAAGTGTTCTAAAAGGTTAGCAACTTCATCCTTTCATCTCTCACTGCTAGTTTAGCTCATTTCATATGCTCTAGAAGTAGAGTGGTTTGTGGGTTTTAGTGGAGGAGTGTATGTGGGAGTTTATTTGATTTAGATGCACAATTTTAGCTCAAATTAACTTCTTAGTTTGCACATGTGTAGGGTGCCGTCCCGTCCCCGTCCCCGTCCTCACCGCCGTCGATCGCCCGCGCCGATTTCGTCGCCGGCACCACCGTGGTGAGCCTCTTGTTCTTATCTTTTTTTTAAAGAACAAATTCTTACTTGTATGATTTAGATAGCTATTTGTATAATTTTCTTACTTGTATTATTGTTTGTTATTATATAGTGCCATGGTTTTGGTATCCGCCCCCGTCGGCTCTCGACCGGTCTATGATTCGGATGTGGTATATTATCTTTTATAACTATTTGTTTCATTTAGTGTTTATGACAATTATGCCGACCAGCTTGATATAGATGTTTTTATCTAGGAGGTATGTGAACCGGAAATTCCAACCGACCCTCTTGTCGAGAGGTTAAATTTAGTTGAAAAAGAAAACAATTATTTGAAAGAAAAATTGAAAAGAATTGAAGAAGAGAAGATGAAATTGGAGTTGCATGTTGCCGATGTCGTCGATCTACACAAGATCCAGATGGATGCAATGCGCTTGAAGATTAGAAAGATTAGAAAATATGCCATTGATAAAGAGGCTTGGTATCATTATGCTGTTGGATCAATTGTTACCTTAGTTGCGATTTTGATCGCATTTGTTGTTGCATTTAAATGTTTTACATAGTTGTATGTTGTTTTATGAGAACTATGTATGAACTTTATGTATTTATTTTTGCAGTAATAACATTTGATCACTACTGTACTTTGGTTTTAATGTGATGATGAACTTGTATTAATTTGGTCATTTCTCTATTCATGATGTTCTATAATGGTTTTTGATATACTTAATTAAATAATGCAGATGAACCGGCAATGGCTGTACGGTGACCGACGCACTTCCGAGTACATTACGGGCCTGCATAATTTTATCGATGTGGCTGAGGCAAACAAGCAGAATGGTTTTATGTATTGTCCATGTGTTGTCTGTGAGAATACGAAGGATTACTATTCCTCAAATACCCTTCACTTCCACCTGCTCCAGAAGGGTTTCATGCCCCACTATAATTGTTGGACCAAGCATGGAGAAAGAGGGGTTATGATGGAAGACAATGAAGAAGAAGAGGAGGATGACAACTATCCTATGTTCCCTGAATACGGTGATACTGCAACGGGGGAAGCTGAAGATCAAGAGGCACCAGATGTGCCCACTGATGATCTTCGCCGGGTCATTGTTGATGCACAGAGAGAATGCGAAAGTGAAAGGGAGAAGTTGAAGTTCGATCGCATGTTAGAGGATCACAAAAAATGGTTGTGCCCAAATTGCGAAGATGGCAATACAAAGCTCGGTACCACACTGGAATTGCTGCAATGGAAGGCAGAAAATGGTTTATCTGACAAGGGATTTGAGAAGTTACTGAAAATAATGAAGAAGAAGCTTCCAAAGGATAACGAATTGCCTGACAGTACATACGAAGCAAAGAAGGTTCTCTGCCCTCTAGGATTAGAGGTGCAGAAGATACATGCATGCCCTAATGACTGCATCCTCTATCGCGGTGAGGAGTACGAGAATTTCAATGCATGCCCGGTATGCAGTGCATTGCGGTATAAGATCAGACGAGATGACCCTGGTGATGTTGAGGGCGTGTGCCCCAGGAAGAGGGTTCCTGCCAAGGTGATGTGGTATGCTCCTATAATACCACGGTTGAAACGTCTGTTCAGAAACAAAGAGCATGCCAAGTTGTTGCGATGCCACAAAGAAGACCGTAAGAAAGACGGGATGTTGAGAGTACCCGCTGATGGGTCGCAATGGAGAAAAATCAAGAGAAAGTGGCCGGAGTTTGCAGATGATGCAAGAAACTTATGGTTTGGTATAAGTGCAGATGGCATTAATCCTTTTGGGGAGGAGAGCGGCAATCATAGCACCTGGCCTGTGACTCTATGTATCTATAACCTTCCTCCTTGGTTGTGCATGAAGCGGAAGTTCATTATGATGCCAGTGCTCATCCAAGGCCCTAAGCAACCCGGCAACGACATTGATGTGTACCTAAGGCCATTAGTTGAAGAACTTTTACAGCTGTGGGACATCAAAGGTGTACGTGTGTGGGATGAGCACAAACATCAGGAATTTGACCTACGAGCGTTGCTGTTTGTAACCATCAATGATTGGCCTGCTCTTAGTAACCTTTCAGGACAGACAAACAAGGAATACAATGCATGCACGCACTGTTTAGATGAGACTGAAAGTATATATTTGGACAAATGTAAGAAGAATGTGTACCTGGGACATCGTCGATTTCTTCCGACCAAGCATGCCTTAAGAAAGAAAGGCAAGCATTTCAAAGGTGAGGCAGATCACCGGAAGAAGCCTGTCCCCCGTACTGGTGATGATATATTTGATATAGTCAAGGATTTAAAAGCAATCTTTGGAAAGGGTCCTGGCGGACAATCTGTTCCGAATGACGCTGACGGACACGCACCCATGTGGAAGAAGAAATCTATATTTTGGGAGCTACCCTATTGGAAAGTCCTAGAGGTCCGCTCTGCAATCGACGTGATGCACGTGACGAAGAATCTTTGCGTGAACCTGCTAGGCTTCTTGGGCGTGTATGGGAAGACAAAAGATACACCGGAGGCACGGGAGGACCAGCAACGTATGAACGAAAAAGACGGCATGCCTCCAAAGCAACATCAAGGTCCTGCCAGCTATGCTCTTACCAAAGCAGAGAAGGAAATCTTTTTTGAATGCCTGCTCAGTATCAAGGTCCCGTCTGGCTTCTCGTCGAATATAAAGGGAATAATAAATATGGCAGAGAAAAAAAATTCCAGAACCTAAAGTCTCATGACTGCCACGTGATTATGACGCAATTGCTTCCAGTTGCATTGAGGGGGCTTCTACCAGAAATTTTCGATTAGCCATTGTGAAGCTATGTGCATTCCTCAATGCAATTTCTCATAAGGTAATCGATCCAGAAATCCTACCAAGGTTACAGAATGATTTGGTCCAATGTCTTGTCAGTTTTGAGTTGGTGTTCCCACCATCCTTCTTCAATATTATGACGCACGTCCTAGTTCACCTAGTCGACAAGATTGCCATTCTAGGTCCTCTATTTCTACACAATATGTTCCCCATTGAGAGGTTCATGGGAGTCTTAAAGAAATATGTTCATAACCGTGCCAGGCCAGAAGGAAGCATCTCCAAGGGCCATGAAACAGAGGAGGTTATTGAGTTTTGTGTTGACTTTATTCCCGACCTTAAGCCGATTGGTGTTCCTCAATCGTGGCATGAGGGGAGACTGAGTGGAAAAGGCACGCTAGCACCGAAAGCAATAACATGTAGGGACGGGCATTCTTGGGCGCAAGCACACTACACAGTTCTACAAAATTCTACCTTGGTGGCCCCGTATATCAATGAACACAAGAATATTGTACGCTCCCAACACCCGGGGCAGTCTGACGGCTGGATTACATGTGCACACATGTTGACTTTCGGCGGTTGGTTGCAAACACATCTCATGAGTAACAACACTGTTGGAGATGAGCTGTACTTGTTGGCCAGGACACCATCTGTAGGGGAACGCGACTAGAAAACAAAAAAAATTGGTACATCGAGCACGCCCAGGATCACTATGGAGACTGCATACAGGGTTTGATCTGATCCTTACCGACTCGAAGCGTAGCGGAAGAAGAGTCGGTGTAGATCGTCGGTGCAGATCCCTGCAGCTAGGATTTACAACCTCCCAACCGCAAGGATGTACTCCCTCGTCGGACAGCCCTTCGGGAGGCGGTCGGACAGTCCCTCGGACGATGTCACGGACAGCCCTTCGGGAGGACCCTCGAAACTCGAACGGTAACTCGGACAGCCCTTCGGGAGGACACTCGAACAGCCCCTCGGGCAAAAGATCGAAACTACGAACTCTCTACGGGGTTGCACACATACGGTGTCAGCTATCCGGCAGTGCTTCGCCGTCCAGAGCTAGTTCCTGCCGGAACCCAGACAGCCTTTCGGCTCTACGAAACTATTTCGCTGGGAGGGAGAGAGAAACCAGACAAGTCAAATGGCATGTGTATGAGAGCAAGGATGAGCATTTGGAGAGCACCCCTCCACCTCTATTTATAGGATAGCCAAGGGGTAAAGTTGGCATAGAAAAATACCAAAAGTACCCCCACTTTATGTCTCACATAAAAGAATAAAAGGGAAAAGGGGTGCCATGTGGAGCTCCATGGAGGAGCACCACCTTGGCCGGCCACCTCTAGGGGGCCCCCCACATGGGGGTGCCTTGCTCCCCAATCCCTTCTAGAAGCCTTTTGGAAATATCCCAAAAGGTGGCTTTCCAAAAAATATCCATAAAGTGATTTTTACTATTCACGGAACCAATTTTCCGCGACCGTTAAATCCAAAAATATTTCTGTGGGTCTTAGAATAATTCCAGTACCCACACAAATGATTTTGGACGCGTTCCGAAACAATTTCGGATTAGTAAATTTCATCTGCGAAAAGCAACCAAATCGGTTCTGGCAGCTCCGGAACATTTCTGGTTTTTATCCCAGAAAATTCCCAGAAGTTACCAGAACAATTCTGGCACCCTCCAAGAATTTCCAGGCGTGTGCCGGAACCAATATGACTTAATGGAATACCCTGAAACAACTTTTCAGTTTCACCGAAACTATTCTGGTGTTCTCTCCGGAACGTTTCCGTTTCGTCCGAAACTTTTCCGGTGATTTTCTCTCAGACTCCCTGTCTAGTATTCAGCAGATAGATGACCCTTAAGCGTGTGACCCTATAGGTTCGGTGAAGTATAGACATGACCCAGAACACTTTCGGATCAATGATCAACATCGGAGCCGTGGACACCCATATTGACCCCTATACTCACACGAATGAATATTCGAGTGAACCTCCAGTTGCCGTGTGCTATTCTTGTTGCTTCACAATATATTACAAACACCCGAGGTGAGATTTATTGCATCCCCGTGGATCAACAACTTGTCCACTATGCAAGTTACCTCGTTACCGGTTTTGTTCTCTTTTCTCGTTTCCGTGTTCCGGCATCCTAGTGATGAAATCACAATGTGTCTGGCCAGATGATGACGGATACCGTAACACTGAGAGGGCCCGAGAATATCTCTCCATCGTCGGAGGAGCAAATCCCAATCTTGAGCTATCTCGTTACTTGTCATACTTTTCCGTGAACCCGTAAGCCGCCGTAATAGCCACCCAGTTACGGATGACGTTTAACAAACCCCAAAGTTCACGAAGCAAGTACAAAGGAAATCGATACTCTCATGGTCTAAGGAATTATCCAAACATTAACTATCTCTGTGTTATTAACCATTAACTTGTGACAAATGTATCTCATAGCATAACATCAATACGGGTCGATTCAACACAAGTGTTCTACCAACATTGTGCCCTCAAAATTGCCGGCATAGTCATGCCCATGATCAGGAAAACATGATCATCATGCAATACTTGAGCTAGTCTTAGAGGCATGACCAGGAATACATTTTACCGTTTATTGTACCACACGTGCACATGAGTTTCCCTCCAAGCCTTGTGGATATTGCAGACTCGAGAATCATTGCAGTTATAGAATGGAACATAAACATTCATTACAAACTCGGAGATACAAAATAACTGTTATTACTGCCTCTAGGGCATATCTCCTACAGACTCCCACTTGCACTAGAGTCATAATCCAGTTACATGGCTTCCCTAACACCAATGGCTATCCGGTGCTGCTCATGCTTTGCTCGTGGTAGAGGCTTTGTCATCGGGTCTGACACGTTCAGATCCGTGTGAACTTTGCGTACTTTCACTAAACCCGCTTCGACATGATGTCGAATGAGTTTATATTTGCGCTCAATATGTCTTGTCTTATGGTGCGAACTTGGCTCCCTTGCCTGAGCCACGGCGCCACTATTATCACAATAGATCTCCACCGGGTCCAGAGCACTTGGAACCACACCAAGGTCTTCAAGAAATTGCTTGATCCATACCGCCTCCTTGGAGGCTTCTGAAGCAGCAACATATTCCGCCTCCGTCGTAGAATCCGCCACAGTCTTTTGTTTGGAACTTTTCCAATCAACTGCACCGCCGTTCAATATGAAAACATAGCCTGACTGAGATTTGAAGTCATCTGGGTCAGTCATGAAGCCTGCATCAGTGTAACCACTTACAATGAGCTCTTCATCACCTCCGTACACAAGGAGTAAATCCTTGGTCCTTCTGAGGTACTTAAGAATACCCTTAACTGCGGCCCAATGTTCCAATCTTGGATCACTTTGGTACCGGCTGCTAACACTTAGTGCATAGAAAACGTCCGGTCTTGTACATAGCATGGCATACATAACGGAACCAACTGCCGAAGCATATGGAACATCATTCATCTGTACTCGCTCATCAAGAGTCCGAGGACACTAATTCTTGCAAAGCACTGTGCCAGGTGACATGGGGAGTAGGCCTTTCTTGGAGTTCTCCATGTTGAACCTTTTCAACACCTTGTCAATGTACGTGCTTTGGCTAAGCGCTATCAGGCGTCTTGATCTATCTCTATAGATTCTGATACCCAATACATATGCCGCTTCTCCTAAGTCTTTCATTGAAAAACTCCTTTTCAATGAGTCTTTTATTTCGCTAAGAAAATTCACGTCATTTCCAATCAACAATATGTCATCCACATACAAGATTAGAAATGCTTTTGCGCTCCCACTAAACTTCTTGTAAACACAAGATTCTTCGTCATTCCTGATGAAGCCAAACTGTTTGACCACTTCATCAAAATGAATGTTCCAGCTCCTTGACGCTTGCTTCAGACCATAAATGGCTTTCTGAAGTTTGCATACCTTTCCAGCATCCTTATGAACGACAAAACCTTCTGGCTGTATCATGTATACATCCTCTTTGAGGTTTCCATTTAGGAAAGTCGTTTTGACGTCCATCTGCCATATTTCATAATCGAAATAATCAGCAATTGCTAGTAATATCCGAACAGACCTAAGCATAGCTACGGGCGAGAAAGTCTCGTCGTAGTCCACTCCTGGAACTTGTGTGAACCCTTTCGCGACAAGTCTAGCTTTGTGGATAGTAATGTTACCATCCACGTCCGTCTTTCTTTTGAAAATCCATTTACAACCAATGGGCTTTACGCCTTCTGGAAGTTCTTCCAAGTTCCAAACTTGGTTTTCCTACATGGATTCCATCTCGGATTTCATGGCCTTGTGCCATTCCCTTGAGCTGGGCCCCGCCATCGCTTCCTTGTAGTGCGCAGGTTCATCGTCTTTAAGAATGAAGATTTCGTTATGAAACCACTCAGGTGGCTGGATAGCCCTACCTGATCTGCGCGGTTCAGTTACAACATTGTCTGAAGTTTCCGCATCACATGCGACAACTTCCGGCTCGGTTGTAGGGATAATTTGCGGAATTACTTCCGGTTCCTTAGCCATATCAACGGTCGCCGAAGATTCACTAATCTCATTAAGTTGTACTGTCCTCCCACTTGGTTCTTTAGCGAGAAATTATTTCTCAAGAAAGTGTCCAACCTTTGCGACAAACACTTTGCCCTCGGATTGGTTGTAGAAGGAATACCCAATGGTGTTTTTGGGATAACCTACAAAGTAACATTTGTCTGATCTGGGATCGAGTTTGCTTGGCTGTAAACGCTTTACGTATGCCTCACAACCCCAAATTTTGAGATGCGACACACAAGGTTTCTTCCCATGCCACATCTCATGTGGTGTCGTCTCAACAGACTTAGACGGTGCCTTGTTTAGTGTGTGAGCGGCAGTTTCAAGTGCATGACCCCAAAAAGATATCGGTAGATCTGTAAGAGACATCATCGACCTTACCATGTCTAACAGGGTTCGGTTACGTCGTTCCGACACTCCGTTTCGCTGTGGAGTTCCGGGAGGCGTAAGCTGTGAAACGATTCCACGGTCACTCAGATGTTGGCCAAACTCATGACTAAGATATTCGCCTCCGCGATCAGACCGCATAAACTTAATCTTTTTGTCACGATGATTTTCTACCTCATTCTGAAATTCTATGAACTTTTCAAAGGTTTCCGACTTGTGCTTCATCAAGTAGATATATCCATACCTACTTAAATCATCAGTAAAAGTCACAAAGTAAAAATACCCACCCCGTGCGGCTGTGTTCATCGGACCACATACATCACTATGTATTATTTCCAATAATTCACCCGCCCGTTTAGGATGACCCGTGAACGGCGTCTTGGTCATTTTTCCCATTAGACAAGCTTCACATGTGTCAAATGATTCAAAATCAAAAGACGGTAAAACTCCATCTTTATGGAGTCTTTGCATGCGTTTCTTTCCGATGTGGCCAAGGCGACAGTGCCACAAGTAAGTGGTGGTGGTATCAGCCTTCTTAAGGCGTTTAGCATTCACGTTAAAGACATCATTTCCACATTCAAGATTTAGTATGAAAAGGCCCCCAACAATGGGTGCAAATCCATAAAACATATTCTTACAATAAAGTGAACAACCATTGTTCTCAGACTTGTACGAATACCCATCGTGTACTAAACATGATCCAGAGATAATGTTTCTACACAATAGTGGAACAAAATAATAGTTATTTAGTTCTAAGATAAATCCTGAAAGGAGACGTAGAGGCATAATGCCGACGGCTTGAGCGGCAATCCCAGTGCCGTTCCCGACGTGCATCACGACTTCATTCTTTGCTAGTTTGCGCACCTTCTGAAGCCCCTGTATCGAGTTGCAAATGTGAGCAACCGATTCGGTATCAAATACCCAAGACTTAGAATTTTCGCTAGCAAGCAAAACGTCAATGACATTAACTTGTATAACAATTATACCTTTTCCGGTTTTCCCGGACTTCTTATCTTCCAGATACTTCTTGCAGTTTCTCTTCCAGTGTCCTGTGCCCTTGCAGTAGAAGCACTCAGTTTCATTCTTGGCTCCGCCCTTAGAGTTTCTTTGGGAGCCGGTCTTACCGGCGCCCTTGCCCTTCTTTGGCTTGCCTTTCTTTTTGAAACTGGCGGTTTTATTCACAAGCAACACTTGCTTGCGATTTTTCCGCAGTCCTCCTTCCGTAGTTTTCAGCATGGCGAGCACCTCTTCCGGTGTTTTCTCCATCCCACTCATGTTGTAGTTCATGATAAAACCGTCGTAAGACGGGGGGAGTGAAGAAAGCAGCATGTCCATCATATGGTCAGGTGGAAGTGGAAATTTCAGGGTTTTAAGCCTTTCAGCATAGCCAATCATTTTGACTACGTGTTCGCCAACTGAACTACCCTCAGCCATCTTGCATTCCATCAAGACCTTCATGGTATCAAATCGTTCAGATCTTGCGGTTTCCTTGTACAGGGCATCCAATTCCCGGATCATATCACGGGGTTTATGGAATTCAAAACGTTTTTGAAGCCCTGGACTCATGCAAGCTAGTATGAGGCACTGCACTAAGTTATGATCATCATCCTTAGTGGCCCAGACATTTTGTTCATCTTCCGGGGCATTTGCCGCCGGTTTAGCTGGAAGAGCAGTTTCAAGCACATACATTTTCCTAGCGCTCCTGAGGACAATCCTCAGGTTACGGACCTAGTCCGCATAGTTGCTTCCAGTCGCAGATAACTTTTCTTTCTCTAGCATCGGGCCTAAGTTGAACGCGGTGTTGCGAGCCATTTGATCTACAACGGTAAACACAAGTTTCACTTAGACTTTGTTTATAATAATTTTGCACTAGTGAATAAACAATTTTATTCTAAAGTGTGCTCCCACTCAAATCAATATATCTCAAAATTGATTATGAGTGATTCAAGATCCAAATTTCAATTCAATGCCAAGGATGCATCCATCTCAAGTGACGAGAATTTCATTTGGTAGGCCAACTTGCCAATCACATCTCTATGTGACTCTTGTTCATCTTTCGATGCGTGTGTTCCGAGCTCATGACTTTCATGCCTGAACGTCAAGACAACCAAGTGATCTAGCTGCGAGGTCTCAACTCACCCGCCTCACACTTCTCTAATCGTTCGTACCCATGCATCCATGTGATACCCCGAAGAGATAGGTGCCGTGACGGTGCTACACTTGGGAGAACACTAACTACTTGATTTTTTTAAGTGAGAGATCACCCTAATAAAAAGAGATCACACTTGGGTGCATCATAAGGGATAAACATCTCAGGCAATTCATAATAGCATGATATGGTATAGCCCTTTCTGACGGAGAAGTCAAGTATTTCTTCGTCTTCGGCATTTGCGTCGGTGTTCACCTTCGCGAAGATTGCCACCACCTTGTCGATGCACCAGATAATATTGCTATCTCTATAGCTAATAAAATAAGTGCATTACTTAAGGTTGACACGCAGGTCATTAAAGTGACAATCATATGGCTCCAGCCATCATGCTGAATCATGACACGCAGGTCATGTTAATAAATTTACATCATATAGTCATCTCATACACAATCAAATTAATATGAGCATTGCTATACCACATCACATGCACATCCTGCAAAACCAAGTTAGACGCCTCTAATCGGTTTATGCAAAATTTTATTTTACGTGGCTTCTAAGGTTTTGACTTAAACCGCAGCTACCAATGTATTATCATCAAGTATGATTATTCAAGTCGCTAGATTAACATTCCAGGGTGTATGAAACACGAGATAATAAAATCTCGAGCCCCATACTAAACTTCGTCATACGCATGACCCCCGTGCAGATCATATCTGCATTGCCCTTTCATCTGCGAATTTCATCTTTCTTTTGACTATGGCGGAACCCAAAGAACTGATAGCACTTCGTTGATCAATAAGGATCGCAGATTGCCAGAACTTTGTCAAATTCCACCATGCTGTCTCGAGATCAGAAATACGCAAATTCTAGGGAAGCAACAAGAACATTGGGTAACAGACTTCATCTGCTACCCGCATAAATAATTTTCAGCAATAGATCTCATCTACTCCAAAATTATATTATGCAATACCCATACATCTCCATGTATTCTAGATCGTAACCTGCATCATCGCATAGCATGGCTCATGATGCCACTGTAGGGGAACGTGACAGAAAACAAAAAAATTCGGTACAGCGAGCACGCCCAGGATCACTATGGAGACTGCATACATGGTTTGATCTGATCCGTACCGACTCGAAGCGCAGCGGAAGAAGAGTCGATGTAGATCGTCGGTGCAGATCCCTGCAGCTAGGATTTACAACCTCCCAACCGCAAGGATGTACTCCCTCGTCGGTCAGCCATTCGGGAGGCGGTCGGACAGTCCCTCGGACGATGTCACGGACAGCCCTTCGGGAGGACCCTCGAAACTCGAACGGTAACTCGGACAGCCCTTCGGGAGGACACTCGAACAACCCCTCGGGCAAAAGATCGAAACTACGAACTCTCTACGGGGTTGCACACATACGGTGTCAGCTATCCGGCAGGGCTTCGCCGTCCAGAGCTAGTTCCTGCCGGAACCCAGACAGCCTTTCGGCTCTACGAAACTATTTCGCTGGGAGGGAGGGAGAAGCCAGACAAGTCAAATGGCATGTGTATGAGAGCAAGGATGAGCATTTGGAGAGCACCCCTCCACCTCTATTTATAGGATAGCCAAGGGGTAAAGTTGGCATAGAAAAATACCAAAAGTACCCCCACTTTATGTCTCACATAAAAGAATAAAAGGGAAAAGGGGTGCCATGTGGAGCTCCATGGAGGAGCACCACCTTGGCCGGCCACCTCTAGGGGGCCCCCCACATGGGGGTGCCTTGCTCCCCAATCCCTTCTAGAAGCCTTTTGGAAATATCCCAAAAGGTGGCTTTCCAAAAAATATCCATAAAGTGATTTTTACTATTCACGGAACCAATTTTCCGCGACCGTTAAATCCGAAAATATTTCTGTGGGTCTTAGAATAATTCCAGTACCCACACAAATGATTTTGGACGCGTTCCGAAACAATTTCGGATTAGTAAATTTCATCTGCGAAAAGCAACCAAATCGGTTCCGGCAGCTCCGGAACATTTCCGGTTTTTATCCCAGAAAATTCCCAGAAGTTACCAGAACAATTCTGGCACCCTCCAAGAATTTCCAGGCGTGTGCCGGAACCAATATGACTTAATGGAATACCCTGAAACAACTTTTCAGTTTCACCGAAACTATTCCGGTGTTCTCTCCGGAACGTTTCCGTTTCGTCCGAAACTTTTCCGGTGATTTTCTCTCAGACTCCCTGTCTAGTATTCAGCAGATAGATGACCCTTAAGCGTGTGACCCTATAGGTTCGGTGAAGTATAGACATGACCCGGAACACTTTCGGATCAATGATCAACATCGGAGCCGTGGACACCCATAGTGAACGTCCAGTTGCCGTGTGCTATTCCTGTTGCTTCACGATATATTACAAACACCCGAGGTGAGATTTATTGCATCCCCGTGGATCAACAACTTGTCCACTATGCAAGTTACCTCGTTACCGGTTTTGTTCTCTTTTCTTGTTTCCGTGTTCCGGCATCCCAGTGATCAAATCACAATGTGACTGGCCAGACGATGACGGATACCGTAACACCGAGAGGGCCCGAGAATATCTCTCCATCGTCGGAGGAACAAATCCCAATCTTGAGCTATCTCGTTACTTGTCATACTTTTCCGTGAACCCGTAAGCCGCCATAATAGCCACCCAGTTACGGATGACGTTTAACAAACCCCAAAGTTCACGAAGCAAGTACGAAGGAACTCGATACTCTCATGGTCTAAGGAATTATGCAAACATTAACTATCTCTGTGTTATTAACCATTAACTTGTGACGAATGTATCTCATAGCATAACATCAATACGGGTTGATTCAACACAAGTGTTCTAACAACATTGTGCCCTCAAAATTGCCGGCATAGTCATGCCCATGATCAGGAAAACAGGATCATCATGCAATACTTGAGCTAGTGTTAGAGGCATGACCAGGAATACATTTTACCGTTTATTATACCACACGTGCACATGAGTTTCCCTTCAAGCCTCGTGGATATTGCAGACTCGAGAATCATTGCAGTTATAGCATGGAACATAAACATTCATTACAAACTCGGAGATACAAAATAACTGTTATTACTGCCTCTAGGGCATATCTCCTACACCATCTTCGACTGTATTGACTTTTCAAGGGTACGAGATAAATGGGAATACATTTTACACGATCGCCCAAGATAAAAAGAGCGCCAACCAAAACAGTGGTGTCCGCTTTGATGCAGCAAACACCAATAGGGCAAAGGACACATATTATGGTTACATAGAGGAGATATGGGAACTTGACTATGGACGTGATTTTAAGGTCCCTTTGTTTCGGTGCAAATGGGTCAATCTGACAGGAGGCGGGGTACAAGTAGACCCGCAGTACGGAATGACAATAGTGGATCTCAACAATCTTGGGTACACAAACGAACCATTCGTCCTAGCCAATGATGTGGCGCAGGTTTTCTATGTGAAGGACATGTCTACCAAACCGGGAAAAATAAAAGATAAGGAAGCGAATACATCATACGATGAGCCAAAGCGCCACATAGTTCTTTCAGGGAAAAGAAACATCGTGGGAGTGGAGGACAAGACAGACATGTCAGAAGATTATGAAAAGTTTCATGAAATTCCTCCCTTCACAGTGAAGACTGACCCAAGCATCCTGTTAAATGATGAAGATTATCCATGGTCACGGCGCAATAAGCAAGGGACACACGCGAAGAAAAAGTTTTAGCTGGAAAGTGCCACTTCGGACAAACCGGAGGGAATCTTTGTAAGAGCTAGCTATGGCATTTTGGCATTTGAAACATGATTTTAGAATAAGTATTTATTAAGTTATGAAATTTCAGTTATTCCTATCCTTTTAGTATTTTAATTATACAGAGGAGTTAATCAATGCAATTATGTCCAAACAAAATATGAATGTCTTCTGAGCATTCCAGATAAGTCGCTTGAGGTTAACAGGCATAGGCCATACACACCCTCACCAGTTGTAGTGATTTCAGTCCCAAGTTTTGCAAGGTTGATCATACACGGTTAGTCCCGGTTGGTGGCTCCATATAAAATAACAAGGTTAATATAGACATGGCTTAAACGTCTTGACATAGATGAATACAGCAGAAGCATCGGAGATGATAAGAGAGAAACGTTGTATGACATAAAGTTGGAGGTCCAGATGAGGAGTTCTCTGGTTGCTTTCTGGTGAAACTGAGGACAACATATCAGATGGCCATTCTCGAGAATAGTCTATTGTTTTGGCATATCTCATGAACATCCAGGCACCTTATATTATCTTACATCAGGAGTACAAACCCACATCATGAGTATGTTGGGTTATACTCAAAGGGCTTTAGATTCCGGAAGAAAGATTTTGACAGCATTGATCGCCTTGTGTCATATTTTCAAAAACATATTGACAAACCTGATGCTGGCCCTTCAATGCGAAATGTTGCGGCAATGGTACCTATGAAAAATAACTTGATAGAACTATTTGTCACTATCTGATGAAAATATTTATCATCAAATAAAGTTATATAAAATTCTAGTTATGATCAACTAAAACAAAACTATAATATTCTTTAATAGCAAAAAGAATCAACTAAAAAGCTTTTATAAAACTCTAGTTATGATCAAAATAATATTAACTTAAAATTATATAAAATTTATGCAACTAAAATTTTCATAAAGTATTTTTTGTTAAAAACTTTAATAGCAAAAAGAATTAAATCAAAACTAGGCATGTATGCTACTGTTTTTGAATCTGTTTAAAAGAAAACTAAAACTAAAATATCCTAAAAAGGTCTAAAACCAAAAATAGGAAAAACAGATTTAGTCCCGGTTGGTGCCCCCAACCGGGACTAAAGGCCTACCTTTAGTCCCGGTCCGAGCCACCAACCGGGATGAAAGGCCTGGGTTTCGCACCCTTTGGGCTGCTGAAATTTAGTTTTAGTCCCAGTTGGTGGCTCGGACCGGGACTAAAGGTAGGCCTTTAGTCCCGGTTGGAGCCACCAACCGGGACTAAAGCTCGAGGTATATTAACCGCGCGCCCCGGCCTTCTTCCTCCCCAATCTTCTTTCTCTCACGCCTCTGCCCCGACGCCGAACCACCGCACGCCGCCGCCAGGCTGCCGCGACGCCCTGCCCCGACGCCCTCGCCGCCGCCCTCGCCGACGCCCTCACCGCCGCCCCGCCCCAACGCCGACCCCGCGCCGCCCCGACGCTGCCCCGCGCCGACCCCGCGCCGCCCCGCCCTTTGCCTCGGCCTCCCTCTACCGCGCGTGGGGAGGAGGAGCCTGGCCCTGTCACCCACCGCCCCGGACCCATCTCCCACCGCCCCGGACCTGCCTTCCGACGCTGCAACGAGGTGAGGTTTCAAACTTTTTTTGGTAATTTTTGTTAGCTGAATTTTATGCTAGATGGATGTATGGATGTTGGATGAATGTTAAATGAATGGATGGATGTTAGATGCATTTTTTTTGTTAGAATATGTTAGTCAACAAAAATGTGAAATAGATAGATAGATACTTTGTTGGATAAAATAGATAGATAGCTAGATACTTTATAGTATCAAATTTTGTAGATAGACAGCTAGATACTTTGTAGATAGATAGATATTTTGTGCAATTTTCAGATTATGTTCATTGAACAATTACTAAATTATCGAGAAATAGCTCATTGATATTACTTTGTGCAATTTTGAAATAATCTAGAAAAAAGGTTTGCATAGGTCATTATCAAAGTTAGAGAAATTTGCAAATTCCGAACCTAAAGAAATTATCGATCGCCCTCCTAAAGAAAAAAGGTTTGCATAGGTCATTATCAAAGTTAGATGGATGCATGGATGTTGTTAGATTCATAGATGGATGGATGGAATGTTGGTCAATTTTTTTTTAAACTTATTTTGTAAAATATTGATGAATGGATGTTGGTCAAGTTAATGATGGATGGATGGATGGATGTTGATCAAGTTAGTGTTAGGTCATGTTGATTCATAAGATACATTATTTGCCATTTTGTAATTTGAGAAGATATTTTTGGAGCTATTTTTCTCATGCGAATATGTAGTAAATAATTGATGAAGCTTATTTTGCAATTTGAGATGTTGTTAAAAGCTATATGATATGTGATGGTCTAAAATTTTCAATCGGTGCAATTTACAGATTTGTGGTGTTGCATCTCCGAGGAGTGTTTATCGACGTCGGAGTTGTTGGTCCCCGATCTTCCCTCCGCTGATCAACTACTTCCTCTACAGCCGAGGGTGAGCTACGAATCCCCCTTCACCTCCTCTTCTTTTTTTTGTCACTAGAAAAAATTCAATGATATTTATTTGAAAAAAGTTAATCACTTAGATGTGTATAAAATGTTTTATATGTATAAAAAAATGTAGAATGTGTATGAATAAAAATTGATATTAAAACATATATTATAAAAAATGTGAATCGTGTATTTGATAGGTGTATAAAAAATATAGACATGTGGTGAGAGAAAAAAAGAAAAATTAAAGAAATCTGATGCAAACAATGAAATAAAGGCGAGCCGGAGCAACGTCTCACAATGAACGAGAAATAGACCTGATTTGTTTTCATAGGAATTTGTTCTCGACGACGATGCCCGGCCCGCATCCTCGTCGTCGACTCGGCGGCGACAACCAGTTTGAGAGGCGCCATGTCCGGGACTGGGCTCCGCCGGGCTGGCACTGGGAGGTGCTACCTTCCGGGGCGCGCAGCTTGGTGAGGAATCGGGGTCTCGTCGTCGACCCAGAGCTTCTTTGGTGGCGGTCGCGTGGGCCACTATCGGTGCAGAGGGAGCTGGCCCCCGAGAGGGTGGTACGTCGCCGTGTCAGGGAGGAGGACGAGCACGTCCGTCGCTACATGGTTGCGTTGGACGACAGCTTCTCCAATACCTGGCAGTTTCTTCAGGGATCTCACCCGAGCTATGATCCTGTGATGGTTCCTTCTCTTTGGGTGTTCACCGCCCGCGGCTCAGGAACCGGGAGTCGACGTCCAGTTTGATTGGGCGAGATGTTTAGTGATATTATGTGATATTATTGTTGCATTAACTGGATTATTCGAGATGTATTAGTGATATTATATGATAATATTATTGCATTAACTGGATTATTCGAGATGTATTAGTGATATTATGTGAATTTGTTTTAATAATGTGATTTTTTAATCGAGATGCAAATAGACATGGAAATGTGAATTTGTTTTAATAATTTGTTTATAGCATTGAAATAACTTGCAAGTCTTTGCAGAAACTATGGAACACGACAGAGACTTAGAACAAGAAGAGATGTTGGGGGAAATAATCCGCGACGGAGATGATGATATCACCTCACAGTTTCTCAAAGACGACTCCGATGGTGAGGGAAGAGAGGATGACGGCTCCGGTGATCGAATGGAGGGAGAAGATGACGGCTCAGGCGGTGTTGGAGCCTTAACTGTTGCAAAGTCCGGCGAGGTATATTAATTAAGCCTGCTGACTAGATGCATTAATTGATTTGTATGTACATATATTAACGCTTCTTTCTTCTTTTAGCCCTCCGGATCGAGCCAACCTTATGTAAAGAGACGAGGCCCGAAGAAAAGGTTGGGCGAGAATGAAAGGTTCACGATCGAAGAAATCGCTGCAGATGGCAAATCGACTGCTCCCAAGCGGACCGCAGACCGATTTATAAGTCAGTGCGGAGTTGTTGTTAGGGACAGCATCCCGATCAGCATTCAAGAATGGAATAAGCCAAAGGCGGACGATGGAGTTTCTTATGTCGACGATAGATCCAAAGATGAGCTTTGGAATACGCTCATGACAAATTTCAGCCTACCGCCAGAGGTGGATCCAAATAGCAATGTTGTAGAGCGAAAAGTCAAGGCGTGGGCTCTTAAGAAGATGGCCGAACAATTCAAGAACTGGAAGAAAAGATTGCACGAAAAGTTTGTCCTGAAAGAGAAGACTCCAACATTCACCGGTCAATATGAGAAGATGAAAGATCACTGGCCCGCATTTGTGGCGCACAAGACATCGGAGAAAGGTAAGAAAAGGTCAAATATAAATAAGCAAAATGCTGCAAAGAAGGAATATCACCACGTTACGGGGTCAGGTGGCTACAAGGCTGCCTGGCCTAGGTGGGAGAAAGTTGAGAACGACCTGCTTGATAAAGGGATCCATCCAGAGACATTGGATTGGACCGAACGGGCAAGGACTTGGTTCTTCGGGCATGGGGGAACTTTGAACCCAGAAACAGGGAAGTGTGTTTATATGAAAGCTCAACTTGCAACACCCGTCAAAGCCATTCAAGCTGCAATGAAGGACGTGCAGGAGGGGAAGTTCCATCCCGACAGAGAGAAGGACGAGCTGACACGCGCCCTTGGGAATCCTGAACACCCTGGACGAACACGAGGCACATCAGGCTCCGTTCCGTGGAAGGTTGGGTTTCCCGACAGCAGAGACACTTACAGAAGCCGAGGGAGAAAGAAGAAAGAGGATGCAGACCGGCTGCAGAAGGTAGAAGAAATAGTAGCGTTGCAGCAGAAGCAAATAGAGGCACTTACCAGCCAGCGAGCTACCGGCCCATCATCTCAGTGGCACGAAGATCCTTCATTCGATACTTCCCACGGAGCTACCCCAGCATCTCAGCGGAAAAGCAGCGTGGCTTCCAGTTTGCTCATTCGGCCGCCCATAGATGATATCACGGCTCCTGATCGCTACCCCGTGGATGATATCACGGAGAGGGAACATTGTGATCTACATGCGAAATGCATTAACATAACCTTGAAGGTGGCGGTCGGCTATGCCTTACCTCGTGTACCTGATGGAACTTACCATTGCTCTCCGATTCCAGATGGCTATGCTATTGTCGGGGTGGATGAAGTTACCAACGGATTTGAGCAGCTGGAGCTTGAGTACCCTACAGGTGAAGGGGAGACTCATCTGGGAGATGCCATAAGGACTACCATTCTATGGAGAAAGGAACACATCGTGCTTCCACACTGGACGCCGCGTCAGCAGACTCAGCCGGAGGAGGCCCCTCAGCAGACTCCTCACAGTCCAGCTCTATCTCCGCTGCCTCAGCCATCTCCGCTGCCTCAGCCGTCTCCGCCGCGTCAGCACACTCCGTCGCCTCAGCTGTCTCCGCCGCGTCAGCGGACTCCGCCGGAGGAGGCCCCTCAGCAGAATCCGACGCGTCAGCTAACTTCGCCTCCTCCGCCGCCTCAGCACCGGCGGAAGAGATCCGCCGCCGCTCCGGCGGCTAGTAGTACAACGGTGAAGAAATCCAGAGCAGGTAGCGTCAAGAAGGCTCCTGCCAAGTTACCATACGACATGACTGAGGAGGAAACCAAGGCGACCGTGGCTGCCAACGTGAAACGCCAGCTTACACCGACCCGTCCAGATCCAACGGAGAAAATAGATCCGGTAAAAGCGAGGCGCTTGCTGGAAAACCTTACAAAACCACTGCCGCCTCCGCTGCTATCAAACTATGATCGCTCTATTGTAAAGTCATATAGAGATCCACAGCAGCGGTCGGGAAGTAGCAGTAATGCAAGGGGGAAAACAATTCCCCAGCTCGGAGAACAGAAAAACCAATCGTGCCCCCCGCTCAAGGTGTTTACCGATATCGCTAATGATCCGAAGGTAGCGGCCGCTGATCCTGGTTTCACTCTTGGTGATTACTTAGGCGATGAGGTACAGTTCGAAATGGCTGAGTTTGCCTTTAAATTCGAGCACGGGAAGCCTCTCGTCAAACCTGAGGAGCTCCCGCATCTACCAACGATGATGCGAAGATTGCATGACCGGTACTTGGAAGCCTCAAAGCAAGGGAGCAACTATATCATTGCGGGAATTAAAGATGAGCATTATTTCAATGGAGACGAGCAGATTTTCATTGAATTTGAAGAATTATTTCAGTTATACAATCAAGACGCCATCGACAAATCTATCGTCAGTTGCTATTGTTTGTAAGTATCATTTCTGTAATTAAGTCTCTAGCTCAGCTCGTTCATTGCTTGTATAATTATCCTCACTATATATATTATGCAGAAAGAAGATCCTCGAATGCAAAACAGGACGAATCTATGACATTGGGTTCATTAACCCAAATACTATTCATTAAGCTACGGTAAAATGGAACACCAAGGATACAGAGAAGATCTTGCTAAGGGCGTTAATTAAACAACAAACCAAAAGGGAAATACTATTTCTTTACAACTTACAGTGAGTGTTATACTGTCTTGTACACATCATTCTGTTTCGCTTACTCGATGTTAAGTGTAATTGATGAGCTATGCGTGCGCAGATTCCACTTTATTCTGCTAGTCATTCAGTTGGACGCAGGAAAAGTACTTGTCATGGACTCGTTACGTAAAGACCCTGAGATGTGGGCGGACCTGCGTGATATGCTCCAGAGGTAATTTCAATCATTATTGCACTATATCGGCAACTATAGTTCATTTCCTGATATCAAGTAATTAATAACTCCTTTATTCATTTTCTTTGCCGGGCAGGGTTTGGAAAGAGTTCACCAAGCAGGTTAGGGGTGAATGGAGAGAGGAGCTGCGATTTGAACAACTCAGTGTAAGTAGTACTAGTTAGGTCCGCGCATCTCTTTGATTTTAGTTTCAATACCACTATTATGCTTGATTATTATTTTGATTGAACTATATTCTCGTAAAGTGCTCGAGGCAGGGATCCGGAAATAACTTCTGTGGATACTACGTTTGCGAGTTCATTCGCCAGACGACCTCTGAGACGGGCAGATTTTTGGAAAAACTTGAAGTACGTAAACAATATTCACAACGGAAGCGGGACGAACTCCTACCAAAGGCTCGCATACGAGCAATTCAAGAGGAATTGGCGGGATTCTTCCTTCAAAAGATCATAGCTAAAACCGGAGAATACCATCGAGAATTGATAGTGAATGTTGGTAATTAGATATTAGGGATCGTAAGAGATGTTACATTGTATATATACATGAACGTGTACTATACGTAGTAGCGTCGAATAGATATACGAAAATTTGTTGTTCGACCAAGCACGGAGAAAGAGAGGTCACTTCTCTCTATATTCATGACGATTTGTGTAATGGTTCCTTCATTGCTATATGTAGTAGCTAACGCCGAGTTGAATGGAAAACGTAAAATGAAAATGAAAACCCTAAATGTAAAAGAATTGAATGGTAAATACAAAAAGAAAAGGGGGAAACACAATATGAAACCCCTAAACCCCTAATTTAAAAAAAAATAAAAACCCCAGCGCTTGGCAGGTGCTGACGCGTGACTGCCTTTTAGTCCCGGTCGGTGTTACCAACCGGGACTAAAGGTCCTCCTGCCTGGGCGCCCCACAGCGACCACGTGGAGCTCCTTTAGTCCCGGTTCGTAACACAACCGGGACTAAAAGTGGGGGCCTTTAGTCCCGATTGCTTAGTCCCGGTTGCAAAACCGGGACTAAAGGCCCTTAGGAACCGGGACTAATGCCCTGTTTTCTACTAGTGAGGTAAAGATTATGAAATGATTATTTGATTGGTACTCCGTATTTACTAGTAGAATACATGTGTGTTGCCACGGGCTTTTGAAAAAAAATAAGACGGTACTCACGGAGCTAAAATAACCGAGAACAACATGGTCTCAGCCAGTACACGTCTCTTTTTTTGACAATCAGCTAACACACGTCATCTATACCTATGTAAAAAGACCCAAATCCAATGAATCTCGGCCATCAAACCAGGTCAATCCAACGAATCAGGTTACTCCAATGATGAGCGCTCAATACATTTAGCGTGCAGTTAATATCACACCAAATATCAATTCCAATGCTAATCACATAATCAACAAGAAAAATAATATTCTATCTAATATTTGCATGTAATTAATTTACTGCCTAATACCAACGTGTATTGCACGTACGAATTTACTAGTAGTATCAAACATACCAATTCATCTCGACACGATCAGAGTCTACAAAATCACGAATACAATTTGGCAGGTACCTGACCCAAGTTTTACATAACTTACTGGCACAATCCTCCTTCGCTAGCCAATGCGTAACTCCATTAGCCTAGCGTCTCACCCATGCCACCCTGAACTCCTCCCTTAAACGCATGCACTCCTTTAGCTCCTCAACAATACGGTCATATATGATCTATCAATTTCTGAGCTTCTTAACTTAGTCGCCACTATTTTTTATTCTGTCTTCAAGATAAGCTTTGCCACATCGAGTTCGCGTGCAAGCTGAGCATCCCGTCCACACGCCTTGAGTTCGGCCAATTACAGGGTCCGTGGTGAAGGACATCGCATGTGCCCCCGCTTGAAGAAAATGTTATTGAAACCAACCAGTAGTTGAATGGTTCGGATAGTGGTGGTACCCATCCATGTATGAGTGCATGTGTGTATTTGTGGTGTGGGTACACTGTTATGTGTATTTCTTTAAACATTTATCAAGACATGGACCAATTTTGTACATCAAGTCATACAAGTTTGATTGCACACTCATGGAACATCCAATGAATTCTCGAGATTCAGTTACACACCAAGCATGACATGACCCCTAAAATGATGTGTGTTTGAGCATCTTTCACCATGTGGTGACCCCGAAAATAATCAAACATATGTCATGCTTTTTTTAACGTAAGCTCGCTGGCTGTTTGGCCCACCTAAACCGGCAATCTTCAATAAACCGGACGATGTTTCATTATGGAAATCCGGCAGTAAAGGTGAACATCTACAAGGCTATAAACTGAAACCTTCTGTTTATACACCATGGGTCGTTCGACGTGGCCCACTCCTGAACCGACATGGGGGTCTCTGACCCGGCCCACCAGGGCGGGAGGCGATGTGGTGATAGACCCCCATAGTCGAGACACCGTCAAAGGGCTCCTTGATGAAACAAAAGCCGCGTACAGAAGACTGGTTGGATGGTAAAGTTGAACCTTATGGTAGTGTGGGAAGTAGTAAATATTGGTGTAAGTTGTGATAGTCAAAAGTTTCATGTGTGCAATGAACTCGACTACGAGCATGTGCACAATGCTGCCAACGAAATTTAAGATACATACCATCATTCTTATTAAGAACTTCTAGATCATGTAGTGACAAATGATCCAAGAGTCATTAGATGAAGTCGGTTTTGTGTGGCTTTGGTGTCACTCAGGGCTACTTAGTGTCCACGGAAGAGATACATAGGCATATATCCCAAAGTCCATCATTTACCATACACTTCATCTAGTGGCGGAGACAGGCCCCAGGCAGCCCGGGCCGCTGCCTGGGGCATGAGATGCAATTCCTTCGTAGACTGTAGCAGTACTGTACCTACAGTGCTACAGTGCCCCAAAGGCTGCCTGGGGCGTTGATTTTTCCTGCCGCCGCTACTGACTTCATCACACATTTATGGGGATGATTCAAATAAGATACCAACCATAGTGTTATTTTAAAATAGAATGCCCATGATGCCATGAAGGAAGACGTTGATTGCATGAACACATGGGGGTGCTAAAATAAACAAGGACTGTGCAACAAAGAAACATTGTAATCAGTGTGCTATTGCATCAAGATGCAAAGATGAGCACATTGGTGACCCATGAGTGTTCATTGTGACCGTAGAGGGGTGGCAGATCGGTAGTTGTGGAAAAATGGCATGTAGTGAGGCCCTATCCCTAGCGAAGGATCTCTACTGCTACAAAGCATCAGTGGCGTCTGATCGATGATTGTTAATATCATGAATAACAGTGCATAATCCGGTAAATACCCTCGGTAGGGTTGCTAACGTGGTTGGAAAGTCTCAGATCGGAGGTCACACAAGGGGTTTACCCATGATCAGGCCTCCAGTGAGGAGTAATACCCTACGTCATGCTTCCTATTGTTATTCATGGTGGGTATACCTCGTGCGAGGGATTACAATGGATTGGTGGGCCTTATGGGCCCTTTGGTCAGGCCTACTGTCGGGCTCCTTCTTGTCATCAGTCACGTGGTGGGCCTTATGGGCCCTTTGGGCAGGCCTACTGTCGGGCTCCCCGGAGTTAAGCCACCCTCGGTGTGTTACACCATCAATGACCATCTAGTAAATGAAGAAGTAGTTGCGCGATTTAGGGTGTGTTTGGATTGTGTTTAAAGTGTACCTTAACAAGTTGTTGTTCATGACCGAAAGACTCGCATGTGTTGGATGATGGCTGCCAACCTTTTGGCGTGGCAATGCCCCCTTTCTAAATTTTCCATGCCAATGTTGCCCAACTTAGGGTAAACAAAAGCCCGACCGAAATTCTAGCTAGCCAATGTTTTGGAAGGACAACCTTATCGTAAACCAAACACATTGCTTGCACCATCTACGGAGGGAGGAGATGACTCGTGAGGCCCAACACCACACCAAAAGCAACTATGACTATAGGCGAAGGATGCATGCATGTTTGGTTTATGCACACTAGACATAGCTTTTAATTTTGTATACATGTCAGCATTATCATGCAACACGAGACTCATCTCCACTCAAATAAAAGGAGTAATAAATTACTCCTCCTTTGATGGCTACTCATGCTCCATAGCAACCTTGTTTTCTTTCCTGCAAACATTGACCAAAAACACGCAACCCAAAACTTGGACAAAATACTGGCTAGCCAAATTGTTTGTAAGGTTGGCTCAAACCAAATATAGAAATTCTGGAGAAGATGAGAAGACGCAGAGGGCCTGTTCGGCAACGCTCCAGCTCCCAGCTTCATCTACCCCACGCATGAAGCTGAGCCGAACGCTCTAGCTCCATGGAGTTGAAATCGAGAAGTTGGCGGGCGTCCGAAGTGCAAAAACTGAGGAGTTGGAGAAGCTAACCTTTCCCAGATCTCAGAAAACGATGGAGATGGAGTTGACTGAAATTACAAAGCAATGCCATCGCCAAGTGACGGGATCAAACCGGTACGAGGGAAACCGTCATGAGCGAACATAACATGCACCAGCCAACCTGCCACGTGGGCTGAAAATAATGTTCACACTCAACAATCCGACCTGGCCTATAGCCCATGCCTCTTTCACAACCACTTGGGCTCTCAGCCAACTCCAAAAACTCCGGCCAAATTGGGCAAATACATGGGCTATCGGCTGGGAGCTGGTACGACAAGAAGCTGACGCTGCCGAACAATTTCCAGGTCGCCACCTGAAGCGAGAAGCCACGCGAGAAGCCAGATTTGGGAAGTTTTGCAGAAGCTGGGAAGTTTCAGAACACGCCCAGAGTTTGGCTTTAGGCTATAAGTGCTCTGAGCATGTGTGCACTTGTGGACAAGTTTGTGATGCACATGAAGTGATTTGGCAGGTATACCTTAAGTGTACCACATGAATTATGAGGGTGATAATGAAAGATCTCGGGCAACCATAGGCAACGACAAAAGACGCGTTAGGTATGAGCATTGACGTGGTGTAGTAACCGAGCTCAATTGTTTTGTCACCTTTCCGAGCAACCATGTCCGTTAGGTATTAATTCAACTATAGTTTGTTCCCCAAACGTCATTTGCCGTTACTAACAAGGGGAAACAAATTGATGGGCGCCTAGAATTAATGGCGCCAAAGCTCAGTTTCATTAGCATAATCAAAGTAGGTTCGTTATCGGTTAATGAAAGTATCATTGTCTTGATTATGAACACATCAATGAATCGAGGACCAGCACTGAAGGACAACGATAATGGGTACCCACACGTGGCCAGTCACGAAAACGTTCCAATTAACCAAATGGACTATTGGAGGCAAACTTAGCATTGCTCACTGGTTTGACTCAAGTGCATGCAACCCATATTATCGGTCCACGTAATGAGTACATGCTAATACCAGGCCATCATTGCATCAACATGGGGTAAAAAAAGACACACACGTGGTCGTAGCGTTTGATTCATCTCCTCGTTTCACTCAGGTATTAACCGTTAGGAAGGTCATAACTCATAAGCATCACAAAGGGTGGTGATGCAAATAGTCGAGATGGTGTGTTTTTTTTTTTTGGGTAGTTATTGATGGTAAGATATTCGTTGAAACTATGTAACTGCACATGAATGGAGACGATGAAGAAGTGATCCATTGATGACGAAGAAAGCTAAGATACACGCCCTCCCATTAAAAAACATATTTTCCACACTCCGCACACTTGCAAAAAGGATATGCAACGATGTGAGTGCAAAGGAGGAAATAAACTAAAACTGACAACTTCAAAAATATCAAAAAAGTGTCTCTAGGGGGATCAATTTGATCAAACCATGATTGCGCTTGGGCAACATTGCCCTCTTACGGACGGATCAATCGGAGGCTCAAAGAAGAGGACCACGACGCTGCTTCGATCAAGAGTTAGCTGGATGCGAGGAGGGCATTCAAAAAGAAAAAGAGAACTCGGTGAAACAAGATGCTAGGAAAAAGACATGTTTTGTCTCGCATTACAAATGATTGAAGCCAACCTTAGCCCGCAAATACAAGCCACTGCAGCTGAAATACCAATGGTGAAAAACCATACACATGAACGAACCGCTATTCCCTCGCTAGAGTTGCTATTTTTTGCTTGGCTAAGTTGAAATACCAGCAGTAAGCAAGGGTTTGACACCCAACTTTAATCCGACTGTAATTCGTAAGCTTTGTGGGTGGAATGCAGACTCCAGACCTTATCGTGTCGGCGATATTTATCGATGAGGTAGAAAAAGATCGCGTATTCAGGGAAGCACATTAATACCGAGCTACGCTTTAAATGCCGTATTTCGTATTTAAAAGGCTGGAAGGTGGCCCAGGTCGGGGCCAGTCCCAGTTCCATCAGAGATCAGAGTCCCGTCCGAGTCCCGACCGACCGAGACTCGACCCCTCCTCGCGGCTCCTAACCGCAGCGAGTCGTCCCTCTCCTCTCGCCGCCCCGCTCCCCTCCGCTAGGGTTCCCCACTCCGCCGCCCCGCCCCGCCCCGCCCCGCCCCGCTCCGCTAGGGTTCCTCACGCCGCCGCCGACCCCGACCACCTCCACCCACCGCCCAGCCCCGTCGCCCCTCCCGCCCACCCCAACGCCACCCAGAATTATACACATACACACATACATCCGAGCCGACGCCAGCCTTCGGTTGCGGCCGGTGGTTCGCCGCCGACCGCCGCCTCACGCCACTCACGTCGCCCGCTCCCGTCCCACCCCACTCCGGCGTCGCGCCCCTTCCGCCTCGACCCCGCCCGCAGTCCCTGGGCGCTGTTTCCCCGAGGTATGAGCTTTTTCCGGTCCTGCGCTGATTATCCAGGACCGTACTGATGGGTAGCCTCCGTGAATTTTGGTTGGGCGCCGGTGAGCGCCGGCGGACGGTCTAGATTCGGGCCGCCACTGTACGCTGACAGCCTGTTTTCCATGGTAGTCGGAGGTTTATGTAAACCCTAGATTTTTCTGTTTGTCTCGTGTGTTAGCGCAGCAGTACTTTCTAGGGTAGATGCCTCATCTGTAGCGGTGGCTGGTAAGGCAGTGTCGATTCAAGTGCATTTCGACACTAGTCCTGTGCGCGCTATATTTTGATTCCAGTAGACTCAGGGGAGGGATCGTTAATAAACCGTGTAGTTTGTTCGGGCAGTAGATTGGCAGGTAGTATTTATGAGCAAGGCGGTGTGGCGAGGAGGTACGTGGGCGTGTCAGCTAGCGGTATCACTGGTTTTGGTGAATCGAGCCAGATCCGGTCAGGTTTTGCGCACCAAAAACACATCTGTTTTAACCAGAAAGGAAGTTATGACCTGTAGAGATTTGAGATGGCAGGGCTGCCAAAGTCCTGAATTGCCCTAGATTTGATAGTCAGAGGTTACGTAGACCCTACTATTTTTTTTTCGCCTCGTGTGCTAGCCTAGCAGTCCTTTTTTTTTTGGGGTAGATGACTTATCTGTAGTGGTAGCTGGTAAGGCTTCTAGTGTCGATTCAAGTGCATTTCGACTCCTCTAGTCCTATGCGCGCCATATTTTGATTCCAGTAGACGCAGGGGAGGAATCGTTAATAAACCTTGTAGTTTGTTCGGGCAGTAGATTGGCAGGTAGTATTTATGAGCAAGGCGGTGTGGCGAGGAGGTACGTGGGTGTGTCAGCTAGCGCTATCACTGGTTTTGGTGAATTGAGCCAGATCCGGTCAGGTTTTGCGCACCAAACACACATCTGTTTATAACCAGAAAGGAAGGCATGCCCCGTATTTCATTTTTCTGCGGGAGATTTGAGATGGGAGGGTTGCGAAAATCCTGAATTGCCCTAGATTTGATAGTCAGAGGTTATGCGAACCCTAGATTTTTTTCCGCCTCGTGTGCTAGCCTAGCAGTCCTTTTTAGGTTAGATGGCTTATCTGTAGTGGTAGCTGGTAAGGCTTCTAGTGTCGATTCAAGTGAATTTCGACTCCTAGTCCTGTGCGTGCCATATTTTGATTCCAGTAGATGCAAGAGAGGAGCCTGATAGTTAAAATACCGTATGCTTTCTTCGGGACGTAGGCAGGCAGGCATTTATGAGCTAGGGTGGTGTGGTGAGGAGGCGCGTGAGCTATGTCGGTTAGCGGTATCACTGGTTTGGGTGAGTCGAGCCTGATCCAACGGTCAGGTTTTGCTCACCAGAAACATGCCTGTCTAACCAGAAAGGAAGGCATGCCCTGTTTTTTTTTTTCTGCCGTAGATCTGAGATGGGAGGGGTGCCAAAGTCCTGAGTTGCCTTCTGTCCTCTATGCAACCACGGTACAATCGTAGATTGACAGACAGTCAATCGTGTCTGCAGGTTATATTCTAACATCTCAATTTGTCACTTGGCAGGTAACGTTCCTCCTGTTATCCGTGTCGTTTGATGCGGTTTAATGGCGAGTAATATGCAGACTCCTGGTCCGCCTCAGGTAAGTTATCACCCCCCTAGATCGTAATGTGGTTATTCTCCGCATGAATGTTTCTCTTCGTTGCGTGGTCTCCAAGTTTGGTAAACCCATTAATTGTCTTCCAAGCAGCCCCCCCGGCCTCCTATGATGGGTTCTACCGCACCACAAAATATGGGACAACCAATGCCCATGCAGGTAAATTAGGACATCTTATTTTGTTTTTTGCTTCCTTCTGCAGTCTGCACCTTAATAATCATATGTTAGTTTATTAATAGCTACTACGTGCTCCATTTTCAGTGGCCACCAGGTCCGCCACAACAGCCTCCTCAGTTCATGCAACCAGCGCCACAACAGTATCGGCCTGTTGGTCAGGCCATGACAGGAGTTAACATGGGCATGCCAGGGCAGGTGCAACATTTTCAGCAACCTGGGCCACATATGCCTCACTCTGGTCATGTTCCGCCTGCATCGCAAGCTGTTCCTATGCCGTACCAGGCAGCTAGACCTATGTCATCAGCTCCTATGCAGCCACAGCAGCAAGCTGTATTCCCTGGTGGACTTATGCCCACCATGGGCACCCCTATGCCGCCTCCTTCTTATACCGTATGCCTTATTTCTCACAGTTTCCCTTTGATGTATATACATGGAATGCTTCTCCATGTCAATAATTAGAATATTTTCCTTGCTTACAAGTTAATTAATGCTACATTTCAGTATCAACCAACATCGGTTCCTCCTGGAGCTCAACCCTGGGGCACAGCCCCGGGTCAGGTTGCACCTCTTGTGTCGCCGATGGTGCAACCTGGGCATCAGTCTCTCTCAGCTTCAGTGCCCCCAGTAAGTTACTGCATTGCCTACATTTCCATCACTTGATTTTTGTCTACTAAAAGACCGCTCTAGCATCATTCATTTTGTATGCTACATAAAATTGGATGTCCTTGCCTGTGCAACTACTCAGTTAGCAAATGTGCAGGTGAGCTCAACTGAACCTAGCTCTGCGGATTGGCAAGAGCACAGTTCAGGGGATGGAAAGAAGTAAGTCATCTTTCTATTACTTTCTGTTTTAAATAATAACTTCGTGATGTACGTCTTGATTCTGTTGCACCTTTTGGTCTGTCTGCTAATTTGCTTTGCTTGGTATCGTTTTTTACCTAGGTACTATTACAATAAGAGGACAAAGCAATCAAGTTGGGAGAAACCTGCTGAGTTGATGACACCTTTGGAGGTTAGTTGTGCTTATATGTTTTATACGTCATGTACGTTTTATATATTTCCTTTGCTTCCTAATATTGTCTTTGTTCTCATGAAGTCTTGACTTTAATTCCAGTGTGCTATTTCAACATATTGTTGTTCATTTTGTCAACATATTGATGGTCATGATCATCATTTGGTATTTAGCTGGTATAACTCATTTGTTGATATCGCAGCTCCAACGATGCTAGGCTTAAACAGTTGAGATTTGGGCGTTGCTTGTATAAATTGATCATCATTATTTATCGCTGTATTTTATGTATTATTATTTTGTTTTCACATGACTGATATCTAAATTTACAAAATTGATGAATACAATGGAAAATTACTTGCATGATCCTTCTTTCTTTCATCGGCAGTAGTACACCCTAACTTGTTTTGTACGATAAGTGCAACATGTTTTCTTCCATTTTTGCCTTATCATATATATCTTGCAATTAATGTCGAGTAGCATTTACAATTAGCCCAAGATGCATTCTTCATTGTACTCCTGCAAAGGGCAGGTGCATATATACTAACTAAAGAAACATGCTAGTGTCTGGTAGGGCGACTACATTTTGGTGTCCTCTACTTCTTTGCACTAATATTAAATGGCCATTTACGGTCTCCGTTATATACTTTTTGTAATGTTACAGCGGGCTGACGCTTCAACTGAATGGAAAGAATTTACTACAGCAGAAGGGCGGAAGTAAGTTCATATTGAAATTACTTGCCACAGATGTTCTGTTATTTAGTCAGCCTCAATGGATTTTCTTTATTCTGTAGTCTCACTATTCTGCTGTTCCAGGTACTATTACAACAAAGTGACAAAGCAATCCAAATGGTCTATCCCTGATGAGCTAAGGGTATTTCTTTTGACGTGACATCTGTAATTATTGTGTAGTAAGACATAGAATATTTTTACAATTACTTTTGGCTTTCTGTTCAGATTGCACGTGAATTAGCAGAAAAGGCATCAAATCAACAGCCTGTCCGGGAGATTGAATCCACTACTGTTGCCCCTGTTGGATCCACTTCTGTTTCTGTGGAGCCTTCCTTACCTGCCAACCAGTCTTCATCTTTAGTAGGAACAATTGCTTTAAGCGCACATGATGCGATAGCAAACTTGCCTCCTCATGGTGCTGGCCCGTCGTACAATGGGGATATATCTTCTTCTAGTTCCATGCAAAACGGTGGAACAAGTGCTGCTGTGGTTGCCCCTGTTACAACGAGCACTGGAGTTCCATCAGTTGCAAGTGATGCAGGGACAAACAGGTGTTTGCATATGTTTTCTCAATTTCCCTCTATTCTTCCTCACATCCTTTGAGTGCAGCTTAGATTCTGTTAATGTGTTGAACTTTGCAGAAACACTTATGGAAGTTCATCTCTACCAAGTACTACCGACACAAAAGTTGGAGCATCTGCTGAAGATTTGGAGGTATATTATGGTACCTTTTCGTATGTTTGTAATTTATCAAACATAGCATTGGTTGTTAGCAAGAGTAAATCTACTCGTCATTATTTTAGAATAGTTTCTTTCCTCTGTTTTATGCAAGGCCTGCATTATTACATTTTCCCCCCACCTTTATTAATTATTCCTCTTACTGTCACAATATTTGTGCATTGCTTAGATTTGCCCCCCCCCCCCCCCCCCCCCTCATGCAAGCTGACCAGTAGTTTCTTAATTTATTGAGTTGCCGAGCCATTTTAATATCCCTGTACGTAGTCTCCTTTCCTTGTGAAAAACCATTACCATGATTCTTTAGAATTACTGTAAAGTACTTACCTTATTGATCAGTTGATTTGGAGAGTTTGAGAAAGCAAAGTTACTGTAATGGTGAGATGGTTTACATGGGAAACATGAATAATATTTAGTGTTACTGGTATTGCTTTGTATGCTTATTGGTTTAGAACATTCTGATAGTACATGGACTGCCATGGTACCAAGTCTCATTTTGTGGTTCAATTCATAGGACTAAGAAGTTCTATTTTATTCTTTGTTTTTATTTAGGTCTGTTGAAACCTAGGGCTCAATGCAACATTTAGTAGTCTCAACTCTACCTTTTGGAAAGTTCCTTGAATAATCTGAGGTTCCTATTACAGTTAGGACTAGTATGGCAACATCATGAGCAGTTACCTTACAGCAGCTGCCATTTTCACACATCTCAGACATATTTGCATGTTCTGTTTTTTTAATAAATTTGAATATTTTAAATTGGACTGTACTTTCGTAGTGAGTGTAACTGCATTTCTTTCTTTTTACATTTGTGCTGCCATGTAACTGTGAGAGCATCTCTCTGTCTCAGTCCATTGATGCTACATTTTCTTACTGCCACCAGGAGGCCAAAAAGACAATGCCAACTGCAGGGAAGATCAATGTTACTCCGCTGGAGGATAAAACAAGTGAAGAAGAACCTGTTGTTTATGCTACTAAGTTGGTGAGGAAGACTAGTACAGAAGTAAATTGAAAATCAGCAATTGATTTACTTTTGTGAGCCTAATTTTTTTTCAAACCATAGGAAGCAAAGAATGCATTCAAGTCCCTGCTTGAATCGGCAAATGTTCAGTCTGATTGGTCATGGGATCAGGTACAGAAATTGAATTGAACTATGATTAATTGAATAAATCAAATGCCTGACAGTGATAATATAATTTGCCCCAGGCCATGAGAGTTATTATAAGTGACAAAAGATATGGTGCTCTGAAAACTCTTGGAGAGAGAAAGCAAGCTTTCAATGAGGTTATCATTTCTTTCTTATAAGAGATAACATTTTTACGGAATCATTTGACTCTAACATTGTCTTCCCTATTTGTGTTAAACTGTCCCCTTATGGTTATATCTGCTGTTTTTGCAGTACTTAAACCAGCGGAAAAAGATTGAAGTTGAGGAGAGGCGTGTCAAGCAGAGGAAAGCACGTGATGATTTTCTCACAATGCTGGAAGTAAGATTGCTCTAGTAAGCTTTCCCTGTCCTTATTATTTTTACCATATTAAATACTTTGTTGCGTATTTCAGGAATGTAAGGACCTTACATCATCACTGAGATGGAGGTATATTCTCAAACTTTTTTTTGTATGTGACAACCATAACGGAAAGTTCCACGCTTTTCATTAGTTCTAATAATTAAAGTTTCTTTTTGTTAATATGGTTTTTTCTGTTTCTGTTGCATACACTTAGCATGCTGTTTTTCACTGCAGCAAAGCAATTACTATGTTTGGGCATGATGAAAGGTTCAATGCTGTTGAACGCTCCAAGGAGCGTGAAGATTTATTTGAGAACTATCTCGTGGAGCTGCAAAAGAAGGTTATATGAGATGAAAACACTAACTTAAAGTTGTGGTTGTTGTTATACTATATAACTTGGAGAACTGATTGCTTTTGTAGTTCAATTCTTCTTTAATTGCTTTATCTCACAGCTAATCCATGTTAGGCTATCAATGTTTTTAACTTATCATGTTTAACCAGCTTGATGTTTTGTTTGTTTCAAATAAGTAACCTGGAGTATTGGTTTGTGGTTTTGGTAATTTGCTTTGTATTCTTGATACGGACATGATGAAGAAATGGCCTCGTCTCAGGTTCAAGGAAACTGGAAGTGGCCTTAATAAGAACACAACATTGTTAGTTCGGCCTGTTTCCTGGAAATTAGACGCCTTTGGCCAAAAAACATCTGCCCCTCACATACCCATGTGCCAGGCTTCAGCTCAAGGGTGGGGGATATTCATTTTTTGTTTCTAAATTTCAACACGAGTTAATTAAGTATTGATATTTGGAATCTTGGCCAAGTAATAATACACATAGCTCGAGGGTGGGGGATACTCATTTTTTGTTTGCCAGCAGGTTTCTGCTGTTTTCTCAGTTTAATTTTCCATGGGTTATTCTACTAATTGTGATTTACTTGGTGATTGACTTTCTGATTCCCTTGAACCAAACAAAGGAATGGATTAAAGATCCTATGATGAATCATTACCGAAACAATATAAATCACTTTCTCAGAATGACAGATTTCTGACTTAATTTCCAACTAGTACAACGTTGAGAGTTTTTTTTTTTTTTTTGATGGAAAACAATTCGATGAGGTTTTTATAAGTTGTAGCCTAAAATATATCACATGGTGATCTTGATCTAATAAGTGTTGTGTTGCATTGTAGGAAAAAGCAAAGGCTGCTGAAGAGCACAAAAGACGCATAGCAGAATATAGAGAATTTCTTGAGTCATGTGATTTCATCAAGGTTATTTCTTTGACCTTATCATCTAGTGAATTAGTATATGTTCATTTGCCCAGAGTGTCATCATTGTGAGATTGTATGCTCAGGCAAACACCCAGTGGCGAAAAGTTCAAGATCGGCTAGAGGATGATGAACGCTGTGCCCGACTTGAAAAGATTGACCGCTTGGATGTTTTTCAAGTTTGTATCTTCTGCACTCTATATGAGTTTTTCTCATTTTGTGGTTTAACAAAACATTTCTGTTTATTACAGGACTATATAAGGCATCTTGAGAAAGAAGAGGAAGAACAGAAGAGAATTCGGAAGGTTTGTTGTTATCTTCATCACTAATATATTTCTAATGCTTTACTGATATGGACGTAAGTGTTGGTACTCTGCAAATACAGGAGCAATTAAGGAGACAAGAACGGAAAAACCGCGATGAGTTTCGGAAGATGATGGAAGAACATGTTGCTGATGGCACACTTAATGCAAAAACTTACTGGCGTGACTACTGTTCACAGGTTATTGAAATATTTATTTTCGTAATGGGTTAAAAGGAAATATTTTTTCCTTCACTGGAGCCTCCCAACTCTAAAACCGGACAGAATTGTCGCTCAACTGTCAATACCATAACACCGTTCATCACTGACTATTTCAAAGTTGCTTTGGTCCACCTACATCCCACATCTCTGCCTCTGTGATGTGGGGAACACCCTATAGCAGGTGTAGGGCGCATCCAGCAGCAGGATAGGCTGAACTGTAGCAGTAGTTTGGATCGCAATAGAAGAGGCCCTGTTCTACCAAGTCTGCAGGTTGATAGGTTCGTAACAGCTTAGGATTAGAGTCATGTTAGGATTTCCCTTCTTTTGCGTTGAGTTGAAATATCTGACATATAAGGAGCTATTGGCTGTGTGTGAATCTTAAAGCTATCAATTTAGATTACTCTTGTCCCTGAACTCTCTTCTCCTTCAGAAGCTGCTGCCTGTCTTGCTGGCTATGGCGTCTACCTGTGTATGTTCTTCTGCCCTCATGCTCCTGATGTTCACAGCTATGCCATCCATTCAGAAGCTCTGACATCCATGTATATGGCACAACATCTTAAATAAAACACAGTGACTACGTTGATGAATTTTGGCTTTTTAATGACTTGCTGACCGGATGCTAAATCTCTTCTTGCGTGTGAAAAGCCTCATATAGGTAGGTGCTGTGTTGTTCAAAACAAGGGTGACACTGGCCCAGGGATGAAAAGTGTACGTAATTTAGACTTTGACAATAGTTGAAAGACAAACTTTGTCTGGTCTTAGAGTTGAGGAGAGTGGATGTTGCCAATAGTCGAGTGATGAAGAGTACACTTTTTCCTAAATCAAATGTTAAACGAGTTTATCCTTATTCCTTAAATTTATCATTTTACAGATAAAAGATTCACGTGCTTACCTGGCAGTTGCTTCAAACTTGTCTGGCTCAATGCCAAAAGAACTCTTTGATGATGTCATGGAGGAGCTTGATAAACAGGTTAATTTCTCAAAATTCTGATGATATTACTGTAATCATTTATTGATTTGTAAACGTCCTACTACAGTTTATCTGTTTTAGTACTTGGATCGGTGGTCCCTGTTTTGTATCGAAGATCGACAAACTTTGATAAATGCTGCATCGATCCCTGTTTTGTATCGAAGATTGACAAACTTTGATAAATGCTGCACTGAAATGTTTTGTTTTGAGGAAACACTGAAATGTTAACAAACATTTTAAAGGCATGGTGTTAATCACTTAGTTAAACTAGCTAAATACACGTGCTTTGCCACTGATAAAAAACATGTAGACCTAATCACGTTAAGCCACTGTCAACCTCTCATCCAGCTCTGTTCTTCAGCTTGCTGCTACGCTCATCCAAGTTTTTCTTACTGATAAAAAATTCTGCATTCATGCTCCATGTTTATTAAAGACTTTTTAGGCTGTGGTTAAGTTAGTCTTTTGGGTGAAGTTTATTGTCTTTCTGTTAGTTAAATTGCTATTTTTAGGTCTTTTTTAGCATGCTGGGATAGAGAAACCCTTTTATATGTTAGTAAAAATAACTATCACTGGAAAATAGCTTGGAGCTTGCATCATTGTTGGGGGAACTCATACACTGATGAAAAAGAAATTGATATTCCTGCTGCCATCATCTATACACCGATGAATTTTTTTTTGATAACCCTGCTGCCATCATCTTGGGATGCCCTAACGCTTATCCCAATAAAAATGGTAAAATAGATGGTTCTCTTTTCGAAAATTGAACTTGCTCTTTTACCTCTGAAATAAGTTGGAACAATTTGGAACAGCGTTTTTATTTTTCATGGCGTCAGTTTTCTTCAAACGGAAACTTGCTCTAAGTTGGGCGGTTTTGGGACAGAGTCTTCTCTTTTATGGTGGCAATGTGGGAGATTATCTATCAGATCATGCCAATTGTGTCTATTTGTTTTCTGATGATGATGATTCAATCAGGAATGGTGCAGCTTTGCTTGTTGCTCCATCTGATAATCGCCTTTTCTTGTTCAAATTCAAATAGTTAAATCTCAGTTGAATTATAATAATAATGGATTCTTGTATATTCTGCTCTTTCATGTGCATCGTTCGCTCTCTGCAACTGCAAGCTTATATCATTAATATGCCCAATTATTTTGGGTCATATTATTCAAATTCGGTTGAAAATTCTGTAAAATTTCACTTGCTGATTTATTTGATGTTCATGTTTTGAATAAATCTGATGTGTGTTTCGCTTATATTTAATTCATTTTACAATCCCATATGTACCTGTGTTCCATTTTTGGCTGTGCAAACTGATGATTTCTATTCTTTTCTTTTCAGTATCAAGATGACAGGACTTTAATTAAAGATGACGTGAAATCTGGAAAGGTGCCTTTTCATTTAATATAATTTTCATTCCAAGGAAAAAGCGTGGTGCATTATATGGTACAGTTTTGTATGTAGCATCAGATGTATGGTTGACAACCTTCTAATTTCTAGATTCCTATGATGGCCTCATGGACATTAGAGGACTTCCAAGCTGCTGTTACAGAGGACGAAAAATATAAAGGAGTGTCGAACATAAATATCAAGGTGTGGTTTTACGCTTTTATCAGTGTTCGAAGATATTCTTGAGATGTTCTCAGTGGTATTTTTGCTTTACAAGTGATTGTACCGTTGAGTTTTAGCTATGACTGACAATATTGCTTCTCTTTTGTGGATGTGATACAGCTTATTTATGAGGACCAAATTGAAAGGCTCAAGGAAAAGGATCTAAAGGAGGCCAAGAAGCGTCAACGACTGGGTGATAATTTTCTGGATCTACTGTATTCAATCAAGGTATTGATAACATCAATATTTGCCGCAGTTGATTGGCCACATTAAAATAGTCCTGTTATATGTAGCAAAAAGCTTAGGATTATTACATCAAGGTTGTACTCCCTCCGTTTCGGTTTGTAAGTCCCCCTCGTATCTTTGGTCAGACTTTGAGCATGAATTGAACTAATAAAATATGAGTTATATGTACTTTCTGTGGCATATAACTTATATTTTGCTAGTCAAATTCAGTGGCGAAGCCACGTACAAGCTGGGTAGTCAATTGACTACCCAGCTTTTTGGTGCAACTAGCATATAGGTGTAGAAATATTGGAACAACTTTGTATAAATTCATATATTTGACAACACAATTTCAAATTGACTACACAAGAGAACATTTCTGGCACCGCCACTGGTCAAATTCACGGTCAAAGTTTGACCCGGATGGGAGTGAGTAACATAGGAGTGTTCGACATAAAGCTTTTGTTCATTATGAGTACCAGCAGAACCTTTAGTGCATCTTTGCTTTTGTTCTGCGAAGCATGACTTACCGGTATGGTAAAGGAAAAAACTAAGCAAAACACTTACTAACACTGGTTATTGGTATTTACGTTAGAAAACTGTCTATGGTTAGTTATCTACTTTCTGAATTGCATGATATGGTGGTACATAGACTTCCTTCGATGCACAAATAGTGTATGAATTGTGGCCACAAATGCTGCTGGTATTGACATTTGTAGAATGCAAATATAACAAAGCGTCTAGTTCTAGTACACATTTTCTTGGGGGCTTATATCCCTCTAGTTAGTCACCAGCTGTAGTAAGCTGTTTTGATAATTGACTGGACTCTAGTTATCCAGGACTTGAATTTGGGTTCTAACTTGTCTAACTTGTAAAATGTTAGATAACGGCTCAGGATCCTACTATTGTCGTGCTAGACCCTGTCGTTCCAAAAACTTGCTTGAAACTGAGGAATTTTTAGTATAATTATAATTTTGCTCAATCCCGTTTATCTGCAAATATCAAATAATTGTCGATAGTAGTTCCTATCTGTTTAGGCCATATATAGGAAAACTGGCCGGAATGGTTCGAGGTAACCAGAATCTTTTGGGATCATATACATCAATCTATGTTTTGCTCTTGCTTCACTGAGAGCAACCTTATCCTTGGTTAAATCATGTTTTCAGTGAGATAAGTTGAGGAATGTTATCCTTTTGGTCTAATTTATCTTCTTCTGTGAAAAATTGTAGGAAATTACTGCTGCTTCAACATGGGATGATTCTCAATCACTATTTGATGATACCCAGGAATACAGGTACCGGCTATCCTCTTTATTAAGTATAATTACGTGAAGTAGCTAACATTGAGCCATGCCACCTTGTTACAGAAACACTGTCATGAGTCCTCTCTGTTTCATGGTGCAATACATATAATTTTGTAGTTGTGGCAAGTGGTTACTGGGCTAGTTCTGGTTGCACATAAAATTTTAGAGTTTGGTTTGCAAAATATAAGCTGAGTTGGTTGATCTGAAAATAATTGTTTGTGAAGCTACTGACATTTTGATTTGTAATAAGTCTTCTGTACAATTATAAGTTACGATATAGTCACTTCCAAAGAATTTCTTTATAAAATTTAAAGTTTTTTAAGCCAGCTTATTTGATCTTAGCTTGGAGATCTGTCCATTTGGGATTATTTGGGCCCTGTGTAAATAAACTCAAAGTGTCCTGATGACCTATGCAAAATTGGATCGTACCAGTACCTAATTAACAAACATAAGCAAAATGCTGGTTTTGGCATTGGATGTTTACAAATGCTCCTCTCTGAAATTCAATTGAGGGCAATATGTATTTATATTTGTTATTTTTGCCCCTGGGGATAGGTATTGATTTTGTCTGTTGTATATGTCGCATAGGGATCTGGGTGGAGAGACATATGCTAAAGAGCTTTTTGAAGAGTATATTGTCCGCCTCAAAGAAAGGCTTAAAGAGAAAGAGCGCATGAGGGAGGAAGAGAAGGTAATGTTACTGTTTTGTGTCAAATCATTTACCATTTAGTCCTATTGTAATTTGCTGTTTGGTTCATGTTATTATGCTTTTTGTTTTGTTTTGTGGGCATCTATTAGAAATGATATTTATCTACTACTTACATGTTTTCTGAACTTTCTCCTCTTGTATTTTTCTGCACTCTCCTCACTCCCGCTTGTTTTGTGGGTGGTGGAAAAAGTGTGAAGTGCACATGCACCGTAGCCATGCTTGCTACCAACTAGAAGTGGCACCTGAATGTATTGCTCTGTTTGGACAATGCCTGTGCTACGTTACAAAATCTGTGCGCGCCAATAATTTGGCGAACAAATCTGCTGCCCTCGTTTTTCCAGCTAAAAAATTAGTGTGGTTCTGCAAATTGGACCTCAATCCAAACACGGGCCTATACTATCTGTCAACGCCAAAATATTGGCAGGGCAAGTCCTGGCGACCATCCAAATAGCCACTATATGAACTTATCAGCTGCCCAAATGTAAACATGAGTGCAACTTAACTGCATGTATTGTTGACCTACAGATGCTTCATGCATGTTTTCTTCTATGCAGGCAAAGAAAGAGAAAGACCGTGAAGAGAGAGAAAAGAAGAAAGAGAAGGAAAAGGAAAAGAAGGAGAAAGATCGCAAAGAAAAAGAAAGAGACCGAGAGAAAGAAAGAGAAAAGGAAAAAGGAAAAGACCGGTCAAGGAGAGATGAAATGGATATTGATGATGATGTGGAAATTCATGCCTCGAAAGATAAGAAACGAGAGAAGGATAAAGAAAAGAAGCATAAAAGGCGCCACCATGACACCACAGATTCTGAAAGGGATGAGAAGGATGACTCGAGGAAATCTCGAAGGCATAGCAGTGACCGCAAGAAATCTAGGAAGGTATAACATTTGGTATCCTTTTGTCCAAATCAAGGTACTTAGAATATGGTTGGCAGATTGCCTCCATCACCTAGTCAATTCAAGTCTTCTTCGCGCCAAATTTAGTGCTCCCAAATTCGCAATATGTGTTAGTGAACTAAGAACATTGTTGCTTTTGTGTCGTGATGTTTAAATATGTGGACAGTTTGGTGAGACATGTGCGTATGTATTGTTGCACAGTGATATACATTAGTTCAAATTGGTAATAAAATGGGGAACTTGAGATATTGCCAGTATATGATATTTGTTTTATTTAAAATATCTCTTGCATAAATCATATCGAGAACTAGCATGGTTGTAATTCATGCGCTTCAGACATCAATACCACATGGATATTGGTGATGGTGATAATTACTCCCTCTGTAAAGAAATATAAGAGCGTTTAGATCTGGTAACTACTTAACCAAGGCATGTAATCTTACATGACAATTGACATTTGTCACAAGGGCCAGGGGAGGGTCCAATTCTTTTTCTTGGTCAGGGACAAGCAAGTGTAGGACTTGCCTCCTTCATGCATAGCTCCTGCCCTTCAACTCTAACTTTGGACTTGGGGCAATTCTCACCCATGCAATTTGCTTGCTTTCTAAGGGGTTAATAAGGGTGCAGTTCTGGGGAGGATTGCAAGATGATTTTTTGATGTATCGACTATTTGCATCACTTGTGTCTTGAGAAGGGGTGATGGCTAGCTGATGTTGAGAATGTTTGTCATTCATGCAGCATACCCATGCTTACGATGATTATTTGATCTATCAAATATTTGCATGTACACTGTGTGTCTTGAGAGGGGTGAATGTCTAGCTGATGTTGAGATTTGTTTATCATTTTATGCAGCACACCCATGCTTCAGACTCAGATAGTGAAAACCGGCGTAGAAGACACAAAAGGGATCGAGATAGTTCCCGCAAAAACGGTGGGCATGAGGAGCTTGAAGACGGTGAACTTGGAGAAGATGGGGAGATCCATTAGGCTTTGCTTTTACCTCCAAGATTTGTCAGTACTTACAACTGTCCCTTGTCATGTTCTCAATTGCTGCTATTTTGTCTTATTCTGCTTAATAACTGACTAGTGTTATAATTACCGAAAATTAATGCCTACATTTTTGTCTTTTTTGTCATTTTCTGGAATCCGCTCCTTATTATTCTGCTTTTCTGCAGTAGCATAAAACTGGTTGGCCTATACTTTTGACCTTGCTCAGGGGAGCTTTGTCGTCTAACTTTTGTGGTGTAGCTTGGACGATTTAGTGTATGTTTGCAAGTTACTAGTTTTATGCTTATATCACTAAACAAGTTTGTTACTGACAATTTTGGGTGAGATATCAGAGTTTGGGTAGTGGTGTCCTGATTGTAGGCAATATGGTTTTTGACCAAGCCAGTGATGGACAGTTCCATGCGCCTGTTGCCATTGATTCAGCATGGACATGGATGCCTGTAGCAGCACTAATAACACCTGTTTGCAAGAGGGGCAGCCGCTGCAGCAGTTCATCATCTTTCACAGCAATGAGTAATTTGACAGTTCTGTCATGAGGGGATTTAAGTTTGATGAGATTGTAATGATGTGTACATGCGTATGCATGAATGCACACTCATAGTCGGCTGATCTTGTCACAGGATGCCTGGTTATACTGGCAAGATGTTCTGAGTAGGGATGCAAGCGGCGCGCCGCTGCAACTGCCTGCTTCGCGTGTTCCGCTCGCCAAATCGGCTGTAGTATATTTTTCATGTCATTAGTATAATTTGTACTGTGATTGCTGCTTAACTGGCTGTTGCTGGCGCACCTCTTGCATCCTAGTTTTGAGGGTAGTTATCATCAACTTGATTGCTACGCTGAAGTATATACATGTGTGTGTGTGTGTGTTTTATTAATCCTTGTAACCCAGCTGTTCTGAATGCGTGTGTTAATGCTTGTAACCCAGCTGAAGAGGGTTAGCTGTTGGCCATGTTGTGCAGTTTATATATTATTCACCGGTAAGGTTTATACATTCTGTTTATGCAGGGAAGTGGACGTTTGGTTTCCGGTTATTTTCGGCCCGTAAGGTTTATATGATCTGTTTATGCAACTTTGTGTAAGTTCGGTTGTGTGTTATTGTTTAAATTGCATACTGCTCGTGCTATACATTTTTCTGTCAGTTTATACTGCTGAACACAGCCTAGTGGCTGCCTTGCGGTTACATCTAGCATACACTTGGTTGATTCAGTCACATGTTTATACTTTAGAAGGGGTTATGTAAAATCCATTGCCGAACATGAGTAATAGCTGTTGTAGGTGTCCCCAATTTGCAAGGCAATAGTTGTATCAAAATTGATCTGTGTCAGTGCCATGGCAGTTTATGATGATGTGAGCTAAAGTTAATGTGAGGAAATAATTCCTTATTTAACACTTAAATTTTGTTTCCCTATTTGACATTGAAAACTATTTTCTTCCCTAACAAACACCGATTCTAAATTTTATGCGACTCTTCTGTCCATTTTTTTCATCTAATGCTGTTAATTGCATGTAAAGACACTTTTACCTCTACGCCGATGCTACCCGTTGAAGTACTTTGTCGACGAGGTCCCTGGCGGGTGCTATTGGCCACAGCAACACGCGTAGATAGACAAAAACTCGCTTAGTACGCCGGGCTGGACGTACAAATGATGCTCACGTAGGAAGCTGGATTCCTATTGCGAAGCAGCTTGATCGATTCTAGCCGAACTAGCTAGCATGTGCCAGCTACACACATGTACACGTCGGGATGCAGATCGATTGATGGCGTCTCGTGCACCTACGGCTACAATATGCATTCTCTTTTTTTTTTTTTTTTTTTTTTTTTTTTTTTTTTTGCGGGAGTACAATTTGCATTCTCGTAATATATGTTTTTGGCATGAATTACAGTGGTTTTGTGATGGATTCTTAATATATGTTTTTCTGCTTTTTACTAGACTGGTCGACGTGAACAAGAAAAGTGTGTCGCGTGTGTGTATGAGGTGGAGTTGCATGCTAATCAGCTACATAGCCCGCGGCGTGGCTGCATGGTCGGGCACGTGTCTTTTTGTTTTTGAATATTAGCATCTATTAAATTTTGGTCACATGTCACATGAGGGATAAAAATGACTTTTCTGGTGATATTTAACACTGTTAAAGGCTTAAAATGGGCGGAAGCGTTATAGATGGCATAAAATTTAGACTCATTGTTTCATAAGAAAAAACATATATTTTCAATGTCAAATAGGAAAAGAAAATTTGAGACACTGTAAAGGAATTCTCTCTTGAACCCTCGCTCTCTTAGCTATATCATGCATAATTTTTTTAGTTGCGAAAAGAAAGGTGATCTTTGCGCGTGCTTTGCAAGACGTCAGTCGTTGCTCCTCTTCCTGACGTAGGTTGCCAAATGTTTTTGTTTCTCAACAAACAATCTGAAAATTTTAATCAAGTTAAGGCGTTAAAACATGGCGAAGTATCCGGTGAAAATGGCCATTCAGTGAAAATCTGAAAATTTCCCTCGTAGCCGTCAGATTGGGAAGAAACGGCCCAGACTGGAGGTGGGATTGAAACGAGCCACTTATAAATACCTATTAACAGATAACCCCCTTCCTTTATTCTCTAATTATAGCAATCTAATCCTCTTGGATCCCTACCGCACCAAATCGCCCCCATCGTCCGCTCCACCACGCGACGGCGTCCTCGCTGCAGTCCGCGGGCGGCGATCCACCACCAACCGCATCCATGTTGCCGGCGGTGCTGCCCCCACTCGACAGAGACCTGACCTGCCCCCACGCGACATCAACCCTGTGGCCGCGCTGCCCCGATGTGACGGGGAGCCGGCGCCTGCTGGATGCGACGACGACCTGCCTCGGTTTTGCCCTACGCGACGGCGACCCGGTGTCCGTGGCGCTGCCGCACTGGATGGCGACCCGGCGGCCTCGGCGCTGCTCTGATGCGAGGAAGATTGACGGCCTCGACGCTGTTCTGTTGCGCGGATGAATTCGGTGCTGCCCACGCAACGGCGTCCCAGCAGCCTCAGCGCTGATCGATGTGATGGCGACCTGGCAGCATAGGCGCTGCTTGCTTCACTGAACAAAGTCATGTACCTAACTGAATTTGCAATGGAGTTGTACCTGAAGCAGAGAACGTTGCTGATGCACTACACCTGATTATGTAAGCTCTTGTGCTATGTGGCTGTGAGGTTCCTGCCGTCCAAGCCTTGTTTGGTTTTGTTGTTGCAGCCCTGTAATGCATCTCTTCTAATCTCTGATGTAATCCATTGATGTATGATATTCATTACTGAATATAATTTGATTTTGTTTGATTATGTGGTTGCGAATTCGTTGGAGAAAATTGCCAAATTGATGGATCTTGCCATGATCAGGTTTATCCAAATTAAAGATTCAACTATCATGGGATACGCAAACAAAAGCTTTGACAACCAGACTCACAACGGCCAAACCTGCAAAATACCAAGGCAAGACAGAACAATGCAACTTCTCCATAACAGTTTGAAGATTGGCTCGCAATGCAAGTAGCGGCAAGAAAGGAGAGCAAGACTTCCTTTTCTAAAATAAGAAAGAACTAGACTTCTATTAGAAGATTTTCATAATCGTAGTAAGTCTAAATGCAATGAATATTACTGAATACGACCAAAGCAGTGCATTGTAAAAAATAAGCATAATTTAACAGTACACCTTGCTGAATATCATCAAGTCCAAATGACGTTAGGATAAACATAGCATCAAAAGATTGCTTAAATAGTGGCATGAAGGTCAAGGTAATCTGAGGTTACCCACTTGACCAAAGATGCGCCAATTCCATACAAGTCACTGCACGACCTGAATCATAGAAATGACAAAAGTACCAGCTACCAATTTTTCACTGAAACAAACCGATATAACTTTATGAGAGAACAGGATTAGCAAGTAGTGTAAAAAAAATCAAAGCTCATGTCTATGTTGTTTACTGTTCAGAATTCAAACCTGGAAGGGAATACCTAGTATAAACCAAAATCCCAAGATAGTACAGGCTGAGAGGAACCAAGATCCTAGGATATTCTTGCGTGCTCAACCAAAACAACAAGAAAAAATACTGCTCATATTGCAAAAGATACAATTCAGGGCAGACATTATACATAAACCAGTGAAAACTTATAGTTCTTTGAGAAGATAAATAACTAGTATGTCTCTCTAGAAGATAAAGTTGAATTTCTTCTGCATTTTGTACATAAACCAGTGACAACTTATTGGGGCAGCTACGACTGTCATGGAAGCCAACCTGCTTACACGTCTTGCTTCCCTTCTCCATCTTTATTTTGCTTCCCTTCTCCACCCTTATCTGAGTGCCCCTTAATTCTTTTGCATCTCCCCTCTGTGTGGACATTAGTTGGTGGATGGATTTCAACTTCATTAGGCATACTACAACCAATATATGCTTCGAATTCATCTTGACTACTAGGATTATTGGCAGCAACCCTTTGAGATAAATTTCTTTTCATGTCAAGGAGAGTGTTTCTCAATGCTTACAATTCTTTGGGAGAGTGTTCGTCCAACCTGATTGTATCATCCAGTGTTTGGTGTATCTCAGAAACCATTTTTTCTCTTTGCAAAATCTAATCGTTTTCTTCCACCTTTCTAGAATGAACTGGCTCGGGAGCTCATTGATCGGCTACACATTGTTCATAGCAGACAAAGCTCATTTGCGTCTTCTTTAGCATGATTAAAAAAGTGACAGCCAGTTTATACGTACAAAAACACTGTTTGAGCACTGTATCCAGTCAATTATAGTGCTTGTCCGTCTGTTAATGCTCTAATGACTGGCTTACCTGTACATTACTATGAAGAGGCAGAGGGATGTCAGGGGACAAAATTGCTGGGGGGCAGTGGTGACGAGTGCTCCGGATTGTGAGTCGCGGCTGCCAGAAGATGAGCCACGTCCATTGGAGGGCGACACGCAGCCGACGAAGAATTCACCGCGGCTGCTGGAACCGAGTCACGGTGAGAGACGCGGCCAGCGGAGGGAGAGTCGCGATCGGGATGAGGGCCACTCCCTATCGACTGTAGGCCCATCCCGACGGGCGAAGGGCCAGTCCTGGCCGGCTGAGGGCATGGGCTAGGCGCCGGTGGACGGTGCATCGTGGCGGCGGATCGAAGACAATGCAATCTCTCATGAATAAAGATAAGGGGTTATCTGCTTATTTGCGTTTAAGTGATTTGTTAGCAGTCCCACCTTTGATCCGTGCCGTTCCCTATCAATCCAACATTCCTCAGTACAAATTTCCAGATTTTCACTGAATGGCCATTTTCACCAGATACTTCGCCTTAAAACATATCAAGAAGAAGGAAACAAACACGGCCAACTTAGAACATTGACAATTTTGGAAGTTAGATCAAAGCACTGATGTTAAAACATACTCCCTCCGTCCGGAAATATTTGTCGGAGAAATAGATAAAAATGAATGTATGTAGAACTAAAATATGTCTAGATACATCTTTTTTCTAACAATTTCCGGATAGAGGGAGTATCTAACATATAAAGAAAAGAAGCAATCATGACCCAACGTAGAACAATGACACTTGGAACAACGTTAGATCAAAGTGTAGAAGTGCATGCTCTAGCGAATGCAACCAAAAGACCGATCTTATGGAAGAGACCAGACAATACATTTATACGTCAACACCCCCCCTCACATGTGGCTCCCTCAGGCCTAAACGTGGACCGAAAGTGGGTTGCAATTTAGTTGCGCCAGCCGGGTCTTGAACTCAAGACCCCTTGGGACTGATACCATGTAGAAGTGCATGCTCAAGCCAATGCAACCAAAAGACCGATCTTATGGAAGAGACTAGGCAATACATTATACGTCAACACAAAGCACACTGACCATGGCGTGTTGCCCTGCCTTCTGATATGTCTCCAACGTATCTATAATTTTTGATTATTCCATGCTATTATAGTATCAATCTTGAATGTTTTATATGCAATTATATGTAATTATATACCATTTTTTGGGACTAACACCATCATTGTCATATTGCATTGCATGATCATATAGCTGACATGATTGTTTGTTAGTATGCCTGAGTATTGATGTCTTTATATCAAATTATAGACTATTGCTTTGAATCATTCGGATCTTAATATTCATACCGTAAAAGAGAATTACATGATGAACATGTTAGGTAGCATTCCACATAAAAAATTCTGTTTTTTATCATTTACCCACTCAAGAACGAACATGAATTAAGTTTGTGGATGCTTGATACGTCTCCAACGTATCCATAATTTTTGATTGTTCCATGCTATTATAGTATCAATCTTGGATGTTTTATATGAAATTATATGCAATTATATATCATTTTTTGGGACTAACCTATTAACCTAGTGCCTAGTGCCATTTGCTGTTTTTTGCTTTTCAGAAAAATCAATATCAAACAGAGTCCAAACGGAGAAAAAACTTTGGATTATTTTTTTCTGGACCAAGAGGGACCCTAGAAGATTCGGGAGAAGACCAAATGAGTCACGAGGGAGCGACAAGCTCGGGAGGCGTGTCCAGGGGGGTAGACGCACCCCCAGGCTTGTGGGCCCCTCGTGGCACCTCTTGACCTAATTCCAAGCCTATAAATTCTCAAATATTCCCCATATACCAGAGAGCCACCTCGAATAACTTTTCCGCCGCCGCAAGCTTCTGTTCTTCCGCGATCCCATATGGAGGCCTTTTCCGATACTCTGCCGGAGGGGGAATCGATCACAGAGGGCTTCTACATCAACCTTGCTGCCCTTCCGATGATGTGTGAGTAGTTTACCACAGACCTACGGGTCCATGGCTAGTAGCTAGATGGCTTCTTCTCTCTCTTTGATCTTCAATACAATGTTCTCCTCGATCTCCTTGGAGTTCTATTCGATGTAATCTTCTTTTGCGGTGTTATTGTTGGGATCCGATGAATTGTGGGTTTATGATCAGATTGTTCATGAGAAATATTTGAGTCTTTTCTGAACTTATTTATGCATGATTGTTATAGCTTTTTCTCTCCGATCTATCCATTTGGTTTGGTCAACTAGATTGATTTATCTTGCAATGGGAGAGGTGTTTTGTGATGGGTTCAATCTTGCGGTGCTCTATCCCAGTGACAGAAAGGGACAAGACACGTATTTGTATTGTTGCCATTAAGGATAAAACGATGGGGTTTATTCATATTGTTTGAGTTTACTTTGTCTACATCATGTCATCTTGCTTAAGGCGTTACTCTATTTTCATTAACTTAATACCCTAGATTCATGCTGGATAGCGGTCGATGGGTGGAGTAATAGTAGTAGATGCAGACAGGAGTCGGTCTACTTGTCTTGGACATGATGCCTATATACATGATCATTGCCTTGAATATCGTCATAACTATGCGCTTTTCTATCAATTGCCCAACAGTAATTTGTTTACCCACCGTATGCTATGTGTTCGAGAGAGAAGCCTCTAGTGAAAACTATGCCCCCCCGGGTCATTTATCTATCATATATATAATCCAAAAATACTTTGCTGCAATTTTATTTCCTTTATTTTGTTTTGTAAATTATTTATCTATCTATCAGTATCAGAATTAATCCTTGCAAGTAACCGCCAAGGGGATTGACAACCCTCTTGTTTGCGTTGGGTGCAAGTATTTGCTTTTGTGTGTGTAGGTGCTGCTAACTAGGTTCTGTGTGGTTCTCCTACTGGATTGATAATCTTGGTTCTTAACTGAGGGAAATACTTATCTCTACTGTACTGCATCATCCTCTCCTCTTCGGGGAAATCCCAACGCAGTTCACAAGTAGTAGGAAGAATTTCTGGCGCCGTTGCCGGGGAGACATCACTAAAACCTATCAAGTACCTTCGCATAAACTATCATCTACTTGCTCTTATTTCCATTTGCCTCTTTATTTGCATTTGCCTCTCGTTTTCATCTCCCCCACTTCTAAAACAAATTTACAAAAACACAAAAATATTTTATTTGCTTGTTTGCTAGTTTGCTTGCTTTGTCACTATGTCTCTAGAGGAATTTCGCGATAGTTTCTATAACAAAAGGTTGTCTGAGATCGAAAATGCCACTAAGAGTTTTATGTCTTCACAATATGAGCATAATAAATTCTTTTCCGAGGAACTTAAGGAACATTCAATCTTATTGGATACCATTAATAAACAACTTGAAGAGGTCAATTTAGAAGTAGCCAATCTTCAATCTCAACTTGCTCGTACTGAAAACTTGTTAGGGAAGATTTTGGATAAACAACCACGCTAGTAAATAAGATGGCTGCTAAACCCGAGTCACATTCTAGTAATGATGAAGATATTAAAATGATTGGTGTCTCACCTATTGAATCTTTATTTAGTAATATAAAACTTGATGAAAAAGGGACTGAAGATGAGTCAACTTTAGCTAGAAGGCGTCCCAATTATTTGGAGGGTGAAGATCTTAATGATAAAAATGATAAAAGTGAGTTTGGAGAGGTCAAAACTTTAAATAGTGATGTGCCCACTACTTTGGATTACAAGGACTTTAATTATGATAATTGCTCTTTAGTTGAATGTATTTTCTTGTTGCAATCCATGATTAATTCACCTAATGCTTATGAGCAAAATAAAGCTTTTACTAAACATATTGTAGAAGCTATGATAAAAGCTCATGAAGAAAAGCTTGAGTTGGAAGTTTCAATACCTAGAAAATTACATGATGAATGGGAACCTACTATTAAAGTTAAAATTAAAGATTATAAATGTAATGCTTTGTGTGATCTAGGTGCTAGCATCTCTACTATACCAAAATCTTTGTGTGATGTGCTAGGTCTCACTGATATGGATCCTTGTTCCCTTAATTTGCATTTAGCGGATTCAACTATTAAGAAGCCATTGGGTAGAATAAATGATGTTCTCATACTTGCAAATAGGAATTATGCACCCGTGGATTTTATTGTGCTTGATATAGAATGCAATCCGTCTTGTCCTATAATACTTTGTAGGCCTTTCCTACGAACCATAGGTGCTATTATTGATATGAAAGAAGGTAATATAAGATTTCAATTCCCATTAAAGAAAGGGATGGAACACTTTCCTAGAAAGAGAATTAAGCCACCATATGAATCTATTATGAGGGCCACCTATGGAATTAATTTGAAGGATGACAATACTTGAAACAATGCATTATGCCTAGCTAGGGGCATAAAACCATAGCGCTTGTTGGGAGGCAACCCAATATTTATATTTATTGCAATTTTTATTTTTCTTGTGTCACACAATTTTAGCTTCTGTTATGATTGTGTTTTTATCTTTTAATTAGTGTTTGTGCCAAGTAATGCATTTGGGATGATTTGGATGATAGTATAATTGATGCTGTTTGAAAACAGAAAGTTTTGCGCCAGTGCTGGATTTTTGGTTCTGTACTGGAACGTCAGAAAAATCTGAATTTTTTTACACAGTATTGGTATATGATTTTTTACATTGTCCTAATTTTTCAGAATGTTTTGAGTTACAGAAGTATAGCTTTTAAATAGATCTTTACAGACTGTTCTGTTTTAGAGAGATTCTGTTTTTGTTGCATAGTTTGCTTATTTTGATGAATCTATGGATTGTATCGGGGGGTATAAGCCATGGGGAAGTTGGAGTACAGTAGCATATGCCAATATTAAATATGAATCAATTTATAACAGTACCTAAAGTTTAAGATTAGTTTGTTATACTGATACGTCCAATTTGCATCATGATTTCCTACTAATAATTATTATGTTTTTGATCATTATTTCACTTTATGGTATAATTCTTATGCCTTTTCTCTCTTATTTTGCAAGATTCACATGAAGAGGGAGAATGCCGGCAGCTGGAATTCTGGACCTGAAAGGGGTGAAACAGAGATAGCTATTCTGCACAACTCCAAATGACCTGAAAATTTACGGACAATTATTTTGGAATATATAAAAAATACTGGCGAAAGAATCAACAGAAGGGGGCCCACCAGGAAGCCACAAGCCTGGGGGGCGCGCCCTACCCCCCTGGACGCGCCCCCCGAGCTTGTGGGGCCCCTGGCAGGCCTCTGGCCCCCTCCTTCTGCTATATGAAGCCATTTGCCCTAGAAAAAAAAAATCAGAAGAAGACTTTCGGGATGAAGCGCCGCCGTCTCGTGGCGGAACCTGGGCAGGAGCTATTTTGCTCTCCGGCAGAGCGATTCCGCCGGGGATACTTCCCTCCGGGAGGGGGAAATCAAAGCCATCGACATCACCAATGATCCTCTCATCGTGGGAGGACCAATCTTCATCAACATCTTCACCAGCACCATCTCATCTCAAACCCTAGTTCATCTCTTGTATTCAATCTTTGCCTCAAAACCTCAGATTGGTACCTGTGGGTTGCTAGTAGTGTTGATTACATCTTGTAGTTGATGCTAGTTGGTTTATTTGGTGGAAGATTATATGTTCAGATCCTTAATGCTATTCAATACCCCTCTGATCTTGAACATGAATATGATTTGTGAGTAGTTACTTTTGTTCTTGAGGACATGGGAGAAGTCTTGTCATAAGTAATCATGTGAATTTGGTATTCGTTCGATATTTTGATGCTATGTATGTTGTGCTTCCTTTAGTGGTGTTGTGTGAACGTCGACTACATGACACTTCACCATCTTTGGGCCTAAGGGAAGGCATTGTGGAGTAGTAATTAGATGATGGGTTGCTAGAGTGACAGAAGCTTAAACCCTAGTTTATGCGCTATTTCGTAAGGGGCTGATTTGGATCCATATGTTGCATGCTATGGTTACAGTTATCTTAATTCTTCTTTCGTAGTTGCGGATGCTTGCGAGAGGGGGTAATCATAAGTGGGAGGCTTGTTCAAGTAAGAACAGCACCCAAGCACCGGTCCACCCACATATCAAATTATCAAAGTAGCGAACGCGAATCAAACAAACATGATGATAGTGACTAGATGAAATTCCCATATGTCCTCGAGAACTCTTTGCTTATTAGAAGAGTTCGTTACGGCTTGTCCTTTGCTATAAAAAGGATTGGGCCACCTTGCTGCACTTTATTATACTTGTTACTTGTTACGAATTATCTTGCTATCAAAACTATCTGTTACCGCTACTTTCAGTACTTGCAGAGAATACCTTGCTGAAAACCGCTTGTCATTTTCTTATGCTCCTCGTTGGGTTCGACACTCTTACTTATCGAAAGGACTACGATTGATCCCCTATACTTGTGGGTCATCATATACTAACGGATCTCACGAGGTTTCTGTTGAGTTTTGTGTGCTGAAGTTTTCAAGTTTTGGGTGAGACCACGATGGATGAAGGAATAAGGAGCGGCAAGAACCTAAGCTTGGGGATGCCCAAGGCACCCCAAGGTAATATTCAAGGAAGACCCAAGCGTCTAAGCTTGGGGATGCACCAGATGGCATCCCCTCTTTCGTCTACAATCTATCGGTATATTACTTGGAGCTATATTTTTTTCATCACATGATATGTGTTTTACTTGGAGCGTCTTGTGCCATAGTTTTCTTTTCTTTGTTTGCTTTTTAATTTGCCACAATCATCTTTGCTGAACACACCTTTTTGAGAGGGACACACATTATTCGTTATTTGTTAGAAAACTCTATGTGTTTCACTTATATCTTTTGAGCTAGGCAGTTGCTCTAGTGCTTCATTTATATCTTTTAGAGCACGGCGGTGGTTATATTTAAAGAAATAGTTGCACTCTCATGCTTCACTTATATCTTTTTGAGAGTCTAATAAATAGTAATGGTAATATGCACGGGTTATGAATTTGGTCCTAATATGATAGGTATTCAAGAGGGATATAATAAACACTTTCATGTAGATCACTGAATATGATAAGTTTGATTCCTTGCAATAGTTTTGCGATATTAAGATGGTAATATGTGGGAGGTACTAGTAGATAATTGTGGTTTAGTAAGAATATTGGTGTTAAGGTTTGTGATTCCCGAAGCATGCACGTATGGTCTGTCATTATGCTAAGAAGTTGGAGCATGATTTATTATTGATTGTCTTCCTTTGCGTGGCGGTTGGAGGCGCGCGATGGTTAACTCCTACCAACCTCCCCCCTATGGGCATGCGTAGTAGTACTTTGCTTCGAGGGCTAATAAACTTTTGCAATAAGTATGTGAGTTCTTTATGACTAATGTGAGTCCATGGATTATACGCACTCTCACCTTTCCGCAATTTGCTAGCCTCTTCGGTACCGTGCATTGCCCTTTCTCACCTCGAGAGTCAGTGCAAACTTCGCCGGTGCATCCAAACCCCGTGATATAATACACTCTATCACACATAAGCCTCTTTATATCTTCCTCAAAACAGCCACCATACCTACCTATTATGGCATTTCCATAGCCATTTCGAGATATATTGCCATGCAACTTCCACCGTTCCGTTTATATGACACACACCATCATTGTCATATTGCTTTGCATGATCATATAGCTGACATAGTATTTGTTGATCAGCCACCGTTCATCATTTTCATACATGTTATGCTAGCATCATTGCACATCCTGGTACACTGCCAGAGGCATTCATATAGAGTCATATTTGTTCTAGTATCGAGTTGTAATTTTGAGTTGTGAGTAAACAGAAGTGTGATGATCATCATTATTAGAGCATTGTCCCAGTGAGGAAATTAAAAAAAGGCCAAAAAGAACCCACAAAAAAAAAAGAAAAAAAAGAGAGAAAAAGAGAGAAGGGGCAGTGTTACTATCATTTTCCATACTTGTCCTTAAAACTAGCACCATGTTTTTCATATAGAGAGTCAAATATGTTGTCACTTTCATATACTAGTGGGAATTTTTCATTATAGAACTTGGCTTGTATATTCCGATGATGGGCTTCCTCAAATGCCCGAGGTCTTCATGAGCAAGCAAGTTGGATGCACACCCACTTAGTTTTTATTTTGAGCTTTCATACACTTATAGCTCCTAGTGCATCCGTTGCATGGTGATACATCTCCAATGTATCTATAATTTTTGATTGTTCCATGCTGTTATATTTGTAGGGGAACGCAGCAGAAAACAAAAAAATTCCGACCTACGCACCAGCCCAGGACCACTATGGAGACTGCATACAAGGTTTGATCTTTTCGTTACCGACTCGTAGCGCAGCGGAAGTAGAGTCGATGACGATCGGTGGTGCAGATCCTCGCAGCTAGGATTTTACAACCTCCCAACCGCGAGGATGTACGATCCCTCGTCAGCTCACCGGACGGATCTCCGGGCAGCCCTTCGGGAGGCCTTGGGACAGTCCCTCGGATAGTCCCACCGGACGGATCCTCGGACAGCCCTTCGGGAGGCCTCTGGACAGTCCCTCGGATAGTCCCACCGGACGGATCCTCGGACAGCCCTTCGGGAGGCCTCTGGACAGTCCCTCGGATAGTCCCACCGGACGGATCCTCGGACAGCCCTTCGGGAGGCTTCTGGACAGTCCTTCGGGCGGGTCACTCGGACAACCCTTCGGGAGGACCCCCGAAACTCGGACAGTAACTCGGACAGCCCTTCGGGAGGACCCTCGAACAGCCCCTCGGGCAAAAAGATCGAACCTACGACCTCTCTACGGGGTTGCACACATACGGTGTCATCTATCCAGCACGGCTTCGCCGTCCAGAACTAGTTCCCACCAGAACCCAGACAGCCTTTCGGCTCTACGAAACTATTTCGCGGGGAGGGAGAGAAGAAGGCCAGATCATGCATGGCTTGTGTATGTTGAGAAAGAGTGTGTCTTTAGGCAGCCCCCTCCACCCCTATTTATAGGCCAAGCCCAAGGGTGGCTTCTCCAAGAAGCCAAGGGGAAAAATACCAAAAGGCCCTCAAGGTGGCTTCTCCAAGAAGCCACCCAAAAAGCACTTTCACTATTCACGGAAACATTTTTCCGCGACCGTTAAATCTGAAAATATTTCTGTGGGTCTTAGAATAATTCCAGTACCCACACAAATGATTTTGGACGCGTTCCGAAACAATTCCAGATTAGTGAGTTTCATCTGCGAAAAGCAAACAAAGCGGTTCCGGCAGCTCCGGAACATTTCCGGTTTTTTTCTCCGAAAAATCCCAGAAGTTCCTAGACTAATTCTGGCACCCTCCAAGAATTTCCAGGCGTGTGCCGAAACCAATTTGACTTAATGGTATACCCTGAAACAACTTTTCAGTTTTACCGAAACTATTCCGGTGCTCTCTCTCCGGAACTTTTCCGTTGTCTCCGAAACTTTCCGGTGTCTCCGAAACTTTTCCGGTGACATTCTCTCAGACTCCCTGTCTAGTATTCAGCAGATAGATGACCCTTAAGCTTGTGACCCTATAGGTTCGGTGAAGTATAGACATGACCGGAACTCTTTCCGATCAATGATCAACATCGGAGCCGTGGACACCCATATTGATCCCTATACCCACACGAATAAATATTCGAGTGAACCTCCAGTTGCCGTGTGCTATTCCTGTTGCTTCGCGATATGTTACAAAACCCGAGGTGAGATTTATCGGCATCCCCGTGGATCAACAACTTGTCCACTATGCCAGTTACCTCATTGCCGGTTTTGTTCTCTTTTCTCGTTCTCGTGTTCCGGCATACCTGTGATCAAATCACAACGTGTCTGGCCAGACGATGGTGGATACCGTAACACCGAGAGGGCCCAGAGATATCTCTCCATCGTCGGAGGAGCAAATCCCAATCTTGGATTATCAAGTTACTTGACATACTTTTCCTTGAACCCGTAAGCCGCCGTAATAGCCACCTATTTACGGATGACGTTTAACAAACCCCAAAGTTCATGAAGCAAGCATGAAGAAACTCGATGCTCTTATGGTCTAAGGAATTATGCAAACGTTAACTTTCTCTGTGTTATTAACCATTAACTTGTGATGAATGTATCTCATAGCATAACATCAATTTGGGTCGATTCAACACAAGTGTTCTCCCAACATTGTGCCCTGAAAGTTGCCGGCATAGACATGCCCATGATCAGGAAAACAGGACCATCATGCAACACTTGAGCTAGTCTTAGAGGCATGACTAGGAATACATTTTACCGTTTATTATTCCACACGTGCATATGAGTCTTCCTCCGAGCCTCGTGGTTATTGCAGACTCGAGAACCATAGCAGTTATAGCATGGAACATAAACATAATTATGAACATGGGGATAAATAATAACATTTATTATTGCCTCTAGGGCATATCTCCTACAGACTCCCACTTGCACTAGAGTCAATAATCTAGTCAATGCTAATGCACATTACACCTATGGCATACCGGTGTAAAAATGCTTCGCATGTGGTATAGCCTGATGTCCAACGGATCTGACAACTTCAGTTTCGTGTGTATCTTTGCATGTCCTCGCGTTTTCACGCTTTCACAAAATTCATATTTTGTGTGGACTTGGCTTCGTATATATGTGAATCACTGGTCAAACCTTGATTCCTCAGACTGAGCTATGGAGCAACTATCTTCAATAGTGTTCCATTGACCAAAGCCATCTTGGAATCATACTAAGTTCATGAACGAACTGTACGATTCAACATCTTCTATGTCGCTTTGAAAGCGGCAACATACTTAGCCTTAGTTATAGAATTCGCCACAGTAACCTGTTTGGAACGATTTCCAAACACCGTGCCACCATATCGTGTATTACACAAAAAATCCTTAACTTAAATCGAAAATCGCATGGAGTATTGATGAAGACTGTATCGATGCAATTACTTACAACGAGCACTTCATAATCTCTGCTTGCGAGAAAACATGTCATCAGTGCTACTTTAGTACTTAATGACATTTTCCACTGTTGTCCCATGATCTGTACTTTGATCACTTTGGTATCTTTACTCGCAATTCCTTGGGAGTACTGGACATATCTGGTTGTTTTACATACCAAGGAATACATGATTAATCCAAACACGAAAGTGTGTGGAATATCCATCATGTATTTTGCTCATCAGTGTTTTGGGACACCGAGTCTTGCAAAAACCCTTTCCATGTGACTTTGGCAAGAATCACTCCTTGGCGTTCTTATGCTAAACTATTTTAGCATCTTGTCAATATGTATTTTTGGCTTAGCCTATTAGGCAATTCTATCTTGTAGATAAATATGCCTAATATCAAGGCTATTTAGCCCAAGCACTTCATCGAAAAACTATTTTCAATGAAGTCCTAATTCGTGTCAAGAAATTTATATTATTTCCAATCAACAATGTGTCAAGCACACAAGGTTTTAAGAAATATTATTATGCTCCCACTTACTTTCTTGAAACCACAAGCATCTTCGTTATCCATTGATGAAAACAAACTCTTTTGACTATTTCATCAAAAACGAAGATTCCAACTCCATTTTGCTCTCTTCTATCCATTGCTGGAACTCTGAAGTTTGTATACTTACTAGCATCCTTTGGATTGACAAAATACCTTGGACTGTACCACATGCAAGTCCTAGGTTGAATTTCCATCACATGGAAATCCTTTTGGCATCCATGTATCATATCTCAAGATTGAAATATGTATTGATTGCTAGTTTAACCCGATCTGACTTTAAGCATCGCTATGGTGAGACAACCTCATCGTAGTCAACTCCTTGAACTTGTTATTGCAACAAGTCGAGCTTTATGGATAAAACATTTTATCCACATCAATTTATAGTTCCATTAATGTTCGTTAGACTCTAAGTCTTCCGAAGGGTTTATCAAGATATAATCTTGAATCATTTATGGAAACTATCTCGGATTATATTGGCATTTAGCCAATTCCGGAGTCAGGGCCCATCAACGCTTCCTTGTGTATCGTAGGTATACTATTGTCTAACAACAATATCTCGCTTGCGCACCTGAGAGGTTTGCACGAGTTTTGCCTACGTGGTTTAGTTGCAAGTTCGACCGAAGTCCATACATCTCATGTAGAGGCTTCCGTATCAGTCGCAGTAGGAAACTCTGGAATTACTTCCAAGGTTTCTTTCCTTTGACCTGATGACGAAGATACTGTTATCTCATCGAGTTGCATTGTTCTCCCACTCACCTTTTTGCAAGAACCATTCTCTTTAAAAGCATACCGTTCTTGGTGGCAAACCTTTTTGCCTCGGTATAGTGGTGGAGGAATTCCCAATTACTTGGGATAACCTACAAAGTAGTACTTGTCTGATTTGGAATAGGTTTGTAAATATTTTACACAAGCCCCATATTCGAAATGTTAAGAAAAGACAAAGCATGGTTGGGCGTACCATACCATGGCGTCATTTCAACAGACCCGATGGCGCTCTTTTCAGTGTAAAAGCCGCAGTCTCTAAAGCATTACCTTTAAAAGGGATAATGGCAAATTGATTTATGTCATCTTTGATCTTACCATGTCACAAATGGTTTGAATACATCTTCACGGACGTACCACTCACAGTGGAGTTCCGGGAGGTGTAAGTTATGAAACCTTTTTCACAACTCATCAGACATTCGCTAAGCTTGTAACTCAAATATTCCTTTCCGCAATCAAATTGCAGAAACATAATTTTCTTGTTACAATAATTTCTACTTCATATTGAAAACCTTATGAATGATTTCAAAAGATCCAGACTTACGTCTCATCGAGTAAATATCCATATATCCACTTGAGTCATTTCTGAAGATAGATAAATCCACTGCCAGCAACAACATTTATTGGACTACACATCAAAATGTATGATCACCAATAAGTTTGTTGCTCGTTCCTTATGGCCTATGAACGGTATTTCAGTCACTTCACTTTTCGGAGGAAAGTTACAAGTGTCAGATGATTTATAATCAAACGACTTCAAAATCCATCATTATGGAATTTCTCCATGCGGGTTTCTCCAATGTGACCAAATGCAGTGCCACACATGTGTGGTATTCTCTTAGTCTTGCGACATTTACCGTCAGTGTTATGGATGTATCATATTACCATCAATATTCATAACATACATCCCATCCATGATGGAAGCATGGCCCTTATGTTATTCATGATTCCGAACAACAATTGTTCTTTCATGAACAACACTCTTGCAACAAACATTATGCAATGGGCTAGAGTGTGTAAAACTCTAAAATGAATTATGAAAGTAAATACAGAGGTAATGTATTATTATCAATATTCATAACATACATCTCATTCATAATGAAAGTATGGCCCTTAAGTTATTCATAACATCGAACATCAAAAGTTCTCTTATGAACAACCTTCTTGCAAGATACCTTATGCAATGGGCTAGAGTGTGTAAAACTCTAAAATGAATTATGAAAATAAATACAGACGGTAATACACCGATGGAATGTATAGTAACATTTACTATATTCCCAGCGCGTATCTGAACCTCACTCCGGCAAGTCTTTTAGGCCGTAGTAGTTCTTGCATCGAGTCGCAGCAGAATGCAATTGAGCGGGTATCTTTGTGATCAACTCACAATACCCAAAAATTAGTGATTAACATGTTTAATCATAATTCCCAAGAACTATTTCTTTTGACCAGCCTTTCTATACATCAATAGCTTGTATGACATTCATACATGAGCTGGATATTCCAGTCTTCTCTCTTTTTGCCTTTATGCTTCTAACCGTTTTACTTCCAATATTCTCCTACTCTCAGAAGAAGCACCAACTTGAAGAGTGGCGTCAGCCCCAGACTTCCTAGGTGTGTAAGTCATACTAACACCCTTCGGACATTTCCTTTCTCTTGAGTTGTTGTTTTATTCACCATCATCATATGACCGGCGTTCTACTGGATCCCTCTATTATTAGTCAAATGCATAGTAAACACTTTTACTAATAGTTTGTAAAACAAACATTGCTTTGGATATCGCATATCTTTTAGCCTTTGCTTGTGTCTGAAAATGATTTTCAGTTCCATGAATATCACATAGCTATCCCAAACTTTTGAAGTTCGGGTCTCATGGAAACAAACATATTGTACTTGACCGTAACGGAATTCTAGCTTTTGGATCGAAGGACGAGAGTCACATTATCCATAGCATTAGCGGGAGAATACCAAAAGCATGCGATATGACAAAGTCCTTCTCGGAACTTTTGAGGACAATCCTCACATTACGTTACCAACCGTAAAGTTTTAACCAGATATTTAACAGCTTATTCAATTTTAACAGGGAAGGTGGAAACGCGAGCCATTATTCTACAACTATTATGCAAATTTCACTTTAGACAACATCCATAATTAATTGCATTGAGAATTAAGCAAGTTAATTCTACAGTGCGCTCCCACTCAAATCAATATCTCTCAAAATTGATTGCGAGTGATACAAGATCCGTATTTCAATTCGACGCCATTGACTGGTTCATCACCGATGACGCGAATTTCAATCGTTAGGCCAACTTGCCGATCACATCTCTATGTGATTCTTGTTCATCTTTCGATGGGCGTGTTCCGAGCTCAGGACTCTCCTGCCTGAACGTCAAAGACAACCAAGTGATATTGCTGCGAGGTCTGACCTCACCCGCCTCATTCCTCTCGATTCGTTCGTGCTCATGTGTACATGGCGCACCCCGAAAAGATACGAATTTCAGACGGTGCTACACTTGGGGTGAACACTAACTACTTTGATATTTTAAGTGAGAGATCACCCTAATAAAAGCGACTACCGCGCAATCAAGAAGGGTGCATCATAAGGGATAAACATCTCAGGCAATTCATAATAGCATGACATGGTATAGCCCTTTCTGACGGAGAAGTCTTGTATTTCTTCGTCTCCGGCATTCGCGTCGGTGTTCACCTTTGCGAAGATTGCCACCACCTTGTCGATGCACCAGATAATATTCCTATCTCTATAGCTAATAAAATAAGTGCATTACAAAAGGTTGACACGCAGGTCATTTAAGTGACAATCATATGGCTCCAGCCATCATGCCGAATCATGACACGCAGGTCATGTTAATTTACATCATATAGTCATCTCATACATAATCGAATTAATATGAGCACTCCTATACCACATCATATGCACATCCTGCAAAACCAAGTTAGACGCCTCTAATCGGTTCATACAAAATTTCATTTTACGTGGCTTCTAAGGTTTTGACTTAAACCGCAGCTTCCAACGTTCATCATCAAGTATGATTATTCAAGTCGCTAGATTAACTTTGCGGGGTGTATGAAACACGAGATAATAAAATCTCGAGCCCCATACTAAACTTCGTCATACGCATGACCCCCGTGCAGATCATATCTGCATTGCCCTTTTGTCTGCGAAATTTCAACTTTCTCTCTAACTATGGTGGAATTCAATGAACTGTTAGCACTTCGTTGATCAATCAGGATCGCGGATTGCCAGAACTTTGAAATTCCACCATGCTGTTATCAAGATCAGAAATATGCAAATTCCAGGGGACAACAAGAACATCGGGTAACAGATTTCATCTGCTACCCGCAAAAATAATTATCAGCAGCAAAACTCATCTACTACAAATTATATTGTGCAACACCCATACATCTCTATGTATTCTAGATCGTAACCTGCATCTACGCATAGCACGGCTCATGATGCCACTGTAGGGGAACGCAGCAGAAAACAAAAAATTTCCGACCTACGCACCAGCCCAGGACCACTATGGAGACTGCATACAAGGTTTGATCTTTTCGTTACCGACTCGTAGCGCAGCGGAAGTAGAGTCAATGACGATCGGTGGTGCAGATCCTCGCAGCTAGGATTTTACAACCTCCCAACCGCGAGGATGTACTCCCTCATCAGCTCACCGGACGGATCTCCGGGCAGCCCTTCGGGAGGCCTCAGGACAGTCCCTCGGATAGTCCCACCGGACGGATCCTCGGACAGCCCTTCGGGAGGCCTCTGGACAGTCCCTCGGATAGTCCCACCGGACGGATCCTTGGACAGCCCTTCGGGAGGCCTCTGGACAGTCCCTCGGATAGTCCCACCGGACGGATCCTCGGACAGCCCTTCGGGAGGCTTCTGGACAGTCCTTCGGGCGGGTCACTCGGACAGCCCTTCGGGAGGACCCCCGAAACTCGGACAGTAACTCGGACAGCCCTTCGGGAGGACCCTCGAACAACCCCTCGGGCAAAAAGATCGAACCTACGACCTCTCTACGGGGTTGCACACATACGGTGTCATCTATCCAGCACGGCTTCGCCGTCCAGAACTAGTTCCCACCGGAACCCAGACAGCCTTTCGGCTCTAAGAAACTTTTTCGCGGGGAGGAAGAGAAGAAGGCCAGATCATGCATGGCTTGTGTATGTTGAGAAAGAGTGTGTCTTTAGGCAACCCCCTCCACCCCTATTTATAGGCCAAGCCCAAGGGTGGCTTCTCCAAGAAGACAAGGGGAAAAATACCAAAAGGCCCTCAAGGTGGCTTCTCCAAGAAGCCACCCAAAAAGCACTTTCACTATTCACGGAAACATTTTTCCGCGACCGTTAAATCCGAAAATATTTCTGTGGGTCTTAGAACAATTCCAGTACCCACACAAATGATTTTGGATGCGTTCTGAAACAATTCCGGATTAGTGATTTTCATCTGTGAAAAGCAAACAAAGCGGTTCCGGCAGCTCCGGAACATTTCTGGTTTTTTTCTCCGAAAAATCCCAGAAGTTCCTAGACTAATTCTGGCACCCTCCAAGAATTTCCAGGCGTGTGCCGAAACCAATTTGACTTAATGGTATACCCTGAAACAACTTTTCAGTTTTACCGAAACTATTCCGATGCTCTCTCTCCGGAACTTTTCCGTTGTCTCCGAAACTTTTCCGGTGTCTCCGAAACTTTTCCGGTGACATTCTCTCAGACTCCCTGTCTAGTATTCAGCAGATAGATGACCCTTAAGCTTGTGACCCTATAGGTTCGGTGAAGTATAGACATGACCGGAACTCTTTCCGATCAATGATCAACATCGGAGCCGTGGACACCCATATTGATCCCTATACCCACACGAATAAATATTCGAGTGAACCTCCAGTTGCCGTGTGCTATTCCTGTTGCTTCGCGATATGTTACAAAACCCGAGGTGTGATTTATCGGCATCCCCGTGGATCAACAACTTGTCCACTATGCCAGTTACCTCGTTGCCGGTTTTGTTCTCTTTTCTCGTTCCCGTGTTCCGGCATACCTGTGATCAAATCACAACGTGTCTGGCCAGACGATGGTGGATACCATAACACCGAGAGGGCCCAGAGATATCTCTCCATCGTCGGAGGAGCAAATCCCAATCTTGGACTATCAAGTTACTTGACATACTTTTCCATGAACCCGTAAGCCGCCGTAATAGCCACCCATTTACGGATGACGTTTAACAAACCCCAAAGTTCATGAAGCAGGCATGAAGAAACTCGATGATCTCATGGTCAAAGGAATTATGCAAACGTTAACTTTCTCTGTGTTATTAACCATTAACTTGTGACGAATGTATCTCATAGCATAACATCAATTCGGGTCGATTCAACACAAGTGTTCTCCCAACATTGTGCCCTCAAAGTTGCCGGCATAGACATGCCCATGATCAGGAAAACAGGACCATCATGCAACACTTGAGCTAGTCTTAGGGGCATGACTAGGAATACATTTTACCGTTTATTATTCCACACGTGCATATGAGTCTTCCTCCGAGCCTCGTGGTTATTGCAGACTCGAGAACCATAGCAGTTATAGCATGGAACATAAACATAATTATGAACATGGGGATAAATAATAACATTTATTATTGCCTCTAGGGCATATCTCCTACAATATTATCAATCTTGGATGTTTTTATATACATTTAGAGCAATTATATATCATTTTTTGGGACTAACCTATTAACTTAGTGCCCAGTGCCAGCTACTGTTTTCTGCCTGTTTTTGGTTATACAGAATATCAATACCAAACGAAGTCCAAATGCCACGAAACTTTTTGGAGATTTTTTCCTGGACATAACCAACACTAGAAGCTTCGGGAGAAGGCCAGAAGCCCCAGGAGGTGGCCACGAGCCACCAGGGCGCGCCTAGGGGGGTGGCAGGCGCGCCCTGGTGCCTAGTGGGCCCACCTCTGCCTCTTTTGACCGAATTCCACCACTATAAATTCCCAAAAATCGGGAAACCAGCAGAGGAGTCCACGAAATACTTTTTCCGCCGCCGCAAGTTTCTGTTTTTGAGAGATCCCATCTGGGGGCCTTTTCCGGCACTCCACCGGAGGGGGAATCGATCACGGAGGGGCTCTACATCAACCTTGCTACCCTTCTGATGATGCGTGAGTAGTTTACCACAAACCTTCGGGTCCATAGTTAGTAGCTAGATGGCTTCTTCTCTCTTTTTGATCTTCAATACAATGTTCTCCTCGATGTTCTTGGAGTTCTATCCGATGTAATCACTTTTTGCGGTGTGTTTGTTGGGATCTGATGAATTGTGAGTTTATGATCAGATTATCCATGAATATTATTTGAGTCTTCGCTGATCTCTTTTATGCATGATTGTTATAGCTTCGTATTTCTTCTCCGATCTATTGATTTGGTTTGGCCAACTAGATTGATTTATCTTGCCATGGGAAGAGGTGCTTTGTAATGGGTTCGATCTTGCGGTGCTCAATCCCAGTGACAGAAAGGGACATGACACGTATGTATCGTTGCTATTAAGGGTAAAAAGATGGGGTTTATTCATGCATGAGTTTACTTTGTCTACATCATGTCATCTTGCTTAAGGCGTTACTCCGTTCTTTATGGACTTAATACACTAGATGCATACTGGATAGCGGTCGATGTGTGGAGTAATAGTAGTAGATGCAGGAAGGAGTCGGTCTACTTGTCTCGGACGTGATGCCTATATACATGATCATTGCCTTGGATATCGTCATGATTATTTGCTTTTCTATGAATTGCCCAACAGTAATTTGTCTACCCACCGTATGCTATTTTCTTGAGAGAAGCCTCTAGTGAAAACTATGGCCCCCGGGTCTATCTAAATCATATATTAAAACCCTAAAAATACTTTGTTGCACTTTTTCTTTATTTATTTTATTTTGTATTTTTGTTTCAATCTATCTATCTATCACATACAATTTAATCTTGCAACTTACCGCCGAGGGATTGACAACCCCTCATTTGCGTTGGGTGCAAGGATTTGTTGTTTGTGTGCAGCTACTGCTAACGAGGTGTTGCATGATTTGTGATGCCCCTGCTCGACCGTGTACTAATCATACAAGCAAACGCGCACGATCGAGATCAGAGACTCACGGGAAGATATCACAACACAACTCTAAACACAAATAAAAGTCATACAAGCTTTAAAATACAAGCTAGGGGCCTCGAGGGCTCGAATACATAAGCTCGCGATCAAGCGTCAGCGGAAGCAACAAGATATCTGAGTACAGACATAAAAGGGAAACAAGTTTGCCTTAAGAAGGCTGAGCAAAACAACGGCACTGATCGAGAAGGCGCAGGCCTCCTGCCTGGGTGCCTCCTATCTACTCCTGGTCGTCGGCGGTCTCCACGTAGTAGTAGGCTCCAGCGGTAGGGTAGTAGTAGTCGTCGGCGGTAGTAGCTGACTCCTGGGCTCCGTCATCTGATCGCAGTAGTCGGGTATGGGGGAAAAGAGGGAGCAAAACAACCGTGAGTACTCATCCAAAGTACTCGCAAGACTTACATCAGAACTATTCTATTTATGCATCGGTATCAAAGAGGGGATGTATCTGTGGACTAGACTGCAGAAATGCCAGAATAGGGGGAAAGGCCTAGCCTATCGAAGACTAGCATCTCCAGCGTCTTGCAGCATTGGAAGAGTGCAGATTAGCATAATATAAAGTAGTAAGTAGTAACAACGCCCAGAGATCCTTTCTCGACTCCTTGCGAGAAAGTGATCCCGGAGCCAACATATTAGTAACATCACCAAGTATCCAGGTCTAGTAGTAGTAGATCGGGATACTTTCTGAGCGTCCTGTTATCGTGGACACGGCTATTCGAATAGATATACTTCCCTGCAGGGGTGCACTAACTTTCCCAACACGCTCGATTAACTCTGGCCGGACACACTTGCTCGGTCCATGCCCGACCTCGGCTGATCGACACGTCGCAGCCCTACCTAGGCTCAACAGAGAGGCCAGCACGCCGGTCTACACCCTAAGCGCTCAGGGGTCTTGGGCCCATCGTCCTTTGCACTCCTGCGCGTTGCGTACGCGGCCGGTGAGCAGACCTGCCCCCCTTAATACAAGCGCAGGCTTTCACGGTCCAACCCGGCGTGCGCCGCTCAACTGCTGACATCTGAAGAGCTTCGGCTGATGCACATGACGCCGAGTGCCCATACTTATTCCCGTGTGGTGGTTAGCGCGAAAAGGCCAGAGGCCTACTCAGATCACATATCCAAACCCATTATTGCATTGGTAGCGCGCGGTGACAATCAGCGATCCACGATCTGTGGTCCCGTCGCCCCGTCTTGTGGACTTACGGCAAGGGCTAGGAATGCCCGGCGGTGCCACGTAATTATCTCGCGGGTACCCTTACGGTCATCCCGTCTCCACATAACTCGCGGGTACCCCTCAGGGCCGACCCAACTTCATCAAGGGACTGCATAATATAAAGTACTGGTCTCGGCCCTTCGATCACATTGATCGGGGGACTGGTAACAAAGCGGGGCAACAGGGACAAGGGTGAGGGGCCACTGATGGATCACTAACCGACCTATACTAAGCATATATGATAACAGGTAAAGTAACAATAGCAGGTTACAAAAGCAGGCTATGCATCAGAATAGGAGCTTTCTAATACAGTAGCAAAATCTAATGCAAGCATGAGAGAGGAAGAATGGGCGATATAGGGATGATCAAGGGGGTTTTGCTTGCCTGGAAGCTCTGCTGAAAGGGACTGGTCCTCTGTGGTGTAGTCGTACTCGGCAGCAGCGTTAGTCTCGGGGTCTACCGGAGGAGAAGAGGGGAAGAAACAATAAATAAAAGCAAACAAAGCTACTCAGATGCATGGCATGGCAGTATGCAGTGCTGGTGGTGACCTATCGCAGTACCACACGTTGCAGATGAAGCGGGAAAATATCTGGGAAATTTTCCCGGCCTTCGGGCATCTGTCAGACAGATGAACCGGAGGGGAAGGTTCCATGTTTGCATAGTTGTGGGCATGTGACAGGCAAACGGAGGGCATATTCGGATTCGTCTCGTTTTTCTGATCAACTTTCATGTAGAAAACTTTTTGATCCGAGCTACGGTTTTTTTTCTATGATTTTTAAAGTTTTAAACATTTTCTGAAATTGTTTTAATTAATTGATTTGACAGAAAAGGAATATGACGTCAGCATGATGTCAGGGTGATGTCAGCAGTCAACTTTGACCTTTGACTGGTCAATCTGACAGGTGGGGCCCCTCTGTCATAGACTGTACTAATTAAACAGCAGATTAAATTAACTAATTAATCTAATTAGCTAGTGGATCCCACTGTCAGTGACTGATTAATTAACTGGTTTAATTAACAAAATGATTAGCAGTTTTATTTAATTATAAAACCGTTTAATTAGTGTGGGGTCCACATGTCAGTGGCCCAGGCTGCCCAGTCAGCAGTTTGACTAGTCAATGGGCCCACTCGTCAGTGACTGTTAGTGTTAATTAAAACTTATCCATTTAAACAGTACACTGGGCCCACGTGTCATACTCTAGGCTAAATACTAGGATTTATTTTAATAGCAGTTAATTAGGGACGGTGGGGCCCGATGTCAGTGAGTGTTAGGTGTCGGGCTAGCGGCTAATGACCTGCCAGGTGGGTCCCGCCGGCGTTTAAACTGTGGCGCGCGCGCCGGCGGTGACAGAACACGGCGGCGACGGCCGGAATCGCAGCACAGAGCGCCGTTGGAGGCGTGGCTAGGCTCGTTGGATAGCTGGTGCACGCGCTCATCCGATGGAACGAGCGGGAGGTTGCGGGGTGGCCGGAGTTAAGCACGGCAGTGACCGGGGCGGTGACCGGAGCGCGGTGCGGTGCGGCAGCGGTGCGGGAGGGCACGGGGAAGAGAGGGAAGGGGTCCGGCGGGACTCGGAAGCTCACAGTGGCGAATGGGGACTCAGGGGAGCCGGAGGTGGCCGGAGTCGAGGAGATCGAGCGGCGGCAGAAGGGGATCCAGTCGGAGAAGGACGACGAACGCGGCGGCGCGGGGGCGTCCTGGCTCACGTGGGTCCGCGTAGATGACGAGGACGACGACGCGCAGCTCCTGGACAAGGTGGGGTGGTGCGGGGTCGCCGGTGGCTGCGGCAACGAAGGTGGTGTAACGACGGCGGCGCTCGGATGCGTCCAGGCGAGGCGAGGGGCCGAGGAGAGGGCGAATGGGGGCTAGGGTTGGATGCGGGGAATGGGGAGGGGTCTTCTAGCCAACCAGGGCGACAGGGGAGCGCCGGTGTCGATCGCAGGAGAGGGGGGGGGGCCGGCATGTGCGGGCTTGCAGCCACGCAGAGAGAGAGAAAGAGAGCGAGAGGTTAGGGACGGGGAAGCTGGGTTGGGCCGCGAGCACTGTGGACTTGAAGCCCAAAAGCACAGTACGCCCCGGCCTTTTCCCATTTTCCTTTTTGCATTTTCTAAAACAGCCACTGTTGCATTTATTTCAGCAACCAAAACATTTTGTAAAAATGTGGAGCTGGGCCATTTAAATGCAATGCAATTTTTGGCACTGCTACAAAAAGTTTGGGAGGCTTTTGAACTCTTTTGAATGTTTCACAAATAGAAAAGCATTTGAAAATGTTGTTTGGCCACTGTTTTAAATATCCAGGGGCATTTTGAGAATTCAAAAGAGGTAGGTTTCATCAGGACAAATACTTAGAGATTATTTTTCAAATTCTGAACTATTTTGATGGCATGTTTGAGGAAGCAAATATTTGACTTGCATTTCAAATGGAATTTGAATTTGATTTTGGACAAGTGACCATTTGGCATGGAAAGGCATGATGTCATGGCATCATTAGGGGGAGACTAGTGTAGCTAACCACTGGGGGTGTTACATGATTCTCCTACTGGATTGATAACCTTGGTTTCATAACTGAGGGAAATACTTACCTCTACTGTGCTGCATCATCCCTTCCTCTTCGGGGAAAATACCAACGCAAGCTACAAGTAGCAGGAAGAATTGCTGGCGCCGTTGCCGGGGAGACATCATCAACATCTATCAAGTACCTACGCATAAAACTTACATCTCCTTGCATTTACTTTATTTGCATTTGCCTCTCGTTTTCATCTCCCCCACTTCTAAAAAGTTTTTATAAAAATACAAAAATATTTTCCGTTTGCCTTTTTGCTCGTTTGCTATCTTTGCTTGTGTGCCATGTGCCTTCTATTTGCTTGCATCTTTGCTTGCTAAACATCTATCGATATGGATCCTCATCCACTTGCTAATCTTTTCAAAAGACCCAATTATGTTGAACCAATTGCCAGTGAGTTGAGTGCACTTGATTTCCTCTATGAAGTTTTGTTTGAAAATCATGAATCTTAAAATTATGATGAAGTGCTGAAAGAAGAAATTTATAAAGTGATTCATGATAGCTCCTTCAATAAAAAGCATGATCGCAATGATTTTATTATAAATTCTATTAATGTCAATTGTGTTAATGATATGCAAAACTACAAGCTTGGGGATGATAATTTTGTCATGTCCACTACTTATTGCAATGATCATGATTGGGGTGATAATGCTTTTTATGATCTTGAAAATTTATTTAAGCATCATGATGAATATGATATTGATAATAATGCTTGCAATAATATTGAAAGTGGGTTTGGAAGAGTGTCAACTCTAGATAAAAATAATCCCACATATTTGGAGAATGTTCAATCTTATGAAATCTTTGATAAAAGTGGGTTTGGAGAGGTCATGACTTTCGTTGATGATAATCCCACTATTTTGGTAGATTATAAATTTCTTATGCATGTGGATCGTAAAGAGAATATTATTTATGATAGCTATATCGTTGAATTTGAATATGATCCTACATGTAATTATTATGATAGAGGAAAATATGGTTGTAGAAATTTTCATGTTACTAAATTGCCTCTCGTGATGTTGAAATTATTCATGCTTCATTCTTCCTATTTGCATATGCTAGAGATTGCTTGTCTTGATAATTTGTTCTCCTATAAAATGCCTATGCATAGGAAGTATGTTAGACTTAAGTGTGTTTTTCATATGCTTCATGATGCTCTCTTTGTGTTTCTATTATGATCTTTCATGAGAGCATCATTGAAATCTCAAGTCTATCTTAATGGCTATAAAGAAAGAGCTTGTTGGGAGGCAACCCAAGGAATAAAATAAATTTTTACTTTTTGTTTCTTTTATTGTGTGTTTTCACATTTATGCTATTGTTATGATTGTGCCTTTGTGTTTTTAATTAGTGTTTGTGCCAAGTAAAGCCTTTAGGATGATTTGGAAGATAGTATAATTGATGCTGTTTGGAAAACAGAAAGTTTTGCGTCCAGTGCTGGAATTTTGGTTCTGTACTGGAGCGTCAAAAAATCTGAAATTTTTACACAGTATTTATATATGAATTTCCCACGTTGTCCTAATTTTTCAGAATTTTTGGAGTTACGGAAGTATAGCTTTTAAATAGATTTCTACAAACTGTTCTGTTTTTGACAGATACTGTTTTGATGCACTACTTGCTTGTTTTGATGAAACTATGGATTGTATCGGGGGGTATAAGGCATGGAGAAGTTAGAATACAGTAGGTATAATGAAAAAATAAAATATGAATGGGTTTGCAACAGTACTTAAAGTAGTGATTTGTTTTGTTATACTAACGGGTCTCACGAAGGTTTTGTTGAGTTTTGTGTGATTGAAGTTTTCAAGTTTTAGGTGAGATCACGATGGATGAAGGAATAAGGAGTGGCAAGAGCGTAAGCTTGGGGATGCCCGAGGCACCCGAAGGTAATATTCAAGGAAGACTCAAGCGTCTAAGCTTGGGGATGCCCCGGAAGGCATCCCCTCTTTCTTCTACCAACCATCGGTAATTTTACTTGGAGCTATATTTTTATTCGTCACATGATATGTGTTTTGCTTGGAGCGTCGTGTATTATATGAGTCTTTGCTTTGTTTGCTTTTTAGTTTGTCACAATCATCTTTGCTGGACACACCAATTTGAGAGAGCCACATGTTCATCATAATTTGTTAGAATACTCTATGTGCTTCACTTAAATTTTTTGAGCTAAGCAGTTGCTCTAGTGCTTCACTTAAATCTTTTTGAGCAGGGCGGTGGCTATATTTTGAAGAAATAAACTCTCATGCTTCACTTATATTATTTTGAGAGTTGATAAGATTAAAATTTTGAAGAAATAAACTCTCATGCTTCACTTATATTATTTTGAGAGTTGATAAGATGAAAATTTTGAAGAAATATTTGCACTCTCATGCTTCACTTATATCTTTTTGAGAGTTGATAATAGTAACGGTAATTTGCACAAGATATGAATTTGGTCCCAAAGTGATGAATATTCAAGAGGGATATAAGAAAAACTTTCATATAGATCATTGGATATGATAAGTGTGATTCCTTGCAATAGTTTTACGATATGGAGGTGATAATATGCGAGTCATGTTAGTAAGTAATTGTGATTTAGTAAGAATATTAGTGTTAAGGTTTGTGATTCCCTATGCATGCACATTAAGTCAATAGTTATGCAAAGAAATTATATCCTACTTATGGTGCATTATTCGGTGTTAGTTATGTTCAATGCATGTTTATGACCGTTTTCGTTTTTTGGTTGGTTGCTTCTCAATCTATTTGCTAGCCTTCATTTGTACTAAGCGGAAATACTGCTTGTGCATCCAAACTCCTTAAACCCAAGTTGTGCCAAATGAGTCCACCATATCTACCTATATGCGGTATTTCCATGCCGTTCCAAGTAAATTTGTGTGTGCCAACTCTAATTTTCAAAATAATATTCCGTTTTGTGTGCCCGTACCACTCATGAAGCGGCAGGGGGTGGCCATTATTTTCCATGCTAGGTATGTTATTCTCACGATGAGTGTTTATTCACTTGTCATTGCACGAGAGAGTGGCTGGTAATAGGGATGCCCAGTCCCACAATGAATCAAGAATTAATAACAACAAAATTCCTTGAAAAGTGTTGGTATGGAGGGCACCCGTGGATACGGCTAGCCATGGATTGTGAAAGAATGGTGGAAAGGAAATAAACTTTACTTTTTGTTTGGGAACCGCCTATGATGTGTCTAGCATGGAAGATATTGGGAATTCTCGGTCGTTTTCGTTGACAGGAAAAGCTTGCCTCTCAAAATATTTTTATCTCTCTAATTTAAGCCTTGAGCTCTGGCACATTAGCAAATCTCTGCTTCCCTTTGCGAAGGGCCTATCTATTTACTTTTATGCAATTTTTATTTTTATTTTGAGTCTCCATCTTCTCTTATAAAGCACCAACTAGAGAGCACTATTGTTATACTTGTGCATTGTGTGTGGCTAATATGGAGTGTGTTTCATGAATGGATCAATGATTGAGCATAATGGGCTTGGGATAGCTTTCTTTAGCGTTGATATTTTGAAAAGCATGGTTGCTTGTTAGTATGCTTGAGTATTTATATCTTCATGTCAAACTATAGACTATTGCTTTGAATCATTCAAGTCCAATGTCCATGTTACAAAAGAAAAGAATATATGATGAATATGATAGGCAACATTCCACATCAAAAATTCTATGTTTATCATTTAACTACTCGAGGACGAGCAGGAATTAAGCTTGGGGATGCTGATACGTCTCCAACGTATCTTTAATTTTTTATTGTTCCATGCTGTTATATTATCAATCTTGAATGTTTTTATATACATTTACAGCAATTATATATCATTTTTTGGGACTAACCTATTAACTTAGTGCCCAGTGCCAGTTGCTGTTTTCTGCCTACTTTTCGTTTTACAGAATATCAATACCAAACGAAGTCCAAATGCCCTGAAATTTTTGGAGATTTTTTTCTGGACATAACCAACACTAGAAGCTTCGGGAGAAGGCCAGAAGCCCCAGGAGATGGCCACGAGCCACCAAGGCGCGCCTGGGGGGAGGCAGGCGCGCCCTGGTGCCTCGTGGGCCCATCCCTGCCTCTTTTGACCTAATTCCACCACTATAAATTACCAAAAATCGGGAAACCAGCAGAGGAGTCCACGAAATACTTTTTCCGCCGCCATAAGTTTCTGTTCTCGAGAGATCCCATCTGTGGGCCTTTTCCGGCACTCCGCCGGAGGGGGAATCGATCACGGAGGGGCTCTACATCAACCTTGCTGCCCTTCCGATGATGCGTGAGTAGTTTACCATAGACCTTCGGGTCCATAGTTAGTAGCTAGATGGCTTCTTCTCTCTTTTTGATCTTCAATACAATGTTCTCCTCGATGTTCTTGGAGTTCTATCCGATGTAATCACTTTTTGCGGTGTGTTTGTTGGGATCCGATGAATTGTGAGTTTATGATCAGATTATCCATGAATATTATTTGAGTCTTCTCGGATCTCTTTTATGCATGATTGTTATAGCTTCGTATTTCTTCTTCGATCTATTGATTTGGTTTGGCCAACTAGATTGATTTATCTTGCCACGGGAAGAGGTGCTTTGTAATGGGTTCGATCTTGCGGTGCTCAATCCCAGTGACAGAAAGGGACATGACACGTATGTATCATTGCTATTAAGTGTAAAAAGATGGGGTTTATTCATGCGTGAGTTTACTTTGTCTACATCATGTCATCTTGCTTAAGGCGTTACTCCGTTCTTTATGGACTTAATAAACTAGATGCATGCTGGATAGCGGTCGATGTGTGGAGTAATAGTAGTAGATGCAGGCAGGAGTCAGTCTACTTGTCTCGGACGTGATGCCTATATACATGATCATTGCCTTGGATATCGTCATGATTATTTGCTTTTCTATCAATTGCCCAACAGTAATTTGTCTACCCACCGTATGCTATTTTCTTGAGAGAAGCCTCTAGTGAAAACTATGGCCCCCGGGTCTATCTAAATCATATATTAAAAACCCTAAAAATACTTTGCTGCACTTTTTCTTTATTTATTTTATTTTGTATTTTTGTTTCAATCTATCTATCTATCACATACAATTTAATCTTGCAACTTACCGCCGAGGGATTGACAACCCCTCGTTTGCGTTGGGTGCAAGGATTTGTGTGCAGGTACTGCTAACGAGGTGTGGCGTGATTCTCCTACTGGATTGATAACCTTGGTTCCATAATCGAGGGAAATACTTACCTCTACTGTGCTGCATCATCCCTTCCTCTTCGGGGAAAATACCAACGCAAGCAACAAGTAGCACATGGCAATCCCTACTCCTCTTATTGACATCAATTAATGGGCATCTCTATATCCCGTTGATTAGCTGCGTCGATGTGAGACTATCTTCCTTTTTTTGACTTCTCCTTATTAATCTCTATCATCATATTCTATTCCACCCATAGTGCTATGTCGATGGCTTGCGCTCATGTATTGCATGGGGGTTGAAAAAGCTAAAGCGCGTTAAAAAGTATGAACCAATTGCTTGATTGTCTTCGGGGTTGTGCATGATAAATACTTTATGTTAAGAAGATGGAGCATGACAGGATTATATGATTTTGTAGGGATAACATTCTTTAGCATTTTTATTTTGAAAGACATAACTGTTTGTTAGTATGTCTGAGTATTGATGTCTTTATATCAAATTATAGACTATTGCTTTGAATCATTCGGAACTTAATATTCATACCGTAAAAGAGAATTACATGATGAACATGTTAGGTAGCATTCCACATCAAAAATTCTGTTTTTATCATTTACGTACTCGAGGACGAGCAGGAATTAAGCTTGGGGATGCTTGATACGTCTCCAACGTATCTATAATTTTTGATTGTTCCATGCTATTATAGTATCAATCTTCGATGTTTTATATGCAATTATATATCATTTTTTGGGACTAACCTATTAACCTAGTGCCTAGTGCCATTTGCTGTTTTATGCTTGTTTTTGACTTTTCAGAAAATCAATATCAAACAGAGTCCAAACGGAGAAAAACTTTGGATTATTTTTTTTCTGGACCAAGAGGGACCCTAGAAGGTTCGGGAGAAGACCAGACGAGTCACGAGGGAGCTACAAGCTCGGGAGGCGCGCCCAGGGGGGTAGGCGCGCCCCCAGGCTTGTGGGCCCCTCGTGGCACCTCTTGACCTAATTCCAAGCCTATAAATTCTCAAATATTCCCCATATACCAAAGAGCCACCTCGAATAACTTTTCCGCCGCCGCAAGCTTCTGTTCTTCCGCGATCCCATCTGGAGGCCTTTTCCGGTACTCTGCCGGAGGGGGAATCGATCACAGAGGGCTTCTACATCAACCTTGCTGCCCTTCCGAAGATGTGTGAGTAGTTTACCACAGACCTACGGGTCCATGGCTAGTAGCTAGATGGCTTCTCCTCTCTCTTTGATCTTCAATACAATGTTCTCCTCGATCTCCTTGGAGTTCTATTCGATGTAATCTTCTTTTGCGGTGTGTTTGTTGGGATCCGATGAATTGTGGGTTTATGATCAGATTATTCATGAGAAATATTTGAGTCTTTTCTGAACTTATTTATGCATGATTGTTGTAGCTTTGTATTTCTCTCCGATCTATCCGTTTGGTTTGGCCAACTAGATTGATTTATCTTGCAATGGGAGAGGTGTTTTGTGATGGGTTCAATCTTGCGGTGCTCTATCCTAGTGACAGAAAGGGACAAGACACATATTTGTATTGTTGCCATTAAGGATAAAATGATGGAGTTTATTCATATTGTTTGAGTTTACTTTGTCTACATCATGTCATCTTGCTTAAGGCGTTACTCTGTTTTCATTAACTTAATACCCTAGATGCATGCTGGATAGCGATCGATGGGTGGAGTAATAGTAGTAGATGCAGGCATGAGTCAGTCTACTTGTCTCGGACGTGATGCCTATATACATGAACATTGCCTTGAATATCGTCATAACTATGCGCTTTTCTATCAATTGCCCAACAGTAATTTGTTTACCCACTGTATGCTATGTGTTCGAGAGCGAAGCCTCTAGTGAAAACTATGGCCCCCGGGTCATTTATCTATCATATATAAAATCCAAAAATACTTTGTTGCAATTTTATTTCCTTTATTTTGTTTTGCAATTTATTTATCTATCTATCACTATCAGAATTAATCCTTGCAAGTAACCGCCAAGGGGATTGACAACCCTCTTGTTTGCGTTGGGTGCAAGTATTTGCTTTTGTGCGTGTAGGTGCTGCTAACGAGGTTCTGTGTGGTTCTCCTGCTTGATTGATAACCTTGGTTCTTAACTGAGGGAAATACTTATCTCTACTGTACTGCATCATCCTCTCCTCTTCGGGGAAATCCCAATGCAGTTCACAAGTAGCACCTTCCGTCACGTGTATGGCTAGTGTTTTGCCTCCAAGATATGCTTGGTTGTGTTTTTGTCGGGGCCGGATTTCTGGGACATGATATCCCAGAAATTAACCCCTCGTGTCGTCACCAGCCCAGGATTACTGTTACTGGTGGACACGTCCTTGTTACAGATTACCAAGCAATTACAAGAGTTGGATACAAGACCATAAAGGTCTAATGATACAACAATGATTTCTAGTGAGGATGACGGAAGCGACTCGTGGTTCTCCAACGTCGATGGGGCTCCATTCCCACAGGAACGGCTGACCAGGATAATTCCTATCCTGCATGGCTACTATCCTAGGCTCCGCATGGGCGTCGTGGTAATACTCCTTGTCGAAATCCTGACCTGGCCAATGAAATAGCCAGGAACAAGCCTGTGAGTACGTTTGAATGTACTCGCAAACATAATGAACAAAAGATATACCGAATGCTTATGATCATGATGGGTTATTTTATATGCAGATACTGAACGAAAATTTAAAACATGGCATGATGAATATTACTACGGTGCTGAAGAATAAATATGAAATGTTAGTGACAAACAAAGAAAGTTAAAAGTGGATAATCGGGCGAGACGGGACCGCCCGAGAATCCAAGAGAAATGCCAAACGGGTGTCTAAAAGAGAATCGGACGAGACAGGACCATCCGAGAACTCAAGCGACGCCATGAGAGGTCTTGAAAAGAAATGCAAATCGGGTGTCTAAAAGTGACGCCACGGTAGGTCTTGAAAAGAAATGCCAAATGGGTGTCTAAAGGAGAATCAGGCGAGACAGACTGCCCGAGAACTCAAGCGACGCCACGAGAGGTCTTGAAAATAAAACTGAGTGCCCGGGGTAGTCTAGCCAGCCCCTGAGACACTCAGGAAAATAAAATAAGAGAAACGGGTTAGTCCACAATAATATGCATAGTAACAATAATATTCACAACCGTAATATTCATGATAACCAAAAATATCCCTGACAGCGTTAGTGATGAAATAATAATATTCTGCAAAATAATTCATGCTCAATTTAATTAATTCCTTCGGAGACCGACACTAAGACCGACACTTGACCAACCCAGACTGTAGTCCTTAACCGCGGACACGGCTATTCGAATAGGTATAACTCTGCAGAGGGTGTACTCTTTACCCACAAGTAAAGGATTTCTTTAGCCAGCACCGAGACACTGACTAATTCCCATTACGGTCTTTGGGTTGAAAACACACCTAACCAGCACACACCAGTTCAACTTTCCAGATGCCAGGAATCACCCAAAGCATCGTTCAAGAAAAACTCTAAGTCGGGGAGACTACAATCTCGAATATCATGGGATCACTATTCATACGCGCGGATTACAAGGGGTGCCCCCCTCTCGGCCCAGCCGGATACACCCATGCCCCCTGACCCGATGACTGGCATTATAACCGGTACCTGGAAACCTTCATCGCGGCCTCTCTGTACGGTGTGTGCACGGAAAGGGGTTAACAACTTACTGAACCGTACCCTACCTGTGGCAGGGACAAGTGGCAGCACGAAACAAGTATGGGGGTTACCGGAACAAGACTCGATCTACGGTCGACTCAGGAGGTTTAAGTTTTCCTGCAGTGGTTAGCACAATAAAGTGTTCTCTCAACAGTAACACCAAAACAAGGCCACAACCCTTGCATGTCCCAACATGCATAACCAACAAGGCATGATCACGCTCCAACGTGATCATCCTTCTGCCGGTAACGGTATTTCTCTTATACCTGCTCCTGCAAGTTAGTCATGACAAGCACACGTTGCACGGTACGAGGAATCATGCCAACACTACATGCATGCAAATTTTATTCGAATTCAACATATGCATGATTCAATTATTCTTACAAACAATTAACCATGCAATCACCATATCAAGTGTTCAAGATGCTTGCCTTGATCATGCAGAAATATTGGGTACACTCCAAAAGTTTGAAAATTTTATCTTCCCTCCATTTCCTATTTTCAAAAATATTGCAATTACCACATAGAGCTAAAACAGTATTAAAAATTTGTTTAGATTTTTTTTCAAATAAATACTAAAATAAACTAGATAAAATATAAGGAATTTTAGAAAAAGAATCAGTTCATTTGGAGTTCATATGATTTACTTAGAGAATTACTAAGCTGAAAGAAATAAAGAATTGGACTTATTTAATAAATCCAACAGAGTTAAACTTATCAAAAATGTTCACCCTAGCTAGATTAATAGAGCTTGATTTTAGAAGTCTTCAGAAATTTGAATCACCAGATTTGGATTCGAAATGATGGCTGTGGAATTATTTGAATACTGCTGGAAAAGAAAAAGGGAAAAGAGTAGAAGTGCGCCCTGAGCGCGATTTAGTTGGACGGCGTCACTGCGCCAGGCCCAGTCGCTCGGCCACGCGGAGAAGCCGTCGACGTCCAAGGCGTAGTTGTGGAAGTACGTCTTCCCCGAGCGAAGACGGCCCGAGGGAAACCCGCCTCCATTTAGCCAGCGCGGGCGTGAGTTCCAGTCACTGACGGTGGGTCCCGCGGGCCCACCAGTCAGGTTTGACTGGTCTTCGTCGTCACCGCGCGGGAACAGAGGAGAGCGCGGCTGTCGACGGCGACCCACGGCGAGCTGAGCACACGAGCGTGATCAGGAGATCAAGGCGATCATCTGGGTACCCTTTGTGGTCGCCAGGGAGTACGGGGTCGTCGGCGGCGAGCTTCGCAGCGGACGGCGGCCGTCGGTGAAGGAGGGGTTTCGCCCACGGTACTTCCCCGGTGAAATTAAAGGGTGGGATGGGTTCGCGGATGCTCCAGGAGGCCATTGGTGGAGAGAGTGGAGGAGGGGAGGCTCAGACGGCGTCGGAAGCTACTGGATAGAGGCGGCGGCAGAAGCTGCCGGAGAGGAGGAAGACGGCCACCTCCGCTTGATTGGCTGCTCGGGGTGATTTACAGGGGAGTGAGGGGAGGTGGTGAAGAGCGTAGCGAGCTCGGGGATGGGTTTTATAGGCGGAGCAAGGCGGTTCCGCGGCTTCCCGAAGAAGTCACGACGGCGGCGGCCATCACTGCGTCAGGTGAGGTCGGTGGCCTGGTCGGCGCTTGTGGATGGGTTTGGGTAGGTGGCAGTTGGGCTAGGGACGAGCTGGCTGGCTCGGGGAGCTCCAGGTGGTTCGGTCGGCGCCGTCCACAAGCAGATTGTGGCGGCGGCCATTTATGGCAGCCGTGGACGGTGGCGGGGTTGGCGCGGCCGGTGGCGTTCGGCGATGGATGATGGCGGCTCAGGTGGTTAGCATTTAGGGCAGGGCAAGCTGGCGGCTGAGGGTTGGGCCAGGTGCCACTGGACGGTGCTGTGCCCGAGCGGCGGACGGCGCAGGTCGGCGGGGTCGGTGGTGGCCAGTGCTTGGCGACGCGGGGAGGTGTCGGCGGGCTACGGGGAGGTTGGGGTGATCCAGAGAAGAACCAGGACGAGCGGGAGATGCAGCAGCAGAGCGGCTGGAGTGCGGTGCCGACGCCTGCCAAACGAGCACTCTGCTCGTGCTCTATGCGTGCACACCAGGTGTTCGATGAATTGCCACAGTGGCCAAATGAACCTATTTGAATTTGGAATTTGGCATGGTGATGAGTCACTCTGTAATGGAGCTACTGGACATGGTGGTTTGGCAGGAGAAGCAAATTCCAAATGTAGTTTAGAAAGAGACCAAGTTTCTGTCATGCCCACAAGGTGTTTGACAGAATGCTATGGCTATCTAGAGGGCTTTTCTGGATGTGATATTTGTCAGGATGATGTCTCTTTAGATCATGAAGATGATGGTGGAGTTGGTTTGACAAAAAGAGAAACTTTCTAGTGCAAGTTTGGAAGAATTTCAGTTCTGGACCCAAACTTGGGGGATTATTTTGGAGGTCTTCCATAATGCAATTGGAGTTGATCTTCTGGACTTAAGGGTTTCTTAGGAAGGACTAGAGGTGGGAATAATTACAGAATTTTTGGAGCAAAGAAAAATAGGGTTGTAGTTCAAACTCCAGAATGGAACAGAATTGAAAAGAGGATGTTTCACTCAAAATTTTCAAAAGGCCAAGTTGGGTTTTTGCATAAAAGTGATCTATAGGTATCACTTGACTCCTCATAATTTTTGTGGATTTTTTAAAGAATTATTTAAAATGGTTGTAGTGCAACAGAAGCATTTAAGTATTGAAAATGCTATAAAAATGATTATCTTGGGCAAAATTTTATTATGAAAATAATTCCTACTGTTATTAAAATATAATTAAAATGATTTAAGAAAACTACCAAAGCCCACAATATTTTACCAAAAATTTCTATATGGAGGGAAGAATTTTGGAAAACAGAAAACAAAAAATACTCTAAAATAAATAAAAGGCCTAATATAATTCAAAATTTTATTTCTGGCCAAATTTTACTTAATAAAAATATGGTTAAATTTTTGGGGTGTTACAGTTTTGATGTGGTTGCGTTGAAGATTTTCTGAGATAATGGCAAATTAAGTTCATTTGACAATACTATTGATCTTCTTTTAGCTACTTCATGTACTAAAATTATTAGCCAATCATTGTGAAACTTGAGGTGACATCAAAGTTGTTCGATCACACTTGCCAATACCATTCAATTAGATGGAATCTCGAGTACAAGGAGATGACGACTATGGCAGTGGCTCTTGAAAGGATCGAGATGGACCTAGGGGTGTGTGTGAATAGGTACAAAGGCCAAACAAAAGACGTTTCGTCTGCTCGAGACGAGGTTCAATAATATATGAGTTAAGCTAACACAATATGATATTGTAAGTGCAAGGTCAAATGACCAAAGTAAAGAGCTAGGTTTGGAATAACCGAAACTCCGGCTACGGGGATGTATCTCGATGTTCACTTCCTTGGAGGGAAGCTAATTGCCGTTGGAGGGGTGGGTGTTATCATGAAGGCACGATAACACCATGGAGTCTCACCCTATTCTTCTTGAGATATCACCACAAAGGCGATTCTCAACCACTAGTGGTAGACCTTGAGGCGGCCTCCAAACATTTACAAACTTTTTTGGTGTAAATCACACGTTGATTCCTCACTGGAGACCTCATATCCACCTAGGAGTCTCCAACCTCCAAGGGTAAAAAAATTCTCAATGAAATCAAAGGGGATCTCAATTTCGTTTCGTGGAAATGTGCATCGGGAGCTCCTTTTCCCTCAAAGTTGTGAAGTGTTTTGATGGAGGGAAGGGGAGGATTTTGGGCTTTCTAGCTTTTGAGAAACGGAGCAGGAGAGAGGATAAGGACAACTCAAAAGCCAATGGACATATACCTCTTGGAAAAGATGAAGTGAGCTTATATAGTCCCACCCACAAATATGGCTGTTGGAAGCATGTACACCTTTCGGAAGTAGCCCTGAAAGTTCCAGAGTGGCATTTCACAGTGCACAAGACCAAATAACCATTAGGCGATCCCGGTTTCCCGCCGCCCTCGCCTGCCTTGAGCGCCTCATCTCGCATCCAAGACGCGCACGCATTTGTACATGGCGTGGCCATGGAAACAGAGACACCCAAAGCCTCCCCCGCCCGCGAGGTCACTTCCAAATGGAAGAAGAGCCCATAACTCACACTCTACTACAAGATCGCAACCTAGACATCTAGCACAAAACAACATCGAAATCCTGGACGCAGTGGATGGTTTAATCCCTGTGAAACCTTTCTTGAAATACAGGCTGAAATGCAACAACAATAGCCTTCAGTCTAGAGAATAAAAATGTCAACAAAAAACAAAAAGAGAAAACAACAACAATGGCTTTCATGGCTCAGTACCTACTACAGGGTCCCGTGCCTTGTAGTGCTACGCTGAAAAGAAAAAGACGATAAGGGAAGAGAAAACAAGCAGGAACAATGGAGCAAAGGACCTACTAACCCTAAACAGAAGACATAGGGCCATGGAATAGGTACAATTGAACAAGTCAACAAGAAACCTGGGGCTACAAGCACCTGCAGACAAAAACAGGAAAAAAGAGCAGGATGAGCAAGAACGACAGATTGAACATGGGTAAGAGGCAAACCATACCTCAACCTCAACCAGCGTGTGGAGTAAAGGCAAGGAACAATCAGTACCGAATAACAATGCAACCAACCCAAATGCCTGCAAACACGAAGAGGAGAGGAGATGGACAGCGAGCGAAGGCGGCATATCTGTGACAAGCAAGCAGGAAAGTATTCAAACCTCAGCCGATGGACGGAGCAAACGACACGCCGATCAACGAAGCAAGGAAGACGCGAACGAATAGCGCCACCAATGACAAACCTAAACAAACTATGAGCTTCAAAGCGAAGAGAGAGGTAGACCAGTGTGCACGACGTCCGACACGCAGCATAAAGTAGCAACCTCCCCAACCTACTGGTCAGGCTGCCGAATGAACCGTCCACGAAGCACATCCTAGCGTACTCCGACTCGGACACCCTGACTCGCACAAGCTGAACAACCTCCCCAACTATCCCATCAAGGAACCCCCGCGACGCACTGGGTCCGGTAAATGCAGAGAAATGGCCGAGCCAGACACTTCGGTTAGTGCAAACCAAGCACCGTCCCCAAACATCCCCTCACTGGACAGCCTCAGCGGCCCAGGCCTGTTAAACGTTGAGACACCAACGACCGAGCCGGGTACACCCCACGTACCGGACCGGGGAAAAACGACCCAACACACGCGGAGCACCCTTGTCGGACCGCCCGACTCCTAGCCATCACAGATCGACACCCGCTCTCACCCAACAAGGGAAACCGACGCTCATGCCCCAACCTGGGCGCACGCCGCGTACCCGGTTCGCATGAACGAAGTAGCCTGACAGGAAGCGAACGACGCTGACACGCCGACCCAGGCTCACCAGGCGCATGCGGAGTAGCGCACGAGACGACACACAGAGACACAACGAAAACCACCATAGAAAGGTGCGCCGAGCGTGCCCGTGGCCCACGCTTCATGGACCCTCGAGGAAATCGGCTGGGCGCGGAGCGTCCGTGAAGACCGGACGGCCGGGTGCGCTACAGTGAGGTATCAGACGACAGAGAGGTAACTCGCGAGCGCCGATGCCCCCAGGAGGCGGGTACTCCATCGTCCTTTATAGGAGTAATTAGTGCCATCCATGCAACATCACAATATCCATCTCTATGCATACGTTTAATATTACTGCTTGCCCTCTTTAAGTTAACTAGCGCCGAAGAAGCGCGTGCACGCCGCGCCCGTGACCGTTTCCGTCTGTATTTTACCGAAATAAGCAAGAAAACAACATGTATTACGCGATAAAATAAAATGAAGAGAAGAACACGAATTCTATCATTACCTCATGATCTATGTAGGCACGTAACCAACATTAAATGATTTAACAAATTAAGCAAACCGGCTGGCCTATTAATATTTTTTTCGTATGTTGTTCCGGTTTATTCGGATGTACTGTTCTAGATTACAATTTGATTACTGTTTCGGTTTATAGTTCGGGTGGGTTAAAGTTTTGGGTTTATTCAGGTGTTGTTCCATTTTCACTGGTTTTACTGTTCCGTGTTATTAGGGTTTTTTGTTTCTGTTTGTTTGTGGTATTGTTTCGGTTAGCAATTGTTGTTCCGGTTTATTCGAGTGTATTGTTCTGGGTTACTGTTTTGGTTTACGGTTCGGGTGGGTTAATGTTTTCGGTTTATTCAAGTGTTGTTCTGTTTCACTGGTTTTTCTGTTCCAGTTTATTTTGGTTATTGTTTCGATTAGCAATTCCGGGTTTATTCGGATACTGTTCCGGTTTTTGTTCGGGTAATTGTTAGTGAACTATTCGCTGATGTCGTGGTGTAAAAATGGGCAGTAATCGGTCAAGAACTTATTATTTTTCCAACGAATTACTGTTCATGCAAATATACTGTTCCGGGCTACTGTTTTGTGACTCGGCAGCACCATCACCGGAAAGGATCAAGAGACGATTGAGACGGTTCTGCGTCGGTACGCTGGTGGAGAGAAATGATGTGTAGAAAAATCTTAAATCTTAACTCTCTATATAAGTACGCGATGGTGGAGTAGGAGGAGAGAAATGATGTGTAAAAAAATCCCACTTCCTTTTTAACAACGTGCGTATTTTTCTCTAGCGGAAGCTAAAAAAAATAAGGGAAAATCAGATTATTCGGGATGCACTGCTCAAACAGGTACTGTTCACACGATGCACTGTTCGTATGGTTTACTGTTCACGCATGGTACTGTTCACAACCATTTACTGTTCCCCCGCGTGCTGCTGTTCGCTACTACTATTCACAGCTGGCCACGTAATTGAACAATTGAAGGTAACAAAAAGTCGAAAAAACCAGAAAAATGGAAAGCTTCCCGCTTTAGTATAGTAACTTATTTATTTATACTTAGCAAATGCCGGGTATTTCTGCTGCTGCTATGCTACTGTGCACTACATACAACACTACATTCATCATATTGTCATTGCTACTAATAAATTCTCGAAATAAATATTTGTTTCAGGTGTGGTTGAATTGACAACTAAGCAGCTAAAACTTGTAAACATTCTTGGACTCCCTAGTATCGAATCGGAACACCGAGCGCGTCGTCAAGGCGGCGTACATGCTTGATCTTCCTCCGACAAGCTTGATCCGTCCGGTCTTCCACGTCTTGCAGCTCAAGCCCTTCACCGCCAATTACTCGTTGGTCTTCACCGAGCTGCCTGATCCGGTGGATTTGAGAGCAGGTCCCCATCTCCTAAAAAAAAAAAAACCTGAACCGCTGAAACCTGTATGAGGCATCTCTGAAGAAAAAGGAAACATTCTGTACTCGCCCGCTCTCTGTTCCTCTCCCAATTCCCCATCCGCTGCCGGAGTAGTTCGTGAGATCCTCACACCCAAAGGCCCGAGCCGAAGCCGACGGCCAACTGCCGGACCACCGGCGGCAAGATGCAAGAAACAAACTCCCACTGGCGCCCTTCTTGCTCTGTAACCCCACGCGTGCCCCGCTACCTGCGCACGGCCGCCGCCCTCGCCGCCGCGGTCCAGAGCCTCATCAACGCGCCCCCGCCGCGTCGCGAGTCGCAGAGCCTCCACGCGCAGCTCCTCACATCCGGGCTCCGCCCCACCGCCGACCTCTCCGTCAAGATCCTCATCCTGCATCTGCGGTGCGGCTCCCACCGCAACGCTCGCGCGGTGTTCGACGGAATGCCCCGCCCGACCAACGCCGCGCACAACTACCTCGTCGCCGGGTACTTCCGTCTGGGGCTCCCCGAGGAGGCGCTGGGGATTGTGCGGCGGCTCGCGGGGTCCACGGGGCGGCTGGACGTGTTCGCGCTGTCCATGGCGCTCAAACTGTCGGCGGCGCTGGCGCTGCCCCGCGCGGCGAGGGAGGTCCACGCGCGCGTAGTCAGGTCGCTCGCGGAGCTCGATGACATCCTCTTCGCGGCGTTGGTGGATGCCTACGTGAAAAACGCGTCGCTGGGCTACGCTCGGCGGGTGTACGGCATGGTGCTGAAGCCGAGCGTGGTGTGCTCGACGGCGCTGATTGTCGGCTGCATGAACCAAGGGCTGTACAGGGACGCCGAGGCCATATTCGACAGGATGGAGGAGAAGGACATCGTGGTGTACAACGCAATGGTGGAGGGGTACAGCAAGACGGAGGAGACCGCGGAGAGCTCACTGGAGGTGTTCAAGGCGATGCAGCGAGTGAGGTTCCAGCCGACGGTGTCGACATGTGTGAGCGTGCTTGGCGCATGCTCCCTCTTGTCGTCGTCGGAGCTCGGTGAGCAGGTGCACTGCCAGGTCATCAAGAGCAACGTCCTCTCTGACATCAAGGCGGGGAGTGCGCTGCTCGACATGTACTCCAAGTGCGGCCGAATTGAGGAGGGGCGGAGGGTGTTCGACGGGATGGCGGAGAGGAACGTCATCACATGGACTTCGATGATTGACGGGTACGGGAAGAACGGCCTTTCAGACGAGGCTCTCTTGCTGTTGGAGGAGATGCGGGGGCAGCAGCGGGGCGTCAGGCCAAATCATGCCACATTCCTGAGCGCCCTGTCGGCGTGCGCGCGCGCCGGACTGCTGTCCCGAGGCCAGGAGGTGTTCCAGAGCATGGAGCGCGACTGCTCGCTCAAACCACGGATGGAACACTACGCTTGCATGGTGGACCTGTTGGGCAGGTTCGGCAGCGTGCGCCAGGCATACGATTTCGTCAGGGGGATACCGGCGAGGCCAAACTCTGACGTGTGGGCGGCCCTCCTCGGGGCGGCCACCCTGCACGGCGACGTGGACATTGCCAATGTCGCGTCAAGGGAGGTATTTGAGTTGAGCCGCGCCGGGAGACCGGGCGCCTACATGGCCTTCTCCAACACCCTTGCGGCCGCCGGAAAATGGGACTGTGTGCACCAAGTTAGGGAGATGATGAAACAGCGTGGTGTGCTCAAAGACGCAGCATGCAGCTGGGTTGGGTCTGACGACTGTCCACCTGTCAACTGATGCAAATTAACGGTGATTTTTTCATGATATTTTGGGGGATTTCCTTCCTTTGTTGATTCCTTCTTGGGCTTTGGTGCTCCAGCAGCAAAAGGAAAGCGTACAGTGTCTGATCGATTCTGGACATGCATGGTCGCTTAGTTAGCATAGTCGACTTATTTACAATGCAGAGTAGCTCACAAATCTTAATACAACCTGTATCAATTTAATTAGCCACTGAAATACAACAAAGAGGTTTATTTATGTAGGCTAGGCCAACTTAATCAAACATACTCTCAAGTTCAATAGCAGATTGTAGGATCTCCATATACCAATTTCCCTGAGTATATATAAATCTTTATCTTTATCTTTACCTAATAATATTAAAAGGAGGAGGCATTCATGGTTCTCCATCCGTCATCCGTTTATATCCGTTAGTTTTATGTTAACCATAAAAATTGACAGCTCAGATTTAAATGAGTTAAGTTTCCCTGTTCCGTTTCTTTTTGCGTTCGATTCCATCGTCCGCCGCCTGGCGATCGAACGATCCCATATGGCTAGCTGCGATCTCATCTGCTTGGCCCAAGCCCAGCCAGCGGTCAATTCCTCCCTTCCCACGTTTCAACATCATCCGGATGTCTTTCCCTCAATATCTCTACTTTTTCTGCCTGACAGACCGCCTCCTGCCCGACGTTCGTTCGCCCTCCCCACCCCCACGCTCGCATCGACGAAACGGCCGTCGTTCCCTGGTCAACCTTCCCCTGGTTTTCTTCCTAAAAATCGCACATAAATGCGTGTGGGACGCGTTAAGGGATAGGGGACGGGGCCGCGGTTAGGGTTACCACTCCTCCGATCCAGCCGTCGCACTGCCCCTAGCTAGAAGCACAGGAGCTCCGCGATTGTAGATGAGTGTGAGCTGAGCGTGCGGCCTTGTCGCACTGTCACCCTACGCGGCCGCCTTTGTTGCGGTCGACGCTCGCGACATCACTCCGGTGAAACCGTCGTGATCCACGAACTCCGGCGGGGCCAAACGAACTCGGCGACGCATCAAGTGGACACCGCGCTGCCTGCGTCGTATGTGACGCCCTCCACCGTGGCCTTGCTTGGCGCGTACATGCGCTCGTTCAGTGCTGGCTTGGCGGCGGCGGCAGCGTTAGCGTGCGCCAGCCATCGTCCACCGAGTTGCGTCGGCTACTGCACCCACCATACGTGGTTGGGTATGAAGAGGCGCCGAGAACCTCTCCAAGTCGGACAGGTTCGATCTAATGTCGTGACGTCCATGGCGAGGTGTGCGGCCGGTCCACGAACACCACGGGTCCTTGTCGATAGGACGGAACGCCTCCCAGCAACTCGCGTGGTGGTTCATCGACGATCGTGCTGAACTGGATGGCGACCTTCTTTGCCGGGCTGATCACCGGAGCTCGGCAGGCAACGTCGGGCAGGAAAGCTGGGAACGAGGCCCGGGACTGCCCCTGTGTCGACAGAAAGGACGTCATGGTCAAGGTCGCCTCCGAGCCGAGGACCCACGCGAGGTTCGGGCGTTCAGCATGGAGGAGAGCGCGATTGAATTGCCGACTGCATCCAAACGACGATCCCGGCGTGACGAAGACTATTATGACGAGGAGCTTTCTGATTCAGATAATCTAAGATGCAGATAAGTACGTAGACCATGCAAAGTACTCAATCAGTTTGAGTGACATTGAGTTTTCTGGTTCAGATAATCTATGATTCTCCAGCTACATGTCACATGGTGTACGTGATGCCTTCACTCCAAATCTGATTGACTGACACTTAGCTTTTGATTCAGGGCAATCACCAATGGGGAGAACATACAACTTCACTTTAGAGATGTATGTTTCACTGACATTTAGCTTTTTGATTGAGGGCTCTCTGATTCTCTACCTACATGTCTTGTCTACGTGATGCCTTTCTCTGAAAGAAAAAACAGTCCGATAACTCAAAGTCTTTCTGGTGTTTCCGATAGGGCCAGCTACCACAGATGCACACACCATGTTTCACTACTGCAATTTAATGTTTTATTTAGAGACGACACAAAAGAGTTCATATTTCAATTAGAGAAAGATTTGCTTTGTAGATACACATTTGCTGAAAGACTGGTGTGTTGAACTTTCAAGGATTCCGATCGCTGAGATATCCTTTTCTATTTTTGTTGATATGTTCGAAAGAGATACTTCTGGGGTGGAGCTATCAAAATATATATTATGAGTCAACAAAAATCCATTATGAGGTAAATATATTATATACATTTTTTTCCTGTATTTTTTCATGTGAACGGAATCTGTCGCACCCTTGATTTCCCACCCTTAATAATAATAATAATAATAATAATAATAATAATAATAATAATAATAATAATAATAATCTGTACTCTTTTCTATAATAGTAATAATGTAATAATAATAATCTATACTTTTTCTATAATAATAATAATCTATACTTTCTCTATATACCTACCTACATTTTACAAAGGATGACATATTGTGTCAATGGCTGGACGTGACAATAAAAGAAAAATAAAGGCCCTCCGTGTGTCGGATACTTGTATGTTTTAGATCAACAGATAGTGCGAGCGTGGCAGTCAAAGGAAGGAGGTAAGGCGAGTACCATTATTATTTGATTTGCAAGGTTTTTTTGTGGCCCGTGTAAATTCCAAAAATTCCTTCAACTTTCAAATAATGCCTTGGTATAGAAGATTTGGAAATTATGCCCTTAAAAACAGATGGAGGAAGTAGTCCTCAATCAGGTTTTACTTCACTCTGATTAATTCATGGTTGATGTAATTAGAACTGTCATCCAACAATCATAACCATAGTGTATCGCTGATATGCATTTTTGCTAGGCCTCGTGTCTCCCTGCCGCCGTCGAGTGTCACTGTTCAGGATGTTTTGGTGCCATGCCGGTGGATGTTTTCATGAACACGTCAATTATGTTTTCCGTTGCAACGCACGGGTATATGTGCTAGTATGAAACCAACATACAGAAAGTATGTTTATGTCGTGCAATCTTATACCTATTCATATTATCTGAGTTGGCTTCTATCAAGACATTCACCAAAGCAATTATATTTATGTTTAGGTCTATTAGAAATGTGGTCCGGCTTTGCAACTAATTTTGGTTCACAAAATAGTTCTATCGGACTGACTTGATACATACTCATATACACGGATCGTTCCCAAATAATAAATTAATATAGTAAGGTCGAAAGACATATGGATTAGTAGGTTAAATATATGCTTTCAAATAGATTGGAAAGGGCATGTGCAAAATACAAAATGAACGATCTAGAAAAATAGCAGTACGCCAAATATAGCATTCATGTATAGGCGACATAATTAAAAGCAAGACTCTTGGTCTAAACATCTCCAAGCGTACAAAAAAAATGATTTGGCGTTGGTTCATTGAGCATAGACAATATATGCCATGCATTATATAAACTTGACCTTGGATGGCACTGGATTGAGAATTTCCTATAGGGGTAATGATTAAGCACAACGATGAACAAAGCAAGAGTCATGAACTGATAAACCGCCAGCTATATCATTACTCGTGGCATCTGCTAGAAATTGCTTGACCTGGTACTACGTGGGACTGGGGGAGCCCAACCAATTTTTCGTAACATTCATGATCCCGATGCCATGTTTTCTCCTGTTGCTGTAGCCATTGGCATTTGATTTTTCTTCTTCTCTTCATTTGGCTGGAAGATCTGCAACCTCATTACATAGATTGATTAAGGAGGAAGATCAAAGACCATGACCTCAACTCTGTGAGGGAGTTTTGTGAAAGTGGTATGTTACCAATTTTTATGTAATATGACTCGGCGACGATCTTCAAAATCAATCTGCATGAACCCTCCTTTTGTTAAGAGAAAACAGGAATTATATATTTATATACACATTTTAAAGAGACGAAATTAGTGGGGTACCATATGCACACGTCTTGGCCTTCTTGCATTGACTCCTTTGAACTTCACCTTGACACCACAACACAATAGAATGGCGCTCTCCGGCATTGACGACCCCATGTGTATTTACTATTTAGTACAGCAGGTCCATATTGTATGTACATAGATATTGCCTTTTCACTTTAACGTGAACAATGGCTGGGCATAAGGGATGGTGAAGAACAGAGAGAGATCACGAACAACGATGGGAACACATTTAAAATTTCCTATCATACTTTCTCATGTTGTGAAATTGCTGTTTCTTCTGTGGTCTCAAATAGCCATGAAGAGGATCAGATTATCCGAAGAACTTCTTGTTCTACTTGCCTTTGAGAATTGGGTTACCTCCAACTTCGATGTCTGACGCGTCAGGCCAGACGCACCATCGATGGTATCGTCCAGCCTAAATATGGTCAGATGACGCCATAATGGCGTATGGCGGCCAGCACGGCTGCATGCTGTGTCATCATCACTTGGCTGCAGGGGCTTGTATCTTCTCGTAATGGCGGGACATTTTTTGCTGGTTCTATTTTGTGCTCGGCCTGGCCATGAAACCTAGGGTTCCAGTGTACGTAGGGATAAGAGATCAGTTAGACAGCAAAGCGAACGAAACATATGCTCTACAAAAATTCACCATACAAAAAGTAAGAAAGTAAAGTAGATGCATGGAGATTAATAGCCAACCCTCCCAGCTTCAGCATTAGCACGTGTATAGAGTTGTATAGATCGAGCCTGCATGGTGCCATTGCTTCAGAAACGCTCTTGTCCGTCGCTAATCTGCCGAACGCAGAACCAAAGCATGCACATTGGTCTGCTAACCTGCAAATTGGACGCCATAACATACTCTGTTCTCCAACCATGACAGAGATCCTCTCGTCGAGTCAATCTGCGATAAAGCAACATACAGGGTATACTCTCATCATGTGGTCCTTACCTAAGCCTTCGTCTAAGTGGCAACGGCCTGCCGTTCAGCACTGCGACTGCGTTGAACGCGTCCGTATATGTATGACTGATGATGGCCATCGGTATCATCGATGCAATTCTGCGCTAGAGTCCCAGGCTCAATCTGATCTGTCATATGCGTGATTAAGGAATAAATTAATTGAGGTAATGAATTCCCTTGTAGTGCACATATAGCTTATCAAACCCACTTGATTCAATTACCTTGATTTTTCTGCAGGTGAAGGCAAGTAGAGCCCAGCAACTTATCTCCCAGCGGATCTCCTTATATTAAGGGAATCGAGGGAACATTGCTCATGTCGCCGACAAACACTACGTTTTGTAGCCATTGTATCAAACGTGGTGCCATGGGTCTTTGCAACCTCTATGTCCCTGCACTCACAACACCATGACGTGCTAACGTGGAGACATACAGCAGAGAATCGCTGGTCGTTGGGTTGTACATGTACAGGCAAATTGGCAAAACATGAAGGGTCAACTTGGCGAAGGCATGGGGCGGCGTGCATGACGCGTGAGGAGAAGAGCCTACCCTTGATCGAAGGCTTGGGGCGTCCACGGCGGCGGCGTACATGGGGCGTGAGAAGAAGAGTTCCACTTGATCGATCGATTTCAGAAGGCTTGGGTCGGCCATGGCGTCACCATACATGGGACGTGAGGAGAGAGATCGGCATTGTTTTTCTTTTTCTTTTGCTGAACTAGAGGAGATATTTTTTTAACTAACCTAGAGGAGATATTTGGAGAGGTCAGTCGTGAGAGAATGGGACTTTGGGAGAGAGAGGCACAGCGCAAGTTTATTTTTTATTAATCTGAAAATTTGTGAAAATTTCTAGGATTGATCTACACCGTAATAACTCGGCCCCACCAGATTAACGGCTCCTAATTAGTATAGGTATAGATAGATGTAGTTTAAAAATGTTTAATACATATCATCTAGGAGATTTTATGGATACTTTTTAAAACAATTGATTTTCAGGACAATTCATAATTTTTAAAATCTAACAGCATGACAATGAATGTGACACGATCTTTAATTAGTAATATGGCACGATTGATCGAGGTGACCTACTATTCATGAATTCTTGTACTTGCAGACCAGGCTATAGGGCTTTTTTATTTGAGAGAGATGATGTGCTTATATATATGATCTTGGGCCCCACCGAGGCTTGGGGCTTAGGTGGTCGCCCCTCCCCCCTACGCTTAGAGCAAACCCTGCTTAAAAAGACTCGGTGATAGATCCTTTCCAAACCAACTCTTTCCCATAGCCCCAAACCCTAGCCGCCACCCCAACCCTCGCGATCTCACACTTCTTCCTCTTCATCCCAGACAGAATCTTGAAGTCTCCGGCGCCGCCACCTCCAGTAAAGGTTCGCATCCAAGTGATCTTCATTGCCCGGAGCTTCGCCCTCGGTCACTCTCCTCACCACCCCCTAAGTGCTTTCCATCGGTGCCGCCGTAGTTCGCCGCTGAGTTGGAGCAAGATGGGAAGGAGAAAGTGTCCTGGCGTCCATGCTCCTAGCGGACCGGGACTCCGCCGTAGTGCATGATAAAATTGCAACTTTTCATTCTAATTTGGATCTAGTGTTTTTTGCATGTTTGTTAGGATGTTCATTTCCTTTTCTATCCGCCGTCATATGATGTTTTTAGTATATAGCGGTTGCAGTAGTTGTAGAAAAAACCTTCTTGAAGCATAGTATGAACCACCCAATTCAATAGCAATTATTTCAGCACAAGCTTAGCGAGCACCCACTGATACGTCCAATTTGCATCATGATTTCCTACTGTTATTTGTTATGTATTTGATCATTATTTCACTTTATGATGCAATTCTTATGCCTTTTCTTTCTTAATTTGCAAGATTTATATAAAGAGGGAGAATACCGGCAGCTGGAATTCTGGACCTGAAATAGCTACAGCAGAGATACCTATACTACAGAGCTCCAATTGACTTGAAATTTCACGGAGATTTTTTATTGAATATATAAAAAATACAGGAGAAAAGAAATACTAGAGGGGACCCACCAGTTGCCCACAAGGCAACAGGGCGCGCCCTGATGCCTTGTGGGGCCCCTGGCTGGCCTCTGGCCCCCTCCTTCTGCTATATAAGCTCATTTGCCCTAAAAAAAATTATAGAGAAGACTTTCGGGACGAAGCGCTGCCGTCTCGAGGCGGAACCTTGGCAGGAGCAATTTTGCTCTCCGGCGGAGCGATTCCGCCGGGGATACTTCCCTCCGGGAGGGGGAAATCGAAGCGATCGACATCACCAACGATCCTCTCATCGTGGGAGGACCAATCTTCATCAACATCTTCACCAGCACCATCTCATCTCAAACCCTAGTTCATCTCTTGTATTCAATCTTTGTCTCAAAACCTCAGATTGGTACCTGTGGGGTTGCTTGTAGTGTTGATTACATCTTGTAGTTGATGCTAGTTGGTTTATTTGGTGGAAAATTATATGTTCAGATCCTTAATGATATTCAATACCCCTCTGATCTTGAACATGAATATGATTTGTGAGTAGTTACTTTTGTTCTTGAGGACATGTGAGAAGTCTTGTCATAAGTAATCATGTGAATTTGGTATTCGTTCGATATTTTGATGATATGTATGTTGTTGATTCCTTTAGTGGTGTCGTGTGAACGTCGACAACATGACACTTCACCATCTTTGGGCCTAAGGGAAGGCATTGTGGAGTAGTAATTAGATCATGGGTTGCTAGAGTGACAGAAGCTTAAACCCTAGTTTATGCGCTATTCTGTAAGGGGCTGATTTGGATCCATATGTTTCATGCTATGGTCAGATTTATCTTAATTCTTCTTTCGTAGTTGCGGATGCTTGCGAGAGGGGGTAATCATAAGTGGGAGGCTTGTTCAAGTAAGAACAGCACCCAAGCACCGGTCCACCCACATATCAAATTATCAAAGTAGCTAACGCGAATCAAAAAACATGATGAAAGTGACTAGATGAAATTCCCATGTGTCCTCGAGAACTCTTTGCTTATTATAAGAGATCGTTCCGGCTTGTCCTTTGCTATAAAAAGGATTGGGCCACCTTGCTGCACCTTTGTTACCGTTACTACTTGTTACTTGTTACGAATTACCTTGCTACCAAACTATCTGTTACCTACAATTTCAGTGCTTGCAGAGAATACCTTGCTGAAAATCGCTTGTCATTTCCTTCTGCTCCTCGTTGGGTTCGACACTCTTACTTATCGAAAGGACTACGATTGACCCCCTATACTTGTGGGTCATCAAGACTCTTTTCTGGCGCCATTGCCGGGGAGTGAAGCGCCTTTGGTGAGTGGAATTTGGTAAGGAAACATTTATATTACGTGCTGAAATTTACTGTCACTTGTCACTACGGAAAGTAATCCTTTGTGGGGTTTGTTCGGGGTATCTTCACCTCGACCGGAAGCAATAAGAGTTGCTCCTCAACCTACTGAACCTACTGAAAATATTTACTATGAAATTCCTTCGGGTATGATAGAGAAACTGCTAGCTAATCCTTATGCAGGAGATGGAACGGTGCATCCTGATGTGCACTTGATATATGTGGATGAAATTTGTGGATTGTTTAAGCTTGCAGGTTTATCCGGAGATGGAGTTAAGAAGAAAGTATTCCCTTTATCTTTGGGGGGAAGGCATTGACATGGTATAGGCTATGTGATGATACTGAAACATGGGATTGGAACCGGTTGAAGCTGGAATTTCACCAGAAATTTTATCCTATGCATTTGGTTCATCGTGATCGGAATTATATATATAATTTTTGGCCTCGTGAAGGAGAAAGTATCGCTCAAGCTTGGGGAGGCTTAAGTATATGTTGCACACATGCCCCAATCATGAGCTCTCAAGAGAAATAATTATTCAAAACTTTTATGCTCGGCTTTCTCATAATGATCAATCCATGCTCGATACTTCTTCTACTGTCTCCTTTATGAAGAGAACTATTGAATTTAGATGGGGTCTTCTGGAAAGAATTAAACGTAACTCTGAAGATTGGGAAATCGACAAAGAGCATGAAGAAAAGAGATTACTTAAAACTCTGAAGAAGCACCGTGCTGCTATTGGATATATTCTCGATGATCTTAAGGGCATTAGTCCCACTTTATGTCAGCATAAAATTCATATGGAGCCCGATGCTAAACCCGTTGTTGATCATCAAAGAAGGTTGAATCCTAAAATGAAGGATGTGGTAAGAACTGAAATATTAAAGCTTCTGGAGGCAGGTATAATTTATCCCATAGCTGATAGTAGATGGGTAAGTCCTGTTCATTGTGTTCCTAAGAAAGGAGGTATTACTGTTGTTCCTAATGATAAAAATGAACTTATCCCACAAAGAATTGTAGCTGGTTATAGGCTGGTAATTGATTTTAGAAAATTAAATAAAGCTACTAGGAAAGATCATTACCCCTTGCCTTTTATTGATCAAATTCTAGAAAGATTATCTAAGCATACACACTTTTGCTTCCTAGATGGTTATTCTGGTTTCTCTCAAATACCTGTATCACCAGAAGATCAAGAGAAAACCACATTTACTTGTCCTTTTGGAACTTATGCTTATCGTCGTATGCCTTTTGGTTTATGTAATGCACCTGCTACCTTTCAAAGATGTATGACTGCTATATTCTCTGACTTTTGTGAAAAGATTGTTGAGGTTTTCATGGATGATTTTTCCGTTTATGGAACTTTTTTTGATGATTGCTTAAGCAACCTTGATCGAGTTTTGCAGAGATGTGAAGAAACTAATCTTGTCTTGAATTGGGAGAAGTGCCACTTTATGGTGAATGAAGGTATAGTCCTTGGGCATAAAATTTCTGAAAGAGGTATTGAAGTTGATAAAGCTAAAGTTGATGCAATTGAGAAAATGCAATGTCCTAAAGATATCAAAGGTATAAGAAGTTTCCTTCATCATGTTGGTTTCTATAGAAGGTTTATAAAAGACTTCTCTAAAATTTCTAGGCCTCTTACTAATCTTTTGCAAAAAGATGTTCCATTTGTTTTTGATGATGATTGCGTAGAAGCCTTTGAAATACTTAAGAAAGCCTTAATTTCTGCACCTATTCTTCAACCACCTGATTGGAACCTACCTTTTGAAATTATGTGTGATGCTAGTGATTATGCTGTCGGTGCTATTCTAGGTCAAAGAGTTAATAAGAAATTGAATGTCATTCATTATGCTAGTAAAACTCTAGACAGTGCTCAAAGAAATTATGCTACTACTGAGAAAGAATTTTTAGCAGTTGTGTTTATATGTGATAAATTTAGATCTTACATTGTGGATTCCAAAGTTACTATTCACACTGATCATGCTGCTATTAAATATCTTATGGAAAAGAAAGATGCTAAACCTAGACTTATTAGGTGGGTTCTTTTGCTACAAGAATTTGATTTGCATATTGTTGATAGAAAGGGAGCCGAGAATCCCGTAGCAGATAATTTGTCTAGAATGGAAAATGTTCTTGATGACCCACTTCCTATTAATGATGATTTCCCTGATGAACAATTAGCTGCAATAAATGTTTCTCGTAACACTCCATGGTATGCAGACTATGCTAATTATATTGTTGCCAAATATATACCACCTAGTTTCACATACAAACAAAAGAAAAAGTTCTTCTTTGATTTAAGACATTACTTTTGGGATGACCCACATTTATATAAAGAAGGAGTAGATGGTATTATTAGACGTTGTGTACCTGAGCATGAACAGGAACAAATACTTCAGAAGTGTCACTCCGAGGCATACGGAGGACACCATGCGGGAGACAGAACTGCACACAAGGTATTACAATCCGGTTTTTATTGGCCTACTCTCTTCAAAGATGCCCGTAAGTTTGTCCTTTCTTGTGATGAATGTCAAAGAATTGGTAATGTTGGTAGATGTCAGGAAATGCTTATGAATTATTCTCTTGTTATTGAACCATTTGATGTTTGGGGTTTTGATTATGTGGGACCATTTCCTAAATCCAACGGGTATACACATATTTTAGTTACCGTTGATTACATTACTAAGTGGGTAGAAGCTATTCCAACTAGTAGTGCTGATCATAACACTTCTATTAAAATGCTTAAAGAAGTTATATTTCTGAGGTTTGGAGTCCCTAGATACTTGATGACTGATGGTGGCTCACATTTTATTCATGGTGCTTTCCGTAAATTGCTTGCTAAATATGATGTTAATCATAGAATTACATCTCCTTATCATCCTCAGTCTAGTGGTCAAGTTGAATTGAGTAATAGAGAAATAAAATTAATTTTGCAAAAGACCATTAATAGATCCAGGAAAAATTGGTCTAAGAAACTTGATGATGCATTATGGGCCTACAGAACCGCTTATAAGAATCCTATGGGTATGTCTCCATATAAAATGGTTTATGGAAAAGCATGTCATTTACCTCTTTAGTTGGAACATAAGGCATATTGGGTAATAAAAGAACTTAACTATGATTTCAAACTTGCCGGTGAAAAGAGGTTATTTGATATTAGCTCTCTAGATGAATGGAGAACCCAAGCTTATGAAAATGCCAAGTTATTTAAAGAAAAGGTCAAAAGATGGCATGATAAAAGAATCCAAAAACGGGAATTTAAAATGGGTGAGCAAGTTCTATTGTACAACTCTCGTTTCAAATTTTTTGCAGGAAAACTTCTCTCTAAATGGGAAGGACCATATATCATCGAAGAAGTTTACCGCTCCGGAGCTATCAAAATCAACAACCCCGAAGGCACCAACCCGAGAGTGGTGAATGGACAAAGAATTAAGCATTATATCTTAGGTACTACCATTAATGTTGAAACTAATATTATTCAGACAATGACACCGGAGGAACACATCAAAGAGTCCTTCCGGAACGCTCCAGAACCCTGAAAAGGGGGGGTATGTGATACGGTAAGTAAACCGACTCCAAAAATTCCATAAAAATTATTTCTGTCCGTTTGGGAATATTAGAAAAATTACAAAAATAAGAAACAGCCGAGGGGACCCACGAGTCGCCCACAAGGCAACAGGGCGTGACCCCCCCTTGGGCGCGCCGTGATGCCTTGTGGGCCCCTCGTGTGCCCTCCCTACTCCGTTTTCCTCTCGTATGCTTGTTTTGCAAGATAAAAATTCCTTATATATACTCACGGGTGTTTTGACCACCGCATCGCAAGCATCTCCTCTGTTCTTGTTTTGGGCTGTTTTTCTGACAGATCTAGATCACCATGGCGTCTCCAAGCTGGCCCAAGGACAAGTTCTACGAGAAGGTCATCAACCCGTACCTACCGGAGGTGATGAAGCACCCTCAAGCCATCAAGATGCGTGAGGGGGTGCTCCACATCCGGGACGTTCAAGGACCTAAGAAGACCGGGAGCGAGAAGGACAGGTTGGAAGCGGTGGAGCAGGAGATCTTCAAGTGCCAAGGGATGGTGGAGCGCGGACTTAGTGCTAACCACTCCATGATCACGGAGTTCATTCGTGAGCACAAGGTGGACGGCAAGAATATTGGGGATGTCATCTTCAAGCTCAATGACCGGATTGATTATCTTCAGGCCCAAATCTATGATCTACAAAACCAAAATTTTGAGTATGAGGCCAAGTTCAAAGGTATGAGTTTAGCTGCAAATTTTAGGACTCCGGAAACACGTTCGTCCTTTGATGATGGAGAACCTATGCCTTGGAAGACAGAGGACAAGCCTACCTCTTCATCACCACCATCACCGAAGAAGGAGAGTTGAGTACATGGGTATGGGTACCACCCTTGGCTTGTGCCAATCTTGGGGGAGGCGCCCCGGTATCGTATCACCATCACTTTTATCATCATTATCTATTTTAGTTTGATCCTTAGTTATTTCGTGATTTAGAAGAATAAAGTTTTAGTATGATCTAGTTTCGAGTGCTTGCTTCATGGTCTATCTATCTATGTAATCGTGTGTGAAAGTTATATAATAAAGAGTAGTTTGAGTTGAGTGTTTTTGTTTTGTTGATCCAATCTTGGAAATAAAATAAAGAGAATAAAAAATAAGATCATATGCTAATCCCATGGGGAGTGGTGACTTAACATAAAAGAAGTATAATTGATAAAACTTGTTGGAAGTTGACAAACATAGCATTGGTCATTGTTGCAATTCATGAAAAAGTAATAAAGGAAGAGAGGTCTCACATATAAATATACTATCTTGGACATCTTTTATGTTTGTGAGCCCCCATTAAATATTCTATGTCAATTAGTCGACGTTGGACAAGGAAGACAACGTAATGAGTTATGTTTACTTATATTCACATAGAAGTTATATTGTTTTGGATCCTCTAACATGTGGTGCTTGCCCCCTATCTTTTGCTAGCCAAAAATTCTGTACTAAGTAGAGATACTACTTGTGCATCCAAAAACCCTTAAACACAGTTTCATGCCATGAGAGTCCACCATATCTACCTATGGATTGAATAAGATCCTTCAAGTAAGTTGTCATCGGTGCAAAAGCAATAAAAATTGCTCCTAAATATGTCTGAACTTTTATTGTAAGGGAAAATAAGCTTTGTATGATCTTATGATGGTGGAGAAATAAAAGTGACAGACTGCATAATAAAGGTCGCTATCACAAGGGGCAATATAAAGTGACGTTCCTTTGCATTAAGAGCTTGCACATCCCAAAACGGAAAGCGCATGACAACCTCTGCTTCCCTCTGTGAAGGGCCTATCTTTTACTTTTTGTATTTACTTTCATGCAAGAGTCAATAGTATTCTCCTCTATTCCGTTTTTATTTTCTCTCTTGGCAAGCATCATGTGGTGGGGATAGATCCAGGCATATATATCCAGCTCGATGTAGGTGATCATGATTTATTATTGTTGACATTACCCTTGAGGTAAATAAGTTGGGAGGCGAAATTATAAGCCCCTATCTTTCTATGTGTTTGGCTGAAACTTTTGCTCCATAAGTATGCCGTGAGTGTCAGCAATCATAGAAGACTAAATGATAGTTGAGTACGTGAACTTGCTAAACAAAGCTCTTAAATAGACTCTTTCTGATAATATGATGAATTGCAATTGCTTCAGTGACTAAGATCATAGTTTGTTAATTTTCAATACGGTTTATGGTTCATACTTTATCTTGTGAATGAATTGTTACTTTTTCATGAGAAGTTTTATGATGCTATATTGCTGTTATAATAAAGATCATGATGCCTTCATGTCCGTATTTTATTTTTATCGACACCTCTTTCTCTAAACATGGGGTCATGATTATCGATTTCGGCTTTCGCTTGAGGACAAGCGAGGTCTAAGCTTGGGGGAGTTGATACGTCCAATTTGCATCGTGATTTCCTACTGTTATTTGTTTTGTATTTGATCATTATTTCACTTTATGATGCAATTCTTATGCCTTTTCTCTCTTAATTTGCAAGATTTATATGAAGAGGGAGAATACCAGCAGCTGGAATTCTGGACCTGAAATAGCTACAGCAGAGATACCTATCCTACAGAGCTCCAATTGACTTGAAATTTCACGGAGATTTTTTATTGAATATATAAAAAATACTAGAGAAAATAGATACTGGAGGGGACCCACCAGTTGCCCACAAGGCAACAGGGCGTGGCCGCCCCCTGGGCGCGCCCTGATGCCTTGTGGGGCCCCTGGCTGGCCTCTGGCCCCCTCCTTCTGCTATATAAGCTCATTTGCCCTAAAAAATTATAGAGAAGAATTTCGGGATGAAGCGCCGCCGTCTCGAGGCGGAACCTGGGCAGGAGCAATTTTGCTCTCCGGCGGAGCGATTCCGCCGGGGATACTTCCCTCCGGTAGGGGGAAATCGAAGCCATCGACATCACCAACGATCCTCTCATTGTGGGAGGACCAATCATCATCAACATCTTCACCAGCACCATCTCATCTCAAACCCTAGTTCATATCTTGTATTCAATCTTCGTCTCAAAACCTCAGATTGGTACCTGTGGGTTGCTAGTAGTGTTGATTACATCTTGTAGTTGATGCTAGTTGGTTTATTTGGTGGAAGATTATATGTTCAGATCCTTAATGATATTCAATACCCCTCTAATCTTGAACATTAATATGATTTGGGAGTAGTTACTTTTGTTCTTGAGGACATGGGAGAAGTCCTGTCATAAGTAATCATGTGAATTTGGTATTCGTTCGATATTTTGATGATATGTATGTTGTTGATTCCTTTAGTGGTGTCGTGTGAACGTCGACTACATGACACTTAACCATCTTTGGGCCTAAGGGAAGGCATTGTGGAGTAGTAATTAGATGATGGGTTGCTAGAGTGACAGAAGCTTAAGCCCTAGTTTATGCGCTATTCCGTAAAGGGTTGATTTGGATCCATATGTTTCATGCTATGGTTAGATTTATCTTAATTCTTCTTTCATAGTTGCGGATGCTTGCGAGAGGGGGTAATCATAAGTGGGAGGCTTGTTCAAGTAAGAACAACACCCAAGCACCGATCCACCCACATATCAAATTATCAAAGTAGCGAACGCGAATCAAAGAAACATGATGAAAGTGACTAGATGAAATTCCCATGTGTCCTCGAGAACTCTTTGCTTATTATAAGAGATCGTTCTGGCTTGTCCTTTGCTACAAAAAGGATTGTGCCACCTTGCTGCACCTTTGTTACCGTTACTACTTGTTACTTGTTACAAATTACCTTGCTACCAAACTATCTGTTACCTACAATTTCAGTGCTTACAGAGAATACCTTGCTGAAAACCGCTTGTCATTTCCTTCCGGTCCTCGTTGGGTTCGACACTCTCACTTATCGAAAGGACTACGATTGATCCCCTATACTTGTGGGTCATCACTCACCTAGTTCTAAGAGAACGACCCTTCGCCCGTCACAACATATAAAATATGGTCTAGCCACTTGTTTCAGGGTAGATCCAACATGGTGTAGGGTAGGATATGCCCGACCCTAAGATCTTGGGCCAACCCATATACCTACCAAAAAAGGAAACAAACCCAAAAGGAGGCCTAGCCCAGCTCACCTCAACCCCACCCAAACAATTTGATCAGGTATGCCACCATCTTGTTGGACCCTAATTATTACACAATAATATTTAGTCACATTTTTTCCATGACACCAATTATTCTCATCGATACGTCCTACCAATTCCAGTCTAGTAGATGTAATGTCATTCATCTTTTTGACCCCTACAATGAATGCGCTAAAATTATTGTCCAATAGTGACCTTGTTAAATTCAACTTCCTTTGGTCCATTGGTGGGAGTGGGGTAGGGGAGACCTGACATTACAGCTCGAAAGCCACTTCCTCTACTATAGTACCCCTTTTCTATCTGTCGTCGTATGTTGTTTTTAGTATTTAGTTGTTGCGGGAGTCGCCGAAAAACCTGCTTGTTATGATGTTCACTTAATTCCAATCCTCCATAGTATATAAATTATTAATTCTCAATCAAATGTAGGAAGTTATAAAGATGTATATGCTGGTGGAGCCCTTGTTTGTTGCCAAGTGGTATCTCCCCTAGCAACTAGCATTTAATGTAGTTTAAAAATATTTAATACATATCATCTAGGGGATTTTATGGATACTTTTTGAAACAATTGGTTTTCAATACAATTCATAGTTTTTAAAATCTAACAGTCTGATAACGAATGTGACACGATCATTAATCAGTAATGTGGCACGATCGATCGAGGTGACTTACTATTCATGAATTCTTGTACTTGCAGACCAGGCTATAGGGCCTTTTTATATGAGACAAACGATGTGCTTATGGACAAGGACACACAAAACATATATAATCTTGGGGCCCTCCCAGGCATGGGGCTAAGGTGGTCTCCCCTCCCCCCCTAAGCCCAAAGCCAACCCTACTTACAAAGACTCAGTGGTAGATCCTTTCCAAACCAACTCTTTCCCCTAGCCCCAATCCCTAGCCGCCACTCCAGCCCTCACGATCTCGGACTTCTTCTTCTTCATCCTAGACGAACACTTGAAGTCTCCGACGCCCCCACCTCCAGTAAGGGTTCGCATCCAAGGGATCTTCATCGCCGGGAGCTTCGCCCTCGGTCACTCTGCTCACCACCCCCGAAGTTCTTTCCATCGTGCCACTGTAGTCCACCGCTGCGTTGGAGCAAGATGGGTAGGAGAAAGCATCCCGGCGTCGATGCTCTTAGTGGATCGGGACTACGCCATAGTTCACGGTAAAATTGCTACTTTTTCATTCTAATTCGGATCTAATGTTTTTTGCATGTTTGTTAGGATGTTTATTTCCTTTTCTATCCAGTGTCGTATGTTGTTTTTAGTATATAGCAGTTGTGGTATTTGCCGAAAAACATTCTTGAAGCATATTATGAACCACCCGCTTCAATAGCAATTTTTTCAGCACAAGCTTAGCGAGCACCCACCCGTTGCTAAGAGAACGAGGCTTCGCCCGTCGCAAAGTATAATATATATATGGTCTAGCCACTCGTTTCAGGGTAGATCCAATAAGGTGTATGGTAGGACATGCCCCACCCTAAGATATTGGGCCCGCCCATATACCTACCAAAAAAGGAAACAAACCCAAAAGGCCCAACCCAGCTTACCTCAACCACACCCTAACAATTTGGTCTAGTCTACCACCAGCTTGTTGGACCCTAGGACACCAAATATTCTCACGGATACGTCCTACCAATTCCAGTCTGGTAGATGTAATGGCATTCGTATTTTCCACCCCTACAATAAATGAACTACAATTATTTTCCAACAATGACTTTATTATATTCAACTTCCTTTAGTCCATTGGAGGGAGTGGTGTAGGGGAGACCTAACATTACAACTCGAAAGCCACTGCTACCACTATAGTGCCCCTTTTCTATACGCCGTCGTATGTTGTTTTTAGTATATTCCTGTTGCGAGAGTTGCTGGAAAACCTGCTTGTTATGAAGTTCATTTCATTACAATCCGCAATAGTATACCAATTATTAATTCTCAATAAAATGCAGGAAGTTCTTGACATGTATATGCTGGTGGAGCCCTTGTTAGTTGCCAAGTGGTATGTCCACTAACAATTAGCATTTTATGCAGTTTAAAAATGTTTAATACATATCATCTAGGAGATTTTATGGATACTTTTTGAAACAATTGATTTTCAAGACAACTCATTGTTTTTGAAATCTAACAGTCCGGCAATGAATGTGGCACGATCATTAATCAGTAATGTGGCACAATCGATCACCCCTCCCATGTAGGCCCAGAGCCAACCCTGCTTAAAAAGACTCGGCGATAAATCCTTTTCAAACCAACTCTTTCCCCTAGCCCCAAACCCTAGCCGCCATCCCAACCCTTACGATACCAAACTTCTTCTTCTTCGTCCCAGACGAACACTTAAGTCTCCCGCGCCTCCACCTCTAGTAAGGATTCGCCTCCGCGAGATCTTCATCGCTAGGAGCTTAGCCCTCGGTCGCTGTCCTAACCACCCTCAAAGTTCTTTCCATCGGTGCCACCATAGTCCGCCGCTGAGTTGGAGCAAGATGCGCAGGAGAAAGCGTCTCATCGTCGATGCTCCTAGTGGACCGGGACTCCGCCGTAGTGCATAGTAAAATCGCAGCTCTTTCATAATTTTGATCCATTGTTTATTTGCATGTTTGTTTCCTTTTCTATTCGCCGTCTTATGTTGTTTTTCGTATTGGTTGCAGTCGAGAGTCACTGGAAAACCTTCTTGAAGCATAGTCTGAACCACCAATTCAATGGCCATTCTGTCAGCATCAGGTCAGCGAGCAATATACCCGTTGCTGAGAGCACGAGCCTTCGCCCATCGTAACATCAAAAGTATGTTCTAGCCGCTCGTTTCAGGGCAGATCCACCAAGTTGTAGGGCTGGACATGCCCCACCCAAAGATCTAGGGCCAACCCATATACCTACCCAAAAAAGAAATAAATCCAAAAGGCCTAGCCCAACTCACCTCGGCCCCACCCTAAGAATTTGGTCTGATCTATCACCATCTGCTTGACCGTAATTATTTTCCAATACTAATATTTAGGCACGTGTTTACCGTGATGATAAAATATTTCGACGAAAAGGTCCCACCAATTCCAGTCTAGTAGAATTAATGCCCTTCGTCTTTTTCGCCTCTACAATCAATGCGCTACAATTGTTTCCCAATAATTACATTATTTTATTCAATCAACTACTTCTGATCCAATGGGGGAGGGGTGGGACACGGGAGGCCTGATATTACAGCTCAGAGGCCACTGCTGCTGCTACAGTGTCCTGTGACGAGACGGCCGTGGCGCAGGCATAGGGGGCAGGGAGGCGGTAGCAACGGCGTTTCCCCCCTTCTTTCTACCACCGGAGCTGCTCAAAACCCCGTCGCGGCTGCCGCCCGTCGCGATCGGGCTAAACCCAAGCCTCCATCGCCGTCGCCGTTGCCGCCGCGACCAGCGTGCATTCCCCACCCGTCTCGCGCCCGCACGTAGAGGTACCGACAGGGCCTTTTTATTTGAGACAGACAACGTGCTTATGTACAAGGACACACATAATATATATGATCTTGGCCCCCTCCCAGGCTTGGGGCTTAGGTGGTCGCACCTCACCCATAAGCCCAGAGCCAAACCTGCTTAAAAGGACTCGGCGATAAATCCTTTCCAAGCCAACTATTTCCCCTAGCCCCAAACCCTAGCTGCCAGCCCAACCCTCACGATCTCAGACTTCTTCTTCTTCATTCCAGACAAACACTTGAAGTCTTCGACGCCGCACCTCCAGTAAGGGTTACCTTCCAAGGGATCTTCATCGCCTAGAGCTTCGCCCTCTGCTGCTCTCCCCACCACCCCCGAAATTCTTTCCATCGGTGACACCGTAGTCCGCCTCTGAGTTGGAGCAAGATGGGCAGGAGAAAGTGTCCTGCGTCGATGCTCCTAGTGGACCGGGACTCCGTCGTAGTGCACAGTAAAGTTGCAACTTTTTCATTCTAATTTGGATCTGGTGGTTTTTGCATGTTTATTTTCTTTTCTATCCGCCGTCATATGATGTTTTTAGTATATAGCGGTTGCGGTAGTTGCTGAAAAACCTTCTTGAAGCATAGTCTTAACCACCCGAATCAATGGCAATTCTTTCAGCACAAGCTTAGCGAGCACCCACCCGTTGCTGAGAGAATGAGCCTTCGCCTGTCGCAACATAAAAAATCTGGTCTTGCAACTCTTTTTAGGGTAGATCCAACGAGGTGTATGGTAGGACATGCCCCACCCTAAGATCTTGGGCCAGCCCATATACCTACAAAAAAAGGAAACAAACCCAAAAGGCCCAACCCATCTCACCTCAACCCCACCCAAACAATTTGGTTTGGTCTGCCTGTAGCTTTTTGGACCCTAATTATTATCCAATAATATTTAGTAACTTTATTTCTGTGACACCAAATATTCTCACAGATACGTCCTACCAATTCCAGACTAGTAGAAGGCATTCGTATTTTCCACCCCTACAATGAATGCACTACAATTATTATCCGATAGTGACTTTCTTATATTCAACTTCCTTTGATCCATTGGTGGGAGTTGGGTAGGGGAGACCTGATGTTACAGCTCAAAAGCCACTTCTGCTGCCATAGTGCACCTTTTCTATCCAACGTCGTATGTTGTTTTTAGTATATAGTTGTTGCGTGAGTCGCCGGAAACCTGCTTGTTATGATGATCATTTCATTCCAATCCGCGATAGTATATAAATTATTAACTATCAATAAAATGCAGGAAATCATTGACATGTATATGCTGGTGGAGCCCTTGTTAGTTGCCAAGTGGTATGTCCACTAGCAATTAGCATTTTATGTAGTTTAAAAATGTTTAATACATATCATCTAGGAGATTTTATGGATACTTTTTAAAACAATTGATTTTCTGGACAATTCATAATTTTTAAAATCTAATAGCCTGACAATGAATGTGACACGATCTTTAATCAGTAATATGGCACGATTGATCGAGGTGACCTACTATTCATAAATCCTTGTACATGCAGACTAGGCTACAGGGCCATTTTATTTGAGAGAGATGATGTGCTTATGTACATGGACACACAGAACATATATGATCTTGGGCCCCTCCCAGGCTTGGGGCTTAGGTGGTCTCGCCTCCCCCCTAAGCCTAGAGTAAACCCTGCTTAAAAAGACTCGGTGATAGATCCTTTCCAAACCAACTCTTTCCCAGAGCCCCAAACCATAGCCGCCACCCCAACCCTCGCGCTCTCACACTTCTTCTTCTTCATCCCAGACAAACACTTGAAGTCTCTGGCGCCGCCACCTCCAGTAAAGGTTCGCATCCAAGGGATCTTCATCGCCCGGAGCTTTGCCCTCGGTCACTCTCCTCATCTCCCCCGAAGTTCTTTTCATCGGTGCCACTGATACGTCTCCAACGTATCTATAATTTTTGATTGTTCCATGCTGTTATAATATCAATCTTGGATGTTTTTATAATCATTTACAGCAATTATATATCATTTTTGGAGACTAACCTATTAACCTAGTGCCCAGTGCCAGTTGCTGTTTTCTGCCCTGTTTTTGTTTTACAGAAAATCAATACCAAACGAAGTCCAAATGCCACGAAACTTTTTGGAGATTTTTTATTGGACAAGATAAACACTAGAAGCTTTGGGAGAGGGCTAGAAGATGAAGGAGTGGGCCACGAGGCACCAGGGCGCGCCCCAGGGGGGTGGCGCGCCCTGGTACCTCGTGGGGCCCACCCAGCTCCGTTTGACCTAATTCCAGCACTATAAATTCCAGAAAAATCAGAAACCCTCAAGGGAGTCCACGAAATACTTTTTCTGCCGCCGCAAGTTTCTGTTCCAGAGAGATCCCATTTGGGGTCCTTCTCCGGTAATCTGCCGGAGGGGGAATCGATCACGGAGGGGTTCTACATCAACCTTGTTTCCCTTCCGATGATGCGTGAGTAGTTTACCACAGACCTTCGGGTCCATAGGCAGTTGCTAGATGGCTTCTTCTCTCTTTTTGATCTTCAATACAATGTTCTCCTTGATGTTCTTGGAGTTCTATCCGATGTAATCACTTTTTGCGGTGTGTTTGTTGGGATCCAATGAATTGTGAGTTTATGATCAGATTATCCATGAAATTATTTGAGTCTTTGCTGCACTCTTTTATGCATGATTATTATAGCCTCGTATTTCTTCTCCGATCTATTGATTTGGTTTGGCCAACTAGATTGATTTATTTTGCCATGGGAAGAGGTGCTTTGTAGTGGCTTCGATCTTGCGGTGCTCAATCCCAGTGACAGAAAGGGACATGACATGTATGTATCGTTGCTACTAAGGGTAAAAAGATGGGGTTTATTCATACATGAGTTTATCTTGTCTACATCATGTCATCGTTCTTAAGGCATTACTCCGTTCCTATGGACTTAATACACTAGATGCATGCTGGATAGCGGTCGATGTGTGGAGTAATAGTAGTAGATGCAGGCAGGAGTCGGTCTACTAATCTTGGACGTGATGCCTATATACATGATCATTGCCTTGGATATCGTCATGATTATTTGCTTTTCTATCAATTGCCCAACAGTAATTTGTCTACCCACCGTACGCTACTTTCTTGAGAGAAGCCTCTAGTGAAATCTATGGCCCTCGAGTCTATCAAAATCATATTTCTAAAACCCTAAAAATATTGCTGCCATTTTCTTTTATTTATTTTATTTTGTATTTTTGTTTCAATCTATCTATCTATCACATACAATTTAATCTTGCAATTTACCGCCGAGAGATTGACAACCTCTCGTTTGCGTTGGGTGCAAGGATTCGTTGTTTGTGTGCAGGTGCTGCTAACGAGGTGTTGCGTGATTCTCCTACTGGTTCGATAACCTTGGTTTCATAACTGAGGGAAATACTTATCTCTACTGTGCTGCATCATCCCTTCCTCTTCGGGGATAATACCAACGCAAGCTACAAGTAGCAGGAAGAATTACTGGCGCCGTTGCCGGGGAGACATCATCAACATCTATCAAGTACCTTTGCACAAACTCTCATCTCCTTGCATTTACTTTATTTGCCATTTGCCTCTCGTTTTCATCTCCCCCACTTCTAAAACGTTTTTACAAAAATACAAAAATATTTTCCGTTTACCTTTTTCTTGTTTGCTTCTTTACTTGCTTGTTTGTATTGCCTTCATGTCGAACACACAAGAACAGAAACTAAAAGCAAAAATATAAGATATTATGGATCCACATAAAGTTCACTACTTGGGTCATCTTCGATCCATTATTGCTCGTGCCGAAACCCCAACTAGTTTAGTCGAGGGAAAATCTTTAAAAGAGCATGCTCATTTCGTGCGTCACCGTTTGTCTGAAAAAGGGAGAATCTTATGGCGTCAAATAAATTGTTTGTTATGCTATGCTCTGAATCTATGTGAAATTTATGATTTTACTTGTTGCTCTAAGAACCCTGAAAAACACCTTCCCTACCTATGTGAGTTCAATGATAATGAAATCTTGTCTTCTTATGCCAAGGGTGTTTATAATTACTATGATATCGAACAAATTGAAGAATTTGTTGCTTTTAAGGGTGCTTATGAAGTTGCTTCTTTGATTGAAAAGTATGATATTACTTTCCACAAATCTGAAATTTTTGCCATACTTAAGTTTTGCTATGAAAATTATGCATCTAATGCCTATGTTAGTGAATTTATTGAGAGAATGTCTACTGCTTTGGAAGAGAATAATGATACACATGAATCTATAGATAATCATGATTCCGATGATTCGATCGAACATGATGCTTTTTATTCTTATGGCCACGATGCCAATATTAAAGATGCTTATAGAGATGAATTTGCTAGTTCCTTATGTTAAAAATGAGATTATTGCTATAACACCCATACTTGATAGCCCCTTGAATGAAAAGCATGATTGCAATGATGTTACTATAAATTCTATTAGTTTCAATTGTGCTAATGATATGCAAAACCACAAGCTTGGGGATGATAATTTTGTCATGTCCACTACTTATTGCAATGATCATGATTGGGGTGATAATGCTTTTTATGATCTTGAAAATTTATTTAAGCCTCATGATGAATATGTTATTGATAATAAAATTTGCAACACTATTAAAAGTGGGTTTGGAAGAGCGTCAACTTTAATAATGATCCCACTACTTTGGAGAATTATCAATCTTATGAAATTATTGATAAAAGTGGGTTTGGAGAGGTCATAACTTTCGTTGATGATAATCCCACTATTTTGGAAGATAATAAATTTTTTACGCATGTGGATCATGATGAGAATATTTTATATGATAGCTATATTGTTGATTTTGATTTTGATCTTACATGTAATTATTATGAGAGAGGGAAATATGGTTGTAGAAATTTTTATGTTACTAAATCACCTCTCATTATGTTGAGATTGTCAATGTTTTATTCCTCTCCTTTGCATACGTTAGATATTTCTCGTCTTGATAATTTGTTTGCATATAAAATGCCTATGCATAGGAAGTATGTTAGACTTAATGTGTTTGTGACATGTATTATGATGCTCTCTTCGTGCTTCAATTCGTATCTTTCATGTGAGCATCATTGAAATCTCAAAGCCTATCTTAATGGCTATAAAGAAAGAGCTTGTTGGGAGGCAACCCAATGAATAATTTTTTTTCCTGTTATTGTGTGTTTTAACTGTCATGCTACTAGTATGATTGTGTTTTTGTGTTTTTAATTAGTGTTTGTGCCAAGTAAAGCCTTTAGGTTGATTTGGAGGATAATATAATTGATGCTGTTTGAAAACAGAAAGTTTTGCGTCCAGTGCTGGAATTTTGGTTTTTCTCTAGAATGTCAGAACCTTCTGAATTTTAAAAAAAATATTGATATATGAATTTCCCATGTTGTCCTAATGTTTCAGAATTTTTGGAGTTACAGAAGTATGACCATAATTCAGATTTCTACAGACTGTTCTGTTTTTCACAGATTCTGTTTTTGATGCACTACTTGCTTGTTTTGATGAATCTATGCATTGTATCGGGGGGTATAAGCCATGGTGAAGTTAGAGTACAGTAGGTATAATGCAAAAATAAAATATGAATGGGTTTGCAACAGTACTTATAGTAGTGATTTATTTTGTTATACTAAAGGATCTCACGAAGGTTTTGTTGGGTTTTGTGTTATTGAAGTTTTCAAGTTTTGGGTGAGATCACGATGGATGAAGGAATAAGGAGTAGTAAAAGCTTAAGCTTGGGGATGTCCGAGGCACCCCAAGGTAATATTCAAGGAAGACTCAAGCGTCTAAGCTTGGGGATGCCCCGGAAGGCATCCCCTCTTTCTTCTACCAACCATCGGTAATTTTACTTGGAGCTATATTTTTATTCGTCACATGATATGAGTTTTGCTTGGAGCGTCTTGTATTATATGAGTCTTTGCTTTGTTTGCTTTTTAGTTTGTCACAATCATCTTTGCTGAACACACCTATCTTGAGAGAGCCACACATTTATCATCATTTGTTAGAATACTCTATGTGCTTCACTTAAATTTTTTTGAGCTAGGCAGTTGCTCTAGTGCTTCGCTTAAATCTTTTTGAGCACGGTGGTGGCTATATTTTGAAGAAATAAACTCTCATGCTTCACTTATATTATTTTGAGAGTTGATTAAAATTTTGAAGAAATGAATTCTCATGCTTCACTTATATTATTTTGAGAATTGATAAGATTGAAATTTTGAAGAAATGAATTCTCATGCTTCACTTATATTATTTTGAGAATTGATAAGATTAAAATTTTGAAGAAATATATGCACTCTCATGCTTCACTTAAATCTTTTTGAGAGTTGATGATAGTAACGGTAATTTGCACAAGATATGAAGTTGGTCCCAAAGTGATGAATATCCAAGAGGGATATAAATAAAAACTTTCATATAGATCATTGGATATGATGAGTGTGATTCCTTGCAATAGTTTTGCGATATGGAAATGATAATATGTGAGTCATGTTAGTGAGTAATTGTGAGTTAGTAAGAATATTAGTCTTAAGGCTTGTGATTCCCTATGCATGCACATTAAGTCAATAGTTATGCAATGAAATTATATCCTACTTATGGTGCATTACTCGGTATTAGTTGTGTTCAATGCATGTTTATGACCGTTTTCGTTTTTTGGTTGGATGCTTCTCAATCTATTTGCTAGCCTTCATTTGTACTAAGCGGAAATACTGCTTGTGCATCCAAAATCCTTAAACCCAAGTTGTGCCAAATGAGTCCACTATATCTACCTATATGCGGTATTTCAATGCCGTTCCAAGTAAATTTGCGTGTGCCAACTCTAATTTTAAAAATAATTTTCCGTTTTGTGTGCCCGTACCGCTCATGAAGCGGCAGGGGGCGGCCATTATTTTCCATGCTAGGTGTGTTATTCTCACGATGAGTGTTTATTCACTTATCATTGCATGAGAGAATGGTTGATAATAGGGATGCCCAGTCCCACAATGAAATCAAATGAATAACAACAAAATTCCTTGGAAAGTGTTGGTATGGAGGGCACCCGTGGATACGGCTAGCCATGGATTGTGAAAGAATGGTGGAAAGGAAATGAAATTTACTTTCTGTTTGGGAACCACCTATGATGTGTCTAGCATGGAAAATATTGGGAATTCGTGGTCGTTTTCGTTGACAGGAAAAGCATGCCTCTCAAAATATTTTTACCTCTTTAATTTCAGCTTTGAGCTCAGCACATTTGACAAATCTCTGCTTCCCTCTGCGAAGGGCCTATCTATTTACTTTTATGCAATTTTTATTTTTTTGAGTCTCCATCTTCTCTTACAAAAGCACCAACTAGAGAGCACTATTGTCATACTTGTGCATTGGATGTAGCTAATACTTGAGTGTGTTTCATGAATGGATCAATGATTGAGCATAATGGGCTTGGGATAACTTTCTTTAGCGTTGATATTTTGAAAGACATGGTTGCTTGTTAGCATGCTTGAGTATTTATATCTTCATGTCAAATTATAGACTATTGCTTTGAATCATTCAAGTCCAATGTCCATGCTACAAAAGAAAAGAATACGTGATGAATATGTTAGGCAGCATTCCACATCAAAAATTCTATTTTTATCATTTACCTACTCGAGGACGAGTAGGAATTAAGCTTGGGGATGCTGATACGTCTCCAACGTATCTATAATTTTTGATTGTTCCGTGCTGTTATAATATCAATCTTGGATGTTTTTATAATCATTTACAGCAATTATATATCATTTTTGGAGACTAACCTATTAACCTAGTGCCCAGTGCCAGTTGCTGTTTTCTGCCCTATTTTTGTTTTACAGAAAATCAATACCAAATGAAGTTCAAATGCCACGAAACTTTTTGGAGATTTTTTATTGGACAAGATAAACACTAGAAGCTTCGGGAGACGGCCAGAAGATGAAGGAGTGGGCCACGAGGCACCCGGGCGCGCCACCGCCCCAGCTCTGTCTGACCTAATTCCAACACTATAAATTCCAAAAAAATCAGAAACCCTCAAGGGAGTCCACGAAATACTTTTTCCACCGCCGCAAGTTTCTGTTCGAGAGAGATCCCATCCGGAGGCCTTTTCCGGTACTCCGCCGGAGGGGGAATCGATCACGGAGGGGCTCTACATCAACCTTGCTGCCCTTCCGATGATGCGTGAGTAGTTTACCACAGACCTTCGGGTCCATAGTTAGTAGCTAGATGGCTTCTTCTCTCTTTTTGATCTTCAGTACAAAGTTCTCCTCGATGTTCTTGGAGTTCTATCCGATGTAATCACTTTTTGCAGTGTGTTTGTTGGGATCCGATGAATTGTGAGTTTATGATCAGATTATCCATGAAATTATTTGAGTCTTTGGTGCACTCTTTTATGCATGATTATTATAGCCTCGTATTTCTTCTCCGATCTATTGATTTGGTTTGGCCAACTAGATTGATTTATCTTGCCATGGGAAGAGGTGCTTTGTTGTGGGTTCGATCTTGCGGTGCTCAATCCCAGTGACAGAAAGGGACATGACACGTATGTATCATTGCTACTAAGGGTAAAAAGATGGGGTTTATTCATACGTGAGTTTATCTTGTCTACATCATGTCATCGTTCTTAAGGCATTACTCCGTTCCTATGGACTTAATACACTAGATGCATGCTGGATAGCGGTCGATGTGTGGAGTAATAGTAGTAGATGCAGGCAGGAGTCGGTCTACTAATCTTGGACGTGATGCCTATATACATGATCATTGCCTTGGATATCGTCATGATTATTTGCTTTTCTATCAATTGCCCAACAGTAATTTGTCTACCCATCTCATGCTATTTTCTTGAGAGAAGCCTCTAGTGAAATCTATGGCCCCCGGGTCTATCAAAATCATATTACTAAAACCCTAAAAATATTGCTGCCATTTTCTTTTATTTATTTTATTTTGTATTTTTGTTTCAATCTATCTATCTATCACATACAATTTAATCTTGGAATTTACCGCCGAGAGATTGACAACCTCTTGTTTGCGTTGGGTGCAAGGATTTGTTGTTTGTGTGCAGGTGCTGCTAACGAGGTGTTGCGTGATTCTCCTACTGGTTCGATAACCTTGGTTTCATAACTGAGGGAAATACTTATGTCTACTGTGCTGCATCATCCCTTCCTCTTCGGGGATAATACCAATGCAAGCTACAAGTAGCAGCCACCGTGTTTGCCGATAAGTTGGAGCTAGATGGGTAGGAGAAAGCATCCTGGCGTCGATGCTCCTAGTGGACCGGGACTCCGCCGTAGTGCACGGTAAAATTGCTGCTTTTTCATTCTAATTTGGATCTAATATTTTTTGCATGTTTGTTAGGATGTTTATTTCCTTTTCTATCCGCTGTCATATGCTGTTTTTAGAATAGAGCGGTTGTGGTACTTGTCGAAAAACATTCTTGAAGCATATTATCAACCACCCAATTCAGTAGCAATTTTTTCAACATAAGCTTAGTGAGCACACACCCGTTGCTAAGAGAACGAGCCTTCGCCCGTCGCAAACTATAAAATTTATTTTTGGTCTAGCCACTCGTTTCATGGTAGATCCAACAAGGTTTATGGTAGGTCATGCCCCACCCTAAGATTGTGGGCCCATCCATATACCTACCAAAAAAGGATACAAACCCAAGAGGCCCAACCCAGCTTACCTCAACCACAGCCTAACAATTTGGTCTGGTCTACCACTAGCTTGTTGGACCCTAATTATTACCGAATAATATTCAGTCACATTTTTTCCGTGACACCAAATATTCTCATGGATACATCCTACCAATTCCAGTCTGGTAGATGTAATGGCATCCTTCTTTTCCACCCCTACAATGAATTTGCTACAATTATTGTCCAATAGTGACTTTATTATATTCAATTTCCTTTGGTCCATTGGAGGGAGTGGGGTAAGGGAGACCTGACATTACAGCTCGAAAGCCACTGCTGCTACTATAGTGCCCCTTTTCTATATGCCGTCATATGTTGTTTTTAGTATATTCCTGTTGCGGGAGTCGCTGGAAAACCTGCTTGTTACGATGTTCATTTCATTACAATCCGCAATAGTATACAAATTATTAATTCTCAATAAAATGCAGGAAGTTCTTGACATGTATATGCTGGTGGAGCCCTTGTTAGTTGCCAAGTGGTATGTCCACTATCAATTAGCATTTTATGCAGTTTAAAAATGTTAAATACATATCATCTAGGAGATTTTATGGATACTTTTTGAAACAATTGATTTTCAAGACAACTCATTGTTTTTGAAATCTAACAGTCCGACAATGAATGTGGCATGATCATAAATCAGTAATGTGGCACAATCGATTGCCCCTCCCACGTAGGCCCAGAGCCAATCCTACTTAAAAAGACTTGACGATAAATCCTTTTCAAACCAACTCTTTCCCCTAGCCCCAAACCCTAGCCACCATCCCAACCCCTGCGACTTCTTCTTCTTCGTCCCACACGAACACTTAAGTCTCCAGCGCCGCCGCCTCTAGTAAGGATTCGCCTCCATGGGATCATCATCGCTCGGATCTTCGCCCTCGGTCGCCGTCCTCACCACCATCAAAGTTCTTTCCATCGGTGCCACCATAGCCCGCCGCAGAGTTGGAGCAAGATGCGCAGGAGAAAGCGTCTCGTCGTCGATGCTCCTAGTGGACCGGGACTCCGCCGCAATGCATGGTAAAATTGCAGTTCTTTCATTCTAATTTGGATCCATTGTTTATTTGCATGTTTATTAGGATGTTTATTTCCTTTTCTATTCGCCGTCTTATGTTGTTTTTCGTATATAGTGGTTGAAGTCGAGAGTCGCTGGAAAACCTTCTTGAAGCATAGTCTGAACCACCGATTAAATGGCCATTCTTTTAGCATCGGCTCAGCGAGCACCCCACCCGTTGCTGAGAGCACGAGCCTTCGCCCATCGCAACATCAAAAGTATGTTCTAGCCGCTCGTTTCAGGGTAGATCCAGCAAGTTGTAGGGAAGGACATGCCCCACCCAAAGATCTAGGGCCAACCCATATACCTACCCAAAAAAGAAATAAATCCAAAAGGCCCAGCCCAACTCACCTCGGCCCCACCCTAACAATTTGGTCTGATCTGTCACCATCTGCTTGACCGTAATTATTTTCCAATACTAATATTTAGGCACGTGTTTACTGTGATGATAAAATATTTCGACGAAAAGGTCCCACCAATTCCAGTCTAGTAGAATTAATGTCCTTCATCTTTTTTTCCTCTACAATCAATGTGCTACAATTGTTGCCAAATTATTACATTATTATATTCAATCAACTACTTTTGGTCCAACAGGGGAGGGGTGGGGCAGGGGAGGCCACATATTACTGCTCAGAGGCCACTGCTGCTACTATAGTGGCCCATGACGAGACGGCCGCGACGTGGGCAGAGGGGGAGGGGGTAAGAAGAACCAGTAGGGAGGCGGTAACAATGGTGTTTCCCCCTTCTTTCTCCCGCCGGAGCTGCTCAAAACCCCGTTGCAGCCGCCGTCCGCCGCGATCGCACTAAACCCAAGCCTCCGTCGCCATCGACGTTACCGCCGCCACCAGCATGAATTCCCCGCCCATCTCGTGCCCGCCCGTAGAGGTACCGACAGGGCCTTTTTATTTGAGAGAGACGATGTGCTTATGTACAAGGACACACATAACATATATGATCTTGGGCCCCTCCCAGGCTTGGGTCTTAGGTGGTCGACCCTCACCTCTAAGCCAGAGCCAAACCTGCTTAAAAGGACTCGGCGATAAATCCTTTCCAAACAACCTATTTCCCCTAGCCCCAAACCCTAGCAACCACCCCAACCCTCGCGATCTTGGACTTCTTCTTCTTCATTCCAGACAAACACTTGAAGTCTCTGATGCGGCCACCTCCAGTCACTGGTACAGCGAGCTGCTATACAAATGGTTTTTAACCCCTTTCCGTGACGGAGTTTTAAACCATCGCCTTGCCTGTGTGTGCGATAGGGGGGTCCTTCCCACACGACCCAGAAACCGTTGGCGATAGGGCCTTCGGTCACACACGCGGGGCAAAAAGAGCTCGTGTGCGATCGGGCGAGCCATCGCAGACAATTATACTGGCCCAATCATTTCTGTTCGTATGTTCATCCCACACAGTGAATCTCAGAAAAACGTTTCCGTTCATATGTACATCACACACAATTTTTATGTGGAAACGTTTGTGCAAGGTGGCCTAACGCAAACATTTGTCGGGCGGAAGGCGTGTGTGATTGTTCATTGATCCAACACGGCTACTTTCTAGAAACTGTGAGCGTTGTTTGAGGTCATCGCCCACGGTGTTGTCTGAGAAACTATCTGCAATTCAAAAACCCAATAAGCAGGCTAATTGGCCTATTATTGATAATGCATTTAGTAATCAAATTGACATTTGATACGTCTCCAATGTATCTATAATTTTTGATTGTTCCATGCTGTTATATTATCAATCTTGGATGTTTTTATATGCATTTACAGCAATTATATATCAGTTTTTGGAACTAACCTATTAACTTAGTGCCCAGTGCCAGTTGCTGTTTTTTGCCTGTTTTTTTGTTTTACAGAAAATCAATACCAAACGAAGTCCAAATGCCACGAAACTTGTTGGAGATTTTTTCTGGACATATACAACACTAGAAGCTTTGGGAGAAGACCAGACGCCAGAGGAGGTGGCCACGAGCCACCAGGGCGCGCCTGGGGGGTGGGCAGGCGTGCCCTGGTGCCTCGTGGGCCCACCCTAGCTCCGTTTGACCTAATTCCACCACTATAAATTCCCAAAAAATCAGAAACCCTCAGGGGAGTCCACGAAATACTTTTTCCGCCGCCGCAAGTTTCTGTTCTCGAGAGATCCCATCTGGAGGCCTTTTCCGGTACTCCGCCGGAGGGAGAATCGATCACGGAGGGGCTCTACATCAACCTTGTTGCCCTTCCGATGATGCGTGAGTAGTTTACCACAGACCTTCGGGTCCATAGTTAGTAGCTAGATGGCTTCTTCTCTCTTTTTGATCTTCAATACAATGTTCTCCTCGACGTTCTTGGAGTTCTATCCGATGTAATCACTTTTTGCGGTGTGTTTGTTGGGATCCGATGAATTGTGAGTTTATGATCGGATTATCCATGAATATTATTTGAGTCTTCTCTGATCTCTTTTATGCATTATTATTATAGCTTCGTATTTCTTCTCCGATCTATTGATTTGGTTTGGCCAACTATATTGATTTATCTTGCCATGGGAAGAGGTGGTTTGTAATGGGTTCGATCTTGCGGTGCTCAATCCCAATGACAGAAAGGGACATGAAATGTATGTATCGTTGCTATTAAGGGTAAAAAGATGGGGTTTATTCATACGTGAGTTTATCTTGTCTACATCATGTCATTATTCTTAAGGCGTTACTCTGTTCTTTATGGACTTAATACACTAGATGCATGCTGGATAGCGGTCGATGAGTGGAGTAATAGTAGTAGATGCAGGCTGGAGTCAGTCTACTTGTCTCGGACGTGATGCCTATATACATGATCATTGCCTTGGATATCGTCATGATTATTTGCTTTTCTGTCAATTGCCCAACAGTAATTTGTTTACCCACCGTATGCTATTTTCTTGAGAGAAGCCTCTAGTGAAAACTATGGCCCCCGAGTCTATCTAAATCATATACTAAAACCCTAAAAATATTTGCTGCACTTTTCTTTTATTTATATTATTTTGTATTTTTGTTTCAATCTATCTATCTATCACCTACAATTTAATCTTGCAACTTACCGCCGAGGGATTGACAACCCCTTGTTTGCGTTGGGTGCAAGGATTTGTTGTTTTGTGTGCAGGTGCTGCTAACGAGGTGTTGCGTGATTCTCCTACTGGATTGATAACCTTGGTTTCATAACTGAGGGAAATACTTATCTCTACTGTACATCATCTCCCTTCCTCTTCAGGGAATTACCAACGCAGCTCACAAGTAACAGGAAGAATTTCTGGCGCCGTTGCCGGGGAGACATCACCAACATCTACCAAGTACCTACGCATAAAACTCTCTTCTCCTTGCATTTACTTTATTTGCATTTGCCTCTCGTTTTCATCTCCCCCACTTCTAAAAAGTTTTTACAAAAATACAAAAATATTTTCCGTTTGCCTTTTTGCTCGTTTGCTATCTTTGCTTGTGTGCCATGTGCCTTCTATTTGCTTGCATCTTTGCTTGCTAGAAATCTATTGATATGGATCCTCATCCACTTGCTAATCTTTTCAAAAGATCCAATTATGATGAACCAATTGCTAGTGAGTTGAGTGCAATTGATTATCTCTATGAAGTTTTGCTTGAAAATCATGAACCGGAAAATTGTGATGAAGTGTTGAAAAAAGAAATTTATAAAGTGATTCATGATAGCTCCTTCGATGAAAAGCATGATTGCAATAATGTTATTATAAATTCTATTAATGTCAATAATGCTAATAATTTGCAAAACTACGAGCTTGGGGATGATAATTTTGTTTTATCCACTACTTATTGCAATGATCATGATTGGGGTGATAATGCTTCTTATGATCTTGAAAATTTATTTAAGCCTCATGATGAATATGCTATTGATAACAATGTTTGCAATAATATTGAAAGTGGGTTTGGAAGAGTGTCAACTCTAGGTAAAAATAATCCCACATATTTGGAGAGTGTTCAATCTTATGAAATTTTAGATAAAAGTGGGTTTGGAGAGGTCATGACTTTAGTTGATGTTAATCCCACTACTTCGGAACACTATAAGAATTTTATGCATGTGGATCATGGAGAGAAAATTTTATACGATAGCTATATTGTTGAATTTGATTATGATCCTACATGTAATTATTATGAGAGAGGAAAATATGGTTGTAGAAATTTTCATGTTACTAAATTACCTCTCGTTATGTTGAGATTGTCAATGTTTTATTCCTCTCCTTTGCATATGCTAGATATTTCTCGCCTTGATAATTTGTTTGCATATAAAATGCCTATGCATAGGAAGTATGTTAGACTTAAATGTGTTTGTCACATGTTTTATGATGCTCTCTTTGTGCTTCAATTCTTATCTTGCATGTGAGCATCATTGAAATCTCAAAGCCTATCTTAATGGCTATAAAGAAAGAGCTTCTTGGGAGGCAACCCAATGAATAAAATAAATTTTTACCTTTACCTACTGTTTTTGTGTTTTTGCACAATTATGCTACTGTTATGATTGAGTTTTTATGTTTTTAATTAGTGTTTGTGCCAAGTAAAACCTTTAGGATGATTTGGAAGATAGTATAATTGATGCTGTTCGGAAAACAGAAAGTTTTGCGTCCAGTGCTGAATTTTGGTTCTGTATTGAAGCGTCAAAAAAATCTGCAATTTTTACACAGTATTGGTATATGAATTTCCCACGTTGTCCTAATTTTTTAGAATTTTTGGAGTTACAGAAGTATGGCTTTAAAATAGATTGCTACAGACTGTTCTGTTTTTGACAGATTCAGTTTTTGATGCACTACTTGCTTGTTTTGATGAAACTATGGATTGTATCGGGGGGTATAAGCCAAGGAGAAGTTAGAATACAGTATGTATAATGCAAAAATAAAATATGAATGGGTTTGCAACAGTACTTAAAGTGGTGATTTGTTTTGTTATACTAACGGATCTCACGAAGGTTTTGTTGAGTTTTTGTGTGATTGAAGTTTTCAAGTTTTGGGTGAGATCACGATGGATGAAGGAATAAGGAGTGGCAAGAGCCTAAGCTTCGGGATGCCCAAGGCACCCCAAGGTAATATTCAAGGAAGACTCAAGCGTATAAGCTTGGGGATGCCCCGGAAGGCATCCCCTCTTTCTTCTACCAACCATCGATAATTTTACTTGGAGCTATATTTTTATTCGTCACATGATATGTGTTTTGCTTGGAGCGTCATGTATTATATGAGTCTTTGCTTGGTTTGCTTTTTAGTTTGTCACAATCATCCTTGCTGAACACACCTATTTTGAGAGAGCCACACGATCATCATAATTTTTTAGAATACTCTATGTGCTTCACTTAAATTTTTTGAGCTAGGCAGTTGCTCTAGTGCTTCATTTAAATCTTTTTGAGCACGACGGTGGCTATATTTTGAAGAAATAAACTCTCATGCTTCACTTATATTATTTTGAGAGTTGACAAGATTAAAATTTTGAAGAAATAAACTCTCATGCTTCACTTATATTATTTTGAGAGTTGATAAAATTAAAATTTTGAAGAAATATTTGCAGTCTCATGCTTCACTTATATCTTTTTGAGAGTTGATGAAAGTAACGGTAATTTGCACAAGATATGAATTTGGTCCCAAAGTGATGAATATTCAAGAGGGATATAATAAAAACTTTCATATAGATCATTGGATATGATAAGTGTGATTCCTTGCAAAAGTTTTGCTATATGGAAATGATAATATGTGAGTCATGTTAGTGAGTAATTGTGATTTAGTAAGAATATTAGTGTTAAGGTTTGTGATTCCCTATGCAAGCACGTTAAGTCAATAGTTATGCAACGAAATTATATCCTACTTATGGTGCATTATTCGGTGTTAGTTATGTTCAATGCATGTTTATGACCGTTTTCGTTTTTTGGTTGGTTGCTTCTCAATCTTTTGCTAGCCTTCATTTGTACTAAGCGGAAATACTGCTTGTGCATTGATACGTCTCCAACGTATCTATAATTTATGAAGTATTCATGCCATGTTTATTATAGTTTTGTATGATTTTGGTGCACTTTTATCTGACTTTTATATGGTTTTTATGGACTAACATATTGACCTAGTGCCCAGTGCCAGTTGCTGTTTTCTGCTTGTTTTTGGTTTTCCAGAAAATCCATATCAAATGAAGTCCAAATGTAGCGAAACTTTTTGACGATTTTTTCTGGAAGGAAACAGACCCAGGAAGCTTCAGAGGAGCAGCAGAAGAGCCACAGGGGCCCTACGAGCCACCTGGGTGCGCCTGCCCCCCCAGGCGTGCCCTGGTGCCTCGTGGGCCCCCTGTGGCACCTCTTCGCGTGATTCCAACGCCAAAAAATCATATATATTCAGAAACCCCTGAAAGTTAACCTAGATGAGTTTTTACGCCGCCGCAAGCCTCTGTACCTCCACAATCTCATCTACAACCCTTTTCCGGCACCCTGCCGGAGGGGGGAAAGCATCGCCGGAGGCCATCTTCATCATCCCGGCGGTCTCCATGACGAGGAGGGAGTAGTTCACCCTCGGGGCTGAGGGTATGTACTAGTAGCTATGTGTTTGATCTCTCTCTCATGTTCTTGATATGGCACGATTTTGATGTATCGCGAGCTTTGTTAATATAGTTGGATCATATGGTGTTTCTTCCCTCTCTATCCTTGTTGTGATGAATCGAATCTTTTCCCTTTGAGGTTTTGTTATTGTCGGATTGAATATTTCAGATTTGAGAACACTTGATGTATGTCTTGCATATGAATACCCGTGGTGACAATGGGGTATTATATTGATTCACTTGATGTATGTTTTGGCACTCAACTTGCGGATTCCCGAGGTGACATTGGGGTAATCTATGCATAGGGGTTGATGCACGTTTTCATTATCTTTTCTCCGATAGAAACTTTGGGGTGCTCCTTGGAGTTCTTTGTGTGGATTGAATATTATGATTATGAAGTTGTTTGATGCATATCATATAATCAACTCACGGATACTTGTGGTGACATTGGAGTATCTAGGTGACATTAGAGTTGGTTGATGTGTATCATATAGTGTTATTTTAGTACGAACTCTAGGGCTGTTTGTGACACTTAGAGGAATGGCTCAATAGATCGATCGGAAAGGATAACTTTGAGGTGGTTTCGTACCCTACAAACAATTTCTATCTTATGTTCTCCGCTAATAGGAACTTGGGAGTGATTCTTTATCGCACGTTGAGGGATGGTTATATGATCCAATTATGTTAGCATTGTTGAGAGATTGCACTAGTGAAAGTATGAACCCTAGGCCTTGTTTTTAAGCATTGCAATACTGTTTGTGCTCCGTTTTATCACTTGATACCTTGCTTTTTTTATATTTTCAGATTACAAAAACCTATATCTACTATCCATACTACACTTTTATCACCATCTCTTCGCCGAACTAGTGCACCTATACAATTTACCATTGTATTGGGTGTGTTGGGGACACAAGAGATTTCTTGTATTTGGTTGCAGGGTTGTTTGAGAGATACCATCTTCAACCTATGCCTCCCACGGATTGATAAACCTTAGGTCATCCACTTGAGGGAACATTGCTACTGTCCTACAAAACTCTGCGCTTGGAGGCCCAACACGAGTCTACAAGAATAAGTTGTGTAGTAGACATCAAGCTCTTTTCTGGCGCCGTTGCCGGGGAGGTGAGTGCTTGAAGGTATATCTTCAGATCTTGCAATCGAATCTTTTAGTTTCTTGTTTTATCACTAGTTTGGTTTATAAAAGAAAACTACAAAAAAATGGAATTGAGGTTGCCACATATAATTCATCTTTATAATGTCTTTCATGAAAATGATGGAAAGGAAAATTGTGCTCAATTGATAGAAGAAGAATTCAATAAAATGTTTGGCATAAAATATTTGAATGATTAGCATGATTGCAATGTTGCTAGTATGAATTCTTTGAATATCCATGATGCTAATGATATGCAAAACTACAAGCTTGGGGATGCTATGTTTTATGAAGATGATATTTTTACTCCCCCAAGTTTTGATGCGAAAATTTATTCTGATGATTGCATGCCTCCTATTTATGATGATTATATCGATGAAAGTGGATTTGGAGAGGCCATGACTTTATTTAATGATGATTCCACTATTTTGGAAGAGGTTTCAATTGATTATGACAACCAAGTTGCTATCTATGATGATTATGGTGATGACATGTATGCTATAAAGAATTATGATAACCATGAGACTTGTCATCATGATTTTAATTTTCAATTGGATTATGCCAATAAAGTATCTCATGATAGTTATTTTGTTGAGTTTGCTCCCACTATTATGAATGAGAAGAAATTTGCTTATGTGGAGAGTAGTAAAAATTATATGCTTGTGGATCATGAAAGGAATGCTTTGTGTGATGGATATATTGTTGAATTTCTTCATGATGCTACTGAAAATTATTATGAGAGAGGATCATATGCTTCTACATATCTCAATAATATCAAGTTTCCTCTCTATGTGTTGAAAGTTTCAAAGTTGTACTTGTTTTGCCTTCCTATGCTAGTTGATTCTTGCTCCCATAAATTATTTTCTCACAAAATCCCTATGCATAGGAAGTGGGTTAGGCTTAAATGTGCTAGTCATATGCTTCATGATGCTCTCTTTGTGTTTCAATTCTTTACTTGTATGCGAGCATCATTGAAATCATCATGCCTAGCTAAAAAGGCATTAAAGAAAAGCGCTTGTTGGGAGACAACCCAGCATTTACCCCTACTGTTTTTATTTTGTTCACATGATTAAACTACTGTATTAATCATGTTTCATATGTTTTCTTTCAACAATGTGCCAAGCAAAGCCTTTGGGATAGTGTGGATGCTTGTTGATTTGATTCCGTGCAAAAATAGAAACTTTTGCGTCCAGTGCTGGAATTTATATTCTGTACTGGAGCGTGAGAAAATTTTGAAATTTTGAAATATTATTGGGTTACAAATGTTTTACGTTGTCCTATTGTTTCAGAATTTTTGGAGGTACATAAGTATGGTTTTTTAAATCGCTCACTACATGCTGTTCTGTTTTTGACAGATTCTGTTTTCGGTGCATAGTTTGCTTGTTTTAGTGTTTCCATAGCTTATATTGAGTAATATAAATTGTGGAAATGATAGAAAATACATTAGGAATTATGTGAGAACAATTATGAATCTTGTCTTGACAATACCTAAGTGGATGATTTATTTTTATCATACTAACCTATCTCACGAAGTTCCGTTAAGTTTTGTGTGATTGAAGTTTTCAAGTTTTGTGTGAGATATCGATATGAGGAGAATAAGAAGTGGAAAGACCCTAAGCTTGGGGATGCCCAAGGCACCCCAAGGTAATATTAAAGGAATACCCAAGCAACTAAGCTTGGGGATGCCCCGGAAGGCATCCCCTCTTTCGTCTTCAACACTATCGGTAACCTCACTCGGAGCTATATTTTTATTCGTCACATAATATGAGTTTTGCTTGGAGCGTCATTTTATTCTGTTGATATTTGCTTGGTGTCATAAATAATCATGTTTTGTATCTTTTAGTTCAATAAAATACCAATTATAGCCTTTACCATGCTCAGTTTGCAAGTTCATGTGTTGCTGTTTTAAAACAGAAAGTTTTCTGTTATGTCCAGAATATTCCTGAATAGTCAGAACATGATAAAAATCTGAAATTTTTACAAAGTAAGCATGCATGAGTTCTCTGTCACGTGGTAATTTTTCAGAATTTTTGGAGTTAGGGAAGTATGGATTCCTATTCCCCCTTTACAGAGTGTTCTGTTTTGGCAGATTGCTGTTATAGTTGCATTGTTTGCATATCTTTGCTTGTTTAATGATTCTATTTGTGGATAGGAGTATTAAATATGAAGAGGCATTTAGTATTAAATGTTAAATTATAATTTTAGTGATTTGGTACAGTATAGAATGTTAAGGTTTTGAGTTGATTTATACTAACTTATCTCACGAGTTCTTGTTGAGTTTTGTGTTGATGAAGTTTTTAAGATTTAGGAGAAGCCACGATATAAGAGGAATTAAGGAGACACAAGAGCTCAAGCTTGGGGATGCCCAAGGCATCCCAAGTTATTATTTCAAGAAGTATCAAGCATCTAAGCTTGGGGATGCCCCGGTAGGCATCCCACCTTTCTTCTTCAACAACTATCGGTCAGTTTTGGTTGAGCCTAAGTTTTTGCTTCTTCACATGATATGTGCTATTCTTGGAATGTCATTTTATTTTGTTTTCTTTGCTTTTTGAATAAAATACTTAAGATCTGAATTTTTTTAAATGAGAGAGAGTCCTCACATAGCTACTTAATTACTTAGCTACTCATTTGATCTTCACTTATATATTTTTGGAGTTGTTTGTCATTTACTCTTGTGCTTCACTTATATCCTATGAGTAAATTGTGAAAAAATTGAATATAATAAAGTTGAAATTATATGTGCTTCATATGCTTGTATCATGTCTAGTAGTAGTTTCACATTGGGTTAGAAAGTGAATTCTATTGAAGCTTGACAATCACAATATTGGTCATACAAGCAATTCATGAATGATAAGTATAAGGAAGAGAACTTTCACATATAAATATATTATCTTGGACATCTTTTATGATTGTGAATACCCATTAATTATTTTCAAACTTGAGCAAATTAGTTGAAGTTGGACAAGGAAGACAACATAATGAGTTATGTTTGGGTATATTTGCATAGAAGTTATATTGTTGTGGATCCTCCAACATGTGGTGCTTGCTTAGGATCTTTTGCTAGCCAAAAATTCATACTAAGTAGAGATACTACTTGTGCATGCAAAAACCCTTAAACCCAGTTTATTGCCATGAGTGTCCACCATACCTACCTATGGATTGAATAAGATCCTTCAAGTAAGTTGTCATCGGTGCAAAAAGCAATAAAAATTGCTCCTGAAATATGTATGATCTTTTATTGCAAGGGAAAATAAGCATTGTACGAACTTGTGATGGTAAAGAAATAAAAGCGACGGACTGCATAATAAAGGTTGCTATCACAAGGGGCAATATAACGTGACATTCCTTTGCATTAAGGGCTTGTGCATCCAAAAATAAAAAGCGCATGACAACCTCTGCTTCCCTCTGTGAAGGGCCTATCTTTTACTTTTATGCATTTACTTTTATGTATTTAATTTTATGCAAGAGTCAATAAGTATTCATTCTCATTTCAACCTCAATTATTCTCTAGTTGGTAAGCATCATGTGGTGGGGAAAGATCCAGGCACATATGGCCAATCAAATATATTTGATCATGAATTATTATTGTTGAAAATTATCTCTATGATAAATAAGTTGGGAGGCAAAACACTAAGCCCCTATCTTTCTCTGTGTTCGATGGATGCCATTTGTTCTAAAAATATGCTTTGAGTACTAGCAATCATAGAAGACTATATGATAATTGAGTATGTGGAGCTCTTACTTAGACTTTGTTGAAATTAAGTTGAATTGCAATTGTTTGGTGACTAAGAACATAGGTTGTTAAGTTTCAAGAGAATGCATTGTTTGAACCATAACATGTGAATTGATTGCTACTTTATCATGATGAGTTTTATGAGAAAGAGTTGCTGTTATGATGCTAGGAAAAGTGATTGAAATTATCATTGATCAAACTTATGCACTATGCTAGCATTCACACTTCATAAATTATTTCTTTTATCATTTACCTACTCGAGGGCGAGCAGGAATTAAGCTTGGGGATGCTGATATGTCTCCAATGTATCTATAATTTATGAAGTATTCATGCCATGTTTATTATAGTTTTGTATGATTTTGGTGCACTTTTATATGACTTTTATATGGTTTTTATGGACTAACATATTGACCTAGTGCCCAGTGCCAGTTGCTGTTTTCTGCTTGTTTTTGGTTTTCCAGAAAATCCATATCAAATGAATAACAACAAAATTCCTTGGAAAGTGTTGGTATGGAGGGCACCCGTGGATACGGCTAGCCATGGATTGTGAAAGAATGGTGGAAAGGAAATGAAATTTACTTTCTGTTTGGGAACCACCTATGATGTGTCTAGCATGGAAAATATTGGGAATTCTTGGTCGTTTTCGTTGACAGGAAAAGCATGCCTCTCAAAATATTTTTATCTCTTTAATTTCAGCTTTGAGCTCTGGCACATTTGACAAATCTCTGCTTCCCTCTGCGAAGGGCCTATCTATTTACTTTTATGCAATTTTTATTTTTTTGAGTCTCCATCTTCTCTTACAAAAGCACCAACTAGAGAGCACTATTGTCATACTTGTGCATTGGATGTAGCTAATATTTGAGTGTGTTTCATGAATGGATCAATGATTGAGCATAATGGGCTTGGGATAACTTTCTTTAGCGTTGATATTTTGAAAGACATGGTTGCTTGTTAGCATGCTTGAGTATTTGTATCTTCATGTCAAATTATAGACTATTGCTTTGAATCATTCAAGTCCAATGTCCATGCTACAAAAGAAAAGAATATGTGATGAATATGTTAGGCAGCATTCCACATCAAAAATTCTATTTTTATCATTTACCTACTCGAGGACGAGTAGGAATTAAGCTTGGGGATGCTGATACGTCTCCAACGTATCTATAATTTTTGATTGTTCCGTGCTGTTATAATATCAATCTTGGATGTTTTTATAATCATTTACAGCAAGTATATATCATTTTTGGAGACTAACCTATTAACCTAGTGCCCAGTGCCAGTTGCTGTTTTCTGCCCTGTTTTTGTTTTACAGAAAATCAATACCAAATGAAGTCCAAATGCCACGAAACTTTTTGGAGATTTTTTATTGGACAAGATAAACACTAGAAGCTTCGGGAGACGGCCAGAAGATGAAGGAGTGGGCCACGAGGCACCAGGGCGCGCCACCCCCCCAGCTCTATCTGACCTAATTCCAACACAATAAATTCCAAAAAAATCAGAAACCCTCAAGGGAGTCCACGAAATACTTTTTCCACCGCCGCAAGTTTCTGTTCGAGAGAGATCCCATCCGGAGGCCTTTTCCGGTACTCCGCCAGAGGGGGAATCGATCACGGAGGGGCTCTACATCAACCTTGCTGCCCTTCCGATGATGCGTGAGTAGTTTACCACAGACCTTCGGGTCCATAGTTAGTAGCTAGATGGCTTCTTCTCTCTTTTTGATCTTCAGTACAAAGTTCTCCTCGATGTTCTTGGAGTTCTATCCGATGTAATCACTTTTTGCGGTGTGTTTGTTGGGATCCGATGAATTGTGAGTTTATGATCAGATTATCCATGAAATTATTTGAGTCTTTGCTGCACTCTTTTATGCATGATTATTATAGCCTCGTATTTCTTCTACGATCTATTGATTTGGTTTGGCCAACTAGATTGATTTATCTTGCCATGGGAAGAGGTGCTTTGTAGTGGGTTCGATCTTGCGGTGCTCAATCCCAATGATAGAAAGGGACATGACACGTATGTATCATTGCTACTAAGGGTAAAAAGATGGGGTTTATTCATACGTGAGTTTATCTTGTCTACATCATGTCATCGTTCTTAAGGCATTACTCCGTTCCTATGGACTTAATACACTAGATGCATGCTGGATAGCGGTCGATGTGTGGCGTAATAGTAGTAGATGCAGGCAGGAGTCGGTCTACTAATCTTGGACGTGATGCCTATATACATGATCATTGCCTTGGATATCGTCATGATTATTTGCTTTTCTATCAATTGCCCAACAGTAATTTGTCTACCCATCGTATGCTATTTTCTTGAGAGAAGCCTCTACTGGAATCTATGGACCCCGGGTCTATCAAAATCATATTACTAAAACCCTAAAAATATTGCTGCCATTTTCTTTTATTTATTTTATTTTGTATTTTTGTTTCAATCTATCTATCTATCACATGCAATTTAATCTTGGAATTTACCGCCGAGAGATTGACAACCTCTTGTTTGCGTTGGGTGCAAGGATTTGTTGTTTGTGTGCAGGTGCTGCTAACGAGGTGTTGCGTGATTCTCCTACTGGTTCGATAACCTTGGTTTCATAACTGAGGGAAATACTTATCTCTACTGTGCTGCATCATCCCTTCCTCTTCGGGGATAATACCAACGCAAGCTACAAGTAGCAGCCACCGTGTTTGCCGATAAGTTGGAGCTAAATGGGCAGGAGAAAGCATCCTGGCGTCGATGCTCCTAGTGGACCGGGACTCCACCGTAGTGCACGGTAAAATTGCTGCTTTTTCATTCTAATTTGGATCTAATATTTTTTGCATGTTTGTTAGGATGTTTATTTCTTTTTCTATCCGCTGTCATATGCTGTTTTTAGTATAGAGCGGTTGTGGTACTTGTCGAAAAACATTCTTGAAGCATATTATCAACCACCCAATTCAGTAGCAATTTTTTGAACACAAGCTTAGTGAGCACACACCCGTTGCTAAGAGAACGAGCCTTCGCCCGTCGCAAACTATAAAATTTATTTTTGGTCTAGCCACTCGTTTCATGGTAGATCCAACAAGGTTTATGGTAGGTCATGCCCCACCCTAAGATTGTGGGCCCATCTATATACCTACCAAAAAAGGATACAAACCCAAGAGGCCCAGCCCAGCTTACCTCAACCACAGCCTAACAATTTGGTCTGGTCTACCACCAGCTTGTTGGACCATAATTATTACCGAATAATATTCAGTCACATTTTTTCCGTGACACCAAATATTCTCACGGATACATCCTACCAATTCCAGTCTGGTAGATGTAATGGCATCCTTCTTTTCCACCCCTACAATGAATTTGCAACAATTATTGTCCAATAGTGACTTTATTATATTCAACTTCCTTTGGTTCATTGGAGGGAGTGGGGTAAGGGAGACCTGACATTACAGCTCGAAAGCCACTGCTGCTACTATAGTGCCCCTTTTCTATATGCCGTCATATGTTGTTTTTAGTATATTCCTGTTGCGGGAGTCGCTGGAAAACCTGCTTGTTACGATGTTCATTTCATTACAATCCGCAATAGTATACAAATTATTAATTCTCAATAAAATGCAGGAAGTTCTTGACATGTATATGCTGGTGGAGCCCTTGTTAGTTGCCAAGTGGTATGTCCACTATAAATTAGCATTTTATGCAGTTTAAAAATGTTAAATACATATCATCTAGGAGATTTTATGGATACTTTTTGAAACAATTGATTTTCAAGACAACTCATTGTTTTTGAAATCTAACAGTCCGACAATGAATGTGGCATGATCACAAATCAGTAATGTGGCACAATCGATTGCCCCTCCCACGTAGGCCCAGAGCCAATCCTACTTAAAAATACTTGACGATAAATCCTTTTCAAACCAACTCTTTCCCCTAGCCCCAAACCCTAGCCACCATCCCAACCCCCGCGACTTCTTCTTCTTCGTCCCACACGAACACTTAAGTCTCCAGCGCCGCCGCCTCTAGTAAGGATTCGCCTCCATGGGATCATCATCGCTCGGATATTCGCCCTCGGTCGCCGTCCTCACCACCATCAAAGTTCTTTCCATCGGTGCCACCACAGCCCGCCGCAGAGTTGGAGCAAGATGCGCAGGAGAAAGCGTCTCGTCGTCGATGCTCCTAGTAGACCGGGACTCCGCCGCAGTGCATGGTAAAATTGCAGTTCTTTCATTCTAATTTGGATCCATTGTTTATTTGCATGTTTATTAGGAAGTTTATTTCCTTTTCTATTCGCCGTCTTATGTTGTTTTTCGTATATAGTGGTTGAAGTCGAGAGTCGCTGGAAAACCTTCTTGAAGCATAGTCTGAACCACCGATTAAATGGCCATTCTTTCAGCATCGGCTCAGCGAGCACCCCACCCGTTGCTGAGAGCACGAGCCTTCGCTCGCAACATCAAAAGTATGTTCTAGCCGCTCGTTTCAGGGTAGATCCAGCAAGTTGTAGGGCAGGACATGCCCCACCCAAAGATCTAGGGCCAACCCATATACCTACCCAAAAAAGAAATAAATCCAAAAGGCCCAGCCCAACTCACCTCGGCCCCACCCTAATAATTTGGTCTGATCTGTCACCATCTGCTTGACCGTAATTATTTTCCAACACTAATATTTAGGCACGTGTTTACTGTGATGATAAAATATTTCGACGAAAAGGTCCCACCAATTCCAGTCTAGTAGAATTAATGTCCTTCATCTTTTTTGCCTCTACAATCAATGTGCTACAATTGTTGCCAAATTATTACATTATTATATTCAATCAACTACTTTTGGTCCAACAGGGGAGGGGCGGGACAGGGGAGGCCTCATATTACTGCTCAGAGGCCACTGCTGCTACTATAGTGGCCCGTGACGAGACGGCCGCGACATGGGCAGAGGGGGAGGGGGTAAGAAGAACCAGTAGGGAGGCGGTAACAATGGTGTTTCCCCCTTCTTTCTCCCGCCGGAGCTGCTCAAAACCCCGTTGCAGCCGCCGTCCGCCGCGATCGCACTAAACCCAAGCCTCCGTCGCCATCGACGTTACCGCCACGACCGGCATGAATTCCCCGCCCATCTCGTGCCCGCCCGTAGAGGTACCGACAGGGCCTTTTTATTTGAGATAGACGATGTGCTTATGTTCAAGGACACACATAACATATATGATCTTGGGCCCCTCCCAGGCTTGGGTCTTAGGTGGTCGACCCTCACCTCTAAGCCAGAGCCAAACCTGCTTAAAAGGACTCGGTGATAAATCCTTTCCAAACAACCTATTTCCCCTAGCCACAAACCCTAGCCACCATCCCAACCCTCGCGATCTTGGACTTCTTCTTCTTCATTCCAGACAAACACTTGAAGTCTCTGATGCGGCCACCTCCAGTCACTGGTACAGCGAGCTGCTATACAAATGGTTTTTAACCCCTTTCCGTGACGGAGTTTTAAACCATCGCCTTGCCTATGTGTGCGATAGGGGGTGTCCTTCCCACACGACCCAGAAACCGTCGGCGATAGGGCCTTCGGTCACACACGCGGGGCAAAAAGAGCTCGTGTGCGATCGGGCGAGCCATCGCAGACAATTATACTGGCCCAATCATTTCTGTTCGTATGTTCATCCCACACAGTGAATCTCAGAAAAACGTTCCCGTTCATATGTACATCACACACAATTTTTATGTGGAAACGTTTGTGCAAGGTGGCCTAACGCAAACATTTGTCGGGCGGAAGGCGTGTGTGATTGTTCATTGATCCAACACGGCTACTTTCTAGAAACTGTGTGCGTTGTTTGAGGTCATCGCCCACGGTGTTGTCTGAGAAACCGTCTGCAATTCAAAAACCCAATAAGCAGGCTAATTGGCCTATTATTGATAATGCATTTAGTAATCAAATTGACATTTGATACGTCTCCAACGTCTCTATAATTTTTGATTGTTCCATGCTGTTATATTATCAATCTTGGATGTTTTTATATGCATTTACAACAATTATATATCATTTTTTGGGACTAACCTATTAACTTAGTGCCCAGTGCCAGTTGCTGTTTTTTGCCTGTTTTTTTGTTTTACAGAAAATCAATACCAAACGAAGTCCAAATGCCACGAAACTTGTTGGAGATTTTTTCTGGACATATACAACACTAGAAGCTTTGGGAGAAGACCAGACGCCAGAGGAGGTGGCCACGAGCCACCAGGGCGCGCCTGGGGGGGGCAGGCGTGCCCTGGTGCCTCGTGGGCCCACCCCAGCTCCGTTTGACCTAATTCCACCACTATAAATTCCCAAAAAATCAGAAACCCTCAGGGGAGTCCACGAAATACTTTTTCCGCCGCCGCAAGTTTCTGTTCTCGAGAGATCCCATCTGGAGGCCTTTTCCGGTACTCCACCGGAGGGAGAATCGATCACGGAGGGGCTCTACATCAACCTTGTTGCCCTTCCGATGATGCGTGAGTAGTTTACCACAGACCTTCGGGTCCATAGTTAGTAGCGAGATGGCTTCTTCTCTCTTTTTGATCTTCAATACAATGTTCTCCTCGACGTTCTTGGAGTTCTATCCGATGTAATCACTTTTTGCGGTGTGTTTGTTGGGATCCGATGAATTGTGAGTTTATGATCGGATTATCCATGAATATTATTTGAGTCTTCTCTGATCTCTTTTATGCATGATTATTATAGCTTCGTATTTCTTCTCCGATCTATTGATTTGGTTTGGCCAACTAGATTGATTTATCTTGCCATGGGAAGAGGTGGTTTGTAATGGGTTCGATCTTGCGGTGCTCAATCCCAATGACAGAAAGGGACATGAAACGTATGTATCGTTGCTATTAAGGGTAAAAAGATGGGGTTTATTCATACGTGAGTTTATCTTGTCTACATCATGTCATCATTCTTAAGGCGTTACTCTGTTCTTTATGGACTTAATACACTAGATGCATGCTGGATAGCGGTCGATGTGTGGAGTAATAGTAGTAGATGCAGGCTGGAGTCAGTCTACTTGTCTCGGACGTGATGCCTATATACATGATCATTGCCTTGGATATCGTCATGATTATTTGCTTTTCTGTCAATTGCCCAACAGTAATTTGTTTACCCACCGTATGCTATTTTCTTGAGAGAAGCCTCTAGTGAAAACTATGGCCCCCGAGTCTATCTAAATCATATACTAAAACCCTAAAAATATTTGCTGCACTTTTCTTTTATTTATATTATTTTGTATTTTTGTTTCAATCTATCTATCTATCACATACAATTTAATCTTGCAACTTACCGCCGAGGGATTGACAACCCCTTGTTTGCGTTGGGTGCAAGGATTTGTTGTTTTGTGTGCAGGTGCTGCTAACGAGGTGTTGCGTGATTCTCCTACTGGATTGATAACCTTGGTTTCATAACTGAGGGAAATACTTATCTCTACTGTACATCATCTCCCTTCCTCTTCAGGGAATTACCAACGCAGCTCACAAGTAGCAGGAAGAATTTCTGGCGCCGTTGCCGGGGAGACATCACCAACATCTACCAAGTACCTACGCATAAAACTCTCTTCTCCTTGCATTTACTTTATTTGCATTTGCCTCTCGTTTTCATCTCCCCCACTTCTAAAAAGTTTTTACAAAAATACAAAAATATTTTCCGTTTGCCTTTTTGCTCGTTTGCTATCTTTGCTTGTGTGCCATGTGCCTTCTATTTGCTTGCATCTTCGCTTGCTAGAAATCTATTGATATGGATCCTCATCCACTTGCTAATCTTTTCAAAAGATCCAATTATGATGAACCAATTGCTAGTGAGTTGAGTGCAATTGATTATCTCTATGAAGTTTTGCTTGAAAATCATGAACCGGAAAATTGTGATGAAGTGTTGAAAAAAGAAATTTATAAAGTGATTCATGATATCTCCTTCGATGAAAAGCATGATTGAAATAATGTTATTATAAATTCTATTAATGTCAATTATGCTAATAATATGCAAAACTACGAGCTTGAGGATGATAATTTTGTTATATCCACTACTTATTGCAATGATCATGATTGGGGTGATAATGCTTCTTATGATCTTGAAAATTTATTTAAGCCTCATGATGAATATGCTATTGATAACAATGTTTGCAATAATATTGAAAGTGGGTTTGGAAGAGTGTCAACTCTAGGTAAAAATAATCCCACATATTTGGAGAGTGTTCAATCTTATGAAATTTTTGATAAAAGTGGGTTTGGAGAGGTCATGACTTTAGTTGATGTTAATCCCACTACTTCGGAACACTATAAAAATTTTATGCATGTGGATCATGGAGAGAAAATTTTATATGATAGCTATATTGTTGAATTTGATTATGATCCTACATGTAATTATTATGAGAGAGGAAAATATGGTTGTAGAAATTTTCATGTTACTAAATTACCTCTCGTTATGTTGAGATTGTCAATGTTTTATTCCTCTCCTTTGCATATGCTAGATATTTCTCGCCTTGATAATTTGTTTGCATATAAAATGCCTATGCATAGGAAGTATGTTAGACCTAAATGTGTTTGTCACATGTTTTATGATGCTCTCTTTGTGCTTCAATTCTTATCTTGCATGTGAGCATCATTGAAATCTCAAAGCCTATCTTAATGGCTATAAAGAAAGAGCTTCTTGGGAGGCAACCCAATGAATAAAATAAATTTTTACCTTTACCTACTGTTTTTGTGTTTTTGCACAATTATGCTACTGTTATGATTGAGTTTTTATGTTTTTAATTAGTGTTTGTGCCAAGTAAAACCTTTAGGATGATTTGGAAGATAGTATAATTGATGCTGTTCGGAAAACAGAAAGTTTTGCGTCCAGTGCTGAATTTTGGTTCTGTATTGAAGCGTCAAAAAAATCTGAAATTTTTACACAGTATTGGTATATGAATTTCCCACGTTGTCCTAATTTTTTAGAATTTTTGGAGTTACAGAAGTATGGCTTTAAAATAGATTGCTACAGACTGTTCTGTTTTTGACAGATTCAGTTTTTGATGCACTACTTGCTTGTTTTGATGAAACTATGGATTGTATCGGGGGGTATAAGCCAAGGAGAAGTTAGAATACAGTATGTATAATGCAAAAATAAAATATGAATGGGTTTGCAACAGTACTTAAAGTGGTGATTTGTTTTGTTATACTAACGGATCTCACGAAGGTTTTGTTGAGTTTTTGTGTGATTGAAGTTTTCAAGTTTTGGGTGAGATCACGATGGATGAAGGAATAAGGAGTGGCAAGAGCCTAAGCTTCGGGATGCCCAAGGCACCCCAAGGTAATATTCAAGGAAGACTCAAGCGTATAAGCTTGGGGATGCCCCGGAAGGCATCCCCTCTTTCTTCTACCAACCATCGATAATTTTACTTGGAGCTATATTTTTATTCGTCACATGATATGTGTTTTGCTTGGAGCGTCATGTATTATATGAGTCTTTGCTTGGTTTGCTTTTTAGTTTGTCACAATCATCCTTGCTGAACACACCTATTTTGAGAGAGCCACACGATCATCATAATTTTTTAGAATACTCTATGTGCTTCACTTAAATTTTTTGAGCTAGGCAGTTGCTCTAGTGCTTCATTTAAATCTTTTTGAGCACGACGGTGGCTATATTTTGAAGAAATAAACTCTCATGCTTCACTTATATTATTTTGAGAGTTGACAAGATTAAAATTTTGAAGAAATAAACTCTCATGCTTCACTTATATTATTTTGAGAGTTGATAAAATTAAAATTTTGAAGAAATATTTGCACTCTCATGCTTCACTTATATCTTTTTGAGAGTTGATGAAAGTAACGGTAATTTGCACAAGATATGAATTTGGTCCCAAAGTGATGAATATTCAAGAGGGATATAATAAAAACTTTCATATAGATCATTGGATATGATAAGTGTGATTCCTTGCAAAAGTTTTGCTATATGGAAATGATAATATGTGAGTCATGTTAGTGAGTAATTGTGATTTAGTAAGAATATTAGTGTTAAGGTTTGTGATTCCCTATGCAAGCACGTTAAGTCAATAGTTATGCAACGAAATTATATCCTACTTATGGTGCATTATTCGGTGTTAGTTATGTTCAATGCATGTTTATGACCGTTTTCGTTTTTTGGTTGGTTGCTTCTCAATCTTTTGCTAGCCTTCATTTGTACTAAGCGGAAATACTGCTTGTGCATTGATACGTCTCCAACGTATCTATAATTTATGAAGTATTCATGCCATGTTTATTATAGTTTTGTATGATTTTGGTGCACTTTTATCTGACTTTTATATGGTTTTTATGGACTAACATATTGACCTAGTGCCCAGTGCCAGTTGCTGTTTTCTGCTTGTTTTTGGTTTTCCAGAAAATCCATATCAAATGAAGTCCAAATGCAGCGAAACTTTTTGACGATTTTTTCTGGAAGGAAACAGACCCAGGAAGCTTCAGAGGAGCAGCAGAAGAGCCACAGGGGCCCTACGAGCCACCTGGGTGCGCCTGCCCCCCCAGGCGTGCCCTGGTGCCTCGTGGGCCCCCTGTGGCACCTCTTCGCGTGATTCCAACGCCAAAAAATCATATATATTCAGAAACCCCTGAAAGTTAACCTAGATGAGTTTTTACGCCGCCGCAAGCCTCTGTACCTCCACAATCTCATCTACAACCCTTTTCCGGCACCCTGCCGGAGGGGGGAAAGCATCGCCGGAGGCCATCTTCATCATCCCGGCGGTCTCCATGACGAGGAGGGAGTAGTTCACCCTCGGGGCTGAGGGTATGTACTAGTAGCTATGTGTTTGATCTCTCTCTCATGTTCTTGATATGGCACGATTTTGATGTATCGCGAGCTTTGTTAATATAGTTGGATCATATGGTGTTTCTTCCCTCTCTATCCTTGTTGTGATGAATCAAATCTTTTCCCTTTGAGGTTTTGTTATTGTCGGATTGAATATTTCAGATTTGAGAACACTTGATGTATGTCTTGCATATGAATACCCGTGGTGACAATGGGGTATTATATTGATTCACTTGATGTATGTTTTGGCACTCAACTTGCGGATTCCCGAGGTGACATTGGGGTAATCTATGCATAGGGGTTGATGCACGTTTTCATTATCTTTTCTCCGATAGAAACTTTGGGGTGCTCCTTGGAGTTCTTTGTGTGGATTGAATATTATGATTATGAAGTTGTTTGATGCATATCATATAATCAACTCACGGATACTTGTGGTGACATTGGAGTATCTAGGTGACATTAGAGTTGGTTGATGTGTATCATATAGTGTTATTTTAGTACGAACTCTAGGGCTGTTTGTGACACTTAGAGGAATGGCTCAATAGATCGATCGGAAAGGATAACTTTGAGGTGGTTTCGTACCCTACAAACAATTTCTATCTTATGTTCTCCGCTAATAGGAACTTGGGAGTGATTCTTTATCGCACGTTGAGGGATGGTTATATGATCCAATTATGTTAGCATTGTTGAGAGATTGCACTAGTGAAAGTATGAACCCTAGGCCTTGTTTTTAAGCATTGCAATACTGTTTGTGCTCCGTTTTATCACTTGCTACCTTGCTTTTTTTATATTTTCAGATTACAAAAACCTATATCTACTATCCATACTACACTTTTATCACCATCTCTTCGCCGAACTAGTGCACCTATACAATTTACCATTGTATTGGGTGTGTTGGGGACACAAGAGATTTCTTGTATTTGGTTGCAGGGTTGTTTGAGAGATACCATCTTCAACCTATGCCTCCCACGGATTGATAAACCTTAGGTCATCCACTTGAGGGAACATTGCTACTGTCCTACAAAACTCTGCGCTTGGAGGCCCAACACGAGTCTACAAGAATAAGTTGTGTAGTAGACATCAAGCTCTTTTCTGGCGCCGTTGCCGGGGAGGTGAGTGCTTGAAGGTATATCTTCAGATCTTGCAATCGAATCTTTTAGTTTCTTGTTTTATCACTAGTTTGGTTTATAAAAGAAAACTACAAAAAAATGGAATTGAGGTTGCCACATATAATTCATCTTTATAATGTCTTTCATGAAAATGATGGAAAGGAAAATTGTGCTCAATTGATAGAAGAAGAATTCAATAAAATGTTTGGCATAAAATATTTGAATGATTAGCATGATTGCAATGTTGCTAGTATGAATTCTTTGAATATCCATGATGCTAATGATATGCAAAACTACAAGCTTGGGGATGCTATGTTTTATGAAGATGATATTTTTACTCCCCCAAGTTTTGATGCGAAAATTTATTCTGATGATTGCATGCCTCCTATTTATGATGATTATATCGATGAAAGTGGATTTGGAGAGGCCATGACTTTATTTAATGATGATTCCACTATTTTGGAAGAGGTTTCAATTGATTATGACAACCAAGTTGCTATCTATGATGATTATGGTGATGACATGTATGCTATAAAGAATTATGATAACCATGAGACTTGTCATCATGATTTTAATTTTCAATTGGATTATGCCAATAAAGTATCTCATGATAGTTATTTTGTTGAGTTTGCTCCCACTATTATGAATGAGAAGAAATTTGCTTATGTGGAGAGTAGTAAAAATTATATGCTTGTGGATCATGAAAGGAATGCTTTGTGTGATGGATATATTGTTGAATTTCTTCATGATGCTACTGAAAATTATTATGAGAGAGGATCATATGCTTCTACATATCTCAATAATATCAAGTTTCCTCTCTATGTGTTGAAAGTTTCAAAGTTGTACTTGTTTTGCCTTCCTATGCTAGTTGATTCTTGCTCCCATAAATTATTTTCTCACAAAATCCCTATGCATAGGAAGTGGGTTAGGCTTAAATGTGCTAGTCATATGCTTCATGATGCTCTCTTTGTGTTTCAATTCTTTACTTGTATGCGAGCATCATTGAAATCATCATGCCTAGCTAAAAAGGCATTAAAGAAAAGCGCTTGTTGGGAGACAACCCAGCATTTACCCCTACTATTTTTCTTTTGTTCACATGATTAAACTACTGTATTAATCATGTTTCATATGTTTTCTTTCAACAATGTGCCAAGCAAAGCCTTTGGGATAGTGTGGATGCTTGTTGATTTGATTCCGTGCAAAAATAGAAACTTTTGCGTCCAGTGCTGGAATTTATATTCTGTACTGGAGCGTGAGAAAATTTTGAAATTTTTAAATATTATTGGGTTACAAATGTTTTACGTTGTCCTATTTTTTCAGAATTTTTGGAGGTACATAAGTATGGTTTTTTAAATCGCTCACTACATGCTGTTCTGTTTTTGACAGATTCTGTTTTCGGTGCATAGTTTGCTTGTTTTAGTGTTTCCATAGCTTATATTGAGTAATATAAATTGTGGAAATGATAGAAAATACATTAGGAATTATGTGAGAACAATTATGAATCTTGTCTTGACAATACCTAAGTGGATGATTTATTTTTATCATACTAACCTATCTCACGAAGTTCCGTTAAGTTTTGTGTGATTGAAGTTTTCAAGTTTTGTGTGAGATATCGATATGAGGAGAATAAGGAGTGGAAAGACCCTAAGCTTGGGGATGCCCAAGGCACCCCAAGGTAATATTAAAGGAATACCCAAGCAACTAAGCTTGGGGATGCCCCGGAAGGCATCCCCTCTTTCGTCTTCAACACTATCGGTAACCTCACTCGGAGCTATATTTTTATTCGTCACATAATATGAGTTTTGCTTGGAGCATCATTTTATTCTGTTGATATTTGCTTGGTGTCATAAATAATCATGTTTTGTATCTTTTAGTTCAATAAAATACCAATTATAGCCTTTACCATGCTCAGTTTGCAAGTTCATGTGTTGCTGTTTTAAAACAGAAAGTTTTCTGTTATGTCCAGAATATTCCTGAATAGTCAGAACATGATAAAAATCTGAAATTTTTACAAAGTAAGCATGCATGAGTTCTCTGTCACGTGGTAATTTTTCAGAATTTTTGGAGTTAGGGAAGTATGGATTCCTATTCCCCCTTTACAGAGTGTTCTGTTTTGGCAGATTGCTGTTATAGTTGCATTGTTTGCATATCTTTGCTTGTTTAATGATTCTATTTGTGGATAGGAGTATTAAATATGAAGAGGCATTTAGTATGAAATGTTAAATTATAATTTTAGTGATTTGGTACAGTATAGAATGTTAAGGTTTTGAGTTGATTTATACTAACTTATCTCACGAGTTCTTGTTGAGTTTTGTGTTGATGAAGTTTTTAAGATTTAGGAGAAGCCACGATATAAGAGGAATTAAGGAGACACAAGAGCTCAAGCTTGGGGATGCCCAAGGCATCCCAAGTTATTATTTCAAGAAGTATCAAGCATCTAAGCTTGGGGATGCCCCGGTAGGCATCCCACCTTTCTTCTTCAACAACTATCGGTCAGTTTTGGTTGAGCCTAAGTTTTTGCTTCTTCACATGATATGTGCTATTCTTGGAATGTCATTTTATTTTGTTTTCTTTGCTTTTTGAATAAAATACTTAAGATCTGAATTTTTTTAAATGAGAGAGAGTCCTCACATAGCTACTTAATTACTTAGCTACTCATTTGATCTTCACTTATATATTTTTGGAGTTGTTTGTCATTTACTCTTGTGCTTCACTTATATCCTATGAGTAAATTGTGAAAAAATTGAATATAATAAAGTTGAAATTATATGTGCTTCATATGCTTGTATCATGTCTAGTAGTAGTTTCACATTGGGTTAGAAAGTGAATTCTATTGAAGCTTGACAATCACAATATTGGTGATACAAGCAATTCATGAATGATAAGTATAAGGAAGAGAACTTTCACATATAAATATATTATCTTGGACATCTTTTATGATTGTGAATACCCATTAATTATTTTCAAACTTGAGCAAATTAGTTGAAGTTGGACAAGGAAGACAACATAATGAGTTATGTTTGGGTATATTTGCATAGAAGTTATATTGTTGTGGATCCTCCAACATGTGGTGCTTGCTTAGGATCTTTTGCTAGCCAAAAATTCATACTAAGTAGAGATACTACTTGTGCATGCAAAAACCCTTAAACCCAGTTTCTTGCCATGAGTGTCCACCATACCTACCTATGGATTGAATAAGATCCTTCAAGTAAGTTGTCATCGGTGCAAAAAGCAATAAAAATTGCTCCTAAAATATGTATGATCTTTTATTGCAAGGGAAAATAAGCATTGTACGAACTTGTGATGGTAAAGAAATAAAAGCGACGGACTGCATAATAAAGGTTGCTATCACAAGGGGCAATATAACGTGACATTCCTTTGCATTAAGGGCTTGTGCATCCAAAAATAAAAAGCGCATGACAACCTCTGCTTCCCTCTGTGAAGGGCCTATCTTTTACTTTTATGCATTTACTTTTATGTATTTAATTTTATGCAAGAGTCAATAAGTATTCATTCTCATTTCAACCTCAATTATTCTCTAGTTGGTAAGCATCATGTGGTGGGGAAAGATCCAGGCACATATGGCCAATCAAATATATTTGATCATGAATTATTATTGTTGAAAATTATCTCTATGATAAATAAGTTGGGAGGCAAAACACTAAGCCCCTATCTTTCTCTGTGTTCGATGGATGCCATTTGTTCTAAAAATATGCTTTGAGTACTAGCAATCATAGAAGACTATATGATAATTGAGTATGTGGAGCTCTTACTTAGACTTTGTTGAAATTAAGTTGAATTGCAATTGTTTGGTGACTAAGAACATAGGTTGTTAAGTTTCAAGAGAATGCATTGTTTGAACCATAACATGTGAATTGATTGCTACTTTATCATGATGAGTTTTATGAGAAAGAGTTGCTGTTATGATGCTAGGAAAAGTGATTGAAATTATCATTGATCAAACTTATGCACTATGCTAGCATTCACACTTCATAAATTATTTCTTTTATCATTTACCTACTCGAGGGCGAGCAGGAATTAAGCTTGGGGATGCTGATATGTCTCCAACGTATCTATAATTTATGAAGTATTCATGCCATGTTTATTATAGTTTTGTATGATTTTGGTGCACTTTTATATGACTTTTATATGGTTTTTATGGACTAACATATTGACCTAGTGCCCAGTGCCAGTTGCTGTTTTCTGCTTGTTTTTGGTTTTCCAGAAAATCCATATCAAATGAATAACAACAAAATTCCTTGGAAAGTGTTGGTATGGAGGGCACCCGTGGATACGGCTAGCCATGGATTGTGAAAGAATGGTGGAAAGGAAATGAAATTTACTTTCTGTTTGGGAACCACCTATGATGTGTCTAGCATGGAAAATATTGGGAATTCTTGGTCGTTTTCGTTGACAGGAAAAGCATGCCTCTCAAAATATTTTTATCTCTTTAATTTCAGCTTTGAGCTCTGGCACATTTGACAAATCTCTGCTTCCCTTTGCGAAGGGCCTATCTATTTACTTTTATGCAATTTTTATTTTTTTGAGTCTCCATCTTCTCTTACAAAAGCACCAACTAGAGAGCACTATTGTCATACTTGTGCATTGGATGTAGCTAATATTTGAGTGTGTTTCATGAATGGATCAATGATTGAGCATAATGGGCTTGGGATAACTTTCTTTAGCGTTGATATTTTGAAAGACATGGTTGCTTGTTAGCATGCTTGAGTATTTATATCTTCATGTCAAATTATAGACTATTGCTTTGAATCATTCAAGTCCAATGTCCATGCTACAAAAGAAAAGAATATGTGATGAATATGTTAGGCAGCATTCCACATCAAAAATTCTATTTTTATCATTTACCTACTCGAGGACGAGTAGGAATTAAGCTTGGGGATGCTGATACGTCTCCAACGTATCTATAATTTTTGATTGTTCCGTGCTGTTATAATATCAATCTTGGATGTTTTTATAATCATTTAAAGCAAATATATATCATTTTTGGAGACTAACCTATTAACCTAGTGCCCAGTGCCAGTTGCTGTTTTCTGCCCTGTTTTTGTTTTACAGAAAATCAATACCAAATGAAGTCCAAATGCCACGAAACTTTTTGGAGATTTTTTATTGGACAAGATAAACACTAGAAGCTTCGGGAGACGGCCAGAAGATGAAGGAGTGGGCCACGAGGCACCAGGGCGCGCCACCCCCCCCAGCTCTATCTGACCTAATTCCAACACAATAAATTCCAAAAAAATCAGAAACCCTCAAGGGAGTCCACGAAATACTTTTTCCACCGCCGCAAGTTTCTGTTCGAGAGAGATCCCATCCGGAGGCCTTTTCCGGTACTCCGCCATAGGGGGAATCGATCACGGAGGGGCTCTACATCAACCTTGCTGCCCTTCCGATGATGCGTGAGTAGTTTACCACAGACCTTCGGGTCCATAGTTAGTAGCTAGATGGCTTCTTCTCTCTTTTTGATCTTCAGTACAAAGTTCTCCTCGATGTTCTTGGAGTTCTATCCAATGTAATCACTTTTTGCGGTGTGTTTGTTGGGATCCGATGAATTGTGAGTTTATGATCAGATTATCCATGAAATTATTTGAGTCTTTGCTGCACTCTTTTATGCATGATTATTATAGCCTCGTATTTCTTCTACGATCTATTGATTTGGTTTGGCCAACTAGATTGATTTATCTTGCCATGGGAAGAGGTGCTTTGTAGTGGGTTCGATCTTGCGGTGCTCAATCCCAATGATAGAAAGGGACATGACACGTATGTATCATTGCTACTAAGGGTAAAAAGATGGGGTTTATTCATACGTGAGTTTATCTTGTCTACATCATGTCATCGTTCTTAAGGCATTACTCCGTTCCTATGGACTTAATACACTAGATGCATGCTGGATAGCGGTCGATGTGTGGCGTAATAGTAGTAGATGCAGGCAGGAGTCGGTCTACTAATCTTGGACGTGATGCCTATATACATGATCATTGCCTTGGATATCGTCATGATTATTTGCTTTTCTATCAATTGCCCAACAGTAATTTGTCTACCCATCGTATGCTATTTTCTTGAGAGAAGCCTCTACTGGAATCTATGGACCCCGGGTCTATCAAAATCATATTACTAAAACCCTAAAAATATTGCTGCCATTTTCTTTTATTTATTTTATTTTGTATTTTTGTTTCAATCTATCTATCTATCACATGCAATTTAATCTTGGAATTTACCGCCGAGAGATTGACAACCTCTTGTTTGCGTTGGGTGCAAGGATTTGTTGTTTGTGTGCAGGTGCTGCTAACGAGGTGTTGCGTGATTCTCCTACTGGTTCGATAACCTTGGTTTCATAACTGAGGGAAATACTTATCTCTACTGTGCTGCATCATCCCTTCCTCTTCGGGGATAATACCAACGCAAGCTACAAGTAGCAGCCACCGTGTTTGCCGATAAGTTGGAGCTAAATGGGCAGGAGAAAGCATCCTGGCGTCGATGCTCCTAGTGGACCGGGACTCCACCGTAGTGCACGGTAAAATTGCTGCTTTTTCATTCTAATTTGGATCTAATATTTTTTGCATGTTTGTTAGGATGTTTATTTCTTTTTCTATCCGCTGTCATATGCTGTTTTTAGTATAGAGCGGTTGTGGTACTTGTCGAAAAACATTCTTGAAGCATATTATCAACCACCCAATTCAGTAGCAATTTTTTGAACACAAGCTTAGTGAGCACACACCCGTTGCTAAGAGAACGAGCCTTCGCCCGTCGCAAACTATAAAATTTATTTTTGGTCTAGCCACTCGTTTCATGGTAGATCCAACAAGGTTTTTGGTAGGTCATGCCCCACCCTAAGATTGTGGGCCCATCTATATACCTACCAAAAAAGGATACAAACCCAAGAGGCCCAGCCCAGCTTACCTCAACCACAGCCTAACAATTTGGTCTGGTCTACCACCAGCTTGTTGGACCCTAATTATTACCGAATAATATTCAGTCACATTTTTTCCGTGACACCAAATATTCTCACGGATACATCCTACCAATTCCAGTCTGGTAGATGTAATGGCATCCTTCTTTTCCACCCCTACAATGAATTTGCAACAATTATTGTCCAATAGTGACTTTATTATATTCAACTTCCTTTGGTTCATTGGAGGGAGTGGGGTAAGGGAGACCTGACATTACAGCTCGAAAGCCACTGCTGCTACTATAGTGCCCCTTTTCTATATGCCGTCATATGTTGTTTTTAGTATATTCCTGTTGCGGGAGTCGCTGGAAAACCTGCTTGTTACGATGTTCATTTCATTACAATCCGCAATAGTATACAAATTATTAATTCTCAATAAAATGCAGGAAGTTCTTGACATGTATATGCTGGTGGAGCCCTTGTTAGTTGCCAAGTGGTATGTCCACTATAAATTAGCATTTTATGCAGTTTAAAAATGTTAAATACATATCATCTAGGAGATTTTGTGGATACTTTTTGAAACAATTGATTTTCAAGACAACTCATTGTTTTTGAAATCTAACAGTCCGACAATGAATGTGGCATGATCACAAATCAGTAATGTGGCACAATCGATTGCCCCTCCCACGTAGGCCCAGAGCCAATCCTACTTAAAAATACTTGACGATAAATCCTTTTCAAACCAACTCTTTCCCCTAGCCCCAAACCCTAGCCACCATCCCAACCCCCGCGACTTCTTCTTCTTCGTCCCACACGAACACTTAAGTCTCCAGCGCCGCCGCCTCTAGTAAGGATTCGCCTCCATGGGATCATCATCGCTCGGATATTCGCCCTCGGTCGCCGTCCTCACCACCATCAAAGTTCTTTCCATCGGTGCCACCATAGCCCGCCGCAGAGTTGGAGCAAGATGCGCAGGAGAAAGCGTCTCGTCGTCGATGCTCCTAGTAGACCGGGACTCCGCCGCAGTGCATGGTAAAATTGCAGTTCTTTCATTCTAATTTGGATCCATTGTTTATTTGCATGTTTATTAGGAAGTTTATTTCCTTTTCTATTCGCATTCTTATGTTGTTTTTCGTATATAGTGGTTGAAGTCGAGAGTCGCTGGAAAACCTTCTTGAAGCATAGTCTGAACCACCGATTAAATGGCCATTCTTTCAGCATCGGCTCAGCGAGCACCCCACCCGTTGCTGAGAGCACGAGCCTTTGCTCGCAACATCAAAAGTATGTTCTAGCCGCTCGTTTCAGGGTAGATCCAGCAAGTTGTAGGGCAGGACATGCCCCACCCAAAGATCTAGGGCCAACCCATATACCTACCCAAAAAAGAAATAAATCCAAAAGGCCCAGCCCAACTCACCTCGGCCCCACCCTAATAATTTGGTCTGATCTGTCACCATCTGCTTGACCGTAATTATTTTCCAACACTAATATTTAGGCACGTGTTTACTGTGATGATAAAATATTTCGACGAAAAGGTCCCACCAATTCCAGTCTAGTAGAATTAATGTCCTTCATCTTTTTTGCCTCTACAATCAATGTGCTACAATTGTTGCCAAATTATTACATTATTATATTCAATCAACTACTTTTGGTCCAACAGGGGAGGGGCGGGACAGGGGAGGCCTCATATTACTGCTCAGAGGCCACTGCTGCTACTATAGTGGCCCGTGACGAGACGGCCGCGACATGGGCAGAGGGGGAGGGGGTAAGAAGAACCAGTAGGGAGGCGGTAACAATGGTGTTTCCCCCTTCTTTCTCCCGCCGGAGCTGCTCAAAACCCCGTTGCAGCCGCCGTCCGCCGCGATCGCACTAAACCCAAGCCTCCGTCGCCATCGACGTTACCGCCACGACCGGCATGAATTCCCTGCCCATCTCGTGCCCGCCCGTAGAGGTACCGACAGGGCCTTTTTATTTGAGATAGACGATGTGCTTATGTTCAAGGACACACATAACATATATGATCTTGGGCCCCTCCCAGGCTTGGGTCTTAGGTGGTCGACCCTCACCTCTAAGCCAGAGCCAAACCTGCTTAAAAGGACTCGGTGATAAATCCTTTCCAAACAACCTATTTCCCCTAGCCACAAACCCTAGCCACCATCCCAACCCTCGCGATCTTGGACTTCTTCTTCTTCATTCCAGACAAACACTTGAAGTCTCTGATGCGGCCACCTCCAGTCACTGGTACAGCGAGCTGCTATACAAATGGTTTTTAACCCCTTTCCGTGACGGAGTTTTAAACCATCGCCTTGCCTGTGTGTGCGATAGGGGGGGTCCTTCCCACACGACCCAGAAACCGTCGGCGATAGGGCCTTCGGTCACACACGCGGGGCAAAAAGAGCTCGTGTGCGATCGGGCGAGCCATCGCAGACAATTATACTGGCCCAATCATTTCTGTTCGTATGTTCATCCCACACAGTGAATCTCAGAAAAACGTTCCCGTTCATATGTACATCACACACAATTTTTATGTGGAAACGTTTGTGCAAGGTGGCCTAACGCAAACATTTGTCGGGCGGAAGGCGTGTGTGATTGTTCATTGATCCAACACGGCTACTTTCTAGAAACTGTGTGCGTTGTTTGAGTTCATCGCCCACGGTGTTGTCTGAGAAACCGTCTGCAATTCAAAAACCCAATAAGCAGGCTAATTGGCCTATTATTGATAATGCATTTAGTAATCAAATTGACATTTGATACGTCTCCAACGTCTCTATAATTTTTGATTGTTCCATGCTGTTATATTATCAATCTTGGATGTTTTTATATGCATTTACAACAATTATATATCATTTTTTGGGACTAACCTATTAACTTAGTGCCCAGTGCCAGTTGCTGTTTTTTGCCTGTTTTTTTGTTTTACAGAAAATCAATACCAAACGAAGTCCAAATGCCACGAAACTTGTTGGAGATTTTTTCTGGACATATACAACACTAGAAGCTTTGGGAGAAGACCAGACGCCAGAGGAGGTGGCCACGAGCCACCAGGGCGCGCCTGGGGGGGGGGGGGGGGCAGGCGTGCCCTGGTGCCTCGTGGGCCCACCCCAGCTCCGTTTGACCTAATTCCACCACTATAAATTCCCAAAAAATCAGAAACCCTCAGGGGAGTCCACGAAATACTTTTTCCGCCGCCGCAAGTTTCTGTTCTCGAGAGATCCCATCTGGAGGCCTTTTCCGGTACTCCACCGGAGGGAGAATCGATCACGGAGGGGCTCTACATCAACCTTGTTGCCCTTCCGATGATGCGTGAGTAGTTTACCACAGACCTTCGGGTCCATAGTTAGTAGCTAGATGGCTTCTTCTCTCTTTTTGATCTTCAATACAATGTTCTCCTCGACGTTCTTGGAGTTCTATCCGATGTAATCACTTTTTGCGGTGTGTTTGTTGGGATCCGATGAATTGTGAGTTTATGATCGGATTATCCATGAATATTATTTGAGTCTTCTCTGATCTCTTTTATGCATGATTATTATAGCTTCGTATTTCTTCTCCGATCTATTGATTTGGTTTGGCCAACTAGATTGATTTATCTTGCCATGGGAAGAGGTGGTTTGTAATGGGTTCGATCTTGCAGTGCTCAATCCCAATGACAGAAAGGGACATGAAACGTATGTATCGTTGCTATTTAGGGTAAAAAGATGGGGTTTATTCATACGTGAGTTTATCTTGTCTACATCATGTCATCATTCTTAAGGCGTTACTCTGTTCTTTATGGACTTAATACACTAGATGCATGCTGGATAGCGGTCGATGTGTGGAGTAATAGTAGTAGATGCAGGCTGGAGTCAATCTACTTGTCTCGGACATGATGCCTATATAAATGATCATTGCCTTGGATATCGTCATGATTATTTGCTTTTCTGTCAATTGCCCAACAGTAATTTGTTTACCCACCGTATGCTATTTTCTTGAGAGAAGCCTCTAGTGAAAACTATGGCCCCCGAGTCTATCTAAATCATATACTAAAACCCTAAAAATATTTGCTGCACTTTTCTTTTATTTATATTATTTTGTATTTTTGTTTCAATCTATCTATCTATCACATACAATTTAATCTTGCAACTTACCGCCGAGGGATTGACAACCCCTTGTTTGCGTTGGGTGCAAGGATTTGTTGTTTTGTGTGCAGGTGCTGCTAACGAGGTGTTGCGTGATTCTCCTACTGGATTGATAACCTTGGTTTCATAACTGAGGGAAATACTTATCTCTACTGTACATCATCTCCCTTCCTCTTCAGGGAATTACCAACGCAGCTCACAAGTAGCAGGAAGAATTTCTGGCGCCGTTGCCGGGGAGACATCACCAACATCTACCAAGTACCTACGCATAAAACTCTCTTCTCCTTGCATTTACTTTATTTGCATTTGCCTCTCGTTTTCATCTCCCCCACTTCTAAAAAGTTTTTACAAAAATACAAAAATATTTTCCGTTTGCCTTTTTGCTCGTTTGCTATCTTTGCTTGTGTGCCATGTGCCTTCTATTTGCTTGCATCTTCGCTTGCTAGAAATCTATTGATATGGATCCTCATCCACTTGCTAATCTTTTCAAAAGATCCAATTATGATGAACCAATTGCTAGTGAGTTGAGTGCAATTGATTATCTCTATGAAGTTTTGCTTGAAAATCATGAACCGGAAAATTGTGATGAAGTGTTGAAAAAAGAAATTTATAAAGTGATTCATGATAGCTCCTTCGATGAAAAGCATGATTGCAATAATGTTATTATAAATTCTATTAATGTCAATTATGCTAATAATATGCAAAACTACGAGCTTGGGGATGATAATTTTGTTATATCCACTACTTATTGCAATGATCATGATTGGGGTGATAATGCTTCTTATGATCTTGAAAATTTATTTAAGCCTCATGATGAATATGCTATTGATAACAATGTTTGCAATAATATTGAAAGTGGGTTTGGAAGAGTGTCAACTCTAGGTAAAAATAATCCCACATATTTGGAGAGTGTTCAATCTTATGAAATTTTTGATAAAAGTGGGTTTGGAGAGGTCATGACTTTAGTTGATGTTAATCCCACTACTTCGGAACACTATAAGAATTTTATGCATGTGGATCATGGAGAGAAAATTTTATATGATAGCTATATTGTTGAATTTGATTATGATCCTACATGTAATTATTATGAGAGAGGAAAATATGGTTGTAGAAATTTTCATGTTACTAAATTACCTCTCGTTATGTTGAGATTGTCAATGTTTTATTCCTCTCCTTTGCATATGCTAGATATTTCTCGCCTTGATAATTTGTTTGCATATAAAATGCCTATGCATAGGAAGTATGTTAGACTTAAATGTGTTTGTCACATGTTTTATGATGCTCTCTTTGTGCTTCAATTCTTATCTTGCATGTGAGCATCATTGAAATCTCAAAGCCTATCTTAATGGCTATAAAGAAAGAGCTTCTTGGGAGGCAACCCAATGAATAAAATAAATTTTTACCTTTACCTACTGTTTTTGTGTTTTTGCACAATTATGCTACTGTTATGATTGAGTTTTTATGTTTTTAATTAGTGTTTGTGCCAAGTAAAACCTTTAGGATGATTTGGAAGATAGTATAATTGATGCTGTTCGGAAAACAGAAAGTTTTGCGTCCAGTGCTGAATTTTGGTTCTGTATTGAAGCGTCAAAAAAATCTGAAATTTTTACACAGTATTGGTATATGAATTTCCCACGTTGTCCTAATTTTTTAGAATTTTTGGAGTTACAGAAGTATGGCTTTAAAATAGATTGCTACAGACTGTTCTGTTTTTGACAGATTCAGTTTTTGATGCACTACTTGCTTGTTTTGATGAAACTATGGATTTTATCGGGGGGTATAAGCCAAGGAGAAGTTAGAATACAGTATTTATAATGCAAAAATAAAATATGAATGGGTTTGCAACAGTACTTAAAGTGGTGATTTGTTTTGTTATACTAACGGATCTCACGAAGGTTTTGTTGAGTTTTTGTGTGATTGAAGTTTTCAAGTTTTGGGTGAGATCACGATGGATGAAGGAATAAGGAGTGGCAAGAGCCTAAGCTTCGGGATGCCCAAGGCACCCCAAGGTAATATTCAAGGAAGACTCAAGCGTATAAGCTTGGGGCTGCCCCGGAAGGCATCCCCTCTTTCTTCTACCAACCATCGATAATTTTACTTGGAGCTATATTTTTATTCGTCACATGATATGTGTTTTGCTTGGAGCGTCATGTATTATATGAGTCTTTGCTTGGTTTGCTTTTTAGTTTGTCACAATCATCCTTGCTGAACACACCTATTTTGAGAGAGCCACACGATCATCATAATTTTTTAGAATACTCTATGTGCTTCACTTAATTTTTTTGAGCTAGGCAGTTGCTCTAGTGCTTCATTTAAATCTTTTTGAGCACGACGGTGGCTATATTTTGAAGAAATAAACTCTCATGCTTCACTTATATTATTTTGAGAGTTGACAAGATTAAAATTTTGAAGAAATAAACTCTCATGCTTCACTTATATTATTTTGAGAGTTGATAAAATTAAAATTTTGAAGAAATATTTGCACTCTCATGCTTCACTTATATCTTTTTGAGAGTTGATGAAAGTAACGGTAATTTGCACAAGATATGAATTTGGTCCCAAAGTGATGAATATTCAAGAGGGATATAATAAAAACTTTCATATAGATCATTGGATATGATAAGTGTGATTCCTTGCAAAAGTTTTGCTATATGGAAATGATAATATGTGAGTCATGTTAGTGAGTAATTGTGATTTAGTAAGAATATTAGTGTTAAGGTTTGTGATTCCCTATGCAAGCACGTTAAGTCAATAGTTATGCAACGAAATTATATCCTACTTATGGTGCATTATTCGGTGTTAGTTATGTTCAATGCATGTTTATGACCGTTTTCGTTTTTTGGTTGGTTGCTTCTCAATCTTTTGCTAGCCTTCATTTGTACTAAGCGGAAATACTGCTTGTGCATTGATACGTCTCCAACGTATCTATAATTTATGAAGTATTCATGCCATGTTTATTATAGTTTTGTATGATTTTGGTGCACTTTTATCTGACTTTTATATGGTTTTTATGGACTAACATATTGACCTAGTGCCCAGTGCCAGTTGCTGTTTTCTGCTTGTTTTTGGTTTTCCAGAAAATCCATATCAAATGAAGTCCAAATGCAGCGAAACTTTTTGACGATTTTTTCTGGAAGGAAACAGACCCAGGAAGCTTCGGAGGAGCAGCAGAAGAGCCACAGGGGCCCTACGAGCCACCTGGGTGCGCCTGCCCCCCCAGGCGTGCCCTGGTGCCTCGTGGCCCCCCTGTGGCACCTCTTCGCGTGATTCCAACGCCAAAAAATCATATATATTCAGAAACCCCTGAAAGTTAACCTAGATGAGTTTTTACGCCGCCGCAAGCCTCTGTACCTCCACAATCTCATCTACAACCCTTTTCCGGCACCCTGCCGGAGGGGGGAAAGCATCGCCGGAGGCCATCTTCATCATCCCGGCGGTCTCCATGACGAGGAGGGAGTAGTTCACCCTCGGGGCTGAGGGTATGTACTAGTAGCTATGTGTTTGATCTCTCTCTCATGTTCTTGATATGGCACGATTTTGATGTATCGCGAGCTTTGTTAATATAGTTGGATCATATGGTGTTTCTTCCCTCTCTATCCTTGTTGTGATGAATCGAATCTTTTCCCTTTGAGGTTTTGTTATTGTCGGATTGAATATTTCAGATTTGAGAACACTTGATGTATGTCTTGCATATGAATACCCGTGGTGACAATGGGGTATTATATTGATTCACTTGATGTATGTTTTGGCACTCAACTTGTGGATTCCCGAGGTGACATTGGGGTAATCTATGCATAGGGGTTGATGCACGTTTTCATTATCTTTTCTCCGATAGAAACTTTGGGGTGCTCCTTGGAGTTCTTTGTGTGGATTGAATATTATGATTATGAAGTTGTTTGATGCATATCATATAATCAACTCACGGATACTTGTGGTGACATTGGAGTATCTAGGTGACATTAGAGTTGGTTGATGTGTATCATATAGTGTTATTTTAGTACGAACTCTAGGGCTGTTTGTGACACTTAGAGGAATGGCTCAATAGATCGATTGGAAAGGATAACTTTGAGGTGGTTTCGTACCCTACAAACAATTTCTATCTTATGTTCTCCGCTAATAGGAACTTGGGAGTGATTCTTTATCGCACGTTGAGGGATGGTTATATGATCCAATTATGTTAGCATTGTTGAGAGATTGCACTAGTGAAAGTATGAACCCTAGGCCTTGTTTTTAAGCATTGCAATACTGTTTGTGCTCCGTTTTATCACTTGCTACCTTGCTTTTTTTATATTTTCAGATTACAAAAACCTATATCTACTATCCATACTACACTTTTATCACCATCTCTTCGCCGAACTAGTGCACCTATACAATTTACCATTGTATTGGGTGTGTTGGGGACACAAGAGATTTCTTGTATTTGGTTGCAGGGTTGTTTGAGAGATACCATCTTCAACCTATGCCTCCCACGGATTGATAAACCTTAGGTCATCCACTTGAGGGAACATTGCTACTGTCCTACAAAACTCTGCGCTTGGAGGCCCAACACGAGTCTACAAGAATAAGTTGTGTAGTAGACATCAAGCTCTTTTCTGGCGCCGTTGCCGGGGAGGTGAGTGCTTGAAGGTATATCTTCAGATCTTGCAATCGAATCTTTTAGTTTCTTGTTTTATCACTAGTTTGGTTTATAAAAGAAAACTACAAAAAAATGGAATTGAGGTTGCCACATATAATTCATCTTTATAATGTCTTTCATGAAAATGATGGAAAGGAAAATTGTGCTCAATTGATAGAAGAAGAATTCAATAAAATGTTTGGCATAAAATATTTGAATGATTAGCATGATTGCAATGTTGCTAGTATGAATTCTTTGAATATCCATGATGCTAATGATATGCAAAACTACAAGCTTGGGGATGCTATGTTTTATGAAGATGATATTTTTACTCCCCCAAGTTTTGATGCGAAAATTTATTCTGATGATTGCATGCCTCCTATTTATGATGATTATATCAATGAAAGTGGATTTGGAGAGGCCATGACTTTATTTAATGATGATTCCACTATTTTGGAAGAGGTTTCAATTGATTATGACAACCAAGTTGCTATCTATGATGATTATGGTGATGACATGTATGCTATAAAGAATTATGATAACCATGAGACTTGTCATCATGATTTTAATTTTCAATTGGATTATGCCAATAAAGTATCTCATGATAGTTATTTTGTTGAGTTTGCTCCCACTATTATGAATGAGAAGAAATTTGCTTATGTGGAGAGTAGTAAAAATTATATGCTTGTGGATCATGAAAGGAATGCTTTGTGTGATGGATATATTGTTGAATTTCTTCATGATGCTACTGAAAATTATTATGAGAGAGGATCATATGCTTCTACATATCTCAATAATATCAAGTTTCCTCTCTATGTGTTGAAAGTTTCAAAGTTGTACTTGTTTTGCCTTCCTATGCTAGTTGATTCTTGCTCCCATAAATTATTTTCTCACAAAATCCCTATGCATAGGAAGTGGGTTAGGCTTAAATGTGCTAGTCATATGCTTCATGATGCTCTCTTTGTGTTTCAATTCTTTACTTGTATGCGAGCATCATTGAAATCATCATGCCTAGCTAAAAAGGCATTAAAGAAAAGCGCTTGTTGGGAGACAACCCAGCATTTACCCCTACTGTTTTTCTTTTGTTCACATGATTAAACTACTGTATTAATCATGTTTCATATGTTTTCTTTCAACAATGTGCCAAGCAAAGCCTTTGGGATAGTGTGGATGCTTGTTGATTTGATTCCGTGCAAAAATAGAAACTTTTGCGTCCAGTGCTGGAATTTATATTCTGTACTGGAGCGTGAGAAAATTTTGAAATTTTTAAATATTATTGGGTTACAAATGTTTTACGTTGTCCTATTTTTTCAGAATTTTTGGAGGTACATAAGTATGGTTTTTTAAATCGCTCACTACATGCTGTTCTGTTTTTGACAGATTCTGTTTTCGGTGCATAGTTTGCTTGTTTTAGTGTTTCCATAGCTTATATTGAGTAATATAAATTGTGGAAATGATAGAAAATACATTAGGAATTATGTGAGAACAATTATGAATCTTGTCTTGACAATACCTAAGTGGATGATTTATTTTTATCATACTAACCTATCTCACGAAGTTCCGTTAAGTTTTGTGTGATTGAAGTTTTCAAGTTTTGTGTGAGATATCGATATGAGGAGAATAAGGAGTGGAAAGACCCTAAGCTTGGGGATGCCCAAGGCACCCCAAGGTAATATTAAAGGAATACCCAAGCAACTAAGCTTGGGGATGCCCCGGAAGGCATCCCCTCTTTCGTCTTCAACACTATCGGTAACCTCACTCGGAGCTATATTTTTATTCGTCACATAATATGAGTTTTGCTTGGAGCATCATTTTATTCTGTTGATATTTGCTTGGTGTCATAAATAATCATGTTTTGTATCTTTTAGTTCAATAAAATACCAATTATAGCCTTTACCATGCTCAGTTTGCAAGTTCATGTGTTGCTGTTTTAAAACAGAAAGTTTTCTGTTATGTCCAGAATATTCCTGAATAGTCAGAACATGATAAAAATCTGAAATTTTTACAAAGTAAGCATGCATGAGTTCTCTGTCACGTGGTAATTTTTCAGAATTTTTGGAGTTAGGGAAGTATGGATTCCTATTCCCCCTTTACAGAGTGTTCTGTTTTGGCAGATTGCTGTTATAGTTGCATTGTTTGCATATCTTTGCTTGTTTAATGATTCTATTTGTGGATAGGAGTATTAAATATGAAGAGGCATTTAGTATGAAATGTTAAATTATAATTTTAGTGATTTGGTACAGTATAGAATGTTAAGGTTTTGAGTTGATTTATACTAACTTATCTCACGAGTTCTTGTTGAGTTTTGTGTTGATGAAGTTTTTAAGATTTAGGAGAAGCCACGATATAAGAGGAATTAAGGAGACACAAGAGCTCAAGCTTGGGGATGCCCAAGGCATCCCAAGTTATTATTTCAAGAAGTATCAAGCATCTAAGCTTGGGGATGCCCCGGTAGGCATCCCACCTTTCTTCTTCAACAACTATCGGTCAGTTTTGGTTGAGCCTAAGTTTTTGCTTCTTCACATGATATGTGCTATTCTTGGAATGTCATTTTATTTTGTTTTCTTTGCTTTTTGAATAAAATACTTAAGATCTGAATTTTTTTAAATGAGAGAGAGTCCTCACATAGCTACTTAATTACTTAGCTACTCATTTGATCTTCACTTATATATTTTTGGAGTTGTTTGTCATTTACTCTTGTGCTTCACTTATATCCTATGAGTAAATTGTGAAAAAATTGAATATAATAAAGTTGAAATTATATGTGCTTCATATGCTTGTATCATGTCTAGTAGTAGTTTCACATTGGGTTAGAAAGTGAATTCTATTGAAGCTTGACAATCACAATATTGGTGATACAAGCAATTCATGAATGATAAGTATAAGGAAGAGAACTTTCACATATAAATATATTATCTTGGACATCTTTTATGATTGTGAATACCCATTAATTATTTTCAAACTTGAGCAAATTAGTTGAAGTTGGACAAGGAAGACAACATAATGAGTTATGTTTGGGTATATTTGCATAGAAGTTATATTGTTGTGGATCCTCCAACATGTGGTGCTTGCTTAGGATCTTTTGCTAGCCAAAAATTCATACTAAGTAGAGATACTACTTGTGCATGCAAAAACCCTTAAACCCAGTTTCTTGCCATGAGTGTCCACCATACCTACCTATGGATTGAATAAGATCCTTCAAGTAAGTTGTCATCGGTGCAAAAAGCAATAAAAATTGCTCCTGAAATATGTATGATCTTTTATTGCAAGGGAAAATAAGCATTGTATGAACTTGTGATGGTAAAGAAATAAAAGCGACGGACTGCATAATAAAGGTTGCTATCACAAGGGGCAATATAACGTGACATTCCTTTGCATTAAGGGCTTGTGCATCCAAAAATAAAAAGCGCATGACAACCTCTGCTTCCCTCTGTGAAGGGCCTATCTTTTACTTTTATGCATTTACTTTTATGTATTTAATTTTATGCAAGAGTCAATAAGTATTCATTCTCATTTCAACCTCAATTATTCTCTAGTTGGTAAGCATCATGTGGTGGGGAAAGATCCAGGCACATATGGCCAATCAAATATATTTGATCATGAATTATTATTGTTGAAAATTATCTCTATGATAAATAAGTTGGGAGGCAAAACACTAAGCCCCTATCTTTCTCTGTGTTCGATGGATGCCATTTGTTCTAAAAATATGCTTTGAGTACTAGCAATCATAGAAGACTATATGATAATTGAGTATGTGGAGCTCTTACTTAGACTTTGTTGAAATTAAGTTGAATTGCAATTGTTTGGTGACTAAGAACATAGGTTGTTAAGTTTCAAGAGAATGCATTGTTTGAACCATAACATGTGAATTGATTGCTACTTTATCATGATGAGTTTTATGAGAAAGAGTTGCTGTTATGATGCTAGGAAAAGTGATTGAAATTATCATTGATCAAACTTATGCACTATGCTAGCATTCACACTTCATAAATTATTTCTTTTATCATTTACCTACTCGAGGGCGAGCAGGAATTAAGCTTGGGGATGCTGATATGTCTCCAACGTATCTATAATTTATGAAGTATTCATGCCATGTTTATTATAGTTTTGTATGATTTTGGTGCACTTTTATATGACTTTTATATGGTTTTTATGGACTAACATATTGACCTAGTGCCCAGTGCCAGTTGCTGTTTTCTGCTTGTTTTTGGTTTTCCAGAAAATCCATATCAAATGAATAACAACAAAATTCCTTGGAAAGTGTTGGTATGGAGGGCACCCGTGGATACGGCTAGCCATGGATTGTGAAAGAATGGTGGAAAGGAAATGAAATTTACTTTCTGTTTGGGAACCACCTATGATGTGTCTAGCATGGAAAATATTGGGAATTCTTGGTCGTTTTCGTTGACAGGAAAAGCATGCCTCTCAAAATATTTTTATCTCTTTAATTTCAGCTTTGAGCTCTGGCACATTTGACAAATCTCTGCTTCCCTCTGCGAAGGGCCTATCTATTTACTTTTATGCAATTTTTATTTTTTTGAGTCTCCATCTTCTCTTACAAAAGCACCAACTAGAGAGCACTATTGTCATACTTGTGCATTGGATGTAGCTAATATTTGAGTGTGTTTCATGAATGGATCAATGATTGAGCATAATGGGCTTGGGATAACTTTCTTTAGCGTTGATATTTTGAAAGACATGGTTGCTTGTTAGCATGCTTGAGTATTTGTATCTTCATGTCAAATTATAGACTATTGCTTTGAATCATTCAAGTCCAATGTCCATGCTACAAAAGAAAAGAATATGTGATGAATATGTTAGGCAGCATTCCACATCAAAAATTCTATTTTTATCATTTACCTACTCGAGGACGAGTAGGAATTAAGCTTGGGGATGCTGATACGTCTCCAACGTATCTATAATTTTTGATTGTTCCGTGCTGTTATAATATCAATCTTGGATGTTTTTATAATCATTTACAGCAAGTATATATCATTTTTGGAGACTAACCTATTAACCTAGTGCCCAGTGCCAGTTGCTGTTTTCTGCCCTGTTTTTGTTTTACAGAAAATCAATACCAAATGAAGTCCAAATGCCACGAAACTTTTTGGAGATTTTTTATTGGACAAGATAAACACTAGAAGCTTCGGGAGACGGCCAGAAGATGAAGGAGTGGGCCACGAGGCACCAGGGCGCGCCACCCCCCCAGCTCTGTCTGACCTAATTCCAACACAATAAATTCCAAAAAAATCAGAAACCCTCAAGGGAGTCCACGAAATACTTTTTCCACCGCCGCAAGTTTCTGTTCGAGAGAGATCCCATCCGGAGGCCTTTTCCGGTACTCCGCCGGAGGGGGAATCGATCACGGAGGGGCTCTACATCAACCTTGCTGCCCTTCCGATGATGCGTGAGTAGTTTACCACAGACCTTCGGGTCCATAGTTAGTAGCTAGATGGCTTCTTCTCTCTTTTTGATCTTCAGTACAAAGTTCTCCTCGATGTTCTTGGAGTTCTATCCGATGTAATCACTTTTTGTGGTGTGTTTGTTGGGATCCGATGAATTGTGAGTTTATGATCAGATTATCCATGAAATTATTTGAGTCTTTGCTGCACTCTTTTATGCATGATTATTATAGCCTCGTATTTCTTCTCCGATCTATTGATTTGGTTTGGCCAACTAGATTGATTTATCTTGCCATGGGAAGAGGTGCTTTGTAGTGGGTTCGATCTTGCGGTGCTCAATCCCAATGATAGAAAGGGACATGACACGTATGTATCATTGCTACTAAGGGTAAAAAGATGGGGTTTATTCATACGTGAGTTTATCTTGTCTACATCATGTCATCGTTCTTAAGGCATTACTCCGTTCCTATGGACTTAATACACTAGATGCATGTTGGATAGCGGTCGATGTGTGGAGTAATAGTAGTAGATGCAGGCAGGAGTCGGTCTACTAATCTTGGACGTGATGCCTATATACATGATCATTGCCTTGGATATCGTCATGATTATTTGCTTTTCTATCAATTGCCCAACAGTAATTTGTCTACCCATCGTATGCTATTTTCTTGAGAGAAGCCTCTACTGGAATCTATGGACCCCGGGTCTATCAAAATCATATTACTAAAACCCTAAAAATATTGCTGCCATTTTCTTTTATTTATTTTATTTTGTATTTTTGTTTCAATCTATCTATCTATCACATACAATTTAATCTTGGAATTTACCGCCGAGAGATTGACAACCTCTTGTTTGCGTTGGGTGCAAGGATTTGTTGTTTGTGTGCAGGTGCTGCTAACGAGGTGTTGCGTGATTCTCCTACTGGTTCGATAACCTTGGTTTCATAACTGAGGGAAATACTTATCTCTACTGTGCTGCATCATCCCTTCCTCTTCAGGGATAATACCAACGCAAGCTACAAGTAGCAGCCACCGTGTTTGCCGATAAGTTGGAGCTAGATGGGCAGGAGAAAGCATCCTGGCGTCGATGCTCCTAGTGGACCGGGACTCCGCCGTAGTGCACGGTAAAATTGCTGCTTTTTCATTCTAATTTGGATCTAATATTTTTTGCATGTTTGTTAGGATGTTTATTTCCTTTTCTATCCGCTGTCATATGCTGTTTTTAGTATAGAGCGGTTGTGGTACTTGTCGAAAAACATTCTTGAAGCATATTATCAACCACCCAATTCAGTAGCAATTTTTTGAACACAAGCTTAGTGAGCACACACCCGTTGCTAAGAGAACGAGCCTTCGCCCGTCGCAAACTATAAAATTTATTTTTGGTCTAGCCACTCGTTTCATGGTAGATCCAACAAGGTTTATGGTAGGTCATGCGCCACCCTAATATTGTGGGCCCATCCATATACCTACCAAAAACGGATACAAACCCAAGAGGCCCAGCCCAGCTTACCTCAACCACAGCCTAGCAATTTGGTCTGGTCTACCACCAGCTTGTTGGACCCTAATTATTACCGAATAATATTCAGTCACATTTTTTCCATGACACCAAATATTCTCACGGATACATCCTACCAATTCCAGTCTGGTAGATGTAATGGCATCCTTCTTTTCCACCCCTACAATGAATTTGCTACAATTATTGTCCAATAGTGACTTTATTATATTCAACTTCCTTTGGTCCATTGGAGGGAGTGGGGTAAGGGAGACCTGACATTACAGCTCGAAAGCCACTGCTGCTACTATAGTGCCCCTTTTCTATATGCCGTCATATGTTGTTTTTAGTATATTCCTGTTGCGGGAGTCGCTGGAAAACCTGCTTGTTACGATGTTCATTTCATTACAATCCGCAATAGTATACAAATTATTAATTCTCAATAAAATGCAGGAAGTTCTTGACATGTATATGCTGGTGGAGCCCTTGTTAGTTGCCAAGTGGTATGTCCACTATCAATTAGCATTTTATGCAGTTTAAAAATGTTAAATACATATCATCTAGGAGATTTTATGGATACTTTTTGAAACAATTGATTTTCAAGACAACTCATTGTTTTTGAAATCTAACAGTCCGACAATGAATGTGGCATGATCATAAATCAGTAATGTGGCACAATCGATTGCCCCTCCCACGTAGGCCCAGAGCCAATCCTACTTAAAAAGACTTGACGATAAATCCTTTTCAAACCAACTCTTTCCCCTAGCCCCAAACCCTAGCCACCATCCCAACCCCCGCGACTTCTTCTTCTTCGTCCCACACGAACACTTAAGTCTCCAGCGCCGCCGCCTCTATTAAGGATCCGCCTCCATGGGATCATCAGCGCTCGGATCTTCGTCCTCGGTCGCAATCCTCACCACCATCAAAGTTCTTTCCATCGGTGCCACCATAGCCCGCCGCAGAGTTGGAGCAAGATGCGCAGGAGAAAGCGTCTCGTCGTCGATGCTCCTAGTGGACCAGGACTCCGCCGCAGTGCATGGTAAAATTGCAGTTCTTTCATTCTAATTTGGATCCATTGTTTATTTGCATGTTTATTAGGATGTTTATTTCCTTTTCTATTCGCCGTCTTATGTTGTTTTTCGTATATAGTGGTTGAAGTCGAGAGTCGCTGGAAAACCTTCTTGAAGCATAGTCTGAACCACCGATTAAATGGCCATTCTTTCAGCATCGGCTCAGCGAGCACCCCACCCGTTGCTGAGAGCACGAGCCTTCGCCCATCGCAACATCAAAAGTATGTTCTAGCCGCTCGTTTCAGGGTAGATCCAGCAAGTTGTAGGGCAGGACAAGCCCCACCCAAAGATCTAGGGCCAACCCATATACCTACCCAAAAAAGAAATAAATCCAAAAGGCCCAGCCCAACTCACCTCGGCCCCACCCTAACAATTTGGTCTGATCTGTCACCATCTGCTTGACCGTAATTATTTTCCAACACTAATATTTAGGCACGTGTTTACTGTGATGATAAAATATTCCGACGAAAAGGTCCCACCAATTCCAGTCTGGTAGAATTAATGTCCTTCATCTTTTTTGCCTCTACAATCAATGTGCTACAATTGTTGCCAAATTATTACATTATTATATTCAATCAACTACTTTTGGTCCAACAGGGGAGGGGTGGGGCAGGGGAGGCCACATATTACTGCTCAGAGGCCACTGCTGCTACTATAGTGGCCCATGACGAGACGGCCGCGACGTGGGCAGAGGGGGAGGGGGTAAGAAGAACCAGTAGGGAGGCGGTAACAATGGTGTTTCCCCCTTCTTTCTCCCGCCGGAGCTGCTCAAAACCCCGTTGCAGCCGCCGTCCGCCGCGATAGCACTAAACCCAAGCCTCCGTCGCCATTGACGTTACCGCCGCGACCGGCATGAATTCCCCGCCCATCTCGTGCCCGCCCGTAGAGGTACCGACAGGGCCTTTTTATTTGAGACAGACGATGTGCTTATGTACAAGGACACACATAACATATATGATCTTGGGCCCCTCCCAGGCTTGGGTCTTAGGTGGTCGACCCTCACCTCTAAGCCAGAGCCAAACCTGCTTAAAAGGACTCGGCGATAAATCCTTTCCAAACAACCTATTTCCCCTAGCCCCAAACCCTAGCCACCACCCCAACCCTCGCGATCTTGGACTTCTTCTTCTTCATTCCAGACAAACACTTGAAGTCTCTGATGCGGCCACCTCCAGTCACTGGTACAGCGAGCTGCTATACAAATGGTTTTTAACCCCTTTCCGTGACGGAGTTTTAAACCATCGCCTTGCCTGTGTGTGCGATAGGGGGGTCCTTCCCACACGACCCAGAAACCGTCGGCGATAGGGCCTTCGGTCACACACGCGGGGCAAAAAGAGCTCGTGTGCGATCGGGCAAGCCATCGCAGACAATTATACTGGCCCAATCATTTCTGTTCGTATGTTCATCCCACACAGTGAATTTCAGAAAAACGTTTCCGTTCATATGTACATCACACACAATTTTTATGTGGAAACGTTTGTGCAAGGTGGCCTAACGCAAACATTTGTCGGGCGGAAGGCGTGTGTGATTGTTCATTGATCCAACACGGCTACTTTCTAGAAACTGTGTGCGTTGTTTGAGGTCATCGCCCACGGTGTTGTCTGAGAAACCGTCTGCAATTCAAAAACCCAATAAGCAGGCTAATTGGCCTATTATTGATAATGCATTTAGTAATCAAATTGACATTTGATACGTCTCCAACGTATCCATAATTTTTGATTGTTCCATGCTGTTATATTATCAATCTTGGATGTTTTTATATGCATTTACAACAATTATATATCATTTTTTGGGACTAACCTATTAACTTAGTGCCTAGTGCCAGTTGCTGTTTTTTGCCTGTTTTTTTGTTTTACAGAAAATCAATACCAAACGAAGTCCAAATGCCACGAAACTTGTTGGAGATTTTTTCTGGACATATACAACACTAGAAGCTTTGGGAGAAGACCAGACGCCAGAGGAGGTGGCCACGAGCCACCAGGGCGCGCCTGGGGGGGCAGGCGTGCCCTGGTGCCTCGTGGGCCCACCCCAGCTCCGTTTGACCTAATTCCACCACTATAAATTCCCAAAATATCAGAAACCCTCAGGGGAGTCCACGAAATACTTTTTCCGCCGCCGCAAGTTTCTGTTCTCGAGAGATCCCATCTGGAGGCCTTTTCCGGTACTCCGCCGGATGGAGAATCGATCACGGAGGGGCTCTACATCAACCTTGTTGCCCTTCCGATGATGCGTGAGTAGTTTACCACAGACCTTCGGGTCCATAGTTAGTAGCTAGATGGCTTCTTCTCTCTTTTTGATCTTCAATACAATGTTCTCCTCGACGTTCTTGGAGTTCTATCCGATGTAATCACTTTTTGCGGTGTGTTTGTTGGGATCCGATGAATTGTGAGTTTATGATCGGATTATCCATGAATAATATTTGAGTCTTCTCTGATCTCTTTTATGCATGATTATTATAGCTTCGTATTTCTTCTCCGATCTATTGATTTGGTTTGGCCAACTAGATTGATTTATCTTGCCATGGGAAGAGGTGGTTTGTAATGGGTTCGATCTTGCGGTGCTCAATCCCAATGACAGAAAGGGACATGAAACATATGTATCGTTGCTATTAAGGGTAAAAAGATGGGGTTTATTCATACGTGAGTTTATCTTGTCTACATCATGTCATCATTCTTAAGGCGTTACTCTGTTCTTTATGGACTTAATACACTAGATGCATGCTGGATAGCGGTCGATGTGTGGAGTAATAGTAGTAGATGCAGGCTGGAGTCAGTCTACTTGTCTCGGATGTGATGCCTATATACATGATCATTGCCTTGGATATCGTCATGATTATTTGCTTTTCTGTCAATTGCCCAACAGTAATTTGTTTACCCACCGTATGCTATTTTCTTGAGAGAAGCCTCTAGTGAAAACTATGGCCCCCGAGTCTATCTAAATCATATACTAAAACCCTAAAAATATTTGCTGCACTTTTCTTTTATTTATATTATTTTGTATTTTTGTTTCAATCTATCTATCTATCACATACAATTTAATCTTGCAACTTACCGCCGAGGGATTGACAACCCCTTGTTTGCGTTGGGTGCAAGGATTTGTTGTTTTGTGTGCAGGTGCTGCTAACGAGGTGTTGCGTGATTCTCCTACTAGATTGATAACCTTGGTTTCATAACCGAGGGAAATACTTATCTCTACTGTACATCATCTCCCTTCCTCTTCAGGGAATTACCAACGCAGCTCACAAGTAGCAGGAAGAATTTCTGGCGCCGTTGCCGGGGAGACATCACCAACATCTACCAAGTACCTATGCATAAAACTCTCATCTCCTTGCATTTACTTTATTTGCATTTGCCTCTCGTTTTCATCTCCCCCACTTCTAAAAAGTTTTTACAAAAATACAGAAATATTTTCCGTTTGCCTTTTTGCTCGTTTGCTATCTTTGCTTGTGTGCCATGTGCCTTCTATTTGCTTGCATCTTCGCTTGCTAGAAATCTATTGATATGGATCCTCATCCACTTGCTAATCTTTTCAAAAGATTCAATTATGATGAACCAATTGCTAGTGAGTTGAGTGCAATTGATTATCTCTATGAAGTTTTGCTTGAAAATCATGAACCGGAAAATTGTGATGAAGTGTTGAAAAAAGAAATTTATAAAGTGATTCATGATGGCTCCTTCGATGAAAAGCATGATTGCAATAATGTTATTATAAATTCTATTAATGTCAATTATGCTAATAATATGCAAAACTACGAGCTTGGGGATGATAATTTTGTTATATCCACTACTTATTGCAATGATCATGATTGGGGTGATAATGCTTCTTATGATCTTGAAAATTTATTTAAGCCTCATGATGAATATGCTATTGATAACAATGTTTGCAATAATATTGAAAGTGGGTTTGGAAGAGTGTCAACTCTAGGTAAAAATAATCCCACATATTTGGAGAGTGTTCAATCTTATGAAATTTTTGATAAAAGTGGGTGTGGAGAGGTCATGACTTTAGTTGATGTTAATCCCACTACTTCGGAACACTATAAGAATTTTATGCATGTGGATCATGGAGAGAAAATTTTATATGATAGCTATATTGTTGAATTTGATTATGATCCTAAATGTAATTATTATGAGAGAGGAAAATATGGTTGTAGAAATTTTCATGTTACTAAATTACCTCTCGTTATGTTGAGATTGTCAATGTTTGATTCCTCTCCTTTGCATATGCTAGATATTTCTCGCCTTGATAATTTGTTTGCATATAAAATGCCTATGCATAGGAAGTATGTTAGACTTAAATGTGTTTGTCACATGTTTTATGATGCTCTCTTTGTGCTTCAATTCTTATCTTGCATGTGAGCATCATTGAAATCTCAAAGCCTATCTTAATGGCTATAAAGAAAGAGCTTCTTGGGAGGCAACCCAATGAATAAAATAAATTTTTACCTTTACCTACTGTTTTTGTGTTTTTGCACAATTATGCTACTGTTATGATTGAGTTTTTATGTTTTTAATTAGTGTTTGTGCCAAGTAAAACCTTTAGGATGATTTGGAAGATAGTATAATTGATGCTGTTCGGAAAACAGAAAGTTTTGCGTCCAGTGCTGAATTTTGGTTCTGTATTGAAGCGTCAAAAAAATCTGAAATTTTTACACAGTATTGGTATATGAATTTCCCTCGTTGTCCTAATTTTTTAGAATTTTGGGAGTTACAGAAGTATGGCTTTAAAGTAGATTGCTACAGACTGTTCTGTTTTTGTCAGATTCAGTTTTTGATGCACTACTTGCTTGTTTTGATGAAACTATGGATTGTATCGGGGGGTATAAGCCATGGAGAAGTTAGAATACAGTATGTATAATGCAAAAATAAAATATGAATGGGTTTGCAACAGTACTTAAAGTGGTGATTTGTTTTGTTATACTAACGGATCTCATGAAGGTTTTGTTGAGTTTTTGTGTGATTGAAGTTTTGAAGTTTTGGGTGAGATCACGATGGATGAAGGAATAAGGAGTGGCAAGAGCCTAAGCTTCGGGATGCCCAAGGCACCCCAAGGTAATATTCAAGGAAGACTCAAGCGTCTAAGCTTGGGGATGCCCCGGAAGGCATCCCCTCTTTCTTCTACCAACCATCGATAATTTTACTTGGAGCTATATTTTTATTCGTCACATCATATGTGTTTTGCTTGGAGCGTCATGTATTATATGAGTCTTTGCTTGGTTTGCTTTTTAGTTTGTCACAATCATCCTTGCTGAACACACCTATTTTGAGAGAGCCACACGATCATCAAAATTTTTTAGAATACTCTATGTGCTTCACTTAAATTTTTTCAGCTAGGCAGTTGCTCTAGTGCTTCATTTAAATCTTTTTGAGCACGACGGTGGCTATATTTTGAAGAAATAAACTCTCATGCTTCACTTATATTATTTTGAGAGTTGACAAGATTAAAATTTTGAAGAAATAAACTCTCATGCTTCACTTATATTATTTTGAGAGTTGATAAAATTAAAATTTTGAAGAAATATTTGCACTCTCATGCTTGACTTATATCTTTTTGAGAGTTGATGAAAGTAACGGTAATTTGCACAAGATATGAATTTGGTCCCAAAGTGATGAATATTCAAGAGGGATATAATAAAAACTTTCATATAGATCATTGGATATGATAAGTGTGATTCCTTGCAAAAGTTTTGCGATATGGAAATGATAATATTTGAGTCATGTTAGTGAGTAATTGTGATTTAGTAAGAATATTAGTGTTAAGGTTTATGATTCCCTATGCATGCACGTTAAGTCAATAGTTATGCAATGAAATTATATCCTACTTATGGTGCATTATTCGGTGTTAGTTATGTTCAATGCATGTTTATGACCGTTTTCATTTTTTGGTTGGTTGCTTCTCAATCTTTTGCCAGCCTTCATTTGTACTAAGCGGAAATACTGCTTGTGCATCCAAACTCTTTAAACCCAAGTTGTGCCAAATGAGTCCACTATATCTACCTATATGCGGTATTTCAATGCCGTTCCAAGTAAATTTGCGTGTGCCAACTCTAATTTTCAAAATAAGTTTTTTGTTTTGTGTGCTCATACCACTCATGAAGCGGCAGGGGGTGGCCAATATTTTCTATGCTAGGTGTGTTATTCTCACGATGAGTGTTTATTCACTTGTCGTTGCACGAGCGAGTGGCTGGTAATATGGATGCCCAGTCCCACAATGAAATCAAAAATTAATAACAACAAAATTCCTTGAAAAGTGATAGTATGGAGGGCACCCATGGATACGGCTACCCATGGATTGTGAAAGAATGGTGGAAAGGAAATAAACTTTACTTTCTGTTTGGGAACCGCCTATGATGTATCTAGCATGTTTATGACCGTTTTCGTTTTTTGGTTGGTTGCTTCTCAATCTTTTGCTAGCCTTCATTTGTACTAAGCGGAAATACTGCTTGTGCATTGATACGTCTCGAACGTATCTATAATTTATGAAGTATTCATGCCATGTTTATTATAGTTTTGTATGATTTTGGTGCACTTTTATCTGCTTTTATATGGTTTTTATGGACTAACATATTGACCTAGTGCCCAGTGCCAGTTGCTATTTTCTGCTTGTTTTTGATTTTCCAGAAAATCCATATCAAATGAAGTCCAAATGCAGCGAAACTTTTTGATGATTTTTTCTGGAAGGAAACAGACCCAGGAAGCTTCAGAGGAGCAGTAGAAGAGCCACAGGGGCCTCACGAGCCACCTGGGTGCGCCTGCCGCCCCAGGCGTGCCCTGGTGCCTCGTGGCCCCCCTGTGGCACCTCTTCGCGTGATTCCAACGCCAAAAAATCATATATATATTCAGAAACTCCCGAAAGTTAACCTAGATGAGTTTTTATGCCGCCGCAAGCCTCTGTACCTCCACAATCTCATCTACAGCCCTTTTCCGGCACCCTGCCGGAGGGGGGAAAGCATCGCCGGAGGCCATCTTCATCATCCCGGCGCTCTCCATGACGAGGAGGGAGTAGTTCACCCTCGGGACTGAGGGTATGTACTAGTAGCTATGTGTTTGTTCTCTCTCTCATGTTCTTGATATGGCACGATTTTGATGTATCGCGAGCTTTGTTAATATAGTTGGATCATATGGTGTTTCTTCACTCTCTATCCTTGTTGTGATGAATCGAATCTTTTCCCTTTGAGGTTTCGTTATTGTTGGATTGAATATTTCAGATTTGAGAACACTTGATGTATGTCTTGCATATGAATACCCGTGGTGACAATGGGTTATTATATTGATTCACTTGATGTATGTTTTGGCAATCAACTTGCGGATTCCCGAGGTGACATTGGGGTAATCTATGCATAGGGGTTGATGCACGTTTTCATTATCTTTTCTCCGATAGAAACTTTGGGGTGCTCCTTGGAGTTCTTTGTGTGGATTGAATATTATGATTATGAAGTTGTTTGATGCATATCATATAATCAACTCACGGATACTTGTGGTGACATTGGAGTATCTAGGTGACATTAGAGTTGGTTGATGTGTATCATATAGTGTTATTTTAGTACGAACTCTAGGGCTGTTTGTGATACTTAGAGGAATGGCTCAATAGATCGATCGGAAAGGATAACTTTGAGGTGGTTTCGTACCCTACAAACAATTTCTATCTTATGTTCTCCGCTAATAGGAACTTGGGAGTGATTCTTTATCGCACGTTGAGGGATGGTTATATGATCCAATTATGTTAGCATTGTTGAGAGATTTGCACTAGTGAAAGTATGAACCCTAGGCCTTGTTTTTAAGCATTGCAATACTGTTTGTGCTCCGTTTTATCACTTGCTACCTTGCTTTTTTTATATTTTCAGATTACAAAAACCTATATCTACTATCCATACTACACTTTTATCACCATCTCTTCGCCAAACTAGTGCACCTATACAATTTACCATTGTATTGGGTGTGTTGCGGACACAAGAGATTTCTTGTATTTGGTTGCAGGGTTGTTTGAGATATACCATCTTCAACCTATGCCTCCCACGGATTGATAAACCTTAGGTCATCCACTTGAGGGAAAATTGCTACTGTCCTACAAAACTCTGCGCTTGGAGGCCCAACACGAGTCTACAAGAATAAGTTGTGTAGTAGACATCAAGCTCTTTTCTGGCGCCGTTGCCGGGGAGGTGAGTGCTTGAAGGTATATCTTTAGATCTTGCAATCGAATCTTTTAGTTTCTTGTTTTATCACTAGTTTGGTTTATAAAAGAAAACTACAAAAAAATGGAATTGAGGTTGCCACATATAATTCATCTTTATAATGTCTTTCATGAAAATGATGGAAAGGAAAATTGTGCTCAATTGATAGAAGAAGAATTCAATAAAATGTTTGGCATAAAATATTTGAGTGATGAGCATGATTGCAATGTTGCTAGTATGAATTCTTTGAATATCCATGATGCTAATGATATGCAAAACTACAAGCTTGGGGATGCTATGTTTTATGAAGATGATATTTTTACTCCCCCAAGTTTTGATGAGAAAATTTATTATGATGATTGCATGCCTCCTATTTATGATGATTATATTGATGAAAGTGGATTTGGAGAGGCCATGACTTTATTTAATGATGATTCCACTATTTTGGAAGAGGTTTCAAGTGATTATGACAACCAAGTTGCTATCTATGATGATTATGGTGATGACATGTATGCTATAAAGAATTATGATAACCATGAGACTTGTCATCACGATTTTAATTTTCAATTGGATTATGCCAATCAAGTATCTCATGATAGTTATTTTGTTGAGTTTGCTCCCACTATTATGAATGAGAAGAAATTTGCTTATGTGGAGAGTAGTAAAAATTATATGCTTGTGGATCATGAAAGGAATGCTTTGTGTGATGGATATATTGTTGAATTTCTTCATGATGCTACTGAAAATTATTATGAGAGAGGATCATATGCTTCTACATATCTCAATAATATCAAGTTTCCTCTCTATGTGTTGAAAGTTTCAAAGCTGTACTTGTTTTGCCTTCCTATGCTAGTTGATTCTTGCTCCCATAAATTATTTTATCACAAAATCCCTATGCATAGGAAGTGGGTTAGGCTTAAATGTGCTAGTCATATGCTTCATGATGCTCTCTTTGTGTTTCAATTCTTTACTTGTATGCGAGCATCATTGAAATCATCATGCCTAGCTAAAAAGGCATTAAAGAAAAGCGCTTGTTGGGAGACAACCCAGCATTTACCCCTACTGTTTTTATTGCGTTCACATGATTAAACTACTGTAGTAATCATGTTTCATATGTTTTCTTTCAATAATGTGCCAAGAAAAGCCTTTGGGATAGTGTGGATGCTTGTTGATTTGATTCCGTGCAAAAACAGAAACTTTTGCGTCCAGTGCTGGAATTTATATTCTGTACTAGAGCGTGAGAAAATTCTGAAATTTTTAAAGAGTATTGGGTTACAAATTGTTTACGTTGTCCTAATTTTTCAGAATATTTGGAGGTACATAAGTTTGGTTTTTTAAATCGCTCACTACATGCTGTTCTGTTTTTGACAGATTCTGTTTTCGGTGCATAGTTTGCTTGTTTTAGTGTTTCCATAGCTTATATTGAGTAATATAAATTGTGTAAATGATAGAATACATTAGGAATTATGTGATAACAATTATTAATCTTGTCTTGACAGTACCTAAGTGGATTATTTATTTTTATCATACTAACCTATCTCACGAAGTTCCGTTAAGTTTTGTGTGATTGAAGTTTTCAAGTTTTGCGTGAGATATCGATATGAGGAGAATAAGGAGTGGCAAGACCCTAATCTTGGGGATGCCCAAGGCACCCCAAGGTAATATTCAAGGAATACCCAAGCAACTAAGCTTGGGGATGCCCCGGAAGGCATCCCCTCTTTCGTCTTCAACACTATCGGTAAACTCACTCGGAGCTATATTTTTATTCGTCACATAATATGAGTTTTGCTTGGAGCGTCATTTTATTCTATTGATATTTTCTTGGTGTCATAAATAATCATGTTTTGTATCTTTTAGTTCAATAAAATACCAATTATATCCTTTACCATGCTCAGTTTGCAAGTTCATGTGTTGCTGTTTTAAAACAGAAAGTTTTCTGTTATGTCCAGAATATTCCTGAATAGTCAGAACATGATAAAAATCTGAAATTTTTACAAAGTAAGCATGCATGAGTTCTATGTCACGTGGTAATTTTTCATAATTGTTTGAGTTAGGGAAGTATGGATTCCTATTCCCCCTTTACAGAGTGTTCTGTTTTGGCAGATTGCTGTTATAGTTGCATTGTTTGCATATCTTTGCTTGTTTAATGATTCTATTTGTGGATAGGAGTATTAAATATGCAGAGGCATTTAGTATGATATGTTTAATTATAATTTTAGTGATTTGGTACAGTAGAGAATGTTAAGGTTTTGAGTTGATTTATACTAACTTGTCTCACGAGTTCTTGTTGAGTTTTGTGTTGATGAAGTTTTTAAGATTTAGGAGAAGCCACGATATAAGAGGAATTAAGGAGACAAAAGAGATCAAGCTTGGGGATGCCCAAGGCATCCCAAGTTATTATTTCAAGAAGTCTCAAGCATCTAAGCTTGGGGATGCCCCGGTAGGCATCCCACCTTTCTTCTTCAACAACTATCGGTCAGTTTTGGTTGAGCCTAAGTTTTTGCTTCTTCACATGATATGTGCTATTCTTGGAATGTCATTTTATTTTGTTTTCTTTGCTTTTTGAATAAAATACTTAAGATCTGAATTTTTTTTAAATGAGAGAGAGTCCTCACATAGCTACTTAATTACTTAGCTACTCATTTGATCTTCACTTATATATTTTTGGAGTAGTTTGTCATTTACTCTTGTGCTTCACTTATATCCTATGAGTAAATTGTGTAAAAATTGAATATAATAAATTTGAAATTATATGTGCTTCATATGCTTGTATCATGTCTAGTAGTAGTTTCACATTGGGTTAGAAAGTGAATTCTATTGAAGCTTGACAATCACAATATTGGTCATACAAGCAATTCATGAATGATAAGTATAAGGAAGAGAACTTTCACATATAAATATATTATCTTGGACATCTTTTATGATTGTGAATACCCATTAATTATTTTCAAACTTGAGCAAATTAGTTGAAGTTGGACAAGGAAGACAACATAATGAGTTATGTTTGGGTATATTTGCATAGAAGTTATATTGTTGTGGATCCTCCAACATGTGGTGCTTGCTTAGGATCTTTTGCTAGCCAAAAATTCATACTAAGTAGAGATACTACTTGTGCATGCAAAAACCCTTAAACCCAGTTTCTTGCCATGAGTGTCCACCATACCTACCTATGGATTGAATAAGATCCTTCAAGTAAGTTGTCATCGGTGCAAAAAGCAATAAAAATTGCTCCTGAAATATGTATGATCTTTTATTGCAAGGGAAAATAAGCATTGTACGAACTTGTGATGGTAAAGAAATAAAAGCGACGGACTGCATAATAAAGGTTAGTATCACAAGGGGCACTATAACGTGACATTCCTTTGCATTAAGGGCTTGTGCATCCAAAAATAAAAAGCGCATGACAACCTCTGCTTCCCTCTGTGAAGGGCCTATCTTTTACTTTTATGCATTTACTTTTATGTATTTAATTTTATGCAAGAGTCAATAAGTATTCATTCTCATTTCAACCTCAATTATTCTCTAGTTGGTAGGCATCATGTGGCGGGGAAAGATCCAGGCACATATGGCCAGTCAAATATATTTGATCATGAATTATTATTGTTGAAAATTATCTCTATGATAAATAAGTTGGGAGGCAAAACACTAAGCCCCTATCTTTCTCTGTGTTCGATGGATGCCATTTGTTCTAAAAATATGCTTTGAGTACTAGCAATCATAGAAGACTATATGATAATTGAGTATGTGGAGCTCTTACTTAGACTTTGTTGAAATTAAGTTGAATTGCAATTGTTTGGTGACTAAGAACATAGGTTGTTAAGTTTCAAGAGAATGCATTGTTTGAACCATAACATGTGAATTGATTGCTACTTTATCATGATGAGTTTTATGAGAAAGAGTTGCTGTTATGATGCTAGGAAAAGTGATTGAAATTATCATTGATCAAACTTATGCACTATGCTAGCATTCACACTTCATAAATTATTTCTTTTATCATTTACCTACTCGAGGGCGAGCAGGAATTAAGCTTGGGGATGCTGATATGTCTCCAACGTATCTATAATTTATGAAGTATTCATGCCATGTTTATTATAGTTTTGTATGATTTTGGTGCACTTTTATATGACTTTTATATGGTTTTTATGGACTAACATATTGACCTAGTGCCCAGTGCCAGTTGCTGTTTTCTGCTTGTTTTTGGTTTTCCAGATCCATATCAAATGAAGTCCAAATGCAGCGAAACTTTTTGACAATTTTTTCTGGAAGGAAACAGACCCAGGAAGCTTCGGAGGAGCAGCAGAAGAGCCACATGGGTCCCACAAGCCACCTGGGTGCGCCTGCCCCCCCCCCAGGCGCCCTGGTGCCTCGTGGGCCCCCTGTGGCACCTCTTCGCGTGATTCCAACGCCAAAAAATCATATATATTCAGAAACCCCCGAAAGTTAACCTAGATGAGTTTTTACGCCGCCACAAGCCTCTGTACCTCCACGATCTCATCTACAGCCCTTTTTCGGCACCCTGCCGGAGGGGGGAAAGCATCGCCGGAGGCCATCTTCATCATCCCGGCGGTCTCCATGACGAGGAGGGAGTAGTTCACCCTCGGGGCTGAGGGTATGTACTAGTATCTATGTGTTTGATCTCTCTCTCGTGTTCTTGATATGGCACGATCTTGATGTATCGCGAGCTTTGTTAATATAGTTGGATCATATGGTGTTTCTTCCCTCTCTATCCTTGTTGTGATGAATCGAATCTTTTCCCTTTGAGGTTTCGTTATTGTCGGATTGAATATTTCAGATTTGAGAACACTTGATGTATGTCTTGCATATGAATACCCGTGGTGACAATGGGGTATTATATTGATTCACTTGATGTATGTTTTGGCACTCAACTCGCGGATTCCTGAGGTGACATTGGGGTAATCTATGCATAGGGGTTGATGCACGTTTTCATTATCTTTTCTCCGATAGAAACTTTGGGGTGCTCCTTGGAGTTCTTTGTGTGGATTGAATATTATGATTATGAAGTTGTTTGATGCATATCATATAATCAACTCACGGGTACTTGTGGTGACATTGGAGTATCTAGGTGACATTAGAGTTGGTTGATGTGTGTATCATATGGTGTTATTTTAGTACGAACTCTAGGGCTGTTTGTGACACTTATAGGAATGGCTCAATAGATCGATCGGAAAGGATAACTTTGAGGTGGTTTCGTACCCTACAAACAATTTCTATCTTATGTTCTCCGCTAATAGAAACTTGGGAGTGATTCTTTATCGCACGTTGAGGGATGGTTATATGATCCAATTATGTTAGCATTGTTGAGAGATTTGCACTAGTGAAAGTATGAACCCTAGGCCTTGTTTTTAAGCATTGCAATACTGTTTGTGCTCCATTTAATCACTTGCTACCTTGCTGTTTTTATATTTTCAGATTACAAAAACCTATATCTACTATCCATACTACACTTTTATCACCATCTCTTCGCTGAACTAGTGCACCTATACAATTTACCATTGTATTGGGTGTGTTGGGGACACAAGAGATTTCTTGTATTTGGTTGCAGGGTTGTTTGAGAGATACCATCTTCAACCTACGCCTCCCACGGATTGATAAACCTTAGGTCATCCACTTGAGGGAAAATTGCTACTGTCCTACAAAACTCTGCGCTTGGAGGCCCAACACGAGTCTACAAGAATAAGTTGTGTAGTAGACATCATGCATCCAAACTCCTTAAACCCAAGTTGTGCCAAATGAGTCCACTATATCTACCTATATGCGGTATTTCAATGCCGTTCCAAGTAAATTTGCGTGTGCCAACTCTAATTTTCAAAATAATTTTTCCGTTTTGTGTGCCCGTACCGCTCATGAAGCGGCAGGGGGTGGCCAATATTTTCCATGCTAGGTGTGTTATTCTCACGACGAGTGTTTATTCACTTGTCATTGCACGAGAGAGTGGCTGGTAATACGGGTGCCCAGTTCCACAATGAAATCAAAAATTAATAACAACAAAATTCCTTGGAAAGTGATGGTATGGAGGGCACCCGTGGATACGGCTAGCCATGGATTGTGAAAGAATGGTGGAAAGGAAATAAACTTTACTTTCTGTTTGGGAACCGCCTATGATGTATCTAGCATGTAAGATATTGGGAATTCTCGGTCGTTTTCATTGACAGGAAAAGCATGCCTATCAAATATTTTTATCTTTTTAATTTAAGCTTTGAGCTCTGGCACATTTGACAAATCTCTGCTTCCCTCTGCGAAGGGCCTATCTATTTACTTTTATGCAATTTTTATTTTTATTTGAGTCTCCATCTTCTCTTATAAAGCACCAACTAGAGAGCACTATTGTCATACTTGTGCATTGGATGTAGCTAATATTTGAGTGTGTTTCATGAATGGATCAATGATTGAGCATAATGGGCTAGGGATAACTTTCTTTAGCATTGATATTTTGAAAGACATGATTGCTTGTTAGCATGCTTAAGTATTTATATCTTCATGTCAAATTATAGACTATTGCTTTGAATCATTCAAGTCCAATGTCCATACTACAAAATAAAAGAATATATGATGAATATGATAGGCAGCATTCCACATCAAAAATTCTGTTTTTATCATTTACCTACTCGAGGACGAGCAGGAATTAAGCTTGGGTATGCTGATACGTCTCCAACGTATCTATAATTTTTGATTGTTCCATGCTGTTATATTATCAATCTTGGATGTTTTTATATGCATTTACAGCAATTATATATCATTTTTTGGGACTAACCTATTAACTTAGTGCCCAGTGCCAGTTGCTGTTTTCTGCCTGTTTTTTTGTTTTACAGAAAATCAATACCAAACGATCACAGAGGGGCCTTTTCCGGTACTCCGCCGGAGGGGGAATCGATCACAGAGGGGCTCTACGTGAACCTTGCTGCCCTTCTGATGATGCGTGAGTAGTTTACCACAGACCTTCGGGTCCATAGTTAGTAGCTAGATGGCTTATTCACTCTTTTTGATCTTCAATACAATGTTCTCCTCGATGTTCTTGGAGTTCTATTCGATGTAATCACTTTTTGCGGTGTGTTTGTTGGGATCCGATGAATTGTGAGTTTATGATCAGATTATCCATGAATATTATTTGAGTCTTCTCTGATCTCTTTTATGCATGATTATTATAGCTTCGTATTTCTTCTCCGATCTATTGATTTGGTTTGGCCAACTAGATTGATTTATCTTGCCATGGGAAGAGGTGCTTTGTAATGGGTTCGATCTTGCGGTGCTCAACCCCAGTGACAGAAAGGGACATGACACGTCTGTATCATTGCTATTAAGGGTAAAAAGATGGGGTTTATTCATACATGTGTTTATCTTGTCTACATCATGTCATCGTTCTTAAGGCATTACTCCGTTCTTTATGGACTTAATACACTAGATGCATGCTGGATAGCGGTCGATGTGTGGAGTAATAGTAGTAGATGCAGGCAGGAGTCGGTCTACTTGTCTCGGACGTGATGCCTATATACATGATCATTGCCTTGGATATCGTCATGATTATTTGCTTTTCTATCAATTACCCAACAGTAATTTGTGTGTCCACCGTATGCTATTTTCTTGAGAGAAGCCTCTAGTGAAAACTATGGCCCCCGGGTCTATCTAAATCATATACTAAAACCCTAAAAATATTTGCTGCACTTTTCTTTTATTTATTTTATTTTGTATTTTTGTTTCAATCTATCTATCTATCACATACAATTTAATCTTGCAACTTACCGCCGAGGGATTGACAACCCCTTGTTTGCGTTGGGTGCAAGGATTTGTTGTTTTGTGTGCAGGTGCTGCTAACGAGGTGTTGCGTGATTCTCCTACTGGATTGATAACCATGGTTTCATAACTGAGGGAAATACTTATCTCTACTGTACTGCATCTCCCTTCCCCTTCAGGGAATTACCAACGCAGCTCACAAGTAGTAACATTTCATATCAAACACACCATATGTTTCATAGCCGTATTACAGCAACCAGGATTTCATAGCTGAATTACATCAGAGTACAACATCACATCGCTTCAGCACTCAGTTACACCATATAGGCATATAGCTAGCTACGCAATTACACAACATCACAAAGTTTCACATGCAACATCTAAAACCTTTGGAAAGTAGCATCATATACGGTATATAGAGAGATGAATCTCATCTGGAAAACTGCTGAATCTGAAGGCAAATATTGAGCCTTCAATGATGTTGAATGTCTGTGCAACTTTACGCCAGTGGTTGTGGATGATTGCCCGCCCAACCTTCATCCTCTTGAGGGAGGCTTCAATATTGTACCGTGGGTGTTGAATGAGTACCTTCCTCGCCTCTTGACCAAGGAGGTGGTTTGAGAGGTAATCATCAGTGAACTACTTTGGAAAGGACTGAAAACAAAGATATACATAAATATCTGTTCTAAATATTGAAATGGCGCATAGGAAAAAACACAAGGTAAAAGAGTTAGTACCATCCTATAGTTGACTGATGTCTTCTTCATTGTGCAAACAAAGATCTTGTTGTTATTCAACACTAGTTTCTTTATCCTAACAATCTTTCTGAGTTTCTTGACTTGACTGATATCCATGTCCATCTCATTTCCCCATATGCAAAATGGATCGAACAGTGGGTCTAAACCTCTGACAGTGATACGTTTCCAACGTATCTATAATTTTTGATTGTACCATGCAGTTATATTATCAATCTTGGATGTTTTTATATGCATTTACAACAATTATATATCATTTTTTGAGACTAACCTATTAACTTAGTGCCCAGTGCCAGTTCCTGTTTTTGGCCCTGTTTTTGTTTTACAGAATATCAATACCAAACGAAGTCCAAATGCCACGAAACTTTTTGGAGATTTTTTTCTGGATATATACAACACTAGAAGCTTCGGAGGAGGCCAGAAGCCCCAGGGGGTGCCCACGAGGCACCAGGGCGCGCCTAGGGGGGGCAGGCGCGCCCTGGTACCTCATGGGGCCCACAGAGCTCCGTTTGACCTAATTCCTCCACTATAAATTCCCAAAAAATCAGAAACCCTCAGGGGAGTCCACGAAATACTTTTTCCGCCGCCGCAAGTTTCTGTTCTCGAGATATCCCATCTGGAGGCCTTCTCCGGTACTCCGCCGGAGGGGGAATCGATCACAGAGGGGCTCTACATCAACCTTGCTGCCCTTCCGATGATGTGTGAGTAGTTTACCACAGACCTTCGGGTCCATAGTTAGTAGCTAGATGGCTTCTTCTCTCTTTTTGATCTTCAATACAATGTTCTCCTCGATGTTCTTAGAGTTCTATCCGATGTAATCACTTTTTGCAGTGTGTTTGTTGGGATCCGATGAATTGTGAGTTTATGATCAGATTATCCATGAATATTATTTGAGTCTTTTCTGATCTCTTTTATGCATGATTATTATAGCTTCGTATTTCTTCTCCGATCTATTGATTTGGTTTGGCCAACTAGATTGATTTATCTTGCCATAGGAAGAGGTGGTTTGTAATGGGTTCGATCTTGTGGTGCTCAATCCCAGTGACAGAAAGGGACATGACACGTATGTATCGTTGCTATTAAGGGTAAAAAGATGGGGTTTATTCATACGTGAGTTTATCTTGTCTACATCATGTCATCGTTCTTAAGGCGTTACTCCGTTCTTTATGGACTTAATACACTGAATGCATGCTGGATAGCGGTCGATGTGTGGAGTAATAGTAGTAGATGCATGCAGGAGTCGGTCTACTTGTATTGGACGTGATGCCTATATACATGATCATTGCCTTGGATATCGTCATGATTATTTGCTTTTCTATCAATTGCCCAACAGTAATTTGTCTACCCACCGTATGCTATTTTCTTGAGAGAAGCCTCTAGTGAAAACTATGCCCCCCGGGTCTATCTAAATCATATACTAAAACCCCAAAAATACTTGCTGCAATTTGATCTTATTTTTTTTGTATTTTTGTTTCAATCTATCTATCTATCTATCACATACAATTTAATCTTGCAACTTACCGCCGAGGGATTGACAACCCCTTGTTTCCGTTGGGTGCAAGGATTTGTTGTTTTGTGTGCAGGTGCTGCTAACGAGGTGTTGCGTGATTCTCCTACTGGATTGATAACATTGGTTTCATAATTGAGGGAAATACTTACTCTACTATACTGCATCTCCCTTCCTCTTCAGGGAATTACCAACGCAAGCTACAAGTAGCAGGAAGAATTTCTGGCGCTGTTGCCGGGGAGACATCATCAACATCTATCAAGTACTTACGCATAAAACTTACATCTCCTTGCATTTATTTTATTTTCCTTTGCCTCTCGTTTTCATCTCCCCCACTTCTAAAAAGTTTTTACAAAAACACAAAAATATTTCTTTTGCTTGATTGCTTGCTTTTATAGCCTTTATGAAAACACACAAGAACAGAAAGTAAAAGGAAAAATTTAAGACAACTATGGATCCTCATCCACTTGCTAATCTTTTCAAAAGATCCAATTATAATGAACCAATTGCTAGTGATTTGAGTGCTCTATATTTTCTGTATGAAGTTTTGTTTGAAAATCATGAATCTGAAAATTGTGATGAAGTGTTAGAAGAAGAAACTTGTAAAGTGATTCATGATAACTCCTTGATTGAAAAGCATGATTGCAATGATGTTACTATAAATTCTATTAATGCCAATTATGCTAATGATATGCAAAACTACAAGCTTGGGGATGATAATTTTGTCATATCCACTACTTATTGCAATGATCATGATTGGGGTGATAATGCTTCTTATAACCTTGAAAATTTATTTAATCCTCATGATAAATATGTTATTGATAATAATGTTTGCAGTAATATTGAAAGTGGGTTTGGAAGAGTGTCAACTTTAGGTAAAAATAATCCCACTATTTTGGAAGAGTATAAATTTTTTATGCATGTGGATCATGAAGAGAATATTTTATATGAAAGTTATATTGTTGAATTTGATTATGATCCTACATGTAATTATTATGAGAGAGGAAAATATGGTTATAGAAATCTTCATGTCACTAAATTATCTCTCTTTGTGTTGGAATTATTAATGTTTCATTCTCTCTATATGCATATGCTAGGTGTTGCTTGTCTTGATAATTTGTTTACTTACAAAATGCCTATGCATAGGAAGTATGTTAGACTTAAATATGTTTGTCACATGTTTTATGATGCTCTCTTTGTGCTTCAATTATTATCTTTGACATGAGAATCATTGAAATCCCAAGCCTATCTTAATGGCTATAAAGAAAGAGCTTGTTGGGAGACAACCCAATGAATAAAATAAATTATTGTGTGTTTTCATATTTATGCTACTGTTATGATTGTGTTTTTATGTTTTTAATTAGTGTTTGTGCCAAGTAAAACCTTTGGGATTATTTGGAAGATAGTATAATTGATGCTGTTTGGAAAACAGAAAGTTTTGCGTCCAGTGCTGGAATTTTGTTTCTGTACTGGCGCGTCAGAAACATCTGAAATTTTACACAGTATTGTTATATGAATTGCCCACGTTGTCCTAATTTTTCAGAATTTTTGGAGTTACAGAAGTATGGCTTTTAAATAGATTGCTACAGACTGTTCTGTTTTTTTACAGATTTTGTTTTTGATGTGTTGCTTGCTTGTTTTGATGAAACTATGGATTGTATCGGGGGGTATAAGCCATGGAGAAGTTAGAATACAGTAGCTATAATGCAAAAATAAAATATGAATGGGTTTGCAACAGTACTTAAAGTAGTGATTTATTTTGTTATACTAACGGATCTCACGATGGTTTTGTTGAGTTTTGTGTGATTGAAGTTTTCAAGTTTTGGGTGAGATCACGATGGATGAAGGAATAAGAAGTGGCAAGAGCCTAAGCTTGGGGATTCCCATGGTACCCCAAGGTAATATTCAAGGAATACTCAAGCGTCTAAGATTGGGGATGCCCCGGAAGGCATCCCCTCTTTCTTCTACCAACCATCGGTAATTTTACTTGGAGCTATATTTTTATTCGTCACATGATATGTGTTTTGCTTGGAGCGTCTTGTATTATATGAGTCTTTGCTTTGTTTGCTTTTTAGTTTGTCACAATCATCCTTGCTGAACACACCTATTTTGAGAGAGCCACACGTTCATCATAATTTGTTAGAATACTCTATGTGCTTCACTTAATTTTTTTGAGCTAGGCAGTTGCACTAGTGCTTCACTTAAATCTTTTTGAGCGTGGCGGTGGCTATATTTTGAAGAAATGAACTCTCATGCTTCACTTATATTATTTTGAGAGTTGACAAGATTAAAATTTTGAAGAAATAAACTCTCATGCTTCACTTATATTATTTTGAGAGTTGATAAGATTGAAATTTTGAAGAAATATTTGCACTCTCATGCTTCAGTTATATCTTTTTGATAGTTGATGAAAGTAACGGTAATTTGCACAAGATACGAACCCAAAGTGATGAATATTCAAGAGGGATATAATAAAAACATTCATATAGATCATTGGATATGATAAGTGTGATTCCTTGCAATAGTTTTGCGATATGGAAATGATGATATGTGAGTCATGTTAGTGAGTAATTGTGATTTAGTAAGAATATTAGTGTTAAGGTTTGTGATTCCCTATGCATGCATGTTAAGTCAATAGTTATGCAAAGAAATTATATCCTACTTGTGGTGCATTATTCGGTGTTAGTTATGTTCAATGCATGTTTATGACCGTTTTCATTTTTTGGTTGGTTGCTTCTCAATCTTTTGCCAGCCTTCATTTGTACTAAGCAGAAATACTGCTTGTGCATCCAAACTCTTTAAACCCAAGTTGTGCCAAATGAGTCCACTATATCTACCTATATGCGGTATTTCAATGCCGTTCCAAGTAAATTTGCGTGTGCCAACTCTAATTTTCAAAATAAGTTTTTTGTTTTGTGTGATCGTACCACTCATGAAGGGCAGGGGGTGGCCAATATTTTCTATGCTAGGTGTGTTATTCTCACGATGAGTGTTTATTCACTTGTCATTGCACGAGAGAGTGGCTGGTAATAGGGATGCCCAGTCCCACAATGAAATCAAAAATTAATAACAACAAAATTCCTTGGAAAGTGATGGTATGGAGGGCACCCATGGATACGGCTAGCCATGGATTGTGAAAGAATGGTGGAAAGGAAATAAACTTTACTTTCTGTTTGGGAACCGCCTATGATGTATCTAGCATGGAAGATATTTGGAATTCTCGGTCGTTTTCGTTGACAGGAAAAGCATGCCTCTCAAATATTTTTATCTCTTTAATTTAAGCCTTGAGCTCTGGCACATTTGACAAATCTCTGCTTCCCTCTGCGAAGGGCCTATCTATTTACTTTTATGCAATTTTTATTTTTATTTGAGTCACCATCTTCTCTTATAAAGCACCAACTAGAGAGCACTATTGTCATACTTGTGCATTGGATGTAGCTAATATTTGAGTGTGTTTCATGAATGGATCAATGATTGAGCATAATGGGCTAGGGATAACTTTCTTTAGCATTGATATTTTGAGAGACATGATTGCTTGTTAGCATGCTTGAGTATTTATATCTTCATGTCAAATTATAGACTATTGCTTTGAATCATTCAAGTCCAATGTCCATACTACAAAATAAAAGAATATACGATGAATATGATAGGTAGCATTCCACATCAAAAATTCTGTTTTTATCATTTACCTACTCGAGGACGAGTAGGAATTAAGCTTGGGGATGCTGATACGTCTCCAACGTATCTATAATTTTTGATTGTTCCATGCTGTTATATTATCAATCTTGGATGTTTTTATATGCATTTACAGCAATTATATATCATTTTTTGGGACTAACCTATTAACTTAGTGCCCAGTGCCAGTTGCTCTTTTCTGCCTGTTTTATTGTTTTACAGAAAATCAATACCAAACGAAGTCCAAATGCCACGAAACTTTTTGGAGATTTTTTTCTGGACATATACAACACTAGAAGCTTCGGGAGGATGCCAGAAGCCCCAGGGGGTGCCCACGAAGCACCAGGGCACGCCTGGGGGGAGGGGGGCAGGCGCGCCCTGGTACCTCGTGGGGCCCACAGAGCTCCGTTTGACCTAATTCCTCCACTATAAATTCGCAAAAAATCAGAAACCCTCAAGGGAGTCCACGAAATACTTTTTCCGCCGCCGCAAGTTTCTGTTCTCGAGAGATCCCATCTGGAGGCCTTCTCCGGTACTCCGGCGGAGGGGGAATCGATCACGGAGGGGCTCTTCATCAACCTTGCTGCCCTTCCGATGATGCGTGAGTAGTTTACCACAGACCTTCGGGTCCATAGTTAGTAGCTAGATGGCTTCTTCTCTCTTTTTGATCTTCAATACAATGTTCCCCTTGATGTTCTTGGAGTTCTATCCGATGTAATCACTTTTTGCGGTGTGTTTGTTGGGATCCGATGAATTGTGAGTTTATGATCAGATTATCCATGAATATTATTTGAGTCTTTTCTGATCTCTTTTATGCATGATTATTATAGCTTCGTATTTCTTCTCCGATCTATTGATTTGGTTTGGCCAATTAGATTGATTTATCTTGCCATGGGAAGAGGTGCTTTGTAATGGGTTCGATCTTGCGGTGCTCAATCCCAGTGACAGAAAGGGACATGACACGTATGTATCGTTGCTATTAAGGGTAAAAATATGGGGTTTATTCATACGTGAGTTTACATTGTCTACATCATGTCATCGTTCTTAAGGCGTTACTCCGTTCTTTATGGACTTAATACACTAGATGCATGCTGGATAGCGGTCGATGTGTGGAGTAATAGTAGTAGATGCAGGCAGGAGTCGGTCTACTTGTATTGGACGTGATGCCTATATACATGATCATTGCCTTGGATATTGTCATGATTATTTGCTTTTCTATCAATTGCCCAACAGTAATTTGTCTACCCACCGTATGCTATTTTCTTGAGAGAAGCCTCTAGTGAAAACTATGGCCCCCGGGTCTATCTAAATCATATACTAAAACCCCAAAAATACTTGCTGCAATTTTATATGATTTATTTTATTTTGTATTTTTGTTTCAATCTATCTATCTATCACATACAATTTAATCTTGTAACTTACCGCAGAGGGATTGACAACCCCTTGTTTGCGTTGGGTGCAAGGATTTGTTGTTTTGTGTGCAGGTGATCCTAATGAGGTGTTGCGTGATTCTCCTACTGGATTGATAACCTTGGTTTCATAACTGAGGGAAATACTTACTCTACTGTACCGCATCTCCCTTCCTCTTCAGGGAATTACCAACGCAAGCTACAAGTAGCAGACAGCAGGACCTACAGGTGCAAGACCAAATTGTTAAAAACCTAAATATTAGAATGGTTCCTGCAATTGCACAATAATGTGCTATTAGCCAAAGGACCATGCATGTGCAAACCTCGATGGTAAACCTTAGTGCCTCCCATTGTTTCCCTGCAACACATATAAGGCAGATATTGATCAGTTTAAGTGAGAGATGCCATACTATCAGTAGAATATATTATTGAAAACTTGTACCCACAAAAAATGAACATCACACTACAGAATTGAAGCAAAAAGTTAACTGGACACCACAACAAATGAAGCAAGCAGTTAACTGAGAACACATTGTAGAATAGAACATATACTAGAAGATCATACAGTTAACCAAGCCTAGCGTGCTTAAGAACTACTAGGAAATATAGCATTTGTGTATGTTTCTCATGTATAGAGTACATCCAAATTCGATTTTATTCCTCACATGCATAACAATAAAAAATTGTACCCACAGGAATTCAAAATCACATTTCAGAATTGAACCAAACAGTTAACTGAACATCACAACAAATGAACCAAACTGTTAACTGAACATCACATTTCAGAAGATCAGATTGCATATTAACATTACAGAGGACAACTCACTAGAAGGCACCAGAGGCGGCCTTTAGAAAACACCTCGAACTATCGTTTAAAGCAGCCAACCGCGTGGTGGTGTCCGCGCGCGAGGGGTCGACGGTGGCCTCGATGGTGAGGTGCTCCTCCAAGATCTGGCGGTCGGCACGCATGGCAGCCATCGCGACCTCATCTGCGCGTGCGGCCGCGATTTGCTTCACCGCTGCCAGATGCTCCTTGAGCTCCTGGCTATAATGTGTGAACCATGGCTATGGGCGGCGCTTATTTGGAGGATGGGGCAGTGATTTGGGTGGAAGATGTCACGCTGGCGGTCGAGGCATGTGGGATGGAGAAGGAGGAGGAGGATGGGGGTGGGGTGTGGATTACCTGACTATATGGACGAGGCCGCCCAGCGGGAAGGAGCGCCGCTGGCGAGGAGGCTGCGCTGCAAAGCAAGCAGTGAAGGTTTGAACTTGGAAAGGAAGGAGGAAACAGTGGAAATGTGGCTTTTGGTGGGGGGGAGGGGGCAGGGCCCTAGATATTTCCGCGGTTGCCGAAAATTTACGAACGGTGCAGCGAAAAACTGGCGCGCAAGTGTGGTTGACGCGCGGCCGGTGGACTGTAGCCGATGAACCTTCCTGTGTAAGCCATACATGAGGGAGCCCCAAGATATTTTATACTGCATCGCACACGATTGTTGCTAACAAACTGTTTGTGGTGTAATTGATTTTTTCATTTTGATTTGAAAGACAAAATGGGGTTACGGCAGGAAAGGTTGCTGTTTGAATTTCTAGAACATTTATCTGCAGTGAACATGCAACTATAGGAGTGTCGTGCTAAAATTTGGAATTATTCTGGGTTCGTTTGGCATTTTTTATACATTAATTGAGTTTTCTAGGCATTTAATGTGCATAATTCAAATTTGAACTACAGGCACATGCTCCAGTGCACTAAAATGGGTTGAAAGATCGTATCTGTGTCCTTGGGTTAATGTTTAGGTCCCATACAAGAAATGGGAGTGAATTTCAAACATCTGGGCGTCGTGGCTCGGCCGAAAACATTGAGAAACTTGGTTTTTAAATTCCTGTAAATCCAAAAATTGCCTAAAAATCACGGAACTTGGCATGGTGTCTTGACATGCATGGCACCAACATGCTGTGGTAAATTTTTTATTTGATTTGGGACAAGTTTTTGTATAAGCTTCTTACAAACCGGAGCTTCTCTCAAGAAGGCTCATGGTTCCGATAGGGGGGATGTGTCACCTTTGTGGGCGAAATGACATACGCTGCCTCTTCCTGCCTTGATTTTTTTACAGAGGCAACAAAGACCAATAGGAGTGTCGTGCTAAAATTTGGAATTATTCCGGGTTCGTTTGGCATTTTTTATACATTAATTGAGTTTTCTAGGCATTTAATGTGCATAATTCAAATTTGAACTACATGCACATGCTGCATTGCATGAAAATGGGTTGAAAAATTGTATATGTGTCCTTGGGTGAATGTTTAGGTCCCATGCAAGAAATGGGAATGAATTTCAAACATCTGGGCGTCGTGGCTCGGCCGAAAGCATTGACAAACTTGGTTTTTAAATTCCTGTAAATCCAAAACTTGCTTGAAAATCATGAAACTTGGCATGTTGCCTTGACATGGCACCAACATGCTAAGGTAAAAATTTTGTTCGATTTTTTGAAGGCGCACAGATTAACAACCAACAAAGTCATTTTGGAACAAAGAGCTGCCACGTTACAATCGGAAACACAAGTGCTATTCAAACCGTGGGCGTTGTACTGACCATTTACGTGCCGCCACGCGTCCCCATTTTTATTGGCTAGGAGGCGCCGTGCGGGGTAGCTATTTGAGTAGACGGGAGGCGTGGAGCAGACCGCTGCGCAGGCTCACCGGGAGGCCAGCCCTTGGACTTCCATCCGCCGCCCACCTCGCTCCCAAGTTCTCCATTAATGGTGCCCGAGTCCCAGTTTTAATGGCGTGGCTAGGCCTCAGTCGACTGACATTTAAGAGACAGAAAAGAAAATCTGAAAAGAAAATTTTGCACGGATCTTGATGTAAGATCTCACGGACATAGCATCAACTGAGACTTAGCAAGACAGATATATATGAAGACGATGGCAATGGATAATAATAATTGTCTTACATATTCAGGAAGATAATTAAAGATGCCACATGCGGCAACGCCCGAAAGACACAAGGGCAAAAGATGGAAGACGCAGACAATGATCTGGGTCGCTGCTCTCTACTTCACCTCGATCTACTACGCCATCTTCGTCATTTCGTCCACCTTGATCTCCTTCACGTCCTCAATACGTCGCTTGCGAGCATCCACGGATTCCTCCAGGAGCATTTCATGCTCGATGTGGAGCTTAGCATTCTCGTCCATAAGTTTCCTGACCATGACGGCCGTCTTCTTCAACATGGCAGTTGTCTCCTCGTGCTGCTTTGCCCTGCCGGTGATCTTCGCGCTCAGCAGGTTGCGCTCGATGCAGAGCCTCACCTTGTCACCCCGTAGTCCCCAGATGATGCCGGTCGACTTATCCAACGCGACATAGCTCTCCTCCTGCAGCTTCGCCCAGCGGGGGATGTCATCGTCCATCATCTTATTGAGCATAGCGCACATGCACCTGTGAGAGCCCTCGAGTGCCCGTGATAGATCCATCCAGGCTGCCGCCATGCGGCAGGACCTCTTTGCTGATTCCGCGGTGCGGCGGGACATCTGTGCCGCTTCCGCGGCGCGGTCGGACCACTCTGCTGCTTCGGCGGCATGACGGGACCTCAGTGCTGCTTCGGAGGTGCGGCGGGACCTCTGTGCTGCTTTGGCGGTGCGACGAGACCTCTCGGCTGATATCGCGGTGAGGCGGGACATCTCTGCTGCTTTGCTCGCCGCTTCGTGGTCATTTCTTGACCAAGAACTCCTCCCATGGGCCATGGCAGATGCAAGGAAGGACGAAGACTTGTTTGTTTGTTGATGAGGAATTGAGGAGGAATGTGCAGTCATTTTCGAGTAGGTGGTATTTATAACCTAGTAATATGCTGCTAAGTGGGAAAACGTTTAGGTTTTGATCGGTGTGAACAGGTTTGCAATTACATATCGGTGTGAATCAGAGTAATTTGGAATGTGATGGAAAACAAGCTCAAAATTATTTGATGGTTCCGGTTTCGAAGTGCGGCATGATTCCCGGATGGTGTAATTAATGTGGGCAAGCGTTTTCGAATGCATACATGGAGTGCGCACCGCAATCGGCGATGTCAGCACATGACTTGTTCCATCAACCATGTGCGCTTGTTATTACCATCGTGCACAATTCTTTTAATTAGAATGTGTGCCCGTATATCACAGACTCCTTGATCTGGCTGACCGTTTCTGTTGTTTTGGCTCATCGCAAATAGTTCATCCGAGTGAAGTGTATGCCGTGTATCGCACACACCTTGATCTGCCTGACCGTTTCTGTTGTGTTGGGTAATAGCAAACAGTTCATCCGAGTGAACTATATGCCGTGTATCACACACACCTCGATTTGGCTGACCATGTTTGTTGTTCTGTCTTATCGCAAACAGTTTTTATGGATCAACTGTATGCCACGTATCGCACACGCGTCTCTAATCTGAATTGTGTTTGTTGTTCTGTCTTATCGCAAACAGTTCGTATGGATCAACTCTATGCCACGTATCGCACACGCGTCTCTAATCTGAATCATGCTTGATGTCTCCGGCATCGCACACAGTTCGTCTTATTGGCGACGGTTTTAGTACGACACCGTTTGCGATTAATGCATCGCACACAGTTCGGTCGCGGGGTCTCTGATTGATGTGTCATGTTAGGACCATCCTGCAGTAGTGAGTAAGGGTTACCATCCAAGGGATCTTCATCGCCTAGACCTTCACCCTTTGCTGCTCTCCTCACCACCCCCGAAATTCTTTCATTGGTGACACCGTAGTCCGCCGCTGAGCTGGAGCAAGATGGGCAGGAGAAAGTGTCCCGTGTCGATGCTCCCTAGTGGACCGGGACTCCGTCGTAGTGCATTGTAAAATTGCAGCTTTTTCATTCTAATTTGGATCTGGTGGTTTTTGCATGTTTTATAGGATGTTTATTTTCTTTTCTATCCGCCGTCATATGCTGTTTTTAGTATATAGCGGTTGCGGTAGTTGCTGAAAAACCTTCTTGAAGCATAGTCTGAACCACCCGAATCAATGGCAATTCTTTCAGCACAAGCTTAGCGAGCACCCACCCGTTGCTAGGAGAACGAGCCTTCGCCCGTCGCAAAAAAAAGAAGGTCTTGCCACTCTTTTCAGGGTAGATCCAACAAGGTGTAGGGTAGGACATGCCCCACCCTAAGATCTTGGGCCAGCCCATATACCTACAAAAAAAGGAAACAAACCCAAAAGGCCCAACCCAGTTCCCTCATCCCACCCAAAAAATTTGGTCTGGTCTGTCGGTAGCTTTTTGGACCCTAATTATTACCCAATAATATTTAGTCACTTTATTTCCGTGACACCAAATATTCTCACGGATACGTCCTACCAATTCCAGACTAGTAGAATTAATGGCATTTGTCTTTTCCACCCCTACAATTAATGCACTACAATTATTATCCAATAGTGACTTTATTATATTCAACTTCCTTTGGTCCATTGGTGGGAGTGGGGTAGGGGAGACCTGACATTACAGCTCAAAAGCCACTTCTGCTACTATAGTGCCCCTTTTCTATCCACCGTCGTATGTTGTTATTAGTATATAGCTGTTGCGTGAGTTGCCGGAAAACCTGCTTGTTATGATGATCATTTCATTCCAATCCGCGATAGTATATAAATTATTAATTATTAATAAAATGTAGGAAGTCATTGATATGTATACGCTGGTGGAGCCCTTCCTAGTTGCCGAGTGGTATGTCCACTAGCAATTAGCATTTTATGTAGTTTAAAAATGTTTAATACATATGGTCTAGGAGATTTTATGGATACTTTTTAAAACAATTGATTTTCAGGACAATTCATAATTTTTAAAATCTAACAGCTTGACAATGAATGTGTGATACGTCTCCAACGTATCTATAATTTATGAAGTATTCATGCCATGTTTATAACAATTTTATATTGTTTTGGTATGATTTGATTAGAACTAACCCGGACTGACACTGTTTTTAGCAGACCTACCGTGGTGTTGTTTTTTGTGCAGTAATAAAAGTTCTTGGAATTGGACGAAACTTTTTGACGATTTTTTTGGGACCAAAGGAGACCCCCGAAGCTTCGTGGAAGGACCAAAAGAGCCACAAGGAGGCCACAAGGCAACACAGCACGCCCTGGGGGGGTCATGTGCTGTTGCCATGTGGGCCCCTCGTAGCTCCTTTTTGCGTGATTCCAATGCTGAAAAATCCTATAAATAGAGAAACCCTCAGAAATAAACCTAGAACTTCGCCGCCGCCGCCGCCAGCCTCTATACCGAAGAAATACCATCTGGAGCTCCGTTTCGGCGCCCTGCCGGAGGGGGAAATCATCACCGGAGGAAATCTTCATCATCCCAGCGGTCTCCATGACGAGGAGGGATTAGTTCACCCTCGGGGCTGAGGGTATGTACCAGTAGTTATGTGTTTGATCTCTCTCTCTCTCTCTCTCTCTCTCTCTCTCTCGTGTTCTTGATTTGGCACGATCTTGATGTATCGCGAGCTTTGTTAATATAGTTGGATCATATGGTGTTTCTTCCCTCTCTATCTTCTTGTGATGAATTGAGTCTTTCCCTTTGAGGTTTCGTTATTGTCGGATTGAATATTTCAGATTTGAGAACACTTCATGTATGTCTTGCATGTGGATACCCGTGGTGACAATGGGCTATTCTATTGGTTCACTTGCTGTATGTTTTGGTGATCAACTCGTGGATTCCCGTGACCTTGGGGTGATCTAGGCATAGGGGTTGGTTGCACGTTTTCATCTTCTTTTCTCCGATAGAAACCTTGGGGTACAATTTGAAGTTCTTTGTGTGGATTGAATATTATGAATCTGAAGTTGTTTTGATGCATATCGAATAATCAACTCAAGGATACTTGTGGTTACATTGGAGTATCTAGGTGACATTAGAGTTGGTTGATGTGTATCATATGGTGGTATTTTAGTATGAACTCTAGGGTTGTTTGTGACACTTATAGGGATGGCTCAATAGATTGATCGGAAAGGATAACTTTGAGGTGGTTTCGTACCCTACAACAATTTCATCTTATGTTCTCCGTTAGTAGGAACTTTGGAGTGATTCTTTGTCGCATGTTGAAGGATTGTTATATGATTCAATTATGTTAGCATTGTTGAGAGATTGCACTAGTGAAAGTATGAACCCTAGGCCTTGTTTCCAAGCATTGCAATACCATTTGTGCTCCGTTTTATCACTTGCTACCTTGCTGTTTTTGTATTTTCAGATTACAAAAACCTATATCTACTATCCATACTACACTTGTATCACCATCTCTTCGCCGAACTAGTGCACCTATACAATTTACCATTGTATTGGGTGTGTTGGGGACACAATAGATTTCTTGTATTTGATTGCAGGGTTGTTTGAGAGAGACCATCTTCATCCTACGCCTCCCACGGATTGATAAACCTTAGGTCATCCACTTAAGGGAAATTTTGTACCGTCCTACAAAACTCTGCACTTGGAGGCCCAACAACGTCTACAAGAATAAAAGTTGCGTAGTAGACATTAAGATCTTTTCTGGCGCTGTTGCCGGGGAGGTGAGTGCTTGAAGGTATATATCTTTTGATCTTGCAATTGAATCTTTTAGTTTCTTGTTTTTCACTAGTTTGGTTTATAAAAGAAAACTACAAAAAAAATGGAATTGAGGTTGCCTCAAATACTTTATCTATATAATGTCTTTCTTGAAAATGATGGATCGGAAAATTGTGCCAAAGTGTTAGAAGAAGAATTGAATAAAATGTTTAATGTGAGTCCTTTGAATGATGAGCATGATTGCAATGTTGTTAGTATGCTTTCTATGAATATCCATGATGCTAATGATATGCAAAGCCATAAGCTTGGGGATGCTATGTTTGATGAATATGATCTTTTTAGTCCCCCTACTTTTGTTGAGCAAATTTATTATGATGATAGCATGCCTCCTATTCATGATGATGAAAGTGGGTTTGGAAGAGTGTCAACTCTAGGTACTAATGATCCCACTATTTTGGAGGGTGTTAAACCTTATTTCAATAATTATGAAAGTGGATTCGGAGAGGTCATGACTTTATTTAATGATGAATCGACTATTTTGGAAGAGGTTTCAATTGATTATGACAACAAAGTTGCTATCTATGATGATTATTGTGAAGACATGTATGCTATAAATAATAATGATAACAATGAAACTTGTCATCATGATTATAATTTTCAATTGGATTATGTCAATCAAGTTTCTCATGATAGTTATTTTATTGAGTTTTCTCCCACTACTATTAATGAGAATAAATTTGCTTATGTGGAGAGTAACAAAACTTTTATGCTTGTGGATCATGAAAAGAATGCTTTATGTGATAGCTATATTGTTGAATTCATTCATGATGCTACTGAAAATTATTGTGAGAGAGGATCATATGCTTGTAGGTGTTGCAATAATATCAAGTTTCCTCTCTATGTGTTGAAAGTTTTAAAGTCATGCTTGTTTTGCCTACCTATGCTAGTTGATTCTTGCTCACATAAATTTTTTTCTCACAAAATCCCTATGCATAGGAAGTGGGTTAGGCTTAAATTTTCTTGCCATGTGATTCATGATGCTCCCATTGTGTTTCAATTCTTTACTTTTATGTGAGCATTATTGAAATCATCATGCCTAGCTAAAAAGGCATTAAAGAAAAGAGCTTGTTGGGAGGCAACCCAATATTTATCCTTACTATTTTTGTGTGTACACATGATTAATCTACTGTAGTAATCATGTTTTATATGTTTTATTTCAATAATGTGCCAAGTAAAGCCTTTGGGATAGTGTGGATACTTGTTGACTTGATTCTGTGCAAAAACAGAAACTTTTGCGTCCAGTGCTGGAATTTATTTTCTGTACTTGAGCGTGAGGAAATTCTGAAATTTTTACACAGTATTGGTTTACAAATTTTTTACGTTTTCCTAATTTTTCAGAATTTTTGGAGGTACAGAAGTAAGCTTTTTAATTCGCTCACTACATGCTCTTCTGTTTTTGACAGATTCTGTTTTTATTGCATAGTTTGCTTGTTTTAGTGTTTCCATAGCTTATATTGAGTAATATAAATTGTGTAAATGATGGAATAAAGTAGGTATTATGTGAGAACAATTATGAATCTTGTATTGACAGTACCTAAGTTGATGATTTATTTTTATCATACTAACCTATCTCACAAGTTTCGTTAAGTTTTGTGTGATTGAAGTTTTCAAGTTTTGGGTGAGATATCAATATGAGGAGAATAAGGAGCGGCAAGAACCTAAGCTTGGGGATGACCAATGCACCCCAAGGTAATAATCAAGGAATACTCAAGCATCTAAGCTTGGGGATGCGCCGGAAGGCATCCCCTCTTTCGTCTTCAATACTATCGGAGCTATATTTTTATTCGTCACATAATATGAGTTTTGCTTGGAGCATCATTTGATTTTGTTGAGATTTGCTTCTGTTATCAATAATCATGTTTTTTATCTTATAGTTCAATAAAATGCCAATTATAGCCTTTACCATGCTTAGTTTGCAAGTTTATGTGTTGCTGTTTCAAAACAGAAAGTTTTATGTTATGTCCTGAATATTTGTGAATTGTCAGAACATGATAAAAATCTGAAATTGTTACAAAGTAAGGATGCATGAGTTCTCTGTCACGTGGTAATGTTTCAGAATTTTTGGAGTTAGGGAAGTATGAATTCTTATTCCCCCTTTACAGACTGTTCTGTTTTGGCAGATTGTTGTTATAGTTGCATTGTTTGCATATGTTTGCTTGTTTAATGCTTCTATTTGTGGATAGGAGTATTAAATATGCAGAGGCATTTAGTATGCAATGTTTAATTATAATTTTAGTGATTTTCTACAGTATAGAATGTTAAGATTTTGAGTTGATTTATACTAACTTTTCTCACGAGTTCTTGTTGAGTTTTGTGTGGATGAAGTTTTTAAGATTTAGGAGAAGCCATGATATGAGAGGAATTAAGGAGACACAAGAGCTCAAGCTTGGGGATGCCCAAGGCTCCCCAAGATAACATTCCAAGAAGTCTCAAGCAACTAAGCTTGGGGATGCCCCGGTGGGCATCCCACCTTTCTTTATCAACACCTATCGGTTAGCCTAAGTTTTTACTTGTACACATGATATGTGCTATTCTTGGAGTGTCCTTTTTCTCATTTTGATTGCTGTTTGAAATAAAATACTTGGATCTGAAATCTTTATTTGGAGAGAGTCTTCACATAGCTACTTAATTGTTTGACTACTCATTGATCTTCACTTATATCTTTTGGAGTAGTTTGTCATTCATTCTTGTGCTTCACTTATATCCTTTGAGTAATTTGTTGAATGAATTGAATATCATAAATCTGAAATTATCCATGTTCCATATGCTTGGTAATATTTCACATTGGGTTTAGAAAGTAAAATCTATTGAAATTTGACAATCATAATATTGGTCATACAAGCAATTCATGAATGATTAGTATATGGAAGAGAAATTTCACATACAAATATATTATCTTGGACATCTTTTATGATTGTGAATACCCATTAATTATTTTTAAACTTGAGCGAATTAGTTGAAGTTGGACAAGGAAGACAACGTAATGATTTATGTTTGGGTATATTTGCATAGAAGTTATATGGTTATGGATCCTTCAACATGTGGAGCTTGTTTAGAATCTTTTGCTAGCCAAAATTTCTGTACTAAGCGGGAATACTGCTTGTGCATCCAAAATCCTTGAGCCAAGTTTCTTCCATGAGAGTTCACCATATCTACCTATATACGGTATTACCCTGCCATTCCAAGTAAATTTGCATGTGCCATCTCTAAAACCTTCAAATAATCATCTATTTTGTGTGCCCGTACCACTCATGGAGCGACGGGGCGGTCAGTATCTTCCATGCTAAGCGGGTTATTCTCATGATGTGTGTTTATTCACTTGTCATTGCACGAGAGAGGCCGGTAATTGGGATGCCCAGTCCCGCAAAACAAAAATATATATAATAAAACAAAAGCTCCCCCTAGAAAGTTGAAAGTTTGGAGGGCACCCATGAATTCGGCTAGCCATGGCTTGTGTTTGAATGGTTGAGGGGGAGTTAAACTTTTCATTTCTGCATGGGAACCGACCATAATGTGTTTAGTATGGAAGATATTGAATACCTTCATCGTGACATTGACAGGAAAGGCACACCACTCAAAATGTATTCATATCTGTTTTAAGCTATGAGCTCTGGCACCTCTGCAAATCCCTGCTTCCCTCTGCGAAGGGACATTCTATTTACTTTTATGCTATTTACTTTCATGTTATTTATTTTTGTTGAGTCAACTTCTTGTTCCAACCTATTCTCTAGTTGGCAAGCATCATGTGGTGGGGAAAGATCCAGGCACATATAGCCATTCAAATATATTTGATCATGATTTATTATTGATAACAATTATCTCTATGATAAATGAGTTGGGAGGCCAAACATCAAGCCCCTATCTTTCTCTATGTTCAATGGATGCTATTTGTTCTAAAAATATGTTTTGATTATTAGCAATCATAGAAGACTATATGATAATTGAGTATGTGGAGCTCTTACTTAGACTTTGTTGAAAATGAGATGCATTGAAATTGTTTGTGACTAAGAACATAGCTTGTTAGGTTTCAAGAGAATGTATTGTTTAAACCATAACATGTGAATTGATTGCTACTTTATCATGATAAGTTTTATGAGAAAGAGTTGCTACTATGATGCTAGGAAAAGTGATTGCAATTATCATTGATGAAACTTATGCACTATGCTAGCATTCACACTTCATAAATTATTTCTTTTATCATTTACCTACTCGAGGACGAGCAGGAATTAAGCTTGGGGATGCTGATATGTCTCCAACGTATCTATAATTTATGAAGTATTCATGCCATGTTTATAACAATTTTATATGGTTTTGGTATGATTTGATTAGAACTAACTCGGACTGACGCTGTTTTTAGCAGAACTACCGTGGTGTAGTTTTTTGTGCAGAAATAAAAGTTCTCGGAATTGGACGAAACTTTTTAATGATTTTTTTGGGACCAAAAGAGACCCCCGAAGCTTCGTGGAAGGACCAGAAGAGCCACGAGGAGGCCACAAGGCAACACGGCGCGCCCTGGGGGGGGTCGTGTGCTGTTGCCTTGTGGGTCCCTCGTAGCTCCTTTTTGCGTGATTCCAAAGCTAAAAAAATCCAATAAATAGAGAAACCCCAGAAATAAACCTAGAACTTCGACGCCACCGCCGCAAGCCTCTGTACCGAAGAAATACCATCTGGAGCTCCGTTCCGGCACCCTGCCGGAGGGGGAAATCATCACCGGAGGCCATCTTCATCATCCCGGCGGTCTCCATGACGAGGAGGGAGTATTTCACCCTCGGGGCTGAGGGTATGTACCAGTAGCTATGTGTTTGATCTCTCTCTCTCTCTCTCACGTTCTTGATTTGGCACGATCTTGATGTATCGCAAGCTTTGTTAATATAGTTGGATCATGTGGTGTTTCTTCCCTCTCTATCTTCTTGTGATGAATTGAGTCTTTCCCTTTGAGGTTTCGTTATTGTCGGATTGAATATTTCAGATTTGAGAACACTTGATGTACGTCTTGCATGTGGATACCCATGGTGACAATGGGGTATTCTATTGGTTCACTTGATGTATGTTTTGGTGATCAACTCGCGGATTCCCATGACCTTGGGGTGATCTAGGCATAGGGGTTGGTTGCACGTTTTCATCTTCTTTTCTCCGATAGAAACCTTGGGGTACTCTTTGAAGTTCTTTGTGTGGATTGAATATTATGAATCTGAAGTTGTTTTGATGCATATCGAATAATCAACTCACGAATACTTGTGGTGACTTTGGAGTATCTAGGTGACATTATAGTTGGTTGATGCGTATCATATTGTGTTATTTTTAGTACGAACTCTAGGGCTGTTTGTGACACTTATAGGGATGGCTCAATAGATTGATCGGAAAGAATAACTTTGAGGTGGTTTCGTACCCTACAACAATTTCATCTTATGTTCTCCGCTCGTAGGAACTTTGGAGTGATTCTTTGTCGCATGTTGAAGGATTGTTATATGATTCAATTATGTTAGCATTGTTGAGAGATTGCACTAGTGAAAGTATGAACCCTAGGCCTTGTTTCCAAGCATTGCACTACCATTTGTGCTCTATTTTATCACTTGCTACCTTGCTGTTTTTATATTTTCATATTACAAAAACCTATATCTACTATCCAAACTACACTTGTATCACCATCTCTTCGCCGAACTAGTGCACCTATACAATTTACCATTGTATTGTGTGTGTTGGGGACACAAGCGATTTTTTGTATTTGATTGCAAGGTTGTTTGAGAGAGACCATCTTCATCCTACGCCTCCCATGGATTGATAAACCTTAGGTCATCCACTTGAGGGAAATTTGCAACTGTCCTACAAAAATCTGCACTTGGAGGCCCAACAACGTCTACAAGAATAAAAGTTGCGTAGTAGACATCAATGTGACACGATCTGTAATCAGTAATATGGCACGATTGATTGAGGTGACCTACTATTCATGAATTCTTGTACTTGCAGACCAGGCTACAGGGCTTTTTTATTTGAGAGAGATGATGTGCTTATATATATATATATATATGATCTTGAGCCCCTCCCTGGTTGGGGCTTAGGTGGTCGCCCCTCCCCCCTAAGCCTAGGGCAAACCCCGCTTAAAAAGACTCGGTGATAGATCCTTTCCGAACCAACTCTTTCCCATAGACCCTAGCCGCCACCTCAACCCTCGCGGTCTCACAGTTCTTCTTCTTCATCCCAGACAGACACTTGAAGTCTCCAGCGCCGCCACCTCTAGTAAAGGTTCACATCCAAGTGATCTTCATTGCCCGGAGCTTTGCCTTCGGTCACTCTCCTCACCACCCCTTAAGTTCTTTCCATCAGTGCCACCGTAGTTCGCCGCTGAGTTGGAGCAAGATGGGAAGGAGAAGTGTCCCGACGTCCATGCTCCTAGTGGACCGGGACTCTGCCGTAGTGCATGGTAAAATTGCAACTTTTTCATTCTAATATGGATCTAGTGTTTTTTGCATGTTTGTTAGGATCTTTATTTTCTTTTCTATCCGCCGTCATATGATGTATTTAGTATAAAGATGTTGTAGTAGCTGTTGAAAAACCTTCTTGAAGCATAGTCTAAACCACCCAATTCAATAGCAATTATTTCAGCACAAGCTTAGCGAGCACCCACCTAGTGCTAAGAGAACGACCCCTTCGCCCGTCACAACATATGAAATATGGTCTAGCCACTTTTTTCAGGGTAGATCCAACAAGGTGTAGGGTAGGATATGCCCGACCCTAAGATCTTGGGCCAACCCATATACCTACCAAAAAAGGAAACAAACCCAAAAGGAGGCGCAACCCAGCTCACCTCAACCCCATCCAAAGAATTTGATCAGGTCTGCCACCATCTTGTTGGACCCTAATTATTACTCAACAATATTTAGTCACATTTTTTTCCATGACACCAAATATTCTCACGGATACGTCCTACCAATTCCAGTCTAGAAGATGTAATGGCATTCATCTTTTCGACCCCTACAATGAATGCGCTACAATTATTGTCCAATAGTGACCTTTTTAAATTCAACTTCCTTTGGTCCATTGGTGGGAGTGGGGTAGGGGAGACCTGACATTACAGCTCGTAAGCCACTTCCTCTGCTATAGTGCCCCTTTTCTATCTGTCGTCGTATGTTGTTTTTAGTATTTAGATGTTGCGGGAGTCGCCGAAAAACCTGCTTGTTATGATGTTCATTTCATTCCAATCAGCCATAGTATATTAATTATTAATTCTCAATCAAATACAGGAAGTTATTAAGATGTATATGCTGGTGGAGCCCTTGTTTGTTGCCAAGTGGTATGTCCCCTAGCAACTAGCATTTAATGTTGTTTAAAAATATTTAATACATATCATCTAGGGGATTTTATGGATACTTTTTGAAACAATCGGTTTTCAATACAATTCATAGTTTTTAAAATCTAACAGTCCGACAATGAATGTGGCACGATCGATCGATGTGACTTACTATTCATGAATTCTTGTACTTGCAGACCAGGCTATAGGGCCTTTTTATATGAGACAAACGATGTCCTTATGTACAAGGACACACAAAACATATATAATCTTGGGGCCCTCCCAGGCTTGGGGCTTAGGTGTTCTCCCCTCTCCCCTAAGCCTAGAGCCAACCCTGCTTAAAAAGACTCGGCGATAAATCCTTTCCAAACCAACTCTTTCCCCTAGCCCCAATCCCTAGCCGCCACTCCAGCCCTCACGATCTCGGACTTCTTCTTCTTCTTCATCCTAGACGAACACTTGACGTCTCCGACGCCGCCACCTCCAGTAAGGGTTCGCATCCATGGGATCTTCATCGCCGGGACCTTCACCCTCGGTCACTCTCCTCATCACCCCTGAAGTTCTTTCCATCGTGCCACTATAGTCCGCCGCTGCGTTGGAGCAAGATGGGCAGGAGAAAGCATCCCGGCGTCGATGCTCTTACTGGATCGGGACTACGCCGTAGTGCACGGTAAAATTGCTACTTTTTAGTTCTAATTCAGATCTAATGTTTTTTGCATGTTTGTTAGGATGTTTATTTCCTTTTCTATCCGGTGTCGTATGTTGTTTTTAGTATATAGCGGTTGTGGTACTTGCCGAAAAACATTCTTGAAGCATATTATGAACCACCCACTTCAATAGCAATTTTTTCAGCACAAGCTTAGCGAGCACCCACCCGTTGCTAAGAGAACGAGGCTTCGCCCGTCGTAAACTAATATATATATAGGGTGGGTCTATTCTACCAACCCCCTTAAGACCTTATTCTACCAATACCAGGCCTTATTCTGCCAACACCCCACGCCCAAACCAACCTTCTTCCTTCCCGTGCGCACTACCCCAAGATCCCCAAACCTTTCTCCCCTGACGCACCTGACCCCCTCTCCTGCCGCGCCGCCCACCGACCCTGATCCCCCTTCCACCTTCTTCCCTGGCAGCTCACAGCACACCCCTACCGCACCTTCCTCCCCGGGTCACCTACCACGCCGGTCGCAGCACACCCACCGAGCACCACCGCTCCACTACTACTCCTAGCCGCCGAACTATGCAACAACGCCACCTTCCCACCCCGCCGCACCGTCGAGAACCACCACCATCTGCTACTAGCACGGGCGCAGCCGCGACCACCCCCGCCTAGATCGACGCCGGAAGGCCCCGTACTGGACGGATCTGACCAAATCCGCCTAGATCCATGGCCATGCCGAAGACAGAGGGGCTCGCCGGAGCTCTCTCCTTGCCACGAATGGTGGCCCCGCATTGTTCCCTCCTGGGAAAGGGGCGAGCTCGTGCCGCCGTACCCCTCCCCTTCCGACCTTCCTTCGTCCTCGCCGTGGATCAGGGGCGCTCGTGGGAAAGCCTCCTCTCGCGTGCAACAGGAGCGTCTGCTCCTCATTCCAGGTGCCTTGAGGGCGTCGGATTACGGCAAGATTTCGTCGCCCCCACCCCACCCCCTGTTGGGATCCGCTGCATACATCACCGTCACACAGGTGGGCATATGGCAGGACAGAGTGTGCTCCCCATGGCGCCCTCTCGGTGAGATTCTGCCGGTGAGCTAGCCATCTTTCTAACTCCATTTTCCTTCCCTCATCCTCTCGGATCTGTCACCGGCGTGCAGGACCTCACCCCACCACCGTCGACGGTCACATGGGGAGGAGCTCAACCGTGCAGTACGCCGGAGCAGGCTGTGCAGTACATTGGAGCGGGCATGGGCCACCTGCTGCTGCAGCTCGCCCGCATGGAGTGGCTGCCGCTCGATCTGGGTAGACCAGACGAGAAGCACGACGCGAGCTCCCCCTTCCTCATCTCTGGCGCCGGCTATGGCGACCCCCTGCATGCACCGAATCCCATCTCAGCCGCTCGTCCGGCGCCGGCAAATTTTTGGTTTCTCCAGTTCGGTACCCACTGTCGTGTGTAGTTTGTTTGCTCTCGGCTGCAGTTCCTTGTTTGAAAAAGGCCCAAACCTCACTTTGTTTGATTGTTGTTACAGTTCACTTTTTTATTTTTGATAGGAAAAATCCAGCGCAATGCAGTTCGCTATTCATGTTCTTGCAGTTCAGTTTGCTAATGTTTTACAGGAGAGGGAAGAACATCAAAAAGAGAAAAAAAAAGATAACAGCGCTCCTGGGCGACCAGTTCGGAGCGCTCCTGATGGCCAGCAACTTAACATTGCAGTCCACTGCCGTTTGTTGAAATGGCTTGTGCAGTTCGGCAATTCGGCGGCGTGAAGCTCAGGCGTCTGGTTTCCCCGGTGCAGTTTGCCGGCGTGTGTAGTGCGGTTAGGTACACTTGTGTGTGCAATGCGGTTAGGATTTTTGTGTGCACTCTTCGGCGGTTTCACTGCAGTTTGGCGGCTCGGCGTATGCGGCTCGTGTGAAAATCATTAGCACTACACTGTTTTTGTTAGTCACACTAACAACCTACAGTCCACTCCCGTGAGAAAAAATATCATGTGGTCCGCTTTGTGCTGGTTAGTGGTTCACTTTGTAAAAAACGAGAAAGAAATTCCCCCGAGAGGTTCACTTCATTGAGCATTTTGTTTCGTTTGTGGGACGATTGAAAAAAAGGTTTCGAAGTTCACTAGCAAAAAAATAATGCGGTTCATTTTCAAGAATGTTGCAGTTCACTTTCAGTACTGTTGCGGTTTGCTTACAGCCAATGTGAAGTGCAAAAAAATTATAGAAAATTAACAAAAAAATTAACGCGGTTCACTCTTGGTAGTGTCGTGGTTCACTTGCTCCCAATATGAAGTGTGGAAAATATATTACGGAAACGACAAAAAAAGTAATGCGGTTCACTTACGCCTGACGTGAAGCGCACTTCACTTCCTCACCTGAGAAAAATTAAATCTGACAAAAGAAATCATGCAGTCCACTTACCCGTCTGATGCAGTGCGGCTTTCAGTCTGAAGCAGTGCGTTCTTCTGTCCGATGCAGTTCCCTCGTCGATTTTGGCGTCGCGAAAAACAGAGTGTCCGTGTTTCGGTAAAATCAAAACTGCTCTTAAACCGTAAGGAATTAGAGAGAGTGTTCTACATGAAAAAATAGCGCCTCGTCGATATATTTCCAACGACGTATCATTTGAATCATTCCGACCAGCGGTTTGTAAAAATTCGCGGGAAAACGGCCGTTGTCACTCTTCGTCCGCGGCACCATTTTCAAAATTAATTTAAAACCGTAAGGAATCTCAAAATAATTTCTACATATGAAAGTTGTGCCTCGTCCGTAGCTTTCCAACGGCGTATCACACGCCTCGTTTCGACAAACGGTTAAAAAACTGGAGTGAAAATAGTACAAAAAATTGCAAAAATTTGAAAAAAAAAGAATTCCGCGATTTAGTAAATTTAAAACTACTCTTAAACCGTAAGGAATTAGAGAAAGTAATATATATATAAAAGTTGCGCCTCGATGATATATTTCCAACGGCATATCATTTACTTCATTCCGACAAGCGGTTTGCAAAAAAACGTGAAAATACGCTCGCTGCCACTCGTCGGACGCCCACCGTTTTCGAAACTGCTCTTAAACCGCGAGGAATCTTGAAAAAATTTCAACATGGCGAAGTTGTGCCTAATCCATAGCTTTCCAACGGCGTATTACATGCCTTGTTCTGACGAACGGTTAAAAAACTGGATCAAAAACAGTACCGAAAAAACACCACGTGCAGTTTTTTTCGACGAGAAGTTCACTAGTGTTTGTATTGCTGTACCTTTGCTTCAGAAAGTGCAGTGCCCTCGCGTTGAGCGTGCAGTTCGGATGTGGGCAGAATAACTATTCTGCCAATATTGGCAGAATAGACGGGTATATTTGGATAGTAGATATAGGTTTTTGTAATATGAAAATATAAAAACAGCAAGGTAGCAAGTGATAAAATAGAGCACAAATGGTAGTGCAATGCTTGGAAACAAGGCCTAGGGTTCATACTTTCACTAGTGCAATCTCTCAACAATGCTAACATAATTGAATCATATAACAATCCTTCAACATGCGACAAAGAATCACTCCAAAGTTCCTACGAGCGGAGAACATAAGATGAAATTGTTGTAGGGTACGAAACCACCTCAAATTTATTCTTTCCGATCAATCTATTGAGCCATCCCTATAAGTGCCACAAACAGCCCTAGAGTTCGTACTAAAAATAACATAATATGATACGCATCAACCAACTATAATGTCACCTAGATACTCCAAAGTCACCACAAGTATTCGTGAGTTGATTATTCGATATGCATCAAAACAACTTCAGATTCATAATATTCAATCCACACAAAGAACTTCAAAGAATACCCCAAGGTTTCTATCGGAGAAAAGAAGATGAAAACGTGCAACCAACCCCTATGCCTAGATCACCCCAAGGTCATGGGAATCCACGAGTTGATCACCAAAACATACATCAAGTGAACCAATAGAATACCCCATTGTCACCATGGGTATCCACATGCAAGACGTACATCAAGTGTTCTCAAATCTGAAATATTCAATCCGACAATAACGAAACCTCAAAGGGAAAGACTCAATTCATCACAAGAAGATAGAGAGGGAAGAAACACCACATGATCCAACTATATTAACAAAGCTCGCGATACATAAAGATCGTGCCAAATCAAGAACGTGAGAGAGAGAGAGATCAAACACATAGCTACTGGTACATACCCTCAGCCCCGAGGGTGAAATACTCCCTCCTCGTCATGGAGACCGCCGGGATGATGAAGATGGCCTCCGGTGATGATTTCCCCCTCCGGCAGGGTGCCGGAACGGAGCTCCAGATGGTATTTCTTCGGTACAGAGGCTTGCGGCGGTGGCGTCGAAGTTCTAGGTTTATTTCTGGGGGTTTCTCTATTTATAGGATTTTTTTAGCTTTGGAATCACGCAAAAAGGAGCTACGAGGGACCCACAAGGCAACAGCACACGACCCCCCCAGGGCGCGCCGTGTTGCCTTGTGGCCTCCTCGTGGCTCTTCCGGTCCTTCCACGAAGCTTCGGGGGTCTCTTTTGGTCCCAAAAAAATCATTAAAAAGTTTCGTCCAATTCTGAGAACTTTTATTTCTGCACAAAAAACTACACCACGGTAGTTCTGCTAAAAACAACGTCAGTCCGAGTTAGTTCTAATCAAATCATACCAAAACCATATAAAATTGTTATAAACATGGCATGAATACTTCATAAATTATAGATACGTTGGAGACGTATCAGCATCCCCAAGCTTAATTCCTGCTCGTCCTCGAGTAGGTAAATGATAAAAGAAATAATTTATGAAGTGTGAATGCTAGCATAGTGCATAAGTTTCATCAATGATAATTGCAATCACTTTTCCTAGCATCATAGTAGCAACTCTTTCTCATAAAATTTATCATGATAAAGTAGCAATCAATTCACATGTTATGGTTTAAACAATACATTCTCTTGAAACTTAACAAGCTATGTTCTTAGTCACAAACAATTTCAATGCATCTCATTTTCAACAAAGTCTAAGTAAGAGCTCCACATACTCAATTATCCTATAGTCTTCTATGATTGCTAATAATCAAAACATATTTTTAGAACAAATAGCATCCATTGAACACAGAGAAAGATAGGGGCTTGATGTTTGGCCTCCCAACTCATTTATCATAGAGATAATTGTCACCAATAATAAATCATGATCAAATATATTTGAATGGCTATATGTGCCTGGATCTTTCCCCACCACATGATGCTTGCCAACTAGAGAATAGGTTGGAATAAGAAGTTGACTCAACAAAAATAAATAACATGAAAGTAAATAGCATAAAAGTAAATAGAATGTCCCTTCGCAGAGGGAAGCGGGGATTTGCAGAGGTGCCAGAGCTCGTAGCTTAAAATAGATATGAATACATTTTGAGTGGTGTGCCTTTCCTGTCAATGTCACGATGAAGGTATTCAATATTTTCCATACTAAACACATTATGGCCGGTTCCCATGCAGAAATGAAAAGTTTAACTCCCCCTCAACCATTCAAACACAAGCCATGGCTAGCCGAATTCACGGGTGCCCTCCAAACTTTCAACTTTCTAGGGGGAGCTTTTGTTTTATTATATATATTTTTGTTTTGCGGGACTGGGCATCCCAATTACCGGCCTCTCTCGTGCAATGACAAGTGAATAAACACACATCATGAGAATAACCCGCTTAGCATGGAAGATACTGACCGCCCCGTCGCTCCATGAGTGGTACGGGCACACAAAATAGATGATTATTTGAAGGTTTTAGAGATGGCACATGCAAATTTACTTGGAACGGCAGGGTAATACCGTATATAGGTAGATATGGTGAACTCTCATGGAAGAAACTTAGATCAAGGATTTTGGATGCACAAGCAGTATTCCCGCTTAGTACAGAAATTTTGGCTAGCAAAAGATTCTAAACAAGCTCCACATGTTGAAGGATCCATAACCATATAACTTCTATGCAAATATACCCAAACATAAATCATTACGTTGTCTTCCTTGTCCAACTTCAACTAATTCGCTCAAGTTTAAAAATAATTAATGGGTATTCACAATCATAAAAGATGTCCAAGATAATATATTTGTATGTGAAATTTCTCTTCCATATACTAATCATTCATGAATTGCTTGTATGACCAATATTATGATTGTCAAATTTCAATAGATTTTACTTTCTAAACCCAATGTGAAATATTACCATGCATATGGAACATGGATAATTTCAGATTTATGATATTCAATTCATTCAACAAATTACTCAAAGGATATAAGTGAAGCACAAGAATGAATGACAAACTACTCCAAAAGATATAAGTGAAGATCAATGAGTAGTCAAACAATTAAGTAGCTATCTGAAGACTCTCTCCAAATAAAGATTTCAGATCCAAGTATTTTATTTCAAACAGCAATCAAAATGAGAAAAAGGACACTCCAAGAATAGCACATATCATGTGTACAAGTAAAAACTTAGGCTAACCGATAGGTGTTGATAAAGAAAGGTGGGATGCCCACCGGGGAATCCCCAAGCTTAGTTGCTTGAGACTTCTTGGAATGTTATATTGGGGAGTCTTGGGCATCCCCAAGCTTGAGCTCTTGTGTCTCCTTAATTCCTCTCATATCATGGCTTCTCCTAAATCTTAAAAACTTCATCCACACAAAACTCAACAAGAACTCGTGAGAAAAGTTAGTATAAATCAACTCAAAATCTTAACATTCTATACTGTAGAAAATCACTAAAATTATAATTAAACATTGCATACTAAATGCCTCTGCATATTTAATACTCCTATCCACAAATAGAAGCATTAAACAAGCAAACATATGCAAACAATGCAACTATAACAACAATCTGCCAAAACAGAACAGTCTGTAAAGGGGGAATAAGAATTCATACTTCCCTAACTCCAAAAATTCTGAAACATTACCACGTGACAGAGAACTCATGCATCCTTACTTTGTAACAATTTCAGATTTTTATCATGTTCTGACAATTCACAAATATTCAGGACATAACAGAAAACTTTCTGTTTTCAAACAGCAACACATAAACTTGCAAACTGAGCATGGTAAAGGCTATAATTGGCATTTTATTGAACTAAAAGATAAAAAACATGATTATTGATAACAGAAGCAAATCTCAAAAAAATCAAATGACGCTCCAAGCAAAACTCATATTATGTGACGAATAAAAATATAGCTCCGAGTGAGGTTACCGATAGTATTGAAGACGAAAGAGGGGATGCCTTCCGGGGCATCCCCAAGCTTAGATGCTTGAGTCTTCCTTGATTATTACCTTGGGGTGCATTGGTCATCCCCAAGCTTAGGTTCTTGCCACTGCTTATTCTCCTCATATTGATATCTCACCCAAAACTTGAAAACTTCAATCACACAAAACTTAACGGAACTTGTGAGATAGGTTAGTATGATAAAAATAAATCATCAACTTAGGTACTGTCAATACAAGATTCATAATTGTTCTTACATAATACCTACTTTATTCCATCATTTACACAATTTATATTACTCAATATAAGCTATGGAAACACTAAAACAAGCAAACTATGCAATAAAAACAGAATCTGTCAAAAACAGAAGAGCATGTAGTGAGCGAATTAAAAAGCTTACTTCTGTACCTCCAAAAATTCTGAAAAATTAGGAAAACGTAAAAAATTTGTAAACCAATACTGTGTAAAAATTTCAGAATTTCCTCACGCTCAAGTACAGAAAATAAATTCCAGCACTGGACGCAAAAGTTTCTGTTTTTGCACAGAATCAAGTCAACAAGTATCCACACTATCCCAAAGGCTTTACTTGGCACATTATTGAAAGAAAACATATAAAACATGATTACTACAGTAGATTAATCATGTGTACACACAAAAATAGTAAGGATAAATATTGGGTTGCCTCCCAACAAGCTCTTTTCTTTAATGCCTTTTTAGCTAGGCATGATGATTTCAATAATGCTCACATAAAAGTAAAGAATTGAAACACAATGGGAGCATCATGAATCACATGGCAAGAACATTTAAGCCTAACCCACTTACTATGCATAGGGATTTTGTGAGAAAAAAATTTATGTGAGCAAGAATCAACTAGCATAGGTAGGCAAAACAAGCATGACTTTAAAACTTTCAACACATAATCTGGGAAAGATCCAGGCACATATAGCCATTCAAATATATTTGATCATGATTTATTATTGTTGACAATTATCTCTATGATAAATGAGTTGGGAGGCCAAACATCAAGCCCCTATCTTTCTCTGTGTTCAATGGATGCTATTTGTTCTAAAAATATGTTTTGATTATTAGCAATCATAGAAGACTATATGATAATTGAGTATGTGGAGCTCTTACTTAGACTTTGTTGAAAATGAGATGCATTGAAATTGTTTGTGACTAAGAACATAGCTTGTTAAGTTTCAAGAGAATGTATTGTTTAAACCATAACATGTGAATTGATTGCTACTTTATCATGATAAGTTTTATGAGAAAGAGTTGCTACTATGATGCTAGGAAAAGTGATTGCAATTATCATTGATGAAACTTATGCACTATGCTAGCATTCACACTTCATAAATTATTTCTTTTATCATTTACCTACTCGAGGACGAGCAGGAATTAAGCTTGGGGATGCTGATACGTCTCCAACGTATCTATAATTTATGAAGTATTCATGCCATGTTTATAAAAAATTTATATGGTTTTGGTATGATTTGATTAGAACTAACTCGGACTGACGCTGTTTTTAGCAGAACTACCGTGGTGTAGTTTTTTGTGCAGAAATAAAAGTTCTCGGAATTGGACGAAACTTTTTAATGATTTTTTTGGGACCAAAAGAGACCCCCGAAGCTTCGTGGAAGGACCAGAAGAGCCACGAGGAGGCCACAAGGCAACACGGCGCGCCCTGGGGGGGGTCGTGTGCTGTTGCCTTGTGGGTCCCTCGTAGCTCCTTTTTGTGTGATTCCAAAGCTAAAAAATCCTATAAATAGAGAAACCCCCAGAAATAAACCTAGAACTTCGACGCCACCGCCGCAAGCCTCTGTACCGAAGAAATACCATCTGGAGCTCCGTTCCGGCACCCTGCCGGAGGGGGAAATCATCACCGGAGGCCATCTTCATCATACCGGCGGTCTCCATGACGAGGAGGGAGTATTTCACCCTCGGGGCTGAGGGTATGTACCAGTAGCTATGTGTTTGATCTCTCTCTCTCTCACGTTCTTGATTTGGCACGATCTTGATGTATCGTGAGCTTTGTTAATATAGTTGGATCATGTGGTGTTTCTTCCCTCTCTATCTTCTTGTGATGAATTGAGTCTTTCCCTTTGAGGTTTCGTTATTGTCGGATTGAATATTTCAGATTTGAGAACACTTGATGTACGTCTTGCATGTGGATACCCATGGTGACAATGGGGTATTCTATTGGTTCACTTGATGTATGTTTTGGTGATCAACTCGCGGATTCCCATGACGTTGGGGTGATCTAGGCATAGGGGTTGGTTGCACGTTTTCATCTTCTTTTCTCCGATAGAAACCTTGGGGTACTCTTTGAAGTTCTTTGTGTGGATTGAATATTATGAATCTGAAGTTGTTTTGATGCATATCGAATAATCAACTCACGAATACTTGTGGTGACTTTGGAGTATCTAGGTGACATTATAGTTGGTTGATGCGTATCATATTGTTTTATTTTTAGTACGAACTCTAGGGCTGTTTGTGACACTTATAGGGATGGCTCAATAGATTGATCGGAAAGAATAACTTTGAGGTGGTTTCGTACCCTACAACAATTTCATCTTATGTTCTCCGCTCGTAGGAACTTTGGAGTGATTCTTTGTCGCATGTTGAAGGATTGTTATATGATTCAATTATGTTAGCATTGTTGAGAGATTGCACTAGTGAAAGTATGAACCCTAGGCCTTGTTTCCAAGCATTGCACTACCATTTGTGCTCTATTTTATCACTTGCTACCTTGCTGTTTTTATATTTTCATATTACAAAAACCAATATCTACTATCCAAATATTCCCGTGACACCAAATATTCTCACGGATACATCCTACCAATTCCAGTCTGGTAGATGTAATGGCATCCTTCTTTTCCACCCCTACAATGAATTTGCTACAATTATTGTCCAATAGTGACTTTATTATATTCAACTTCCTTTGGTCCATTGGAGGGAGTGGGGTAAGGGAGACCTGACATTACAGCTCGAAAGCCACTGCTGCTACTATAGTGCCCCTTTTCTATATGCCGTCATATGTTGTTTTTAGTATATTCCTGTTGCGGGAGTCGCTGGAAAACCTGCTTGTTACGATGTTCATTTCATTACAATCCGCAATAGTATACAAATTATTAATTCTCAATAAAATGCAGGAAGTTCTTGACATGTATATGCTGGTGGAGCCCTTGTTAGGTGCCAAGTGGTATGTCCACTAACAATTAGCATTTTATGCAGTTTAAAAATGTTTAATACATATCATCTAGGAGATTTTATGGATACTTTTTGAAACAATTGATTTTGAAGACAACTCACAATGAATGTGGCACGATCATTAATCAGTAACGTGGCACAATCGATCACCCCTCCCATGTAGGTCCAGAGCCAACCCTGCTTAAAAAGACTCGGCGATAAATTCATTTCAAACCAACTCTTTCACCTAGCCCCAAACCCTAGCCTCCATCCCAACCCTCACGATACCGGACTTCTTCGTCTTCATCCCAGACGAACACTTAAGTCTCCAGCGCCGCCACTTCTAGTAAGGATTCACCTCCACGGGATCTTCATCGCTCGGAGCTTCGCCCTCGAAGTTCTTAGCAACGGTGCCACTATAGTTCGCCGCTGAGTTGGAGCAAGATGCGCAGGAGAAAGCGTCCCATCGTCGATGCTCGTAGTGGACCGGGACTCCGCCGTAGTGCACGGTAAAATTGCAGCTCTTTCATTCTAATTTGGATCCATTGTTTATTTGCATGTTTGTTAGGATGTTTGTTTCCTTTTTTATTCTCCGTCTTATGTTCTTTTTCGTATATAGTGGTTGCAGTTGAGAGTCGCTGGAAAACCTTCTTGAAGCATAGTCTGAACCACCGATTCAATGGCCATTCTTTCAGCATCAGCTCATCGAGCACTCTACCCGCTGCTGAGAGCATGAGCCTTCGCCCATCGCAACATCAAAAGTATTTTCTAGCCGCTCGTTTCAGGGTAGATCCACCAAGTTCTTGGGCAGGACATGCCCCACCCTAAGATCTAGGGCCAACCCATATACCTACCCAAAAAAGAAATAAATCCAAAAGGCCCAGCCCAACTCACCTCGGCCCCACCCTAAGAATTTGGTATCATCTGTCACCATCTGCTTGACCGTAATTATTTTCCAATACTAATATTTAGGCACGTGTTTACCGTGATGATAAAATATTTTGACGAAAAGGTCCCACCAATTCCAGTCTAGTAGAATTAATGCCCTTCATCTTTTTCGCCTCTACAATCAGTGCGCTACAATTGTTGTCCAATAATTACATTATTATATCCAATCAACTACTTTTGATCAAATGGGGGAGGGGTGGGATAGGGGTGGCCTGATATTACAGCTCAGAGGCCACTTCTGCTTGTCATGGGAAATGACCATCTATGGGACCAGCGAGGCCCTTTTATGGTTCAGCAGAGGGGACGCGGTACACAAAGAGCAGATCCAGCAGTTCGGCACACGGGGATTTACCCAGGTTCGGGCCGCTTGTGAAGCGTAAAACCCTACTCCTGCTTTGGTGGATTGATGTGTACGAACACAAGTACAAGGAGCGCTTCCCCAGCAAGGTGTGGAAGAAGCAGGTACACATGCAAGTTGTGCAAAGGATCAATCCCTGTAAACGTTGCCCTGGCCCTCTTTTTATAGCTCAAGGGGTTACCACAGTGGCAAAATAGTCATTACATAGTGATTAGATAGCAAACAGTGCTATCATACCTAACTCTGCCGGATTAGGACAAACGCAATAAATGCGCCGTTATGTGTCATGTGGAGGAGTAGTCCCGGCAAGGTTTCTGCACCGCTCGCCCAGCTACCTCCTATTAGCTTGACACGTCTCCTAGACGGGTGTCATTAAAGGTAAATCTTCTTCCAGCGTGCTGACACGTGCCCCGACAAACCTCACCAACCCGCCTGTGCGGTCGACACCTCACCGATTAGTGACTAGCTGCTCGGTGAGGTGGAGCGCTGATGAGCTAGCGAAAGCTTGCCAGCACGGAGCTTGCTGGGTCTTCACTTGCCAGCTCCGGCTTGCCAGCAACAGGGAATTGCCTTGCCGGGAAAGTAACTTGCCGGCTTCTTGAGTCTTGATCATCGCTATGGAAGAGATGCCCCCCATGCGGTAGGAGTGCTTGCTGGCAAAATGCTTGCCGGTGTTGCTGGGTATAGTCATGCCGCTGGGAATAAGCTTCTTCTCAACGAGCTCTTATTCTTGCTTGTTGATATAGTGCTTGCCGGATGTATTGCTTGCCGACAAAATCATTCCTTTGTCGGGTCTGCCTTGCAACAACCCTAGACTGGCATAATCCCAAGCCAGAAGGTTTGTGAGGCCCTGGTTCTCAATACACCGACAGGAGCCCCCGGGACCGCCTTCAGCAGAGAACTCGAAAGATCTCGATGCTGGAGGTGGGACCAAACTTGGCTTGGGTTATGACAGTTGCATCTTTCTTTGCCGGGATAACTGCACCCGGCAAGCAGCCCCCTAGGAAAAGGTTGTTTCCCAAAGGCCGCCAGCCCTCGAGCTCACCCTCAGGGGGCTCAAGGAGGCCTCGGCATTGATACTTCATTGGTAGAGAACTTTTAAGATCTCAATGCTAAAGATAGGCTTGCCTCCGGCAGAGAACTCAGAAGATCTCGATGCTGGAGTGAAGCCCATTTGCTGTAATCTTGGCTATGCTTCCGGGAAGTTAATTCCGGGAAGACTCTCGTTTTCGGCAGAGAACTTTGGAATCCTCAACGCCAGTCTCTGGTTTCAACGAAGAACTCTAAAGTTCTCGACGCCGGCCTGACGGGAGGGCCAGCCCCCGGCAAGGCTTTTGATTTCAGCAGAGAGCTCTAGGTTCTCGATGCCAGCTTATGTTTAAGGCAGAGAACTCTTAGATTCTCGATGCCAGCTTCCGAGAAGGCTATTCCACCACCTTGTCGGTGTCTTTGTTTTCCCTACTTGTCATCAAGCTGGAAAAGATCAGTTTTTCAACTTAGCTTTTTCCGTTGTACAAGGATAAAATCTTTCAAGGAAGAAGGATAAGACTAACAAGAAATTAACTAAAGTTTTTCAACTTAGCTTTTTCCGCTGTCAATCCTGACCATGGTGCGTTCAATGTCTTTCCTGAACATCACCGAATTTGGGTTATCACACCCTCGGAGCCTCCTAGAAACTTGCGCGTGAAGGTGCCTTTCTCTGGCTTGACGAAAAAAATGAAAGCCCCCTTGTCGGAGCGCACAAATCAACGACAAGGTTTGCTATGCTTCCACCCTCATCAAAGCATTTGGCTCGATGACAAGGGCCAAAGCCCCCTTGTTGGAGCATGCAGCTGAACGACAAGGTTTTCTATGCTTCCACCCTCGTGAGAGCATTTGGCTCGATGACAAGGGCGAAAGCCCCCTTGTCGGAGCGTGCAGCTCAACGACAAGGTTTGCTATGCTTCCATCCTTGTCAGAGCATTTGGCTCAATGAAAAGGGCGAAAGCCCCCTTGTCGGAGTGCACAGCTCAACGAAAAGGTTTGCTATGCTTCCACCCTCATCAGAGCATTTGGTTCGATGACAAGGGCGAAAGCCCTCTTGTCGAAGCGCACAGCTTAACGACAAGGGTTTGCTTGCCGGAAGCTTACTGCTTAACAGCAAATCTCTGGTTTTGCCTCTAGAAAAAATCTTTCCAAGAGGTCTTCTGGTTTCGACAGAGAAATCCGTGATTCTTGATGTCGGCTTCCGAGGAGAAAGTTCCCGGGAAGGCTTTAGCCTCCGGCAGAGGTCTTCAAAATTCTCGATGCCAGCAAGATCATCGCCAGAAAGGTTTCGACCTCAGCAGAGAACTCTGAGGTTCTCGATGCTGGATTCCGGAAAGGCATTTCCAGGAAGGCTTGTTGTTTTTCAGCAGAGAACTCTGGGTTCTCGATGCCGGCTTTCAGGAAAAGTAGTCCCGAGAAGGCTTTTGTTTTCAACGGAGAACTTTGACGTTCTCGACGTCGGCTTCCGGGGAGGGCGTTCTCCGGAAGGCTTTTGATTGTTGGCAGAGAACTGTAAAACTCTCGACACCATCCAAATCATTGCCAGAAAGGCTTCGACCTCGGCAGAGAACTCTGAGGTTCTCAATGCTCAATGGCGGCTTCAGGAATTACCAAAGCTGGTGCTACCGCGAAGCTGTCTTCCACTCATTTACCTGCACCACTGATTCGGACATAAAAATGCCACAATAGTGTTTTAACACAATAAGTTAACTAGCATCTTAGTCGCACTTAACTCATGTATATATTTCGATTCCTGCTGGATATCCCCCTCGCTTGCCGGAATACTTTGCCGGTGCACACAATCTAGTCAGCAGCGCTTTCAGGAAACGGGTCCTTAGCAGCTTGCCGGGACCGCCACCTCCCGGAAAGTTTAACCTTGTCGGTTTCAGTGCAGCTGCTCTCATTGCCGATCATAATCGAGGCAACAAGGAGCGCAAATGCAGCTACTCTCATTGCCGAGCGGACTCGAGGCAAATAGGAGCGCGAATGCAACTACTCTCATTGCCAAGCAGACTCAAGGCAACCAGGAGTGCAACCGGCCCCGACGAGGCTCCCTAGCGTACGGGTTTTATGAAGAAATCGCAATGATTAAAAACTTATTAAGCCTTTTCCTTAAATGACCATATTTTTGCACTATTATTCCCTATGTTTACCGGAATGCACCCCGGATGCACACGTTCTAAACGACGGCGCTTAGGATCAGATCCTGAAGTAGCCTGTCGAGAACAATGCCTCTTCAGGGGCTTAACATCAACGACACAAACGCAGCTACATAAGCTTGTCAGGCGGACCCAAACAGCTCAGAGCGCAGAATGTTTTGAAGATGCTCCTCTACGCACAGGTTGAGTACAAAAAATGCCATTCAAAGATAAAGTTGCATAAAGGAAAGAAACTAAGACAATGGAACTTAGCTTTTTCCGTAGCACGGCAGAAACATTGCAATTCATCAAGGCGCCGCGCAGGACGCCCGACGAATGTTGTGCCATCGATGTTGCCAATCTGGCGATGAATTTGACCACCACCATCTTTTGGATCGTCGTGCACGATGGAGCTGGCACCTAAACTACTGGAGCAGTTTCGTACACGCGATCCCCCTACCTGGCGCGCCGAAGATGTCGTGGGAAACGACCATCTATGGGACCAGCGAGGCCCTTTTATGGTTCGGCAGAGGGGATGCGGTACACAAAGAGCAGATCTAGCAGTTCGGCACACGGGGATTTACCCAGGTTCGGGCCGCTTGTGAAGCGTAAAACCCTACTCCTGCTTTGGTGGATTGATGTGTACGAACACAAGTTCAAGGAGCGCTTCCCCGGCAAGTTGCGGAAGAAGCAGCTACGCATGCAAGTTGTGCAAAGGATCGATCCCTGTAAACGTTGCCTTGGCCCTCCTTTTATAGCTCAAGGGGTTACCACAGTGACAAAACAGTCATTACATAGTGATTAGATAGCAAACAGTCCTATCATACCTAACTCTGCCGGATTGGGAAAAACGCAATAAATGCGCCGTTAGGTTGTCATGTGGAGGAGTAGTCCTGGCAAGGTTTCTGCACCGCTCGCCCATCTACCTCCTATTAGCTTGACACGCCTCCTAGACGGGTGTCATTAAAGGTAAATCTTCTTCCAGCGTGCTGACACGTGCCCCGACAAACCTCACCAACCCACCTGCGCGGTCGACACCTCACCGATTAGCGACTAGCTGCTCGGTGAGGTGGAGCGCTGACGAGCTAGTGAAAGCTTGCCGGCACGAAGCTTGCCAGGTCGCCTTGTCGGGAAAGTAACTTGCCGGCTTCTTGAGTCTTGATCATCGCTATGGAAGAGATGCCCCCCATGCATTAGGAGTGCATGCTGGCGAAATGCTTGCCGGTGTTGCTGGGTATAGTCATGCCGCTGGGAATAAGCTTATTCTCAACGAGCTCTTATTCTTGCTTGTTGATATAGTGCTTGCTGGATGTATTGCTTCCCGACAAAATCATTCCTTTGTCGGGTCTGTCTTGCAACAACCCTAGACTGGCATAATACCAAGCCAGAAGGTTTGTGAGGCCCTGTTTCTCACTACACCGACACTGCTGCTACAGTGGCCCGTGATGAGACGGCCGCTGATATCTCCTTTTTATTGATCTAGTATTGGAACAAGAAAGGGTATCCCACACCTATTTCCCAGAGGTGACCCTGGGTATCGAACCCACGAGAGGAATACTCCCTTGAAGCAATGGTCTCTAGCAAGCTTTTGCCAAAGTGTCAAATCCAGCTTTTGACCGGATTAGGAAGCAAATTGTGATTCAAACACTTATAATAAAAAGAAGGTACGGGGATGAGGTCTTAATGCTTACAACCATGTATTGGTGTTGGGATCAAAAATGATATTAGTTTGTGCTCGGGAAGTCACCCATCAAGAGGTGCTTGCTTCGTATCGGAGTGGGGGATGTGTCCAAATAACATCTTGAACGGCACGAGTCCTGCATCAAGAATCAGTTGTCCTACCGAAAGCCTTATCTGTCTCGCGGGGTTGCCCCGATAATTAAGATAATAATATCAGACAAAAGCATTGGGCGTTTAATGACTACACCTCATGAATCCCCAAGGTTATGATCCATGTGATCCTATTAAACCTTACTGTCACTGGTGTTCGGTATAACACTTCACGGTCCCCTTGCTCCTAGCCTCACCGATGCTCAATCTCGATGATCCTAGGTACCTGTAGGGATGAAGATCGCGGACAAGACAAGAGACACTTCACGAAACAATTTTATTTCCCACATACGAGACGTTATGTCAAAGGCTTCCATTGATCCCTTCACCAAATACCTGGGGTTGCAAGGCTCATGCCTCACCCCATACCATACCGGACTACTCACACAAGGAGATCAGATCGCGAGAAGAAAACATTGAAGAACACATCTTGGGATTGATTGATTGCAATATGTCTTACAATAGATACCTTGTGCGATGCATGATTACAAGTATGAACTAGATTAGAGAGCACTATGCTAGTGGAGATGGCTATGGAGATGAAAATAGCGGCGGCTAGGGTTTGTGGATGAATATAATGATGAAGAGGTTCTGGTTGTGCTCAACGCTCTCCCGACGCTGTTCTGTTGACATTTCGATGGGGTCCCCTTTATAAAAGTTGTTCAGGTGGACAACCTGCCTTGGTTTCCACGCCAAATGACTGCTCATGCGAACACGTGCGGTCACATGGAACGCCGTCTTTGGCCCTGGTTGCCTTCTGGCACCTCCTGGTGACTTATCTCTTCTCCATTTTCCTTCCTTTCCTTTCTCCCACGCGATTTCTTCCCTTTTTAGCCCATTTCCTGTGGAAAAATATCAAAGAGAGGATTTGTGGAATCCATTGCATTCATTAGGTATAAGTGGCAATATCAGAGTGAATATCTCTCTTTTATTGAAATATCTTGGTTCAAACAAGGTTGAAATGAGTGTAAAAATATCACTCATCAACTCCCCCAAGCTTAAGCTTGATCGTCCTTAAGCAACATAGAGAGAAATCCGAAGCATAAGGAACTCAGTTGTTTAAATCGAAATAACGAGAAGGTTTTGGTTCACTTACGATCGGTATGCCTAGATAGTCCTCCGCTTTTTGACTTGAAAACTTATCATAGATATAGTGGTGGCATGGTTATAGTGCAAGTGTTAGTGAAGCAAAGATAATCAACAAAAAATTTCTGATATACTAGATAAAACAACTTTGCAACACTTCATTTCATTTAATCTAGACAACACTTGCTTGCCGGGAATGCACGGAAGAGTTTCTTTAGATAGAGCCATGAAAAACATAAGTTAGGGAGTAGAAAGCTTGTAGTAAAATATGATGCTCAAGTGCTCATGAGCACACCCACAATTGTCTCCTCCTCTAGGCTCTTAAACACTTTGTTTCAATCAGTGTTTGCTGGAACATTGATTGTCACGTGAAGGAGATTATGCCAAAAAAGTGATCATGCATAGGTTTTCTCTATGGCTTAATGTTTGGGAACTATGGACCTTTAGCAATAATGTCTCTTTTGAGCTCTTTTGATCTGTCCCCTTTATTTACCACATACACACCCACTCAAGAGAAAGCCGGATAATATTCGTTTGTAGTGTTGCCATTACGTACAGTAACAAACTCATAGCCAAAATTCGAGTTGTCGCTCTTGGTGGATCGTTCATTGGCCAGCGGAGTCCTCAGCATAACATCAAGAAGGGTGACGAAGCCACATTTACACACGTAAACGCGTATATAGTTGCAAAGGCCATGGCACCATGTTGAGATATACAACACAGATTTTTGGCATAATCTCACCCACCTTTCAACTAAGTTCCTCTAGACAATTTAATCCACAAGTGCTATCAAGTCTATTAAAATTAATAACATGGGGTTAAGCATGTTAAACATCACTTCCACTACAATTTCTCAACTCCCAAGTCTTGAAAGACTTTTTGTGTGCAAAGTTATACTTGGTTAATAACATTTCATTCAAAAACTGTCCCACGACAATTCTTAGTTGTCTAAACTAATGAAAACAAAGGCTACAAAATTATTTTAGCTACTAGAGCAAAACCTTTGTATCAACTATCAAGACTTACTCCCATCTACACATATCACACATACAACTACTACATCTACTCTAAGTATCCAAGTGCAAAAGACGGGGGTCGTAGGACATACCTTCACGGTTGCGAATTTACACACTTCTTTTCCTTACTCTTGCATTCCTCGTTGTCCTGGCATAGATCAACTCCTCTGAAAACAAAATGCAAATGAACTCCAAGGGGCTAAATAAAGAACAAGAGCAAAGCAAAGCTTATTCTATTTTTTTGGTTTTTGGGTTTTTGAGAACTAACTTGCAACCAAAAAATTGCAAAGGCAGAAAAAATAAAAAACAAAAGAAAATAAAAAGCAAAGTGTTGGAACAAACCAACACGAGTGTTTTGAAGCTCCTCGAGCTTAATTACAACCTCATTACAACTTATTCAAATACCGCCACATCTTGATGTAGAAGTGGTGATAACCTCCCCCAAGCTTAGGCTCTTGCAAGCCCAAACTGGCGAGATCATTGTGGCCGTTGGTCAGGAGCCCACTCCTGCTTCTAGTTGGAGAAGTTTATGTTCATGTAGGCGGCCGTGCCTCTCAGGGACGATGCGAGGTTGCTCATATCATGGATAGAGCCCTGGAGGTTGTTGAGGTCCGCGTAGGTGGTGTAGTCTTGCTGGGGCTGCTCCTCCTCTTCGTCGGTGGCGAGCTCTTCTTCATCTACTTGTTCAGGTTCTGACCCTTCTTGGTCAAAAGCTCCCTCTCCTTCCTGTGCAACATAATGCAATTGTCCATTCTCGAAGGAGAAACAGTTAGGCATAGGTGTGGGTAACAAGTACGCCACTCCAGGAATTTTGATGCAATGACGACCATTACGAACTACTACCATACCAGCGCTAGTAAGAACACGAATGTTAACAAGGGTGTTACCGATAATGGGACGGAGATGATTGTAGTTGAGGCCAAGGGAGTTGGCCAACATGGTGATCACTCCTCCACACACGATATCTCCTTGTGCATGGTTTGCTTGATGCGCGAGGTGTAGCAAAAATATTGCCCCTAGGCTGGGCGAATAACCAACGTCCATGTTTGCTGCTTTCCCAAGAACTAGCATGTTCTCATCATTCACCTTAGAAACTTCTCCTCGTGCCTGCAATGAGTTAGTGATAACATAGTAGAAATAACATATAGCAGGACTTTCAATGCAACTGGCTCTATGCTTAGAGCCATGGTGACTCATCCGAAGAAAGGATTGCCTTGGGTGCGGGTTAGTGAAATCATAAACATATCTAATATCATCATCAGTGTTGGGGAAGCCAAAGTAGTTACACCACTCAACAAAAGTGATGTTAAAGTCTTGGTCAAGGAGATGGAAAGTGATCCTCTCCTCCTCATATGCATTTGGCATTAAACCAACATTGTGCGAGAGAGTACTAAGAAACTCAAGCGTCAATCATTCATAAGTCTCACATCCCTGATAAACAAAATGATGCAACCCGGCATTATGACAAAGCAAATTAAAATCATGAGTGATACCTAGCTTGGCGAGAGTATTCGCACAAGCCCATTTGGTTGCTTTGATCTTCCTTGTTGTGAGCTTCTGGAATTTCTTCCTTGCTCCACGGTCGGTGAAGACGACCCCCTGAGTGAAAACTTGTTGCGATTGTGCGGTGGATGAACTCGAACCACCGCGTACGCGATAAGACCTCAGTGTAAACATCTATAAAATAATTTCGCAGTCCAATACAATGAAGTAATAATGATCCTACAGTACTCACGACATCATACTGCTCTAAAAACATCAACAAATCCATGCCAAACTCAAGTTTGAATCAAAAATATGCATATCCTAAACATGGCAATGCTAGGCATGTAGAACGTGGATTCGCGAACAATAAATTGGGGATCGGAGGAGAAATGTACTGTAGATTGATCACACGGAAGGATTCAAACTGAAAACGAACGAGTAGAGAGATCAGGCGAAGTTTTGCTAGGGTTTGGAGGAAGAAGAAGAAGAAAAGAGAGAGATGGGGGCGAAATACCTCCTTCCTCGGGCTTATTGGAGCTGCCGGCGCACGAAACGACCGCTCATACGAGCGCCCGTATGGAACACCGTCTTCAACCCGGTTTAACTCACCTTTGCCTGCGTGCAGATGAAATGACCGCTAAAACGGACGCTTGTGTTTGTTTTGAACGCAGTCTTTCATTCTATTCTTTTTGTGCTTCTGGTCGAAGATGTCAAACGACCACTCGAACGGGCGCATGCACCCGTTTGGAACGCCGTCAAACGCTCTGGATTTTTCTTCGATTTCTGCAAAAGAGTCAAACGATCGCTCGTGCCCATTTGAAACACTGTCTTTTCTCCTGTTGCCTCTGGTTCTTTTGCGCTGGAACTTCCGGCAGGTCATGCGACTGCTCATACGACCGTTGGCGGTCGTTTTGAACGCCGTGTTTTGATCTGTCTCTTTTGAAACTTTTCTTTTTCTTTGCTCTCTTGCGGGGTTAATTCCAAGGCAATACATAGACATATTTCCAGGCATTCAAACATCAGTATAAATCATCTTGCACAGAGCTAGGCCTTCATTCGAACAACTCTTCCAAACTCACTTCTTCATATATAGAACTTCAATCACTCTTTTTTATTAAAAACAAAAATAAAAGCTTACCTGTCTACTTTATTCACGTGGGTTGCCTCCCATGAAGCGGTTGTTTTCGGTCGGTTAGCTCGACCATAGTGGTGATCAGGGTGGTACTAGAACACCGAGACCATAGCTTCTGGCATTCAAAATGATGCCACCTTCTGTGTAGGTCTTCAATTTCTTTTTCCTGGGGAAATGCCTTATCAAGGGATCTTTAGATGGTAAATCAAAATGAAAATTTCCCTCAAACACATTTATCACAACTTTGATAGTCCTTAGAAAAGGTCTACCGAGAATTATAGGAGCAATTGGATCTTCAGGCATATCTACTATAACAAGATCAATCATGACAGGGCAATCATTTATTTGAACTATAACTCCATGCTTAATGCCTACTGCCTGAGTAAAAGTAGAGTTAGCCATATTCAATATAATCTACATATTAGCATAAGGACTAAGATTGAGACTATCATAAACAGATTTGGGGATAGTGGAAACACTTGTCCCTAGATCACATAAAGCACTGAACTTATTAAGTCCTATCTCAATCTATATAGTAGGTTCAAAACTATCTTCTTGCTTAGCTAGTAACTTACTGAATAACTTTTTTCTTTCATCATCAAGTTCACATACCTTGGCTGCAACTTGTTCAACAAAGACATTATATGCCTCATCGTTAGTTACCTCCGGTAGTGGATACTTCATGGATATCATCTTTACAAAATCTACAATGGTATAATTGTACTCTGGTACATGACTTGTGTCAAGTAACTTAGCTTTCTCTTCGTTGCTTCTAACCATTTTAACTTCTTTAACCGGGTTAGGCTCCGGTTTACCTGCAAACTTGGCCAAAATCAAGGTTTGGCTCTCTGCTATCTTTGTCACTTGTGCCTCCATATTCTTGGATCTGGCTTCAAGTATCTGCACATCATTTGTTAGTCCAACAACCTTACCGGTCAATTGACCAAGTAAGTTATCATGATTCTTCAAGATATTCTTGAAGTTTTCATTCTCCTCAGTTTGGCTAGCAATAAAACTTTTAAGAGTTTCTTCAAGAGTATTTCTATTGCTACCATTAGCTCCATTAAAATTATTGGATGCTCCTCCATTATTAGGATAAGGAAGTTTAGGAGCATAACCATTATTTTTCCAATTGGGATTATAGCTATTACGAGTAATAAAATTCACATCACTAATATCTTCATTAGTGATGGCATTGACATTTACCTCTTCTTTACCTTTCATCAAAGAGATAAGTTCTTCTAGCTTGGTTGTCAACTCTGAGCTATTTTCTTCTATGACATTCACCTTCTTGGTGGTGGTTCTCTCAACATGCCATTGGGCATGGTTTTCTTGCATATCATCTAGTATCCTCTTGACATCTTCTATGGGCTTTCCCATGATTGTTCCTCCTGCAGCTATATCAAGCATAGTTTTTGACATGTGATTCAAGCCATTATAAAACATATGAAGGATTAACCACTCCTCCATTCCATGATTGGGGCAGTTTCTTATAGCTTCCTTCATTCTATCCCACACAAGCGCTAGTGGATCACGTTCCTCTTGCTTGAAACCTATAATCTGAGAACGTAATTGCATAATTTTTGCAGGTGGAAAAAACTTAGATAAAAATTTACTGCAACAAGTAGCCCAAGAAGTAATACTGCCTTTAGGCAAAGCTAAAAGCCATTCCTTAGCTTTTCCTCTCAAAGAGAAAGGAAATAACCGAAGTTTAAGAGCATCTGGGTCATAATTCTTTATGCGTGTCATGTTGCACAATTCAGGAAAATTATGTAAATGCATACATGCGTCTTCAGAAGAAGAGCCTCCAAATTGGTCCTGTTGAACCATGGAAACTAGGTTCGGTTTGATCTCATATTCTACAGCTGCAACATCAGGTTGTGCAATTGGTTCACGCATGAAATTGTTGCTAGGAGTAGCAAAACTCCCAAGATTACGAGCCATAGTAAATTTTTAGTATTTTCAACTAAAAGACTTGCAACAAAAATAAAAATTAAACTAAAAACTGAAAAAGTAAAAACAAAAACTGAAAATTAAGTTTAACAAAAACTCTAAACACAAAGACTAATGAATACTAAACCCCTCCCCGGCAATGGCGCCAGAAAAGGGGCTTGATATCTCCTTTTTATTGATCCAGTATTGGAACAAGAAAGGGTATCCCGCACCTATTTCCCTAGAGGTGACCCTGGGTATTGAACCCATGAGAGGAAGACTCCCATGAAGCAATGGTCTCTAGCAAGCTTTTGCCAAAGTGTCAAATCCAGCTTTTGACCGGATCAGCAAGCAAATTGTGATTCAAACACTTATAATAAAAAGAAGGTACGGGGATGAGGTCTTAATGCTTACAACCATGTATTGGTGTTGGGATAAAAAATGATATTAGTTTGTGCTCGGGAAGTCACCCATCAAGAGGTGCTTGCTTCGTATCGGAGTGGGGGATGTGTCCAAATAACATCTTGAACGGCACGAGTCCTGCATCAAGAATCAGTTGTCCTACCAAAGGCCCTATCCGTCTCGCGGGGTTGCCCCGATAATTAAGATAATAATATCAGACAAAAGCATTGGGCGTTTAATGACTACACCTCATGAATCCCCAAGGTTATGATCCCTATTACCCTACTAAACCTTACTATCACCGGTGTTCGGTATAACACTTCATGGTCCCCTTGCTCCCAGCCTCACCGATGCTTAATCTCCATGATCCTGGGTACCTGTAGGGATGAAGATCGCGGACAAGACAAGAGACACTTCATGAAACAATTTTATTTCACACATACGAGACGTTATGTCAAAGGCTTCCATTGATCCCTTCACCAAATACCTGGGGTTGCAAGGCTCATGCCTCACCGCATACCTTACCGGACTACTCACACATGGAGATCAGATCGCGAGAATAAAAACATTGAAGAACACATCTTGGGATTGATTGATTGCAATATGTCTTACAATGGATGCCTTGTGCGATGCATGATTACAAGTATGAACTAAATGAGAGAGCACTATGCCGGTGGAGATGGCTATGGAGATGAAAATGGCGGCGGCTAGGGTTTGTGGATGAAGATGATGATGAAGAGGTTCTGGCTGTGCTCGACGCTCTCCCGACGCTGTTCTGTTGACATTTCGACGGGGTCCCCTTTATAAAAGTTGTTGAGGTGGACGACCTGCCTCGGTTTCCATGCCAAACGACCGCTCATGCGAGCACGTGCGGTCGCATGGAATGCCATCTTTGGCCCTGGTTGCCTTCTAGCGCCTCCTGGTGATTGATCTCTTCTCCATTTTCCTTCCTTTCCTTTCTCCCACGTGATTGCTTCCCTTTTTAGCCCATTTCCCATGGAAAAATATCAAAGAGAGGATTTGTGGAATCCATAGCTTTCATTAGTCATAAGTGGCAATATTGGAGTGAATATCTCTATTTTAATGAAATATCTAGGTTTAAACAAGGTTGAAATGAGTGTAAAATATCACTCATCAGCCGCGGCGCGGGCGAAGGGGGGAGGGAGGCGGTAGCAATGGCGTTTCCACCCTTCTTTCTTCCGCCGGAGCTGCTCAAAACCCCGTCACGGCTGCCGCCTGCCGCGATTTTGCTAAACCCAAGCGTCCGTCGCCGTCGCCGTTCCCGCCGCGACCGGCATGCGTTCCCCGCCCATCTCGCGCCCACCCGCAGAGGTACCGACAGGGCCTTTTTATTTGAGACAGACGATGTGCAAGGACACACATAACATATATGATCTTGGGCCCCTCCCAGGCTTGGGGCTTAGGTGGTCACCCCTCACCCCTAAGCCCAGAGCCAAACCTGCTTAAAATGACTCGGTGATAAATCCTTTCCAAACAACCTATTTCCTCTAGCCCCAAACCCTAGCCGCGACCCCAACCCTTGCGATCTCGGACTTCTTCTTCTTCATTCCAGACAAATAGTTGAAGTCTCTGGCGCCGCACCTCCAGTAACGGTTACCATCCGTCGTAGTGCACAGTAAAATTGCAGCGTTTTCATTCTAATTTGGATCTGGTGGTTTTTGCATGTTTGTTAGGATGTTTAATTTCTTTTCTATCCGCCGTCATATGATGTTTTTAGTATATAGAGGTTGCGGTAGTTGCTGAAAAACCTTCTTGAAGCATAGTCTGAACCACCCGAATCAATGGCAATTCATTCAGCACAAGCTTAGCGAGCACCCACCCGTTGCTAAGAGAACGAGCCTTCACCGGTCGCAACATAAAAAATATGGTCTTGCCACTCTTTTCACGGTAGATCCAACAAGGTGTAGGGTCGGACATGCCCCACCCTAAGATCTTGGGCCAGCCCATATACCTACAAAAAAAGGAAACAAACCCAAAAGGCCCAACCCAGCTCACCTCAACCCCACCCAAACAATTTGGTCTGGTTTTCCGGTAGCTTTTTGGACCCTAATTATTACCCAATAATATTTAGTCACTTTATTTCTGTGACACCAAACTCACAGACACGTCCTGCCAATTCCAGACTAGTAGAAGTAATGGCATTCGTCTTTTCCACCCCTACAATGAATGCACTACAATTATTATCCAATAGTGACTTTATTATATTCAATTTCCTTTGGTCCATTGGTGGGAGTGGGGTAGGGCAGACCTGACATTTCAGCTCAAAAGCCACTTCTGCTGCCATAGTGCCCCTTTTCTATCCACCGTCGTATGTTGTTTTTAGTATATAGTTGTTGCGTAAGTCACCGGATAACCTGCTTGTTATGATGATCATTTCATTACAATCCGCGATAGTATATAAATTATTAATTATCAATAAAATGCAGGAAGTCAATGACATGTATATGCTGGTGGAGCCCTTGTTAGTTGCCTAGTGGTATGTCCACTAGCAATTAGCATTTTATGTAGTTTAAAAATGTTTAATAGATAACATCTAGGATATTTTATGGATACTTTTTAAAACAATTGATTTTCAGGACAATTCATAATTTTTAAAATCTAACAGCCTGACAATGAATGTGACATGGTCTTTAATCAGTAATATGGCACGATGATCGCGGTGACCTACTATTCATGAATTCTTGTACATGCAGACCAGGCTACAGGGCCATTTTATTTGAGGGAGATGATGTGCTTATGTACAAGGTGTCGAGGGGATGACCCCCGGGTAGGCAACGGAGCCCGGATCCCTTTTCAAACAACATCGGGGCAGGCCAAGCCCCTCAATCCGGCTGGCTCGCACGCCGGCTCCCCAGCGCGAGCCGGCTTGGCGTGGCAACCCGGCCTGGCCGCCTGGCCCATGCCCGCTGGCAACCAGAGAGCGAATCCTCACGACAAGAGAAGTAAGGCGACAGCGCCCCCTCCTCTACGCCGACCCCGGCGGGCGTGGCGACAGCTTTCCCTGTGCCCCCGCCCGGGGCGGGCGGTGTCCGGGCGGCGCGATCCTGTTGCAAGACGGCGCCGACCGCCCTATGACGAGCGACAAGACCTGCCATAGTGTCGAGCAGCCGACCGAGCCCGTGCCCGGCGAACCCGGCGCACCCAGCGGGCCCGGCGCGCCCGGTGGACCCGGCGAACCCAGCGCACCCGGTGACCCGGCGGCCCCCACCACCGGCTCCTAGACAATGACATCTGGGCCCCGTGCCCATGTAGCTTTACCCATGTAACCCTGGGGGGTCGAGCTATAATCCCCTCAGGAGGCCTCCGAGCAGGGGGGTTCTACTCAGTTCAGTTCACGTCAAGCCATCCCATGGCATCTGCCGTGAATCGCGCACCCCCCGCGAGAATACCACGACAGTTGGCGCCCACCGTGGGGCTGCTCGCGGCGCCGGCCGGAGTCAAGTTCCGGACGAGGCCCTTCACCAGCTCCGGCGAGCGCATCGTGCACGGTTTGGTCCGTGCACCTCGCACACCAACCCGGCCGGCTGCGCTGCTGCACCGGACGCAGATGCCGCCTGTCCCGCAGGCTGCCTTGTCGTCCCTTTCGGCTCACTGCGCGTCTTCGTCGTGCTTGTCCCCGACGTGTTTCCCAGTGAGGTGCGCAGCTGCACCGACTCGCCTGTCCCCATTGGCTGCGCCGTCTCCGACGACGTCGCCGCTCTCTGCGCCCGCGCGGAGGTGCTGACCATCGACACCAGCTCTGGTTCCCCGCACGCCAAGGAGATGGCTGCCGCGGCCGCCGCTGCCGCAGCTGCGGCCCCTCCCCGCTGGGCCGACTCGCTCCGCAAGACGATCTGGAGTCTGCAAACCCCCATCATTCCCAACGCCGACACGGCTGCGGCAGCGGCTCAACTCCACGAAGACCGCCAGCATCTGCTGGCTGAGGCCACGGAGCTCGCGGCAACGCGGCGCTGGCTGGAGTCTGCCCAGCGAGAGTACGACAGCGCCTACGGTTTCACGCCGGCCGCCGCCGAGCCCAGCCAGGCCGCGGAGGTGCGGATCCATGGGGGTGCAATCGGCCGCGCGCTAGGCGCAGGCCGGCCCATCTATGACACCCCCGTCAAGAACATGCGCGCGGCGCAGGCGGCCATGGCGGATCTCGAATTCCTGGAGGGCGAGGAGCTGCTGCAGCAGCAACAGCGAATCCGCAACCTCATCGCCGCGGCGAACGAGCAACATCAGCGTTTCGACCCGGCTCAGCCATCCGCCTCCGCCTCAGGAAAAACCGGAGACCCGGAGAGGGCCCTCCGGGACGCACGGCAGACGTCCTCACACGCCACTAGCGGTAGCCACTCTGGCCGGCACCGGTCCGGTCGGAGCCGGCATAACCGCGCCACCACCGCTGGAGACGGCAACGCTGGCGAGACGGTCGGCGACGGCCGGGTTCAGCAGCCGGAGCCCCCCGTCGGCGCCGTCATGGGCTCAGCCAATCCTCGCCTTCCTGGAAGACGGCGACCTTCCCAGCGACGAAACCGAAGCCCGGCAAGTGCAGCGGCGAGCGTCCGCCTACAGCATCATCAACCACGAGCTCATCAAACGCAGCACGACTGGCGTGTTCCAGCGCTGAGTCGAGCAGGACAAGGGGATCGAGATCCTCCTCGACATCCACCAGGGCGAGTGCGGGCACCACGCCGCCTCGAGATCCCTGGTGGCCAAAGCTTTCCGCCACGGATTCTACTGGCCCTCGGCCCTGCAAGGCGCCGAGGAGCTGGTCCTCAAGTGTGAGGGCTGCCAACGCTTCAGCAAGCGCAGCCACCAGCCGGCTTCAGCCCTCCAAACCATCCTGATCGCGTGGCCCTTTGCCGTCTGGGGGCTCGACATGGTGGGGCCCTTCAAGACCGCCCGAGGCGGCATGACGCATCTGCTGGTCGCCGTCGACAAGTTCACCAAGTGGATCGAGGCGAGACCGATCAAGAAGCTCGACGGGCCCACGGCCGTCTGGTTCATCAAGGATATCGCAGTTCGCTACGGCGTTCCCCACAACATCATCACGGACAACGGCACCAACTTCGCCAAAGGTGCACTGGCCCACTACTGCTCCGCATCCGGCATCCGGCTCGACTTGGCCTCCGTCGCACACCCCCAGTCGAATGGCCAGGTCGAGCGGGCAAACGGCCTCATCCTAGCCGGCATCATGCCGCGACTCGTCAAGCCACTCGTGCGCTCACCCGGCAGCTGGCTCGACGAGCTACCGGCCGTCCTCTGGAGTCTCCGGACGACACCAAACCGCTCCACCGGGTTCACCCCGTTCTTCCTCACCTACGGAGCCGAAGCAATCATTCCAACCGACGTCGAGTTCGACTCGCCCCGGGTGACCATGTACACAGAGGACGAGGCAAGAGAAGCACGTGAAGACGGCGTCGACCTACTCGAGGAGGCGCGCCTCCTGGCCCTCAGCCGGTCAGCCATCTACCAACAAGGCCTGCGCCACTACCACAGCAAGAAGATCAAACCCCTCGCATTCCGCGAGGGCGACCTCGTGCTCCGGCTCGTCCAGCGGACAGCCGGCCAGCACAAGCTGGCCTCCCCCTGGGAGGGCCCCTTCATCGTCAGCAAGGCCCTCTGCGACCGGAACGCATACTACCTCATCGACGCGCAGAAGCCGAACAAGCGCAAGCGAGACGCAGCCGGCGAGGAGTCCAGCCGGCCCTAGAACGCGTAGCTCCTCCGTCCGTTTTACAGTTGAACTCATGCATGTATGTATCACCACCTTTTGGATTTAATGAAAGCAGGCAGCTCCCCCGTTTTTGTTTTTTCCTGTCGAGTCGGCGCAGCCGCCTCGGGGGCTCGGGGGCTTCCTTTTCCATTCTTACCAATCTCTGTGTCTACGCACTTCCCTGTTTTTAATTCCCCGCCGAGTCGGCGCGTCCGGCTCGGGGGCTAGCCGGCCAGACCGCGCCTCGCTTTTTTTCCTTAGTCCATCTCGAAACGTACGAACCGCCAAAGCCCTCTCTTCGCCAGCCACAACCGGCTCCCGGCTGTCCGGACGGCAAGAGCCAAAGGCCGGAAGCATTCGTTACGCAAGAACGGCTAAGAAGGACAACCAGGTTCGGCCAACCCGGCTCAACCCGATCTCTCTCACTAATTCGCCGCACGACCGGCTGCGCGCCAGGCGGTTTCGCCGCCTGCCGCCAGCCGGCCCAGTGGGTGTTTCACTCGCGCTCAACTTCCGAAAAAGCCTAAGTATTGTGCGTCCGCTCTCGAAGCCGAATTCCCGTCCTAGCCACAGCCGCCACCTGGCTGTCCGGCTAGCGGGAAGGAAGTACAGAGAAAAGACAAATAGGAAAAGGCCCAAGGCCGAACAGCAAAAAGTGAAATCACATGCAAAATTTATATACAGCATGGGCCTTCGGCCACAAGTTCATTACATGGAACTACACACGCAGTGGGTGGACCTGCTACCTAACAGAGTTTGAGTACAGGAAGGATAAAACGGAAAAAAGCAGAAGCCCTAAGCAGCACCCGCGTCATCTCCCGCCGGTGTCGGCTCAGCCGAGGTGGACGCAGCCGCCGGGTCGGGTCCAGCGCTCTCCGCCGTCCTCTCGGCCGTGGCGTCGTCGTCCGGGTCGGCCTCGTCATCGGCGTAGGCACCCGTCTCGGCCAAGCTGCCGTCCGGGTCGTTCAGCAGCAAGCCGAACTCATCGGCAGGGAGCTCCTCGCCGTCTTCCGTCCGCTCCAGGACGAACTCGTCGTGCGGAGCAAACGAGGTCAGATAGCTGGCCTGCCCGGCGATCCGCTGCGCCCGTGCCGCCAAGTCCTCCTCCGCGCCGGCTCGCTGCGCCGCTAGGCGGTCGAGGTCCACCCCGGGATACCAAGACACGACGAAGCGCAGCGCCGTCTCCACTCTAGCGCGGGCCGCGGAGGCTCTTCACGTGCCGAGTCGCTCCGCCCCGGCTTCCAGCCATCGCGCCAACCGGGTGACGCTGTCTAGCACCACCGCACTCGGCCAGAGGCTGCTCGCCATGCCCTTGCCTCCTCCTGCCGGGTCGGCCCGGGGCGGCGTGTCCACGACGATATTCTCATCGACGTCCGACTCGCCGTCGGCCGGCTCCGCCCGCCCCTTCGGCTCGCCCGCTCCCTCCGGCTGGGGCTCGATGATCATCGCCGCCGGCGCCGAGCCCCTCTCCATCTCTGGCCAGGCCGGGTCCGCAGTGACCCGGGCCCGCTTCGCGGAGGCCCTCTCCCACGCCTGGGCCGAGGCCTCCTCCATCGCCCTCACGGCATGCTCCCGGTCCCGCCAGGCGGCGCGCGTCGCCGCGTCGAGGTCTTGGCCGGATTGGCGGGCCTCGAGGTCCTCCTCCGCGGTCCGGCCCGGCTCGCGGTCGATGGCGCTGCTCCGGGTCTTCCTCCAGATGGCCTCGCCCGCCGCGGCCTCTGTCGCCGCCACCGCCAAGTCAAGGGCCGACCTTTACACGGCAAGCTTATCACCACGAAGGCACAAGCAATAAATCATAAATGAGACAAGAGACACTTACCCAATGACCGTCAGGACCTCCCGCCTCGGCCCCACGGACGGGGCGAGCCGGCGCTTCTTCTTGACGACGACCCTCTCGCGTGCCAGACCCGTCGCCGCCGGGCGCTTCGCGGCCGGCCTTGTTTCGACCGCCTCCTTCCCATGCGGCCGGCTGACGGTCGCCGCCGCGCGAGCCGGTCCGGCGCCGGCCGTCTTCCGCAGCCGTCTTGGGGGGTCGACGCTGGCGTCCTCCTCGGCCGAGGGTGCTGCACTGTGGGCACCGGTCAGGCCCTCCTCGTCGTCATCCGGCCAGTCCCGTAGTAGATCTGGAGGCGAAGACTTACCCGCATCCCGCGACCCGCCGGCCGCAGCATCGGCCAGGCACGCCTCGACCGCCCCCTCCTCCGCCTCGGCATCGGCCTCCTCCACGTCCGAGTCGGGCAGGTCGGCCAACAGAAACGGGGGATTCGGCCCGTCGTGGTTCCGCTGGCTGGCGAATAGCTGCGGCCCTCCCGCGGTGTCAGGACACAAGAATAACGAAGAAGCAGCAAAATATAAAGACCAGGGACTCACCGCCAGCGCCGGGTTCTCCCGGTGATAGGGCTCCTTCCCGAAGCTCCACCCCTCCCCCTTCAACCCGGCCTTGGAGATATAGTTCACCCGCTGGACGATCCCAGCCGGCGTCAGCTCCTTGGTCGACATCCGGGTCGGGTCGTGCCGGCCGCTCATGTCGCAGATCCGGTGTGCCCGGCGCTGCAGCGGCAATGAAGGCCGCGATGAGGTCGACGGGCTTCAGCCTCTCGCGCTCCGTCAGCTCCCCGACCCGGCGACAGATGTTCACCATCTCCTGCGGCAGCTTCTTGGGGCAGTAGCCCCAGTTCGGCTTCTCGAGCGGCGGCGCGTCGACGAACGGCAGAAGATTGATGATGTCGACAGCCGGGTCGGCGTTCCGGACGTAGAAGAACGTCATCTGCCACTTCTTGGCCGAGTCCTGAAGCGGCAGCTTGGGAAACGGCCCGTTCACTCGGCCGGTAACCACCACCGCGCCGCAGTCAGACATGACGCCGGCTGACGCCCCCTGCTGCTTGAGGAAGAAAATCTTCGCCCACAGCTCCACAGTCGGTAGCATGCCGAGGTAGCCCTCGCAGAGCGTGGTGAAGCCGGCAACCTACAGCACGGCGTTGGCGCCGAGGTGATGCGGCTGCAGCCCGAAGAAGTCGAGCCATGCGCGGAAGAGGAGACTCATGGGGAGGCCGAGCCCGCGCTCGAAATACGAGAAGAAGACAACATGTTTGCCCGCCTGCGGCTGCGGCACCCTCTCCGAGCCGGGCGCGCGCGCAACCAGCGCCTCCGCCGACGGCAGCCGTTTCGTGCGGCGGAGGTAGCGGATGTTCTGCTCGGTCGTGATGGAGCCCTCCCAAGAGCCTTTCGGCAGCGCCATTGGAGGGCTCTACGGGCGTCGAGATGTGGCGATGAGGAGAAGGAGGAAGGGAAAGCAGCGTGCTGTGGGATTCGGAAGCGGTGCGCAGCAGCAAGCGAGGGCGAGGCGCACGACGGCGGCAGCACTCCGCTCAGGCCCGACGGAGAAGAAGCGGGGGCAGAGGAGGAGCGAGGGGCGAGGGTGCGTGCGGAAGCGTTTCCGTCGCCCTGTCCCCTTGCCTCATTTATAACTACGAGAAATCGTGGGGGAGTGGGATCGTCTGCGCCCGCGATCCCCACTCCCCCGCACTGTGCGCGCACGTTCCCCACGCACATTAACTGCGCGGGAAAGCGCAATCGCCAACGGCCGCCGCAGTAAATCCCTCACGCGTGGTCCGAGGGTGCGTCGTGGAGGGCCCGGGCCGCAGTCACGTCCCGTCACGCGCGTGGGCTGGCAAGCCTCGCCCGCCACAAAGCTGCATGTGGCAGTCTGTCAAGCTCCGGCGGGCGCGAATCGGCGTACAAGGCAAGACTCGTCTGGCGGGCGTTTTCCGCTTCCCACCCAGGCCGGGGTGCCGCGACCCGGTCTCCGGAAGCTGCCCCCCAGCGGGTGTTCCCGGCGTCCGCTGCCGCGTTGCCGACAAGCGGCCAGGCGGAGCCGCCCGGTTGGACTCCGGCACTTCATCAACAAACCGGCTCCTAAGGGGTTAAGTTGCGAAGGCCCTCCCCGCCTGAAGCCGGCGAACCTTCACAGCTTCGGGGACTACTGTCGGGGGAATGACCCCCTGGTAGGCAACGGAGCCCGGATCCCTTTTCAAAAAACATCGGGGCAGGCCAAGCCCCTCAATCCGGCTGGCCCACACGCCGGCTCCCCAGCGCGAGCCGGCTCGGCATGGCAACCCGGCCTGGCCGCCTGGCCCATGCCGGCTGGCTACCAGAGAGCGAATCCTCGCGACAAGACAAGTAAGGCGACAGCGCCCCCTCCTCTACACCGACCCCGGCGGGCGTGGCGACAGCTTTCCCTGTGCCCCCGCCCGGGGCGGGCGGTGTCCGGGCGGCGCAATCCTGTTGCAAGACAGCGCCGACCGCACTATGACGAGCGACAAGACCTGCCATAGTGCCGAGCAGCCGACCGAGCCCGTGCCCAGTGAACCCGGCGCACCCGGCGGGCCCGGCCCACCCGGGGCACCCGGCGGACCCGGCGAACCCGGCGGACCTGGCGACCCGGCGGCCCCCACCACCGGCTCCTAGACAATGACATCTGGGCCCCGTGCCCATGTAGCTTTACCCATGTAACCCTGGGGGGTCGAGCTATAAGACCCCCCCGGAGGCCTCCGACCAGGGGGGTTCGACTCAGTTCAGTTCACGTCACCTTCCCACACACACTAAACACAGCTCCAGGAGCGACCTTGTAACCTCTGTGCATTCCATACTCCATTCGGCAGGATTAGGGGTGTTACCTCTCCGGAGGGCCCCGAACCTGGGTACGTCTTGTGTCCCACACTTGCGCGTGCCAACCTCGCCTCCGAAACCCACCGGCGTCCTCCTGTAACCCCACCTCAAGCCATCCCATGGCATCTGCCGTGAATCGCGCACCCCCCGCGAGAATACCACGACACAAGGACACACAGAACATATATGATCTTGGGCCCCTCCCAGGCTTGGGGCTTAGGTGGTCACCTGTAACACCCCAAAAATCGGGTTATCAATTTTTATGCTATTATGCCTTCCTAGCTTTCCTCTCCCAAATTTTTCCTCTGGAATCTGGTGAGTGACCAGGTGAATCCAGACAGTCCTCAGCCTCACCATACCGTTCCCATGTTCTTGTGCCAGCCAAGCTTCGTCAGTAAACCCCGAACCTCATTCAAACCCCAGTTCCAAAATCTTGGAACTGGAAATCCTGCCTTTGTGTTTACAAAGGAGCTCTCATTTTCCTTGCTCTGTTAATCCTCCAAAAATTTCTAGAGATCCTCCTTCACTCATAAACCCCAGATGTGCAAAAATATTGCCAAGTCAAATGCAATATTTTTCATCTAGAATTAATTCCTTTATCAGCCTTTCTGAGGAATTAAATCCAGAGGGATAGCTAGACATCTCTAAATTTCTTGAAAATTTGTGGAGATGATCTTTGTGCCTACCTCAAGCTCTGGTAAAAATATTGGCCACAATTAAATAAGGGAAATTGCATTTTCCTATTTAAAGCCAATATTTCAATTTGGGGCCTTTCCAAAGGAACTACCCTTTTGGTAACTAGGAAAAATCCCAAATAATTTGTGGAGCTTATCCCATCCATATATTCACCATTTCCATCAAAATATCTAGTTCCACAATTCAAATTTTGAGCACAACATCCATTTGCAAATTCTGTCCAGATTTCCAATTTGCAAAGGAAGTGCTTGCTCCCTTGATCCTTTAGGGCTGAAAATTTTCAGGGTGATTGGCATTGGCAAATCACTCATGCAATCCAAAAACCAGCGCATTTCATCTAGTCAATTTTTCTTAGTAAATTATCTAAGTTTCTATCCAGATTTCATCTCTGTGAAGGAAGTACCTTCATAGATGATCAAATTGAGTTGAATTTTTTCCAGCTACCTCTCATGACTATATCATCACCCTACACAAAAAATTAGCCAAATCCATCTAGCTATTCCTTCCCAACATCTTCATTTCCATTTTTCGTCAGTGTGCAAGTTTGCAAAGGAGGTGCCATCTATAGTGGTCCAGTTGAGCTGAATTTTGGCTAAGATGACCACCTTAGTGGATGACCAATGTCTGCCAAAGATCATGCCAAGAGGAGCACTGTGGTAGCCACACCACATGTCAAACACCTTGCTGCCACTTCACATGTGAGACCAAATCAATCACTCCAGGGCTCCCTGTTGCTGTCTGGTAGCATGAGGCACTTACTTGAGGATAGATACGTCTCCCCGACATGATTTGGCAATGAGTGGGGCGTGGCAATGCCGTGGCCACGTGGTGACCACGTGCAGAGCACGCCATATACATGCCCTGTGCGCCAGATCCTTCGGGAGCTCGCCTCCGGCAGGTTCCGGCTCGTCCGGGAGCGCCGACGAGCTCCCCACCGCACGCGTGTGTCGTCTGGAACCTCCTTCCCGCGTCCCCTAGCGCTTGGACGGCCGTGCCGACAGCGGGTGCTCCACCGGAGAACCGCCACCTCGCCGCGTGTATCGAAGCCTCATCCGTTGTCGCGTAGCCCTCCCCGAGCCTATTTAAGGCACCCCCGAGCCCCTCCTCCTCACCAGTAGCCCCGGCCCCCTCTCCCCTCGAGCCCGCGAAGCTCTCTGCCTCTCCAATGGCCGTGTTGCCGTCGCCCGCTCCCCTCGACCCACCTCACGCCCTGGCCCTTCCCCTCCCCTCTCTCCTTGTCCTCGGCCTTCCCCGAAGCTCACGAGGCCACCGTCGTCCTCTGCTTGGCTGGGGGAAGCTCGCCTAGCTCGCCCCGACCGTGCCTGCTCCGTCTGTCCGCCGTGGGATGGGCAGTCGCCGCCTCAACCTTCCCCGGCCCTGCTAGCTAGTTCCCACGGGTGCGGCCTGGCCCCACGGCTTCGTCCCACTCGTCGACAGCTTTGGCCGGGCAGCGAGGCGCTGGCAGCAAGCACGGCCGAGCGGCCGAGGCCCTCCTCTGCTCCAGTGCGAGGAAGAGGACGACCCGGGAGGAGAGAGAGAAGGAGATAGGGTGGGGCCCGCTTGCAGTGTCTCAGCGCTGACCTGGCCGGGCCCGTTGACTGACTTAAGTGGAAGCGTATTTTGCAAAATGCGCTTTCCGTTCTGAGAAGCGTACTCCGCCGCGTTATTTGAAGGAAATACGCTTTCTTTTACCGAAAGCATAATCTGGAAAATACGCTTTCGTTTCTCAGCCACCGGCCGAAGTGGCTATATAATGAACGTTCACCCGTTAGGAGCTGAAATGGACAGTTTTCTGTCTGTTTCTCTGCTTAACGAACGAACGGCCATTTCTCTTCAACTGTAACTCTGATTGAGGTAAATCCAACGCCCACGTTTTTAGTTCGTCGAGCCCGTTCTGATGGTGCCATTTGCACAACATTGTCACACATTAAAAATACCATTTTTTTCCTTTCCCTAAAATAGGCCTCTCCCGAGAGTGCCGGTTCCGACGCATCGCATCCGGAGAATCACCGCACTGTTTCCCGGTGTATTCCTCTACCCCAAGGCAAGCCAACCTCTTATCATGAGCTCCGGACTTGCATGTTGACTTTGCTTGCACCCTGTGTGTGCATTGCAGTATATTTCGGATCATCTGTTAGTCTGTACTAGCATAGCCCTATTATTTCATCTGTACCAGACGCTAGTGTTATTTTCCATATAATATCGTGACTTGCTTTCATGCCATATTTTACATGCTAGTATAAACACTTTTAATACCATCATCATGCTAATGCTATGATTTGATCTCATGCCATGATTGACAATACTGTTATGATTTTGCTATGCTGTTGTTAAGTGATTGTTCCTGCTTATAAATGTTGATGTGATGGTACGATGACAGAAATGTTAAATTGAACTTGTAAACTAAACCTCCTCCGTCATCGATGGGACCGAGTCATAGTGCCACCGAACCGAGCTTTCCAGTGCAGCCACATCTGCCAGAATGGGACGGCCTTGACTTGGTCTAACTTTGTGCTCTCTTATCGGTACCACCAAAGAGGGAAGGTTATGCGCGCGTGCTGCCCTGATCAGGTAGGCGGCGATAACCTTGTGAGCCCAGTTGTTTGTTTATCCCAGGGGTTCCCGTTTGGGATAGTTTAGTTTGGCCACAACGGTGGCAGGTGTCAGGAGTGACACAGGGGCCACCCAGGGCATGACCCGGACGGGGAATGATTGTCGGTGGTACGATAGAAGGGTCACGGGTTAGGCAACTTTCGTTGGACGAATGTCCATGGTGTGGGAAAAGTGTGCAACCTCTGCAGAGTGTAAGAATCTATTCGAATAGCCGAGTCCACGGTATCGGACATATTTCATACTAGGTCACACTATTTGGTCTTGGTCGATCTGGAGGACGAACCTGTTGTTATAAATTTGTTAAAGAATGTGCAACTAAGTAAATGTGGTAACTTGGCCTATGGGATAATTGTGAGTAGTCACCATGTTGTTCTGACATGATCACGAGATGAGATCTCGGTGAGTCATGAGTTAGCCCAGAAGGGCAGTAAAACTGAATGATATCACAACATATTACTTTAATGCTTCACGGGAGGTAAGTGTAGTGTAGGTTTCAGTTTGATTTTGGATGCCATGTCCCATAGAAGTAGCTATGCCAGGCTATGATATGTAGTTGATATGTCTAATCCATGTTATGCCATGCTTGATCCATGTTTTCCAGTTAATTCCATGCCATGTCTAGACTAAATTCAGGTATAAGCATGGTGCTTGCTTTGTCATCTGCTTGTTTGGATGCTATGTATTTGGTTGTCTTGCGAGTACATTCAAAGTACTCACCTGGCCTTGCACGTGGCCAGTTGCAGGAAAAGATTCATCGTGCTAGATTGTAACCCAGCCAGTCCTGTGAATTGTGGAGCCCAGCCAGAGACGTCGTTGGCGCTGAACCAAGACCTCCGCTGCCATTTAGTTAGCCTTGGAGCCATGGGATATTGTTGTAGGCAACAGTATTGTAATACTCCATTTCATATAATAAAGCCATTTTTGTGCCTAGAATTGCTATATCATGTCTCAGACGTGCGCCAGGTCTTATCCTGGGACTGGCATGCGTCGGCCCTCTATCGGGGTGCCACATCGCCCCTCCCCCTAAGCCTAGAGGAAACCCTACTTAAAAAGACTCGGTGATAGATCCTTTCCAAACCAACTCTTTCCCAGAGCCCCAAACCCTAGCCGCCACCTAAACCCTCGCGAACTCACACTTCTTCTTCTTCATCCCATACAAACAATTGAAGTCTCCGGTGCCTCCACCTCCAGTAAAGGTTCGCATCCAAGGGATCTTCATCGCCCGGAGCTTCGCCCCCGGTCACTCTCCTCACCTCCCTCGAAGTTCTTTTCATCGGTGCCACCGTAGTCTGCCACTAAGTTGGAGCAAGATGGGCTGGAGAAAGCATCCTGGCGTCGATGCTCCTAGTGGACCGGGACTACACCGTAGTGCACGGTAAAATTGCTGCTTTTTCATTATAATTTGGATCTAATATTTTTTGCATGTTTGTTAGGATGTTTATTTCCTTTTCTATCCGTTGTCGTATGTTGTTTTTAGTATAGAGCGGGTTTGGTACTTGCCAAAAAACCTTCTTGAAGCATATTATCAACCACCCAATTCAGTAGCAATTTTTTCAGCACAAGCTTAGCGAGCACCCACCCGTTGCTAAGAGAACGAGCCTTCGCCCGTCACAAACTATAAAATATATTTTTGGACTAGCCACTCGTTTCAGGGTAGATCCAACAAGGTGTATGGTAGAAATGCCCCACCCTAAGATCATTGGACTATCCATATATCTACCAAAAAAGGAAACAAACCCAAAAGGCCCAACCCAGCTTACCTCATCCACACCCTAATAATTTGGTCTGGTCTACCACCAGCTTGTTGGACCCTAATTATTACCGAATAATTTTTAGCTACATTTTTTCCGTGATACCAAATATTCTCACGGGTACGTCCTACCAATTCCAGTCTGGTAGATGTAATGGCATCCGTCTTTTCCACCCCTACAATGAATGCGCTACAATTATTGTCCAATAGTGACTTTATTATATTTAACTTCCTTTGGTCCATTGGAGGGAGTGGGGTAGGGGAGACCTGACATTACAGCTCGAAAGCCACTACTGCTACTATAGTGCCCCTTTTCTATATGCCGTCGTATGTTGTTTTTAGTATATTCTTGTTGCGGGAGTCGCTGGAAAACCTACTTGTTACGATGTTCATGTCACTACAATCTGCAATAGTATACAAATTATTAATTCTCAATAAAATGCAGGAAGTTCTTGACATGTATATGCTGGTGGAGCCCTTGTTGGTTGCCAAGTGGTATGTCCACTAGCAATTAGCATTTTATGCAGTTTAAAAATTATAAATACATATCATCTAGGAGATTTTATGGGTACTTTTTGAAACAATTGATTTTCAAGACAACTCATTGTTTTTGAAATCTAACAGTCCGGTAATGAATGTGGCATGATCATTAACCAGTAATGTGTCACAATCGAGCGCCCCTCCCACGTAGGCCCAGAGCCAATCCTGCTTAAAAAGACTTGACAATAAATCCCTTTCAAACCAACTCTTTCCCCTAGCCCCAAACCCTAGCCGCCATCCCAACCCTCGCGATCCCGAATTTCTTCTTCTTTGTCCCAGACGAACACTTAAGTCTCCAGCGCCGCTGCCTCTAGTAAGGATTCGCCTCCATGGGATCTTCATCGCTCGGAGCTTCGCCCTCGATCACCGTCCTCACCACCCTCATAGTTCTTTCCATCGGTGCCACCATAGTCCGCCGCTAAGTTGGAGCAAGATGCGCAGGAGAAAGCGTCCCGTCGTCGATGCTCCCAGTGGACAGTGACTCCGCCATAGTGCACGGTAAAATTGTAGTTCTTTCATTCTAATTTCGATCCATTGTTTATTTGCATGTTTGTTAGGATGTTTATTTCCTTTTCTATTCGCCGTCTTATGTTGTTTTTCGTATATAGTGGTTGCAGTCGAGAGTCGCTGGAAAACCTTCTTGAAGCATAGTCTGAACCACCGATTCAATGGCCATTCTTTCAGCATCGGCTCAGCGAGCACCCCACCCATTGCTGACAGGATGAGCCTTCGCCCATTGCAACATCAAAAATATGTTCTAGCCGCTCGTTTCAGGGTAGATCAACCAAGTTGTAGGGCAGGACAAACCCCACCCTAAGATCTAGGGCCAATCCATATACCTACTCAAAAAAGAAATAAATCTAAAAGGCCCAGCCCAACTCACCTCGGCCCCACCCTAAGAATTTGGTCTGATCTGTCACCATCTGCTTGACCGTAATTATTTTCCAATACTAATATTTAAGCATGTGTTTAACGTGATGATAAAATATTTTGACGAAAAGGCCCCACCAATTCCAGTCTAGTAGAATTAATGACATTTGTCTTTTTCGCCTCTACAATCAATGCGCTACCGTCGCCTTGCCTGTGTGTGCGATAGGGGGGGTCCTTCCCACACGACCCTGAAACCGTCGGCGATAGGTCCTCCGGTCACACACGCGGTGCAAAAAGAGCTCGTGTGCGATCGGGCGAGCCATCACAGACAATTATACAGGCCCACTCGTTTCTGTTCGTATGTACATCCCACACAGTGAATCCAAGACAAACATTTCCGTTCATATATACATCCCACACAGTGAATCCCAGACAAATGTTTCCGTTCGTGCATACATCACACACAATTTTCCGCATCACATCGTCTATGATAGCGTTGCCATTGCAGACGATATTAATAATTTTATCATTTGTGTTATTGAATGGATTGTGCATGGTGCCTAGAAGAAACTGTGTGGCATAGGATGTCCATCACACACTTTTTATGTGGAAAACGTTTGTGCAAGGTGGCCTAACGCAAACAGTTGTCCAGAGGAAGTCATGTGTGATTGTTCATTGATCCAACATGTTTACTTCCTAAAAACTGTGTGGGTTGTCTGAGATCATCGCCCACGGTGTTGTCTCAATAACCATGTGCAATAGAAAAACCCAATAAGTAGGCTAATTGTCCTATTATTTTTAATCCATTTAGTAATCAAATTTACATTTCATATTAAACACACAATATACTTCATTTTCGTATTAGGGAACCAGGATTTAATAATTAATATTAGAGTACAACATCATATAGCTTCAGCACTCACTTACACCATATGGCATATAGCTAGCTACCCCATTACACAACAGCACCAAGTTTCACATGCAACATCTAAAACCTATGAAAATTAGCATCATAGACGGTAGATAGACAGATGAATCTCATCTGGAAAACTGCTGAAGTGGAAGCTGAGTATTGAGCCTTCAATGATGTTGAAGGTCCTTGCAACTTTAGGCCAGTGCCTGTGGATGATTGACCACCCATCCTTCGTTCTCTTGAGGAAGACTTCAATATTGTACCGTGGGTGTTGTCTGAACACCTTCCTCGCCTCTTGACCATACAGGTGGTTTGAGAGGTAATCATCTGTGAACTGCTTTGGAAAGGCCTAAAAACAAAGATATGCATAAATATCTTCTCTAAATTTTGAAATGGCACAAAGGAATAAAAAAACAAGGTATAAGAGTTAGTACCATCCTATAATTCACTGATGTCTTCTTCATTGTGCAGACAAAGATCTTGTTGTTTTTCGTCGCTAGTTTCTTTATCCTAACAATCTTTCTGAGTTTCTTGACTTGACTGATATTCATGGACATCTCATTTCCCCATATGCAAAATGGGTCGAATAGTGGGTCAAAACCTCTGACAAAAGGACCTACATGTGCAAAACCAAATTGTTAAAAACCTAAATATTAGAATGGTTCCTGCAATTGCACAATAATGTGCTATTAGACAAAGGACCATGCATGTGCGAACCTCGATGGTAAACCTCATTGCCTCCCATTGTTTCCCTGCAACACATATAAGGTAGTTATTGATCAGGTTAAGTGAGGGTTGGCATACTATCAGTAAAATATGTTGATGAAAAATAAACACATTGTAGATTCAGCAGATTAATTCGAGCCACATGGAAAAGCCATTTATCCAAACCAAGCATGCTTAAGAACTAGGAAATATAGCAATTGTATATGTTTCTCATGTATTTAGTCCAGCCAAATTCGATTTATTTCTCACATGCATAACAATACAAAATTGTACCCACTACAATTGAACATCGCATTGCAGAATTGAACCAAACAGTTAACTGAACACCACAACAAATGAACCAAACAAATAACTGAGCACCACATTACACAATAGAACATATATACTAGAGGATCAGATTGCATAGTAACAATACATAGGACAATTCACTAGAATTTGTAAAGGAAAGGCAGGAGCAGCACATGCAACAGGTAAACCGAACATGCTTAACCGGCGTAGCTAGCTAGCTGAACATAGGTCCTTATAGTGAGCTAAAAAGACAAGCTACTCCTCATCGTCGGAGATATCGATGATGATGGGCTCCTTAGACTTGGAAGAGGGCGAGGCCTCCACATCATGGGTGCCCTCCTCATAGTGGTGAGTCGCCTGAGCCGCTCCGGGCACCAACCTGCTGGCTATGGAGTTGAGGTAAGCACGGGCACGCTGAGAAAACACCTCGTAGTCTTCGTCGAAGGCACCAACGGTGGCCTCGAGAAAAAGCCACGAACTGTCGTTTAAAGCAGCCAACCGCGTGGCGGCATCCGCGCACGAGGCATCGACTGTGGCCTTGACGGTGAGGTGCTCCTCCAGGATCTGGGGGTCGGCACACATGGCAGCCATTGCAACCGCATCCGCGCATGCGGCCGCGATTTGCTTCTCCGCTGGCAAATGCTTCATGAGCTCCTAGCTATACTGCGTGCACCATGGCTTAGGGCGGCGCTTATGTGGAGGATGGGTCGGCGATTTGGGTGGAATGTGTCGCGCTGGCGGTCGTGGCATGTGGGATGTAGAAGGAGGAGGAGGATGGGGGTCGGGTGTGGATTACCTGACTAGATCGACGAGGCCGAGCAGCAGGAAGGAGCGTCGCCGGCGAGACGGCGGCGCTGCAAGCAAGCAGTGAAGGTTTGAACTTGGAATGGAAGGCGAAAACAGGGGAAATGTGGATTTGTTAAGAAGGAGGGGGCATGGGAGCTAGATATTTCCGCGGATGCCGAAATTTTTCGCTCCGTGCAGCGAAAAACTGGCATGCAAAGTGTCATTAGACACGGTCCCTTATTCAACACTATGTATGATATCTGAACATCACAAACGGTTCATCTGGCTTACCCCGTGTGTGATGAGTTTGAACTTGCAAATTTCCGTTTGAATTTCCCTGGTTACAGTGGCCATCCAGGTCATTACATAATTTGGGTACACAAAAGAGCCTACAACACACCCACACTTCTTAATCGAGCAAATTCAGCAATTAAATAGAGCTAGCTGACCTAAACATTACTCTAAGAAAAGACCGGCGCTCTAAACAAAGACTACTACTCCACCTAGCGCTCGGTGATCTCCGCTGCCTCCTCCATGTCCAGCTCGCGCCCGACGATCTCCTGGGGAAGGGGCTCCATGGCATCCATCGCACCATACTCGGCAAGCATCTCGCCATCCGCGTCCGCCATCTCTTTGGAAAAGATCACCATGAGCTGGGCGTGGGCGGCTGCGGTCTGGGCTTGGACGGGCTCCATCGTGGCAAGGTATGCCGCGAATGAACGGACGGCTGCTCGAATGCTCTCGGCGATTGCCAACTCTTCGGCTGTGGGTTGCCGACCGTTGTCAGAGAAGATTCATGCGATTTGTGCGGTGACCGCCAGGAGCTGGGCGTGGGCGGCCTCGACATGGGCATGGGCGGCCTCCATCAGGGCTAAGGCGGCTTCCGCGGAACGGACAGCTGTTGTGCTGCTCTCGCCATTTGCTATTCCCGTCACAGATGTTGCTGCCACCATCTGAGCTGCAGTAGCGGCTGTTTCGGCTGCCGCAGCCGCCTGGTCAAAGATTGCAGCCGCGCTCATGCAGGTTGTGAGCACGCTCATGGCGGGTGAGGCCGCGCTCTCGCCGGAGTGGGCCGCCAAAGTTGCCCTCACGACGCGGGTCCACGTCCCCATCTTTGACCGGCGACGATTGAACAGTGAAATGATATTTGGGGAGCTAGTGTGCTTGACATGCCGGCTATGTACTATAGCCGACGAACCTTCTCACGTAAGCCATATATGACGGTGCTCCAAGATATTTTGTACTGCATCTCACACGGTTGGTGGTAATAAACTGTGTGTGATGTACTTGATTTTTCGTCTTGATTTGAAATACAGAATGGGGTCACAGCGGCAAAGGACGGTGTTTGAATTGCTAGAACATTTATCTGCAACGAACATGCAACTATAGGAGTGCCGTCAAATTTTTTGGAATTATTCAGGGTTCGTTTGGACATTTTTATACATTAACTGAGTTTTCTAGGCATTTAAGGTGCATAATTCAAATTTGAACTACATGCACATGCTCCGGTGCACCAAAATGGGTTGTAAAATCATATATGTGTCCATGGGTGCATGCTTAGGTCCCATGCAAGAAATGAGAATGAATTTCAAACACCTCGGCATCGTGGCTTGACCGCAAACGTTGAGATACCTGGTTTTGAAATTCTAGTAAATCCAAAACTCGTCTGAAATTCATGAAACATGGCATGCTATCATGGAATGGCACCAACATGCTGTGGTAAAATTTTTGTCCCATTTGGGGCAGGTTTTGATATAAGATTTTCACAAACCAGAGGTTCTCACAAGAAGCCTCATGGTTCCGGTAGGGAACGTGTCACCTTTGTGGATGAAACGACATTCGTTGCCTCTTCTCGGCTTGAATTTTTCTCTAGAGGCAACATAGACCAGTAGGAGTGTCGTGTTAAAATTTGGAATTATTCGTGGTTCGTTTGGACATTTTTATACATTAACTGAGTTTTCTACAGCGCAACGCTCACCAGGCCTGCCGCGACCGCCGGGCCTGCCCCTGCGACGTCCGGCGAGACGACGCTGGTTCTCACCAGGGGTGCCGTCACGGCCCCCAGGCCTGCCCCGACGATGTCCGGCACAGTGCCCTCCTCCATCTGGGACATAAGCCTACGCCTCGTGCGGCGGCCGCCACTGCCGCAGTTATCCTTGCATCGTCGCAGTTCCTGCTCCACCGCTTGCACCATCCGCCACACTCTTCGCCGAGCCAGCAGTATCGCCCTCCGGCGATCCATTTCCGCTTTCAGGACGACCTTGGCTAACCTGGTGGCTTGCTCGTACCGTGTTTCCTGCTTCCTTGGGCTGTCGTCGGGAGAGACGGTGACATGGCTGTCGACCGCCAAGCTGACCATCGCGCCGGCAGCCTCGATTCTGCCATCACCCAACTCCATCCTGTCGTCGGCCGTTGGGGGTATGCCGGTATGTGTGGGTAACTAGCTAGCAAGGGGATCAGCAGTGAGTCACCACCGCCGGCCATTGTTGTGGTTATTTATAGCTAACAGTTGGTTAGGGGATTGAGGGTTTTACAATTTACCCCTGTGGCTGGTCCTTGCGCGGGAAGTCTTCGCTGGAGCGCGGGAAGACTAAGTGGAGCACACAATTCCTAGCACACAACCGTATGCGGTGTCACGTGTTCACATAAGGAAACATATGTGTAACTTACAAATCATCACACACGAGTTCTCGCACCACGCATCTTGTGCAATGGTCCTAGCCATCGCAAACAACTCGTTTGCAGTTTTAAAGTTTTTTCTACACACATAATTGCACAAGAAACAACTGTAGCAACTGTCTGCAAGGGTTAGGTATCACATGCATCTTGTTACGCCGAATCGTTTGTCTTATTTTTTATCATCGCAAACAATTCATCCGAGTGACCTGTTTGCCTGGTATCACACACATATTGTTACTTCTAACTGTTTGTGTTTTTCTTGTCATCGCAAATAGTTCATCTGAGTTGCTTGTTTGCCGGGTATCACACACATCATGTTAAGCCGAATCGTTTGTGTTCTTCTGGATCATCGCAAACAGTTCATCCGAGTGACTTGTATGTTGTCTATCACACACACCTTGATCTGGCGGACCGTTTTTGTTGTTTTAGCTCATCGCAAACAGTTCATTTGAGTGAACTGTATGCGGTATATCGCACACACACCTTGATCTGGCTGACCGTTTCTGTTATTCTCGCTCATCGCAAACAGTTCGTATGGATCAACTATATGCCACGTATCGCACACGCAACTCTAATCTGAATCATGCTTGATGTCTCCACCATCGCACACAGTTCGTCTTATTGGTGACGGTTTTATTACGATACCGTTTGCGATTCATGCATCACACACAGTTTGGTCGAAGGGTCTCTGAAACATGTGCCGCGTTAGCAGCATCCTGCAGTAGTGATTTTTGGTGCATAATTCAAATTTGAACTACAGGCACATGCTCCAGTGCAGCAAAATAGGTTGAAAAATCATATATGTGTCCTTGGGTGCATGCTTAGGTCCCATGCAAGAAATAGGAATGAATTTCAAACACCTCGCCATCGTGGTTCAGCCGCAAACATTGAGAAACTCGGTTTTGAAATTCTAGTAAATCCAAAACTCGTCCGAAATTCACGAAACTTGGCATGGTATCATGAAATGGCACCAACATGCTGTGGTAAAATTTTTTGTCCCATTTGGGGCAGGTTTTGGTATAAGCATCTCACAACCCAGATCTTCTCACAAGAAGCATTGTGGTTCTAGTAGGGAATGTGTGTCACCTTTGTGGACGAAACGACATTCATTGCCTCTTCTCGCCTTGAATTTTTTTCTAGATGCAACATAGATCAATAGGAGTGTCGTGTTAAAATTTGGAATTATTCGGGATTCGTTTGGACATTTTTATACATTAACTGAGTTTTCTAGGCATTTTATGTGCATAATTCAAATTAGAACTACATGCACATGCTCCGGTGCACCAAAATGGGTTGAAAAATCATATATGTGTCCTTGGGTGCATGCTTAGGTCCCATGCAAGAAATGGGAATAAATTTCAAACACCTCGACATTGTGGCTCGGCCGCAAACATTGAGAAACTTGGTTTTGAAATTCTAGTAAATCCAAAACTCGTCAGAAATTCATGAAACTTGGCATGGTATCATGAAATGGCACCAACATGCTGTGGTAAAAAATTGTCCCATTTTGGGCAGGTTTTGGTATAAGCTTCTCACAAACCGGAGCTTCTCACAAGAAGCCTCGTGGTTCCGGTAGGGAACGTGTGTCACCTTTATGGACGAAATGACATTCGTTGTCTATTCTCGCCTTGATTTGTTTTCTAGATGCAACATAGACCAATAGGAGTGTCGTGCTAAAATTTGTAATTATTCAAGGTTCGTTTGGACATTTTTATAAATTAACTGAGTTTTCTAGGCATTTTATGTGCATAATTCAAATTTGAACTACATGCACATGCTCCGGTGCACCAAAATGGGTTCAATAATCATATATGTGTCCTTGGGTGCATGTTTAGGTCCCATGCAAGAAATGGGAATGAATTTCAAACACCTAGGCTTCGTGGCTCGGCCGCAAACATTGAGAAACTTGGTTTTTAAATTCCTATAAATCCAAAACTCGTCTGAAATTCATGAAACTTGGCGTGGTATCATGAAATGGCACCAACATGCTGTGGTATTTTTCATGTGCTATTTGAGAGAAGGCGCACGAATTAACAGCCAACACAGGCATTTTGAAACAAATAGCTGCCACGTTATCATCTCAAACGTTTGTATAATTTAAATCGTGGGCGTTCTGCTAACCATTCACGTGACGCCACGCGTCACACTTTTATTGTCTAGGAGGTGTCGTGCGGGCAACTACTCGAGTAGACGAGAGGCGTGCGAGTGCAGTCCGCTACGCAGGCTGACCGGGAGGCGTGCGAGCAGTCCTCCGCTGCCCAGGCTCACCGGGAAGTGTGCGGCCAGTACGCTGCGCTGGCTCACAGGGAAGTGAGCCCTTTGACCTCCACCCACTAGTAGAAAAAACCCCTTTAGTCCCGGTTCCCAACCCCCTTTAGTCCCGGTTTTCCCAACCGGGACTATGGATTCGGGACTAAAGGCATGACCCTTTCACAACCGGGAGTAAAGGTCCTCCAGGCTAGAAAAAATAATGCCTCCCACCATTGCAACTCGTGGGATTCGAATTCAAGACCTCATGTGTTGCCTCACGCGCAGCTTACCTCCCCACCTACATAGCACATGTGACTTTGGATGGGATGCTTTCCTTTTGAACTAGCCTATGGAGGACCCTTTAGTCCGGGTTGGTGTTATCAACCGGGACTAAAGGGTCCTTTAGTCCGGGTTGGTAATACCAACCGGGACTAAAGATAGACCCTTTAGTCCGGGTTAGTGTTATCAACCGGGACTAAAGGGTCAAGGCCTTTAGTCTCGGTTGGTAACACCAACCGGGACTAATATAGGCCCTTTAGTCCGAGTTGGTGTTAACAACCGGGACTAAAGGTCCTCTGACGCCCATGAAACTTGGAACCGGGACTAATGCTCATATTAGTCCCGGTTCCAACTCTAGCCGAGACTAATGTGCTGAACCGAAGGTCCTTTTTCTACTAGTGACCGCCGTCCGCCTCGCTCCCAACCTCTCCATTAATGGCGCCCGAGCCGCTGTATAATATAGGCGGCCTTACTCTTCGCCTCCCACTCCCCTATCTCCCAAACCTCCACCTACGCCATGGCGCACAAGGATCATCTGCCACTAGTCTTCCAGTTTGGTGAAGTCGACTCCGAGCCAGAGGAGATAGAAAATAAGGAGGAATGGGGCCTCATGGACATGGCCGTGAATGAGCTGACCGCGGTGGATGCTGCCCCCCACGCCCATCCAAGCTCCCATTCCCGCGCCCGCGCCAGCGACCATCCCCGTGGCATTGACGGGCTGGTCGCCGAGCACCATCGCGACGCTGGAAGCCACGGGCGTCAGCGAGGTCCCCGCGGACCCGCACGAGCTTGTGCACGTGCCAGTGCCAGTGCCCCCGCCTGTGTTCGTGCGCACCCCTGCACCCACCGCGGCGCCGGTCCCCGTGCGCTTGCCTGCACCCGCCGCGACCGTGCCCGTGCGCGCGCCACCTGCCGCGGCGCCGGTCCCCGTGAGCTTGCCTGCACCCGCCGCGTCCGTGCACGCGCCTGCACTCGCCCCGCCCTCCTCAGCATCATGGGACACCGCCCTCGATCGCTACCTCGCAGTGCCGCGAGTCGCCATCCCCCCGCCCCTGCCCGTCGATTGCACAACGAACGGCTATTGGATTTGCATGTCCAGAACATTCTAGGCTGGCTTGCAGACTTGCAAAACGGCGACCCGGAGGATGACAATGCTGGTGCAGCACGCCGCCGCCGCTGCAATTAGTTTTTTGTTTAATATTGTATCTCGATTGTATGAATGTAAAATCATAGTGTGACTGAATGAAATCTATGGTTTTGATCAACTTAGCGTTTTTCCTCTGAATGTACAGACTTATCAAAGTAAAAAAAAACATCAATTGTTTTTCTCTGAAGAAAACACTAATCGCAAACGTTTCAGATTGAACACTCGTATGCAAAGCGAGAGCTAGGTTCCTTCACTGCTAAACTAAGGGAAAATGTGGCACGCAGGTTTTGTACATCTCTTCATCGCAAACGATTTTGCATGATGACCCGTGTGCAAGGACGTACAAACAATATGGTAAGATTTGCATCTGTCATATTGGGTATATTGCCATTTTTCAAATTGGAAAAATTGGCATTTGTCAATCTAGTAACATTGCCATTTGTCCACCTTGTAACACTGCCATTTGTGATCCTAAAAAAACACTGCCATTTGTCAAATTTTGCAGCTAAAAATCACTAGTACTGTCTAATTTTTGCAAATGAAATTCAGTAAGCATATATTTCATTCATAGATTAAGGAGTTGTTCTTTATCCAAACAGTTCAACTCGAAAGCTAAACCGAACAAACTTTTACCCAATTGTTGCCAACCACGTACTGAAATAGCTACTTCAACTATATATACTAGCTAATTTTAAGTACGTCGTACGGTTCAACCATATCTATAGTCAGATGAACTAAAAAAAAATAGCCCCTAAATACTACTACCACGGAGGGGCTTTGTACTACTTCCAGCAGCCTCTCCTCTGCCGAGCGCGCTCAGTAAGAGGCAAAGGAGGAGGAGCCTACCGACGAGCTGGAGAAGTGGAATCCGGCGCCTACCGCTGCTGCACCTTTCGCGACGCCCAGCTCGAACGCCCTCTGCCGCTCCAAATGAACCCTCTCGAAGCGGCGAGACTCCCCATAGATCTCTGCATTCCGCGCCACTGCGGTGGCTTCTGCTGCGGCCACGGCGGCGGTAAGACTCTTAGCGTGCTCGACCAGGCGCTCCTCCTCCTCCCACAGGAACTCAATGTAGCACGTGGCAAGGTCTCTGATGCACATGCGGTCCTCCGCCTCCCGCTTTCAGGACGCGGTGGCGGAGCGGGTGATGACCCCGGCGGTCGACGGTGGGGTGGCGGCCACGGCGGCTGATGGTGGGGTGGCGGCCACCTCCCGCCTTCGGGCCGCGGTGGCAGAGCGGGTGATGGCCACGGCGGCCGACGGTGGGGTGGCGGCCACGACGGCCACCACCCGCCTTCGGGCTTCGGTGGTGGAGTTGGCGATGGCCTTGGCTGCCGACGGTGGTGTGGCGGTCACGGCGGCCGACGGTGGTGTAGCGGCCATGGCGGCCGACGATGGGGTGGCGGCAACGGTGGCCGGCAACAGCTTCCATCGGGCAGCGGCGGCGGAGCGTGTGGTGGGTGTTGTGAGGTGTAGGATCAAAAGTATGTCTAGAGGGGGGGTGATTTGACTACTTGACCAATTAAAACCTAACCTTTTCCCAATTTTAGTTGTAGGCAGATTTTAGCAACAATACAAGTCAAGCATCACCCTACACATGCAATTCTAAGAGTATAGCAGCGGAAAGTAAACAATTGCATATGTAAGTAAAGGAGGGGATCGGAGATTTCAAACGTAATGAAGACACGGTGGTTTTTGGCGTGGTTCCGATAGGTGGTGCTATCGTACGTCCACGTTGATGGAGACTTCAACCCACGAAGGGTAACGGCTGCGCGAGTCCACGGAGGGCTCCACCCACGAAGGGTCCACGAAGAAGCAACCTTGTCTATTCCACCATGGCTTACGTCCACGAAGGACTAGCCTCACTCGGGGTAGATCTTCACGGAGTAGGCGATCTCCTTGCCCTTACAAACTCCTTGGTTTAACTCCACATCATGTCGGAGGCTCCCAAGTGACACCTAACCAATCTAGGAGACACCACTCTCCAAAAGGTAATAGACGGTGTGTTGTTGATGAACTCCTTGCTCTTGTGCTTCAAATGATAGTGTTCCCGGCACTCAAACAACTCCTCACAGATTTGGCTATGGTGGAAGAAGGATTTGAGTGGAAAGCAACTTGGGAAAGGCTAGAGATCAAGATTCAAATGGTAGGAATGGAATAGCTTGATCTCAACACATGAGTAGGTGGTTCTCTCTCAGAAAATGTATGGTGGAAGTGTAGGCACGTTCTGATGGCTCTCCTTGCTGAGAAGGAGGTGGTGGAGGGGTATATATAGCCTCCACACAAAATCCAACCGTTACACACTTTTGACCCAACTCGGTGGCACCGAAACGATAATCTCGGTAGCACCGAACTGTGTAAAAGATATGAACTTTAGGAATCTCGGTGGGACCGATACGAACAACTCGGATGGACCGAAGTGCAATGCCTAGGGCAAACCTCATCTCGGTGTCACCGATTGCATCAACTCGGTAGGACCGAAGTGAAGTAATAAGGCAACAGAGAGTTGGCAAGCCATCTCGGTGAGACCGATTTGCAAAACTCGGTGAGACCGAAGTAGGTGCAAATGATCACAGAGAGTTGGCAAGGCCATCTCGGTGGGACCGAGATCCATTTCGGTGGATCCGATTTGTTAGGGTTTTGGCAGTGGCTAAGTCTAGGTGAACTCGGTGGCTACGGATAGGAAAAATCGGTGGGGCCGAGTTGGAATGTGGGTTTTGGACATATTTTGGATAGAGAGGGTGGTTGACGGTTTGGGAGTACTGTCACTAAGCACTTGAGCAAAAAGACCATTGAGCAACACCTCATCCCCTTTTAATAGTATTGCCTTTCCTACGGACTCAATGTGATCTTGGATCACTAAACTAAAAATGTAGAGTCTTGATCTTTTGCCAATCCTTGTCCTTAGCATTTTGAGGGGTCCACGTCTCTAGTCCATGCCATGCCAATCATTGAACATCCTGAAATCTTTAACTTGAATGGACATTAGTTCAATGAGAAATATGTTGTTATGAATTACCAAAACCACCAAGGGAGCAAATGTGCTTTCATGAGGACACCCAATAGGGACGCCACGCGCAGTACATGCCATCGGGGACTGCGCCGCCACCGCGGTGTAGCCTCCCAGCTGGAGCTGTCCTCTGATGACGGCGGAGTGGCTGAGCGACGACGACGGACCGGTGCCATTGGCGGTTGTGGGAGAAGCAGATGAGATAAGCTACGGGGAGGGAGGGAAAAATGCGATGCCAACTTGCCGGCCGTGACGGTTTATATAGCAGGCCGGTAAGCATTGGGTTTTGGGGGGATTTCGCCGAGTCGGGCGGGAAGCTTGCACGGTTGTGCGCGGGAACCTGCATGGTTGTGCAGGAACGGGCTCACTGACGATTCATTGGCGCCTCATCGAGCTAACGTTTGGCCAAAATAACGCATGTGCGGTGCTCAAGCTTGCGCTCGAAGCCTTCTGCGGCAGCGCGGTGACAAGACGTGCGAGAGGAGGACGAAATGACACGTACACATATGGTTAATAAAAAAAGTTTGCAATTTAATTACCTAGCACACGGCCGCTCTCTACGCAGCGTCGCGAACGATTGTTCGCCCACTGTGTGATGTGGAACGCGACGTAGTTTCACATCATGCCGCCGGCTCGCAACTGCCGGCCGGCTTGTAGACGGCCATTCCCTGCGTGTTCAACTGCTCTATGCATGTGGTTGCTCGCGGTTGAGGCGGTCGCAGTGCGCTCTGCTTGCGTCCCGCCGCGCGCGCTCTGCTCCCATCCCTCCGCGCGCTCTGCCCGCGTCCCTCCGTACGCGCTGCCAGCTTTTCGGGCCGGCGCACGACCACGTACGTTCGGGGCACCATATGCATGCGGTTGCGCCGGGCGTGGCGCCACGATGCAGTTACGTGCGCCACAATGCAGTTACCCATTGCAAAAACTGCCATGCGGACGTGCCGAGAATCCAGGACTACAACAGGACAGAGCTTTGGTAACACCGTCTTGTGTTACTATAGGCCCAAAAGAGTGTTACTAGGCCATGTAGTAACACAGTTTGAAATGTGTTCCGTTAGACCGTGTTACTAAGTGATGCCAACTGTCACACATAGTAATTGTTACCATATATTAAAAAATGTGTTACAATTATATTATAGTAACATGCATATTATGTGTTACCAAACACAGTGGTAACACATTTTTGTAATTATAGTAACACCCATAGTAACATATTTTCGTAGACGTAGAACATTGGTGGTAACATGTTTTTGTAACTATAGTAACACAACTGGTAACACGTTTTTTTAGCGTCGGGACACAACTAGTAACATAATATCCAAATATCGTAACACTATAATTTATAATTGCCAACTACGCTAGTAACAAATTTTGTAACTATAGTAACACCATCGGTAACACTACTATATCAATATGGTAACATAAATAGTGTATTTGTTTTTTCATTATTAACCACAAAATTCGATACCCATTTTATGGAATATACATTTTATTTAACAAAATCGATGCAATTGCGCAAATAGTTAATCATTTTATTATTATGCTTGGCAACATCAAAATGATATAGAAATTGAAGCACCACACATAATTCAAAATATGAAGATATTTATTACGAATATACAAGAGTGTATGATACATATGCATTACAATAAAGATATCATTCCTATCATTTTGAGCATAGAAAACACAACTATGGAGAATATTACACCATAGCATTTGCATCAATTCGACGAAAGAAAAGGATCTTGTGGATGATATTACATTTTTCAATCCATCAATGTAAACTACGACTATTGGTAGCTAAATCTTCGAATTTTATTTGCTTCTTGATCCAACCAGAGAATTCAGCTGCAACTCAATTATCCTTCTCTCGAATCTGTAAAAGAAAATTGCAACTTAGAGATATGTGATTAAATGTACACAAATATGATTTTAGAATGTGGAAGAGAAGATTTTAACTTACAAAACCTGAGGGCCGGGCAATTAAGTATCCTGAAGAGAAAGCCTCACCAATTGTCTTGAAATCAGAAACTTCCCTTACCAACTCCTCATTATCAAGCATAGGTTGATCTATGTGCACGAGGGCAAATTCAGCACCTAACTGAATACCACCGGCCTTAGTTTTTGGATCAGTACTCCGAATAGTACCATACGCAACATTCCGCTTGTTGGGATATATATGTTGAAGTCTTTAAAACTACTTTGGAAGCCCAGTATAGATGCCCAGTATCAATATTAGCATTAATGACAATGATAATATAATTTGCATAAACAATATGAGCTCTTTTTAATGTCATCCCAGTATAGATGCCCAAAAAAACTAAATAAACTAGACCAAGCATTGAAGTCTAATGCCCAAGGTCACTTCGCTTACTCATGCTTGGTTAAGTTTATCCTTTACTTGCATATAGCAGATTGAGCAAAATTTGTAACAAAATCCATTTTTCAAGCAGGCATGATAATGTGGTTTGGGTTGGGAATTTGGGTGCAGTAAACCATGCTCCTTGGCGGATCTTTACCTTGATGGAAGAAGTACACCTTTTTTTGAGCGAACTGGGTGTGGGTGTTCAGTTCTAGCTCCCTACTGGTTCAGTCTTGAAAAAGATTCACCCGTAGGATCCCTCGTTTTCCTCACCTACCAAGAGACAATAATAGTAGATGGAACGATATTCATATCTTGAAGCTGCAGAAAGCTGCAACTGCAAAACTCAAAAGCACACAAAATTTACCTCTGGCACAAAATCAAGAAGGTCTTGTGGCGATGATGAATTTTGTTGAATTTGTACTTGGTTGATATCATCATGCTCGCCAGCCTAGTTCCATGACACAACAATGGTAAGCAAGTAACTATTTTATATTCTATCTTTGTGACATGAGTAAGAGTAACTGTAGGCATAACCTTTTCGTGCGAACGTGATAAATTATTATCCTCGGAAATGTCATGTTGCATAGACGAGCATGCCTCAACTGGTCCATGGCATTGGATTCTCTACAAACTGAAATATTAATACGAAGGTTTCAAGTGACAAGCAATGATATAGCCATGCATTAGCATTACCTTTGTTTTACCATGTAGTATTGGTAACTGAGAAATACCATTATCATTTGATTGGAGGTTTTCCTACAGAACTAACAAATCTGAGTAAAATATTGATAGAAATGCATACAGAAGGTGGGATAAAGAAGTCCTTTACCTCTTCTATTCCATTATTCACATAGCCTTCTTTGTTATTCATATCTTCAATGGTCTTCCCTTTTTACATGTTCCTTCAGCTTTGCTATTTCCTCCCAAACATCATGTTCAACTTCATATGGTGACCATCAGTTGTAGTCATATTGATGCTCTTTAGATGGTGATCCATTGTTGCAGTCTCCATCTTCATCATCACGTTGGTCCTACAGAACAACCATACATCTTTTATTTCGATAATTACAACAATAGATACAAATATGCATTAAGCATGGTTCAAGAGGGATATTTTGCGGCCTTCTCATAGTAAGTTGCCCTGCCCCTGTCCTGGAAGAGAACAGATACACCACCGTCCTGGAAGAGAACACTCTCATTCAGATGGTTAGATGAAGCAATATCATTTTGCTTGCTAGACGGAGCAATATCATCGTCAGCCTTCTCCTTAGACACATACAGATGGACAGTTTTCACAATCTCAGGGTCGGACAACATTTTCATCACAAGACCTTGATCATAAATGTGAACTAAGTAGGGGCTGCCTAGACGGTTTTTTTTCCGCATAGTACAGAAAGTCAATTGCCTGAGAGCCAACTTCCTCGATCATCAAGATTAAGTCATAATACGAGACATCACGCCTCATGATGGATCTTTGTAAAATTTTGGCTTCCTGATTTGCATCTTCATAGTGCAGGTATATGGTCAACATGTCAGTCGCCATCCTAGATATATATATAAAAATGTCAATTAAACTATTACAAGTAAAGACAAATTAACTAATGACATAACAGAGACAATTTAATTTGCCAATAGACATGAATTCGTAGCTGATAAATGAGGGAAGGAGAAAGGAGAATCCACCTAGGACAAGATTGTAGTCTCGGACAGGGAAATCAAGCAATACAACTTGTGGAAGTCCCCTCAGCAATTTGGGTCCCAGAACCGATGAAACCTACCAAAAGAAACATGTGAATGGAGAGGGCAGAGAAGTACACAGTAGCATGTCAATGCACTATCAGCATGGTGCGCCAACCAACAATATTAGTGTGGATGATCACCATGATATTGCTACATCAGGCGTATGCGCAACTATGATTCCACCAACTATTGAGGGCGATATAAAATCCATCACTACATCAGGGACACTGAAAATTGATTCCAGTGCAAATATACCAAATAATGGAAAGATGGGTGAGATGTCAAAATCTTCGAAGAAGCTAGATGCTCCTACAAGTAGAAGTCTGATGATGTTGACTGGTTCCCTAAACAGAAGGGTAAACAGAAGCATATAGGATCGTCAGGTGATGGTGGTATCATACTAAAGTCAATTTCATCACAAAAACGTAGCCTTTATTCAATCGAGTAAATATGATAAATGCTAAAGTGCATTCTGTGTATATTCTCGTAATTAAAGGAGGTCGGCTCCTACCATCTTCTTAGAAAGCAAGAATCCAAATTGTGAGAAATTAGTAGTTCACCTACTATCCTAATTCACACAGTTCTTCCTTGTTTGGTTTACAGCTCTACTAGCTCATTATATGATCAAATCTGAAGATCAGTTCAAAAAAGGTGAGAAACAAAGCTCACTACAGCAAATGAAAATATTACAACTATTGACCTCTAGTTTGGCAAACTAGTAACCTGACAAACTACTATCGAAGCTAATCCTTGATCAAAGGCCTTTTAACTTCATGTATGTCATAACATTTTAATGGTTCAATTTATGCAGGCGAAACTGTTGCAGTAGACCGGCTGCATTCAGAATCGAAGAGCAGAGTAGGGTTTGATCATGATAGTCTTAGGGCATCAAATAAAATGAATAAGGAACCTAATGAGCCAGCCAAGCATCATCCATCTGAGTTTGAGATTAGCAAAAGCAATCCTTCAATCAAGGGAACTCCAAAAAGCTTGCATCGGTATAGTGGTGTTTCACCTAGCATGCAGATCAGAGAATTCACTGCAGGAAGAGTAGGAAAGGGGTGGGCGTTCAGATCAGAGAAGGGGTGGGCGTTCAGATCAGTACCAGCCACGAGATGGTACTCCTTCAGCATGTAGGTGTCGGAGCTGAAGACCGACGAAGCCGTCGGCGCAACGATCCAAACGGTGCCGAGGCAGGTCGAGGCAGAGGCAGATCGATCCGGGGCATGAGGTGGGGATTGGGGGGTGGGGGGTGGTGGGTGGGTTGCAGGCGACGGCCAGGCTGGGCGCTGAAGGGCGGCGTGCTCGGCATTGGAGGGCGGCGAGGTAGCCGCTGGAATGGGGGGCATGCTCGGTGTTGGAGGGCGGCAAGGTGGCCGCCTGAATGGGGGGCGTGCTGGGCAGTGAGGTGGCGGCTGGGCTGGATGTAGACGCAATCTGAGACCCAATTTATTTAGTTAGCATTTTGTTAGTTAATTGGAGGGAAAAGTAAGCGTGAAAATTAGAGCTTTTGCGTGAGGAAAAATCTTAATTTTTCACCATCGATAACTGGAGGGAAATTTGGATCTACAGTTTTTTTTATCCATAGAGAACGGAAATTGTTTTGGAAGAAACGGGACATTGTTACTTATATTTATTTGTTTGGCATGGAAATTATCCGGAAGTGTTTTTGGCATGGAAAAATAGAGTATATTTTATTTATTATTGAGAGGGAAATTAGATATAGTTAAATAGTAGCGACTTTATAAAATAATTTTAGATAACATATGCTAAAACCTATAACATTGTAATTCGCCCGTCCGATCTTGCTCCTAATCGGCCGCCTCGGCCGAAATCGCGTCATTCCCACACGACTGCCCGCGGAAGCTACCACCGACGTGGGAGAAAGCTACGACCGACAATGTTATACTAAGTTGCAACCGGTCTGGGAGCATGGTATGACCAACGAGGCCGGCGACTTTCAATGGGTGCTGAGAATGCATGCGGTGGTGCTACAAAGTGGTCATGACGGGATGCGTTAGCTGCGAACTACCGCCGACGGTGCTACAACAATAGATCTAAGAGGCTAGCACATCGACCCAGTCTCTTCCTCCCTTTCACCTCCATGGCGACAGAGAATAAGGGAAGAGGAGACCAACTACACCCACAGCTTTAAAAACTGGTCGTACTTGCAGTCGGACTAGAAAAACGAAAACATGCGATCTCAATGATTGGTTAAAGAAAAACATTGTAATTAGGCAAACCGATCTCGCTCCTGGTCAGTTGCCTCGACCAAGATCGCGTCATTCCCACACGACTGCCCATCGAAGCTACAACCACAATCGGCGTGGGAGAAAGCTGCGACCGACAATGCTAGAAGCTGCAACCGACCTGGGAGCATGTTGTGACCAGCGGGGCCGGCGACTTCTGATGGGTGCTGCGAGCGCATGCGGTGGTGCTATGAAGTGGCGACGACGAGATGCGTCAGCTGTGACTGATCGTCGACGGTGCTGCAACGACAGATCTGAGAGGTTGACACATCGATCCAGTCTCCTCCTACCTTCCACCTCCATGGTGGCAAGGATTAAGGGAAAGGACACTAACTACACCCATAGTTTGAAAAACTGACCATACTTGCAGTCGGACCAGAAAAAGAAAAACATGCGACCTCGATGGTTGGTTAAAGAAAAACATTGTAATTTGGCCCAGGAGGTAAACTGATTGACTTTGCACCGGTGAACCGAGTCCATGGCCGGGAGATAGGCAGCCGTCCGGAGTATGGGACATCGTAACCACCTCACCATTACATTGGACCTTAGGTTTTTTAAAAAGGGACCCGGGTCGATGGTAGGACTGGGAAAACCAGAACCGATGACCTCAGCAAATGGCTAACTTCCATGGACCGTCCGTGCAATCGAACCGAAAAAAATATTTTGAACTATGTGTTTTTATATAAACCGGTGAACAAGTTTTTCCAGAAAATCCCATCATTTGTTTAATTTTCATGTGAATGAATGAATAAGCTAAACGATGTAACTTTGTTGAATGACCAATAAACACAGAGAGGCTTTCCCGTTCAAAAAAAAAACTAGGGATTTATCCCGAAGAGTCTATCCCGAGATTTTTTTTCAAAACTATGATGATTTTTATAGCAAATTCGGAAAATATACGACCGAATTCAAAAAAACCAAAACTATGACCCCGTCGGCCAGTTATTGGCCGAAGAGGCCCTTTTCGGCCAACCATTGGCCGAAGACCTCTCTTTGGTCTCCCATTGGCCGAAGACACGTAGAACGGGGCCGAAGATGCACTGTCGGTTTGCTGGCGACCGAAGTGGGGCCTGTCGGCCAACCGCTGGCCGAAAAGGCTCTTCGGCCACCCACCGACCGAAGAGGTGCGGATAAGGGCGCCGACGGCTTTCTTCTTCCTCTGGCTGGCTCCTTCTTGCTCTCTCTCTCGTAGCTCTCTGTTCTCGCCACCCCGCGCCGATCTCTTCCCTTGTCCACCCGTTTTCGTATCCAACCCGCAGAAACAATAGATCGTAGCATTCCCCGCCTGCCTACGGTAATTTTTTTTGCTATGGAGTAGTTTTCTGTGCGTGAGGAGGAGGCATGGTGGGGTGGAGGAGGTGTGGCTGGGGAGGAGGTGGTGGGGTGGAGGAGGTGCGGAGGCAGTGGTGGTGAGGAGGAGGTGCGGAGGCAGTGGTGGTGAGGAGGTGGTGAGGAGTAGTTGCGGTGGTGTTGTCTGGTGGTGCAAGTAGTCCGCGAGGTGGCCGGTGTCGCTGAGTTGAAGAGAGGAGGAAGAAGAAGGGGACACACGCGTCGAAGGTATAACAATGTCGTCATATTTTTTCTCTAAGTTGTAAAGCTTAGTTAGTGCAGATAAGTCATTTTGCGTACTTGAAGTATTAATTTGTCTGTGGTGTCATTTTAGCGGTTAGTTAGTGTAGCGGGTAATAATTTTGTTCGTTGTGATTAAAGAGAAGATGAAAATGTCTGACAGGTGAAAATGTCTGAATCAGTAAATTTGACTGTTTACTATGGCCCTGGTAATGTTCGATACAATGAGTTGGGGGTTGATCTTAGCGAGTATAAAAATTGCGTCATCACACTTCCAGACCCGGACAGACTGGACATTAGACAGTTGAAGTACTGGTTGACTACTAGTTTTGGGCTGGATCCTGAAGTATGTTCTGTCAGTATTCATGCAGTGTGGACCAAATCCTGTAAAAATGTCAGGTGGGAGTTGATGCCGATAGATAGGAGCCAGCATTGGTTGACGTTGTTAAGTCATTGCCGAGACCAAAGAATCCACCCATATGCCCTAGTGCAACCTGTGGCGAAGGAGGAGAATACCGTACAACTCCACGTGGGGTATGAACCCGGCCAGGGCAGTGAAGTGGCTAACGAGATTTGTTTATCCGGGTCACAGCCACTGAATGTGGATGGTAGCCAACCCGAGAAAGAGTCAGACTACGTGCCACACAATGTGTGTGGTCATGATACTGGGCAGAGTAGTCAGTCGATAATATTGGCGGAGGATCTGGATTCTGATGGGGATGAGGAAGAGGAGGAAATGCTGAGGGTGATGGAGGAAGAGGACGAGGATGGATTGGCGGAGGATCTGGATTCTGAAAATTCCGAGGATGAAGTGGAGGTACCGATTCCTTCTGCATGGGATCAGGACATATCCACCGGTCTTACGGTCAATGATGGGCATGATGTTCCATGGCAGTATAACCTGAACGAAGTCCAGATAGGGGCTATGTTTGATACAAAGAAAAAATTGAAGTATGCGGTGATCAAGTGGGCTATGTCTACGCAGAGGGTTTTCCGGACACATATTTCAAGTCCAACAAACTATACCGTGAAATGTGTTGAAACAGGTTGTCCTGGGAAGGTGCACGGGCATGTCCCGAAGTATAACATCCACTGGGTTGTGACCAATGTCGTCCCACATAATTGTGTGAGAAAAAACCTTTTGGTGAATCATCCAAACCTGACTTCAACTCTCATTGCGCAACTCATGTATACTGAGATAGTGCAGAAGAAAGATATGGAAGCAATACACATCCAGACAGCAGTGAAGGTCAGATGGAATTATGACATTCCTTATGGGAAGGCTTGGAGGTCTAAGCAGAAGGCTATGGAGGAAAGGTTTGGGACGTTCATCGACTCATATGATAATGTTGTCCGCCTCCTTGCCATACTGAAGGAGAGGAATCCCGGCACTTATGTTAACATAGAATACATGAGGTTGGAGAGTATACCAGATTTCAAGGTGTTGAAACGAGTATTCTTCTCTTTTGCTATGTGCATCGAAGCTTTCCGGCATTGTCCTCCTGTGATGTTTGTGGATGGTACATTCCTGACTGGTCAGTACAAAGGGCAAATCCTGACTGCTATTGGTGTGGACGGGAACAATCAAATCATCCCACTTGCCATGGCATTTGTGGAGGGTGAGAACTTTCCGAGCTGGGTATGGTTCTTCCGGCAAGTGACAATTGCGATCGTGAAGGACTGACCAAACGTGTGTGTCATTCATGACAGACATGCTGGTATATTGAAGGCTGTGAAGACACTAAGGAATCCAACAGAAGACGAACGAACACCTTGGAAGGACTTGCAGAGCCGGTGGTGCATGCGCCATCTTGGGGCTAATTTTTTCTCACAGTTCAAGAACAAGCGGTTGATGAACTTGTTCAAAAAATTATGCAAGCAGAACCAGCAGCGTAAGTACCATTTTATTTGGTCAAAACTTGATGAGTTTACTAAGAAGCAGGTCGGTGCCAGGAAGAAAATGGAAGCAGATCAGGTTAAATTAGCAACACTCATGGCGGAGCTAGAGGAGCCAGTAGGTCTTTGTGACTTGCCAGCAATTGACCCTCCTAATACTAAAAGAAAGAAGGGAAGGGCAATAAAGAAATTTTCTGAATGGATAGAGAAAGAGCCTCTCGTGAATTGGTCTTTGCTACATGACACCCATGGAGCTAGGTATGGTCACATGACAACCAACCTTGCAGAGGTGTATAACTTTGTACTCAGAGGGAATAGAGCATTGCCACTCACAGCTATTGTGGAGGCTGTATTCCCTGGCACTTTGAGATATTTCAGAGAAAGGCACGAGTTAGCAAAGAAGCATATTGCAGATAATCAGAACACACCTTATTGTAGCCGTGTCATGGAGTACATGGCAAAGAAGATAGAGAAAGCAAAGAAGCACACTGTCAGACTCATAGGTAATTAGGAAAGGAGGTATGAGGTTCAGCTTCCTACCGATGGTTTTGGTTCTGCAAATGAGGTGAAGACACACGAGGTAAAAATTGGAACGGAACTTTATCCAATGTGTGAGTGTACATGCAACAAACCGAAGTTGTTGCACCTGCCTTGCTCACATGTGTTGGCTGCATGTGGCCAGATTGAGTTGGACGCCATCTCCTTCGTGTCCCCATACTATTCAAAAGAGGCAGTACTCAATGTCTGGACCGGTGAGATGACAGGGTTTAGAGTCGTCGGCAATTTTAACAAGGTAAACGAGGATGAGACAATGTTTGCTATGCGCGGCTTATGGGCATAGGATGAAATATTGTCCCGATCTCAACAAATACGGTGCTTCCACATCGACGAGTGCGACAACAGGAGCAAGAGGCGGACGTGGTCGAGGCAGTAGAGGACGAAGGGGAGGACGAGGAAGAAATAACTCACAAGCTATATAATTTGTGAGGACTAGGTGATACTTATTATTATGTGTCGGACTACGAGAAAATGTCGGACTATGTTTTAATTTGTAATATGTCTGTCTAGACTATGTTTTAATTTGTGATATGTGTGGACTATGTGTTAATTTGTAATATGTCTGTCTGGACTATGTTTTAATTTATGATATGTCTGGACTATGTTTTAATTTGTAATATGTCTGTCTGGACTATGTTTTAATTTGTAATATGTCTGTCTTGACTATGTTTTAATTGCATGTTAGATTTGTTGTTTTAATTGCAGATATGTCTTTGCTAGATGGTAACATTGATAGAGCTCACCGGGCTTCACTTATGCAAGCGGGCAGGAACTTAGACGTGTTGATCACTCGCACACCAAGGACTAACTGGATGATACACCCTTTATGGGTTAATAGGTATGTGTGTACATATAATGACTTACATGTTTGATATACTTTTGATACCCACTAACTGTATGACATACATTCTCTTTATTTTGTAGGTTAAGTTGGGCTGGACTTCTACCCTTGGCACGGCTGGTTGATGGTACATTTGATGAGTGGGTTGAACATCCGGACTTGGATGAGGAAGGTGAACCAATGCAGTTACGCAAGAGGCAAGTGAAACGTTTCTCTTATGACATGTCACTGCTTACCTGCTTAGTAGATAGATGGAGACCAGAGACACATACGTTTCACTTTCCCTGGGGAGAGATGGCTCCTACTCTACAGGATGTGTCTTTCTTGTTGGATTACCTTTGGCCGGTGATGCCATAGGTCCTTCAGAGCCAGAACCTGGCTGGCTAGCACTTATGCAGGCACGTTTTCTAGCTGCGGTGCCAACTGCTCTGGCCTTAGACGACGATCCTCACGGGCCTCGTTTTAGGTGGTTGAGCCAGTTTCAGGTAACCTTCTCAGTGAGTTGAACATATTTTTTTTCCTAGTTGCCCTTACTAGATAGTTCACACAATCGAATGGTTTCTATACAGATTGTCTCATTAGGATACCCCAGAGTTCAGTTGTCAGAGGCACAGATTGATCGATCCCTAGAGGCATATATTCTTTGGTTGTTCGGTAAGACGATGTTCACGGAGAACCTCGTGACTACTGTCGATGCGCGACTCATCGGTATTGCACGAGAGATAGCTGACACACGGTGCCCTGGGGACATTGTGCAGAGGAGTTTTGGTTCTGCTGTGTTAGCAGCTACGTACAGAGGCATGTGCAAAGCTTGCTCGTTGAAGTCCAGAAAATCAGCTCTGGTTGGATGTCCACTACTGTTGCAACTCTGGTCTTACGAGAGATTCCCTATTGGACGACCCTATGTATACGTTGATAGACCTTTTGGGATGGAGGACATAGCAGGGGCTTACGTGCCTGCTATTGGCGATTTGCCTACTGTGGGATCTGTTTGGGCACGGAGAGAGGTACTTATATATTACGTAACAATATATTCGATTAATTATTTCCATGCAAAAGTATTACTAATGTTTATTTGTTGTCATGTACAGAGACAGTTTGCGCATACCCAGGTTAGGGGCTGCTACCCGTCCTTCACGGCGCAGTTTGATAGTTTGCACGAGGATCAAGTTATCTGGGAGCCATACTCGCATCAGGTTATATCATCCAGGTATCCAGTTGGGATATCTTGAATGTGCACTAGAGATCAGCACTATTGGATGACCAAGGCCAGAGTGGTGTTCGACGTGATGGTTGAGGAGATGGCTCTTCATAGGGTGATGAGACAGTTCGGTCTATGTCAAGAGCCTCAAATTCCAGTTATTCCACACATACCAGCACACGTGCACAAGTAAGTAATTGTAATTTAGTTCTCAACACTGCATTCCGAACATAGCTAACCATGTTACACGCATGTCAATCTCAGGGAAAGCCGCGTAGGAGGAAACAAGTCCATGGCTAGTTGGCTTGAGACCATTGGCCCTTACGTTGAGGAATGGGCTAACGCGCCGACAAATATCCGGGATGAGGTTCGGCCCTTTAACTGGTACAAGTTCGGGTTGTATCTGCAACGTTACCGGCATAGCACGAGGATCTACTTGGTTCCATCAGCTGCTCCTGATCAGATGGACGCCCCTCTCACCAGCGATATGTTCCCAACTGCCTCTGTTGTGGGAACCAGACACCACGCGGTACGTGCCATGGTTCTCATATGTCCAGTTTTATCATAACCTGAACATATACAATTGGTTAACTCTTCATGTAAAGAGTGACTTGACAGTCGAGGCGCGAGAGGAGGTTTCCGCTTTAATGCGGCGGGTTGAGAGGGGGGATACTATCCCACAGCCAGAGCACCTCTCATGGTTGAGGCGTTTGGATGAGAAGCTACGAGGGATTTACGCAGCTGTTATGTGTAGACAATCTTCGGATGTTGCAGTTCCTCGTCCAGCACATCGTCCCCCACGTCCCTCTGTGTAGCGTTCAGAACCACGACACTCTGTGCAGCGTTCTGAGCCACGCCACTCCGTGCAGCGTTCAGAGCCACCTCCTTCACAACCAGGGAGCTCGTCCTGGCAGCAGCCACCTCCTTCACAACCAGGGAGCTCGTCCTGGCATCAGACACCTCCTTCACAACCAGGGAGCTCGTCCTGGCATCAGACACCTCCTTCACAACCAGGGAGCTCGTACTGGCATCATCAAATGGAACTAGGTAACACTACTTTGTACATTCTTTTAAACATTGTAGTTTCGCTCATCAATTTTACATGTTTTACTATACTGTAGGTGGCAACCAGTCGCAACAGTTCATGCATTCAGTGCAGTCACCGTACTTAGTGGTGCTGGATGTGGATTAGAGGGCTACGGCGATGATGATGACGAAGCTGCAAACACTTACGACTTCTCTCAGACAGTGTTACACACTCCACCACCACCACCGACGCAGGAGACACAGACCGTGTCAGACGATGTTATCTACGGTCGTGGACACCGTGAGGCTCGCCCACCGCATCAGCGCTTCTCGCCTTCCGGTCCTCGCCCGAGGAAGACCCAGATTCGTCGTCGTCCCCAGCAGTGATATGGTTATCTATGTATTAGTCATTATCTATGTTACTTTCAGACTATCCTCATGTGTGAGTCATTATCTATGTATGAGACATGCTTCATGTATGTGTTACTATCGCACTTGCTTCTATCTAATCAGGAGACATATATCTACCTATGTATGCGAGAGACATATTACTATGAATTCGCATTGTTATTCCAGTTACATTTCCAAAGAGACTGCAATAGATAATTAAGATACAAGTACATCTGAATTAAACGGTACGGCTAAACTTAAAAAATACAGCTTACAAACTACATGAAGGCATCATCGTCATCCTCCGTCGATGCAGCACTCTTGCCCTTCGACAATGCGGTACTCTTGCCCTTCGATGATGCGGTACTCTTGCCCTTGGTGCTCGGCATGAAAACATCATCTTCGTCCTCGCTGTCTTGGGTCCATAAATATGTATGTTCTGCTGCAGCCTTTAGGAATGCTTCACCCTTATGTTGTTGCTTCTTCCACCTTCCATGCAACCTGAGAAGTTCTTTTCGTATCTCCTCAAAGGTCCTTGCAGGCCACCCGGACGTACTTAATGCGTGAGCGAACTCATTCAGTAAGGTGTCACTACTGAGGAGTTCGTCCCATGGAACTATCCTATTGTCTATCTCGAAATTGGCGGCTAACCTCAGAAGACATTTCGACATACTAGGGTGAAAACTACGATCGAAAGGATAAACGGACATCTTGACGAGACTACACTGGCCTGCTTACCCTCCTTAGTGTGGAGGGGGTTTTATAGGTTGAGAAGAGAAGATGGCGGGAGAGAATGGCGGGAGAGAAGGGCGGGAAAGAAAATGGCAAGAGAAAATGGCGGGAGAGAATGGCCAGAGAAAATGGCGGGAGAGAATGACCGGAGAAAATGGCGGGAGAGAATGGCAGGAGAGAAGGGCGGGAAAGAAAATGGCGAGAGAAAATGGCAGGAGAGAATGGCCGGAGAAAATGGCCGGAGTGAATGGTGAGAGAGAAGGGCGGGAAAGAAAATGGCGAGAGAAAATGGCGGGAGAGAATGGCCGGAGAAAATGGCCGGAGTGAATGGTGAGAGAGAAGGGCGGGAAAGAAAATGGTGGGAGAAAATGGCGGGAGAGAATGGGCGGAGAAAATGGCGGGAGAGAATGGCAGGAGAGAATGGCCGGAAAGAAAATGGCTGGAGAAAATGGCGGGAGAGAATGGCGGGAGAAAATGGCGGGGAGAATGGCGGGAGAAAATGGCGGGGAGAATGGCGGGACAAAATGGAGGCAAATAATGGCGGGATAGAATGGCCGGAGAAAATATGGAGGGAAAAAGGTTGCGGGAAAGTATATTTTTTTAATATATATGACGGGAATGGCTGTACAGGATTTATAAGTCACTTTTAACTATAAAAAACTCTTCGGCCAATGGTTAACCGAAGATAGTATCTTCGGTCTTACATTCACGTGAAGATGGAACTCTTCGGCCACTGCCTGGCCGAAGAGCACTCTTCGGACAACTATTAACCGAAGATACTATCTTCGGCCTGCCTCTGCCTGTCTTTCGGCCAATGGGAGACCAAAGAGAGGTCTTCGGCCAATGGTTGGCCGAAAAGGGCCTCTTCGGCCAATAACTGGCCGACGGGGTCATAGTTTTGATTTATTTCAATTAGGTCGTATATTTTACGAATTTGCTATAAAAAACGTCATAGTTTTGAAAAAAAATCCCATCCCGAATCGGTGGACATCCATCCAGTTTTGCCCCTTCCGCCGCCTCCGCTGCTTCCACCATCGGCGCAACCGCCCCTTCCGCCGCCGCCCTTGCCCGGCGCGGCGACGCTGCCCCTTCCGCCGCCAGGAGCCGAGGACCGACACGCTGGCGCCTCCCCGTACGGCCGAGCCAGCCGTCCAGGGGACGCCATATCACCGCCGCCTGGTCGCCGGCGCCAGCCGGTTCAGGTCCAGCTACTCCAGCCGTCCCTCCGGTTGCCTCTCTCCGCTCCACCCTTCAGACCAGGAGGACCAGCCAACCTGGACGACCTCCCTCCGCTCTTGACCATGACGCCCCGACCACCAACGCTGCTAATATGATCTCTCTCTTCTCCTCTCTGTCTACCAATTCTTCTATTCTATCCAAGCATCTTTATGTGATATGTCAACTTGTGAAGTTTGTGAACTAGAATTAGAGAGATTAGGGGGAAAAAATTAGAGATTGGTATTTGGTAATTCCTATTTGTTTGATTGTGTTGCGCACTTCCTTGTCTGAGATTATGAGAAACACTTGTTTGAGACTATGAGAAACACTTGTCTGAGATTATGAGGATATCAGTTTAGGCCTAAACGCTTAGACAGGGTGAGTCAAAATAGTGGAGTTGTGATACGTGCCAAAACATCTACATATGCTGCACCAGGTGATGCGACCCCTGATTTAGGTGATGTGACTTACTATGGCAGGACAATTGATATTATCTAGTTGAACTACTCTGGACAATTTTCGGTGGATTTATTTAAGTGTGGTTGGGTTGATGTTTCTGAAAAAGGAATTAAAAAGGACAAGTATGGCTACACACTTGTTAACTTCTCACATTTGATGCACAACGGAGACAAGATTGAACATGAGCCTTTTATTTTGCCTAAGCAAGTCGATCAAGTGTTTTACCTAGAAGACGAACTGGACCCAGGTTGGTCAGTGGTGATGTAGAATAAACTACCTAGAGATAGATATGACACAGGAAATGATGAATGCACAGGAGACGTAGAAGCTGAGCCGTTCCATGTTTCTCACCTCATGGATATGTTTAAAAAGAAAAGGAAAGATCAACATTAGGTTAGATCATCCGATGTTGAGGGAACAATTGTGGATGCTAATGATAGTGCTTTGATCAATGAAGAATAGTGGAGGTACATCATATAAAGGTATTTCTCTCTTTGAGCAACATTTTCATGATTATATATAGACTGTAGTTTTACCTGAAGTCAAAACTGAGTTTGTAGTAAATTAAGAACCATTGTTGTTCTTGCTGATTGTTGGCTGAGCTTGCAACCCTTCAGAAAATTCGGAGGAATGAGGTCTTCCACTCAACATATAAACCCAACTTTTGTTTTTCTTTATTGCTTTTTAGTTTCTCGTTCTATATTTTCCATTGATGCAGCCATTGTGGATTATGATAACTGTTAGTACTTCATCCTTACTGTCCTGACACTTACATGGTTGAGAATATTATGCAAAATTTCATCCACGGGTCAAATAATTCATTGCTAAGAGATGTGGCAGTATATTTGGTGCATGTTGTTTTCCTGTTATATTTGATCCATGCTTAATCCTGGCTGTATATAAGAGATGTGGTAGTATATTATGCAAAGTTTCATCCTGGCAGTATATTATGCAAAATTTCATCCACGGGTCAAATAATTTCGTCCATGCTTCCCTCCTTGAGACACATGTTGTTTTCCTGGTATATTTGATGCACGATACTATTTTTGCTAGCCCTCTTGTGTTTCTGTCTAGTTTGTACAGTTAAGTGCATCTGTGCTGGATCATACATGTTATCTGCAAATGACAAATATGAACTTAGCGCCAACTAAGAAATCTCATGTTCTACCATAAAGCACTAAGTGTCCATATATGTATTGAATTTAACTTGACTCTTTTGATTTGTTATGAACTTTTTCTCATGCGCTTCAGTGAATCTTCTTTTTCAGGAAATTTTGCAAGTGGAGATTAGAAGGATTGTTCTAAATTGATGGATGAAGCAATGTGTTCTTTTAGCGGACTTTTATATGTTTGCATAGTTTTTGCTCTTCAAACATGAAGCTTGGAAAATTTCAGAAAATTGTTACTAAACTTAAGCTTCATGTATGACATATTGTCATTGAAAATAGATACACTTTTGTCGAAGAAGTATTATGCCAGATTTACTATCTTGTAAACTAAGTTTACGTATGTTTGAAATTGACATTTTGATTTATGTGTCATGTTTGTTTGGTGCGAAAACCTGGATGTCTGATTCAACATTTTCTTTGTTGTTGTTTGGTGTTAAAACCTGGATGACTGATTCAACATTTTCTTCTTTGTTATTGTGAACCAACCTTTGCGTGTGTGATTCAACATGTTTTTCTGGTGATTTTCTAGTTAATCCAAAGACAAATAAACACTAGCATAGAGTAGAGGATTGGGCCATCATACACATCTCATGCATCAGATCAAATTCACTAGTAACTCACAAGTTGTCTCATGGAAATTTAACTACTATCTCAATTTCCAGCAAAGGTTCACGGGAATTCAACAAAGGTTGATAGGAATTGAGCAAAGGTTCAGAGTAACAAGAGGAGAGAGAGATTTAGAGATTAGTTCCCAGTCAATCTTCAAGCTGTAGATGTAGCACGTGTAGGTGATGAAGAAGAAGAGCCGTGGAGAGCTTGATTTGCAGACGATCTGCAACAGAGATTGAGGTGTTGGAGAAGAATAGTAGTAGAGAAGCCTTGGTGATGCACTGCAGCAAAGACATAGACGATCGAAGAAAAGCAGCGGGGCCTCGCGCGGATCACCAGACAGCACGGCTGCCTTGTCTGGTGGAGCGCGCCACAGGAGGGAGACTCACGCGGAGAACCATACACTGCGACTTCGTGTCTGGTGAGTGTCGGTGTTTAAAACATGGGTATTTTGTACCCTGACTTATGCACAGATGGTAGCATCCTTCTTGCCGGCCGAGGCTTACTGGGAACCACCAAGACCAAAATTCAAGGCCCAGATGCAAAAGCTACTGGGGAGAAGCTCAAGACGAAGCATCAACAAGCACCCAACTAGTACTGAAGATAAAGACGTTTCTTGCCGGCAAGGCCAAACCGGCAAGGTGAAGACCCGGCAAGCTCTGTACCGGCAAGCTTCTGCCAGCCCTCCAGCGCTCCACCTCACCGGACAGATGTTCGCTAATGGATGAGGTGTCGACCGCGTAGGCTGGTTGGTGAGGTTTGTCAGGCACGTGTCAGCGCGCTGGGATAGGATTTGCCTTTAATGACACCCGTCCAAAGGGCGTGTCAGGCTAATACGAGGTAGCTGGGCGAGCGGTGCAGAAACCTTGCCGGGGCTACCTCTCCACATGACACCTAACAAAGCATTTAATGCTTTTGTTCTAAACTGGCAGAGTTAGGTATGATAGCACTGTTTGCTATCCAATCACTATGTAATTACTGTTTTGCCAACGTGGTAACCCCTTGAGCTATAAAAGGAGGGTCAGGGCAACAGTTAGAGGGATTCGGATCCCTTTTCAAACACCTGCATGTCTCGCGTAGCTGCTCTCTCCGCACCTTGCCAGAAGAAGCGCTTCTTGTACTTGTGCTCTCATACCACCAATATACCAAAAGCAGGAGTAGGGTTTTACGCTTCTCAGCGGCCCGAACCTGGGTAAATCCCTTGCGCCTTCTATTGATTCTGCTCTTTGTGCACGCTGATCTCCCCTGCTGAACCACAAAGGGGCATGACGGCCCCATAGATGGTCGTACCCCACGACATCTCTGGCGCGCCAGGTAGGGGGGTCGCTTGCACGAACCTGAATCAGTGGGTTGCGCGTCATCTTCATCAACTTCATCATGGTCCTCCTCGTCGTCGATGGCCCCCAATAAGAAGGGCATCACGATGACGGCCCCTTCACACGTATCCGTAGGTGGCACAGGCGGCGCGGCCAATGTGGGTGGTGCGGGTACCACGGTTGGCACGACCAGCGCGGGCGGCGCGGTCGCCATGCCCACAATGGTCGGCACGGGAGACGAGAGCGTCGAAGGTGGTCGACTTCCTCGATCCTCTGGCGAACGAAGCCGAGACGGCGCGAGCGGGGCAGACGGACGTCTTCTTCCTCCTCCTCGCCACGCCGACAAATGCAGCCGCTGGAGCGAGCCAAGATCCCGCCGCGGCGGCGTCCAAGGATGCAGCTTCAGGACAGATGTCGCGCCCCTCGCACAACAGGCGCGGTACGGCTCCGAACGGTGCCAACGACTCGGGGCAGCGGCGACCACACGGCAAGACTCCTGCTAATCAAATCCCAGATCCTCAGGCACCGCCTCCGCCACAGCGACCCGCTACTAATCATGTGCCGCGGCAGCAAGACCGCGATGGCGCTCCTGCTGGCTCTGCCAGGAGTAGAGCGACGTCGCGCTCTTCGCTTCCGGCCATGCCAGCCACAGCAGCAGAAGCAATGGCGCGAGCCCAGATGCTGCTAAATTTCCCTCCAGCGGCAGAGAAGATGGATGAGTGGAGAGCCACCATCCAATACTTGATTTGGTTTGCCGAGGCCAGCAAATTACAGCAAGCGGAGCCCTCACGGCGTCCGCAAACAACACCAGTAGCTCCAACTAGTGGCCGCGTTGATGGTGCTGCGCTAACGGTGCAATCACCTCAGCGGCAACAGTCTCAACAGCAGCAACGCCAACAACCGCGGCAAGCTCAACGATCTTTCGAGCCCGACGAGATATCGATGGCCTCTTCGGATCCGCGAGCGCGGCAAGATCAGCGGCAAGTGCTACGAGATAGGCGGGTAGAAGACGCCCGCACCACCATTGAACGGCGCCGGGAGGCGCGCTGTCAATCCGACGCGTGCAACGGCCCCATCGTTGATGAGCCTGCGCCAGGGGTTGGCCGATATCTACCTTACGAGGTTGGGTGTCCTGCCTTCACCCGTGAGCTGCGGCAAGTCCGATGGCCGTCCGTCTGGGCCTTTAAGCCAGAAGTACCAGAGAAGTACGATGGCAAGCTGAACCCGGCAGAATTTCTGGGCATCTATACGATTGCCATGCAAGCTGCCGGAGGAAGGGATGAGAAGATCCTCGGCAACTACTTTCCGTTGGTGCTGAAGCCCAACGTGAGATCTTGGCTGATGAACTTGCTGGAGAACTCCATTTGTTCGTGGGCAGATCTCTATAATGAGTTTGTTGGAGCCTTTACCGGAGGCCACAAGGGCCCTGGACAGCCCAGCGACCTGCAAGTGATCCCGCAAAGAGATGGGGAAACTTTACGCAAGTACATCCAGAGATTCAGCCGTGTGCACCCTAACATTCCAGATGTGCACCCCGCAACCGTCATTGCCGCCTTTCACACGAATGTGTGCAATCGGAGGATGCGAGAGAAGATGAATGTCAAGCTACCCAAAACCGTCAACGAGCTCTACACATTGGCGAATAAGTGCGCACGCACTGAGGAAGGAAGAAGGCTTCCCGGGGAAGACGCTGGCGCCGAGGTGGATTCCGAGGACGACGACGCTGCCACCCCGAGGAAGAAGGGCCGAAAGCGCAACAGGAAGCGCAAAGGAAAAACTGTTATGGCTGTCGAGGGCTCCAGCAACTCTGAGTCCGCCAAGAAAGCAAAAACTGAGAGCTCCGGCAAGGAGGCAGCTGTATGCGCCGCTTGCCAGGAGGCGGCGGCAAACGAGAAGGCCGGCAAATCTGACGGGCCATACTACAAGATTCACCGCACCAAGGGCCATGATCTCCAAGAGTCCCGACAAGTCGAGCACCTTGTTGAGAAACAAAAGGCTGAGTATGAAAGACATGACAAAGAGAAGAGTCAAGATGGTGCTGGTGGATCCAACAAAAAGGGCCGTGGTGGTCGAGGAGGCCGTCGCGGCAAGGCCAAGCAGCAGAAAGAAAAACCTGCTAGACGCCGCGAAAAGAAGGGTGAAGATGATGGATGTGAGGAAGAAGAGGACGGCGAAGAGTCCAGTGAACTGGAATTCCAGAAGGCAACCGAGGCCATGTGCGTTGATGGAGGGGCATCTTTGCACTCCTCTCACCGCCAACTCAAGCAGTGGGCCCGTGAGGTTAATGCGGCAGAACCAGCAATGGGCTCTCAAAAGCCACTCAAGTGGTCACACACGCCTATCATTTTCGATGCCGAGGACCACCCTGATCGCACGACCGCAGTCGGGTGTTTGCCGTTGTTGGTTTCGCCAACAATTCGCAACCTCCAGGTCACGAAAATGTTAGTTGACGATGGGGCCGGCTTAAACTTGATTTCTCCGGAAGTAATTTAGAGGCTGCAGATTGCCGACGAGGAGCTTGAAAAGACAGGCACATTCCACAGAGTAAACCCGGGAAAGAGCCAGCCCAAGGGAAAAATCACATTGCCGGTGACGTTTGGCGGGGAATTGAACTACAGAACAGAAAAGATTGTATTTGATGTTGTCAAAATCCCCTTGCCGTATAATGGGATTCTTGGCCGCCCAGCCTAGGCAAAATTCATGGCGGCATCTCACTATGCTTACAACACATTGAAAATGCTAGGGCCGATGGGTGTCATTTCCATCAACTCCAACAAGAAAGATGCAGTTATCTGCATCGACAAGATGTACAGAGATGCGGTTGCAGCAGAGGCCGCCAAGACGCCAGCTCCCGCCAAGAAGAAGGAAAACAAAAAATCCGGCAAGACCTCTAGCAAGGATTCCGCGAAGCGCACCTCTTTGGAGTGTTGCGCGCCTATTGAAGACTTGCCAGAGTGCTCTGCCGGTAAGAAATCCAAAGCTACTTCACCGGCGACCAAAAAGGTGCCGGCGAGGGAGGACGGCACTGACGGTAGCTTCACCATCAGCGCCACCCTTGACAGCAAATAGGAAAGCGCGCTCTTTGCCTTCCTATGGGCGAATGTCGATGTGTTTGCATGGCGACCATCTGACATCCCCGGTGTTCCCAGGGAGGTAATTGAGCACCACCTTGCTGTCTGTCCCCACGCTCGGCCTATCAAGCAAAAAGTCTGGAAGCAAGTGTTGGAGCGACAACAGTTCATTGCCGAGGAAATCAAGAAACTTGAGGCAGTGGGCTTGGTTAGAGGTGTACTACATCCAACTTGGTTGGCAAATCCAGTTGTGGTGCACAAAGCAAATGGGAAGTGGAGACGTTGTATTGACTACACTGATATCAACAAAGCATGTCCAAAAGATCCTTTCCCCTTGCCGCACATTGATCAAATTGTAGACTCTACTTCCGGCTGTGACTTACTCTCCTTCCTTGATGCATATTCTGGGTACCATCAGATATTCATGGCCAAGGAGAATGAGGAGAAAACTGCATTCATTACTCCGTGTGGCACATACTGCTTCGTGCGTATGCCTTTCGGGTTAAAGAGTGCTGGTTCAACATTCGCAAGAGCAGTCCAGATTGGTTTTGAGCCCTAGCTGCACAGGAATATGGAAGCGTATATGGATGATATAGTGGTCAAAACCAAGGACAGGTCAACCCTCATTCAAGATTTAGAAGAAACATTTGCAAACTTGTGCAAGATCAATTTGAAGCTCAACCCCGAGAAGTGTGTGTTTGGTGTTCCATCCGGCAAACTTCTTGGGTTCTTTGTATCTCAGCGTGGAATTGAAGCAAATCCCGACAAGATCAAAGTAATTGAGCAGATTCAAGCACCAAAAAGCGTGAAGGATGTGCGGCGTCTTGCCGGTTGTGTTGCTGCCTTGAGTAGGTTCATTTCAAGATCTGCTGAGCGCGCCCTGCCATTTTCAAGATTTTGAAAAAGGCAGGTCCGATGAAATGGACTCCGGAAGCGGAGGCCGCGCTGCAAGACTTGAAAAGATACCTCTCCTCCGCGCCAACACTAGTTGCGCCTAGACCGCAAGAGCCGTTGCTGCTATACGTAGCAGCAACAAATCAAGTGGCTAGTGCTGCATTAGTGGCGCAGAGGTAAGTCGATGACGAAGAAGCAGCCGCGACAAGCCCATCCAGCGATAAACCGGAATCTTCTCTGGCAAGGTCCGACGCCGACAAGTCAGGAATAGCGCAAGCAAATGAAACTAACCAGCAAGTAATGCCAAAGGAGAAAGTGGTGCAGCGGCCCGTATATTTTGTTAGCGCCCTTCTGCAGGGGCCTAGGTCAAGATACTCTGGGGTGCAGTAATTGCTTTTCGGCCTTCTTATGGCCTCGAGAAAGCTGCGTCACTACTTCCAAGCACACGAGATCACCGTCGTCACTCGCTTTCTGTTGCAACGCATTTTGAGAAACCCAGAAGCAACTGGCAGGATAGTGGAGTGGACGTTGGAATTGTCAAGCTTTAGACTTAAGTTTGAAAACACTTCAACCATCCAGAGCAGAGCCCTGGCGGAGTTCATTGCAGAATGGACGCCAACGCAAGACGAAGAAACTCAAGAAATAGCTCTCCCCGGCAAAGAAACAGCCAAAGAATGGATCATGTACTTTGACGGTGCCTTCTCGCTGCAAGGCGCCGATGCCGGAGTGCTACTTGTCGCACCCACCGGAGAGCACCTCAAGTATGTGGTTCAAATGCATTTTCCCAGGGAGCAAGCTACAAACAACACTGCTGAGTACGGAGGACTCCTTGCCGGTCTTAGGATCACAGTGGACCTTGGACTCAAAAAATTGATCATTCGCGGTGACTCACAGCTTGTTGTGAAGCAAGTAAACAAAGATTACCAGAGCCCGTTGATGGAAGCGTATGTGGAAGAAGTGAGGAAATTGGAAGAACACTTTGACGGGTTGCAAACAGAGCACATCCCCCGTGCGGAAAACAGCATTGCTGATCACCTGTCAAAATGTGCCGCTCAAAAGCAACCTGTGGAACCAGGAACTTTTGTGCTCCATTTGAATCAACCAATAGTCACTCCATCAACGCAGGCCAGTAAGAGAAGGAAGTTGAACACCGGCAAGTATTTTCCGGCGGAGCTCCCAGGAGCCGCCGGCAAAAAGGCTGCCGGAAACAATGACACGGTTGCCGGCGAGCAGCAACTTCGAGCAGAACCTCAGGCTCTTGCCACAAAAGCGAGCGCTCCCGCAGCTGAAGAAATGCCTTTAATCCTTGTCGTCGAGCCGCAGGCTCCGGCATGGGCACAACAGATAGTTTGTTTCCTTCAAACAGGAGAACTTCCCGATGAGCAAGAAGAAGCTGAGAAAGTAGCCCGTCAGTTAAGTATGTATCTGTTCGTGGATAGCATTCTATACAAAAAGCGACCAAGCGGTGTGAAATTGAAGTGTATTTGCTGGGAAGACGGACTGAAGCTGTTGGCAGAGATACATGGAGGCATATGTGACTCTCACATAGGTTCAAGAGCACTTGCCGGCAAAGCTTTCTGGCATGGCTTCTATTGGCCTACTGCCCTCCAGGACGCAACTGAGCTAGTAACAAAGTGTGAAGCATGCCAGTTCCATTCAAAGAACATACATCAGCCAGCTCAAGCTCTCCAAATAATCCCTCTCTCCTGGCCCTTTTCGGTCTGGGGGCTCGATATCTTGGGCCCCTTCCCCCGTGCTACCGGGGGCTTTGAGTTCTTGTACGTCGCCATCGACAAGTTCACAAAGTGGCCTGAAGTGGAGCCGGTGAGAAAGGTGACAACGCAATCAGCCGTCAAGTTCTTCAAAGGATTAGTTTGCCGTTTTGGGGTTCCTAACAGAATCATCACCGACAACGGCACACAATTCACGAGTCGCACCTTCATGCAGTATATCCAAGACCTTGGCAGCAAAATCTGTTTTGCATCTGTTGCTCACCCGAGAAGCAACGGCCAAGCAGAAAGGACGAATGCTGAAGTGCTGCGAGGCCTCAAGACAAGAACTTTTGACAGGCTGCGCAAATGTGGAAAGCAATGGATTGATGAGTTGCCGGCAGTTCTTTGGTCACTCAGAATGACACCAAATCGAGCTACCGGCCAAACACCCTTCTCCCTAATCTATGGTGCAGAAGCGGTGCTCCCCACAGAACTCATATACAGGTCGCCTCGAGTGCTCGCCTACGATGAAACTAACCAAGAGCAGCTGCGGCAAGACGACGCAACGCTCCTTGAGGACAATCGTCTTCGGGCGGCTATGCGAGCTGTATGCTACCAGCAAGCCTTGCGCCGCTATCATAGCCGCAAAGTGCACACCCGAAGCCTTGAGGAAGGCGACCTTGTTCTTCGGCGCGTTCAGTCCGCCAAGAAATCAAACAAGTTGATGCCGAAGTGGGAAGGCCCTTATGTTGGGGAACGTTGCATGGAAAACAAAAAAAATTCTACGCACACGCAAGATCTATCCATGGAGATGCATAGCTACGAGAGGGGGAGTGTGTCTACGTACCCTCGTAGACCGTAAGCGGAAGCGTTAGAACAACGCGGCTGATGTCGTCGAACAACTTCACGATCCAACCGACCGAGTACCGAACGTACGGCACCTCCGCGTTCAGCACACGTTCAGCTCGGTGACGTCCTCGACTTCTTGATGCAGTAAGACGGCGAGGTAGTGGATGAGTTCCGGCAGCACGACGGCGTGGTAACGGTGATGGTGATGCAATCTCCGCAGGGCTTCACCCAAGCACTGCGAAAATATGACCGAGGGACGGAACTGTGGAGGGGGGCGCCGCACACGGCTAAGACAATGTTGTTTCTCCTTTGGAGCGCCCCCTCTCCTCTATTTATATATGTGTAGGGGCTTGGAGTAGAAGGAATAGTGCCACGTGAACAGTAACCGGGAATAGTACACATGTGGACTTGGACTCTAAAGTCGAATCCTATTCCTACTAGGACTCTCCCTTTTTCCTTCCCTAGCTGCGTGGGCTTTTGAGGACTTGGTGCGCCTGGCCCAATAAGGCTAGGGCGCTACCCCTTAGCCCATGCCAGCCCTTGGGACATGGTGGACCCACTTGTGGACTTCCAGACCCCTTCGGAATCCTCCGGAACCTTCTGGACGCTTCCCGGTACAATACCAAAAAAAACTGCACCTTTTTCCGGAACCCAAAATATGACTTCCCATATATAAATCTTTACCTCTCGACTATTCCGAGACTCCTCCTGACGTCCGGGGTCTCATCCGGGACTCCGAACAATATTCAGTTACCAATTCACATAACTCATATAACACTATATCGTCAACGAACGTTAAGCGTGCGGACCCTACGGGTTCGGGAATAATGTAGACATGACTGAGACGCCTCTCCGGTCAATAACCAATAGCGGAACCTGGATGCTCATATTGGGTCCTACATATTCCACGAAGATCTTATCGGTCGAACCGCAATGACAACATACGTAATTCCCTTTGTCCGCCGGTATGTTACTTGCCCGAGATTCGATCGTCGGTATCTCCATACCTAGTTCAATCTTATTACCAGCAAGTCTCTTTACTCGTTCCGTAATACATCATCCCGTAACTAACTCCTTAGTCACTTTGCTTGCAAGCTTATTATGATGTGCATTACCGAGAGGGCCCAGAGATACCTCTCCGAAGCACGGAGTGACAAATCCCAGTCTCGATCCATGCCAACTCAACGGACACCTTCGGAGATACCTGTAGAGCATCTTTATGATCACCCAGTTACGTTGTGACGTTTGATAGCACACAAGGTATTCCTCCGGTATCCGGGAGTTGCATGATCTCATGGTCGGAGGAACATGTATTTGACATTCAAGAAAGCAGTAGCAATAAACAGAACGATCATATGCTAAGCTAACAGATGGGTCTTGTCCATCACATCATTCTCCTAATGATGTGATCCCGTTATCAAATGACAACTCATGTCTATGGTTAGGAAACCTTAACCATATTTGATCAACGAGCTAGTCTAGTAGAGGCTCACTAGGGACACAATATTTGTTTATGTATTCACACATGTATTTAAGTTTCCGGTCAATACAATTCTAGCATGAATAATAAACCTTTATCATGAACAAGGAAATATAAAATAATAACAACTTTATTATTGCCTCTAGGGCATATTTCCATCAGTCTCCCACTTGCACTAGAGTCAATAATCTAGTTCACATCGCCATGTGATTAACACCCAAGAGTGCACTAGAGTCAATAATCTAGTTCACATCACCATGTGATTAACACTCAAAGAGTTCTAAGGTGTGATCATGTTTTGCTCGTGATAGAGAATTTTAGTCAATGGGTCTGCAATATTCAGACCCATGTGTACTTTGCAAATCCTTATGTCATACTGTAGATGCTGCTATCACGCTTTACTTGGAGCTATTCCAAATGACTGCTCCATTATACGTATCCGGTTTGCTACTCAGAGATATCCAGATTGGTGTCAAAGCTTGCATCGACGTAACCCTTTACGACGAACTCTTTATCACCTCCATAATCGAGAAACATTTCCTTAGTCCTTTAGTTACTAAGGATAATTTTGACCGCTGTCCAGTGATCCACTCCTGGATCACTCTTGTACCCCCTTTGCTAGACACGTGGCAAGGCACACATCAGGTCTGGTACACAGCATGGCATACATAATAGAACCTATGGCTGAGGCATAGGGAATGCCTTTCATTTTCTCTATATCTTCTGCCGTGGTCGAGCTTTGAGTCTTACTCAACTTTACACCTTACAATACAGGCAAGAATGCCTTCTTTGACTGATCCATTTTGAACTCCTTCAAAATATTGTCAAGGTATGTACTCATTGAAAGTCTTATCAAGCGTCTTGTTCTATCTCTATAGATCTTGATGCCCAATATATAAGGAGCTTCACCGAGGTCTTTCATTCAAGTATCCTTTTATGCCATCCAGAAATTCTATATCATTTCCAATCAACAATATGTCATCCACATATAATATTAGAAATGCTACAGAGCTCCCACTCACTTTCTTGTAAATACAGGCTTCACCGTAAGTCTGTACAAAACCATATGCTTTGATCACCTCATCAAAGCGTATATTCCAACTCCGAGATGCTTGCACCAGTCCATAGATGGATCGCTGGAGCTTGCACACTTTGTTAGCACCCTTAGGATCGACAAAACATTCTGGTTGCATCATATACAACTCTTCTTTGAGAAAACCATTAAGGAATGCAGTTTTGACATCCATTTGCCAGATCATAAAAAGCGGCAATTGCTAACATGATTCGGACAGACTTAAGCAACGCTACGGGTGAGAAAGTCTCATCGTAGTCAACCCCTTGAACTTGTCGAAAACCTTTCGCGACAAGTCGAGCTTTGTAGATAGTGATATTACCATCAGCATCCGTCTTCCTCTTAAAAATCCATTTATTCCCAATGGCTTGCCGATCATCGGGCAAGTCCACCAAATTCCACACTTTGTTCTCATACATGGATCCTATCTCAGATTTCATGGCCTCAAGCCATTTGTCAGAATCCGGGCTTATCATAGCTTCTTCATTGTTCGTAGGTTTGCCGTTGTCTAACAACATAACTTCCAAAACAGGATTACCGTACCACTCTGGTGCGGAACGTACTCTGGTCGACCTACGAAGTTTAGTAGTAACTTGATCTGAAGTTTCATGATCTTTATCATTATCTTCCTCTCTTATTGGTGTAGGCATCACGGGAACGGTTTTCTCTGATGAGCTACTTTCCAATTCGAGAGAAGGTACAATTACCTCATCAAGTTCTACTTTCCTCCCACTCACTTCTTTCGAGAGAAACTCCTTCTCTAGAAAGGACCCATTCTTGGCAAGAAAGACCTTGCCTTCGGATCTGTGGTAGAAGGTGTACCCAATTGTTTCTTTAGGGTATCCTATGAAGACGCACTTCTCCGCTTTGGGTTCGAGCTTATCAGGTTGAAGCTTTTTCACATAAGCATCGCATCCCCAAACTTTAAGAAACGACATCTCAGGTTACTTGCCAAACCATAGTTCATACGGTGTCGTCTCAACGGATTTAGACGGTGCCCTATTTAACGTGAATGCAGCTGTCTCTAATGCATAACCCCAAAACGATAGTGGCAAATCGGTAAGAGACATCATAGAACGCACCATATCCAATAAAGTACGGTTACAACGTTCGGACACACCATTACGCTGTGGTGTTCCAGGTGGCGTGAGTTGTGAAACAATTCCACATTTTCTTAAATGAAGGCCAAACTCGTAACTCAAATATTCGCCTCCGTGATCAGATCGTAGAAACTTTATTTTCTTGTTACGATGATTCTCTACTTCACTCTGAAATTCTTTGAACTTTTCAAATGTTTCAGACTTGTGTTTCATCAAGTAGATATACCCATATCTACTCAAATCATCTGTGAAGGTTAGAAAATAACGATACCCGCCGCGTGCTTCAACATTCATCGGACCGCATACATCGGTATGTATTATTTCCAACAAATCAGTTGCTCGCTCCATTGTTCCGGAGAACGGAGTTTTAGTCATCTTGCCCATGAGGCATGGTTCGCAAGTATCAAATGATTCATAATCAAGAGATTCCAAAAGTCCATCCGCATGGAGTTTCTTCATGCGCTTTACACCATTATGACCTAAACGGCAGTGCCACAAGTATGTTGCACTATCATTATCAACTTTGCATCTTTTGGCATCAATATTATGAATATGTGTATCACTACGATCGAGATTCAACAAGAATAAACCATTCACAAGGGTGCATGATCACGAGGGATATTATTTATATAAACAGAATAACCATTATTCTCTGACTTAAATGAATAACCGTCTTGCAATAAACAATATCCAGATATAATGTTTTATGCTCAACGCAAGCACCAAATAACCATTATTTAGGTTTAATACTAATCCCGAAGGTATTACGAGCGTGTCGATATTGATCATATCAATCTTGGAGACACTTCCAACACATATCGTCACCTCGCCCTCAGCTAGTCTCCGTTACTCTGCAGCTCCTGCTTCAAGTTACTAATATTAGCAACTGAATCGGTATCAAATACCCAGACGCTGCTACGAGCACTAGTGAGGTACTTATCAATAACATGTATATCAAATATACCTTTGTTCACTTTGCCATCCTTCTTATCCGCCAAATACTTGGGGCAGTTCCGCTTCCAGTGACCAGTTCCTTTGCAGTAGAAGCACTCAGTTTCAGGCTTGGGTCCGACTTTGGGTTTCTTCATGGGAGCGGCAGCTTGCTTGCCGTTCTTCTTGAAGTTCCCCTTCTTTCCCTTGCCCTTTTTCTTGAAACTAGTGGTCTTGTTAACCATCAACACTTGATGCTCCTTCTTGATTTCTACCTCCGCCGATTTCAGCATCGCGAAGAGCTCGGGAATTGTCTTCTCCATCCCTTGCATATTATAGTTCATCACGAAGGCTTTATAGCTTGGTGGCAGTGACTGAAGAACTCTGTCAATAACACTCTCAACCGGAAGATCAATTCCCAGCTGAGTCCAGTGGTTGTGGTACCCAGACATTCTGAGTATGTGTTCACTGACAGAACTGTTCTCCTCCATCTTACAGCCAAAGAACTTGTTGGAGACTTCATATCTCTCAACCCGGGCATTAGCTTGAAATATCAATTTCAGCTCTTGGAACATCTCATATGCTCCGTGGCGTTCAAAACGCTTTTGCAGTCCCGGTTCTAAGCCGTAGAGCATGGCACACTGAACTATCGAGTAGTCATCAGATTGAGCCTGCCAGGCGTTCACAACGTCTGCAGCAGCTCCTGCAGCAGGTCCATCACCTCGCGGTGCATCAAGGACATAATTCTTCTGTGCAGCAATGAGGATAATCCTCAAGTTACGGTACCAGTCCGTGTAGTTGCTACCATCATCTTTCAACTTAGCTTTCTCTAGGAACGTATCAAAAACAGGGGAGCTACAACGCGAGCTATTGATCTACAACATAATTTGCAAAGACTATCAGGTCTAAGTTCATGATAAATTAAGTTCAATTAATCAAATTACTAATGAACTCCCACTTAAATTAACATCCCTCAAGTTAACTAAGTGATACATGATCCAAATCAACTAGCCCATGTCCGATCATCACGTGAGATGGGATAGTCATCAATGGTGAACATCTCCATGTTGATCATATCTACTATATGACTCATATTCGACCTTTCGGTCTCCAGTGTTCCGAGACCATGTCTGTACATGCTAGGCTCGCAAGTTTAACCCAAGTATTCTGCTTGTGTAAAACTGGCATACACCCGTTGTATGTGAACGTAGAATCTATCACACCCGATCATCACGTGGTGCTTCGAAACGATGAACTTTAGCAACGGTGCATACCTGGGGAGAACACTTTTATCTTGAAATTTAGTGAAGGGATCATCTTATAATGTTACCGTCGTTCTAAGCAAAATAAGATGCATAAAGGATAAACATCACATGCAATCAAAATATGTGACATGATATGGCCATCATCTTGTGCTTTTGATCTCCATCTCCAAAGCATCGTCATGATCTCCATCGTCACCGGCTCGACACCTTGATCTCCATCGTTGCGTCGTGGTCGTCTCGCCAACTATTGCTTCTACAACTATTGCTAACGCATAGCGATAAAGTAAAGCAATTACATGGCGCTTGCATTTCATACAATAAAGAGAAAACCATAAGGCTCCTGCCGGTTGCCGATAAATTACAAAACATGATCATCTCATACAATAACGTATACAACATCATGTCTTGACCATATCACATCACAGCATACCCTGCAAAAACAAGTTAGACGTCCTCTACTTTGTTGCAAGTTTTACGTGGCTGCTACGGGCTTCTAGCAAGAACCGTTCTTACCAACGGCACAAAACCACAACGGTGATTTATCAAGTTTGCTGTTTTAACCTTCAACAAGGACCGGCCACAGTCAAATTCGATTCAACGAAAGTAGGAGAAACAGACACCCGCCAGCCACCTTTATGCAAAACAAGTTGCATGTCTGTCGGTGGAACCGGTCTCATGTACGTGGACATGTAAGGTTGGTCCAGGCCGCTTCATCTTACAATACCGCAGAAACAAAATAAGACGTTGGTGGTAAGCAGTATGACGATCACCGCCCACAACTCTTTGTGTTCTACTCGTGCATATCATCTACGCATAGACCTGGCTCATGATGCCACTGTTGGGGAACGTTGCATGGAAAACAAAAAAATTTCTATGCACATGCAAGATCTATCCATCGAGATGCATAGCTATGAGAGGGGGAGTGTGTCTACGTACCCTCGTAGACCGTAAGCGGAAGCGTTAGAACAACGCGGTTGATGTCGTCGAACAACTTCACGATCCAACCGACCGAGTACCGAACGTACGGCACCTCCGCGTTCAGCACACGTTCAGCTCGGTGACGTCCTCGACTTCTTGATCCAGCAAGACGGCGAGGTAGTGGATGAGTTTCGGCAGCACGACGACGTGGTAACAGTGATGGTGATGCTATCTCCGCAGGGCTTCGCCCAAGCACTGCGAAAATATGACCGAGGGACGGAACTGTGGAGGGGGGCGCCGCACACGGCTAAGACAGTATTGTTTCTCCTTTGGGGCGCCCCCCTCTCCTCTATTTATATATGTGTAGGGGCTTGGAGTAGAAGAAATAGTGCCACGTGAACAGTAACCATGAATAGTACACACGTGGACTTGGACTCCAAAGTCCAATCCTATTCCTACTAGGACTCTCCCTTTTTCCTTCCCTAGCTGCGTGGGCTTTTGAGGACTTGGTGCGCCTGGCCCAATAACACCAAGGCGCCTCCCCTTAGCCCATGCCAGCCCTTGGGACGTGGTGGACCCACTTGTGGACTTCCGGACCCCTCCGGAATTCTCCGGAACCTTCTGGAAGCTTCCCGGTACAATACCGAAAAAAACTGCACCTTTTTCCGGAACCCAAAATATGACTTCCCATATATAAATATTTACCTCTCGACCATTCCGAGACTCCTCGTGACGTCCGGGATCTCATCCGGGACTCCGAACAATATTCGGTTACCAATTCACATAACTCATATAACACTATATCGTCAACGAACGTTAAGCGTGCGGACCCTACGGGTTCGGGAATGATGTAGACATGACCAAGACGCCTCTCCGGTCAATAACCAATAGCGGAACCTGGATGCTCATATTGGTTCCTACATATTCCACGAAGATCTTATCGGTCGAACCGCAATGACAACATACATAATTCCCTTTGTCCGTCGGTATGTTACTTGCCCGAGATTCGATCGTCGGTATCTCCATACCTAGTTCAATCTCGTTACTAGCAAGTCTCTTTACTCGTTCCGTAATACATCATCCCGTAACTAACTCCTTAGTCACTTTGCTTGCAAGCTTCTTATGATGTGCATTACCGAGAGGGCCCAGAGATACCTCTCCGAAACACGGAGTGACAAATCCCAGTCTCGATCCATGCCAACTCAACGGACACCTTCGGAGATACCTGTAGAGCATCTTTATGATCACCCAGTTACGTTGTGACGTTTGATAGCACACAAGGTATTCCTCCGGTATCCGGCAGTTGCATGATCTCATGGTCGGAGGAACATGTATTTGACATTCAAGAAAGCAGTAGCAATAAACAGAACAATCATATGCTAAGCTAACAGATGGGTCTTGTCCATCACATCATTCTCCTAATGATGTGATCCCGCTATCAAATGACAACTCATGTCTATGGTTAGGAAACCTTAACCATCTTTGATCAACGAGCTAGTCTAGTAGAGGCTCACTAGGGACACGGTATTTGTTTATGTATTCACACATGTATTTAAGTCTCCGGTCAATACAATTCTAGCATGAATAATAAACCTTTATCATGAACAAGGAAATATAAAATAATAACAACTTTATTATTGCCTCTAGGGCATATTTCCATCAACTTATCGGGTAGTACGAGTCACCAGACCTGGTGCAGTCCATCTGGAGACCGAAGATGGCACCCCAGTGCAGAACTCATGGAGTATTGAGCATCTTCGCAAGTTCTACCCATAAGGCACGGTTGCCGGGCCCCCCGGCAACCCCTTTTGTACAAGCTTTGTCAGCAAGACTTGTAACCCTTTGTACAAAGCCATACACAGATCTTGTGCATAATAAAGCTAAGTGTTTCGCAACTCTCCGTGCATATTCATTTATATATGGATACATATGATGTTGTGATTTACACTTTAGTTTATATGGAATGGCTGATGAACCGTCAAGGTTCCCAAACCACTCTTTTCTCTTCTTTCTTTTTCTTAAAAGGACAGAAGGATCCCTCGCATGCAAGTTTACCGGGGAGAGAGGAGATGGGGTACCGTGTTAATGATGTTCAAGTGATCATTTCGTACGATGAGGAAAACAGCGCAAGGAAAAGCTAAGTTGAAATTTTTTGAAACAGATTCCTTGTTACATTTGCGATTTCCCTTGAACGATTTTGTGTCTGTATGAGAAACCTGCATGCGAGGGAATCTTGTCGCGATCAGTCCGCGCTCTAGTTTGCCTCAAGTCCGCTCAGCAAGCTCAATAGCTGCGTTCTGGCCTGGCAAGTTACCTTGCCGGCAGCGGCACTTCCAGCAGGCTGCTAAGGACCTGTTCCTCGGAGCACTCGCGACAAGTGTGCGCACCGGCAAGTTTCCCAACAGCGTAGGGAGCACGATCATACAAAGGCAAAATAAAACGAGGGGAAACAGCATACATCCATCCATCAGCACAAGTTATATTACATCACAGAAATAGTGCAGATCTAACATAAGATTAAGTGTATGTTTCACATACAGCACAATGATGGATATAACGGCAAACTCAGTCCCGACGATTGCCCTAGACTCTGGGAATCTGGAGAACCTTGTTGGCAAGAGGAGCAGCGATCTTGTCGGCGGCAGTAATGTCGGTGTTCGCCGGCAGCCTCCTGAAGACCCCGGAGAGATCGAGACTGGGATTGCGATGAGCAATTTTGAGCAGCACCCTGTACACGATTTCACGTGCAAACTTCCGGGATTCATCAGCGCACGAAGCAGACCTATCCTTGTGATACGTCTTCAAGGCGTCGATAAGACCCTCGAAGAACTTGGTCAGTCTGACGCTGGTGGCCTCCTTGTCATTGACGGTGAAACCCCCGCTCTTCATGTCCATCACAGCGATTTGGGAGCTGATGTGTTCGGCAGCGTTAACAAGCCTGCCGGTCCAGAGGGAGAGGTTCTCATGCAATTGGGTGTAATTGTTCTCGGCGTCCTTCTTCAAGGCATCTTCCCTCTCCAGTTTCTCTGTCAAGACCCTCTCCCTCTCCTTGGCGGATTTTGAAGCTGTTACCACGGTGAGCAGTTGGGATTTTAGATCTCCAATTGTCTTGGCGGCGGCATCAAGATCTTGGTTCTTGGACGACAGCTATGTTTTCAAGTCCCCTAGAGTGCGGGCTGCCTTCAGCGCTTCGTCCTTGAGAGCCTTGATTTGTTTACCGCTGCCAACAAGGTCTTCCTTCAATTTGGCCATCTGGGATTCCAGTTCTGTCTTGGCGGAGGCAGCGGTAGCAACTTTGTCGGAAGCCTCCTTGAGCTTGGTGGCGCTATCTCGAGCTTGGGTTGCAGTTGTATCCTTGTGGTTCTTCTCCAGCTCTTGCGTCCTCTACTCGAGGAGCTTCTCAATCTCTTCATCCTTGCCACGGAGAGTGGCGGCAAGGGCTCCTTTCCGTACGGCAAGATCTTTCTCTTTGACATTGAGCAGCGTTTCGCGCTCTGTTAGCTTGCTGTCACGGATTGCTGCTTCTTTTTTGGCAGCATTAAGATTGCGGGCCTGCTGGTTGTACCATGTGCGCAGCTTGTCCGCCTTCTCTCCCAGCTTCTGGTCAACCAGATCCGCAGCTTTGCGCTCTTCCTGAACCTTATCCCACCTCCGACTATACCGTTCCTGGACACCTTTGAAACCGACGGCCATGATTTCCATGAAGACGAGATCTTCGGTGTTGTCAGTTGCATCGGTGGCTTCCTCAGTTCTTTGAGCCAAAGGGAGCAGGATCCGGGCTATTTCTTCATCAAAGTTTAGCCCCGCAGTACCAGATGAACTGGGGGCTCCAGACCCATGCTGAGGAGTGATCAACGCCAAGCTGCTTGACGGGACTTGCAAGGTTGGCGCCACTAGTTGGTTGCCAGGGTTCGGCGCGTCGATATTGACAGGCAGCTTCTCCACATCCATCCTAGCGGGGTCAGATGTGTTGCCGGAGGACCTCTCGGATTCTTCGGGGAGTATTCTGGTCTCCTCAGCAACTTGCACAAGGCCCTCCTCAGCGGCAATCTTGGTAGCTTCATCAGCGGCGTCCTTTGCGATATTGGCTACCTCCACAAGGACTTCGCCTTCTTCAGGAGAGGTCGGAGCTATGGATCGAAGCAGGAACAAGGATGAAATAGGGTTCAAAATCACAAGTCAAGTTCGAGAAAAGAAAAAAAGAAATGTTCCGTGAAAGGTGTTTAAAGACGAGAGGATTACCCGTTGGCGTCTGCTGAGGAGGGGCGTCTCCTCCCCCAGCAACTCGCGTTGCCGGTGCACGGTCGTCAGCGGCCCCGCTTGTCGGGGTGGCTTCCATGCGGGCAGGCTCATCGGTGGAGGCCCTTGTCGGGGAAGCGCTCTCCGAAATGTTGGTTAACAGGGGAACGACAGCATGGTCCGCCTCTTGACGATATTCTTCTTGGCGGGCCTCCCCCACCTCTTTATCAAGCTCAGAGGGAGGAACTTCAGTACTGGTGCCAGTGGGCAGGATCTGTGCCACGCCCTCACGCCGGGGGCTGGACTGGGGGCTGATAACAATAGTTTCAGCCATCACAACCCCCTGCCCAGCACTCACCACAGGGTCTTGTGCTGTTGCAGACCTGGCCCGTTTCGACCGATGTACAAGTGGTTCTGGGTCCCTATCAAGTCAGAAGAAATCAAGTTAAAATGACAATCAGATGGAATCAAGGCTTGATGGAGATACGCGAAATCACTTACTCCTCCTCCTCCTCAGACTCGCCAAGGACGTCGATATCGTATAATACTGGCGGAGGTGATTCTCTGGCCCTCTTAAGTGCCGGGGGAGGCGAACCATCGGCTGAGTGGATTCAGCTTCCTCGGGAACCTCTTGCCGGGGGGAAGGAGGCTGGGCTCAGGGGCGCCGAGTTGATTGCCGGCGTACCTCTTCTTGGTGGCCAGTCTTTGTGGTTGTCTTCTTCACCGAAGGACCAGCCCCTGGCTAAGAGGTGCGCACCGGCTCTTGGCTGGCTGCCCTCCAAAGAAGGCGCTTCTTCTTTGTCGGGGCTCGTGGGCCCTCTTCCTCTTCGGGCTCTCCGGCAACCGCAGTCCCGGCAACTTCAGCCCCGGCAATCTCATCCCCGGCAAGCTCTTCCTGTTGCTCTTCGGCAGCTTCTTCTTCGTGGTACTCCTCGTCATCATCCTCCACTGCCGCGGTGCCAAGACTGCCTGCTGCGTTAATCCTCGCGATCTCTGCGGCCTTGCTGGCAAGGTATGCCAGTTCTTCCTCACTGCTGGCCCGGATGAGGTCCGTTTCCTTCCGGGAAGCTTTCTCCGTCAGGTTGGAGGCCCAATCCATCTCATTCACCAAGGTGGGCAGTGGCCAGTCCGCTTTTACTCCGTGAGCATCGCAGTCCGGCATCATCGACAAGATGGAATCCTTGGCAGAGTTGATGTGCAGAGGGATGATCCTATCCGGCAAGTGGAATGTGCCAGTTTTCCAGAACAGTTGTTCACAGAGACATGCATGCTCCATAACCGACAAGTTGTTGCCGGTCCTAGGGTACAATCAAATAATATCGGCGGCGTTCTGGTATTCCCAAGCGAATCTTTCTCTCTTCTGCAGCGGCGCTATGCGTCGCTGGAGGAAATCGGCGCCAACCATCTCTATGTTCAGATTGGCGGCTTTGAGACAGGCAATTCTGTTCAGTGCCGGGCGAAGTTTCGCGTCAGTAGCACCCATATGGCTCGAGTTCTTGCCGCGCTTGACTGCCACTGTGCGTGGTATGCAGAACTGAGGAAAATCCTTTTCCTGCATCCAGCACCATTCTGCCCTCCACTCGTCCCATTTGAGGAGGAGCTGCCCGGCAAGGTACTGGCCCTTCGTCTTTACCCTGGGGATCCAGGTCACGCTGCCGGAGAGTGATTTTTCTTCGATCTGGGGAATGAAAAAGTGGCGGACCAGATCCACATTGGGAGCAACTCCGACGAAGTTCTCGCATAGGTGGGCAAAAACCGCCATGCAAGTCATCGCATTTGGGGTGAAATCCAACATTCTGAACCCGAAACTGAACATCATGGCACTGAAGAAATCCGAGAATGGAGGAACCAAACCGCAGTAAAAGTAAGCGCAGAAGAACGGATAGGAATCTGCGGGGTCCTTGTCGCCTTTGGGAAGCACCACAGGCGCCTTGTGATCCTTGGTGTCCCTTCCCCACATATACGCGTACCTCCTGATCAGCTCGTTGGCATCCAAGGAGCACGGCGAGAAGATCGCGTTCTCCCTCCGCCGCTTCTCCAGCTCTTCCAGTGCCTTCTTCTTCTCCTCCGCCTTGGGATCGAGCGGCTTGGCGGGCTTCTTCCCCGCCGCATCGGCTCTCTTGGGCGCCATCAGGAATTCGAGTCGAGATGCGAATCAGTGACAGCGGCGGCGGCGGAAGCAGTTCTGGTGAGAGGAAGGAGATGAAGCCAGGGAAAACAGGGGCGAATGAGCAGCGCCTCCTCGTGGTTGCCTTTTTATGGGGAAGGCGCGAGGGGGCAGCCTCTTCACTATTTACCCCGGCGGCGCCCTTTTTACAGGCGCACTACCGTGAAATAACCGCAACAGTCCATGTTCCCACGTCCCGCATTAAATGCGTGGATGGGACGTGCATCAGGATAACCATCATGACGAAAATTACAGTGGCAGTTTTCCCGCCACGTGTCTATGCATTTTTTGGGCCTAGCCCAACGACGATTCGGACGCGCATATGGTCCAGGCCCGGGGGCTCCTGTCGGTGTATAAAACATGGGTATTTTATACCCTGACTTACGCACAGACGGTAGCAGCCTCCTTGCCGGCTGAGGCTTACCGGGAACCACCAAGACCAAAATTCAGGGCCCAGATGCAAAAGCTACTGGGGAGAAGCTCAAGACGAAGCATCAACAAGCACCCAACTAGTACTAAAGATAAAGATGTTTCTTGCCGGCAAGGCCAAACCGGCAAGGTGAAGACCCGACAAGCTCCGTACCGGCAAGCTTCTGCCAGCCCTCCAGTGCTCCACCTCATCGGACAGATGTTCGCTAATGGATGAGGTGTCGACCGCGCAGGCTGATTGGTGAGGTTTGTCGGGCACGTGTCAGCGCGCTGGGATAGGATTTGCCTTTAATGACACCCGTCCAGAGGGCGTGTCAGGCTAATACGAGGTAGCTGGGCAAGTGGTGCAGAAACCTTGCCGGGGCTACCTCTCCACATGACACCTAACAGAGCATTTAATGCTTTTGTCCTAAACTGGGAGAGTTAGGTATGATAGCACTGTTTGCTATCCGATCACTATGTAATTACTGTTTTGCCAGTGTGGTAACCCCTTAACCTATAAAAGGAGGGCCAGGGCAACAGTTAGAGGGATTTGGATCCCTTTTCAAACACCTGCACGTCTCGCGTAGCTGCTCTCTCCGCACCTTGCCGGAAGAAGCGCTCCTTGTACTTGTGCTCTCATACCACCAATAAACCAAAAGCAGGAGTAGGGTTTTACGCTTCTCAGCGGGCCGAACCTGGGTAAATCCCTTGCGCCTTCCATTGATTCTGCTCTTTGTGCACGCTGATCTCCCCTGCTGAACCACAAAGGGGCATGACGGCCCCATAGATGGTCGTACCCCATGACAGTGAGGTGCGTGACCTTCCCTTCCTTTTTCTCTCTTCCCCTCGATCTCTCTCTCTGGTTCCTATGATCTCTCCCTGAACACGTGGCTCCCCTCGATCTGACGCTCTCCTCTCCCTTCGATCCCTTCTCTCTTTTTTTTTCCTTTGATCCCTTCTCTCGATCTGGTGCTCTCCTCTGGTTCGATCCCGCCTGACGCCAGGAGAAGGAGAGCGAGGCCACGCTCGGCCTGCCAGACGACGTCGCTGAGGTGTCTGGTGGGTCGCGTGACTCTTTCTAGTTCGCCCCCTCCATCACAAATTGCAAGCCCAGTTGGTATTGGGCCGTTGGCATGCGGCGGGCTCAAGGTCAATGGTCCGATTCCTACTTTACACATTTTTTTTATAATTTACTAGTTTTTTGCTAGAATACCAAACACACCTTAAAACCCCGGACGAGGCCTCAGTTCCCTTTTTTTCCGGTCGGATCGCCGGTCCGGTTCTTAAAACTATGTCCAAATTTAATCTCTCGTTTCCTGTTGGTCTTCCACTCCTTTGTGAGTATTGACGTCAAATACTTAATTTCATATGATCATTTCAAAGTGTGCATTTCGCATTTATGGTCATTGAGTTATCCTAAAATTTGCGTAAAAATATGGTTAATATGATATTCACTGCAACCATACTGAAAATAGTTTGGTATTCACCAATCAAACTATATTGTTTTTTCATACCATATTACCAAAGAATGAAAACACTATTTACCAAAACAAGAACGTATTTATAAAAAATCATGTTGACACATGGGCCCTATGTGTCAAGGTATTTGTGATCTATGTATGCAATTGATTTTAGTTTTTCTAGTTCCCCCTATAAGAGAGGTTGTAACACTATGTATCAACCATGATTATGTGTTACTACAGTTGAACTACGTAACACAATCACTAACACATATTTACATGTTACCATGTCAAAATTTATGTAACACACTCGACCAACACATATTTATATGTTACTATTACAATATTCCGGTAACACATTTTGAGGCCTTATACAGTATGTGTTACTGCCTGTCGCTTGACACAAAATGATGTGTTACAGTAATTTCCCTTGTCACACATTTTTCAATCTGTTACATGATTGTGTTACTTAAAGTCTGTTTTGTTGTAGTCCGTACGGCCCCCATTTATTCCCATGGCCATTTACTTTAATCTCTCGCGCCCCACAACACAATAAGCACACCCACGACGACAGATACAGAGAGGATATCTAGCGGCTCCAATGGCGCTCCCAACGGCTACAATGGCGCTCCCAGCAGCTGACGACGATGACGGGCGGCAGTTCACCATGCCTCACGTAGTGGACACCCACGTGAGGGGGAAGGACCTCTCGGTGGTGTACACCAACGAGCCGGTCTCGGTGGAGAGCTCCATCCACACTATGGAGCAGTTGCTTGCTGAGGACAAGTACCAAGTGGTCGGCTTCGACCTCGAGTTCACCGGGGGTCGTGTCAGGTATGATCAGAAGGTTGCCATCGCCCAGTTATGCGTGCGCCATCACATCCTCGTCTACCACTACTCCCTGGCCACAAGGCCTTGCGAGCATTTGGCCAGGTTTATCAACAGCCCCGACTACATGTTCGCTACGGTGGACACCTTCAAAAATCTAAAGGTGATCGAGACTACGGGCTTGGCCTGCCAGAAGCTAGTCGACATCCAAGGCCAGTACAGGGTCTGGGGCATAGAGAAGGAGAAGGACTCCCTGGTTGACCTCGCCGTGGCCATCATCGACCCCTACTACAGAGACATGAAGGATGAGTGAAACAAGAACAAGGATCCCTGGCACGAGGCCTGGGTGCGGAGACTGGATGAAGAACACGTCAAGTATGCGGCCTAGGATGCATACACAAGCTACGAAATGTACAGGCGGACCGTTGACATGAGGAAGTGCCTTCTTCCTGCCCCAGGCGAGGGATCAAGCCACAGAGCAGTGGCGGCAGCGTCACAAGAAGTAGATGATTAGATTATCGTTTCTCCTAGTTTAGAGTGCATGTTATTCTTTATTGAGGTGTGTGCAAATGTTTTGTATAGTCACTTATGTAATCGGATGTTTAATTTGGTTATATATGTTGTTCTTCTATAGACAGGGCAAATCACATCGCCCACGGGCTAAACTAGGGAACCCATTGGTGAGGATTTCATTAATCGCTGACAATTGTATACCAGCAAGCGTTTGCCCACAACACACACGGCTTATTAGCAGGAATCGTCTGTGTTGTTATCGGTCTTCCCACACATTTCTGATTACTGACCTGTTTGCCACGTATCACACACATCTTGTTAAGTTGAACCGTTTCGGTTTTTTTTGGCTCATCGCAAGCAGTTCATATGGATCAACCATATGCCACGTATCACACACGCGTCCCTAATCTGAATTGTGCTTGATGTCTCCACCATCGCACACAGATTGTCTTATTGGTGACGGTTTTATTATGATACCGTTTGCGATTCATGCATCGCACACAGTTTGGTCGAAGGTTCTCTGATTGATGTGTCACGTTAGCGGCATCCTGCAGTAGTGGGGGGAGGGGGTAAGAAGAGCTAGGAGGGAGGCGGTAACAACGGTATTTCCCCCTTCTTTCTCCTGCCGGAGCTGCTCAAAACCCCATCGCGGCAGCCGCCTGCCATGATCGCGCTAAACCTAAGCCTCCGTCGCCGCCGCCGTCACCGTCGCGGCGGGCCTGCATTCCCCGCCCGTCTCATGCCTGCCCGCAGAGATACCGACAGGGCCTTTTTATTTCAGACAGACGATGTGCTTATGTACAAGGACACACATAACATATATAATCTTGGGCCCCTCCCTGGCTTGGGTCTTAGGTGGTCGCCCCTCACCCATAAGCCCAGAGCCAAACCTGCTTAAAAGTACTTGGCGATAAATCCTTTCCAAACCAACTATTACCTGTTGGGGAACGTTGCATGGAAAACAAAAAATTTCTACGCACACGCAAGATCTATCCATGGAGATGCATAGCTACGAGAGGAGGAGTGTGTCTACGTACCCTCGTAGACCGTAAGCGGAAGCGTTAGAACAACGCGGTTGATGTCGTCGAACAACTTCACGATCCAACCGACCGATTACCGAACGTACGGCACCTCCGCGTTCAGCACACGTTCAGCTCGGTGACGTCCTCGACTTCTTGATCCAGCAAGACGGCGAGGTAGTGGATGAGTTCCGGCAGCACGATGGCGTGGTGACGGTGATGGTGATGCTATCTCCGCAGGGCTTCGCCCAAGCACTGCGAAAATATGACCGAGGGACGGAACTATGGAGGGGGGCACCGCACACGGATAACACAATGTTGTGTTCTCCTTTGGGGCGCCCCCTCTCCTCTATTTATATATGTGTAGGGGCTTGGAGTAGAAGGAATAGTGCCATGTGAACAGTAACCATGAATAGTACACACATGGACTTGGACTTCAAAGTCCAATCGTATTCCTACTAGGACTCTCCCTTTTTTCCGTCCCTAGCTGCGTGGGCTTTTGATGACTTGGTGTGCCTGGCCCAATCAGGCCAGGGCGCCTCCCCTTAGCCCATGCGAGCCCTTGGGACGTGGTGGACCCACTTGTGGACTTCCGGACCCCTCTGGAACCTTCTGGAAGCTTCCCGGTACAATACCGAAAAATCTGCACTTTTTTCCGGAACCCAAAATATGACTTCCCATATATAAATATTTACCTCTCGACCATTCCGAGACTCCTCGTGACGTCCGGGATCTCATCCGGGACTCCGAACAATATTCGGTTACCAATTCACAAAACTCATATAACACTATATCGTCAACGAACATTAAGCGTGCGGACCCTACGGGTTCGGGAATGATGTAGACATGACCGAGACGCCTCTCCGGTCAATAACCAATAGCGGAACCTAGATGCCCATATTGGTTCCTACATATTCCACGAAGATCTTATCGGTCGAACCGCAATGACAACATACGTAATTCCCTTTGTCCGTCGGCATGTTACTTGCCCGAGATTCGATCGTCGGTATCTCCATACCTAGTTCAATCTCGTTACCGGCAAGTCTCTTTACTCGTTCCGTAATACATCATCCCGTAACTAACTCCTTAGTCACTTTGCTTGCAAGCTTCTTATGATGTGCATTACCGAGAGGGCCCAGAGATACCTCTCCGAAACACGGAGTGACAAATCCCAGTCTCGATCCGTGCCAACTCAACGGACACCTTCAGAGATACCTGTAGAGCATCTTTATGATCACCCAGTTACGTTGTGACGTTCGATAGCACACAAGGTATTCCTCCGGTATCCTGGAGTTGCATGATCTCATGGTTTGAGGAACATGTATTTGACATTCAAGAAAGTAGTAGCAATAAACAGAACGATCATATGCTAAGCTAACGGATGGGTCTTGTCCATCACATCATTCTCCTAATGATGTGATCCCGTTATCAAATGACAACTCATGTCTATGGTTAGGAAACCTTAACCATCTTTGATCCACGAGCTAGTCTAGTAGAGGCTCACTAGGGACACGGTATTTGTTTATGTATTCACACATGTATTTAAGTTTCCGGTCAATACAATTCTAGCACGAATAATACACCTTTATCATGAACAAGGAAATATAAAATAATAACAACTTTATTATTGCCTCTAGGGCATATTTCCATCAGTCTCCCACTTGCACTAGAGTCAATAATCTAGATTACATAGTAATGAATCTAACACCCATGGAGTCTTGGTGCTGATCATGTTTTGCTCGTGGAAGAGGCTTAGTTTACGGGTCTGCCACATTCAGATCCGTGTGTACTTTGCAAATTTCTATGTCTCCATCCTTGACATATTCACGAATGGAGTTGAAGCGTCTCTTGATGTGTTTGGTCTTCTTGTGAAACCTGGGCTCCTTGGCTATGGCAATTGCTCCAGTGTTGTCACAAAAGATTGTCATTGGACCCGATGCACTAGGTATTACACCTAGATCGGATATGAACTCCTTCATCTAGACTCCTTCATGTGCTGCTTCCGAAGCAGCTATGTATTCCGCTTCATACGTAGATCCCGCCACGACGCTCTGCTTAGAACTGCACCAACTGACAGCTCCACCATTTAATATAAATACGTATCCGGTTTGTGACTTAGAGTCATCCGGATCAGTGTCACAGCTTGCATCGACGTAACCCTTTACGACGAGCTCTTCGTCACCTCCATAAATGAGAAACATGTCCTTGGTCCTTTTCAGGTACTTCCGGATATTCTTGACCGCTGTCCAGTGATCCACTCCTGGATTACTCTAGTACCTCCCTGCCAAACTTATGGCAAGGCACACATCAGGTCTGGTACACAGCATGGCATACATAATAGAACCAATGGCTGAGGCATAGGGAATGACTTTCATTTTCTCTATATCTTCTGCCGTGGTCGGGCATTGAGTCTGACTCAACTTCACACCTTGCAAGACAGGCAAGAACCCTTTCTTTGACTGATCCATTTTGAACTTGTTCAAAACTTTGTCAAGGTATGTGCTTTGTGAAAGTCCTATCAAGTGTCTTGATCTATCCCTATAGATCTTGATGCCCAATATAAGCAGCTTCACCGAGGTCTTTCATTGAAAAATTCTTATTCAAGTATCCCTTTATGCCATCCAGAAATTATATATCATTTCCAATCAACAATATGTCATCCACATATAATATTAGAAATGCTACAGAGCTCCCACTCACTTTCTTGTAAATACAGGCTTCACCGTAAGTCTGTACAAAACCATATGCTTTGATCACCTCATCAAAGCGTATATTCCAACTCCGAGATGCTTGCACCAGTCCATAGATGGATCGCTGGAGCTTGCACACTTTGTTAGCACCCTTAGGATCGACAAAACCTTCTGGTTGCATCATATACAACTCTTCTTTGAGAAAACCATTAAGGAATGCAGTTTTGATATCCATTTGCCAGATTTCATAATCATAAAATGCGGCAATTGCTAACATGATTCGGACAGACTTAAGCATCGCTACGGGTGAGAAAGTCTCATCGTAGTCAAACCCTTGAACTTGTCAAAAACCTTTCGCGACAAGTCGAGCTTTGTAGACAGTGATATTACCATCAGCATCCGTCTTCCTCTTAAAAATCCATTTATTCTCAATGGCTTGCCGATCATCGGGCAAGTCCACCAAAGTCCACACTTTGTTCTCCTACATGGATCCTATCTCAGATTTCATGGCCTCAAGCCATTTTCGGAATCCGGGCTTATCATAGCTTCTTCATAGTTCGTAGGTTCGCTGTTGTCTAACAACATAACTTCCAGAACAGGATTACCGTACCACTCTGGTGCGGAACGTACTCTGGTCGACCTACGAAGTTCAGTAGTAACTTGATTTGAAGTTTCATGATCTTTATCATTATCTTCCTCTCTTATTGGTGTAGACATCACGGGAACGGTTTTCTCTGATGAGCTACTTTCCAATTCGAGAGAAGGTACAATTACCTCATCAAGTTCTACTTTCCTCCCACTCACTTCTTTCGAGAGAAACTCCTTCTCTAGAAAGGACCCATTCTTGGCAACAAAGACCTTGCCTTCGGATCTGTGGTAGAAGGTGTACCCAATTGTTTCTTTAGGGTATCCTATGAAGACGCACTTCTCCGCTTTGGGTTCGAGCTTATCAGGTTGAAGCTTTTTCACATAAGCATCACATCCCCAAACTTTAAGAAACGACAGCTTAGGTTTCTTGCCAAACCATAGTTCATATGGTGTCATCTCAACGGATTTAGACGGTGCCCTATTTAACGTGAATGCAACTGTCTCTAATGCATAACCCCAAAACGATAGTGGCAAATCGGTAAGAGACATCATAGAACGCACCATATCTAATAAAGTACGGTTACGACGTTCGGACACACCATTACGCTGTGGTGTTCCAGGTGGCGTGAGTTGTGAAACAATTCCACATTTTCTTAAATGAAGGCCAAACTCGTAACTCAAATATTCGCCTCCGCGATAAGATCGTAGAAACTTTATTTTCTTGTTACGATGATTCTCTACTTCACTCTGAAATTCTTTGAACTTTTCAAATGTTTCACACTTGTGTTTCATCAAGTAGATATACCCATATCTACTCAAATCTTCTGTGAAGGTTAGAAAATAACGATACCCGCCGCGTGCTTCAACATTCATCGGACCGCATACATCGGTATGTATTATTTCCAACAAATCAGTAGCTCGCTCCATTGTTCCGGAGAACAGAGTTTTAGTCATCTTGCCCATGAGGCATGGTTCGCAAGTATCAAAGGATTCATAATCAAGAGATTCCAAAAGTCCATCCGCATGGAGTTTCTTCATGCGCTTTACACCAATATGACCTAAACGGCAGTGCCATAAGTATGTTGCACTATCATTATCAACTTTGCATCTTTTGGCATCAATATTATGAATATGTGTATCACTACGATCGAGATTCAACAAGAATAGACCATTCACAAAAAGTGCGTGACCATAAAAGATGTTACTCATATAAATAGAACAACCATTATTTTCTGACTTAAATGAATAACCGTCTCGCAATAAACAAGATCCAGATATAATGTTCATGCTCAACGCTGGCACCAAATAACAATTATTGAGGTCTAAAACTAATCCCGAAGGTAGATGTAGAGGTAGCGTGCCGACGGCGATCACATCAACCTTGGAACCATTCCCGACGCGCATCGTCACCTCGTCCTTAGCCAATCTTCGCTTATTCCGTAGCTCCTGTTTCGAGTTACAAATATGAGCAACCGAACCAGTATCAAATACCCAGGCGCTACTGCGAGCATTAGTAAGGAACACATCAATAACGTGTATATCAAATATACCTTTGCTCACTTTGCCATCCTTCTTATCCGCCAAATACTTGGGGCAGTTCCGCTTCCAGTGACCAGTCCCTTTGCAGTAGAAGCACTCAGTTTCAGGCTTGGGTCCAGCTTTGGGTTTCTTCATGGGAGCGGCAACTTGCTTGCCGTTCTTCTTGAAGTTCCCCTTCTTTCCCTTGCCCATTTTCTTGAAACTAGTGGTCTTGTTAACCATCAACACTTGATGCTCCTTCTTGATTTCTACCTCCGCCGATTTCAGCATCGCGAAGAGCTCGGGAATTGTCTTCTCCATCCCTTGCATATTATAGTTCATCACAAAGACTTTATAGCTTGGTGGCAGTGACTGAAGAACTCTGTCAATAACACTCTCAACCGGAAGATCAATTCCCAGCTGAGTCAAGTGGTTGTGGTACCCAGACATTCTGAGTATGTGTTCACTGACAGAACTGTTCTCCTCCATCTTACAGCTAAAGAACTTGTTGGAGACTTCATATCTCTCAACCCGGGCATTAGCTTGAAATATCAATTTCAGCTCTTGGAACATCTCATATGCTCCGTGGCGTTCAAAACGCTTTTGCAGTCCCGGTTCTAAGCCGTAGAGCATGGCACACTGAACTATCGAGTAGTCATCAGATCGAGCCTGTCAGGCGTTCACAACGTCTGCAGCAGCTCCTGCAGCAGGTCCATCACCTAGCGGTGCATCAAGGACATAATTCTTCTATGCAGCAATGAGGATAATCCTCAAGTTACGGACCCAGTCCGTGTAGTTGCTACCATCATCTTTCAACTTTGCTTTCTCTAGGAACGCATTAAAATTCAACGGAACAGTAGCACGGGCCATTTATCTACAACATAGATATGCAAAGAAACTATCAAAACTAAGTTCATGATAAATTAAGTTCAATTAATCAAATTACTAATGAACTCCCACTTAAATTAACATCCCTCAAGTTAATTAAGTGATACATGATCCAAATCAACTAGCCCATGTCCGATCATCACGTGAGATGGGATAGTCATCAATGGTGAACATCTCCATGTTGATCATATCTACTATATGACTCATGTTCGACCTTTCGGTCTCCAGTGTTCCGAGACCATGTATGTACATGCTAGGCTCGTCAAGTTTAACCCAAGTATTATGCTTGTGTAAAACTGGCTTACACCCATTGTATGTGAACGTAGAATCTATCACACCCGATCATCACGAGGTGCTTCAAAACGACGAACTTTAGCAATGGTGCATACTTAGGGAGAACACTTTTATCTTGAAATTTAGTGAAGGGATCATCTTATAATGCTACCATCGTTCTAAGCAAAATAAGATGCATGAAGCATAAACATCACATGTAATCAAAATATGTGACATGATATGGCCATCATCATCTTGTGCTTTTGATCTCCATCTCCAAAGCACCGTCATGATCTCCATCGTCACCGGCTCGACACCTTGATCTCCATCGTTGCGTCGTGGTCGTCTCGCCAACTATTGCTTCTACAACTATTGCTAACGCATAGCGATAAAGTAAAGCAATTACATGGCGCTTGCATTTCATACAATAAAGAGACAACCATAAGGCTCCTGCCGGTTGCCGATAAATTACAAAACATGATCATCTCATACAATAACGTATATCACATCATGTCTTGACCATATCACATCACAGCATACCCTGCAAAAACAAGTTAGACGTCCTCTACTTTGTTGTTGCAAGTTTTACGTGGCTGCTACGGGCTTCTAGCAAGAACCGTTCTTACCTACGGCACAAAACCAAAATGGTGATTTATCAAGTTTGCTGTTTTAACCTTCAACAAGGACCGGCCGCAGTCAAATTCGATTCAACTAAAGTAGGAGAAACAGACACCCGCCAGCCACCTTTATGCAAAACAAGGTGCATGTCTGTCGGTGGAACCGGTCTCATGTACCTGGACATGTAAGGTTGGTCCGGGCCGCTTCATCTTACAATACCGCAGAATCAAAATAAGACGTTGGTGGTAAGCAGTATGACGATCACCGCCCACAACTCTTTGTGTTCTACTCGTGCACATCATCTACGCATAGACCTGGCTCATGATACCACTGTTGGGGAACGTTGCATGGAAAACAAAAATTTTCTACGCACACGCAAGATCTATCCATGGAGATGCATAGCTACGAGAGGGGGAGTGTGTCTACGTACCCTCGTAGACCGTAAGTGGAAGCGTTAGAACAACGTGGTTGATGTCGTCGAACAACTTCACGATCCAACCGACCGAGTACCGAACGTACGGCACCTCCGCGTTCAGCACACGTTCAGCTCGGTGACGTCCTTGACTTCTTGATCCAGCAAGACGGCGAGGTAGTGGATGAGTTCCGGCAGCGCGACGGCATGGTGACGGTGATGGTGATGCTATCTCCGCAGGGCTTCGCCCAAGCACTGCGAAAATATGACCGAGGGACGGAACTGTGGAGGGGGGCGCCGCACACGGCTAAGACAATGTTGTGTTCTCCTTTGGGGCGCCCCCTCTCCTCTATTTATATATGTGTAGGGGCTTAGAGTAGAAGGAATAGTGCCACGTGAACAGTAACCGTGAATAGTACATACGTGGACTTGGACTCCAAAGTCCAATCCTATTCCTACTAGGACTCTCCCTTTTTTCCTTCCCTAGCTGCGTGGGCTTTTGATGACTTGGTGCGCCTGGCCCAATAAGGCCAGGGCGCCTCCCCTTAGCCCATGCCAGCCCTTGGGACGTGGTTGACCCACTTGTGGACTTCCGGACCCCTCCGGAATCCTCCGGAACCTTCTCGAAGCTTCCCGGTACAATACCGAAAAAACTGCACTTTTTCCGGAACCCAAAATATGACTTCCCATATATAAATCTTTACCTCTCGACCATTCCGAGACTCCTCGTGACGTCCGGGATCTCATCCGGGACTCCGAACAATATTCGGTTACCAATTCAGATAACTCATATAACACTATATCGTCAACGAACATTAAGCGTGCGGACCCTACGGGTTCGGGAATGATGTAGACATGACCGAGACGCCTCTCCGGTCATTAACCAATAGCGGAACCTAGATGCCCATATTGGTTCCTACATATTCCACGAAGATCTTATCGGTCAAACCGCAATGACAACATACGTAATTCCCTTTGTCCGTCGGTATGTTACTTGCCCGAGATTCGATCGTCGGTATCTCCATACCTAGTTCAATCTCGTTACCGGCAAGTCTCTTTACTCGTTCTGTAATACATCATCCCGTAACTAACTCCTTAGTCACTTTGCTTGCAAGCTTCTTATGATGTGCATTACCGAGAGGGCCCAGAGATACCTCTCCGAAACACGGAGTGACAAATCCCAGTCTCGATCCATGCCAACTCAACGGACACCTTCGGAGATACCTGTAGAGCATCTTTATGATCACCCAGTTACGTTGTGACGTTTGATAGCACACAAGGTATTCCTCCGGTATCCGGGAGTTGCATGATCTCATGGTCTGAGGAACATGTATTTGACATTCAAGAAAGCAGTAGCAATAAACAGAACGATCATATGCTAAGCTAACGGATGGGTCTTGTCCATCACATCATTCTCCTAATGATGTGATCCCGTTATCAAATGACCACTCATGTCTATGGTTAGGAAACCTTAACCATCTTTGATCAACGAGCTAGTCTAGTAGAGGCTCACTAGGGACACGGTATTTGTTTATGTATTCACACATGTATTTAAGTTTCCGGTCAATACAATTCTAGCATGATTAATAAACCTTTATCATGAACAAGGAAATATAAAATAATAACAACTTTATTATTGCCTCTAGGGCATATTTCCATCATTACCCCTAGCCGCCACTCCAACCCTCGCGATCTCGGATTTCTTCTTCTTCATTCCAGACAAACACTTGAAGTCTCCGACGCCGCCACCTCCAGTAAGGGTTACCATCCAAGGGATCTTCATCGCCTAGAGCTTCGCCCTTTGCTGCTCTCCTCACCACCCACGAAGTTCTTTCATCGGTGACACCATAGTCCACCGCTGAGTTGGAGCAAGATGGGCAGGAGAAAGTGTCCCGCGTCGATGCTCCTAGCGGACCAGGACTCCGTCGTAGTGCACAGTAAAATTGCAAATTTTTCATTCTAATTTGGATCTGGTGGTTTTCGCATGTTTGTTAGCATGTTTATTTTCTTTTCTATCCGCCGTCCTATGCTGTTTTTAGTATCTAGCGGTTGCGGTAGTTGCTGAAAAACCTTCTTGTAGCATAGTCTGAACCACCCGAATCAATGGCAATTCTTTCAGCACAAGCTCAGCGAGCACCCACCCGTTGCTAAGAGAACGAGCCTTCGCCCGTCGCAACATAAAAATACGGCCTTGCCACTCTTTTCAGGGTAGATCCAACAAGGTGTAGGGTAGGACATGCCCCACCCTAAGATCTTGGGCCAGCCAATATACCTACAAAAAAAGGAAACTAACCTAAAAGGCCCAACCCAGCTCACCTCAACCCCACCCAAACAATTTGGTCAGGTTTGACGGTAGCTTTTTGGACCCTAATTATTACCCAATAATATTTAGTCACTTTATTTTTGTGACACCAAATATTCTCACAGATACGTCCTACCAATTCCAGACTAGAAGCAGTAATGGCATTCGTCTTTTCCACCCCTACAATGAATGCACTACAATTATTATCCAATAGTTACTTTATTATATTCAACTTCCTTTGGTCCATTGGTGGGAGTGGGGTAGGGGAGACCTGACATTATAGCACAAAAGCGACTTCTGCTGCCATAGTGCCCCTTTTCTATCCACCGTTGTATGTTGTTTTTAGTACATAGTTGTTGCGTGAGTCGCCAAAAAACCTGCTTGTTATGATGATCATTTCATTCCAATCCGCGATAGTATATAAATTATTAATTATCAATAAAATGCAGGAAGTCATTGACATGTATATATATGCTGGTGGATCCCTTGTTAGTTGCCAAGTGGTATGTCCACTAGCAATTTGCATTTTATGTAGTTTAAAAATGTTTAATACATATCATCTAGGAGAATTTATGGATACTTTTTAAAACAATTGATTTTCAGAACAATTCATAATTTTTAAAATCTAACAGCCTGATAATGAATGTGACACGATCTTTAATCAGTAATATGGCAGGATTGATCGAGGTGACCTACTATTCATGAATTCTTGTACATGCAGACCAGGTTACAGGGCCATTTTATTTGAGAGAGATGATGTGCTTATGTACAAGGACACACAAATCATATATGATCTTTGGCCCCTCCCAGGCTTGGGGCTTAGGTGGTCGCCCCTCCCCCTAAGCCTAGAGCAAACCCTGCTTAAAAAGAATCGATGATAGATCCTTTCCAAACCAACTCTTTCCCAAAGCCCCAAACCCTAGCCGCCAGCCCAACCCTAGCGATCTCACACTTCTTCTTCTTCTTCATCCTAGACAAACACTTGAAGTCTCTAGCGCTGCCACCTCCAGTAAAGGTTCTCATCCAAGGGATCTTCATCGACCGGAGCTTCGCCCTCGGTCACTCTCCTCACCTCCCCCGAAGTTCTTTTCATCGGTGCCACCGTAGTCCGCCGCTAAGTTGGAGCAAGATGGGCAGGAGAAAGCATCCTGGCGTCGATGCTCCTAGTGGACCAGGACTCCGCCGTAGTGCACAGTAAAATTGATGCTTTTTCATTCTAATTTGGATCTAATATTTTTTGCATGTTAGTATGTTTATTTCCTTTTCTATCCGCTGTCGTATGTTGTTTTTAGTATAGAGCGGTTGTGGTACTTGCCGAAAAACCTTCTTGAAGCATATTATCAACCACCCAATTCAGTAGCAATTTTTTCAGCACAAGCTTAGCGAGCACCCACCAGTTGCTAAGAGAACGAGCCATCACCCGTCGCAAACTATAAAATATATATTTTGGTCTAGCCGCCCATTTCAGGGTAGATCCAACAAGGTGTATGGTAGGACATGCCCCACCCTAGGATCATGGGCCCATCCATATACCTACCAAAAAAGGAAACAAACCCAAAAGGCCCAACCCAGCTTACCTCAACCACACCCTAACAATTTGGTCTGGTCTACCACCAGCTTGTTGGATCCTAATTATTACCGAATAATATTCAGTCACATTTTTTCTGTGACACCAAATATTCTCACGGATACGTCCGACCAATTCTAGTCTGGTAGATGTAATGGCATCCTTCTTTTCCACCCCTACAATGAATGCGCTACAATTATTGTCCAATAGTGAATTTATTATATTCAACTTCCTTTGGTCCATTGGAGGGAGTGGGGTAGGGGAGACCTGACATTACAGCTCGAAAGCCACTGCTACTACTATAGTGCCCCTTTTCTATATGCCGTCATATGTTGTTTTTAGTATATTCCTATTGCGGGAGTCGCTGGAAAACCTGCTTGTTACGATGTTCATTTCATTACAATCCACAATAGTATAGAAATTATTAATTATCAATAAAAGGCAGGAAGTTCTTGACATGTATATGCTGGCGGAGCCCTTGTTAGTTGCCAAGTGGTATAATCACTAGCAATTTACATTTTATGCAATTTAAAAATGTTAAATACATATCATCTTGGAGATTTTATGGATACTTTTTGAAACAATTGATTTTCAAGACAACTCATTGTTTTTGAAATCTAATAGTCCGACAATGAATGTGGCATGATCATTAATCAGTAATGTGGCACAATCGATTGCCCCTCCCACGTAGGCCCAGAGCCAATCTAGCTAAAAAAGACTTGACGATAAATCCTTTTCAAACCAACTATTTCCCCTAGCCCCAAACCCAAGCCGCCATCCCAACCCTTGCGATCCCAGACTTCTTCTTCTTCATCCCAGACGAACACTTAAGTCTCCTGCGCCTCAGACTTCTTCTTCATCCCAACCCTTGCTATCCCAGACTTCTTCTTCTTCTCCAACCTCTAGTAAGGATTCGCCTCCATGGAATCTTCATCGCTCAGAGCTTCGCCCTCGGTCGCCGTCCTCACCACCCTCAAAGTTCTTTCCATCGGTGCCACCATAGTCCGCCACTGAGTTGGAGCAACATGCGTAGGAGAAAGCGTCCCGTCGTCGATGATCCTAGTGGACTGGAACTCAGCCGTAGTGCACGGTAAAATTATAGTTCTTTCATTCTAATTTCTATCCATTGTTTATTTGCATGTTTGTTAGGATGTTTATTTCCTTTTCTATTCACTGTCTTATGTTGTTTTTCGTATATAGTGGTTGCAGTGGAGAGTCGCTGGAAAATCTTCTTGAAGCATAGTCTGAACCACCGATTCAATGGCCATTCTTTCAGCATCGGCTCAGCGAGCACCCCACCGATTGCTGACAGCACGAGCCTTCGCCCATCGCAACATCAAAAGTATGTTCTAGCCTCTCATTTCAGGGTAGATCCACCAAGTTGTAGGGCAGGACATGCCCCACCCTAAGATCTAGGGCCAACCCATATACCTACCCAAAAAACAAAGAAGTCCAAAAGGCCCAGCCCTACTCACCGCGGCCCCACCTTAACAATTTTGTCTGATCTGTCACCATCTACTTGACTGTAATTATTTTCCAATACTAATATTTAGGCACGTGTTTACTGTGATGATAAAATATTTCGACGAAAAGGTCCCACCAATTCCTGTGTATTAGAATTAATGTCCTTCATCTTTTTCGCCTCTACAATCAATGTGCTACAATTTTTGCCCAATTATTACATTATTATATTCAACCAACTACTTTTGGTCCAACAGGGGAGGGGTGGGGCAGGGGAGGCCTCATATTATAGCTCAGAGGCCACTGCTGCTACTATAGTGGCCCGTGATGAGATGGCCGCGGTGCGGGCAGAGGGGGAGGGGGTTAAGAAGAGCGAGGAGGAAGGCAGTAACAACGGCGTTCCCCCCTTCTTTCTCCCATCGGAGCTGCTCAAAACCCCGTCGTGGCCGTCGCCCGCCGCGATCGCCCTAAACCCAAGCCTCCATCGTCATCGACGTTGCCGCCGCGACAGGCATGCATTCCCACCCGTCTTGTGCCCGCCCGCAGAGGTACCGAAAGGGCCTTTTTATTTGAGACAGACGATGTGCTTATGTAGAAGGACACACATAACATATATGATCTTGGGCCCCTCCCAGGCTTGGGTCTTAGGTGGTCGCCCCTCACCGATAAGCCCAGAGCCAAACCTTTCCAAACAATCTATTCCCCCTAGCCCCAAACCCTAGCCACCACCCCAACCCTCGTGATCTCGGACTTCTTCTTCATTCCAGACAAACACTGAAGTCTTTGATGTGGCCACCTCCAGTAAGGGTTACCATCCAAGGGATCTTCATCGCCTAGAGCTTCGTCATTTGCCGCTCTCCTCACCATCCCCGAAGTTCTTTCATTGGTGACACCGTAGTCCGCCGTTTATTTGGAGCAAGATGTGCAGGAGAAAGTGTCCCGCGTCGATGCTCCTAGTGGAGCGGGACTCCGTCGTAGTGCACTGTAAAATTATAGCTTTTCATTCTAATTTGGATCTGGTGGTTTTTGCATGTTTTCTAGGATGTTTATTTTCTTTTCTATCCGCCGTCATGTGCTATTTTAAGTATATAGCGGTTGCGGTACTTGTTGAAAAACCTTCTTGAAGCATAGTCTGAACCACCCGAATCAATGGCAATTCTTTCAGCACAAGATTAGCGAGCACCCACCCGTTTCTAAGAGAACGAGCCTTCGCCCGTCGCAACATAAAATATATGGTCTTGCCACTCTTTTCAGGGTAGATACAACAAGGTGTATGGTAGGAAATGCCCCACCCTAAGATCTTGGGCCAGCCCATATACCTACAAAAAAAGGAAACAAACCCAAAACTGGAAGCAGTAATGGCATTCGTCTTTTCTACCCCTACAATGAATGCACTACAATTATTATCCGATAGTTACTTTATTATAGTCAACTTCCTTTGGTCTATTGGTGGGAGTGGGGTAGGGGAGACCAGACATTACATCTCCAAAGCCACTTTTGCTGCTATAGTGCCCCTTTTCTATCCATCGTTGTATGTTATTATTAGTATATAGCTGTTGCATGAGTCGCCGGAAAACCTGCTTGTTATGATGATCATTTCATTCCAATCCGCGATAGTATATAAATTATTAATTATCAATAAAATGCAGGAAGTCATTGACATGAATATGCTAGTGGAGCCCATGTTAGTTGCCAAGTGGTATGTACACTAGAAATTAGCATTTTATGTAGTTTAAAAATGTTTAATACATATCATCTAGGAGATTTTATGGATACTTTTTAAAACAATTAATTTTCAGGACAATTCATAATTTTTAAAATCTAACAGCCTGACTATGGCACCCCGGCTCAGAGAGACCGAAACACCCTGTATTCCAGCCCAGAGATCAAGTCTTCTGGAATACGGCACTGCTTGGCATAGAACAAATCCACTCTTTATTACAAATAATCGTGGTACAAGGGTTCGATATTACAAAGGTTACAGGGGCACGACGACACTTCGCCTGCTAAGGTAGTTCTATGCTAGCAGCGGAACATCTCGTAGCGGAATAGCTTCTAGCAGCTGAACAACGACAACGGTGATGGACTCCACTCCGCAGGGACTCTGACTGGGATACATCCTAGATCGCAACCTCGGGATCCTCGACAAGCAATCAAGCACGGCAGGACCTGCAATCTGGCATGACATGCCAGGTGAGTACTTTGAATGTACTCGCAAGCTCATAGCAACCAAAGCACTCGAGACAAACAACAGCATGGCATTTATAGGTTAATTATCAATGATGAACATGATACTACTAGAACAATATGAGAGTGAGCATGGCATGTACATGTTACTCATGATATGAACATGATGATACTAGCACTAGCATGCAAGGGGGTCAACATTTAAGGTCTCATGGACCCACTTACTCTGCTCGGAGGTTATCTCGTAACCACCATAAGTATCAATCTTTCTTACCGTCGTGATCATCCCACGATCACCTCATGATCAACCATCATCAAGAATACCATCGTGATCATCTCGTGACCACATAAAGATCAACCAACTTCTTTTCTCACCGAACCAGGGTTGTTATTATCCAGGTTATTATTTATGTTGACCCATAGTGTGACCTACTACGAACTGTGTCCATGACCGAGGACGCGGCTATCGATAGATTATACACTCTGCAGAGGTTAGTACACAGTACCCACACCACGGAACTCATGGCCTCGTGCTCCCATTCGGGTGGACCAACGACATTCCGACAAAACCAATCTATTGCATGACACTCTCCCGGCCACTCCGACAAACTCCCCTTTGGGCTATGTCATGGGTGGCCCCGATGTCAACTCGTGACATCCGCCACCTTTGTGGCTGCCACCGTCGTGGCCAAAACAAACAAGTCGTCCCAAACGGGGACATGAGCTCAATACCAACCCGGGCACACAAGGCTTATGGCCGCCTACCTGATCAGGTTAGCGCGCGCACATAACCTTCCCTCGTTGGAGGCACCGGCGAGAGGCATGATAATAGAATGAATTAGGCCCCCCCATAAGGCAAGTGTGGCTGCACTGGTTAGCTCGATTCAGTGGCACCATGACTCGGCCAACAGATGTTTCAAGTTCGATTAATGTCAGGTTCAACTTGAATGGTGATGAGCTGAGTCATAATAACGTAATGAAATAACAATGCATATGAGCATGATATCCGCGTAACCATGGATGGGCAACATAACCATTTAACATCATTACATGAACAATGATAAATCATTTAGTCTACGGGATGCAAATGAACATAGCATAACGATGATCATGAATATCACAAGTATTTTCATAACAAACCCTAACTATTGATATGAGCATATCTTTATCACTAGCATCAGAAATGATTACAAAAATGAAACATGATAATAATATTAGCAATTAATCATTTCACTTACTAGATGAAAATGAACATGGCAAAAGCATAGACATGGATTCACAAGCATATTCGAAGCATTCACAAAATAATTAAATAGGCAAACAATTATTAAATATTCAAGTTGAAACCATGGCTACTGCAATGCCATCATGCAAGTGGCTGTTCTGGCTTGCTGATACGTCTCCGTCGTATCTACTTTTCCAAACACTTTTGCTCTTGTTTTGGACTCTAATTTGCATGATTTGAATGAAACTAACCCGGACTGACACTGTTTTCAGCAGGACCACCATGGTGTTGTTTTTTGTGCAGAAATAAAAGTTCTTGGAATTGGATGAAACTTTTTGGATAATTTTTATGGAATATATAAAAAATACTGGAGCTAAAACCTACTGGAGGGAGGGCTACTGGATGCCCACGAGGCACCAGGGTGCGCCACCCCCCCAGGCGCGCCCTGGTACCTCGTGGGGACCACGTGGCTCCGTCTGACCTAATTCCAACGCTATAAACTCACAATTCTAGAGAAAAAAATAGGAGAGGAAGTTTTATTGTGTTTCACGATACGGAACCGCCGCCACCTCCTGTTCTTCATCGGGAGGCCAGATCTGGAGTCCGTTTGGGGCTCCGTAGAGGGGGATCTTCCGGCATCGTCATCATCAACCATCCTTCATCACCAATTTCATGATGCTCACCGCCAGGAGTGAGTAATTCCTTCGTAGGCTTGCTGGACGGTGATGAGTTGGATGAGATTTATCATGTAATCGAGTTAGTTTTGTTAGGGCTTGATCCCTAGTATCCACTATGTTCTGAGATTGATGTTGCTATGACTTTGCTATGCCTAATGCTTGTCACTAGGGCCCGAGTGCCATGATTTCAGATCTGAACCATTTATGTTTTCATGAATATATTTGTGTTCTTGATCCGATCTTGCAAGTTGTATACACCTGCTACGTGTTATGATCCGCATACCCCAAGGTGACAATAATTTGGATTCTTTCCGGTGATTGCCGTAGTTTGAGGAGTTCATGTATTCACTAAGTGCTAATGCTTTGTTCCGGTTCTCTATTAAAAGGAGGCCTTAATATCCCTTAGTTTCCTTATGGACCCCGCTGCCACGGGAGGGTAGGACAAAAGATGTCATGCAAGTTCTTATCTCAAGCACGTATGACTATATACGGAATACATGCCTACATTACATTGATGAATTGGAGCTAGTTCTGTGTCGCCCTAGGTTATGACTGTCACATGATGAATGTTATCCAACAATATCACCGATCCAATGCCTACGAGTTTTTCACATATTGTTCTTGCTAAGTCACTACTGTTGCTACTGCTGTTACAATCGCTACTACCATTGCTGCTACCGTTACTGTTACTGTTACTATAATTGCTACTGCTATCAAACTATCATACTACTGTGCTACTGATCACTCTGCTGCAGATATTTAGTCTCCAGGTGTGGTTGAATTGACAACTCAACTGCTAATACTTGTAGATATTCTTTGGCTCCCCTTGTGTCGAATCAATAAATTTGAGTTGAATACTCTACCCTCGAAAACTGTTGCGATCCCCTATACTTGTGGGTTATCAAGACCTTTTTCTGGTGCCGTTGCCGGGGAGCATAGCTTTATTTGCTGAGTCACTTGGGATTTATATCTGTTGATCACTATGAAGAATCTGAAAGATGCTAAGACCAAGATCGTTCCCTCTAAGACGAGGGGAGGTAAGGAACTACCATCTAGATCTGCACTTGATTCACCTTCTGTTTTGAGTAAACTTGCAACACCACCACATGCTATTAATTTTGATATGTTGCAAGTTATTGATGATACCACTTCTGCTATGAATGATACTCATGATGATGCTAGTACTATGCTTGATAATGCTGTTCCACTTGGTGAATTTCTTAGTGAACAACTTGCTAAAGCTAAAGAAATTGAAAATGCTGAAACTCTTGAGAATTATGATTCACCTATTATGCCTAGCTCTCCTACTAGAGTTGAAACACCTGATGAACATTGCTTTGATAGGGAGACGGCTAGAGCCATTCTTGCTTGTAATGATAGAGATGAAGTCATAAAACTGCCTACTGAAATGAAAGAAAAATCTATGAGGGAGAGAATGAAATATGATCCTAAGTTTGCTACCTCTCCTATATTTGTTACTGATAAGGATTATGAATTCTCTGTCGATCCTGGGATAATTACCTTGGTTGAATCTGACCCTTTCCATGGCTATGAAACTGAAACCGTTGTGGCACATCTCACTAAATTAAATGATATAGCCACCCTATTTGCTCATGAGGAAAAAATTCGCTATTACTATATTCTTAAGTTATTTCCTTTCTCATTAAAGGGTGATGCTAAGGAATGGTATAATACTCTTGCTCCTGGTTGTGTGCGTAGTCCCCAGGATATGATTTATTACTTCTCTGAAAAATATTTTCCTGCTCATAAGAAACAAGCTGCTCTACAGGAAATATTTAACTTTGTGCAAATTAAAGAAGAGAATCTCCCTCAAGCTTGGGGGAGGCTTCTCCAATTACTTAATGCTTTGCCCGATCATCCTCTTAAGAAAAATGAAATACTTGATATCTTCTATAATGGACTAACCGATGCTTCTAGGGACTACCTAGATAGTTGTGCGAGTTGTGTTTTCAGGGAACGGACTATTGAACAAGCTGAGGAATTATTGAATAATATATTGAAGAATGATAATGATTGGATACTTCCTGAACCACCGCCTAAACCCACTCCGAAGAAGAGGGGTATTTTATATCTCAGTCCTGAAGATATGCAAGAAGCAAAGAAATGCCAGAAGGAAAAAGGTATTAAAGCTGAAGATGTTAAGAATTTACCACCTATTGAAGAGACACAATGTCTGGACAAACCGACACAGGTAGTAGAGGTAAATTCTCATATAAAGTTTGATGAAAGTGATATTCCTTATAAAAACCTCCTAGTCAATGCTTGTATGAATTTGACAATTATATTATTAAGCAAGATCATTTCAATGCAAATGTTATGAAACAATTGAAACAAAATGCCTACATGATTGATCGCTTGAGTGACTTGTTATTAGAATTGCTAATGATGTCAAAGGTGTAAGTAAACATGCATCTATGGTCCAAAACCAATTAGAACAAGTTGCTAAATCTCAAAGTGAATTTCTCAATGAAATGAATAACAATATGAATGATCATGCTGTTAGAGTAATGACTAGAGGAGGTAGAATGACTCAGGAGCCACTTTATCCTGAAGGTCACCCTAAAAGAATTGAACAAGACTCTCAGAGAATTAATGTTGATGCACCTAGTCCATCTAAAAAGGAAAAGAAAAAGAAAAATGATAGGACTTTGCATACTTCTAGTGAACCTGAGATAGAAAAACCTTTGGAGGATAGTAATGATGTTTCTATTTCTGATGCTGAAACACAATCTGGTAATGAACATTCACCTGATGATAATAATAATGATGATGCTCATGTGGATACCCAACTAGATAATGATAAAGAACCTGATAATGATGTTGAAATTAAACCTGCTGTTGATCTTGATAACCCACCTTCTAAAAATAAACGTTATGATAAAAAAGACTTCATTGCTAGAAAACATGGTAAAGAAAGAGAACCATGGGTTCAAAAACCCATGCCCCTTCCTCCTAAACCATCTAAGAAAAAGGATGAGGAAGAATTTGAACGCTTTGCTGAAATGCTTAGGCCAGTCTTTTTGCGTACTCGCTTGACTGATATTATAAAGATGCCTCCTTATGCTAAATACATGAAAGATATTGTCACAAATAAACGAAAGATACCTGAAGCTGAGATTTCTACCATGCTTGCAAATTATTCTTTTAAGGATGGAGTACCTAAGAAACTAGGAGATCCAGGAATACCAACTATACCATGCTCCATTAAACAAAATTATGTCAAAACTGCTTTGTGTGATTTAGGAGCCGGTGTTAGTGTTATGCCTTTCTCCTTATATAAAAGACTTGATTTGAATAAACTCACTCACACTGAAATATCATTGCAAATGGTTGACAAATCAACTGCCATACCTATCGGTGTTTGTGAGGATGTGCCCGTTGTAGTTGCAAATGTTACTATCCTAACAGACTTTGTTATACTTGATATGCCCGAGGATGACAATATGTCGATTATCCTTGGTAGACCCTTTTTGAATACTGCAGGGGCTGTTATTGATTGCAACAAAAGCAAGGTCACTTTTCATATCCTTGGTAATGAACATACGGTGCACTTTCCGAAGAAACAATTTCAAGTAAATGGTATTCGTGTTATTGGAAAGACTCCAACAATTACTATTCGAAGTTTTTAACTCCCTCTTCCTACTGTTAAAAAGAAATATGAAACTCTTATTATTGGGGAGATGCATATCCCCGTTTAGGTAACTTAGTGTTATACGAAAATTCTTCGGTTTCATGTCACTCGGAAATGGTTTGTTAATAAGACTTGATCAACCTTATTAATGGATTCTTTTTGAGGGGCATGTGGTCGATGAATTTAGTAAGCACAACCTTTTGTACCCACTTTTTGTTTTCTGTTATTTCTAGTTAAATAAAAGAAAATGCCATTATTACCTTGTTTTCTGAATTATCCGTGCAATAAAAAATGTCCAGAAATGAAAGTGCTCAGAATGCAATAAAATTTTGATATGAATTTTTATATAATATTTAAGAATTTTGGAAACATACCAGGGGGGTGCCCTAGGTGCTCACGAGGCACCAGGGCGCGCCACCCCCTAGCGCGCCCAGGTGGCTCGTGGGCCCCATAGGGACCCCCTCACTTATTTCTTCAGCTCACTTCGTCTCTTACCTCTAGCAAAAATTCCTGGTAGCTCTCTCTCTTGTGTTCTTGCTCACAAACCTAAATTTTTTGATCTCTTTGCTCGGAGCTCCGTTTCCGAAATTGTTTTGGGAGATTGCTCCTTGGTATGTGACTCCCCCATTGCTCCAATTAGTTTTTGCTTTAGTGGATTATATTTTGCATAATTAGCTGCTCTTGGTACTACTGAAAATGAGATTGCATGTTGAATTCTTTGAGTTCCAAGTAGTTTGAATGCTTGATATAGCCTCTAGACATCCATATGAGTAGTTGCTATCAATCTTGTGAAGTTTTATTGATATCATTTTGTGGCCCAAAATTTTTCAGAAAATTGTTCTTAGGAAAATGAATATCTTCCGGAGGAGTTCTTTGAGGAGGAGGTCCTCTGAAGCGTCATCAAGTGAAAGCTCAGCACGCCAATCATATGAGGAACCAAGGGCAAGTTCGGTGCGGGGTGCCGAAGCAAAATCATGTCGATGGCCTTGCAACAAGCTCATGCTATGTGCAGGCATCAAGGAAGAATTTGACCAATATATTCACAACACCGAGCTCTCTGCCTTCATCGCAGATAACCCACCACAGCATTACCACCTCACTCATTCATTCACCCAACACTTTGAATATCACCCATGCACTTCTAGAGTTTCATTTCACCTCTATAACAAATCCTATAGTATGTCTCTAGAAGAATTCTATTATGCATGCAAAATTCCATATTGGGGTTCATTAGATGAGCCTCAAAAATCTGATTATGAGTCATTTCTTAATAGCCTTTGCAACGGTGAGGATAGAGGAGTCACACAGGCCAGAATAGTTAGCATCCACTTTCCTGCTATACGATATTTTGCACTCTTTAATGGTAAATGCATTGTTGGTAAGCAAGACTGCAGTACACTTTGCGCCCCTGATCTGAGTCTTATCCATACGGCTTTGACTGGCAGCAAGTATTATAATCTTGGGGCTATTGTCGCATGTAGGTTGTTGCGTAACGCGGGTAATGGTGATTTGTATGGAGGAATTTATGCCTCCCGCGTAGCTGCAAATTTAGGGGTCTCGCCCAATTCCAATGATCCCCTCTTACCCTACAAGTATTTAAATTTCGAAACAATGCGAGAACATAAGTTTTTAAAATGCAATGCACAGGGATATGAATATAACTTAGTTTTTAATAAATCTCGATCTGTGTATGTTGTTTTGCCTTCTCCTGCCCTCTTTGATTTTCAGAGCAAACAGAGATATTACCTATTGGAGAGCGAGGTGCACGAGTACAAGGCGGCGGTCGAGGCTGCCCGTCTGGCTGAGGAGGCGGCTTAGAACGCCTCTACGAGCTACCACTTCGATTATTACCCGGACCAGGGATGGCAATGACCAAGCTAGGCCAAAAGCCTAAGCTTGGGGGAGTACGTATCTCTCACCGACATTACATTCATGCTCACACATTTCATTCCAGTAGTCGGTGTTCATACTTTTTCATTGTATAATCCATGTTAATTTTATTTTCTCGCTTTCTTCTTGTGTGTTTGAAAAACTTTGAAAAAATTCCAAAAATATTTCTCGTTTCTTTTCGGTTTTTCTTTCTAGCTTAATTAGTAGTAGTCTTAAAAGAAAACCCAAAAAGATTTCCCGTTTCTTCTTTTGCTTGTTGGGAGTTCCCCTATGTAAATAGTTTTTCTCATTTTTCGTTTTTCTTCTTTAATTTTCTTTCTTCAGAAAAACTAAAAACACCAAAAATATTTTAGTGTTTTTCTCTGAAATTCTTTTCTTTTCTTTTGTTGAGTCATTGTAAGGAGAAGACCACGATGAAAATGTAGAGTGGCTCTCATATGCATTGTTGTTAATCGGACAAAGAGCCAATATTACCTTGTCTTCTCCTTTGAATAAAACGCTTGCAGATTCCAACTTAGTCCACGGCACACTTGCACTGTTTTTATTTTCATATCATTCGGTTATGCAAGTGAAAGTTAATAATGACGATGATTTGATGAAGTGACTGTGGCAAGGAAAAGCGGGTATGAACTCAACTTGTTCCATGATTCAGCATATTATGATTAAACATGTTTATGATGACAATTAGAGATTATAGTTGCTCATGCCATGCTTAAGTAGCTAGGAGTGGATAATGATTTATCTTGAGTGTCAACATGCATTAAAATGATTGTGATGTAGTATGATGATATGGTATCCTCCTCTGAATGTTTCGAGTGGCTTGACTTGGCACATGTTCACGCATGTAGTTGATTCAAAACCAGCATAGCCTTCACGATATTTATGTTCATGGTGCTTATATCCTACTCATGCTAGTATTCAATGTTGATTATTCATAATGCATGATTATGACCGTTTTCGCTCTCTAGCTGGTCGCTTCTCAACCTATTTGCTAGCCTCCGCCTGTACTAAGCGGGAATGCTGCTTGTGCATCAAAACCCCTAAACCAAAGTTATTCCAGATGAGTCCACTATATCTACCTATATGCGGTATTACTTTGCCGCTCTAAGTAAATTTGCATGTGCTACCTCTAAATATTCAAATGAACATCTGTTTTGTGTTCCCATACCGCTCATGGAGCGACAGGGGGCGGTCAGTATCTTCCATGCTAAGCAGGTTATTCTCATGACGAGTGTTTACTCACTTGTCCTTGCACGAGAGGGGCTGGTAATCGGTTTGCCTAGTCCCACTATTAAAATTGTAAAATAATAAAACAAACTCCCCCGGAAAGTTGTTGGTATGGAGGGCACCCGAGGATTCGGCTAGCCATGGCTTGTGATTGTTGGTGGAGGGGGAGTAAACTTTACTTTATCGCTTGGGAACCGCCGCTAATGTGTTTAGCATGGAAGATATTGAAAACTCTCGGTCGTGATGTTGACAGGAAAGGCATACCTCCCAAAATTTTATTTATCTCTGATTTAAGCTTCGAGCTCTGGCACCTCTGCAAATCCATGCTTCCCTCTGCGAAGGGCCTATCTATTTACTTTTATGTTATTTTATTTTATTGTTGAGTCATCACCTTCTCAAACAAGCACCAGACCTGAGAGCACTATTGTCATTCTCATGCATTGTGTATAGTTAATGTTGTGTGCATCATGACTAGATCTCTTCTACCATGAATTACAATGTTTAGTCGCTGCTTGAACTTTGGAGGTGCTCTGCATTTATGTTTTGCGGTCTCAGAAAGGGCTAGCGAGATACCATGTTGTCATATTATATCATAATTGTTTTGACAATGTGTTGGCATTTGAGATATCATATTATTGCTCACTAGTTGATTATGCCATTGATATGAGTGAATATAATTTCTAAGAGTTATCATTTGCATGGTTATTTATAATCTTTGCTGAAAACTTGGGTGCTATTTAAGCATATATATAGATATAAGAATAAAATAGTTCGTAATTTTTTTATCACTTTTAGTTTGTCAACTGAATTGCTAGAGGACAAGCAATGAGTTAAGCTTGGGGCAGTTGATACGTCTCCGTCGTATCTACTTTTCCAAACACTTTTGCTCTTGTTTTGGACTCTAATTTGCATGATTTGAATGAAACTAACCCGGACTGACGTTGTTTTCAGCTGAACTACCATGGTGTTGTTTTTTGTGCAGAAATAAAAGTTCTTGGAATTGGATGAAACTTTTTGGTGATTTTTTATGGAATATATAAAAAACACTGGAGCCAAAACCTACTAGAGGGGGGGCCACTGGCTGCCCACGAGGCACCAGGGCACGCCACCCCCCAGGCGCGCCCTGGTACCTCGTGGGGCCCATGTGGCTCCGTCTGACCTAATTCCAACGCTATAAATTCACAATTCCAGAGAAAAAAATAGGAGAGGAAGTTTTATTGCGTTTCACGATAGGGAGCCGCCGCCACCTCCTGTTCTTCATCGGGAGGCCAGATCTGGAGTCCATTTGGGGCTCCGGAGAGGGGGATCTTCCGGCATCGTCATCATCAACCATCCTTCATCACCAATTTCATGATGCTCACCGCCGGGAGTGAGTAATTCCTTCGTAGGCTTGCTGGACGGTGATGAGTTGGATGAGATTTATCATGTAATCAAGTTAGGTTTGTTAGGGCTTGATCCCTAGTATCGACTATGTTCTGAGATTGATGTTGCTATGACTTTGCTATGCTTAATGCTTGTCACTAGGGCCCGAGTGCCATGATTTCAGATCTAAACCTTTTATGTTTTCATGAATATATTTGTGTTCTTGATCCGATCTTGCAAGTTGTATGCACCTGCTATGTGTTATGATCCGCATACCCCAAGGTGACAATAATTGGGATTCTTTCCAATGATTGCCGTAGTTTGAGGAGTTCATGTATTCACTAAGTGCTAATGCTTTGTTCCGGTTCTCTATTAAAAGGAGGCCTTAATATCCCTTAGTTTCCTTATGGACCCCGCTGCCACGGGAGGGTAGGACAAAAGATGTCATGCAAGTTCTTATCGCAAGCACGTATGACTATATACGGAATACATGGCTACATTACATTGATGAATTGGAGCTAGTTCTGTGTCGCCCTAGGTTATAACTGTTACATGATGAATGTTATCCAACAATATCACCGATCCAATGCCTACGTGTTTTTCACATATTGTTCTTGCTAAGTCACTACTGTTGCTACTGCTGTTACAATCGCTACTACCATTGCTGCAACTGTTACTGTTACTGTTACTATAATTGCTACTGCTATCAAACTATCATACTACTGTGCTACTGATCACTCTGCTGCAGATATTTAGTCTCCAGGTGTGGTTGAATTGACAACTCAACTGCTAATACTTGCAAATATTCTTTGGCTCCCGTTGTGTCGAATCAATAAAGTTGGGTTGAATACTCTACCCTTGAAAACTATTGCGATCCCCTATACTTGTGGGTTATCACTTGCCTAGGGATGAAGGATTCATCGGGAAGAAGTGTGAGAGCTCGCAATTTTTTTTACCGGAAACGGTTCCCTCTCGAAGGGGGCTAAATAAGGGCAGGGGCAAAATGGTCATTTTCACAGTGTTATAACATGGTGAAAATGATGCCAACATAACGGGCTCGAAGAATAGAGAACGTGGGCTTTGGAATCACCTAATTCAGAGTCACGGTTAAAAAGTTGTGGCCGTTCGTTCGTTAGGCACAAAAACAAATAGAATCTGTCCATTTCTGCTGCTAACGGGTGAACGTTCACAATATAAGGGTTTCGGTAGCTGGGCTGAAAAGCTGATGGCGTATTTCTGAAAATACGCTTTCGCTTCTGGAAAACGTATTCTGGCCCAAATCAGCGCCGAAGTACGCTTTCCGAAGACGAAAACGTATTCTACCGAATACGTCTCCACTTACCACGTCAGCGGGCCCGCGGGGTCAACTTTTGTTAGGCCGACAGGTGGGGCCACGGGGCCCACTGGCCAGCTGGAGAGGGTCGCCGTCTACCTCCTCTCGCCCGCGCGCGACCAAAGCAGAGGCGGCGCTCGACCGGCGTTTGCTGACGACCCAGGCCATCTCCCACGGCGTTCCACCTATGGACGAGCTCAGCTCAGCGCGACGCATCCATTGGTTTAGGCCACGGCCGCCGGAGAGGACCGAGACGCCAGCTGTAACATCCCCAGATCTTAACCATGTCATTAGGTTAATTAAATTGCCATGTCATCATGATCATCCTAATTAAATTGCATTTAGGTAAGAATACAAATTCAAATTCCAAATTCATATGCAAGTCAAATTATTACTTCTTCAATTAATTGAACAAAAATGTTCATAATGTTGCAAATAATCCCAAAGCAATTAAAAAATTAAAATCAACATTATTAAAATTCCCAATTTGACCCTAGCAACTAAAACAGTACCCAAAACAGCCACTTTAATCCATTTGCATTTAATAAAAAATCTAGTGATTTCAAATATTACCCCAACCATTTTATAGTAGTGCCAAATATTGCCTGGTATTTATTGAGCCAAGTCTCATATTTTACAAAAGTATTATTGTGGCCAAACATTTTGCAAGACAGAAAAGAAATAAAGAAATTAGAAAAAGAAAAAGAAAAAGCCTAGCGCTACTGTGCCACTGGGTCTAAGTGGGCTACAGTGCGGCCCAGCCCGCGAACGCCGGCCTTCTCCTACGTCCCGCCAGCGCCAGGGAAAGGCCGTGCCATGGCCACCACGCCCAGCATCCTCGTGCTGCAGTGCTGCGGGAGGGGATATGAGCAGTCCCTGATCCCTTCCTCGCAACTCCCCAAAACCCTAGCCCCTCTTTTCCCCTTCGCACGCGCTGTCTCCCTCTCGCACGAGCTCGTCCGAGCACTACTGCCGCCGCGCCGGCTCACCGCCGTAGCCACCGGCCGCCCTGCGCCGCGCGGGCATGTCCGGGAGGACCCTCGTCGTCATCCACGTCACCTGCGCCCACTGGATGGAGCCGAGCCGCCGCATCGACGCCGCCTTCACCCTCGACTCCGCCCATGGCCGTCGCATGCCACCGCCGTCAATCTACGCCACCGCGACCTCTCCGGCCTCCCCGAGTAGCTCCTCGTCCCCGCTGTGAGCCGCGCCTCCCCACTGCCTCCCCCTTGAGCTCGTATTCGAGCTCCTGCTCGCTCCCCGCCATGGCTGTGGCTCCGCCGCCGCCGCACCTTGCTATTGATGAGGTTAGGGCTCGCGCCCGTTGACGCCGAGTGCGGCAGCACACTCCTGGCCCTCCCAGGAGGCCAGTGAGCCCCTCAGCCAGCCCGCTAACGCCCCGCAGCCGCGTGCCCGAACAACCACCGAAACCCGCCGCCGCCGCGAGCTCGTTTCCGGCGAGCTCCGGCCGTCCCAACAGCCACCACTTACTCCGTTGGATGTGCCACAATGCCAGCTACCCGTAGCCGCAAACCGCACTCGATTTGGTGCCCTGTAGCGCCCGCGCGGTGAACGTCCGCCGTCGGCTTGCTCGTCGCCGGCGAAGCTCCGGCGTCGCTGACGTGTCCGTCGTCGTTAGCCACTAATGACGCGATTTAATTACCCCTGAGAGTATGACAGGCGGGTCCCGCTGTTAATTAAACGTGGTGTAGTATCCGGTTAGACTTAACTAAACGCAGTGGACCCCACGCGTCAGTTTTGACCCTGCCGAGTCAGCGTTGACTGGGCCCACTAGTCAGTGACCGTGGCCCGCTGACAGGTGGCCCCCACTTTAATTAAACCTTTTTGTAAATAAATAAACTGATAATTAATCTATTAATTAATCTAATTACTAATTGAGCCACTGACATGTGGGGCCCACCCACTAATTAATTATGTTTAGTTTAATTTAATCACTGGATTAGCTACTGTGTATGACATGTGGGACCCACTGGTCAGGTTTGACCCTGGTCAGCCGGGTTTGACCGCTGACGCAATGCTGACGTCGTGCTGACATCATCAATCACTGTTTTGGATAATTCAAATTAAATAATTCTAGAAAATCCAGAAAATGATTAAAATTTTGAAAAATCATATAAAATAAACCGTAACTCGGATGAAAATAATTTATATATGAAAAACGATCAGAAAAATATGAAGAATCCGAATATGCCACCCACATACCTGTCAGCCCTCTCTAACATGATGAACATGGAACTTTTCCCTCTGATTCATCTGACCGATAATTGCCCGGAGCTGGTAAAACACCTCCAGATGTTTTCCCGCTCCGACTAACTTGCGTACTACTGCATTAGGACACTCCTCGAATAGCATGTTGACATGTCATGCATCTATGATTGCATTTGTTGCTTGTGTTTATTGTTTCTTCCCCCTCCTTCTCTCCCGATAGACCCCGAGACTGCCGACGACCCTCCTGAGTACAACTACGTCACCGACGACACTTCTTCCTTTTCAGCAAAGCTTCCAGGCAAGCTAACCCCCTTGATCATTTCTATATCACCTATTCCTTCTTCCCCATCCTTGCATTAAATTTTGCTACTGTAATTGATTGCTCCTATTCTGATGCATGGCCTGATGTTGTAACCTGCTGTTGATACTTTACCTGTTGTCCTATATGCTTTGTGTAGGTTGGTTAGTGATCCATCAATGGCCCCAACACCCTTGACCTTGTTGCCATGCTTTACCACCGGTGACTCGATCAGTGTGATCGATGTGCAGAGACCGAACACCGCACCGCACACCCCTTAGTTGTACGACTCTGCAGGGCTACTATCGAGTGACAAGGGTGATACCTCCTAACTCACTCCTGATGACATCTCTGTAGCGTAGCCACTCGGACGTGAGTCAACGAGGGTGATTCCTCTTTCACCACCTTCGATGATGCCTCTGTTGTGCAACTCCTCAAGTGTGAACCCATCGAGGGTGATTCCTCCGAGTTCACCTTGACGGATACAGCGAGTAGGAATCCAACGAGGGTGATTCCTCGGATTTCCCTCTTGATGTTACGAACACACGGTTACCTTTAACTGTTGCCCCTTTTATTTGTTAATGCGGGACTGAAGGGATAGGCGGTACCACCCCGGTAGAGGTGGACCTGAGTTCCCGACAGTCTCTTGAGAGTCGGGTTGACCTAGAGGGTACCCGCGAGATAATTACGAGGCGCGGCCGGGTAGGCAGAGACCGCCCTAGAGAGGGATGGGCCTGACCCTTGTTGCACTTCCTCGAGGCGGGGCGACAGGAGTACTGATCGTTACCACGAGCTCCTAATAATTCGCTAACGGATTTGGGTATTTGATCTGAGTTGGCCGCTGGCCATATACGCACTACCACCATGTGGGATAATGGTTATGGGACCCTCGGCGCCGTATGTATCAGCCGAAAGCTCTATCAGACGTCCAGTTCAGCATTGTGGGCCTGTCGGGCCAGTGCCATCCGGGATGAGGTGGTGCTCGTCCCGGCTCATCGCATAACGACCCAGAGTGGAAAGGGCGAGGGGCCCAAGACCCTTGAGCGCTTAGGATGTAGACCGGCGGGGACCTCTCTGTTGAGCCTAGGTAGGACTACGTCGTGTCGATCAGCCGAGGCCGGGCATGACCCGTTAAAAGTGTGTCCGGCCAGAGTTAATCAAGCGTGTTGGGTAACAGTAGTGCACCCCTGCAGGGAAGTTTTCTATTCGAATAGCCGTGTCCACGGTAACAGGACGCTCAGTGTTGTATCCCGATCTACTACAACTTGAACTAGATACATGTTAATTTAATTGTAAGCTTCGGGTTCGCTTTCTCGCAGGGAGTCGAGGAAGGATCTCTGGGCTTTGCTTCTACATGCTTGGTAATTATAATATGCTAATCTGCACTCTTCTAATGCTGCAAGACGCTGATGATGCTAGTCTTCGATAGGCTAGGCCTTCCCCTCTATTCTGGCATTTCTGCAGTATAGTCCACACATACAGCCCCTTCCTTTGATACCAATGCATAATTAGTATAGTTCTGATGTCAGTCTTGCGAGTACTTTGGATGAGTACTCACAGTTGCTTTGTTACTTCTTTTTACCCATACCCCGATTGCTGTGACCAGATGATGGATCCCAGGAGCCTGCTGCTACCGCCGACGACTGCTACTACACTTCCGGTGGAGCCTACTACTATGTGGAGACCGACGACCAGGAGTAGATTCGGAGGCTCCCAGGAAGGAGGCCTTGCCTCTTTCGATCAGAGTCGTTGTTTGTTTTCGCCTTCTTAAGGCAACTTGTTTAACTTTGTGTCTGTACTCAGATACTGTTGCTTCCGCTGATGCTTGTGTGACTCGAGCTTAGGTATTCGAGCCCTCGAGGCCCCTGGTTTTTAATATAAAGCTTGTATTATTTTTATTTTGAGTTTAGAGTTGTGTTTTGATATCTTCCCGTGAGTCTCTGACCTCGATCGTGTGCATTTGTGTGTATGGTTAGTGCACGGTTGAGCAGGGGCGTCACACCAGCGGCTTCAACACCGGCGGAGGATACTGTCGTCCGCCAGTGGCTTCGAGTGCACGGGCGTCTAGGAGGTGGTCTGAGAAGGTGGGGAGGATTGCCGGACCACAGGGGTTCGCCTGGTGGTGGTAGGAGGGAGGGCGGGGGCTCGGCTCCCCGGAATTTAAGCCGGAGAGGGCGGCGGCCAAAGTGGCAATGGTAGGGCAGGAGGAGCTCTCGAGCTCAACGGAGTGGCTAGGCGGGGCTTTGGGAGTGTGGTGAGGAGGTTTGTGAGGTCGGGAGGCCTCGGGGAGGGCTTATATAGCCACGGCGAACTCGCGGCTGTGGCGACGCGTGCGCCACATGCCGGGGTTCGGGGACACGCGGAGGGGGAGAGAGGGGCGAGAGGGGGTTCACGCGGTGTGGAGAGACTTCGGGCATGCTCGAGAAGACTCGGGGCGGCATTGCCGACCGGCCGTGGTGGAGTAGACGCAGTCTGCTCCCGGACGCGGTCACCGTGACGCGTCGGGCAAGCGAGAGGAGGGGGAGAGGGGCCAGGGGGTCACGTGGGAGGAGGAGGGAGCTGGACGACACAAGAGGCGAGCAGAGGCGGACGGGGAGAAGCGACCCGAAGCAAAACGACGCATAGAGCGCGACAATGGCCTCCCAGCCGCGTGGTCACCGCGTTCACAGGCGCACGCGGTGCACTCTAGCTAGCAAAGACATGTCTAGTGTGTAGTCCTTCCAAAGTAGGAACCCTCTGAAGTGATAGAACGAAGAAAGACACTTTGTGCTAATGGGTAGCATCAACAGAAGTTTGCTGTAGCAAACTTGAGCATGAGGTTTCGGTCAAATGGGATGGGATAAGGGTTAACCAGGATGTCACAGAGGTTTAGGGTAGGAAGGACTACAATACTGTGAAATATGAAAAGATTTGGACCAGGATTTCACATAGTTGCTTCACAAATACATAATCTAGCCCAGAAACTTGATCCTGAAGCTGCACTCTCATGGATGCCTGAATTGAGCTGAAATTTGGTGTAGGATGATGATTTGGAAATATGAAGGCACTATAAAAATTTCATACCATTTGGATAAATGAAAATGGTACTTCCTTCACAAAGCTCCACACTGAACAGAAAGTTGGGGGAATTTTGTGGAGAAAATGGCTTGGCAAAATGAGGTGAATCTTGGCATGCTCAAAGGATATATGGATGTTTAGGTCCTGGATTAATTTCATATTTTATGAGGCAATACAAAATATAGTTGCTTCACAAACTGAAATTGTGATCAGAAACCCAGATTGGATGGTGTGCTCACATAGTTTGTTGGATGGAGATGAACTTTGGTGGAGAATAATAATTTGATCATATGGATGATCTACCAAAATTTCAACTCATTTGGAAAAGCCTAGCTAGTACTTCCTTCACAAAGCTTCTCTCTGGTCAGAAACTTTGGGAATTTGCAGATGAAAATGAAGCTGAATTTTGGCATGTGGCAATTATTTGGGTATTAAAGATTGCTCAAAAAGTTTGAGGGTAATCAAGAAAAGATAAATAGCACTTCCTTCACAAATTGCCCTACTGGACAGAATAGGAAATGAATATCCCTGAATTATTTTTGAACTAGGCAAGGATCGGTTTTGACATATTAGTGGAAGATATGATCCGAAGAATTTATGAGAATTCTTTGGGAATTTTAGGAATGACAGAAATATAGGTTGCTTCACAACCTAGGGCAAACTGGGTTATTCCTTTAATAGAAAAAGGAATATTCCCAATAAATATTGGGGTTGGCTAAGATGGAAATGACATGGTCTTGGGAAATATTTGGGAGTGACAAGCCACTTGGGAGAGGAAGAAGAGATGATTTCCCCAGGTTTTAAGACCACATAGCCACGGAAAAAGAACTCCGAATAAAAATTCGAAGAAATCCAAAAGAAAAAAGAAAGGGCCAAAAATCGGGGTGTCACAAACCTACCCCCCTTACAAAAATCTCGTCCTCGAGATTTAGTTGCTCAGGGAACAAGTATGGATATTCTGACTTAAGGAAATCGTTTCCAACTCAGGTATCCTTTTCCTTGATGTTCCCTCTGAATTTCATTTGACTGACTGCCTTGCTCTGGGGTGGTTTGCTTCACCGTACCCAACATTCTGATAGGTCTTTCCTCATATGTTCATCCTTACTCTGACTCCCATTCTTTTATGTCTGTTGGCTCAACTGATATATTAACATGACTGGAATTTCCATAAGTTCGGGAGGAACTTCCCCATGGACGTGTCATTCTTATATCCAGCACTGATAGTATCAATGGAGTCGTGAATTCTCTTGGCGGAATCTGACTGTGTGTAGGTAGTTCTAAATCTTGCTGACTTCTTTGTCTCAGATCGGTACCGATGATTCAGCTGTCACCTTGATATGAGGTCCTTACAAACAGAGTAGACCCCTTGGGTGTGTGTTCATGGTGATCAATATGGAATCGGACTGTCTTGGATATCCGTACCATATTGTTCATGCAACAATTATCATACCTATATTGCCGATCCTGCTCCTTCATTATTGTTCTCTTTTTTTGAATCTTTTGCCGAAAGAACTTGGCCTTATATACCCTTAATCCTTCGTGTGACCATAGGTGTTGTCGGGTGCAATATTCCAGCAAGCATGCCTTATCCTTATCCTTATCCTATGCCCATGCAACAACGCTTAACTGGCAAGATCATCATCTCCCGAGCTTTAAATGTAGGGCAATGATCATCCGAACCTTTGCATGAAATCGGCAAATAACTCAGAAGTCACCAGAACGGTCTTTACAACTCAGATCTGGGACATTACTGAAATAACTCAACCATGGCTCACGATGGCTAAAAAGCAGCTCAGAGCATGAGGCAGTGTTGATAAGAAGAATGTAGCAGTTCCCTAAGTCGGCCGAAGAACAGCTCAGAGCATAGGGTCACTGCTGCAAAGAGAAACTCAACAGTTGCCCGAGACGGCCGAAAAGCAGCTCAGAACAGGGGCCAGTTGTTGAAAAGAGAAATATAAAGTCGGCATCCACCCCGGACGGCCGAAAGCAGCTCAGAACACAGGCGTGGTGCCGTTACCAAGAAAAGGTAAGCAAGGGTTCATCAGGATCATATACCAGGTTCACAGTTACTTGTATAGAGCTCACTGTTGTGGTCAATCATACATGGCAGTGACAGAGGTTAATGATATCACCTTGTCGGGCATGAGGAAGGTGGCCTTGATAACCACGTGCTTGCATGACCTTGGTAGCGTGTTCACAATATATATGGAAGCATGTGTATTTGAGCATTTGATTCCCAAGGCAGACACTTGTGTCCTGACTAGCTCGTGTTTCTGACCAACCTGTTGCGGATCTGATTCTTGAGGTGCACTGCCATATACTATCAACTCATTGGGTAACATCTTGTACCAATGTCGATGGCTGTTTGTAGTGCCATACTGACGAGTACTGGATAGCTTGTGTTGGAAGCCATCGAGAGTAGTGTGCTGAGGAAGGCTGAATAGCTTATGCTCGAAGCTTTTGCCGGGATAGCGTGCTGAAGAAGACTGGGTACCGTACCCCAGAAGCTTCTCCTCCTGGTTGCTTGCTGAGGAAGATTCGGTGACTTATGTTGGAAGCTTTCTGCGGTGGCTTACTGAAGAAGACTGAGTATCTTACACTGGAAGCTATCCACATATCGTACTAAAGAAGATTGTGGAACCTTGCGTCATAAGCTTTCCTGGTAGCGTGCGGGGAAGACTAGGTTGCTTATACCAGAAGCTTCTCTCTGTGATATGCAGACTGAATACCATATATATGTATACCCTTGATATTCCTTTGACTGGAAATGTACTGTTGTCTTGCACACAACTTGTCTTCCGGCTGGTTCATTACGATTGTGATGGTTGCACACTGAGGTAGCCTTAATGCTGATAGTCAATTTAGAATATCATTTGTATTAAAACCAGATATTCCCAATATAATGCAGTCGGCTGAGAATTCCATAATGTTTAGCTGAGCTTCCAAATATTTGAACTCTTCACTGATTCTTCGAGTCCGGCGGCGGTTCAATGAGCAACTTTCATAAGGGGAAATAAGGTAACACCGAAGGCCTAGAGAAAGAAGCCAAAAGAAACAACTAAAACAAAGGCAGACAAGGCATCAAGATTACATACAAACAACTTCATATTTTACTGCTATTCACAACAATATGCATGCCTACTTACGCACACAAATCTCGCAAAAGCTCCAGTACTACGGTCTAGTATGCTGTGGCGGTGTGCATGAAGTGGATCAGCGTGTGGAGGGGTTGGTGCAAACAGAGCTACACCAAGAGCTGGCTCAGCACCGGTTGCATCTGGACGGGCTCGGAGGTGAGGACGTACTTGGTGATCATGTAGCGAGACACGGATGCCACGACCACATCATCAAGTGGACGGAAGGGAACCGTACTCCTCCAGGGAATGACTGATAGGGATAGCGGTGGAAAGAAGGGTCTGCTGGCATTGCCCTTTTTTGATAACAAAGATCAGTAAGGGTTGCCAAAGCGGCGGGTTGAATGGCAATATCCGAGGTAGAAACATGTCTATCCCCGAAACAATAGGTGTGGCTGAAGAGAATAAATTGGTGCGATACCTGTGCATCAATCCTGCAAGTGATCGACACCACAAGGTACCTCGGAATCACTCCGCTGGGACAAAGATGACACCAAACACCGAAAAGCAGGTATGCAAAACTGGAGGGTGCAGGTAGTGACCCGAAACCGATGCCACCTACACTCACCAGATCAATCGTTAGTGACAAGATAATAAGTCTATATGCATGCTATGCAACAAACAAATGCAGCAAACCGACTAGACACTATACTAACGGTTTCTAACGCTCACGCTGCCTAGGGCGTCCTACAGCCAAACCTGGCTCTGATACCAAGCGCTATGGCACCCTGACTCAGAGAGACCGGAACACCCCGTATTCCAGCCCAGAGATCAAGTCTTCTGGAATACAGCACTGCTTGGCATAGAACAAATCCGCTCTTTATTACAAATAATCATGGTACAAGGGTCTAATATTACAAAGGTTAGAGGGGCACGGCGACACTTCGCCTACTAAGGTAGTTCTATGCTAGCAGCGGAACATCTCGTAGCGGAATAGCATCTAGCAGCAGAACAGCGACAACGGTGATGGACTCCACTCCGCAGGGACTCTGGCTGGGACGCATCCTAGAGCACAACCTCAGGATCCTCGACAAGCAATCAAGCACGGCAGGACCTGCAATCTGGCATGACACGCCAAGTGAGTACTTTGAATGTACTCGCAAGCTCACAGCAACCAAAGCACTCAAGACAAACAACAGCATAGCATTTACAGGTTAATTATCAATGATGAACATGATGCTACTAGAGCAACATGAGAGTGAGCATGGCATGTACATGTTACTCATGATATGAACATGATGATACTAGCACTAGCATGCAAGGGGGTCGACGTTTAAGGTCTCATGGACCCACTTACTCTGCTCGGAGGTTATCTCGTAACCACCATAAGTATCAATCTTTCTTACCGTCGTGATCATCCCACGATCACCTCATGATCAACCATCATCAAGAATACCATCGTGATCATCTCGTGACCACATAAAGATCAACCAACTTCTTTTGTCATCGAACCGGGGTTGTTATTATCCAGGTTATTATTTCTGTTGACCCATAGTGTCACCTACTACAAACTGTGTCCATGACCAAGGACGCGGCTATCGATAGATTATACACTCTGCAGAGGTTAGTACACTGTACCCACACCACAGAACTCATGGCCTCGTGCTCCCATTCGGGTGGACCAATGACATTCCGACAAAACCAATCTATTGCATGACACTCTCCCGGCCACTCCGACAAACTCCCCTTTGGGCTATGTCATGGGTGGCCCTGATGTCAACTCGTGACATCCGCCACCTTTGTGGCTGCCACCATCATGGCCAAAACAAACAAGTCATCCCAAACGGGGACATGAGCTCAATACCAACCCGGGCACACAAGGCTTATGGCCGCCTATTTGATCAGGGTAGCGCACGCACATAGCCTTCCCTCGTTGGACGCACCGGCGAGAGGCATGACAATAGACCGAATTAGGCCCCCCCATAAGGCAAGTGTGGTTGCACTGGTCAGCTCGATTTGGTGGCACCATGACTCAGCCAACAGATGTGTTCAAGTTTGATTAATGTCAGGTTCAACTTGAATGGTGATGAGCTGAGTCATAATAACATAATGAAGTAACAATGCATATGAGCATGATATCAGTGTAACCATGGATGGGAAAACATAACCATTTAACATCATTACATCAACAATGATAAATCATTTAGTCTATGGGATGCAAATGAACCTAGCATAACGATGATCATGAATATCACAAGTATTTTCATAACAACACCTAACTATTCATATGAACATATCTTTATCACTAGCATCAGAAACGATTACAAAAATGAAACATGATAATAACATTAGCAATTAATCATTTCACTAACTAGATGAAAATGAACATGGCATAAAGCATAGACATGGATTCACAAGCATATTCGAAGCATTCACAAAATAATTAAATGAGCAAACAATTATTAAATATTCAAGTGAAACCATGGCTACTGCAATGCCATCATGCAAGTGGCTATTGTGGCTTGCCTGGGGATGAAGGATTCATCGGGAAGAAGTGCGAGAGCTCCTGGAAAAATTTACCGGAAACGGTTCCCTCTCAAAGGGGGCTGAATAAGGGAAGGGGCAAAATGGTCATTTTCATAGTGTTACAACATGCTGAAAATGATGCCAACAGAATGGGCTCGACGAATAGAGAACGTGGGCTTTGGAATCACCTAATTCGGGGTCACGGTTAAAAAGTTGTGGCTGTTTGTTCGTTAGGCAGAAAAACAAATAGAATCTTTCCATTTCTGCTGCTAACGGGTGAATGTTCACAATATAAGGGTTTCAGCGGCTGGGCTGAAAAGCTAAAGGCGTATTTCTGAAAATACGCTTTCGCTTCTGGAAAACGTATTCTGGCCCAAAGTAGCGCCGAAGTACGCTTTCCGAAGACGAAAACGTATTCTACCGAATACGTCTCCACTTGCCACGTCAGCGGGCCCGCGGGGTCAACTTCTGTTAGGCCTACAGGCGGGGCCGCGGGGCCCACTGGCCAGCTGGAGGGGGTCGCCGTCTTCCTCCTCTCGCCCGCGTGCGCCGAAGCAGAGGCGGCGCTCGACCGGCGTTTGCCGACGACCCCGGCCATCTCCCACGGCGTTCCACCTATGGATGAGCTCAGCTCACCGCGGCGCATCCATTGGTGTAGGCCACGGCCGCCGGAGAGGACTGAGACGCCAGCGGCTTCGACGCCGGCGGAGGATGCCGTCAGTCGCCTGTGGCTTCGAGTGCACGAGCGTCCAGGAGGTGGTCTGAGGAGGTGGGGAGGATCGCCGGACCATAGGGGTTCGCCTGGTAGTGGTAGGAGGGAGGACGGGGGCTCGGCTCGCCGGAATTTAAGCCGGAGAGGGCGGTGGCCAAAGTGGCAATGGTAAGGCAGGAGGAGCTCTCGAGCTCAACGGAGTGGCTAGGCGGGGCTTTGGGAGTGTGGTGAGGAGGTTTGTGAGGTCGGGAGGCCTCGGGGAGGGCTTATATAGCTGCGGCGAACTCATGGTCGTGGCGATGCGTGCGCCGCACGCCGGGGTACGGGGTCACGCGGAGGGGGAGAGAGGGGCTAGGGGGGCTTCACGCAATGCGGAGATAGCTCGGGTGTGCTCGAGAAGACTCGGGGCGGCGTGGCCGACTAGCCGTGGTGGAGCAGACGCGGTCTGCTCCCGGACGCGGTCGCCGCGACACGTCGGCAAGTGAGAGGAGGGGGAGAGGGGCCAGGGGGTTACGTGGGAGGAGGAGGGAGCTGGACGGCACAAGAGGCGAGCAGAGGCAGACGGGGAGAAGCGACCCGAAGCAAAACGACGCAGAGAGCGCGATAATGGCCTCCCAGCCGTGTGGTCACCGCGTGCACAGGCGCACGCGGTGCACTCTGGCCAGCAAAGACATGTCTAGTGTATAGTCCTTCCAAAGTAGGACCCCTCTGAAGTGATTGAACGAAGAAAGACACTTTGTGCTAATGGGTAGCATCAACAGAAGTTTGCTGTAGCAAACTTGAGCATGAGGTTGTGGTCAAATGGGATGGGATAAGGGTTAACCAAGATGTCACAGAGGTTTAGGGTAGGAAGGACTACAATACTGTGAAATATGAAAAGATTTGGACCAGGATTTCACATAGTTGCTTCACAACTACATAATCTGGCCCAGAAACTAGATCCTGAAGCTGCACTCTCATGGATGCTTCAATTGAGCTGAAATTTGGTGTAGGATGATGATTTGGGCATATGAAGGCACTATAAAAATTTCATACCATTTGGATAAATGAAAATGGTACTTCCTTCACAAAGCTCCACACTGGACAGAAACTTGGGGGGATTTTGTGGAGAAAATGGCTTGGCAAAATGAGGTGAATCTTGGCATGCGCAAAGGATATATCGATGTTTAGGTCCTGGATTAATTTCAGATTTTATGAGGCAATACAAAATATAGTTGCTTCACAAACTGAAATTGTGACCAAAAACCCAGATTGGATGGTGTGCTCACATAGTTTCTTGGATGGAGATGAACTTTGGTGGAGAGTAATAATTTGATCATATGGATGATCTACCAAAATTTCAACTCATTTGGATAAGCCTAGCTAGTACTTCCTTCACAAAGCTTCTCTCTGGTCAGAAACTTTGGGAATTTGCTGAGGAAGATTTACTAGGAAATTGAAGCTGAATTTTGGCATGTGGCAATTATTTGGGTATGAAAGAGTGCTCAAAAAGTTTGACGGAAATCAAGAAAAGATAAATAGCGCTTCCTTCACAAATTGCCCTACTGGACAGAATAGGAAATGAATATTCCTGAATTATTTTTGAACTAGGCATGGATGGGTTTTGACATATTAGTGGAAGATATCATCCAAAGAATTTATGAGAATTTTTTGAGAATTTTAGGAATGACAGAAATATTGGTTGCTTCACAACCTAGGGCAAACAGGGTTATTCCTTTAATAGAAAAAGGAATATTCCCAATAAATATTGGGGTTGGCTAAGATGGAAATGACATGGTCTTGGGAAATATTTGGGAGTGACAAGCCACTTGGGAGAGGAAGAAGAGATGATTTCCCCAGGTTTTAAGACCACATAACCATGGAAAAAGAACTCCGAATAAAAATTCGAAGAAATCCAAAAGAAAAAGGAAGGGCCAAAAATTGGGGTGTCACATTGACAATGAATGAGACACAATCTATAATCAGTAATATGGCACGATTGATCGAGGTGACCTACTATTCATGAATTCTTGTACTTGCAGACCAGGCTACATGGCCATTTTATTTGAGAGAGATGATGTGCTTACGTACAAGGACACACAGAACATATATGATCTTGGGCCTCTCCCAGGCTTGGGGCTTAGGTGGTCGCCCCTCCCCCCTAAGCCTAGAGCAAACCCTGCTTAAAAAGACTCGGTGATAGATCCTTTCCAAACCAACTCTTTCCCAGTGCCCCAAACCCTAGCCACCACCCCAACCCTCGCGATCTTACACTTCTTCATCCCAGTCAAACAATTGAAGCCTCTGGCGCCGCCACCTCCAGTAAAGGTTCACATCCAAGGGATCTTCATCGCCCGAAGCTTCGCCCTCGGTCACTCTCCTCACCTCCCCCGAAGTTCTTTTCATCGGTGCCACCGTAGTCTGCCGCTAAGTTGGAGCAAGATGGGCAGGAGAAAGCATCCTAGTGTCGATGCTCCTAGTGGACCGGGACTCTGCCGTAGTGCCCGGTAAAATTGCTGCTTTTTCATTCTAGTTTGGATCTAATATTTTTTGCATGTTTGTTAGGATGTTTATTTCCTTTTCTATCCGTTGTCGTATGTTGTTTTTAGTGTAGAGCGGTTGTGGTACTTGCCGAAAAACCTTCTTGAAGCATATTATCAACCACCCAATTCAGTAGCAATTTTTTCAGCACAAGCTTAGCGAGCACCCACCAGTTGCTAAGAGAACGAGCCTTCGCCCGTCGCAAACTATAAAATATATTTTTGGTCTAGCCACTTGTTTCAAGGTAGATCCAACAAGGTGTATGGTAGGACATGCCCCACCCTAAGATCGTGGGCCCTATCCATATACCTACCAAAAAAGGAAACTAACCCAGAAGGCCCAACCCAGCTTACCTCAACCACACCCTAACAATTTGGTCTGGTCTACCACCAGCTTGTTAGACCCTAATTATTACCGAATAATATTCAGTCACATTTTTTCCGTGACACCAAATATTCTCATGGATATGTCCTACCAATTCCAGTCTGGTAGATGTAATGCCATCCTTCTTTTTCACCCCTACAATGCATGTGCCACAATTATTGTCCAATAGTGACTTTATTATATTCAACTTCCTTTGGTCCATTGGAGGGAGTGGGGTTGGGAAGACCTGACATTACAACTTGACAACCACTGCTGGTACTATAGTGCCCCTTTTCTATATGCCGTCGTATGTTGTTTTTAGTATATTCCTGTTGCGGGAGTCGCTGGAAAACCTGCTTGTTATGATGTTTATTTCATTACAATTAGCAATAGTATACAAATTATTAATTCTCAATAAAATGCAGGAAGTTCTTGACATGTATATGCTGGTGGAGCCCTTGTTAGTTGCCAAGTGGTATGTCCACTAGCAATTAGCATTTTATCCAGTTTAAAAATGTTAAATACATATCATCTAGGAGATTTTATGGATACTTTTTGAAACAATTAATTTTCAAGACAACTCATTGTTTTTGAAATCTAACAGTCCGGCAATGAATGTGGCATGATCATTAATCAGTAATGTGGCATAATCGATCGCCCCTCCCACGTAGGCCCAGAGCCAGTCCTGCTTAAAAAGACTTGATGATAAATCCTTTTCAAACAAACTCTTTCCGCTAGCATCAAACCCTAGCCGCCATCCCAACCCTTGCGATCCCTGACTTCTTCTTCTTCATCCCAAATGAACACTTAAGTCTCCAGCGCCGCGGCCTCAAGTGAGGATTCGCCTCCACGGGATCTTCATCCCACGGAGCATCACCCTCGGTCGCTGTCCTCACCACCCTCAAAGTTCTTTCCATCGGAGCCACCATAGTCCGTTGCTGAGTTGGAGCAAGATGCGCAGGTGAAAGCATCCCGTCGTCGATGCTCCTAGTGGACCGGGACTCCGCCATAGTGCACGGTAAAATTGCAGTTGTTTCATTCTAATTTCGATTCATTGTGTTATTTGCTTGTTTGTTAGGATGTTTATTTCCTTTTCTATTCACCGTCTTATGTTGTTTTTCGTATATAGTGGTTGCACTCGAGAGTCGCTGGAAAACCTTCTTGAAGCATAGTCTGAACCACTGATTCAATGGCCATTCTTTCAACATCGGCTCAGCGAGCACCCCACCCATTGCTGAGAGCATGAGCCTTCGCCCATCGCAACTTCAAAAGTATGTTCTAGCCACTCGTTTCAGGGTAGATCCACCAAGTTGTAGGGCATGACATGCCCCAACCTAAGATCTAGGGCCAACCCATATACCTACCCAAAAAAGAAATAAATCCAAATGGCCCAGCCCACCTCGGACCCGTCCTAACAATTTGGTCTGATCTATCACCATCTGCTTGACCATAATTATTTTCCAATACTAATATTTAGGCACGTGTTTACTGTGATGATAAAATATTTCGACGAAAAGGTCCCACCAATTCCAGTCTAGTAGAATTAATGGCCTTCGTCTTTTTTGCCTCTACGATCAATGCGCTACAATTGTTACTCAATTATTACATTATTATATTCAATCAGCTACTTTTGGTCAATCAGGGGAGGGGTGGGGCAGGGAAGGCCTCATATGACAGCTCAGAAGCCACTTCTGCCACTATAGTGGCCCGTGATGAGACGACCGCAGCGTGGGCAGAGTGGGATGGGGTAAGAAGAGCCAAGAGGGAAGCGGTAATAATGGCGTTTCCCCCCTTCTTTCTCCCACCGGAGCTGCTGAATACCCCGTTGCGGTCGCTGCCCTCCGCAATCACGCTAAACCCAAGCCTCCGTCTCCGTCGACGTTGCCGCCGCGACCGGCATGCATTCCCCACCCGTCTCGTGCCCGCCCGCAGAGGTACTGACAGGGCCTTTTTATTTGAGACAGACGATGTGCTTATGTACGTGGACACACATAACATATATGATCTTGGGCCCCTCCCAGGCTTGGGTCTTAGGTGGTCGTCCCTCACCCCTAAGCCGAGAGCCAAACCCTCTTAAAAGGACACGACGATAAATCCTTTCCAAACAACCTATTTCCCCTAGCCCCAAACCCTAGCTGCCACCCCAACCCTCGCGATCTCAGACTTCGTCTTCTTCATTCATGAGAAACACTTGAAGTCGCTGACGCGGCCACCTCCAGTAAGGGTTACCATCCAAGGGATCTTCATCACCTAGAGCTTCGCCCTTTGCCGCTCTCCTCACCACCCCCGAAGTTCTTTCATTGGTGACATCGTAGTCCGCCACTGAGTTGCAGCAAGATGGGCAGGAGAAAGTGTCCCGCAACAATGCTCCTTGTGGACCGGGACTCCGTCGTAGTGCACAGTAAAATTGCAGCTTTTCATTCTAATTTGGATCTGTTGGTTTTTGCATGTTTTATAGGATGTTTATTTTCTTTTCTATCTGCCGTCATATGCTGTTTTTAGTATATAGCGGTTCGGTGGTTGCTGAAAAACCTTCTTGAATCATAGTCCAAACCACCCGAATCAATGGCAATTCTTTCGGCACAAGCTTAGCGAGCACCCACCCGTTGCTAAGAGAACAAGCCTTCGTCCATCGCAACATAAAAAATATGGTCTTGCCACTCTTTTCAGGGTAAATCCCACAAGGTGTAGGGTAGGACATGCCCCACCCTAAGATCTTGGGCCAGCCCATATACCCACAAAAAAAGGAAACAAACCCAAAAGGCCCAACCCAGCTCACCTCAACCCCACCCAAACAATTTGGTCTGGTTTGCCAGTAGCTTTTTGGACCCTAATTATTACCCAGTAATATTTAGTCACTTTATTTCTGTGACACCAAATATTCTCACCGATGAGTCCTACCAATTCCAGACAAGTAGAAGTAATGGCATTCGTATTTTCCACCCCTACAATGAATACACTACAATTATTATCCGATAGTGACTTTATTATATTCAACTTCCCTTGGTCCATTGGTGGGAGTGGGGTAGGGGAGACATGACATTACAGCTCAAAAGCCACTTCTGCATAGTGCCCCTTTTCTGTCCACCGTCGTATGTAGTTTTTAGTATATAGTTGTTGCATTAGTCGCCGGAAAACCTGCTTGTTATGATGACCATTTCATTCCAATCCGCGATAGTATATAAATTATTAATTATCAATAAAATGCAGGAAATCATTGACATGTATATGCTGGTGGAGCCCTTGTTAGTTGCCAAGTGGTATGTCCACTAGCATTTAGCATTTTATGTAGTTTAAAAATGTTTAATACATATCATCTAGGAGATTTTATGGATACTTTTTAAAACAATTGATTTTCATCACAATTCATAATTTTTAAAATCTAACAGCCTGACAATGAATGTGACATGATCTTTAATCACTAATATGGCATGATTGATCGAGGCCGGTGACCCACTATTCTTGAATTCTTGTACATGTAGACCAGGCTAGAGGGCCATTTTATTTAAGAGAGATGATGTGCTTATGTACAAGAACACACAGAACATATATGATCTTGGGCCCCTCCCAGGCTTGGGGCTTAGGTGGTCGCCCCTCCCCCCAAGCCTAGAGCAAATCCTACTTAAAAAGACTCGGTGATAGATCCTTTCCAAACCAACTATTTCCCAGAGCCCCAAACCCTAGCCGCCACCCAAACCCTCGCGATCTCACACTTCTTATTCTTCATCCCAGACAAACACTCGAAGTCTCCGATGCCAGCACCTCCAGTAAAGGTTTGCATCCAAGGGATCTTCTTCTCCCAAAGCTTCTCCCTCGGTCACTCTCCTCACCTCCCTCGAAGTTCCTCTCATTGATACCATCGTATTCCGTCGCTAAGTTGGAGCAAGATGGGCAGGAGAAAGCATCCTGGGGTCGATGCTCCTAGTGGACTGGGACTCCGCCGTACTGCACAGTAAAATTGCTGCTTTTTCATTCTAATTTGGATCTAATATTTTGGGCATGTTTGTTAGGATGTTTATTTCCTTTTCTATCCGCTGTCGTATGTTGTTTTTAGTATAGAGCGGTTGTAGTACTTGCCGAAAAACCTTCTTGAAGCATATTATCAACCACCCAATTCAGTAGCAATTTTTTCAGCACAAGCTAAGCGAGCACCCACCCATTGCTAAGAGAACGAGCCTTCACCCGTCACAAACTATAAAATATATTTTTGGTCTAGCCACTCATTTTAGGGTAGATCCAACAAGGTGTATGGTAGGACATGCCCCACCCTAAGATCATGGGCCTGTCCATATACCTACCAAAAAAGGGAACAAACCCAAAAGGCCCAACCAGCTCACCTCAACCACAACCTAACAATTTGGTCTGGTCTACCACCAGCTTGTTGGACCCTAATTATTACCGAATAACATCCATTCACATTTTTTCCGTGACTCCAAATATTCTCATGGATACGTCGTACCAATTCCAGTATGGTAGATGTAATGGCATCCGTCTTTTCCACCCCTATAGTGAATGCGCTAAAATTATTGTCCAATAGTGACTTTATTATATTCAACTTCCTTTGGTCTATCGGAGGGAGTGGGGTAGGGGATACCTGACATTACAGCTCGAAAGCCACTTCTGCTACTATAGTACCCCTTTTCTATATGCCATCGTATATTATTTTAGTATATTCCTGTTGTGAGAGTCGCTGGAAAACCTGCTTGTTATGATGTTCATTTCATTACAATCCGCAATCGTATACAAATTATTAATTTTCAATAAAATGCAGGAAGTTCTTGACATGTATATGCTGGTGGAGCCCTTGTTAGTTGCCATGTGGTATGTCCACTAGCAATTAGCATTTTATGCAGTTTAAAAATGTTAAATACATATCCTCTAGGATATTTTATGGATACTTTTTAAAACAATTAATTGTCAAGACAACTCATTGTTTCTGAAATCTAACAGTCCGGCAATTAATGTGGCATGATCATTAATTAGTAATGTGTCACAATCGATCACCCCTCCCATGTAGGCCCAAAGCCAATCCTGCTTAAAAACACTTGATGATAAATCCTTTTCAAACCAACTCTTTCCCCTTGCCCCAAACCCTAGCCGCCATCCCAACCCTCGCGATCCCGGACTTCTTCTTCTTCGTCCCAGACGAACACTTAAGTCTCCAGCGCTGCCTCCAATAGTAAGGATTCGCCTTCATGGGATCTTCATCGCTCAGAGCTTTGCCCTCGGTTGCCATCCTCACCACCCTCAAAGTTCTCTCCATCAGTGCCACCATAGTCCGCCGATGAGCTAGAGCAAGATGCGCAGGAGAAAGCGTCCCTCGTCGATGCTCGTAGTGGTCCGGGACTCCACCGTAGTGCATGGTAAAATTGCAATTCTTTCAATCTAATTTGGATCTATTGTTTATTTGCATGTTTGTTAGGATGTTTATTTACTTTTCTATTCGTCGTCTTATGTTGTTTTTCGTATATAGTGGTTGCGGTCGAGAGTCGCTGGAAAACCTTCTTGAAGCATAGTATGAACCAACGATTCAATGGCCAGTCTTTCAGCATCGACCCAACGAGCACCCCGCCCATTGCTGATAGCACGAGCCTTCACCCATCGCAACAACAAAAATATGTTCTAGCCGCTCGTTTTAGGGTAGATCCAACAAGTTGTAGGGCAGGACATGCCCCACCCTAAGATCTAGGGCCAACCCATATACCTACGCAAAAAAGAAATAAATCCAAAAGGCCCAGCCCAACTCACCTCGGCCCCACCCTAACAATTTGGTCTGATCTGTCACCATCTGCTTGACCCTAATTATTTTCCAATACTAATATTTAGGCACGTGTTTACCGTGATGATAAAATATTTCGACGAAAAGGTCCCACCAATTCTAGTCTAGTAGAATTAATGTCCATCGTCTTTTTCACCACTACAATCAATGCGCTACAATTGTTGACCAATTATTACATTATTATATTCAATCAACTACTTTTGGAAAAATAGGTGATGGCTGGGCAGGGGAGGCCTCATATTATAACTCAGAGGCCACTGCTGCTACTACGGTGGCCCGTGATGAGACGACCGCGGCGTGGGCAGAGGTGGAGGGGTAAGAAGAGCCAAGCCTCCGTCGCCGCCGCGACCGGCCTGCATTCCCCACCCGTCTCGTGCCCGCGTGCAGAGGTACCGACAGGGCCTTTTTATTTGAGACAGACGATGTGCTTATGTACAAGGACACACATAACATATATGATCTTGGGCCCCTCCCTGGCTTGGGTCTTATGTGGTCGCCCCTCACCCCTAAGCCCAGAGCCAAACATGCTTAAAAGTACTCGACGATAAATCCTTTCCGAACCAACTATTTCCCCTAGCCCCAAACCCTAGCCGCCAGCCCAACCCTCGCGATCTCAGACTTCTTCTTCTTCATTCCAGACAAACACTTGAAGTCTCCGGCGCCGCCACCTCCAGTAAGGGTTACCATCCAAGGGATCTTCATCACCTAGAGCTTCGCCCTTTGCCGCTCTCATCACCACCCCCAAAGTTCTTTCATCGGTGGCACCGTAGTCCGCCACAGAGTTGGAGCAAGATGGGCAGGAGAAAGTGTCCCGCGTCAATGCTCCTAGTGGACCGGGACTCCGTTATAGTGCACAGTAAAATTGTAGCTTTTCATTCTAATTTGGATCTGGTGGTTTTTGGATGTTTGTTAGGATGTTTATTTTCTCTTCTACCCAACGCCATATGCTGTTTTTAGTATATAGCGGTTGCGGTAGTTGCAAAAAAACCTTCTTGAAGCATAGTCTGAACTACCCGAATCAATGGCAATTCTTTCAGCACAAGCTTAGCGAGCACCCACCCATTGCTAAGAGAACGAGCCTTCGCCCATCGCAACATAAAAAAATATGGTCTTGCCACTCTTTTCAGGGTAGATCCAACAAGGTGTAGGGTAGGACAAGCCCCACCCTAAGATCTTGGGCCAGCCCATATACCTACAAAAAAAAGGAAACAAACTCAAAGGGCCCAACCCAGCTCACCTCAACCCCACCCAAACAATTTGGTCTAGTTTGCCGGTAGCTTTTTGGACCCTAATTATTAACCAATAATATTTAGTCACTTTATTTCAATGACACCAAATATTTTCACAGATACGTCCTACCAATTCTAGACAAGTAGAAGTAGTGGCATTCGTCTTTTCCACCCCTACAATGAATGAACTACAATTATTATCCGATAGTGACTTTATTATATTCAACTTCCTTTGGTCCATTGGTGGGAGTGGGGTAGGGGAGACCTGACATTACAGCTCGAAAGCCACTGCTGCTAGTATAGTGCCCCTTTTCTATATGCCATCGTATGTTGTTTTTAGTATATTCCTGTTGTGGGAGTCGCTGGAAAACCTACTTGTTATGACGTTCATTTCATTACAATCCGCAATATTATACAAATTATTAATTCTCAATAAAATGCAGGAAGTTCTTGACATGTATATGCTGGTGGAGCCCTTGTTAGTTGCCAAGTGGTATGTCCAATAGCAATTAGCATTCTATGCAGTTTAAAAATGTTAAATACATATCATCTAGTAGATTTTATGGATACTTTTTGAAACAATTGATTTTCAAGACAACTCATTGTTTTTGAAATCTAACAGTCCAGCTATGATTGTGGCATGATCATTACTCAGTAATGTGTCACAATCGATCACCCCTCCCACGTAGGCCCGGAGCCTATCCTGCTTAAAAAAACTTAACGATATATCCTTTTCAAACCAACTCTTTCACCTAGCCCCAAACCCTAGCCGCCATCCCAATCCTCGCGATCCCGGACTTCTTCTTCGTCCCAGACGAACACTTAAGTCTCCAGCACCGCCGCCTCTAGTAAGGATTGGCGTCCATGGGATCTTCATCGCTCGGAGCTTCGCCCTCGGTCATCACCCTCACCACCCTCATAGTTCTTTCAATCGGTGCCACCATAGTCCCCCGCTGAGTTGGAGCAAGATGCGCAGGAGAAAGCGTCCCGTCATCGATGCTCCTAGTGGACCGGGACTCCGCCGTAGTGCACGGTAAAATTGCAGTTCTTTCATTATAATTTAGATCCATTGTTTATTTGCATGTTTGTTAGGATGTTTATTTACATTTCTATTCGCCGTCTTATGTTGTTTTTCGTATATAGTGGTTGCAGTCGAGAGTCGCTGGAAAACCTTCTTGAAGCATAGTCTGAACCACCAATTCAATGGCAATTCTTTCAGCATCAGCTCAGCGAGCACCCCACCCGTTGCTGAGCGCATGAGCCTTTGCCCATCGCAACATCAAATATTTGTTCCAGCCGCTCGTTTCAGAGTAGATCCACAAAGTTGAAGGGCGGGACATGCCCCACCTTAAGATCTAGGGCCAACCCATATGCCTACCCAAAAAAGAAATAAATCCAAAAGGCCCAGCCCAACTCACCTCGGCCCCACCCTAACAATTTGGTCTGATATGTCACCATCTGCTTGACCCTAATTATTTTCGAATACTAATATTTAGGCATGTGTTTAGCGTGATGATAAAATATTTCGACGAAAAGGTCCCACCAATTCTAGTCTAGTAGAATTAATGTCCTTCGTCTTTTTCACCTTTACAATCAATGCGCTACAATTGTTGCCCAATTATTACATTATTATGTTCAATCAACTACTTTTGGTCCAATAGGTGAGGGCTGGGGCAAGGGAGGCCTCATATTACAGCTCGGAGGCCACTGCTGCTACTATAGTGGCACATGAAGAGACGGCCGTGACGCGGGCAGAGGGGGAGTGGGTTAGAAGAGCCAGTAGGGAGGTGGTAACAACGGTGTTTCCCCCCTTCTTTATCCCGCCGGAGCTGCTCAAAACCCCGTCGCGGCAGCCGCCCACCGCAATCACGCTAAACCCAGGCCTTCGTTGCCGCCGTGACCGGCCTGCATTCCCCGCCTGCCTCGTGCCTGCGCGTAGAGGTACTGACAGGGCCTTTTTATTTGAGACAGACGATGTGCTTATGTACAAGGACACACATAACATATATGATCTTGGGCCCCTCCCTGGCTTGGGTCTTATGTGGTCGCCCCTCACCCCTAAACCCAGAGCCAAATCTGCTTAAAAGTACACGGCGATAACTCCTTTCCAAACCAACTATTAACCCTAGCCCCAAACCCTAGCCGCCACCCCAACCCTCGCGATCTCGGACTTCTTCTTCATTCCAGACAAACACTTGAAGTCTCCGGCGCCGTCACCTCCAGTAAGGGTCACCATCCAAGGGTTCTTTCATCGATGACACCGTAGTCCATCGCTGACTTGGATCAAGATGGGTAGGAGAAAGTGTCCTGCGTTGATGCTCCTAGTGGACCGGGACACCATCGTAGTGCGTAGTAAAATTGCAGCTTTTCATTCTAATTTGGATCTTGTGGTTTTTGCATGTTTGTGAGGATGTTTATTTTCTTTTCTATCCACCGCCATATGTTTTTTTAGTATATAGTGGTTGTGGTACTTGCCGAATAACCTTCTTGAAGCATATTATCTACCACCCAATTCAGTAGCAATTTTTTCAGCACAAGCGTAATGAGCACCCACCAGTTGCTAAGAGAACGAGCCTTCGCCTGTCACAAACTATAAAAGATATCTTTGGTCTAGCCACTTGTTTCAAGGTAGATCCAACAAGGTGTATGGCAGGACACGCCCCACCCTAAGATCGTGGGCCCATCCATATAGCAACAAAAAAAGGAAACTAACCCAAAAGGCCCAACCCAGCTTACCTCAACCACACCCTAACAATTTGGTCTGGTCTACCACCAGCTTGTTGGACCCTAATTATTACCGAATAATATTCAGTCACATTTTTTCCGTGACACCAAATATTCTTACGGATATGTCCTAACAATTCCAGTCTGGTAGATGTAATGGCATCCTTCTTTTCCACCCCTACAATGAATGCACTAAAATTATGGTCCAATAGTGATTTTATTATATTCAACTTCATTTGGTCCATTGGAGGGAGTGGGGTTGGGGAGACCTGACATTACAGCTCGAAAGCCACTACTGCTACTATAGTGCCCCTTTTCTATATGCCATCGTATGTTGTTTTTAGAATATTCCTGTTGCGGGAGTGGCTGGAAAACTAGCTTGTTACGATGTTTATTTCATTACAATCCGCAATAGTATACAAATTATTAATTCTCACTAAAATCCAGGAAGTTCTTGACATGTATATGCTGGTGGAGCCCTTGTTAGTTGCCAAGTGGTATGTCCACTAGCAATTAGCATTTTATGCAGTTTAAAAATGTTAAATACATATCATCTAGGAGATTTCATGGATACTTTTGAAACAATTGATTTTCAAGACAACTCATTGTTTTTCAAATATAACAGTCCGGCAATGAATGTGGCATGATCAATAATCAGTAATGTGGCACAATCGATCGCCCCTCCCACGTAGGCCTAGAGCCAATCCTGCTTAAAAAGACTTGACGATAAATCCTTTTCAAACCAACTCTTTCCCCTAGCCCCAAACCCTAGCCGCCATCCCAACCTTCGCGATGCCTGACTTCTTCTTCTTCATCCCAGACAAACACTTAAGTCTCGAGCACCGCCGCCTCTAGTAAGGATTCGCCTCCATGGGATCTTCATTGCTCGGAGCTTCGCCTCGGTTGCCGTCCTCACCACCCTCAAAGTTCTCTCCATCGGTGCCACCAAAGTCCGCCGCTGAGTTGGAGCAAGATGCGCAGGAGAAAGCGTACCGACATCGATACTCGTAGTGGACCGGGACTCCGCCGTAATGCACGGTAAAATTGTAGTTCTTTCATTCTAATTTGGATCTATTGTTTATTTGCATGTTTGTTATGAGGTTTATTTACTTTTCTATTTGCCATCTTATGTTGTTTTTCGTATATAGTGGTTGCAGTCGAGAGTCGCTGGAAAACCTTCTTGAAGCATAGTCTGAACCACCGATTCAATGGACATTCTTTCAGCATCGGCCTAGCGAGCACCCCACCCGTTGTTGAGAGCACGAGCCTTCGCCCATCGCAACATCAAAAATATGTTCTAGCCGCTCGTTTCAGGGTAGCTCCTCCAAGTAGTAGGGCAGGACATGCCCCACCCTAAGATCTAGGGCCAACCCATATACCTACCCAAAAAAGAAATAAATCCAAAAGGCCCAGCCGAACTCACCTCAGCCCTACCCTAACAATTTGGTCTGATCTGTCACCATCTGTTTGACCCTAAATATTTTCCAATACTGATATTTAGGCACGTGTTTACCGTGATGATAAAATATTTCGACGAAAAGGTCCCACCAATTCCAGTCTAGTAGAATTAATGTCCTTCGTCTTTTTCACCTTGACAATCAATACGCTACAATTGTTGCCCAATTATTACATTATTATATTCAATCAACTACTTTTCGTCCAATAGGTGAGGGGTGGGGCAGGGGAGACCTCATATTATAGCTCAGAGGCTACTGCTGCTACTATAGTGGCCCATGACGAGACGGCCGTGGTGCGGGCAGAGGAGGATGGTGTTAGAAGAGCCAGGAGGGAGGAGGTAACAACGGCATGTCCCCCCTTCTTTCTCCCGCCGGAGCTGCTCAAAACCCCATCGCGGCAGCCGCCCGCCGCGATCGCGCTAAACCCAATCCTTCGTAGCCGACGCGACTGGCCTGCATTCCCCGCCCACCTCATGCCCGCACGCAGAGGTGCCGACAGGGCCCTTTTATTTGAAATAGACGATGTGCTTATGTACAAGGACACACATAACATATATGATCTTGGGCCCCTCCCTAGCTTGGGTCTTATGTGGTCACCCCTCACCCCTAAGCCTAGAGCCAAACATGCTTAAAAGTACTCGGCGATAAATCCTTTCCAAACCAACTATTTCCCCTAGCCCCAAACCCAAGCCGCCACCCCAACACTCGCGATCTCGGACTTCTTCTCCTTCATTCTAGACAAACACTTGAAGTCTCTAGCGCCACCACTTCCAGTAAGGGTTACCATCCAAGGGTTCTTCATTACCTAGAGCTTCGCCCTTTGCCGCTCTCCTCACCACCCCAGTAGTTCTTTCATCGGTGACACCGTAGGCCGCCGCTGAGTTGAGCAAGATGGGTAGGAGAAACTGTCCCACGTCAATGCTCCTAGTGGACTGGGACTCCGTTGTAGTGCACAGTAAAATTGCAGCTTTTCATTCTAATTTGGATTTGGTGGTTTGTGCATGTTTGTTAGGATGTTTATTTTCTTTTCTACCCGCCACCATATGCTATTTCTAGTATATAGCGGTTGCGGTAGTTGCAAAAAAACCTTCTTGAAGCATAGTCTGAACTACCCGAATCAATGGCAATTCTTTCAGCACAAGCTTAGCGAGCACGCACCCGTTGCTAAGAGTACGAGCCTTCGCCCGTCGCAAAATAAAAAATATGGTCTTGCCACTCTTTTCAGGGTAGATCCAACAAGGTGTAGGGTAGGACAAGACCAACCCTAAGATCTTGGGCCAGCCCATATACCTACAAAAAAGGAAACAAACCCAAAAGGCCCAACCCAGCTCACCTCAACCACACCCTAACAATTTGGTCTGGTCTACCACCGGCTTGTTGGACCCTAATTATTACCGAATAAATCCAGTCACATTTTTTCCGTGACTCCAAATATTCTCACGGATACGTGCTACCAATTCTAGTCTGATAGATGTAATGGCATCCGTCTTTTCCACCCCTACAATGAATGCACTACAATTATTATCCAATAGTGACTTTATTATATTCAACTTTCTTTGGTCCATGTGAGGGAGTGGGGTAGGGGAGACCTGACATTACAGCTCGAAAGCCACTGCTGCTACTATAATGCCCGTTTTCTATATGCCGTCGTATGTTTTTTTAGTATATTCCAGTTGCAGGAGTCGCTGGAAAACCTGCTTGTTATGATGTTCATTTCATTACAATCCGCATTAGTATACAAATTATTAATTTTCAATAAAATGTAGGAAGTTCTTGACATGTATATGCTGGTGGAGCCCTTGTTAGTTGCCAAGTGGTATGTCCACTAGCAATTAGCATTTTATGCAATTTAAGAATGTTAAATACATATCACCTAGGAGATTTTATGGATACTTTTTGAAATAATTAATTTTCAAGACAACTCATTGTTTTTGAAATCTAATAGTCCGGCAATGAATGTGGCATGATCATTAATCAGTAATGTGTCACAATCGATCACCCCTCCCACACAGGCCCAGAGCCAATCCTGCTTAAAAAGACATGACGATAAATCCTTTTCAAACCAACTCTTTCCCCTAGCCCCAAACCCTAGCCGCCATCCCAACCCTCGCGATCCCGGACTTCTTCTTCTACGTCCAAGATGAACACTTAAGTCTCTAGCGCCGCCTCCTCTAGTAAGGATTCGCCATCATGGGATCTTCATCGCTCGGAGCTTCACCCTCGGTTGTCGCCCTCACCACCCTCAAAGTTCTCTCCATCGGTGCCACCATAGTCCGTCGCTGAGCTGGAGCAAGATACGCAGGAGAAAGCGTCCTGTCGTCGATGCTCCTAGTGGACCGGGACTCCGCCGTAGTGCACGGTAAAATTGCAGTTCTTTCATTCTAATTTGGATCTATTGTT